>OX346248.1:25951851-28557685 GCA_947049315.1 Epistrophella euchroma | reverse complement strand
TGTATGAAGAAAAAAAACAACTTTTTGGGTCGGAAAAAAATATTGTGGTTTTGTATGTATCGCGAAAAAAATTATTTATTAAAAGGAAAATTATTGGAAACAAAAAATGTGAATTCTGAGCTTGTACACAATAATATTCTTTTGTTTTTCTTCAAAATACTTTCAAAACTGTACAGCTCCATTGTGGACATGTAAAAAAAATAACGTACGACACTTTTTGACAGCTCTTCCAGTTCCGTCATTCTATTCTATTCAGCCAGTTAAGGTCTAATAAGTTTATAATTGTTAAGGCCTTTTCAATACTTCTGATGGCAGGAATCACAAATTTTATATAGGGACTTCCAATAGGGACTTCCGAAGTTTGACAGTTGATAGCGGTCATTTTGTTGAACTAGATCTGTGAAATTGGCAGTCATTTCTTTAGTCTGTTATGCCAGATAACCGCATGTACAGACAGCTTTGAACAACACGTGTTTTTGTTTATAAAAATGGGTGTTCTGAAAAATGTTCCACGCACTTCGGCGAATTCACGGTCGCCATAATCGTCCTACCGAGTGCACAATTAACAGTATGGTGGACAAATTTGAGTCCATACTGGTTCAGTAAATGATCAAGTAACACCCGTACATCGACGAAACGCAAGATCTGTCAAAGACATTACCGCTTCCTCTGAGAGTGTGCAGGAGATTCTGAGGCAGTCTATTTCGCGTCGGTCACAAGAACTCGCGGCCTTTCACGCAACGGAATACAGTTTGGCGAATTCCGGATCGTGACTTGAGCCGGCACCCGTACAAAATTCAACTGACCCAGGAGCTGAAGGAAGACCAAAATATATTATAGAAAACGACGTGTGTTCGTTGAAGGGGCTCTTGACCAGCTAGACTGACTGACTGACCCTTATTTTCATCGAAAAATCATATTCAGCGATGAGGCCCATTTCTGGATGAATGGGTACGTCAACGCAACAACGCAATCGAATTTTGAGACGATACCAATCCACTTGAGATCCAAAAGCGTCCAATGCATCCCCAAAAAGTCAGTGCTTAGTGTGGATTTTTGGCTGTCGGTATCATCGGTCCATATTTCTGTGAGAACGACATCACGTTGGCCAGGTCAACTCCGTCAACGGCTAGCGTTACCTATTATTATAGGTAGATGATTACCAACTTCTTTAAGCTTGAATTATAGTTGATATGGATACGAACGGCATTTAGTTTCAACAGGACGACGGCGCTACGTGCCACACAGCTCCACCACCTTGCAAATTCTGCTCGAGCGATTTGATGGCATGGTCAGGTTATTTAAGGTGAAGGTGATGTGAATTGGCATCGACCGAGATCGTGGTATTTGATGTTTGATTCCGTTAGGCTCTGGGGTTCTTCAAAGTCGCAGGTCTATATGCGAATAAAGCCACAAATCACAGCGGCTTTTCAAAGCCAACATAACCTCATGCCATCGGTAAAATACAGCCTGATTGATGCGCCAGAGTCATGGAAAATTGGACATTTCGGATGTGCGCAACCCAGAGAAGTTTCGGCGGGCATTTAAACGATAGCATCAAACGGCCCTTCAAACGAATAACAAATTTCGATGATATCTCACATACAATTAAATAAATAAATTTGGTGGCACAAGGGCTCATGAAGAACCAGGGTCTATAGTAACTAACAACTCTCAACCATTACTGTGTACATGTCTGCAGGAATGGAGAGGACCTACAGTTTATTTCCGAATTCGAAAAGCTAATGTGAGCGGCACTTTTCTATAACAAGAGTTACTGTTAGAAGATTTTTCATTTCCTCGCAAGAGGCAGGGCTACTGCTTCTTAAGGTGGAAGAAGCTGGCATTGAACCCAGACCTCTGGCATGACACTCCAACGCACTAACCATTACACTACGGGCTACTACTATCTCACAAACATTTTATTTTATTTAAATTCAAAGACCCTTTATTTTCAAATAATGTTCTATTATCAAAAAGCATCCGTTTTTTAGCAGAAAATCAGTAGAAAATCAAGTAGACCATATTAATCAAGAAATCCACTTATCCACTTAAAATAATTAAATCTGGAGTCCTTGATACAAAAAGAAACAAAATCCCTCGTACTTGTGTGCTTTTTACTTTTACTGAGCTCAAACATAGATACCTTCATAATAAAAAAAAATAGATACATATATAACCAATCTCTCACCGATGACACGTGTCCTTAAGAAAATTAATTTAAAACTCAATTAAAGCAAAGCGTAAATTTAAATAACAAATCGTTCTCTGACAGTAAACATCAGCAGAGAGAGGACGACACATCACACATAACGACCTCATTCTGGGATTCACTTAAAAAGTTGTTGGCAAACAAAGTGAGGAGATCTGTTTCGCATTGTATACCTTCTGCATGGATGGTAAACTTCCAAACTTGAAGGATGTAATATGGATACGCGGAGCGAATGGACAAGACTTCGTATGTGTACATGTTTTTGTTTATATTCGTTTACTTAATGTTTTAATTATACATTAATAAAAAGGATTCTGATTTAAAGGAGCAGCGGAAAGGTGCTGTGCTGCACTGCTGGTTGATGATGATAACTTTGATGATATCCTTACAAATAAAACAGCAAAACCGCATGAAAAGTGAAACCGACCGACATTGGATCAACATAATCATCGCAGAAGATATACAAATAGAAATAGCTGAGCGAAAAAAAAATAGGACCACAGTCGAGCCAGACACCATCACCATCATGTTGTTGGCCATGGCCAGTGCATCAGTTGACGATGGACTTTCTTGCTTCGTCTGTGTACTCCAAGCCAGAGAAAGCTCTTGTTGGGGCATTCTCATGCGCCAGGACACACGTCATCGTTCGTCGTCATATAGTCTTTGTCGTAATGGAGATGGAGAGAGTGAAGCGATTCATATTTGTTTTTAATTTATTTTCCCTCAATATTTGCTTAGCCGGTGTGTTTATTCACTCTCATCTTGAAAATCCATTTCAATTGTTTTATTTTCTCCTGAATCTGAAACACACAGGTATATGTCCTATGCTTGCTAAATCACCAACAACCAATTTACTAGTGGGAACATGGGGACCGGGACGGACGTAAATAGGGAGCTACATAGGTCTGCTGGCAAGGTCTGGCCAGCTGAAGTGAATAAAGGATGCAGATGTCCAACTTGTTGTTTTTTTTCCAAACATTTGAATGCATGTCTAGCATTAGAAACTGGGATTTATTTTTTTTTTGTTCTGTTCTTTTCCCCTTACTCCCCAAACAATCTGTTGGATCTCGCTTAAGTCAGAATCAACAGAATAGCAAAACTGTCATTTGTCATTGAAAACCATGTGTCCTCCTTCCTCATTTTCCTTATAGGACTTCTCTCTTGGAAGGATTATTTTTTGTTGGCCTTTCCAGCAAAAACAAGAAGAACAATACACTCAATAATATTTATTTACTTTTCAAATACCATTGCTGCTGCAGTGTGTTGATCGCCACTTGGGCTTCCATTTGCACATCAGAGCAGAGGTACCTATAGAACTTTTTAGGTAAAAGTAAGATGAACAGCGAGCGTGATGTTCGGATATCCTTCGGAAGCCATATTACTGTTGGTCCTGATGTTGGTTATAAAATGCTGTTGGTGACAGATTGAAAGTGGGATGTTAACAGAATAGAGAATTGCACTCTTCATTGCGCAGTTTTAGATGACGACACGATGGTCCTTGTCTATAGGATGGGAACATTGGTATTTGACAGATACCGATAAGTGTTTTGGTACTCCAGACACTTAAGTGGTAGTGCAAAGGTACTTCTTGTCTATGGGGATATGTCTTTTACGGTGTCCGGAAATTAAACAAATATTTCTTCAAGAAAAAAAAAAAAAAAACATAGAAAACCAAGAGCAGCAAGAATGGATTTTCTCTCTCATCAATATTTGATTTGTATAGAGATTGCAATAGAAGGATGAACAATGGAAATTGAATAAATATGGAAGATTAACAAATAGAGAGGAATCTTTCTTGGGTGGAATTTTAGAGTAAAGTCTTTGAGGGATTTGCCAGTTTTTATAATTCTGAATTTTTCATGCATACTTTTAGGATTGAATGAATTTGTAAGTTGTATTCTTTTTTATTTGTGTTTTATAACGGCTTAAGCTGGCCATACACGATAGAGCCAAATGGCTCGGCCGAGCCAAATTGCATCATGTGAATGGGTACGGCCGAGCAATTTGGACTTTTAACAGGTTATAAATCCACCAGTCCAATTTGCATCGAGCCATTTGGCTCGATCGGGAATGACCGGCTTTAAACTATCCAGTGCCCATTTGCTGCCTTAACGTGATGGTTTCAGGCCTTGGTTTTAAGCTCCTGAAAGTGCTCGAATTTTGTGTTTGACACATAACGCTTAAGATTATCATTACATATGTTATGACTGAAACATTGTTATGGACTGAAAAGACAAAAACCGTTGGGCCACATAATTCTGTCCGTCTACTTTTTTCAACTATACAGCCTAAACAGATGGTTCGATTTTCTTTAAACTTGGTATGTAACGTTTGTTTGACATCCTTGACAGTTTTTTTTTTTTTTTCATTTTTCTTAAGACCAAGAAAAAGTACCTATCTGGTCATAAATTTTTTTCGCATCTTATTTTTCTCAAAAATGGCTCCAAAGATTTTTTTTTTAAATCTATTAAATTTTTAATTAACTTCCCATTGGAAATTATTGTGATTGGTCCGTTTTGTCGAATTGAAAATTTTGATATTTTTCGACATTTTGAGGTCTCTGGAGTCGGATTACATTGTTTTTAGAGAGATGTCTGTGTACCTACCATGTACGTTCGTATGCGTTCGTACGTTCGGAAGTTTTTTTTTCTCTGACGATATCTCGAGAACGCATATAGAGATATCGCGAGTTATTCCCAACCCGAGATATCAGCTTCGAATAAATTCATTTAAGACTTCAAAAAAAATCAACCCACAGTTTTTTTTTTTAATTAAAAAAACCATACAAAATTGTTAAAAAACTTTGAATACCTTGAGAACACACAAAGATATTAACTTAATTTTATTTAATACAAAAATCTATAGTTTATAATTGGTAGAGTTTGTAAAAATATTTAATTAAATTTAAAAAAAAAAAAAATGCTAAAAATTGTTAAAAAAATATTTTTTCGGCTCGAATATCTTAAGAACAATATTAATGATATCAACCCCGGGATAATTTTGTCTATACACAATGCCATAGTGAAATATTTATAAGATTTATAAAAAAATTCAATCGACAGTTAATTTTAGGCCAAAAAACCTACAAAAGAAATTGCTAAAAATTGTTGAAATTTTTCGTGTCGCATAGATTTAGAACAAACGGTCCAACTTAAGTCTTCCTTGATTAATAAGTTTTTCGAAAATTTTTAAGTGGTAATTTTCTTAAAAAAAATAACACCGGGTGTCGAGTTTCAAAGGGAACCAATGGGAAGTTTTCAGTGTGGGTCAAACCCAGCCTCTTTTTTGAAAAGACATGGGTCAGCTTTTGCTAGGATTTTGTTCATCCCATAGCATTTTTTAATGATTTTCGCCTTTCTCGAATTTTTTTTTTTATGTTAAATATTTTGAAAATTTAAAAAAAGTATTTATTTGAGAACAAACTGCCATTAGTAACGGCTATAAAGCTTTCGCACTATCATATTTCATCCGATTGCTTCAATATTTAATAAAATTGTTTATCAAATATTTCAAAAAAAAAAAAAAAATACATATTTTTTTTTTTTTTTTAAACAGTATCAACAGTTTTTTTTCTACGAAGATTTTTGGAATACCTAATACAAATTCTATATACTGCTGTAAGAAATCAACCAAGTAAAAGGGTAAGCACTATTTAATTGGGCTTACTTTTTTTTTTTTGTGGTAGTGGCTGGGAATCGTGACAGTCCAATGCCCTTGCCATTATGCCACCTGCTACTACAATCATTTATTAGGAATAAATTTTAAATTTAACTATTAAGGTGCGTGTTCATTTGAGAGTTTTTTTGCCCTCAACTTTCAACAGCTATATTAATTGCAAAAATGAAATAGTTGAAACTGTGCGTATTTATTGCTTACCGTGTAGCCCGTTGCGTATTGGTTAGTGCGTTGAACTGTCATGCCAGAGGACTGGATTCAATTCCCAGCCTCTGCTACCTAACAAAAATGTTTTTCAGGGCTACTGCGAGGAGGTCATAGGGTCAAAGTCAAAGGAGGTCAGATTTGTACTTCCTATCAAAACTGACAATTTCTGTGAATTTTAGTATAATTTTTTTTTTTTTATATATGAATTTTGACAGAACTTTTTAGACTGAGATTCGTATATATAGAAATTGGAATTGGTATTTATGGGAAGTAAAAGAACATCATGTTGTATGTGAAAATTTTTTTTACTATAAAAAAGATTTTCTTAATAACTTCAGAGGATATGAACAGAGTGATTCTAAAATGATTAAATAGTTGTTTTAACTTTGATAAAATGTAATGCTGTCAATATTTGTTTCACAATTTGCAAAATTCTCATAAAAAATTGCCTAAACGTTATTTTGATTCGATTTAAATTTTGCGCTATTATATTTTCAAGAATACGAATAAGCAAACCTCGGTAATCTCAAGAACATAAAAAGGCCTTCCGTTTTATTTTTACAGAAATCAATCAGGATAATAGAATTTCCTTGATCACAGGATACAACACAAAAACATAAAAGTTCTTTTATCCATAAACAAAAAAAAAAATCCAACCCTAAATCACGATTCACGATAAACAAAGGCAAAACAAAAAGAAAGTAACCTCAACTAAATCAAAGGAAAATGCTATACAATTCAACGCATATCCTGGATGTCCTGATGGCGAAAAAATTAAGGAAGAAATCCATTTACGATAATTAAAGTAATGTGTCGGGGATATTTCTCAATGTCCTTTTATGATTTGTCTCACTCTCAACATCAAAACAAAATCTGACCACAAAAATGATATACGTATAAAAGTTGTATGTATAAATGTGAAGACCGGAAGAAGCACTGGATGAGGGAGGATCTATTCGACCAAGACATCCGGCCTTGCTTTGGCTTCCTATACATATATATTATACCTAACATAAGAAAAAGCCGAAGAAGAAAGAATCTCTATAAACAAATAGCGGAAGCGACAAAATGAATTATTTCATCATGGCTTTTGCCTCCTCCTAGGCTTTATCTTGCAGCTTTATAGCTCTGGTTTAGAAGTCTGCCTCTGCCAGCATAAGAAACCTTCTTCCGTGATGCTGTGTGCTTTTGTCTGTCAATTGTCTCGACGAAAATGACGACGACAATATCATGGTGAGGGTGATTATGTGAGTTTCTCATCATCACCAAAACAGCAGGAGCAGCAGTCCTCAGTCCCTCCCCAGCAGAGGGTCTTGGCGTCGTATTATAAAGAAATCGATTTTTTTGTGAATTCTTCTGCCGATTTTCGCACCAGCATCGGAGGACATTTTGCCAATTATTTGACGTATGGTGCAGACACACAGCCTGAGCATGAAAAGGACCAACGAGATGGAGTGTGGGGAATTAGATGCGTGAATAGTTGTCACATCGATTGGTGGAACCCTTCGGGACGGGGTTGAGCAAAGAAACTCAATTTTTATGTTGAAAAGTAAATCCCGTTCAGCTGGATTCGAAGCGGATGCCCGACAAAGGAACGAAGAATCCCAAACAAAACACAAACCTTCGTATA
This sequence comes from Epistrophella euchroma, assembly GCA_947049315.1. Classification (NCBI taxonomy): domain Eukaryota; kingdom Metazoa; phylum Arthropoda; class Insecta; order Diptera; family Syrphidae; genus Epistrophella; species Epistrophella euchroma. The sequence continues at coordinate 28,549,961 of OX346248.1, read as the reverse complement.
TACAAATTGAAAATCTGTCAATTTTTTTTTTTCCGGAGGAGTGTCAAAGTCAGGATATATTGGGCATGGGCACCCAATTCAAGGCTATTATGTCTGTCGACGTGCGTCGTCTTCGTCGTCGCGTCGGCTGTCAGTTGATCATATGTCAGAAAGTTAATTCATTATTATGTCGCGTCGGGTGGAGTTGTAAAAAATCATTGTCGTCTCAAAGGATTCAACCGTTCCGTTAGTTTGAACTTGAAAATAAAATACTACAAACTGAAGGCTTACAGAAAATAAGACCGATTGCCATTAAATTTGGGAAAAACTTCACCCATTGAAAAATTTTCAGTTTATCAGTAGTTCCTTAGCGTGGGGTATACTTTCCTAACATAATGAAGCCAACCGTTAAAGTTCCTTCGTGGCAGGGATACAACATGCACTTCCGTTCGAGAGGAAAAATTTCTTTATTTTCCTTTAAACAACGACCTCTTAAAGTTCGATTAATTTCCTCTTTTTGTCATGTGATGTTATGTTATAGAGTTTAACAATTTTTTGAGGCTGGGCTGGTAGAAACATAAATTCTGGTTCTTTCCAACGAAGAAAATATGCTACCGTTGATGAAGTATACGTAGTATCTGTTGTCGGGTTATGCGACGAACGACTATACTTACACTAACTTTTAATTAAATTTTGCCAAACATTCTCACCTCTGGTGGAGAATCCTCTGCAAAGTGTTTTTATCTTAGCTTTTGTGTCCTTGGTGTGCTAATTTATGGCAAATTAATAGACTGAAGGTTTGTTTTTTGACTTTATTAGGCGAACTGGCGAAGTCAGAAAAACAAAGAGGAAAAGAATATTAATTGAATTATTAGTGGAAAATTGGTGGAAGCAAGTCCTTTGATATCGATAGGTCTATATTCATACTACTTATCCTTTTGAGGAAGAAGAAGTTGATTTTCAGACTACTTTAATGAGAGTTGTTTTAAAGAGTATACTTGCAATTGCAAATAAAATAATTCTGTTTTTTAAGTACCATGCACATGCACACTCGTGTGAGTTTTATTCCACGAGATTAGCTGCTATATTTTTTTCTTTTGTTTTTAAATGTATCTATTTTTTTCAATCACATGCAATAAATCAACTCAGAGTAATTTTTAAGCAATAATTTAGCTTGTGAAATTCTTATTGTGCGTTGTGTACCTAATTGTGTATGTTTACTGTTCTTATCATATCTTTCTTCTAAACTTCTCTTACATCTATTTTTATTAGCTTAACCCAGAACTATATTTATTTTATGGGCCCAAGTTGGTAAGATTTAGTGGTTCCAAAAAAAATATTTTGTGATTAATATTTTCGAGGGACGGTATTTCGATGTTGATTTCTACTTGAAAACTTATTCTTTGTAATGGCAGTAGTTGGTAAGAGTAATCTATTCTTGAGCAAGACGAAGACATTTTTTGAAGTTTTGTATACCTGTTTTGAAACACGGTAGGTATCTACACCTAAAGGTAATATTATTAGCGTTTTTAAAAATTGATGAAATTTATTCAATTAAAACTTGGGCGTTTGAATCTTTAACAAATTTTACACCAATTTTTTTTTTTTTACGTTGAGTTGGTCTATGTCGATTGAAAAAGTTATTTTTATGAATCTATATACCTACCTACATACGAAAACCAACAATCTGAGCAGCTGCAACCTCAAATATAAGCAGGAGCATTCGAACCAGTGAAAGTAAAATAAGGTGTTATAATTTTCTTTGACTTATATTTTATGTCAAAGATTTGACGAAATTCTAGTAAGGGGATACGGAGGGGCAGTACATTTTCACTAGCCCAGGATGGCAGAAAATTAAGGTACGCCACTGGCTTAACCTTATTATAATATTGATTAGCTTTTATAATTTGTGGTTGACTAAATCATATACAACATACATATACAATACATATTTGTTACATATAGTTCCTCAAGTAACTCTAGGTTTTCTAAGACCTTTTTTAATTTTTATTATTCGTCCCAGGAACTTCAGAAGTTCGATTCTGCAAATATAATTGCATATTCAAATTTATGATTGTCTTACATTTAAATAGTGAGATTTTTATTTTTATTTCTATAAATAAGCAGTATACTTTTTAGCAGTAGTATTCAAAAAAAAATCATTGCATATCTTTTGGGCGTTATATATTTTTTTCTATCGCACTGCATAGTTTTTGTGTGTTTACTTTTGAATTTAAATAATTTTATAATTAAAAATAAAAAAAATTTGAGATTGTGAAAGAATGTGTATTGTGGAGGCATGTGGTTTCACCCACATAAAGTGTGCCAGGCCTCACTGTAAAACTGAATTAATCCATACTTTCATAGTTTCCAAAATTCTATTTTATTTAGCTTTAAGGGAATGTAAAAAACAAAACATGATAAAATTTGAATACAAAAATGAGATAATATAACGGATTTTTGGCTTCAAAAATCTAAATTGTATGTGTTGCCGTTTTTTCATTTTTTTTTCTATTTGAACTCACTTTTTTAGAAAATTTCTCATCCCCTAGGCCACACGTTGCTACGGCACTGCTTGGGCCGTAGCAACGTGTGGCCTAGGGAAGCTTATTGCTCCACCCATACGTTTTTCTAATATAAAATAATGCAAATAAAAGAAGGACAAAATTAAAAGACAATAAAAAAAAGGAATAATATAAAGAAAACTATTAGTTTGCTACTTTTGCTTCAAAATTTTGAAATATTTTAATTTGGTCATCAAAAAAACCATTCATTTCTTCAACTAATTTTTAAGAATTTGCGAAAGCAGTTGTGGACATATAATCCAATTATTGACCCACTTAGTTCGGAACTTTTAGCCCATAAGTGTGGTTTAAAAGTCCACATTTGATTTATTGTGGACTTGATACCAACCCCAAGTGAGTTAAAAGTTCATTGTGGACTACTCTCCGCGTCAAGCAGATGTTGTCTGTCAGTGGGTATAATTATTCTATTCTAATTTCATCTGTATTATCGACTGCGCTGACGAATTGAAAAAATTTTCATATATAGATGTTAAATTTATAAAATTTCTTTACCCAACCCCCAACAAGGATGGCGTTGAAATAACGAAATTATTTTCCATATACAAACAATTTTATAAAGGGTCTTAATTATTTGATTGAAATCAATTAATCATTATTTAAAAATATTTATTTTGTAACATTTTTTTTTCTTTGAGTTTCAGTTTCATTAGAATATTTTTTAAAGAATATCAAATCAATATCAATTAAAACATAACATACATACATATCTAAAAATGTATACTGTATTGTAAGGTGTCCTTAAAATGTTTCTTTTTTTTTAATGTTCTCCAAAACGACGCTAAAGATTTTGATAATATATTCTTAAAACCTGTAATGACCAAAGTGATTATGAGTGCGTTTCTTTATTTATTCTGGATGTTCAGAATATTCGGAATACCATCTTTAGTGTGGAATAAAAAGAATAATGGGCACGTTCTGTTTAATTGACGTTCTTATTCTCTATTATGGCAGCCTTACATTGGTGTTAATTATTCAAAAACAGCATAATAACGCGAATAAACGTACCAAAGTATAAATGCTATGTATTTAGTATAAAATTAAAAAAAAAACTTTTGACTTTGAGAATACATAAATTCCAAAAATAAAAACATTATTTAATCAATTATTGTTTTGATATTTCACCGAACAACTGGATTGCCATTCTTTTTGTTCTAGTTTTGTTTCTTTATTCATTCCATTCTAGATTATTCTGAATAAACATTTCGTCTTTTCCGTCCATTCTATTCCTTATCCGCAATAAATAAAGAAACACATACCCTAAGAAAACTCCATTTTAGATTTTTGGCATTTTTTGAATTTTTTTGAAAAAATTGCTGGAATTTCTAGTAAAATTTTGTTTTAATTTCACATTCTTGCATCCAAATACAATATTGAATTCAAAAAAATTTATAAATATTATAATTTTTTAACAAAATTATTTATTTATTTTAATTTAGCTAAAAATAATAAAATTAAGTTAACTTCCTTAAATAGAAAAATAAATAAATTTAAACATCTCACAGGGTGTGATATACAACCCAAAGTTCTCGCAAATATCAATCTCTCGCAAATTAAAATCTTGAACCGCCAGGCAGAGGTTGAACCTGTGAACATATCACACAGGGGGAGAGATAATCCAAAAAAGCGAGTTAAAATCACCACCTCGACGCCAGCGGGCGAACTGTCGATTTTCACCAAAATAAAAACGCTATCCGATGTATTTCTAATTGCACATTTCATTTATGCAAATAAAAAAAATTGCACACCCCCCCTTTTTTTTTAAAAAAATATAAACAATTTTCACTTTGTATGCAATTTTCAAATGGCTTTATCTGGGTAACCAAGTTGAATTTCGAAATGCACAGGGGCTTAAAAAATTGCACATTTGGAGATTCAATTTGCACACCAAAAATTTTAATTTGCACACCTCTCATTAATTAATAAATCAACAATTAAAATTTTGGTAATAAGCTGCATAATTAAAATCCGTATTATAACAAAATAAACACCGAAATCTATTCTTAGCAATAGCGTGTTGGTAAAGTGCCCGGCCGGTACACGAGGGGTCGCGAGTTCAACTCCCACAAATTTCTTCTTTTTTTTTTTCACTTATAATTTGTTCTTTATTATTAAACAAAAAAAGAAAATTGATTAAGTTCAAATTGAACATTTTACTAACAAAAAAAAAAATTTCGTCGATTTAAAACCAAACAATTAATTGACTAAAAAAACAAACAAAAATTTAATTTCCATGCATCACTAAAATGGAAATATTTCAGTAACCAAATCGAATTTTGAACTTTTCAAAATTTCTAAAAATCAACAATGCCCAAATCTAATTTGCACACCAAAAATTTGAATTTGCACACCTCTGGTTAATTTTTAAACCAGTGATTAAAAAGTGCTTAAAACACACAAAAATGCACTCTGCCATGTCTGACTAAAATTGAAATATTTCAGTAACCAAATCGAATTTTGGACTTTTTAAAATTTCGAAAAACCAACAATGCCCAAGTTCAATTTGCACACCAAAAATTTGAATTTGCACACCTCTGGTTAATTTTTAAAATAATGATTAAAAAGTGCTAAAAACACACAAAAATGAACTTTGCCATGTCTGACTAAAATTGAAATATTTCAGTAACTAAATCGAATTTTGGACTTTTTAAAATTTCGAAAAATGAACAATGCCCAAATATAATTTGCACACCAAAAATTTGAATTTGCACACCTCTGGTTAATTTTTAAACCAGTGATTAAAAAGTGCTTAAAACACACAAAAATGCACTCTGCCACGTCTGACTAAAATTGAAATATTTCAGTAACCAAATCGAATTTTGAACTTTTCAAAATTTCTAAAAATCAACAATGCCCAAATCTAATTTGCACACCAAAAATTTGAATTTGCACACCTCTGGTTAATTTTTAAAATAATGATTAAAAAGTGCTAAAAACACACAAAAATGAACTTTGCCATGTCTGACTAAAATTGAAATATTTCAGTAACTAAATCGAATTTTGGACTTTTTAAAATTTCGAAAAATGAACAATGCCCAAATATAATTTGCACACCAAAAATTTGAATTTGCACACCTCTGGTTAATTTTTAAACCAGTGATTAAAAAGTGCTTAAAACACACAAAAATGCACTCTGCCATGTCTGACTAAAATTGAAATATTTCAGTAACCAAATCGAATTTTGAACTTTTCAAAATTTCTAAAAATCAACAATGCCCAAATCTAATTTGCACACCAAAAAATTGAATTTGCACACCTCTGGTTAATTTTTAAAATAATGATTAAAAAGTGCTAAAAACACACAAAAATGAACTTTGCCATGTCTGACTAAAATTGAAATATTTCAGTAACTAAATCGAATTTTGGACTTTTTAAAATTTCGAAAAATGAACAATGCCTAAATCTAATTTGCACACTAAAAATTTGAATTTGCACACCTCTGGTTAATTTTTAAACCAATGATTAAAAAGTGCTTAAAACATACAAAAATGCACTTTGCCATGTCTGACTAAAATTGAAATATTTCAGTAACTAAATCGAATTTTGGACTTTTTAAAATTTCGAAAAATGAACAATGCCCAAATCTAATTTGCACACTAAAAATTTGAATTTGCACACCTCTGGTTAGTTTTTAAAATAATGATTAAAAAGTGCTAAAAACACACAAAAATGAACTTTGCCATGTCTGACTAAAATTGAAATATTTCAGTAACTAAATCGAATTTTGAACTTTTTTAAATTTAGAAAAATCAATAATGCCCAAATCTAATTTGCACACTAAAAATTTTAATTTGCACACCTCTCGGTTATTTTTAAACCAGTGATTAAAATGTGCTTAAAACACACAAAAATGCACTCTGCCATGTCTGACTAAAATTGAAATATTTCAGTAACCAAATCGAATTTTGAACTTTTCAAAATTTCTAAAAATCAACAATGCCCAAATCTAATTTGCACACCAAAAATTTGAATTTGCACACCTCTGGTTAATTTTTAAAATAATGATTAAAAAGTGCTAAAAATACACAAAAATGAACTTTGCCATGTCTGACTAAAATTGAAATATTTCAGTAACTAAATCGAATTTTGGACTTTTTAAAATTTCGAAAAATGAACAATGCCTAAATCTAATTTGCACACTAAAAATTTGAATTTGCACACCTCTGGTTAATTTTTAAACCAATGATTAAAAAGTGCTTAAAACATACAAAAATGCACTTTGCCATGTCTGACTAAAATTGAAATATTTTAGTTACTAAATCGAATTTTGAACTTTTCAAAATTTCTAAAAATCAACAATGCCCAAATCTAATTTGCACACTAAAAATTTTAATTTGCACATCTCTGGTTATTTAATAAATGAATGAATAAAAAAGCGCTAAAAACATACAAAAATGCACTTTGCCGCGTCTGACTAAAATGAAAATATTTTACTAACGAAGTCGAATGTTGAATTTTTGAAAATTTCTTAACATTAACAATGCCCAAATCAAATTTGCACATTAAAAAACTTTAATTTGCCTACCTCTGGCTAATAAATAAATTAATGATTAAAAAATCATTAAAACATACCAAAATGCACTTGCCATGTCTGACTAAAATATATATACGGGGTGATTCACCTAAGGTGTGACAAAAAGCTAGAGCGTTTAGGTTGGATCGATGTTAGAAAAAAATCTCATGTGATGGGGGGGTCTATTTTCCCCGTTTAGCCGGGAGGGGCAATTTTCTAAAAAATTGACTTAAAACAGAAAAAATATTCTCAAAAAACAACGGTTACACTTACAGTGCTAAGAGATACCTTTTCGTAAATTTAAAGATCTCTTACTTTATTTACTATCAAATAAAAATTAAATTAAATTAAAAATATTAATTTTCAAACTTAAAATTTTGAAAAAAAAAATTTCAAATCTGATTTTTTTCAATATTTTACGTCAAAGACTGGCATCTAGTTCTTAGTATTTGACTTGGAATTATTTGAGCATCGAATATTAAAAACAAAAAATATTGCTTAATAACGTAAAATTTTGAACAATTTTTTTAAATTTTTCTTTTCAAAAATTTAAGTTTGAAAATAATTTTTGACTCTAAAACAACTCAATTTAGAAACAGAATAAAAGCAAAAATTTCTGGCCTTCCAAAAAAGTATTGCGTGGCGTTCTAACCATTAGCTTTGTTTTTTAATAATTTTTGTTTCTGTATTAAGTCAATTCTTTTAGAAAATTGCTTCTCTCGTTATTTTTAATTTTCTCAAAAACTAAAAGACGTTTCAGCATCCGGTTATCTGTTTTTGACTTAAAACTAATAAGAGAATTGAATTTCGGAAACAAAATTAGTACCTAATTACGTAAAATATTGAAAAAAATCAGATTTGAAATTTTTTTTTTCAAAATTTTGAGTTTGAAAATTAATATTTTAAAAACTATTCCCAAAAAAATTTTTATTTGATAGTAAATAAAGTAAGAGATCTTTAAATTTACGAAAAGGTATCTCTTAGCACTGTAAGTGTAACCGTTGTTTTTTGAGAATATTTTTTCTGTTTTAAGTCAATTTTTTAGAAAATTGCCCCTCCCGGCTAAACGGGGAAAATAGACCCCCCCATCACATGAGATTTTTTTCTAACATCGATCCAACCTAAACGCTCTAGCTTTTTGTCACACCTTAGGTGAATCACCCCGTATATATATTTTAGTCAGACATGGCAAGTGCATTTTGGTATGTTTTAATGATTTTTTAATCATTAATTTATTTATTAGCCAGAGGTAGGCAAATTAAAGTTTTTTAATGTGCAAATTTGATTTGGGCATTGTTAATGTTAAGAAATTTTCAAAAATTCAACATTCGACTTCGTTAGTAAAATATTTTCATTTTAGTCAGACGCGGCAAAGTGCATTTTTGTATGTTTTTAGCGCTTTTTTATTCATTCATTTATTAAATAACCAGAGATGTGCAAATTAAAATTTTTAGTGTGCAAATTAGATTTGGGCATTGTTGATTTTTAGAAATTTTGAAAAGTTCAAAATTCGATTTGGTTACTGAAATATTTCAATTTAAGTCAGACATGGCAAAGTGCATTTTTGTATGTTTTAAGCACTTCTAATCATTGGTTTAAAAATTAACCAGAGGTGTGCAAATTCAAATTTTTAGTGTGCAAATTAGATTTGGGCATTGTTGATTTTTAGAAATTTTGAAAAGTTCAAAATTCGATTTGGTTACTGAAATATTTCAATTTTAGTCAGACATGGCAGAGTGCATTTTTGTGTGTTTTAAGCACATTTTAATCACTGGTTTAAAAATAACCGAGAGGTGTGCAAATTAAAATTTTTAGTGTGCAAATTAGATTTGGGCATTATTGATTTTTCTAAATTTAAAAAAGTTCAAAATTCGATTTAGTTACTGAAATATTTCAATTTTAGTCAGACATGGCAAAGTTCATTTTTGTGTGTTTTTAGCACTTTTTAATCATTATTTTAAAAATTAACCAGAGGTGTGCAAATTCAAATTTTTAGTGTGCAAATTAGATTTGGGCATTGTTCATTTTTCGAAATTTTAAAAAGTCCAAAATTCGATTTAGTTACTGAAATATTTCAATTTTAGTCAGACATGGCAAAGTGCATTTTTGTATGTTTTAAGCACTTTTTAATCATTGGTTTAAAAATTAACCAGAGGTGTGCAAATTCAAATTTTTAGTGTGCAAATTAGATTTAGGCATTGTTCATTTTTCGAAATTTTAAAAAGTCCAAAATTCGATTTAGTTACTGAAATATTTCAATTTTAGTCAGACATGGCAAAGTTCATTTTTGTGTGTTTTTAGCACTTTTTAATCATTATTTTAAAAATTAACCAGAGGTGTGCAAATTCAATTTTTTGGTGTGCAAATTAGATTTGGGCATTGTTGATTTTTAGAAATTTTGAAAAGTTCAAAACTCGATTTGGTTACTGAAATATTTCAATTTTAGTCAGACATGGCAGAGTGCATTTTTGTGTGTTTTAAGCACTTTTTAATCACTGGTTTAAAAATTAACCAGAGGTGTGCAAATTCAAATTTTTGGTGTGCAAATTAGATTTAGGCATTGTTCATTTTTCGAAATTTTAAAAAGTCCAAAATTCGATTTAGTTACTGAAATATTTCAATTTTAGTCAGACATGGCAAAGTTCATTTTTGTGTGTTTTTAGCACTTTTTAATCATTATTTTAAAAATTAACCAGAGGTGCGCAAATTCAAATTTTTAGTGTGCAAATTAGATTTGGGCATTGTTCATTTTTCGAAATTTTAAAAAGTCCAAAATTCGATTTAGTTACTGAAATATTTCAATTTTAGTCAGACATGACAGAGTGCATTTTTGTGTGTTTTAAGCACTTTTTAATCACTGGTTTAAAAATTAACCAGAGGTGTGCAAATTCAAATTTTTGGTGTGCAAATTATATTTGGGCATTGTTCATTTTTCGAAATTTTAAAAAGTCCAAAATTCGATTTAGTTACTGAAATATTTCAATTTTAGTCAGACATGGCAAAGTTCATTTTTGTGTGTTTTTAGCACTTTTTAATCATTATTTTAAAAATTAACCAGAGGTGTGCAAATTCAAATTTTTGGTGTGCAAATTAGATTTGGGCATTGTTCATTTTTCGAAATTTTAAAAAGTCCAAAATTCGATTTAGTTACTGAAATATTTCAATTTTAGTCAGACATGGCAAAGTTCATTATTGTGTGTTTTTAGCACTTTTTAATCATTATTTTAAAAATTAACCAGAGGTGTGCAAATTCAAATTTTTGGTGTGCAAATTGAACTTGGGCATTGTTGGTTTTTCGAAATTTTAAAAAGTCCAAAATTCGATTTGGTTACTGAAATATTTCAATTTTAGTCAGACATGGCAGAGTGCATTTTTGTGTGTTTTAAGCACTTTTTAATCACTGGTTTAAAAATTAACCAGAGGTGTGCAAATTCAAATTTTTGGTGTGCAAATTAGATTTGGGCATTGTTGATTTTTAGAAATTTTGAAAAGTTCAAAATTCGATTTGGTTACTGAAATATTTCAATTTTAGTCAGACATGGCAGAGTGCATTTTTGTGTGTTTTAAGCACTTTTTAATCACTGGTTTAAAAATTAACCAGAGGTGTGCAAATTCAAATTTTTGGTGTGCAAATTATATTTGGGCATTGTTGATTTTTAGAAATTTTGAAAAGTTCAAAATTCGATTTGGTTACTGAAATATTTCCATTTTAGTGATGCATGGAAATTAAATTTTTGTTTGTTTTTTTAGTCAATTAATTGTTTGGTTTTAAATCGACGAAATTTTTTTTTTTGTTAGTAAGATGTTCAATTTGAACTTAATCAATTTTCTTTTTTTGTTTAATAATAAAGAACAAATTATAAGTGAAAAAAAAAAAGAAGAAATTTGTGGGAGTTGAACTTGCGACCCCTCGTGTACCGGCCGGGCACTTTACCAACACGCTATTGCTAAGAATAGATTTCGGTGTTTATTTTGTTATAATACGGATTTTAATTATGCAGCTTATTACCAAAATTTTAATTGTTGATTTATTAATTAATGAGAGGTGTGCAAATTAAAATTTTTGGTGTGCAAATTGAATCTCCAAATGTGCAATTTTTTAAGCCCCTGTGCATTTCGAAATTCAACTTGGTTACCGAGATATAGCCATTTGAAAATTGCATACAAAGTGAAAATTGTTTATATTTTTAAAAAAAAAGGGGGGGTGTGCAATTTTTTTTATTTGCATAAATGAAATGTGCAATTAGAAATACATCGGATAGCGTTTTTATTTTGGTCAAAATCGACAGTTCGCCCGCTGGCGTCGAGGTGGTGTTAAAATCCTTTGAACCAGCAAAGCAACCCAAGAAAACTGTTAAAATTAAAAAAAAAAACTACCATTTGAATTTTATTTAATATAGCCCACTAAAAAAACACAAAATTATAATTTGTATTGTTTTTGTTTTTCTTCTTCGTAAAACTTAAATGGCAATAAGATCCAAAATTTTTATTCGGAATTCATTTTATTGGACTTATTTTTTTTTTTTAAACCAAGATTTTAGTTTGCGGGATTGTATTATGTGTCATTTAAATGCAAAATTCTAATTTTCTAGATTTCGTAGCAATCCCATCAGATTCACGGTTATCTTCCTCCAACACCATGGTAAATCACATTCCTTTATTATTTAATTCATATGTTTTATAATAAACAGACTCATCCTATTTATTCAGAATTTTTGAAAACCTTCTGGGAATTTGGGATAAATAAAATCAAACAAAAAAAATAAACAAAAACTCCAGATCCATTTGTTCTGTCCCCTCTATTTATCATCAATTATCCTTGAAACCAATCAGGTCACCATTGTAAAATCAACACCAAAACAACAAATTATTCTCAGTTCTTGTCCTTATGCGTTCTGCGTTCTGCCCCTTGCTAATTCTTTTGCATTTTAAAATATCTCTCTAGCTTGTTAGTCTGGAGTGGGGGGAGGGGGTAAGGGAGGGGGAGGGGCAGCAAAGCTTACACAAAATATTCTAAAAGTCCCGGCTTGTTTGAAAGTTTTCGAAAAGCAAGCACAGACCCACTCCATGATTGACATTGCCTTTGAGTAGGCAAGGAATTGAAATACAGGATATAGGCACATCTATACGATCTCTTATAAACGCTTAAAACCGAAAATCCAATTAACAAATCATTAAACATTCATTAAGCCGCAAATAAAGTCCACCTACTACCACACGTACCATCCGCACTTCTTTGCTAGGATTAAGGTTGATTTACTCCGCAGGACGACATGTGAATTGGGATGAGCTTGCGAGTATATGGAGAAGAGAATTTTCGAATGTTTACATTTCCAACACTGCAAGGATATGATGTGAGACGAAAGTCAAATAAAATAACGCACTTTATACCATTTTTTTTTTGTCGGGGTGAGTTGAGTGCTTTGTGTGACAAACGAACGCAGCTTGCGGCTTAAAGGACAAACCCCCACATGGGGTTAAATTAGATTCACTTTTGCTTTTGGATAATGTTTTTTTTTTTACATTTTTTATAACCTTTTGTATTACAGAGGATAAGGCTTTGGCAAAACAACAACAACTTTCTCGTTGAATTATTAATTAATGGGTTTTCGTTTTGGCATCGGGCGGGCATCTCTAGATGATGAATAGAGCAGGACTCGCTTTGTCATGCCAATATGGCTGATCTATTGTTGCAATGAAATTACGCAGAACCAAGTGAAGTTGTTTATTATTAATTGAATTTTAAATTGAATGGAGAAATAATTCTTTTGTGCAGAGAGGCAACATTTCTTTTGTTAAATTTATGTAAACAATTTTTGGCATTTATAATAACAAAAATGAAATAGAAATTTCACTTAACTTACATGGATTCATTTGGAAATTGCGTAGCAATTAATTTAAATTTTGATAAATAAGAAATAATCAAACGTAATTTACTGTTAAGTAGATAGTGGGAGCAATTTAAATAATGAGTAGCTATTTAGAATTAATTTTTAGCTTCACTTTTATCTGCACTTCCTTCGAATGATTAATTTTTATATGCAAATAATTGGAAAAGCTCCCTTAGGCCCAATTCACACAGAACTGGCTTATGGTTTTGGTATGGTTCTGGCGTGGTGCATACATATACCACGTTATGGTACAATATACATACAGATGACAAGGCGAGGGTATGGTGCGACATGTCATCGCCACGCCATATTGAAAACTCCAGTGGCCTACGTGAACCGGCACGCCATATTGAAATCACTTGAAGTTTGAACATGAGACTACTAATTTATTTGTTTTGAAGTATTTTTATCACTTTATTTGTGTTAAAAAATCACAAAGATTAGGAAAATTTTCCAAATACTAAAAAAAGCATTCCTTTGCATCAATTCTCATTAATTCACTTTGCGTTTTCAATTCATTTTGACAAATGTGGGTTCATTGACACTTCTGTGTAAATTGAGTACATCACACCCACTCCACTCCCGAAGCATGCCAATGACACACCAGAACCGCCATGAGCTACTTCTGTGTGAATCGGGCCTTAAGGTTCTATTGATAATAAAAGAATTTAAAATGAGCTCGTAGATAAACTAAATAAAACAGTTGACTTGGTGATGGTAAAGGCAACCAAATTTTAAACATCTTGTATTTCGACTGCAACCTAGCTTAAATGATGAAACTAATATTTAAAAAATTTATATTTTGATTTTTTTTTCAATTTCAAAATGCCACAAAAAATATATTCGAATGATCTTAAGAGGATGTTCGACCAGGAAGCATGTTATTAAGCAATTTTCAATGGAAAATGGGATTCTGGACTCTTCCCCGTCCATCCGCAAGCGCAAAATGCAGAACACTTTTTGACGGTATCAGGATGTCCTGTCGTTCTGTGACAATGGATCAATTTAAAAAAAAAAAAAAAAAAAAAAAAAAAATAAATAAATAAATTTACTTTACTCCAACTCTTATTTCACAGGCTTCACATCATACTAACATCAATTCAATTTTTCCACCGACAAGCAGAAAATAAGACCCGTTATCATCTAGCTTCAACACACAAACTCCAAGCGAACTGCTAAAACAAATTTTTTTGTTTTACGGAAAATTCCGGTGTCCTTTAGCCCTATGGAGAATACAATTCACAGAGGTTCTTACTTTACCACAATCTGAAAAAAAGAAGATCCCACAGTGTATTAATACACCCAACAACTAAAACACAAAGATGATTGCTACCAATAAAAATTATTTTTCCAAAAAAAAAAAAAAGAAGATTGGGTAAAATATACAAGATAATGCAAATCGCTTCACAATTGCGTAAATAAAAAAAAAACTGCTTTATCTTTTGTACTGAATGAACGTGCAGCAAAAACTAGGTACCTAATGCCTCTTACATAAAAAAATATTATTTTTTGGGCACCTCTCTTACTTTATTTAATTGTTATTTAAAACATAAGTTTTTTTTTTACGTTTTATCCTTTTTTATAGTAGAATATAAGTCCATTGTTTAATTTTATTACAAAAATAAAAATATTTTAGTTTATTAAAGTTGACACTTTTTTTTGTAGATCGAAAATGGCTTTGCAAAATATAATGTTTGGCTTTGAAAGCAGTAAATATGCGAATATTTATTTATGCCGAAGAGCATTTGGCAGAACAAAACAGCACAAGTTAATTTTTTTTTGAAAATCATAATTTTGGAAAAAAATCTCATCCGTAAAATTAGTAAATTTGAAAGAAAGAAATTATGATGGCATGGGCGGAACAAGATGAGCACAATACAGTACTTACAATTTCATCCTTAAAATTTAAGAATTTGAAAAAAAGATATACCTAAGGAAAAACGCAGCGCAATTTATTTTTGTTAACCATAAATGGTGGTGCTAACTTCACGCCAAAAAATTATGCTTAGTACGATTTTTTTTTTAATACGGCACATGGCAGCACTATAGTTGATGTTAAGCACATCGCAGCACAACCATTTTTTACAAAAAAATAACGGTACTAACTTCATGCACATGAGTTAAATCAGATGTAATTTTAATCTCATGCTCAAAAACTGATCATGAAAAAAAGAAATTCAAAATCGGATTATGCATCAGGGTGTTTAGCATAAAAGTCCCCTTTCACACAAGAAAACTGAGTTTCCAGCAACATTCAGTTCATAGGTGAGAAGGGCAGGAAGCAAGAAAATCTCCCCGGTAAACGATTTCAGAAGATATTTTTGACGTTTCTCTTCACACTACGTTTGTGTGCGTTCAACCAAGGTGGTTTACAAGGAGAATACAGCCAATCTCCTCCGATTTTGTTTCTTCGTGTGGAAAGGTGCACGAGATTTTTAAGAAAATTAATCTTCAAAAATCCTCCTCAAAAAAAAGATTAAAGCATTTTTTTTTTGTATTTTCAATTTTCTCAAAAAACTAGAAGACCATATTTCGTAGAAAAATTAAAATCCAAAAATATATGATAAACCGCGATAATTACATTTTACTGTTTTATAATTTTAAATAATTTATTAAGGATATTTCAGAATTTTGAAAAAAACATTATTCTATTAAGTTTTCCCCATGCACAATTCTTCTCTTGAAAAACCTGAGCGGCCGTGTTAGAATCATCAACTTTTTGAAATGATTTTCTATAAAATAAATGCGATGTTAATTATAAAATTATTTCCAAATCCGAAAATAGTCCATTCGGTCCCAATACGTCCAACTTGTATGGCTTTTCAATATCAGAAAATAGCATTTTTTTAATGACCAGTATTTTTTATTTTAGGTTTTTAATTTTTGGGTTTTTTTTTACCACTTTCATTTGGTGTACTAGTTATACACTCCATCACAAAGTGTTGTTTTGGCACCTTGATAGATTCTTTTTTTTTTTTTTTTTTGTTTAACTACTAGTGAGTTACATATGCATCTAAATTATCAAAATTAACTTCGTTGGTTTTCAAGATACTGAGAGCTGAGAGCGTCGTCGGCGAGGCTACACTTCTCTCTCTCTCTCTCTGTCGCTCTGTGAGTATGTTGGAAGAAACAACTGGGAAAGAAAATAAATAAAAAGGAAAAGAGTAAGTGAAAAACTTTTTCTTTTGCTGTAAAATATAATGTTTTGAACTTTCTTTATCTTTTGTTTAATCATTGACAAAACAGGTTTATAGTGCTTCGCCACTTAGTATCTCTGAAACATAAAATATTCAGTGGTCTTCTTCTTATCATTTCTTCGATTTTTGAACATTTATAATGCCAACATTTCAAATCACCAGACTATCAAATTGCATCAAATCTGTCGAAATATTTTGCTATTTCCTAGAATAAAAAATACAAAAATTACAAATTTTTAAAAGCTAAATTTATAGATAAAATTATTGGATTATGAATAAAGTAATACCTAATAAAAACATAATATTTAAAATACAAAATCTCTCTCATCCGGCTCAACTACAACAAACCCAAGAAAAAATAATAAATTATATACCTATCAGTCAATGTAAGAAAATACTATTCTTAATTAGAATAAAGCCCTCAAAGCCTAAAGCTATCACTTGGCTTAATAAGAACGACACGCTTCATATTGAACCAAAAACATAAAACGACAGATGCCTTAATCCTTCGTTTACGCATCACAAAGCTTCTTTAGAAAAAAAAAAAAAACAACCAGTACCAAAATAGAGTCTTCCAGAGCTTGTTATAGAAAAAGTTCGAATTAACCAAGCAAATCCAAATTGAAAAGTGATTACTGACGCATCGTCCTTGTCCTTGTTCGTTCCTTGAAAACGAATGAAAATAGCAGCGAAAGGAAATCAAATTTTTTTATTTGTTCATTGCTGCAAAACTAAGCAATTGTCTCGACATCCATCGTCAACCATAGGTTATATGAAGGGATCGAGATCCCAGTGCAGAGATGGCATTTGATATGGCCGACAAGGAGTAAGAAAAAAACTCACAGAAGAATGAAGCTTTTTGAAGTTTTGTTTGTTCCTTAAGAATCAATTGATGAATGATAGTTATGTATGTTATTGGATTTGTGATTTTAAAAGACTGTGGGACCTGTCACACAAATTGTATTGGCAACAAATTAAAAAAATAATGTTGTGCAATATTATGTTTGCAAGAAAGAAGCTTTATTAATTTATTCTCGTATACTGGTAGCATAATAAAAAATGAAAACAAAATAACAAATCTGAAGAAAATTATTTATACATAATTGTAAAGTTGGCGAAACAATATTTGACCATTAATTAGTCGTTAGTTAAGACTAGTATGCAGTTCGAGACAAACCAAATTTTATCTCACCATTTTTTTTCTCAAGACAAATTTTGAAGGTGTAGAGATAAATAAGAAATTGAAATGAGAACAGTAGCGTAGCTATAAAATTCTTAGTATTGGAAATAATACTGCAGTATCTAATGCCATTGATATTCGAGACTTTTTTTTTTATTATGTCCTTACTTTACTTCCCTGCAGAGTTTTGAAATGGTCGTGACTTCTCATAAGTCTAATTTAGGCTGTAGAAAATAACAAAACAAAAATAACAAAATTCAGTCTAAAAAATGCATGCAGTTTTTACCTCCAGATCCGAGTATTAATTTCGTCATAAATAAATCATTTCTATAAAATTTAGTTTAGTTTCGTGCTTGTTCTTAAAAAAATATTATCGCACCAAGTTGGTGAGCAATAATACTGGGCCCCTTTGAACCCTTTCCTATATTGGCTACGCCACTGACTCAGCGAAAACACCTATTTTAATGAATATGTTCTTGTTACTTTCTTTCATATTTTATTTTATATTTTTCAGTTCTCATTCACCCAAATGTCTTTTAATATTGAAAAACTAAAACAAGAATATGATTTTGGTTAATACTGCGTTTTCATTAGACCTGAAATGAGGTAATTTGGCAAATTACAAAAAAAGTGTTCACATTTCAAATTTCCTAATTTTGTTTGAAGGCCCAGATTGTCAATCGCTTGTTTTTGTTGTTTTTGCATTGAATCCTGTCATTTGAAATGGGTTCCACTTTGAATGGAATCCATTTGGGTGTGTTCATAAAAGTTTTACGTAATTTCCTACCGAATTTCGTGCAAATTTGGTTGAAATTACCTCATTTGGAAATTTGAATTTGTATGGGAAATGAGATGATTTTGAATTTAATTTGAAAATTTTTGACGAAATTACCTCATTTGCTCTAATGAAAACGCCGTATAAGAAGAACCTTAAAATTCATAAAAAAAATCAACATTTGTCCCGCAAAATAATGCTTCGAACATTATTTGTCTGGAAAAATTAAGTGGAGACATTCATATGTACAGTTTGAAACAAAACTTTGGATTTTGCGCGTGAACTGCGTACTGCTCAAGAAAACTCCGAGACAACATTTGTCTTAGGAAAAAATTTTTATAAGAAATAAATTTTCTACAGATCTGTGTACTATGTCTTAGTTGTGATTATCTCTAATTTGCCGTGTATTAATATGTTTTTTTGCTACTTTGCTAAGTTGTCAACTTAGTGAAACAGCATCTGGAAAAAGGTTTATTGATTTATAATTTACCGTTCGGCAGTCCTGAATTATTTGTGAGAATTTCACTTTGGTCATGCGATGTTTTCTACATTTTTGCAAAACGAAACTTAGATTTACACTAAATTGTCAAAACCAAACAAAAATATTCTTCCCTATATGGTGAAACTCCCTATGGATTTTGTCCACTGTGTTTTCAAAAACATAACAGTATGTTATTGGAGACAATAGATAAATTTAATTTCGCATCAGCAGCGTACACATGTTCGAGATATGTGGCAGCAGACTGGTACCACAACCACACCACGTGATGCAAAATATCATGCCACCGCCATGCCACTCAATTTTGACGAGCGCATCTTCATTTAGGTACATACTATTACATTGGTTTTACCAAATCCACCTGCTACTAAGTCACCACGCCACTGCCACTCCACTTCGTCACGACTTCAGTGATCGCCTTGCCTAAGCTTTAATCTGAGTAAAAAATATTCAAAACATAAATGTTTAGTAAATTAAGAGGTAGGTTCCTAACCTATAGGTACCTACTTTTCTGACAACCCTTTAAAATTTTGTATAAATTCTGTTGTATTATTTGCTTCTTATTATTTATTTATAAAACAATTTCCTAAATTTTAAGCATCAAACCATCTTTTATTTTCTGAAAATGTCTCGTTTTTAAAAATAATACGAACGACCCCCTTGTGCGCTGTCACATTCTACATCCGTTGATTTTTTTTTTGTGTTTTTTTTTGTGAAATGAAGTTTGGGGTCGCCATTGCTGCTGTATTAATAAAACACAGACAGCCACCTCATACCACATCTACTGCCTGCAATACGCACCATATCCAAATTCTTACTCTCCAATATCACATGGTATTGGTGTGTGACATCCAAGGACATGAACAAAAAAAAAAAAATTAGAAAATGACTTTCTGCTGTCATTCTAAGGATAAAAAGATTACAACTGGAGGAGAATAATAGGATTTTTATGCCACTTCTCGAAATCGCACAGAAAACACCAAAAGCCAATGCGAAATCGAAGGAGACGAGAAACATAATAAAACCAAACGAGAGAAGAAAAACCCGGCAACAAGCTTGAAGGAAAGAATATTTAAAAACAAAAAAAAAAATACACTTTTCTGACAAAGTTGACAATCAAAACGAAATTAAGTTTCACTCGTCGTCGTAGTCTTATACGAAAAGAAGTCGCCCAAATGTCCTTTCGCTTCGCCCCATTCATACACGCCCAGCCCATCCATTTTTCTCGAGCGACGGATGACATTTGGTTTATGTTCGCACAGTCTTGAGTTTTATTTTTCATTTTATTTGCTTTTGTCTTTATCCCTGCCTGAAAAAAAAAGAAAGCAAAAGAAAGTCTTATTCATCTGCCTTTTAACTGGTATAGTAGGCAGACAGCATCATAGAGAGAGAGTAGACAAGGATAATCAGATAAGAACGACAGACCAGACCATAGTTCGTCCTTAATATGTGTGTTCGAATGATAATGATATGAACCCCAAATTTGACATTTTGTCCTTTAACTCGTGTATCGCTGAGCTTTTCTCTTGCCATATGGTCTCTGTTGATAGTTAATTCGAAAGTGACAAGAAAATCTTGGAATTTCATTAGATAATCCTGGCAGCCTACAAATGGGACTATAGGGACCCACAATAACATAGCTACATACATCGACCGGTGCGCCTAATAGGCTCGTTGTACTTGTAGTAGTCGTAGTTAGTAAGTAAAGCATATAAGAAAATTGTTTTCGTTTTATAGATAGGTTGTTTCGGATTTTGTTTTGTGGCTGATGAAATTGGAATATATTCTGGATCAAGGAAACACAAAAAAAAAAGGATGTGGATGTTCCTCTCTGGTGTGGTTTGATAAGGATGTTAGAGCTCTTTAATTAGACATTCTTTGGCCAAGTTGCCTTGACCAAATTGAATGGGCGTCACTGTTGGATATGTATTTTTTATAGCCTGATTAGGAAAAAGGAAATTACTGAAGTATGTTTGTTGTTAGTATTGTCCTTTGCCATAATGGTTAGCGGGTTGGGATCAAATCCAAGCCAAATTGCCACTTAACAAAAACTTTTTCTTTTTCCAGGCACACTAATGCTTCACGTGCGTGAAGTTCTGCCATTTTCGATTTTCAAAAAAAAAATGTGTTGTATTATGCCTAAAATTTGCTGCGTTTTGCCGAAAATATTTTTTTTCAAATTCGCAAATTTTACGGATGAACATTTTTTTTAAATCAAGTTTTTCTAAAAAACTTCAAGCTCTGCTGTTTTGTGCCCACAAAATTAATGATACCTACTAAGAATCAGAGAGATATGTTTGCAACTTTTACAAACCAACGCAAATTAATGTTGCGTAGAACCTTAGCGTGAAGCACCATCATTTTTGGTTTAAAAAAAATAAGGGCTGTACTGTATTGTTATCAACTTGTGCTGCTTGTGCCGTGAATTTGCTTTTTCGAATTCGCAAATTTGCAAATTTTACGGATGAAATTTTTTGCAAAACTTAGATTTTCAAAATATTTAAATTTATGCTGTTTTGTGCTCAGTTTGCTTGGCAGCACAAACTGCCGAACAGTTAAAAAAATATTTACATATTTGCAGCTTTTAGAGCCAAAAATTTATTATGCGAACCATAAAGTTAGCACCGCCATTTTCGATTTTCAAAAAAAAAAGTGCTGAAAATGTGCTGCGTTTTGATGAAAATATTTTTTTCAAATTCGCAAATTTTACGGATGAAAATTTTTTTTTTAATTATATTTTTCTAAAAACTTTAAGTTCGACTGTTTTGTGCTCAAACAATTATAATAATACTAAGAACCGAAGAGATACAAAACTACAGCTTTTACGAACCAACTTAAATGTTGCGAAGAACCTTAGCGTGAAGTTAGCATAACCAATTTTTATTTTCAAAAAATAAAATCTGTGCTGTATTATGCTAAGTTGTGCTTCTTGTGGCATGAATTAATTTTTTTTTCGAATTCGCAAATTTGAAAATTTTACGGATATAATTTTTTGCAAAACTACGATTTGAAAAAGAATTAAACTTGTTCTGTTTTTGGCTCAGTTTGTGCTGCCAAGTTCTGAAGAGATACAAAAATATTCACATATTTGCGGCTTTTAAAGCAAAAATTTAATTTGCTAAGAGTGAAAAGTTAGCCCCGCAATTTTTAAATTTCAAAAAACAACGCAGCAAAAGTTGAGCACAATAGAGCACAATTTTTTTTGGAAAATCTAAAATAGCGGTGCTAACGTTACGACAAAAAAAAATGCCTTTTTGCATCTAAAAACCATATGGACGCAGTTCAAAGTAGCTGAACTCGAAACTCTTCACTCCGGCAGATTCGTTGCCGCTGCACATTCAATGATTCAACGGATTCTGTGGGCTTTTAACTATTTGGATCTATCAGAAAATTATTGAGTCCACTTCTATTTCATTAAAATAAAAACAGGATCTACACAGGTAGGTATAGTTGAGAGTTTGTAAGTCACTACACTAGGCCTCCTGGTTCTTTACGAATTGTAGCTCGTATTTTAGAGAAATAAAATTGACAAAACTCTTATTTATGTCAGAATTACGTAGATGTCTAGGCTAACTCTGGAGTAGCCCAGTATGTGTTTTAGATTTTCTTCAAATTAGTAATTCTATCTTGATTTTGATGTCTTCCCTGATTTTTCACTTAAGCGGGTTTTTCACTTTAAAAAAAACCGCTTAAGTGAAAAAAAATTCACTTAAGTGGATCTAAAAATTACATTAAGCGGATAATTAATGCTTGAAACAATTGTATTTATCTTTTATTTATCTTTAAATTATGAAAATTTATTTTCTTTTTAATAAATGACGAAATACGTATACCTCTTGAGCCATTTGAAATGTTGTTTTGGATATTTTGTTTATAAAATGTAAATGTAAACGTTTGTGAAATAATCAGAAATTAAAGTCATTTTCGTGGTGAAATTGGTGAAGGTGAAAAATAAAGAAGAAACGAAAGCATTCAGCAAAAATACTCGGGGATGAAAGATGTGTTTCAGATAAGCGGGTTTTTCTCTTTAGCGGGTTTTGCTGTAATCAATATTTTTGCAGGGCAAGATTAGATAGATATACATATATGTATATCCTGCTTTCAAACATGTATTTCTCTCTTGTTCAGCTGTTTTGTATAAAAAAAAAAACGATAACCAACTACCTCTAGATTTTATAATTCCACAAGTATGCTCAAACAATGTTTTAAATTTATTTAAAAAAAAAAATAGTTCGTTAAGTGCTATCACGGGATCAAGTTTACGATCTAACATCCACACTAAAGTTTTAAAAACTATTATTAAATTCTGTTTAATTGAAACAAACGAGAATTATTAACTAAATGCAGGCATTCTTTTTACTCAGAGTAGGAAGGTACGAGGTATATGAGTATTAATGCCGTGCTTTATTATCCTCTTCTTGAGAACCTAGGGGCTGTTGTTAAAAAATACATGAGAAAAAGTTTTGCAACAAACCGGAAAACTGTACCTACTTCACTATATGTAATTTTTTTTTATCCATTCACAAAACAAAAAAAAATACAAAAAAAACAAACCTAACACATGATGCAGATGTGCTAAGCAAAAAACTTTCGTAGAAAGATGAAATGCCCCGTATACAACGAGTTGAGCGTTACTGAAAAAAATTTAAAATGCAAAAAAACCACAGCAATTAAGAATCCTTAACGCCACATTATAAATCCTGCTTAAGAGTGTTTGCTAGCTAGTTAACTATATATACTCGTTTTTATTTCTCTAACGCTTATAATACACAACACACTCACATCACACTCACTCAAGCTCTCTTGTTCTCTTTTGCAAGCAAGGATGTGAAAAATTACGTCTAGACGCTTGAAATGGTAGGTTACTTGGGCTTTGTATATTTATGTTGGTTTAAATAATAAAAAAAAAAATTAACCAACATCAGAGGAAAAAAAAAATAGTTTAAAAAATGCCAACTACTCTGTTTAAGGATTCGTAAATAGTTAAAGTGGGTGATAATAAACACACGTAGGACCTCTTAGCCAAAGGCAGATAATATTAATGGTTCAACTCAAAAAATAAATTTAAAATAAATTGTCTTTGCTTGGTAAACAAATTTGAATGAAAATTAAGAGGATTTTCTTAAAGAAAATATTTTTGGAGTATTTAGTGAAAATTTTAAAAAAAACTAGGATTCTTGGCTTGTATTCCTGTTAAATCTTCATTTTAAAGCTAAATAGTGTTGAACTCAAAAATTTTTCAAAATAATATTATTCAAGATTTTAAGCTATTATATTCGCGATTGTTAATTATTATAAAATAATTTCTTTTCGGACTTACTGCGTTTTATTTATAAATTCAAATTAATTGAATGTATTCGCCCGACATATCGACGTTTTGATACCATTACTCGTGTGACCTATTTATTAAAAGTGGTATAAATGATGGGAGACATGGTGCAGGAGCTACCAAGTTCACCTTAGAGCCATTTTGCAGCATTAAAGAAAGAGATCATGTCTTTGATTTTTATTTTTAAATAAAATTAATAGAATTGGACCCATAAGGTCACCCTGGGGAACTCCATAATTAACCATAAAAAATATATTGAATGATATTGAAAATGAAATATATTTTCTTGATTGTTAAGTATTATACACCGGCATTTAAGTTTGTTAAAATAATTAAAATTAAATAGGTATGCTTTTCAAAAAGTAAATTCTTAACATAATCATAATATTTTATTATTTCCTACAAAATCCTATTGATATATTTGCTTATATACACCAAAGTACCTTCTATCAAGGCACCTCTCCCCATTTTACTTTAAAAATATTATTTATTGCTTTCTACAAGAACTCCTTTTGTCGTATGAACAAGGATATTATCTTAGACACCCCCTGCCAACACTCCCTCTTAACTCTTTCATTTTAAAACAAAAACAAAACAACAGAAAAAAAAAACTCAAAACTCAAACAAAACAAGACAAAATGAAAATTAATGACAATTTAATTATCCTTCTTATTGGCAAAGTGCGAAGGAGTACAAGTCCTTTGCAAATGAAAATTATCTAACAACTAAATTACAACCATTTTAGCATTCACATTAACTTGTATAGTAGAATATATGCAAAAGAAAAGTATGTATAAAGTCACTTTAGTTGTAGCTGTAGGATGTAGGCAGTGGCGTAGCTTGGCTATCAGCCGCCCAGGAAAGAAGAAAATTTTGCATCCCTCTTATTTAGGTATTTCAATTAAAAAAAAAAAAAAACTATAGTATACAATAATTCTGAAGAACTTTTCGGCAAGATGATCATTTATTTACCCGAATTAAAACAAAAATGAAAAAGTCTATGTGTAGATTATATTATGTGTAGATTAAATGTCAGTTGCATTTGTGAGTTTTGAAATCTTAAAAAAATGGGATAAATTATAAAAACTAATTTTTTTTTGTAGGATTTATACTTGAATAGTTAAGGTGTTAAAGCATGCTTTGTTCATAACATCAATCGTAATGGAGATATTGGGGAAAAATTAAAAAAAGGCGTACTTAAAGGCGCTTTAACTCTGAAAGTATAAGTCCTTCTCAAAAATATTCAATGAAAAAAAAAAGAAAGATAATTGAATTTCCTATTGAAAAGATACTTAAAAATTTTGTTTACCATAAGCAGTTCTCATGATATTGGTTCAAACGCGTTTTTAAAAAGGGCGGCCGGCGCACAACACCTACAGCCGGGCCATTTTATTTTTAAAAATTACTTTTTATGAAAAAAAAAATTATAAGAAAATGACTGCAACACGTAGAATGTCAGGCTATAACTTTAAAAAAAGCTAGAAATCCATTGTTTAACAAAATTTTGAGTCAAGTTGTTTCAAATTCAAAAATGAAAAAAAATCTTTTAGTCGATTTTATTATGTATTTTCAATTTTTGTATAACCTAAAAAATTATAAAACATCAGGCTTTTAGAATTTGGCTTAAAATTGATTATATCATTGAATATAAAGAACAAAAATTTTATTTGAAAACGTAAGCTTTGAAAAAAAAAAAAAAACAGTTTGAACATTTTTTTTTTCATTTTTGAGTTTGAAAATTAATTTTTCAAAACCTATTTACTAAAACAACTTGACTCAAAAATATTGTTAAACAATGGATCTTCTTGAACCCACTGATCCGAGATCAGGGGAGCAATATCTAGGGGTGGTTAAAAACGAATTTTGGTTCATACAAATATCCCCAAATTTGATTTTTTTTTTGGGGGGGGGGGGGGGGGGGGTGTTGCTCACTAAGGCCGCTACCAGGAACTGCAAGACTATCATCAGCTTGACCACTGCTTTCGACTCATATACCTACTTTTTTTTTGTTCACTTTGTCACCCCAAAATTTGCTATGGGCTCTTAGACTATTACATTGACCGTATAAAATTTCCTTAATTTTCTAAACCACCAGTAGTAAAAACAAAGCACAAAATTAAAAATAATCAACGAACATACCTTAAACTATTTGAGGCCTGCCAACCTTCCGCAGAAAAAATTTTTTGCAAACACAGTCCAAAACTTAATCTCAATACATATTGTATTATGTATTAACTATATAAATACTTACTTACTGACTAAATTATCGACACTATTCCTTTGTTGTTGTTTACTGTGTAAAATTTTGCTGCGCCTACATACTTACCAATAAAAAACGCCAATTAATAAGTATTATTATTGTGAAATTTTTCGCCCCCTAAAAGTGCCGCCTGGGGTGGACCACCCCCGCCGCCGCCCCTACTACGCTACGCCACTGGATGTAGCTAGATACTATGCGAATACGTTGGGGTTGGGGGATGACAGGAGAATGCTTTTGTTGCACAATAATTATTATTGTTTGGAGCGGGGACAACAACCCATTCGTTTTGTAGTAGATAGTAGGTATGATATGCCATATTTTGTAAGACGTCGAAATCCTTTTTATTTTCTCGACTTTACAAGAATTCCCCCGAGGGTGTTATGTCATGATGTGAGTATATTTAGCACACGCAGTACGCGAACGATGCTCATTATTTGCCATTTTAGGTGCGGTGGTGGAGTATTGTAATGTTGAGCATGTGGGCATGTTTGCGTGTATGATGGGAGTAGCTAGGTACATAGGTACTTTTGTAATTTATGAGATATAAACTGATATGACAGGTCCTTGTTGCTGTGTAAACTGTTGTCAGACAACCAAGTTGGTGTAATTGATTTATAATATTCTGTTTGTTTTAAGAATAATGTTAAACAAAATAATAAAGGGAGATTTTATGGATGCTTTTAAGCTTTATGTCCATTATGAATCTTTATTTGGAAAATATTATGTTCATAGAGAAAGCATATTAAAATGCGTAGTACACAAAACTTTTTCACGAAAACAAGGTTATTCCTTTTTTTCAAGTAGACCCCAAATAAAAATTGGACATTTAAAAGTAGAAGATAGAATTATTTTACAAACACCACTCATTTCAAACATTTTCAACTTATACTCCGGGCATGTATGTTAATTTTCTGTAACATATTGACCAACTTGCTTTATAAAAAGTTTTAACATTTAGACATTCGAAATTATATTTTTTCGTTTCAGCTAATTCAGAACGGTGTAGCACACGAAAAACAGTTTTCATTTTTTTTCAATTTTATCAAAACAATTTTAGGTTTTTTTTTTTAATCTAAATTTTTATAATTTTTGCATGTAGAATCTTAAGCCAAACCTAGACTGAAATAATCATACAAATTAGTCAACTTGAAATTTTTAACTTTACATTCTTCATTTTTAAAGGTTACAATTTGTCTCCCCTGCAGTAGCTTTTTTTCCTCAAAAATTTAAAATACGATCATTAGGAGATTGTGGATTTGGAATGCATTAATTTTTCATAACACGAGGTAAGTATAGTTTTTTGACATTAAGACAGAAAATCTAGACTATCTTGAAAATCTTTTAATGTTTTCATTAATCCTACAATTTTTTTTAGCATTTTTTAAAAATCTTATTTTATAAAAATGTCTTCACAGATTCAAGAAAAAAATCAATAAATTTAAAAAGAGGTATGTTGTCTTTTAATAAAAATAAAATGTCCGAAAAATGTTTTAAATGGTACTTCCCATAGAACCATTTTTTGGACAAAAATTATTCTTACAGTCAAAATTAACGGTACCGTCAATACAAATTTTTAAAAACCGTTACAGGAAATCTAAATTTTATCGAAAACTGTTCCTTTCGATTTTGATTAAAATTGATTTGTAAGACAAAATTTACAGCTAGAAATTATCAACAGTATTTATATACCAATAAATGATAATTTTCGTGACCTTTTTATTGTTGTAGATATTTAAAAATTTACACTTAGCTCTAGAGCCCACTATAAAGTCTTAAGTAAATATTTACACAACCTCATTATCTGTTTAACCGATTTAAATTTAATTGAGAGCTTCTAATACATTCAGATAATAATGCACATGAAAATTAAATTTTGGATTTTAAAAAAATCAAAATTTTTCTTTGGAAAATTCGATATTTTCAAAAACAGGTAGATTGTTTTAAGTAATTGGATTTTTAATTCTAAATGTTTACAAAATTTTATATATAAAAAATTTTTGTTTTAAAATCCGCTACTAATTTTTTTTTTCTAACTAACAACAAAGATTAGTTACAGAAATCAGCTCTTAATCAATTTCCGGCTAGCGTTGCGGAAACGCAGCGTCATACCTGAGAGCTTCTAGAACTTAACTGATGATAAATTTAGAAAAACCTAAGTACTGAATTTGAGAGTTAATTGAATTATCTAATCGACCTGTTTTTGGATTTTTTCATTTTTTCGTGTTGATTTTGCACCTTTAAAATATATAATTTTCGAAATTTTGAGGTAGCATTTTTGAAATATTAAAATAATTTCATCAGAATTAAAAGTTTTCAAAATAATGTTAACTACAGGTAAATATAAAGGTTCAAATTATATTCTGAAATAATGTTTACGCATTTTTTTATTGAGTTGCCTGTCTGACAGGTGAGGTGAAAGCACTAAGTACGTTGCGTTTTCGCAACGCTCACCTAATCCAGTAGCATTTGAACCTAAAAAAAAATATTTCCTTTCGTTGCGTTTTCAAATCAGATTGAACGATTTTGTCTCAAAATATTGTACGTTTATGTTTACAATATGCCAAATTTTTAAGAAACATAATTAATTGCATCCTATCCAACAATAGGATGAGTATTTTTTTTAGGTCAATTGTTATTCAATTTGTTTAAAGTTTTGATTTTTATCTTTTTTAGAGTTGGTTTGAGAAACTTAAAATTTATAAAGCCTATAGTTAATTTTGGTCCTAGATTAAAAAAAAAAAAAAAAAAAAATTATTAAAAAAAATTGTTTTTTATGATTTTTTTTTAATTTTTGCAGTTTTTGATTTTTATCTTTTTAAAGGTTATTTTCAGAAACTTCAAACTTAGACAACAAATAGATGATTTTGGTTTTTTTTTTTTTTAAATAAAGTTTGGAAAAATGAACTTTTTGATTTTTTTTTTTTCATTTTTGAAAAATTAAATTTATTTATTTTTTCAAAAATGTTTTTTTTTTACAATTTTGGATATTTATCTTCTTAAGGGTTAATTTCAGAAACTTCAAATTTATACAGAGTATACATACCTAGGTAATTTTAATGTTCATATTTGAAAATAAAAAATACTTTTGTATTTTTTTTGATTTTTTATTAATTCTTGACAAAAAAAATATTTTTATTTTCATTTTTATTTTTGATAATTATATTAATTTTCAATAATCTTTTCGTTACCAAGTTTATCTAAGTGTATTTAATTAATTTTTACATAAAAGTATTCAAACAAAATTTAATGTATGGAATACATCAATATTATTTCAATAATTTTGAATTTTCTCGAGAACCAGAAGCTGTTCCAAATTTTCCTCTTTTTATGCAAAAAAAAGACAGTATGTGAAATTTCAAGTTTCTGAGCCAACCGCCGGAAAGGGGTTAAGACAATTTAAGAAATTTTGTAATACATAATTTAACTTTTAATAAAGGCATACCTACACTTTTTTTTTTAAGATAAATAGGTTTATAGATATTTATAGATTTGAAACCAAACAGACTTTTGAAATGTCTTTTTTGTTTTAATGAATATTTTCATACTTAAAGGAGTAGTTCTTTCAATTCAATAAACGAGTTTCCATAGTCTCGAATTTTAATAACAGCTCTGATTCAAATAATTTTGATTAGCAAATATTTGATATACTAACTTGTTGTACCTACATATTAAAACATACCTACATAAAGTCACTTTAAAAACGGATATTGTAATAATCGTAAATACATTTTTTCATATATGTATGTATGTACCAGTAGCGTGGCGTGGATGATTTCAAATGGTAAGTCGAAGAAAAATTAGTTACCCGAAAACATATAAATAGGTAACTATATTATGAATGTCTAAGTTTTGATTTACAAATTTTGTATAGAAAGAGTCATAAAAGTTTAATTTTACTATAAAATAAAAAGGTGTACGAACTGTATTTTTAAAAGAAAAACCTACTTGACTTCCACAGCAAACTTCACACAGCAACGCAGTGAGACACATAAGAAGTTATTAAAATAAGACGAAAAAAAGCGTGTTATTTTTTCGAATTAAAATTATTTTTTTGCACAAAAAACTACCCCTACCCTGCTCAATGGACTTCATACAACAGTGAGACCTACAAAATTCTCTCTTCTACAACTTCATAGCCCACAAGAAACACAAATAGAACTTTTAAAATTTTTTGCTGGATAGAACAAGCTTGTTCTGTTTGCTCTTGCTCATTTATTTGTATTAAAACTCCAGAAATAAGACGCAGAAAACCGAGTTATATTTTTGCCTTCTTATGGAAAAAAATAGCACCGTTTTCTTCGACATATTCTAGTAATTTAGATTAATGTTGCTCGTTTTTTAAAACATGATTGAGATTTTCAAAAGGTAACTCGATAGGAATCGTGTTATATGGACGCCACGCCACTGGTATGTACATATATTTATCCAAGATAGTTATTTATTAATGAGTAAAACAATAAAATCATTTAACTAGAATGAGAAGTAATAATAAAGTTATTATACAATATTTCTCCTAGAATAGTTCTAATTAAAAATGACAGCTCAGGCAATCCAATAATCGTAGAAGCAATTCCAACCACAGAATAACAGAAGTAAGTAATGATTGCTAATTAATGAAATAAAAATTATTTTTGATTTGGGAAAATATTTTTTCTTATCGTTAAAACAATTGGCTAATTGCATGTTGAATCAGTTCAACTTATTAAAACTTCAACAGAACTTGAGTCTTTTCGAATACTATAAAACGTAGCTTGAATGCAAATAATTTACCCAGTAAGACGCTGAAAACCAAAAATGAAGTTTGTTTTATTAGTCGCTATTGTTATTGCTTGCATTTGTGCTCAGGTAAATTGCAAAAGAGAAACAAATATTAGAAATTTTAAATACTTTTTTTTTTTTTTAATGTTAAACCATAATTAAGGTTTGGGCATCTGATGAAGATGAAAAAGCTCTAATGCGTGCAGCCTCTGAAAAATGCAAAGCCAGTGAAGGTGTTTCTGCAGAAGAGTTAGAACTTCTTAAAAATGGCGAATATGATAATGGAATTGGTCAGAAAAATATTATGTGTTATGTCAAATGCATAATAAACGAGTTTGATGGTCTAGACGGCGATGTATTGAAGGAAGATGTTTTTCTTGAATACTTTGAACCTCATTTGGGTGAGCCAAAGGCTAAGGAATTTTATGATTTGTGCAAAGGTGAAAATGGTGATGGCGAGTGTGAGACACCATTCAAGATTATCATGTGCTTGAGAAGAAGTGATGATATTTTCAAATTTTAAAAAGCAAAAAAATTAAATTTTAGATTGTTTTCCTATTTACTGAATTTGTATAATAATTATATTTAAAAATATTTAAACTAATGTTTCTTTGAGCAAAAAAAAAAAAGAGTTTTAATTCGACGAACTTTTGACTTATAATTGAGTTTGTCTGTTAATTTTGAAAACATAAAATGAATATTTATGCGGCATAATATACACTGTTCAAAGGCATGTCTGGAATGTGGGACTGTATGAGTAAGAAAAATCAAAATATTTTGATTTTGCTTCAAACTAGTATACGTGCGTAATTTTCACTAATATACTTATATACAATGCATTTGAGCAGCACCTACTATTATATAAAATTAAAAACAAAAAAAAATATTTTGAACTCTGAATTCGATCTTGAATAATTAACGCTAAAACTTTCTGTATTAAGTTCGTTCAAATTAAGATTGCGGACAGCAAAGTTTCCAGTTTTGTTTATTTTTTTTTTTTCAATCAAAAAAAATTAAAAAAAAGTTCTTTTTGTAAGCTTTTTGTTACGCAGTAGTATCTTTTTGGGCATTGTTTTTGTCTTTTTCTCCATATTCAGAGTGAAATGTGAAAAGCGCTGGCGGTACGAGGCTCGAGCTGGAGCTTAAAAACAGCTATTTGTATGTATTATTTTTTTTATCTTTATTTTATCTTAATGGGTATTGGATATGCTGTCGAAAATGTCGTAACGGCCCTTAGTACAAAATTTCCGATTTTGAGCTCACGGAATTTTTGGAGTTGAAGGGCATTGTCTTCTGTGGAGACCTATCTCACGAAGAGAAGTAGTTCTCTCGGGTATAACAGTTATCGGATGCATATTTATCATATAATAGTTAGCGATTCATTCGTAAATGTGCTGCCTAATTGTTAACATCTCGATAAGCAATAAAAGTAAAAGTAGTTATCCAACAAAGTGTTGTTGTTGATCACGGTTTACACATCTTCAATTTTTGTGTATTTATTTCCAAGCTCTAGAATCTAGATCTTTAAATAAGGCAGAAAATCCCAATTTTCACAAGCCCGAAGTACAAATCGTATATATCGATTAAAATTTTAAAAAAGCTCTAATTGGCCATATTTTCTTTTTATTTTTATGTATTTAAAAAGCCTACCTTTTTCCTACGTTTTTATTTTTTTTTTTATTTTATTAGTAACGTTAATTTCCAGTCCACCAAAGGAATTTATTTTGTTGAAGGGTAGGTTATTGGTTTTCAGTGGGATACTACTTTTGAAGCAGTAATATGTATTGTGATTTTAGTAAGCTTTTTTAACATTATTTTTCCAAAATATTAAAGTCCCTTTCTACCCTATTTTCCAAATAATGACAATTTTTTTTCTTTTTTGACTGTTTAAAAAAAATGAAGCTCACATTAAGCTACAAACAAATATTTATTTGTATTATTCATGTTTTGAATTTAAGTTGTGGTAAGCAATTAAGTGTTTTAATGCCTTTACGAAATTAGCTGCAGTATCTCTAAGCTTTATATTGTATTTTCATTTTTCATATATATTTAAACAAAAAAAAAGTACGCATACGCCCAAGTGTACCCTAAAGTTTCCATAAAAGTATACAGTGTATCCCACTGTAAACGATGCAGACAAGAACCATGGCTTCCTGGCATCATTTTTTTTGTAAAGATTTTTTTCAAGGTCACTACAAGGCCACATGAACTTTTAGCACTTCATTAATGGGTTATTCGAAAAAATGTATACCATCTGAAAGGTAGCTCAATCCTGATAAAAGGTGAGCTAATTTCAGAAATTGGTCAGGCATAGATTTTTTTTTATGAATATTTTAAGTTTTTTTCAAGGTCACATTATATGACTTTTAGAACCTCATTTGTGGGATATTCGGAAAAATATTTACGATCTGAAATTTAATCCTAATAAAAGGTCCTAGTAGTTTCAGAAATATGTCAGCCTTATATTTTTTTTAATTAATTTTTTAATTTAATTAAAATGACTTCAATATCCAATATCCAATATCTGAAACTTCCTGACCTTTTAGAAGGATTAAGTAACCTTTCAGGTGGTATAAATTTTTTTGAAAATTTCACAAATGAGGTGCTTAAATCTCTATGACCTTGAAAAAATAATAAATTTTGAAAATTCATAGAAAAAAATCTATGGCTGACCAATTTCTGAAACTAGATGACCTTTTATCAGGATTGAGATACCTTTCAGATGGTATAGGTATATTTTTTTCGAATATCCCATAAATGAGGTGCTAAAACTTCATGTGACCTTTTAATGACCTTGAAAAACTTAAAAAAATTATTTAAAAAAATATATGTATGACCAATTAATGAACCTACCTGACCTGTTATCACTATCCAGTGGCCCTTCAAGTGGTAGGTATACTTTTTTTGCGAATATCCCATAAATGAGGTGCCAAAAATCGCGGGTGACCTGGATTAAAAATTTTCTACGCCTGACCAATTTCTTAAACTACCTGACCTTTTATGACCAAGAAAAGAAATATACATTTTTCTTTAATTCAATACAACTAAACATCATAACAAAATGACTAAACTGTTCTCAAAACCATTTCTCATTGGAGCAATAAACCGACTTTCTGCTCTCTTATCTTCTCCACAACACTATAAATTAAATAAAAAAAAATAAAAATTACCTACTGGAGTAAAACTTTAAAAAAAAAAAAAACTGAAAAATATTTTTAGAACTTTTCCCTTTTGGGCAAAAAACTTTTAGTCGTCATCGTCATAAAAGTCACAAAATAGAAAAACTTGTCACTTTTAAATAACTTATCCCATTGGTGATATGGTCTCAGGACTATAGAAAAATAAAAACAAAACCCTATACCCTCTCCGCTTTGTACATCACGTATAGCACTTAAAAAATAAAGTAGCATTTCCAACATACATTATGTACATTCACAGCCACTTGACTCTCCACTCATTCTCATACCTACATATATGTACATATGTACATAATACACCCACAAAAAAACGTTGTAGATCGTAGTACATACATACGTATGTAGTTGTAGAAAAGTTTTGTTTGAAGGAAAAACTTTTCTGTTGAATTCTCAATGCGCGCCATCTCGATGTCCTTTCTTCGTTCAAATGACATCTCAGCAAACAGTTTATCTAATTTCCTTAAACAGTTTTTGCAAACATATACCAAACCAGCCAGCCCAGTTTGTAGAGCGAATATCAAAGGAAGGACGATCAAGAGGAGCTGCCAGCAAAGCACATTTGCCAGTAAGAAAAATAGTTTCATATAGCGAAGTTTTTGTTTTTTTTTTTTCGAGCGCACAGCTCACAATTTTAGGGTCCTTTTGGCACTGTTACAGCACACTGATGCTGCAACAACTTTTGCACTATACTACGTCCTTGTACATTCAAGGACTATCGCCCCAGATAAGAACTTGCATTCGCATGAGAGGAACATGCTTCACAAAGTGATGACTTTTAGGTACCAACTCTCAACTGTGCAGAAAAAGCAATGACAAAATGTGAAAAATCCCAACACCAGCACCGGAGTGCCACGAGATAAGACCTCGAACTCAGGATTTGGATATATTGAAGAAATGTCCTTTTCGTTTGCTATGTGAGGGAACTTTAAGTCGCTCCAGAGTTCGACAGTTCAAAGTGTAACTTTGATAGCGCCGAAAGAGAGAAAACTAAAAAAAAGAAAAGAAAAGTATCCCCAAAGAAAGTTCCCATCGCATCGCCAAAATCGTATTCCCTAGCTGTGTCCTTTGACAGTAAAGAACGAAGACTATGGCGGCAAAGGCGCAGTGAGTGGTGCGCGGTGTGCATGCAGGCAGGCAGGCAGCGTGCTAACAAGAAACTATACGGCTAATGTGAAATCCATTAAAAGTTTAGTCCTGGAGCGAAAATATAACACGCGGGTTAAATTGAAAATCTGTCATCACGAAAGTGTGAGCGTGTGTAAGTGGGTAGATATGCTGCGTTCAACATTCGCAAAAAGTCCATTTGCTAATCTTTTAGGATAGCTCTTTGGCTCTGTATATGAATGTATTTGTATGGCCCCCATATAGCTCTCGTGTCGCAGTCCCTCTGTGCATGCGGTTGAATTTTAGAAAAGGACATGTGTGTATGTGTGTGTATTTGCCTTACGGTACATGGGCGAAAAAGTTTTAAGGACAAACAAACGTCAGAAAATAAACTCGTATATGAGATTTAAATTTATTTGATTTGAAATTAATTGAGTTGAGTTTATAAAGAGACGACACACTATGACAACAAGGACATGGGAGGGAAAGCCGGAAAGTATAAAGATAAAGATGGAAAACCGGATGCTGGGGGTTGTGTTTCCGGTCGTCATATAGTGTTCTCAAAGGGATATCTATCTATCTTCAGTTTAAGTTTCGGTGACAACTTATTTTCAATATTGGGGATGCAATTTGGCTAAGTAAATTGTTGGCACAAGCGTATCTTATCTTAGATGCTTTTGGTGGAAATTTATTTATTTTGTATGTCAACTTTTGAATTCGATATTAGATAGATTTTGGTAAGTGATTGAGTGTTAAGAAAAAATAAAACAAAAAATGCTGGCTTTGTGCAGATGGAGTTCTGTCGAATATACATATGTAGGTACGTGGCTATAGTAGTTTTCTTAGAGAGTACCTTAAAAAAAATAAACAGAAAAACTTTCCGTTAGTATAAACTTCGGTTTGAAAGTACAGTGAAAGCTCCCTTAGCCGGACAGCGACGGTCGCAACACTTTTGTCCGTCTAAGGGAGTTGTCCGTCCAAGGGAAAAAATAAAAAATAGTTATGTAAGGAAATGTATAATATACAGTGGCATCATGAAACATTTTTGCACCTACAAGTCATGATACAAAAACAGACTACAGCTGCAGAAATAAAATCCGTTATGAATTTGATCACAGACTGTAATTTGGTGAAATCGCATCTATATGTCGCTGTAAGCCAGGTGGACCGTTTTTAATGCAGAATAAATTTATGTAAAAGTATTACTAACAATAATTGTTGAAATGTACATACTAAAAAAAAGTTTTTGTCCGCCTAAGGGAATTTAATTTAACAAATCGCGGCTAATATTCTTGTCCGCGTCCGGGTAAGGGAGTGTCCGCTTAAGGGATCATAAAATGTATGGAATTTACATCCAAGATCCACGGTCGTGAGAATTTGTCCGCCTAAAGGGACTGTCCGCTTAAGGGAGTTGTCCGCAATAGGAGCTTTCACTGTAGTAGATAAGATAGATTTTTAACAATTTCTTAGATTAAGTTCTTTTTTAAATACTTTGCAGGTTAAATTGTTTTTACTTACTCTGGGGGTGGCTTCGGCGCAGTGGAAGTAGTGCTTGACTGCTAACCTGGATGTGTGGGTTCGAGCCCCAGTCTAGGCAGCATTCTTTTCTATATTCCCTCAACTGAACGCCACCCCTGGGATTTAATGAGATAATCAAAACCTTATTTCTCATCAGTCAACTGTGCCAACAAAAATCTATCCTATCCTTCTATTCCTTCTAACATTGCCTAATTTATAAGACAACACAAACATATATTTGCCAGTATATGTTTGTGTTGTTGTTTTTTTTTTTTTTTTTTTTTTTTTTTTAGGTCGAGGATTGTAGTTAGGTGTACGAAAGTACACGTATATATGTTGATGACGTCATCAAATCAGTTTTTGCCCTCTAAATGATGAAGGAAATTTTGGGCTCCTTCGGGATTGGGGTACTTAATTAGCCCCAAATAAGCCCCTAACTTTTGCATCATTAGATTTTTGAAATTGTGTATTGGGATGTGTGATGGACGTCAAGCTGAGTCCACCACAAGTTTTAAGGTGAAGGGAATTTGGGGCTCTTTCGGGATTGGAGTACTAAATTGGCCCCAAATTAGCCCCCAATTCCTTCCTAGTCAGATTTTTGAATTTCCCTTGTGGTGGACCAAGCTTGATGGGGTTAATTATTTATTAATTTACTATGTATTATTAATTTGGGGCTTTTTTAATGTATAATGTACAATAAGATTTGGTTGTGAGTTCTATCTGGTCCAATTTTCGGTATGCTTAAAATATTAGTTTTTGAGGTTCAAATTTAAAGAACAAAATATTGAACACACTTATAAATTGAAAAATATATATGTACGAGGTAAAAATAAATGCATTAGAAGTCAATCGAAATAGCGTTAATAAATTATAAAGCCTCAATAATTAACTCAATTTTATAAAAAAAAAATGTCTAGGTATACTTAAAAAGATAGAACTTAGGTATATGGAGGTGATTTTCTGTAAAATTCAATTAGAGAATTTTTCAGCATGGTAGTTATACTCGAATACATTACAGTTGATAGGTAGTTCAAACTCATCTGAAACTTCGAATAGTTTTTTATTCTTCCAAGTAAAATTATCCCCAATTGTCGAAAACACAAATTTATGGTTTTTTTTAAACAATCTCACCGAAGTTAACAATCTTTTTTTATGATTCCCTAATTCACCTTGTTGTTGTCAATGAGAAATAAATTCATTTCCTAAACCATAAAAGTACGAACCCCTGAAATTGACATTGACACTGAACTCTGAAACTTATCCAACCGAATAATCATTTGTTTACTTTGTGACAAAAATTATTTAAATGACTGTGATTAAAAATAACCGATTGGCAATATCTCAATAATTTGGTACTTATCATTGCATTTAATCAAAAAACTCCAAAAATATAAAACCACCACAAAATTGGGGCTTAGAATTCAAAAGTCTGATTAAACTCTTCGAATTGACAATGTCTTTCCAAATTACCATATTCATTGTTATACTCCTGTGTGCCCAGGAAGCATTTGTGAGTTAAGCTAAAAACACTAATAAATTTATTTTTTTTTTTTTTTTTTTGAAATCCATATTGAATTAAATTTTATTTATGTAGACTCGTTATGCCTCACTTAATATTGGACTTAATATCTCAGCCCACTTTTCTGACGACAGCAATCAACTCACCGAACAACTTATTCACATTTGCATGAAAGAAACACAACTCTCAATGGCTGATTTGTACAGATTCAAGACCAACGAAATCCAAGACACTGAAGTGAATGAAGCCACCCAATGTTTTGCCCATTGCATCTACGAGCAGATGGGAATCATTAGGAATGGTCTGTTCACAGACAACGATGATTCTCAAAAAATGGCCATTAATACCGCTGACAGTGCTGCCACTATTGGTTTAGATTTTACGGTTTGTAAGTCAATCCGAGGCCAGAATAAGTGTGAAACTGCATACAAAATTCATCAATGCATTCAGAAGGTTAAGTATGGTGGTGTTGGCAGTGGTGGTGTTGGTGGAACGCATGACCAGGCACTCTCAATGAACTCGGACACAAACAACAGTCAAAATGATGAAAACGAAGAAGATGATTCCGCTGACAGTCAAACTGGACAATAAAATAATTTAGATCAATAAAAAAAAAAAAAAAAAACACTGATGCTTGTGACTCAAAAACACCATTATCATGGCTGGCTGACTCAATGACGACGCAAAGTTGGATAACAATTAAATTTTTTTTGTACTTGATTTGTGATCTTTCATTTGTTTGTTCTCATCATGAATGTAGCAAAATAAATTGTTTGGCATTCAAAAATGCAACATTCAACAAAACGATTGAAGCGTGCATGTTTTTTTGTAATCTAATCTTCTCACATCGAAGAGAAAAAGCAGTTAAATAGACTAATTACGTGGTGAGTAATAGAACAGCAACAGGTAACTTGTGTAATGGAAATAATCAGAGACGCCCGCAGAAATTTTCTTTTTGTAGGTGGTGGGCAGGATCACGTTCTTTATAATCACAACAAAGAACTTAACTTTTTTTTTTTTTTTTTTTTTTTGTATGGGTATTCGGGTAGTTTTTAAAGGAAGTGAAAGATCTGTTTCAGTCTTTATAGCAGTTTTACAAAAAAAAAAATCTTATGTCAGCTGTAAACCCTTTTTAGATTAACTGGAAATAAATTCGAATTCTTCTACAATTTTTCTTCATACAAATTTTTTTGTACCGAATTTCAAGCAGAACATTAGCTCTGCGGCTTAGGCTTTTTACGATGGTGTGGCGAAAATGTATTTTTTGAACTTCTCCATAATCCTATTTAATACCTCGGATTTTTTTTTTTGCACTAAACTAATACTTACCACGAAGTAGCCGTGGCGTAATGGATAGTGCGTTGGACTGTCACGCCAGAGGTTTGGGTTCAATTTTCAGCCTCATCCACCTCACAACAATGGTTTTCAGGGCTACTGCCTCTTGCGACGAAGTGACAAATCCTCCAAGAGCATCTCTTATCATAGAAAAATGCCGCTCACATTTACCATTCAGACGTGGAAGTAAAATGTAGGTCCCCTCCATTCCTGCAGACACGCACACAGAAACGGTTGAGAGTTGTAAGTCACTAGGCCCTAGTTTTTCATGAGCTGTTGTGCCATCAAATGTATTTTTTTTTTTTTAGGTATATGCAATTTAAAAGGTCAGTTAAAGGTCATAAAAAGTCAGGTAGTTTTAGTAATTGTTCAGCCATACATTTTGTTTAAATAATTTTTGCTTGCGATAACAATCAAACTTTACATTAGGGTGATTAGATAACACGAAAAAAGTTGGTCCCGCAATTCCATCTGTCTCTCTGTATGTCTATCTGTATCTCGGCCTACAGCCTAAACCACTGAAGCAATTTTCCTTAAACTTCCAACATAAGATTTTCGAGGTGATTCAGAGGGAAAACCGAGATTTTTTTTAGCTCATGCATATGAGGTGCTAAGATCCCATATCCCATCATTGTATGCCCTAAATCTATGCATTTAAAATATTTTATTGATATTAAATCATTCATTAGAATCATTATCAAATATTTCCTTAAACATCATCTAATATTTTCTTAAGACACTTATAAAGTAAAAATGCACTTTTGCATGAATCGCCCGATGGATCAGTTACATCATGACAAAAATCAATATCTGCAGAATCTACGCCGTTCCGTCTAGCTGAAGCCATACTTTTCAAAAAATGTTTATCCATAATTCCACTTATTTCTAATATGCATTGTATATAGCATTAAAGATTGTGGTTGTTCTGAGCAAATGCAATATAATCATAGTTTGCCATTTCTTTACGTGTTCTGCCGTGTTAACTGAAAATGACGTATCTACATTTTTTTTAATGATTATAGGAGCTTACTTTGTCGTTTTTTTAATAGTTATAAAACTATTTTTAATAAAAAGAGGATGTGTTTCGATTGTTTTACTGCTCAAAAAGAGAGATACGGCTTTAGTTATTAATAAAAACGATCCCAAATATTTCAAATTTTGCCTTAACTCAAAAAATCGACAAATGTCAGATACGTCATTTCTCTTAACACGGCAGTGTTACTTTAGATTTAAGCATGCAATAGTAGAAAGGATCGTCGCTTTGAATATCGAATGCTCTTGCGTTATACCAGCCCTGTATAGGAAAAATTATTTATAGAAACAAATTTACTACAAAATTAAATAATAAATTAATTTAAAAAAGAAGTCTCTCACGATTTACATGGGGAAAACAAAATAACTTTTTATCATTTAACATCAAAGTGATCAATAAAGTCAAAAGTAAACCAAAGTCTTCAACAAAAATATTTTAACTCTATCAATTCAAAGCTAATTAAAATGTGAGAAAATTTTGAAACTTACATTATTGCCAAAATGACACAGAGGAGTAAAATGATACGCGAAAACAAACGTAACACCATGAACTATTGCTGTGTTCTGACTGTGATCGAAGAAAAATACGGAAAGTGATTTTTTTGTATTTTTAATTTGTTTTAATCAGAAATCATATTTAATTAAATCGCTATTTCTTAACCTATAATAACAAATAATTTGTTTAGCAATAAAAAAAATCTCTTTTATCAGATGATCTATTGCAAACAATATTCAGAGTTTTAAGATAAAATTATAGGGTAGGTGCGCTGATAGGCTGGTCAGCTATGAGTTTGTACGTCCGATGCACATTTATGGGGTTTTCCATTGGAAAATTAAAATTTCATTATAAAAAATGATTTATTTTGTGGCGAATGGAAAGCAATTTCAAATCGATTTTTTTGCCTGTATTTGTGCAATATTGCCTCTATGTCAAGATTTCAAGAAAAAATCTTCATCCCTCGGATTCACTTTTATAAGAGAAATTTGAACTTGATAAAGTTGCCGGTTCATTTTTAATTGCTTCCGTTTATTTTTAGCAAATATTTCTCACGAATTTAAACATTTGCAAACTAACAGCTTGATTTTTGTTGGTGTTAGTACAAGGAAGGGAATTTAGTTTTGGAAATTTGATTTAAAATCAAAAATAAATTAATTTATTTTGCCCAATGGAATGCAAAAAAACGAGATATTGTCTGACAGATACAAATAAAAAAAAAATTGATTTATTTTACCAATGGGAAACCCTATTATTTAGAGCCTAAGCAATCAATGAACTGATTTTATTCAACAACTTTAGTACTACAGAGTACTTTCTTTCGTGTTCCTTTTATTCCCATAAAGTAGGGATTTGAATTTTTTAATTTAATTCATCAGGAAAAATTAGCTGCCATACAATTATTTTTGTTCCAATTAACTCGAAATCGACACAACTCCACAAATGAAAGCTTTAGTCCAATCAGTAAAGGTTTTTACTTGGAAAAAAATCAAACAGTTTTGAAACTTGGCACACTTTCTAAGAGAAGCCTAAAGATGAAGTGTACACAAGTCCCCATGAATCCGAGGCGAGCTCTAGTGGCAGGAAAGTGTAACATGTCGTCTTCTTCGGTTTTTTGTGTTTATCTTAGAGACTGTTTGTCCTTCCAAAAAATAATCTGAGACAAAAAAATAGCTTAGGAAATTCTCTACAAAAAAGATTATGACTAAATTTTTCATATCTGTCATATTTATAAAGTTATTTGGTACCTGTTTATTTCAGTGAAGATTTTTTGAAAAGTAAATTTTCAAACTCAAAATTTTAAAAAGAAATGAAGAAAATGTGTTTAAACTGATTTTATTCAAAAATGTACGTTATTAAGTTGTATGTTTGTGTTTAATATTAATGCTCCTATAAATTTTTAGTCAAATACTAAAAACCAGATGTCAAAATGTCTTCTAGTTTTTGAGAAAATTGAAAATAATAAAAGTAAGTTTTCCTTAAATTCGATTTCAATCCCTTTTTTTGAAGCTTCAAAGATCATATTTCCACTAAAACAACTTTATTTATAAACAATCTAAAAGAAGAAATTTCGGGCTCTACAAAAAGATATAGCATGATTTTGTAAGAGTTACCGTTGTTTTTTTTATGTTTTTAGTCAATTTTTAAAATAATTGCCCCTCCTGGGTAAACGGGGGGAATTGACCCCCTTTCATACGTTTTTTTTTGTCTCAACCCAATCTCTATCTAAGCTCTAGTGTTCTGTCACACATTATGCTAACCACCCTGTGTTTAAAAAATAAAGGTTTGTGCACTGATTAAAAATACTAAACTTTTTCGAACGGCTACCCCCACCCCCGATTGAAAAAAAAAAACATGCCAGACGATTGAATTTGGTATAATAACGCATTTACCTAAACATACGTGTAAATATATAAATTTGGGTTATACCTCCACTCCCAAAATTTGCTACCGGCTTTAGACTATATAAAATGTAGCTGTTTTTAGGAAATTTAAAAAAATACCAATTTTGGGCGCCAAATAACTTTATAGATATGACGGATATGATAAATTTGGTCATAATCAATTATGTAAAGAATTTCATAAGCTATTTTTTCGTCTCAGGTTATTTTTTTAAAGAACAAACAATTTCTGAGATAAAGACGATAAAACCGAAAAAGATGACATGTTACACCTTCCTGCCGCTAGAGCTCGACCCGGATTCATGGGGACTTTTTATACACTTCATAATCAGGCCTCTCTTAATACGTGTACCGAGTTTCAAAATTGTTGGATTTATTTCCAGATGAAGGCATATTTTTTCCTTTGTTGACTGGATTTTTTTTTTGAAATTGTTTGAGTTGTGTCGTTTTTCATATCTTTAAGGAGCAGATTATCTGAAAATGCCTTGTTAGTTTATTCCGTGTCTCAGCCAAAATCCCCTATGAGTAATTCCTTTATGATACAAAAATGTTTTATTATAAACAAAATGAGAACGTGACCACCAAATAACTTTTACTCTAGATTTAAAACATCTACTACTTTCTTGATACATTTTAAAAGTTCAAAGCCACATTCACACTCATCCTCTCCTCCATAATATTTTCTCAACTTCTCAATGCAATTTGAATAGATTCGATTTCTTATTTTCCATTCAACTGAGGGCCGCATTACACCACGGAAAAAATAGCATTTTTTAACGAAGCCGAATTTTTCAAGTATACAATTGGTGTAGCATTTAAGATTGTAAGTATTCTCAGCTACTTCCATGCCTTTTTCATCATCTGCAAACGCATTAACTTCCTCTCTTGTAACGTTTGATCTTATCATGCACACAAAAAACGGATCGCCAGAAACATCCTTGCATAACTATTGAGTACAAATTAATTTTTAATTTAGCAAAATAATATCACTATGAAGAGATTCAAAAAAAAATTAATACATACAGCCATGTACGAGTATGAAAAAATTGACAGAAAGTATAGAAGAGTAGAAATTAGCATTGCTTGATTTCAATAGCCCAGTACTATAGACACTGAGAGCATTAAGACCTATTACAATGAATTTTACTTAATTAACCCAAAAGATAAAAACGTGATTTTTTAATATAATTACGCAATGCAGTTGATGAAAAGAATGCCAATTAATAAAACTGATTTACAGGTCACTTTTTTTATAGAATATTAAAAGGCAATTATAATAATGACCCACTAACAAATTTTATGAAAAAGCATCATTCCACGTGTTCTAATGGGTATGTACCTTTTATGAGCAGCGCTATCACTTAAAGTCCACTGCTGGGCTTTGTATTAAAGTTTCGATGGGCTATGTTGATTGATGGCCCTGCATTTTAGTAAAAAAATTTGCATAAGCTTTCAACCATTAC
Organism: Epistrophella euchroma; assembly: GCA_947049315.1. Lineage (NCBI taxonomy): Eukaryota > Metazoa > Arthropoda > Insecta > Diptera > Syrphidae > Epistrophella > Epistrophella euchroma. The sequence goes on along the minus strand of OX346248.1, from coordinate 28,505,433 downwards.
AATTGATATAAAACCGAACCGGCTGAGAAAGAAATAAATAAAAAGCACAGCTGTGCTAACTGCTTGGAAACAATTTACCCCATTTGATTTTTTTTTTATAAATTTGAGTGCAGCATCAGAAAATAATATATAAAATGTACGAACTTGCTGTAAAGTGTTTTTGGCACATTCCCTCCAGACGTTTTTTTTCATTTTTTTTACGATCAAAAATAACGGTACCTGCCATATATTTTTTTTTTGCATTTTCGAAAAATTCAATTTTTCTCAAAACGGCTCTACAGATTTTTGTAAAAATAATTTAATAAGTTTTATTGAGTATGGGCTACCTTTCGGTGAAAACAAAATTTCCGAAAAATGGTTTTAAATGGTAACTTCCATATATGTACAACCATTTTTTAATTTTCGTTTTTCTTGAAAATGAATTAACTGATTTTGATAATCATCTTTTAAAAATTCAGGTAGTATTGTATGCCAAAATTTTCAGAATTTTTTTTTTATTGATTTTAAAAAAAGTTTCAAATTTTGTTTTTGAAAAGAAAATATTTCGACTTAGGTAATTGATTTTTACGAAAATGTGAACTAAGCAGTTTTCTAACATTATAAAGAAAATTTTAAGTACAAATTTATCTTATAGTCACAACCAACGGTAACTTCCATAAAAATGTTAAAAAACCATTGCATAAAATCTACATTTTCCCCAAAACGACTCCAACGATTTTGATTAAAATTGTTCCGAATATATATATTAGCATACGGTCGGTAATTTACCAAAAACAAAATTTACAGTTATCCATTATGAACAGTACCTTTCATATTTCATACTACATATCTCATAGTGTGTATAACCGATTTAAATTAGAATTTTGTTTTGCAAAATCTTCTGGAAATTTTAAATCATACAATATATTGAAATTATCAATTAAATAAATTTTCGATTTAAAAAAAAAAAACGGTTAAATGTTTTACGTACAAACGTATAAACGTACAAACGTACGAACATACGTACACACTTCTATTTAAAAACAATGGCGCAAAATTTTAAACAGCCTGATGTTAAGGCATTAGCATGATACTACTTAACAATTTTCTAACTTTAAAACTCTTTACTAAAATATTCTTAGTTTTTAACATTTTCTAACTAGTATCATACTAAACCTATTTTTGTTGCTGAACACGCCTAATACAGTGACAGTTCAACCCATTTTTGCAATTGTAGCTGCCAAAGTGACACTTGGATTTATCATGATACTAAAAAGATAAAAATGTCATGGATCAAAAAAATGTTTTAAGCTAACTTTGACACTTCATATTTAAAAATAAAAATGGACCACACTACCCTCGGCAAGTTATTTAAAAAAAAATGACCAATTTCATCAAGATTTTAAAATGGTACAACACTTGCTACTTATTAATTCGTAAAACATATGATTGCTTTTTTATTTGCAAAAGGACCTCAATTCCCTTCATATCAATTTTACGTAAATCATGCTTTTTTGTGCTCAAATATCGGTTTTACCGAGCTGTATGTTAAGATAAACAGAGACAGAGGCATTTGAATAAAACACTGTCTGTCGTAAATTAGAGTGAGACAGATCAACATTACATACGGTACGCTACGATCTACGTTCGGTACGCTATACGCTCCTGCTTTTACTAGCAACTTCTCGTAATTTGTCGCATTTGTGTTACCTTGGACTCGATTAGTAAGTGCCCTATTACACGTTGACTCTAGAGTCATGACTCTTTTCGAAATTGAATGAGTGCGAAGAAGAAAAAAGATCGGATTTCACCAACGTGTAATAGGGTACAAATAATAAGTTTATCTATATTATCGACTGCCCTGGTGAATGGGAAAATTTTCATAAATAGATGTTAAATTTAGAAAATTCGTTGTGGTTTGAAGAACGGCACAGTTTAGTAGCATTTTGTGGGATTTAAATCAATCTAAAATAATGATTGGGAAATATCTGCATGCCGAAGGGACATAATTTTATAAAATGATTGCGTGTTTGGATGAGAAATAGATGGAAGAATGTGTTTGGAAAGCGAGTACGTCAGTAAGTCAAAATGCACCAGTGGCAATTAATGCAAATCATCAGAACATCCTCAAAAATGCAAAATACTTCCAGAACAACTTTAAATCGATAAAATATCTCCAATATTCAGTAAGAGAGGATAGCTTTAAAATCTCAACTATCATCCAGAAACAGAAGACTCTTAAATACGGAATCTTCAACGTGTAAAGAAGAGGGAAAATGTCTCCCACTTTTTGGGGCGAGTGTCCCCTTCTGAAGGAAACTTGAAGATCCTTTCGGAAAAAATGTATAGAGTAAAGCTGAAATGATTAAAAACTTGATTGAAAAAGATTGGAAAAGATTTTCAAGATACACTTCAAGAGCAGAAAAATACAGATTTCAAATAAATTAATGAATTATGTACAAAAAAATTAAGACTTATTCGTACATATGTATATGTACAAAAAAAAAATCATTTTTACTCTTTTCTTATACATCATCCATTACTTTCTTGATACATTTTAAAAGTTCAAAGCCACATTCACACTCATTTTCGCCTTCATAATATTTTTTCATCTTATCAATGCAGTCTGTATAAATTCGACTTCTTATTTTCCATTCAACTGAGGGCTGTAATCCACCATAGAAAAACTTACATCCTTTGACGAAGCCAAATTTTATCAATATACAATGGCTGTAGCATCTGAGATTGTAAGTTTTCTCAGCTACTTCCATGCCTTTTTCATCATCTGCAAATGCATTAACTTCCTCTCTTGTAACGTTTGATCTTATCATGCACACGAAAAATGGATCGCCAGAAATATCCTTGGCAAACTATTGAGCAAAGATTATTTATTAATTTAAAAAAACAATATCACTATGAAGAAATTCACAAAAAAAAAAAAAAAATACTTACTGCTGGCATGTATGACAAAATTATTGACAGAGAGAATATTAAAACGCAAATTATCATTGTTTGTATCAATACAGCCCAGTATACAATACTGAGAGCATTAAGGCATATTACAATGAATTTTACTTAATTAACACAAAAGAAAAAAAAGTGATTTTCAATATAATTTGTAATTACACATTGTAGTTGATGAAAAGAATGCCAATTAATATATCAGATTTACAGGTGACTTTTTTGTTAATAGAATATTAAAAGTCAATTATAATAATGACCCACTTGCCAATTTTTTGAAAAAGCACTATTTCACTGGTTCTAAAGGGGTACCGTTTATGAGCAGCGACAGCACGTTTTAAAATTAAGTCCACTGCTGGGCTTGGTGTTAAGTCATGATGGGATATACTGATTATGGGCCCTGCATTTTCAAAATAAATTTGTAAAAGCTATCATTCTTGTGTTGGTTGGGTCAAGACAAGAAAAAAAATCCAGAAGGAGGTCTATTCACATTTGTTTCTCCGGGAGAGGCAATTTTCTAGAAAATAAGGGTAGGTAGAGATTATCTGGCGGATTATGTATTAGCTATTTCAACATTTCGCAGTTTCGCCTTTAATTGTTTGGGAATTTTTACTTGGCAAGTTCTTATTTCGCTATGTTATGTTTCACAAAATCATCTCTTTGCAAATTTCACATAGCAAATTTTTATCTCGAATTTCATTATTTTCCAAAAAAATTAATTCGCTAATGATTATTACATCGTATTTCAGTATTTTGCATTTTATTATTTAGTTAATTTATCGCATTTCGTTATTTCGCTAGTATTTTGCATAATATTATTTGGGCCCAATTGCTGAAACGAAACTTAAGTATTTAAATTCAACATAAGAGCTTATCAGACAGATTACGCTCAGGAAAAAGTAGAACATAAGCGTTTAAATTAAACACAAATATTAAAGTTTCGTTTCGGCAAATAGCCAAATTTCAAATAGCTTTGAAATTGTTTTGCCTTTAGATATTTTTCGTACGAAATTTTTTAAAATGTATCTAAAAAATATATCTAAAAGCAAAATAATTTAAAAGTTAAATATTCGTGTGCAAAATAATAAAATGCGTAATTTATAACATTCGGCACAAAAATCCATGTTTTCTTTTCTCTTCTCTAAACAATTAATTATTGAAAAAAAGAACGATTGCTATAATACATATTTTGTTTGGTCTGCACTTAAATTGATGATTTTATCCATGTCCAAAGCACCAAGCGTATCTTTACAACAAAACAAAACAGACCTTAAACATTAAAAAACCTACGTTTAAATATAAAAAAAAAAAAACAGTGTTATTTTCTGTACATGGCTAGACAACAAAACCGCTAGATACGGAAATGGCCGATAACTAAATGGGTGGTATAACTAAACGTTAAGATAACAAATTGGAAATTAACAGTTACCTAGAGTAGTAAGATCTTGTACTTACTTACTTACTTACTTTAGATGGCGCTCACTGCCCAGGATGGACTACGGCCTAAACCAACAAGCCCCTTCAGCCAACTCGGTCCCTAGCTAGCTGCCTCCAGTTATACGCACTCCAAGTTGGTTGAGGTCGTTCTCCACTTGTGTGCGCCACCTAAGGTGGACCTTCCTCTGCTGCGCAGACCGTCAGGGGTAGATTCGAAGACTCGTCGAACTGGTGCGTCGGTGTCCATACGCCCCACGTGTCCCAGCCATCTCAGTCGCTGTATTTTCAGCTTCTTGAGCCCGTAAAGCTCGTTGTTAAATCTTCTCCTCCATACTCCATCGATACAGACTGGACCGAAAATCACCCGAAGAATCTTCCTTTCAAAGCACCCAAGTAGATTCTCATCCGTTTTTGTCAGGGTCCATGCTTCTACCCCATACAGCAGGACCGGGATGATAAGGGTCTTATATAAGGTCTCCTTCGTTTTCTGAGAGAGGGCTTTATTGCTCAAATGCCTTGTTAGCCCGAAGAAACAGCGATTGGCAAGAGTAATTCTTCGTTTGATCTCTGCACTGATGTCATTTTGCGATGTTATAGTGGGGCCCAGGTAGACAAAGTCTTTGACGACTTCGAAGTTGTACCTATCCATCGTGATGACAATCTGCCCTAGTCGACGATGTTGAGATTCCTTTCTCGATGATAGCATATACTTCGTCTTGTCCTCATTAGTAAGACCCTGTAAACCAACAAATTACCACCTAATATAATATGCAATATAAAAACCCGCAAAAAGGTTTTTGCAAAATGATCGTTTTGCGGGTCGATTCAAAGCCAAAATAAAAACTCGCGAAACAACTATTATCACTCGATCAAAATTTATTTGGATAATTGCGAAGTAAAATTTACAAAACAATTTTCGTCCAAATTTCGTTGAAATAGACAACAAATAATTAAAAAACAATGACAACACTCACAATGTCATGCTATAGATTTTTTTTAACCTATTATTATATTTTATTTTAAATTCAATTTTTTCACTGATTAGTTTTAAAAATATCGATTTTCGAAAAAAAAATTACATTATTAAGTAGAAATAGTATTTTTTCTTTTTAATATTCAATTCTCCTATCAATTTTTAGTCAAACACTAAAAACCTGGCGTAGATGTTTTTTTTTTTTTAGTTTTTGAAATAATTTAAAATAAAAATATCTACTTTACTACTTTTAAGTGGAAATAGAAGATTGGGAGGACTAAAATAAGGGATTGAAGACGAATTTAAGGAACTTAGTTTTGTTATACTCATAATTTTCACAAAAACTAAAAGACATTAAAACTTCCGATTTTCAGGGTTTGACTAAAAATTGACAGGAGCATTCAATATTAAACAAAAGTACATAACGTACAATTTCAAAAAAAAAAATTAGTTTGACATTTTTTTAATTTTTTTTTTCAAAATTTCGAGTTTGAAAATTAATTTTTCAAAAAGTGTTCACAAAAACAACTTTTAAAGTAAATAAGAGAAGAGATTTCTGGCTATACAAAAAGTTATAACATGTCACTGTAGGTGTTGCCGTTGTTTTTTAATAATTTGTTTTCTCCTTTAAGTCAATTTTAAAGGAAATTGCCTAATTGAATGCTTTCAAAACTCAATATTAATTTGTCGGATTAACCTGTAGGATTAACTTTCAGTTTTCAAAAATGCATACATATATCGAAATCGATTTGGCGCCACTGATGAAATTACTTGTTTCTTGTGACTCGATTTTAATAGATTTTTGACAGAAATACCATTTCAGTTAACCCACAGTTAACTGAAATGATAGATATATGTAAATGCACTGAAAAATATGTTTCATATGTCAAACTAAAGTCGAATAAAAAAGGGCTCCAAGGTTTTTTAGATACATATAAAGTTGAAAGACTAACTCCGGGTCTGAAAGCTAGTTTACCCTTTCACTAACTTGTTAAAATTAAAAAGCAAAATGATCAACATATCTCAAGCGTGAAACTGTAGAACAATCAAAACCACATTAGTCAGTTTACCAAAAATTATCTAAATTGTATTTTGGTCAAGTATATAAATCACCAACAGAACCCTACTAACAGATAGTCATCAGACAAACTTTATCCACGCAATCATAATGAATGGAATATTGATCTATCTGCTGATAGCCATTTGGGGCATCCAAGTTCAGGTAATATAATTTGTATTAAAACATAAATAGTTTCACATAACTTCTGTTCATTTCATTCCCAAAACTGCCAATTAAAGTCCTGAGCTCTGTCAAAGTTCATAATTTAAAAAAAATATAATTGGACTAAAATTAGTAGACAATGACAGTTTTGAGAATTAAGCGAACGAAATTATGATTTATTTATCTGTATTTATATATTTTCAAAAGGCCGAATCACCTGAAGCAATAGATCAAACCAAGTTCATTGAAGACAGCAAATGTCTTGCCCAGGAAAAACTTGTATTTGCCGATGTTCTGGAATTCGCTCTGGAAGATAAAATGGAATTAGCTGAAAAAAATCCAAAATTAAAATGTTTCGCATCGTGTTTGTTGGAATTTGGCAAATTATTGGATGGCTGTGCGGTGGTGTATGACAAAAATTCCGATACTCTTACGGGCGTAAAAAAGGACGCATTCGTGAAATTAATGGAAAGTTGTAAAAATGTCGTCAAAGGAACTGATCGTTGTGAATGCGGATATCAATTGATTAAGTGTATGACAGAAAAAGGGAAAGATGCAAAGTAATTTTCTATCTTTTTGACTTTTACTTTGGGTTTTTTGAAAGATTTTTTTTTTTGCTATTAATTTTGTTTAGGTTGTTGTTTTGGTAGAGAATAAAGTTCTATGAAATTATAAACTTATTTGTTTTTGAAGAAAAGAATTGGAAATATTTTAAGTAAATATTTGTTAATTCATACTTTGTTGGTTTCAATAAAATAACTTAAGTCATTAGGCGGCGGCGCTCAACACTTCTTATGGCCTTCGATAACACCGATCTAGATTAACTTGCAAAACGTAGTAGCCGTGGCGTGATGGTTAGTGCGATGGACAGTCATGCCGGACCCGGAAGTATAGGTTCGGTCCCCAGCCTCGCCACCTAATAATTTTTAAAAATAAAACGGCTACTACCTCTTGCGAGGAATTGACAAAACCTCCAACAGTATCTCCTGTCTTAGAAAAGTACCGCTCACATTAGCTCACATTCGGCAATAAACTGTAGGTCCCCTCCATTCCTGCAGACACGCACACAGGAATGGTTGAGCGTTGTAAGTCACTAGGCCCTAGTTCTTCATGAGCTGTTTGTGCCATCAAATTTATTTATTTATTTTTTTTATTTTACAGACAAAACTTCATCCATACCCAAGCTTCACAAAAGTTAAAAATAAAATCTAGTCAAAAAGGACATCAAATCAAGACAAATTGACGTCAACAGACAAGCTTCAGTGGAGAACGGTCATATGCGAGTGTATAACTCTGGTGTTAATTGTTGGATTGTCAATAGCTTTTATTTCATTAGAGCTGAAATGCCAAGCTATAATATTGCATCAACATTTTTGGAAAATGTCACAAAAATGTGTACTATTTCTTGTCAAATGGAAAGCAACATTAATTACATTAAGTATTTATACACTTTTGAATCTAGAATGGTGTCTAAAACAGGTTATTTAGTTTAAATGCGAAAATGGGAAAAAAATATAAATTAATAAAGTCATTTTCAATGTCCAATTACTTTACATAACTACATAACTATTACTTATGTACTTATGATATACAATCTTTCAAATTCCTAGCATAGCCATGGCATGATAGTTAGTATGCGTAGGATTGTCATGCAGGACATCTAGATTCAGTTCCCAGCCTCGTCCACCGTCCACGTAATAATAAAAAAAATAAAAAATGGCTAAGCGAGTTCTTCACGAACTGTTGTTCTACCAAATCTAATTTTTTTTTAATCCAACCAACTTTAACCATAAGCTCAAGTTCGTGCGATTTAGTCGTGCATTTTATTTTTATGTAGAATCAAAAATGATCTTCAAGTTTTACATAAAGTTCCTGCTTTTCGATAGCGAAAAACTGATATTTTCGACATTTGGGCTAAAAGAACTTTTTAAGTGCACAAGATTTCACAATGGACTTTTTTTTACAGTGATATTTTTGCCAAAATAAAGATATTTGCACTCAAAAATGTTGACTTGCATTCAGTCCGCATATTAAAAGTATCTACATTTTTCTGAGCTAAATAAGTTTATTTTTTTTGTTGTTGTTTATTACATTAGGTGCATCTATCGTTTGTTTTTATTTTTTTCAATTGATAAGACTATTTATTAATATTTTTCCATTGTGTTTTCGTAATCATTTCGCTGCCGTATTCAACACCATATAAAAATGTTCCCTTTTTTATAGAAGAAAAAGTTGAGATAAGAAGGTGAAGATTATTCAATCTCGAAATAGATGAAAATTTATTGCATAGAGATTATTCTTAAATGATCACAATTTCCTTATTAAACAAAAAAAAAAAAAAAACATTATAATAAGTATAAGGTTGTTGTACCTTGTAATTTACATAAAAGGCAATTTTAGTTTTTTTTTTCTTATTACATAGTTATAAATAATTCTTTGCAAATTGTTTTATTTAATATATTTATTTTGTATTCATTAAAATTCAGTATTGGTAACTGGTTTATTGAAGTGGAAAAGCAGTTGTATAAGTGAAAAAAAAAACCAAACAATAGGCACCCTTCGAAAATACTATGTAAAACACAAGAAATATTTAAGTTACAAAACCCCATCGATAAATACAGCCCTTAATGTATTTTTTTTTTTATCTTATGATATTTTATTTTATATTTTCATTGATAACTTTCTACGACAAGGAAAATGTAACCATGATGAAGTTCTTGATTTACAATTAGACGATTATATCGAAGTGATCGTAGAAACAGTTAAAAGGAATCATCGAAAAGTAGTTCAGTATTGACAAGGCCCTCACTACACTAGTCAACTGGTGAGTCCAAGACGTCGGGAACAAAACGCCAATTTGTATGGACTAAAGGCCGTTAAAAGCTATTTTGAATCAGTAGTTCATATTAGGTAATGTTTGTAGATCGTCAAATTCTCTACAAAGAAGATTAAGACACATTTTTCATGAAAGCTGTTATTTAGAAGATATCGGGGCTTCAAAAGAAAGGAAGCGTCGAAAACATCGGTTTTTTCGCATGTAAATCTTAAACCGTGAATGCTATCAAAGTTTGTAGATTATATATCCCTCCATAAAACTACATTCAAAAGTATGATATCTTATAAAATATGTATCATCATTTTAAAAATTTAGCAAAAGTCATAAATATTGGTTTAACATTTTTGGCATTTAATTGGTGGTATTGATGCTAAATATCTCACTTTCAGTTTGTAGAACAAAAAAATTTCCAGAATTCATGAAACTTATACGCTTGTATAACTATTAACCTATTTACTAACATTTTGGTTACTTTACCTGACTAAATTTACCGTCACCTCTTTGAGACAATCAAAGTTTTTTCCTCTAACATATTACGAAATTTCAAAATATCGATAATTAAAGTTCGGCAATTTTGAGTTTTTGACAACTTATTTTTGGAAAAAATATGGTACCAACGTGCTTGTAATTAATGTGACTATACGTTGGTACTTTTTTCAATAAAAAAAATACCTATGTGCGTAAAATTGAAAAAAAAGATCAAAAACCGCCAAAAATTGATGAAAAAAAGTGTAAAAAGTCTATTTTTCACATGTTTGCTTTCAAACAGTCATATTTAGAGTTTTAGATTTTTCATATTTTTTGTATACATCCATGACTTTTTATATTAAAAGAATCTATCGATTAAAGAAACAACCGACTTTGTATAATTTTTCGTTTAGAAAATAGATTCTAGACTTTTGTTTTTGTTTACCCTAATTTACCCTATGGAAATTGCGATTTTTAAAAAACCACACATTTAAATTTTTTTTAATAAAATTTGCTTTTATATTGTATACAGTATACCCTTAGCTAAGACATACCATCTGAGCTGTGTCAGAAAATTGTAAAAACCTGAAAAATTATTTTAAAGCGTGGCAGATCTATGCCCTTACGCTAGGAAACGCAAAATGTTTGATTGGATACACCTACTTCTTATCTGGTACCTCGATTAGGTAGGTCGTTCTATGGCGGGATCTTAGACTATAATAAATATTTTTTGAGTTTTTGTTAAAATATTTTGGGTTTTGGGTGTGAGAATTATACAAAGAAAAATGCAGAAGTGGTTAATTTCTGGAAAATTCTTATACCTACATATATCGTAATAAAAAGCGAATTTTCTCATATCTACAAAATGTCCAACAACTTTGCACTTAAAAAAAACCACAATGTTGAATGTTTTTATACCAATGAATTTTTAAAATAACTGCATTTGTGTCTACGATTGAGTCACGAGATCGTACGTTGCCACAAACAGTTTTGCCGCTGTAATAAATTGTATCCAACAACTTTTCTCGAGACAATAAATTCACTAAATGACAGTTGTTGTAGTTTTGTCCTGTCATAAGAAACAGAAAATAAAAAAATAAATAAAAAACAAAGAAAGGTAAAAGTAAAGGAAGGTACAAGTACCAAGTACCACATGAATGAAGTCATATTTGTAACAGTATAAAGGACACACTGAGGGCTCATTGTCTGTGATGTTGTCTTCGTGAATGAAACTTCAAATGAAGAAAAGTGGGACTTCCGGTGCTCAGAAAAGTTTCGCATACTTATAAGCAGATAAACAATTTCGCGAAGCATGTAATAAAATGAAGTAAAGTTATTTAGTTCGTTTGCTTACTCTTACTTTTTTTTCTCGTCCTTAATGGTTACCTCTTTGCTAGTTTTTTTAGGTTGAATTATTTAATAGTTTTTCATTTAATTTTTTTGTATGTTTAATTCTGTCCACTAGACAATCTGTTCATGTTTTATACCAGTCATAGAAAAAAATACTTTTATTCATATAATTATAATAAAATTATTCACTAATTTCTTTTTAGACTAGTTTATACCAATAAGCTTAAAAATTATTCGACATTCTGTGAATTGCTTTGGACTTAAATATTCACCAGAAAATACGGTTTAGCATATGCATGCAAAAAAATGAAATCATCTTTGAAAGAAATATTTATTTCATAAACTGGTATAAAAATTATGATAATGACATGGGTCGCGATTAAATAAATTTTGTTTGAAAGCAAGACAAACTGTTGTTATAGGTATTACCTCGATTAAGATATATTCATACTCGTATATTTGGTCTAAAATCAGTCATATTTCCATCTATAGATCTGGTGCTTTTGGCACTATCAAAACTAATTTTGTTTGCCAAAAGTTTATACCAGTTTTTCTTACCTATACAAATATTTATTTGTTTTACCTATTATACTTGACTTATGCATGCAAAAAAATATTATAGGTAAAAATGTGACGTTAGACCAATTAGTTTAAATATTTATACCAGTCATATGCATGGGAATAATTAATACTAATCTAAAATATAATACATTCCATCCCACTAGTAAAATGCACCCAATATTCTTGAGAGTTGTAGGTCACTAGGCCTTTGTTCACAATGATTTAATAATTTATTTACATAATTTATTCATTAAAAAAAAAGCTTGCAAATTTATCTTTTAATATATTTTACAACGAATTTTATTTTTTTTAGTGGCAACCATCGCTATATTGTCCTCCGCACCATCAGCGTCGCTCTTCTGTATATTTTCGTTAGAAATTTGAGCTTTCCTGTATAGCCGCATATTTTATCGAAACTTTTTCGAAAGTTTTCTTTGCCTCCAATTTTGGTCTTCCTCTTCGACCTTTTTTCACTATGACACAGTGTATGGTGGTCGTTATATTTTATTATTTAAACTTTTCACCGTTATGAGAATGTTTTACTTTCTTTCCCTATATTATGCTATAGTTTCTTATTGCACGTCAGCCCGCAACAAAGATGATAACTTGTTTATGTGTGTGTGTGTGTGTGTGTGTGGGTGTTTATATGTGCGATCATTATTGTTACTGAAATGGTTATTGTTTTTCATTCGCTTTACTTGTTCTTGGTCCTTTGGGAGAGAGCGAGGTCCTTTTAGAGTGTCTCGCCTATTCGTTTATCTGCATTGGTGCTATTGAGTTCATCATACTTCATATCGTAAATTTCAAATGAAGTCAATGAGCCTTGAAAACTACAATTTCCGCCGCTGCTCTACGCCATCGACCCCAAAACATCTTTATATCATGGAAGTATGGAGTTTCAGTTTACATTTTCGTATGGCTTCGGGGAGCACCAGGAAATATGACAAACTATGAATAGTCACAGATGATAATAAAAGAGGACTCTTTAGTGATGGGGTAATATTTATTGTTTATTGGTAAGTTGCTACTACAGACAGTAAGAATAAGAATTGTTTCCTTTTTGGTTGAGGATATTTATTTAAACCGCAGTGAATTTTGAAACGAAAGGTCGGATGGTGGAAAATGCTTTCATCATCTCTTTCTATGTATAAAATAGTTTAATGAAGTCTTCTATGCCTATTTTCACAAATGACAAGCATTTTTTAATTTATTACCGCTGATTGGTATAAAACGCAATTGTGTAGGTATAGGAACTTATGCCTCATTTACACGGAGTTACAGTCAGAATAATACCGGAATTAGAAATCCCGAAAACATATATCTATTCCCGATACCCCAAAATCCAGAAAACCTAAAATCCCGAAAACACAAAAATTCAGAAAATTATCTACAGAAAACATGAGACGTCGATATCGATAGAGAAGGATTTCGTTTTTCGTTTTCGTTTACTTGCATGTTTTTTTATGATTCTATTTTTAATATGACTATTTTAAGTTTTTCAATAAATTTTTCACTGAGAAGATAATTTATTTATTAAATGTTTTAAATTTTTCAATTTTAGTTACGGGATTTTGATATTTCGGGATATTTTTTTCTTCTGGATTTTGGGATTTTCTGGATTTTGGGTGAAAAGCTGATGCTTCATCTCTTATCCAAATCAAAAGAAAGGCCCACTAAAACTGTGGACTTTTTATATGATTTATGTTACGTTAAAAAAAAAGTATAAAACGAGAATGCTGGCAATGATGATTTTTTGTTTTAAATAACAAAGTGTTTCTTTCTTCGAAACAAAAGGAGGGCACGATTTTTCAAAATAAATAAAAAATAAAACTAAACTACGGTACCTAATCTACCTAAACGTTTTTTTTTCTTGATTCGAAAGTTTATAATGAGGCCTTCGAAAGTTCTTCATAAATTCTTACAAGGGTTCAGCAATGGATATTATCGGACTGGCCCTTGCTAGTTATTTACCAGTTTTTTTTCCTCACAATAAAAAAAAACAATAAAAATTATTTAATTTGAGATTCGGAAGTTCCTCCTTATTATTCTGATACGACTACCACTAACACTAGACTAATTTGCTTTACAGATCAGTATTCCTGACTTTTTTTACTATAGCTCAATGCTAGTCCTAACTTACATTTCAGTTTCTATTAGCTTATGAGGTTTTCCATTGGTAAATCAAGATTTCAATTAAAAAAATTGATTTAACTTCTAGCAAATGGAACAAAATTTTAAATTGTTTTATTTTTGTCACGGTATTTGTGCATTATTATTTCTATGTCAATATTTTAAAAAAATCTACATCCCTCGATTTACTCTTAGAACAGAAATATGACCTTGATAAAGTTGCCGATTCATTTTGAACTGCTTCCATTTATTTGTAAGCAATTATTTTCCACATTTTTCAACATAATTTTCATAACCGAAATATGAACAAAAGACATTTGCAAACTGACAGCTGGATTTATGTTGGTATTAGTACAAGGAGGGTAAATCGGCCGAAAAATTCAGATTTGCAAATTTGATTTAAAATCAAAAATAAATCAATATATTCTGCCAAATGAAACACACAAAAAATAGTGGAAATTGTGTTTTTGACAGATCCAAATCAAAGATAAATTGATTTATTTTACCAATGGAGAGCCCCATTAGAAATATTGATATGCTGCAAGTCTTGATATACGTAAGGCTTTCCTCGATTTTTTTTTATAGAAGTCTATTCGAAAACATGTAATAGCCTCGATTAAATTTCTTCTTTGAAACAATTTTAAAGAAGGAGTTATTAATGCTTCTTTAAAATTGTTTCAAAGAAGAAATTTAATCGAGGCTATAACATGTTTTCGAATAGACTTCTATAAGCTATAATGTTTTAAAGATTTTTTAAGGTTAATTATATAAGTTAATGTTATTCAGTATTTATAAGTAAGCTTTATCGAATAAATGCAATTAAAATCACTTCAAAGAAATTGAAATTAAGAAATAACTTCTTGTAGACCGTACAAAGATTTTTACAGAGGCCTCCTTTTTATATGCTTACAGAAATTTTAGAAAAATGTCATAACGAAATCAGTACGTCTATTCAGTTAGGCCTAATCGAAGCTAAATTGTTAGTTAGTTGAGATGTCTCACGAGTAGGTAGGTAGAAATGGCGGCCCCGAGCAGCCTAAGCTCGGTGACCCAATTAGCGCTGAGGAGCGCCGTTTTGATACCATGACTCGTGTGACCTATATAAAAAAGAATCGGTGTTATAAGAGGGATTTACGGATCAAAATGCCAGGCTAGGCAGATTGTTGGTTTCAGAAGTCCATTTACCACCTGCTTGTAGTCTATGGATTCTGACGGGGGAAATGGTGTAGTAGTAGTAGCTACTTAAAGAATCATCTTAGAGCCATTTCGACCCGTTGAGAAAGGAGATCAAGTCTTTGATTTTCAGTTCGGAGAGTTCATTGAGATCGTTAAAAAAGGCTTTTCCCAATGATTGTGTTCTGATTCTGGCCAGAGCGGGACATTTACACAGGAAATGGTAAACAGTTTCCCTTTCCTGCTGGGTCTCACGAGTATTTGCCAAGTTTTTCTTCACTGAATTTTCCCCACTGAAAATTTCGCGTTGCCTTAGCTAAACATTTTCCAGACTGGTCTTTGGCATTGAAAAATAATAAAAAATTTAAATATGTACATGATAAGAAAATGGAAAAACGTGTTTTATTATGTACATATAATGTACTGTAATGTAAGAAATTTATAAATTAAATCATAACAAAATAAAATCATAACAAAAAAAAAATCACATAAAATTAAACATTTTTTGAGATACAAATACCTATTTTGGTTGAATTCTTCAGAATTAATAGTCATTTTATTCAAACTAATCGTCATAAAACTGGATTATGACAAACAATTGGTATAAAATAACAAAAATTATATGACTTTTGGTCACCATGTAGTGTTATGTGACCACATACATTATATACAAAATTAATCATTCTCCAGATTTTTTAAAAGGAGGATATTTTGAAGTAGGGAAGTACCTGCATGAAGAGAAATAGTCAAAAAGGAGGACTGTCTTCCCAAATGGAGGACATACATAGCATGTATAAATTTTTTTTATACCTGTTGGAGCAATTTTTGAGAAAAATTTGAAAAATAATGAAATTTAAAACCTAGCCAAAAATTATAATATTATTAGTTTAACGACCAACAAACTTAAATGCCAATGACATATGTTAGTTTTCATGTAGACATTTTTTCATATATTGATTTATCTCGCCATTGTATGTCCTATGTTTTTTGTAGCAATGCCCCCCCCCCCCCTTTTTCCGACAAAAATGAAAAACTAATTTCTCAAAACGATAGAAACAATAATTAAAGCTCATCAAGAAAGAGTCGTTGGACTAAGACTAAATGGATTTTTAATTCTTTCGTCTGGGGCTTAAAATCCTTTAACATCAACAAAAAATAATAACAACATCTGGTCTCCAAGGGGCGAACATCGCCTATAATATATTATGGGCTATCAGGAAGTTAAAAAAAAATGTGCTTCATTTTTCATCTGGTCCACCAAAAAACACACATATAAAAAAGTCGACTTCCTCCACATCTCCTTCCCCTCCATCCATGAATTTGCTTGATGTTAATTGTTGCAAATCGAAAAGCAAACAAATTGCCAAACAACTCTGCTCCGGCACGCCTCTGCCACCACCGCGTGATATGGGAATCAAATGAAGGGATCTAGACCCGGTATCTGGATGCTCGCTTTGGGATTGTGATTCATTCTGCAACTGAATTTGAAATTAATTTGCAGACGTGAATTTTTCAATTTAATGCTCGCCCCACGTATGGCGAGGTGGTGGCTGATGGCATATAAAGAGAAGCCTGGGCCAACCCCTTCGCGGGATCACGTTTTGGTTTACCACCGCGCCGGTTCCTCTTCCCTCTCCAAAATTGAAAAGGAACAAACCAACCCATAAGAGAAAAAAAAAAAAAAAAAAAAACGATTTAAAAGGTAAAGCGTTGATGATGCTGGTGTGTTGAATTTAAAACAATTTATTTGTTTGAAACGTGCCTGGACTAACAGATAAGTACAAAGTACTAACTTACATCCCGACAACTGACCCCTTATAGCCGATGTGCCTTCCTCCCACCCAGCTCCAGTTGGAGTTCTCATCATTCGAATCATTTAGCAATAACTTTGGGTGGAGGATAAAGTGTGGCGTTGTAGTAGGGTGTCGGGGGGGCGCGCGTGTGGGGAGGGATAATCTCTCCGGCAATTATCTGTAATTTTCTGCGGATTTGGATTTTTCGGTCTTAAAAGCGTCTCTGCGTAAGAATTTATTTCGTCGACAAATTTAAAGAAATAAAGTGAAGTCGTGAATTGATTTGACCAGAAAATACATTAATTTTTCTTTGAAGGGAGAAAGGGTTGAATTACGTATATATATTAAATGGGGCGATGGGGGGATGTAGAATATTTTCTGGAAGCTCATTCGTTATGGAAGACACGATGTGAACTCAAAATTGATGGCTACAGATAAATATCTTTTTGAACCTTTATTCTTGGTACATTATATACTTTTTAGTTTAGCTTTGGTGTCCCACCATTACTATTATATCGTAGTACCTATATTCTTTTTTTTATAAATAGAAGGTGGCCCACATTTTATTAGGTCAAGGCAACACAATTCAGTGGCTGTGTTTTGTTGGAACTTTTGTTGCTGTTGTGTTTTTTAGCTGTACGGTTGTAGGTTAAGATATTCCTGTCATAACCTTAGCAAACAGAAAGTGTGGTGAAAAAAGAAAAATACCTTACCTATATTGATTAAATAAGATAAGTCAGCAGGAAGAATTTGAAAAGAGGCGCTTTGCATGGAAGAAGTAATCATAGCTTAAAACTGGCATTGAATTAATGAACTTTAAAGATTAAAGAACAAAAAAAACAGCTTTTAAAGTTACTGAAGAGGAAGACTAAAATTATTTTAGGTACTTAGGAATAGATACCTCTTATTTTTCTCAAAAATGGCTTCACAGATTTTCCTTAAAATAAGGCAGTTTATTTGAAATGACATGGGTAGGTACTTTTTGGTGAAAAAATTTCGAAAAATGGTTATTAATAAATGGTACCTCGTGATCAAAATTTTTTCTCAAGAGGGTTCTTTAAGGTTTGAATATTATTTCATATAAAGATTTTAAAAACAAATATTTTTATATAAATCTTTTTTTGGAAAAATTAGTTTAACAATTTTTTTTTTTTGAAATTATGATTTTAGGTGTAGGTTTATTATTAAATTTTTGAAATGGCATACAACATTTTTTTTTTTTTTTTCTAAAAAAAACAAGAAATTTTATAGATCATAATAATAAGTTATTTATAAAACCGCTAAACTAACAATATTTAGCTTGCGTTAGGACTAACTGAATGGGCGTTATGATTTCGTTAATACATTTGTAAAATTTCTGCAAGCATAAAAAAGAGAACGTTATAGAGGCCTCTATAAAAATTTTAACGGTCTAAGCCGATTATACAACCCTTATAGAGGTTGAAAAAAAAAAATAAAAAATAAAGTTCCTATTTTCAATTTCTTTGCCGCTTGTATTTCTTTGATTTATTGTATTTCATTTATTCTATTTTTAATCTGAAACCAATTATCACATACGATTATTATTAATTAATAAATATTGGAAATTATTTTAAAACAAAAAGATTTTTATACCTTGGTTAGGGATCAAACTCGGAATTCCAAAGTTAATAGTCCACCATTCTACGCACTCAACTATCTTAGATATAATTGGGAAGATGCAAAAACTTTTTATTAAAATAAATTCTATATAAACCCAAGCTTCGATAAAATAGGTTTTCTATTGTTGCAAGAAAATTAACTTTACAAGATATGATGACGATTTATGTTAATCAATTCAGTTCAACATTAATTTTAGATTTCAATTTTAATGTCGGCAATTCAAATTACATCCCCAGCCTCGCCACCTATTTATTTAAAAAAAAAACGGCTACTGCCTCTTGCGAGGAATTGACAAATCCTCCAAGAGTATCTCCTGTCACAGAAAAGTGCCGCTCGTTAGCCGTTCGGATTCGGCAATAAACTGTAGGTCCCCTCCATTCCTGCAGACACGCACACAGGAATGGTTGAGAGTTGTAAGTCACTAGGCCCTAGTTCTTCATGAGCTGTTGTGCCATCAAATTTATTTTTATTTATTTATAATTCAAATTACAAAAAATAACTTTTACCATGGTTGATCTGTAGGCTTCCCTTATCACAAATTGTTGAATGTAAAATCACGTTAAATCTGACATGTCTTAGCAAAGTATTCGATAAAGCTTCCAAAAAATAGTAACATAAGCCTTTTAAATAATGAATGACGGTAACTTATACATATGTATAATCAACCTTACACAATCCTTATACAAATATAGCTTACTTAGCCTTCTGTAACTTCATTTATAGAGGTCTATTCGAAAAAAGGTACTTGCCTCGATTAAGTTTCTTCATCTAGCTTTCAAACAATTTTAAAAAAGCAGTTATTGAAACCATGACTTCGATAAGATTTCTTTTTTCGAAGAAAGCCCTATTATTATACATATCAAGACTTGCAGCATATCAATTTTTAAGCTTATATAGAAACTGAAATGTAAGTTGTAAGTGCTCCAACGATTTTTACATTTTTTTCTGCATAAATTTATATTTTTTCAAGAATTCAGACGACATTATTCATTTTGAAATTAAATATTAAAACATTTTAAAGAAGGTGTTCCATAGTTTTTTTTTTCGTATTCTCTAATCTATTATATGATTAAAATACAATAATTATTATTATTAATTATATGAATAAAAGTACAAACACAATATTTAAAATTCTAAGCAACTTTAACCACAAGAGCAAGCCTTGTATTTCATTATGTTTTTGCTTTTCTCAAAAACCAAAGGATTTTCATCATTTTTGAATGCTTTGAGAAATGGAACTAATATTACTTACCAAAAATGTAAAAAAAATTGGTTTTAAAAAAAAAAAAAGTTTAAAAAGTTTTTGAGTAATTTTCAATTATTGACTTACAAAGGTTTATACAAGTGCCTGTTCAAAAAGATTTGATTTCTTTTTTGTGTAAGTAGGAGCAGCGATTATAGACTTCTAAAAAAAATTTGCGTAAACCTTTTATGTTTTTACAAAAATATATTTGTCTCCTTCTAACCAACAAAATCAAAAACACTGATATAAGCTTAGGTTTTTAACATACCTACTTGGCAAATAAAAATAAAGCACTCAAAAATAAATAAATTATTGTTTATTAGTCTTTACACTTACCTTAAGTTTTTTTTGCAGGGCTACTGCCTCTTGCGAGGATGTGACAAATCTTCCAATAGTATATCTTGTCATAGAAAAGTACCGCTCCTTTTACCGTTTAGATTTGGCAATAAACTTTAGGTCCCCTTCATTCCTACAGACTCGCTCACAGGAATAGTTGAGAGTTTGTAAGTCACTCGGTCCTAGTTCGATCTTCATGAGCCGGTTGTGCCACCAATATTTATTTATTTTTAATCTTTACATTAATGTACATAAGATTAATTCTTATTTACTAACATTACTAGCAGACAGGGTTTGAGGTCTGTAAAAAAAAAACAGCTTTTTTGGATTTTTTCGAAGTATAAAGTTCAATTTTCTAGTATCATTGTCCAGAATTACATACACATACAAAAATGAAAGTCTTATGTGAATTGATTTCTTTAATTAAATTAAAAAATTTCAAATACATACATAAAAACAAGTGTTTTTGTTTTCATATAAATCGTATGCGAAAAAAACATCTGTGAAGTAATAACAATAACATTAAGACCTCAATTTAGTTCAGACCTTTGAACATGTTTGGAAGCCTTTTTTTTTTAAACACTCTAATCTACTCGTCTATCTACAGAACATTTTGATTTCGTCATAATATCATTGGAGCTTCGGTAATTCACAAATACCTACAATGTTTTTGTTTTGTAAACCTTATCATGATAATTAGATCAATCTGTTTAATGCGAACTGCAATCAAAATTACGTTACCAAACAATAATTGAATTTGAATACAATTAAATCCACACCAGCAAAAATTTGCCGTCTGGCCTCTCCGTCCTAGGTACCAGACCAGATAACAATAATTTATTTGAACTTGAACTTGATAGTTTGTGTTGCGCGCATTTCTAGGTGTCCATGAAGCTTTGCTTAAAAATTAAAAAATGAGTTGAAAGAATTAAACAATTAAAATTTTCCATCATTCATTTAACATTTATCTAACAAAAGTGAGAAGATAATCATAAATTTTAACATGCTTAATTGGAATAATGATAATGAGTAAGTAAATAAATTTGTGGAAGGTAAGTACTGCTTTGAAAGGTACCTTACCTACACGCTACACCACAGCAAAATTAATGCCTAAAGAGTAGACCGGCCGGCCGGCCGGCTATGTGAGGTGAGTCATTTCAATGCCAACACCGGACGTCGTCGTCGGCGTCGTGCCGGCAGTCGTGATGTTTTCAGAGTTTTATTGTTGATTATTTAAACAATTAAATTATTACCAGAAACCAGATACTACTTGTAGCTTACAAAATATTCAAATTAAAACAACAAATTAATTTCTTATTGAAACTATTATAATACCTACTTGATTTTAATTTGAGGTAAAATAATTTTAATAATAAGATTGTATAGGTCTTGAGATGAGGAAGCCAGTATTAAATTGATTTAACTTTTTTTAAGTATGGTACTATTTTTTCACTCAATTTGCATGTGATTCAGATAACTATCAGCTTTGAGGGATGTACTAAATGTACATTTTGATGGTTCTTTTTACTGGCTGGTGTACGCTTTTCGAATTTTAATCATTAAGCATTCATAACCTGAAACATGTTCAAACTACTGAATATAATCCAATTAAATACACCTATATACGTATTCCCATAGTCTAGTAACTACATACATATATTTAGTGTTTTTTTTTTTTTTAATTTTTCATGGCAGAAAAGATTTGGTTTTTATAAGTTCATTAGGATACCCTGTATGAAGATTAGATCGATCGTCAACCTCTTACCAAGATTGTCACTATCTCGAATTAATGTAAAGTTCGTTTTTCGCGAGTGACATCCGATTTTAATCGGATTAGATTCATTGGAATCTAGGGGAAATGAAGTTATTACGTATTAAGTGTACAAAACTTTACTTTTTTACAAAACTTACACCTTTTTAAATTTATATGCTCCACAATAAGTAATCCACCAGCGAAAGTTTTTGAATGTTCTTCGACATGGTTTTAGATATGGACAAAAAGAACCCAGTAAAATATATTAAATTATTTAATTCCAAATGCTCACCCTTAAAATTTTAACAACACAGAATAAAGTTCAAACTTAAATTAAAAGATATATTTGTATTAAAATTAATTATATGTACATATTTATGAAAATACTATTAAACCTAAGCACTGTTAGAATTATGATCTGTAGACAAATAAATAAATAAATAAATAAATAAATAAATAAATAAATAAATAAATAAATAAATAAATAAATAAATATAAAATAAATAAATAAATAAATAAATAAATAAATAAATAAATAAATAAATAAATAAATAAATAAATAAATAAATAAATAAATAAATAAATAAATTAATAAATAAATAAATAAATAAATAAATAAATAAATAAATAAATAAATAAATAAATAAATAAATAAATAAATAAATAAATAAATAAATAAATAAATAAATAAATAAATAAATAAATAAATAAATAAATAAATAAATAAACAAATAAATAAATACATTTTTGATTTTATACCGAAAAAAACAATCAAACACATTTTTGAAAAGAAAAATTAGTCCTACAAAATTGGGGAAGATATTTTTTTATATTCAATGAGTATTTAAACCAATTACAATTTTTGCTATACATAGTTCTAAGAATAAATTATCTCTCGTTTTCTTAATAACAGATTAGTTATTACTCATTATGAAAACACATATATCATGTTAAAAGCATACGGTATGTGTATGTATGTTTTCCTGAAATACTAATTAACTTTTTAATTCAAGATAGCTGTTTGTAATCCTGAAGGCTATGCGAAATCGGGTGCAGCGCGGGCGTGTCGTGACGTGAACGCACCACCCGCACACGCCCGCGCCGCACGCGCCGACCGCGCCTACTAAATACTTTTTCTGTCATGATTGAAATTCCAGAAAGCCATATAAATTTTTCTTACGTAGATGGAACCGTTTTCTGCCCCTTTTTTGGACGCGTTCCAGTTTTCCTACAGTTTTCAGTTCACTTTTCCTACGCGCCTTTTTCCATTATGCCTCGGCTACATAGTCTAAACATATTCCTTAAATGCCTTCCACACTATACTTAGTATATTTTTTTGTTTAATATTAAAAAAAAAACAAGCTTAAATTATTATTTAAACTTAATTTATATTATATTAAACTTAAGATATATGTCTGAATTTGTTGTACATAATAATTATTTAATTTTAATATTTTCTTTTGTTGAAAAACATAATTTTTGTTAAATAAATTTTCTTTAAAAAATATTTTTTGAAAGTTTAAGTTGTTTTTTAATTTCTTAATCTTCTTCGGAAATTTTGGATTTACTTCGATTTTTGTCCTTATCTGCATCTGCTTCGAAATTTTAAATCTCAAGTCCAAACTCAGATAACGGTAGGTACGCGGTTTTTATCGGCAACAAACTGTAGGTCCCCTCCCCCTACAGACACGCACACAGGAATGGTTGAGAGTTGTAAGTCACTAGGCCCTAGTTCTTCATGAGCTGTTGTGCCATCAAATTTATTTATAACTCTATTCTTCTATCCATAACGGCGACCGACTTAGATAGAAGATAGATTCACAAGTTTGTGTGATATATCTGTAATCATCAGGGCAGGCGGCAGGAGTATAAAACCAATATAAATTTTAATGATATAATCGAAACATTTAGTGCAATAAAAGCTCGAAAGCACCTTTAAATGAAATCTTTTTTCGTATGTTATTCTTAAATTTTTTAAGGGGTGTAATCTTGCTTTACCGCCCCGGGTGCCACTGGCTCTTAGTCCGCCCCTGGGTACCTTATAGCGTTTTTTTGAACATTATGTATCCCACATGTTTTTTTTAATTTTTTTAAGGACCTGCCATTTTAGCATTTCGTGAAAATGGTATTTTGTTCAAAAATTGATAAACAGATTTTTCTCAAAAAAAAAAAAAAAAAAAAATCATTAACTTAGGTTGCCGATAATTTTTTTTTTTGTTTTCAAAAAATGGTCATTAATGCGCGACACCTCCTATAACCATTTTTTGATTTTGATTTCTTCGAAAACGGTTCAACTGATTTTGATCAATTTTTTTATAAATAATTTTTTGAAAAGTTTAAATACATAGGTAGTAGGGTTTACCAAAATTTTCAAAACAATATTTTGTCGATATTTAAAAAGTTTTCATTTATCTTTTGAAAACTTTTTTTAAGTTGACTTTTTTCGAAATTTTGTGTCGTTAAGTGCACAGTTTTTTTAGTACTCAATGCTTTTGGCAATTCTTACTGAAAACGTGGTAGAAAAATCTTCTTTAGTTTTTGAAATAAACGTGCAGAAATCCATATTTAAAAATCGGGACAATGGTGGCAAATTTCAGAGTTGCCCGCCTTGCATGAAAAAAGACTTATATTTTAAATAGTGCACTCTTATGGAGACACCCTTTATTTAGCCTCATTAAGTTTTGAATATCAAGATCAAGGTTCGTAGGCGACCCAGTCGGGCATTCGTGAAGTTTGAGTGATGAACATATTTGTTTGTGTTTTACAAAAAAAAAAAAAAACACGACATTGGTAAGGCCAATCGCCCGGAGTTGCTTGCCATCGCTCACTAGGCAACTTCAAAGCAACTTTTGGGTTCAGTATTTTTAACTGAAATGTTAAAACGACCTTGTATTTTGGATCAGTGACGATACAAAATACGTTCAGAGTGAAAACAAACTTGTTTTTCGTGTTAAAAGCCTCTCATTTGGCAAAGGGCGAGGGTAAGCAACAAAAAAATTCCGGGAAAAAAGTTCCGCGAGCAACTCCGAGCAACAAAAAGTTGCCTAGTGGGCGCTCTCCCATATAAGCTAATGTACATAATTGGATTGGAAGCAACAAAGAGTTGCTGGGGCTAGCAACAAAAAGTTGCCTAGTGGGCGATGCGCCTAAGACATGAAAGGCAGGAATGTAAGACCCTGTAAAATAATTATAGGTAGGTTGGTACATCGAAATTATTGTAAATTATAATTCCTTTGTGAAAAAGTTATTATTTATGTATATATTTCCACGAAAACATCCGCTTATCCATTTTTGCAAAAACAAAAAAAATACAATGCGATCCAATTATTTGATATCGAATATCGTATTTGATTGCGCATTGTAAAATGACAGGAAAAATTCATTACGAAAAAGTGTTTTTTTTTTTTTGTTAATTTCAATTTTTTTTTAATCTTAATTTTGATCACGTACCTGTCTCAGAGATCTTTTTTACGCATATAGAGTTCAAATGATGATCACATTGTTTATACTTTTTTAAATTGCTCAACTTATATAGACAAATAATTTAATTGAAGCCGAACTCTTTTTTTAAATTCTATACCTCGCTTCAATAATCAAATATAAAGAACTCAAGCTAAAAAGTTTCCATGTCGTCTGGGATAGATAAAAGCAAACTAAAAAAAAGAAATACACTCTTCTAGCCCTGAAGCTAAATTTATTGTAAGAATAAGAACTAAAATCTATTTGCGGAATAAGTAGTGCCTGAAGCCAAATGGTCTCATATTGATTATGTTTTGAAAAAAGGTGACTGAACTGATTCCCTCAAAATTCCTATGAATTTACCAAGATGACTTTCGAAAACTTAAACTTAAACTTTTTTGTGTTGATTCTATAGACACAAAAAGAAGCCTACTTACCTATCTTGGACCGCTTTGTGTCCACACTTTTAACCAATTCATTGCTGCTATAGCCAATATTTTATGCTTTTGTTTTTTATTTATTCTCTTAATAGATTATAATGTATACCACCCCGTTGCCTTTTGAGAGCCCCACAACTATCTGTCTATACACAGTTTAATTGTTTTATTTTGTTTGCGGTTGATTTTGTGATTTGTGTACGCAACTTGTGAGTGTGCACTCAGGCTTTTTACATAGCTCCATATTCGGGTATAAAAACTCCGACAAAATGTTCAGCATTCATCAGTTCTATTCTCAGACTCTGTGAAGAATCTCCTCCCAAACATACAAAATAAAAAAAACAGAAGCTCAAAATGAAATATTTCATCGCTATTGCCCTTATCGCTATTGCAGTTGCTGTTGATGTAAGTCCAATCATAAATGAAAATAGTTTTATTTCAATAAAATTCGAATCTTTCTTTTATTTACTTATTCTAAATAGGCTGCAGGCATTGATATCCCAGAGGCTCATAAGGAAAAAGCTAAACAGATCGCCGATGAATGCAGAACTGAATTTGTTTTTCCCGATGAAGAATTCTCCAAACTGAAGGATGGTGAAAATTTTGAAGCTAGCGAGACTGCCAAGTGCTTTACCAACTGCTTCCAAGAGAAGGCTGGTATTTTGAAAGATGGTGTCTTCCAAGGGGATACGGTTTTGGCCAAATTTTCTGCTAGTATCGGAGAGGAGAAAGCCAAGGCTATTGTAGCAGCTTGCAGTGGTGAATCTGGCAGCGGAAAGTGTGAGACTGCATATAAATTGCATCAATGCTATAAGAAAAATAAGGCCTATTGAATTGTGATTTAACAAACAAAAAATAAATATTTTTTATTTGGAAGCGCAATCATATTTAATTAATCTTTCGTTAAATCGGAAATTAAAATTCTAAAACTTTTGTTTCGTGCATTGAAATTTTCGTACATAAGTACTTCATTTTTGTTTTTAAAATGTTAAAAACTTTTTAAACCAATTGTTCAAGTGATATCTCAACGGAAATAGGCAGGACATTTTTATAGGTTCCGGATTTTGACTCGCCGAAATACCTAAGTAAAAATCAGAACTAGAAAGAAGTACTTTTTTTTTTTTTTAATTTCCCAAAAACTAAAAAAGCTTTTTACATCTGGTTTTTAATATTTGACTTAAAATTGATAATAACATTGGATATCAAAAAAAAACAACGGCACTCAATCACGAAGAATTTTGAAAAAAAAAAAACAATTGCGAACAAAGATCCCAATTGTTTTTAAAAAACTTTGACTTTTCAATTCATTTGAAGAACGTGGTATAAAAGAATATTTGCTTTCAAAGAAAAAAAACTTCATGTAATACTTAAAAACTAAGATTGCACAAAAACCCAATTTTACTCAAATTTAAGTATAAGTTCATTATCTGAGTAAGAGCAACTTTCAAAAAAAAATTCTTGTAAAGTACAACTTTAATTGGGCCAAGGTATTTACAACTTTCAGTCCATTGAATACTAGTTGAGTTTATTGTAAGCATAGTTTTGGGGGAGAAAGCTTTGCTTTCTGCGTCGAGTAAACCATATAGCTTGACATTTTTTAGCATTAACTTTTATTTTCCACTTAGTGAAGAATTTTAGAAGAGTGTCTAGTGAACTCTGTAAATTAGTAAGTGCTTTCTGAGGAAGAACACTTGACGAAAAAAGCGCAGTATCATCCTTAAACATGGCCACTTCGGTACTGTTTTCTAATTGTGGTAGATCTGACATACAAATACTGAAAAAGATGGGCCCAAGAATAGAGCCTAATGGAACTTTAAAACAAATATCAAACTTTGACGACTTTGATATTCCAGTAAACACAAAAAATTTTCTATTTTTCAACAAGTTCCATACGATTCTATTGAGGTAGTCAGGAAAATTGAACGAAATCAGTTTGTAAAGCCCTTCACCACACTGTGTCAAAGGCTTTTTTAATGTCTAGCAGTACAAGACCAGTTGAATGTTTTGAATTAAGGCTGTTTTTAGCATACCGTTTTATTCTTAATATTTGGTGAATGGTGCAGTGACCCGTTCTGAAACCAAATTGTTCTTTAGGATAAAATATTAGCTTCACCGACATGCTTTAAAAGGCGATCCTTTAAGACTTTCTCAAATATTTTGCTTAGAGTGCTTAGCAAGCTTATAGGCCTATAACTAGTTCGAATGCATTTACTGAATATGTTTATTTCACCACAGACCAATATCTTGGAATTCAACTATATACGCAAATCAAATATTTATGAAACTGCATGCGGATGATATTGAATAACATTAGTTTAGTTTGCAAAAAATTTAATTTACTTAAAAATAACTCCAAGCAGGTACACTTATACTTTAGAATATTTGCTTTTTTCTGTGGGAAATAAAGAGAGGAACAAGAAAATATTGGTTGAACAAAATGGGAATTTTCTAACTGCCTGAAAGATATTAGATTAAAAATGCCCTCAGCTTGTTGGGTGTGTTCGCAAGCTTTGCACGTGATTTCACCGTTTTTTGTACCTACTACATAATTCATCGTTTGCCCTTTTTATTATTACTGTGAGAATTAATTTCAATTTTTTATCGCATTAAAAAACAGGGTTAAAAAAAATTAAATATTGCAATCAAAACTTTTGAAGGTTTATCAAATATATGACAGATTAACCAATACGTTCTCTTGGACAACAGTAATGTACCTTATTGGTTGGCCGGTTTTGCGGGTTGAAAAAATATTAGCTCCCTTTTTGGATCCTCTGTCTGAAAATTGTAAAAACAAATAAAAAGGGCAAACTTATCGAGCTGACAGGTCTGTGCTCAGTTGTATTTCTTAACAAAATCAGAAAGTTACACAAATTGCGGCGAGAGAAAATATAACAAATTTATATAAATTCAGCTCTGAATAAAAATAAAATTCTCTCCAGCTTAACAATCAAGATTTTTAATTTTGTTTTTTTTTTTTTGTCAAAAAATTCTTGTTTGTTGGACTGAACTTAATATACATACATTGTGTAAGTAGATGTTAACAAGACAAGAGACGAAACTACCGCTTTTGGTTCCTAAAGGCTATTTTGAATAAATAATCCAACAAATCCTTGGCTAGTTTTCAAAGAATTAAATTAATTTTCTCATGTACATACATACCTACTTACTGCTCTTTAAAAAATTGAACGAGGAACGACAGGGACAGCCATGAGTCCCAGGTTTTATTTAGTGGGTACACATATTAATGGATGTAAGTAATAATTTATTTGGTTTTCGATTTTCCAAAAAAAAAAAAAGAAAAAGTTGCTGAAAAATTTTAAAATTTGGAAAAAATTAATATTCCTCAAAATTCCCCTTTAAGTACAAAAACCTTGAATTTAAATGATAGCCCCATTTCACGTTAAAGATGCAACTTTTTTAACATTCTTTTTTTTTTCACATCAGATTATTCACCAAAGTAAAAGCCTTTAACTATTATAACTTAATAGGCTTTATTTTTAATAAAACACTTGTGTAATTTGTATGCAGTTTCACAATTGCTTGCACCAGATTCATCACGACATCTTTCTAAAATCTGTTGGGCCTTTTCTTCACCAACTTTTTTTATCATTAAAAGTTTAGTAGTTCCATCTGGCTGAATTATACCATCTTTTATCATACCCGCTGTTTCCAATAAACAATTTATAAGACATTGCATATGTTCATTAGGCTGTGGTAATTTATCATATCGCAACTTGGTGTACTCTTCATCAGTAATTTTAAATTTACCACGGCATTTTGAAACAATAATGTTAAGTTCTTCTTCTGCTTCTCTTGGATAATCGGCCTGTTTAAATGGGTGTTATTTTAAAAGAATACTGCAATAATTATGCTTACTTAAGAAAAAAAAACTTACATAAACAGTTAAAATAAGAGCGATAAATGCAATAAATATGAGGATTTTCATTTTGATTTTATTGTTATATTTGTTTATATACTTCAAGATAGCTTTCGCAAGCTCTTTTACTTTTAAATTAAATAATTTTTAGAATAAATTGCGTTTTTATACCTTCTAAAGAAATTACAATACTGGTACTTTTGAGAACAGAATTCAAATCTATAGTATAAATAGAGAAAAAAAGATGGATTTCAATGGAGATGGAGATGGATTCTGGTAGAAACCGGTTTTTCTAATATTTTTACTGAACCGGGCTTAGTGCAACCTACACCTTCACCAACACAAAATAAGTGTTAAACTTGTTCATCAATGAGTGTCAAAAAACCAAAATAAAACACAAAATAAATTACAATATTATTGTCAACTTTGAGTTAGGTAATCCTGCAAAAAAATTAACCCAAAGTTGATTCACGAAGCTGTTTTTGGTGGAAGATTATCTAACATTTAAGTTTTCAATTTGTTTTTGTTGTTGTTATTATTATTTTTAAGAATTTATAAATTTTAGACATAAGAATTTGAAGTCACTTTGGACTATTATTATGTTAAAAGTTATAAACCTTTTTTAATTGTACTAAATAATAGAATAGAACCTAAAATCAGAATATAAGGTATACATTATTCGTAAATTAAAAATGGTGTAATCGAGATGAAATAAAATTAATTTATATACAAGTTTTATGTTTTAAGAACTTGTTTTTGTAGCTAAGAACTATATATGTAATGTAGCTTCAACTTAAGTATGTATTTTAATGGTTCAACAATGTAATGATATTAAGGGAAAAATGTTATTAAAAGTCAAAAGTACTAAAACAATACTTTTATTTTCCTTGAGAACCAAACTACTAAGGAACACCAGATTTTAAAGTTGCAATAAAATCGCAGCGCCGCCGGAGACATTTAAAAACTAAACGTGCGAGTAACTTCAAAATTAAGGCAATTTTCTCAAAAACCGTTAAAACTTTATTTTCCCAATTCGATTTTTTCGGCAAAAACTTAAAACACAATTTTATAGAAAAAGCACTAAAACAATGTTGTATAGCATGGCAGCTACCCGGTCTAGATGAGAGAAATAAAAAATACCAGACTTCACCTCGAGGCTAAGGGAATTGCATGTAAATCGGTCCCATTTATGCTCTAGCTGAAATTACAGTGGACGTCCATTTTTGTATATAGGTATGTACGTAACCAATTGATATCTAATATCAATTGAAACATAAAAAAATTACATTAAGTACCACCCGATAAGCGTGAACCGATTAAAACGGAAATAATAAAACAAACCATGAAAACATTAAGTAGTAGCCGTGGCGTGATGGTTAGTGCGATGGACTGTCATGCCGGAGGTCTAAGGTTCGAACCCCAGCCTCGCCACATATTTATTTAAAAAGAAAAAAAACGGCTACTGCCTCTTGCGAGGAATTGACAAATCCTCCAAGAGTATCTCCTGTCACAGAAAAGTGCCGCTCGTTAGCCGTTCGGATTCGGCAATAAACTGTAGGTCCCCTCCATTCCTGCAGACACGCACACAGGAATGGTTGAGAGTTGTAAGTCACTAGGCCCTAGTTCTTCATGAGCTGTTGTGCCATCAAATTTATTTATTTTTATGAAAACATTAAATAACCTTTATTATTTACTCTAACGGCTGCAGTAAAAACAAAAATGAACAAAAAATTTTTCAATTTGTTTTTTTTTTTTTTGTAATTTTTGAAGAGCTGTATCTCTGTGAAAAATTGTCATATTGATATGAAACGAAAAGCATTCTTAAGCTTTTTATTTTGTGTATGAGGAAATTTAAGGAAATGATCTTAAGGTAGTTACCGTTATTGCGCAATCAAAAGAAAATGCTCGAGACATTTTTTTTTGAATTTCACATTTTTTTTCGAAGAAAATCTGGCTATGAAAAAAGAAACTTTTTTCTTTGGCTAACAACGAGAGAATTGATATTCTACAAGACTGTTTTTGAACCCTCACCATAATTTAAAAACAGTACAAATAAAATGAATGACTGGGTCGCACGAACTTGCTCTTGTAGTAAAAGTTTCTTCCAGTTTTAAAGACTGAGTTGTAATATAAAACACATATATTTAATAATTATAATGTACATTACGTATTTATTCATTTATCTAATAAATTGAAAAATGGAAATTCGAAGATGGAAAAAAGCATGTATCACGGTCTTTAAATTGATAAACCAAGTACTTCAAATGTTTAAATCTCAGAATGAAGATCGCCATATCAAATCTTAAAGAAATGTGAATTTATGCAGAAAAAAATTTAAAAACCGTTGGAGCAGTTTTCTTAAAAAATAATTTTTTATATTTCAAATTTCTTGAAAATTTTTAGAAAAAAAATTTGGTCTGCCAATTTTAAGAATATAATATAATGATTTTTCAAGAAAAGACTATTTAACTTTTTTTTTAAATCCAAAAAATATTTTTTTGAAAATCATTGTATGCAGTTTATACACACCTGATAGGAACACTTAAGTAAAAACCTTGATCAAAATCCCGTTAACGAGAAAGTCAAATAAATAAATAAAAATAAATTTGATGGCACAACAGCTCATGAAGAACTAGGGCCTAGTGACTTACAACTCTCAACCATTCCTGTGTGCGTGTCTGCAGGAATGGAGGGGACCTACAGTTTATTGCCGAATCCGAACGGCTAACGAGCGGCACTTTTCTGTGACAGGAGATACTCTTGGAGGATTTGTCAATTCCTCGCAAGAGGCAGTAGCCGTTTTTTCTTTTAAATAAATAGGTGGCGAGGCTGGGGCTCGAACCTTAGACCTCCGGCATGACAGTCCATCGCACTAACCATCACGCCACGGCTACTACGAAACGAGAAAGTCAAAAATAAATAAAATCGGTTCTATGGCAGTTACCGTTAATAAGAGTTTTGGTAGATTTTTTTTTCACCTCGATGTACACCATACCACTACTAGTACACAAAAAACATTTAAAAAATCGTTAGAGCCGTTTTTGCGATAAAAAACTTTTTTTAAAATGGTCCTATGGCAAGTGCTATTATTTCTTGAGCTAAAAAAAAATCTCGATTTCCCCCGCTAGGGAATCACCCAACAATCTTATGCTCCAAGTTTGAAGAAAATCGCTTCAGCGGTTTAGGCCGTAGGCCGAGATACAGAAATACATACACACATACAGACAGGCGGAATTTCGGGACCCACTTTTTTCGTGTTCTTTATCATCGTAATGTCATGTTTGATTGTTATCTCGAGTTCAATTTTTTTACGAATCCAAAACTTGGCCCATAGTACCTACATATGTATATTACAAGTAAAAATTACTTATTTTTAGTAAATTTTTTACTGCTTGACAAGAGTATTGATTTCAGGACTTAAGTTGGTGAGGCATATTATAAATGAAGATTAATAGACCATCAATATTTCTGTTAATTGTTCGATTTTTCGTAATTTGGTAAGAAATTATAAAGACTTACATATATGAAGATCACCAATATTTCTGTAAAATTTCAAATTGATTCATCGAAGCGTTTTTCCGCACCGAATGATAAAACTCGTACGAACAAATTAATTAAAGGAACTAATTGTTGCTCCTAAACAAGGTGTAATTAATCTTCAAAATGTTAAAGAAAATAAACATTTTGAGGACTTTTTCCACGGTTTTGCATTAGTTACAATATACTTACAAAGACTTTAAGTGGAAGTTAACCAAGAATTGAAACACTAAACCGAATTCTAATTAAGTAATTAATAGAAAGATGGTTATACACCGATACAAATATATTTAGCAGCAACGATATGCTACAAATTAATAAAAAATTAAAATAAATAAATGTTATGGTACAACAGCTCATGAAGAATTAGTGACTTACAACTCTCAACCATTCCTGAGTGCATGTCTGCAGGAAACAACATACACTGACCAAAATATTATTAATTGGGTAATTAGCCGTTCATTAGTCGTGAATAATTTCGAATTTGTTGTTCGATGTTTTCTATGTTTTTTTTGCTGCTTAGCGAAGCAGCACCTCAAAAAGGGGTAAAAACGTCTTAAGCGGCCCATACACACAACAAAAGTGTTTGCACCGGTGTCATGACACCAGTGTGGCCTTCCGCCATACACGCAACACATTTAGCAACACCGACACAAAAAATCAAAAGATTTTGATTTTCTTGACACCGTGTTCGACACCGAAATCGGTGTAGACACTTGCCCATACACACACCACATTTGAGTACACCGACACCAGTGTCAACACAAGTGTTGTGTGTATGGGCCGCTTTATAGAGAATAGTTTATTGCTTAATAATTAGCCGTTCAGTTAGGTCTGAATTAGTAGTGACAATTTTAATTTTGTCGTGCAACGTTTTCTACTTTTTTTTTTTTGCTGCTTTGCTAACTTCGTGTCAACTTAGAGAAGCAGCCTCTTAAAAACGTATAAAAACTTCTTATTCTGAATGTTTTACTGCTCTATAATTAATTAATTAATAATTTTCGATCGGTGAATGTTGTTTCGCTAAGTTGACACTTATGTATATTGCCGAATCTGAACGGCTAATGTGAGCGGCACTTTTCTATAACAAGAGATACTCTTAGAGGTTTTTTTTTAATTCTTCGTAAGAGGAACATAGTAGCCGTTTTTTTTTTATTACTATAAGAATGGAATGGAAATGACATTCCATCGCACTAAACATCATGTCACGGTTACTACATGCTGCAAATTACATATTATAAATTCAGACTCAAATTTTTGTCAGTATTTAACTTTTATAAACTAATAGGCTTTATTTTTGACAAAACACTTGTGCAATTTATATGCAGTTTCACAATTGCTTGATCCAGATTCACCACGGCATGTATCTAAAATGGCTTTAGACTTTTCTTCACCAACTTTCTTGTTTAAAATTTCAGCCGAAACATCTTGTTGCAATTTTCCATCCTTAAGCATACCCGCTGTTTCCATAAAACAATTGACAAGACATTGCATATTTTCATCAGGCTTTGGTAATTGATCATGTCGCAACTTAGTGTACTCTTCATCAGAAATTTTGAATTTAGTTCGGCATTCGGCAATAATTTTGTTATGTTCTTCATCGGGTTCTTTTGGATAGTCAGCCTGTTTAAATGAGTTTGATTTAAAAACGATACTTGGTATTAAGGTTGTTAAGAAAAACTTACATTAGCAGTAGCAACAAAAGCGATAAATGCAATAATTATGAAGATTTTCATTTTGAAATATGTAATTATTTTATTTACGAGTATTTATTTGGAGCTTGAAGTTTCTTTACTGGATTTAAGATTTTAACTGAATAATTCCTTAGAATAGAATACGCTTTTATATTCTCTTATATAGATACCATACCGGTAGTTACATGTAAATGCAAATCAAATAGAGAAGATGACAAAAAAAAAAGGTTTATTAAAAGCATACAATTGTAAACATTACTTATTAACATAATATACTTGCTGTAAGCGAAGCCGGTTTTTCTGCTGTCTGTTTTGACTGATTAACTTTTTAACTAATCGGTACTGCTTTCTTAGTGCAAGCGACATCACCAATACAAAAAATTGTTTAATTGGCTCATCAATAAACGTTGTGGTATAGTACCTAGCTAGAAACTAACAAACTACATATCAAAATAATAAATAAATTAAAAAATTAATTTGGTGGAACGACAGGCACGAAAGCTAGGGTAGTGAATTATACAATTCTTAACCATTTCTGTGAGCGTTTTATTTGCAGGAATGGAAGGGACCTACAATTTTCAGTCGAATCCGAACGTCAAAGGTGAGAAGCGGTTATTCATCTTAAGTGTTTTTCTTGGAGGATTGGTCACTTCCTCGCAAGAGGCAGTAAAAAATATTTTTTTTTTTTAATACAAAACAATAATTGCAGCTTAGACCATTTTTTGAGCATAGTATGTATGTATTAAATTATAGCTAAATATGAGTTATAGTTAATATAAGCCTGCAAATAAATTAAACCAGATATAGTACATTAAGTTTAGTTAGCTAGTTGTTCAGAAGAGGATTAACCACTAGTTTTTCAGTGCAATATCGTCTCAGTTACGGACTTAAATCCAAATCAACTCCGAAAACATGTTTTTCAGTCAATATAGAACCCAAGTTAACTCAACGTATATGATGATTTAACTGAATAGATATTTTTTAATAAACGCATGTCAAATCACTAACAGAAAAAACAAAGCTTAGTATCATATATTGTCCCTCTCTCTGTTTTTACAGTAAAAGCGCATTTCCATATACACTTATAAAAAAAATTAAGGGAACAACAAAATTTTCCGGTTTTTTTTAGTGTTTTTTGAAGAGTTGTATCTCTGTGGGAAGTGATCGTATTGAGATGAAACAAAGAGCATTCTAAAGCTTTATATTTTTGTGTTGAAAAATTTTAGCAAGTCATATTTTTATTCCACAGTCATAAGAAAAGGCACAATAAAAAAAATTTAATTTAAAATTTTTTTTTTTTTTTTTTGAAGATTGTCATTTTCTTTGAAATTTTTTTTTTTGAGCCCGATAAATAGCTATATTGATTCGATAACTTGTTTATTTTACTTTAATGTCACCTTTTTTGGCGCTCTTAATTTTTTTTTTCATAACTGGCTTTGAATGAAAAAAGAGACTTTTAACTTTGGTTACCAATATCTCAGCAAGGAATGACTACACGGAAAATTTAAGGGCAGTTTTGAAAACTGGTATTAATTTTCTACAAGATCTTTTTATAACTACTTATAATACTGTTGCCTGACACTTCAGCACATAACTCTTTAGTCGCAAGTAGAATAAATTTGCAATCATTTTGTATATCTTACGTGTCTATCTGTACATTGCTACACAAGCTTCGGAAGATGCATTTGAGTGTGCTTGAAATTGATATTTACGGATAAAAGCGTTTGTTTTAGTTGAATAGAAAAGTAAGATGGGGTTAGTAAAATAAAATTGACAAAATTGATTTCGAGTGAAATCTGTAAAATTTGAAGATTTGAGGTGAAATTGGGCTTGATTCACATTATTGTGCCCGTATGGATAAAGTCTCGAAATGTGTTTCCTCTGCTTGAATCAGTTTCTCTTCATCGACGCCGCTCCCATACCGACACACCTCCAAAATTTTACATACATAATCATTTTTTTTTTAATTTTTATTAATTTTAATTATTATTATAGACGACGTTCTCGCTCCGATAAAAAAAAATCACTCAAATGAATCGAAACAGGAGTGAAAATGCATCGGTAACGTTAAACGTAGTGTATCGAGATCGAGACGTATTCGGTTTTGGCATAGGTAGTGATGAATCAAGCCTCAATAATGAATCTTGGATTTTTGTGTATTAAGATTATTTAATCTAATTTTTTCAAAATAATTCTGAAACAGTCATTATCGGACTTTTGTGGTTTGAGACATTTTTAATTTGTGTTTTTCATTTTTTTTTTTGATTAATGAAAATGGAGTGATTTTTCAAGTTTTGTTTGGGATCATTTTTCATTTGGGTCAAATTTCATCTACACCTAACCTGCCAAAAAATTCAAATTTTGTTGTAGTTTATCTAGACCATATCGGGTTTTATTTTCGAAAAAAATCATTGTATGGCAGCTTATACAATGTTTATTTTTCAAAACTGAGAAAAAATAATAATTTTTTTTTAGAACAGATCGGCCTTTTATAGCCCTTAAGGTCCAATATTGTAACTTAATATATCAATACAATTAAAATTTAAATAACAGTAATTTAAAATTCCACCAAAATCTATTTAGTTAAAATTAAATCAGTTAATTTTATGGAAACTATACAAAAAGTAATAAATGGGAAAATATATTGTATTCAAAGGTCAAAAAGTTGGTTGCGTACAAATTAAAAACCCCATTTCTTTTGAACTTTTTTGAACTTGTCAATAATTGTAATGTATACGACATGATTAAGTCGTCAAATTTATTATTTTGTATAATAAATTAATAAACTATTATTTTCCATATCCATGTAGAGATATCAGAGATGTTAAAGAATGCAATTATATTTTAGAAATGCAATTAGTTGAATAAAAAGACTTATTATAAAGTATCTTTGTTTAAACTCAGTATCATTTTAAGCGGTAAAAAGACTTAAAGTGAAAATAATTCAATATTCTAAGGACTGCTTGAATATTTTGAATGTTTTTTACAATAACTGATGCACTCTTCATTGAAAGTATTCTAGGTTTTTGACTGCATAAAGTCTTTTTTACTTCAGCAGTCTTTTAACTGCTTGGAGTTTTTTTTCATTTCTCCTCACATCCACTTGACCTTAAATCAGTAAAAATGATTTCAAAAAGTACAAATAATATTGCAGTTTAAATACTCCAAGAATTGAAGTGACTCCATAGCAGTTAAAAACTTCAAGCAATTAAAATACTTTAAGCAGTCAAAAGACTGCAATTGCATTAAAAGCAATTAAAATACTCCAAAAATGCAGTTAATACAAAAAATGTTAAATTCTTTTAACTTTTAGTCTTTTAACTACTTAGGGCCAATTGCATGAACGTTTTCTAACAGCACTTTTTTTTAACTGATTTATAAATAATTATATACATATTTTATTTCTATTGGGTATGCATATTATTTTAATTTCAGTTTTTAGATTTTATTGTTTTGAAAAGCAGATAGTTATTTATTTCGTTTTTGTTGGTATTTTTTAATAGGAATTTTGTATTAAATATTTTTACAAACAAAACTTCTTTAAACGTCTCTTTCAAAGATAAAAAATAAGCCAAAACACAAACTTCGAAATGGCGATAAACTGATGCCTGGACAGCTGAATTTCCACAGAGATTTTCTAATGAGCATGGGTAAATAATTTTTTCGCTCGACAGCCCTCCCCCCCCCCCCCCCCCCCCAGTTGTTCTCAGAAAAAATACTGAACTGAAAAAATAAAACCGAAAACCAATTTTTTTCATAGGATTTTCCTACCGATATGTTGATAATGGTATAAAATAATAAGGTTAGAATAAGAAAAGCTGCAAATGCTAAATGCGATGTGATGATCAACTATAAATCGGACGAAATATGGCCAAGTTTAAAATCGTTCAGTGCGTGAGATTACTCGAACATGGTGTTTTAGAAACAAATTGATATTTTTAAAGATGTACACGAATAGGCCTACAACCTCTACTAGATCACTTCAGGAGTTCAAAATCACTGTAGCATAATGTTATTAGTTAGGCTCAATCTATTTTGTGTTTGTTGTGATGTTGATCCTGAAAAAAATATTCTTATCCGCTTAGGTATTTTTCGTTGTGCAATAAAAAAAAAATGAAATGTTTATTTATAAATCTAAAATTGAATAGTATTATCCTCAGTTTTATGTATTTATCCATTTGTTTCGTGCAAGTGACCCTTAAATGATTATACATATTATTGGAGACTTCAAGATTGACTGGGAATTAAATCATTGGAGTAAAATACCTAGAAAAAGTATTTCATTGCAATTCGTAGGGTGCAGTTAAATAACTAGGACCTTAAAGAATGAAATACCAACTAGTGCATCCTTTTTCAAGTCTGATTATATCTTTTAATGTCTTTTGTAAAGAAGATACTTTTAGCTTTAATTTGAATTCTAACTCTTATCGTTATCCCAAAATGCAATACAAAAAAAACTTGGAAAAGTTTGTCTGGATCAGCGGGTTTATTAATGTTTGTATTTGTGTGGTGTTAGTATCATCTATTTCAACTGATCAATAATTTCAGTATCCCCTGATGGACTGTTTGAGAATTCCATATGAACACTTTGTATTAAATTTTTGCGAATATAAATATTTTTTCTGAAAAAGTTAACTTAAAAAAAAAAAAAACGTTTCTTCGGAATATACACACATAATTTCTTTATTAGTTAGTTAAAATATTTAGTGAAGATTTTGCTGATTTTATAAATTTCCTTTTAGTAGACTCCAGCTTTATGGAAGCAGATGTGCATTTTCATTTCTTTTTCACACTTTTCGGCTGCTGATAATGACTCCTTTTCGCAGTCATTCACAGCTTTCTCAGCCTTTTCTTTACTTACTCTAACGGAAAATTTCTTAATTGTCGATTCTTTATCAAATTTACCATCCTTTATAAGGCCAGCTTCTTCCATGAAGCATTTTACGAAGCATCGTTCATTTTCACTTCCATCAATAATTTTACCCTCTTTCAATTGAGTTAATTTTTCTTCAGTCATTGGATATGTAACCCGGCATTTTGCAATATGCTCTTTAACTAGTTTATCTTGTTCACTAATTTCAGATGCCTTTAAATAAGATTAATTAACAAAGTTATAAATAACTATTGTTTAAATAATATTAACTAAAACTTACATTGACTGAAAAAGCAACAGCGATCAAAGCAAAAACAATGTAGGTTTTCATTTTCACAAAATGATAATTATATCTTTTCGGTGTAAGTAAGACTTTTGAAGATTCTTTCTAAGTTATTAGAATTAAACTAAGTTGTTATCGAAAATTACCAAAGCTTTTATATAGCACGATGAAGATGGATTTTTGTGATTATATCTATGTATATTTCCAAAACAAAAAACTGGACGTAATATAAATTAATGGCAAAAGTATACACACATTAAATAAAGTTAAAAAAAAAAACAGAGGTGGATTTAGCTTAAATTGTCTTCAAGGTGGTGAAGTATCTATACCAATGGAAATTCATGAGAACAGAAAAATCTTACTTCGTTGCTTTGAGATTGCAGGAACCTCATATGTGAAATGTTCAAAAATCAAGTATGCCAATAAAAAGATCAGCTATAGTTTCAGTAATTTTGTCCTATATTATTTTTAATGATTTTTTCAATTAAAAAAAAAAGTTTAAAATGAAAAAAAAAAATAATATATGGCTGAAACTAGTTGACTTTTTATGAAAATTTAGTAATTTTTCAGATGGAATATATTTTTTTTCGAACATCCCACAAATGAGGTGCTAAAAATCTCTAATGACCCTGAAAAACTTTTTTATGGCTTACCAATTTCTGAACAAACACTAGTCAAAGAAAATTAAGGGAACAAACAAATTTTTACTTTTTTTCAGTAATTTTTTGTTTTCTGTGGAAAGTGGTCGTATTGGGATGAATCAAAAAGCATTCCAAAGCTTTATTTGTGTTCATTTCCCTTGAAAACTTTGTAACTAATGCAAAACTGTGAAAAAGTGGACAGAAATCAATGTTTATGAATCATAAAATTTGCCTTGATTTTTTTGTGCGACTTTGACCATTCGGTACGGGAAAACTGTTCAATGGATTCATTTGAAATTTTACAGAAATATTGGTGGTTTATAGTCCTTTAAAATTAATTTTGCCAAATTAAGTCCTGTAATCAATATTATTTGTAAGACAGTAAAAGATTTACTAAAAG
The DNA here is from genome assembly GCA_947049315.1 of Epistrophella euchroma. Taxonomy (NCBI): domain Eukaryota; kingdom Metazoa; phylum Arthropoda; class Insecta; order Diptera; family Syrphidae; genus Epistrophella; species Epistrophella euchroma. Next base: position 28,464,376 of record OX346248.1, on the reverse strand, counting down.
TCTTTAAAAAGTTTTAAAAGTCGATTTTTTTGTACCTTTACTTTATCTAACGGTGAGGCCCAAAAAAATTATCAAAACAAAGTAGAAAATTCATTCCAGTTATCAAAACTGCTCCTAAATTTTCCATGTCGGTATTCTTTACTGAGATATTGGTAACCAAAGTAGAAAGTCTCTTTTTTCATTCAAAGCCACATATATGGCTGAGATCCAAAACGGATAAAATGTTTTGATGCGGAAGTAATGTCAACATTTTTCATACGCATCAGCAACGCAAACTTGATGCTTTGTAGAAATATTACATTGCATAAGTCTGACGTTTCGGAATGCAAAAAAAATTAAAATTAAATCGAAGCAGCAAAAATTTTTTTCGATGCGCAAACTGACCAGTAAATGCGCATCTGATGAATTTTGGAAATCAATCTATTCTTCTGTAAAAAAAAATCATAGAACGATGAAAAAGTGTCATATTAAAGCTGAATAAACAAGGTAGGAATCAATAAATTTAATTGTGGTAAAAAAAAGTTTTCAAAGAAAATGACACTCTTCAAAAAAGGTTCGTGCTGCTTCTAACGATTGCGCAATAACCGGTACCTCAAAAAATGAATTTGCTAAAATTTTTCAACACCAAAGACATGGAGCTTTAAAATGCTTTTCGTTTCATCACAATACGACCACTTTCCACAGAAAACAAAAAATTACTGAAAAAAAGAAAAAAAATTTGTGTTCCCTTAATTTTTTGGACTAGTGTAGTTGACCTTTTTTGACCACTTACAGAACTTTTGGATGGTATAGGGACTTGTTATGTGAATATCCAACTTATTATGTTCTACAAAATCCCACAGCCTTAATATGTAGAATTTTCGTAAAAAAAAAAAACAAACAGTGTTCCAAAAACACATTATTTAACTTCCCTCTATCTCACCATCTTATTTTTCTGATTAAGAAGCAACAAAAGAAAAACTTATAAAGTCCAAGGAAAATTCAAACAATATTTAAAATAATTTATAATAATTTTATTTAAAAAGAACAATCTATGTTGCTGTTTGATTTGATAATAATAATTTTTCAATAATTTTCCTAAACAATATTTTCATAGCTTATATTAATAGAATAATGTGAAACAGTATATTTAAAATAATATACAGTAGGTTAAGTTAAGGTTATTACAATTAAGTTAAGGTTATTACAATTAAGTTAAGGTTATTACAAACTCAATAAAATTGAAATAATATTTGGCATCTTTTAAATTTTAAGAAGCACCCAAACTAACTTTTAAACAAAGTCCACCACAGTTGTAAACAAGTCGCCAGAATAAGTTAGTGAAAAACAATAAAATTTTGAATGCAAAATGAATATAAACAATGTTTTGACTGCGAAAGACGATGTTTCCATTTTAAGATTTTTATTATTTTAAATAATATGGGTTATAGGAGAGAATAACTTATCGTCGATCAAGAAACGAGCCGGTTTGCTGTGGAATAATTTCATTTGTTAACTAAATTGCATAATGTATATTGTTGTTTTTGTTTTTTGTTGTATATCCAGTGAATTAATTAACCGATATTATATTAAGTATTATAACAAGGTCAATTTATTCAGTGCAAGATCATCTATATGTTTCGGGGTTATAAACTTGAGATATAAGATTAAACTTTTTTTTAAATATAGAATTTATAGCGGTTTTAGGAACATTATTATTTTAATAAGCCTTGTTTTGTATTAACTGATTTTTTGTTTACAGTTAACACCACCGTTTGCCTGCATTAAATTCAACTGGTCAAGAAGTTTAACCACATTGACTCCTAGTGACGGCTTTAAAAAAAAAAAAAGTATAGCATCATGACATTGCAAGTGTTGCTGTTGTTCATCTTATTTCGCGATATATATACGAATTTTTTCTTGTATCGACTCAACCTACACGCTCTTACTTTTTGTCACACTTTATGAGAATCACCCTTTATAAAAAGTACCTACATATACGATGTTGTTATTTATCTAATTTATTATTATTAATTATTGTACTACAGTAAAACCCGCTTAAGAGGAACTGCAAAATGTCACAGTCTTTCTTTCACTTAAGCGGGTTTTTTTCACTTGAACGAACCCCGCTTAAGTGAAAAAAAAATCACTTAAGCGGATAAGTGAAAAAATTTCACTTAAGCGGATATAAAAATTCCATTAAGCGGAGAATTAATGCTAGAAACAATTGTTTTTATCTTTTATTTATCTTTGAATTATGAAAACGTAATTTTATTTTTAATAAATGTCTCTTGCGCCATTTGAAATGTTTTTTTGGATTTTTGTTTGAGAGGACAAAGCAATTTGTTTATAAAATGTTAATGTAAAAGTTTGTTAAGTAATCAGAAATTCAAATGTCATTTTCGTGGTGAAAATGGTGAAGGTGAAAAATAAAGCAGAAACAAAAGCATTCAGATAATTTTTCGTTCAGTGCGATTCTATTTTTTTTTTTTCACTTAATAGAGTTTTTTTTCAATGAAAAGCCTACTTTATACATCAATGCGAAGTGAAATTCAAATCGAAATGAAACATCAATAAATCTCGCGTCGAAAGGTTTACAAAGAAAATAAATTCTGTTTTATATTTGGCTTAGATAAGTCCGTTGAATTATATTTACTTCGAAACAAATTTTTTCCTCCTTGTCGCTTAAATAATTGCATTTAATTTTATTGTATTTTTCACGCCTGGGAAAAAAGCAATTTTTTTGTATGAAAATTTCATTTCGCTTCGATCTATAAAATTGAACTGAAATATGTTTTAGGTAAGCGGCGAGTGTTGTAAAGGCAATTGGTAGAAAAATACTCGGGGATGAAAAAAGTGTTTCAGATAAGCGGGGTTTCCTTTTAAGCGGGTTTTACTGTTTTCATTATTTAATTCAATTTTTAACCATACATTTGACACTAACTTGTAACATATTTTGGATTCCTAATTTGGAAATTAATGACAGGGGTAAAGATAAATTTCGGATTATCTATATTTAGGTAATTCCATGAATAAGTGGACATTATTTATTTATTTATGAAATATTCAAATTCATGTTATAACTTATTTTTGTTTTCAGCAATCTGTAGATCAATTTTCGAAGGAAACACAATTTTCTTAGAATACAAAAGTAAATCCTATTCCGTAAGTTTTTGTCTTAAAAAAAAAAGAAAAAGCAAATAACTGAATTTGCAACCTAATCGTGCATCTAATTTAAATTTGCTTTACTTTGACGTCATGTTTGATTGAAATGTCAAATTTAACTACCTTATTAAAACCAAATTCCAAATGTATGTAACATATGTAAATATACCTACTACATATTAGGCCACATATAATAATTTCCATAAAATTAATGCTTACTTTTTCAAGCTCAATAATATATGAATGAATCATTCAATATATCTGAGGCTGTTTTATGTCTTTTTTATAGCATATACATATCTGACTCAACTTGAATTTTATATTTTTTAAATGCATAAATTTAATTAATTTATCAATAGACATTTGTTAGGTATAACAAATTATAGCAATGGATTATTGTTTATGGGTAATCCCAATCGTAGAGTTTATATCTTAATATTAAATCAGCGCAAAAACCGGCTTTGTTTTTTTTTTTTCAGTCATCGTAATATTAATTTCTGTAATATTATAAATGTATACAAACGTGTTTGTGTTTCTGTTTGTTTTGCTTAGGCCCATTTGCTGAAATGAAACTTAAACATTTATACTCAAAAATTAAACACTTATGTTCTACTTTTTGATAAGCGTTAACTATCACATAAGCTCTTATATTGAACTTAAATACATATTAAAATTTCGTTTCAGCAAATGGGCCTTAAACATAAACATACTTGAGTGGTTTTGATGAAAATTGATGGAATTTAGGCTTAATTATACGACGATAGACGATATGACAGGTATGTTAATTTTTATGTTCTTTTGATGCAAAATTTACATTGATAAGATTTTAACATACATACAAAAAATATAAAAATTAAAAAGAATTTTTTACCATTTTAGCGAAAAGATCGAATTTTCTGTAATATATTGTGATGTTTTCCACTTTTATAAGCTGGGTAGAAAAATCTGAAATGATTAAGTTATATTAGTTAAGATTTTGATGATCTTTCGTGATCTTTCCATTGAAACAAATTTATTTCATTTTTATTCTTCAGAAGAGTTCATGTTTTTTATCAAACAAAAATTGTATTGTTAAATTTTTGAAGCTGCAAAAGTATAGAAATGTGCGAACTGGGACTGGAACTTGTTCTTTCGAGTCCGCAATCCCCGCTACTACGCCATCCATTGTATCTACTTAAAAAATATAAAAAAAACTAAGTTCCCTAAGTATATGTACTAGGTAAGGTACGTTTGATTTTGTTTATAAATTTAAAGAAATTTTTAATTTAAAATTTGTGTCAGGAATGGAGGGGACCTACAGTTTATTGCCGAATCCGAACGGCTAACGAGCGGCACTTTTCTGTGACAGGAGATACTCTTGGAGGATTTGTCAATTCCTCGCAAGAGGCAGTAGCCGTTTTTTCTTTTAAATAAATAGGTGGCGAGGCTGGGGATCGAACCTTAGACCTCCGGTATGACAGTCCATCGCACTAACCATCACGCCACGGCTACTACTATTTCTATTCTATTTTAACATTCATAAAAAACTAGTATAAGGTGCTTAATTATAAGATACTTGATGTATAAAAGCTAAGCCGGTTTAACAATTGTTTTCAGTTTAAATCTTAAACTTGAAAAAAATGAAGTTCTTCATAATAATTGCATTTTTTACCATTGTGCATGTTAATAAAGTAAGTTTCACCAACTTAAATTTCCATACAAAAATGTTAGGCACGGGGTGTAATTTAAAGTTTTCAGACAACTATGACAAGCTCAAAAAACAAATTGCCGATTGTGATGCCGAATTCAAAGTACCAATAAAAGTGAATACGAAAAGTTAAGAAATGCTATGATATCGCTGAAGCTGATACAGATGAAAAAATGAAATGCTTCATCAATTGTCTTTTGGAAAAGTATGGTTTCTTTAAAGATGGCGAATTTCAAAAAGATGCAAATATTGAAATAGAAATCGCGCTTGCAAGTTCTAAAGAACTAAATTTTTTTTTTTTTTTTTTCGAAAATCGAAAATGTCGGTGCTTACTTCACGTCATGCTAAGGTGCTTTGCAACATTCGCGTTTGATTATAAAAGTTGCAAATATGCGAATTTTTCTCAGTATCATTTTTTGAGCACAAAACAGCACAACTTTAAGTTTTTAGAAAAAATTAGTTTTAAAAAAAATTTCATTCGTAAAATTTGCGAATTTGAAAAAAATATTTACGGCACATTGCAGCACATGTTGTGCATAATACAGCACAATATTTGTTTTTATTTTGAAAATAGAAAATGGCGGTGCTAACTTCACGCACATGATTCTTCCTCAATAATCTAAGTTAGTTACTGCACACATATTTGTTTAATAAATTGAATATCATAATAATAAAGTGAATTTATTTTATTTTTTAATTTTAACTCCTCGATTTCTTATGAATAAGATGCTAATTCAATTTAAATGATTTTTTGTTATTGAATTAAATTATAGGAGTAAAGTTATATAAAGAAAATCTATTGGCCTTCAACTCTGTTCATAACGTTCATCATTGGACAATATCACCTCATTAGCTGTCTTTTGCATCACCAGTATTCAACCCACCACCGGACCGCCATCCACCGCAATTGAAAAACTACTAATTGGTTGTTGTAACGTTTTAGCGTTATTCTCAAAAAAATAAGATTAAAAAAATCATCCTAGTTTTTTAATAATAGGTAATAAATTTAATATCTTTTTCTATTTTATTTTTTTTTTTTTGCCAGAACAACCCTTGACCAATACGCAATCTCCATAACTTTCAGAATCAATTACCATCAATTTTAGAATATTTTCACATCAGTGCTTCACCAAAGTTCATAGCTTTGATGATGATTTATCTATCTATCTACCTTCACTAGAATTGGATACACGTTTCCCAATACCTAGCTGAAACTTTTAATTATTCTCCTTTTTTTACCTAAAAAATTATAAATTTATTAGCGTGAGTCGACCCTTCAAGCCATCATGTACATAATATCGAGAGGTAATTTTCTAAAAAATCGACGAAAAATAGAAAAAAAAACAACCGCAATACTTGCAATGCGTTGCCATTTTCTGAAGAAAACGTGCTATTTCCGTGCCATATGAACACAAACTCTTCTATTTTGTTAAACATATCTACATTTTATTCCATGTTATTAAGTAGTGTAATACAACACGATCGTGGCACTTCGACAACGCTGACTATACATTTTTGCCAAAATTTAAAATTTATTTTTTTATATTATAAATACTTATAATTCGATTTTTTAAATGAAAAGTTTTTGAAAAAGTAATTGTCAAACTCAAAATTAAAAAAAAAAAAAACGAAAAAAAAAATTGTGTTCAAAATAATTTTATTCCAAATTTGTATTCAATGTTCCTATCAATTTAAAGTGAAAGGTTTAAGCCATATGCAAAACTGTTTACGTGTTTTTGAGGAAATTGAAAATTTGTGGAAATAGGATATTGGATCGAATTTAAGGAAAAATTAATTTAGTTATTTAAAATTTTCTCAAAGACTGAAAGATACTTAAGCATCTGATGTTTAGTAATTGACTAAAAACTGATAGGAATATCGAAACCAAAAATTTTACCTAATAACGTAAAATTCTTAACAAAATTAGTTTTGCATTTTTTTCGAAAATTTAAGTTCAAAAATAATTATAAAATTAATAAATATGTTTTGGAATTATTGGGGAACTTTGTAATTTCTAAATTTTAGCAAAAGAAAATATTAGTTTTGGATTTTATTCATAGGGTGCCTTTCAATTTTATTGGATTCGGGATTTCTAGGCAAACCATAAAGTACTGTGTTCCTAAAAAAATATTATATTTGCTTATAAGTTTTCCTATTATAGGCATATGCCAGGTTGCCCCCTGCATACAATCCAGCGACGCAAACGTGCATTTTATTAAAAAAAAAGATCGCTTGCAATTAATAAACAAAACCATTTTGTTATATACCGTTTATGATCAATGAAACATTTAAAAAAAAATATATAAAAGCTTTAAACTTCTTTGTTGGTAAGACAAATTAATTCCTCTGTTAAATAATATTTTTTTTTATTTTTTTTTTTATTTCACGTCATGTTTGATTGAAATGTGTGTAGGTATGTTAATTTTTTCAAACGAATCTGAAATTAACATAACTTATAGCTTCAAGTATGTAGACTTGTGTATGTTTTAAGAAAAAAACAATCTGAAGAGGTGCTAAGCTTCAATATAAAATTTTAAATAGAAGAATTAATCATTTCGGTATACAGTATTTCCCGTTAAATTGCACCTCAGTTAATTGACTTTCCCGCTTTATTTTTTGAAAATTTCCGGTAGGTATAAGTACCTGGAACAACTTTTTATACCGTTAATAATTATTAGCCCCGCTTAATAGAATTACTCGCTTAATTGATTTTAGAAAAATGGAAGTAACAAACTAAAAACAATCAAATTTTTCGGTTAATTGAACGACGCCAAACATCAAATTTAAATAGGTTTTTTTTTTTACTTTGAGCCTGAGAGAGCAAAAGCATTCAAATTTCAGAGCAGAGTACCTTAACACACAGAGCGCTCTGAGCTAAAAGAGAAATACATTTTAACAATTTTTGTTATCTATGATTATCTAGTTGTCCAAAATTAGTTACATTGTTACAAATAAATTTATCAAAATAATTTAGTTGATGAAAATTGTATCTTTTAATAGACCGACTGGTGCTTAATAATTGATCGGTTCGTTCAATTCTGAAAAAATCAAAAAGTATTTTCTTAAAAAAATTGTAAATACATCTTAAAAATTAAAAACAAGGTAAGCAAGTAATAAAATTGGTAAGCCTTAAAAATAAAGTCAGCCCACAGTTTTTTTTAAATTAAAAATAAATATTAAAAATTGTTAAAAAATTTCGAATATCTTGAGAATACACAAATATATTAATAATAATCGGTACAGTTTGTAAAACAAAATTAATTCAACGGTTTTTTTCTACGCCAAAAAACTACAAAAAAAAATTGCTAAAAATTGTTAAAGAATGTTTTAGGTTCGAATATCTCAAGAAAAACCAATAATATCAATTCTGGGATAATTTAGTCTATACACACAATGACATGATTACTAACTGACAGGGTTTGTAAAAAAAATTCAAGAAACTGCTAACAATTATGAAAATTTTTCGAGTCGCATATTTAGAGCAAACAGCCCAACTTTGGTCTTCCCTTGATTGCACAACTGATAAATTTTCAAAGATTTTTGATTGGTAATTTTAAAAATCCCGAACCACGGATGAATTTTTAACCCATGATTGTAAAACTGGGACTAAGTGTTTTCGTAAGTAAACAAAGTAAAAAATAAGGAAATATTAAATGTATAGTGATGAAACTTGGAACACACGTTCAATTTGTCATAAAAAATAAGAATCAAAAGAGTCCAAAAAAATACCTGCCGTGAAAGGGTGTTTTTATCAAACAGGGGGAAAACTGTGGAACTATTATATGAAAATCCCCTCCCAAAAGTGGTATATTGATGAAATAAGGTAGAAAAAAAATTGTTTGATTTTTCATCAGAACCAAAAATTAAAACAGTCCGTTAAAAGTTTCATCAACGTACCAGTTTTGGGAGGGGTTTTTATGGTATTTTTCCCTCCTCTCGAAAAAAAACACCCTTTCACGGCAAATATGTGTATGGGCAATTTTGATCCTTATTTCTTATAACAAATTAAACGTGTGGTCCAAATTGCATCCCAATATACCAATAATATTCCGAAATTTTAAAGTTTTTAATAATAGGTACATATGTCCTAGGTGTATATGTACCTATTATTAAAAACTTTAAAAAAAAAAATTCACTAACTTGTTTTCAAGTCCAAAAATTTGTTATGCAATTTTAATAAGAATCAGAAAGACTTGATAAATACCAATTTATACAAATTTTAAAGAATTTTCCGATAATCGGGCCGATTCGAAAGTATAGAGCTTTTATTGTACCTACAAAAATATACATGTTTTTCAGAATAATATGTAGTTTTTGTTCTAGTTTTGATCAGATTTTACTTACAATAAATTTAATATAAAACCGGCTGTGATTTTCCTTGTAAATAATTTTTCAACGTTAGGTTAATAGACAGTCTTTTTTAATGATTTTAAATTTTTGCATAAATATCTTGTTTGTATCTTCATAATATCTGAAAACCGGTATTCGAGCTACTTGTACAAAGTTTTCTTGATATACATCAAGTTAGACAAATTTTCAGTTTAAATCTTTAACTTGAGAAAAATTAAGTTCTTCATTTTCTTTCACAATTTTAAATTAATTGAAACCTGTTGCAAAATACGTACATTGGCATTGAAATCAATGAATATAAGAATACTGCAAGTTGAGAACTCCTGATATCACAGAAGCTGATGCTGATGAAACCATATAATCATAAGCTACATCAACTGCCTCATTGAAAAATATATGGCTTCCTTAAAGATGACATATTTCAGGAAGATGCAGTTGTTGGTATGTTTGGAATATCTGGACGGAGTAAATCTGAAACCACAATTTAAATACTTCACTGATTTGCTCAAAGTACCAAGTTATCATACATATTACACAATATTTGGTTGAATAAATTTAATATAATAGAAATTGTCTTTTTTATGTTCATTCGGCTTATCGTATTGGGAACGTAATTAACATAGATGTCAATTTAATTCAAAAGTTTTATCCTCCATTGAATGAAATTATAGGAATAAATAATTATGAAAGAAATCTATTTGCCTTCAACACTGTTTATAACGCTAAAGCCCATCATTGGACAAAACCACCTCATTAGCTGCCCTCATTTTGTAGTAAAACATTTTGCATCACCAATATTCAACCAACCGCGGGACCGCAATTGAAAAACTACTAATTAGCTGCAAACTTTATATTCATCTTTAAAAAAAAGTTCGTTAACAATTAATAATTGCATCCTTTTTCTCATTTTGGTTTTTTTTTTTTTTTTTTTTTTGTTGTCAGAACAACCCCTACCCCGTATAAAATCCCCAGTCAGAATCAATTACCATGCTTTACAATGTTTTCACAGCAGAGCTTCCCCATCGCTTTGTGTAGCATTATATGTAAACTTTATTTGCTTGCCATGGTTTATACCTATTGTATATTCTTACCTTACAAACAATATGACTTTTAAGTCCCCTTTAATTATGCAATTATTAATTAATTAGGTTTAGGAATGAGTCGGTGAGTCGGCCCAATTGACATGAAAGTCCTACCTTTTCTAAAGTTGCCATTCATTCGTTTGGAAGTTCGAATAAAACAATGAGATGACAACAAGCAATAATATTTCTACAGCCTGAGTGGTAACGTTGTAAACATAGGCACGAAAGTTATTTTTCACTGCCGGTCGGGGGAGTTGACGTCAACTTAGCAGGACAACCATTTTTTTACAAACCAAAAGAGCGATTCATCTTTTTTTTGGCGTAACTAATTACCACCTATGTAGCACCTAATTACCATATAATTTTTAATCTGCATTGGAAAAAGTTTTCTACCAAGTTTGATACACATGTCGAATTGATCCAGCATAGTTCTTAAGCGATGCACTTACCAAAGAATAGCCTTTAGCTTACATATGCAGAATGATAGAAGAAAATAAATAGATATCTAAAATCCCTGAAATTTATTAGGGAAAATAATTAATCTGCACCCAAAACGCAAGTCTACCTTCCAGACTATATACTGCAAAAAATTAAGCTGTCCTTTGTGTTTGAAATATTATTTGGAGCTGCCTTAAGCTTTTGTTTACAATTATACAAAAAATGCCTACTATCTGACTTAAAGTAATGTATAGAACATTTAAATAAAATACGATAGGAAAATTTAAAGAAAAATTATTTAATATTCATAAATTAACCACAACTGACATCAATTATTATGGTTAAATTGATTTAGACAGGGCAATAATTATCATAGAATTTAAATCCTTAAACATAATTTTAACTGTTATTCGAAATTTTCATTCTAAATTTTCAAAAAAAATGTTTCTTAATTTTATAGTTTTTCGGAAACTTAAAGTTTTGTTTTTTTTACAAAAAAAAACAAATCGATAAAAAAAGCATATTTGCAACATTTATAGCCAAACGCAAATTTTGCGAAGCTTATTTTTGTGAAATTAGCACCACGATGTGATCTATTGTTCTCAACTTGTGCTGCCATTTGCCATAAATATTTTTTGCAAACTCGCAAATTTGCAGATTTTACGGATGGAATTTTTTTCAAAACTACGATTTTCAAAAAAAATTAAACTTGGTGCTATTTTGTGCTTATTTTGTGCTGCTAAGTGCCGAGAAGATAAATACGTATATTTGCAGCTTTTAGAGCCAAAAATTAATTTCGAAGCGTGAAGTTAGTAACGACATTTTCAATTTTCAAAAAAGTTGTATTTTTTTTTCAAATTCGTAAATTTGCAAATTTAACAAATGAAATCTTTGCAAAATTACTATCTTCAAAAAACAAAAAAACTTAACATGTTGTAATGTCTTGTGCTGAATGTTTGCTGCCAAAAGTATCGAGGAGATAAGCAAAAGTTCGTTTTTTTGCAGCTTTTAGAGCCAAAAATAAATTTTGCAAAATATGCCAAAATGGCACCATCATTTTTTAGTTTCAAAAAAAGTTTTTCTGTATTATGCTAAACTTTTCATAAGTTATAAAAGTTAGCATATCCCCATTTTCGATTTTCAGATGAAAAATGTAAACTTTAGTTTTTTAATGAAACCGGGAAGATGCCTTAATTTTATGGTTTTACTCTAACATTTTCCAGTAACATTTATCTTTTTTCAATGCCCAAACTTGGTATTGCAGTCAAAATTTATAATTAAGCTATACATATTGAAAATGTACATTTAGACAAATTTCAATTTATATATAACAGTTATAACAGTTTGTCATAACTAAAAGTGTCACATCAGCACATTTCGAAAATCAGTTTCTCGGAGATTCTAGAGAACTGTAAGCTGTGAAAAATTTTTGATTTTGAAAATTGTATATTATACCTTTTGAAACATCCTGACTCCGTTTTTAATTTTTTCAATTCATATTTTCTTAAAACTTCCTCTCCTTAATACGCACTTTTTTAGATGAATACAAAAATAAATAAAATAAATTTGATGGCACAACAGCTCATAAAGAACTAGGGCCTAGTGACTTACAACTCTCAACCATTCCTGTGTGCGTGTCTGCAGGAATGGAGGGGACCTACAGTTTATTGCCGAATCCGAACGGCTAACGAGCGGCACTTTTCTGTGACAGGAGATACTCTTGGAGGATTTGTCAATTCCTCGCAAGAGGCAGTAGCCGTTTTTTTATTTTAAATAAATAGGTGGCGAGGCTGGGGATCGAACCTTAGACCTCCGACATGACAGTCCATCGCACTAACCATCACGCCACGGCTACTACTTTTTTTTAGATGAAATTCACTCTAAATACGTATAAAATATTATAAAGAAATACAAAAGAAATTTACTGGGATTCCCCTACCCTTTTACAAGAAACGTTTGCATTTCTTGCCAACCCTGCGTACTTAGCAAAAATTCAAAAAAATAACTTTGTTTAAGCGACAGAGTTTTTGAAATATTTTATATGTTCAACTTGTAGAGTTTAATACTACGTTTCCACTGACCACTAAACCGAGATTTAAGTAGATTTACCTAAATCTTCCTCAAATCCCGAAGATTTACTATATACACATTTATTTCCTAAATCTCGAAAATTTGAAATAAATCTTGTTAAATCTTCATAGGTCCAATAGTCTTACGCACACTGAATGCATTCATTAGAAAGTGGACATACATAAAACTTTATGCCTCACTTCAACTCCATTAGAAAAAATGAAACAACATCTGCAAACTATCAATAAATAAATCTACTTTTTAATCTTTTTGTGTGGTGGAAACACCAAATAGACTAATTTAATCTAAACTGAGTTAAACATAGTCTGCCTTATTCATAAACAAAAAATAGTTATTTCAGCTCTCGTGTTCAGGGAAACTACACCATGGAATAACAATTTTCCGGATTCAAATGGAGCAGTAAGCAATTGCCTTTATTTTGAGTCCAGAAAATTCTTATTCCATGGTGTAGTTTCCCTGAACACGAGAGCTGAAATAACCAATTTTTGTTTATGAATAAGGCAGAGTATGTATAGGTAAAAAATTTAAGATAGGTGTTGAGTCTTAAAAATGGTCTGTTCAAGTTATAGAATGCCTAAAGGGAAAAATTATTTGTTCAAGTTATTGGAGTGTTTAAGGTATCGTATGTTAAAGCTAACGAGAATCCACTTTTTTTTTTCAAATTGTTACTCGTTTTAAAAATATAATTATTCTTTTAAATTTTTGAGCACATTTTTTTATCAAAAAAAAAAAAAAAATTGTTCGAAAATTTTTGTATGCAATATTATTTCAGTTCATGAAAAGGACCTCCTGATGTATAAAAATGCCCAAAGTCCAGACCATTATGTACCTACAAAAGTACAAACCAAACTTTTTTTTTGAAAAAATTGTCACCAAGGATTTTGCTTACTGCTGCTGGTTTGAAATAAAAAATTATAAAACATATTAATTTTCAAATATTATTTATCGTTCACTATAGAACCTTTTTTCACATTTATTTTGGTATGTAGGTACATAGGTAGGTAGATAAAATTTATTTTTTTTCGGCATTAAATATTTCTTCAGCGTTAGCTTTTAGACACATGAAGACTTTATAGCCTGTCTCACACTCATCTTCGCCAGTTTCAAGCTGACATAATTCCAAGTTCGCTTTAGCTTTTTCCTCGTGGATATGTGATTTTAAAACTTCAAACGCTTCTGCATTTCCGTTTTTCAAAGTTCCAAATCCTTCCATCATACAATTGACGTGACACATAGCAACTTTATCGGCACCACCTTTATCGAACTCACCATTCATGAGTTTTTCCATAACTTCATCAGGAGTTCCCATTTTTGTTTTACATCCATCAATGACTCCCTTAATATACTGCATAACTTCGTTATCAATTGCTTGAGCAGAGGCCTGAAAATATTCTCAAATTGTGAAAAAACATTAACTTGATGTTTTTTTTTTAATAATTACTCTATTGCCTAGGCAAATTAAAGAAAATACCGCAATTGCTACAACAAACTTCATATTTTTTGAATCTTTGTGCACAGATTTTCAACAAAATGTTCTATTTTACGAAGGCGAGCTTACCTATATACTCTCATGGTATACGCGATTTTGTTTAATATCTTGCTTTCAATTGTATTCGACACGCTAGCATTTAATTGAAACAACGATAAGTTACTTTTTTGTTAACAACATTCCTGTTGCGCGGAATCAAATTAAATTAGCAGGTAAATAATAATCAATAAAAAAACATAATGAATGCAACTTTAGTTTTTAGGTTTTTGTTTTGGTTAGATTCACATTTTTTTTAGATTCCCTTATTTATTTCATATCTTTCACAATACATAGACATCTATCAAGTCTATTAATAAGCTAAAATTACACTTTTATAGTAAGCTGCTAAATGAAACAATATCGAGCACTTTCCGCTAATTATCGTTAGCGAAGCGACTAAAAAAATAAGTATCGGAAACGACAAATATTGTTTTTTGTTTGCACAGTTATTGAATATTATTAGCAATACTGTTACTGAAAGCTGACAAAAAGTAAAATTTTTTTAAAAGCTCAAGAAAAATAACCCAACTAACAAACTCTCCAGAGCTTAGCTTTTGAAATCTGAAAAAAAAACTCTCATAAGACCCTTTTTTATCTCATATCTATACTTAAGAATTAACATCTTGTTATAATACTCATATTCGTCTATTAACAATTTTACTATAAGAGGTTAGCATTTTTCAAATGTCAAAGTATTTAAATCCTATATCTAGATCAATTTAAGTTTTTTAAGTTTCTTTTAATGAAACTTAAACGCTAAACGTCATTTTTAGTCTCTACAATCTCATAACAACACATAAATAAGAGATCAAGCTACTGTTTTAATTGAATTAAATAGAAGTGCGTTCTTTTTCTGAAGACAATTTGCTTCTGTTCATGTTTCTATCGCATACGCTATCAGCTGGAAACAAGTGTCAAGTTCATTAATTTGGATCGATTTTTTGGTTTGGTGTACGTATAGAGAGGTTTTTGAGGAACTTGGTTCATTATACTAATAGTAAACACCATGAGTATGAGTATCAAAAAATTTGCATGATATCTTAAATTGCTGTTGCGTTAGTAGTTGTCATCAATTGTATTTTCACAAGGGATTATACTAATACGAAACTTAATTTACTTCCAAAAATTATGATATCATAATGTATTTTCATTGTTTCAAAATAGAAATCTAACAGAATTAAAGATTTTTTTCATACATCAGCATAGTTATAATGTATAAAAAGAAAGAACGCGCCACAGATATTTGTTTTTCGTAGTCCCATAAGAGCATTTGAATGCTCATAAAAAGTGTTTCGATTGTTTGCTAAACGTCAAACCGAAGTCTCATAAGAGCATTTGAAAGCTCATACGAAGTGTTTTGTCTTCTTGTTCTCTTACTCACTGTGTAAATATAACAAAGGTCTCATAAAGACGTTGAACCAAGAGTTGAAGAAACGGTGAATCTGATTAAATCTATAAGTAGATATACTGAAAAAAATATGCAAGTTAATTTTTTCTTGTGTTTTGTCTTTATTTGCTAAATGGAGGCAGCAGAATATTTACGCAGTATAAGAGAAATTGCAATTTTATTTAAAGCCAGTTTTTTTTATCTTGTTGGTTTTTGTTATACCTACATAATAATAATGACAATAAATGACAAAAAAAGTAAAAAAAAAAATGAAATTTTGTCTGTCCTGGTAAATCAAGCATAAACGTTTGTTAAAGAAAAAAGTATTCATTTAGCGCCCATAAGTAAGTCTCATAAAGCTTTTGGAGCGTCTTATGAGAGCAAAAATGTTACTTGGGAAATAATTTATCTTATGCAAATTAACATTTTGGCGCTTGCGATAATTTGGCGGATATGATTGAAATGTAAAAATCAGACAAGAACTCTGTGTGTTAGTGTCAAATTTTGTAGTAGGGTGGCATTTTTTTTACAGTTGATAGCTGTTTTTTTTTTCGAAAATTACGATATTTTTGTACGTTTTTATGTCTCTGGAGCCCAAATTCATGGTTTTTAGAGAGCTGTCTGTGGAGAGTTTGTTCGTACTTTCGGGACCTTTTTTCGTCGATGATATCTCGAGATATCGACATAAAATAAATTTTATTTTACAGATAACAACGTCATAACGTGCAGGAAGGGCTTTAAAAAAATGTATTCTACAATAAATGTCGTAATTGATTACTGATGATACGACATACGAGTTTTAAAAAAAAATCAAATGACAAATTTTTTTTTTGAAACCGCTAAAAATTGTTAAAAATTTTAAAAAGGGTAAATAAGAAGTAAAAAACAAGTTAATTACTGAGAAAAAAAGAGAGAAAATGAGAGGAATTGTCACTTTTTGTCAAAATCTTAATAAACACCTAAAGATATTTTTGATATTCTCAATTGCGTCAGTTTTTTGTTTAACAAAATTAAAAAAAAAAAAAAAACATTTTTCGGATTTAAAAAAATTTTTCAATATGCTTCAAAAATTTATTCCTGCACTTCATATGTTGGATATTTGCATGCCATTCAAGGATTTAGAATAACAAGAACGAAAATACAAATAAAAGAATTATTTTATTTTTGTTTAAGTCGACTGATTTTTTGAATGAAATTCAATTTAAAGATTTTTGTAATCTTCGTTTCGACCATCAGGCACGACAGTTGGGCTCATCAGTTAGATGCTGTATTACCTTTCCCTAGAATAATATAATTTGCAGTGCATATGCGCTGTAGATTTTATTAAGAATCGGTAATCATCGACCAAAATATTGCTTCTTAGTAAGGTACGAAAGCATCTAACTGATGGATGAGCTCAAAAACAATCTTTAAATTCAAGGATTTAGTAATTGGTGAAAAAAATAAATTTTTTTTAGAAATCGGTCAGCCATAGAAAATTATTAATCTATGACTAAAATTATCCAAGGTCTTTCGAGATTTTTAGAACCTCATTTATGGGTGCTAGTTTTTTTTTATTTTTACCGCTAATGGCCTTGAAAAACTTTAACCATCGATTACAATTTGTCCATATCTGCCCAATTTCTGAAAATTGTTGAACATTTTCAACCAACTGCTGACCTGAATATCACACATACGAATTGCTAGGATACCACGACCACATAAATTGAAATACATCAAAATTTTCTGAATACCTCAACTCAAATATGTGTTATTTTTGTATAAGCTTTTCTGCATCCTTAAAATTTTATACAAAGAATGCTGAATTGCTCACTTCTAATCGTGATGACATACATTTTCTATCAGTTGACAAGAATTCCACCTTCTACCAGAGTATAGACTTCCTCCTTAAACTATGACATTGGAAACTTTTTACCTCCAAAATGGCTTCAATTCCAATTTTGTACATGGTTTTAAGGGCAAATTTTCATCATCATCATACATGAACTATTTCGAGAGTGATTTTTCCTCTGGGTTGCTTTATAGAAATTGAATTTGTTTCTCTAGTATTTCTATTTCTTTCAGTATTTTTTGTCTAACATTGGCTTCAATTTAATCTGGTGAGTTCTACAACACTGCACATCTCTGTAATTTTTAGCTTTGACTTCAACTACTATATTGTGTAGAAGGGAGACAGAAAGTAAATCCAATAGTTGAAAATGTAATTCCCCGTGATAAGCTTGTTTGTTTATTCCAATGCAACGACCGTAAGAGTATAGAGCCGCCCGAACACCCACCAGCTCCATCTAGCGTATAAGGATTTCCTTGGATGAAATTGAAAATGAAATAGAAAGTAAAGAAGAAGCAAGAGGCCTTTCTTTTGCCCTTTTTATTTTTTGCTGAAATTTTTCAATTTTTCAATTTTTCGTTCACAAAGCACTCTTCAATTCTTCTGAATTTGACTTCTGTGTGTGCAGTTTCCAGTGCACTGGGTCATATTAAGAGTCCTTCAGCAGACGCCCCACCCACTCTGCAGCACACACACACAAACTAAAGATAGAGGGCGCAGCAAGCACGCCATGCCGCGCCGGGGCGAGATTTGATTTCATTTTGTCGTTTCATCCGGGGGCTTTTCTATTCCCAAATGAAATCATGATAGTGATGGAATTGAAGGATTCTTCTGCTTCAGCGGAAATTTGAATTTGAAGCTTTCTCTCCTTTTATTTGGAGTGCTACTACAGTGGGGTGCCTGCCACTTGTGCTATTTTTTTTAATTATTGCTCTGATCCCAAGCGAGTGAGTTGGTCTGATTTCATTTCGATATGGATTTCGGATGTTGCCATATTGTGAATGCAATCATTCCCTCCAGGTTGATGAATGATCCTTAACTATTTTTTGTTCATTGAGTTGATTGACCTAACTAAGCACATCATCTTTGAGAAGTATTTTACTATAACGTTATGGTTTTCCTGGTTGATACCCAATCGCATCAGCTGTAGAGATAGTAAAAGAAAGATGCACCAACCATTTATTTAGAGTGCAACGAGCATCGGTGATTTTATGTTCACTGCATATTTCATGTTGACCGTTGGCGTACTTTTGAATTATTTATGCATTTGATTCCGGAGTGTATATATTTGTGTGCATCCGCAAAAAACCGACATGACCTGAATACAAAGCATGAAGTGCAAAAACCCCAGCTCTTTTACATTTTTTTCGTATTTTGATCTACCGTAAAAACACGCTGTTTCGCTTTTTGTTGTTGTTGTTGTTGCTGTTGTTATTTTGGTTTTTCTATAGATTCGTTCTTGTTTGGTTTTATATGTCATGTCCAAAGTCCAAGCACAATGAACCAAGGAAGGACGAGTCAGGAGGTGTCCATCAGTACATAGTGGTTGGAGTTCCTCGAAGGAGTGAATTCGTTTATTTGTGTAAAGCCGGAAAGAGGGTATGAGAATACAACAAAAAAAAGGACTAAGTGCAAAATGATTTTAAATTGTATCATGACACATGCTTTGAATACATGACATGGTGTTTCTGAAAAATGTCAAAAGGATCAAGAACGTTGGAGGCGGTGTGGTGGTGGAGTATGGGATGTGTTTTGCACGTGTTTCCATGCATAATTTTTGTCAACCTATATACTCATGTATTTTGAAAAGAGGGGCTGTATTGAAATTCTGTTTCAAAAAACATACCTTACTCAAATAAAAGAAGTGATGGTTTCCGTAGGGGAAAAGCCAATGAATGAAGTAAGGGACCAATAAATTGAGTAAATAAAGTTTCAGATACATATGTATGTATATTCTAATTGAAGCAAATGAAAATTGTTTTTTTTTTATATAAAACAAATCATTTTCTTTATCTTAATGGAAGTCGATGGAATCAGAGTCATCTTCGAAACATCGCATGGTAAATATGAATAATTGGATATTCTTTTTAAAAGAAAATATTTTTTCGTTAAAAACAAAACCCGAAATGTTTTTACCAAAGTGAACAAATCGAAGTTTTACTGGTAAATTCTGAAATTTCATCATCTCGAAAATTTACAGTGAGATATAGGTAGGTATATTATCTTTTAAAAATAATATTTCAAAAAATTATGTTACAGGTTCTACAGATTCTAACACAGACAATGGCACTGCAAAGAATCCAGACAAACTGTTTATACACTATCCCCTGCCGATTTTACACAGTTTGAAATTTAAAGCAGCTTTGATCTTGCTTTAACTCATTCTTACTGCCTGAACAGAATGGTGAAGGTGATGGAGACGTAGCCGCATACAGAAGAGTTCACCAACTTTTAACTTTTCACGTTTCAATGATTTTATATACTAAAGGCGTTATACTCATAGCAATCTACGGCCTTTTGGCAGCTCTGGGATCATAGAATCCCATATCTTGGTTGTTCGAAAATAAGTATATATC
This sequence comes from Epistrophella euchroma, assembly GCA_947049315.1. Taxonomy (NCBI): domain Eukaryota; kingdom Metazoa; phylum Arthropoda; class Insecta; order Diptera; family Syrphidae; genus Epistrophella; species Epistrophella euchroma. Next base: position 28,444,265 of record OX346248.1, on the reverse strand, counting down.
ATCTAATAGGTCAGTAATTGGTCACAAATGGTCAGTCAGTTTCAAAAATTGGCAAAATCTTGACGGAAGCGTTTTCCTTGTTCTTGACTCACTGCAAACATATTTTTGTAGAAAAAACCTCAAAGGAAAGTAAATTAAGTTCATTGCAACCCAATTTACAGTAGCAGTCTTGCATCGCTTTTATTTGGTCACAAAATTTGGCGGATTTTATATTATGAAGGAAACTTTTGGTTTCTTGATGGAAAAGTCTAAATCCTTTACTAGATCATTGAGCATTGTGTTATTGAGTAAGAGTAGACCTACTGAAGCATCCTGCATCAAATCCTGATCATTATAGTCCACACAGTCTGTTAAAGAACTAGAATTTTGCTAGCTTTGTGCTACCCCATAACATTGTACTAAGATCTCAGGTATACAGTAAAAATGCAGCTTAGTTTTATAACTGATATGGCGCATCTGCATTATGAATACATTGTTTAGATTTTTTGAAAGCACGTTCAATCGAATTAAACAGAAAAAGCATTCCCCATCTTGATTAGAACGATCAGTCCAAATTATTGGCGAATCAAAAGGCATTTTATTGGTGTTTTCATTGCACTTACCATTGGGATATGTTTAATTAATTTACCTACATAATACTTCTAAAAACACAATTTAAGAACCTACAATTTATTCTCGTTTCTATATTCTTGGTTTAAATAAGCGAGATACAATTTTTTTAATTTACTCTGAAAGTGTTTTATTTGTCGATTTTGGGGCAAAATTCTGGCAAATATAACAGAATAAATTTGGACTGCTAATGCTCAGGCATACTTTTTTACAGAATATCAATTAAATCAACGGATAAATAAGGTTTTGTTCGCAAAGCAGTTATATTTTGGATCTACCTCCGATTTTTAACCTGAACGCGCGTCAAAACAATAAATCTTAAATTTCTGCATTTCTAGACGTTCCTGGATATTAAAATGTAAACAGAAATATTTTATTAGTCAACTTGATTATGAAACATTATAAGCCAAAGCAGATAATTTTTTAGTGTTGAGTAGTAATGGTCATCCACACATTTTTTAAAGTTTTTTTTTTGTCAAGGTCGTTAAAGAATTCTTAAATGATTGTTAGTATTGCGAATTATTGGCCACTTAAGTCCAGCTTTTGAGTGCGAGATTAAAATTAAACCCGAGCTAACTCACCAAAGGGCCATAAGCAATTTTGTATAGACTTTGGGCCCACTTTTAACATTGCTCAACAGTGATAAAAGTTATGTTAAATGAAAGCTTATGGAGAGTACTTTATTTTATTATAGAGCGGCTTAATTGAAAACGAGCGCGAAAATAGTTTTTTGGCGCATTTTATAATTTTTTTTTTAATGGAAAAAATTTATAACACTTACCAAAAAGTGTTTCATTTTTTTTAGAATGCTTTAATGAATTATTTGAACATTTATTATGCGATCTAAGCACCCCATGTATGGGATATTCTCAAAAAAAGTAAATGAAATACAAATTTTTAGCTCTGATCAATTCCTGATCTTTTAGATGGCATACTTTTTTCGAGAATATTCCTTAGATATTAGTTGTTAAGATTCCACAGCCAATTGTTGGATCTATATTTTCATAGAATGTAAAGAATAGACAAAGGTCTCGTATGAATGATGATCTGCCTTGGCGGAAAATTTTGTATTGTCCTGTAACATCGGAATTACAAAGCTTTCAATTTATTTAAATAGTTACGGTGAATTTTTATGTTAGTCATAATATAAAAGTATCATCATTACTTCAACTTCAAAACTGTTCTTACTATAAAAATTGATTTAAATAAATTATTGTTATTATGTATATTTTGACCACCCAAAGAAAAAACTAATAAAAAAGTACGTATACGCCACAGAGGCCTTTACAATATTAAACCATTTATTTCTATGAGTATTTGTTCCATCTTAAAGAATGCACTTAAATTTCTTCAAGGTTATGTTTTCTATCGAACAAAAAAAAAAAAAAAAAAAAAACAAATTCAAACCTACCCTTAGAAAATACCCCGCAGATCTATTCTAGTTGACCTTTCTGATAAGAGACAAAATAAAATGTCCTTCCCTTATGTGACACCCTCGTTACTAAGTATTAAATAAAACTTTTGTGCCTCCTGGTGTTTGTATAATTAAAAAATTATAAAAATGTTCACACCTTAAAAAAGGATTCTTCAACTTAGAAGCTAAACACAAAAGGATAATATACCCCCAAAGTGGTTAAGTATTTGAAACTTAACCGCTCGAAAATGAAGTTCCCCGATTCACGTGAGCCTTCGTGTCAGTTGGCTATAATTTAATACTGTAATTCCAGGTGTGGTGGTGGCGGCATTGAATAAGAGAAGCTCAACGATGCTTTGGTTGGGTTGCTTGGTTATTAAGGATATATCGTCTCTCTTTCCCAAGTCAAACTTATACGATGTGACAACAAAAAACCAAAACAAATACAAACAAGAACAAAAACAAAAACAATAAAACAATGATAATTGGCATATGATATTTTGACACCTGCTTGGATCTTCCATTGGTAGCTGTCAGACAAAAGAGCTGCAAATTGAATTGAAAAATTTCACCATTTGGATAAGAATTTTGCAAGCGCAGTTTGGGGGAACCTATGAAAACAAAAATGTTTATTAAAAACTTTGTGTGATGAGGAAACTTTTGAATGACTTGGAAATTGTTCAATGTCACGCCATCTGTCGGCAACAAAAATGCGCCTAAGTACAGTTTTTGTACAATTGTTGTCGTAATGACCTCGTTTGGCTTTCTATTTATTTGCTTATACTTTTTTTCACATTTTGTTTTGTTTGTTAGATTGCTAAAGTTTATTACTGTAATTTATCCACGACAAATGTTTTATTTTATTAGTGGCTTTCAACACATGACACTGTGGTTAGCCAAAAGGGTGTTGACTGGAAAAGTAATGGCACTTAGTTGGGGCTTGGGAAGGAAGTTAAGCAGTTTGGGTTTAGTTACGAAAGAAAAAATTCAAATGGCCTTCCACAACAATACGCAGATTAGAATAACATAATGAAATTGTTAGCAGAATCGAAAGCCACTATTTCTTTTACTAGCGACACAAGTTGTTTTATTTCGTACCTAGGTTAAAAAAAAAATTGAGAAAAGTTAAGACTTCCTTCGGGCTAACTAAAAAAAGTTAACTTCTTAGTTTAATTACTACCAATTTTCGTTTTAAAAATTATCTGAAACTTGAATTAAAAAAAAAAAATATTTTATGTACGATTTGTTAAAATTTTGATTATAAATTATTTTCAAAATTTTTAAATGCAGAATTATTCAAGGGAGAGTGGGGCTAAAAGTAACACTTTTTACTAAAATTGATGCTGGTCCTAAGATTTTGAAAATGAGTTCGCCACAACTTTTTCTGTTGAAAGAGCAATACATATTTAAAAAACAACTAGCACTGTATCTTTTTCAGGTGAAGAGGAATACCAAAAATACAAGAAAAAAATAAAGTTACAAACGTATCAATTTTGGGGACTACCCTCATAACTTTTCTTTATGATGTCCTATATTCACAGCTAAAGTATACATGACGTTAGCTTTGAAGTAGACGAACATTTTTCTTCCTCAAGCGTTTCTTAATTTTCAAGGAACCATTTTTAGCTGTTTCTTTTTACCCCTGTTACGTCTAGCCCCAGTCTTCCCTACCTAATTATTATAAGACTCGAATGCTTAAAGAAGTAAATTGTTAAATGTATTGGCTTATTTTAAAATTTTTATCTTTTTACTCGTTACGTGTCGTATAAGTAGACAGAGAAATTTTAATAAAATTCGTAAGAACAGTGATATTTCTAAATTTTCTATGAAATTAAATCACTGAGGCCGATTTGCTGAAACTAAACTTAAATATTTATGTTCAACTTAAACGCTTATGTTCTACTATTTCCTCAGCGTAAACTGTCACATAAGCTCTTATGTTGAACTTAAATGTTTAAGTTTCGTTTCAGCAAATGGGCCTAATTGAATTTTTAAAAACATTCTCTATAAATCTATCAATCAGATTCAGTTGAATTATTTTCGAGAAAAGCGTAAATAAAAAATAGGATTTATCGGAAGAGCCCTTAATAACCATTAAAAAAAAATTAAAAAAAAATTTGTCCACCAAAAAGTCAGATTAAACCTATTTAAATTAATCAATTTTTTGGGAAAATTTGTTATAAAAAAAAATTAATCAGTAGTAAAAAAACGTGTCGGAATAATGTCCTTAAAACCCTAGGTACCAAGTTTGAAGCAAATCAGTCCATCCATTTGGGTTGTAGTCAAATAGGCAGACATAGGCGGACGGAGTTACAAGAAACGCTTTCTTCGTTTCGTGAAATACATACATACATAGCCTTAACTGATTTCAATTTTTTGTATTAACTTGAGGAACTGCATCGGAAATATTAACACTTTTCATTGTAGATTTCTATAAAAACTAACAAATTTAACAAAGTACAGTCAACACTTAAAGCTTCTGGTTAAAAAGAATTTTATTTACTGTTTGCTTAAACCACAATCACAAAAAATAACGATAAGGGCCGCAAAAACAAACAAAAGAAAAATTAAAATATGTACAAAAAAATAGAAATGTATAAGCATACTCCAAAAAAAAAAATAAAGTGAACCCTACACCATTGACAAGCGCCATCACAACCAACCATATAGCCACATCCGTTGGGCGCCATTTGGACTCCTTATCCTTATGCCATGCCGTTTGTATTGTTTGCATATAATTTTTAAGAGGTGCGGTGTCCAGTCGACCATTGTCCGCCATTTATTGCCAGTCGTGCGATATCCATTTCGCCATAAATACCTCGCGTCTCATGTGAGAATTCAGAAAAATACAGCAACAAAAAAACAAAAATGGCAATCAAAAAGCATTCCAAAGATAAGAATAGCATGGTGGGTATATTCACATAACAGTAAACAATAAAGGAAAGGAACAATTAAGAGATTAAATTTTCGTGAATCTCATGAGAGGTTAATGCTCATTACTCGCTTAATGACAGAAGCTCACACTCTCGCACTCGCCAAGTTACCTTGTGGGTTGTGTGTTGGGCGCCATTTTGTCGTGTTGACCGAACGTTAAAGTTCTGTATTATTTTTGTTCTTACTTTTTTGTATTCATTATTTGTTTGTATGTATAGTTACGAAGAATATTCACATTTTAGAGTGCGATTCGCAATTTATTTAATCCGATTACTGTAATCAACACAGAGCTGTCAAGTGCCCTTTCACTCTCAGGTAGTTATGGGTGGGTGAAAGTATCAAAAGGGGACGAGTGGTGGCAGTGGTAAAGGTCGGTAATTACACAGCTATTGTTCGTAATCAAATCAGGCAACGCATTCAGTTTTACCGGCAGCACAAGCAGGTCATATAATTGAATGAAATAATTATGAGAGGCTTCAGCATCCAGCATCAGAGAGTGGCACTCATCATTAGCATAACTTTTCGAAATAATATTGTTACTCAACGTTAATGGTTAACCAATATCTGACATAAATTTGAAATGGAATTACCCAACTCTTTAGTAGGCTCTTTGTCCATAAGTTTGACCAATCTTGCTTCGTATAATAAATGTTCTGGAAGAACTTTTTGCTAAATCCTCTCTTCGTTATGCAACCTTGGAAGTGGCAAGTAAATTGTTGATTTTGAGTATCATTAACGTAGTCCTGAATGTAGGGGCAATTTTCGAGAGGGCTAAAGCAAAAAGAAATAGATAGAGGCATGAGAGCAGCGTTGCCGAAGTGGCATGATCGTGCTTTTTTGACACGATATTTTCCTCGTGTCATGAGAAAGTTCAATATGGCAAGTTTTTTCTTTATTTTACTTAAAATAATGCAAACTTAAAATTTGAAAATGCACGAATAGAGCAAATGATTTCCATTCATTTTTGTTATTGATTACAGGTTTTTCCAGAAAATATGTAGAAGAAATTGTGTTTTATTATGTGGCACGAAAATTGGCACGTTTTTTCAGAAAATATGGCACTTTAATTTTATTTTGGGCGGCAACGCTGAATGAGAGTGATATAAAATTATTTCAGTATAGGACTTTCCTTATTAGAAGAGGCTATCGACATCATAAATAGAAACAAGGATGAGAATCATATTAGTGTACACGTATTTGCTGAATTTTGTTGGGAAATTTTATTAGTATAGTTATGAAGTTATGAAGTTTTGTGTTTTGGTTTTTCTTTTTGATGAATTACGAGCAGAACAAAAATCAAGGATTTCGTGTTGACCCGGTATAGGGCTGGTAGCTGAAAATATTTAGGAAAGTTCCAATATTCATTCATAGAGAACATATATTAATCCTATATCAGAGGGGTTTGTGTTACATTATAATATTAGCATTTTTGCAAATTAACCTTCCTGTTCCTCTGAGTCTCTTAACTCTCTCAATAAAGACTACGAAGGTAGCAAAAATTGCCATACTCTAAGTTTTTGTGAAATTGTTGGAATAAATACCAGTCCTATACTCCTAAAACCAATTTTGCGGCTCCGAAAGACTTGTGGTTACCAGGTTTTTCAAGTACCACACCGTTAGTACAGGTCTTTCGAAGCTGCAAAATTCAAGTAGGTACTTTTATACAGGGTATCCCCTAATTTGTGCTTTATCTTTTGGGGGATGATTCCTGAGAGCATTTTAAGAAAAAAATTGTATGGGTACAAAATTCTATTCTCCCCCCACCCTGAGGCAGGGAGGGCAAATTTCTGAAAAATTAAAAGAAAGTACATAAGATATGCTATAAAAAAACAAAAGATCCTTCTTCCCAAAACCCCCCGAAAAAAAGACTTAATTTTAATTTCGTTTTTTTTTTAATTCTCAAAAACTAAAAAAGATTTTTACATCTCGTTTTTAGTATTTGACTAAAAATTGATAAGAGCATAAAAATATTTGCAAAAATAGTCGCTATTTATATACGCAATTTTCAAAAAAATCAATTAAAAAAAAAATTCAAAGTTTTTTTCAACAATTTTGAATTTGAAATTTAATTTCTAAAAAACTATTTATTAAAAGAACTTGATTTAAATAGCAAATAAAGGAGTGGAATATTTACTTTTAAAATTAGCTATATAGCATATCATTTTATGTGCTTTTTTAAATTTTTAATATTTAACTTTCCATGGGAAGTTATTGTAATCGGTCCAATTGGTGAATTTGAAAATTTTGACATTAATCGACGTTTCAAGGTCTCTGGAGTTGGATTACATTGTTTTTCGGAGAGATGTCTGTGTACCATGTACGTTCGTATACGTTCTTACGTTTGGAAGCCTTTTTTCGCCGACGATATCTCGAGAACGAATAGAAATATCGACTAAGAATAAATTTCATTTCACAGATAAAAGGGCCATAATCTGCAAAAAGGATTTTCAGAAAGATAAAGCACGAATAAGGGAACACCCTGTTTATAAAAATAATTTTACGAGTGGAGATAACTACACATAACTGATATCCGACTGTACTGTAGTCTATATCCCCCCCCCCCCCCCCCGTTTAATCAGCAGGGGCAATTTTTTAAAAAATTGACTTGCAATAGAAAAAGACTCATAAAAATCAAACGACAATATTTATTTTCAAACTTTAGATTTAAAAAAAAAGGACCGTTTTTTATAAAAACATTTTTTTTAAATTAAAATTTTACGTTTGAGCACTTGTTTTGTTTTAAAAATTCAATGTTGTTATCAATTCTAAGTCATCAAACACCAAAAACAAGATGCCCAAATGACTTATAGTTTTTTTATTTATCTCAAAAAAGTCATTTTCAATGTCCCCTTAGTTCAAGTATTTAGCTGCTATAAAAGCCAGATACAGCTTTGGTTGTATTTCAAACTTATCCTTAATTAAAAAAAATCAACAAATTTTGGATACGTTATTTTGAGTTAACTCGGCAGACTATATGCCTCGATCTGAAAGATAATAATAACAAAATATATTCTTCTAAGGACTTTTACCTCCCGTTTTACTCACAAAAAGGTTCAAAAACTTTTCAATAACTATCACAATACCTAATCTACGATAAATTTCATTGAGTACCATCTCAATCTTTCATCTCAACTCGTTAACACATTCAAGGTTCATACTTTCGACGACGACCGAAGACGGTTCATTGTCAAACGTCTCCATCATCATTGTCGCACGAAAGGTGAACATAAACTCCTTAGTTATTTTAGTATCGATGTTTTCTACATCTCCTCCCTGTTAGTCCTTTGTTCTTACCTTCGTCTTTTTGCATGTTAGTCTCTCAAGGAAACATGAAAACAACTTAAGTAGGAACCATCCTTCACAAAAACAAAAAAAAAAATGATAAAGTTTTCGCTTTTATTCGAAAAACATTTTCAATACCACCGCACAAGAAATCCCTTGGTGAAGTTTTGCTTAACTTCTACTGCACCACTTTATCTTATAAGAAAGGGTTATCATGGAGATTCACATCCTTTAGTTCCAATACAACCTGATATGAAATGTTACCGAAATGCAGATGAAAATGAAGTCTTACAACACAAAAGGACCTCTCTTTAAGAAAATGCGAAGGGGGTTTCAATTATATACATCAACAACTTCATTCAATGAATCAATGCCCTTGCCCTTCGGTGTAGACGGAAAGGGACTGTATTTCGAGTGTGTATAGGTAGACAAGACTAGTTTGGCAAGTTTATTGAATTAAGTTGTTAACATTTTCCAAGGAAGCTATCCGGAGTTACTAGTTTCTTTTGATCCATCGTCGTCGTCAATGCAATGTCAGTGTGTGTTACCTTGGCAATATAGCTTAAAGATTTGTAGGTACTCCCCCATTCAAAAGAAGAAATATTTTACGGTCTTTTGGTACGGAAGATCTGTTGTCTAGCAAAAAAAAAAAACTTATATGAACAATGAATCCACCGGTGAAAGATGAAGTTTCTCTCGTCGACACAACGTCATCACATATTAAGACCAATCGGCAATCGCTTTCAAGAGAGAGGTTAAAGTTTCTGGTCTATACTTTCCATTTAAGGTCTTAATCATAAAAAATTATCCTTAGTTACCTCAGGGAAGAAATATCCATAAAACTAACCACCAAACCGTGAGTTTTCTTCCTGTGTGCAAATCTCCTCGGTTCGACTAGCAAACATTTTTTAATTGGATTATGGATTCATAGAGCTGGGCAATGGATATGCGTCGAGCATACTCGCCATTGCATGCCGTACCGATCCAAAAGGCATGTCCGTGTCCAATTGCCTGTGCAATGGCCAATTAATCCTATACACGAGTAACTGGGGACAGAGTCTGGCATGGAAGTGGATCTAACTGGAACCAGAAAGGATATGGAAATTCATTTTTATGGTTGACAGCATTTGCAGTTGTCCCAGGTAAATCCTTGCGAATCGCTGTGTTCACTTCTATATTTTTTTTTTTTTTAAGACAAGAGCTTATGCCGTAGAAGAGGGAGGATACAAAAGGCAAGAGAATTAACATTGCAGCCATGTATATTTATTTATAGCAGACCAGGATTTTATAGATACCAACGAGAGATTTTAGGGATGAGTTATTTGTGTGCATCAGGGAAATTTTTTGCAGTTTTTTTTTTTTGTTTTAATGCTCTGCTAGTTTTAACGAAGCTTATCGCAGGGGGATTCGTTTAGAGGCGACGATTTTTCAAAACTAGTTTGGTAATGAAAATCAAAATTCTTTTAACGCCAGTTAAAAGGCTTAAGAGCTTGTATACGCAATTCACCTGTATTATATGTATTCTCTCTTAGCCCACCATGATCCTATCAGCATTTTTGGAAATTATGACATTACTTCTGAAGAAAGTAGTATTTTATTTTCTTTGTCGATTAACTACTCTAAAAAAGTTTTTTTTTTTTTTTAATTATGCTTGTTTCGATGCAACATGCATCATTTTAAAATTTTGAAAATACCTACACGGATATCCGTCGGCATTCGATCTAAGATGCAAAACGCCGACGGCAAAAGAAATAAAAACATCGAAACATATATTTTTTTTAATCGCCCATGAAAGATGACAGCAAATACATTGACGTAGACTAACTATTTGTGGGAGTTAACTACGCAAAATGGGTTCGATGTTTTAAGTTTTGACTCCTCCCACTATGCGATGTTTTTGTGCATAGGCAAACAGCGGTTGACGATCGATCGATGGAGATGAGAGGTGATGCTGTGGCTAGCTTTAACATAGAAGATGACTAGTGGACATCCAGGTACCTCTCTAGTTCAATTATCTATAGCTGGACAAAAAGCAGAATCAGCTGATGAGCCGAGATTTTGTTAAGGCAACAATAATTTATGAAAATCATTCCCAAGTCAATAGCCGAATTAAGCAAGTTACAAATAATAAACTTTAAATTTGAATTTAAATTAAAAGGGAAACTGTTATATTTCAAAAGAGAACGTTAATTTTCGCTCGTTTGACCACGGTGCAATTCAAAGCGCATAACACTTAGTCGGTTGAATTTGTGCGATCTTTTTTTTTTGATTCCATCGGCAGTCTAGTGATTTGACTCCGCGACAGTTTGACCGCGGAGGATACAATCGTTTTTATTAATTTTTTTGGTGTTGTCCTTGCGGCATTCAAAGCTGTTTATATCAATTCTATTTTATGCTTAAAATTTCAAAGTGATTTTTTTTGGCTCAAAAATTAACGGTACCTCCCATACAGCAGTTTTAAAAAACGTTATTTATTTCAAAAATGGCTCTCACGAGTTTGATTACAATTTTTGCATGTACTAATTTCGGGTATATTGCCTGAATGTTGGTGAAAAAAAAATTACCAAAAACCGTTACTAACGTTACCTGCCTAGAACTTTTTTTTTATTTTGACTTTCTCGGTAACTACATACTAAACTGTTTTTGATCAAGATTTTTATTCTGGAGGTCTTTTCAAGTCTGAGCAATCCTGCATACAAATACATGTTTTCAAAAAATATTTTTTAGATTACAAAAAAAAAGTTAATTTTTTTTTTTTTTTTTTTGAAAATGGACTGATGATTTTTTTTGAAATTATGGTTTTAGTTGTATATTATTATATGTTATGTTATTATATTTTAATTTCATAAAATTTTATGCAAACAAATTATTTTTAAGAAAACTACTGCAACGAGTTTTTAAATCTCGTCTGCATAAATTCATATTTCAAATTTGATTTGAAGATTCAAAAATTTTAAGTACATACTTATTTTATCGATTCAATTTTATGTGTATTACATATATGGACAGGTAACCATATTATTACTAGTTACTTACACATATGTATTTTTAATCTTTAAAATTCGAAGAAATTTTTCCTGCAAAAGCAAGTTCGTGCGATCCGGTCTTGTATTTATTTTTTTTTAATTTAACACATCTTAAAAAAAACAAAACAAGATCTAAGAAACTCTACTGCAAATCTAATAAAAAGTAAAATTCAAATTATGTACAGTTCATTTTAGTGTTTCATGTTTTAAATTCACAGCAAAAAATAAAACTTTTTTGCTTAACGTAGTCATTTATTTTGCGTTTATACCTCGCGTACCATTATTTCCTCATCCATTGCTCATTTGCTTGGCTCACTTTGTGAAATGTATTTCATTTAAAATAAGAAAAAAAAACCTTTTACAATCACCAAGCCAAGCCACAACATAACTCGAAACGAATAAAACAAATAAATCTTAGTCATGAAGGCTTGGATGAGTATGATGGTAGCCTGTTGTACCAAGACAAAGTTAAAAACGTTCTGATGGGAGAAGCATTTCTTATCTGCTTGGGTCCTGCGGATGCACGCGCCTTCGATTGAAACAACACCCCCCTGTCCTCCCTCTTAACTATAACAACTCGCCAAAAAGTCACACGAAAACTTCACCACCATATACTTTTCACTCCACTATACCTGTGGGGAAATGGATAAATTGAAACAAAATCCTGCTTTAGTTGGTAACCACAAGGATTCACTTTGAAATCAAAGAATGAAGGGCTGTGTGGAATTGTTTGTGCTATATTGTGACTGCACTCTCACAACTTGGAAAAATGAAAACTGTCTGAGCTCTAAGGTGTTACTTAGCCCATAATGTACACTCTCCTTTGGCCTCGTGGTAATAAATCTTTCGAAAGCCTTTTGACATTTCAATTCCTGGTCCTGCCATCGCCATCGCTACAGTCCTTCTATACTATATAGATAAGGATAGACCATAGTATAACAACAACGAAGTGCCAGAATGAAGACAAAGTAATTTCCCATTAAATCCTAAAACGGAACTCTCTCCTTTTCCACTGAAATCTTGTTTGGAGGACTTCTCATAAATATCGTTTAGGCAATGACAGTTGTCATTTTTACTCAACAATACTGCAGTTCATTATCCTTTTTGTTTCTGGATAAGTTTTCCAATTTCACCACATACGAGATGAAGAATGCACAAGCCTGCGGCCACATCCTGAGAATAGAAATTCTTATTTAAAACAATGCTGTATTGTATATGAGATTAAAGCGCAATTACTTTTGGATAATATCCTTTTGCATAGGGGGTGGGGATAAAGTGTATTTCCGCCCTCTCTCCATTATACCACGCAATACACAATGTGGATTGTTTTGTGTGGTTTGAAAAAAAGATATTTCCTTTTTTTTCCTTTGGGTTTATATACCTACTTTTACTCATTTTCTGATGCCTTTTTTTTTTTCTTGCTAAAAACAGAGTTTTTGCAATCTTTTCTGAGTAAAAAATAGCCAAAGGCCTCGAGTAGTTTTACATTGTCTTCTCTTGTTTTAACCGCTTGTAAAGGAATACATAATATTTTGTTTTTTACTTACTTAAGCTAAAGGGCAAGTATTGTTCTGTTTGGAAAATAAAATGAAAATAAGAACTAAATGTTCTGTCTGTATTCATTTAAGCTATAATTATTAAGATTGTGCATCTTAGAAAATTTAGGCCAATCGCCGTAAATCAAAATTTTAGTATCGTTTATATTATCGAAAGTTTTTTTTTTTTTTTTGTAAAAAAAATGGATTGACTAGACACGGCACCAGGATCTTAATCATAAGCTTACATGATGCTTATGCAATAATTGCCTGGAACTTAAGTCTGATAACTACTATCCCAATGAAATTAATAATATCGTAGGTAAAGAGAAATTTATGTTATCCAATATTTTGCCTTTCGTCATTAGCATCCTGAAAAATTGGACTAAACTCTTCTACTTACCCTCCTTCAAATATGTAAAAAAACACTATTGATCTAGGGTTTTTGCTCAAAAAAACGAAAGCTCCAGAATTTTCTGACAAACTGCATGAAAAACATTTAAATTCTTAAGTTGAAAATTTAATAATTGTTCAATCAAATGGAAATCGTTTTTAGCATGTGATAAATATTGGTAGAAAAATATCATGCGAGAAACATATCATGGTATAGAAGTATCATGCGAAAAAAATATCATAGGAAAAGTTTATATCATACGAAAAAAATTTCAATATCATGCAGTAAAAGTGTCATGTGAAGAAATGTCATACGCAAATACATCATGTGAGAAATATATCATCTGAGAAATATATCATGCCAAAAAGTGTCATGCGAGAAATATATCAAGGGAGAAAATATAATGCTAAAAAAATATCATGCAATAATGTGTAGTATTTCCAAAAATATATCATGCGAGGAAAATATCACGAGAGAAAACTATTATCCAAGAAAAATCATGGAATGATATTTTTTCGCACGAGAGAAAAATATTATGCCATAAATGTATCACGCGCAAAAAAATATCATGGTGAGAAACATTTCGCTTGAAAAATATTTCAGGGGAGAAATATATCATTCAAGAAACGCTAATTGGAGAAATATATCATGCAGTTAATGTATCAATGTGAAAAAATACCATGCGAGAAATATATCATGCAACTAATTTGTCATGCAAAAAAAATCATGCGATATCATTTGAGAAATATACCCTGTGAGAAATATATCATGGAAGAAAATAACTATGCGAAAAAAATATCAAATATCATAGGAGAATTATTTTATTGATAAAAAAATAACATACGAGACACATATGTATCATGCTGAAAAAAAGTATCATGCGAGAAATATATCAAGGGAAAAAAATATCATGGGAGATATATATCAAGTGGGTACAATCTAATGCTAGATAGATATCATGTAATAAAAGTATCATGCCAAGAAATATCATGTGACATAATACTGATATCTTTTGAATAAATAAAAATTTAAATTAATGTTCTTTTATTCAAAATCTCAAATATCCGAAATTCTTTATCAATTGCCTTGAAATTTAAATAACAGGTTCAAATCAACTAAACGTTTTCATATAACTATAGAAATATTGATATTTATGTTTTAATTTTATATTTATTTATATTTTCCTATACACATTTTTAATGATATTAACATTTTTCTTTCGGTGCAAAACCAGCACGGGTCAGCTAGTTTCAATTAAAAAACAAGAAAAATAAAAATAAAATTGGTGGACGTGTAAGGCAGTTCAAATTAATTTTGAGAATTAGGCTCTTTTAGAACTCGGTCTCATAATTAAAAATTTCTCAATATCTGACAATGCCAAAAAATCAAATTCGAGCAGATATGACCATGAATAAACTCTGAGTTTTAAGTACTTTACAAATTGAAAACTTGGGATTTGGGAATCTTTACAAAAATCTTAAATTTTATATCTAAAATTTTTTAACGGGAGAGAGTTTTCTTGACTTAACATTGGATTAGTAAATTTAAATCAAATTTATTCAGTGCATATTTTTTATAAAATTTACCAAGCAAGTGCATACGACACAGCTGGGGTCTTTATTTTACTAAAAAAAATAAGTATGGAAGAACATATTTTGTTTCCTGTTTGCATCTCTGAATCCATTTTAAAATTAGTTCTTATAACATATGGATGTGTTCCTTCAAGGGATACTTTATCGTATGTTTAAAAGAGTTTTTTTTTGTTTCTTCTGCTTGCATTATAATTAGGAGGATATACATCCTTCATTTCTTTGGGTACATCGTTCAAGCAAGTGGTTATTATAAACTGTATATGCTTAAGTATCCCGGAGCAAAATATTTACAAGAACTTGACATGTTATATTTTTTTTTTTAAAAGATAATTTACATGATCTAATTAAAAGTTTGGATGAAGGTAGACATATTGAAAGTTCCCTCATCTAAACTTAAGCTGTCTTTCAAAGGTTAAAATAAGAAACGCAGCACTCCTTTCAATTTTGACTTTTTTTTTTGGCTGGACGAACAAATATAAGAATGTATATAAAATGTAAATGATTCTCCGTATCGTATAAAATTATAGATTCCATGAGCTACACAGCTGATACGATGATTATGTTAAAATACAATCCAGTATAGCAAACCATGGTCTTTACCATATTTAAAACTCTGTTTGCTTCAACTTTCTTATACACTGTGACTTATATGGTAATTGCTTTGATTCAAATTTGTACCTATCGTCATTTAATTTTTGATACAAGATATTTACCAAAAACTGTGAAACAAACTAATTTTGACAAACACTTATCAGTTATCAGTATTTTTAGACTCACCATCAGATATAAGTCCCAGAGTAAAAATTAAAAAAAAAAAAACAAAATTTGGTGTAATAATTTTAAAGAATTATCATGAAGTCTTGAGTAAATTCTAACAATCAAACTTATCTATTTATTTATTTTATTTAAATTCTACAATACAACATATAACTCGCCTTTTCCTAGAAACACCCCCGTAATTTTTGGATTTTAAATAGAAGCGCCATTCTAGTACGAATATGTAACTTCTGGGACGCATAAGGAACATCACCGAAATTTTATGCGTATTTACCCGATTGTAATCTGCAAGCACATAGGTCGAATCTTAGTCATATGCAAGGTGTTTTACAAGATGCGACAAAAAAGTAGGTCGTGTAGGTTGGGGCTGTGGAATCTTAGCACCCAATATGGGATATTCTTAAAAAAAAAGCACGCAGTCTTAAAGGTCAGTAATGAGTCATAAAAGGTCAGGCAGTTTCAGAAATTGGACAGCTATAGATTTTTGTTCATTAACGTGTGAAGTTTTTTCAAGGTCATACAAGGTCCAATTGACTGTTAGCACATCATTTATGGGATATTCGAAAAAAGATATATATACCATCTGAAAGGTTATTCAGCTAGTTTCAGAAATTGACATTGAAAAAAATTCAAAATTTCATTTAAAAAAATTTAAAGCTGACCAATTTCTGAAGCTAGCTGACTTTTTATGAGAATTAAATAACCTTTCAGATGGTATATATTTTTTTTCGAATATCCCATAAATGAGGTGCCAAAAATCGAAGGTGACCTTAAAAAACTTCAACCCTGGATTAAAAATTTTCTAAGCCTGACCAATTTCCGAAACTACCTGACCTTCTATGACCAAGTACTAACCTTTTAAATGGCATACTTTTTTGCGAATATCCCATATATGCGGGGTGCTAAGATCCCACAGCCCTAGGTTGGGTCGCGACAGAAAAAATCTTACTGGAAGACGAGTCTGTTTCCCCATGTTCAAGAAAAAATGGCAATTTTAAGACTCGACTTAAAATAATAAAAAAAAAAGCACTTAAAAACAACGGAAAAACTGACAATGTCATGCTATGCCTTTTTTAAGGCCAGAAATTCAGGTTTTTATTCTGTTTATTGAAAAACTAATTTTCAAGCTCAAAATTGTGAAGAAAAAAAAGGACAAAAATTGTGTTTAAACTAATTTTGATCAAAATTATACGTTATTGAGGACATATTAATTTTGTTTTTAATATTTTGCACTTACATAATGAATTTTTTTGTCAAACACAGAAACTAATTGATAAAAAAAAAAACTTTCAGTTGAATTTCATTCAATACAGTCCATAAAAATAATTCTCTTAATTGTGTTTTCTTCTTATTCGAAACTTAAATATTTATTTGTAACTTAAATTTTTATATTTAATTAATAAAAAATCTTGATCTTGTAGTTTGAACATAATTCTTTTTTTTAGTTTGAAAATTAGTTTTTCAAAAACATTTCACTAAAAAAAAAAAAATAAATAAAAACAGAAAAAAAATTAATATTTTGCTGCCTAGCTCTCTATGACGAAATTCCATTTTGTATTTATCAAGAAGAGTTATTTTATTCTTCACCTTTACTCGTATCTATTGGAAATATTAAACCATAAAAATTCAAATAAATGTTATATACCTAAAATTCAATTAAAACC
Source organism: Epistrophella euchroma (assembly GCA_947049315.1). Taxonomy (NCBI): domain Eukaryota; kingdom Metazoa; phylum Arthropoda; class Insecta; order Diptera; family Syrphidae; genus Epistrophella; species Epistrophella euchroma. The sequence goes on along the minus strand of OX346248.1, from coordinate 28,427,038 downwards.
GTGTAATTTAAACCTAGCAATAATTTAAAAATGGCTATGAATCTGGCCCTAAGTTTAACGTACAGTATTCCATGCTTTATCCCCTGTTAAGTCCCCTTATAATTAAACGACTTGAATACTAACTTAGTAAATTAATTTGATTCACCTTGAAAAAAAATTTAACTAGGAAACAAAAAACTCGTAGGAATATAAATTTATTGGTTAATTTTTCGAAGGAAAACTAAAAATTAATACAAAAATAAATCATTGTTTATTAATAATTAAGAATTAAGTGGATGTAAATCCCCGAATAATTATCCCAAAAAATCAAACACGAGTTAATTCTTAATTATTATTGTAGAACAAAAGATATTAGTTTCAACACACAATCAATAAAGTATACATTATCTACAATTTAAGTGGAATAAAAACAAAAAAACTGCATACTATTTACATAAGTATTTATTTTTATTTGTATATGCACATATTTATCTTAAATCAGTTACTACTATCATTTCAGAGTTAAAGCGTAAAAAAAAAGGTTTATCTTTCGAACAATAAATAACTTGCATGCCAGATCAATTCAATTAGACAAAAATTACGCCACTTAATGTGCAAGTTAAGTTCCTATATAAAAGCTTTTACAAAGCATCATCACTTGAAGTAGTTAAAATTTTTTAAACCCTCACATTTTATAAAAATGAAGTCAATCATAGCAATTATTTTTGCATTAACCTGTATTTGCTTAGAAATCCAAGTTAGTTGTTTACTTATTACTATTCAAATCCACAACAATATACAGTTTAAATCTTGTTTTAAATTTTGATAATACTAACAGGAATGCATATCCAATGAAATATCCACACATTTAAGGGAAGTATCAGATATTTGCCGAGATCGAGAACAAACACCTCATCATATGATTGAAAAACTTCGAAATGGAGATTTCGATGGGAATGATATTGAAAGGCTGGTTAAGTGTCATGTTAAATGTATGATGGAAGGCTTGGGAGTTTTGGAAAATGGAGGCTTGAGCGAGAGAGTTTTTGTCCAGAGACTAGGCCCTCATATTAGTGATTCAAAGGCACATGAACTTTACAATTTTTGCAAGGATGAAACTGGTGCCGATGCTGATGAGTGTGATAGACCTTTTAAGATCTACGTGTGTCTTAAAAATTTGAGTGACATTTTCAGGTATTAAACGGTGAAATTAAAATTTTTAAATTTGAACTAAATTAATTTAACAATAAATTCAAAAGCCCCACATTAGAGTTTTATTCATCGTGAAATTATCATCGTACAGAATTTTGAAAAAAAAAAAAATCAAGTTGATTTTTTTCAAAATTTCGCATAATTGAGTGCAACTGTTTTATTTTTTTATTTTCCATGCCCTTGTTAATTCTTGGTCAAATACTGAAAACCAGATATAAAATTCTTTCTTAATTTTTGAGAAATTAAAAAAAAAAACTAAAGATATATATTCCAAAAAAACCAAAGAAGGTTTAATTCATGAATGTTATTTTTTTTGCGTCATAACAATAACTACTCAAACATTACTACCTTTCGTTTTTTTTTTTAATTTCTCAAAAACTAAAAAAGATTTTTACATCTGGTTTGCAGTATTTGACTAAGAATTAATAAATGCATTGAATATTAAAAAAAAAAGGCTGGATTTGACCCACACTGATAACTTCCCATTGGTTCCCTTTGAAACTCGATACCCGATATTATTTCTTTTATAAGAAAATTTATCAATTCCAAATCTTCGAAAAAACATATCAGTTGTGCAATCAAGGGAAGGCTGTTTGCTCTAAATATATGCGACACGAAAAATTTCAACAATTATTAGCAGTTTCTTTCGCAACTTTTTTTTAAATTATTTTCTGAAAACTAAAAAAATTAGTTATAAGAAATATCTGTAAAATAAAATTTTTTTGAAGTCGATATTTCTATGCGTTCTCGAGATATTTTCGGCGAAAAAAAAGCTTCCGAACGTGCGAACGTACGAACGTACATGGTACACAGACATCATCTCTCTAAAAACAATGTAATCCGACTCCAGAGACCTCGAAACGTCGAGAAATATCAACATATTTTCTTCACAAATCGAAACGAGACCGAAGACAATAACTTCCAATGGAAAGTTAAAAATCAATGGCACTTAGTTACGAAAGGAACCTGATTTAGAAAGCAAATAAAAGAATGGAATATTTTCTTTCCAAAAAGCTATAACATATCATTGCATGTACTTTTTTTTAATTTTTAATAATTTTTACTTGCCATGTAGGTAGTATAAAAAAATTACCAAAAACCGTTATTAACCGTTTTTTTTTTTTATTTTCTTCCTTCTCGTTAACTGCTCCGAATTTGATCAAAAAAATTATTTTGAAAGTCCTATCAAGTTAGAATAATACTGCATACATATATTTTTGAAAGATATTTTTTTGGATTTTTTAAAAAAGTTCAAATTGTTCTTATTTTTTGAAAACGGGTTGATGAACTTTTTTTTAAATTATGGTTTTAATTGCATATTATTTTAGTCTTAAAAATGGCATACCAAATTTTTTTCCGAAAAATATCAAGAAATTTTATGAACAATATGTATAAATATATTATATAAAAAAAATAGTTATAAGAAAACCGCTTCAACGATTTTTAATCAACTTATAACACACTCAATTTTTCAAATTCGAAGAAACTTTTTTTACAAGAGCAAGTTCGTGCGACCCAGTTGTGCATTTTATTTTTTCCATTTTAAGTCGATTTTTCAGAAATTGCCACAGGGGGAGGAGAGAACGAACTTTCTGTCCACAAAATGTTGTTCCCAAAATGATCCCAGAAATCATCCCCCAAAATATGAAGCACGAATTAGGGGACGCCCCTATTTGTGCTTTGTGAAGTGATATCCAATTCTTAAATGAACAAGAAATGTCCCGTGCAGAAAATAGCAATACAAATTTCTTAATTTCCTCCAAAAACGAATCGTTTTTATCACGTTATATAAAGTCCCCTGAAGAGAATCAGTGTCAATAATTCCCTCGACCAAAACGCCATCACTATACTGCCTCTTGCGAGGAACTTATAAAACCTCCAAAAGTATCTAATGTATAATAGAAAATTTATTTATTTTTGAAGGAAGAACTCTTATTATCTCATCAACCAACAATATTATGTTTTTCTGGTTTTATTAAAAATAAATATTTAAACAAAAATGTAATTTAAGTCAAAATTCGCCTGCCTAATATTTTTGTAAACAAAAATTTTATAAAATCTAATTTTCAATAAAATCTTGGATATTCTTCATGATAAACTTCATAAATTTATAATTTTGTCCTTTAGATACATTAAGAGTTCCTATTACCTTCCTAGGTAATTTTGACTTATAACCAAATTTTATAAGCCAACTGTTTGTGGTTCCTTCCTAAAACAAATTTTTGCCTTATGGCTATCAATTTGTAAAAGTTAAACGAAGAAGCATTTAAGTTAAAAGCTAATTTTCTCTACAAAATTCACAAACAACCCTTTCCGACAAAATGTCTGATTCTGGTTTTTTTTTTTTTAATAAAATGAAAAATATATAAAAAGAGCTTTTCAGAATTCCATCTCATCAAGCAGAAAATCTTTCTTCGTCTTTAGTCAACAACAAACATAACCAAAGCAAATTCTTCCCCTAACTCCTAACAAAACAGATAAACTATCCAAATTTGCATTTGCTAAATTAAATGTTTGACAAGAGGGCATCATGGCCCGTATCCTGTCGGAAAGTGAGTGTTCATGTTTTAACATCCTAACATCATACCCTCATATCGTTATAGCCAACCCACCACCTACTAACATTATACTCAACCCATCCTTCTAACATTTTCCATTAAATATTTTACACAAGGAGAGTGATGAGGACTTTTTCACTTTGATGATGTCAAGAAAAAAAAAAAAAAACTTTTCTATAAATTTCCGAGAAGAAAAATAAAAGTGAAAGGATGTACGAGTACACACAGGGAGAAAGTTACAATTATAGAGAATCATCACAAGGATCTTAATTAAATATTTTCTTGTCGACGAATTCACTTAGAGCAATCATCCGTTTCGATGTTAGAGGCAACAAACACTCAACTGAACCCTCCACAACCTCCCGTGGTGGATAATAATAATTGTAGGTATATGTCCTGAGTTCCTTGGAAATTAGGAGAATCTACACCAGAAATGGATTTAATAAATATTATTGTGCTGCAATGGTATGTGTGTGTTTCCGCATGTCCTGCGGCCGCATTAAACAAATGTTCATATAATCAAATTGAACCCTTTTTACAGGAGGAATATAAATCCCGGTCGTTGTCGTAGACTTTGCCGTTGTCCTCGTTGTCATCATGATTTTGGATTGTGATCTGTTTTTTTTGTTTTTTTGTGTGGATCAAACCAACACTCTTTCTATGCAACGTTTTAATAGGATTGCGGAAAAAGTTTTGGATTTGTTTTTTTTTTTTTTTGAAAATTTAATTTTAAACGAGCAACGGATTTTCGTTAATCCTTTTGTAGAACCTACCTACCTACCTACCTACTCTTTTCAGTTTATATAGCTTTTGATAGAAAGGACACAAAAATACCAAAACAGACACAGACAGACAGAGACACTGAGATAAGGATTCGTTATGGTCTTACAGCTTCAAGGACGGCATCTGGATTCCATCAAGAACAATCGAATGTCGAGACTTTACTTGGGTTTCATTGTCGCATTTGGATGCATTTGTTTGATGGGAGAAAAGATTCGTATATGCCATGTCATCATCGCCACCCTGTCGTTCTGGTAAAGGATTTCAACAAGTATACAATTCTCATAGTTGCCAGACAATGGAGCTAATAAGATGAAGATCCCGACAGTAATTTGTGTAACGGCTAATCCTCAAGAAAGATTTGTAACTGTGGGTGATTCCTTTTATTTGTCAAGTTCTTTCCTATGGAGAACGAGACAAGGAACAAGAATTGTATTTATTTTTTTTCATAGAAGATCTTTAGAAAAGGTGCTTTTAGAGAAGCCATTTGGAATGAAGAATTTTTTCAATTAGAAAATAAATCCATATGGCCATATAAATTAAGAAGAGAAAAAAGCCAATCATCATCACACAACTTTGCATAAACTCAATGTTGGTGCAAATAAATCCTACTTTCCATTCCCATACCTACTTTTGCAATATACTTACCTCAGGCAACCTAAAAAAAGTTTGCATTCGAATTAAAAATCAGATTTTATTGAAGAAATTACTGAATTACTAAATCTGGCAAAGCGCGATCGAGCAAATTTGGCTCGTGGATTTTCGACTTCCTGGAGAGTCCAAAATGGGTTGGGGTCGAAACACTGTAGGGTCAAAATACTGTTTTTAAAATACTGTATTTCAAAATACTGTAATTCAAAATTCTGGTTACACAAAATTCTGTATTTTAAATTTTTGTATGGTCAAAATTCTGTATGGTCAAAATTCTGTGCTCACTTTTTTACATTATTAAAACAATTTTTTTAAATACAGAATTTTGAAAAGCAGAATATTGAAATAAAGATTTTTACTCATACAGATTTACTTAAATACCGAATGAACATTGAAAGTTTGAATGAAATAAAATCTTATATTATAATAATTTTCCTTGTACTGGCTATATTTGTATTAAATTTTAAGGAAAACTAAATTCGGAAAGTTGCTACACTCAAGCCTCATTATACATATTATGTACGGCTACATGAAATTTGGTCATAATAAAAAATTACCCTAAGCAAAATATAATAAAAATCCCCAAAATTGGAGAAATTACCCCATTTTCAAAATGAAAAATGACCCCAACTAAATAAAAAAAAACCATTTTTCATACTGAAATTTAACCGAAAAATTAAAAAACTGAAAAGAAGCCCTAATGAAGAATAACCCCAAATCATTAATATCAATTTTTTGTTGTTGTTGTTTTTATATAAATTTTTGTGAAAATTTTAATTTTTTGTTAGGGGCTATTTTTCAATGGGACCAAATTTCATGCAGCTATTTTGTACCTTTAATTTAAAATTAATCGTATTAAGATGTCCTCCAAATACTCAAATTTTCTATAATGAATTTTGTAAATAAAACATTTCGGACTTGAACCAATATTGCTGAAGAATTCTAAGTTTCATCGTTGAATTCTACAATTTCCATCATATCGAAGTTTAATAGAAATATATTCACGAAAATAGAGTTAATAAAACGTTGGTTACAAATAAGTCTTTTAGTCGTGTTTGAATGAGTTTTTGAACAAATTAATGCGAAAAATTCTATTTGTACTTGTACGTGCTTAACAAATGATATTGTTAACAGTTTTTTCTTCGAAATATAGAACTTGGACATAACCGGCATTTTGGAAAACAGAATTTTACACTTACAGCATTTTGAATATACAGATATTTCGTTCAAAATGGATTGACTGACCCCAATAACACTATTGGTTTTTTGTTCAGCCGAGACATTTGACTTACTCGTGTATGGCTTAAGATTGGAGATTTTAGGGCATCAAAAACCGCAGACAAAATCAAAAAAATATTGACAGTAATAATTTTCTATGCACATAAGTGCAATATAATTTGCTTCATAGATTTTAAAAATATTTCTGAAGCAAAAATTTGTATTTATGAATGACATGTTAAAAATTTAATTAAAATTAAAAATTACGACCCGTTTTTAAAAAATCGAACTTTCAAAATATTATTTTTATTTCGGTTTTTAAGTCCAAAAATAATTTTTGTTTGAAAATTTTATGTATTTATATATAAGTATTATACAATAGCTGCCGTGCTAGTTTTTTTTTTTTATTTTAACCCAATTTCATCCTATAAATATCTTAATTTAATTCATTTTGTTTTAGGGCCGTATAACAATAGCTACCATTTTTCGGAAATCTTATTTTTCTCAAAATGGCTTCACAGATTTTTCTAAAAAGAAATCAATAAATTTTATTAGGTAGATCGTATTTTCTACCTTTTGGTAAAAATTAAATTTCCAAAAAATGGTTTTAAATGGTACCTCCCAGAGAACTATTTTTTTTTATTTTCATTTTTCCAAAAAGGAATAAGCTTATTTTGATATTTTTTTTATGGAGAATCTTCTTAAAAATTTTTCATTTTATATAATTTTTCGGGATTTCGATTTAGGGATTTCGGGATTTTGGGTTTTCGGCATTCTGAGTTTTCGAGGTTTGGGTTTTCGGGATTTTGGGTTTTCAGGATTTTTGGTTTTCGGGATTTCGGTTTTCGTGATTCTGACCCCAACCCTTGGACTAAAGGTCGCAAAAAATCTTCCATTCGAATTTAATTCAATACAGTCCACTATACAACAACAAAAATATTTTTTCTTTATTTTAACTTTCAATTGAATTTGTTTTTCAAACTCAACCGATTATTAACTATGGTATTATGTATGAAATAAAATTAACCCGATATGCTCTCAAGATATTCAACATTTCTGAACAATTTTTAATGTTTTTTTTAATAAAAAAAAAAAAACACTGTAGAATGATTTTTTGTTTGAGTCTTAAGGTGATATTACATTGTCATATTTATATGATCAATGCTAGTCATATAAAATATGGCACAATATTTGTATATATTACAAGTATTAATAGACTATGCCATATATGTATGCCATATAATGTTCACAAGCTTTTTCTGTCAATTTTTGTTTACAAATATGAAACTGTTGCTACGAAAAATAAAATATTTAAAAAAATATGATATATTTGACCAATCACGTTTCATTAAATCATATATTTTTTTTAAATTCAAAATAGTTCATGATTGTCATATATATGGAGTCTTATATATTTTGTCATATAAATATGACTATCACACTTATATGACATTTTTGAGCCATATTTATTTGGCAAACTTGCCATAAATATATGACAATGTAATATCACCTTTACGTAATTCTGCATATAATAAAATAACTCTTTTTTAAATTACTGTAATAAGACACAGCTCGTTGAATTTTTATTAAAACCCTTTCTGCACGTTGTGGCCTAATTTGTAAAATAAAATTTATTCGAAATTGATATCTCCATTCGTTCTCGAAATATCCGTCGGGTTAATAAAGCTCATGGACGTACGAACATACGTACACGCACTGCACAGACCTCTCTAAAAATGATGCATTCGGATTTCAGAGACCTCGAAACGTGGAGAAAGGTAAAAATTTTCGATTCGATAAATCGGACCAATTTCAATGACTTCCAATAGGAAGTTAAAAATAAACAAACAAAATATTTGTAATTTTGTAATTTTTTGACTCAAAAAATACGAATAAACTAAAATATTTTTTTTTTTTGCAGAAAATAATTGACTATTACTAATTTATATGTATTTTTAAATCCAGGTGAACATGTTTTAAATTCAAAACGAAAGTGCGATTGAACACAAGAGCAAGTACTTGCGACATAATTTAATTAATTCTTACAAATCTGTAGACTGCAAGAGTAGGTACCTTTATAGGTGTACTTAAGTATACTGATTACATTTTGTACTTTTTATGGCATTCTGAAGTTTAATAATTATGGTGGACAGGACACCGTTGTTTTTAAAAAATCGTTTATTTTTATTAAAGTGTTATTTTTCTCGATAAACCGCTGCTGTCCGTAAAGCTAAAGATAAATTTCAGATTCGTGTATGACCTGAATTCCATCTTTTAGTGCGGGTATCCCAAAAATGACGCAACAGTTTTTCTTAAAATTCAATCAAAGTTTGCAAACAAGTTTGCCATTCTCATACCACATATGCGCCATCCGTCTCATCGTAAACAATTTTAACACTCTCAATCTTTACCACATTGTGTTGTGATATTGCCTGTTGGTATGGCGGGCGTGAGAACTATAGCTAGTTTGCTGCCGAGGTGCATTGAGCTTTATTACCAAACAATTACGACCAGTGACATCGTGTATAATGTGTCCTTCAACCTGCCACCCCCATGCTGCCGACTGCGATGCTCGAAGACCATTAATTTCGTAAACTTCGAAGCCAAAAACCGAAAAGCTATAAAGCTCTATAATTAATGGTTAAGCATTAATTAGTGCGGTTATTAACAGGCCTCAGAGTAGTAAATTCAAAACACACAGGGGGCGCTTGCACACATATCCACCCCATCCTCTCAAAGGCGATATACCTTGTAGCCCTTTACGAGGCGATGCGGATGGATGGGATTGAAGGGCTTTTGTTACGGAAAACCGGATTCTGTTGGCGTAGTCCTCTGACACACACAGACACTAACACCCATTTTGATGCTGATGTGGTCTGCTAAAGAGTGTGCTCCTCGGAAACCTCATTGTGTGTCGCCTATATCCAAGAGCTGGGGTATCCTTTTTATGCCGGAAGTTGTGAGAATGGCGTATAGAGTAACCCCCAACTCCTTTCACTATCGAATATGTGGTGGGCGTGACAGGGTGTCATGAGAAAATGAAAATGCATCGGTTTTCAACAAAAATTGGCAACGGACCAAAAGTCGTTCATCCCGAATGGTGTCCTGCTCTTGATACTCAATGCTGGCTGGAGCAATGATAAAAGTAATTGCGGGATGAGAGTCCTGTTCCTATAGTATATGTCGAGTAGAGCAGTTCTTTTTTCACGAACTTTTTATAGCGAACGTTTTGGGTGGGTATTTTATTACTTTTTTTTTAGCTGAGCAAAATATCGCCTGCAGACTAGACGCCATTATTTTGGCCAATAGGTTAGTCGCTTTAGTATAGTTTGTGTTGTTGGACTTGGAAGCCGGTAAATTTGAAAATAAATGACAGAGTATGAGTGCGGTGGCAGTGGTGACTTTTGGTCAAATCAAATGAAGATTTAGCGTTGCACGTCGTCGATGGTGACCCGGTAGATTATTTGGGAAATGCAGATGCAACTATTTTTGTCGAGTTTTCGAATTTTTCGACGAGTAAGTGGATGTGCGGAAACAGATGTGTTATTGGGTGGGGAAGACAGTTTTTTTCTACCGCTGCTGCTGCTTGATGGTCCAACAAGTGAAAATGGAAATCGAATTGCGCTTAGAATATTTTAGTCTCCCTCTCCATTTGTATTACTTATATACTAATGGATTGCAATGATGAATTGTGGCGCGCGATAAGACGAATGATTCATTTTTAATAGTTTGTTGATGTCGGTTTGCAATTGCTGAATATTTTTATTTTTGGATTTTTTTGAAATTCTTTGTTTATTTATTTTTTTTTTCAATTTCTATCTAGAATATTTTCTAGAGGTAGGTGGAGGTAGGTACCTACTTTTGTGTTATTATTTTTTTTCATTGAGTTAATGTTTTAAATCCTAAATTCTGTGAATGTGATATTAGTACAATTTAAATTTTCATAAAAACCGTAATGCAAATACTATCACAATGAAATATTTCTGAATTAATAATTTTCTTTTTATTCCAGCTATTGTTTCGTAACTATGGTGTTCCACAAAGAAGCGTCCTTGGACCTTTATAATTTTTATAAATTAGATGCTTGACATTTACTTACATTCTGTCAGTCTGACGTTGCAGAAGATTTTGTTTTCCTTAACTTACGATTGCAAGTTTTTGGAAGAACACCCTGAAGAGCGAAGAGTGAAGAGCGAAGTATGGAATGCGAAGTGCAAAAGTTCGGAGTGCGAAGTTTGTAGTGCTAACTAAAAGAAACTAAAAGAAAAATGAAGAGTACAAAGTCAGTCTGGAGTGCGGACTACTGAGTGGGGAGTTAAAAATGCAGAATGCAAAGTGCGTATTCCGAATTATGATTCGTGAAAGAATGAGTGAAAAGTTCGAGCTAAAAGTAGGTATAATAATTTATTTGTTAAATTGCTCGCAAGTTTTGAGAAAAATATGATCAATCTCAATGGATACAAAATTTGGCAGTGCAATTCACGTTATTTTCAATTCTGCAAAAATTAGAAAAAAAAACGTGTTGTGGGAAAACATTATAAAAAAAATAAACGCTTTTGGACTTCTTTTGTTCTCTTAACTCTCATCGAGACTAAATTATATGAAAATAAGCCAACAACTGCAAATTTGTGAGATTTATTTGTGTTTTTAATATGCCTAAAGAATAATTGAGTTCCTTCACTTTCTTCCTTTTTTATTAATTTTTCTAATAGAATTCATTATACCTTTTATTTAACATGGATATTTCCTTTTATTTTTCCCCATTTATTTCATCAATTAGACAAGTAAGTAAAGTATACATATATTCATTTCTTAAACTCAAATAATAGTCGTGTATTAGTTTCGGATTAAAAGTAGGACAAAAGTCCCCCCAATACAGGTTCTGTTGTTAAATCAAGTCCTTTAAACTTTTAACAACCTACAAATACAATATATATCCACAATATATTCACTTCTGAATCCTGATATAGTTTAATTCAAATGAAAATTTGCATCTGAATGTTAATTAAGGCATTGAGATGTCCTTTCCTTAATAATCTTATGTATTCATTTGTTATTATTGAAGATTAGTTGAATCCTTTTAAGCCATTCTCTTCCTTATGAAAAACTCCATTGTCTTTGTCTAATTTAAGAAGGGTCCAATAAAAAAAAAACTGTTTTTCTTTTAGGTTTCAAAGGGTTATCCAGAAGAATATCTTTCGAAATTAATTCACTTTGGTCAGAGAACAATATAATGACAAAGAAGATGGACAAAGTTTTACGTTCGGAATATTGGATTTAGTGTTTTCGTGCAACACAAAAATTTGCATCACTATGGAAAGATTATCCGGCTATTTAGGACGTTGATGATGGAGAATATAGATTCTTTGTCATGGTAATGAAGAAAAATAGGAAAAGGTAAGTGGAGAAAATTTGAATTTTGTGGCAACTTTCAAAGATTCTATTCGAAAAAGGGTTTGGTAGGGAATTAATTTAACATTGATTTATTTATGTTTGACCAATAGCTGACCAGTGTTTTTGTTTGTACACGAATTCTGTAGAGGTTTTTAAACTAAATGCAAATAATGAGGAAGTATAGAAAAATTAATAGTGAAATTTCTATGTCTGGGACGGAAAAAGTATTAGAGGAATCTCTGTTTTTAATAATAAACTTTCGAAATTATCGAAACAGCTCAAGATTTACGGTAGAATTATTTGAATGGAGTTTTTTTTTACTGAAGCAGTGTCTTGTACAGGGTGCGGCAACATAGCTTCATCTTTACAAAATGCAATAAAACACATTTATGAATCAGATGATAGGAAGTGGGTCTCGCATTATCGCCTGTTTGTTTGTCTGTTTGTCTGCTTGACTTATTGCAAAAACGGATCGGAAAACTGTTATTAACAGTACCTGCCTTAACCGATTTTGATCAACGTTTTTACCTAGGAGGTCTTATTAAGTTTTCAAATAATAATGCATACATATATTTTCAAAAAAATATTTTTTGGATTTTTAAAATAAAGTTCAAAATTTTTTCTTGAAAAATCATTTTTTTGAAAACGGGTTAATGATTTAGTTGTATATTATTATATTCTTAAAAATGGCATACCAAATTGTTTTCTAAAATATTTCAAGAAATTTTATATATAAAAAACATTTATAAAAATAAAAATTTTTTTAAGAAAACCGCTCCAACGATTTTTAGAATTTTTTCTGCATAAGTTAACATTTGTTCAAGAATTAAGATGGCGTTCTTCATTCAGAGATTAAAACATTTTAAACTTGTTTTATAAATTTATTGAACGTGTTTCAGGCTTTTTTTCCATATTCAAATTTCCATTTTTCAATTTATTAAATGGATAAATACATATATTTATATATTAATTATGTGTTTTATATTACACTGAATTTTTAAAATTCGAAGAAACTTTTACTACAAGAGCAAGTTCGTGCGACCCAGTCGTGCATTTTTTTTAATAAATTATTTTCATTATGAAATGGAATTTGAATGTTATAAAGATCACATTTACTTTACATGTAAACGTGTGTCGCGTCGTGTGATCGACAATGCAAAATTTTGATTTTTGCTCATTTCAACTCCAAGTCAACGCCCAAAGTGTTTGGATGTGCGGTAAAAGTCGTGTGATCGTCATAATTGTACGTGTCAATGTGTTGACTTCAATAACACTTTAACGCATTGTGGGACAGGACACCATTGGCTGACTGGTGTCTTTCTTGTGATTGTGGACGTTTCATACATTGAAACAGTCTACGCTGCCAGTATATTGACGATTTTTTGGTGAGGTCAAGTAAGCAACGCGTTGACCATTGACGTTGACCGTCTAATCGTAGCTTTAGTCTTAAGTGTCCGACCTCTCATGTGAATGAAAATGAAACGTCAACATTCGTGAACATTCGCAGTTCCATTATTTAGATTATGTTCATTTTTATTTTTATTTTTTATTTTTTTTTTTTTTTTCATTTTAAACTGAAGTTCCATGCATTTATGTGACTAAATCCACAGTGCGATCGGACATATAAAAGCAGGTACTTTCAACATTTCATTTCCTTATAAATTATGGTTCAAAAGTTATCGTCTTTATTTCAGATTCTTGGAAGTACCCAACTGTAACAGGAACAACAAGGATCTTTTATTGGAAAAAACTGCCGTTATATGGACCTATTAATATTAATAATATCGCTCCTAATTTTAAATGTTTTCCTTGAAACCCGCCATAAGACACTACTTCTCGGTATTAGGAGAGTAAACAAAAGTTGAGTTTTTTTTACCCCTTCAACATAACTAGGAACTACATCAAGTCTGTATTTATGTTTTTACTATGCACTTCCAATAACGTATAAAATTATTCGAATAAATTTGCATCATTTAAAAATGCGAGTGTGTGTTTTGTTTGACCACAAGTTATCTAACAACAACCTAGACATCAAGGTTTCAATTTATTATTACAATGTCAACCACAATATTTAGGCACCTGAAATTTTCTCGTCTGATCCCACGGCTGGTCATCTGAAGAATGTATCTGATACTGATATATATAATTCTGTTATGAAAATATGGTAAATAGTTTTTGTTAGTAATCAATGAGTTAAAAATATTTACTTATGAAAACAGAACAATACCTGTGTAAAATCTGCTTACAAAATATTCTAAAAGGAAATACATAGAAGGTAAATTTAACTTGAGAAAGCTTAACGGTTGTTGGCATTGATTTAACCTTGAAAATTTTCAACTTTTTCTTTTTGCCAGAAATTAAGTCTTAATTTAGCGGAACCGGAAATGAGTTTTTAAACTTAAAACTGAAATAAAAAAAAATAATCAGTGAAAGCTACAAGATTTATTCTCACGCAACAAATTTTGATTTTGACTGTTTTTTATAAGTAACGTCTTATTTTAGTGGAATTTTTTATAACAAAAAAATAATTTGAGCTACAAAATCTGAAAATGAAAAGGCTTTCATTAAGTAAAAATCGTGCAAAAAAAAATTGATTTTCTCATTTTTTTTAGATTCTGGGGAGTTAACTTTTGAGCTAATTCAAAACTAAAAAGATAAAAATTTCAAAAATTAATATTACAAAGTTAACTAAAAAAAATTATGTATAATCAATTCTGAAGGGAGCATTTAAAAAGCTGCAAATTTGGGTGTCAATCATTAGCTGCAAATACAGGTACAAATTCAGGTATCAACATTTTTTGATTCCGCAAAAAAGTGTCCGACAAGTAAGGGACGTTTGCAAAATTTAGTGCATTAGTATTGTATTCCTTGCGTCACATATTCGAAAGCATCATTTGCAGAGTAGGAGCTATGAATTCGCCTTGTCAGATGATTTGGTGAGTTGCAAACGAAACATAATCGAGATGTTGTTATTTTTTACTGTTCTGTTCGCTTAGTTTTTCACATAATTTTGCACCTTCCGAATTTTTCTGCTGTTACTTTGGAGTTTCAGTGAAAATTTTCTTTTTTTATTTATTAGTTTTTTGTTGTCTGAAAAAAATTATTATAACCAATTTCAAGAAGGCTTTTACTAAAAAATTTTTCGTGATAAATGTTTTTACCTCATACTTTTTTTTTTTTAGTTTTTTTTTTTCGAATGATGAAATTTTGGTTTGAAATTTTCGGGTATTGAATTCACTAACTAACATGAATTTTGAATAGAAATTTGCAATGATTTATAACCTTCTAACAAATTTAAAACTTTTCAAAAAAAAAAGAGATCTTTAAAAATTGAAATATTTGCATTCAATTTTCCATTAATTAGCACTTTATCTCTTTGCACATACTTCTCAGATCTCACATTAACAGTGATAGTGTTGCAGACAGCCAAGGACAAAAACAGCAACAACAACAATGTAGATGTAGGTACAAACACTAAAGCATAATTCTCACTTTGTTTACCAGGGCTTAGGTTTTATAAGATATTCACACATCACATCCATATGCAGCAGTAGGTACACCTCCCCGAACAAGCACCAGAGCACCCACAGGGATAACGAGATGAAAAAGCGGTTTCAAACTCTGCGTCTGCATCCATCGAGTTTCCGGAACTCTTGGAAAGGACCGTTTTGTATTATGTAGATCCTGCATGTTTGCTCAAATCCTCTCAATCCGGTAATCTGAGACAACAAAAACCGCGCCATACCGCGTTTGGAATGTACCCTCCTATACTCGTAGTAGGTATATGAATCCCGTTAATACATGTGCATTCTAGGGTGCGCAAAAGTTTATAACAATTAGACACAACAAAGCGCACACATCATCGCACACACGTGCTCTGCCATACGCACCCATCAACATATCATATATGGAACTTGGAATACGGTACATCCTCACTAAACCGCATTTATGGCTGCGGCTGCGGATGGGGAAGTTGAAACTGTGAATAATGTCTGGCGGGGGCGAAGAGGCTTCCTATGATGGTTGGTTCAAAAACACAGGGACAACATATTCTCGTATGTATATCTACAGTCGACTCCGCTTTACTGCACTCCTCTTAACTGAAAAAATCTGTTAACTGAAACAAGAAATTTATTATGGGGGCTTTTTTCAACAGTTTCCATGCAAACTACTTCGGATAATTGAGCTTCGCTTAAGTGAAAACTCCTTTTAATTGAATCAAACAATCTTGACTCAAATAGAATATTTTCACCTATTGAGCTCCGCATAACTGAGACTATCAATGAACGCTGCCACCAAATTTTCAATTGAACACATCATTTCAATTTGAAATGTCAAAATATTTCTTATTTCTTCATTCTCGTACTTTCTTTAATTACATGCCGGTATAGCTGATTTTATATTTTGGTTTAGTTTTTGGCTTAGACGTTCTCAAAATATATAAATTAGTTTTTTTTTATAAAACTCCGCTTATGTGAAACTAGTTTCAGTTATCCGGAGTTCGTTTAAATGAGAACTCCGCTTAACTGAAACAAATTTTCTGCAATTTTTGTGTTCCAGTTAAGCGGAGCCGACTGTATACGTAATATCCTTACCGTTACCGTAGCAGCCGTAGCGTTATACACATTTAACGAACGGATTAGTATCCGGCTAATTTGAAGTCATTTAATTTTCATGGCACCTCTGATGCTTGACATTGTTATGTGGAGCTTTTGATTTCAACTGTAAATTGTCTTGTCTGCTAAAAGTGCTGCTCCTGCTGTTGCTGCCCGAAAAGCTAAGCTAAATGTAGTGAAGATAATGACTTGCATCAGACAAAGGTACATTTGAGGTTAGAGAGAAAAGTTTGTTATGGTTTATTATTACGGTTTGGGTAGGTGTGTGTGTTGGTGTCATTAAGAATTTTGTTTAAACAGTTGTTCACTAATTATAATTATTGTACCAAAACAATTTGTCTATTTTTTTATTTTATTTCAGCAGCGGCATAGAAACAAAAGAATTCTGTATTGGACAAAATCAATTGTACTAATATTATAAGGTTTCATAGAACATATCAATATCATGTGGTATGCAGCTAAGCCTTATTGAAGCACTTATAATTTTGAATTTAATCGATTTAAGTAAGTTTTGCCTTCATTATGTTCACTATATATTTTCCTTTCACTGCATCAGATTAATAAATAATTCATCACCACAAAGAAAAATCTAATTAATGCAACCCCATTCAGTAATAGCATATGTTTATCCTGTCCTTTTCTCGAAGGGCTTTCCATCCCTTATTCCATAATCAAGTCCCAAAGGATGATCTAGATCCGACAGGCAGCCAGCGCGCAAGCATATCAAAAAACTAGACCGCAATTTATTCTCCAGCGATATATAGTAGACCATCAGCCGGCAAATAATCAGACATTTACAAATGCGCTGTCATTAAGCTGACCATAAATATACACACATCACACATTCGACCAACTGTATTATAGCCATCAGCCAGTCCCATCAGCTTTTGGTATCAATTTCTATGCTCTTCTTTGGGATGAATCCTTTCAACGTTTTATACCACATTCCTTTCCCCTACCAATTCTCTTGATCCTCGACTAAAGATTATACTACAGGTTATTTTCTTTTTAATTTAACCCATATCGTTTCATTTGTGTGCACGCTCAAGAGAACACAACTCTCCGCCCGCCGCCGACCTCTTCAGTATTAGTTCATGGCGAGAATGAACTCTGTTAGGAATGATACATTTACAGTATGGAAAAGGAAAAGTAAAAGGATATTACTCTTCCCCGAAAAAAGTACTGTTATCTTCAACATGATGGTCCCATCATAGAACTATTTATTTTCACTCTACCGGAAGTAACGTAAATAAGTTAATACTTTGTGTAGAAAGGAAAGAGTTGCCATTCGGAACTTTAATATTTTGATTTATTATAGGTACATAGAATGTGATTTTTTTTTTTTTTATTTTTAAAAAAACAACACAAACATATATTTGCCAGTAAGACCTAAGGTCTTATAAATGATTGAACTTTTATCTTACTACACGGGCATAAATCTAACTTTACTTTTAATTTTAAAGTTGAAAGAGTATACACACTACTTTAAATTCATGCTTCAATACAATAAAGTAACTCTTGTAAATAATGCCACGCCCACCACAACACCCCATGTAATGCAATTTGAAATTGATTATACATTGCCAGATACATATTATGTCACAAATTGAGAAAAGCCAGTCCAAAAAGACAAAAAACCTCTTAAATATTGCTTTATTGAAAATTATTTGGACATCGTTTATTACTAAATAATTTGCGTTCGTCAGTCCCAAACTATTTGTGAAAATTAAAATTTTGTCGTGCGATGTTTTTTATATTTTTTTATTTTTGAAAAAAAAAAACATAAAAAACATTGCACGACAATTATAGGCAAATTGGAAAGCAAAAAAAATTCAATATAAGATTTATTTACCCTCTGGAAAAGGAACTTAATTACTTAAACCAATGACAATATTGCAAAAAAACATAGAAAACGTCGAGCGACAAATTCGAACTTATTACAATTAATTCACTACTAATTAACTGCTAATTATCCAATTAATTAATTTTCGATTGATGAATTTTGTTTCGCTAACCTCTCCCGGAAATTACGCCAGAAATATTTCTGGAAAAAATGCCAGAAAAACATTGAAATTTTGATTCTTTTTCCTAAGAAAATATCTAGAATTTTTAATATTTGTGGCTTCTTTTGCCGCAAATGTTTCTAGCCTCTTTTGAATTTTAAGTACGATAAATTTCTTTCGTTTTCCAAAAATAAATTCTGGCATATTTTCCCGAAGCCTTAATCAATAAGTGTACCACAGTTATTGGTCATAAAGAGTTTCAAGAGTTTCAAAGGTTTTTATTTTTATCTTGTTTTTGTAAAAATTATCACTTTTGTCCAATCATTAAAAAAATCATCCTTTTTAAATGGAGGTCCAATAGATTTTTTTTTTTAAGTTTGATTAAACTTTAAACATAAACTTTATTTTTTTTTGCTTTTGGAAAAATATCCAAAAATTGGGCTAGTACCTGTAGGTATATCGCAAATAAAAAAAGGATTGAGGCTGAATTCTTAAAAAAAATAAAGTGATTTTATGCCAAAAAAAAAAAAAAAAAAAAAATAGATAGAGCAGCGGTTTTCTTAAAAAATAATTCTTTTGGTTTAAAAAGTTTCCATAATATTAAAAAATAATTAGTACGCTAATTCTAAGTATTTAAAAATATATACACACTTGAGAACCTAATTTAAAAAAAAAAATCAATTTTTCAAGATTTTATTTTTTCATTGAAAATAAAGCCAACTAGTGGTCTTTATCTTTTTCACAATTTTTATTTGGTAAACCAAATTTTATCAAAGAGGAAAAAATTCCAAAACAGTTATTTGCTCTTTGCAAGCTTGAAAAAATTTCGATTGAAAAATTGCAAAGTGAAAAGCAGTAAGAAGTTGGTCAAATAGGACACCACTCATTTCTACAATAACTCAAAGAAACATTTTTATCAAGATCTTTAGAGCCGTTTCTTAGATAAAATAAGCTTAAGCTATGCTTTCGGTACTATTTCATACAGGTATACAGTTAACAAAAAATGAAAAAAACTTCTTGCCGAATTGTGCAGTTCCGTCAAATAATGCGGTTTTACTTCAAAATTGATGCGGAGACTACCAGAAACTTGACTTAATGCCTACATATTATAGGGTATGTATATGAGGAATGCTGCACCCAAGGCCGTAGCCAGACAAATATTTCGGGGGGGGGTATAAAGTGAGTGAATAAATACGTTTGCATAGTATATTTTTCGTCGGACAATTGTAAAAACTTTTTGATTAATAGTGCGGATAAAAAGAATCGATTCCCATTTTACTTTATTTTAGCACTCAAAAATCTCGAAAGGTGCAAATTTTTAGCAAAATATATAGAATGTCAGGTCAAAATGACAAAACACATGTAATTTGTGAGTTGTGACCTGCTCTGAAGCAGATCACAATTTTCAATTGTTTTTGTGACTCCCACAAGTTGTGACTTTGGGGGAAAATACGAAAAAGTCACAAAATTAATTTCACCACCTCTTATGACTTGTGAGGTATCAGTGATGGCGGGGAGAATCGGGCTGTTAGTGCAGAAATTTGGGAAAAAATTTAAATAAAAAGCTTTAATAAAAAAAAATAATTTCAAAAAAAAATTTCGAAGGGTTCAAACCCCTGTGACCCCCCCCCCCCCCCTCCTGGCTCAGCCTTGGCTGCACCCTTTACAACCCCCTGCTTGGCCCATATATAAAGTGTATTATATTTTTGATATCAAAACTTCTTTGAGGAAGCTACATAGTAAGAGTGTTTGTATAAGGCTTAAGAACTCTAAGCTAAATCTATAACTCTTAAAATCAAGCGGAGTTTACTTTTGAGCATTTTTATTTAATAAAATATTTTTTTCATCTGGCACTGCTGCATCATTTTTAACCATGAACCTTCTTTAATAGCTAAAACCAAAAGCTTCTACTTAATGATTTTGAATATTGTCATGGGATAGACATGCAAGTTCTATAATTTCCAACAGAAAAAAATTGCCTTCAACTCCTCTTGATGCCCAACAACTCTCAGGAATTTCTGGGTCATTTTTAACATTTCTTAGGCTTTCCTTTTTTGCCATCCCATTGGGAACTTTTAATGAATTTATGAGCTCAGTCAAACGAAAGATGGTCAGCTGTATGTTTTTATTTTTTATTTTTTGCGCCAGTAAAGAAGTTTACCAAAGGAAAAACAACCCCTAAGATCAAAGTTTCAATTTAAGTGATTTTATATTCTTTGGATTTTCCCCAACAAAATTTTTATATATTCAATTCCATACCCCATATTCTTTAACCAAACCATATCTTTCTAAACGGAACTAAAATTCGTTATCGAAATTTAAAATGTATTTCCATTCCGAAACGAAGCTATGGCAGCTTATAAATTTGTAATGTTGTCTGCTTCCAACATTTACCTTTTAAATTGTCAATAAAAGGGTGTAATTTGGTCGGTTTTTATGGCCTATTTACAGAAAGTACATCGATTGATTTCATTCGAAAGATTTCAATTTACTTATGTTTATCTCTGTTCTGCAATTTAATTTCACAGAGCATCAGAGAGAAAGTAGACAGCAGTAGCAGCTAACAGCACATCACTATGCCAGAACATCATCATCAACGTTTATTACAAGGAAAAGTATCTCACAATAATGAAGGGTGTATCTCCAATGTTGTTTGTATCTACGCATTTTAAACGCTTTTTGAGTTTTATCGTAAATGTTTTTTTTTTTTTTTTTTTTTTCTTTAAGGTGAATTATTAATTTTTCTATTTGTAGTGAAGGAATGTAGAACACCTTTTCTAAGCATTGGATGGAAGTAAAATGGTCTTTCATTTTGGAAGTACATAGTTTAAATAAATGCGAATCTTTTATACTTCTTGGGTTTTGGGAGCATCAAATGAAATTCATTTATTATAGGGTATTTGAAGTTTTATATAGAAAAATCAATTTCACTTCGGAATACGAAATAGAGTGTATTTTTTTTTGTTAGCACAGGTATTTATATGCATGTAGATTTTTGTATTTCTCTGTACATTAAACTGATGAAAACAGAAGTAAATTGATGAATACTGATGTATTTTCTAAAATTAAAATGGTAAGCATAGAGCACTATCACTATCATACTGTTCCGAATTTTCAATTGATAATTGTCACATTAAAATTCGATTTTAAGCAATCTACTTGATTCAAGTTTTGATCAATGAGAATGATGCAGACAATTGTGATTTATAAAAGAATATTAATTAGTTTTTTTTTTAATAAATTGGGCTTTTTAATATGCATGGGTCAATATCAATACATCAAAATATCAATATTTTGCACTCAAAAATTAACCCCCCCTAAAAACGCCTTATTTTGCTATAATTTATTTCTTCTACATATATAATTCTATAAAAATAACTTTCCATCAAGGGGTCACCGGATTTGATCAAATCTAATGGTTTTTAAAGGTCTTTTTTTACGAACGTCTATCTATATTTTTTTTTTAATTTTATTGCTGGGGATAGAAATGGCAAAAAATCTCTTATTTAGGTATCAAAGTGAAGCAACCTAAAATAACTTAATTATTCTTCAGGGAGGGTGCATTCCGTGTTTAAAAGACTGCATTATTAGATTTTTTTGTACTGTTTTCAATTTCGTTGCTTAAGTCATTTAATTGAAATAAAAAAGGGTGGTAAAATTTTCGGTGTTTAAATCCGGATAACGGGTGAACATAAAACAAGTTTGTTGAAATTAATTCTGCTAAATAAAACAAAATAAAAAAAAAATTCGTTACGAAAAGTGATGGAATCCAAAATACAGTAGTCCCTCAATTTCGCATTACTGGAACTTTTTTTCAGTGCAAGGAAACTGATTGAGGCAACAAAATTACCTACACAACTGGCAGGTGATGCTCTCTTAATGGCAGCTGCATTCAAAACCTTCAAATATGCCTAGACAAATAACAGTTAGTAAAGTCTTTAATATCGCACGCAAAACTAACAAAAGAAAAATATGAAAAAATTACAAAAGAAATTCACATTTTAGAGTCCGAAAGTTTCGAAAGTTCACATTATAGAGATAAAAATGTAAAGTTTTGGCGGTTCACATTTTAGAGAAATTGACAATATCGGTAATTCACATTATCGAGGGAATACTGTATTAATGTTTTTTGTTTTTATTATTTTTAATTTTGACTCAAATTTTTAACTTTTTCATCTAGTTATCGTCTGATAAGATCAAAAAAACTTTTTTTTAAATAAACTTTTTCCACTCTTAAAAAAAAAACAAAAACTACCTAGGGACCCCGCGGCTCTTGAGATTTTTTTTTATAGATGTTCTTTTTTTTTACTGTGCAATGCACGCATAGAGCAGATAATTTCATAAGATTTTTTATATTGTAACACAACCCGAAATTATGTTGATTTACAGTTCTTTTTCAACAAAATAGAAGAATTGGCACCCCTTGAAATAGCTATATCTCCAGCCAAACAAAAATAAAACGAATTAAAATACCTAAAATTAATTCGTAAGCAATTGGTGGTAGCACCCTTAAGTTGTTGTTGTTGTTCAAAATTCAATGAAATTGACGGAATAAAGAATGGTCAAGTCTAATAAACTGACATTCTAGTATGAATAATACAATACAAATAATAATAAGAAGAATTTGTGTTTTTTTTTTTCAACAGAATAGAAGAATTTGTGTTTTTTTCATATATGTCACGAAAAATGGCACGTTTTTTTTAGAAAATGTGGCACGTTAATTTTTGTATCGGGCAGCAATATGTAATTTGGTATGTACATGGACATAGTGTGTGTTTGCGACCACTTACGATAAATACTAGTGCTTCTGAGCGACAGCGGTTGCGGTACTCTCCAAAGCGATGTAATGATAGATTCCACTTTTAGGCCATCAACAAACCCGAGTGATCAATTGGTACATCTTTAAAAATCTTCTGTTCTTCGTTCGAGATATGTATTTCCGTTTTTTTTGTGATTTTTTAAGCTGGCGATTATCAGCCTTGAAAATAGCAGTTTTGCATCCAAACAAAATTAGTGCGCCGTATTTTCTTAAAAACAAATAAATTAGTGAAAATAAAAAGGCATGATCGTGTCACTTCGGAAACGCTGGGTTATATTGGTTGATATTTCGTAACATGGTGGCTCCACGAGAAAGATTTCATAGAATACTGTATTGCATGCTAAGAAAATTGCTCATGGAGGCTACTCATAGTATTCTAAAAAAAATTTCTTGCCACATATTACTTTGCTCATAGAAAGCTATGAATAGTATTCTATGAAGAATCAATTTTCCCTTTGACATCTGTGGGTTTGTTTCAATTTTTTTTGTTTCGTGTTTTTTTCGAATGTAATTAATTTATTGCAGATGCCAAAAGGAAGTTTTGGTCTTTTTCTTATGGATTTAAGTAAAATTGACAATAAATCAATTCTTTAAATTGTTTTAACTTCATAAATTTGCCCTGTGAAATTTTTAGAGACAAATAAAATATAAAGCTATTAAATGCCCAACCAACATTTTATAGTATACCTACTATCGCTCTTTCTTTCTATCGAAAGTGACAGATAGTAATCTATAAAATATTTCAGGTGGATACATCGTGTAAGGAACAGATGAAAATAAAATGCACGGCTGGGTCACACGAACTTGCTCTTGTAGTATAAGTTTCTTCGAATTTTAAAGATTGAGTGTAATACATATTATTAATAATTATATATGTACTTATCCATTTAATAAATTGAAGAATGAAAATTTGAATATGAGAAAAAAGCATGAAAAACGTTCTTTAAATTAATAAAACAAGTACTTAAAATGTTTTAATCTCAGAATGAAGAAAGCCATTTCAACTCTTAAAAAAGTTCGAATTTATGTAGAAAAAATTTTAAAAATCTTTGAAGCGGTTTTCTTAAAAAAATAATTTTTTATACATAAAATTTCTTGAAATTTTTAAGAAACAAAATTTGGTATGCCATTTTTAAGAATATAATAATATACAGCTAAAACCATTATTTCAAAAAAAAAATCATCAACCCGTTTAAAAAAATGATTTTTCAAAAAAAAAAAATTTTAACATTTTTTTTAAATCCAAAAAATATTTTTTTGAAAATATTTTTGTATGCAGTATTATTCAAATTTGATATGACCTCCTAAGTAAAAACTTTGATCAAAATCGGTTCAGTGGTTAAGGAGAAAATTGAAAATAAAAAACAAACGGTTCTATGGCAGGTACCGTACATAACGGTTTTTGGTAATTTTTTTTTCACCAAAATATAGACCATACCACTACTAATACATACAAAAAATTAAAAAAAAAATTGTTAGAGCCATTTTTGGGATAAATAACTTTTTTTTTTAAATGGTAAAAAATAATACGATCACCAGATGCTAAAACTATTTCTTATAGTTTTTGAGATATTGAAAAAAAAAAAACAGAGGAAAAAGAATTTAAATTATAAACGGCAATTTTTGTTTGCGTCAAATTAAAAGACAAAAAAAAACAATTTAAAAAAAATAACGTGCAATTTTTTTTTTCAAAAACTTTAACTTATCGGCTTATAGGAAGGAACATTTTGAATTGAATATACCTGAATTTAAACCCTAAAATCTTTTTTTTAAAAAGTGAACAACATCGTTTAACCCCTTGTGGTACAAAAATTGCACACCGAGTTTGTGCTCCCTTAATTCTCTGTCAAGTTAAATAAGTATTTAAACATTAAATTTTACACAATAATTTCATAGGAATCAACTCTAACTGACAAGCTCAAAAGATATAAAGTGCAACACTCTCATAGCAAGCATGTATTTTTTCAAATCTGCAAGGACAAGTTCATAGGGGGCGATATACATATACATACATATGTGATGCGGTCTAGGTAAAAACAAAACACTGCATTTGAAGCATTTTCACAATGACGATATAACGGTAGAAAAATGTTTGATAGGAAGGGCTACATCAACTTAGAAAGTATCCCTCCAGCTTAGCTTTCCATCTTCTTTGTTTTTAGCTGACATAATGCACAAAATATTCTCGCATCAGTTAAGTTGACGAGCCAGCTACACATATTTACACAAATGTTTCCCCATATATGTACTATGTAGGTATCTATAAAAGTTGAGTACAGCGCCCCCTCTAGGGAGCCATATGAAAAACATCATGCAGCCATTGAAAACAACACGAACTTGAGTAAATTATAGGTATATACCGCATCGCCATAGACCGACCGCCTTCCCGCTCAGTAAACAACCGCAGAGGAAGTTGTGAGTCGACCTCTGTCTAAAGTGCCTTAAGGAATAGGACACTTCAAGAGCGAACCATAAGACCTCCATACTTCTCCTGACTCCCTTCTCCACATCATCAACGTCATCATCATCATCACTGACATTCGAAAAATATTTTCCACTTTTTTTTTCTCAGTTTTATAGTTCTATGTTGTTGTTCTTTTCACATATACAAAAGGAGATTCAGTTCCTGCTGCAAAGTCAACATCTGCACCAGCTTCAAAGCAAGTCCCATGTGTCTGCGTCAGAACTGAGCATACAGACAGAAAGACAGTTAGCCAAACGGAATAATATAAATTTGCACTGTTTTCTAAAACTCCGCAAACTTTCTAGAATCAGAAGTGGGATGGCGCAAAGCAAAGGCCCCCGCTACCGTAACCATAGCTTTTTGGCCAATGCAGTTGTGCGGCACAGTCTTTGCATGCATGTGGCCCTCTGCTCTGTGGTGCTCTACTCCGTCTGATGCATGTTTGTGCGGAATAATATCGCCATTTGTAAATATTTACTCGTGTAACTACATTTATGAGGAGCCACATCAGTAGCAGGAGCATTAAACACTACACTGACTCCAGCTACAGCGGAGCTACTTTTGTATTCAAAGTTCCATCGGTCTTCAGAGAAAATCCCAAGGGAGGTCGAAACAAACGATGACTCGCTCAACTCAAAGCCATGTTTAAAGAAGTTCTCTTTGCAGTTATACTACCTTCGAGCGGTGAAGAAATATTTGCTTCCTGGTTGCTTTTTACAACCCCAAATGCACATTGTAGAACTTGTGTCAGGCCAAAAGCAGGTTCTTTACGCAATGGCTTTAGAGTAGGTGGCGCGATGGCAGCGCTGCGTGGGTGGTGCAGAACTTCTTAGATACGAACAAAAAAAATAAACATGTGTGAAGTTCGTAGGATGAGTTTGTGAGAAACCTAGCTCTACTCTGGCATGGCTAAGATGCACGTGTCCAAAAACCTGAGGCATTTCTCTGGGAATTATAAGAGCAGGAGGGGAGGCAAGTGGGAGTGTTTGACCAAGACTGAATACACCAACATATGAGAAACACTTCCTTTGGATAGTTGTTGCCATAAAAATTCCTTTGTTGTGTCTTTTCGGAAGAATGTTTCTTCATCCATTTATTTTGTTCTTTCTTTATTTTATCATTTTTTTTGTTTTTTTTTTTTTACTTTGCCCAACAGTTGGCTTGTTATGTTGTGGCATGTTACGATGCAATTACTCAAACTGGGAAGGAGTCATGTTGTCCTGCCAACATCACTGATATGTGCCAGGCTCTGGAACAAGAGTTTCGAATAGTTTATATTATAAGGGGCAGCTTCCTTCGCACTGTCATGTTTATTTTTTTTTTGTTTCGTCCTTTTTGTACTGATAAACCAAAAGGATTGGATTTGGATTCTTGGTTTGGCAGCTGGAATTGTTTGTTTTTTTTCTTTTTGCTGAGAAAAAGTTTATTGAATTCTTGATGGTAGATACTGGTGGTGACTTTGTTGGTTAATAAAAATTGAGGTGTTAAACGAAATTCAGAAGTTTCGAAATAGTTTTGTTCTGTGCAACATCAGACATTTATTAAAGTAAGAAAATACATACATAACACCCTATTCCGTGCAATGTAACAAATAACATATTTAGATTTGCTGACATATGCAGCTGGTCAACAAATTCCATAAAAATTTAGTTTGAAGAAATTACCCAAATTTTTTTAAAAATCTATGCTCAAAAAAAATAAATAGAATTCAACAATTTGAAAATGTTTGAATTTTTGATTTTTTTTTTACTCATATTTGCACCTACTGGCGATTTTCCTGAAAGAAACATTTTTATAGATTTTTCAAAATATCGATAGAAAATTTAATGTTCTGCAAAAATGTACAGGTATTCAATTAAAACTTACAAATTCAACTTAGTTTTCTAGTTATACCTGCAGAAAATTTACAAATTATCCAGTGTCACAGAATAAATCGTTATAACATTTAAAAACATACCAAAACGAATTTTTCAAAAGCCTCCGATTAGTAGGTATAGTTGACACTGGGTGATACGGATACAGCAACCAGAGCCAGAATTTGCGTGCGTACCAAAAAAGTAACGTTTTAAGTTTTATTTCATTCGCTAGGTTAAAATTACTTAATTAAAAACTTGCCTATGTAATTTGGTTCAAAACATGTCTTCGCCAACCTAGTGTATTACAAAAAATATTAATTTGCATATTTTAATGGACGTCAAGATATCTTTTCAGTCATTTAAATTAATTTACATTTCTATACTTTTGCCATTTCCGTGTGAACCTTATTTCGAAGTACAAAAAAAAAGGGTTTTCTTGAGTTGCATAACAACAATAACCATAACTTATAGGACAACCTTAAAAAAAAAAAGGAAAGCCAAAATCCAATCCCAATCCTAGAAATTTACATTCTTAAAACGATAGTAAAATAATAATAAAAAAAAAAAAAAACTAAACCTAAGACCATCGCCACAAAAGAGATTAAGTCCCGACAAGACAAATAATGGTCCCGGGTGTTAGGACTGTTTGAAATATAATTTTACTTATTTTCTCTCTTTTTTATTTTTTTTTTTTGTTCTCTCTAATTTTTAACAAGAAAACGGACTTTATATTTTTTAGCTTGGTGGTTGTTAATAAGAAGCGCGCCATGCCTTCCAAAATAGATTAAGGATACATCCTGCTGTGAGATAAACAGCAAAAAGCTGTAAGTTAAAAAAAAAAACGACAAAAAAGAAGGCACAGCAGGATCTTAAAATGACAATTTTTTGTTTGAATCTTAAAAAAAAAAAATTAAATACAAAACTGATGAAGAGGATAAATGCAAAGGAGGAAAACAACTCCATACCATCTACACAGAAACAAAAAGAAAGTGAGGAAAAAAACCTCAAACTGTTTTAATTGTCCTTTAGAAGCGAAATTTATTGTTTCGTCCTTTTAGATTATTCTTTCCATTTAATCTGATATAATTATTTCACTTCATGAGAATTTTTTTTTTCATGTTGTTTCATATTTATTATTCTTTTAGGATTAAAAAGATTTTCGAAGCAAAAAAAAAGGCAAAAAATCTACGTTTCAATCAAAATCTTCTTAATGTGTACCTACCAGTGGCGTGGCGTCCATATAACACGATTCCTATCGAGTTACCTTTTGAAAATCTCAATCATGTTTATTAAAAAACGAGCAACATTAATCTAAATTATTAGAAAATTCCCTAAATATGTCGAAGAAAACCGTATTATTTTTTTTCCATAAGAAAGCAAAATAATAACTCGGTTTTCTGCGTCTTATTTCGGGAGTTTTAATACAAATAAATTAGCAAAAGCAAACAGAACAAGCTTGTTCTATCCAGCGAAAAATTTTAAAAAATCTATTTGTGTTTCTTGTGGGGTATGAAGTTGTAGAAAAGAGAATTTAGTATGTCTCACTGTTGTATGAAGTTCATTGAGCAGGGTAGGGGTAGTTTTCTGTGCAAAAAATTAATTTTAATTCGAAAAAATAACACGCTTTTTTTCGTCTTATTTCAATAACTTCGTATGTGTCTCGCTGCGTTGCTGTGTGAAGTTTGCTGTGGAAGTCATGTAGGTTTTTCTTTAAAAAATACAGTTCATACACCTTTTTATTTTATTGTAAAATTAAACTTTTATGACTCTTTCTATACAAAATTTGTAAATCAAAACTTATATCATGGCGTGGAAAGCGATATAGACAATTTAAGGTAGACATTTATAATTTAGTTACCTATACGTTTTCGGGTGACTAATTTTTCTTCGACTTACCATTTGAAATCATCCACGCCACGCTACTGGTACCTACCTAATTTATAATTGTCACTCAGGGGGAAAGCTTTTAAACTATTAAGCTTTAAGGACGTTTGATTTTAACTTCCTAAAGTTTAAAAATACCTTCAAACAAATATGGTCCAATCACTTATATTTTTTTAATCCCAAAGATATTAAAGTAAGCAAATTTACTGCTTCCGATTATTTATAGAAAAATAAATTGAGAATTTTGAGATCATCGATCAGTTTAACCAGCATTTTCTCAATTAAAAAAAAAAAAAACTCCCATACAAATGAGATGGGAGCGGGTCAAAGTTCTGGATTTTAAAATTCTTATATATCAAAATTCTTTTGTTTTGAAGAAAAATTTGAATCTTACTTCTTATAGTAACTCACTATTGGCGATTTACGTTTATATTTAATGACAAAACGAACACAATAATTGTTTAACAATATTTAATTTGTTTTTACCATAAACATTTCTTTTCCTTCTTCCACCATTTTGTTTTGGTTTCATTTAAAAAAAAAATTCGAGGTTGTAATCAAAATGGATATACTGCCGTATTAACTGAAAATGACGTATCTACATTTTTTTTTATGATTATAGGAACTTACTTTGTCGTTTTTTTAATAGTTTTAAAACTATTTTTAATATAAAAAAAAGGTTGTGTTTCGATTGCTTTTCTGCTCAAAAAGAGAGATACGGCTTTAGTTATTAATAAAAACGATCCCAAATATTTCAAATTTTGCCTTAACTCAAAAAATCGTGTGATATGTCATTTTCTCTTAACACGGTATACATAATAAAATAGTAGTGTTTAAATGTTTTTTTTTTTTTTTAATGCTGAATGAAATCTTTTAGCTTAACAATAGCCCATTCTTAGAACTTATTGTTATAGCTTATATAGGCTTTTTTTTTTATGGATTTAAACAGATACGGAAATTCTAGATTCGTATTTGAATTTAGCACACCAAAAACCATACGGAAAGTATAGTCTTGTTTCTGCTATACAATAACTATTGTAATTAATATCAGCAAATGAACAGTTTTGCCTCACTGCTGTGGTCCGTGCGTCTGTGCGTCTACTGCAATTTGAGCTAGAGCCTCAACGGGTAAAACAATTTGCTTCAAATCATTTCGATTTTTTTCAAATATTCTCAAAAACTTCTCTAACGATTTTGATTAAAATTCGTGCCTGCATAAAATGACCATAGTGGTTAAGTAAACTGCATTTCAGGTTTTTGTCAAAAAAAAATCGCATTGTGGAAAGTTATTCACGTATTATTTTTTAATTTTTGCTATAAATTTCAAACAAAAAAAAATCATACGAAAAATTAGTTTTTTAGTACTTCTGACTTTTTAACATTTCCTTGTTAAAAATAGATTTTTTGACTCCAAAAGCAAGTTCGTGCGATCCAGATCTTCTTCTCTTAAAAGAATACCTCGAGCAATAAAGACTTTTCTTCTTAAAAAGGTCTCAGTAAGCAGCACATCAGCTTTAGAAAATATCCCTAGGTCGACAAAGTTAAACACAAAAAAAACAAAATTTTTCATTTGAATTCAATCGGAAAACAAATTACCATGTCATGTCTAATGAAAAATGACATTTCTTATCTCTTGACGTGTGTATAACAGAAATGACATTTACTGACGGGGGTGGCAGCGTATCTCTTTGTGCACATACTTGTACCATATCGTTACTATATACGATGGCGACGTACGGCAGGCTAAGCAACAGAGTACCTATCCTTTTGTCTCTTTTCATTAAACTTGTGTCGAGGACGAGGGGGCAAAGGGTTGAAATTTAAATCACCTGCACGACGATATATTGTGTTACATGTGAGAGTTGTATTGTGCGGGGGAGGAATGAGAATCTGTTGTCAAATTGATGTTTACAATTTCCTCATTCAGATTCACATCCCCTATAGCCAGCCCCATGCTCTCATAAGAAATGGAACCCATACCCGGGAAAAATGTTTTCAATTTATGACACAGCTTGAGCGTTATCTTTGGTTTGCTACGTACGTCACTCCGTGCTGTGTGCCGCTCATATGAAGTGGGCCTCATTTCCTTCTGTACGTCCCAACTCCTTTTCAAGGCAAAAAGTTACAAAAAAAAACGAAATAATCAAATATACATCTTCGAAGTCATATCGTGTGCATAAAATGTCACCGCAGTGATTTTTAGATAGATATATTTTTTATATTGAGCTGTCATAACCAGTAATGTCATGCTTTCTATGCCGCTTTACAGTAGCGGGAGAGTACAGTTGGAAGTGATGGTGGGTAGGTGATTTCGGAAAACACCCCGTCTAAATGGGTAGCGACATCTATATACAGCATGACAGAAGATTCGCTCTTCTCTCGCAATTGCTTCTGATTTTGTACTGATGATATGTTGTGATTTCTTTTATTTGTTTTTTTTTTTTTTTTTTAGTACAATGTGAGGGTGAAACTTTGATAATTTGATTACACACAGAAACAAGTGATTGAATTTTAAATCCCACAGCTATAACGAACATCATCGTAGTCGTACCAACTGCAAAACCTCTATAACAGGAAGGTTTAGTAGGTTCAAAAAATATGTGATATACATACGTATACATACCTATACTACACTTGGCCTAGAAAAGTTTTTAAATTGTTTATTGATTTATTGAAAAGTTATGTTGGTTGAAAATAATATATATTGGTTGCCCAACTCCAATGGGGAATCATGATAGAAAAATTTAATTTAAGTTTCATGTTTCTTAAGGAATCAATAAATAATTGAAAAATTTGTTTGGTAAATCTTTGCGTCAAAGGAGTGGGAGTAAAAAGTTTTTAAGAACATTTTAGGAGAAAATATTGCGTAGGCTGACACTTTATAAATTTAACATTTAAGTATCTACAAATTAGTTTTTTTTTTTTTGATCTATTAAATTCCTACTTTAGCAAGGAGTTGTAGATACGGAGATGTAAGAATATATGTATTTGGTACATTTCTGCTTACTTGCTTATAAAATACAATTAAAGTCTTTAAAGTTTCAATTTTTGAATTTTATCCCTAAGGAGTCCAAATAACTTTCACTATGGGCATTTTTGTAAAATAGAATTTTTTTTAAATTCACATTTGCAATTACTGGTGCTATGACCAAGTGGACTTGCTCAAGTGACATAAGACCAAATATGTTTGTTTGGCCTTATATCGCATTAAGAAATTTATATCAAGCCAAATTTAACCAAATTTTACCAAAGCAACAAAAATTCTTTTTAATTGGCCTTATGTCACATTGCCTTAAATTTTTTTAAACAAAAATGTGAGTCGTAATTTTGAAATTAATTATTGTATACCTACAAAAGTCGTTTTATTTTTTGTTAACAAAAATTGTTAAATTTGCCCTTAAAAGCAGGTAAATCGTGAAAACCATATTTTCTGAATTGGATTTTTGTTTGTACGTGAATAATTCGGTTGAACATCATCCGATTTGCATAGAAAGGAACATTATGATTTAATTAATTTAAACTGGTATGAACCTCGCCAAGTCAACTATTTTACCTTTTTTAACAAAATAACATATATATTTTTCTATTGATGTAGAATTTCGGGTAGTACTAGTACTTAATATCTATAGCTTCATATATGTACATACATGTACATAGGTATTTTTGGTAATAAAAAAAATTAATATAAAAATTGTGCGACGAATTAGATGAAGCTATCATTTGAAAGATGGCACCATGGTTATGTTAACACCAACTTGCTAAACTTTTTAAAAATTCATAATGATCAAACGACAGGGGGGTTCACTATTCAAAATTAAAAGTAAAGCTGTGATGCAGAGATTTTTAAAAATAATTAATATATGCCGATCAAAAAGTACGTATACGCCACAGTGACTGTGCTAATACTTATTTTTGATTATTTATTTTAAAGGGTCTGTTATATACAGTGTATCCCAAAAATCAACATCAAGCGGGTACCAGATGATAGGGTAGGTTATACTGACTCATTCTGGAAAATGTAAGAAAAAAAATCATACTCGCTTGGTTAAGTAATAATAGCAATATTATGTAAGAAAAATAATGAAAATCGATACCATAGCTCATATTTTTAGATATAGTTGTCACAAATTTTTAAATTTTTGCAGTGTTTTCTTTTTTTACGTAATCCTTAATAACCATGCCGTAGATCGCAACCACAAATCCAAGACTAAATATTGTTAGTTTCGTAAAAAAAATAAAGTTTGACTGAGTCATGGTACAAAAAAATTTTTTAAAGCTACACAACTTTGACACTTCATGTTTTTAAGAAAATTTACTACACTGCCCTCGGAAAGTTATTTAAAAAAATAACCAATTTCATCTTGATTTCAAAATGGTACAACACTTGCTACTTATTTATTGGTACGAAATATGATTTCTTTTTTTTTTTTTGCAAAATTACCTCGTTTCACTTCATATAACTTTTACGTGAATACTGCTTTTTTGTGCTTAAATATCGGTTTTACAGAGGTATATGTGACAGAGGCACTTAAATAAAACACTGTTTTCCGTAAAATAGAGTGAGACAGATCAACACTACATAAGCTACGCTACAATCTACGTTCGGTACGCTACGTTCCTGCTTTTATTAGCAACTTCGCTTACGCTATACGCTTTTGTGTTACCCTGGATTCGATTAGTTTTGTGAAAATTATTTTAGCTATTATCTAGTATTAGGTACTAAAAACCTTTCGCGAATAGCGTATTTGTACTTTTATTTTAGTTTATAGCTCACGTGCGGAAACACTTCTCGGTGCTATGAAGGGCAATATTCTCAAAATTTCTTAATGAATCCAACCGTATAGGTGGCAAAATTTAGCTAGCTGCATTCTATTTAGAAATATTTGGCCCAACTGTTGCAAAACTCGAACAACTGACGTAATATGCAAACCCAGGCGAGATATAGTCTAGGTCGTAGTGACTTTTTCTTGACATTTTCTAATCAGAGAACATGTGAAATAACTTCTCCATACTTAAAATACTCATTGTCGTAGCTGTGGTGACCAGCAGGAAAAGGAAATTGTTTTTAATTTTTTCTGAAATGTCCCTCTATGGCCAGAATAAGGGCACAATCATCTTGAAAATCTTTTTTTGGTGACCTAAATTTAACACTCCAAAGAACACTCCTGAAGATCAACGACTTTGCCTCTTTCCTCAACGTGGGCGAAATGGCTGTAAGATGAATTTTGGTATAGCTCCCACACCATTTCTTCTGTCAGACTCCCTAGACCTCAAACAAGTGGAAAACATCTGATTTCTAAAGTCAACAAATTGGCCAGCTTATTATTTTGACCCGCAAATCCCTCTTATAAAATCACAAAGGTCAAACGAGTTATGGTATTGAAACGGTGCGCTTAACTGAGCTAGGTTAAATCGAAGCCGTTTTTTCTACCTAGAAAGTGAAAATATGCACTTCCAGAAGTAAGTAAAAAATCGTTTTGAAAGAAAATGGCCTTAAACAGCAAAAAAAGACGTCAATATTGAAAAGTCTATATACAAAGTGCCTGATGCTAAGTATTTAAAAAGTTGCCGTACATTCCATTCTTTCAAAAGGCTGCAAAACTTTTAAGAAACTTAAGAGAAAGTACTCAAGTATTGGATTCTTTTGATGGCATTAAATGATTACGTTATTAGAATGAGATTTATTTTTGAACTTAAAATACTCGGTATTCTGCAAAACTATTCAACTGGAATTCCAGAAAGAATAAAGTATAAATGCAAACTTTATCTTTCAGATTAATCAAAAAATGTTCACTTTTACTTGGCTTCGCCTGATGACTGTTGCAAAGCCATCACGACTGATGTTTACTCCTTCGAAGTCATTTTGATTTGCTTAAAACTTTCATAAACTCATAAAGAAACACCTCTGTTAAAAATCAAGATCCACCTTGCATGCTTGTATAATATTTTAGTATTTATCTAGGAATGAATAAAATTTGAATACAACCGCAATAGAAAAAAAAAGATCTAAAAATAGAAATTCTTTTTCATTTATGGCTCTGCCTTATATAACTGTTATCTATGCGCCGTGGCAAAATTTTTAAAACCATGTATCATTCTTTAAGAACTTTTTGACATTAATTTATTTCAATAGCAAAAAAAGACACAACTCTTCCCGCAAAATCCATCAAGAAGTATAGAAAAATCTGCGATGTCAAGGATATTATTAAAATTTTGCCCTGAGAATTCTAAACTGATGGCAACTTCAGAAACAAGACGTTCGAAAATAATTCCATCATATATGTCACACCCTTAAACCTTGACGGCTTGCACCAAACCATCATCGCACTCCTACTCTGCCCCCATCTTGCTAAAAGCTTTCGTAAGCAATATGTTGAGTTAATTTTTTCTTAGACTTTTACCACAGACTTTCTTGAATATCAATTTTCTTCAAACAAACACAAAAAAAAAAATAAAAACAAGTCCTTTAACACCACCCGTGGAGATGCAAAAAAAAAAAATAACAGCAACAGCTGTTTCGGTTTCTGAATTTCGGTGTATCGAAGTTTGCTAGCTTTCAATATAGCAGTGATGATGCGGAGGATGGAGTTCCCCACACTCCTTCGATATTATAACCAGCTATTATCCTCGCCAATTCCCAAAAGCATCGTTAGCGTACAGGAAGTCTGTCTTAACGGGGGGACTGTGTTCCCAAAGTATAGACAACAACAGCAGCAGAAGGAGCAAAAAAATCTATGACACGATAAATGCTCTGGCATAAAACTTTTCTCCTCCAAAAAGGTATTAGACAATTTTTGAGTAGGTTGGCTCGTAGCAAAAAAGTTTGTTGGTTTCACATCTTTTTCCTTGCATTGATAAGCATTGTTAAAGTTTCCAAAACGAGTGGTTTCCATTCAAGAAAAGATGCCACCACCATCACCATCATCAGGGGTTATACGAATTCTATACGACAACGACATCAGATCTGTCACTCTTGCTTGATTGGATCACTTGTTCTTTTCGAGTGATGTACATAATTCCTCCGTTTTTTGGTTTTTTGCCAGCTACAAAAGTTGTTCCTTACTTAAACATAACATCGTCTTGTTTCTCATTGAATAAAACGAATGTTCAACCTCTGCATCGTTAAATATCGAAAATTATTATTGAATGAGAAGACAAATTGGCCACCCATTCATAGGTTGAAGCAGAATGGGCCTAAAAGAACACAAAGTCTGTGTCTTGTGTCCACTTTGTGTGTTAAAAGTTTCTTCGTCAGTCCACCCGATGCGCAGTTTAAGAGAGGCAGAGGTTGGGCTAATAATGGCTGATTATGCGGTACGAAATAGTGAGGCATGCGGGGATTGGTAAGGAAGTTCGATGCTGATGTCAGGAGTTCTTTAGATTGTTACTGGATGGAGCAGGCAAGTTGGTTAAACTAAAAGTTTTTCTTGTGCTATTATGGCTCTGTTTTTTTTTTTTGTACCTATTTATGCTGAACAAATTGGTATTGGTATCTCGGGAACTGAAGAAGTTTCCTTCTGATTTTTTTTCTCAAAATGTAATTAAGTTACCATAAGTGATGAATTGAAACTTTACTGAGATTGATAATGTTTTTTTTTTTCTATTAGGTATGGTACCGTTGCCTGACTTTTAAATAATAAAGAGAAAAGTTTTTCGTTGATTAGAATAAAATTCAACGAATGAAATCAAGGTGGTTAAATAGCAGCTTATCATACACTTTGATTAACAGAGAAATATAAGTTCAAATCGCAAGAAGTTAAGTGCTTTTTTTAAGTTTACATTGCGGT
The DNA here is from genome assembly GCA_947049315.1 of Epistrophella euchroma. NCBI lineage: Eukaryota > Metazoa > Arthropoda > Insecta > Diptera > Syrphidae > Epistrophella > Epistrophella euchroma. The sequence goes on along the minus strand of OX346248.1, from coordinate 28,389,817 downwards.
AAATCTTATCAAAAATGTTACAAAACTAAATATATTTTAAGGGTCTATTTTCAAGTGACTCACATATTAGTCAACAACAGAGTTTTCGTTAAGCCACTTGTGCTAATGATAATTGGCATTATCCAAACAACAAAACAAGCGTAATTGGTTTGGCTGTGAATAAGATTAGTATACGATAGCATACCTGAGAAAGGAATCTTAACATGATCGATTCAGGCATAAAGTCTTTTGCATATGGACTCCATGTTCAAAATACCATCTGAAAGAAATCCAAGTCCTGCTCCATGGGACAGAAGCATGGGTTTTGTCTAGAGCGATAAAATGTACTCTCTTGATTTGAGAGGAAGATCTAGAATTTTATAAGAATTGTCTGAAGCAAACTTTAAAGAAAAGCAAACTAAACGGCCTATTTTTCAAATTATAACCTAGATTTCGCCTAGTGGCAGTTATACAATCGTGGGTTTAATATTAATTCGTATGGTAATTCATCGATTTCGGCGGATTAACCGAGGCTTAGCGATGATTCAGACATGTACTTGGCTATTTTCATATACTTGAATTTTGGCCATCGTTGAACGTCAGTAATCCGCCAAAATCAGCGAATTAAATATCCTGATGAAATATTGAACAAAATTTGTACAACTGGTCCGAAATCAAAAATTGACTAAGAAAATGTAATATAATTTATTTTCTTATTTTTTTGCAAACCGAACTGAGAAAATTAAGCTTAAATAACCGTTTCACTTTATTGAGATTGCGGTACTCTGAAATATTGGTAATCTTTTAGCTCGAACTCGAAGCGTTATTGAGCCTATTCCTCAGAGTACAGGATTCCCAACATTTTTTCGATTAACTATGATATTTTTCAGAATTACGTGTAACAAGAAGAACCCTTACTAGTTTTTGAGATAATTGAAAATACAAATAAAAATACGTTTTCCCAAAAAAATAAAAAAGAAAAATTATGAATAGTAATTTATTTTTTGTATCATAAAAATAACAAAGCAAACAAGCAGTATAAAAAGGACCTTTCGTTTTTTTTCTAATTTCCCCAAAATTAAATATTTAAAACAAACAGTGGCACTAAATAAAACATAATTTTGAAAAAAAAATCACAATTTTTTTCTATAATTTTGTCTTTTTAATTTAATTCCTCAAAAAAAAAAAAAAAACAAATAAAAGAATGAAATAAATGTTAAAGCATTTCATCTGAGATTAAAGCATTTTAAGTACTTATTTTATCAATTTAAAGAACGTATTAAATGCTTTTTATCCATATTCAAATTTCCGTTCTTGAATTTATTAAATGGATAAATACATAAACGTATAATTATTAATTATGTCTGTTATATTACACTCAATCTTTAAAATTCGAAGAAACTTTTACTATTTTTATTTTTGAAGATCGAAAAATTCAAACAATTTCTGTCTTTTCTTATATTATATAAGTTTTCTTATAAACTATTATTTTATTTTCATTTTGTATTTTATTTTGTACTAGCCTTTAGCCGCAGACTACCGCTTACCCAGCCTTTTTTTTTTTTTAATAAAATAACAAAAATTTATCAGTTAAAAGAATTCAATAAAATGAAAAATTGCGTATACGCCCTAGTGTACCAATATCTTACTTCAATAATTCCTCCGTTTCTCCACTTTTCGAGGTCTCTGAAATACAAATCCATCATTTTTAAAGAGAGAATTCTGTGACATGTGAGTACGCACTTTCGAACGTTCGTAGATTTCGTACGTTTATATGTCCGTGAGCTCGAATATACATATCTTGAGAACGAATAAAGATATCGACTTCAAATAAATTTTATTTTATAGCTAATATGTACATACATAGTCATAATGTGCAGTATGGATTTTCAAAAAAAAAATCAATTTGCTATTTGCTTATTACACAGTAATTTAACAAAAAAGTTGTAAAATGTCTGAGATCTCGAATATCTCGAGAACAAACAATACATTCAACTACGGCTAAATTTTATTCTAAAAATACTGAAGAATTATTAAGATTTACAAAAAAAACCAACTGACAGTTTTTTATAAACAACAAATTTAAATTTAAAAATACATATTTGAGCCGAAAGGCAACCCATTGCGGTCTAATATTCAAGCAACGGTTTGAATCTCACTGCTCTGTGTGTTTAGAGTGAAAAGTAATCGAAGAAATTCTACATATTATTTGGAGAAGAAAACATATACGATTTTCAGTAAAAAAAATTCTCGCGCAGAATTGTATCAGCTTAACAAGGACTGAGATGCGGTAATCCACATAATGTTTGATACATGAAAGTCGTAAGAATTTGATTCTAAATTGTAATCCAAATTGTAAACTAACATACAAAATGTCCATTTTATAAGAGTCCTCCTAGGACCAACATCAAATTAGATCCACTTCTGGTTTAATAAATCCTGCCAAAATAAGCTTTTGATACAAACAAGTATATAGAGTCAAATGCGTATTTGAAGTAGTTAGCTTTTATCACTTAGTGAATATTGCTGTGTCATCTTCAATTAACCGTTCTTATTGAAGGACCTTTCATATACCTTATACCTTCCCCCGCAGCATCATTTGGGATGAACAAACACTTTCGGCAAATGAAACCGTATATTTCAATTTGGCTATGGAGAAGAGAGCATCCAGACTAATGGACTTATCATAGGAAATAATCCTGAACCCGATGTTATCCAGTCATCGTGATGTCATTGAAGTTTCAACTACATTATCCTCGAATAATTACCGTTATCGTTGTGGCTTCTTAACATTCTCAACTCACCGGTTATAATTCCCACGAGCAATTGGGTATGAACATTGCTATCACCCACTGCAACCTTCTTACGCCGCCGCACCGCCACCACCGCTGCATTCGTATTATGTATGATATCCCTCTCTGCAATATTATTTTTGACATCTCAACAAGAAAATAGAGAATCATTCTTAGAGAGGGGGTAGGGCATTTTGGGGATGAAATTCAACACTGCACCATGATTGTAGGTATACCTCCGACCGAACTCTATTGTGATCCATTTCAAGGATACTCATCTATACGTTGTTATTATTGTTATGGAGAAGAGATGACTATGGGAGTTGCACACACAAGGAGCATCATCATCGCCGCCGCAGAGACAAAGTTACGAGATTCCTGCCTGTGGCTTGGCTTATTGGTCTGTAAAAGCATCCTTGAACAAGAAACACGAGTAGTGGAATGGGCCTAACGGTAATATGAGATTATGACTTAATGATTATTGATGCCCACGCAAACCACCAACCAGCATCATCACAGCACACGAGATGGCACAGCTTGAAGGAGCATCTTTATATACGATGACGATTACGTTGAATGGTGAGTTATGATGAATATATATATAAGGGGGAGTGAGCCGGCGATGATGGGGTTTATTTTGTAATTGCATTTGAAGCTTTCTATCCTTAATTCTCTCCTGCCCTCGTACGTCTACCCTTACCCTCTGCCTTATCCTTCCCCGCACAATGACAATGATTACGAAAGATTTTATTTCGAATCATGTAATGAGAGTAACGTTGTTAAATTCAGTTTTATGACTTCCAGTTCATGAAGGATGGGGTAGAAGGCAGGGGGGGGGGGTGATATTGCCACCATCACAATGATATCCTTGAGGCGAAAATTAAATTTACTATCTCCAAGACTGTGTACATAGGAGTGTAAGAGGGGGTGAGATGCCGGAGGCAGGATTTGTTTGTTGTATAGGTCTATGGGAGATAACAAATTTTTGGAAATCGTTACAGTTGTTTCATTGCTAGGAAAATCCCTTAATTAGAACAGCCGAGGGATTAAGTGCAAAGCTCAAGTCAACATTTTTTTTTTTTTTTTTTTATTATTTCTGTCATCCATGTTCTCTTGGTATATCTACGTTGTGTTTTGCTGCTCTATAGGATAATTAATGCTAAAGTGGAATATCGTAAATGCTTAACATTTGTATTGTCTTCTAGATTTTCTTATTTTTTTTTTTATCTGTTAGGGTATGTTGCATATGTGGGAGTTTTGCCAAAAATTAAACTGGCAAATTGCCTTCTCATAAAGAGTTTTTCGTTGGTTAAGTTTGCAAGATAAGCTTAATCCCTATTTAGTTAGTATTTTACTTAGGAATTCAGACAAATTGAGCTTGAAATAAAAAAGAAAAACTTAATCTTGATATACATTATATTATAACGGGGGATGAAAATTAAAAAGAAATCCTCATATGAATTTTTTTTTTTGCAATTAAATAAATTAATTAGAGATTTTTTCATATAAATTATTCTAAGAGAAACCTATGGCAACTTCAAAAGAGTTGACTAGATTTCTTGGTTTGTTGTGAAAATTAATGAATAAGAAAATGTTCTTATACAATTTAGGATTAAAAAAATATATTTTATAAAAAAAAAAAGTTTCCCCTTTGTGATTGTTATTCTAAGTATGTGTTGTGTAGGTTTACCCGAACAAAATATTTTTAGGCCACCAATCCCAGGTAAATCATCATCGAACTTTTATTTTTTATTTTCCTCAAAAACTCAGCCAAAATCTGTAAGTGCTATAGCTATGTAGGATACTTTTTATTTGCAAATTTAACCACCACAAATTCGTGTAACCTTAAATAACTCAAAAGAAAAAAAAAGAACAAACAGAAAAAAAAAAAACAATTTCTTTTTTCCATCAGCTTCGTTTTCACTAAAAAATTAAACTCTTATATATTTTGGGCAAACCCAAATGTGCACCATGTTCTGTGCTATCTCTCTATGTCTATATCTATGTTTACTCATCACTTTGCATTTTTGTGGTAAATAAAATTCCCAAATGATTAAAGGCATCCCATCGGAATTTCCGACCATCCGAACATATCTTTTATACCAACAAAACATGAATAACATTTTGAATTCAAAGTGAAACATGATGGATGAATTATGTAGGTCTATATATAGATGTAGGTGCCTATTTCTGGATGATGGGGTCGATTTCCAGGAGTGTGGTGCCTGTGGATAGGTTTTCGGTACACCGCCACTGCGGTACATCCACCACAAAAGTTTGCAACACAGGAAGAAACAAAATATACATAAAACTTCTTGGCTCATACAAGAGAGGGCGTAAAGATATAAAGATACCTTTTGAGCAGCAAATAGACGTGATTTGAATGCCAACGTGTCGACCAAGACCATAACCACCGCCGCCGCCGTGCGTTGTACAATGTACATCTCCTACCAAACGCGTGTCCAATAGAAAGGTATATATCTCTAGACATACGGCCAAGTTTTAAGAAAAATCTTGCAAATTTTTATTGGGCTTTGGGTTTTACGAGTGAAAATTATTGCATACCTTGAGGCGAACGTAGGTGGAATACCACCGCATTTAGGTATATTTTACATGCGGCGCGGCAAAAGGGGCAGCCTTGATATAGCTCTTGGATCCTTCCATATCGCTCCATCCTTTTAGTCAATGCGGTGCGCACCTCTGTTTGAATGTTATAAACTGAAAAGTAAATCAAGGATGTGTACGTACTTCTCGGCTCAGAAACGGCAATGGAAAAAAGGGGAAGAGTGGAAAGCGTTCCTTAGAATGGCTTAGATTTTTTTGTTTCTATATACAGCAGCAGTGTGTTGTGTATACAGAACGCTAGAAGGTAATAAATTTGTGAAGAAAGTGCACATCCTTGAGAGAATTCTTTTGGTTTTATTTTGTTTTGATGCTCAACGTTATGAAAGATTTGTTTCCATGATGTGATAGGAACTGAGCTGAGCACGTTCAAGTCGTTTCGTTTCTTTGAAGTTTTTATGTATAGTGCAGCGTGCTGGCGTGATGTTGTTGCACGCCACATACAATATGCGCCGTACATGCATTCATTTCCGTCACTTTGTTGTGTGCTGCACAACATACGGTTACCGACTGCTGCAATATATCAGGCTGTACCTAACCCAAATCAATATACTTACATTATGTAAGTAATAAAAGCAAATTTCAGCTTTATAACAATATTAAATTGCAGTGTTTTTTTTATATAAAATTCAGCAACAAATACACGTTAAGGTTTAGGAAAGTGGCCACTTTCCGTTGCCTATACTGCCTAGTGATTAGTTAAATCGAAACCCGTTTAAAACTCTTTAAAGATTCAGTCATTTTATTGATTAAATAACAATTTTTAACTAACGGTTATAAAACCGTTTGTTTTAAGCTTAAGCTACAATTTTTATAAGCCAAAAAAGTTAATTTATTTATAAATTTATCTTATTCCTGGTAACTTCTACACAAAGTTGATGTAGGTACTCAAACGAATACACTGGCCGAAACCATGCAAAGAAAATGTAAAAAGTTTTCATAAAAAAAAAATAATTAAGACAATGAAATTGTGCCTTTTTGATCAAAATGTTCAAAAATGGCAACCAGAAAAACCTTTTCCGCAATTAGAGGGTGTTAGGGGTACGTGACAACTGCGAAATAAATAAATTGTATCCTGGCATATTTAATTCTCTGGTGAGCGCGATGCCAATATTTTATACATTGGTGACCACTTTATTTTGCATGAATACTTCGCAATATATGCTACCTACTGATGAAGGCCAAAAAAAAACATCGGACATGAGAATAAAATTATCAAGTACCAATAAATTGAAGTCACTTTTCCAAGTACCTATAGATATTGATACCGAGCTTTCCCAGGTTTACTTTCTATTAAGTTCAGTGTATTTTTATTAGCAAATTCGAAAAAAAAACTTCAATCTAGAATTCTACGGTTCAAGAAGTTTGAACAAAGTCTTTTCTAGAAAAAATATTGTTTGTACTCACATATGTAAGCCCAATTGTACTCTCTCTTTTTCCTAAAGTTACAAAAATATTTATATATACATATTTTAAATATTTTTTTTAAGCTTAAGTTCTAATAGCCAACATTGAACATATTTTTCATTTATTTTAATTTGTGGCGTGCTTGGTATCTAATGGGTTAAACCAAACCATGAGAAAATAATTTCTGCAAACCGTTAACTATGAATGTATTCATTACTCACTGCTAATCAAGATCTTCAATAAACAAGACGTGCAGCATCCAGCACGGAATTTAAAATAATTGTGTTTAATTTAATAAAAGATAAAATACAGTCCACTTTTTAGGTCCCATTATTTTACACACCCTTTTGCGAGTGAAAAACAATCAACTTTATCGACATTTATAAGAGTCTAGTTTACATTCCTTGTCACTAATTTACTGGGTTATTTATCGGCACTTTTGGTTTATGCAATTGTTTACCACTGTGCTAGCTATAAAACTGCCAAAAAAACACATATACCTTATAACAGTTTCTTTTTTTTGGGACGTAAAGCCAACTTCCACGTCAGTAAAAATTTGAATTGTTCGCCTTGTACATTTTTGTATTGCTTTTGATGCGGCTTAAAAAAAGGATTATGGACAATTGAAAACGGCAGTAGTTAGCAGAAATTGTCTTCCGAGAAAAAAACAAGATATCATTTTTTTAACGCATTTGTCGATATAATTTGACAGGGTTAGAAGAAAAACTAAATTTTGACCTACATATACCTAGTATTTTTTTTAAATTGTCACCGCAAAGCACCCCAATTTTTTTTTCTCGGGGCAAAAATAAAATGCAACTTTTTGGAATTTTCCAGATGTGTTGAATCCATTAACATTGTAACAATCCTTCCTATTGGACACATAGACAGAATTCTCCAAAATTACCTATGGAAAGCGCTATGCGCGCCGCCGTAACATTGATGAAATCAATTTCGATCTTATCAACACACTGTCAGCAGTCAATAATGTTAGTCTAGATTGTAGATCATCAACCACGAGACGTGTAATCGTGCTGATAGCGAATGGTATAAAAATCGCGTTAAAATAAAAAATACACGTCAACGTATTGTAGATTAAAATTCACCGTCTAGCGTCATTCCCGTATTTTTTATTATTTATAAATATCACTTTGATAATAACAAATGCAAAATGTTATGAACAGTCACTGTTTTAAGGCTGATTTCCAATGCCGCGATCGCGTTAGAGACGCTTACGTATACGTTTACAAGCTTTACGAACGCGTCGACATGACAGACGACTTGAAGAGAACCTGAAAATCAAAATGAACCTACATAACTGTAATTTCGAATTCCTTTCAACAAACTATTCCATTTTTTTTTTAAAACGAAATCGATTTTTTTCTTTAGAGAAAATAGGTTTAATATGAAACTAGTAAAAAAAAAACGTTTAGAACTATAAGAACACTTTAGTGAAGAGCTTGAAAGTAAGAAAATTGTTAAGTGTTGCTATCATGGCTTACGTTACAGTCTGCTTAGCTGCAAGCTAATCCTGCATATTTGTTGGTCTTATACTCCTATGCTGTAAAAGCTAAGCCAATTCAAAACATAATTTCATACAATTTTTATATAAAAAAAAAATTTGACTCCTGTCAAATTCTCAAGGATATACCTAAATGTTCTGAAGTGGGTATAGTAGGCCACCTTCTCATTTTCCATACAAACCTTTAAAAAACAAGATACATGCGGAAAAAATATGAAAAAAGGATACCTACGTTCAAAAAACACAAACACAATCTGCAGATTGTCATCTCTATTATGCGGCGGGTAACCTCCAACTCAATGCATATAGATAGGGGAATAGACGAAGAAAGGATAAAATGAGACCACAATTTGTACGGTATTCACACCATAATTTAACCGCTATTCATTCGAATTGAAAACCAAAACTGTGCCAAGCTACACACATGGCTTTTGTGTGTGTGTGCACAATATAATAATGTGTTGGAATATATGATGGTTTTGGCTTTTGGATTGAGATTAAGAATGAGGATGAGAAGCATCATCATCATCATCATAGTCCTGGCCTGGTGCAAGTGGGAATTAAGGTGTATTTTTTTTTTTTTTTTTTTTTTGTCAACATTATACACAAAAATCTTGCCATCCTCATAGCAAGAGTATGCGTTATTATTGTCCTTGTGACACAAATTCTTGTGTTTTAAAAGCGAAACGAACTCTAAAGCTTCTTGCCTTTGGGGAATTGCCTTTGATTTCATTTGGAGATAAGAGATGAACATTTTTTTTGCATACAAATTTCTGTATGTGCGATGAAAGCATAAAGCCCCATCCTTATGCTGAGTGTAGTTCAAGGACATTAATACTGGGTTATTTCATAATATAAATGATGATATGATGAGAGTCAATATTTAAAATAGAAATGACAAGTGAGATTTCTTATAATAAGAATCATGTTAAGTGATGTACCTACCTATTTATAGTTTTTTTTTAAATTTTTCTGAAAACAAAAGCGAACTTTCTATGGAAATAATTTGAAAGCTTTGGTTACCTAATTAGATCAAAGATTTATTAAAAATCAAAACCCCATACAATAAAGTTTGAATTACCTGTAAGTTGTAGGTAGATACTTAAAATTTACAAGATGTATAGGTACCTAATTAGTGGATTTCAAAGGATTAAGCAAACTTGTTCAGTGGGAAGGCTTATCCCTCTGAAAATGAATTATTTTTTAAGTTTTAAGTAGCCAATTATAGGACAAAGCTTGGATAAAAAAAAAGAAAACATACATTTAAATAAATAAAGATCTATGGAAAATTTATTTCCATTTCGACGACTCCGAAGAAGTATCTGTAGCTAAATGAAAGAATTAATTAGGTTAGTAATATAATACAATAATTATTCCAACTAATTTTATAGCTATTAAGACACTTAGATCGGCTACTCATTATAACAGTTCGTTCGTGTCGTGAACTACACAAGCCTTATATTTATAATTATTATAGGTAAACAGGGTGATTCGCATAAGGTGTGACAGAAGGCTAGAGCTAGAACAGAAACAAAAAAATAAAAAGAAAACAACGGTCACTGCTACAATGCCATGCTATACCTTTTTGTAAGGTCTAATTGTAGGCCTATAAAAAATAGTCTATGCCTGACCAATTTCTGATACCAGCTGACCTTTTATGGGAATTAAGCAACCTTTCAGTGCTAAAAGTTTATATGACCTTATAATGACCTTGAATACAACTTTTTAAAATTCATAAAGAAAAATCTAAGGCTGTCCAATTTCTGAAACGAGCTGACCTTTTATGACCAATTACTGACTTTTTCGACTGCATACTTTTTTGCGAAAATCCCATATATGGGGTGCTAAGATCCCACAGCCCTAATTATTCATATTCTTTTTAATAAAATTTGTTTCAGTAAATTGTTTTTGGAAAATTATTTTTCAAAATTTTGAAAAAAAAAATTTAAATAAATTGTGTTCAAACTGTATTTTTGTGAATATTATTCAATACTTCTACCAATTTTCAGTCGAACACTAAGAACCAGATGACAAAATGTCTTCTAGTTTTTAAGAAAAATGATAATTACGATATCTACTTTACTACTTTCTTAAGGGAAATAGGATATTTGGAGCATCAAAATTTTAGCCCAGGAAAATTAGTCTAAAAAATGACCAAATTGAAAAAAAAAAAATCCGACAAAGCTGAATTTTGGTGGAGATGTTTATTTTTGTATCTTAACCATTTTCCAAAAAGTACCCTAAATTTGGAACGTGGCTAAAATTTGTACGGGGGGTGAAAGGGGTTGAATTTCATTTTTTTTTTTGCAAATTTCTCAAAAACTATCAGTGTTTTTAAAAAAAGTTGAATGCAAAAGTCAGTAGTTTATGTATTAAAAATTTAGACATCTATTTCATTGAATTTTTGAACAGCAACAACAAGAACAACAACAACCTAAAGGTGCTACCACCAATTGCTTACGAATTAATTTTAGGTATTTTAACTCGTTTTGTTTTTGTTTGGCTGGAGATATAGCAATTTAAAGGGGAGCCGAGCCGCCTATTTATCCAGTCTCCTTTTTAGTGGTGCTGAGCTTTAATCCAATTTTATTGTGAAAAACTTTCTACATGCACACCATATGAGATTCGGACCCGCGCATATCATATTTGCTCAGTCTTCGCGGTCTCACGTACTACGCATTCCACCGTATTCCACTATGTGCTGTTTGTTAATCAAATGCGCAAATGCAAATGTATAAAAAAAAAAACTGAGCAAATCGTTCACCATCTCTTAGTCTATGTGACAGACGCTAACAAATTTTAATTTATTTTGTCTATCTTTTGAATATTGAAGAATTTCAATAATCAAATGCAGCATTCCCGCCAAAACAAACCAAAACAATGCCTGACAAAATGTCAGTTATGACAGATTTTACTCATGATAGTTTTATGAAATTTAGTTTCGACTCATTTGCGTTTCTGCCACTCTTTGTATGGAACTTAAATCGATGTAAATACATATATCTACATATCTATTTGAATACAAAAAAAAAAAAAGAAAACTTAAAGATAAAATTGATAAATTAAAATAAGACAAACTCAACGGCGCACAGTGGCCCGTTTTGAATTTTTTGATTGCAAAAATCATAACTGAAATAAAAATAAAATAAAAAAGTTCAAAAGTTTAGTTTTAGAGCATTAGCAGAGTGTGTTTGAGTGAAACAGTGGGAGAAAAAAAGAAAACCAACCAATATGAATGAAACAGTGGTGAAAAAAGAAAATAAACAATTTTTTTTAAATTGTTTTTTATTTTTTTTATTACATATATTATTTTTTATTTAAAAAAAGTATTTCAGTTATATACTACGAGTCAAATAGTGGCAACAGAATTATAAAAAAAAAAATTAAGTATAAAAAATCTTCTGATTTCTTGAAAACTATCATCTAAGTTCTGGGTAATGAGTAATACACTAATAATTTCTAGAGAGTATTATGCTTTGAGATCTGTTTGAGTTCTTACGTGCTATAGGAAAGAAATTAATGGACCCAATGAAGCTGCAAGCCTCAAGCCTGTTGAATAATAGGTCTTCGTTTTTCTGAAGCCTTGAAGTCTTGCACGTATTTTGATGCCTTGGTATCTGCATTTTATTTATAGTATTTATTTTTTGATTCCTGAGCTTCTTCTGAAAACTCTCTATAAGCTGTTAGTTAAGTTTAAGGAAAAACCGCCGATTGATGCCCAATCGCATGGCATCTATCTTCGGCGGTCGTCGTTACTCGAGGTTATCGGTTCTATCGTAATGCAAAAAAAAAAAACTGATGAAAAATGACACTCATGTGTTAGTTCCCTTAGTGACGTATTATTATATTCAAATGAGGGTTTTGACAGAAATAGAGTAACCCTTAAAAATATATCACTCACTCTCTAATCACTTCTCGTCGAAATTCATCAGGTTTATTCTTTAAATATATATTCTGCACTCAAGTGACATTAATCTCGTAAATTTGATAAAGCATTGTGGTTTCAATTAAGTCGATTTGGTCACTTTTTCTGAGATAAGATGCCTTCAAGTGTTTTTCACATCGCTCTCAAGAGACCGAGAATTTTTTTTTTTGTTTCTTTGCCTCTGTCCAGTTCTTTATTCTTATTATATTAATGGACTTTTATGTGCCGGGCTGCAGACACCATTATCCTTTTTCTTTTCTCTGGGCATCTGGACTAAGCTTGACTTTGTTGTTCCTTGATGAACTATAAATAAATTGTAAGTATTCAAAGTTCGTATTCTTAATTTTTTTTTTTTGCTTCTTTATTCTTCTTTTGCTGATTACTTTATGCTCTTAACTTTTTACTTGGCTTCTGCTGCTAATTGTCGGAAGTAATTTAGTTTTCAACATTTTTTTTTCATTCTTAAGCATGTTTTTTTATATAAATTGTGTTTTTTTTTTGTATATCCACTTTCTAAGTTCATTCCGCATGCATTTCGTTTTTAACTGATTTAACTCTATCAGAAGATGAATTTGAAATAAAATCTCAAATGCTGATTTTTTGTATAAAAATATACTAAGTGCGCTAGATTTAGATAAGTTCTTATAAGGATATAATAAATACAGAATCAGGTTTTTTGATTGAGAAGATAATAGTTTCGCTTTTAAAGATGCTGTGTAACAGATTTGTCTACCAACCACACATCATTTTCATAAAAACATATACTAAAAAAAAACTTTCCCCAGCAGCTACTAAATATTCTGAAATTTGTGCTTTTGTTGCCCAATTATGCTCGTCCTTTCACAAAGCTTGATAAAAACCCGGCACACGGCTTCGGTAGTGTCTGCCAATATTAAAGATATACTAAAACTGCTCATCATAATAATTACCCAAGCCCAATCCTTTATCACTTCCGTTCGGTTTCATTTTTTTTGCAACAGCAAACACCATACCGTGTCGATGGTTGCGATGGTTGCCTTTATTGCAAAGGCAGACAATAAACACCAGCATCGGAGAGGAGACTATGGCCCCATACCATAACCATCACAACGATGTATAGTTTCGAAAATATCTTCGGGCAGGGATATTTTTTGGAAGACTGCCATCCTTGTAATTTATAATTTAACTTGTTGTATCTTTGCATAGGTATATTATGTCACCCCACCCACACACACACACCCAATTAAGATAACGACTTTTGGAAGGGTTTCTCTTCTCTCGCCAGGATGTGGTTTTATTGTGTGTGCGATCTTACGCGCGCGCCAAAAAACCGTATTGCAATTACTCACCTTGTAAAATTTTGTTGCAAAATTTATTGCGGAAAATATCTAAAAGCAATGGAGGAAGCAAAAATGTCCTGGATATAGGTATAACCTTAACGGAGACGGAGAGTACCAGAACAGACAGAGTGTTTGTTCATAATAATTGTCCTTTTATACAATGAAGGCGGGAAGGAGATTCGCAGAGTTTATGAAAAAGGATGAAGGTTCATTTATCGAGACGAAAAAGTTCGCCAGCAACGGCAATGAACCATCAGGACGATAAGTATAAAGGATACTTTTGCCGGGATGTTTGCTTGTTGTTTTTTTTTTTTTTGTTTGTTTTGTCAAAAAAGCTTGTGTGAAAGTGAGCGTGAGCGTGCCAAACATTGTTATAACAAAATTAATTGAGAGCTTAAGTTGCAAGATATGCACTACTCTTTTCATGGGGATGCGCAAGATGACAAACAAAAAAAAAAAGTTGGACTTTGAACATAATAGCTTACTATACATATAAAATGGGATGAGGTTCTCGAAGGTAACTTTATTTACGTTAGGGTGTTTCTCAACAAACAAAAATTATAAATTATCACTTTTTTTGTGAGTTTTATCTCTTAGCTCTCAAAAAAATCTAGGGCTGACCATGACGAATTACTTAAACTAACATGACCTTTAATGGCCTTTTAAATTGTATACATATTTCTTTTAAATATTGGAAATGAGATGCTAAGAATCTTTTCTGTGACCTTGTCATTGAAAAAAAAAAAAATATTACTGAAACTAGTTGACCTTTTTTGACCAATTACTGATCTTGCAGTCCAAAGAAATATGGAAAAATAAATTCTCCTGCTAACATGAGTTTTTGAAAAAAAAAAAAAATCCAAACAATAACCACCCTAATGTTCATACATAAATACAAAAGTGTCAATATTTCCCGGATGTAGAGTCTTAAATTTTAAACCAGGAAATTTTAAAGCAGTTAATAAAGGCAGATTGAGTGATTAACTTTTATCGCGCATGAAATCATTAAATAGAAGACTAATGGCCGATTTCATAAAACCCTTTTAACCATTTAACATGCTTTTAAATTTTAAAATGACATTTTTCCATACAAAATACGTCATTTAAAAATTTAAAATCCCTTTAAATCTTTATAAAATCGACCATAAGAATCGAAGAAAACAATTCACTTTTAACAGCATTAACTTTTAACATAACCAAAAACCAATCAGTCTATTGTGAGTTTCACCCAAACAATATTTCACGGAATTTTAAAAGCTTCGCCTAAACGAAATTTACATTTTCCGCATAATTTTTCTCTCGTTGGCCTACCTCAAATATGTAAAAATTTAAGCTGGTGAATGGCATTACATTCCAACTGAACTGAATGTTCAAAATGAGGGGAATTTTCGAAACATGAATTATTTTTCGGGTGAAACTCGAACTATGATTTAAACCTCCGATTTAAAGTTTGAAGTTCAAATATTTAAGCATATTGTATCCATGGATTGACTTCCAACTGGGCACCCTGGATTGAATGAGGCTTGCCGTGATTTAGCCAGGGCACCCGGAAGTACCTATGTTGTAACTCCTCGTGGTGGGAGCCGGTAACAGGCAAAGATGCGTAATGTCGTCTCTACATGCGGTGAAGAAAGAAAATGTATCTAATCTCGAACCTCGGGAATGGAGTTTAAGTTTTCACGTAGGAATATCTTTCCTAACCCTGTAGGGGAGGGACAAGATACCTGGTCCTTCTGAGCGGTGCCAGTGCCGGTGCCTTAGGTACTCGGATGCTGGATGCTCTCAACTTCAAAAATAACCCAAATTGGGTACGACGGGTAGTGATCCTCCCCGCTAATTGCCCATTAGATCACACTTGAGGTTGGCCCCCGTAGTGGGACCATCTTCGGGTTGTAGTTTCACGTCAAATGCGGCAGCGCTTGGTATTTTTTGACCTTCGGATATTGAATACAAGAGGCGCAGATAGGTCTCGGCCTTTAGCAAAGGTGAAGAATATAGCCCTACATATTCTCTAATTTCAACTGGTGCGGCCGAGCCATACCAAGTTGCTGGTTGATAATATCAAACTACATTACGGGGGTATTCCTCCCGTAGTATAAGGCAATAGGCAGGTGCTCACGTTAAGCTTTACTCATTTCTGTATCCATAGATTGTTGCTTTTAAGAGGCGAAAAAGAGTGATTTAATTTTTTTTTTTGGGTCGCCTTGCTTTATTGAGGGCGAATTGCACGAAACATACGGATAGATACATAAATCTGAGGATAACTACCCAAGTTTAGTTAAATTAATAAACTCTTCTCGTTTTTCAATTCCATGAAGTTAAATCCCAATTAACACTAGCGGATAAGAATTTTTTTTCCAGAATCACCAATATAACAAACACAGAACACATTAAAAAATGAACAAACTCTAACGCTTTATCATTAGCTTGCTTTCTCATAAGAAATTCTAAAATTTTATCACATTCTCCATTAAAATAGTGGTCCACTGGGGCGTATACGCATTTTTTTAAATATTTGATTGAACCTTTAGTTTTACTAAAATTTTTAATTTTTCTCGTTAAGTTGGTTTATGTCGATTAAAAAGAGCTTTTTTGATCAATTGTTTTTGCTCTATTTAAAAGAAAAAAATTGGGTGCGGTATAGAGTCTGCGGGTGAAGGGTAATTAAATATTAAAAGTTCTCCTTTCGAATGAATTTTTTTAAGGCAGAAAACAATCCATCTCCATAGCCACAGTTTCATACCGCTGCGATTATGATATTAATTCTATTCTCTGAAAATCCTCTCCTCCATTAGCTGGGAAGCCCTCCATGTGAACAGCTTTACAAGCAAGATTAGTGAAGTGAAACTGATACATGTTATTATGTGTCAAAGTCAAAGATGTGACAAAATTCTGGTGAACGCGAAAGCTCGGAATTTTCAGTAAAGCGCGAATTTTTCAGTTTTATATTCAAGAAAAAGTTCGAACTAAATCTTGAAGTCCTATGTTATTGAAATTTTTGTGTTCATTTTAGCGTTGATTTCACTGCAAAGTTAACAATAAAATATGTATTTGTTTTTTTTTTTAAATTACGATTTCAAAATTTGGTTTTAAATTTTTCTTCAAATCTGAAGCCTTGTACGTTCCTTGTAGGTTCTGCGAAGCCTTGTAGGTTCTGCGAATTCCTATAGTTTGTGCGGTTGCTTAGAAAATTGCGGTAACGCAGTTTTAAATATTTCCGAACAAATGCCCAGCAAAGCATAGAATTCCGTTAAGCTGTATAAACATCATGTTAATATAGAAATAACTGTAAATTAAACTTATGTTAAATTAAAATATTCCACATTAAACTTTGTTTTCCAATTCATAAAAAAAAAACTCCACTCCATTTTCAAGAAAGTGAGATATTATTCCGTTTACCCGAGTCCGTTTTTTTAATTTTAAATGCATTTCTTCACCATGACATTCGAAATGGCATTTCAGGATATTTAAACCATAATTCAATTTAATGGATTCGAGGTGGCGGCAGAGGTCCTTTTCTGCAATCAACTGCAATTTCTCACACTAACAGCAATTATTGATGCCACCGCTAACGACGCACCCCCCAGAGGAGTCCTGCCTGGTAGCGTTTTGTTTTATATTGCTCTGCAATCTGGATCTGACAGATTTGTCCATTTTTCCAGGGCGCCATCCATTTGCATAGAAATTCACCAAACTACCGACCGTTGCGACGCGACAACCGGGCTATATGTACATATAATAGCCCCCAACTGTGAACGGCTGTGAATTGTCCTCGAACAATGAAAATTAATTAAACTTTGCAACATTGACAGCTGGCGGCAAGTTAAGTCGTGTGGCAATGGCAACATACCTGAAAGCGAGGCGCAACACCATCATCAGGAGTCATAACTTGCTCGATGCCACACCTTACAGGTGTAAAACTCTTAAATTACTTGTTATTGTGTTATCACCTTTCTATAGCGTGTAGGACAGGGGGAGTGTTAAATGGAAAATATTCATCAGATTTGTGAGGCTGTGTCGAGTTTATTAAGAGATTTGTTTTACAGCTGTGATGATGAAGGTGGATTGGGGAAGATCAACCAACTGCCGGTCATTACAGCAGGTGTATATAGTCAGTCGTCTTTTTCAAGCAGGAATGATGAATTATTACTGCAGAAGCCAGGAAGAAGGTCGTCTATGGTACAATTTGTATCCCTTTTTTGCGCTCGAAAAGTTTCATCAAAGGAAATAAGAAATTTTAATTAAAGGTTTTCGGAAAAGTTTGCCGAAAAGTTTTTGACAATTACGAAATTGAAATTCATTGCGCGTTATGTCAATTATAATGGAGTCATATTTCTTTCAGGGAACCTTTTTTTCTTTTTTAGTATTAAGTACGTGCAATTAAATCGTTGTCAGATTTTATTATTTGGAAAAAAAGAAGTTCTAAGAAGGGCGACAAGAATAAAAGTGGGTAACTGTGGAGTGCAGGTACGTATCAAAAACTTTATGCAAAGGAAACTTTTTCATTCGAGGTTAAACAATGAAAATCGAAAGTATACCAAGTGTTGGTTGTATAGTTGTGATACTTTTCGTATCATCGCGTATAATGTGCCCGTAGGTATACCTGCACTTGATATTACCTAAAAGCAAGAATTATTAATTAAAAAAACAAACGAGAAGTTAAAACGAAGACTGGGTTTATCTTGGCACTATGGGATTTTTGCACATCATACCTATGTGGGATATTCGCAAAGAAAGTATGCACGCCACCTCAAAGTTCAGTTATTAATCGATGATTTTGTTTGCGGGGGGATGTGTCGCTGCGAAGATTTTGTTTGCGGAGATTTGTCGCTGCGGAGATTTTGGTTTGCGATGATTTTGCTTGCGAGGATGTGTCGTGCGGAGATTTTGTTTGCTAAGCTACTTTTATTTTATTAAAACACGTAAAGATAATTTTTTGTTCAAGTTTAAATATTAGATATGGGTTTTCTAGACTTTGGATTTTCTAGACTTTGAGTTTTCTGGATTTTGAATTTCCGGATTATGTCTGATTCCCATAGTTGCTTCCGATTAAGTTCACCAAGTTGGTTGAAATCGTTCGCCACTATTGGTGCCACCTCAGGTGGGGTCTTATCCAATATACTACTATAGTCCATCAACAACGGTTGAATCGAACAGATAGATTGGAATATTTTTCGAGGTGGTGCGTCAGTATCCAGACATGTTCCCGCCATTTAGACACGGCAGGAACGGGGTAGATGCATTGGTTTTGAATTGAAATAAAATTCAGTACGATTGAAAGAGATTTCTGTTATTTTTTATGATTGAGTATTTAAGTTTCCATAATTTAAAAACCGTGTGGGTAAAATTGCAAGCTTGAGAGTTATAAGCTGCTTAATACTTTTCTTTGAAATTTTCGAGAAGCAATTTGTGACTGGAATTTTGGCGATTTTGTTGGGGATATTATCTTGGGACGATTATTGATAATAATTGATTTAAGTTAGCCTAATGTATACCTACCCTATGTAAAGTTATCTCCACATTCGCACCACCATATTTTTTGATCGCTTTGATGGCAATTCGGCAATCATATTCAAATATGAATACAATCTTCTGCCTGACGCCTATCACATCGGATCTTCAGTCCTACTCTTATTTTGACAGGTTTCTGATCTTCTATTTTTTGTATAAAGTATTGCAGTGTCATAATGGTTAGTGGCGTAGGACTGCCAGAGGTCTGTGTTCGACTCCCAGGCCCTTCTGATTTTTTGATTTCTGAAAAACATGCTAGAATGACTTACGAGGTAGGTACTGCACTTTAACCGTCGATATATGTAAAATTCAGCACATCAGTGGCGGCACTTAAAGGCAAGTTGGCAGTGTTTACAGTGGTCTTCTCAATTTGATGTTTGGTCCAGGCTTGCTGAGTGATTGGAAGCCGACTTCAATTATAGCTCGCGATGTATAGTAAACTCCTAAACGTAATTTTTAAAATTCTTTCGACTTTTTTTGGCATAATGTATTGTCTGCAGGCACCGATGCTTGCCTAATCCGTGATAAAAAAAATGTACCTTTAATTTTCACAGGGAATCTTAAAACGTTTTAAGAAATTATTGCAGGTTATTTAAACTCCAGACAACCCAAGAATTACCATAATGTTTAGCGTGAGAGCGTATAACGCTCCATCTTGAATTTCTAAAAATTTTATTCCATTTGACATTTGACCAAAGAAACTTATTTTATATTACTTTATCGTTCGCTGTGAATCATAAAATTTCTTCTAGCCATGCAGAGCAAAAAACAGTCCAGGCACGTCATGTCGTAAAAAAAGTAATTATTGGTTCCACACTGTTTTGTGCTCTATAAACAAAAAGAAAAAAAGCTAACTTATAGGTACCATTTATAGCTTAGGGCTTAAAACCAGTCCTGCTCTTTTAATCTACCCTGTTTGTTTTTCTATATCGAAAGTACAAATTTGCCTTTGTTATGGGTACGTGGCGGGCGGCGCGTGGCGGCCGCCTCAATTAATGTCCGACCATTAAAAATGAAATAAAAATCATAAAACGTTCTTTGAAGGACCAGACCATACCATCATCATGCATTCCTTAAAAATGTTATTTCCTTTTCTTTCAGCGTCAGCTTCGGTAGCGGCGTCCTTGGCATTTATCCTATTCCGTTAGGTTCTTGAGGGCTCTTATATAGATTTACAAGCATTAAAAAATAGATGATTATCCCCAAGAGCTCTTTCGTACACCGGTTATCCAAGCGGAAGAGCGCTATTCCTCAGAAATCATAGAGAAAGACAGATGCATAAATAAATTAAATTAATTTTCTTTTTAGAAAGCTTGAAGAAACATTTCTTAGAAGAGTGGCAGATAGAGGTGTGGGGTGGAAAGATATTATAAATAGCGGTATGCCATAAAATTATTTTTTTTTTCATTAATTGTTTCGATTTTAAAACAATTGGAAGAAAGTTCGTATATTTATTGATGAGGGCTTCATTCAATTACTTAGGAGGTCCTATCAAGTAAGAATAATACTGCATACATACATTTTCAAAAAAAAAAAATATTTTTTGGATTTTAAAAAAAAAAGTTCAAATTTTTTTTTTTGAAAAATAATTTTTTTGAAAACGGGTTGATGAATATTTTTGAAATTATGGTTTTAGCTGTATATTATTATATTCTTAAAAATAGCATACCAAATTTTTATTCTAAAAAAATTCAAGAATGTTCATATATAAAAAATTATTTTTTTAAATTTTTTTCTGCATAAATTAACATTTTTTCAAGAATTTAGATGGCGTTCTTCATTCAGAAATTAAAGCATCTTAAAGTATACTTGCTTTATCAATTTAAAGAACGTACTTTGTATATAAAAACTATAGTACTCTCATGGAGCGGAACGAACGAGGCGACGTCTGGTGTGGCGAGTGTGCCGTAACTCATTTATAGAGTTTTGCAGACGTGCAGAATTGAGAATGGGTGGTAAATTTGAAATAATGCCAATAATTTTAACGTTAAAGAAACACAGAAGATAGGGAAGAACTTATACAAAATGTGTGAGTGTTCAAGGGAGATAAGAATACAATTACTTTTTGACATTCCTTTTGGCATTTTCTATACAAATAGGCATAATAAGGAATTTTTTGCTTTAGCATAAAGAGAACAAACGATAATAAGCAGTTTTTTTTTGTGCTTTTTTATCCTCACATAAAAAAAACGTCCTTGTTAAATAAAACAACAATTTGGTTTACATATGTAGCTGTGTAGTGTTGTTGTATGTATTTAATGTGGACTTTTTTTGCTTTCTATGTGGGTTAGGGAAAATGCCGACGGCATTTCAACTATCAATTTTAATATGGATTTTTTTAAAGGGAAAACACGGTAAGTTGTTAAATAGAAGGTTGGATTTTTTTGCTTTCTATGCGGTGTAGGGAAAATATAAAATATCGTTGCAATGCCGACGGCATTTAATAATATATATATATTGAAATTTTTTTGAATACCCTTATATATGTAGAGCTCCACTAAGAAGGAATTTTTTGAAATTCTTAAAAATAATAGGGTAAATTGGGGTAAATATAAGGTAGAGTCGGAATTCTATTTTCTAAATGGGATTTTTTAGAATTTTCAAATTAAATACATTCAATAGAGTTTTATTATATTAGAATGGCAAAGTTAATTACAAAATTCTAAAAATTTTTTTTTACCCTACACACTTGGTTAAAATTCAAAAACACCAAAATCGAGTTTTTTTTAAATAATTCTTATAAATCAGGTGTATTTTTTAGAATTTTTTCAAATACATTTTCAATTAGAAAATTAAAAATAAAATTATCCATATTTAAGGAATTTTTTGTGGGCGTGGTTATTGTGGGCGTTAAGAATTTTTGAAAACTCATAATTTTTTTTTTCAATTTTTTCACACGTTTTATTTTTTGTCCTTTTAACGGGGTAATCTAAAAAATTGAAATTTATAGGTATTGTAAGGATTATTGATCCTAACATATTTCGAAAATTTCAGATTTCTAATGTGCCGTTAAGCAGAGATATTTGTGTTTGAAAAAATGGACAAATCAATTTTTTATAGTTTTTTACAATTATCTTTTTATTGGTAAGTAGTAAGGAGTTGAAACTTTTACACATAATAGAATTCATTGAATATAATGCAATTGCATTTCAATTTTATTAATTTTTAACATTTAACCGGAAATAGCGGTAAATATTTACTTCTTTGACATATCTAATTAATTACGCATCACTGCGTGCATCGATTAATTTCGTTTTTCTTTAATTCGCATGTCCGTTTAACAACAAAAATTTTGATACCTCATTTGCATATGTACGCCCTCTTGGTTTTTTAGGCCAGCGCTTGCCTGATTAAATCGTTTATTACTTTTTATTTAATACACGCATTTAATTCAAATAACATTTTTTCACTTAAGAGTAAATAAGCGCTTTATTTTAATATATAAAACATACCAATACGTGATGCCGTATTTACATAAAATGTGCCACAAAAAAATTCAACATAAAAAAATAAACCTAAAAATTGAAAATTGATTTTAACAGAATTTTTTCTGAGAATTCTTTTTTTTTTTATATGTTGTTCCTGTTTTAAAAAGACAGAAGACAATTACTAGTAACTTCTAAATTTTCTCAAAATACGTTGACAAAAAATAATTTTTTTTTTCTTCAATAGGTAAGTCATATCACATCAAGTCAATTTTGTTTAAATTCAATTTTTCGAAAAAAAAATTGATTTTTAAAAAATTATTTTAAATGTGAAGTAGGTACCTGCCAATATATATAGCAATTGATTTTTTTTTTTAATTGGAATGCTAATTTTCCTTAAAACTATTTTGTCAAAAAAAAAATTTAATTAAATTACTAAAAATTATCCAACTCCTTAAACTATTTTTCGAAAAAATCATAAATTTTCAATTTAAAAAACTTTCTTTACCAAAACTATTTTTTCGAAAATAAGAAATAAAAATTTTCTGGAAAAATAGTTTTTTTATGATTCTCGAATTCAAGACACCAATTTTTTTTAATTAAAAACAAAAACTGTGTCTATAATGTAGTTAGGTATAAACACTATTTTTTTGTCAAGTCATAATTTTTTGAAAAATTAGTTTCGACGAGTATACCTACATATTTTGAAAATTTAAATACTAAATCTGCTTTTATCTTATTAAAAAACATCTAGGTAGGTACCTACCTATATTAAGAAAAAAAAACACTTTCCAAAAAAAATCATAATTTTTTTTTGAAAAGTAGTGTTACACATGTTATCAATTATTTATTTTTAAATTTAATAGGTAGGTACAATATTTATTTTTTTTTGATTGTAGGTATCCAAAATATTCTAGTGTTAAAAACCATCTCAATACCATTCGTAAAAATGAACCAAGTCGTTTTCGAAATATTTGGTACCTACCTACCTATACATTTACCTATATGTACCCATTCAAAAAAAAAAAAAACATTTGAAACTTTTTAAAAATCCAAACAAAAATTTTGAACATTCTGGTTACCTAGGTACCTACCTACATATGTACATACATACTTGAATTTTTCAACCATTTTTTTCCGAAATTTTAACTCCACCAAATGGTAGCCTATACCACCCTATACCTACCTAATAAAATGTATTGATTTTTTTTTAGAAAAATGTATTGAACCATCTTTGAGATTGAGATTTGAAATTGTCCAAAAATGCTAAGCACAATTACCTATTTTTGGTCCTAAAAAATCTAGGTATACCTACCTATGTCAGGTAAATGTCCTAAAAACACCAAATTACAATTTTAAATAAAACCAACGCATGCAAGTAAAAAGTCTAAATCTTAAATCTTTGGAATAATATACCTACCTACCATTGTAGGTATAGGTACCTATAATTTATATCGAATGAAAATATCTATCCGTACCTATTCAAAAAAAAAAAAACAAAAAAAAAAAACAATTGAAACTTTTTTAAAAATCCAAAAATTAATTTGAAAATTTTGGTTATACCTATTTAATAGCTTTTCCATAAGAATAATAATAATAATACCTACCTAACGAATGTACCTACGTACCTACCTACCTACCTACCTACCTACCTACCTACCTACCCACCTACCTACCTACCTTCATACTCCTAATATTGCAGTACCTACGATTTAAAACAAGTGAAACTGATGTCAACAAAAAATAATGAAAATTCAATATCAAATCTTCATATAGATTCATATGTATACCTACCCCGTTGGCATCACAGTACACATATATGTGTTCTGTGCGTTGGCATAGCACAAATAAAAACAATATATACAATGTTCGTAAGCAAGAACAGAAAAAAATTCATCTCCTCTTTATTTATTTTCGTCATTGCCTTGGCGCGAACATCTGATTAATGTATCTCCCTTACTCCCTTTAGTAAGATTGGAATAAAAATCATACAATCCTCTCATTCTTGCTACTTGTTGTCGATTATTGTCCAAAGAAAATTCTCAAGTCTGCAACGTCAATTTCTGCAAATTAATGTCGACTACAGCGCCCCCAGTTGCCGCGAATGTTCAGCACTTTTTTCTGTTCCATGAGAGTACTATAGTTTTTATATACAAAGGAACGTATTTCATATGCTTTTTTCTATATTCAAATTTCAATTCTTTAATTTTTTATATGGATAAATACTATTATTAATTATGTGTTTTTTTTATACACTCAATCTTTAAAATTCGAAGAAACTTTTACTACAAGAGCAAGTTCGTGCGACCCAGTCGTGCAATTTTTTTTTTTTTTGGAAATTAGATAAATTTGTTCGAGTCTTTTTTTTTAAATTCCGTTTAAAATCTAGGTTCTGCACCAAGTGTTTGCCAATAATTTGTTTTTTATTAGACTATACAAATTAAGACTTTAAAAATCCAGACTTATGGCTGATTTAATAAAGCCCTTTTAACCATTTAACAGGCTTTTAAATTTTTAAATGACGTTTGTTCCATACAAAATACGTCATTTAAAAATTTAAAAGCCTTTTAAATCTTTATGAAATCGACCATTAATACTATACGAAAAAGTATTTTTTTTTTCACCTCCAAAAAATAACGTAATTTTTTTGAAGATTTGTGTGGCCTTTTTTAAAATTCCTTTACTCGGTAGGTAGCAGATGTCTGCCATTAGTATTTTTGAATGACGGAAACTATATCGTAAAACATATCAAAGAGGCAGACGTGCTGCTATCACATTTTAGAGGTCGACTTGCTTTACCTTTGTGACCCCTCCATTCCCAGAGGTAATATCAGCTGAGATTATGAATGCCCATTTAAGGCTCAGGGGGTCTAAGACAATGACTTCAATTAATATGAACTGTGCTAAAATACCGTAAGTCTGCCTGCTGTCTGTTCACTTCTAGGTGCGAAATTTAACAAAAAATATTTTTTCTTAACTTAAGTTTTTTTTTTTTTTTTAATTATTTTTTCGTTAAAACTATTAAACTTTGTGTTTACCACAATCGCAAGTTATCGCTATCCAGATGTGTTTTATACAGAATTAGTTACAAAAAAAAACATTTTAACGATTCTTTATTTTTAATACTTTATTAATGAAAAAATTAAAATTTGCTAACTGGCTACATAAGTTAAATACATGCCTATCTTATACGACTCCAAGAAATACTTAAACTTTAATAATTATTTTCCCAAACTCTTTTCACATACCGCTTAACCACATGCTTCACCTTTAATACTGAAGCCTCCAGCTGTTTGAAAAACTATTGCTGATGATTATTTGTTTTGTTGTATCTGTACAACTTATAAGCTATTTGCACCTCCAGTTATTGACACTTGACATTGAGTACCCCAGTCGTCCTCTAACACTGGGTAGGTACTAATGGCTTCCTCCTTCATCCTATAGTTATCTAGACAATTGATATGAGTTGAGTATCCTGTTCACATACTGTTCGAATAGTTTTCCTCTCTCAAGTTTTATTTTACAAAAAAAAAGGATATAGTTTTTCAAATCAGAGTCCTTTTCCTGCATTTGCACAATCAAAAACTTATTAATACTGCAGGCGGCTGGTAAATGACAGGACATTGGAAAAAAATTATATTAATGTGCACATTCATAATAAAGAGGAGAGCATCAGTTATCTTTTATTTTTTTTTTTTTTTTTTGTGCACTAAACGTCTGTGTTTTGGAACAATATCCTGCCAACCTTTTATCCGCTCCTCTCTCGTTATTATTTGTATAGCATACAAAGTATATAGTTACAACAAATTCCACACAACTCGACAGGATATTAGAATGTCGATAGAAAGGATGAAGAGGCTTTTTTTGTTTAGTGTATCTATAGAGTTGATTCGATGGTGTACTGTTGCTTGTTATCGATTGGCTTTCGATGATGTTCATCCGATTGCAACACATGTCCTTTTGGTTATTGTCAAATTTTAAAATTGACTTTATCCTGGTTTGCTGTATTGTGCAGCAAAGAGGCAAAGTTGCATCAGACTGTAGCGGCAATATATGTGCTCGGTGCGACCGAATGGCCGCAGCAGTGGGGGGAAATGGGTTTGAATCTTTTATTTAAATTTAAATGAATTCTGCTTCAATGGAGTGTGTTACTGAATGGATTGAGTTACCAGTTTGTTCTTTTTTGCTTATCTTTTTTGACAATGGAGATGGGCAACAAATTGGGGAAGAGTCAAGAGGCGAGGCTGAAAACAGAGTGTCTGTTGATTGGATGTTGTTGCAAATGCAATTAAAATTCAGTCAGTCCGGACATTTTTGCTTAGTAAAATATCTATAAAAAATTATTCTGTGGCATTCACAGGACGAAGAATATGAAAATCAAGGTGTGGTGAAAGTTTATAGGGACACGCCTGCCTACACAAACAAAAATTGATTCAATAAATTCTCTCCTATCCGTAGAGGGCTACAATCTGCCGAATAAACTTTCTCTAATTTATATCTATTCAACTCAAGAATCCCACGTAAAATCCCACATTCGGCAGAATTTTTTTTTCTTCCCCGCTAACCGTCCCGCATGCCACTATATAGGCCTCAGAGGAATCCAATGAACCATTAAGGACAAAACGTGAAGTATAGGTAAAGTGTGAGTGTTGTTTATTCCCCACAGTGATTTTCGGAAAATTAAATCATCATTACGTCAAATCATTTTCACTTTTTTTGTTTGCCTCTGTCCTATTTGTAGATCCTTTTGGTCCTTTTTGTTTGTGTACCTATACAGAAATATATTTATTTTTTTTTTCTGTTGCTAAAATTCGGAATAAATATAGAAAACAAATCTCAGCACTCGTACATATTTGTGTGTTAAAGGAAAGCGCGCCACCAGATCTAACAAACAGAAAAGTTACAAAACAACAACAAATTTGATTGCGAATGATTTTGGTTAACGTTTGAATGAAATCCACCCACATCCTAGGGGTTTACTTTTTTTTTCAACTCCGACTAACACTTGATGGATGTGCAGAATATATGAGTTTTTTTTTTTTTTGTGTATTTTGGTTATGATGAAAATTTAACTGGAACTGCAAGGATATTCGTATTAATTTTTTTTTAATACAAAATTTTGATTTGATGATTTTGTGCGAGAAAATGTATCTAAAGAAAAGGAATCCTTGTTAAGCTGAATAATCAAAAACAAATAAATGGATTTTTTTTTGAATTTGTTTCAGATGGTTTATATGTATATGGATTGAAAAGGATTCGAAAGGATAAAGGATTAAATATGCTGCGTGTACAGTGTGCTGCTCTTTTGAAATCCCTTAGGTCATGATTTTTCTTATAAGGAAAATAAGAAATTGTGTTAACATTTTTTGGATCGGGAAAGGACCTTGTGTAGGATAGGTAGGAGAAAGTATATTGATATTTAACAAATTTAAGATTACATTTATATGATTGGTTTTTGTTGCTTATATAAGTAATGATTTTTTATTTGTTTGAATCGGGGAAGATTTCATGTATTCTTAAACATAAATTAATGACTTATAATTTTTTAACATGGCTCATCATGTTAAATGTTTAATCCAAATACATATGAACTTAGTGTGTTTTCTTATAAATATTATACCTAGCACAGTAAAATTTCTCTTGATGAACAATAACAAAAAACCAAGAGTACCGATAAAAAAGCCAGTAAATATGTAAGTGAATATTAAAGTGGACAAAGAGTGTGAACTTGAACCTTAAATTTCGGTAAAGTTGGTTGTTTTCCAATCAAAAAAGGGTGTGAATACAGCCACAAAAATAAAGAGTGGATATAGCGTTTTATTGAACTTGTATTACTGCGCTAGATATGAACTAATAATAAAACGCGCCTGATTACACTATATAGTCAGACAAATTAAGGGAACAACATTTTTTTCAGTTAATTTTAGTGTTTTTTCGAGAAGCTGTATCTCTGTTAAAAATAGACATACTGAGATGAAATAAAAAGCAGTCTGGTCTGCATGGTTGTGTTGAGAATTTAAAGGGAATTTTTTGTTTTAAGGTACCCTTATTGCGCATTCATAATACAGCACGAGCCAAACATTTTGATTTTAATTTTTTTTTTTTTTATAGTTTCACTTTCTTTAAAAAAAAATTTTGGAGCTCATTCAATATATTTGTTCGGTAACTTGTTTATTTAGGTTAAATTTCGTAAATTTTTACTGTTCTACAATTTTTCTTCCGAAGAATATCTGACCTTGAATTAAAAAAGACACTTTTGAATTTGGTTACCAATACCTATATCAGGAACGAATCGATGATACAGTAAATTTAGGGGAGTTTTGGAACCCTGAACTTCCTATAAGACCTTTTCAAAACTTTATAGCAATTATTTTTTTTTTTAGTTTAAGAAAAAAGTACAAAAAACGACATTTTAAAGACACTTTATGGTTAATCTTACCCTGTTTTACAAACATTGATCGGAAAACTTTATTTGTTAAGACATTTTAAAGACCTATTTACCACAAATATTTTTGTTCTCAAATTTTAAATTGATCAATCGAACTGTTTTTCTGTACCAACTTATTAAAGTCGTACAAACAAATTAAAGGAACAAATTGTATATGTTTCCTTAACATTGTGAAATTTTTGTCCACTTTTTTCACAATTTTGTGTTTAAGAGTTGAAAAGAAAAAAAAAACATTTCTTATTAAATGAAAATACAATTAAAACTTTGAAAAAAAAAAATATTAAAATTTTTCAGAACAATTTTTTTTTATTGTTAAAATTAGATTGATACTGAATTTTGAGGTGATTTGTTTCCTATAACGTTATCAAACTTCGCATACCAAACCAACGCCAGCGTCGAAATCCTTGGTTCTATGGAAGGTACCGTTAGTAACAATTGTTTTTGATGTTTTTTTTTCATAAAAACGTAGACCATTTCTAGAATCCATTAAGCGGCCCATACACACAACACTTGTGTTGACACTGGTGTCGGTGTACTCAAATGTGGTGTGTGTATGGGCAAGTGTCTACACCGATTTCGGTGTCGAACACGGTGTCAAGAAAATCAAAATGTTTTGATTTCTTGTGTCGGTGTTGCTAAATGTGTTGCGTGTATGTTGGAAGGCCACACTGGTGTCATGACACCGGTGTACAAACTTGTGTTGTGTGTATGGGCCGCTTTAAGCTGTTTCTGTTTGCAAGATAAAAAATCTCTTTCGGCATGTTCTGCTATTTTTGAAGCCAAAAATTTAAATTTCTCCTCTTTCTAGAAAATTACTTAAACTAAAATATTTAATCAAAATAATTAGGAAAAAATTCTTCACCTGATTTCTTTTATGTTTGGAGTGCCTTTAAAAAATTACTTACATATGTGTAAGTATACAATTTTTTAAATATTTTTAAAAAAGAAAATGTGTACACCATGTTTAAGTAAGTCGAAATTCACAACTATACAGAATTCGAATTTTTTCAAAAATGATTTTGATTTTCTTTTAAATTAAAAAGCGATTATAAAACCAAAGGTCTTACTAGCTTTTTTATGAATTTGTATGAGTTATCATCTTTTTACCATGTTCGTACAAATAAGAATGTACATAACAGAATTTTGCCAGCTCATGCGAGAGTAGCCATTCAACTTATATTTTTAAGAATAAAAATTGTTTGTAAAAGTTTCGAATTATGATTTATTTTCTTTTAATTTATGAAAAAAAAAAGGTTTAACAATTATAAAATGCTCTATTAAGCCACTCGCCACTCTTTCTAGAACTTGCAAAGAAGAATCCCTTATTCCCAAATGCAAACAATAAAAAAGTCCCTTTGCAACGTTAAACTTACACAATACCTCTTCCGCATCCTGAAAAATAAAAAAGTTTGGCGATTTCCTTCTCTTTTCGAAAAAAGTCTACTTGCTTCTTAATATAGCGAATAGGTTTGCATCGAGCCCTTCAGCATTATATTCAACACAAAATATCAAAATTAATTTCGATTATAAATATTTTTGCCGTTCGTTTCAATTTTAACATCCGCATCCGGTCTGCTTTTGGCTGCCATTCTTTTGCACTCTGTTAACGTAAAGTCTACGAGTTATGCCCCTTCCCTTTAAGCCCTTCGTAAACATACAATTCTTTCAGTCAATCCGCACGGTTTATAAATTTTACACTGTGCACACAACCTCCTGGCACCGAACGGACCTTTTTTCGGTTATTTCCCATCACTTTTTTGACAAACAATAAACACGCCTTTCCGGTATCTTAACAATATATACCTACCCTCCCTGAAGGGATGGAATGCATATACCCGTCCTGTACCCATACTTTTCTTTATAAATAAGGCAAACGTGAATCTTTCATACCAAAGGACATAACAATCCTATATAAGCAGCGAGAATAACTTTTTCGTTTATTTCTCATTATATTTCGACGAAGACGACGACAAAGAGCTACAATCTGCTGTCGCCTTTTTTTCAAAATATAACTCAACTCGCTGACTGGTACCTTTGCGAAACATTGGCGGAAAATCACTTGGGAAATCGTTGAAATACGAACAAATACTCTGTTCAATTCTTTAGAATTATATTTCTTAGAATTGGCGCCCGGGTGCGGGTGGTGCGTCATCGTGGGCCGAGGCATATAGTCTTCCTTATTGAATGTTCGTTTTTCCAAAAGTACCATTATGGACGATGGAGATGAGGGATGGATGAATTGGAAACAAAACATTGAAAAGCATTTCACGGCTGTCAAATTTTCTATTAAAAACCGGTTGTGTAAAAGTTTCTCTCCATCTTTGTGTCAGGAAATGAGTTTAAGCTGAAACGGATGTTTCTCCATATATATGTATATATGTATGTACATCAGTACACTCCCGTGCTGTGCTCAACTTCCTTTCGTCCTGCCGTCTTTGAGAAAAGTTGAATTTCTTGACAGCTAAAAGCGTTGGTGATGGGGTGTTTTGCGGTTTCTTACATGATGCGTTAGCGGTTCAGCGGCTGGCGCGCGGCGGCGGGGTGACGTGTTTTTGTGGGGAAATGTTGTTGTCAAAATAAAATTATCATAGAAACGATATCACAAAAGGATTCTCCGGTTCCATCCAGCCCTCTGTTGGTCGTTGTTTCTTATGTGCGACAGATAAACAAATGTCATTCGAAATGATGTCTGTCAGTTTTTTAGGAGGGTTATAGTGTTTGGTTGTTAATTAAATGCATTTTCGAAATGTTTTAACTTTGTATATTTTTGTGTAGAAGGGGCTGAATGTTGAAAAGTTTCTCTCGCCCTGAAGGCAAGCTGGGGTTTGGTTGACTCGACAGACAAAGTGGAATAAGTTTCTTTGATACTGATGCGCTAGGGATAATGTTAGCTTTTTAATAGTTTACTGCGTTCTGTCTGGTGCAAAAGATATAATTTCGCTGTTACTGTAGAGTAAATGTAGATTGAAGATAGAAGTTTTTCTTTGCCAGGGTGACAACTTTTTGAGTGCAATATTATATCCTTCACTGACAGAGAAATATTCGATTTAAGCCATTTCTTTAGAGAACTTAAGAAGTTAGAAAATATATGGATAAGGTTTGAGGGGGATTTTAGAACTTACATTTTATATAGAGAACTCATTGTTGTTTGCTGAGTAATTATTTTAAAACATTTCTTACAAAAACTCTCCTGGAGGGTAAGCCGATAGTAGCTAGGTACTATCTTTTGAAATTTCAGAAAAGTCGCCATAACAATTACATTGAACTAATAAGACACACGAACAATGAGATTATTTTTTAATTGATATTTATAAATGAGCAGTAATATTAATAGTTGATTAACGATCATACTGGTTGGGGCGGCTTATATTGAAAATGTGTAGGAGATAAGGACGTGATACTCCCGCAGTAAAATTTCGTATTATCGTAGGGTTTTTCAACACTATACTAAAAGCGTTAAAAAAAAATTGAATACCATATTTTCTAAAAAAATATACTGACCTTCGATTACGGGGGTTGGTGTTGAAGGAAATTGCATTCATTAGTGGAGGACAGTCAATGTTACCAGTAAGTAAATCGTGAATAAAGATGATGTCTGAGGTGTCTCTTCGTTTTTCTAAGGACTGCAGATTGATAAGTTGCAAACGTTGAACATAAGGAGGTAGTTGATAATATTCGTCCCAAGGAAGACTACGCAGCGCAAACCGAAGAAACCTACGCTGAACAGCTTCAATTCTTTTAATTTGTGCAACCTGATGGGGTGACCAGACTTGAGAAGCATATTCAAGAATAGGTCTGACGAAGGTTATATAAAGAGATTTTGAGACATATGGGTCAGGAAATTCTTTAGACCAACGTTTTATAAAGCCAAGCATGGAATTAGCTTTATTGATAATATTGTCAATATGAGAGTGAAAGTTGAGCTCGCTGTCGCATATGACCCCTAGGTCCTGCAATGAAGTAGCATATGGTACAGGGATGCCGTTAATAAAATAGTGTCGGATAGGCCCAGGTTGACGTTTTCTGGAAAATGTTATAGAATGGCACTTGCTAACATTGAGTTCAAGAGAGTTTTTCTGACACCAAAGAGAAAATTTATCGAGGTTGCCCTGCAGAAAACATATCGTCAGCATAAATTAAAAGATCACATTTCAGGATCTGAGAGACATCATTTATTGCTAAAATGAACAGCATTGGGCCTAAATGGCTGCCTTGTGGAACACCGGAAGGTGCGAAAATTGGAAGAGATAAAGATGATCTGAAACGTATAATGTAATTTCTATTTTTTAGATAAGAGTCAATCCATGAGATGAAAAATTTTGGAAAGCCGAGAATTTTTAATTTGTATATAATCATTTTATGAGATATTTTGTCGAAGGCTTTGCTAAAATCTGTTGAAATCACATCAACTTCGCCCCCATCTTCCATAGTGTATAGCGTATGGGAAACAAAATCTACAAGGTTTGTTATTGTTGACCAGCCAGAAAGGAAACCATGTTGAACAGGAGACAAAATAGATTTGCAGTGGAACGAAAGTGTATCATAAACAATACTTTCGAATATTTTCGGTATACAAGAAAGCTTGGCTATTGGACGATAATTGGAAACATTATTCTTAGGTCCTTTTTTATGAATAGGAATTATATAAGATACTTTCCATGACTGCGGGAAAATACCCTGCATAATAGATAGCCTAAAAAGGACGGTTAGCGGTTGAATCAGAGTGCTTGAGCATTTTTTGAGGACAATTGCAGGGATGCCGTCAGGTCCTATAGAGAAGTCTTCTTTTAGCTTATCAATTTTGTCTTTAACCATAGTTGGTAGAATATTCAGAGATGAAAAAGATGTTTGCGAAGAATTCAGCATGTAGTCAAAGTATTGTACATCAGGTTCAATATCACATTCAGAAAATGATTTCTTGAAAAAGTTGGCAAAAAAGTCTGCAATAGTTGCAGGGTCAGATGAAGAGTTGTCCATGTAAGAGAGGGAAGGAGGGTAGCCATCAGACTTTCTTTTCACATTAATAAATTCATAGAAACGTTTAGGATTTGATGTTATCGTGGATTGCATGCAAATAATATACTCATTATAGAGTCGTTCACATAGAACAGAAAATTGCATAAAAACATTTGAAAAACTTCGATAATCGGCGTCCGATTTAGTTTTCAAGTATTTTTTCCATAGATAATTTCTGACGTTGCGAAGAGATCGAAGTTCCTTGTTATAC
The DNA here is from genome assembly GCA_947049315.1 of Epistrophella euchroma. Lineage (NCBI taxonomy): Eukaryota > Metazoa > Arthropoda > Insecta > Diptera > Syrphidae > Epistrophella > Epistrophella euchroma. The sequence goes on along the minus strand of OX346248.1, from coordinate 28,355,640 downwards.
CAAGGAGGAGAAGATGAGTTGAGTAGTTTCTACGGGGTACAAAAGGGACAGACTGCATTGTGAAAATATAAACTTCTGACGATTTTTTTACGAAATTTGGACCATTTTTCATTAAATTTCGTCGAAATTTGTGTAAATGTTCAGGCTTAGAAAATTTTGAATCCAGTGTTAAATTTTTTCAAGGTAGCCCCCGATTTTTGGCACTTCATTTATGGGATAGTCGCAAAAAAAATCACTGATGAACCTGAAAAACTTTGACCCCCGATTAAAAATTTTCTAAGCCTGATCGATTTCTGAAAAAAATGATACACTCTTAAAAACACTCTTGGTTTCATCTTTATACGTTTACTTTTCACAGAGATACAGCTCATCAAAAAACACTAAAAAAAAAAACCTGAAAACATTTTTGTTCCGTTAATTTTTTTACTAGTGTATATTCTTATAGGTCACTGAAACTTCATAGATACTCAAAGGTGATAAATAAATTTTATATCATTGTATGAATTCTATAGAAACGTTTTTGATATGTTATAGTCAAACAGTTCATGGGTTCAAAATATTCAACATTCCTTATTATAACGATATGAATTCTCAAGAATATCCCAGACCCACGCATATTTTCCGAAAGTATCGTATTATTTATTGCCATATCAAAAGAAATTCCTCAAAAGTAATGTAACGTAAAGTTGGCCTTATTTAAATGCGTGCACCTTCACTCTCAGACATTGCGAACTGGATGAGTAGTGGAAGCAAACGTTATGGTAAAGCACAAAAAATATTCTTCCTTCCATCATCAATATGGTATTTTGTTTAAAAAGATCCTTAGAATCCAGTATACATTGTGTAGGTAGTAGTTTGATATCAACTTGACTTTGGCATCCAATATAATATTCTCTGACGACAAGATATTTTCTTGAAAATAAATAATAAAAAAGGATACCAATATACAAGGACATGTCCTATATTATCTTATACAAAAAAAAAAAAAAAACATAAAAATTAAACGATAAAGTTTTTCATTTATAAAACCATTTTGTCATCTAGGATTTTCACAATATGCCTCGGCGGCGTTGTTTCATGGAACTCATCCGGGTGTCTTGAATATTTTCAATAAAAATGTGTTTTTTTTTTTCTTTAAGTTCAAAAGGTTTATTTTCACAAAACAATGTACAAAAACCGCAGACTCAATAACAATGGAACTTTTACATTTAAATGGTCTATGTTTCATGTCACATTCTCAGTTGGTGTTTATTTGGGTATATGTACCTGGATATAGATCCTAGATCCACCGACTTCGGTTAAAGGATATCTTCCTGTTTAAGCATTTATATCAGTATGCCCATCAAGAGGAAAACCAAATTCAATTTAGCAGAATGGATGGTGGTACAGCGTTAAAAAATGAAACTTTTTCAATTAAAACCGGAATTCCCCAAAACTGTATTGTGTTGCAATTTTGGGTAATTGGTTTAAATGTGCTGCGTTTACAGTTTTCGAATTTCAGTTACAGAATGACAACCAATTTTGCTGGCTAGTTATACCTTGCCTACAATCATATTAGCTGAAACAAAGTTTTCACACTTTTTGAAAAAATCACATGGCCTGGGATTATGCCAAGGTGTAATTACAAAATTTAACTGTACATAGGTATACACATATACAATACTTGCAGAATTATCTAAATACTGAATGGTTCTGGTTGTGTTTATGAAATCTACTTCAAAAATAAAAAATGGAATGGGACCAATTCTTTTTAATGTTAAAAAATTGTATTAAAAATATTATTTTTTAAGAAACCCGTTCAAATGATTTTTAGCGTTTTTTTTGATAAATTCATATTTTTTCAAGAATTTCAATTTCGTGTAAACAAGTCGTGCATTTTATAACACCAAACTTCTTACCTACAATTCTGGAAAAAAATTTAAAATTCATTAAATTCATTTTCTATCCTTATTTTCACAAACAAGATAAAAAAAAATGTGATGCCTTAGCACATTCAGTTCTTGCACACTAATCACGTCACAAAAGCCCTACTCAATTTGGCATATATAACATAGTTAAGAACTATTGAAAGCATGAATAACCAAATTAAACTCAACCGATTCGATGTGTAGGTAGAAGAGACGTAGAGCCAAAGAAACGTTTTGAGCATTCAAACTTGGCCAAATTGGCGTCCGGAAATTAAATAAACTTCACAAGGATATCCGATTTCTAAAAACAAAGTCTTTCCTAATGTATTTTGGCATAGGCAGAAACTCCATCTTTTTATACCTAACCTACTATAGGTTTTATCTTGCAAGCAAAATGCAAAATAAAAGAACAATATGCTAGAGAATGCAATTTTCCCACCAACCATATCAACCAACTAAAAAAAATGCAAAAGGGCATTGAATGGAAACTTAAAATTCAAAGTCTCACATCTCGTCATCTGTAGCGTAGGTTTCCCAGAAACTCGTCCTTAACATAGCAAATGAATGGACTTAAAAGATAGAAAAAAAAAATTATTTAGAGAGATCCGCATTTCAAAGGACGATGAAAGAAAATAGTGAAATTTTGTTAGAAAACTTAAAAGCCAGGTATGCATGTCCTCGCCTCTATTGTTGCATTTTTAGGTCTTAGTTTTGTTCTGTGCTTTTGCTTCTTTCCGTTTGGACAGTACTTTCCGGTTTATAGAATGCTGATGTCTGAAGGGACAAATTTCATTGTGTTATCCAATTAGTTTCGTGTCGAAAGTTTGCCACTCTTCTTTTCTTTGTTAAATGTTCTCGGTGTTATACATAGGATTAAAGGCTCTGTGATCTTCTGTAGGCATAGTGTTATCGAGTTGAAGAAGGATAAATGAGACGATGAATATAAGGAATAAAGTTCAAATAGGTGGATCATGTCTCAATTCTTATAATCAAATCTAAGAAACACTTTGTCGGGATTCTAGTTATGGAAGTACTTTTTCTCAGAACTTCTGTAAGAATTAAAGCAATTCGTATTCGTATTGCCCAACAAAAATAAAAACATTTAGTTACATCCTTATGCAAAGATTGCATTACATGTTTCATATAGCGAATTTATTATGCATTTTTTCATTAAAAAATTCAATTTTTAATATTTTGAATTATTTACTTAATCTAAAACATCCCGGCGATTATAACCAATAACTCAGTAATTTTGAGATTGAGCTCAGGGATAAATGATGTGAATTTAACATATTTCTATGAAATGTTAGTAGGGGAAGAATACGGCTCTGTTTTTTTTTATTAGAGCACTATTTATAAAAGCAACGACAGTATAAGCTCAAAGCCCTGGTAGGTAGAGCTTAATTTTGTTTTCATTGATAATGTAATTTTTTTTTTTATTTTTTTTTTTTATACTTTGCGCACACACAAGGGGTTTCTCGGTACCCTTAATATTTCAGAGACACAGTGCTAGCATTAGGTACGGAGGAGGGGATTTAAAAGTTATAATAATAAAGTTATAATAATAATAACGACAGTATAAGGAAAGACACATGAACTATTATGACAGTGTTCAATAGAATACATTGAATTAAAGGGGCTTCAAGGGCCCCTCGTACCTCTCGTACGATAAAGTTTCATGAATATTAGTCGGTTATTCTTATTCCAATTTTATGCGGATCTGGTCATTTCTTTTTGGCTTCAATTCATCAACTGCTGTTCGCGCAATTTATCAACGTCTTTTAACCGGCTTATTTACAGTGTTTTCAACGGGTTATCAGCCGGTACTGTCCAGTTTAATATTTTCTTTATGTTTTGATTAACTTAAACCGGGATGCGCTTGTTAAAGGGAAGTTCTCGATAATGCTAAATAACAACTTTCGATGACACTCGGTCCTTTGTCATGTGTAAGCAAGAGGCGCGTGGTTGGAACATATTTGCTACTGCTCCCCTCCCCCCCCCCACCCCCTATCCAACTGCTTCGAAAAAATATTGACCAATTTTTAGAAATATGTTTAAATGGAATAATGGAAATACCAAAAATTTATAACAAATATTCTAGGCCAAGTTTTTTAGTGGTGAGTTAAACTAACATTTAGATAATTCTGGAAATAAATTTTCTGCCACTTAAAAACGCTTTTTTTTTTAAATGATATCACAGGCTACAAACAACTTACAAATCAATTGTTTGAGAATAATCGGGAAAACCGTTTTCTGCACTGGAAACAATTTTAGGTCTTTTTGAAGTTTTGCAACGGGATACGGGAAGAAATATTAGGTATAAAAACCGCCATAATTATAACTCGCAAACGAAGCGAAAACAGTCAAATTATCTCTTAATTTTTTTTTAAATAGTCTCAGAAACATATGGTTTGCTTATACGCGGGTGACTGCGGGACACCTTTCAATAAAAGTAATATAATAGAATTTGTGTGGGTTTTCTGGCCTTTACTTATTAAAAAAATGTGTTGCAGATTAATGTAAATTTAAAAATAATGAAATATAACCTTTCACACCAATGCCCATATGTTTTCACACCCACCATTCCCCTATCTTTGCCCAATGTAATATATTAATTGTTTCAGGGGTGCCACTTTATGATAAATGCAGCAAATTCTATTTTTCAAAAAAAAATTAATTTACTATCAGAAAATAAAAACTTACTGCAATTTTTTTCAAAACACTGATTTAAAATATTAAAATCATTAGGAGCCAGAGAGTGCCGCAACACTTCACCTCATCGTAAATAAAATTAGATTGGAGCATCTGAAAGGGAAATAATAGCCCTTCCACACTATCCCATCGAGTATTAATACATGTCAAAAAAAAGTTTGATATAATTAGGCTAGGTTAGGTTAGAAGGGGCGTGCCCAGCTCTGAGGATGTTGCATACACGGGGGCCTATTGATCCATTGTGATCCCCTATAACAGAGATTAATCCTAAAGCGGCCCATACACACAACACTTGTGTCGACACTGGTGTCGGTGTACTCAAATGTGGTGTATGTATGGGCAAGTGTATACACCGAATTCGGTGTCGAACACGGTGTCAAGAAAATTAAAATCTTTTGATTTTTTGTGTCGGTGTTGCTAAATGTGTTGCGTGTGTGGCGGAAGGCGACACTGGTGTCATGACACCGGTGCACACACTTGTGTTGTGTGTATGGGCCGCTTAAGCTAGTGGTTGACATAGATTGGTTCATTTACGAACCAGCCCGTGCTTTCTATATATTTCCTCATGTTTGCCATTGAGACCTGCGCTAAATCGTCCAGTTCTCCAACAAACCTGTTTCCAAGGTAACGGAGGCGGTTTGTTTGGAGGTTTGCGGATGTCCCGTCAGTACACCTATCAGGGTTCTGACATTCTTTTTACTCAGCGATAAAATATACTGAGTTTTCTTTTCATTAATTCTAGGCCATAAACTTCTAGAGATGGCGCAATCGTTCCTGGATATCCAGGAGTTATTGATTTGCTCCTTCGTTATTAGGTCTATCTTCCTTTTGATTACGCTATAGGGACGTTTAATCCCATGTCTAATTGGCTACTACTGTCTGTATATGATATTGACCCCTTCCTTGCCAGTGCATCTGCTATGTCATTCCCTTCTATATTATAATAGAATTACTTACGACTGCCAAATTTGTGTGAAGAAAACGAATTTCATATATTACTTCTCAACTTGCATCCCAAAAATTAATTCACCATAATCTCAAACCCCCAAGTGGGATAGAATGTGTGATGGTTTTAGAACCAATCCTAAAAATGCTCATGTATTAACACATGTTTAATTGTGTGAGATGGGCTGTCAAGTCGTGTGGGATGAAATAGCATATTATTTTGCTTCCACACTATTATACCTGATTTACTTCCTACTGTTTTGACATGTGTTAATACTCAGTGGGATAGTGTGGAAGGCCTTTAAGCAAAATCCTTTGTTTCGTTGTCGTTTCTGTTATATCTCGCCCAAATAATTCATCCATATTATTTGAGGAACTGATTTCCAAAACCATCTACCGGAACGAAGTTCGTAATTATTTGTTAAAAACGCATTTGATTTTGAAAATTTTACTTTCGAAAAGGCATTTGCAGTAAAAAAAAAAAGATTCAATTAAGCGGTATTTTAAAAATAAGACTTTTTTTTGTAAAGTATTTCATTTCCAAAATACGATATTCAGTTGTTCTTCCATAGAGTAACCCAATTTTTGTGAAAGTAAAGACTAAAATTAATTAATAAATAAATTATATTTAAAATAAAAACTTTAATTATTTCATATACTTACGGTGACCTCCCAGAAATACCCAGGTTATAATAATTGATACTTGGCTGTCATTGAAAACATCTCTGGTGCACAACCGGAAATGGAATTTCCCTGTACTATTTGCAGCGTTGTAACAATAGGCGTTTTTCTTTTTTAGTTCAGAGTAGTTCAAAGCTGAGTCCGAACTGTCAAACAAAAATGTTGTGCTTCTTTTTGAGTTCAGAGCGCTCAGAGCTTGGAGTTTGTGTTTCTTTTTTCGTTCAGAGCGCGTTCAGAGCATGCTCCATGAGCTCAGAATAAAACAACCGAGCAGACGGAGTAAAAAACTGAGCGCGGCCAACTTCATACAGTTTTCATGTAATTTGACAGATGTGACAATTGAGTGCTCAGGTGTGTTTCATAATTAAATCAGAGTGCTCTGAACATACTCTGCTCAGAGTTTACTCCGTTCGCTCAGAGTCTACTCAGTGCTCTGCTCTGAACAACAACAAACTGTGAACTAAAAAAGAAAAACGCCTAATGATGCTACTAAAACCAGTTAAAACAAATGAATCTCCACATGGCCGGCATATAGTTTACAACTAATATGGGAACCGACGCGGGTTGCTACGCGCTATAAATAACTCCCACTTCTCCCACACATTGTTCCTTCCCCGAAAACATAAATAGATTTAACTCCCACTTTATTCTCATTTGTGACTTAGTTCGGTTGAGCCTTAGTTCATCTTTATATCGAACTTATTTCCAACTGAGCTAACTCTTCAACTTGCGAACTGACAAATTGGTGGGAGTAAGCTCATTTAAGAGTTAGTTCGTACGGCCATTTAATTTCTTAGGTCCACATTCTTCATGAAACATTGAATATTAAATAATTTTTCATTAAAAACTTAATATCTTAAACTTCTACTCGACTCCTTAAAATCTATATTTATTAACCTTTTCTTTTTTTTATGGTATTTATAGCGCTTTATTATTTTGCAACAAATAATGTGTCAACAGTCAACACCAAACGACTTATTAAATAATGACTGCGAGGCAACGTCCATCGCATTATTATTATAGTAATTATACTTTCAAAGCAAAACTGTATGCTTTCCTAATACTTTTTCCAATCTGTTTCATTGCCGAGAAATTGTAAGCTATTAGTTCCATCAAAATTTCCCCGACCACCACCACCACCATTAGGACCACCCCCACCATCAGCCATCTACCCCACGATGGACGTTTTTATAAATACAGAGCTTTCTCAATTGCTAGCACAAAACTCCTCCTATCAGATTGTATATTGTTCTGTTCTTTACAACGATGACTTTGTCGTTATTCGTCGATACGCGACCGACACCGAAGGACGACTTCTTGCATATTTCGATCACGTAAAGTCGTTAGAAGAAATTAAGAAATAAAAATTTTGTCGCGCACCACTTTAATCAGCTACGCTACGTAAATTTTTAATTAGGGCCTCACGTACCGTTATGTAGTCTATATAGCCGCCCCAGCAGAGGAAACGCGTAATTCGCGCACCAAAGCAATCCTATATACCTACCAGACCTTACTAGCGTGCAACCCCTCTACTTAGCATGTTGTGCATTTGATGTTCTGGTCTCCGTTTGGCCCTTGTCTGGATTTTTTTTGTTTTGTTTTTGGAAATTCAAAAGGGCGGGGGTGAAAGGTTTTATATTTTTTCTGTCCCTTTTTTGTGTCTTGTCTTTGAAGCTTTATAAGACAATTGGCTCTGACACCCAGCACATTATAACATCCAGGGATCCATTTCCAGGATGCGCCATACCACACACCCTCAATATTCTACCCTATTTTTAGAACACAAAAAAAAAAGTGTAAAGGAAAAAAAAACATTGTCCCTGAGACAGTAAAATGTCGTCTAATTATGTTTTGTGTGCTCACCAACCAAAAAATAAAATACAAAAAATAAAAATAAAAGGGACTAAATAGATGCTTTAACAGTGTTATTTTTGGGGATCTGCTGCTGGATGGAGGTGTTGGGGAAATAAAGAAAAGGACCAGCCAGGAAGCCATTAAAGGGATTTGGTGGGTCGCATAAATTGTAATTAGCCGCAGTTTAAACATACAAGACACCGTAAACTTATTGTATCTTTCAAACATCATGTGCTTCGATGCGTTCGATGCGAAATAACGGTTTTGTTTGACTTCTCCACCGAAAGCTTTTAAAATAAAAAAAAAAAAAAAAAAAAAACAAATAGAAGAGATTTTTTTTGAAACCTTTTCTATTAAATTTTCTCCCTGTGGAAGAAAATCAGAAGAGTTTCTACGTTTAAGTTTTTTAAAGGTGGCACTACTGTTCGGAGTGAACAGGCGAGGCCTTCAACCGACAAGCTCGGTCTCCTGCTGTTTGTCTCCAGTTTCACATGCGCCTAGTTGATTGAGGTTATTTTCTACCCGCAAATGGTTAACTGGTTGATTTTACGACTACGACGTCAAAATGAGGTGAAATATTCCGCAACAAAATTGAGAAGTTGTGTGATCTTCAACGCCGAATATTGTCAATGCGTTTACGGCTGCATTGCGATGTAACCCAGTGCAAATGCGGACCATCTTCCTTTCAAAATACTTCATGTTCATCTTCATTGCCGTAGGTGATATAGTTAACCAAATGGGAAAAGCGTATATTAGAATGGGTTAAAGGAGTTGTTTGTAGAAAAGCAGCTTAGTGTTTTTATTCAGTCCATTTTATTTCTGAGAAGCGGGTGAACCAAGTGCATAGAGAAAAGCTGGCTCTTTTCAACATCAAGTCTGCATGGTCCTTGAATTTCAGCTTGTTAGAAAAGTTGACTCCCAACCCAAGTACTTTGTTGATGATTTGATTGCAACTTCGGTGTTGTTTGGGAGCTTAAGTTGAATAGCATCACAGCGTGTTGCAAACGGTTGAGGTAACATTCCCATAAGTTTTCAATGTGCTCCTGCACTCTCCTTGGAGAGCTTTCTTTTGAAAAAGATGTGGCGTATGGAGTCTGCATAAAGCTGATTCGTCTTTGTCCCTCGTAGGTCTGTTGGCTGATTGATTATTGGCAGTGTAGACGTTGAACAGCAGCGGTTCGAGTTTTGATCCTTGTGGCATCCCAGCGCCTATGCCCTTGGTTTTCGTTCTTTGATACCTGTACATAAAAAAATCTGAGTTAGAAATTTTTGATTATTCTTACCAAGTTCCGACAGCTTTTCCAGGCTACAGGACAATAACTGTTGTCCAGACAGTAAGTATTGAAGATTACATTCATCAGGGTTGCCACTTTGCTGCAATTGCAGTAGGTCTACTGCATTTTTTTCTCAAAATAAATCTACTACCTTTAAATCAAATCTACTGCATTTTTGGTTTTACAAAAAATTGTCCTTAAACAAATAACTCACAAACAATTTTTATTTTTTCAAAATAGCTTTTAACGGCCTTCAGTCCATAAAAAATTGGCGTTTCGTCCCGGCGATCTCAATTTTTATTTTTGATAAAAAATATGATAATTTTTTTTTTTCATTACCTGTAATATTTTTTTTTTTTAAATTTTAATCTTCCTTGTTTAAAAAAAATAATAAAACAAATCTACTGCAAAAAAGTTCAATCGACTGCATTTTTTTTTGTAAATCTAATGCGGAAAGTTTGCCGAAAAGTGGCAACCCTGATCAGGAGAACAGCAGGATTTGGAAACTTGTTAATTACGTAATTAAAAAATATTGCCGCTCCTCGCTGATTTTTTTGAGTTTCCGGTGATGAAAATGTCGGTAACTTCTTCAAGAATAAAGTTAAAACAGGTTAAGGTATCAGCGCCAGGTTCAAAAAAGCGTAAAAACAAATAACACTTCAACGGATTTTGGCATAGCATTGACCGACCGGCGTCCTTCATGTGAACGTCAATGCTTCATGTGTTGAGAGTACGTTGACACTGATAGTAGGTATAAAGCATAGTGACGATATTTTTGGAAACGTCAATAATTCAACACGCTGACCATAAATATTGAACGCCTAATCTTAGCTTAAGGAGCTGCACTTAATGTCGTATGTAGTATTCGTACTTTATTTCTATGGAAGTAGATTTACTTCAGTTTTGAGGACAAAATTGAATCTACTTCCCTACTTCACTTTTGGAAGATCTACTTTTTTTAGATCAATGCTCACCTAAACTGTTTTCGGAAAAGAAAGCACTGTTTTTTTCTAACAACCACCAGTTTTTCAGTCGTGAGTTAAACTAGAGTTAGTTAACTCCAGATATAAATGTGTGTACAGTTAACTCAGGAAGCACTTTTTCAGTAGATATTGCATGCATATAGGCGACGTAACAAACTGGCAGGGTAAAATATATCAAAACAATCTGTTCAGTAAATCTCGAGTTAACTCGCCAAATGTATTGAGTTAACTAACTCGGGTTTAACTTTAATCTCGCATTGAAATTACTGTAATTTTGATCTGAACGAATTCTTTTTCTTCATTCTCTTTCGCTATCAATTTATCGATGTGGTATTAATGTCAGTGTGTGATTTAATTTCATAATTTTAATTTCATTTCAACATGTTAATATCGAACTTTGATGGGTAATCGAAAAGAAAAGTATTAGCCACTTTTTGAATTGAACCGTCATTTATATTCAATTCACAGGATAATGAAACCTAATTAATAAGGGATTACATACCAAAGCCACAATTTGATCATTCAATAATTTCTTTTTACACATCGACGCCCGTCGCGTCGTGAGTTTTCAAAAAAATCATATTAAAATTTTCAATTTCAGTACACTCATAACCACTTAATCCGCCGCATATTATAAAGTTACCAAATTTTGTCACAAAAACTCCAATCAACAAAATACAAATAAAAAATATAAAATCATGAACTTAACCTGCTGCCGCAACTAACCTAACCATTGTTCACAAAATACTTGCGTTAATTAATTTTTAGTTAAATCCAATATTTTTTTTTTATTATTTCAAAATTTAAATTGAAAATCTGCAAAAACATTTTCATTGAATGAATGCAATGCAAAAACAAATCACCGGACACACCGGCCATATAGAAAAATAAGCACATCCTTTAGAAAATACCAGCTAAACAAAAAAAAATCATTCAACTAACACTAATACGCCGACCATGATGACCACTCAGCGTATAACGTTTTATAGCCCGCACTTTTTCATTTATTAATTACAAATTTGTAAAATTCACCGCTGCCAGTGCCGCCACGCACCGCCATCGCCATTTACCACCATTGCACATATAATAATAGTTGAACATGTGGAATTATTTGGACTAAGTCCTCCGTTAACCGTTATGCTGATGCAACATTGTATTCGCATATTTGTGTGGCCAGTAACGCAAAGTCCTTAAAACAAATACCATGGCCGCAACTAATAATATGCCAATACGACATAACAATTAAAAAAAAAATCTCTTAATTATTTTCCATAAATTTCATAAAATTTTTGTTCGCACAGAGGGCGTATATTATTTTATAACATTTAATATATAATAACAGATGGCAGCACTCATCGAAAATAGCGGCGCGCAGCGGTCGATGGCAACCATCAGCTAAATATGAACTGAGGCGGAAGTGTGCGGTTGTGGCGTAGAGAGAGCACATTCAATCGCTTGAAATTCATTTTTCGCGGTGCGATATCATGCAGTTTACACGCGTCCAGCTTAATTTGGATGGTTGGCTTTTTTTTTAATTGGAATGCCCGACATTGTGACATCTATAATAATAATAATATGCTGGATGGTAAAAGGGCGATTTGGCTGGAACTTCCCACCTGTTTTTTGGAGGGGCAGAAATTTTCGATTAATATTTTCGGTTTCACGCTCCAATTATGCGTGGAGTTTTTAACTTTAATTGACAACACAAATAATAGTCGTATTTGGGGTTGCGGGGAGTTTTTATTTAACTTCAAACTTCAAACCAACTTGAACGTGCTGTGCTGGACTTTGTGGCTGGTGGTCGATGAAGTGGTATGAATAACTTTTGCTAGGTATATGGCATTCCAATTGGAATTTAAAAAGGCTGAAAAAGTATATAATGTTTATGTTTGTTGTACATGGTTTTAGAGGCTGCCATTTAAGTCTTATATAGGTTCGGGGTTGAGCAAGAGAAAAAATTGAACGTATACTTTTTTAAATATTTTTGTGTCTTTAAATTTTTGATTTGCGTAAAGGTAAAGAAAATGAACGAAAATCGTCGAATTTTATATTGAAAATAAATTTTTTAACGCAACTCACATTATCGCATTTTAAAAAAATGAAAGTTGCTTCAATTTCCTCCATGTTTTTTGTGTATTTTTCATATGGTACGCAAAGGACATAATGTTTCAGGAAATGTGGAAGGTACGCTGACTGAAACAGCACAAACCGCTTGCTGTGCAGAAACTATTTAGCGAATGCAGGAGAAAGTCGATGGAACAATAACCATCAACGCTGCCCTGCGCAATACTTTAAACATGTTAGAAAATTTCTTGAGACCAGTTATGGATATAATAACTAGCAGCAAACATAGTATCGTTTAAGCCAGATTGGGCCATAGCGCATAATATGCAGCAAGGCAAACAATTAAGATTTTGCGAAAACTTTTCCGTGTCAAATTCATTGCTTCAGAAAGGAACGATTTTAATTTTAATGAAAATCGTTGGAATCGTTTTTGATAAAAAATTGAATAATCTGAAATCGTTGTAGCATAGGAATTATATGTAAATTTTGAATTTAATCAATCAACTTATTTGGACACCACAAGTCCACAACACAAAAACCAAAGGCAAATAAGAAACGTCAAATCAAAGCCCATTCACAATTACTTGTTGATCGATATTCACAATCGAGTTAAAATTATCAATTGATGCTCATAATACCAATTTATCAATTATTTGATAGAAGTTATCAAGTATCAATTAATTGATATTTGATAGCCATAATAGGGCTGAAAGAAACTCAAAGACGCCCAGATGCACAGACCGACAGACAGTATGATGAAATCAACTTTTTCATACTTTTCCACTATATTTGAATCAACTTTGATTAGAACATCGATTTTTCTTCAATGAAAACAATGCAAACATAAGCTCCGTTTTCCAAAATTCTAAAAACATTAAAAATTCAAGTATGCTATTTTAATGTCGGTCACGTCCCTAGGAAACTTGGTTTTATATAAAATTGATAATTGAAAATGTCGAAAAGATTTTTTTTTTTAAATATCGTGCGATAACTGGATGGTAAGGTGGCGGTGATCTTTTCTTAATTACTCAATCACAAATTAACTATTTTTAAGTTGCTAGGGCTGTTACTTAAGCAAATCGTGTAAACAGATTTCGCTCTTTCCAAAAATGTAGGGCCTGTTGTACAATCCTGGGTTAAATGTTGACCCGTGGTTACTATTGAAGGTTTGAATGAAACAACAACAACTTGAGTGAGCTACCACCAATTAATTCTAATTTAATTCTTGAGCAGCGTCAAATCGATCATACAATCTCCCTCCTTAAATGTTTAACGAATTATATTGGCTTATAAATCGAGTATGGAGTATGGAGAAAAAGAAAGAACCCGAATGAAAAACAACAAACTTGTGTGTAAAAATGCTAGTTGATTAAAATGCAATTGTCAGACAATTAACTGGCTGAACAGAATGGTGACGAAGACGGAGCCGGAGCTGGAATAGCTGTCAAAATATTGAATACACGCAAATTCAATGTTGCGAACACAACGGAACGTAGACGCATACGGAACTGCAGACGCAGACGGAAGAGTTCACCAACTTTTAATTTTTCACGTACGGCACTTTTGACGTTTCAATTTGTATGAAGAAAAAAAACAACTTTTTGGGTCGGAAAAAAATATTGTGGTTATTTGTATCGCGAAAAAAATTATTTATTAAAAGGAAAATTATTGGAAACAAAAAATGTGAATTCTGAGCTTGTACACAAGAATATTCTTTTGTTTTTCATCAAAATACTTTCAAAGCTGTACAGCTCCATTGTGGACATGTAAAAAAAATAACGTACGACACTTTTTGACAGCTCTTCCAGTTCCGTCTGCGGCTTCAGTTCCGTCATTCTATTCTGTTCAGCCAGTAAACCTACACTGGAGGCGACTTTATCACGTTACCTTCGGAAGCGCAGTTCGTAGTGCACTTGGCCCGAAAACGCTTGGTCTATGCTTTGAGTCCCAGAGACAGAAAAAGTTTTTCAAATAAAATCGAACATAAGAACCACTAAAGGAGTCTGATTATCGTCCTGGCGACCGTGAAATAGCTATAATTCTATAATCTATAAAAACTTGCTCACTCAAGTTGTTTTCGTTTCATTCTAACCTTTAACTTTTAGTTGTCTTTCATACCAAAAAGCTCTTCAGACTGAGAGTGTTGATCAGTCTGCATAACGATTTGCGTTGTTTAATGAGTGATTATTACATTCCTTTTTATATGAAATCTATAATATTGTATCAAAATCAAGTATTTTGTCTAAATGGAAATATTGTTCTAAAGTTTCTATTTTTCAAATTTGTCAAATTTCTATCTCAGATTTTTTTTCATATCACAAACTAAACGCGATAATCTTTGGTAGAGTAAAATTAAGAACTCCAGTTGTAGTCATGTTGTAATTTTTCATAATCTGACCTTTAAAGTTTAAAATGTAATCAAAAGAAACAACATTGTAAACCTGTGGAGAAAGTTATCATTTTTTTTGTTTCTTCTTTTCTAAAGGCTTATTGAAGAAGATGTAATTTTAAAATTAATTCGTAGGTACAGTATGAAAATTGGTTTTAACAATGTCCAGCGAATTGACTATCCCTATACATTGTTACAATAATTTTTCATAGCGCTGACATGTCTCACTATAGCTGCCGCCAAAGCCAAAGCAAGCGCCAGACAATCACTCTTCCTTGTCTTAAAGTAACTACCACGTAAATTCAAACTTTTATTGCCAGTCAAAGACATTAATTTAACTGCTTCTGCAAGTATTATACTCGTATTAGTTAACAACAAGTCGCAGATCCCTTAGCTGACTTTATGATGCGACGTGGTACTTAATTTTCATCATTTAATACCTATATACCCGTCACTCTCTTACTTTTCTCCACCTCCACGCTCCACCCTATCTACGCATATATATTTAATGGAGTAATAACATTTGAATTTTGCTTACATTTTATTCTTCCACCTCACCACACCAATTCCTCTTATCAACCGATTTCACTTAATTTATTTTCAATTCAAAGTCCTTGCGGGTAAATTATATCTATTCTAATATTTATAGGTATACAAAAGCATATACAAAGTGCCTGCCATCATAATCTTCTATCGAAATAGGCGATTTCCTTTTTGCAACAAACCTATCCCTATACATACTTACATGTATATATTCACGAAAACAATAAAATAAACTTCAATGGCCCATGAAAGCAATTAATCCATTTCCAATATCGAATATCCTGACAGCAATAATCCTTAAGTTAAAAATAATGTCCTTGTACACGCCATTCGGAATTGTGTTTGTGTATATGTGTGTTCTATGTCTGATTCTGATGACAATGAATAAAATTTCCATTTGGCAACTCATCACCTGAACGAGCTAGGTATATCTAAAAGGAATTTCAAATAAATTTCTGCCTACATGAGAACTTTCTTATAGACAAACTTACAAAGGTATCCTGGCACAAGATTATAATATCCTTATTCGAATAAAAGTGTGATTGTCTTTATATGTAAATGTGCGTGTATTTGTATTTTTAACAACTTTGAAGAAAACGAATTCAAAATTTATTGCAAATTTTCTGTGAATTTATAAATCTTAAACAAAAAATTACTCATTTATCGTCGAGGGGGTATCGGAATTGTATCGGAAGTTAACCAACAACCGACAACAAGCCTTACGATACGACGAAACTCCTATATTGTCTGTGAAAAGTCCTTTTCCTTAACTTGTTTTTTTTGTTGTCTTCATTCTTCGATTTGTTGTTGTAGTAGACCTAGTTTTAGATCTTTGACAGATTTAATAATTTATATTTTCCTTTTCGATAATTTATAGCTGACATTTTTGTCGACAAATTTATGACAACACTGCTGCGAAGGTAGAACTCATAAAGTTAGATATTCATTTGACTCTATTTTCTCAAGTGGTGAAACGAACGAATGCGGCAGCAATGGTGTGGTATAGGAGTAGCAGGCCTAAGACACTAAGCCATTGGAATGATGACGCAGAAGGACGAAGAACCTATAACTGAATACAGCGCAGAAGGACGTTAAATTGCCAAAATAAACATAATCAAGGAGTCAGAGAATATTTTCGATGAGTTTATTATCGTTATTATATCGAAAAAGTCAGCAAGCACGATACCAAAGCAACACAAAAAAAAATACAAAAATGCTCCAACCGTCATTTTATAAGGAAAAGGTAAAGGTGGGTGGGCATATAGTTTCAGGTCTATAATAAGGGTTTGAATATCTACCTATACATAATATAAGTTGTTATCCTAGTACTGCAATAAAATTCCCTATGCGATGGTGGAGTACGAATACTACTCACAAAGTCGCATAGGTAGGTACCTGAGGTACTACATATAGGTACTGTGCTACTTTGCTATCGGAATTATTGGATTCAATAAATGTTGTTACTTGCAAAGTACCTCTACCTACATATAAATATGTGTGACGTGTTATACCATCTATTCGAAAATGCTATACATACTTATGATTGCTTTGAAGAAAGAGAGGAAATTGCGACAAATCTAGCAGGTGGCATATTACTTTTTGAATTTACGATGTGTTTTCCAATCGATATTTCTTATTACTCGAAATATTGATACAAAACTCAGTCAATTGTGGTATGCGAAATCCGGAATTTAATATCATTTAAGTGAACGTGATGGCAAAGGCAATGAACTTTGAAAAAATATAAAAGATAGGTTATGAAAATTTTCCATCGGATAATTGAATTTCATCCTTTGAAAAAAAAAAATATCTACATAAGTGTCAGTTTAAAATAGATGAACATATGGTTAGAGTATAGGAAGTAAACAGTAAACTTCTTTCGAGAAAGTGTTAAAGATATACTAAGCTGCAAAGTTTTCCAATATTATTTCTAAGGTCCTCTCTCTATATCTTTCTTTTCAATGACTTGACTACGATGTTTCGGTTCAGACCCAAGAAAACAAACTTTAAAAATTGCAAGCTGAATATGTTAAAATTAGAAGACTAATCTAACTTATCTATATTTATTTATTAAATGCAAGTTACTAAACAATAATAAAATCCACGACTGGATCATACGAAAACTTTCTCTTGTAGTAAAAGTTAATTAAATATTAATAATTAATCATTAATTAATTAAGTTTATTCGAATTTTAAAGAATGATTTTAATATAAGTAAGTACAAACAATATAATTAATATTAATATATGTATTTATCCATTTAATGAAATGAAGAATGGAAATTGATCGAATATGGAAAAAAAGCATGAAACACGTTGTTTAAATTGATAAAACAAGTATGCTTAAAATGTTTTAATCTGAGAATCAAGAACGTCATCTCATATCCTGAAAAAATACAAATTTATGCAGAAAAAAAAATTAAAAATCGTTTCAGTGGTTTTCTTAAAAAATAATATTTTTATACTGAAATTAAAAAAAAAAAAAAAAAATAGGTATGCCATTTTTTAGAATATAATAATATACAACTTAAACAATAATTTAAAAAAATTCATCAACTCAAGCAAGTTTTCAAAAAAATGCAAAAAAAAATTTTATAACTTTTTTTTACAAACCGAAAAAATATTTTTTTGAAAATATTTGCATGCAGTATTATTTAAACTTCATAGGACCTTAAGAGCAATAATTTAGATAAAAATCGGTCCAGCGGTATCAGAAAGTCGAAAACAAAAAAAAAAACGGTTCAATGGAATGTACCTGGCATGTTTATAACGGTTTTTGGTATTTTTTTCCACCAAAATGTAGACCATACAGCACTTGTACACACAAAAAATTAATAAAAAAAACCGTTGGAGTCGTTTTTGAGATAAATAGACTTTTTCAAAACGGCATAGTATCGCTATTTTTTGAGCTAAAAAATCTTGATTTCCTCTCTATGAAATCACCTAAAAATCTTCAGCTCCAAGTTTTAAGAAAATCGCTTCATCGGCTTAGGCTGTACGCCGAGGGCAGACAGACAGACGGAATTGTGGGGCCCACTTTTTTCGTATTCTCTATTATCTTAATGTCTAGTTTGACATCGAGTTCGATTTTTTGAATCCTAAACTTGCCCTATATGTAGTACCTAAGCCTACTCATAATATCGCAAGTAAAAAAGAGGTTGCGTGTACAGGATTGTAAAAATTTTAATGCAGACAAAATGCATCTTGCATTAAAAAAAAAAAAAATAATGCAAAAAAAAATATTCGAACATTTTTTTCAATAAAAAAAAATGTCAATGTGAGTGAAAAATGATTGCATAAAAAAGAGGTTGCGTGTTCAGGATTGTAAAAATTTTAATGCAGACAAAATGCATTTTGCATTAAAAAAAAAAAAATAATGCAAAAAAAAATATTCGAACATTTTTTTCAATAAAAAAAATGTCAATTTGAGTGAAAAATGTTTGCATTAATGCAAGTTAAAAATTGTTTGCGTTTACAAAAAAAATTAGGTCGAAAATTTTTTGCATTTAAAAATAATGCAAGATGAAAGACTTGCGCATTTTTTAATGCAAATTATCTATTATTTTGCAGTAAAATTTTATTTTTAATAAGTACCTAATGAAAGCAACAATTCATAAAAAAATTAAATTTTTAAAACTCTGTGTGTGATTCACGCCGATAATTTTCCAACCCTTTAAACTGTACTCGATGTTATTTTGTAAAAATAAAAATTGAAAAAAAAAAAATCGAAAACCTAATCAGGTCTGCCATCAAGGGAAGGAAGACAAAAGTTGCGAGACGAAAAATTATTTTCCAACTACATATTTTAAGCAGTTTCTTTTGGACATTTGTTGACTTAGAAGAAAAAACTGTCAGTTGTACGCATTCTTTTAGTTTTAAATTTTGGCATTATGTATACGTGTATATAGAGTCAAATTAATCACGTCTATAAAGCTAGCATATATACAAAAGCACAATCAATTGAAACAAGAAATAGAATTTTGTGCTCTTTTTATGCTATTTTTATGTGGAGGTCTCGATTCTTGTGCTAGCATAGTTTTTTTTTATATTAAGTAGGTATATGGGTAGCATAACTTTACATGAAAAAAAAACTATGCTAGCACAAAAATCAAGTTCTTTATAGACGTAAATTAATCCAAAGTCAAGATATTCGAGGCGAAAGTCATTTCTAATCAACTTTTAGTAGCTTTTTTTTTTAGAAATAAAAAAAAAACATGCAGAACAAAATTTACAAAATTTTAATCAGCAAATATTTTTTTCGGCATCTTGGCTTGTCACGAAATCCTTATACTTGGCTTACTGAAAGGATTTAAAGCAACAGAAATTTGTACAAATGTATGTAAATATTTTTGCAATACTAAAGACATTGAAGTTTTGTTTTGCATAGAACTTGCCTTTATAGAACTGCTTTATGTTAGCAGCATCATTTGTCTCTAATTGAAATTTGTCTGTGATGTCTACAAAACATTTAAGTCTTTTATTTTCAATAAAGAAAACTGCACACATGAGCAAGCTCCTATATGCCTTTAGAAATTACCATACAATTTCAAGCCAAATTAAGCCCATTATAGCCCACTCACTGTATACCTTGACAACATAGTGTACATCCTTTTGACATTCCATTTCCGAAAACAATAAAATTATGTTCTCATTCCGAACCGAACTACGAATATTTCAATTCTGTTAAATCAAAATTTCAAATGAATAACTTCAATCATGTTGCTTTTGTTTGTCATAAAGGTAGGAGGTATGTACATAAATACGCAATTTAATTTGCGCAATTTAATGCCCATAAGCCCCAATAATTAGTGCCCTCAAGCTCAAACCCAAATCAAAAAAAAAAAAAAAAAAAAACACAATCATCAGAGAGACTCCATATTTAAACCCAACAAAACAATAATAGGTAATTAAACCTGATCCCCTGAGATGCAAACTCAATTGGGTTTTGTATTTGTTCGGTGGAATTATTCTCACTCAATGAATTCGCACCCAAAAGCGAACGTATCACACGCACCAGGCAATTTCCATAGAAGATTTATTTTTGCAGTCAAGACACACAGACACACTGAAAGTGACATGGCAATTCCCTTGGCAACGACATTTTCCTCCATCGAACCAAAAGTGACTGCGACTGGGTGGGTGTGCTGCTGCGGCGGCGGCGGTTGCCAGTTGCCAGGTCCGGATACAGTTGCAGCATGGGTAATCGAATACGTCATCGCCTTTATCCTGAGGTATCATCTGCCGAAGTCAAGAATTTTGTATTTAATTCCAGACTGTTTGGCATCAGAACCGAAAGCATTTTGCAAGAATTTCTCACACTTTTCACTTTAAGTTCACGGCTTATGAACATTTTCAACAGCCCAGTCCTGAGCCCCTGAAGCTAGAGAGATCATTCATATACATATATGCAGCATGTCCTTGCCGTTTGAGTGAACCAATGATGTCTTCACCACACTCTACCCATCACACAGTCTGGGGAAAGAATAAGTCCTTTAATTTTGCATATCCCTTTGTGGCATCAGCTTCGTCCTCTTCACCCATCCCATTTTACTGGCTAGACGAATGTATATAGGCAGGCATGTAGATAGATTCTAAAAGGATTAACCATCCAATAAGTTTACAATTTCAACCAGATTACGTTTAGACAAGAGCACATTATTCAACACTTTCTCGCCTGCCTATAAACATACATCTACATAAATAAAGTGTCCCTTTTGCATGAGGATATAGAATTTCGTCTGCATCCTCAGATCCTTTTAGAATTTGAAACAAAAAACTTTGGAATAAAAGTCATTGTTAAAGTTCGTCCAATAATTCTTGTCAGTACAGGGAAGATAGGACGTTTGCATCTCAGTTTGGTTGCAGCGTATTGCATAAGTCTATCGCATGTAAAAGCTCTTATCGCGATGCCGTAGTCTGCATAATAAATCATTTCAAGTTTAATTGAATTTGATCAGCGTTGCCATCTAGTAGGTAAAATTGCACAAATCAATTATGAAAAACAAAAAAATATGAAGTAGGAAAATAGGTGCGTTTTTGTAAGGGTATCCCCAGTAGGCCTAATCCATTAAAAAAAATAAGAAACAAATAACAAAAAATACCAATTCATTTATTTATAAATAGTTCATTGAGCAATTACAAAACAGAATAATTTTAACAATATAAAATAATATTTGATTAAAGCCTACCTACTTAAATAATGTAAAATATAAAATAACAAGATATTTAATACATGAATACCTACATAAAAATGTGCTTACAAATTTTGTGTAGGTACCATGAGCCGTCCTTATGATATTGGTTGCGTCTTTTTTTTAAATGGCAGCCGACGCACAACACCTACAGCCGCGCCATTTTATTTTTATACTCAAAAACACACACACTAATTTCAATCATAAAATTTGACCAGTATATTTTTGCAAAAAAGACTTCTGCAGTTTAAAACAACGACAAACGACCACACTTAGTGTTTTTTTGGTCCTAGGAGCTTTAAAAAAAGCTTTAATTCTGAAAGCTCTTGCAGATAAGCAATGGGAAAAGGAGTATTTTATGTGCGTTAGCTTACAAATGGTCACACTATATTGTGTGAATACTTTTGATAAACACAAACAGCAAGAGATCATGATCGGTTATTCATTGTGCCTACGGCTGTGGGCGAGATAGGTCGTGAGGGATGTACTTCGCTTGGAAAAGAAATTACAAAAACAATTCCGTGGGAAGTCTGTGGCTTTTGTGTATATTTAAGTGGCATTTCGTTTCGTGGATTGCCTTGGAATATCAGTAGGTCCCACTGATTTGAAAAAAGCTTTCCCATAAGGCTTGTACTGACAAGAATAAATGGACGATGATTTTTGATGATTTTTTTTTTTCTATTTTTTTTTTTTTTTTTGGAAAGTCCTATGTATAAAGGTATCTCTGAAGATTTTGTGAATGATTTGAATGCAAACGGAATGGAATGTAACCGTAAACCCGACAGTGACAAGTCCTTGACAACAACTTTTGTGAATGCGTGCTTTGAAACTTTACTTATTAATCCAACAAATTTTAACATAAATATTTTAGGTAGGTATCAGTGGCGTGGCGTCCATATAACACGATGCCTATAGAGTTACCTTTTGAAATTATAACTTTCAACATTTAACCACGTTAATTAATAACGAGCAACATGAATCTAAACGAAAAGACATAATAATCACAACTACACACGCACGCGAATTTTTACCCGCCAAACCAACTATAAACCAAACAGTCAAACACATATCAATATTTGTACTTTTGTTCTACTCAACGCACTCAAACACAAATCATCATTAAAAAAAATTATTGTGTCTCTTCTCGAACTCCACAATCCACATACCACGTCATACAAAAATCCTACTTCGCGCTGGAACTGGATAGTACAAATTTGTTCTCCTGGCTTTTGTTCCCTTATCATTTATTCACAGAAAAAATTCCCTTAATAAGACGCAAGTAACCGTGTTACCTTTTCCCCTACGTAGTTTAGATTGTTTCTTAAATAATTTTCTTTTGGAGTCAAATGATTTCAGTAAGCTGAATTTTATTTAAAAAAAAAAATCTGCCAAAAACGGTTTCTTTCAAAGGCGTTTAGCTCATTGTAAATTTAAACTTTAATGACTACAAAATTGGTTTGAATTGCTTTACTTATTGAACGTTGGAAGCAGATTTGCAATAAATATTATATTTCAGGTAGACATTCCTAATTTACGTTTGAAATAATCAACCCCACGCCACTGGTAGGTATACAGATATAGGTAGTATTTTATCCTTTTTTTCTGATTTATATATTTGACAAAATGGGGAAAGGATCAAAAAGACCTTTTTCATGCACTTCAATGAAATTTGATGATGTAAAGGAATTAAAACTGTGTTTTATTTCAGTGCTATTTGTATTTTAATATATATTTTTTTTAATAAATTTTAAATTTAATTTTATAAAGTTAAAGTTTTTGCTGAATTTTCCAGCAGGTGGTATAAAATTTCAGTCATATGCCCTTATCAGAGGTTCAAAATTTTTAAATTAGGTTTAGATAAATGCTTTGTTGATGTTTTTTAAGAAGTTTGCATATATTTTGATTAGGCCACAAAATTGTAAAAATACAAATACAGTACAAAATTATATACTCAGATCTTGAAGCCATGCGAGAAAAATATCACGCGAAAAATATACAACTAAGAATCCAGAAACGCCAGAAACACAATATCCCGAAAGCACAAAACCCTCAAAATATAAAAAAAAAGTCCAGGAAACAAAAAACCCCGAAAACCGAAAATCCAAAAATTCTAAAATCCAGAAAACCGGAAATTTTAAAAGCACAAAATCACGAAAACCCGCAAAGACCTGCAAAACCCTTAATCAACAAAATTCAGAATCAGGAAAGCTCATAATCCCGAAAACTCAAAACAATTAAAACTTAAAATAAAGTAAAAGCTTAAATCAAGAATACCCAAAATTCCCAAGAATACAACATCTCGTATATTTTAAAACCCAAAACTTAGAAAACCCTAAATCCAGAAAACAAAAAATCCTAAAATCTGTAATTCCCAAAATCCCGAAAACTCAAAATCCAAAAATTCTAAAATCCCGAGATTTAAAAAGCCCAAAATCACAAAAAACCAAAGACCCGTAAATCGTAATCAATAAAACTCAGAATGCATAAAACTCATAATCCCGAAAACTCAAAACAATTAAAAACCCAAAATGTAGTAAAGCCTTAATCCAAAAAAAGCCCAAAATCCTCAAATTTAAAAATCCAAAATCAAGAGAACTATATCTAGAAAGCAATAAATCTCGAATTCCCAAAATCTGGTACACCTAAAATTCTAAAATTCTGAAATCCAGAAAACCCAAAATTCAAAATTTCAGAGTTCATAAAACTCGAAAATCCCATTATCCTTAAATTTTGTTTTCAAAAATTGATTTAATAGGATGTAGAGAAAATTTTGAATGCAAACTGAAATGCTGAAATCCTGTCAACCCAACCAAAATCCACAAAGCCCAAAATTCAGAAAACCTGAAATCCAAAAAACCCAAAATTTCGAAAACCTATAAAACTCAGAACCCTAAAAAATAAAAATTTAAAGTCCAGAAAACCCAGAATCCCATTATCCCTAATTTTTTATTTTTTTTTTCCCAAAATTGTTTTGGATCGGATTTCGAGAAAATAATTTTAAATGTAAACGAATATTTAGAAAAATGTCAAAAAATTCTTTCGAAAATCTATAAATTAGAGAAAAAGAGTTTAAGTTGCCTAAAATGTTTTGGGAAATTCCAGTACAAAACACAAAAAGTGCCTGCGACTTTAATTCAATTATTTATGTTTTTTCGGTAATATTCAAAGCTTGCATTAAAATTCGGTTGAATTTAAAAAAAAGCAGTATTTTTAAAGTCAATGAACAATAATCATCCGGAAATCAAACATTTACAATATTATATTGGATGACTAAAGTTTCAAAGAGAAACCAAACATTTTCTTCATCCTCATTCTCATCAAATCTACCGGAAGTAGGTATGACTGAAACAAAGCAAGCTAATTTTTTTTTTAACAAAATACAAAAAAAAACCTTAAACAATATTTTTAACGTTTCAGTTATTCCTCCATTAAGGTGCAATACGTTAAAAATTATCCACCATTTTGCCAGCTCAGTGGGTTTGAAAAAAAAAATTATATATTCTATATTTTCCACATACAACAGCTGCTGTTGACTCTGCTGCAACACAAAATGATGATGTATGTAAAATATTGTAGATTAAAGGGGTGAAGGGCGTTCTTTTTTTTTTTTTTCAATTTAATGAAATTCATTTCATCCAAACACCTGAATGCTGTTGAATTTTTTAGTTAAAATATGTAAAATAGTAAATTCAAATTTGCCATTATTTTTTTTTTACACAGAGAAAAATTTGTGTAAGCTTAAGGCAAATTGCTAATTGTATTAAATTTAACACTAATATGTACTGATTTAAATTTATGAAACTAGAGATATAGGTAGGTATATATACTGAAGACATGAAGATAAAGCTGTCTACTAAAATTCACCCTTTTCGTAATTTTTGTGAATTCGTTGAAATAAAAATTAATTTTTTTTCCCCAAAAAGATATCAATTTTTCTGAATGGAAAAATAAAAAAAATATATTTTTAACTAAATTTTTGGAAAACAAAAATCGATGCAGCCCGTCTACACACATTTTAATTTATCAGGCACAAAAGCCATTAGACTTCCTGTGAAGGTAGGTATATGTGCCTTAAGTTTTCCTTCAAGTTTTTTATTTTACCCTCATGTTCCGTCACTACTTTTTACCTAAAATTACCAAATAACCTCAAGAAAAATACTGTCAAAAATTAGATCAAAACATATTTTGACACTTCTTTTCTCTTAGTGTAGGTACCTACAGACCTCTCAGATTGTTGAACACAATTATTTTTTGAACATTAAAAAAAATGAAAATGAATTGCACTTCATGATTGTTTCACTGAACTTCAACTATATTGTTCCCGAATCAATAAAAGTATCTAATGACAAAAGGGTTTTTTATATTTTCATATTTATTTTTAGAAATCAACAAAAACCTCTAACAATATCCGAGTATGGTTCTGCATGTTTATTTTAACAGCTCTAAAGGTATTTTTATTGTTAAACTTTGTTCATTTCATTTAAAACGGTTCAATTAAAAATCATCAATAGATGAACAATTTTATGCATGAGTAGAGGGAAATACATAAGTAACGCACTTATTGTTACTTGAATTGAACGGGGTATTTTTTTGCAAAATGAAACAATTTTCTGGGTTTTACAGGACCATTTATGTATCACAACGAAACCTAAAAAGTTTGATTATGAGTGCTGGCAACAACACGCATACATACACCTCATCTAGATGTATACATAGGCAAAACTGCACGAGCAAAAGTAGTCCAGTGCATTTATGAAGATTTAGTATGGGTGACCCAGCAGTTTGTAACACCCCAATTTTTTTTCATCATTCGAAAGGTACTTTATCAGAGATCATATCCCTGAGTTTTCGTCCTTGTGAAATTCACCTTTCAGCCGCCATCTTGGATTTTAGTTTTCATTGAATATATCGGTTTCTGTTCGTCCTACATAAAACTTTGTAAGACAAAAAGTGTAGAAAAATAAATTTCCTAGTTTCTATGTTATAAACGTTTTTTCCATATTAATTGTGACTGTTGAAAAAGTTATAGGCCAACAAAGTGAAAAAATTCAAAATTTTCAAGTGTTTTTCAAAATTTAGCACATAAAACATGGTTATTTAAAAAATATATGTAGTACAAACTTGTAGAGCATTAAATTCTCTACAATTTTGCTATCTATATTTTTTTTTGTACTACAATAAACAAAAAAGATATGAATATTTGTGTGTTAAAAAACACCGTTTCAGAATGTTCATCGATAATTCAAATTTTCTTTTTGGCAACATTTCCTTTTCGCGAGTTGTAAAAATGCGTTGATATTTAATAAAAAAAATTTCATATATTTTTTGTTTATTGCAGTACAAAAAAAGTATGTATAGCGAAATTGTAAAGAATTTAATGGTCTATAAGCTTAAACTTCATATTTTTTTTAAATAATCATGTGCTAAATTTTGAAAAATACTAGAAAATTTTGAATTTTAACACTTTGTTGGCCTATAACTTTTTCAATAGTTACAATATGAAAAAATCGTTCATAACATAAAAACTAGAAAATCTAATTCCCTACACTTTTTGTCTTACAAAGTTTTGTGTAGGACGAACAGAAACTGAGATATTTAATGAAAACTAAAATTCAAGATGGCGGCCGAAAGGTGAATTTCACAAGTGCGAAAATTCAGGGTTATGATCTCCGATGAAGTGCCCTTCTAACGATGAAAAAAAATTTGGGGGTGTTACAAACTGCTGGGTCGGATTATAAATGCACTGGACTAAAGAGGAAAGACGAGCACTAAAGATTTTGAGGTTTAATAATAATTCGAGATTAATATAAAAAAATCTTCTTAAATAGTTTTGAGGTCTAAAAAAAGTACACCATCTGATTTCTTTTATAAATGTTAGTTTTGGGAAAAAATTTAAAATCGAAGGAGCGGATCATCATCCACCCGTTTTATGAAATACACATATTGATTATTCAAAAAAATATTTTTTAAATTTTTTGAAAATTCCCAAATTTGATTTTTTCAAAATTTCGGTACGCATCAGTATGATTTTAGCTTCTTAGAAGCTTTCGTTCAATACCAGCCGCTTACACCTTAAGTTTTTTTCCGGGCTACTACCTCTTGCGAAGAATTGACAAATCCTCCAAGAGTATCTCTTGTCATAGAAAAGTGCCGCTCACCTTAGCCGTTCGGATTCGGCAATAAACTGTAGGTCCCCTCCATTCCTGCAGACACGCACACAGGAATGGTTGAGAGTTGTAAGTCACTAGGCCCTGGTTCTTCATGAGCCGTTGTGCCACCAAATTTATTTATTTATTTTAGAAGCTTTCGTATAAAAATAGTCCAAAATAAATAAAATGGTTCTGTGAGAGGTACTGTAAATAATGGTTAACTGTAAATGGTTAAAACGAAAAATAAATGGTTCTATGGGAGGTACCCTTCAAAACCATTTTTCTGAAATATAATTTTCACCAAAAGGTAGCCCATACCCAATTAAATTTATTGAATTTTTTTTAGAAAAATCTGTAGACCTAGTTTTGACAAAAATAAAAGATGTTCCAGAAATGCAAAAAAAAATTATGTCAGGTACCGTTGTTTTTGATCAAAAAAAAAATAAAATGAAAAAAACGTGTGGGGGAAATATTCAAAAAACGCTTGATACCAAGTTCAAAGAAAATCGGCTCATGTGCTTAGGCTGTAGGCAAATGGACAGACAGACCCGCACTTTTGTTGTCTTCCCTATTATCGTAATGTCAAGTTTGATCAAAATATCCAGTTGTTTTTTTTTTACGAATCCAAAACTTGCCATATAGTAGCAGGTAAAAAAATCATACTTGACATATGGTATTTAGAGGCTACCCACTTTTGTTTGCTTAAGTATAAAGTTAGCACCGCCATTTTCGATTTTCAAAGAAAATGTATAAATGTGCGTAAATATTTTTTTGAAAATCGCAAATTTAACGGCTGAAATTTTTTTTTAAGTTAAATTTTTCGAAAAACTTTAAGTTGTGCTAATTTGTGCTCAAAAAATGATAAAAATGTATGTTATGTATACAAGGACCGAAAGGAATACAAAAAATTGGATGTTTACAAATTTAACGACTATTAATTATTGTTCCATATGCAAAACATTCAGCATAATTGGGTTCCGAGTTCAAATGCTTAAAAGCACTTTACAAATAAAACAAAAAATTATTTATAATGTTTGTCTGCCTTAGAGCAAAATTCTTTCAAAGAACGAACTAAACATAAATTATTTATTATCCTATATTCTGTAATGAAATGCCCACATCCAGATAAAGAATTAAACTTCACTGAACTCAAAATGGAATTTTTTATTAAAATTCTTTTTGACAAAATCTGATTGTGTTTCTTAATATACTGTACAACCAAAGCATTTAGGTCAGCTGCTTTTGTTGATGGTTAGGTATGGTAGTGCTACTCCTTTTGATAAAAGAAAAATCAGTATATAGAGCAGTTCTTTAAATATTCATCGCATTCCTTTGCAACTCCGCAATTCTCCACAAATTAACCATATCAACTTTATCATCTACAATCTGCCCCAACAAATCTTCTCCGTCAGCCACTCAAGTTAACTTCCTCTTGGCCACATTCAAGAAATGAAAAAAAATATACATATACACACAGTTATACCTCAATATTTTATCCAAAGAGATTGTCACCACTCAACAAACTGACGAAACTACACCCAAGGAGCATCAGAGACGATAGAAGCAGTGCGCTAGCAAATGAAGAAGAAAAAAAAATGAAAAAAAAAAAAAAAATATTTCCATATCAGTCCATCAAATTTTTCCACCATCCGCATCTCAAGGGGAAAATCAAATTAATGGACGAAAAGTTAGTTCCCATAAAAAATTATACTTTGCATAAAAACGTTTGTAGATTGTGTCACCATACCGACCCACCGAGCGTCCAACCCGCACCATCAGTTCCTACAAAACAGCACAAACTTCCACCACTCAGCTTCCACCCATTGAATTGACAGTCATGCCAAGGACACTTAGTTCCCCCTCCCATCCCTTGACAGAGACTCCCGCAACGGAAACGGGCCAGAAGAAACATTTGAATGCAAATGCGACTACTTTGACTCCAACAGACAGAATAAGGAAAATGGAATGTCCTCCTTCATTGAATAATCAAAAGCTTGGAGTGTGTAAGTGGGGCAGTCCTAGAGAGAGGAAGCTGCGTATTTCCTTTTTTGTGGAAATTTGTTTTCCTGTGATAAAAGACAAGATTTGTGGGGTTTCAGAATTGAAAGTCTTCTTTTGGCAATTTGTCATACTGTTAACGTTTACTTGAATATCCACAAACGCATATTTTTATATTAGAAAAACTAGATCTAACATAATATTACTGAAAAAATGATCAGCAACAGATTTTGACACTTTAAGGAGAGAACATTGCAGAACAATGCATTTGACCTTTGTGCTTGGTCTGCTTTATTTCAAAGAAGAAAAAAAAATGAAACAATGCAACGAGTGCAGCGCCATCTTCAGAACTGACAAATTATTAAAATGTCAAAATGGTGGGTGGGAGTTCTCCAAACACACTATTAAACACGTGCGGTGCGTTAGACTAGCTATTCTTGCCTTGAAAACAAAATGGAGGAAAACAATATGCTGCTGATAAATTGTGACACAAGAGGTGATGAGATGACAATCGTAAAACCGTTAAATTGCATGCGAATGGTGCTGTCTTATTTTGTGGGGTTATATCCATGTGAGTTATGGGTAATTACATGAAAAGTTGGCTTACCACTGGATTTCTTGCAACGAAGAATTATTGCATGCTTAGGTTGAACTAGTTTGCAGCCATCAGTTAGAGTTGGCAGATTTAAAAGTGAAAATTTGACGTTAAGAGTTATAATATCGCTGTTTTGTTGGAATTGTTTGTTGAATTATTAAGTCAGTGCCAGGGTGCTAGCTTTTAAATATAGCGGAATAAATTAAACTTATTGGAGTAAAAATTAAAACTATTTAAAAGAAAATTATTAGCCTATACGTAAATTTAGCACGTTTACGAAAGATATTCGTAAATAACTACGATGAAGGGAATTAGAAAAATAACTTCTATGTATGCCAGGTGGAGCTATTAAATATACAGGGTGATTCACCTAAGGTGTTACAAAAAGCTAGAGCGTATAGGTTGAGTTAAAACAAGATAAATCGTATGGGAGGGGGGTCTTTTCCCCCCGTTTAGGCTGAAGGGGCAATTTTCCAAAAAGTCGACTTAAAATAGAAAAAAAAATCTTAAAAACACAACGGCAACACAAACAATGTCATGCTATACTTTTTTCTAAAGCCAAAAATCTGTTTTTTTTTTTATTATGTTCAAATTTTCTGAGAGAATAATTTTTGAAAAAAAAATTTTAAAATTCAAAAAAGTGAAAAAAATTGTGTTTAAACTAATTTTGTTAAAAATTTTACGTTAGTAAGTAGTATTTTAGTTTTAATATTCGATTTTCCAACCAGTTTCTTAAAAAAAAAAACTAAAAATCTGAATGTCTTTTAGTTTTTGAGAAAATTGAAAATAGCCAAACCTACTTTACTACTTTATGAGTAGAAATAGGGTCCTTGTAGCTATAAAATTACGGATGGAAGTCGAATTTAAGGAAAACTTACTTTTATTATTTTTACTTTTTTTAAAAACTAGAAAACATTTTGACATCTGGTATTAAGCTTTTGACTAAAAATTAATGGGAACATTGAAAATAAAACACAATTTTTTAATTTTTTTTTTTCAAAAATTAAAATTTGAAAATTAATGTTTGACAAACTGCTAATGATTTTTTTCTATTTTAAGTTGATATTTTTAGAAAATTGCCCCTCCCACCTAAACGGGGGAAAAAAGATCCTTCTTGTCGTTCTTATCGAACAATGTACTTAACTTTTTCTGAGAAAAATATTCACACTAGAATCTAGCCAGAGTCTTATAAAACAAGTATTTATAAGCGAGAGATTTCACATAAGCTCATGATACTGATTATCCCAATGGGGGAGACGGGTGGGGTGTTTACAACCCTGCAACACATTAAGTCAAACATTTGAGTTAGACTTATAACTTCGCCTTTCGGTTTATTGAATTATTTAATTTTTTTATTATAAAAAAAGCAAGATACTAATAAGTATCTATGTGGCTGGGCAACCGCAAGCATTACTTATACTTTATATCATTTAAAATTGCAAGGAATATGAGTACTTATACACTAAAAAAGTACATATATAGCTGAGACATACTGGTACACTGTGGCGTAGACGTACTTTTTTGCTTATATTCCTAATTTTTTTTGTTTTTTTTGGTAAAACGTTTCTGATTCTGAAAACTTATTTTTATTATGATTATGATAAAGCTTGCGATGGTTAATCGAAGAGGTGTTCTATTCCTTCTACCAACGGGGACGTAATGCGTTGCTGTATATAAGTTTGTACCCATTATACTATTTTAATCATCAAGTTAATTTCCCCTCAGAGCCTCTAGACAACAATCCTGAATCGGTTTTGGGTCAGAATCCCGAAATCCATAATCCCAAAATAAAAAAATATCGAAAACCCAAACTTCAAAAAACCCAAAATCCAGAAAACCCAAAATCTCGAATTCCCGAAAAATTATATACAATGAAAAATTTGCGCTAGTTTTTCATTTAAAATTTTTCGGGATTTTGGGACTATAAAATGTCCTTTGTCATTGAGAAGAAGTGTGACAGTAGTGAGGGGACACCGAAAAGGTTTTTTATTTATCCCCAACACATAGCCTGTCATTGGACTTTTTAGTGGTAAAGATAGTGGTATTTTTTTTCAAGGAAAAAAGACACTTGTTTATGTGTTTTTCATGATTTTCATATAATTTAATTTTTCGCGACTTTGATTTCAGAGACATACATTTAAATAAATAAGAAAATGGTAAAAAATGAAGGAAAAAAAAAAACAGCAAAGTCTTCTCGAAACGTAAAAGCCTACTTTTCTTATTTAATATTTATTTTATTAAATAATTAATATTAATTGTTTCATTAATTTTTTGCTATATAATTATTATTTTGTTCTAGTTCAATAAAAGATTTACCAAGAACACAATATGGTGTTCTTATTAAAATTTTAAACAAAATATATTTTTTAGTTTTAGTTACGAGACTTTGGCCTTATGAGACTTGGGGTTTTCTGGATTCTGGATTTCGGGATTCTGTCCATCTCCCTTCCCAATCAGATCCTTATGAATATACATACTTAGGACTAGATTTTCAGTGTGAGATTAATGTTAAACCCGAGTAAAATCACCAAGTGTAGTGGGTTAACTTGGAATATTTTATCTTGCGAGTTTTTTATGTTGATTTTCACATGAATCTTTTTCGGAAAACTGTTTCTTGAGTTAACTGTGAAAGCATTTATGTCCAAAGTTTTACTCTCTAGTTAAACTCGCTACTGAAAATCAAGGCCTTAGAAATTTGAATATTAGCTTTGTTCCTTTACATAGCCAACCTTGTCTCTTGCGTTGGTCACTTAAAGACAAGGTTGAAGTTTTAAATAATTCAATATACCAGACTCCAGTTATAGTAAACAATTCAACCATAAAACCAAAGCAGACACATTTCGGATTGTAAAAAACAAAATTGTTTTGGGAAAGGTTTATCCTGTACA
This sequence comes from Epistrophella euchroma, assembly GCA_947049315.1. Taxonomy (NCBI): domain Eukaryota; kingdom Metazoa; phylum Arthropoda; class Insecta; order Diptera; family Syrphidae; genus Epistrophella; species Epistrophella euchroma. The sequence continues at coordinate 28,322,468 of OX346248.1, read as the reverse complement.
ATCTTAATTATTTATCAAGGATTTCCTTCATTGGTATACGCACATTTTATTTAAATTTTGACCATTAAATTGCAAACATATTAAATCTCTTTACACAACCGACACTATGCTGTTTTATGGCTCTCATGATATGTCTCGAATAACCCCAAACATAAACTTTTAAATAAAGTCGTAAATGACATTCGACCGCACAAAAGTTTGGAGAAGAAACTTTTTCTCCAGGGTCCAGAACCAGATGTAATAAAAATAATTCTTCTCAGTACAGAATCACACGAACAAATATAATTTTTAACACTTTCAACGTACAGACGTCCGAAAATCCTTGCAATTAAAAACAAACGAAAAAAAAACAATAGTAACTCATCCAGGATCACCTTTGTAGAAATACCTTATTCAATTCATTGCATAAAGTTTTGTGCTCCCTCTCTCTCTCTCCCTCGCCCTATCGACGCAAGGCTTAGTCCTTTGAAAAGGATGTGTGAGGGAAAGAACTAACCACAAGGAGTTCGGCCTCGGCAGACAGGTAGGAAGGTAAAAATTGAACCTATGTAGCTATATATTGTACGATAACAATAGAAACTTCGGGTGAACAACGAACGACCAAGAGCAAGTAGGATTCTAAAAGAAAAAGGATTTTTGACTTAATTACAACAAATTGGATTAGCCAATAAAATTACGAGAATGGAATAGTTTTCAGAGTTTCTACCCATTTACAAGATAAACATTCGACTCCTTCCGTTTTTTCTTCAGTCTTCGGCAGCAGGACGATTCCTGATATTTTGTTTTTTTTTTCTCAATTTTTTTTTGTGCTGATTTTCATTGAAATTGAAAAGAAAATCACCCAGAATAGTTGTGTCGGTGGACTTACCACATTCGTGAGCGGATGTGGAGATGCGGATGATGAATGTCGACTCAGTGATCCTTCGCTCACTATTCCAGAGACTCTGTGCAAACACAAGACGCAAGGAAAGAAAATAGAAGCTTAAGAAACAAAAGAGAGAGTGTCTGACTTAATGGGAAAAGTAAAGTCCAGAGTTAGAAGAAATGTATGATGCTAGACATCAGAGGACTTCTATACCTTCAGAGACGAAGCTGCCATAGACATATAGACGATGATGGTGATGTCGGTGAACAAACAAACTTTCCTTCTGCTTCCTTTGTTTTCCGCCACAAAGAAAATCAATTGAATTGTCCTTTGGACAAGAAAAATATTAGCAGAAAAGTATTATAGGATGTTGGGGAAAGGTGGACGAAAGGATCTGATGACACTGTCGACGTCTTGGAAAATGCATTCACGCATATACAAACGCATGTGTATTTAAGGTAGTTATGTCAATTGTATGCTACACATGTTCCGGCTTTATATGAGGGAAGAATTAAAGAGGAAGCCAAAGAAATAAAATGATTTCATTTGTTGGATTTTTGTTTTCATTTTCATTGCTCAGTCTAGTTGATGGATGTTGATAGCTATAGCTACTTTAGTTATACTGCATTGTTGTTTGGAATAAATCTAAGTTAAAGTTATTTTAACTTTTAAGATCTTACTCAAAGATTACTAAACTATGTTATCCCGCCTGAGACGATATTTGATTTAAAAATCCCATTTTGAATAAACAACATAAAATAAAAAAAAATGAAAGTTGTAGCTATATTAAACCAATTGCTCTTTTTTGATCAATTTTTGACCATTTAGAGAAGCATCCTTTACATATTTTGAATATCCCACATACATATTATAAGGTGCTAACATCCAGGAACACTCATTTTTCTCATTCTTTTATAAAAGTGCGCTTTTTTCTTTTCCATTATCAAGACAATTTTTACTTGCGCCTGCGATATAGATAGGTACTATAGGGCAAGTTATGGATTCGTGCCAAAAATCGAACTCGAGATAACAATCAAACTTGACATTACAATGATAGAGAACACTAAAAAGAGGGTCCTGTAATTCCATCTGTCTTTCTGTATGTCTTTATGTCTGCCTGTACCTCGGCCTACAGCCTAAACCACTGAAGCGATTTTCTTCAAACTTCGAGCATAAGATGTTTGGGTGATTCCCTAGCTAGAGGGAAATCGAGATTTTTTTTTAGCAAACAAAATAACGGTACTTACCATATAACCGCTTTGAAAAAAATTATTTATCTCAAAAACGGCTCTAACGATTTTTTTAAAATTTTTGTGTGTACTAGTGGTCTGGTCTACATTTTGGTGAAAAAAAATACCAAAAACCGTTATTAACGTTACATGCCATAGAACCGTTTTTTTTTTTTTTTTTATTTTCGACTTTCTCTTTAACGACTCAACCGATTTTGATCAAAATTTTTACTCTTAAGGTCCTATCAAGTTTGAAAAATACTCCATACAAATATTTTCAAAAAAATAGTTTTTGGATTTTTAAACAAAAGTTTACACTCAATCTTTAAGATTCATAGAAACGTTTACTACAAGAGCAAGTTCGTGCGACCCAGGCTTGCATTTTATTTTCTAATAATTTCCAAAATTTTCAAATACAGTATTTTGGAATGTATAATTATGGAAACCGAATTTTGACACATATGAAATTAAGACCTCAGCCCTCTTTTTGTTTACAAAAAGATAATTTATTATCTATTGCAAGTATGTACACGTGTTTGAAGAATTGAAAAAAACGGTACCCAGAGTGCTCTCATAAGCGTGATATACCTATGCAAATTTCCCAAAAATAAGTTAATTTTCTCAAAAATTAAAAAAAAAAACGTAGGTATTCATATAATTCCATTATGTAATGTTTCCTGCACAACTCATTTTTATTGTTATATTGCTACATAGAAAAACTGTAATCAACATTTTTGGTGTTTTCGAGAAAAATTTAAGAAAACCACTTTTTTGACTTCTGTAAAATGATATGTAAATTTGATTAAAATTTGATATTTTTACTTACCCTTAAAAAAAGTTTATGTATGAATAATATTACATATAAAAATTTCACAAACTATTTGTTTATAAGCTACAAAATCAAATAAATATTTTTGCAAAGCCTTTTCCCTGTCCTTGCAAACCTTTTTCCTAATAAAACATCATCAAGATATCAAACCATAGCCATAAGCTTAAATATTAAACGCATTGGTTTGTCCATATTCAAAGTCATTTTTTAAGTAAGTATTGCTAAGTTAAAAGAAGATTCAATTGAATTTTAAGACATTTATTGTAATTTTTCTGGTAAATATTGGAATATTATATTCTATTTTGATAATTACAAAATTAAATTTGGTTATGTAGATAGGACCGCATATTCATTGATCTAATAGGCATTAAAAAAAGATGAGTTTAGCAAATAACTATATGAATACGCGCCATTATGTACCTTGTTTTGAACCACAGCACTGTAAACAACTGAAAACAATTGGTTTAAGAGTAATGTTAACAACACTTTTGGTAAGAAACGTTGAATGTTTAGAATTTTAGCCTACGGAGTGGAACCACAATGCATATGCGTAAGCATGTGCGATTTTGTCGTGCAATTTATTTTTATAACTTTTTTCGTAAAACAAGTAAAAATTTATTAATTTCCATGCTATTGCTTTTCCACTCAAAACAAATTTTCCTCTTAATCATTTTTATTATTAAAATCGATACCTTACCCTCTCTTACATCTATTTAGCCCTTATTTTAATTTTTCTTGTACAGAAATTGATTGCTTTTTTTCTCACCTCACTGTATGAATAAAAAAAGCTTTCTTTTGAAAGAGCTTTCTTATCAAATGCACAAACCACTCAGTTAATGAACAAACCTTTTACAGTTATTAAAGCTTTTCTTATAATGTTCACAATTTTCTATTGAAAGCTCAACTTAAAAAGCTTTGTGAAGATATTTTATTCCAATAAAATAAAAAGATTTTCCCATACCGGGAATCGAACCCGGGCCTTCTGGGTGAAAGCCAGATATCCTAGCCACTAGACCATATGGGATATAAAAATAAGTGGTTTACTTGACTATTTCTACTTATAAAAATTCTTTGCTCAGTTTAAAAGTTTTTCAAACAATTAAATTTAATAATATTTCACAATAATCAATAATTAAGAGGAACTATGTCTGATGTCTGCTCAAGATTTTTCGTTAATTAATATCATCATTAATTCGTGTCACAATATCTAAATAAGTCTAAACTAGTAGTCAGTTATTATCAATGTTTTAGTGTTTTAACGGCCAGATAAAGTATCGATTAGCAAACATTAGACCAAAATTTTTACATGGTTTGATACCATTTTAAAAATTAAATTATAATTTTTAATATTTTCGCTCTTGAATATTATCATAATGAAATAAAAAAAATATGTAGGTATTAAAAAATATCTAAGGGCAATAATTTTTTTAAAAGTTAATATTCCGCTCCTTTATTTGTTTTTTAAAATTAAAAAAAGTACATTTCGAAAAAGTACCCTCAAAAACTACGAAAGATTACAATTTTCTTCAAAAATGTTGTCTTTGCAATTTAGTTTTGCAAAAACTATTACTACTTTAACAAGTTGATTTAAATAATAGTTTAAAGAATTGAATTTAACTTTAAGTAAAGATATATAACACACATCATTGTAGGTATATGCTTCGTTGATTTTCCATTTTATGTTAACCATTTTGAATCAAGGGAGTAAGGGTATAGAATTTTTTCTCTTTACAATTTTTTTCTTAGAATAATTTTAGGAATCATCCCCCAAAGCCAAAATATAGTGCAAGAATTAGATGACACCCTGTATAGGTATATAGATAGATACCTACTAGTTTCAAAGAAAAAATACATTTTGTATTACGAGTACTTATGATTTTTTGTTTTCGAATCAAATCGAAACGTCTGCATCAATATTATCTACTGAACATAATTCACACCTAAATTGCAACCAACAAATATTCATCTGCACTGTATTTCCATATCAGAAGCTAAGCTCACGGATTTAAATTCCAGAGTTACGAACATAAATACGGAAATAGAAAATCCATTAAACGACAAAGAATATCGCGCTTCTAACTATGTTCCAATTCATCGACCTACAGACAGAGCCATATTTTCTATATAAAATCGATACAATTTGCTTACCAAGCAGGATTCCGTCCATTATAAATTTTATTCGTGGACACAAGTGCCCTACAAAGGAACAAGTTGCACTAGAAAACATTATTAACTTCATCATTTTGCGGCTTTAGTGTTCCCGCTTGTGCTGTTAAAAGTTATAAGCAGATCGCACCTTCAACATGCAGAACACGTTTACGGATGATGATGATGATGATGATACCTTTTTCGGTATTTGGAGTAAACCATTGGCCAATGCAAGTTTGTATGAAGTGTATAGTCTCTAACTCATCATGTTTGATCTTTTGCTCCTTCGAAAGATTGATTGCAACACGACTTCTTAGCCATCCCACTTTATTGGATCAATGAAGAGGTACATGGCTAGGTGCTGAGTGCTGACTTGACTTTGTGTGGATCTCATTGATCCAGAAATGCTACATTAATCTTTATTTCCCGATTGAGATTTGTAAGTCTGTGATGGTGTTTGCCTTAAGAATACCTTCTTCTTCCACTATTCTTTGGCCTCATTTATGTGACTCGCCAGTCAGAAATTTCGCTAATTGCCCGGTTGTTATGCAATTTTTACCTTTTATGAGAAGATTTGCAGAATTGTTTGTTCAGCAATTTATATATCTGTTTCTGGTCATGACGTGGTCAGCAGTATTGTTCGAGAGGGAGAGAGAGAGAGGAAACTTGTTCTGAAGGTAGGTCCATTTGCTTTTTATGCATGTGCCATATGCAATGCAGTTATTAGATTTGACATCCAGCAACTATTAACAGTTCTAATAATTATATCATTCTGGATAAGGCAGGTAGATGGTATATTTGACAATGTGTTCATATAATGTCAAAGCAAATTAGTATGATTGTCAGATAAAAGCTCCTTATGCGCTTGGTAAATTAGCAGTTACCAAATACAAATTGATCGGGCTGATGGCAGTGTTGCCAACTGATATATACCTACATTCTTATATACATATTATGTTGTACGTACATAAAAATATGCAGGTAATTTCTTTTTTTAGATATACATAGGGTAATAGTGCAAGTTTTTGATTCGTTCAAAGATTACAATCAAACTTGAAATTATACGATGATAGAGAACCGAAAAAAGTAGGTCCCGCAATTTCGTCTGTCTGTCTGTGTGTACCTCGACCTACAGCCTAAACCACATAAAGCGATTTTCTTCAAACTTGGAAGTAAAAATTTGTAGCTCATTAACCTGAGGTGAAATTGAAATCTTTTTTAGCTCCAAAAATAACGGTACCTGCTATACATTTTCAAAAAAGTTATTTATCTCAAAAAACGGCTTCAACAATTTTAATTTTAATTTGTGTGTGTTTTTCATTTTTGATCTGCAATTTGGGGAAAAAATATTGAAACAAATTGTTTTTTAAACCATTTCCGGCTAGCGTTGCGAAAACGCAACGTCATACCTGAGAACTTCTGGAACCTAACTGATGATAAATTTAGATAAACTTAAGAATGAATTTGAGAGTTAATTGAATTATCTAATCGACCTGTTTTTGGATTTTTTTCAAATATTTTCATTTCGTGTGGTTTTCGCACCTTCAAAATATGAAATTTTCGAAATTTCGAGGTAGAATTTTTAAAATATCTAAAAATTTCATTAGAATTAAAATTTTTCAAAATCATGTTAACTACAGGTAAATAAGGATTCAAATTATATTCTGAAACAATGTTGCCTGTCTGATAGGTGAGGTGAGATGAAAGCACTACGTTGCGTTTTCGCAACGCTCGCCTAATCCAGTAGTGTTTGAGCCTAAAAAAATATTTTCTTTCATTCCGTTTTCAAATCAGATTGAACTTCAAACTTATACAACAAAGAGATAATTTTGGTCGTATATTTAAAAAAAAAATAAAATTTGGGAAAAAAATGAGCTCTCTGATTTTTTTTTTCATTAAAAAAATAAATTTGGGAAAAATGATTTCTTTTAATATTTTTGACTTTTATCTCCTTGAGGGTTAACTTAAAAAAACTTTAAATTTAAGTGTTTATTATTGGAAAAAAAAATTTTTTTTTTGATTTTTTATTAATTTTTGAAAAAATTTGTTTTTTTTAAGTCAATTTTTATTTTTATTTTTAGTAATTTTATAAATTTTTAATAATCTTTTCATTACTAAATGTATGTATTAACGATTCCTACCATAGAAATCCTTTTTTATATTCGAATTTCTCGTTGAAAGCCTAACCGATTTTAATTTGATCAAAGTTTTTATTCAAGCGGTCCTTCTAAGTCTATATAACTCTACAGATAGGATTTTCAAAAAAAAATATTTTTTGGATAAAAAAAAAACGTTCAAATTTTTTTGTTGAAAAATCTTTTTTTTTTGGGAAAATTATAATTTTAAGTGTATATTATTAAATTTTTGAAAATAGCTTATCATTTTTTTTGCTAAGAAATTTCAAAAAAATTTATTTACCTAGTTTATTTATTATTATTTTTTAAGAAAACCGTTCCAACGATTTTTGAAAATTATCTGCATAAATTCTTCGATATCTATAATGTCTTTCTACATCTTTTTTTTTGTTCAGAAGAAGATCTGGCTTTCAATGAAAAAAAAGTTTTCGTTTGACTTTTGTTACCAATATTAAACCAAATTTTTTTTACAATTTTTGTTTCACTGCACTAAGTATAAAAAGTAGGTACAAGAAAACAAATTTTAGTAAATCTTTCACTGCTTGACAAATATTGATTGCAGGACTTTATGTAATTTAAAGATTGATAGACCATCAATATTTATGTAAAATTCCAAAGTGAGCCATCAAACCGTTTTTCCGTACTAAATGATCAAAATCGAACAAACCAATTAAAAGAACAAATTGTATCTTTCCGTAACGTTATGCAGCTAATTAGCTATCATGAAAATTGGAAAGAAAACATTTGTTTCCAGTTTTTTTCACAGTTAGTAGGTTAAAATACTGAAAAGATTTAAAAAAAAAATAATTTTCGTGGAAAAAAAAGGATACAAGATTTGTGTGAGAAAAAGAAAGTTTTCACAATTCTTGACGTCAATAAAAGCTTAAGATTTCGGTTTATCGATCGTCCAAAAATCAAATGTTTTCGCTGTGAATATGAACTATTTTGATTGATTTTTCAGTCTTGTAGTGTGACCCATTAACCAATTTGTTTTGGTTGACCAATTTAAGTTTTTTTCTTTTTATATACATAAGCTTTTAATAAATTTTCCAGCACATTCATTTTGACGCAGCGTCATAAGTTCCTATCATATCAAAAGTCCTCAATAGTTTTGAAATGCCTTTGGTGGTTTATAAATCCATAGATTCATACTTTTTTCGAATATGAACGATATCTATAATCTGGACCGGAATTAACTTGACTTTTCCCACGCGTTCTAATATGTATTTTACTCACTGTTGTTTTTTTTTAGAATTTTCAAGATTTGTTCCTTGAGAGCTACAGATTTAAAATTCCTCAATTTTTAATTAACGACTGAATAAATCCACTTAATTATAACTGTAAAATTGTTTCACAAAATCAAGCACAAGATTTTCTGCCCATAAATAAGATCAACCCATCAACAGCTTGGTATTTGCATCCTATATACCCATCCAACAACATACAATTTATTTTTATGCAAATACTTCTTCAACTGGTTATGGTTACCCTTTTATCCTCATCTAAAATTTAAAAAAAAAATCCTTTTGCTCAATTAAAATATTAAGTTAATGGTATAGAATGCCATCAAAACCATAGTCAGTCGGCAAACCAATAAACATCTTACTTTAAAACCAGATCATATAGCATCGCAGTAGTTTTTCTAATAAACAAGCACTATATCTTCTAACTATCTCAAGTGTCAACAAATAAACACGATGACCAGATTGTGGTCATGCGTTCGTGTCCATTGGTGCGTTCTTCAACATATCACTATATCTAAATACTTAAGTTATAGGCTCTCAACTAATTACAAAGTTGCAAACCTCATCAGCTTGAACAGCCTACAGCCCATCATCATTAATTGAATAAGAATCGATGTAGGTAATTGGTTCAGAAGCTCGTCTCTATGAGATGATGAAGAACCTGTCTCATCACCACACAATCGACAGATGAAACACAAAACAAACTTGATCTCACTGACCTAGTCAACCACACTCTGCCACCGCAGAATCCAAGAATCATCAGCCTACACTTTCAACCATACATGCCGCACTCTATATAAATTAAGTCCAAGTCCAAAGATGATATCTAATGCCAATTACCTCATCCCAAACCCAACCCATAATATAGAGGATTTCTCCCTTCCTTAGAGGTGATCCCGATCCCGAGTTGCATCCACCGATCGATTGCAAACAAACCACGACGCGAGATCACTTTTTTGCAGCAGCAGCCAGCAACATCAACTAAAGACAGTTGTGATAGCCATGGCTTCGGTTACTGATAGTCAATGACTGTGGCAGATTTTCAGTCTTCAACGAAGGCTTTAGCCCAACAGACGTGCATTGTTTCACAAGCCCCGGTTAGTAACTTATGTGCTGTGTCTGTCTATGAATAGTTGGCTCGATCGTCGATAGTTTCTTATGGTTGCGTGTTCGAGACTTTGTTTTGCGGGTTTTTGTATACGAAAGATATCGATGGTGTTCTAGATTTTGTTTCCTTTTGTTGTTTTCCATCCGTTTGTTCATTGGGCTGCATTTTTTGTTCATTTTTTCGATGTGTAACAATTAATACTGTGCCTTGCCTAATTTGCATATAAAGATTGTTAACTTATTTCATTGCATTTTTGTTGTTTGTGCTCAAGTGGAAAAGAAATCGCTGTTTATAGCTTGGATAAAAGTGTTTAACAAGAATTGCCTGCGGCTTAAAAAAATCAGAGGCTTCGAATTTAATTGGTTTGGAATCAATTTCTGGGTTCTTGTAGAGTGTTACCGGAAATACAAATCGTGGAAGTAACAACACAAAAAATAGGAAAACTATAAAGTTCTTGTCAGATTTAAATAAAAAAGGTGAGTTAGATAAATATTTTATTCTAAGTTCGAAACAATCAACAATTTAATGAGGAAATTTTCTAACTCACGTCATATTGGTTTAAAGAATTGGTTTTTGCTCATAAATCTTAAATTTGAATTTAGGTTTTTGGGAAACAAAATTAACATAATTTATGCAAAACTTGTTTTTGTTTTGAAACTAACTTTCTTTTGGCAATAAGTCAATTTTTTCTCACATTCAGTTTGTTTTATTTCTTTTGGTTTTGTTTTTTTTTTTTTAATGTAAATCAGTTTTATTAGGTGAAAAAGTCTTTTTTATTGCTTAAAAGAAAACACGTTAAGTCATTTGAGCGATGAAATTTTCTTATGATTCCTTCCGTGTGCCGGCAATTTCATTCATTTTTGTTGTTTTTTTTTTTTTTGTTTGCTGCATAATGAGTTTTTTTTTTGTTTTGACTTAACTGGCTTTTGGACATTTCAATTGTCGCATGCCCCACACGACACAGGGCTGTCTTGAATAATAAGGAGAGCCTCAGGTTCAGGGCACTGTAAAGGGTAGGTATAAGGTATATAAAATGGAAACTTATTTGAGTCTTAAAGAATTATAAATCCATATAACCTTCATTCTGAGAAAAGTAATAGGAAAGTCTTGTTTGGTTCTGTCTGTAGCAATGCATGTATGGATTTATCTCTATTGTTTAGGTAACTTGGAATTTCGATCCGCATTGATGGCAGACGAGAGAGAGAGCCGGGCCCCATTGATCACGTTGCCTTGGGCGTTATACCCACAGGGTCCATGACTATAAATATGCCCCTTAGCTGCAAATCGCGGTTATGGGACAACTCTTCTTCTTTAAATTTTGTTTTGTTATACCGGTCACATAGTAGTTTTGTTTTTTATTGTTTACATTGAGGAAGACTGTCAAAAATAATAAACAGAGAAAACTTAAGCTGAAAGGAAAAGTTTTATTTCAAAAAAATTCAACACGTATCATCGTTATTATGTGTAAATAGGTTTAGGTGATTTTTTTAAGTACATATACATACGTGTTTTTTTTTATTTTGATTTTGTCGCAAAAAAAAAAAAAAAAAGTTAAAGAAAAAACTTCAAATGCAGCGTTACAAAATTATAAATGTCTCATAAGTCTCTATAATTTACATATAGATAAAATGATTATCCCTATCACTTTGAAGAGTGTAATAGTGGAGTTCAATCAGTGTATGCTTAGGACAATAAAAAGAATAGGTGCAAAGAAGTACAGACGAATTTTATTAAATCGACTTCGGAATTTTAACCAAACCATAATATTGCATTGAACAAAAACTTTGTTTCCCTAACGGTTTTTTTTTTTCTTCTATATGTATTAGTATATAAAAATGAATCTCGTTTTATGTTCGGATGCCGTATAACTCGGCTAAACATCATCCGATTTAGTTGGGCACTTTTTTGTTGGATATCATTGAATCAGATTAAAGTCTCTATAAATAAATAAACCGAAACCTCATTCCCCTATCATAATTTTAACACGTGCCGTCGGGCCTGTAGGTACTTTTTTCTTTTATATATACTTTACATTACATAACTTTTTTTCTATGATTTTTTTTTTTTGTCGCAGATTAAAAGTTACACAAAAATGCCGGTATATGTTTTTCTCATCGAGAAACCCTTTTCTTTTTAGAAAAAAAATGTCAATAACTAAATAATAAAATGGCGGAACTAATATGCTGCCGTGTTAACTGAAAATGACGTAGGTATCTGACGTTTGTCTATTTTTTTTAAGTTAAGGTCAAGTTTGAAATCCTTGGAATGGTTTTTATTAACAATTATTATTAAATCTGTATCTCGTTTTTTAGCAGTAAACCAATCGAAACACATCCTTTTTTTATTAAAAATAGTTTCATAACTATTAAAAAAAAGTGACAAAATAAACTCCTATAATCATAAAAATAAAATGTAGATACGTCATTTTTAGTTAACACGACAGTACGGCGGTCTGAAAAAATTTAATATTTGTTATCATCTGTTCTATGGGAGAAACTATTCATCAAATTTTAAATGGTAACTCTTATTTTATAATAGCAAACTGAAATTTTTTAATGAAAAACGTAATACGCTGTTGTTTTCGAGAAAAATATGATTTTCTTCAAGAGGTAAGTATACTAGGGTGATTCATTTCCGCAATTTTTTTTTCTCGGTGCTCAAGCTAAATTTTAATCTACATACAGAAACAAAAGTTCTCACCAAGATTGAGCTCTTAATTCCAATTTTAAATACTTACAATTTTAATATGAAGTTTTTCCATATAAAATGCACGTAAAATCATTGTTTTTTTTCAAATTTCAAATGCTTAGACATCTTCAGACATATGATGAAGAGCGAGTTACAGAAAAGAACACTAAGGCAATTTTAAAGAGCGTGAAATTCCCCGTAAGGTCCATCAAACCGATTCCCAATATGATAAAAGTCTGAGCATCAGAAATTTGAGAAAAAAAATGTTTTTCACGTGCACCGAGAAAAAAAATTTGCTGAAATGAATCACCCTAATGTATACCTTTCATTGATTTTGGATATGAAAACAATTTTTGTTTAAAAAATTCAGACAATTTTGAAAACCACTAAGTTATGAGTTTAATAAAAATCGAGAAATTAATTTTCAAACATTTAAAAAAAAAAAAAATTTTTAATTTGTTTTTAATCCAGCTAAATATTTTTTCTTAAATGTTGGCATAGTTGAACTAGAGAATAAGTAAGAATAAAAAAAAGGTTATATGGAAGGTGCCATAACAATTTATAAAAAAAAGCTTTTCACCAAAAGGAGGCCTTATTTATTGAAATTAACTGAATTAAAAAAAAGGTATCCGAGAAAAAAAATGTTTGATCAAAATCTGAGGTTCTATTTTTTTTCTAAAGAATCAATAAATCGCAATATTTTATATCAAGAAGATAAAATTATCGAAAACAGAAAATATTTATACAAAATACAGTAAATACGGCCAATTCGGATATGTGAAGTGCTTGCAAATAAAACTAATTTTTGCTATATTTTATTTTCCTGTATTCTATACTTTGAAATTCTGTATTTGTAAAGTTCTGTGAATGTGGTAAACTCTCATATTAACAGAATTTAACACCCCGCGATTTAAAATTTAAAAAAAAATAAAAAAATTAAAAAAATTGGAAACCAAATTTTGCACATACAAAATATTGTATGGCCCAATTCTTAATTTTATTATGACTTATTTGCCAATTCAAATACACATTGAACGCAGAAAAAAATCTAATTAAGCCGATAAAAATTACCATATAACTCTTATCTAACCCAATACTAAGTGACAACGAATCTTTAGTTTAAGTAATCACAAGCCGTAACTTATGATTTGGAGCAGCACCACCATAAATTCTCGACCTAAATTATCACTTTTGAGCCATCAGTATTACGTGTTTCTTCAAAAATTAGATTTTCATGGTTTAACCAGGTCTAGAACTACACATATAGAGGCCACGAATCTTAGCATTCAACCCAAACCATAATTTTTCATCTGAAACTTGTCTTGTTAATGGGGTTTTTGTTTGCTATACCTAGTTAAACAATTTTTCAAATCAAATATACTTTTCCTGGTTCGAATAGGTAGGTACATTTAAATTCAAATCAAGAGAAACTCGATCACTTTCACCTTAAACCAAATCAATTAAAAAAAAAAAAAAAAAGACGACAACATTCAAACCCCAGGACGCAAATCATCGATCTTTTCCATTTTGTCAAGAATGTACAATTTATATAGCCATTATAGGTTCATACAACATCGATAAATGTCTATTAAAAGCCGGAAAACAATTTTCACTTGTTTGCATATCCCGCCTCGTCGAAGATGACTTGGCGAGCAGAGCAATCAATTTGAAAACAAGAAATCCAATTCCAAACCAGAGCCTCCTTATACATTATTTTCAATTTCAGCTGGCGATGAACACAACTTATGATTACACAGGAATATTTATATAAATATCAATTTAAATCTGACCACTTAGCGATTATGTTACGGCATTACATGTCAAGGATACCGCTCATCATTTAGATATGCGAAACGATTTCAATGTCTGCCTGCACTTATTCTAATTGATTGTCTCCAGCTTAGGTGATAGGTACTGTTCGAAGGAAGTCCCCATTCTGTTCTAGATTCACGCATTTATACCATTATACCGGCCATAAATAACAGCCTATACCGTCATCAGTAATCTAGCCCGGCACCTCGATAGGAACATGTACTAGGATGCACAACAAGGCGACGATAAATCAGTTAGACTCGCCATCTTAGATGAATTATTGCCTCAGATCTCAGAACGTCCAGCCTTTTTCGTCGAAATTGTAGCTTTTGTCTTACGTATACCGCATTCCTGCATCCATTTAGACTATGCCTGCAAGCAGTGTATAGCTATAGCTGTGTGTTGCCAAATAGCCTGGAAGTCATCAAACTGGTAACTAGACACCTATCTTAAGATCGAACCATATTAATTTCTTTTATACACTTGCACCATATCTCTACGACAGCACATTTATACTCATTTCTCAATCATAACCGCCATTTAAGCCAACTGTGACGGCCATGTTTGGATTTAAATCGGAACTGAGAGTCAATGATCCGCTGCTGATCGAAACAAACGTGAAATAATATCGATTGCAATTACTCTGATTACATATTTATACCGGCATCGCCGAGGTGGTATTTTGTGGTACACCATCCTAGCAGAAGCCACAAAATGATGCCTCGAAATGCCTCTACGTTCAGCGTTCGAGGTGGTAATTTGCTTTCCACTGACTTAATTGCCAAAGTCCAATTGTAAAACTTTCTATCCTAAATCCTTCCTTGCTGGCTAGTTGCAACGTCAGTATCAACAAACCAAAGAAAATTATGTTTATTTTTTTTTTGGAACTGGTTTAAGGCCTTAGCTCCCATATAGTTTTATACATAGATTGAGAAGAGATAGTGGGAAAATCCATCCTATCTGAAAATGGGATGGAGATCGGTTAAAATGAGGGAACATGAGTATGAGTATAAACAACCTGTGTATGGCTTGTGGTTTGCTTGTTTTTGATCGATAAAAGATATGCAACCAACTAGATCACATTTTCCTGATGAACTTGTTATACAGTGGGCAACATTGAGCATTGTCAGAAAAGACATCGCCATCTTAGCATCATTTAGCAACACGGATTTGAGTTCTTTAAATTTGCTAACGTTTTAAGGAAATGGGCTGACGTTTTTAGGAAAAAGGATGATAAAAAGGCATACAAGCACCATAAGACTTTAACTTAGAACAAATTCCGACAAATTTGAATTTATTTAAGGAGCGATTTTTTTATTTTCACGTTACTAGTGTAAAAGAAGATTAAATTTTTCATGAAACTTTTGCACATTTTTTAATTTAAAATTTCAAATTAATCTTCCCTTGGGCATATTTTTTCGCAAATTAAAAATATTATTCTTAGGGCCTTTTCGATCGATTACTTAATTTATTGCTTCAGATAGGTAATTTACGTTAAAGTTATTAGTTAAAAATTAATTCGTTTAGTGAATAAATTAATTCATCAACATTATTAAATATTATTATTTTATTCTTGTTTGAATATAGCTTTCAACGGCCTTCAAACCAAAATTTTGGGTTGTTTTTTTTTTCGTTTTTATGTAGCTCACAATGGATTCTAGTCAACATACATACATATAGCCAAGGCCGTAGCCAGACAAATATTTCGGGGAGGGTTATGACTTTTTGAAAAATTATTTTTCGCTTTTTAGTATGTAATCTACAGAGACCTCTCTATGATATGATATGAGGATATAAGGACCTCTTACAGTAATTCAACAAACTGTTGAACTTCTCAGTCAACTTTTTATGAAAAGGCTTCCCTCTTCTAAAGAAAACAACTAATTAATTTTTGTAAGAAAATCAAAATCAAACTTGCAAATTTTGAAAATATATGTGAGAAATTCAGTGATGTAGTCCATGGTACAATAAAATAAACATAGAATTTGATTTTTACTTAATATTTTTATATCTATTACTCATCATCACAAAACGAGTATTTATCACAAAAAATAACATCACATCACATCTTTGAAGGGCTTCTATTGCATTTTTTGCACGGTCTTCTGGTAATTGTTTGTGGCATTTTGTCTTCCATAGTAAGAATTTAGCCTCCATAGTGTCCCAATCCAAAAATTTCTTATACATTTCAAAATATTCTTCATTAAAATTAGTTTCATTTTTACCGATAGTCGATGGTATTAAAATATACAAAGAAGAAAGTGTCGACTTATGATTCTCGAAATCTCATTTTAAGTTGACTAATAAAGTCATCTAAGAGAGGAATCAAAATTGTTATCCTAAAAAAGGTCTCTGGATCTGTCGTACGTACATATGTTGGACCTGTTCTGTTGTCTTCCCACAACTCGAGGAATTTTTATTTTTTCTTCTGCAATATTTGATAATTCTTCTGTTGTCTGGAAAATTATATTGAATTCCAAAATAACATCCTCTCGAATTTTTTGGAATCTGTTTGATATCAATTCAATATGTTCCAGAGCAGATACTAAGTCGCATCAAGGGGACTGTAAGATCTTGCAAATAGGCAATGTGTATGTAAATGAAACACTCAAGCTGCACAAACTTATCAAAAAATCACTAGCTGTAACAGATCTTAAAAAGCAGTTCGCCTTTGATGAAGTTTCGGAGTCCCTATCAGCACACAACACATGTAATTTGTGAGTTGTGATCTGCTCTGTAGCAGATCACAATTTCGATTGCTTTTGTGACTCTCACAAGTTGTGACTTTGGGGGAGAATACGAAAAATTCACAAAATTAATTTCACCACCTCTTATGACTTGTGAGGTATCAGTGATGGCGGGGAGAATCGGGCTGTTAGTGCAGAAATTTTTGAAAAAATTTAATAAAAAGCTATTAATAAAAAAAAATAATTTCTAAAAAAAATTTGGGGGGGGGGGGGTCACAGGGGGTTTGAACCCCCCAAAGGCTACGGCCTTGCATATAGCTAGACTATAAATAAAAGAAATAAGTAAAATAAAAATTGGTTTAAATAATGTTCTTCAAAAGTCGACAACAATTGATAACTCAACATTCAATTTAGAAGCATCAATCGACGGCGACGTGCGAGCTGTGAACAAGTAATTTTCATTTTTGTTCCGCTTATTTATAGATTCTTTAACAAGAATATGTAGTTTAAGTAAAACCAACAATAATAACTAAAATTCGATTTTCATATGTGATTTTGGGTATATTTATTTTATCTTTAGGCAAGCTATGGATTCGAAAAAAAAATAGAACTCGATTTATTTTGATCAAACTTGAAAATACGAAGACGAAAATGTTTGTTTAGCGCAATTATTCTGTCCGCCTGTATGTCTGTTTGACTACAGCCTATGCGGATGCGGGTCGATTTGCTTCAATCTTGGTTCAATCTTGGTAGCTTTTCTTGGGCATTGCCTTGACATCACGTTCTTTTTTAGGACCAAAAATAATAGTTAATCAATTAACATTGAGAGCTAACCTTTGCTTTTAGTAAAAAAAAAAAGGTAAAAAATGGTTATTATAGGCACCTCCCATAGAATAATTTTTTTATATTCGGTTTTCTCAAAACTGATTAAATGATTCAATGGAGAATATTTTGAAAAGATTCAATAGTACATATTAAGTACCAAAATTTTCAAAAAATATTTTTTGGATTTTTAAAAAAAAAATTCAATTTTTTTTTTTTTGAAAATCAAATATTTCAAAAACTACTGAGTTGATTCTTACAAAACTTAGTACTCAGCAGTTTTTTAACATTATCTAGAATAATTTGAACAAAAATTTTTCTTATAGTCAAAATTAACTGTACTTTCCATATATGTATGTACATTTTAAAAAACCGTCACACAAAATCTAAATTTTCTCGAAAACTACTCTTACGATTTTGATTAAAATTGTTCTAAACACTAATATTAGTACCTACGGTCTATGATTTAGCAAAAACAAAATTTACAGTTAACCATTATTAACAGAGGTACCTCTCATAGAACCATTTTTTTATTTTGGATTATCTCATTATCTGTATAATCGATTTAAATTTAATTTTTTTATACAAAATCTTCTAAAAAGTTGATATCATACTGCATATCAAAATTTTTAGAAAAATAAATTTTGGATTTTTAAAAAATTAATTTTTTTTTTTTGAAAATTCGTTATTTCAAAAACGGGTAGACGATTTTTTTCTAAATTTAATTTTTAATTCGACACTAATAAATACTTAAAAATGGTGCATCAATTTTTTTTTCTTAAAAATGTTTATAAAATTTTACAATTAAAAACTTAATTTTAAAATAAAAACCGCTTCTGCGACTTTGATTTTTTTTTTCTCAAAAATTAAGATTAGTTAAAGAAATTAGATGATTGAGCTCTCAAAACAATTTAAGAAGATTTCTTTAATAATTTTTTTTCGAATTATATTGATTTTCAGTAATTTTTCAATTAAAGCTCTAAGTTACTTGTATAAACTAGTTTAAACTTAAGGCTCCCATAAAAAAAATTATTTATGTATTACTTATAGTGCAGTCAGTCTTTAAAATTCGAAGAAACTTTTACTACAAAAGCAAGTTTGTTCGATCCAGTCGTGCGTTTAATTTGTATGATACTTATGAACTACATAAAACTGAAAGCACCATTAAAAAAAAAAAAAAAAATATTTCGATCTTGCCAGGAGTCGAACCTGGAATCTTCTGATCCGTAGTCAGACGCGTTATCCATTGCGCCACAAGACCGTTGAAAATTTCTAGTAGAAAGACAAATATGAGGGTAGGTTACATATTTACATTATGTAGATTAGATGTATGTATATAGATTAGACTGGTTCCTGTGTTTTTTTTATGGGAAAAAACAATTTTATTTACCTAATAATAATATCATTTCAAACGTAATTAATTCATAATTTTTGTTGCCTATAATTTTGTATAAATATTTAATATGAAAAAATTTTTGGTAATTAAAAACAAAATAATTTTCTTTGTTCTACATATGTATGTATGTATATGTAACTCTAAACAGGTAGGTGGTTTTGATGACTTATCCTCTGAGTTTGTTAGGTCGTTTCGCATGTATTCTATCCACTGAAAACCTAAGTACCTGTATTTCTTGAGTTTCTTTTTTATTTTTATTTATTTAAATCTATACACGGACAAACTTTATTTTCTAGAATTTGGTAAAATTATTAACAAAGAAGTTTTTATAACCATTGCAAATTCCTTAACATGCACACAGGAATTGTGTAAGGTTGTAAGACACTAGGCCCTGGTTCTGCACGATTTGTTGCGCCACAAAATTTATAATTATTTATTTCAAAATAGTACAAAGACTTATGTATTTCCAAACCTATAAGCGATACAAAAAACCAAGTCAAATAATAGGTAGATTAGGTAGGTATATGAACCACCCTGAAACCTATGAGTAGACCTATACCTAGCCATTATTATGTAGGAATGTATAGTGAAAATTAAGGAATTGAAAATCGTTAGATACCTACTTTTTTCCACATTTCCTCAAATATTAATTTCAATTTGTACCTATACGAGTATTATAATGTTTTTAATAAATTGTATCTACTTATTCATGTTTTTACTCATCATTCAAAACTATAATGCATAAGCCGTACGTTTACATGGCAACACGCAAAAATCATGATGCGAAGAAGTATAAACAGCCCAACTGCACTTTTTCCCACTCGACTGAGTAAGTATAAATTTGCAACACTTTAGCTAGCAGCAGCATTTGGGCATATCGGCCAGCATATCGACTCCATAAACCTTTTAACTGCCTCTTATGCCTCAAGAATGTTATGGTTGTCTAATATTTACTGTTTGCAATTCTTACAATTAGCGAAGTTATAGTCTTCCTGTAGTTGGTGAATGGTGGCTGTGTAGTTGACTTCTTGGACTGTAGTAATACTGGCGGAAAGGTATAAACTTAATTCTACTTGAGTGCACACAATTAGCAACCTAACAAGCTTATAAAACAGACAGATAATCAAAGAGGCATCAAAGTCCGTGCATTTTTTATGTTTTGATAAGTTTCAATACATTTAATGTTTAATTTAGAACAAGAATTTAACATATTTTTTGTTTTTCTTTTCAAATGCTCATCATCTCCGAAGATTGAAAGCTCTCTGGTAACATAAATTTGTGACGAAAAATACTTTCTTTCAATGAAGTGGATTTTAAAAGAATTATCGTGTGAACAACACTTCCACTGAAACGAAATAATAAGTGACACAAGAACATATTATAGTGAAAGATGTTCGAAGGCAAAGTGCGAAAACACTGTCGTCGTTGTCGGGAAGAAAATAATTTTATTTATTGAAGTTAAACACGCTAAGAAAATCAGAATCGCATGATTAACTGTGTGGAATTATTTTGTTTAATGTTTACTCTTGTGTTAACGGACTAAGCGCCATTAAATCAATGAAGCGTAATTAAGATTTTTAAGTTATTCAAATTAATATAGTTTCGGCTTCTAGGTCAAATTAACTGAAAGTATATAGTAAAGTAAACCCCGGATATTCTTCATCGATGATCCAATCTGAGACACAGTCATTTTTGCTTACTATAATAGATCTTTAAAAGAAAGTGATGGCTGTACGAAAATCCAGCACAACTTGGTTTAGATTTGGATATGAATCTACGATCTTTCCTTTCAATATTCCTTTGAGAAAAAATAGGAACTTACTAAAAAAAATAATTTCTATTTGCGTCTTTTTATTTTTTGCTTAAGAAAAAATTATTTTCAATTTTTTTTTAAATGCAGTATTGTTTGAATTTTTTAGAAGCCCGAGATTTCAAAATGATAGCAAAATCGGTTGACTTGTTTGTCAAAGTTTAATACAAATTATTAGAGCCGTTTTTGCGATATTTGAAAAACCCTCTATGAAATCACATTAGAATACCAGAATACAAAATTTATAGTAAATCGGCCCACCCATATCCTTTAGGCTTTAGCGCAAATAACAGTGGACGCAATCAGGCGGGCGGCCAGCATGGCGAAAACATTACAACCTTGAAGTTTTTTTTACTCGAAAAGTCGAAACCAATGCTTGGAGGATAAAAAGTTGATTTTCACGTTTAAAAAAAAAAAAAAAAAACTTGGCTTGACCTTTAGTGTGATACCATTTTTTTTTTTACTGTATAGGTAAGGTATTCATTTTTAGCTAAACTGTTAAGGAACAGTTGATGGGGAGGAGAAGGAGATTTAAGTGCTCAGCCAAAATTGCAGCATAATTTCAGCATCTTCAGATTTTTTAATTTCATCTATGGTGGCGATACCTAAAAATTTGTGTACCTACTTTTTGCAGGTATGCTCTTTATAAAAACATTTTTTAATTTTAACATAACCGAATTTGATCTAAAATTTTGTTAGTAAAACAAAAAATATTTTGCCTGAAAAAAAATTATATTTTTATTTTGCTTAAGACCGTGTTAATGAATTTTATTTTTTGTTTTTTGAAAATGGATTTTAATATATTTTAAAAGAAAATTGACTAATTATTTTTTAAAATTTTTTCTCATAAATTCATTATACAGGGTGTTCGGTATAAGGTGCACCAACGAGCTAGAGCGAGTAGGTCGAGTTAAGAAAAGAAAAAAAAATCGTATGGGAGGGGAGGGTCTATTTTCCCCCGTTTTGGCGGGAGGGTCAATTTTCTAAAAAATGGACTTGAAATAGAAAAAAAATTATTAAAAAACAACGACAACACTTAAAATGTCATGCTATATTTTTTTTTGTATAGATATTCAATATAAAATTTGTATGTAAGATGATTTGAACTTAACAGAAATTGCGTATTGACAAGACCCTCACTAGTTAATTGATGAGTCCAAGTGAAAACGCCGGGGCGAAACGCTGATTATAGTAGACTAAAGGCCGTTAAAAGCTATTTTGAATCGAATTTATAATAAAGGGTGGTCCAACGGAAACGCACGATGTTAATTGTAAATAAAACAAAAAGTTTTTAAAGAATTATCTTAAATGTTATTTACTATGGTAGAAGGTTCAATGTCGTAAATGTGCCGAATTATCTCATCCTTTAGCTCTTGAATGGTTCTTGGCTTATTGACGTACACTTTTTCTTTTAAATATCCTCAAAGAAAGAAGTCCGACGGTGTCAAATCATATGATCGTGGTGGCCAATTAACATCGCCACGACGACGCACGTTAGATAACACGGCAATTGAATTTCTCGCACAAAAGAGCCATTGTTTCGTTGGCTGTGTGGCAAGGTGGCGCCATCCTGTTGGAAGCACATATCGTCCAGGTCCATATGCTCAATTTCTGGCCAAAAGAAGTCCGTTATTATCTCGCGATTGTTGAGCACGACAACGAGTCGAGGTTGAGGGCTCTTCTGCCACACTATCGCGAACGACAGCAATGTTTTCCGCAGAACGAACTAAGCGAGCATGCACAGGTGTTTTCACATTTCCTAGAGACCCGGTTTACTGAAATTTGCGCACAATTCCACCGATTGTGGACACATTTGGTCGATTATGCTGACCAAAAAAATCACGAAGTTGTCG
Source organism: Epistrophella euchroma (assembly GCA_947049315.1). Classification (NCBI taxonomy): domain Eukaryota; kingdom Metazoa; phylum Arthropoda; class Insecta; order Diptera; family Syrphidae; genus Epistrophella; species Epistrophella euchroma. The sequence continues at coordinate 28,299,842 of OX346248.1, read as the reverse complement.
AACGCTGAAAAAAATAAATGTCAAATTAAGTTGGCCAAAAACTTGACGTTAAGGTGTGACTCATAAGTAACATCGTGCATTATGGTTGGACCTCCCTTTATTTATCTGTAGAAATATTGCATATAAATTGTTTAAGATTTTGATTTCATTTTCTTAGTTTTATAAATATATCTTTATATATAATGGTAAAAGTTCATATATAGATGTAGCATATCAGAAGACTAAAATCTAGTTGAAACTAATACTCATACTAAGTAAAGGTAGGTACCCATAAATTATTTTTTTTATTTTTTACAATTGACATCATAAATGAGAAAAACTCATTTACCTGGTGTCCTCTTTCTCTGTTTTATCGTCTTCTATCATCCATCACCATTCTATACCTACACTCCTCTTATTAATCATCACATATCACCAGTTTGACACTTCTTAATATTTACGTAGACAGAGACACACATCTATCTTTGGAGTTAAATCCCAGCTTGATGGATGTATCTGGAACGGAAACAGACAGCCTGCAATAAAGCAAATAACTACTAACTCCAACTTTCATTCACGCCATATGTTCAGTTTTCAAAATATGTATGCAATGCACTATACTCTGTCAATATGAATTCTCTGGTAACTATCAGCACAGATGAAGTCTTCTTCATCTCTTCTACGCCAGACATGTACCAATGTCACTTAACCAGACACTCATATACCTTTGCACAAACATATCATTAGTGGGTCAAATCAATCCTCGAGATACTTTTTTTTTCCAAGATCCATAATTTCGCATTCGATCGTAGATCTTTTCTCGTCTTGATGTGGTTTTTATGGTTCCACTTGACTCAGATGTTTATGTTCTTCTTGTTGTTCTCTTTCGAGCTACAATGTCGAGGTCGTTATGACATAAAGCCGGTTCGCTTAGACTTAATCTGGGACTCTCTCATTTAAGTCAACCATCATCGCTACTGATAAATAAGCTTGCCAAACACTTTTTACCCACAGTAGAGGAGAGGAACCACTTGGTTCTAAACGTATTAATTGACCTGATTCTTTTGATTTAGCCAGAACTACTTGACTTTCATTTCTTGGCTGCGGAGGTGATGATCTCTGTTGGGGGCTTTTGAGACACAGAGCAGGAATTGTGTCGAGCTGTCGATATCTACACAGTTGCAGGTTTTTGGTTTCAATTTCTTTGGTGAAGGTTGTTTTTTTTTTTTTGTATTTCCATGTGTGGGTACGTTAGTTGGGTCGCAAGTCGCAAACGAAGATTATTTTTAGATGCTAATTTTATATCTTTAAAAAGTTTGTAATTAGGCCAATGATAGGGTAATTTGAATCATTTTTCTTTGACGTTTGGAGAAGAATTAATTATTTTTCTAATATAGGTACATCGAGATACATATACTCAGGGCACCATTGAGGAGTTAATTATTACATGAATTGAAGAAGAGCATCAATGGGGCTTTGGTCAAATTATAGCCTCTTATTCTCAATGGGGAAAACCTGCTTATATGTAGAAAAAAACTTGGTGGGTCCTCTCGATCTTGATGGATCTTCATCGTTTTTCTGCTGGCTGATGGAGAATTAATTGGCCAGATGAAGTATACCATGGATATGAGCAACTCTATTTTATACAATAACATGTTTTTGTCCCAACACGATTGGTTTCAGTTTGAGAAATGATTTATGTTGATTAATTGAGATTAGAATGTTCAACGAGAGGAAAACTAGCTGCCTACATGTGGAACATGAAAGTGGAAATTGAATGAGAGCTCGGAGTCAGGTTTATTATATGGGTACAGAAGATAAGAATTTGTGTTAAACTTTTCATGGGGATTTTGGATTTATCATGATTACAAACAAAAAGTATGTCAGGTTGTAGACTGTGAAAATTTACTTGCCTTAATTAATATATATGCTCCCTCAAGAACTTTAAGACCAAGGCCATTACTATTTGAGGTTGCGCACAGAACTTCCTATGGATTACGTGAACCTTTAAGCCTGTGTATTAAAATTTTTAATGAAGCTTATTATAACATAGATATAAGTTTACAAAGAAATGTTTTTAAGAACTTGTTATTGGCTTATTTAAACCATAAATTTAATTCTAGTTATTAAGTAATTGAATTTGTATTTCGAATCTGTGGATTTTATATCGTAGATACCTAAATAAATAAATAAATTGGAACTTAATTCATGTCAGATGTATATTGTTAACATAAAATTGACGTTGGAGGCATTTTAAATAAAAAATATTTGAAACGATTTCCATCCAAACCGTTGGTCGTCGAAAATATTAACATTATTCTATATGTAATTAAAAAAATATTATACCTAAAATTAACTCTGACCTAAAAAAAACTACACTATTTAAAATAATTGGGTTGCGATGGGTCAATTTACCAAAACTAAAACGTGTGTAGAAGAGATTATTTTAGCTATTTTTTTTATAAATAAGACAGTAATATGTATTATTTTGTTCTGCAGTGTTATTTATACGAGTATGAGTCCCAGTACACGTCAAAATATTTTCATCTCGCTGGGGCACTGATTCTACTCACTTCCTTCAATAAATTTTAGTAAAGATGTCATAAACTTCAAACGTGTTTACTTTCGGTTAAGATATTTTTATCACAAATCTCCATTTTCCTTTTAATCCCATGATCAATGAAAATTATATTGATTCTTATATCCTAATTAGATCACCTTCACTAACTAAAGACGAAAGTGGTCAAAAGGAATTCATTATTTTGTTCTTATTTCATTTTAATTTCCCTTCATATCTCAGCAAATTGGTGTCAGTAATTAATTCAAATTAAAGAATTTAAATTTCTTTAGAATTATTAAGTTTTGTGAAACTTCCATTGATATACCTTTATACATAGTTTTAACTTAAACCATCAAATTAATGAATTCAAACTGGCTTAAGACTTAAGTTATTAGAACAAAAATTTATAATTCAGCTATTGATCAAATATTTAAAAAAAAAAGCAGAAATTAGAGCTGACTTAAGAATTAATTCAGGTATAGATTTTAATCAGCTATTAGTTCGAGTTCAAATTGAAGCGGTAATGGTAATATGATTTTCATAGCTTTTGTGTGTAAATAAATAATTTAGTGTGGTGAGAGACAGTGTCTTATATTGTAAACGTCAATCATTCTTCTGTGTGTGTTTTTAGTCGGCAACTTAGCTTCGAATACAACTCTCTGCGAGGCACTTATTCATGGCAAGAGATTTTCTGTTAAATGATTTGTCACTGTCTTTTAAGATGGAGTGTACCCCTGAAAATTTTATTTTCTTTTTGAAGCTAGAAGTCGATCCTTAGTAATCTGCAACACGTAGCTTACAGGGCTGGCAACGGTATCCGGCCCGAGACAAGACTGCCTTATAAGCACCCGAGACGTGACCGAGAAGAGACCGAATTTTTGGTACCGAAATTCGCCGAGAGTCTCGCAGATTGTCTCTGTGGTTTGGTTTCGGTTTTCGCTAGAAGAAATATTTTTTTATTTAATTATTTTTAAGTACTCGCATGTTCATTTTTTTGCAAAATATTCTATGTGATACCGATGGAGAGCAGGATCTCGTGTTGTTGTTGTATTGCATGTCTTTAGATGATCCATATTATGGATCAATTCTGATAATAAAAAACTGCTTTTATTGCATGCATTAGGCCCTGTTTATAAATAATGGAAAGCATGAGTACTAACTGGCAAGTTTCATCGATGTTTACATTAAAAACTTTGATTCGCCTCAAAAAAACATTGAAAGAAAAAACAACAATTTTAAAATTTCACTGTTTGAAACAACAACAACAAAAGACAAAACAGACTCACGAGTCTGTTTTATACATTTTCTTCGTGCTTCACACAAGACACCCACACCCCGCATTTTTCTTGCCAACAAACTGCTGAGACAACGTACTCTATCTTTTCAATCTGAACACGCGTTTTATCTTAAATCTTTTTACTACCAAAAAACACGAAATAAACCAAGACTAGAAGGATGAGACCAAGACCGAGACCGAGACGAGACTAAAATATTTCGATTTCAACGAGACCGAGACGAGGCTAACAAAAAGTCTCGCCTGATGGTATCGTCTCGTTGCCAGCCCTAGTAGCCTACCAAGATCTAGCAAAGGATTTCCTTTAAGAATAAGTAAATCTTTTATCACAGAAAGGTTTAGCGGCATTCAAATACATACAAAAAAGGGCACTCCGGTTTGGAAGATTAGTTCTACTTTTTTATTGGCATATATTATTATTCTTTATTGTAGCTTAATTATTATACATTTTTTTCATCATTAAACCTATATTGCACAATTTACAGAGATTTGGTATATAGCTACCTTACTACTGAAAAATTAATAACATCGTTTTATTAAATATCACAAATTTCTTATATTTAATTTACAGAGAAGGAAAAGCTATAGAAAAAACTTTACTGACCGAACTGACTAAGAAAGCTCGCATCCGAAATTTCGCGATTATAAAATCCCACTTTTCATAATCTCGAAATTAAAAAAAAATTAAATCTCGCAAGCAATTATACCTACCTATATATCAAGTATAGATTGAATAAAGTGTTGGCAACAGTTTACCTTGGGTGGCTCGCTTCACAGGTTCCTCCTATTTTGGGTCCTTAGTTCCGATGACACAACTCCGTTGCTCCACTTGGGGTATGTTCAGTCGCCAGAAAGACGCCCTTATGTCAACAGTTTTTTTGTGCGATATTTTATTTTGCGAGATTTTAGCTTAGAGGATTTCGGTTGATGTTTGTGGGATTTTTCGTATGAAAAGCAAATGCCAAATTGTTTAAAGCGGAATTTTTTAATTGCGAGAATATGAAAAGCGGGTTTATGAATTTTTTGAGATTTCGTTTTTCTAGATTTAAAAAAACACGAGATTTTGTTATTTCGATACTTTAATTTCTAAGATATCTTAGAGCTCCCGGTATTGTGTCATAATACATTAATGTTAAAACTGAACAATCAAGGTTTTAATAACAATTTCTTAAATTGGATCTCATCGTATCTAAAAAATAGGCTTTATAGTGTTGTGTTTCATAATGAGTGTTCGAATCAATTTATTGTCAATTCTGGCATCCCTCAGGGCAGCCATTTAGGTCCACTTTTATTTATTTTATTTATAAATGACTTGGTTTCAATCATACAACATTCATCTGTCCTTATTTATGCTGATGACATTAAGCTTTTCAAAAGTATTACATCTACCTCTGACTGTTTACTTTTGCAGGAAGACTTATTAATATTTAGGGAATGGTGCAATAAAAATCGTCTTGTTTTAAATGTTGACAAGTGTAAAACCATGACTTTTACACGAAAAAAAGTTCCTTTCGTTTTTAATTATACATTATATGCATGTCCTTTAAGTAAAGTCTCCATGTTCTCTGACTTAGGAGTTATTCTTGATCCTAAATTAACTTTTAATGATCATTTAAACTACATAGTTAAGAAAGCTAATAAGATTCTAGGATTCATAAAGAGATTCGGTCGCGATTTCCGTGACCCTTATGTTCTTAAGCTTCTTTTTGTTTCATTTGTGAGACCAATACTTGAATATAGTTGTGTTGTGTGGGCACCCCACTACTCCATTCATATAAATAGGTTTTCGCGTTTCTGCCTTCGTTTTCTTCCATGGTCACATGAAAATATACTTCCCCCTTATTCTCAAAGACTCGCTTTAATAAATCTTCCTTAACTCACTAATCATAGGCAGTATTTGCAGTTTTGTTTTATAGTTGGTATTATTAATGGGTTAATATCATCTCCATCGGTTCTATGTCGGTTAAATTTCAGTTTTAGTCGTACAAGTATAAGATTACAGCAACCATTGTGCCATATATTCAGTAGATCAAACTATGGTGCAATTAGCCCTGTCAATCAATTGATTTCAATATTTAATAAATTTTACTTTTGTATAGATTCTGTAAATGATAACCTTAAGTGCATTAAATTCAAAACTATGTTCTTTAATAGCTTAGAATAATGTTTTTAGTTTATAAGTATTATTATGTATAATTATTTTTCACGTTAGCATTTAACGAATTGAAATAAATTAAAATTAAAATTAAATTCAACAAGTGTCCACAAAAAATAAAATGTGAACTTGCACGAACTTGTTCTTTTAGAGGTGGGTATACGATCACAATGTAGTTCATAAAGCATAGCTTTAATCTATTCATCTGTGTATTTTCATCAAAATCGTATGAATGGTTTTTGAGAAAAATAATATTTTCCTTGCGGTTTTTAAATAATTTTATAAAATTTCCATTAATTTTGAAATCTTTTTTGTTTACGATCTACTAGGTAAGGTTTAAACAACGGCTTGGTAAATACCTTTATAAAATCGACCACATACCAAGTCGTTTGGAAAGAATTCGAAAGAGAAATAAACAATTATTTTAAAAAACCGAAGAAATTTTTCTTGAAAATCTTGGGAGGTTCTCAATACATATTGGTTAAATTTTTTAAAATATTCTGCAAATAAAATAATTGGCGAAGTCATGTGACCCGTTTTTGAAGAAAAGCGAAAGTAAAAAACAATGGTTCTATGGAAATTTTGGAATTTTTTACAACAATATGTGAAGCCAATTTAGAACTCAGAGAATGAAAAATAAAAATTTGTCGGGGGAATGCCCGAAAATCATTGAGTAAAGTTTAAAGAAATTTGACATATCCGCTTAGGCTGTGTATAGTTGAACCTACAGACGCAGACGGATACCTAGAATTTCACGATAGCCACTTTTTTGTCTTCCTCATCATTGTAATGTTAAGTTTTATCAAAATCTATGGAGTTCGATTTTTACAACTTGCCATAGAGTAACATAAATCAAGTAAAAAATTATTTAACAAGTTTCACATTACAGTAGACCCTCGATATAGTGAAGTAATTAAAACCTAAAACCAGGCCTGTTCAGTATATCGAGATTGTTCACTATTTGCTATAAATGTTTTGCAGAGTAAAATTTGATACAAAATTAACATTTTGTCCGGTGTCAAGTTTATATATTTGAAATATGGTCAAACATTCATATAAACATTATAAACATATTGCAGCTAGAATATTCTTGTTGAGCACTGAAAAAAAAAGTGTAAATACAAAAAAAATCTCCATATAGTGATTTTTTTTCACTATTTAGTAGAGTAGTGTGTATAAAATTTTGTGTTCACAAAGTTGGATAGTTCACTCGCCCGAGATTCACTATATCGAGCGTCTACTGTATTTTTAAAACAAGTCATATATCAATTATTATAAGTACATAAAATTGTATCGTTTGAGGAACCCAACAACTCTATTATGGCTTCGTCTACTTATTTAAAATGTAGCCCTGCTGACTACTTTTACATGATTGCATATCAAGTCAAGTTAATTGACCTATTTAACATGCGAAGCAATCGCTATCCACCATTGCAAGCCGTCCATCGTCGTCGTCCAACAACTTCCACAGATTTAATGCAAGAAGACCATTCTATAAAAATACCTGATTCTAAAGGTAAACAGATAGAATGAGCAAGTAGATATTGCATACTACCTTACCTGTGCAACAACACTATACTTGCAACACCATTCATCTCTGCGTGGGTCTATCCATTTCTTGTAATGAGTTGTGTCTATACACAATGAACGTTGTACGTACATACCTTTAATTTGATCAGCAACATCAGCCAACAGAAGCGGCACAATCTGAGCTGTTGGTGATCTATCGACACAGTTGTGGTGTCTGATGAAACGACATTCATATATTTGCGAGGGGAAAATCCAATCGCAAAGGGTTAAACGTTAAACACCCAGGTTAAACGTTTTTAAGATATTAAATATACAAAATAAATATCGAGGAAGGCATCATCGGTTAACTTGTGCTATAAATTACTTTTAACGGAGTTATAAAGGTGGGTCAAAAACGTGCTGAGGTTTTGGATTGAAAAAAGTGGGGGAAACGACAAATTGCCAACAATCACGATGTTCCAGCATTTATAATCTTGTCGACAATTCCAGTGATGGTGAAAGAATGAGAAATTGAAGTTCATCGCAAGACTACATACGTATTCAGTGTATGCTGACCTATTAAGTAGAAGTATGTACGCTGTAGATAAGATTTATGCCCAATTCTTTGTCACGTTTAATTGGTTTTAGGTTAGATGTAGATCAATAGTTAAGTCGTGGTTGGAAAAAGTAAAAAGTTAACATTTCGGTTTTGAAAAGGGGGATATTGCACGAAAATAGATCACATAAAACACGATGACTTAATTCACTCGCAATTTTGAAAATAAAAAAATATTGTAGTTATTTATCCATTAGAATTCGGCATAGAATTTGTAGGTCCCTATCATCTCTGTAATCTAACTACAAGAACACACTGCGCAATGATTGAGGGTTGTAGATCATTAGGCCCTGCTTATTCACGAGCTATATCGAGCCTTCTTATTTTTATTACATCCTATGCAATGCCTTATTTCAAGTTTTTCGCACTTAACGAATCTTAAAGCCATTATCTACTTTTGAAATTGCAACCTTATAAATTCTATTCACTTTTTCTTTTCACAGCATGAAGGTCTAAGAGGCGTGTGCACAAACATCGATCTCAGTCATGGGTAATTCGATATCAAGTGGACGATCATACGGCCATAACAATAACAATATACATCGTCATCAGGAGCATCAAGGTGTAAAAAAATCAAGTGGCAACGCCAACCAATCTAGTCCTGGTGGAGGAGAAAGTTCCCGAGTCTTATTCCTGTTGTATTTGATTCATCGCACCTGGAATGTGGTCATTGACACGGTGGATACCCGCAGCAAAAGGTGCGATACGACACACAAGAACGTCTTTTACTTTCTTATCCCTTTCTTGCAGAGATATTGCAATCTCACGTTAACTATCTTAAGTTCTAACTGCATTTTGTCGTAGGTCGCGTGTGAGTGGGCGTTGTTCGACGTCAGAAGATTCGGGAGCACCTAGAAGTTACTTTGACGGAACAAGTTCACATGATGATGACGACGATGAGACATACTTGGATGGTTATTCGTCGTTGTATGGATCGCAGTGTACGTTCTGTAGTTGCAGCTATTGCTTTGAGCCAAAGCAGAATGTTTACAATTCGATTGATGGCAAAGATGATAGTGGCGGTGGGGAACCATCAATTTGCCGAAGAATGTCAATGTGCGAAAGGTGAGTGATTTTTATTTAATTGTGCATAGAGTAAATCGGGTATTAAAATGTTTTGCTTTTAAGGATAGAAAGTATAGGATTGGAAATTTAATTAAATAATAGTTATTAATTACCCACATTTATTACATGTTTTTAATACGAAAGTGCATAATTTGTTTATGCAAAATTGATGATTTAAGGAGTTGAATGGTTATCTCTGCAGTTTAACATTACTTAAAGAAATCAATACTTTTATTGAATTTTAACAGGTATAAAGATTTTTGAGTTCCGACGATTTTCTATTAATAAATGATAAATTATAATATTGCAACAAGGCGGGAAAAGTTCAAAATAAAGTTTGTACAACAGCTCTTTTGTTTAAGATTCCAGAAAAACAACAAAATAAAAGAAAATGGAGTAGAGAAGACGAAATACAAAATTTGTAAAAGAGCTTTTTCAAAAGCCTTAAAAAATTAATTTTTTAAGCTATATGGTTTTCTTCCACATGGGCGATATGAAAGAATATAATTATTAAATAGCTATAGCTGGGACTCATTTGTGGCAATTTTTGTATTTTCTGATAGTTTGATATTTAATATTGGTAACTCTTAATCCTGAATTTCTGATTTATTGGAGTATCGCGTAATTTGGAATTTCTTGAAAACCTCACATAGGATAGCAAAACTTAACTCATAAAAGTAGAGTGCGCTTTTAGCATCAAAAATGGTGTTTATTTATTGCCTTGTTATTGATTTTACAAATATTTCCACAGAAAAAAAAACTTCGTTTGGATTTATTTATCCTAATACAAAATAATTAAAAAATGTGTTATCATGTGTTATCTATTCAGATTTGCAAGAGACCACCAAATCAATCTTATTATTTTTTTTTTCAAAATAACTATACTTAAATTATGTTTCAAGTTATTAAAAAACATTTTTAAAATTATATGAGCCACTCTTGAAGTAAGATACCCTGTAGTCTCCTGAACTTTTTGTTTTCTTTTCGATTTTCTGGAAAGTGGTGCAACTGAGATGTTAATCGATTTCAAATTGAGAATATTTTATAATATTTTAATAATGAAGTAGGTAAAGGTACCAAAATTAAAAATAAAGGAAGTTTTTTGATAAGAAAAATTTTGTATATAAAAATAATGGTATGTACGTATCTGAACGCCTACACAATAGAACTGTTTAAAAACCAACAAATTGTAAACAAAATTCTGTTCAAACTCAAAATTTTACGTTACTAAAATAGTATTTTGGCAATTTTAAGTCAAAGACTGAAAACCAGATGCTTAATTTTTTGAGAAAAAGGTTTTGAATTCTTTGTATGACATGATGTTGGGAGAAAACTCAAAAATATTCCAAAACGGATTTAATACCAAGGATGTAAGTTGAGCTTTTTCTTTACACATGTCGTTCGTCATTACACACTCTAAATCAAAAGTTTATACCCTAAAAAAAAAAAAAACAAATTTATGTACAAACAAATTCTGTCATTTAAATGCGTAGAAAGTTCATAAATCGCGTAAAAAGGACCATAGGAATTTTGGGCCCACTTTCAACATTGCTCAACAGGGATGAAACTTATGTCATATGAAAGCTAATGGAGATTACTTTATTTTATTATATGGCGGCTTAATTCAAATCGAATGCAAAAATGGTGTTTTTTCGTATTTTATAAAAAAAAAAGTATTTAAAATGGAAAAATTGTTGTAAACAAAATGGCAACTTTTACTAAAATGTGTTTTGGCTTTTTCAAAAGCCAGGAGCCTGTTCTTTCACACCTTTATTAAATCAACTTATTTCTTATGCTGAAAAAAAAAATGAATACTGATTTTTTTACAATTTTAAATACAAAGTTCTAAGAGGTTGTAAATACAAAAGCCAATTTAAAATCTATCTAAATCTAGTCAACATTCTGCTTTCAAAATTCTGTTTAATAAAAGTTCTGCAATTAAAATTTTGAACTTTTTTTTTTATTATTTGCAAAATTTTGTAAAACAGTTTTTTTTTTTTTTAAATTTGAGTTGTGTTTTACAATTTTATAAATTGATATTATTGATATTATTTGTAAAAATTATGTTACTTTTTTTTATAATTTTGTATTCAAAATCAAAAACAGAATCATTTACTGGAACGAAAATGAATTGAAGAAGTATGTTTTATTCGTAGCTTGAATGTGTTGGTTGCTCGGAGTCATATGTAATGAAGTTTTTGAAATCTCAATAAGAAAAGCCCTTATTTAGGTAATGTCAAAGCTGGATAGCAGATAGAACCATTAAATGGAGGAATATAAAGCAAAAAAAATTTAAAAAAAAAGAAAATAGACCTAAGCTCTTAGCCTAAGCCAAATATGATAACTAAAAATATCCTCCAGCTATTTTTTCACTAATTATTATTTATGATTTGTACCAACCGATATCTTGTTTAAAAAAAAAATTAAATTAAATCGAAATCCTGCGTATGCCCTTTCTTCATATAATTTTATTTTAAATTCAAAAAAACTTCTTCTTGAAATAAATTATTTGGCACTCGAAAAAATTGATAATATCAACTTAAAAATGATAAGTTTTACGAGTTAAAAATAATTTATTGCAATTTATGTATAAATGCTTTAAATAAGTCAATTTCTAAAACTTACAACCTAAGATATAAGTTACCAGGAATGACAGAAAAACATAATTAATAAAAACGAAAACTTGTACATCTGTTAGGCCTGTCGCGCATTACTCCGCGAGCAACTTTTTGGTTGAGTATTTTCAATACAAGCTGATCTTGTTTAGTGTGAAAATTAAACTTGATTTTCGGATTAAAAGCCTCTCTTTTGGCCAAAATCTTGGAAAATCCCCAAAGGTTTCTGGAAGTTGCCTAGTGGGCGACGGTATAAGCAACTTAAAGTTGCCCAGAGTTACAGGGAAAAAAGTTCCGCGAGCAACTCCGAGCAACTAGTTGCGTAGTGGGTGCTCTTCCATATACATTCATGTAATTAGATCGGGAGCAACTTCAAGTTGCCCAGTATCGCATGTTTATTAAACACATTTAAATCACAAGTAATTTCAAAGTTTGAAAATTAAACTGTTAAGACGTCATCGCTAGATCTCTCAAACTGTTTATTGGGTGTAAAAATGCACTGCGTATTTAACCCAGTATTATTGTTAGTACGTACATGAACCTATCTATTTTATGGTCTCCACTACTAGAAAACTTATAGCAGGTACACGAACCGTAGCCTGGCATTTGCTCCCAAAAGTATATTATATTTTTTGACATCGACTGTTTAGTAGTATTTTTTTTTTAACTTGAAAATAAATTTTATTTAAAAAAGCAGTTTGTGCCCAATTTTTCCAGCCTCGATCTTTTGTTCTAAGGTGAGTGGAGTAAAAAGTGAGGGGGATGGAACAAATCATTTGTTTCCCAAAACTCAAACGATTTTTTCTCATTTCATTGGAAAAATCGTTCTGGATTTCTGGGAAAATCTTAGTGAAAAATTGGGGCAATGTAAACCCAGACTTACACTTCATTGGCACTATCCGATAATAACCAACTAAATTATTTTAAATCCAATGAGAATCTGGACTGTGTGAAAACCTTTTATGACATTTTTGGTCTAATATTATTTTTAAATTTTAGTGCTTTTAAATTTTATTAACAATTCCTAATAATTTGGCGTTCCTAATGACAGTAATGGCGTCGCTCGCATTATTGACAGCTATGGTTGTCGATTTGAGAGAAATATTCAAAAAAATTGATACTTGCAACTTTAAATTCTAAAAAAAAAACATGACAGACGGTGAATAATTGTATTTATTTAGTTTAAAATGCTCTTCATACATAAACTGCCTGCAGCAATCATTTCACACCACTTTCCAACTTCTTGACACCTTACATCCATCACTTTGGATTCTTTTACAAGACAACCAACAGAATTTGCATAAACATTTCTTGGAGGAAACAAAATTGCCTAGCTCTGGAGCATCAAACTCCTGCTCCTTCCTGCATCCCTCCTGTGACCCTCCTCAATTATTATCTTGACACTTCAGAGTTTGTTTGAAGAAGTGGAATAATAACGATGATAAAAATACATCATGTAACGCATTCTAGAGGTCCGTGTGTACATTATTTATATGGGAATCTATTAAAGATTCATTTTCAAAGTACCTACATACACCTGCCTGAATGTTACCGGTTGGTGATGGTGGTGGGGATATTTCTGGTGCTGCTAGAGGAACAACTAAACATCACATCATAACGTTTGTGAGAACTTCTTATTAAGACTTCAAGTTTATTATAACTGACTTTGGAAATTGAATTTCAACGGCACGCGAAGTTCTATCGCTTTGTCGCTCTTCAGATCCAGTGGAAGTGGGTTTTTGCCTTGAGGTCAAATTGCTACCGCGCGGAATTGTAGACAACAGATTCACTTTACAAATGCAGTTTCTAACTAAACAAACATGAAAAAGGTTGCAGAAAAATGAGGAGGTTATGTTTTTTTTTCTTTTTTTTTTTTTTTTTTGCATCCACCAAGCCCTCCTTTATTTATTTTTTTTTTGTCTGGGTAATAATTGTGTTTCTTGAATATGTAATAAGCCGAGGTGAGTTTTTGTTTTTCTTTATTTTGTTTGATTCCGGGAAGGTTCAAAGGGAATAAAACTGTGAAGGTTCAAAGATTGGCGATAGGCAATCTTGAATAAATATATGCATATTATGTCGGAGAGGTGCTATTGATCATTTTTCATGACTACGTGCTGAAGGAAGGAAACCTATAAGGGAACATACAAACACCTGGACTATTTCATTTCGGTTCTTTTGAGGATCAAATTAATTCAGGTGGAACGAAGAAAGACGGCGGAATAACATAATGTAGAAAAGGGTTAGTAGATAGAACAAACTTAAACAAAATAAGTAAAAACTGTCTCATTTTTATTTATTATAAAAGGGACTATAGTTATAAGGTAGTTAGGGTAATATGTAGTATATCAATGCAAAAGATATAAATCTCTGAAGGAAGGTACGTATTATTAAACGTTAAGAAATATAAGATATTCATTTTTCAAGATGGTTGAATAAGATTCGTATATGTACTTCAAAGTGTTGGAACTGTTTTTTTTTTTTTCATAGAATTGTCCAACAAGTGATATCAATATGTTTTCAAAATGTTACTTCTTTTTTTTTTTGTTTTCATAAAACATCCTAAATAATAATTTTTGTACAATTTTACTTGATATATTAACCTAACAAATTAATTTAGAACAGAAGTGCTATATATAGGTTCGAGCCAAAAATTTAAAGTTTTTAGATCAGCTCTTTTGTTTATTTTTGAAATTCAATATAATACAACTATATCGCGTCAATCATACTTGCTTTTTACATATACATATTTGCATATACTTACTTACGGAAGATTTTCTGCGACCTTTAGTCCAATGCGTTTCGCCCAGGTACGACAGTTGGGCTCATCAGTTAGATGCTGTCGTACCTTTCTAAGACGCAATATTTTTCTTTTATTTTTGTCATTCTTCTTCTTTATACTTACTTACCAACTAAATTATTTTTTTTTTAAACTTTGTATATTAACTCATTTAATTCTTCTATAACTGTCTGTTCCATGAGCTAGCGGCCTGAGATTTTCGAAAAAAAAATCAGATAACTAGAAAACAAGAGTTTTTGAAATAGACAAAAAAGTGTTAAATAATTTTAGTAACATTTTGAGTTCCAAAAAATTTTCTAAAAAGTTGTATTTTTATATTTATATTTTTATATTGCTTATTTTAAAATTGATTTCAAATAAAATATCATTTGTATTACTTTAGATTATGAAAATATCAATAAAATCATTTGAGTTTGGGAATAAAACCTCGAAAACATTTATAAATAAAATTATATTTTACATCTTACATGAGACTTAGAGGTTTTTCGTATAATTGACTATGAATAGGATAATTTCTTTAACAAAAAAAAAATAATAGTAAAACAGTCAAAATGAAATTGAATCAATCCGTTGAGCTGTTTTCAAGAATATTTAAAAATAAAAATATCTCGTACTTATAAAATTGTGTCTTTTTTCATTCAATTTATATTTAGATTTAATCTAGATAGACATTTTTTTTAAATTAAATTCAAAGTGTTAGATTTAGTCTACACCTTTTGTAAATTTTTTCTCCGAAAAATAATATCCTTCAACACCTTCTACAAAACCATTTTTTTAATTTTTGCTTTTCTGTAAAACGAGTTTTTATCATTATAAAGGATATTATACAAAAAATCGTATATTTAAATTAACGGAACTGCCACAAAAATGTTTAAAAATTATTTAAGCAACATTTTTCTTGAAAATTACAATTTGTGTGTGGTATGCCTGTTAATATTAGTACTGCCAGTAAATAGGAACAAAATTGAAAGTACTTGAACGTAATTGATTTGGTTTTTGAGTTTCGCTTTATCTGCTAACCGATTTGAGTTAATTTTTTTATTCAGAAAGTGGAGGATTGAACGCTCCAAATAATGATTTAACCTATAAGTTTCATGGACCATCAAGCCATCTGGAGGCATTGATGAATTTCTATAGTTGCACACCAGATAGGTTGGAGAGCTCTTCTAGGTTATTGAAGAAGTAGTTTCCTAGGTGTTTGTTTCTCAGTTGCGAGAGTGCTGGGCAGTGACACAAGAAGTCAGAAAAGAGTCTTCATGTGCTTCTTCATCGCCACAGCCTCTGCATAGATCATCCGTGCTGAGCCTCAGCTTTTTCATGTGGTACTTCAGCAGATTGTGTCCGGTGATTGTACCTACGAGAGAGTATAGTGATTTTTTATTTAGCTTCAAGATCCTATCTGTCTTCCCCTTATCAAAACACGGCCAAAGTTTTTTTGGTATTCGTGCAGGAGTCGAGTAGGGTCCACCTTGCATTTATTTTCTCAAGAATTTTCTTTGCCACAGTCTGTTTGAAGGAGCAGATTGGTGCATAAATGTTAAGTTCTGCTTGGTTTGGATCAGCTAATGATCCAATTCGTGCCAATTCATCTGCTTTTTCATTACCTGGGATTCCTATATGGTTAGGAACCCAGCAGAGTCTTATTTTGTGCTGCGAGCCAAGAACCTTGAGCTCTTCTCGGCAGCAGAAAACGAGTTTAGATCTTATTTCGATGGCAGAGAGTGCTTTTATGGCTGATTGGCTGTCAATGAAGAAGGTAATATCAGTTGGCGGTATGGCCAGCATTGACAGCCGTTCTGCAGCTTTAGTTACTGCCAGAACCTCAGCTTGGAAAACACTGCTATTGTCCGGGAGTCTAAAGGAGCTGGCTAAATTTATGGTTTCCGAATAGAATCTCGCTCCAACTCCACATTCCATTTTTGACCCACTGCTACCGTTGGGTCATGTGGTTGAGTGACTTCCCACTCCTGCCTACTAGGGATGCTAGAAGTGAATGGTCTATAGAAGTCTAGTTGGGGAGTAGTATAGTCTGTGCAAACATTACTACCTATATATATGTTTAAAATCTGTGCGTGGCCAGTTTGACTTTGTTTCCAGCCATTTGTTTGGCTTAGTCGTATTGCACTATTTGCTGCAGATTCTTGTACAAATAAGTCTAGGGGCTTAAGATTAAGTATGGCTTCAAGCCCCGCGGTCGGGGTGGTTCTCATTGCTCCTGTGATCCCAACGCATGCCATTCTTTGTACTTTGGTTAAAGTTTTAAGATTGGTAGCTTTTTGACAAGAGTTACTCTTGGAGGATTTATCAATTTCTCGCAAAAGGCATGTATAGTTGTGAAAAAAACACTTTTCGTTTTTTAGGTGGAAGAGTTTGGAATCAAACCCAGATTTCTTAAAGGATTTTTTTAAATTTTCTCAAAAACACTTCTAACGATTTTGGGTGAACTTCATATCTTGTATTCTTATTACTACGGTGTCTGTAAGACAACTGTATTATAGGTTTTCGCCAAAAAAATTCACATTGCGTAAATAAAATTTTAATGTTTTTTGAGAAAATTGCTTTATTTTTGAGTTATTCACATATAGCTTAATGGATGGACCGGTTCGGTTACAATTTTGCGGTCTGGTGATTTTGAGTAGTTCAAACAGTATTACGTTTAAACATTTTGAAAATAATGTTTCTTTAAACAAACAAAAAATTAAACGTAGAATAATTTTATTTTATTTTATTACTATTGACTTGATTACCATTTTATCGTTAAAAATATCATAAAAATATTGAATTATAAACATATGTACATACCTATGTATAGCATGAAACGTTACACTTTTGAACTACAAGAACAAGTTCGTGCATATGTTTTGTTCATAATTAATTCAGACTTTAAAACCACAAACCACCAGTCTGTGGTACCAAGTCGTAGTTTTCCTTTATATTTGAACAAATAAAAATAGAACATTATTTGGTCTTCAGTTTTCTTATTTTTGTTAAATTTAATTTATTTTTTTAATGCATACATACATACCTACATACCAAATTGCTTTAAAACGCGTCCAAGTTTAAAAGAAGTCACTCAGACCATGACATCCCAAAAAAATCATTTATCATGAGTAAATTAAAAATTGTAGTTTTCTTTAAATTTGTGTCCACCAAGTGGAACCCATTAAATAAAACGTCTACTGACCCCCTCCTTTTAATTCTAAAGTCACGAATATTTAAATTCTTTTATTCTATTTTCCCTTTAATTTTATTTATTATTTTGTATTCTTCTTCTTATCTTGTTTTGAGTTCTTAAAAAAATATTCATTATTCTTTTTTTGTAATCGAAAAACCCCTAATGAACCTAAAACAGAAAACATAAATAAATTCGTCTGTATATCCAACCTGTGCCTGTGTCTATACTGCTCAATTTCAGAGCAACGAATCCACATAATTACATCATAATCCATCTGCAACAACATCTAATCAACATATACAGTACCTCTATACCTTGCTCGTAGTATCTATACAGAAAAAGTACAAAACAAAGTCAATCTTCAAGTCTCTCTCGCATCTTATCATTGTAGATGGAGATGCGGGGCTAATAAACTTGGATCGATAAATTATTCCCTGAAGATCACTGACTTCCCTCGACGATCGACCGACGACGGTAGCGCATTTCCACGGTTCTTGTTAAATCCTCTCACAATGCCCACCTAAAATAGATAAAAAGATACAAGACCCCAAAGCCCCCAAACCGACCGAAAAGAGTCTCTCTCTCTCTCTCTGTTGCTCTCTTTGAGTCCAGTTATACAAAGCCCCATATTTGGAATGCATATAGAGAGGAAAATAGTTAGATAGAATGCACACATATATCGCCCCTGGGCAGAGTATCTAAGATCTAAGTATCTTTTACACCTGACGATTGACGAAGTCAAGACCAAAACAAAAGCCAGGTGTTAGGCCAAACAGAGTTTTGTTAGCGGCATCAGTTCGTTGAGAATCGCGTATCGTTGTGGATCGTCGTTGTTGTCGCTGCACTAGTGTTTACTGTGCATATAGATACATGGATTGTTTTTCCTATATATAAAAAGCTAGAATAAAAGGCTTGTGTCTAAGAACTA
This sequence comes from Epistrophella euchroma, assembly GCA_947049315.1. Classification (NCBI taxonomy): domain Eukaryota; kingdom Metazoa; phylum Arthropoda; class Insecta; order Diptera; family Syrphidae; genus Epistrophella; species Epistrophella euchroma. Next base: position 28,281,149 of record OX346248.1, on the reverse strand, counting down.
AAGCATCCATAAGATTCTTGTTCTTCTAGTTTTAGTGTGGATTTTTTTTTATTTGTCTTCTATACTTTGTGGATTTGTATCTTAAGTAAACAATTTCCTCATCTTCAGTTGCATTACAAACGGGAGAAAAAGAGATGCAACTTCGGACTCAATCAACATATTCTCGTTAGTCTTTATTGGCTTCTAACGGTACAACGAGTATTTAGAGATATACATTTCCTCGATGATGCCAAGACTTCTTCTTGTTCTTCTTGTAATAATAATTTCTTTCGTTGTTGGTTCGTTTGGTTCAAGTGTAAATGTGATTCCTGACCCTTCCGAGTAAACATTTTTTAAATAAAAAAAATTCTCAAAGCAACAATTCTGCAACTTTCGCCGAATTTGGATTAAAATCATAAAGTTATAATTATCTTGTTCATAGAAGATCAACCAAGAGGCAAACAAAGTGGTAAGTGTCAGAAAAATAATTACAATCGGGTCAAAAGCGACACGCAATGTTGAATTACAATTCTATAAAATTCATTGTTTAAAATGTAATTAGGCCAAAAGTTAAACAAAAAGGTAAAAACTAAAATCAAAATTGGTGTGTTGCCTTAAAAAGAAAGTGAAATTTTTTACATTTATTTGGAGTTTTTTTTTTTTTGTAAATAATTTTGCTATGCTTTTTGGACATTATTGTATAATTTACATTTTCAACGTGGGATCGTGTTTGACTTGAAATTAGACCGGAAAATTTAGATTCCATGGTCCGAAACAGTTTGTGTGGTTATTTCGATTGTGATCTATACATCTATAGCTTACTTAGTATTTTTTTTGTTTTTCGTGTTCATGATTTTGTGCTTTAGATTTGGAAATCAAGTTATTGTGCTTGACCGCAAAATCAAAAGTAATGAATTTCTTACATTTTAATGAGAACCAATGCGTAGGTATAATGGTTGCGAAATTAAAAGTAGGTATTTTTATTTGTTATTTAAACCAACCGGCAACGGAAATGATATGAAACACGCAAATATTTTTTTTAAAAGTTTTGTATGATCTTGAAAGTACGTATACAATGGTACAGACATATAACTTTTTTTATATGAAACTGTTTTTAAATGTTTTTGTTTTCACTGATTTTTTATAAAGCTTTAGTATTGGAAATGTCGCGTAAAAAACCAATAGTTTGATAAAATTATGCTCTTTTGCAACATGAATCTGATAAATTTTTTACCTGCCATTCTCATTCTCAGAGTGTCCGTTTGTTCTTAAGAACTAGAGTGTAGTACCTGTTTATTCAAAAAGTATCTTATGTAGCCTTTAACATGCATTGGTCTGATGGCCCTGATAGTATTTTACTGTAAAAGGTTGTTTAAGGTAGGTATTGTGTTTTTAAATTTTTATTCGGGCACTCATGAAGGAGTCAGGACTATAAACTCAAATAATAAAGCGCGATGAAAAGATGCGATAAAATACCAGATGCTGATAATAAAAATGAGAAGTAGAAATAGTTAAATTATTCTACATTCGTTTAGAGTGACTAAAAAAAATAACTACATACATACTTTCTAGAACTTCCGAAATCTTGACTCTAAGGCTAAGGTGATGAGAGTTCTTAGAAGCTTAAAACACAGTGAAATTGTTTCAAAAAGAAATCAGTATTACCTAACAAAAGGTAATTTTGAAAAATATCGTCTAAAAATTACAAACAGAGTTTAAAATCGGATACTATGTTTTTCTCTCTCTCTATTTCAAGCTTTTATTTTCGAAATTTTAAACAAAAACTTATCTTGAAAGATATGCACTTAGAAAAAACTTTCAAACTCAAAATTTTTGACATTTTTTCAGTTTTTTTTTCCAAAAAATCATAAAAATATGCACTTTTCGGAATATACGAAATAAAAAAACAAGTAAAATTTCACCAAAAAACACAATTAAATGTATTTTTTGAGTGAACGGTTTGGCCGCTAGAGCGCGATGAAATAACACCAAAAAATCCTTTTTTGTATAGAAACAACAAGTTTTTTTCGTAATTTTTTCACTTAGGCGCCAGTTTTAATTTAAGTTTTGGAACACTTAGGGCCACTTATACAAAACGAACGGATAAATCTTTAAAACTGAGGATAACTATCCCAGTTTAAACAAATAAATAAAAACTTCTCGTTTTGTAATAATTGCACGAACAGAAAATAAATAACAAGCGGATAAGAATATTTTTTTAGAATCACCAACACAACAAACACAAAACACATTGAAAAATAAACAAACTCTAACGCTTTGGCTTGCTTTCTCGTAAGAAATTCTAAAATTTGAAACGGGCGAGCTATTCAGAGTTTTAATATTTATCCAGATAACGAGGAGAAGATAACTTTTTAAACTGAGATATATGTAGGTGGTCGTATTAATAAACACTGCCTAACTTTAGACAGCCGTCAAAGTTTTAAAAAAAACCTTTCTAATTTTTGTTAAAGTGATCTAACTTTTTATCTTACTTTAGACAACGTAATCGTCTAAAGTAATGTAATGTTTTTTTTTTTTGTTAAATAAATCATATTTCCGACTGTTTCCAAATATTTAGACATAGTTTAAACAGTCACAAACCTAATTAATACGACCAAGAAAAAATATTTTGTTTGATTCAAATCAGTCAGATAGCTTTAATTATTTATAAATCAGGAGTTACTGCTGTCAAAAAGAAACTTCTGTGCAAGTGGCCCTTAAAAGCAAAATACTTGATTATTTTGATGCGAATATATTAAAAAAAAAAATTCGTTTAGGCTTAACCTTTTCCACATAAATTGTCTTTCATTATTTCAATGATTGCACTACCTTAAGATAATCTTCAAGATAATCATAGATTTTGCATCCTAAACTCTTAAAATAAATCATTAAAATTTTCAACGATGGGTTTCAATGATAGCTATAACTGGCGCCTTCTAACTTAAAAACTACATATGCTATGTAATTACAAAAAGTGCTGATTCTTATGAAACTATATACATTAAATTCCCCACAAACTGCATCACACCTTAATTATTTATTTTGAGGTGAAAAAAAAATATTATAAATAATCTACTGAATTTTTTCTATGACAGAAGTTAGCTTTATGGATATGTATAAAGCATCACGCATACTTTCAACGATTTTTATAACTTTCTTACATAAGGCGTCAGCTATAGCTATCATTGAAACTAATCATTGGAAATTTTAATGATTTATTTTAAAATGTTTTGAAAGCAAAATCAATGATTATTTTGATGCCAAAATATAACTTGTGGCTTAATTTAATATCGGCCCAACCTTTCTCATGACTTTTATTGTTTAAATGATCATTGATAAGGTAGTGAAATCATTGTTAATAATGAAAGTAATTTTATGTTGAAGGTTGGGTTCAAATGAATTTTTTTTTTGCAATTAATATTAATACCGTCATCAGCTTCATATTGGCATTAAAATAATCACTGATTTAGCCTTTTAAATGTCTATACTTTAAAACTTAAATAAAATATTTTCAATTATGAGTTTCGATGAAAGGTATAATTGGCACCTAATACATTGTTGTTGGTCAAGATTGTTAGTTATACAATTAATTATAACGTTATTTCTTAAAAATACAGATTTTGTCTAAATAAATATAATTACATAAAACAAAACCATCAAACTATAAAATTCATAAAAAAAAATGATTGATTGATATATGTATAGGAAAATAATTCCCTTGAGCAAATCAAAGTTATAGACTTAAAATATCAACAAAACCACCTAATATATTAGATCTTCCCAAACACATCAATTTATAATTCAATTAAAAGAAGAAGTAATTTGATGCCAAAAGGGAAAAAGTTTCACTTTCTATAAAGTGATATAAAAGATTAACCTTCTATTACAAAATATGCCTTCTGAATAAAAATTATTCGTTCCGCTGATACCCTTGGCTATTTTTACAATCTAATAAATTTGCCTAAAAGCTTTTTTTTTAATAAATTGATTTGTAATTTGAAATCTGCTCAAAAATTGAAGAGATCCGGTTTTAGTTAAAGATTGAATAGTGTCCGAACTGGAAAAAAAACTTAAGAATCATATGTGAATCCTATAATTAGTTATACATATTATGTAGTATTAGCAATTGGTTTATAGTAAAAGTAGTAAATAATGAAATCGACAAGGAAAAAGAATTTTTTAATAAACCCTTACTGAAATTTTGTAAAAAGAAAATTGAAAACAAGTACACGTCGTAAGTTGGTAGATCCTCAAATATTGATATTTTTCTTATTTTTACTTGCTTAGGGCAAGTACATGTATTGGTTTCGTGAAAAAAAAATAAATATAACGAGGTTGTCGGTCGGTCTGGCGTCTGTTCTTCCGTGCGTCTATAATTTTTGCCAGAGCCTATAGGGGTGGGCTGATTTGATTCAATACAAAGCATTTTTTTATGATTTCCTGAGGAAAAATCGAATTTTTAATTTAGCTGCTATACAAATATTTTTTTTTTTTTCAATTTTTTTCAAAAACGGCTCTTAAACATTTTTATTAAACTTCGCAACTAAAATTACTAAATTAGTTTCAAGAAAACTGCGTTTCATATTTATGCCAAAAAATTCGCATTATTTTCGCGTATAGATGTATATCCTGAATAGGTAGCCCGATTTTGTCAAAATTTTGCAATCTGGTGCTTCTGAGTAGTTCAAATAATTTTGTTTTTAAATATGTACTAACATAGTTTTTTTTTAGTAGTTTCGACTCTTTAACATTTGTGCATTAAAAATGTCTATAATTGAAGCATAACTTTAATATATGTACTTATATAAAGCTATATTATATTTTTATATTTATATTTCAAGAACAAGAGTAAGTTGATGCAACTCAACAAAATCTTATATAGTCATTTACGAGATAATTATGAAAATAAAAACAAAAAAAACTTCAATAACGTGTTAAACAGGGCAATGTGAGAAAACTTCAAGAAAAGATTTTTTTCCAATTGAATTTATTGCGAAATCATTTTTAATAAAAGAAAAAATTACGAAAAATTATTTCACTGTTATTTCTACTATTTATATATACACTATACCATTTTGGCATTTTATTCCGATACTGAAGTAGCAGATTTTGCAATATTCTGCGATATTTTAGATTTTTCGATATAATCTCATAAAAAATGGCAACTACTACTTTTTAGAGAGATCATAGTCTGGCAAAAATGGTAAGACGAAACGAAAACCCATATTTTTAAACTCTCCATCATCGAAATAATAATGGCTAAGCACATAAAGTCGAATTTTTTAGAAGAAAAAAATAATAAAATTGCTCTGATGTGCTACCTTAGAGATAAAAAAAAAATTATTTCTATTAAATTATCAATTAAAATATCACGAAGAAACATTTTAAATGTTTTGTGTTAGTATAATGATAGGTGGCACTTATGACCAATTAAAAATCTGTTATATTTTCCAGTCCTATGTTTCCTAGCTACCCCACTATTCCATCAAATAAAATTTTCTCTAAAAAAACGATCATTCTTTATAGCCCTTCCACACTATCCCATCGATTAATACCTGTCAAAAAAAAGTGTGATAGAATTACTTACGACTGCCATATTTGTGTGAAGAAAACGCGTTTTATATTTTGCTTCTACACTTGCAACCAAAAAATCAATTAACCATAACCTCAAACTAAGTGGGATAGAATGTGTGATGGTTTTAGGACCAATCCAAAAAATTTTCGTGTATTAAAACATGTCAAATTGTGCGAGATGGGCTGTCAAAGTCGTGTGGGATGAAATTTCATATTTTTATACAGGATTTACTTCCCACTTTTTTGACATGTGTTAATACTCAGTGGAATTGTGTGGAAGGCCTTTTAGCTGAACGAAAAACTTAATACATACTACCTACATAAATATGGACATAGATATATGTAAGTACAAATGTTATGTATGTACATAACTGCTTGAAGTTATATTCACCCTCTTCAGTTCAAAATCAAAATGTCCAACAAGATATCTAGTTAACTAAATTTTATCGATCAATCGAGAATAGAACGATTATACTGACCCTATATCAATAACGGTACTTTAATAGCTATCCCAGTTAAAAAATCATTGCTATATTGGGGGTCAATCATATAAGTTTACAAAGGAAACAGTTCGCGTCGTACTAACCTCGCAGTTTATAGGCAATTAATTAGCAACAGTTACAAAAATCGATGCTTAAACTATCGTTTCCTTTGCGATCAAAGAAGTATAGTCAAAAAAGTAAAGCTTATAAACTTGTTTATTTATTTTTTTTTTTTTAACTAAATTAAGCACTTTTATTGAATAGGGTGACAAAAAAACAGTGGGATAACGGCCGTCGTTGTCCATAGTTATTTTGTATGGTATATTGTACCTGTTGTAAAGGGCAAGTATTGGTATCGTTAAAAAAAATGTCGATATTTTTTATCAAATCTAACATTATGATGACGTTATGATAGAAAATATCATGTCATTTGTATATTGCATCAGAGCCTAAACGGATGGAGGGATTTCCTTCAAATTTGGTACAGAAAATTTGAATATTTAAATATTTGCTTAAGCATTTGCGACGTATTTTTGACCCTTTTAACATACAAATTTTCTCGAAAACAGCTTTAACAGTTTTGAAAAAATTTTTATATTAAATTTATTTTAATAATTTTCCCTAATTTTCATAATTCTGGCATAAATTTCTACAAAACGGAAAAATTAAATGAAAGATAGGTATACCTACTTAGTTTTAAAGAAAACTTACTATTATGAGACAGGTAAGGGGAATAACTATTTCTCTTTAATAGCTTGACCAATTTTTATCTTTTGTGAGAAAACTCATATTTGTATATAAGAAACTCGTTTATTTTGATCTTAAAAAATAAAATGTTTACATCTAAGCTTAAAGCAATATCAATTTTCTACACATCTATACTTTATTGTCAGAATTAGCCCAAGTAGGCTATCATCTTACCACTTAGCAAACAACCCAGGTTTACGGTCAAATAATTATTATTAAATAATACTTGTTAAAATTAAAAAATAATATATTTCCTTTAATTGCAACGATACCGCTCGGACTATTAAACTATTTTATTGCCTGCTGCCTTGTCAGCCTTGTGGCAATAAAATCAATAAAAACGTTATGTTGTAAAGTTCTTAGCTTCCTAGAATTTCATCTTCCGTTAGAATTTAATTAGCTTGGTCAAAAGTGTTATTCAGATAGTAGTATAGGTACTAAACAATTTCAAACATCGTTGTCAGAAATTGTTATGCTAACTATTTTTATGAGTTAATAACTTCGTCATAAAACTTATACACATGTGAAAACATTAATTTTGAATTATAGCTTTTTGACTAAAAAGGGGCAAACCTGGAGCTCGTGCTTCCATAAATGGCACCCGGCTGAACAATTTGGCTGTTGAGGCGCATGAACTCCATTTGAATTTGATGAAGTTTTTTTTTGTTTTTGTTTCGCCATTAATCATTTTACTTGTTTTTTATTAATAGACAGAATTATTAAAATTAGCTTGAAGGCTGAACACAGTCTGTCTATTCATTGATTGTAAAGCATTTTTGGTAAACCATATCGATCAATCTGCATCACCTTTCATGTGAAGTAGGTGGGTGTGTTGATGGTGAAGTTCAATTTATTTATTTTTTGATGGATCTCGTGATCGACCTTGAAAATGTCGCTTACTTCAATATCGTAAAAATCTATGAAGAACTCTCCAAAAAGGAGTGGGCTTGAAATGAATCATATAAATTTGTTTAAACGGGTATTTTTCTTGGTCTTCAGAACACACCATCTTGGTCTGGTCTTGAATTCAATTAATTTCAATTATTGTAGACTACCTATACGTTCGTTCGACTTCGAACGGAGCAATGTTCCATTTTAGTGCACATATTTACCAACACGGTGCGGTGGTGTGGCGACACCATTGAGTGCGGTCTTGTTACTTTAGCGTTCCAAGACTTAAATCTCAAACATTCATTTGATTCAGAGTTACCTGGCTGGCTATATACTTACCTTTGTACCTACTTTGTGGTTACTTTGATTTGTTTTGATTTTTTTTTTCGTATTTATTGTTTATGTAAGTGCGGTTTTTATGATGGTTTTGGTTGAATTCTGTCATTGGATTGGAATGAGTCAATGAGATCTGATTGAATGGATTTCATTTCTTAACTGATGCGAAAAATCTTGTTGTTCTATGTTATAAGAGGAATTTATAGATTGCCATAAAAATATACGCTCAGATTATCTTCACAGTAAAAAACATTAATTAGGTGTGGCAATTATTTATTATTGAAGTGTGCTAAAAGTGATTGAAATTGATATCTATGTACAAAAGAAAATTGATAACACATAACGGAAAAATATCTCATTTTATTGAAATAAAAAAAAAAAAAAAAAAAAAAATCAACGATTCTCCCCGACGGGGAATTGAACCCCGGTCTCCCGCGTGACAGGCGGGGATACTGACCACTATACTATCGAGGATGTTGAAAATAGGGTTGTCAGCTACCAGTTTTGAAATAGGTGGCACAAAAAAGTTCAATATGGTACTTTTTTTTTTATTTCTATTATTTTACTTAAAATGAAGAAAATTTCAACAAAATTTAATTAAAATTGGTCCAAATTCCGTAAAAAAAATGGGCAGAAACACAAAATTTTGGACAATGCACAAATAGAGCAAATGTTTTCCATTGATTTTTGTTATTGCATTTTAGCCCGTAATTGATTACAGGTTTTTCAAGAAAATAGAAGAATTTGTGGTTTTTTTATGTGGCACGAAAATTGGCACGTTTTTCCAGAAAATATGGCACGTTAATTTTATTTCGGGCGGCAACGCTGGTCAAAAGTGGCTTCCCAGCGAACTGCGAATTGCGAATGTTCGCGACTTTTGACATTTTCATTCACATGATGTGAATCACGTCAGTGGTCACTGACTGACAATGACTGCTTGAGGTTAAATTCGAAAGAATTTTTTGTTCGCCTTTTTATGGACTGCGTACTGCTGCTGTTTGACAGTTCGCGGAAGATAAATTGTTGGTAGGTAGTGTAGAAAATATTAAAATAGAAAATATTCCAATTTTATGCAGTGTCTTCCGTTAAGACGATTTTAAACAAAAGAAAATTGATACTAGCTGTAAAAATTTGTTTAAAAGATTTATTCGCATTCCAGCTCGCCAGCTCATGTGTACGGTCCAAATTTTCAGCGCGAGATCGAGTTAAACCCAACTAAAGTCTTGAAAATGTTTTTTATTTAATTTATATCCCGAGTTAAATCAACGAAATTGGTGACACTGTCATACGTGGGTAAACGCATTGAGTTGAGGTCACTTGAACTTTAAAATGGAAATTAATTCAATCGCTCCACGCTCTCCACCTAAACTGAAATAATTTTTTATAAATTTCTTCATCATTTCGTGTTCAAAATTTAGTAGACAAAAATTATAAAGTGAGTTTTTTATCCACTGTCCAGTCTTTATTTCTGTGGCTGTGCGTTCACTCCCTTTTGTGAGTGAAAAACGTTACCGACATTTGAGGTTCAATTCCACACGTCTCTGTCCACTTTTATATTCACTAAGTTACTGGGTTATTTATCGGCACTTTTAGTTTTGTTCTTGTTCACCAAGGGAAATTTTACTGCGCCAGATATGAAATTGTCAATTAAACACATATCTATTGTTTGTAGGTACTTTTGTTGAGCGTTTTGCTTCCTAAAATGCCAATTAAAAAACTTTAATTATTGGATTTTTATGGAAAATATTAAAATTTATGTAAGTCGCTCACTTGAAAAACGTAGGTAATCTTTTTTAACTTTTTTTTTAGAAGTTTTTATTTCGTTATCATACATTTTATTGATTTATGCATTGTTTTTTAGTTTTATTTTAACGGACCAACCATTTCCGTGATTATTTTTATGTTTTTTTTTTTATGTCGGGAGTACCTATTATAAACTAAGAGCATGGTCTAAACGTGCAGCACAAAACTTGTTACACGAACATGTTACAAAAGGTTGCAGTATGTATATTGATAGTTCCTTCAATAACGAAAATTCGGCATTCGGACCAACATTTTTAATTTCATACACACCGCTAGTCAAAAGACGCTAAAACTTTTTTTTTTTATTTTCCCGGCCGGTTTTGTTACACAATAATTGCTTTCGTTATTTTTATATTTATTCGTTAATTTTAATGTAAAAAGTTTTAATTAATACATTTTTTTCCTTATTCAGGCCTTTTTATTTAATGATTCTGTCTTCATGGTAACATTTCCACTTAAAAATTACCCAATTTATCCATCAAATCGATAGAAAGCTATTGGTTTTGGTTTATAATGATTTGTCAAGGCCATTAGGTAGGAATTCTATCCAATCTATACTATTATATAAAAGAGTAACTTTTTTTGGTTGTCAGTCTGGCTGAATGTATGCACTAAACTCACAAACAAACAAAAAAACTCTTTTAAAAAATAGATATAATACAAATTTCACTTATCTGGTATGCTATAGGATACAGCAGAAAAGAAAATTTTTGTTAAATACCGAATAATAAACAAATTAAAAACTTACCACAAAAAAAATCGTATGGAAATTTTCTAAAATCAAGCATGTAGGTATTTTCCTTGCAAAATACTGCTTTATAGATTTTCAACTCACATTTACTTCAAGCTCAATTATTTATAAGGAGGAGTTGTTTTGCCATGGAAAATTGCCTTTTGTGGCATGTGGATTTGACGATAAATCGTCAAATTCCATATTTTTGGTGGGCTGATTCCTGGAATCGGCTCAAAAAAAGAGTTTTTTTTTTTTAGGTAGGGTAGTATTTTTGTTTTTTTTCTTTTTTTATTTTTAGGGAACATTTTTGGTGAAAATTAAGTGGTGGGTAGTAAAAAATCTTCATCGAAAAAAAAAAAAACGATTCAAGCCATGTGCAGTATAATGTGCCTTGGTAGGTGGGAGCGAGAAGTGAGTTTTGTTTTCACCGGCGACGAATTGTGTTGATGTTTTTGTGTAATAGGGAAAAGTTCAAATAAAAAAAAAAAAAAAACATCAACGGTAGGGATTTTCTCTTTAGTAAGAAATAGTGGTATGTGAGAGGTAGGTATAATATTTGCAGCAAAAATAAATGTTTACTACTGAAATTGTTTGGTTTGGTGGTGAGTGTTTGCTGGATATGGTAAATGGAAACGAACTATAGGCAAGGGCGTGCACAAGGAGGGGTAATGGGCATTTAATGCACCCCTAATAAAAATTATTTTTAATTTTTTTTCTGAGTAAATTAAACGATCTCAAGAGCGCACGTAAATAGGATGGGGGATGCTTATATTACATGTAAATCGGCTTAGTTAATTCACAACTTGAGTTCAATTTTTGGATTTTAAGGTAAGACTGAAATTGGTTGGTTTGGCGGTGGGTGGTTGGTTTTTTAATACTTTATTTAGGTTAGGTACAAATTTTTTCATGAGAATAAGTGATGGTGGGGTGGTAAAAATATGTATGCAGGTTTTTTGGCAGTGAATTATTCTTCATCGTCAAGAAATAAAAAAAAAAACAAATCAAACCATGTGCAATGTGCCTTGGTAGGTGGGAGCGAGATAGTGAGTAGAGTTGACTGTTTTCGCGTTTCGCCGTCGACGAATCGTGGTGATATTTTTGTGTATAGGAAGGTATGGTAAAACAAAACAAAACATAAACAGTCGGTAGGTATTCTCTATAGTGTAGTAAGAAATGATTGGAGTAGGTATAGGTATGAGTAGGTAGGTATAATAGGTATTTGCAGCAGAAAAAAAATGTTGGTTTATTAGCGGTGGGTGGTTGGTGATGGTGAATAGAATCGAACTTATTTAGAGGCAAAGGCGTGAACAAGGAGGGGTAAGGGGGCATTTGCACCCCTTATACAAATTATTTTCATTTTTTTTTTCTGAGTAATTACACAATCAAGGACGCACGTAAATAGGATAGGGGGATGCTTATTACATGAAAATCGACTAAATTTACAACGTGAGTTCTAATTGTTGGATTTTAAGGTAAGACAGAAATTAGTTGGTTTGGCGGTGGGTATTGGTGAAGTTAAATGGAAACGAACCTATTTAGAGGCCAATGTGTGCGCAAGGAGGGGTAAGGGGACACTTGAATCACTAATACATTTGTTTTTCTAATTCATTTTGTTGAGTAACTACACAGTCAAGGGCGTAGGTAAGCAAAGGTGATGTGGGGGTGCTTATTACATTCAAATCAGCAAAATTTACACCTTGAGTTCTAATCATCGGATTTTCAAGGTTCGAGATTTTAAACGAAGATTAAATGTAATGTGGGAACACAAGAAGACAAAAACGTGCGCAAGGAGGGATCTGGTTTCCAGAATCGGCTCAAAAATTTTTTTTTTAGGTAATACCTACCTACCTAAATATGTATTTTTATTTTAATAGGTAGGTACCTACTTTATTTAGGTAGTACAAGTGGTAAAATTTTTTTGATGTTGATAAGTGGTTGGTGGGGTGGTAAAAAATGTATTCCGGTTTTTTGGCACGGAATTATTCTTCATAGACGGCAATAACCCTTGCTGGGAAAAAATGCTTCGTTTTAAGAATATGATAGGTATATGGTAGAGAAGAAGAAAAAATTTATCTTTTCATTGATAAATTATTAATTTCTTTGTCAAGTGGTTACTAACAAAATTCACGGTCGTTCGTTCCTTAGAGGGTAATGGGAGGTAGGTATAACATAACATACAAATAGTCTGATTTTCAAAGTTGTCTTAAAATTACACTATAGGCAGGCAGGTAGGTTCATAATTAGGTGCATTACATTTTTATTCAAATGCAAGCCCACACAACCCACACACATAATTTTAGGAAAATAATTGTCAATGTTCATTGATACGTGTGGAGGCTTATTTTCAATGTTACCTGACAAAAAAAACGTCAATGCTACCTGACAAGTAACATGGATGGTGTGTAGCGCTCTTTAAGCTGAACATTTTTCGAGTGCTGATTTTAAATCATCTTTTTGGTCGATATTTGGTTGTCAAAGGTTTTACTAAAGAAGACCCGGGCAACGCCGGGTTTTATCGGCTAGTTAAGTATAATATAGCCACTTGCAGAACCAATTTCACGTCGATTGATAAAAAGATATTCCAATTGATCGCATAGATGTCCCATTATAAAGACTTGATTATATGGCTGACTTTCATTATCAGACAATCACCTTTAAATCAATTCCTTATAATCAAACCATATAGCATCGGCATCAACCGAATTGCATGGTTGATGTTATGTTGCTGGAAAGTATAATTTAATTTGTTTACATAGGCGAGTCCGTTAGTGTATTGAGTTAGAGCTCGTAAATTTGCTTTACAATCGCATTGCACGCTTCACCGCGCTCCTACACACCAACTGATATTTAAATTTCTTTATACCCATGGGGCCTTACATTACAAAAGTAATAGTGCGGGGAGTGGTTTGATTTTTATGAGAGATGAAATGGAAACTGCATCGGAATGTTATTGAAAATATCTGATGAATTGTGTGAAATGAATTAATTGCATAGATTGTTATAATTTTTGTATAAAAAAACGCACATTCAAAGCCATAGGTAAATAAACAGACCTGAAAAAAAAAAAACAGAAGGGGTGGAAATGGTTTGGCAACGAAAAAATATTTAGAAATCAAATGAAATTAAAGCAAAGATAGATACGAATCATTTTCAATCCAGTAGTTCGAATTTAACGTGGATTTTATTGCCTAAACAAAGAATAGTTTTTTAATAGGTAGGTATAAGTACCTACCTACAATACTCTTACACGGGTATAACTTTTGGAATACATATTTGTATTTTTGATACTTTTACTTGTACAACTTTGAACCATCGTTATGAACCTCAGTTAATCCGCTGAAATTGGCGAATTAAATTTCAAAAACATTGAACAACGTTTTTAAAACTGGCCTGGCCCTTAGTGAGTTAACTTAGATTTAACTTTAACATCGCACAGAAAAACGTAGCCTAAGAGGTGTAGACTTAGATTACCATGAGGGACCTAGATAATAGTTCTATCTAACCACCTAGTTTCAGTTTTATTATTTTTTATAAGTATCTAAACTTCTGTGAAGATGTTTACTCAAGATTACTCTCAAAAAATTAATTGCGCGAAATAATTCTGCGAAATCTTTTCCGTAATATCCATCTACCAACATATACTGCCTACATAAAAATAAAAACACCTTTTGAGAAGATTAGTGGTCCATGTTTTGCCAGCTTAATTCTCTATTCCCTCCTCTCCTCTCCTCTCAATCTCTTACATGCTTAAGCTGCGACACAGAAACCAGGTCAAAGACACTCATTTCTTCTTAAAGTAATATACCACTGGGACTGCCCAGTTTGTATCAAATTATGTGCAATATACAGTTTGAACAACCTGTACTCTATAAGAGTAGGAAATTTTCTATAAACAAAAACAAAAATCAGCAAAATAAAAAAAACACCTTTTGTATCTAGGTCTTTGAGCTTCAATGAAGCATACTTAAGCTAATAATATACCTACCTGGCTTTTGTCCAGATGTGCATTATAATGGTGATCCATTATGATCTTGCAATGGATGCAAAAAAGCAAAGTAAGCTTATAAAGAGTGAACTATTCTTCAGACTTCAGAGCACATTTTATCGGTCAAGAATTAAAAAAGAATAAAAACTTCTCTCGCGTCTACCGTTATTTTTGTGTGTTGCCATCAATATTCTTCTCCGAATTAGTATCTTATTGAACATAATTTATGCCATTATAGCGGTAGTTTTTCTTTTTGTTATTATAGAATTAAGGATCGATTCTTTTTATGTAAATTTCTTTTTTAATCTCTTTAAATGGATTATAATATCGAATGTAAACTATCATCGGAGACGCACTAAAGTGTGTGAAGAATGATATGATGGATAAAACAGAATAATTATATTCTGACTAATTAATTAAATTCTTTGGGTATTTTTTAATTAAAGAAGGAAAAACGTTAGATATGCTGCGTAGAGGTGACTGACATCATGAATCATGATACAAAATAATATTTATTAACTTTTTTGAATGTTCTATTCATCTATGTATGAGTATAGTTAGTGAAAGTATACGAACAAATCGTAAAGTAAAAAAAAAAAAAAATTTTTAATTTTATTTTTGTTTCAAAATGGGGGTTTTATTCTTTAAACTCTGTCCTAGAAACAAAATACGGCCGCTGGAGCAACAAAATAACGGATTGAAGTCGAATTTAAGGAAAACTTACTTTTGATAATTTCAATTTTCTCAAAAACTAGACTACATTTTGACATCTGGTTTTCAATCTTTGACTCGAAATTGTTGGGAGTATTGAATATTAAAAATAAAAATACTTCTAAATAACGTAAAATTTTGAACAAAATCAGTTTGAACACAATTTTAATTTTTTTTTTTTCAAAAATTTAAGTTTGAAAATTAAGTTTAAAAAAACTGTTCACTAAAAGAACTTAATTTATAAACAAAATGGAAGCACATATTTCTGGCTTAACAAAAAAGTATAGCAAGTCAATTTAACCATTACTGATGTTTTTTAATAATTCTTTTTCTGTATTAAGTCAATTATTTTATAAAATTGCTCCTCCTGTTATTTTCAATTTTCTCAAAAACTTAAAGAGATTTTTGCATCCGGTTTTTTGTTTTTGACTGAAAATCAATAAGAGCATTGAAAACAAAAATTATATTTAATTACATAAAATTTTGAAAAAAATTAGTTTGAAACTTTTTTTTTCATTTTTTTTCTTCAAAATTTCGAGTTTGGAAATTAATTTTTCAAAAACTATTCATTAACACAATTTAATTGAAAATGAAAATCAAAGAAGAGATTTCTGGCTTTCCAAAAAGGTATAACATGACATTTTGTACCGGCATTGTACCGTTGTTTCTAAGTATAGACGCCCCTTCCAATAAGATTTTTTTCTTGTCTTAACCCAACCTACTCGCTCCAGCAGTTTGGTGCATCTAATACCGATCACCCTGTATAAAATGACAAAAGGTACCCAAATTTAGGGACTTGTTTCATAGTTGGATTTGGGGACTTATTTTATTATGAAATTTAAAAATAAAATAAGTCTCTAAACACCGATGAAATAAATGCAATGAGTTTAATTTGAGTTTAAACTCCTTAAATAGATAAAAAAAAATCTAGAAAAATCTAGAATATTTTTTTTTTTGTCGAGATATTGTCTTTTGAGGTTTTTGTTGACTCTAGATTTCTAGATTTTTGTGCATTCGAGATTTTTGTCGTTCGAGATTATGTCATGATCCCAATGCAAAAGTACCAGCAACATACACATAATGCGGGCCGTAGTTTGTTGAATTGAATTTTAAGACAATTATTGTAATTTCTCTGGCTGTAATTTCAATATTTGAAGTCGAAGAACTCAATAAATTTTCCTTTTAAAAGTGGAATTTAATTATGGATAAGACATTCAGGACTTGGGCGCAAGACGTCTTTTAACTGGTGCAGAATATTTTGGGGCATGAGTATGGTTCATTCTAAGGACAACAATTGTTCGGGGAATTTTTTAAAACTTGACTTAAAATGAAAACAGAATTATTGTTATAAAAATTAACGAGAGTTTTTTTTTTTTAATTTGAAAAAAAAATTGTAAACCTTTTTTTTTTTCAAGTTGATTTTTAGTCAGAATTTTGCGTAATTTATTGCCATCGTTTTTTTTTTTTAATTTAATGATCTTATCGATTTTTAGTCAAATACTAAAACAACAACTCATTAAGCCTATAGTTTATAGATCGAAGCGAAGTGAAATTTTCATACAAAAAAATACCTTTTTTCCAGGCGTCAAAAATACAAATTAATTGATAAGGTGGAAGAAATTTGTTTCGAAGAAAATATGATCCAGCAAACTTATCAAGACCAAATATGTATAAAACAAAATTTATTTTCCTTCCTTTCGACGCGATATTTATTAATGGTTTCATTTCGATTTGGATTTCACTTCGCATAGGCTTTACATAGAAGTCGATTAGGTCATGAAAAAAATAATATGCTCCTTTTTATACCGTTAGGCGGTCATGGGAGGGCCAACGAAGTGGTGGGAAAAAAGCTATTTCTATTAAAGTCATAGTTTTCGAGACATTTAAAAAAGGTTCAAAATAGGGGAACTTTTTAAAGGAACCGAAATCCAACTTTGTTACAAACAACAAGAGAGAAAGAGAGAAAGAGAGAGAGAGAGAGAGAAGAGAGAGAGAGAGAGTACATTTTCAACTGTTAAAACCACCTACATTTTTAGAGGTATTTATTTTTTTTTTTAAGCCCCATAATTGCTTAAAACGTAAAACCAAAATACACGTAAAAAGCAGCAATTCAAATGACATAGAAAAGCAAAATCTTAAAAACAAATAAGCATTCATTTTCTTATACACTCTTTGTATGAATCAAATTAATCTCTTACACTCACAGCTTGTTAACAAAATTAAGTATTCTTTAGGTATTTGAAAGTAGACAACGCAAATTTTCAATACCGTAAAACTTTTGTTAGAATAGTGCGAAGTGGCTTTCCATATTAAAACGCTTCCAGCATTGAATTAATACAATCAATTAAGGTGAAAAATTTAATAGCTTTGAAAAAACAAAAATTAATAAACTTTCTTTGCAATTAGAAATAATCTCATTTAATAACTCGAATTATAGCGAAAGTTTAATTGATTTAAATAATTTCTATGTCGCTTGCATTCATACGTTAAGTACATGTGTAATAAGCAGTTTTATTTAAAAAAAAAAAAAGTCTTCTTGTAAGGGCTTACTACAATGTTGCGAATATAAATTGACATCATAACAAACAAAATCCCACACAATGCAAACAGTATATGCAGAGTGAGGGCTTGACAGCAGTACTTAACTTGGCTTAGCATTGTCTTCGGGTTCATCTTTCGAACAAACAACATTAACATAACTCAAACCTCCGCCTTCACTACCCACTTGTGATATCTTAAATGTGTGTATGTGTGATCTGATAATCAATGCATTTATAGTTCATTTGCATTGCTTTGCGTTGCGTGCGCTGAAGTGACATAAGCAGTGCATAACCTCACCTCACATTACATGAAAACATAAAAACTAATTAAGAAGAAAATCTTCAACATGATCACTGATCATCAGGCTTTATATGTTTATTTAAAAAAAATATATAATATTATGTATATTGTAGTGATCGCGGGTCATATAACGCTTTGTGTGTTGATTTACCTATGTGGAGGTTATCGTCGTTTACGCATAAAAAATGTATCTTCGAATTGACTGAAATAGGAAATAAAAATACTAAAAGAGAAATTAGATTACATGATGTGTACATTTATTGCAAAACGATGTTAACAACCAACTACGTTAAGTGTAAATTGTACAACACTACCACGAGCCATTATACCTAGTGCTGAATTCTGGACATACCTACATGGAACCGCATTTTCCATCAGTATGTCACCACTAGCACCTACTTCTTTAAATGGTAGCAGATGGTATATGGTATATCGTTGCCAGCAAACAAAAATTGGTATTGCTACATTTTTGTATCTCGTTTTGATTGTTTAACTCCTTAGGGAAATTAAATTACAAATTAGATTAAAATGACCAGATTTTTTGACACGAAATAATTATAATAAAAGTTTATTTAGAACAACAAATGTTTTAGATGGATTACCACAGTTGTTTTCGTACAAGCACCAAAAATATATATGTATTTTAGTAAAAATACAACGATTGATTTGCTGTTGGTTTGATTGCTCTTCAATACCTAAAGAAAGACCCTGTCAGATTGGGAAAATTGAGGCCGGTATCACGACAGTTTGTTGGTAGGAGCAGTGCGGGGTGAAGTACCTCGTGAGGCGCGAAGATAACATAAAAACTGGTCTAATGAGTTTCATTTGTTGTTGTTTCACTACACGACGCCCCTGACCAGTCCGGACTCAATTTTCCCAATCTAAACAGGGTCTAATCTCCTAAGCTCGGTGTAATGCCGGATTTACACAAGTGACAAAATGTCATTAGTTTCGTCATTTTATACCAATAAATTGTCATAATTCGGTTTTATGACAGTTAGTTAGTTAGTTAGTTATAGAAACTTTATTTATATTCCAAATGTTCAATGTAAACAATAATTTTTAGCATAAGTTTAGTATGGTTTGGCCTTAGGCCGTCTACCAGAATGACATTATTACAACTATTACATTTTTGTTTTTGAAATTATATTAAAATTTTAAAAGTCGCCTTCAATTATTCGGGTTCTATAATTCAGTGCCATCGTTGTGAATTTATATAACTTCTCCCAACCAAGACTTCCATTCAGAATACCTAAAACTTCGTTCATATTCATTATGGTTTTACCAAAGAATCTAACACGAAACTCCCTCAGAATTGGACATCTGGCAATAAAGTGATAAACATCTTCTCTTTCCTTGAGGTTGCAAATATCACACATAATGGGTAGGTCAGGGCGATGCGGAATGTAGTTGTGGTTTTATGACAGTTAAATTGGTATAAAATGACAAAATTAATGACATTTTGTCACTCGTGTAAATCCGGCATAAGTGTACATATAATCAGTCCTAAACATCAGTCACAAAAATTTTGTTCTGTACTGCAAGGTTCGACCATAATTTTGTAAAAAATAATTCAATGAACTGAAATATCTTTATTGCCATCTTGCGTATTCCGTTTGACAAAGGCCGACAGTGTCGCAAGTACTAATGGCTGGTAGGTACACGCACACAGTATCTTAAACATCTACCCACGGTTTCTTTATGCCTGATTAGGAAATGTAGGGCAAATTTTAAAAACACATTTTTTTTGCAAAATAAAACTAACTCCCATTTTTACACAGTTATTTGTTGGTTCTGACAAAATAAAAATTAACTGTATCCTAATTTTTCTCATTGGCATTTACAGTTCTTCGGGATTTAGTTCATAATGAATTAAGCCCCAAAGGAACCGACTCCCAAATTTATCAACCAATTTTTATTGACAAATTTAGTGGAAGTTAATACTTTTCAGCAAAAACAACGGAAAGATAAGACGTATGTGGTTTTCGATTCAACCATTTCAGATTTGGTGTTCAAAACACAGATTAAACACAGTTTAATCGAACGGATCTGGATTATTATTTTTTTTTTTGAACTGTGTGAGTGTTTTTTGTGGAGATTGGAAGTTAGGCAAAACACGTGTTTAAGAACTAATTAATCGACTCCATTTTATTTTATTTTGTATTTTGATTTTATTTTATTATTAAAGCACGGACCACAACGAATTGTTTGCGTATACAAAATTGAATACCTATTCAAACTGGCATTTAGTTATGCCAAAAACTAAAAGACATTTTAGCACCCGGTTTTCTTTTTTTGACTGAAAGCTAATAAGAGCATTAAATTTTGAAAACAAAAATTATACTTAATTAAATAAAATTTTGAAAAAAAATTAGTTTGAAACTTTTTTTTTATTTTTTTTTTTTCAAAATTTCGAGTTTGGAAATTAATTTTTCAAAAACTATTCACTAACACAACTTAATTTAAAATGAAAATTAAAGAAGAGATTTCTGGCTTTCCAAAACGGTATACCATGGCATTTCAAATTGTACCGTTGGTTGTTTTTAAATATTTTTTTTTCTGTTTTAGGTCAATTTTTTTTAGAAAATTGCCCCTCCTGCCTAAACGGGGGGAAATAGACCCCCCCTCCCATACGATTTTTTTCTTGTCTTAACCCAACCTACTTGCTCCAGCAGTTTGGTGCATCATATACCGATCACCCTGTATAGAAACCGCGTAAAATGATCTTTTTTGGTTGAATCGAAGGCGAAATCTGAAGGAGATAAACTTAACTCCATAAAAGTCAACTTTTTTTGGTTGAATCGAAAACCACATTAGGTTACACAACTGTCAACTTGTAATTTGTATTAATAAATATGTAATGGTCTATGACATATGATAACGAGCGGATAAATCTAACTCAATAAATTTGGTATTTAAGGGATGGATAATTACTATCATAATGCTTATAGCTTATTAATAAAAAAATTTATCCAACAGACAAGCTCTCTATGCGAGTATGCCAGCTTACACGGGTGTAAAAGAGCGCGGCAGTGATTTTGTATAGGGCTGGTTAAGTTAAAACTAACATTAGTGAATAGACAGGAACCTAAAAGTCTTTTAGTGAGTTCTAAAATTGTGGGTTAAATATTGATCCGGGGTTTAGGATTTTTAATTTATCGATTTCGGTGTATTAACTGAGGTTTAGCGCTGGTCCCGGTATGTATTTGGCTTATCATATACTTCAACCTTCGTTGAACCTAAGTTAATCCGCCGAAATCTTTGAATTTAATTTTCTCAACCACGGGTTAAATATTGAACCACGTTTGTACAACTGGTCCCTTAGATTTTCACTACGAGATTAAAGTTAAACCCAAGTTATGCCACGTTATCCTCCGATTTTTTTATTCGATCCGCATGAATTTTTCTCTGAAAAATTACTTCTTGAGTTAACTGTAAGTAAATTTTAAGACCAGAATTAACTAACTCTGATTTAACTCATCAGTGAAAAGCTGGACCTTAGTGCCAATTTTACAATCTATGGTTCAAATATTGATAGTGGTTCATAAATTTTAATACTTACATCGATTTTGCTGGATTAAGGGAAGTTCAGCTATCGTTCAGGCAATTTATTTGGCTTGGATACTTGAAGCTTGAACGCTGAAATCGCCAAGTTAAAATTGCTGAACATGGGTTCAATATACCATGTTTGTACAACTGGCCCGTAGACACCCAAAAAGCAAAAATGCACAAAATACAATCAGTGTTTCAGTAAAAAAAAAAAAAAATCTTTCCACACCTCCCCGACGGGGAATTGAACCCCGGTCTCCCGCGTGACAGGCGGGGATACTGACCACTATACTATCGAGGATGTTGAATCCACGTGTGTCAAAAAAATAATAGAAAATGATCACATTTTAATAAGATAAGAATTTCTAGTCTAGACAATTCACTTCTAGTTTAACTCGGTACAGGCACATATACTATAGCTGATGTAGCGCCCACACTTCTGTGAGAATATTTCCACATCGAACATCTCTCCACATCGCCTTTTAAACACAAACCTTGAAATTTAATAGGTATGTAGTCTACCTAAACTCTCTGTCGACCACATCTCAATGGTCATAATAATAGAAACCGACAAAACATCTTAAGATCATGTAAAATCAACGAACTCGAACGAACGTTAATGTCAATTTATCTAAGGGAAGCCGGGAATCCAGTAAGAATACAGAATTCAATCTCTATAATATATACATAGCTTACGAACAACTTAAAGCAGAAAAAAATACATACATATATGTAAGTATATCTAGAAGACTATATCAAAACGTAAAGCAATTTAAAATGCGCTTCCTGCTTCGGCGCACATATCGTCAGCGAAGTCGTCAAGCTGAGACGGACAGGGCGTTCGGACATGATGCAGTAATCAAAGTAAATTAAATCGTGTGCTCCTGTTTCCCGTCCCTTCTTCTTCTTGAGCTAAGCTAGACTAGGGTTACCCTAGAGAATCTAAGGTCTGTGCTACGCCGCGCCGACAATTGACAGGCTATGTCGTCGGTATAGACTCCATCGTCGTCGTTGTTCGTAGTCTTCCATGTCGAAGGAGTATTTCTACCTTTTTTTTCTTCTTTTATTCTATTCCTACAATATCTATGTATACTTACTACTATTCAATGGTGTTGGTTATTGTGGTTATAAATTTTCCCAGAATAATCAGCGATGCGAATATAAAATCGCCATTATACACATGTGGTGAAGTTTAAAAGTGCGGTATAGCAGCAAAACCATGGTCCGAATCCATCCGCCAGAATGTTTCTAGAACCTTAAGTGTGCATAAATTGAGATATATTCCATGAAATAGACGGCAACTTGAGCTTCCTAGGTCTACGTACGAAGGTATACATTATTTGTACAATCTTCCGTAGTCGGACAGATGGACATAAACATGGAATCATGGCTAAGAGGAATCGACAATGTCACTTGTTCGGGTACTCCAACTCCATATCAACAACACCTGCTCTATAAATGACTTGTTTTAGTTACTTGAAATGGTTTTGAATCTTTGTGGTTCGTTACTTCATCAAATGGATGGCATCAATTTGGAACAGGTACCTACATGTCATTCGTCTTCTTTAAGTACTTGATTGCAATCATTATAAATGATTCTATTTTACAAAAAACGATGTTGGAACATTAATTATACATCAACAAAGTAGGAAAAGTTGAATCTATAGACCAAACAAGTCGATAGGAGTTTTTGATTGAAAATAGTAAATGAATCATCTGTGTTGTGCTTAAAGTCTAGCTTACAGTTTCCATTCGATTTATAGGTATAGCTTTAAATAATAAAATTCAATAATATCTAACACTGAACGCTTCATTCTTTTAAGATTTCTACTTTCAATTTTTCTAAATCCTCTTAACAAATGCAAAATTTATAAATGTATCTCTTAGACGTCTTGAGCCGATTTAAGTTTAATGACACTGAATCTAACAAAATATTTTGGTTTTTACTATCTTTTGAATAACAATAATACAATTGAATTAATTATTAGGCATAAATATTCAAAGTATTGTCTAATTCCCTAATAAATAACTAAAAATTGATAGGTTGGTATATCAAGATTATGAAAAGAAAAGATTTTTTGGAGAACTTTTAAATAATTTTTTTAACCTTAATTTTTGTAGGTATTTTGAACTTAAATAATTTATTAGATTTCAATAATTTTCTTAGAAAATATGGAAATTACTATAAGAACCTAATTTATTATCCATACCATACCAACTTTCAATTTCATTCTCTTGGATAGTAATAAAAATTCTTTATACTTATTCACTTAATAGAGGAATATCTCTATAATATTGATAGCATCAGTTATCACAGATTTATACAACATAGGCTCAGATTTTTAATGAAGAGTTAAACATGAGTAACTGAACTCTGGAGAAAAATTTATTCAGCAGTTATCTCAAAACAGTTTTTTTACAAAAAAAAAAAAATATGCGATTCGACCTATACAAAAGTTGTAGAATAAAATATCAAAAGCATCTGTTCTGTTCAGTAAATCCCGATTTAACCCACCAAATTCTGTGAGTTTAATAAGGTTCAACTTTATTCTCACACTTAGTAAGTCAGACGTGATAAAGTGTTTAAGGAACAAAAAACTGTAGGAAACAAGAGAAAAGGCAAATAAAAAGAAGGAAACGTATTTCGTTCGACATGTGTATGATCAGCGTTGCCACCCGAAAAAAAAGTTGAACGATTTTTTGAAGAAAAAAAAAACTATTCCTATTCAATTTTATTGGGAAGTGTAGTACAAAAAAAAAATCAAAAGAAATCATTTGATCTATTCGTGCATTGTCAAAAAATAGAAGTTTCTATTATTTTTGTACAGGATTTGGACAAATTTTAATTAAATTTTATTAAATTCGCTTCATTTAAGAAAAATATTTTTCGTACCACAGTGTAACGAGGAAATTATTGTGTCAAAAGAGCACGATCATGCCACTTCGGCAACGCTGTGCATGATCATACGATTATTTACATTAAATAGGTGCTTGTCACATAATATAATTATGTATACATTCATACATATGGAGGGTTCACAGCTGTAGCGAACCAAGTCAGAAACAGATAAATTTGAAAATATTAACAGGTTAAGCAAATATATTGCTATTAATTACTAAACTAATATTCTACTCTTATTGCAGGCAATTTGATAGTTTATTCTCTAAATTTTCTTTTGATTTAATAATACAAAAACACGCAATATTTTTGTATGACTTGGTCATAGAATTATTATCGATAGAGTAAATAATAGATCAAATAATAGGGTGAATTGATGGTTTTTTTTAAACTTTTTTATGATTTCTTTTAGAATTATGACACATTTATACAGTTATGAGGGAATGGTTTTTGAATTTACTGATTTATTTTTAAATGTGAAATAAATTTGAATGTGATTCTTTTACTCAACGAAAATAACTTTTTTTTTTCATTTTTGTGGATCTGGCAACCCTGGGAAAGTTCTTCAACAAAGTTTCAAAACAAAATATCTAACTAACAAAAGGTTTAAAAAAGGTTTGACTGTAATCGATCGATTACATTCTTAAATAATAATAATACGGACAAGATTTTTTATGATATCAGGAAAGTATTTCAAATATTTATGTGATCTACTTATAACTTATTGTATATTATTTGTATGAATTACTTTTATTAAACTTATTTTATCAAAAAATCTTCCCATACCGGGAATCGAACCCGGGCCTTCTGGGTGAAAGCCAGATATCCTAGCCACTAGACCATATGGGATACTGTCAAATTATCAAAACACAATTTATAAATAAAAATAACTGTATAAATAAACAATACCTGCAACAAGTTGTACCTAGTTCGAGTCGGAGATATTCTATTTAAATTTTAAGTTTCTGAAACATAATTTTGTATCAAAGTCAATTTAACTATGCGTTTTCATAATTTGGTAGTCGTTGTATGTATTTCTTTTCGAATTTTTAAATTTGGATGATTTCGTATTTATTTTAGATTTTTAATTCCAACCACAATGAATATTATGGTGTTTTTTTTTTATAAATCAAATATAAATACATTTTTGTGGCGTAACAGATCGTGGGAGAACCATGAGGGCCTGTGTATGTATGTATGTATAGTAACTAACAAATCTCAATCGCATACCTGTGTGCATGATTTCAGTCAAGAGAAATGGATTGATACATTTTAAATCGAAATTAAATAAAATGCACGACTGGGTCGCACGAATTTGCTCTTCTAGTAAAAGTTTCTTCGAATTAATAATTATATGTATAAGTATATGTACGTATCGCATTTAATAAGTTGAAGAACGGAAATTTGAATATGGAAAAAAAAGCATGAAATACGTTTTTTAAATTGATAAAATAAGCACTTAAAATGTTTTAATAATAAAGAATAAAGAACGCCATCTAAATTCTTGAAAAAATGTGAATTTTTGCAACAAAAAAAAAATTTAAATCGTTGGAGCAGTTTTCTTAAAAAATGATGTATATAAAATTTCTTGATATTTTTTAGAAAAAAAAATTTGATATGACATTTTTAAGAATATAATAATATACAGCTAAAACCATAATTTCAAAAATATTGATGATTTTTCAAAAAATCCAAAAAAAAAATTTTTGGAAAATATATGTATGCAGAATTATTTTTACTTAATAGGACCTCCCAAGTAAAAATCTTGATTAAAATCTGTTGAGTGGTTAACGAGATAATCGAAAATTTAAAAAATGGTTCTATGGCAAGTACCGTTAATAACGGTTTTTTGTAATTTTTTTTTTCATTAAAATGCAGACCTTACCACTACTAGTACCCACAAAAATTTGAAAAAAAAAAATTGTTGGAGCCGTTTTACATAAATACAATTTTTCAAAACGGTTGTATGGCAAGTACCTACCGTAATTTTTTGAGCTAAAAAAATATCAATTTCCTCTCTAGAGAATTACACAAAAAGCTTATATGCTCCAAGTTTGAAGAAAACTTCAGTGGTTTAGGCTGTAGGCCGAGGTACAGACAGACATACAGACATACACACAGACAGACAAACAGACGGAATTGCGGGACCCACTTTTTTCGTGTTCTCTATCATCGTAATGTCAAGTTTGATTGTTATAACAGAAAACTTACCTTTGGCAAAAACTTTTGAAATATTTTAATTCAGTTTTTGAAAAAAAATCATTAATATTTTTTTATTACATCTATGAAAATACAAACACAACACAAATTTGAATTTTTCAAAATTACTATTTGATATTATTTATACAAAACTAATTTTAAAGAATTTGCAAAAGCGTTGTGGGCTTATAATCCACCCTCTTTGGGAATTTTAGATGTTGTCATTACCGACTGTGCTGGCGAATTTCTTTGCCCCACACAAAGCAGAGAAACTACGTCAATAGTAACTGTAAAAATAGTTCTAAGCGCTATTCAAAATTGTACATACTTATATACCTACATATGTATATGTAGGTACATATTTAAGCAATATTGAAATCTCTTTTTTTTGGGGCTTCGCTAAGGGACCAACGTTGACATTGAATATTTATTACTTATTACGTTTCACTCAAACTAAAAAAGTAATCAATTTTTCTCAACTTTTATAATTGATTAATATGACTAGACTAGAAAAGCAGAAACAAAAATTACTTTTCAATATCAATTTATTCGAATGAAAAAGAAAACCAACAACGAACTAGAATAAAATAATAGATAATCTTAAAATGACCCAAATTGAAGGATTAAAAAGAAAACCAAAGATCGATTTATTTTTATTTCCAGCTTATTGTTCGATAAAGAGAAAATTCTATTAAGAAACTATACACATACATATGTATACACAATATCACTACTTCATGATCGACATGGATCTATTTCCTCTTTTAAGTTTAATCTTTAGCATCTTTACCGCCATCTCATATAATAATCTTAAGATCAAAATTCTCCATTATATACTTGATATATTAAACTCATACTGTTTTACTTATCAGATTAAGATAATTACATACAAACTCTCAGATATAGATGCGTGAAAAATTTAGAATGTAAGGAAGTTTTTTTTTTTTATTTTATTTCACATTAGCTTTTACTTGAATTTAGATCGTCATCTAGGGAAAAACGTTGAGCGGTGGCGGAAAAATCAGTGAAAGACATATAAGGCGATAGTGCTTGGCGCGTGACGAATTCACTCACTATAATAAAAATTACTTCAAATTAACTGCAATAATATCTTTTGACGTCACTGTACAAATAAAAATTGTATGTGCATATGTATGTACCTATGTATAACACGCGCACTTTGTAGCAACAATATGAAAGCGTGTCTATTGAAATATTTTTTTATATTATTTATGATGTGATATTATTAAGTGAACATATTTTACATCAACTCTATGAAAAACCTATAAAGGCATTTATTATTATTGATTGAAAAAATACAAAAGCCTTAATGAAAATGAAATTAATTTTGGAAAATTTAATTTTTAACTGTATAAGTTTTTTTTTTTTTTCAATATATACTATTTTTTTTTCTGTTATCTTTGCACGCATTTAATTCGTTTGGAGTTACTCCTTTGTCACTTTAAACTCCGCAATTCAACAGGAAATGACAGTTAAAAAATTGATATCATATTTAAAGATTTTTTTTCTAGAAATCATCAAAACAAATTTTTAAGCCATTTTTAAAATATTTTTGAATAAATAGCTCATAAAATCAATTTTTTGAAATAATATCGGGCTTTAACTTTATATAGTATAGTTGCACAGCTTTTACTTTTAGGCATTTTCATAATTCATATCAACTTTTACATTTTTACAGTATTAAAAAAAATCTTTCAACTAATTTGATTTATGTTACTCATACGACATAGTGTACCAACTATTTTTTTTTTATTTTTCACATTTTTTTGTGATTAATTCTTATCTTGAAAGCACTGAAATCGTAAATGATAATAAACAAATATAGCACAGAAAATAGTATTAATTTGTATTAACTTTCAAATAAACTATTGAATCAAATTCCAGCAATCCCCACAACTGTGGTCAAACCCTACAAATGCCATACGTTAAAAATTATAGGGGATATGAGATAAATTATAACTTCTATGTTATTGTTTTAAGATAGGTAGGTACCTATGCTATCAAAAAATAACATGCAACAAAGTTTCCTAAGCCTTAAGCTAAGTACAGACGATTATTGTTAGATCTTACAATATTGTCAGAGTGTCAGTAGAAAAATTGTGTGAACTTACAACTTTTTATTACAATATTGTCAGAAATGTCATTTTCAGTTCATTGTCAGACGACTGTCCGCAAAAAATTTCAGCGCTCAGTAAAATTTGTTGTCTCACTTAAAAAATTTGTTCCATGCGACTGGGCTATTAGGACAATATCAGACTTATTTGAAATTCTCAGATGTCGTTGTTAAAGACATCTTACAGTTGCTGACAATTTTTTCATTAAACGAGTACAAAGACGAAGTCGTGGAGCTAATTTGTTGGTTGATTTTGCTTTTTATTTATGAAAAAAAAAAAAATAGGGGAAAATCGTTTTGGGATAAAATCTGCCAACCGTCGGAACAGATAATTTAGCATTGTAAGATATTTGGATATTTTCTGTAGCTTTATGAATGAATTATTTAAATTAGAAACAAAAAGTTCAAATTATTAAACGCAAGATTCTTAATAGATTTTTTGTCGGCAGATTTCCAGCATCCCATATGGTCTAGTGGCTAGGATATCTGGCTTTCACCCAGAAGGCCCGGGTTCGATTCCCGGTATGGGAAGATGCGTTTTTTTGGTATTTTACAACTAATGTAGGAAGTGTAGACATAAGCATTAAGCATGTGTAAACTTAAATGAAAGGTACATATATTTTAGCCTGCATTAATAAAATTTGTACTAAAAGATATAGAATTTAAGTATTTTACGTTCATCTTAACGTAAACAATCTTCCTGAACCCAACCCGGGTTTACGTGAATTCTAAGCCTATATCAATTTAACTTGCGCCCATAAAAAAAATTAAACCGATTTAAAAGCTAAAAAGTTATGCGTAATATCAATAATACATTTTTTTTACAATTATGTTTTTTACTTTGTTTGTCTCTTGTATTGGTAGTTTTTCGTCTAAGTCCACACCTTTATAACTGCGCCCTAGAAAGCTGTTTAAAGTGAATCGGATTAAACAAGATATAGGGTTATTTCCGGATATATAAGGAATAAATATTATGCGCTTTGGTTTTAAAATTTTGATTCACATTCGAATGATTTCGGATATAACTGAGTTAGCCTAGGAAAATTAGACAAAAATGGAA
Source organism: Epistrophella euchroma (assembly GCA_947049315.1). Classification (NCBI taxonomy): domain Eukaryota; kingdom Metazoa; phylum Arthropoda; class Insecta; order Diptera; family Syrphidae; genus Epistrophella; species Epistrophella euchroma. Next base: position 28,251,226 of record OX346248.1, on the reverse strand, counting down.
AAATCTCGAAAAAAAATTCCGATAAAGCTGAATTTTGGTGGAGATCTTTATTTTTGTATTTAAGCATTTTCCAAGAAGTACCCTAAATTTGGACCGTGGCTAAAGTTTTGACGATGGGTGAAAGGGGTAGAATTTCGGTTTTTTTTCCAATTTTTTTGAAAACTGTCTTGTTTTTAAAAAATATAATCAATAGATTTTGAGAAAAAAGTGAACCAACGTTGTGGTGTAGTGAATTTAGTCAAAAAATGTTGCATATTTCGACAGGCAAATATTTTTTTTATCGTATGTGTAATATGTAATTGGGTACACCTCCATATTATAAAAATAAATTTAGGGTGGCAGGGGTTACAAAAAGTCGCCATTTTGTTTTCATTAAATAACTCGTCTTGATTTTATTTTGTGACAAAAAATAGCCAATGAAAACTTTTAGTAAATAAAAATACCTAAAATATTAGATATTAACGATCCCTTTGTACTTATTTTAGCTTTAAGTTATAGCTTGTCAAAGTTCACTTAAACCTAATGTTTAGCTTTAAAATACCCCCCTTTATGACAACTTTATAGAAGAGTCGTGCAATAACTTTTCGAACATTGTTTTTTAAAATTGTAAATTTTTTCATCAACTTTCAGAATTAAAAATAACATTGATGACGGGTTAATTCACCTCTCCAGTACAAAATTTACCCCTTCCCAATAATGTTTTCACAAAAGTGTAGCTTGATATTCTGGGTTCGTCTTCGGAAGCCAACATCACTCGATTTTGAATTATTTTTAATATTTGTCACTTCAGAAATAATTCAATATAGAGAAATGTAGTTCGCGTTCTTATAAAAAATACCGTCAAATGAACTATTTTAATTGTGAAGGTACATAATGTATACATATGTCATTGAGGTTCAGCGTGACCAATTCCATAAATCATCTTAATGATATTAACATAACCACAGAATAAATATACGTTTGATCCATTGGAAAATATTCATAATTGCATGCATACTTGCACACAAGATCCTGGCAAATGCCATACACTGATTTGCTTGAATAGCATACTAATTGATTAACCTGGCATAGCGTACATCCTATATACAAGAGTCAGTCAGTCATAAATAGGAGCCGGACTCCTAGGAGGTAACCTCAATCCGCATGAATGGAATTCCCTTCCATGTTTCTATGCTAAACTTCCCGGCTAATAAATCATGTAGTTTCATACGTAACTACTAAGTCGCAGACAGTCAACATTCAACGAGATGTCAGTGGATTTGACATGACTGTGGGAGCGATATGACATACATATTTTTCAGAGTTGACAATTGACTCTAAAAAAAGTTAGTATGGAGAAACATAAACTCACAACTGCATATAGTTGTAATGCTTCTCAGCGCGACAAAAGAAAAGCTCCCCAGTCTTCAGTTCCAGATCGAATGTTTATAGACTCAATAAAAAATACTTGTGGGAGGACTTGTCGGAATTACCATTTCGTTTGACTCACATCACCAAAGTGTAACAAAAAAGACGAAGTTTTTTTTTTGTATTTATTTAGCCAAAAAGACAATTGGCCATTTTGGAGCTCGTTAGTCATATTATTGTTTGAGGTTGATGGTTGATGTACCGTGATATGGGACGCTTTTGATCTCCATTAGATAAAGTCTCGTCTTAAGACTTCCAAGTTGTCTAATTAACAATTAGCCTTCGCTAGCATAATCTCTTCAAATTGTAATGCGGTTGGAGATAATGATCTTTTGTGAAAATGAGATTTTAATGGTGAGTCCCACTGTGAGCTCTCTGCCATATCGGTGGCACTAGATGACTTAGATTACCAGGAAATTACATTTTGTGTGAGGGAGCTGTTAAGTTCTTTTTTATTACTCTGACACTATCTCTGACATATGAGCGTGAGGGAGTTTAAGTTTCTTTTAAAGTCTTTAAGCAGTTGTTGTTGATTGTTGTGTCTTTATAACAGTTTTACCTATTTCACCTTATGGGAATGTTCTTGATTGAAGTTAAGTCTTGAAGCTGCAAGATCTCGCTTCATTGTGAATTATGCATTTTAATATGAGATCTTGACTTTCATTTTTCCCCCTAAAATACAAAGGTTTAGGTGTATTGACTTTCTTACAAAGGTTACTTTAATATGGGTCTGTTTCACAATCTCTGAGTAAAGTTCTGAACTGATGTAGGTGCATTTTTGATCAAAAATCCACAAGTTAGATAAGTGAATTTTTGTCCTATGGAATTATGAACCTGAACCAAATTATGTGTGTTGGATAACTTATAAAAAATTTATTTGGGCAAATATCATAATGGAATACATAAGATCTAAATATGAAAATTGTACAGGGTGGCGCATAAGTAACATTATGATTTAAAAATTGAACAATTTTTTTTTTTTTTCAAAATTAACTTTAAAAAACTTGGTAAATTTATGATGGAAAGACTCAGCTCAAAACAAAGAATCAAAGTTTTTCAATTTTATTTTAAAAGTCGATATTCAATTATTCAATCACAAAAGATCATATCAAAATTTCTTTCATGTTCGAAATGCGCCCAGTGCTCCAACAATTTACCGATTAGTCCAGCGTTTTCAGAAACAAGGAGCTGTCTGTGATCTTCCGCGTGCTAGAAATTGTCGTGCAGTTCAGAATAATGTCTAAACATTGCTGGGGACACTAGACAGGCAAGGTACTGAGGAAACTACCACCAGGCGATGTCGACGTTCTCAGCAATTGGTGTTATGTCTGGGTGGTCTTTGCAAAGAATTTTAAGGCAATTACAACTTTTTGATATAAAATTTAATTGGATTCACGAGTTGAAAGCTCCATACTATGGGTCCTCTGAAGGAAATTTTTGGTGATCGGATAACATCGCGTTTTTGAGATTTTAACTGGCCGCCGCGGTCGTCCGATTAAACGGCCACCTTACAATTAATATGTGACCAATGTGACCGTGCAACAGATTAGGGCCAATATTCGAGAAGAAGTGAGGGCCCTGTTGCCTGAAATTCTATAAGAAAAGTACCTATAATGAAAAAAGGCTCTGGGCATCAGGTCGAAGCAAACAATGGGCACCATTTGAGATATATTATCTTTAAAACATAATACATATTGCATTTTTCTTTGGCCTATTTTCACAGAAACAGAAACATATGTTGGTATGTAATAATTTTCCCTGAACTATCCCATATCATCATATTTTTACAATGCTACAATCCCAGCTCTGGCAGACATAATTTTAAACTTATAACTCATTCAACGACACATTTTATCCTTCGTCCGCAATCTTTTGGTTCTATTTTAAATGCAATAAAACCAAAGGGTTAAACATACACAGTGCATTCCTAATTGTCTGACACTTTGAATGCACTTGCACAAAACCAGCACATCCATCAGATTTGATTAAAAATTCATAAGTTGTCGCTCTTCTAGTAATTACCACCCCACGATGTAAGCTACTACATACATATATGATATATAGAAAAAAAGTAGGTAGGTATAAAATATTATATTATATGAGGTAGATTGATTTGAATTCAATGAAAATTCCACACCGATCCTCCCAATTATAATAATTCCTTACACTATACGAGTAGGTACTATAGACATCATCTACCTGCGTGCATATAGATAGACGCATGCCGACAACAACGCCACTCGCCACTGTTTTTCAAATCCTCTACCTATATACAGTGAATTCTCTCATTGCTGACCAGGGATGATTATAATCGTCTTCCAGAAATGTATCAAAATTTAAAAACATGCAGAATTGTACTTTTTGATTTTTTTTTCAACAAATTAACTTTTACTGAAGAATAATACAAGTGGTGGATCCAGGATTTGTCGAACGAGGGTGAAGCTCCAATCCAACAACTATACATATACTACACTTATCTTCTTTTTGAACAGTATAAGACGAAAATGGTTCTTCCAAAATAATAGACAATTTAAAAAATTAAATATAAATGCTTTTGCTCCACCATTTTTCATTAAATATATTTATAAAAAGTATTTAAAAGGAAGGTATGACAAATTCGATCAGTCTACAAAAGTAAGCTGCCCCTAAACTCTTGAATTAATAATATTGTTCTCCTTTTGTGCCACTCTTCTTTTTCTCTTTCTCTTCTTGATAAATCATCATTGAGTTAAAAACATAAAATTGTAAGTAACGCTAAGGTTTACATTTTACTGCCTGAACAAAATAGAATGTTGGAACCGGAGCTGTAGATGGAACTGGAAGAGTTATCAAAAAGTGTCGTATGTTATTTTTTTTACGTGTCCACAATGCAATTGTACAGTTTTGAAAGTACTTTGAAGAAAAACAAAACAATATTCTTGTGTACAAGCTCAGAATTCACATTTTTTGTTTCCAATATTTTTCCTTTTAATAAAAGTAATTTTTTTCGCGATACAAATAACCACAATATTTTTTTCCGACCCAAAAATTTGTTTTTTTTTTCTTCATACAATTTGGAACGTCAAAAGTGCTGTACGTGAAAAGTTAAAAGTTGGTGAACTCTTCCGTCTGCGGCTGCAGCTCCGTATGCGGCTACGTTCCGTTGTATTTTGACAGCTATTCCAGCTCCGGCTCCGGTTCCGTCTCTATCACCATTCTGTTCAAGCAGTTACCCACGAGAGAAAACTGTATTGGCACACAACGTTTCCGCCCGAAAAAAAATTAACTTCTGTAAAAAAAACGTGCCAATTTTCATGCGATATGAAAAAACCACAAACCTTCAGTTGGAAAAATTGTAATCATAATTTTATTACGGGGTGTAATACATACAACCAAAAATTCAAATGGAATATCATTTGTTCTTCCGTGCATTGTCAACAAATATGTGTTTCTGTCCACTTTTTACGGAATTTGGACCATTTTTTTGAGAACGTTGTTGGCACAATATTCAGATCGCAATTTCGAAGATATTTCATCATGTCATAGATCTGACTCTCTGTGTCTACAAATTAGATAGGTAAACGCGTCTGCCAAAGTTTAAAAAATCACTCAGTTCAAAACATAAAACAGATATGTATTTGTAGGGAGCGGGTCAGAATTCTGGCTATCAAAATCCTGTATGACCAAAATTCTGTTTTTTCTTTTTTTGAAAATACTGTACGACCAAAATTCTGTTTTTCAGAATTCTGTATGTCAAAATTCTGTATATCCAAATATCTGTTTGTTCAAAATGCTGTAAGTGCAAAATTCTGTTTTCCAAAATGCTGGTTATGTCCAAGTTCTATATTTCGAAGAAAAAATTGTTAACAATATCATTGTTAAGCACGTACAAGTACAAATAGAATTTTTTGCATTTACATTTACAAAAAATCATTCAAGTACGATCTCTTTACAAACGAGTAAAATACTTATTTGTTACCAACGTTTTATACATTCTATTTTCGTGAATATATTTCTTTTAAACCTCGATATGTGGAAATTGTAGAATTTAACGATGAGACTTAAAATTCTTCAGCAATATTGGTACAAGTCTGAAATGTTTTATTTACAAAATTCTTTATAGAATTTGAGTTTTTTAAGGAGGTTTTACATTGAAATCTTAATATTATGAATTTTAAAATAAAGGTACAAAATAGCTACATGAAATTTGGCCCCATTGAAAAATAGCCCCAAACAAAACATACAAAATTTTTCCCAAAAATTTATATAAAAGCAACAACAAAAAATTGATAATATTTTATGAATTGAGGTCATTTTTCATTGTTTTAAGGCTTCTTTTAAATTTTTAAATTTTTCGGTTAAATTTCAGTATGAAAAATGGATTTTTTTCATTTAGTTGGGGTAATTTCTCCAGTTTTTTTTTTTTTTTTTCATTTTGAAAATGGGGTAATTTCTCCAATTCTGGGGATGTTTTTTATATTTTGTTTAGGGTAATTTTTCATTATGATATATGATAATATGTATAATGAGGCTTGAGTGTAGCAATTTTCCGAATTTTGTTTTCCTTACAATTTAATACAAATTTAGACAGTAAGTATACAAGAAAAATTGTTGTAATATAAGATTTCATTTCATTCAAAATTTCAATGTTCATTCTGTATTTAAGTAAATCTGTATGAGTAAAATTCTTTATTTAAATATTCAGCTTTTCAAAATTCTGTATTTAAAAAAATTGTTTTGATAATGTAAAAAAGTGCGCACTTTTTTACATTATCAAAACAATTTTTTTAAATACAGAATTTTGAAAAGCAGAATATTGAAATACAGAATTTTACTCATACAGAATTTTGACCATACAGAATTTTGACCGTACAGAATTTTAAAATACAGAATTTTGTGTAACCAGAATTTTGAATTACAGTATTTTGAAATACAGTATTTTAAAAACAGTATTTTGACCCTACAGTATTTCGACCCCAACCCGTATTTGTAAACTTTTCTGCCCTTTATTTACCTGATATTTAGAGAAAGTACAAGAAAAACTACAGAAAAAAAATAGCAAATCTAAGCATTTAAGTGAAAATTAATTATTTAAGTGTCTTTTACTGAACTTTAAAGGAAATCGGTCAAAATGTTTATAATGATGAGTTGTTTACTTGAAAACAAACTTAAGAGATGAATATTTTCTTCTTTCTGAAATTAATTTTAAATAATATTAATATACTACTTAATATTTTGAGTTTGTATTTTTACGAGTATTTATAAATATTTTGTTATAGAGACTTTTTTCCATAGATGTTATTCCCTTTTTCGCTAAAAACAACGTCGTCGGTTTGTCCTCTCCCGTCTTAAAGAGATTCCACTGTTACTGTCTTTGGGCGTTTTGCTCAGAATAAATTTTGAATAAAGTTATAAAATATATCTACGATAAACTTTAGCTAGCTACTACAATCAAAATTACAATATCAAATGCATTTTAACTTTTGAATTATATGCCACCATTGTCATTATAGCTTTTATAGCAGTTATATGATAAGAAATTGAGTGCCAACGGCATTCAATGAACTTGCACATGAAATTCTCATTGACTCTTATGACCTCCCACTGATTAAACAAATAGATTCATCTATCACTCTCTTGGTTGTTTTTGTATTATTTGTTTTGCCCATCATCTAAGTGAAAGTCTACATCAAACAAATTATGTTTACACGGATGTCCAGCGGAACCAAGCGTTTTAGAAATAACACCTTCGCCACTCCATCTTCCTACCCAATAGTCATCAGACAAACAAATTTATTTATATTCGTAGTAATCTCTACTTCTGGAAAAATTTATGGAAAAACATATCCAATACGACCCACATTTTAAATGGCAAAAACATTCGCCGCATAGCTCCTCGGCTATGGCACGCGTATTTGCTTGCTTTAAACCTACCTACTCGCGCGCCATCTTCATGAATCTGGTTTAACTCGATTTGAGACAAGTGCGCGTTGCCATCATTCCACGCCATGCTGTGCAGTGATCACACAAAATAAATGTTTTGAAGCAAGCAACAAGCGTATCAATCAAGTTCAATGTAGAGAAAAGCTGTTTATCATTTTTCTATCTTTTCATCTTTTTCTCTATAGGCCGTCCAATACATCCATCCCATCCATCCATCCATGAATTGCTGATATTTATTTTTGGATATTAAGTTGTCTAACATGACTAAGAAAATATTTGTTTCTTTTTTTTTTCAGTGATTTATCATCGTTCTACGCTGGCTATCAAATGGCACCCAGTATATGTCAGAACTCGCCTCTGTCCCCTGGTCCGGCTGCCCAGATCCACCATCATCATCATCATCCCCCATCAGCATCGTCAACGTCTTCGTTTAAAATGACAAACTCCGAGAATAGTTGGCCACAAAATTTTACCAACAAGGTGAGTTTTGTTACAAAAAGAAAAAATAAATTTCCCGTACCGGGAATCGAACCCGGGCCTTCTGGGTGAGAGCCAGATATCCTAACCACTAGACAATACGGGATGTCGAAGAAAATGTTAAGTTTTGTTGCATTTAAACAAAGGGACCGAAAATGACCAAGCATTCGCTCAAACAATGTGACCATCAGTGGTGTCGTTAATGTGTGGAGACGCTCAATGAGAGTGTTATTAATTCTTAGCAGGAGAGTAGAGGAATGCCAAATTAGAACATACATAACAGTTTTGACATGGATTACATGTCTTTCTCGGACGGTTGGGTGTGATGTAGCGTAATGAGGACCGTCACGAAAACATGTACCGCTCGCGCCCTACTGCTAAGTGACTGTTTGCACTACAGACATCCTAAATATACCAATCGATAGATAAAGATTGCGCAAAGATTATAGAGGAATTGTTTTATAGCTATCGCCTCATAGTTTTAGGTGATGAGTCATCGCGTCTGGAGTAAATTGCAGCAAAATTAGGAGTACTCAAATTAATTTGACTCAATTTCTTCGGACATATAAGTGCCACTGACGTCATTGATATCTCTTTCGAAAAGGTTTGAAAAAGGGCATCCCTACGCGTATTTCCCATATCGTTAATTCACGTTATAGCACATAAGACATGTAATCCATGTTCGGTAGGTGCCACAAGGGCAATCTACCAAGGGTATTTTTTTCGCCATTAAAATTGGATGTGAATCGTAATTTTGATCTAGACAAAAATGTCTTAAAATGTCCAGTGGCATACGGGCTTGAAAATTCGACTCTTTTAATTTGCATGCATGTAGGAATGTACGAACATTATGTAAATCCAGATCTTAATTGCTCCTGTATTTATTAATAATAGAAAACGAAAACATATGTAGGGTACTTAATTATACAATATCCCACAGGGTCGGGGCGTATGTGGAACAAATTAGTTTCTTTCTAGTTGTTTTACTTGCTGCATGCGCCCTATATTTTCTCGGGTTTAATAAATACATACAAATATGTTATGTAAAATGTACATGAACATATGTACATATATTAGTGTGGCGCTTAGTTTGGCAATGTTCGAATTTTTCTGTTTCTGTGCAAAATTTCATTGAAATCGGTTAACGTTAAACACGTGCCACGCGCACTTGAAATTTCCCATACATATTATAATTATTATATAAATTGTAATTATTGGTAAATAAAAATTAAACTTATCAAAAATCTTAAAACATGGCAAAGTATAAAGAAGAAATATTTTTACATTTTATAAAATTTGTTTACCCACTTAAAAATAACGAAGAAAAACAGTGATTTTTCGTTTTTTATATTTTTCGTTTTATTGTGGCCAATTAAAGATGCTGCAGATACATTTTTATTTTTTTTTATTTTTTCTTGAAGTTATCAATATTATACTACTTATATGATCAACAAAATTTAAATAAGAGAGAAAACAGGGTTCCACTATAAAGTTCACTGGATTGTTTCCTCTTACTGGGATTTTGAACAACATTAAGAAAGTTTTCTCTTAATTCTTATTTAAATTTTGTATACAATACAAGATGCTTAAATGTCATTTAGTTTTTGAGGAAATTGAAAATAAAAAAATCTACTTTAATACTTACTTGTTCTTAGTGGAAATAGGATCCTTAGAGCAACAAAATAAAGGATTCAAGTCGAATTACGTGAGTTAACCAAAACAAAAAATGTCTTCCTGGAATGCCAGCGAACGTGAAACGGAATTTAGTAAAATCTTAAACACAAAAGAACACAATATTGAACTTCGTATAGTCTATTCGACTAATTATATTTCTCTTGCAATAAGCCCCTGCCCTATCTTCAATAATTAAGCCCTGTCATTTTACTCGGAATCTCCCCCAGGATATGGAGAAGAAGAAGTAAGGGTAAAGAAAGGTTAACTACATATATTTTATTTTGTTATGGAGCACCTTTCACAAACTTCGCCAATTCGGAATACAGTTTTTGAGCAGCGCTTTTTAACTTCCCATTGGAAGTTATTGCAATTGGTCAGATTTCTCGAATCAAAAATTTTGACATTTCTCCACGTTTCGAGGTCTCTAGAATCCGAAACCATCGTTTTAAGAGAGATGTCTGTGTAATGTGTGTACCAGTGGATGGCGTAGGGGGTGGCAAAATTTCAAAATAAATAATACTTATGTCGAATTCTTTTCAGCAAAAAATTCAATTTTATTCTAAACAGAATCGATCTTTTTTCTTTCAATAAAAAAAAATCGATTTTTTTTCTTCTAAACAAATCGAATTTTTTGTTGAAAGGAATTAGACATTAATAACATATTGATATTTGAACCATTTCATTTTTTATCGCACCGATTGAAATGATTCGATTCTAGCTGTGTAGAAAATTTTCGGAACTTAACTCAGAGTTTTGTTGGAATCAGGTTTACCAAAAGTATGAATTATCACTTCATTATCGATAATAGACAGTACGAAAACGTCTAATTATATCCAACTATTTTTTTAAATTGGAAAATAGACTAACATAGGCGATTTTAAAATAAATATTTAACAGGCTTCTAAATCTCAAAATGACTCGATAAAAATTATTCATTTAAAAATCTTAAAGGCTGTTTATTCAATATTTGTGTCATTAAATGGAAAGATTGTTTTTGTTTTTAAGCGGAATAATTTAAATGGGATTTATTTTTATTTAATCTTCTTTTGCACATATGTACATATATATAAAATGGTAGTAATAGGTTTTTCTGTAATAGAGGGGTTTTGTAACCCGATTTTCGTTCTGGTTTATTTAAGCCTTAACAAGCAATGCAATTGTCGTTTTACTAAAACTATAAAAAAAAAAACGGAAGGAAACTACTTGTATATATATGTAAAATTTTTCCTTCAGTGTTCTATCCGCTTTTCAGCTTTTTAGCATTATTAGCGTTTAGGTATAGAGTAAAACGTCATTTAAAGTTTGAATTTCATTAAAATATCACTTTGAATTCAACGGATTTGCTTTTTCTTAATATTTAATAACTACGCAAACATTTTTTTCACTGTCAATAACTTTTTCTCCGTTTAGCTTTTAGTATATAAGTAAGTACTCTACAAAAACTGACTAAAAAAGAGAATACTTACAAAAAAGAGAACAAGTAAGGAATTTGATGAAAAAAGAAAGAACAAGAAAGATCGGTATCAAAAAAGAGACCAGTTTTTCTTTTAAGGAGATATTCTGAAAACCCTACGACAGTGATAATGACTGTCCTTGCCAGAAAGTTATTTCACTCTTCTATGCTATAGTTTTTAAATTGAAATACTTAAGTAAGATGCCAACAAAATTTTCTTCCGCCCCGGGCGGCTGATACCCACGCTACGCCACTGGTGTGTACTTACGTTCGTAAGTACATTCGTACGTTCGTGAGCTTTTTTTCGCTGAAGATGTCTCGAGAACGAATAGAGATCGACTTCAAATACATTTTATTTTACAGATAATAAGGGCATTACGTGCAGTAAGAGTTTTCAGAAAAATTCAATTTGCGGTTTTGTTAAACAGTAATTTAAGAAAAGTTGTAAAATGGCTTAAGTATTTGTTAAATATCGCGAGAGTAAATAATGCTATCGACTTCGGTCTCGTTGCATTCTATGGATAATAACGTAGTGAAAAATTGATAAGACTTAAATATCTTGAAAACACACAAATTTTATTTTATAGACAATGCTACATTTGATAATCGGTAGAGTTTGTAAGAGAAATTCAATTGACTTTTTTTTTTCTAGGCAAAAAAAACCGCAAAAGAAACTGTTAAAAAAGTTTGAAATTTTTCGCGTCGCATATGTATATTTATAGCAAACAGCTCAACTTTGGTCTTCCCTTGATTAACTGATAAATTTTTTTACAAGATTTTGAATTGGTAATTTTCTTATAAAAAATTACATCAGGTGTCGGAATGGGAAGTTATCAACGTGGGTCAAGCCTCTTTAGTTTTTTCGAGTCCCGCCTAAATGGAAGTAAAGGGACACCCCCTTCCACGCAAAATAACGCTCTAGTTTTTTGTCACACCTTATACAAATCACCCTGTATAATCAAATCATCATGCAAAGCTTTTTTATTTCTGTAGAACCCATATTATGACTGATCATAAAACGAAATTACAAGACTTATTTTGCAAATTGTCAATTATGATTATTTACTTTGTTTTTATGTCTTATTATCAATAAGAAAACACCTTGTTTCAAAAGAGAGTTGAATCTTCCATTTAGCAAAATACAAAAACAAATACCTTATGTCATTAACATTTACCCAAGCTCTACTACATTAATTTATCATATAAGCTGGTGGTTTAAAAAATATGAATTATAACTCATAAAAAAGACATGCTATAAGTGTTGTATAAAGTGTATAATTAAAAATCAAATAGATTGTTTGCTACCTGAAACGAAATAATGTTCATTTCGTTATTTTGCGTGGGAAGTTGGTTCAAGAAAGACAAGTCTAATAGAGAATAAATTTCAAGTGCTGATTGTGAGTCAAATTGAATAATTTAAATAGCACACATAATAAATGAATCATAAATTATTAAGAGAGTAAAAAATAATGCATATATGTAGGTGCAAAATAAAAAACAAAAAGTAATATTACAATCTACTCTTTTAACTTCCCATTGGAAGTTATTGTAATCGTTCCGATTTGTCGAAATAAAAATGTTGTCTCCACGTTTCGAGGTATCTGAGTCCGATTACAAGGTCATAACGTGCAGAAAGGATTTTCAGAAAAAATTCAAAGCGGTTTTCTTATTATAGTAATTAAAACAAAAAGAAGATGTAAAATGGCCTGTTTCTCGAATATCTCTAGAGCAAATAATGCTATCGACTTCGACCTGATTTCATTCTACACACAATACCATAATTAGTAATTTATAAGGTTTGTATAAAAATTCGATTGATGGATTTTTTTCTAGGCCGAAAAAACTGCTTAAAATTGTTAAAAAATGTTTTTCGGCTCGAATATTTCGAGAAAACCCAATGACATCAACCCCGAGATAATTTAATTTAATTTTTTCTGGTCAAATATGTATCTATTCTATATTAAGAGCAAGCAGCCTTCCCTTGATTGCACAACTGATAAGTTTTTCGAAGATTCTTAATTGGTAATTTTCTTATAAAAAACAACATCGGGTGTCGAGTTTTAAATGGGATGTTATCGGTGTGGGTCACACCCAGCCTCTTTTTAAATTAGGTATGATATTTGATTTGGGTTATACTTAAACATGAAAAAATAACTGAATTAATTTTGTTTTAAAGCAAGTGTTATGTAGATTCTGACATGTTCTTAACTATTTTTTTTTTTTTAATCAGTCATGCCACAAAATAATTAAATCACCAAAAAATGTCGTCCGAAGAGTGCCACTATTTGGCCATTTTTTTTTTCATACTTGTTTGTATTAGAATTTTTTCTTTTTTAAAGTTTGTTCAACAAAAAAATATACAAAAATTAAACAAAACAAAAACCTCCTTACCATTTCTCTGCTTTTTAACTTAAAAAAAAAAAAAAAAACTCATCTCTGTTCTCCCCGACGGGGAATTGAACCCCGGTCTCCCGCGTGACAGGCGGGGATACTGACCACTATACTATCGAGGATGTTGAAATTCTGGTGACAGAAATCGTATTAAGGATGGGACTATATTTTATTCTTTTATGGGTATGAAAATAAGACTTGACTCATGCAAGATAAGAATGTAATATTGCTTTTAGATTTTGATAATATTTTATGTATTATTAATTGTTTTATGGATAAGTATTGCACAAGAATTAACGGAGGTCACAGAAGTAGTAATGACTTCATAGCTGTGGAATAAATCTGCTCACCAATTTCTCTTCTTCAGGCCGATTATTTCCAAAAACTTAAAAAATGCTCTAACTGAAACCAAGTTAGTCAGCAGTAGAAATAATATTCTGACTATGTTCAGTTAATAAACTAATGTCGTTTTCCATTGTAGGTAGAAAAGATTTCATCTTTTTTGCGAAAAGATTTGCACTTTTCCATAGTTTTTTATGTTTTATTCACAAAAAGATGCGTTCTGGATGAGTTCTGAAGCCGACAGATGCGATCTCATTAATTTGGGAGATTTGATTTGCTTTCACCCATACATGTAAATAATCTGTCATTTCACATTGAAAACATCTTTGTTCAGTGAATCGAAAGTCTATATGTGTAAACAATCGTCACCAATACTATTTTAAAATATGTGCTGACATGCTTTGAAGATTAGATTTTTTGATGCCAACATGTTTAATTCAAAAGAGCAATTCTGGAGTTTGAAAAGAGATTTTACAGATTGTAATGAAAAATGACATAACTGTGTTTGACTAATTGTAAAATTTAATTAACAGCAGTATTTTGTGACTGGTTCTAGTCCTTAGGTCAATAGAGCTCTTTACCAAATAGCAATATATCCATCTCTCGTTTTTTTACCACCACCCACCGTCAAAAATATCACTTTGTGGGAACTAATAATTGTTTTCCTTTTTTTCTGAAAGCAAATGCTGGTAGGTATTTTGCGCGATATAAAAATAAAAATAGCAAGTTTATTTTAATTAAAATCACAATTTTAAATATTAAAATTGAGCACAAACTTTGTTTTGCAATTTCGCATCTGCCAGAGATCCCACAAACAGATTCGTCAAGTTTCCTATTGAAAAACTTCAGTACTGCACATGTAGCCGAGGAGAACTTGTCGAATACTTACATATATGCCCTTGAAGGTAAGAATACCCACTTTATATCAAAAACAAAAACTTTATAGCCAACATACAATATGATACGAAATATTAACGTATAGAGTTTTTCATTTTCAACATTGTACTTCTGTTTTGCAATTTAGCCCCGTGCTTAGCTTATCGGACGGGGCTGGTAAATAGAAAGTCCCAGGATCGAATCACAAATAAAGCAACATTTTGTTTATTCTTTTTTGTCTATCTCTCGAAGCAAAATGGTAGATACAAGCAGGTAGATACTGGCAAGGGCCTTGTTAATTTCTTACCTAATCCCTGCTACCTGCTAGCACTAAGATTAATGTAAAACTTTCTAGAGCTTCATCAAAAACTGTAGTACTTTTTCAGGTGGGACTTATATTCAAGTATGTAGGTACTATAGTCCTGACTGTTTATATTTTTAAAGTTAAAATTTAACATTACAGTATTAACTTGAATTCAATTGTTAAGTTATTTAATTGCGACTTTTCTGACTACATTACCGAAGTTAGGTACCTACTTAATTTTTTACAGGTCTGCCGGGCTTACGTACGTTTTTAAAATTTTTTCTCCTTCAAAGAAAGTGTTTGTATTAATATTTTAGATTAATTTATATTAATTTTTTATTACATTTTTCAGTGCTAATTATACTTTTTCAAACTCTTTATTGATGTACTTTGTTTGAGTTGAATTTTATTCTAAATTCTTATTTCCTATTTTTTTGTTTTTTATTTCAGGAAAATCAACGCCCTCCAGTTTACAATCCAGAAGATTACATTCAATCGTTAAAGAAATTTGGAAAACGTCAAACCGGAACAAATGCCAAATCCATTTATGATCCCAATGATGTGGATAGTCCAAAGGACACATTTAAATCAGCAACTCTTCCATCCAAGTATTCAGAATACAAGTATGTATAATTTTAACATTCATACTTGCTCATGATTTTTTTTTTTAAATATAAATAAACTTTTTACAGAAGTCCAATACCATCTCCACCGGAAACCGATAGTGAAATGTCACTGCGGCAATTTGGCTCAATCACAGATCTTCTTACTAAACTTCGAGCAGACCTTCGGGTTTCATTTCCAAGTTTTGTTCAAGAATTTGTTGCCACACCATTAGATGGTGTTAGTCTATTACTAGAAGTACTGCGAGCTATTCAATTATCACAGACAATAAATCCTACAGCTTCAATGACGGCATCATCATCGATGCCAAGGAATGCTCAGTCGTATCAAAGAAGAGCCCTTCTGGATGAACTTGCATGCTTGTAAGCCTGTTTCATTTAAATTTGAAAATGAAATTAATGACGTTTTTTTTGTAGACAATGTCTGAGTATTTGTTGCTGTCGATCACCAGAAGCCAGTGCAAGATTGGGTACCACTCCAGTTGGACTTTTACCTTTGGCTGCCTCAGCTACTGGACAAGGTATTCGGGCAAGAATATTTGCTTTGCAGCTTATGACAGCAGCTTGTGACAAGTGTTTAGTTGGCCATGGGTCACATAAGGGTACATGTGTTGGGCATACTGCCGTCTCGGAAGCACTCTCCACTCTCAGACTGAGATGTAGTGAGCCTGTGCGGTTTAGACTTCTCGTAGGGATGTTGAACAGTGGAGGTGGCAGTGGAGAACTCCAAGCTGTTGGTGTCAAGTAAGATCATTTTGATCTACGTTAAGCAGAAATATTACAGATTTACTCATTTCAGATTCCTGAACACCTTCCTTGAAAGTGCTGAGAATTTACAAAACAGACTCTATCTCCAAGCAGAACTCTTTCAAGCCGGCTTTGAGCCAACACAGTTAACCAAAGTAATAACGTTTCTTTCTCTTCCTCGAATATCAGATTGTAACAAATCTTTTCCCTTTAGTGTATTGAATCGTCTTCGCCATGGTTGGAAAAGGTTCGAATTGAAGTGCGTCGTTTTGATGAGCTTAAAATCGATATTGAGAAACTTCAGAACCAAGCCCGAGAATCAGATCGCATTCGCAGCCAAATGGTTATTCTAGAAAGAAGAGTGCAGGTAACAATCTAAACGCAAAGCTTTGCATGAGTTTGGTGATGAATAAAATAAATTTTTTCTGTTAGATTCTTCATGAAGAAAAATCCGTTCTGACTTCGATGGAACGTCGTCTTCAAGAACGTTGTGCTGAATTGCAAAGAGAAGTCTTCCGGCTTCAGGGAGCTCAGAGTGAGCATTTCAAATCGCTTGACAAGCAGCCAGTTGCATTGCCGCGCTTAGTTCCACCCAATGGCAAACAAGATTTATCTGAGCACGAAGACGAAGGCATCAGCAGTTCTGAAACCGGACCATCTATAAGTCCGGTTCCGATTCTTGTTCTTCCACAAATTAATTCTCAAAAATTCAGCATATTGCTGAATGAACAAAAAGAAGAAGATGCTACGATTGAAGATGTCATTGAAGAGTTAAAGAATATTGTAAGCGATGCTGAGAAGCAAATCTCAAACCAAGACGTCTCGATCATTTCCACAGATAGTAAGCCTAAGGTTTTAGAAGCCAAGGAAAAAGAGATTGTTCCGGTAAACCTGCTGCCACAGCCACCTAGGAAATCACGGTCATTGGCTCATATCATGTCAAATGGAGGCGAATCAGCTTCAGACCTGGATGCCTCTGAGTATGGCCTGTTATTGCTGCAGAATCAAAATGCTGCCAACCAAGAGCACAATATATATTTCGAGGAACCCGCAGATTATGAGGACAAGCCATATCACCAATCCGATCGGAGTCCAACTTCAGCCCGAATGCACCCAAGTACAAATCGCGAAATCCTCGATGTCATCATGAACGCTCGTCACACTGATGATGATCCAACTATGAAGGCATTCCGCGAAGGAGGCGGCCGCAACTCGCACACATCTCTTCCCATAGTTGGGCAGACCGAAGTAATTACAATTCCCCCGCCAGCACAGCATTTCAATGGAGTGTTCTTCATGACCGGCATGAATACGCCACAAAAATACCCACGACCTGATGTGACAGCTGCCCTTCAAGCCCGCCGAGTTACGAAAAATCTCGAACGCATTGAAGGCTCCGGTAATGAGATTATTTGTGAGAAATCCCGGAGTAATCAGCAAATATTTTTCGGATCGAGTCCCACTTTGAAGATAAATACTGGATTGTGCATGGGAAATGTTTCTGTTGTCAATAACATCAACGCACGAACTCGCTCTTATACGCATGGCTCAAAAGTCACAGATATCCCATCGGGACTGTACTGAATTCCATCTCATTATTACATATAAATTTTGTATTTATAGGTTTATACAACTAAATATAGGTACCTTGACATTTTTATCACTATTTAAGCATCCTCATCCTTTGTGCAATATTTTTAAATATTACCTACAATATATTCACTTCATTGATTGTTTTGAAAGCTTTACAAAAAAAAAGGTGGTTGGTTTTGTATTTTATGTTTCTTTCTTTAATAATTGTATAATTTATGGGGCGTAAAACTTTTATCAAACTTCCGATACAAAAGGATAGAAGTTTTAATTTAATTTTATATGTTTAACAACTAATATCAATAAATATAGCTTATATAATAAATTTAAGAAAATATTATAAGAAATAACTACACGTGTTTATTTGTATGGAACATTTTACAAAATAAATAAAAAAGATACATTTTTCATATTCTTATTTAAAACTAGCTCACCCGCCGATCGCCTCGTTCCAACTATATAATTGATTAAATAATGTTCCTTTCGAAAGTCGAGCAAGCTCCAATTGTTATCATGACTTTCCGACTTTTTCAGCCTAATTTTCATCTCCGTAGTGTGTTTCACTGGTTTAATACATATTAAAAAAAAATACATCCAATTTGGATGATGAATTATGTGCGTACGAACAAAAAACTAATTCAGAAAGTTTGAAATTTCAAGATGTTTTCTCGAATTTTCTAATTTTGGTTCGAATTTTTCAAATTTCGGTTCAATAAAAAATTTAACAAAAAAATCGAATGATGTTAACGAACACAATTTCATTTCAGAAATTTTGAAATTTCAAGGTGTTCTCACTATTTTCCTAATTTTTCGGTTAAATTTTCTAATTTTCGGTCGAATTTTCCAATTTTCGGAACTTTGCTCAATTTTGAAGTGTCTGAAAAGTTATGAAAGTTACCATGAATAATCTTAGATCAAGAGTTATAAACACTTTAATATTCATTCTTAATTTTTTTTTTAATAACAGGTAGTTTTTATTTTTTTGTATTTGGGATTTGGATAAAAAAACTATTAATGAGGATGAAATCTAGCTCATAACAAGTTTACTCAGTTTATAAGAGTTGTGGAAAGGCATTTGTTTTATGCATTTTTAAATTTTATAGCCCAGATAAAATGTACTTTTACTGCGCAAAAGCTGCAAGTGAACATCTTTAAATGCAATAATCCTTGTTTTGGCATTCGAAATAATGCCTCAAAAGTCCATTGTCGAAACTGGCTTGCATAGAAAGATTTGAAGATGGTATGTCGAATATATCGGTTTTTCGCATGTAACCTTTAAACGGTACTTTATGCAAAGCTTGTATGTCATGGAATTTTTTACAAAATAACTTCTTAAATTTTCCTCTTGCTTATATATGTGGCATTAGAGGAGGCTGACTGAAAATGTTGCTCTAGTTTTTTATCTCCAGCAGATACTCGAAACCTTAAAAGTTCTCTAAAAATTTTCTTCGTTCACAGTCACGTCAGATTTGTTTGGAAATATCAGTGTTATGAAGTATATAGCTCCATCATCTCTGTGTCCTCGAAATAATCAATTTTGCCGCCCAAGGAAGATAATAGTTTCTATTAAAGGACGAAGGCGTTTCCTGTTTCCCTGTAGCTGAAATTGTAGCAACTAGCTAAAGCTACTTAAAATAAATTTTATAAACATGCAATGATAAAAAGTTTTTTTTTTCATTTATATTTTATACTTCGTTGTTCGTTCTTGAGCCCCTCTGTTGCCGGGCCTGGATGACTGACTTTATAATTTCTTGAGCTCAAAAGGAACTCTATTATATCTTGGGTTAAAGCGGAGAGAATTTTTTAAAAGCATATTTTTGGAGAAAAAATTTCGGATAGTTTTTTTTTTTGTAATAATTTTTAAATAATTTTTCCAATTTTCGGTAAGATTTTTGTTAAAACGCAGAAAATCCATATCCATATTATTTCTATTTTATTTACATACACATCTTGAAAGTTTGGAATAAATCGTCGGTTCGGTAGAAAAACGACACAACTCAATAAATTAAATTTTTGAGCTAACATTGCATTTTTGTGAATAAAAGAAGAACTCAGTTGGAAAAATACCAGACTCTATTACAATGTTTGCGTGGTTTTGATATTTGAACAGATGAATTGAAATTCAAATTTTAATTCAATTTTATTTTGCTTATTTTAAAAAATCAGATTTGTTGAGTTGTGTCGTTTTTCTTCCGAACCGACGATATGTATCTACTTAATTATTCAGTGAAAGCCAATAAAAAAAAAATATTAAAAAATATCTTTCATTGTACAATTCTGTAGAGCCTGTTTAGAAAAAAAGTGCTGAAAGCGTTATTTCATAATTTTAAAAAAAATATATTTTCTTCCATTTTTTAGTTGAAATTTTGTTTTTTTTTGTATAATCATGTAAAACTAAGACAATTTCAAACATCTTTGTTTATCTGAAAAGTACGATTTCGGACTTTTCAATAATCCTAATTTCAATTTGTATGAAAATCTCGAAATGTTTTGTTCACGAAATCAACAAAATGAATTTCTCAATTTGAATCCATACTTTGACACTCTTGAGTGATATGTTAGTAATTTCAAAGCAAATGAGAGCTCAGGTGAGACAAAATTCAGTATTGATCTTTTGCGAATAATTGACTAATGTCGAATTCCTTTTAATAAAAAAATCGATTTGCTTAGAAGAAAAAAATCGAACTTTCTGGACAAATTCCTTGTATTGAAAGAAAAAAATTGATTGTGTTTAGAAAAGAATCGAATTTTTTTTGGTAAAAGGAATTCAACATAAAGGCATAATTTTAAGTCAACTTTAAAACAAAATTTGAAATAGTACTGAAAATTGAAAAGTGGTACTTCCGTACTGGGAAAATTAAATAGTCAGAATTCAGAACAATAGTAAGCCATTTCCATACGTGATTAGAAAGATTGAAAATGGGCAACTCTCAGATTCCATAACGAGCTTTGCAGAAAAAAAAATCGTTTCTGAACTCTTATATTTGATTGGAAATGGAAATATTTTTTTTTAATTCACTAAGCTCAAGACTGGCAGAACCTGGCGATACAATTTGAAAGAGGTCTTCATTACCATCGGAACTATATATAAGGTAGACTCTTAATTGCTAAACTGAAGTCAATGTACTGATGTTCAAATTTTGGCTTGATTTTCATTTGAAGATTTTTAAAATATGTTTTTTTTTTAAGTAGGTATATCTACATTTGTTTCTAGGTACTTTTAAATTCTTAAAATTTTTATTAGTAAAATATCATTTCCATTGTTGAACAATTATATGCATGTTTAAAGTGCAGTATAGCATTACAGTTATTACATTTAACCAAAAGAACAAGTTCATGCGACTCAGTTGTGCATTTTATTTTTGCTGTCATTAAGTAGTAAAGTAGATATCGTTATTTTTAATTTTCTCAAAAACTAAAAATCATTTAGGCATCCGGTTTTAAGTGTTTGACGGAAAATTAATAGGAGCATCGAGTATTTTAAAAATTTTGAGTTTGAAAATTAATTTTCAAAAACTGTTTTCTCAAATAATTGGAATTAATAAGGAAATAAAAGAACGGGCTTGTGATTTGAAAAAAAGTATAGCACGACATTGTAAATGTTGCCGTTGTTTTTAAAATTTTTTTTTTCTATTTCAAGTCGAGTTTTTAGAAATTCTCGCTCCCGCCTAAACGGGGGAAAATAGACCCCCCCTTTCATACGATTTTTTTCTTGTCTTAACCCAACGTACTCGCTCTAGCTCTTTGGTGGACCTTATACCGAAAACCCTGTATATTGTGAAAGAAAAAAGTAAAAGATTTTTTTCATGGATAAAAGGCACGTCTAACCTCGAATTCGCCTACGCGATAGCTTTACCGGTTAGTAAAAAAGGACATGTCCTGCTAACTTCACTGTGAAGTTAGCAGGTCAGTATGATTTTTTTTTTTAAATGAGGACTTCAAAATTTGGTTTTAGGATTTTCTTGAAGAGCAAAATGAACTGCAAATTTGGAGCCTAATTTCAATAGGCCCTACCAATAACCAAATTTAGTTACCACTTAAATATTTCAGTAAAATGGACCATAATAGAACAAAACGTGCTAATATTAACTAAATTTTTACGTGGGCAATAAATAATGAACCATGTATCGATTTGACTTCAAAAAATTGAGAATATATTTTATGGTTCCATTACGTTATGGTTAATTTCACAGCAATATTTAAGTCATAACTAAATTTGATTATTGGTAAGGCCAAATGTGATGGCTTGCTGAAAAAAGGACATGACCTGCTAACTTCACAGTGAAGTTAACAGGTCACGCGATTACACCCACTATCTTTTGAACTGCAAAATCCGGAATAGAAATGCAAAAAAATGCAATAAAACTGAATTTGCCTGTCTTGTTCCCATTACTCTAAGTGAAAAAAAAATTGAAAATAAATTGAAATTCCTAGAATTGCACAGGGATTTGCTCATCTACCTAAGTATTTTAATTTAGCATGCCCAAAAATGTAATAATAATCAAAGTTCCTGGGGAAAATTCAAGTCGCAGTTAATAAATTAAGTCTTTATTTTTATTAAAAAGGTGTTTTAGCGGTTTTTAAGGCAGTCAAACATTAACGATGCTCCGCACTTCTTCTACATCCATTTTTTAATGGTAACAGGTGGGAAGAGTTTTATTCAAAACTCTTACATACTTAAAAGAATTTAGAATTCGATTCTTTAGTTGATTTTGTTAGTAGTCATATTTATTTTGAAATTTCAGGATTAGCTGCGGTATAATCAAATTTGCCAGATTTAAATTTCTAAATTTAATTTTTTTTCTTATCAAACATTTTTTTTTTCTTTTAGCACAGTCGCATTTATTGAAGTTGGTTATGATGTGGTTAAATACGCCAAATAAGAAAAAAAAATATTTACAATTTTATAGAGCACGCATTTTTCTGGCAAAAATGATTAAGGTTGTTTTATTTTGGATCAAAAATACGGATATAATTTAAATTTAATTTAGAATCAATTCAACAAGTCAAATAAAAAAGTGCTAAAAGGATTAATTTTATCACTTAGTTCTGCCAGTAAACCGCTGTGAATAAAGCCTTTGTTTTGAATTCCCAAAGAGAAAAGAAAAACAAAATGAATATGAATTGTCATTGACTTCTTATCTACACGTTACAAAAATAACTTTCCATATGCATCACCATATCACTTAAACACTTAAATTAACCTCATCCATCATGATTCAAGATTCAAGCCTTTTATAAACTTTATTCAGGAACTTAAAAGAAAGTTATCAAATAACATTATCTAACAGTGTTTTGTTGTTTTTTGTTTATTTGTTTTCGACTTTTATTTATCTAATCAACGTCCAATTTTCTAAACGAACCAGCAAGTCCAAATACCGTCTCCGAAGTCATTGGTTTGCCTGGCCTCAATTTTTCATTTGTTCCATAATTAACCTCGTCATTGAAATAATCTCGATAACTAAGCAATTTTGCCTCCCACGTATCGATAACATCTTGTATTGTTCCATTTTTGCCGCCATACTCAACTGGCAAGTACTTTTCGGGCACATGTTCGTAGAGACTTTCATACTTCTTATGAATGTGGAACTGAAATTAACGAATTTAGATGAAATTTTCTCAAGACCAATGACGTTACGAAAAAAAAAAAAAAACTCTTACCCTCTTCTTGATCTTTTCACTTAAAAATGATCGGACAAGCGTTAGAATTGTTTCGGTTCCATTGGGGACATTGATCAAATGAAATCCTTTTTGGCGATAGGGCCAAGCTTTGTCACCTAAAGCAGCTAGTTTCCTCACCAGGGTCGCATCGAATTGTAACATGTGGGAGCCAGTGACACCCTTGAAGTCAATAATTTCAATGAAACCCTTTACCATGGCATTGTCATCCTCGACAAATTCGATTTCCTGCAGAAAAGTGTTTGTTCTCATGACATCAGCGATGGTATATTTATGGCTATCGTACATGCCATAGCGAGTGACATGAATTCTCGGGCCATCTTCGCCAAGAGGCGATGGCAATCGGATGAGGCAACTTTAAAAATATACACACACACACCAGATTATAAACTTGCACTTTGAATATAAAAATCCATGGAACTTACCCACTACGCAGGATTCCGATAACCTTTGGATCATCTACACTCCGGTTGCTATAAAGTTCAGGTATAATGCCACGCATGGTATAAAACATGTCCAACTTGTGTTTTGCCTTTTCCAAGCTATGTTTGCAGCCCCGCAAAAAGGCCATCAGAAATTGGTCATCTGTGCGGGGTTTTAGGTGAGGCTGCTTCGATATCCACTCACGAAACGCCTTGAGATCATCATCGATTCTATCTGGAACTTCGTTGAGCTCTTCTTTGGCTCGCAAAGCCAATAGCGGTGGTAGAGGACGTAAGTTTGACATGGTTAGTTTTGTATCTGTTTTACTCAATTCACAACCCACATGCGAAAACCCGATTCGCGAAAATTTAAACACAAAACGTCTAATAGGTAGATACCTACGTCAATATTATAACAACTGGTCGCGTGAATGATTCGATAGCTTATGCTGGTAAATCTTGTTCAGTGGCTTGCAAATTTTTTTTCTTTAGCTTTTGCCCCCCACTAAATATTATAACCAGATACTTTATTTTTATTATTTTATTTTACTCTCTTAAAAGAGTATTTGCAAATTAAAAAGATACTTGTAACCACGGAAAGTATCTTTGAACTTCGTCGATGTGACACTTTCACCAAGTACAGACACACTGCCATGCCATGCCAGGCAGTTGATTGCACTCAAGATGTACTCAACTTACTCGAGTTGGTTTTTAATTTTACTATGTGGTTGTTGTTTCTTTAATATGAAAATGTCGAAATAATAATTTATTAACTACTATATATAATGTTAGCCTATAAAGTTGATAAGATAAGGACAACTCTAGGGTTATTGGTTGTAAACATCAATTTTAGTAAAGAAGTTGCATGGCAATAAAATGTAGAAATATTTTTGTTCAAATTAAAACTTAAACATAACAAAGAAGTTCGTTGTGAAATTATTATTTTGGGAAATTGCATTTGCATTTTGTTGGTAACGGTACAAGGTGGTCGAACTGGTTTTTTTTTTTTAATTATGCAGATATACAAACATAAGGAAACAAAGCTCAAAACTGGCTATATTGTGGTTTAATATTTCATTAAAGTCAATTATATAATGAGTCACAGATTCGATGACAATTCAAAGTTGAATCTAGTAGATACTCTTTGCAAATAACAACAATATCTGCGCTCACTCATTATCGGCACGGCTGGAAAGCTTTTGAAGAATTAAAAAAATGGTTACCACGTTTGGTAACTTATTAAATCTTTAAATGATATTTGTTTGTATTTTTATTTTACAAACTGGATTGATTTTAATAAAAAATACTGCTCTGCACAAGGCCATGGCCAGGCAATATTTCGGGGGGATATGATTTTTCATAAAAAAAAATGTTTAACTATTTAATATCCATGTGTACTTAAAAATAAAATAATCTTCTTTTATTTTTAAATTTGCTCAAATAAATCTTGTTGAAAATTGTACGTTAATTTTAATTTTTAATGTACGTTTGTTTGCTATACTCCTATTAATTTGTATCCAGTAAAACACTTTAAACCAGAATCTTAAATGTCTTTTTTGTTTTTTGAGAAAATTGAATAGAAACAAAGTAATTTTTCCTGAAAGTCAACTTCAATCCGTAATTTTTGTGCTTGCTTCAAGGATCCTATGTATTTCCACTAATAAAGTAGTAAAGTAGATTTTTGCTATTTTCAATATCCTCAAAAACTAGAAGACGTTTTAAAACCTTGTTTTTTATAGGAGCATATATTGAATATCAAAAAGAAATAATGAAAAATTTTGAACAAAATTTTCATTCTGTAAAATGTTTGTTTTTGATAGAATTTCGAAAGCAGCATTTCAAAGAGATAAAAATGATCCAGCAAAAGATTTTGTCAATTAAAATAAATTTTTACATACTTTTGCACCATCCAAACAAGATTTCTAAATGAATCGTAGCTATCTAACATTAAACATAAATTGTAGGTGTTTTGCTTGTATTAATTCCTTTTTTATGGTTAAATGCGAAAGCGCCAACCCGTGGTATTCAAAAAACGTTGTCGTTGTCACGAAAATATTTATACATATCTTCCATTAATATCGAAGGCAAGAAAACAATTTTATGGGAAGATTTTTTTTTTACAAAACAAATGTAATCACTGAAATAAATCACCTTAATAGAAGACTTAGCACTATCTATATAATTGGTTTGAAATAAATTTTAATGGCCTTTAGTCCACAGTAACGTTGAAAATCACAAGAAAACACTCGAGCCAGAAGGGGGCAAGTACCGTCTCTTGCCCACAGAACAGTTTTATTACATATTTTTAAGCGCATGCATACCTTAATTTGGAACAATTTAAAAAAAATTGTGTGCTCATCTTATTAAAAAAAAAAAACTAAATTAAATTAAATTAAAAAAAAAATATTCAAAAACCGGTAAGGTTTTTGAAATATTGAATTTTTAAAACAATTGAATTTCATTACACAAGTATAAAGAAAAAATCGCCATTTTGAGGTAAACAAACTTTTTCCTAACGGAATAGTTTGAATTTTTATTGCAACCACCATATTTTTTTTACACGAACCCAATACTTGCACCTCGGAAGCAAAATAAATAAATAAGTTTTACGATGACTTTTTTTTTTCTTCAAAATTTTAGGTGGCAATCATGGCCATATCTAATATTTGCAACCAAAGCTTTATAATCACCATTTTTTTACAAAGTAATAAAGCTTATATTTGTTTAAGTACCTATAGGTATACCTTGTTAAGTAAGTACAATATCAGGAAAGTTAAGTTCAACTACTTTAAAAAAAGTTAAATTAAGAGGTTCAAACTTCAAATACTATAAAAGCTTTTTTTTTGGCATGCTCTTCTCTTATCTTATCTTAAGGTGTGAAGAGTATACATAACATAGTTGCATTGAGTAAAGCTTATAAAATGTCGTTTATTTTTTTTTTTATAAAACTCAATACGAGTAGGTAATAAAAGTTATTTAGATAACCATCCTGGGAACTTAAAAAATAATAAAGTCTCATAGTTATGTCTACAGAGGGGCTTTATCATAGTAAAAATTTATTAGTGAAAATAAATTAATAACTTAATAAAATCATCGCTTCAAGAACATCTTTGTTCAAACATTATAAGAAAAATTAAAGTATGAGAAAAAAGCATATATATACCTACCGTGGGACTCATGATGAAGGTTTTTAAGCATCGCAGCTTTCGTCTCTGAATGCAAAGCATACACAAATAATTCACTCTCGTACAGAGAAATCCTAAGGGCCAGCTGTAACGTGGTTTAATATTTAATCCGTGGTTCAGTAATTTTAACTCGCTGATTTAATTAAAGTTCAACGATTAAGGTTCAAGTTATGTGCTAATAGCCAATTAGATGACTGAACCTGATCCATCGAGATTAAATCAATAAATGAACCGTTATTGTACAACTGGCACTAACGATTCCGCATCCGCATTGTAGATATTTAAATACTAAAAAACTTAATTCTTAAGCCAACAAATCGATATTTTTTTATAATTTTTTCCGTTAGTAAGGTTTGTATATTTAAAAAAACAGTCTTATCTTCTAAACTACATTATGTGACTTAATAGATTAGTTTTAAATAATATATTAAATTAAAGGTATACGCAGCCGTCGTTAATGATATTTTTTTTGTTGGTATTAAAAATAAATAAATAAATTTGGTGGCACAACGGCTCATGAAGAACCAGGGCCTAGTGACTTACAACTCTCAACCATTCCTGTTTGCGTGTCTGCAGGAATGGAGGGGACCTTCATTTTACTGCCAAATCCGAACGGCTAAGGTACTTTTCTGTGACAGGAGATACTCTTGGAAGATTTGTCATTTCCTCGCAAGAGGTAGTAGCTCCGAAAAAAAACTTAAGGCGGAAGCGGCTGGTATTGAACCCCAGACCTATGGCTTGACAACATACCTAACATATTATGTACATATGTAAGCATAGCTACTAGAAGATAAGTTTTCGAACTCGAGATTTCAATCAGTATGCAGTTTCGGGTTTGCCATGATTTTCCCACCTTTTCCATCAAAATTTCTAAATTTTCGGCTCCGTAGAGGTTTAACCTGGTTCAATAGAAATTTAACAAAAAAAAAATCACATGCAAATCTGAAGATTTTCATCCGAATTATGGGCGTACGAACTAACAAACGCATTCATTTTTATTCATAAAGAAAGATGATTCTTTAATAATCTATTTTAAAATTCATAATTAGTAAAGAATAGCTTTCTACGAGTATTTTTGAACTTATTCAAATATTCTAAATACTTCAATTACTTAATAATTATATTTTAAATGAAAAAATGTTAAGAGTCGAAAGTATACTAGAAAAATATAAATATTGGCAAAAGCCTGACATGCAGTTTTTTTAGAAGCTCTATGTTGGTTACAGGACGTGCGAAGTTTAATCAAAATGGTTAGATCCGTTTTTGGAAAAAAAAAATGGTAAAACAGAAATATTTTAATGGCAGCTAGGTACCTCGTCTAGATGAACTAATTTAAAAATTTGAATTTCTCCTCTATAGGAAATCTAATAAAAATGCTCTGTACTAAATTTGAAGCAAATTGGCTCAATATTTATTCCTAGGAATAAATTTATCTTGCTGTGAATTAAGCAGATAGATTTATTCTCAGGAATAATTTTAATTGACTATTGAAAAACTAATTTTTGCTCTATCTGAAAATTAAGTATTAATTGACTGCCCAACTGACTATTAAAAAATTGGCCCTTAGCAGTTTAAATAATTATCTATCAATTGTAGATATGTAGGAACAAAGTAAAATTTTGCAACACGTATATAGATATTATTAAGTTATGAGTCTGACTCATTGAAATTACGCACCTCATACTGTTTTTTACGGAGCCAATTATATTATTGATTTTAAAAGATTCCGCACTAACTAATGTTTTTTTGTTTCTTATCTGAGCATATTTTATTTTTTTTTATGATTTTTGTTTTGCTCGATTTTGTTATTGAAAACACAATTACTATCATACATGACAAATCTAATAAATAGAACACGATGACTTCGTAAGATTAGATATTTCAACCTATTTATCAATTTTATCGAAAGAATTCGCATGCGGTGATGAGTAAGTATGTGTTTGTCGAAAAAAAAATTAAGTATACCATAATAATTACACGACCAAAAATTCTAATCGCAATAAGTCAAAGTAATGCTAGGTTTCCACCTATCTTTTGGAATTGATAAAAGACGTTATTTGACAAGATAAATTTTTGATACAAAAAAAAGCCAATCTTTCCCAAAAAAAAATTTACTTTTTCCTATTTTTGTTTCCTGTATTTTTAAAAGACGTCTTTTGATAGTGAAAAAAATAAGAAAAAAATAATAAAACCTAGTAAATTGATCATCGTGACAAAACTGCATTTTATTTTTTGGAAGGCTATTAAAAATAGAACTATAGAATAATATTATATATTTTTTTTAATTTCATGAATAAGAAATGTTTTATCAGAATTTTAGTACCCAGCATTTGCAGAAGTGAATTATTAATTCAGAAAAAAACAGGAAAACCGAATAAAAAAGTTCAACTTTCATTTTTTATTAAAATAAAAATAAATTAAAAATATTTTTTACTTAGGTATACAAAAACAGTAACTTGGTCCCACATTAAAAAAAAAAACTTAAATAGGTACATAGATTAGGTATATCCTATATCAACAAAAAATTAATCCACATCAATTTTTCGAAAAGATCCTTCTGCTCCAAAAACACTGTCAAAATTAATAGGCTTTCCTACACGTAGTTTTTCATCAGTCTTATATTGAGCATCTTCCTTAAAGAATTCTCGATGTGCCACGACTTTTTTAGCCCAGTAATTTGTGATTTCCTCAAACGATCCATTTTCACCACCATATTCCTTTGGTAAATATTCTTGAGGTACAGTTTGATAAAGCTCCTGTATATTTTTCCCATGGACTATCAACTATAAATATGCGTATACATTATTTAAATTCTATAATTATAGAAATTACAAAGAACACCATTTGATCAAACTTACTCTTTGCTGCATTTTTACAGGCATAAGCGATTTGATTGAATTGAAGACTGTCTCAAAACCAACAGGAGTATTTATAAAATGTGCACTGCGCAAGCGCAATGGCAATGCTTCCTCGGTGAAAACAGAAAATCTTTTCATAAATGAAGGATTCAATTGAAAGAAATGAGCTGTTGTTACATCGGTGAAATCTAATATTTGAACATATCCGCTTATGACAACATTATCATCTTCTTCCATTACGATTTGCTGCAAAGCTGTGCTGGCTCGCATAATTTCTGAAAGGTTGTATTTATCAGCAGCATAGGCACCAAGACGAAGGATCAAAATTCTGGGACCATCTTCACCGAGAGGCTTTGGTAGAAGCGATGTTATCCTGAAAAAATAAAAAAACAAATATTTTTGTAACTACAGTGTCTACAATACAAAACATTTAAAAAAAATCTTAGAACTAGAAATAACGGTACCTATCATAAATAAAAAAAAAATAAATAAATAAATTTGGTGGCACAAAAAAACTTTTTAAACTTTGTTTAACGCTGTTTTGAAATTATCGTGTTGGTTCGAAAAAAATTAGAAGTTGTCAAATCATTTATTTCTAATTATCAATTTTATTTTTAACAATTTTTACTTGGTCTTTTATATAGGTATCGGAGTTGTAATCATAATTGACACTACGATGATGAAGAAGTCCGAAAAAGTCCGTATATTTAGTAGGTCTGTGCGTCCAGTGTCATTTGAGCTAGAGCCTAAACGGGTGGACCGATTGGCTTCAAAATTGGTACAGAGCATTTTTATCTGATTCCTTAAAAGGAAGATTTAAAGTTGCTACTAATATACTTTCGACTTTTTAACATTCTTTCGTTAAGCTACTTTCGATAGAGCAATACTATCGCATGGTAGGTTGATGTATTCAATAAAAATAAAAACTTCCTTAATCATAAAAGAGATCTAGGCGCACGGTAGTGCTCCCTGCCAAGACGAACCAAACGAGCCGGTGAGCACTATACCTATATTTTCTCGATATGTTTCGTCATATTTTCAAGCCCTCATAACTTCGGTCTGGATAGAGCTAGAAAGCTCAAATTTTAGATGCAGTCCGCGGACTTATAAAACACACCAAATTTTACATTTCTATATTTTTTGTACATAGCCTTGGATTTTATTAATACCAAAAAAACGTCGATTTTGTCATTGACCACTCACTCATTAAAACAGGGTACTTCCCGAAGTCATTGAAAGCTGAAATTTGGAATGTAGGCTACGATTTACACACAAACAACAAAAAAATTAAGAAATCTATAACTTTCACCCTTCAACACCCCAAAAATTGGGGTTCATAATAAAACCTCTAAAACAACAACAATTTTCACAATCACACAAATCAATGCATATAACCCGCATATATACTACCTATAGATTTAAGGGTTGTTTTTTTTTTATTTTTGTACTCACAAACACGGTATCGCTATTACGTATCCTTGGAAAGTATATGTACGTATTATATTCAGGGGTGTGCGATAGGAAAAAATTATGAACTTTTATTTTTCGCTTCGGTCAAAAATAAATTAAATGATTTTACATTGACGGCTCATGTTTTTTAAGGTTTATTTACCTTAATTATTGCGAATTTAAAAATATACGCGTTACTTTTACATACAGAATTGCTTAATAAATATCTAGGTAGGTACATAGGTATATTATTTTCATGTTTTTGTTCTTTGCTAAGAGACTTAGCTCAATATAAATGTTTAGGTATGTAGGTCGTTATTTAATTCCTAGATTTTAGGCGAAGTGGTTAGGTAAAGTAGTTTCACTGGAAGCAGGATCTCACCGTAAAGTATTTAAGGGAGGTTCAGTTGCTTTTCTTACGGTGATCCTACAAAAAGTAATGAAATCCCACCAAAAACATTTCATGTAAAATAGGTCGCCAAGACTCACAAGTTCATAACGCTTTCGCTATACACTCTACGAAACATAACTTTCTAAGCCCTAACTCTACAAACCCTATATCGTGGTCAAAAATTATAGCTTGGCCGTTTCCCATAGATTTATTGCAAAATGAGGTCTGTCATGCAAAACTTCTAAGCATATGAAACGACTAAGCCATAATTTTTGACCACAATAGAGTTTGTAGAGATAAGGTTTGGAGAGTTAGGTCTGGTAGAGTTTGGGGCTTGGCTTTTCATGAGATCTCAAAACTTTTTCATATAGCGAGAGCGTTATGAGCTTGTGAGTCTTGGTGACCTATTTTACCATGAAATGTTTTTGGTGGGTGTTGTATACACATAATGTGGAAACATGTCGTCGAATGAAGATGAAATAAATAAAATGTTTCTTTGAATTTTAAAGATTGAGTGTATTATAAATACAAATAATTAATAATACCTAATAATTATGTATCCGTTTATTTATCCATATAATAAAATGAAGAACACCTTAATTTAATAAAAAAAATCTTCTTAAATTGTTTTCAGATCTAAAAAAGTAGGTAGATAGACCATATAATTTCATTGACAAATCTCATTTTTTGAGCAAAAAAATAATTTTTTTTAAGTGTATAATATTTTGTAAACATTTATAAGAACAAAAAATGGTAGGTTCACCATTTGTGAGTATTTATGTTTTAATAAAGAATTAAAAATTAAAAAATCGACAAAATCTGTTTCTCATTAATTTTTTTTTAAGAAGAAACTTTCCAAAATATATAGTTTCAAAATGTTATCCCCAACATTATCAATATATGGCCATATTGTTCGCGAAATTTTATTTGTTTTTATGTCTATACCAGCTGGTTTAAAGCAAGCTGAAATCGTCAATAAGACCAAATCACAAAGCACAATTGTAAGTCCCCTTTCATACGAAAAAACAAGTTGCTAATGGATTTTCTTTTGACGTTTTCTTTTAATCTCCCTAACAATCTCTTGTACCTTTCACACGAAGAAACAAAATCGGAATAGATTTGCTGTACTTTCCTTTTAAACTACCTTGGTTGAACGCACATAAACGTAGTGTAAAGAGGAACGTCAAAAAAATCTCATGAATTTGTTAACCGAGGAGATTTTGTTTACCCCTCTTTCTTCCTGCTCTTTTCGCCTATGAACTGAATGTTGCTAGAAACTCAGTTTCCCCTTTCGCTTTCTAAGCACACCGGCAACAAAACTTATTTCTCTTATTTCGTTGTATTTTTATTTGAAATTCTTCCGCTACCAATGCCAAAATTGATAGATTTTAGCTACTCGTAAAATTTATTTGAAGATGATTTTTGTGCAGGTAACAGCTTCCATTTTAAAACTATTTCGGTTAATTTTTATTATTATTGTTGTCCCTGCTTCTCATATCTGAAATTGTTCACCTAAATATATGCCTATACACTACAGTCGTGTTTAAAAAAAAAAACGTTGCCTAACTTTAGACAACCGTCTAAGTTACAAATATTTTTAATTGTTTTATAAAGTTATCTTATTTTTTTGATAACTTCCGACAGCGAAATCGATTGTCTAAGCCTTGACTTAATGATATTTTTTTTTTTTGTAATATATTTCCAATTAATTTGAACTATTTAGACACTATTTAGACTCTGTCTAACTAGACAGACTAGACAAAAATCTTATTTACGATATGACAGTATTATTGGCCCTTAGGGCCATTTGCTGAAAAGAAACTATAATATTTAAGTTCAACATAAGAGCTTATGTGACAGTTTATGCTGAGAAAAAAGTCAAGCATAAGCGCTTAAGTTGAATAATAAATATTTAAATTTCGTTTTAGCAAATGGGCCTAAAACTCATAAAGAATAAAAATAAACAAAAAAGACACAAATAAAAAAGATTCAACATGATCAATTTCGCATTGAATATTTACATTTCAAATTAATTTTAACAACAACCACAAAACAAAACAAACAAAAAATAAACAAAATGCCATAGTATAATTTTATGCTAATTTAACTGTGTGAATTTTTAAAATTTCGTTTAAACCGGATTAGATGTTTTATATAGTAGATTTTTAAGTATACACAATAATTAAATTTTCGGTGTTGTATAAAATCTGATTAAATCTGAGTAAATAATAATGTCGATTAAGCTATACGTCTCTCTCTATTAATTAAAATTGCAACTTCATGCAGAAACAATTAGTAAGAATTAATGGTTTTTTTTATCGCGAAAAGATTTTATACCAACTCACCCCAATTGAAATAGTTCTTGAACTCTAGCATCTTCAACATTTCGACATGTCAGCGCACTTTCATAAATCGTCCGCAGTGTATAATATTTGTCAATTTTATCCTTGGCTTTCTCAAGACTAAATTTGCATCCTCGCAAGAATGTTACAATGAATTGGTCATCTGTGCGTGCTGTCAAATGTGGTTGTTTTTCAATCCAAGTTCGCAAACTGGCTATATCCTCGCTTAGTCTATCTGGAACTTCGTGTAGTTCGACTATAGCCTTCGACTGTAGCTTATCACTTAGTGGTCGTATATTTGGCATGATTGACTGCAGGCAGACCACCGTCCACAAATAAATAAAAAGAAAAAAAAGAATATATATGTTTCAATTTCACTTAAATCACTTTGGCGTGTGTTCATTCGTTTCGAAGAAACCCGACAAGTTTATAGGTAATTCAAATTAAAAAAAAAAAAAGTAGGTATATCCTCATGGTTTTAATTTCTTTCTGACAACTTTGATCGCCGCAAGTATATAATATGATTAGAAGAAGTGACTTTAGACAATTTGGTGCGATAGGAGATTAGTGTTACCTTAAGTTCTTTTAAATGCTGATTTTGGTTAAACACTCTTGTCCCATTAATGCTGAGCCGCTTTCGTGATTGTCCTTTCTAACACCCCAACGAGAATGACACAAGGTTTTTTTATTCAATGTAGAATAGGCACGCACTTATCTACTTTCAAATGAATACAAGTTCAAATAACTCTATTTTGGCACAGATAAGATAAAAACTTAAACCTTATCAATGAGTAGGTAGGTAGCTTTTAATTATTTCAACCTATGCTCATGCAGATTGGGAGTACTTATAAACGAGTATATAAGTATTATTTGTATAGAAGCGTCTGATTAGATTTAGCATTAGTTCTCTAAGGTTAACACTGACTAACTGACATGAGTTGTATTTATAATTATTATAGCGATAGATAGGTAGGAAAAAAAGGAAAATATCCAAGATTGATAGGGTGGTACAAAATAAGTATTGTTTTGTATGTTTGATCCTAAAAGTAGGCTACATAAAATTATAGTGATTGGACAAAATAGAAATGGTGGTTTTTGGCTAAAATTTGGATGCGATCTTCATATCAAAAATAGTTTATTTAAAAATATCTTTTTAATTATTATTAGTCTTATCGTGCTGTATAATATACTTATAGACAAGATTCTTTTCATTACCTATGTTCAATAAAAATTTTTACCTTTTATTATCGCACCAATATTTACCGCATATCTGCTACTTTTTCCTCATAAAATATTAATCCATAAAATAAATAACGCATCAGTTTCACCTATACTGTTTTGATGATCCTTGTTTGTACTTGAGGCTGCTTAGCTGCTCAGATTGTTATAGCTGATTGTGGAAAGGATTGTATACCTTAAAAAAAATTGAATTAATAACAGAATCACAGCTGTTTGAACTAGCGGCTGTGAAGATGGATAGATTTATTGCTTAAAAAAAAAAAAATTCATTAATCACTTATATTGACAGGAAAACTTTTAAAATTGAATTAGCATTTGGCCGCAAAATCCCTACCACACCTATACATTTTTACTTGCAATATAGGTACAACAGGGCAAGTTTTTGGATTCGTGCAAAAAATAGAAGTCAAGACAGCAATCAGACTTGACATTAAGATGATAAAAAGCACGAAAAAAAGTGGATACTGCTATTCCGTCTGTCTGGAACTGAATGTCTGCCCACAGCCTACAGCCTAAACCAATGAAGCGATTTTCTTCAAACTTTGAATGTGTATAACACTTTTGGGTGATTTCCTATTGGAAAATCGAGATTTTTTTTAGCTAACAAAATAACGTTCCTTGCCATACAATCGTTTTGAAAAAAGTCATTTATCTCAAAAACGGCTTTTTTAAATTTTGAGAAAAAAAAATTACCTGCCAGCCACAGAACCGTTTTTTTTTTTTTTTTTATTTTCGACTTTCTCGTTAACCGCTCAACCAATTCTGATCAAAATTTTTACTCAGAAAGTCCTATCAACTTTGAATACTACTACATACATATATTTTATAAATAATATTTTTTGGATTTCAAAAAAGTTCAATTTTTTTTTGAAAAATAATTTTTTTTTTTTAACTATGGTTTAAGTTGAATATTATCATATTCCTTAAAATAGAATACAATTTTTTTTTCTAAAAAATTTCAAGAAATTTTTTAATATGTATAAGATTCAATAAAAAAAAGTGCGTATACGTACGAGTGCACCACTATTTAATTTTTTTTTTATAATTGACGCGCATTCAAGGGGTTTTTTGGTACTCTTCATATGTCAGCGACACAGTAGGAGCACTAGGTAAGGAGGGGATTTAAAAGGAGATGTTGGTCTTTCCGAATATCACAATGAGAGGGAAAGTCAGAGCTTGGAAGAGCATTCCACATTCGCATAGTACGGTTAAAGAACGAATCACTGATTTTGACAGTACGACCGAAATTGGGCTAAAAGGAAAACTGATGAGCATTCCGAGAAGCGCGAACATTATGGTTAAATTGTTTAAGGGGAAGAATGCAACTGACTATTTCGCTAGAGCACTGACCCTAGAAGTAACGATAAAAGAGAGAGCGACAGGAAACGTTACGACGATGTTCGAGGGACGTAAATGATTCTATAATGTTCCTAGGTATCTCCAATCATTTTATAGGCTCGTCTTTGAATATATTGTCGAAGAGGTTTAAGTAAGTTGAATGAATATGATCTCTCTATGGTTTTTCGGGATCAAGTGATTTCGGTTACAGAGGTTCGAAACTAAAGAAATCCTGATACGTAACCGATTACCAATTAAGGGGGCGCGCGGGCGCCGTATGGCAGACATGGCGCGCTGTAACGCACTTTTTATCGTATTCGGACAATTATTATGTAAATTTTACACGAATTTTAACTCGCGGACCAACCGCATTGTATACAGGGTGTGCCTTAATTCTATCTCTTCACAATTTTTGTTTTTTCAAAAATTTTTACTTAAAAATTTAATTTTTCATCAAATTAAAAAAACTTTATTTAAAAAAATGAATAAAAGAACTGAATTAAGCTAGAATGAAAGGTATAGAATATACAAAATTAAATAATTGCTTGTGCTTTTATTGATTTTTAATAATTTCTTTTTCCATTTGAAGTCAATTTTTTAGATATTGATGTTTTATTCTCCGATTAAAGTGTGAAATAAAATTAAGTTTTATATTTTGAAATTAAACAATAATTTTATTAATTATATAATTTAACAACATTAAATTTTAAATAAATAAATAAAAAAGTGACGCGTTTCGGAATCTATTCCATCTTCGGGCTTTTATCAAAACTTTTCTTTAGATCGATCCACATGAAGTTTCTTCTAAAAAAAACTGCTTCGTGGTGGCAAGACAGCTCATTTAGAATCAAGTTCTAGTAACTTACACTGCCGTGTTAACTGAAACTGACGTATCTGACATTTTTGTCGATTTTTTCAGTTCAGGCCAAGTTTGAACTCCTTGGGATGGTTTTTATTGACAACTAAAGCTGTATATCGCTTTTTGAGCAGTCAACTAATCGAAACGTATGCTTTTTTTTCATTTTATTAAAAATATTTTTATAACTATTAAAAAATTGGCAAAGATAATTTCTATAATCAAAAAAAAAGTAGATACCTCATTTTCAGTTAACACGGCAGTACAACTCTAAACCACTCCTCAAGTGTGTATTATTTGCTTTTTGAGTTATAACTTTATAAAATAACTTTAAACTCTAGTTAATCTCACTTCTGAAAAACTGAGCCATAAAGTAATACATATAAGAAATTATTTTTGGTATAATAAGTTATTCGATAATTATTTTATTTATAGTAATATTGAATTGCACTTTATTCTGTCTAATTAAACAATGTGAAATGAATAGTTAATGAGATGCAAATTTCTTAGACTGGCATTTTAAGTCGTGATTTGCTGGTTATTCAGATTTATATAAAATACAATACTTCTATAAAATATTTATAGGAAAGTGAAATCTTTAAATGTATGGTATGCAAATCGTCCATTAAAGTTATGTTTATTAATTTTTAATTGATAAATAAATATCTTAATTATCACAACAATTGATTTGATAGTAAAATTGTGAAACAGATACCAAAAAGCAATTATTATTTTTCAATGTTTAATCAATTCTCTGATAATTATTCCTACATCCATATACAAAGTATAAATATATAGTACGTTTTGGGTTAAAAATTTGCCGACTCATATACGTAATGTATCATAGCTAACATGAATGTCTTTCTTTTATCTACAAGTAAAGCAAGAACAGTCAAATCTACTTATCTGAACTACGCTTGACTGAAAAATTCGGCATTGACTTAATGCAAAATGTTCAAAGCAGCATTTTCAGCTCTTTATTATTGGTTTGCTTTAAAAGATAGGGAGCCCCAAAATTTACAAAAAATAAATCATCTTTCTTTATCTTTTGCGAGTTTTAAATGTTTTTTGGAAAATTTGCAGCTTCTTATCTTTTGATTTAACAATAATTTAGAGTTGAACCTTAGACAAAAACAAATCGATTTAAAAAATAAAACGGTTTTTATGGTCCTTTATTGCGCAATCATAAGAAGCAGCACGACCCGAAAATGTAAATTTTTTTTCTTTTTTTTGAACATTGTCATTTTCTTTGAAAATTTTTTTGAGCCTATTTAATGTTTTTTTTTCGATAACTTGTTTATTAAGACGACCTCAAAGTCTTTTTTCACCATTCTACATTTTTTTAGAAGAATATATGACTTTGAATGGAAAAACAGACTTTTGACTTTGACTACCAATATCTTCACAAGGAATGGCGGCATGGAAAATGAAAAGGTAGTTTTAAAAACTGGAATTAATGTTCTACAAGATTTTTTCAAAACTTTATAACGATTAATTTTTTTGGTTCTTTACCGCTACGTTCAGAAAAGGTAAAAAAAACGACTGTTTAAAGACTTTTTGTAAATCTTTTACTGCTTTACAAATATTGATTGCAGGACTTAATTTCACAAGACATTTTAAAGAACTATAGACCGCCAATATTTCTGTAAAATTTTAAATTAATCCATTGAACTGTTTTTACGTACCGAATGATTAAAGTCGTAAAAACCAATTAAAGGAACAAATTGGGCGGTTCATAAACAATGTGAAATTGTCATCAAAATGGAAACGAAAACAACATTTTTCTGCACACTTTTTTCACAGTTTAGCGTTAGTTACAATACTGATGAGATTCTAATGAGGAGCAAAACATCTTTTCGAGATTGAGCAGTACCTAAAAACAACATTTTCTAAAATTTCTCAATACAAAAAATATAAAGCTTTAGAATGTTTTTTTTTTCATCTCAATATGACCACTTTTCACAGAGATACAGCTCTTTAAAAAAGACTAAAGAAAACTAATTTTTTTTTGTTCCTTTAATTGTTTTGACAAGTGTACCTATATTTTAAGACTTAGACTTTAAAAAAAAATAAAATTCAAAGTCCGAGCTATTTAAATTAATTATGATTTAAAAACCTATAGTTTGACTGCATACCAAAATATAAAAAACAATATTTAAAATAAAATCATAAAACTTAAATTGAGTCATTTATCGTCAAAAAAAAAATTATATACAAACTATCGATAGCAAAGTGATAATTCATGCAAGCAATGCAGTCGGTACCTATTATCCTTAGTGTTAAAAGCTCCGAAAATTTTCTGGAATAATTAGCTTTGTAAGTTCGTATTACAAAAGTTCGTCGTATTTACCTGTTATTCGCTTAGCCATGTTGCCAGTTTTCCATCCAATCTTATCCGGAGTTTCAAAAAAGCAGGTCTTTCATGTTCATAAAGACGTCCCAATGTTATCGCAAAATTAAAAAAAAAAACAGATGTTTTCCTTTTACAAAAAAAAAAAACAAAAAAAAAACAACATTTTTTACAATTAGGTCTCCACATATGTTCTTGACTTTATATGTACCTACATTGTATTTACAATTGTGCCATGCACCTTCAATGTTAAGCCACTTTGTAAAACATTGAACCATATAAGATTAAGTAAATACGAAATACATTCGTGGATTTCATGTTTGCTATGCTCCCAAAGTCAACAAAGGCGAAGAATCACTGAAAAAAATCAATAAAAGTATCTCTAAATCAACCTTCACAAATAAATATTGGTCTCTTATCTCGCAAAAATGAAGACGATTGAAGGTAAACCATTTCGATGATAGCTAGCGCCCTTTATCATATCTTAAAAGATAAACAATAATTTTAACAACACTTAAAAAGAATTTTCAAGACATCCTTTTATGATTTGGGAATGATATATAAATTTAAGAATTTTGCAAATTCAAAAATAAACACAAATTTTTATTAAAAAAACTTAATCTAACAGATTAGGTACATATATATCTTATATAATTACATAACAAAAAAACAAAACGATTTTTAATCGAATCTAAGTTTCCTAAACGAATTCCTTAATCCAAACAAACTACTTGAATTGGCTTCACATTTGATTTTACTCTCTTTGAGTTTATTCTTGATTCCGAAATTCGCGCCATCTTTGAAATATTCTCGATAGCTCAAAAACTTCTTCTCCGTCGATGCAATAATATCTGCAACAGTTCCATTTTCTCCACCATACTCTATGGGTAAATACTTCTTCGGTACTTGCTCGCAGAGTGTTTCACTTTTAGTGTTGTGATGTACAAAAATCTTAAAAAAAAAAAAATATCGATCGTAATTTTCACCACACACATCACTAACCAGGTGGTCTTAATTTTTGGATAATTACCCTTTTAGTTACCTTCTCCGGTAAGATCGCCTTTAAGCTCCTGAATCCAATTTCGCACGCTGGTGGAACATTTATAAAATGAGTTCCCTTGTGTCGCATTGGATTAGCTTCGTCAGCGTATAGTGAGCACTTTCTGAGTAGATTTGGATGAAGCTGTAAGAGGTGACTCACACCGACACCTTTCATATCCATAATCTCAATATAACCACTTATAACAGAGTTATCATCTTCAAGCATCATAATTTCACCAAGCATTACACCGAGGCGAAGGACATCGGTAAACTTGTAAATTTTTGTATCGTAGATTGTGGCGCGAATTATATTGATGCAGGGTCCCTCATCGTCCTTTGGTATTGGAAGTCTCAATATAACTCTGTAAATGCGGGAATTCTTATGGTAACTGTTTTTTTTTTTTTTTTTTTTTTTAATTTGGCAACTCACCCCATTCGGATAATTTCTAAAAGCTTTTCGTCATCAACCAAGCGATTATTAAATACCTCAGGTATTCCAAGTTGAAGGCTATAATACTTTTCCAATTTTGTCTTTGCTTTCTCGACGTTAAATTTACATCCCCTCAAGAAAGCCACCAAAAACTGATCCGAAGTCCTTGAACGAAGATGAGATTGTTTTTGTATCCATTCTCTCAAAATCCTAATGTCACTTTCCAAACGGTCTGGATTTTCGTTTAATTCATTTATAGAACGTTTTTGTAAATTTGGAGGCAGCGGTCTTAATTCTATCATAGCTTTATTGTTTTTTTTTTTGCGCTCAAATAGAAAAAAAAAAAACTAATAGAATTTCACCACCGTAAATCTTCTTACAAGATTTATTGTAAATCGCGTTTTTCTATCTGTATAGATCTTAAACTGATGGAGATGGAGAAAATGCTTTATGCATACCTTTCGCGTGTCGTGACTTTAATGAGAATGACAAGTAAAAAACTATACGATGTTCACTAACCCACAAAAACAGTACCTACCTTTCTACATAAACCCCCGCTATCTCGCTATCTCATGCTTTTATATGGAAGTGACTGGTTTTCCAACCCTCCTCTTGTCACACTTTGATAAGAGACAGTGTTGAGGGTGAATTGTATTTGTTTTTGGAAGCAGTAACCTCACCTGTTAGATTTAAAAGACTTTCAATGTAGGCATCGATTTTAATCTGACGGACATATTATTGTCATCTAAGTGGTATGATTTTAAATTAATGCTTCGAACAGTACTATGCTCGAGGGTAAATGCAAACGATTG
This sequence comes from Epistrophella euchroma, assembly GCA_947049315.1. NCBI lineage: Eukaryota > Metazoa > Arthropoda > Insecta > Diptera > Syrphidae > Epistrophella > Epistrophella euchroma. The sequence goes on along the minus strand of OX346248.1, from coordinate 28,209,028 downwards.
TTTCCGAAATAAGCATTAAACTTTATCATTTAGAGCGTTAACGGTGGCGCAAGTCAGTGAAGGCTGGTGATTTACTGAATTTACGTCGGTGTTATTGGAGATTTTAATTAATTATAATTTTTATAGTTAATTTTTAAGTTATTTAAAGTCCGTGTTTTACAATATTTATCATTTTTATCAGTTTTCTGTTTTGGAAACAAGTTGGCTAAATCGATTATGTTAAATTTGTACCAAAAAAAATTAGGAAGTCTAAGTAATATTTCATGTACGACTGGATTACACGAAATATCTCTTCTGGCTGAAAACAATGACAAATTAAAGATCTATGTATGTATGTTCGTTCTTTAGGGTGGCGCTGATTTTGGCAATGTTTGAATTTCTTTCGAGTAATTAAGCTGAATAAAAAAAAAAGATATGCAAAATTTTATTGAAATCGGTTAACGTTAACACGAGCCACTAAAAACTTGAAATTTTTAATACAAATTACAGGTAGATTTTTAGTCTTTTACTAAAAATTCCGTAGAACTGAAATTGTTGATAAATAGAAATGATATTAGGGAAAAATCTTAAAAACATGGTAAAGTATAAAATTTTTACATTTTATAAAATTTTTTTTACCATGAAAAACAGTGATTTTTCATTTTTTTTACATTTTTCGTTTTATTGTGGCCAGTTATGTAGATGCAGCGGGTATATTTTTTTATTATTATTTCGTGAAGTTAACAATATTATACAACTTCTATGATCAACAAAATTTAAATAATAGAGAAAATAGGGTTCCACTATAAGATTTATTGGATTATTTCCTATAACTGGGATTTTGAACAAAATTAAAATAGTTTTCACTTTATTGTTAACTCTTATTTAAAATTTGTCGATCATGTGTATAAGTATAATATAATATTGATAACTTCACAAAAAAATAAAAATATACCCGCAGCATCTTTAATCGGCCACAATAAAACGAAAAAAACTTGCTCTTGCAGTAAGAGTTTCATTGAATTTTAAAAATTGAGTGTAAGTACTATAAGTACATAAATAATTTTTTTATGGAAGCCTTAAGTTTAAAGTAGTACTTTGTAACTTTTGAGCTTAAATTGAAAAATTATTGAAAATCAACATAATTCGAAATAAATTTATTAAAAAAATATCTTTTTAAATTGTTTTGACAGCTAAAAAACTAAACCATCTGATTTCTTTAAAAAATCTTAGTTATGGAGAAAAAATTCCAAATCGTAGGAGCGGTTTTTTTTCTAAATTAATTTTTTTTTGTAAAATTTTTTAAAAATATAAAAAAAAAATAAATTGATACACAATTTTTTAGCATTTATATATGTATGTTGAAGAGACACCGGACCATATTTTAGGTAGTTGTGAAGCAATTGTGCAACAAAGACATAGACATCTGGGTCGGCACCAGATAGAGGAGAGTGAACTGCCCTCTTTAAAAATACTCCAAATACTTAAATTTCTCAAAGAAATAAATTTGGAGGAAGAGCTGTAAATGAGCAACCTCATGTGGCTCTAAATGGGGGCACAATAGATCTTGAGGTCGCAGTGCAATATAAACCCCAAGTATAATTCATTCATTCATATATGTTGAATTAAAAATTAAATTTTGAAAAAAAAATTCAATTTCAATTTATGTGGGAGGTACCGTTAATTTTGACTATAACAAAAAATTTTCTTCAAAATTTTTAGATAGGTAATGTTAAAAAACCGCTTGGTACCAAGTTTCATAAAAATCAACCAAGTCGTTTTCGAAATATTTAGTTTTCAAAAAAAAAAAATTCAAACTGTTTTTAATAATCCAGAAAATTTTTTTTTTTTTGAAAATTTGAGTAATAATATATACTGTTTAAATTTTTCAGAAGATTCTCCATAAAAAAATTATAAAAATCCGCTTATTCCTTTGCGAGAAAAACGAAAATAAACAAAAATGGTTCTATTGGAAGTACCATTTAAAACCATTTTTTTGGAATTCAATTTTCACAAAAAGATAGCACCTACCAAACAAAATTTATCGATTTTTTTGAGAAAAATCTGTCGAACCATTTTTGAGAAAAATAAGATTTTTCAAAAATGGTTAAAAAAAATTATACGGCAGGTACCGTTATTTTTAGTCCTAAAAAGAAAATGAAAAAACATGTCTGAAAAATGTCCCAAAAACACTTTATACTAAGTTTAATTAAAATCGGCCTATGGATTTAGTTTAGACTGTAGGCGAGTACACAGACAGACAGACGGAGGGAATTGCGAGACCCACTTTTTTCGTCTTCCCTATCATCTTAATGTCAAGTTTGATCAAAATCTCGAGTTCAATTTTCTTACAAATCCAAAACATGCCATATAGTGCCTATATATCGCAAGTAAAAACAAAACAACACTGTTTGTCATCGTGATTTTTAAGTGGGTAAAAAATTTTATAAAATGAAAAAATATTTTTTTTTTATACTTAATTTACCATGTTTTTATATAATCTATAACGAGTAGATTAATATTTTATTTTGCATCTTGTACATGCAAATAAAAAAAAGAAATTTTTTTATAACAAAGTCTTAATATCCTATTTTACTATCATGATTATCTGATTTGGATCATACAGTATTTTACGGATATAAGAAACACTCATATAAGAAAAAGTCGCTTATAAGAAACTGCGTGTTTTTATTTCTTATAACTCTTATCAAATCTTATTTATAAAAGATAATCCATTCATATTACTTTTACATTTGTATATGAAAATTTTAAAGTTCAAGTCTGAAACAGACGCTATGAAGGTTAAACATTTTTTTATTCATAAATAAATACAATTTTTATTGAATTTTCATATCTAATCCGAAAGTTTTAGTTTTACTGTGTTTTTTTTTCTGTATAATTCAAAGTTTTATAATTCTTGGGTCCGAACCCTGGTCGTCGATATTCTGAAATCTAGATAACAGTCGCGTTCTCTATGCTTTAAAGAGAGCCCACAGATATTGTTTATCTTGCAATATCTGTATGGGAACAATATACGTATAGCCCAGTAAAAATATAAATTTTACTTCAGAAAAATTCGCATTTTGCTGAAAATCGTTTGAGCCCTTTGCTTTATCATTAAGAAATGCGCTGCAAAAGTTATCGAAGATCATATGCCCAAAATATATGTTTTTCACACATAGCTCTTAATCGGTACACAGTAAAACCCGGATAAGTGCCTGACCACAAATGCCTCGTTTTGATAGGTACTTATGCGGGTTAGGTACTTATGCGATAGGCACTTATCCGGGTTTTAATTTAAAAGTAGTAGTGAGATTTTCTACAATAAAGAGCTCTTAACGATGAATGCTATCGTAATAATTCATGGGATTTTTTTTTCACCAAAAGTTAGGATTACAAATGTAGGTACTAATTAAATTACATATTTTTTTTTTAAATACATGCAGCTATTTTTTACCGAAAAAAAAATCTTTAACTGTAAAAAATAATTACAATATTGCTATTCTCGGTCCTAAGCAAAATATAAAAAAAAAATGTAGAGGAATTTTCAAAAAAACGCTTCGTACCATCCATGTTTAAAGGATCTGGAGCCTATTTCACCAAACACTTTTCACTTTTGCTTTTCAAATTTGCAAAGTAAAAATATAGAAATAATTAAAGTTTTGTTAGTTTGAAAAAGTATTGTACTTTTCGTTTCACCAAACAAATAAACTTTTCAAATTATATTTAGAATTTTGAAAAGTTTTTCAGTAATATGCAAAGAGAAATTTTCATTTGCAAATAAGAGTTTGTTGTGAAAGTTTGTCAGAAAATAATAATAAAAAAATTAACCGTTTTGAGAACGAAAAAGTAAATAATAGTGATCAAAGTGGGAAATAATCTGTCGACAAAAGAGAGTTTTCGCTAGGAGGATTTCCTTGTGTAGCGAGATGTTTTGACGGTACAATGATAAACATCTATATTTACCCAATGAAAACGTGGAACATTTTGTCAGCCAGGCATGGAAAGCATGCTTCAAATACAGATAGTTTGAGGCCCAGATCGGTCTTTCTATACTGTAAACGTCTGGCCAGGTAGCTTGCAATGAATCTGAAGTTCTGCTGGTGCAATAAAAAGTCGAGGTCAATGCAGGATAGCGACCATTCCTTAATATAGTGTTTATAACACCACTAAGGACAAATATGGCAGATCTAGTGGGACAGAGATTTTTCAATGCATAATTGAACCAAATGTATCAATTTGGATCAAGTTTTACTTTCCTACTTGGCAAAATACGAAATTAAGTGAAAAGTTCTTTTTTAAGTTGGTGAAACACTCTTACTTTTCACTTTTAAAAAATAGTCTGAAAATTGAAAAGACTTTTCACCTTTTAATTTTTCAGACAATTTTTGAAAAGTGAAAAGTAAAAGTGTTTAAAAAAGAACTTTGCTTTTAAATTCGTATTTTGCAAAGTTGCAAAGTAAAACTTGATCCAAATTTAAACATACGTTTTTTTCTAAACTGCAATGCACGCTACCTGGCTAGCTAACGTTTACAGCATAGAAAGACCGATATGGGTCACAAACCATAATTGTATTTAAAGCGTTATTTGTTTGTAGAAACGAAAAGTACAATATTTTTTCGAACTTACAAAACTTTTCACTTTGCGAAAGAGAACTTTTCAATTTGCAAATTTGCGTTTGGTTAAAGGAAATTTGCAAAGTAAAAGTGAAAAGTTGCAAAGTGAAAAGTAAAAAGTGAAAAGTGTTTGATGAAATTCGCCTCTGATCGAACAAACACACACACACTCTGAGAGAATTGCGAGAATCACATTTTTGTCATCGTAAAGATCAAGTTTGATTTAAATCTCAAGTTCAATGTTTTAAACGAATAAATAACTTGCAATAAAAAATTAAGGCCTGCTGCAAAGTGCCCAACTAAAGATCTCATTAGTTACTCGACACTTATGGAAGTACTGTTGAGTATTTATTAGCAATCTGGCAAAGCTTAAAACTCACGTCTACCGTGCAGCTGATCTGTCTGGTCCAGTGACGTGCCGTGGTGCTTTTAGTAGGCTGTTCGCTATGTTTTTTCTGAAGTAAAATTATCCATTCGGGGAGAGTACCTACATTTGATAACGTTTTTTTTTTTGTAGAGTGGTCAAAAACAAGCATTTTTTACTATAGGAGGGGGGTCTATCTAGCCCCGTTTAGGAGGTATGGCCAATTTTAGAAAAAATGTTTTAAAATGAAAAAAAAAATATTAAAAAACAACGGCAACACTTACTATACAGTGTTATACCGGTTTTGAAAGCCAGAAATTTGTTCTTTAATCTTAAATTTAAGTTAAATTATTTATGTCAATAGTTTTAAAAAAATTCGCATAAAAACTTAAAATTTTCATAAAAAAAAAATATAGACCAATTTTTTTAAAATTTTGGAATGAAGTGCTAAATTAACTTTTTGTTGTCAATGCGTATATTCGGCCCTATCTAGGTAACCGTCGGAGCGGAACTCTCTCCGATTTCCTACGAATCGGAGACATTTTGCTGGCCGGAGAACTACCTCGAAGCAAAATGTCTCCGATTCGTAGGAAATCGGAGAGAATTCCGCTCCGACGGTTACCTCGATAGGGCCAATTAATTTTCCATCGAACACAAGAAACCGAATGGTTTTATGTCTTCTAGTTTTTGAAGAAAATTGAAAATACATTCTATTTGAAATTTTTAAGATTTTTTTGTAAATGAGTTTTTGTAATATTGTGACATTAATAAAATGCATAATTTATTGAGGTTTTTTTGATACCACTTTCATAAGGAAGTGACAATTATTTTTGAGGTAAGAATTTTTTTTATAAGTCAAGTCAATCGAAATTTCTCGCTACGCTCTTAAAATTACCGCCATGAAACTTATTTGTTCAAAATAGATAGATGCACAATATTGTAGTACATAATTTTTGAAAATTTTGAAATTTTTCATCACATTTACCGATAAATGTGATTAAAAAAATTATCAATTTTGGGTTTACGGCGCCTCAATTATATTTTTGTATATGAACCGTTATCAATGTATGTACATCAGGAAATGGGTTGATTTCTTACCTTTCTTAAGATACCTCTATGGAATAAATCCTCTCACTTAATCAAAAGTTATAAACAATCTAGTCAGGTTCTATCGAAATTTTTGATGATTTTTTAAGTAAAAATATCATCCCTCACTGCAACCGAGTCGTGGCGACGATCAACAACATACATTTTGTTTGTTTGTGCTTTGTTGGTACGTATGTATTGATAGGCTATTAAAGAAAAGAAAGACAAATGCGTATTTTGGAGAACTTTGGCTATACGTATGGAAATAAAGACGTTGGTAGGGTGTGCGGTGAACACCTGCGCACCTTCGAATAAACGTCACTGGTCTGGTCTGTCTAATGACACATGGTATCAAGTATTCATTCTAGAACAAAATCACATTGTAAATGGATATAACCTATTGATCTCTTAACCTAATTATGTATTAAATATAGAAAATAATTATTAAATACAAAATTGAAGTTTACCCACGAAATATACTACAAGTACCTACTACTGATACAGGGTCATAAGTTGAACGGAGACAAATCACAGTTGAATAGATTTCAAATCAAAAAATATGTTCTATTTTTTTTGTGAACTTATAATACTGTTCCAATGTTTATGCGCTGTAAACCTAACCAATCAGTAGGTACTTCACTCAGACATTGTGAAATAGGCCCTTAATGTAGAAATGTAGAATTAAAATTTAGCATAATAAGAACAATGACTACGCAACATATGCAATCATGATTCAGCTTTAAACCATTAAACGATAAATAATATTTAACTGTCAGCCTTAAGGAATTTATTAATCTAAGTAAAATAAATCATAAGAACATTACTATGTTTACGTCTCGCGCCATCATCGCCGCACCATCTCCTAATCTTAACACAATCTTATAATCCGCGATAAACCCGCTAATCGGTAATTTTATTTTTATATAATTTTCTTTAATGTTTTATTTTAATCTTATTTATTGCTATACACGTACTTAACTACTAATCGATTGTTAATTTCTTAAATGAACCATCGATACCGAAAATACTATTATAATCAATTGGGTTTTCGGAATTTCGCAGTTCCTCCGTTATTCCAAAATTGACACTCTCATTGAAGTAATCGCGGTAGCTCAGGAATTTCTTCTCCATTGAAGCTATGATTTCGGGGATAGTTCCGTTTTCGCCACCGTATTCAGCTGGCAGATATTTCTTGGGGATGTGTTCGTAGATTGTTTCGCTTCCTGTTGCATGCAGATGAATCTAAAAAGATACGTTTGATTTTTTGTTTTTGCGGCGCAAAATTAATATAGATATCAAACTTACCCTCTTCAAAGCCTTTTCTGGAAAGAAGGATTTAATTCCACGGAAACCAGTTTCAAATGCCGGTGGAACATTGATGAAATGAGTTCCCTTCTGTCGCATTGGACTAGCTTCATCAGCAAAAACAGAAAGTTTTCGCAGCAAACTGGGATGAAGTTGGAAAAGTTGATTTGCTCCAACATCTATCATATCCATAATCTCAATATAACCACTTATGACTGAATTGTCGTCCTCAAGCATCATAATTTCCCCGAACATGAGTCCAACTCGGATTACATCAGCAAACTTATATTTATCTGTATCGTAGATGGTGGTGCGAATTATATTAATGCAGGGACCCTCATCGCCCTCAAGACGTGGAAGTCTCAAAATCACTCTGAAAATAAAACAAAATTATTCATTTTCCAAGACTTCCATATAATGAACCATTTAAATCTTACCCCATTCTAATGATCTCCAACGATTGTTGATCATCAACCGAACGATTATTGAATACTTCTGGTATCCCAGCCTGAAGAGTGTAATACCTGTCGAGTTTGTGCTTAGCCTTTTCCATATTGAACTTACATCCTCTCAAGAATGCAACCAAAAATTGATCAGAGGTTCTTGATCGCAGATGAGGTTGTTTCTCAATCCATTCCCTTAGAGCTTGAATATCGTCCTGGAGGCGTTCTGGCACCTCATTTAATTCCAATACTGCACGCTCTTGTAACTTCGGAATTAACGGTCTTAATTGCGCCATAATTGCTAAGATAATCTCAAAACACTTAAAGGCGATTAAAAAAAAAAAAAAAAAAAAAAAAAGATTGTATCCAACAATCAACGATTTCTTATAGCTCCGAGCTTAACCACCTGTACTGACGTCTTCTCTACGACAACTGAATCGTATGGTCATTTTAAAATGCGTTAGAAGTAGAACACCACAATGCGACCACCCTACACGCTATGTGTACTATTAAACGCTTACTGCAGAAAACCTTAAGGTTGGATTTTAATCTTATGTCGTCAATTTGTTAAGCTTCTAGATTTTATTTTTGTCGAAATTAGGGTGGGAGGGAAGCCATATAGCATGCCTAATCGAAGATATGTACAATTGCGGTTATAAAGCCGGATTAACATTGCATGTAATACACGTTTGTTTTTGTTATTTGTATATGACACTGAGAATCACTGAGAATTGGTATCGAAACTTGTTGCAATTCATTATAGGGGTTATTCGGTTAAATTTGTATTCATTTATTGACTTGTAGTACTTTACCGTTTTAGAATCAATACGAGTTGGAGGGATTTTTGTTTTGCACACGACAATTCAGCTTAATGGTGTATAATTTAAATGCCTCATGTGAGAAAATGACAGGGATTATGGGTTTTGTTAGTTCGGGCTTTGTTAGAGGGCGGTAAAGTTTCCACGACCGAACAACGTCGACGGGGTTTAATGATCGTTTTTATTTGTTACTATTTTTTTTTTATTTGGCATTTTGTTGTTAAGTTTTTTCATTTGGCATTTAATTGTTTTTTTTTTTTGCATGAAATTTAAGGGCATACAATTAATGGATGAGTTAAAAAAAAAATTAAAGGTCATTGACCTTTACCTTCCATTTTTGGTTTATAAAAATTTATAAAAAAAGAATCTATGACTGAAACTAGCTGACCTTTTTGGAGGGTTCAGTAAACTTTCAGACGGCATAATTATTTTTTGTAAATTCCACAAATGAGATGCTAAAAATCTCAACAACTGTGAGAAAAATATAAATTTTAAATATTCATATAAAAATCTCTATGGCTGACCAATTAGTGAAACCATCTGACATTTTATAGGGATTAAGTAACCTTTCAGATGGTACACATTTTTTTCCAGTATCCCAAAAATTAAGTGCCAAAAATCACAGATGAACCTGAAAAACTTTGACCCTGGATTAAAAATTTTCTAAGCCTGACCAATTTCTGAAAATATCTGACCTTTCATGTCCAATTACTGTCCCTTTTGTTCCCTTAATTTTGTTTACAAGTGTATTTTAATATATTTACCAAATAAACACACTATATGGAGATAAAAATTGAAAAATTAGGCCCAAAAATTCGGAAGGTCGTGAAAACAATTGGAGCTTGCTCGACTTTCAAAAGAAACATTAATAATTTAATCAATATCATATGTGGAATGAAGTTCGCCGGGTCAGCTAGTTTTTAAATTAAAAAAAAATTATATAAAAATACACAAAGTAATTTCAAAAGAAAGACTATAAAAAATAAATACATACATATTTATATGTAAATAGTCTCAAATAAAAAAAATTAATTAGATTTTTGTATTATAAAAAATATGGTTCATAAAGATTTGAAATTCATGTGGTCACTCGGGCGTATGCGCACTTTTTTATTTTATTGAATCTTTAACAAATTTTAATATTTTAAGATGGTTTATGTTGATTGAAGAAGCTTTTTTAAGAAATTATTTTTCTTATTAAAAAAAAAATTGGGCAATGTGCGGAGTACGCGGGCAAACACTAATTCAATTTAAAAAAAAAAGTTCTCCTTTCAAGATAAATTTTTGTTAAAGCGGCAAACTATCCATCTCCACAGCTATTGATACTGCAAACAGCTGTTATTATGATTTATTTTAATTCTATTCTCTCAAGACTTAAGACAACCCTATCCATAATCAGCGGGGAAAAACACAATCTGAATAGCTGCAACCTTAAGTAGGTACAGGCAAGAGCATCCCAACAGTGATGGTGAAACCGCTGTGTTTCTTTGATTAAGTAATATTTTATGTCAAAGCTGTTTGACGAAATTCTGGAGAGGGGAAATAGCCCAGGATGACACAAAACTTAACTACGCCAGAGAACGAGTTGAAAATTATCCATATAAATGATATAACATGTTACTGTAAAACACCGAAATTTTGAAATTCTAGATTTTGTAATAAGCAACATTTTAATTTGAAAATGTACGAAATATTTTATTTTCATAACTTTGTTCGTTTTTTTTTTTCATTAATTCTCATAATCATAAAATTACAGTTTTGTTGTTTTTAATTTTCATTAAAAATACAAAAATCACACATACAGAATTTTGAATTAAAGAATCTTGAATTTCAAGAACTTTGAGCTTACAGAATTAAAAAACAAAGCTAAATTTCTTTTTTTTTTTTTTTTTTTTTTGTATTGTATTATTTGTACTAGAATGTCAGTTTATTAGACTTGACCATTCTTTATTCCGTCAATTTCATTGAATTTTGAACAACAACAACAACTTAAACGTGCTACCACCAATTGCTTACGAATTAATTTTGGGTATTTTAATTCGTTTTATTTTTGTTTGGCTAGAGATATAGCTATTTCAAGGGGTGCCAAGCCCTATCATCAGTCTCCTTTTATAGTGGTGCTGAGCTTTAATCCAATTTTATTTGAAAAACTTTCTACACATCATGCGGTATTTGAAGCCGCGCATCAGATTTGCTCAGTCTTCGGAGCTGTGTACCCTATGTACTATGCCACCGTTGACCACTGACGTCACAGGTCTAGATGTGCTGTTTGTTTATCAATTGCATTTGGAGCATCAGCATTTTTATAAGCCCCTTTAAGTATGCTGTCTTGTTCCGCCTCCATTTTTCTCCGAACCTTATTTGATAGACTACAATTCGTAGTACGTTGTTCAAAATTCAATGAAAGCTAAATTTCGACAACACAGAATTTATTATATCAGAATTTCAAACCGCTCCCAAATATTTTATATAGATATTGGACATTTTTCGCAAGCTCTATTTTATTAAAAATTTTACAAAAATTATAAGAATTTCTGTTGAAATTATTATCTTTTGACCAAATAAAATTAAATTTTTACGCACAAGCTTCTTATAAGTTAAAATCAAAAAACTTGTTTTTTAAAAACACTGCAAAATAGTTTTTTTTTTTGAAAATTCGATATTTCGAAAACTTGATTAATTATTTTGTTTAAAATTACGTTCATATATTATTTTTAATTCCATATTTATAAATATTTAAAATTGTAAAATGTATAAAAATATGTTTTTTTTTTTTAAATCGTTGCGTTGTTCCAACGATATTATGTTGGCGCTACATTGCGCATTTCATTGTACGTACTCAAAAAAGTACTTTAATATGTAATATTTAAATTTTACTAAAAAAATTATAATTAACGTTTAATGCTTTGTTTTAGTGTTATTTATAAATAGGTACTATGATGTTTGCTGTTAATATTTTAACATGCAAAATTTGTAGTTTAAAGCTTTCAATGAGATTGACACACAGTTTCTATTAAGACCTTGCATAATCAAAAACGATGCAGAATCTAACAAGTAATTAAGATCAATTGTATTGAATTAGTGAATGGCAATGAATGCGTGACGTTGAATTTTGCATTTATGTAGGTAGGTTGCTACTGTGCATGTGCATCAATTGTTAAATTTTAAAATTAAAATATTTAATTTTAGAACAAATTAAATTCCAGTTTTTTGTAACTAAACTGCCGCCATTCTATCTACCTATATAGATGATGACAGATCACTCTGTCTATAGGTATACCTCTTATTTCTATGTATATATGACCCCACGTCTGAACTTTGTAGGTAATAAACAACTCAGATTTAATTAGTTTTAAGCTCAATGACTCGATGTTTTTGCGAGAAACAAAGCAAAGCGAAAAATGGTGCTAGAATTTAATGAATATTTCTATTTTGTTTATGATTTAGTTGTGATAAAATGTCAACAAAATCAGTTGATCTTTACGAACGAAAAATTGCAATTCTTGTAGAAGATCTTCGCTTATGGATCTTAAGTCAACCACATCTTAATTCGCGTATTGATGATGAGTTTCTCAGAGGATTTTTAAGGTGTTGTCAATTTAACTTAAGTGTGACGAAAACTCGTCTAGATTCATTCTACACACTCAAAAATGACATACCATCGGTTCTGACAAAACGAAATGTCAACAAAAATCTTCTTGACATATGTCGAATGGGGTGAGTATCATTAAACAGGTTAGGAAATTTTCGATAATGTGTGTTTTTTTTTAGAATTGCATCAGTTTGTCTACCTCTATCCATAAAAGACAACGATGTTCGATTAAATATTACAAAATATCCACAACCTAATTCGAGTACATTTAGCTACTGTGACGTTATAAAACTTTTCTTTATGCTCGCAGAGATAAATATGATCGAGTCTAGAAATTCTGAGCCTAATGCTGGCATAGTCTATATCATTGACTTCGAAGGAGCAACATTTAAGCAGAGCCTGAAAATCGATCTCAGTTTATCGAAAAAGATTTTTCAATTGATTCAGAATGGTCTACCACTTCAGATAGACGAAGTGCATTTTATAAATGTGTCTAAATATTTTATTTGCATTTTACGTATTGTATGCTCTTTTTTGAGTGCGGATTTTAAGAAAAAGGTGAGTTTAGTAAAACCTAATATCTACTTAAGTGTTTTAGTTAATATTTTTGATTTGAGTATTTTAGTTTTATATATATTTTTTTTTAAGCCAGAAGTCTGTTAATTCAAATTATTTTTCGAACATTAAAAGCAAAACTACTACTTAGGGCCATTTGCTGAAACGAAACTTAAGTATTTAAGTTCAACATAAAAGCTTATGTGACAGTTTACGCTGAGGAAAAAGTAGAACATAAGCGTTTAAGTTGAACATAAATATTTAAGTTTCGTTTCAGCAAATGGGCCTTAATAACGTAAAATTTTGAAAAAAAAAAAATAGTTTAAAATTTATATTTTTACAATGGAATTAAATTCAGACACCTTAGTTTACTTGGCAAGTTTTCTTTTTTTCCAACTGTGAAAAAATTTCCAAAAGGTTTCGAAAATTTTAAAAGTAAATCAAACCAAATTTTAGTCAGTAATCATTAAATAAGAAATTTCTCTAATAAATAATTTGGAGTTGTTTTGATATTAAAATATTTGATATTAAACCTTCTAGACCAGTAACTTTATATACCAGCGCTTGCGTTAGATTCGGTAGTTTTGATTTTTTGCTGAGTCGTTCATGATATTGGCCTCATGAAAAAGCCAAGTTTTCGAACTCGAGCGCCAAACGTATCATGGTCAAAAATAAAAAAAACCGCGAATTTTTTGCGCTTTTTTCAGTTATTGGCAATTTTAACACCAAAGGATTAGTTTTTCGACTATAACTTCGCTCTGCAATTTCCAGGTAATTAAAATTTCCTCAATTTGAGCCCAAAACCATCTGTGTAGACCAAACAGTTTCGAAAATACAGATATTCAAAATTTAGAAACAATAAATTTATAACAACAAGTAGTATAATTTTCAGTATAATAAAAAAATGATGGTTCTTGGCACAAGATGCATAAAAATACTAGATCGTATAAGTTGGGTGGTAGTCTATATCCCCCGTTTAATTGCGAGGGGCATTTTTTCAAAAAAATTGACTTGAAATAGAAAAAGACCCATACAAATATAACGCCAATATTTGGAATAAAATCCTATACCTTTTGTCAAATCCAAGAATCCATTCCTCAATTTTCTTTTTAAATAAAATTTTTTCAAGTGATAGTCTTTAAAAAATTTATTTCCAAGCTCAAAATTTTGAAAAAATTTTATTTAAAAATTAAACGGGGATATAAACTACCCCCTACAAGGGATTTTTCCTTCTTCTGACCCAACTTATACGCTCTAGTATTTTTATTCAAGTTTTGGATTCGTAAAAAATCGAACTCGAGATAACAATCAAACATGACATTACGATGATAGAGAACACGAAAAAAGTGGGTCCAGCGATTCCGTCTGTGTGTATGTCTGTCTGTACCTCGGCCTACAGCCTAAACCACTGAAGCGATATTCTTCAACTTGGAGCATAAGATTTTTGGGTGATTTCCTAGAGAGTAAATCGACATTGTTTTTTTTTTTTAGATCAAAAAATAACGGTACTTGCCATACGACCATTTTTTTATTTTCGATTTTCTCGTTAACTGCTTAACCGATTTCGATCAAAATTTTTACTTAGGAGGTCTTATCAAGTTTGAATAATACTGCATACAACATTTTTTTTTTTAAATCATTTTTTTGAAAACAGGTTGATGATTTTTTTTTTGAAATTATGATTTTAGCTATATATTAATATATTCTTAAAAATAACATACCATATTTTTTCCTAAAAAATTTCAAGAAATTTTATATGTATATATAAAAAAATTATTTTTTGTTTGACGGTCCAGATTGTCAATCGATGATTTTTCTTGTTTTTTACATTGAATTCTGTCATTTAAAATGGGTTCCACTTTGAATTGATTCCATTTTGGTATGTTCATAAAAGTTTTACGTAATTTCCTACTGAATTTCATGTAAATTTGATTGAAATTACCTCATTTGGAAATTTGAATTTGTATGGGAAATGAGATGATTTTGAATTGAATTTGGAAATTTTCAACGAAATTACCTTATTTGCTCTAATGAAAACGCAGAATTAAATTACTAAATAAATTAAATTGTATAAAACTTATTTATCCTATTTTTAATGGATTATTTAAACTTAATGGAAAGTGAATAAATTGGCCCTAATTCCAATAATTTCATCAAATTTTGACATTTCGATTCTATATAATATCTGTGCTACCTAAAATTTTTAATTTTATTTTTAAAAGGTGCCATCCATCTGAGACAGTCCTACGGCCTCTTGTACTGAGCGATATTTTTGTTTAAAAAATAAAATAAAACGTAAATTTGCTCCCTCTAATCAAAACTGTCATACGTCCTTGTTATTCTAAGCATAATTTTATGAAATAAATATTTTTAAGCAATTCATTTCTTCATAAGAAAAGAAGTTAAAAAAAAATTTAATTAAGTAAGAAATTTTATCATTTACTGTCCAACAAAATTTTAAACTCCAACATTATTTTACACAAAATTAGAAAACAAACTTCGAAGCTTATTTCCCCTTGTATCTCCTATGGTATTTTCATTATCGAAAAATCTAATTTCATTGCACGATAATATAAATATAATTTACCTATCAATACAAATTTACTTTTAATCTATACCACTTATAGCCACATTTAACAATAATTATTGACCTTTAAATTTTACTCTCAACGCCCACCCGCAAATAAGTTTAACCTATAAAATCACATAATATATGATTTAATAAAAACAAGTTGTATAACAAAGGATATTACATACGAGTACCTATATACTTATGTATGTAAATATATTAAAATAAGGCAAATGAAAAATCCAGGCGTGTCTTTAAATTTTATATCGGTACTTTTATATAAACATACGTACGTACATGTATGTCCTTATCTGTGGTGCAATTTGAGTTTGTGAAATATACTCAAAATAATATGATATTTTGCAATCGATGATAAATGGCAATCAATTTTATCAAAATATCATTGTCTGATAGCCAAAATTCATCAAGATGTTATTAATTTATATATAAAAACTTTTGACAAAATGGCAACTTGTACATTGATATAATTTACATCGTCCGATTATGAAGTGTCCGGTATTATTAATTTTTCTGTTCGTTTTTCCGATCAATTTAAATGCACTTGAGACTCACAATGGTAAACGCTGTTCCAAATCCTACAATTGTAACAAGGATGAGAATCCTTGTTATGGAACAAATGGTAAAACTTGTGAAATTTTTCGAAATAAATGTTGGATGGAAAGTGAGAATTGTAAAAGACGAAATAATAATATTACAGGTAAGGAATGAATTATTTTAAGAAAATTTATGTACATGAATTGATGTACTAAATTGAAATAAAAACTATTTTTCTTACATATAGAATTCAAAATAACCACTCGGGAAAAATGTAAACATTTGTGTATAAGATATTGCTACGCATTGTTTGAGCCTGTTTGTACGGAATTTAGAGGAGGACTATATGAGTTTTCAAATTCTTGTTTAATGAATTTGCATAATTGTTTAACTGGTCAAAGTAAGTTGTTATACCTGGAATCATATTTACTTTTTATAATGCTTAATATAATTTATTGCAGCGCATTTAATACATACGTCAACGAGATGTAGATGTTAATCCTTATTCTTATTACCTTGCCATCACACAAAAATATTTGTACAAACGAATAAGTATTTGTATTGTCGAATCATAATTTTGTAAAAATAATAATAAAATATTTATTCAATTCTACATAATGTTAAGTTGTTCAGAATTGAACACCGAGTATCGGACGAATACATCACATTCCAAATTTTGCTAACGGATCTTACTAATATTAAACATGGTACTACATAAGATGCCAAAAAAAAAATTCTGAGGGATGAATGTTGAATCGCGTAAAGAAAAAAAAACATATGGGAGGGGGTCCAGTTTCCCCTGTTTAGGAGGGACGAGGGAGTTGTTAAAACCGTTATTACCGGTGCATGCCATATGGAACCGTTTGTTTTTTATTTTCGACTTTCTCTTTCACCGCTGAACGGATTTCCATAAAAAAATTTACTCTGAGGTTCCTATTACTTGTGAATAATACTGCTTACAAATATTTTCAAAAAAAAATAATGGCGTGCCAATTTTTTTTTGTAAAAAATTTCAAGAAATTGTACATACATATAAAAAAATTATTTCTTAAAAAACCGTTCCAACGAATTTTAAATTTTTGTCTGCATAAATCCGTATTTCTTAAAGAATTAAGATGACTAACACATTTTCAATACTTGTTTTATATATTTAAAGAACGTGTTTCATGCTTTTTTCCATATTCAAATTTTCATTCTTCAATGTATTAAATGGATAAATAAATATGTATCTATAAATATTAATTATATGTGTTTTATTTCACTCAATCTTTAAAATTTGAAGAATCTTTTCCAACAAGAGCAAGTTCGTGCGATGCAGTCGTGCATTTTTTTTTTTTTTTTTTTTAATTTTAAAATCGAAAATCTTTTTAAAGTTTTTGATGAAAAAATTAAATCTAACGGGTAAGAACGTCTCAAGACTGCATTCAGTGTGAAACCTACTATTTATTTTTGTTTAAAACAAAAGAAACTTGTTAGTGTTAACTTTTCTGCACATTTTGATACCTTTGTCATTTCATTTCGACCACGTGTATGAGTGCTGTCATAAATTAAGTGCAATGAATCAAGTAGCATTTTAACTAGCCACGCACAAGTTTGTTGTTGTTTATTCGAAGTGCACTTGGCCCGGAGACGCTTGGTCGATGGTTCGAGCCCCAGTGATGGCAAAAAGTTTTTCAACTAAAATTGAACACATAGACTAAGTACCACTTAAAAGGAGTCTGATGATCGGCCTGGGGACCGTAAAATAGCTATAACCCCAGTCTATACAACGTGGTCACTCAAGTTGTTGTTGCTTCATTCAAAACTTCAATATTTATTTTTTATGGTGATAAATCCAGAAACAATTTTTGTTGACATAAAAAATAAAGTATTAAATAATTGTTTGCCTTATTTTTGTAAATAAAACTATGCTGAAGTATTTATTTCACGTTTGTTATTTTTTTACAAGCAAACCAACAAGACCGTTTTGAGACGGTCTCCAATATTTCTTAACTGGAGTTCGTGCCAGACAAAATTTTTACCTGAAAATTTAAACTTAAGCTTCTGTTGCTTGGAAAAAAAATTGTATCTTGATCTGACCATTATTTCGATTTTGCCCGTTAAAGAGTTAAACAAAAAATGAAGTACCTAGTCAAAAAAAAAAGTCTATAAAAAGTATTGTTAGTAATAACTTTATTTACTATGCATTCCTGTTAGTTATAGTAGATTGTAGTAATAGCCGTGTTTTTTGGGAATTTTTGTCTTCGCTTAGAAAAAAGTCCATGGATAAATACAACAACACTACGGAATTATACCAAATTGTTGTAGTATTTAACATCGCCCTTTTTTCAAGCGAAGATAAAAATGCGCAAAAAAAAAACACAATATTAACTTTTAGAACAATTTTAATCAACATTATAAGAGTGGTTTTCAAAAAAAAATATTGTTTCAGAATTAAGGCGCCTCAAAGCATGCTTTGTTCTAGATTTTTTTTTTTTTTGTTGTAATAGGAGATATTGAGGGAAAAATTAAAAAAGCATACTTTAAGTATAAATCTTTAAGAAAAAAATGTTCAACGGAAAAAAGAAAGATAATATGTAGGTAAATTTCCTTGCTTACATTTTGTGTATCATGAGCGGTTCTCAAGATATTGGTAATAACGCATTTTTCAAAATGGCGGCTGACGCACAAAACTAACCGCCGCGCCAGTTTTAAGTTTACT
Organism: Epistrophella euchroma; assembly: GCA_947049315.1. Taxonomy (NCBI): domain Eukaryota; kingdom Metazoa; phylum Arthropoda; class Insecta; order Diptera; family Syrphidae; genus Epistrophella; species Epistrophella euchroma. The sequence goes on along the minus strand of OX346248.1, from coordinate 28,190,444 downwards.
TAGAAACGACCTACCAATTCCAATTATAAAATTTAATCAGTATTTTTTGCATTATGGAAAATATTTTTTGCCTCTGACAACTGGTCTATTGCACATTTAATCATTTTCGAAAAACCATAGTTTTCTGAAAATGAGCCTTTAAAAATTTTCAATTATAAAATTAACATTAAAAAAAAAATTTGTATGCCATTTTTAAGTGTTTGTCACATTTCCACCTCAAACCGTTTCAAAAAAAAATTAAAAAAATTATTAAAATGATTAAAAAAAAAGAAATAGAACTATTTTTTAAATCCAAAAAATATTTTTTTTGAAAATCTGTACCTACATAAAAATTGGTTAACAATAACGAGAAAGTCGCAAAAACATGGTACCTAGGTACATAAATTTTTTAATCAAAATCATTATAGCCGTTCCGTGACAAAAAAATCCTTTGTAAGCAAGACACCGTCATTTTTGGCCCTAGGAAATGAAAAAAGCACGTATCGGGGGCATGTTCAAAGAGTTCTTTATAGGTATTTAATTTAAAAAATCGACATATTGTCCCCTTTCCGCTAAATTATCGTATAAGCGACATTTTCTTATTGCCACATAAAATTAATGATTTAATTATTTCCTGTGCATTAAAAGCAATCTGACATTTTTTGTTTCTGTCAGTAACAGTATTATTAATAATGTTCAACGCTGAAATTTGGCCTAATTGGTTTCGTTGCTGAGCAAACAAAAAACAAAATGACGCTTACGATACTTTTATTTTTTGTCGCTTACAATAATTTGGCGGAAAGGGCTCGACATCCTTAAGGCTGGTAGCCGTCTTCACTATCGTCAATGTCAAGTTTGATGAAAAATTCCAGTTCGATTTTTAATTTTTTCTTAAAATTGCGTTAAAATTTTGATATCAAACCCTGACGATGGGGATTGCCGTTTGTAGTCCTCGAAACATGTACACCATATACTAGCGGATCTCGGCGAACGTTGTATTACCCTAATCCATGTATGTTGTTATATGTAGGTGTGTTACAGAAGGCAACCTATTCTAATCAATCTCCAATGTAGAAAGACCGTTCGAACAAACAAAAAAAAAACCAATTGAGAAAGTATGTATTGTTATCACGACTTTCCGACTTTTCCGTCCTAATTTTCAATTTTTTATCTCCGCACTGTGTTAATCTGGTTCAATACAAATCCAGCAAAAAAATCCGCATCCAATTCGGATGATGTTCAGCCGAGTTTTGCGCATATCTACGAACAAAAAACTAATTCTGAAAGTTTGAATTCAAGATGATTTCACGGTTTTCTTAATTTGTTGGGCGAATTTTCTAATTTTCATTCGAATTTTTCAATTTTCGACTCTGTTGTGTATTAATCTGGTTCAATACAAGTCCAACAAAAAAATCCCTAACCAAATCGAATGATGTTTAGCCGAGTTATTCGCGTACGAACACAAAAAGGGATTCATTTTTATATATAAGAAAAAGTAATTTTTATATTAATGTTTAATTATTTATAATTATAATTTAAATTTACAATTTATTGGTCTTTTCAGTTGCATATACATAATTCTCTGGATTCATTTTACAAGTATATACCGCAGGAATTTCTTCCCGTTGAATATGGTGGTAAAAATGGAAGCATGCAAACATGTATTAAGAGGCAAATGGAAAATCTTTTGAAATTTGAACGATATTTTCAAGACGATAATATTTATGGAACCAACGAAAGATTGAGGAGGAAGAAATATTGAACTTTGTTCTTGTATCCGAAAATGTGTACAGTTGTAAGTAAATACATACCACATACCTATTTATGCATAAAAAAAAATGATCGAAATTGTTTAAACCGTTAAACATATAAAAATCTATCTTCTTCATCAGATTCAAATAAAAAGCAAAGCAAAGCAAAGAAAAAATAACAAAAATTATTATTATTTACATTCGAGTTTTTTTATTGAGTAATTGACTTAAAATTGTGTTTTCAACTTTAAACAAAGCTATCAGACTTCTATTAAATTTGTTTTAAGATTTGATCTGTAAACCATATTCAACATATATGAAGAAGCCATTTTGTTAAATGGCGAATCTTGGGAGTATAATTTAATTCTCTATGAAGTTTTAGTTTATCATTTTGATATAAAATTAAACGCACACGAGTTATTCGATAAAAACCAAACCAATCTCTTTTTCAAGATGGCGGCTCTTCCCTAACCCCAAAAATCCCGAAAACTCAGTTCTATACACAGGAGGTGTACCCAGACATATACCATAAAAAATTTTGTCCATCGAAAAATGCAATTTGATTTCCTAATTTCACTGGACTAATGTATCAATTCTTAATTAAAATATTCAATAAGTACCTACTCTAAATCGATATGTACTAAAATGTACTGAGCCAAAACAGTTAAACCCATAATAAAAAGTAAAGCAATGTATAAGTAACAGTGTTGGCGAGTTTCTAGTGTTTTTCGATCGGCGAATGTTGTTTCGCTAACTTGACACTTATGATGTAGATATTACCCACATGGAAAAATGGCAAGTTTTTGGCAAGTTTAGGCGAGGCCCTAGCAAGTTTTCGGAAAAGAAAACGTGGACGAGGAAAACATGACAGTGTCTCGCTGAGAACATTTATTTAATAAAGTACTGGTGAGGCTCTTAATGGTAACTAACTCTGTGAAATCATTTTACGAAAATTAATAAAAGCAGGGTTCTATTATATCGTAATAAAAAACTTTATGTGTTTATTAACTGTGTAAATTTCAAATAAGGATTGCAAATCGGTGTGTCAAATAGTAAAATCGCAACTGCAGACAAAACAGAACAAGACATAACCACAACTGATTTTGACATTTCTCAGAAATCTGTTCTCATTTGTTCTACCTAAAAAGCAAGTGCAAACAGACTCACTGAACAGCAGAACAGAACAGTTAAGAACAGAAAATTTCTCATTGAACTTGTTCTTTTCTGTTCTAACCTGTTCCGAAGATCCTCACTGAACTTACCTATAAACAATAAAATAAACGTCAGTTTATATGTATATTCAATTTTTAATGCGCAAGAATTTTTTAATTGGTCAGTGTTTTATAATAAAATAAAATGGATTCGCGGTTAATTAGTGAATTTTTATCATCTTTAACAAGAAGAACGTGTTTTTGAATCCTAATCTCCCAATATAAGCAACAGAAAGCGCACCACCACAGAAGCACAAACGATGACACTACCGAGCGCTGCATGCTTTTAAACGGACGTAAATGCACACAAACGGCATGAATATAGGAACTATCCGAACTATGTTTACGACAGGACCAACCAGGATGACCATCAATTCATCGTCAAACTGAGACGTGGTAAGTACACTGAATTCTTCGAAGCAACATTCTTCCATGGACATGAACTGGCCACGACAACGATCATTAAGAGTGAACAACCAGGGTGGTGGGCATCGAGAAACTGGATGTCTATCTAGATAAATATAATATAGAGCGACTGATAGCTTCTAGCTTTGACCCCTATATCTGAAATGGTTGAAACCATGTAAAACAAAATATCAAATCTAGTTTTTAGTAGTGAGGGCTCAGGCAGAATTTAACTGACGAGGCAAGAAGGTTCATAACTGGCGAGGGCCTAGTGATTGCCTATTGTAGCCCTTGCTAGACCCTTGTTGGTAACTATGAAAAACTTGCCAGAGCCTTATTGAAAACTAGATTCTTTTTCCAGGCGGGTAAGATCCCAGAGCCCTAGTTTGCTGTTTTTTTGAATTGGTTAAATTCTACATAAATTTTTTCCCCTATGTTTTAGTAAGAATTTCTCTTATTTCATTTCACTTTAGCAGCGTACTAGGCTTAAGAGCAAGTACATATGCATTACTTAACTTCATTCATGCGTTTTATTGTTTTTGCCTTTTTGTGTTGCAGTGTATACATCAGCTTGTTCGGAAATTTTTTCTTGTATTATTGGATTATTGGAAATTTATTTCGGAGAGATTCACTATACACGAAAAATTTTCGAGGGAAACAAATATTTCGAGCGAAACAAAATTTTTCTCGAGATTCCCGATGGGTCCCAATAACAGCCAAATTCTCCTGGAAAATTCCCGATACAAATAAATTCCTAAAAACAACTTTCGATCATCATTCACGTTCCCAAAAAAAATGAAATGGGAGATATTTCCAGGTAAAATTTTGTTTGCGTAACTCCTATCCCTATATCCCTAAAATAAACTAGATCTAACCTGAACTACACTATTGGTTCGAAGAAATATGGATTTTTTTCTTGAACACTGATAACTCTAAACATATGGTCCTATCTAAAAAAAAAAAAAAAAATAAGATATCGTGTAGCCATCAGAACTTGTACAAAATATTTGCAATCACAACAATTTTATGATTTGCCAAATGCAAACAAATATTATAGACCTAATCTCTCTACCGAACGTCTGTGTGATGAACTTGGAAACGAAATAAAACGTAGATAAAGATATTTATTCATTATAATTTTTTTTATCGCCAAGTCATTAATTTTTTTTCTATGAACAAAATTATTTGACAACATTTTATCAACATTCAGTCCTGAGGTAAACTTTAATTAAATCGGTTGGCATAGGCTTTTCCCTTGGATTAAAAGACTAAGACAAATACAAAAAAACTCCAATTGGATATGGCTAATGTTCGACCTCTGACTAAAGAGCTAGCTAATAAGGCTCGAGAGGAACTTAACGAAGTAGAAAATCGCATAGCAGATGACATAGAAGCCTTGAGAACATGGGTTAATAAGCAACCACATCTACATGCAAGGACAGATGATCAGTTTTTGTTGTCTTTCCTGCGAGGGTGCAAATACAGTATGGAAAAGGCCAAACAAAAATTTGACTATTACTACACGATCAAAACTATGTCGCCAGAAATTTTCCTCAACAAGCAGATCGATGATAGATCTATGAGATTAGCTAGACTTGGGTAAGTATTGGTATGGATTTTAATTTTTGAACTGAAAATAATTATGTAAGTTTTTTGGAACAAGGCACATAATTCCTCTGCCAACACCCTTAAAGCCCGATGGACCTCGGATTCATATTACTCGCTATGCGAATGTAAATCCTAAGGAATTCACCATTTTGGATCTCTTTAAGAATCAACTTCGAATTTTCGAAATTCAAATGTTCGAAGATGACAATTGTGTCATTGGGGGAGTTCTAAATGTCGCCGACTTGGGCAACGTTCCCAAAGGTCTACTTTTTCAATTCGATCCTGTTCTAATCAAGAAACTGAGTGTTTTTGCTGATAAAGCTGCTCCAATTCGTATAAAGGGTATGCACTTGATAAATGTGCCAAAAGAAGCTGCAGCTCTCATAAATGTTGCTCGAAGTCTTATGTCGAAAAAAATAAGGGAAAGAGTGAGAGGAAGATTTTTTTTTGTTTTGAGTTTTTAAACTGATATGACCGATTTTCTCTTCCAGCTGATCGTTCATTCATCTCTTGAAAGTCTTTATAAATATATCCCAAAAGAGTATCTTCCTGAAGACTATGGCGGTCACAATGGTACCCTGCAGGATGCAATCGATGTCTTGGAGAAAAGTCTGCTGCAGCATAGAGAATTTTTCATAGAAGATGTGCAATACAAATCAAATGAGAAGGCGCGAATAGGAACGAGAATGAGTTTAGAGTCCTTATTTGGATTGGAAGGATCATTTCGTAAATTAGAAGTAGATTAAAGTGGATTCGAGTGTGATGTATAAATCGTGAGTCATATATGCATATGTATATGTAAAGTTATCGATTAAACTTGATTATTTTTTTTTTTTATTGAAAACAATAATCTTAAGCAGATAACTATCTAGAAAGATAAGCACGTGTTCATTTCAATATTTTGTATACATATTTATTTGTATAAAGGTTATTTTTTTGTTGATAAGTCTGTTGGGTAAAAATAATTTTAATTTATTATGCTCTTCATTTTAAACGCCAATAATGTTATTTTAGTGAATTAAATGACATAAGTGAGTAACTAACCTTTCTTTATTTTTAGAACAATTGCATTTTATTTACTTTGTGTATTATAAAGTATGAAAACGACCTAAATACCATCCTATCTTTTTAATATGCAATTATTAAAATATCTATAATCAAACATTTTATTTGCAATATATTTTTTAGTTAAGTTATGATAATAAATTATTTGTATAAAAAAAAAATTAATGTATTTGTATTAATATATTTCTGGCATGCTAACGGAAAAATCTTTCCTTTTTTTAAGTACACAAATACATACGTTTGGAAGATAAAGGTCCCTAATTTATTTTAAAAACTTCATTAAAATTTATTTGACATTTTTTTTGGAGGTATTTTGTGTATCAGTTTATGGTACAACTTGTCAAAAAACGAAATGTTAGGGTATTTGGTGACGACTCAAGTTAATATTTTTTTTTTTATTAAACCATATCAGCATTATTACATAATTTTGACAAGATCAACAATAAAAATTCTAAAGACATTTAAGACGGTACAAAAGTAGAATTTTTAAATAAAAATCAAACAAAGAAAAAATAGCTTTGGGCTAAGGAGCATGTATTGGTTTTATTTTTAAATAAAAGCTACTTACGGGAGCGCTACAATATTTCGAAAATCAAAATAACGAATTTTTAAAAATTTCGAAAAACGAAGTCTCACAAATTAATAAAACCGCATTTTATAATCTCGGAAATGCAAAACCCATGATTTTAACAATCTCGCATTTTTTCAAATCACATCAAATCTCGCGCAAATATCAACTAGGATTTCGCTTAATTTAGAAAATTAAAATCTCGCAAATTATATTGTACAGTAGATGACGGATATAAGAAAGTCTCATATAAGAAAAACACGCTTATAAGACAGACATTCCAAAACACCATGCACATGCACATTCCCATAAAGATACGTATTAAATAAACCTCATGTAAGAAAACGTTTACAAGAAAAACACTGATATAAGAAACTTATTCTGATACTACAAAATCTCATTCACTACATAGAAAATTAAACTTTTATAAGAAATTTTCCCGTGTAAGCTTTTGAATGATGCGCCGTGTAACTTTCACAAAATTTCTGAACCCACCCTTATTGAATTGCCAAAGAAGTGACAGATTGAAGATCGACGAGAAAGAAAAAAGCCCATACATGACACTTTTTATAGGCATTTTTTCTTTATACAAGAAATTTTCTTTCTTGTAAACATTTTATTTATAAGAAATTTTCTTTCTTATATAAAATTTTTTATATAAGAAAACACGGATATAAGAAAGGAATTCCTTGGATTTCTTATATCCGTCATTTACTGTACAAGAAACATGTTGAAGTTATTATTATTACTTTTTTTTTTCAAAAGCGAGATTTTAATTTTTGCGAAATTGCGAGATTTTAAAAAGCAGCATAGCTAGTTGCGAAATTATTTAAAACAAGATGTTGTGATTGCGAGATTTTACAATGCGAAATTTTAAATGCGAGATTTCGTAGCTTTAACACTCAATTAATACAGACTTGGGGATGAAAATTCCGATTGAGAAATAAATATATGTACTAGAAAAGTCTTTAACTTCAATTTTCATAGCCGGATCTTAAGTCAAGTTCTAAAAATTGAGAAGAAATAATAACTTCGAACCAGGGCTACCTGCGTGACTCTCCGCCTCTTTGCATTCACTTTTCTCAAATTATCCAAAAATGGGTCTTTTTTAAATATGCGTGATAGCGTGATTCTTTTTCCTGTTCTCAGAATTTCTTCATATTTTCAATTTTCTCAAAAACTAGAATTTGTATGCGCCAGTTTTATCATTGAAATTTTTATTTGTTTATTTTGAGCGAGCGGTTTAGAAAGCAAAATCAGCATTTATTTGTATCCCAAAATGAAAGTTATGACTCAGTTATTATTTCCAGGCAAATTTTCGCTAAACCTTCCGCAAATAAAATAACCAATGAACCTAAAAAAAAAAAAAACAATTAAAAATGATTTTATGTTGAAATTTGTGCTGGATTTAATTTTTTTTTATGACTAGAATATAAAGTCAAGTAATAATCTTTATTTAGGCATCAAAACAATTACCAATTTGCTTTTCTAAAAGTCCCAAAATTTACAATTAAAATTTTCAATGATAGCTATAACATAAGGCTATAACTGGGGCCTTAAGATTATGATTTTTAACGATTGATTAGAAATTGATAAGAGCATTGAATATTCAAAACAAAAGTAATATATTTTTTTCCTTAACTTTGAAACACTTTGTGAATTTGGACTGAATTTCACACAAATTTACAGAAAATCACAGAGTTTCAAGTCAAAGGAACGAACCTAGTACTTGCTAAAGCAACATTTTTGGAAAAAAATCAGATTGAGAAAACTTTCTATTTTTTTTAAATTTTAAGCTTGAAAATTAATTTTTCAAAAGCTAGCAATTAAAGCAAAAAGAAAACGAAAACCACCAGAATAGATTTAACTTGAAAAATAGTACTTTATCTGCTTAAGAGAGAGATCCAAGCTCTATTGTGGTTATTATTATTGGCATCCGGTCGGTTTTGGCTTTTTATTTTAATTTTGGGGACATTTTCATTTGTGGCTCTTTTTTTTTATTGAAATCCTCTTTTAATTGCTTTTTTTCCAAAATCTGCTTCGAACTTAGCCTTAACTCAAAAAATCTACAAATTCTATAGATTCTTCATTTTCAGTTAACATCGCAAAAATTTCTTATGTAAGTAGGTTAATCGATTTTGAAAATATTTTAATACTCCTAAACAATCTTATTATGCATCATTAAGAAAAAAAAACAACAATAAAGACAAATTTTTATTTCAAGACAAAATATTAACGAAAAAATGATCACCTAATCTACTTCAAGTTTTCGAAAAGTACCTTCTAATCCGAAAATAGATTCCAAATTTTGTTTTTCTCCATCAATTCTCAATTTTTCATTTACACCATAGTTCACATCTTCTTCGAAAAACTTCTTATATTGAATAAACAAATTATTCCAATGGTCTATTGTGCTTTGCAAATTTTCATTTTCACCTCCATATTCCTTGGGTAGATATATTTTAGGTATGTACTCATAAAGACTCTCCATGGAGGAATGAATCATGAACTGTAAACAAAAATCATAAAAAAAAAAACAATTCGTTAGGTGTTTGTATAGCCATCGTGACCTTGAAACTTAAACGACTACAAAAACCGTGATTTATTAAGTTTTTAACTGTTGCACATTCTGAAATATTCATGAGCAATTATACAGACATAGTTAATGAGGACCTAATGCGCTTTTAATTTTTTGTTTTGGTATATAATTTGACTAAAGGCTGTTTCACAATGCGGCGAGAAAACGAGACGTCAGCGTGACGAGATCTCTTCACAGTTGTTCTCTCTTTAAAACGAGTTTCAAACAATGAATTAATACATAATAAAGTATTTCTCGTCGTCACGTTGCGTCTTTTTTTCAATTTTTCGAACTTTATGACGTGACGAGACGACGAGAAATGCTTGGTTATGTATTATTTCACTGTTTTAAATTCTTTTTTAAGAGAGAGAAACTGCGAAGAGATCTCGTCACGCTGACGTCTCGTTTTCTCGCCGCATTGTGAAACAGCCTTAACTAATATGAAATAATTTTTGTATTCATATAATTCTATATTAATTGATTTAAGCCAAACTAACTTACCCGATTTTTAATATAATTGGGTAAAATACTTCGTAAAGCAATGGCTATATACAGAGCTTCTTTACAAGTATTAACCAAATGAATCCCCTTGACACGAAACGGAGCTGCTTTTTCGGCAAAAACCGCCATTTTGTTCAATAAAACAAAATCATATTTGAGAATTGTAGTCAATGGCAATGAAGCCATGTCAATAATATTAACTAAACCTCCAATAAAGACATTATCATCTTCATACATTTGAATGTCCAGAATTCGGAGTTTCATCTTAAAAAAATCCTTAAGATTAAATTCATCGAAATTGATGCATGCACAACGAGTTATGTGTATACGAGGCCCGTCAATTCCCAAAGGTTCTCGCAGTGGAAGAAATGGTCTAAAATTGAAAACAGAAATTAAAAAAAGTACAAAATAAAAAATTACTTAAAACTCAATAAATTTCGTACCCAAACTTAGATAGTCTCATTACTTTTTCGTCTATTTGTTTGTGGAGAAATATATCGGGAGCAAGACTCTTGATAGTGTAATATGAGTCAATTTTTGATTTAGTCTTTTCCAAACTATACTTACAACCCCGCAGGAATGACAACAAAAATTGATCGTCAGTTCTTGCCGTGAGATGAGGTTGCTTTTCAATCCAATCACGAATTCGATTAATATCTTCAGGGATGCGACTTTCCACTTCATTTAATTCATCACGGGCCTTTACCATTAGTTCAGGACTAATTTTTCTAATATTCATTTTTAATATTTCTGCGGGGGTTTAGAAAAACAGTACAGACACCGATTTCCCTGCAGGTTGCCTACTGACTGAAAAGAACCGAACATTTGTACAGAAATTGTGATTCGTATATGGAAGAAGTTATTATTTTCATTGTTGTTAAATTTAATAAGCAATAAAAAATAATTGCATATATAATGGCCAAATGAGTACTAAAAACACTTTAATTTTTCTGTATGTATATCGCACGTAAAAATTAAAACAAAAAATGAGTTCTGTACTTCTGTCTTGTCTTTATATCCAGGAATGTTTAAAATTATACCGAACAATAAGTTGTAAGCTAAGGCCAAGATTTTCAATGCCAGATTAAAGTTATAAACTCGTGATGAGTCACACAATTTGAAAGATTAACTCGAGTTTAATTCTGCGATACTGGGATAATCTCGCAGTCAAAAACTCGCCCTATAAGATCTATACTTCTGAGCTATATAAGAGCTTCGATAAAGCCAATAACTTAAACTCAGTTTCATATGACAATCAAATCAATGAAATTGATAGCAACGCAATTTGTCAGTTTATACAGGGTGATCGGTATAAGATGCACCAAACTGCTGGAGCGAGTAGGTTGGGTTAAGACAAGAAAAAAATCGTATGGGAGGGGGGGGGTCTATTTCCCCCCGCTTAGGCAGGAGGGGCAAAAAACAGAAAAAAAGTATTTAAAAACAACGGTACAATTTAAAATGCCATGCTATACCTTTTTGGAAAGCCAGAAATCTCTTCTTTGATTTTCATTTTAAATTAAGTTGTGTTAGTTAAATTGTACCGTTGTTTTGAAATATTTTTTTTTTCTGTTTTAAGTCAATTTTATAGAAAATTTCCCCTCCTGCCTAAACGGGGAGAAATAGACCCCCTTTCACAAACAATTTTTTTCTTGTCTTAACCCAACCTACTTGCTCCAGCAGTTTGGTGGATCTTACACCGATCACCCTGTATTTCAGAGCAGGAGCATGAAATATACGCAAACACACTTTCTATTCCTTTTTTTCTTATTTGATTAGCTGCGACAGCAAATAATTGAGTAACGAATCCAAATTTTTTTTGTGAGGAATTGTGTTTATATTTCTGAGAAGACGGATTCCTCCGAGATCTCTGAAATATGAACTTTAGAAAAGGTTATACTCTGTGGTGTGTGGTGTGATGTGGTTTGGTCATTGGTGTGGTTTGCGGGCTATATTCATTATTAGGGCATTTTTCTTTCGAAGATGACGATGAAGAGGATTTTTATAGTAAATTCTAAACGTTATTGATTGTGGGTGTAGGTACTCCGGCTGGCGGCCGACACGGCGGGTGGCTGTGTTTTTACAAGATAGTGATTCGAATATTCGACACCTGTATGTGCCTTTTATGGATGACAACTTAACTTAGTTGAGTTGGCTTTAAGCACAGACAAGATACTGATAAGATTTTAAAGAAACAAAAAAAACAATCTTTTCAACAAAAAAAAATTTACAACAAAAATTTTAAAATTTTGAAAAAATTATTCAATTTTTGTCCTTAAATTTTTTTTTTCGAAAAAATGATTTTTTTACTTTTCAACTCTTATCAGTATTGTAACTTATGTAAAACCTGTAAAAAAAATTGGACAGAAATTGTTCTGTTCGTTTCGATTTTGATGACATTTTCACAATGTTAATGAACCACCCAATTTGTTCCTTTAATTGGTTTTTACGACTTTGACCATTTGGTACGTATTAATTGTACCAAATTTGTATTAATTTGAAATTTTACAGAAATATTGGTGGTCTATAGATCTTAAAAATATTTTACCAAATTAAGTCCTGAAGTCAATATTGGTAAAGCAGCACAAGATTTACAAAAAGTCTTTAAAAAGTCGTTTTTTACCTTTTCCTAATGTAATCGTGCGGAGCCAAAAAAATAAAAAATAAACATTATGAAGTTTTGAAAAAATCTTGTAGAAAATTAATTCCACTTATTAAAACTACGCTTAAATTTTCCGTGTCGTCATTGCTTGCAAAGATATTGGTAGTCAAAGTCAAAAGTCTGTTTTTTCATTCAAGGCCATTGAATTGGCTCAAAAAAAAAATTCAAAGAAAATGACAATGTTCAAAAAAACAATACAAAAAAAATTTAAAATTTTTGGCTCGTGCTGCTTCAATGTTTGCGCAATAACAGTATCTTAAAAAAGTTATTTGCTGAAATTTCTCAATACAAAAAACTTAAAGCTTCAGAATGCTTTTTGTTTCATCTCAAAAGCATCACTTTCCACAGAGATACAGCTCTTCAAAAAACACTAAAAAAATGTTTTTTTTATGTTCCCTTAATTTTTTTGACAATTGTATGTAAAAAAGGATCTACATAAATAAAAATTGTTCATAGTAGTATTTTTTAATAATACAAGATTAATTTTTTTGCATTATGTACATGTATGTAAACACTAATCAAAAACACTCAGGGCCGTTTGCTGAAACGAAACTTAAATACATATTTATGTTCAACTTAAAAACTGTCACATTAGCTCTTATGTTGAACTTAAATATTTAAGTTTCCTTTCAGCAAATGGCCCTCAATCAACTTCTAATTTGCGAAACGATCCCTCCAGGCCAAACAGAGATTCCGAGCTAACTGGTGTACCAACTCGCAGTTTCTCATTCGATTTGTACTGATTGTCTTCTTCGAAATAAGTTTTGTACTTGATCATAAGTGTTTCCAAATTTTCAATGCAATCACTAATCCGGCCATTATTACCTCCGTATTCTTCGGGCAGATATTCTTTCGGTACGTGCTCATAGAGACTTTCAAGTGATGAATGTATGATCATCTGAGGGAGAATTCATTGCAAATTTTATTAATTGTAAATAATTTTTCTTATAAGATATACCAAGTATACTTACCCTTTCCTTAATTTTCTTAGGCATTAAATATTGAGCCATTTTTACTGCCGTCAATCCCTCTTTTGGAAGATTTATAATGTGAACTCCATTTATTCGAAACGGCACCGCCTTATCCGAAAAAACTCCGAGCTTTTTTATAAGTACAAAATCTAATTTCAAAAGAAAACTTAACGACACCTGAGCCACGTCAACAATATTGACAATTCCTGCAATAACACTATTGTCATCTTCATGCATTAAAATGTTGAAAACACGAATTTGATGTTTGAAAATTTCAAGATACGAGAACTCATCAAAATCGATGTCTCCATAGCGAATCAAAATAATAGATGGTCCATCGGGTTTGATGGGTTTTGGCAAATTCAAAAGAGGTCTGTGAAATGAATAAATATGCATATAGGTAAGACAGTTTAAGAGTTTCATTTCATGCAAACCTATACCTACCCAATTCTGGTTAATTTCATAGATTTATCTGTAATTTGGTTGTTTAGGAATACATCCGGGGAGATGCTTTTGAAGGTATGGAAATAATCAATTTTCTGTTTTGTCTTTTCCAAGCTATATTTACAACCTCGAAGAAAAGCCAACAAAAACTGATCGTATGTTCTTGCTTTCAAATGTGGTTGTTTCAAAATCCATTCCCGAAGAGCTGCAATATCTTCAGGGATGCGTTTTTCGACTTCGTTTAGTTCAATTCGAGCTTTTTCGGCCAATTCGGGTGAAATTTGTCGAATGTCAGCCATTTTAAATTGTCATTTTTTTTTTTTCAAATTTCTCTGCGAAATTAAATTTTTAACCTCAACCGTTTTTATTAAAATTAACGTTTAGACTGGTATAACAATTTGAAGACAAGGGCGTTCGTTCAATGTTTTTTTTTTTGATTTTTGCATGAATGTAATTGATTTTTATTTAATACTACTTAAGTAACAGGTAACAAAGGTCAGGTACTACATTCGTAAAATAAATCAACCTTGATGGGATTTTAATCAACTCTGACATTAAAGCTCCATTCATATTAACGAATGACGAATTTATGAATAAATGGGATTTTAAAACCTTTAATAACCTAAATTCTTCACAAAATCTAAATAAAATAATAGAAAAGTAAAATTGATTCATGTTTTCATACTAAAATTTTCAGTTTTAATTACTAATACAAGATAAATTTGAGAAAACAAATTGATCGTAGCGAATTGCGATCGTTCGCGACGACCAATTTATTTTCTCAAATTTATCTTGTTTTATTAATCAAAATGAAAATTTTAGTATTACAAAATTAATCTAGCTTACATTTTATTTAAATTTTGTGAAGAATTTAGCCTTTTAAATGTTTTAAAATCCCATTTATTCAATAATTCGTCATTCGTTGGTCGCTCTCATGTGAATGGGGCTTAAACGATTATAGAGAACACTAAAAAGAGGTTACTGCAATGCTGCTTTTCTAAATGAAATATAAAGTAGGGTACACATTATCGATCACGTATGACAGTCGACTGACTGTCAGTCAATATCAAAAAATTTTGTGAGCATTAGCTTGCCTGGAATTTGCCTGACAAACTATCAAACAGAGTGTACACACTATCAGTCGTGAGCAAAACTGTCATACGTGATCGACAATGTGTACCCCGCTTAATGTATGTCTGTCCGAACGTCGATTCAAGAGATTTTCTTTCATTATAGAGAAACTATACGGATTGACCTTATAAACTCGAAGGAAAAAACATCAACAGTATCGCTTAAGTAACTTTAATCTCGTACCTAAAATTGTCAAGTTCATTAAATTTATTCAAAAGGATTATTTTTATTTTGGCATTACTTATGTAGAAAAAAAATCAAACAAGCGTAAACCTTTCATGTTTAATTTGCATTCACAAATTCCGACACTAATGTGCTTTTGTTTTTGTTTTAGTTTTTTTTTTTTTTTTTTAAGAGATAATAGTCAATTGACACCAGCTTGGAATAATTTTGTAGTCGTACTACACATCCCTAAAAAATCTGAACAAAATCATAAAATCATTCAAGCCAATTAATAAGAAATATGATAATACAAATATGACAAAAGGTGTATTTTGTTGGGACATTTATAGCTAGCGTAGTAAAATTTCCCTTGGTGTTCAGTAACAAAACCACCTTATTGCTGGCTTATTTTTCGACACTCCTTTTGTTGTTGTTTACTAAGGGAAATTTTACTGCGCCGGCTATAATATTTTCCAATAAAACAACGCCTTTTACCTAGAACTATCAGCATTTTATCACCCTTATCATCATACCCGATCGGAACGAAATTTTCTCCGATTTCTATACGAAATGATCTACAAAATAAAATTTAATGTGCGTTGAAAATGTCAAATTCGTGCGTTGTATGTCGATGAAAATGTCAAAATGGCAGCAACGCATCGCGAATTTATGCGATGTGTGAAGATATTTTGCTTTCCGATTTCCCCGACAGAAAATTAAAAGTGGAAAATTTCCCGTAACCATACGATACGATTCATATACCATGATGAATAGAAAAAATCGTCCGATCGAAAGATTTCTCCGATCGTACATTTCTGCGAACGGAAACGATAATAGAGCTGTATGAAACGGGTATTTTTTGTTATTGTTGTTAAAAACTGCTTAAAAGAAAAGCAGTAACATGCAACCAGACCAAAGATTTATACACACAAACTGGTTCATGGTTTAGTACCAGGGGCGGACTGGGAGCCAAAGGGCCTACCGGGACTTTTAGGGAAAGGGCCCCAAAATACATAATTACTCTCAAAATGATTAAAAATAAAAGTTGATATGCATAAATTGTTTCTTGATATTTCATTTTTGCATGTTTATTAATGTTTAAATGTACAAAAATTTATAAATATCCATGTTCAATTCATTGAGTGTTGGTAATCGTAATTAGTTTTTAGCAGTGTCGACTGGCAGATTCATTTATTTGAGTCTTTAAACATAAATATAAATAGCAAAAAAAGTTTTACAGGTCTTAGTTATTTGAAATTAATTTTACGACTTTACGAGGGTGTGACTTTCAGTTTATTAAAAACAAAATTACACTAGTCAAAAAAAACTAATGGATTTTTTTTTCAATTTTTATTAGTGTTTTTGGAAGAGCTGCATATTTGTGAAAAGTGGTCGTATTGAGATGAAACAAAAACTATTCGAAATATTCATAATAAATTGACTAAAAGGGCCACAAACATAATTCTGAGGGCTTCAAAAAATACATAGGGGGCCCACAATCATAATATTCTGAGGGCTTTGAAAAATACATAGGGGGACACAACAGATTTATATTGACTACAGGGGCCTGCAACCGAGTTGTGGCACCATACCATAGTGGGTTTCGAATTATTGATCAAGAATTCATAATAAACATTATATTTACTCTCTCTCTCGTGAGTGAGTTTTATGAAAAAGTTTTCTCTAAAAAATGGAATTTCAAGTGCTTTAAGAATTTTTTTCTTGCCCGAGGGCCTACCGGGAAAAATCCAGAGTGCCCGGTGGGCCAGTCCGCCTCTGTTTAGTACAGTGTAAGTGGTTAGTAATTAGCAATAAACTACAAAGGAACGTGCACTAAGAAAAGCAATTATTATTAAAAACAAATTGAAACATAAAAATGAAAAAAACAAGTGCTGGGATGCAACCTACATTGGTAACTCCAAACTTCATAATGGTTCACTTGGAAACAAGAGACCCGATGTTATTTTGTTATAAATTCAAGATTTTCGCAAAATCTGGGAATATATTCATTATTAACTGCAATCAAGTGGAGACCAAAATAGGTCTGTTTTCAAAATTTCAATTTCAACAAATTTTCTTTATTTATTTTGCTTTTTTTAACTTAAAAAAAAAGGTAAATTTATTTTTGTACAAACCTTATTAATTATGGCATTTTTTGTATAATACAATCGTACAATATTTTTGTTCTCAGGACATTTGAGCTTAAAAGTATATTTCAATAATTATAGCGTAGATAATAATCAATAGTAGAATATATTACTTATCTATTGTTTTCACGCCGTGGCGTGATGGTTAGTGCGATGGACTGTCATGCCGGAGGTCTAAGGTTCGATCCCCAGCCTCGCCACCTATTTATTTAAAAGAAAAAACGGCTACTGCCTCTTGCGAGGAATTGACAAATCCTCCAAGAGTATCTCCTGTCACAGAAAAGTGCCGCTCGTTAGCCGTTCGGATTCGGCAATAAACTGTAGGTCCCCTCCATTCCTGCAGACACGCACACAGGAATGGTTGAGAGTTGTAAGTCACTAGGCCCTAGTTCTTCATGAGCTGTTGTGCCATCAAATTTATTTTTTTATTTATATTGTTTTCACGCCATATTTACAGCAAATTTTGCGCTGTTAAAAAGATACTTTCAAGGGCGTACGCAAGGGAAGGGTCACAGTGGATCGACTCACTACAAATTAGACGTGAAAAATTCAATGACTAAAATTGCAAAAAATTCTATTTCTTATCTATAACGGATAACTGTTAAGTCTGAAAACACTTTTTTTTTCTTGTTTAAACCAGTTTAGCATGGAATAAATGACCTCCAAACTTGAAAGTGAAAAGGTTTTTTTTGATCTGGTGCGTTTAAGTTTTTTAAGAAAAATAATTGTTAAAACTACAATTTTAAGTGAAATTGAAAAAAAAAATGGAAGATGTCCGTGTTTACGTTTATAAATCTGTGTTGGATTTGTCTTAATATTTGTTTGTTGAATAAAAAAAATTGTGTTATTCAAAGAACAAAAAAAAAAATAGTTTTTACTGTGTTTGTTTTGGAAAATCTAAATATGTGCCTGAGGTTGCTTTAAAAATAAATTGTGTGTTTTGGATAGCTGTAAACGTCTACTTTCTGGAAATATATATGACCATATATATATTCCATGACCTTTACGGATAAATCAAGCTGAATTTAGGTTTGCTTTGAGGGCCACTGTGGTTTGTGGCTTATTCGCAATGGCCTGCGACTTCAGAAAACCCTACAAGAAGTGTAACTAGGTCAAAGGGCACAATCTCGGTGGCCAGTTCACAATACCTCAACGTTAGATGACTATGGCCTCGAATCATTCGTGCAGAATTTCCAACGGGGCGTGAGCTCTGTGGCACATAGCACTGCGTCGCACCGTCCTGTTGAAACCACATGCCGTTGGTGTCCATATCATCCAATTCAGACTCGCCGTTGAAGGCGATGGCCTGGCCAACGTCGTATGGACCGATGACACCCCGTGCGTCGTCGCCGTCAGCCCAAAATCCACACCAAAAAGTGACTTTTTCGGGATGCATTGGACGCTCTGGGATCTAATGTTGATTGGTATCATAGATGCAGCTTCAGCAATACGGCCCCTATCAACTGCCAAAGTTCAGAAGTCCTTGTTGCAAAACCCGTTACAATAAAAGGCTACAAACATTACCTATATGTATTTGGTATATGCGAGTTGAATGCTTTTCAATAGCCTCCAGTGGATGCGTTCCCAATACAGATAGAACTTCTGAAAAAAAAACTGCATTAAAAAGTCAATTTCACAAAAAAGTATAAAGAGATTTTTCGATATTTAACTAGCTCATAAAAAAAAACACTAAAAATATACCTTGATTCCAAATACTTGTATTTTGATCCCTCAAGTATGCAATAACTAAATTTTTAAGCGCAAGTTCTTTAATTTACCATTGTTATCACACTTATCTCTGTTTCCATTCATTTGTAAGTATGTTTTGACTTTCAATCGGTACCACTTCATTTTTATAAAGTTCCTATATTATCAGTTGGCCAGAAATTATATTTTTTTCTATACTTAAACATTAGTGTTTAGTTCGTGACTGAGTGATAAACTAAATATAACTGAGCGTCTCAATTCGATTTGTTTGTTTTTGTTTAATTTAAAAAAAAAATTAAAAATCACGAGTTTCAAGTGTTAAACAAAGGTAATTAATAAATAGGTGTTGAATAAAAAATGAATTACTTCTAAATCTAGCTTGAGTTAAAGATTTGAGTGTTGTCAGTTAAACTTTTAGCTATAGGAACGCTAAATAATATATATGTATCCAGCGTTAAAGAAGAAAAGGCCGGGGATGAACTTTACAATATTATTCATTCAAAACAATTCAAAGAGATTCTTTATTTAAGGCTACCTCTAACACTCAAAACATCACCATATACAGTCAGCTATCATATACCTATAGCTGTTAGTTTAAACAAGCTATAACGGTGCAGACGTGATTGTTTTATTAATTAATAATTGGGTTTTTAACAACTTTTTTTTTTATTTGCGTATATTGTTGATAACAGTTTAAATAATGAATGAACGTCATTATACATAATAACAGTTCAATATGTCTAATCTATGTATGTATTGCATACATGTACTGTGCATGTACAAGTAAATCCATGATTTTATTTTTTTGTTATGATCCCACCGCACGAATATTGTCAAAGTTTACTAAAGCAACTATTGCACTTAATTTTCTCTAAAGACAACATATTTATTCGATGATGTACATATTTTAATAGAAAATAGAAGATTAAATATTTGAAAAAATAAAGAACGGAACGAAACTGATATTTTGAGTATGTGTATGTACTTTTACAAGCCATGTGGAAAAAGATGTAAAGGATTATGAGCCCACTTTTGCACATTGCTCAGCAGTGATGAAACTTATATGTCATATGAAAGACTAGCAGGCCCGCGCTTGCGTTTCTTCGCAAAATTTTTGAAATACATAATATTAGGTTATTATTCCTTTTTCGTGACCTTTTGAGATTTAAATCTTATAATCCTAAGTGGGCTTTAGGTTTGAGTTTAGCAGACAAACAGAATCTTAGCACCCCTTTGTTTATTTTTGTTTTGTACAAATCCATGAATTACCTACTCTAAAATTCCTATGTACCTATACGCAAAAGAAGAAAAAAACAATATCCCTATACTTATGTATAACTACTGTGCATCACTGTTCCAGTGATTAACTTGCACTCAACTTACATATGTATGAATCATTATAAAAATGCAAAATATTTTTTTTGATTATTTTTTAAAGTAGTTGACAGACTTAACAAAGACACCCACATTTGTATGTTCTCCTTCTCAATCACCATAAATGTATGATTGTTATCTAGCGCTTGATTTTTTTACGTATCAAATAATTTCGCTTCTATATTTCGATCCAACTCATATTTACACGCACTCAAGTAAAACGGTCAACAATTGAATCGAAGAGCGAACAATTAAGTGGACAGTGATTCGGAAGCAAATAAACAAAAGAAATGGCACAAACACCGGAACAATAATGAAATGGAACAAAGCAGCAACCCAACACAGTCATTGCGTTTGAATCGAATTCATAGATGCAAAAATATGTACAAAAAGTTGATTTAAGAAATTATTTAGGACTTTGGGGTAAAACTATTGACTTTATACAAAAAATTTAATTTTTCTAAAATATTAAACAGGTTTAAAAGCATAATTAAATATGTTGGTCTAACTTGACAAAAAAGTGTACGAAAAATTTTGTAAAGTTAATAATCTAATTCAAAAAACATATTTAACAAACCCAAAATATCCCATCACATTTTTAAAAGCATAAGGAAAATTATAAAATTTGTTTCAAGTAAATCGGTTAAATACTTTCTGATATAACCGCGGACATACTAAATATTTGTTTGGTCTTTATATAATAGTAAATGATTATGAAGAGTATTTTGTTTCATCATATGGCGGCCAAAATTGTGTTTTGGCGCATTTTATAAAAAAGTAGCTATTTGAATGAAAAGAAATTATTATTATTTTTTTAAATTCAGCTTACTTAAAAAATCAAAAACAAAATTTGTTTAAGTAGATTGGTAGGTACTTTGACTTTTTGTTTTAACATTTTTTCGATGAAGATTTCATTATATTATTAACCCATTAACATAATAATGGGCCCTATCGGAAATCTCCCGGGGCATTTTGTTTCCCACGGAATATTTTATTCCCACGAAAATTTTTCTGCTATCGTGAATCTCCCACGAAATAAACTTCCCTCAAACGAAAATCCAATGCAATGACACCCAAATTCCCCTGGAAAATTTATTCCCGATACCAATGAATTCCGAGGGCAACTTTTAGGAATCATTCACGTTCCCAACGTTTGAACGAGGGCAACATGCCCTGTGGTGCGTTCTTTTATGTTACTGTGGTTAACTATAGTTAATGTGTCAAAAACAAAAGTTGATCTGCCATAGTTAAGAAAGTTACTCTTGGTAACTTTTTCATTTAGGAACGACCAGAGTTAACAATAGTTAATCTGTCAAACAAAAGGGGTTGAAAAAAAAATTGAATTGTATATTTGGAATGAATAACCAAGAAAAAATGTGATTGCATTAGATTTATTGCAAAAATAATTATTAGGAATTCAAAATAACATGTGTAATATTTCCAAAATAAATTTCTTTAAACTCAGTTTTGTATAAATCGAACAGAAATAAGTGCAATTTTCTTCATTGCTTATGGCACAGAATTTTTTGATAAGAAATTAACCAAATATAAAGAAGAAAATGCCGACAGAAAGAAAATGCATCAGAAAATAAAAGAAAATTATTCCAAAAATCAAATTCGACAAAAAAAAAATCGATTAAATTGATAAAAACATATTTTAAATATTGAAAACAATTCCAAATCAAATGGGCAAAAAGTAAACAAAACATCCACCATTGCATTTCAGCTGTGTTTGGCAGATCAACTATTTCAATTCATATCGAGGAGATGAGTTGGAAAAAGTTACAAAAAGTTACTTTTTGACACTTTTACTTTGGAATTTAGGAACGATTTTATGACGTCATAAAGTTACTCGAAGTAACTTTTCTGTATTAAAGGAACGACCGAAGATAACTATAGTTAACCACAGTACATAAAAGAACGCACCACTGAGAAATTTTCGATCGCGATGTACCTACCTATAGTTGTACGTTATAGTTTTAAACTAGAAGAGCAAGTTCATGCGAGTTCATGCGACAAAGTCGTGTGCATTTTGTTTTTAAGATATGAATTTTTTGACTTCTTCTTTTTCTGTGTTTAAAGACAGTTTTGCAATTTAACCCTCATGCACCTAGGAACCAACAACTTAATAAATGTATGATGGCCACGAGACAAGAAAAGTATGTAGGTGTAGGTATATAGTTCTCGTCTCGGCCTTGTCTTGCTTCCCCGAGACTCCTTCCAAAGCATCCGCGACCAGATCGGACTTAAATTTACCGAGAGTCCATAGTCGGCCTAGGTTAGGTAGTCTTAAAAGAAGAGATTAAAAAATTTGATAAAATTGATAAAATTGATTGATTATGATTAATAGCTTCTCGATTCAAATTTAAACTTCATCTTCCTCAAAACCACTAAAAACGCCATAAGACCAAGACGAGACTAATTAAAACGTCACCGAGACCAAAATTCAATTTTTCGATACATCAACAAGAAAAAGACAGGGTAAGCCTTACAATAATTTTTAATAAGAATTTCAATCGAACTTATAGAAGATCCGTTGAGGAGAAAATTTAGGAAAACTAACAACTAACATATTATAATTGTTAAAATTTAAATAAAAACTATCAATGCATTTAGACTCTAGCTTTATGCATATACTGCACAGATGCACACCTAAAAATCTTATTGTGAAACTTGAAAAACAGAATTATAGCAGGGAATAGCACTAAAATGCATACAAACTCTATTTACTGTTTAGTTACTTACATCACCTACAAAATTGTTAAGCTTTAAATACCTACTTACTCTTAATACTAAGATTAATTGCACAAAAATTTGAATCATATTGATAATTTATTGTTTTTTTTTTTGAGACAAGAAACATTGCTAACCTGCAATTTATAAACAGGTTTGAGAGCTTTAGAATTGGTTGCGTTTTTATTTTTATTTTTTTAAAGCGTTTTAAAAATATATCCTCTTCCTCATGTATACATACTTTGTGAATTGCGGATTAAAACCTGCTCCAAGTATATTTTTTTTTTCATAATCTGTTTATACTTTTTGCTCTTGGTGCTCACTGTCACCCCATTCAATTTATCATAGTAATAAAGCTCAGTACAGCAGTCTATTTTTAGAGTCCCCGAAATTTTTTGAGAAATTTTTAACAAATCAGAAAGTAGTAAACAGTGGTGAAAGTAAATAGTAACCGTTCGAAAATAAGACACTGACTTAACGGATGGGCGGTTTTTGGTGCATAGTATTTTTTGGTATTCCAGGTTATTATAATAGAAATGAAGTCCAAGAGTTAAGGCGAGTATGATGCCAAAAAACAACAATTGATTTATTTCTGTCTTCATCTTTGAACTATTAGTAAACATTCTTTGTGTTTTATCCTTTTCCCTATGATTCTGTGGGGTGGGGGTCATGATCTCTCTTTGGACTGTATAGCAAGGGCGTACGTAAAAACTTCACAAATTCCGTAAAAATGTGTATGGGCAGACTATGGCTTAATGAGTTCGGACAAGTTTTTGTTTTTGGTCCATAAATTTACTGTAGGGCACAAACTTTTTATACAGGGGGTGTCTGATCCAAACAAAAAATGAGTTTAGGAAATAACGGACACCCTAATATGCATGCACAAGCTGTAAAAATTTACTCTTTCAGTCAAAATAATGAAACGAAATTTTTTTTATAAACACGTATTGACAAGGCCCTCACTAGTCAACTAATGAGTCCAAGTGAGATCGCCGGGATGAAACGCCAAATTTTCATGGACTATAAGCCGTTAAAAGCTATTTTGATAATCAATAATTCAACAAGTCCAATAAAATAGTGCTAAGTCTTCTACTTGGCTGATTTATTTCAGTAGTATATAGAATTTGTATTATTAAAAAAATCTACGTATAAAAAATATGTTTAATTTTTTTTTTATTATTTGTAGAATTTTGTAAAATATTGTTTTAAAATTTTAAAAATTATGTTATTTATTTATTATTAGAAATAATGTTATTGTTTATTTTTTTTTTTTACTGTCGTCGCTTAAAAGTATTGGGCTTTTCTAGAATCTGACTTTGTCTTTTCTCCTTCTAATTTTGACAGTTCTTTAACCGAAAAGAAGCTCTAGATGGGGGGAAAACAACAATACAAACAAATAGAAATACACACCGATACTGTTCGCGCCTTTAATAGTATGTTTGTTTTCCCCCCATCTAGAGTTTTTGACGTTTGGTGGAAGTTCTCAATTGATTGCTCGGAGTCATGTAATTAAGTTTTTTAGATCACAATAAGAAAAGACCTTATTTACTTTTAAAGCTGGATAGCAAATAGAGCCATAAAATGAAGAGAACATGAAAAAAAAAATTAAAAATTAGAAAATACAAAATAGACCTAAGACGCTAGGCCCAAGCAAAATAAAATTTTTAAAGAAAATAGCTAAACATATCCTTAAGTTTTTTTTCATTAATTATTATAGGTAATTTGCACCGACCGATATCTTGTTTAAAAAAAAATAAAATGAAATTTGAGTTCCCCCTCCCCTCTAATCGAAATCCTGCGTATACGCCTTTGTTATGAATAGTAAGTCCCTAAACAATTTCTGCGCTTGCTGTCATATATTTATAAAAGTTTTCATGTTTAAAACCTTTGGAGAAATAAAATGTTACACTTTAAATTAAAAAAAAAAAAATATTTTTTTCATAAAGTTGACCCCTCTACCTAAAATATATTAATTTTTCAGAAACTCTGCAAAAATGTCCGCTAAAGTACGTCCATTATGTCCTAATCTTCAACAAATAGCAACCTCTGAACTGAATGATGATGCACAAAAAGCTGATGAAGAGATTAACTCCATACGCCAATTTGTAGCTGGACTACCAGGAACATCTAAATATGAAATTTCCGACCAATTTATCTTAAGTTTTCTTCGATCTTGTAAATTTAATAATCGCATCATCAAGAAAAAACTATCCAACTTCATGACCATGCGTAAGATTTGCCCCGATATATTTGCTCATAGAATGGTTAATGAAGAAATGACTGAAATCTTAAAAACCAGGTAAAACATAAGTTTACAAAAACTTAATTTTTATAACTTCTTTTAAATTTTTCAAAGCGTACATCTTCCACTACCACTTCCATTGGAAACAAACTCGTCACTCATTCAAATTTCAAACTACGGGAATTTGAACCTTAAACAGTATAATCTTTACGAAGGTATAAAGTTGCTCTTTATGATGTTGGAAATAAGATTTCTTGAAGACGATCACAGTTCAGTGGCAGGATTTACGTTCATCGAAGATTTCTCCAATTTGTCGTTTAGTCATATGATAGCTATGAACATAGGAGTTCTAAAGAAAATAATGGGATACTTAAGATCAGGAATGCCGTATCGAGTTAAAGGAATCCACATTATTAACGCGCCATGGTTTGTCAATGGAATAATGGGACTATTCCGTGATATATTGCCTTTGAAAATAAAAAGAAGAGTAAGTTTTTTGGAATTAACAGAAAAATTACTTAACACAAATTTTTTTTTTATTTTACTAACAGTTCTTTGTGCATAAAACACTAAACGATCTATATGCTCATGTACCTCAAAAATATCTGCCTACAGAATATGATGGAGAAAATGGTTCGATGGAAGATATAATCAAGCTTTGGGAAACCAAACTACTTAAGTACAGGGATTACTTTCAATATGATTTAAAATTTGGTATTGAACTAGAACCTTGTGATAAAGATATTTAAGAAAATGTATTTATTATTTCTCGATGTTTTTATATGATTCCATTTTTTTTTTGTGAAAAGCTTCAAGGTTTGATAGCAGCTTCAAAGTGAGTTACAAATTAGTCACCGAATCTGGGAAAATTATGTACATGGACAAATTGCAGTAGGTCAAGACAGATTGCAAGATTATGACCGATTTTAAACTTGAAACTCACAATGAACTTGAATTGAAGGCTGTTTCACAATGCGACGAGAAAACGCGACGTCGCGTCAGCGAGAAGAGAAACGCTTTCATCTTTTTCTCGTTATAAAATCGAAGTTACAATGTAGCGAGTTCTTCAAACCGACACAGCGTAGAATTATTCGTGTTTGTCAGTGAATTTGGGAAATAAAATACAATATTTAAAAAAAAAGGAAAATGAAAATGTTAAAAAAATGCTTTTTGAATTTTTGGGAGTGTTTATTTACAAAAAAGCAAAAGGCAAAAAAAGACCAAGTGTGAGCAGAAGAAGACGGTGGGAATGTTATTGAAGACAAAATTAATTAGTCGGAAAAAGAAAACATTTATTTGCTCGCCATTTTCGGTGTTTTTGTATTTATCTACAGAATTTATAAATGTAAATATAAATACAGATACGCTCGGTGTCCTCTTCTCAATTGTCAAAATGAAAATCGTCGTCTCGTCGCGTCTTTTTATTCTTCAATTTTTTGAACACATGGCGTGACGAGACGACGAGTAACGCTCTATTGTGAATACTCTTATATTCTCATTGCTTGAAATTGGTTTGACAGCTCCGACGAGTTCTCGTCACGTTCACGTCTCGTTTCCTCGTCGCATTGTGAAACAGGTTTGAAATGCTGGGACTTAAAGAGGTGCTGGACAGCGTTGCCTCCCTAATATAATATTGTAGCTTTTTTGCAAACTTTTTTTTCCACAAAAATGTCACTACTTACGTACAATCCAAAATATTCCAAAAACACAACAGTTTCAAAAAATAAAATTCTAATTTGGAAGGACGATTTTGTTCCTTTTTGCTTTCCATTCCGCAAAATATTTTTTTATTTATTAGAAATATGTATAAATATTTTTGGTAGTACATATCCAAAAATACAATTTTCAGCTGTCAGTTTGCAGTTTTTTTTATGCATTTAAAAAAATGAAGAATGGAAATTTCAATATGGAAAAGAAGCATGAAACACGTTTGATAAAACAAGTACCTACTTAAAATGTCTTCATTTCAGAATAAAGATCGCCATCTCAATTCTTGAAAAAATGTGAATTTATGCAGAAAAAAAAATTAAAAATCATTGGAGCGGTTTTCTTAAAAAATTATTTTTTATATATAAAATTTCTTGAATTTTTTTAGAAAAAAAATTGGTATCCAATTTTTATGAAAATAATAATATACAGCTAAAACCATAGTTTCAAGCATTCATCAACCCGTTTTCTAAGAAAATGATTTTCAAAAAAAATGTTTAACTTTTTTTTTTAAATCCAAAACATATTTTTTTTTTAAATATTTGTATGCAGTATTATTTACACTTGATATAGTAACTCCTTAGAAAAAATTAAAACAAAAAAACCGTTCTATGGCATCAAAATATAGACCATACCACTACTAAAAGTATGGCAAGTACCGTTATTTTTTGAGCTAAAAAAATTATCGATTTGTGAGGATTCATTTTGGGCAGAATATAATGTGTTTGACAGCTTAATTTTTACATATTTTTTTTAATAAGGGAACGAGAAAGCAGAGCAATAAGACGGAAAACGTAAATTTTGTGGTTTGACAAAACTCACAATAGCTTCTAAAATTCTGGGCGAACAAAAAATTTTAAGATGAAATTTTGTCAACAGAATTTAAAAGATGAAATTTTGTAAACAGAATTTCAGAAAACGTTTCAAATTAGACTAATTACCTCGTATTACATATAACATGACCTCGAAAACGGGAATATCCCAAAAACTTAATGTGATAAAACATTTTTGACTTCAGATTCGAGTTTGAACGAAACACCAAAACCATAGGAAAAGTTCAAATTTGGTTTTTCGGCAAAAAAATTTCTTTAAACTTGGTAAGTATAGCGTTTTTTGGACATCTTCCCGATACGTCTGCGAGCCTGTGTTGTGCAGATTGATAGTTTGGATTTTTAAAAAAACGTTTCATTTATTTTTGTTTTTTTTTAAACTTAAGTTGTTTAAAACGACTTTGGAAACCTATGATCTTCTTTGAGCACTGATAACTTAAAATATCCAAAAATAGTCTTCAAAATTTGTATGTTAAGAGGAAAACGTTTAAATTCAAAAATGTTTGAAAACTTTGTCGCTCAATGAGTGCTCAGTACAGTACTCAGTTTTTTTTTAGTGCTCGAGAATTTTTTGCAAGGTATGTTTTTGCAAGTACATAGTTAAAAACTGAATTAGTAAAGTAATTACTCTAAAACGAACTACATTATATGGATAATTTTTAATTTTGTATTTTAAACTAAGATTTAATCCTAAATGTAGGCTTCGTTACGTCAATGTAACTCTGAAAGTTTAATTAAAGCTTAGGTAGTGATAATTTCCCAAAAACTATGCACCTCATCAATTCATAAGCTTCGGATCTAATCATATTTAAAGCTTAGGTAGGTATGTCAAAAATGCGGATTAGATTAAATTTTAAAAATGTATGTAGTTTTCCAAAGCAAAAAGATATTAGCAGTATCTACTTTTAAAATGCCATTTTCACAACATATTTTCACAACAAAAAAAAAATAAAGAAACATTTGAAAATTTCAACATTTTGAATACATCCGAAATATTTTTTTTTTAATATTTTATTTTTAAATGAGAAATAAATTATTTTAACAACTCCTTAAATTTTTTGATACCAACACAATGTTATTATGGGAAAAAAAATATAAATCGTTGGACCGTTTATAAAAATATTTTTTCTAAAAGTATATACATTTCTTTAAACATTTTTGAGAAAACAAAAATTAGTTTTCTAATTTTAAATAGGTATTAATTTATTTGATTGAAAAATTCAATGTAAAAAAAAATTATCCACCCGTTTTTGAAATACCGACCGAATTTTCAAAAAATATTTTTGAACACATTTTTTACTTATAATGTAAAAAACTAGATTCTGCACAATTAAACAATATAAATATAATTTCTGTACTTCTGTGAATTGAATTGTTTTTGTTTTACATACCTTTAAAACCTGTGTATACCTTTTTGTACAGTAAAAAATATTTACTTCAAAAAAAAAAATTAAGAAAAGTTTAATAATCAGAAAATATTAAAATATTTTTCAATATAACGTTTTCTTGCAAGAAATAAATACATAAAAATAAAATAAATTTGGTGGCACAAACGGCTTATGAAGAACCAGGGCCTATAGCTACTTACAACTCTTAACCATTGCTGTATGCGTGTCTGCAGGAATGGAGGGGACCTACAGTTTATTGCCCAATCCAAACGGCTAAGGTGAGCGGCACTCTTATAGATAGAAATAAATACATATTTTTTAGAAAAAAACGAACATTGTGAATAATTTTGCCATGTTGATAATTTCAGATGCCATATTTAAAACCATAAGATTTTAAATTTGAAAACATTGGTTATATCATGAAACGATACCACGATTGCCAATTTGATTACCTACAAGAATTTTTAAATTTAAAATCGCAATTGTCGAATTGAAAATTGCATTTTTATTTAACTTTAACTGCAACTTCAAAAATAAAAGTTTGAAAACTGGAAATGTCCGTTTGTTCCTTATAAGTAATCTCCGAAAGTTCTTCACCGAACGCTTTGAAATATTGACATAACATTGCATTTGCATACGAGGGTGTTTTTATATACTTTTTTTTAAACAGCGCCATCAGTTGAACACAAAAAGGCTACACCCGCTGTCCTCAAAATAAATGTCGATCAGTAACAGATAGCAGAATACAAAATTTCACTCGGACGTTTAGCAGAATAGGGCTGATTATTTATCAATTTATTTTGCTATTTTCTTACAATTTTTTACCCGTGCGAAGCCGGTTCGGGCTAGGGGCCTCGAGGCTAACATTGCCTTGGGGCCTCTACATTTTCTAATCCGGCACTGTGGGTACCAATACAACTTTTTGGGATGGAGCTTATCAGACAGACAAAATTGCAATTCCAAATTGTAAGGCCAAATTTGATAGAAATATCAAGCTAGTTTTTTTTAAAGCCCGAGTTTCACACGAACAATATTTCACCTTAAAATTTTTTATTCGTCCGGAATTTTAAAAGCTTTTGTGAGTTTCGCCCAAACTAAATGTAGGTTTTTCGCCTTATTGCTCTCTTGTTCGCCTACTAAAAAGATTCAAAAATTTAAGCTGTCTAACATTATATTCTGCCCGAAATTAATGTTCACAATAGAAGACATTTTTGAAACATGAAATATTTTTCGAGTCAAACTCGAAAACAAAAATCCGGAAGGAATATAAAGCCGGATCCACACATGTCTCGTGTGGTTTCTTGTGGATTGTTGTGGACTGAGTACACTAATCAAGCGTGCTGTCTTACAAACAGACATTTTTTATTTGTTATTATTCTGTTTTCAAGAGTATTGTTTTCTCTTGCCCGCACACTAAAAAAACTGTGTTCGCCATAGCGTGCATGGTATGGGCGTATGGCGCAATCATTAAAAAATCGATTTCGACACAACACACCACTCCACAAAAAACACATCGCACGAGACAAATATGGATCTACGCATATGAAATACATGACTCCACAACACACCACACGAGACATGTGTGGATCTGGCTTAAGGCTGAATACATACAATATTTACTTTTTGATTACACTCTACAATTTAAGTGTAATTACAAAATTTACCTAATTAATACCATAATAATACAATACTCGAATACCATTTCTTAAGAAATACGTTTTATTTTTATTTATGTTATTTTTAATTATAAAAATTGTTTTACCTCCTATTATTCTGTAATTTTCAATTAAAACAACTGAATTATAAATTACAACCGATAAGGTTTCTTTTAATTACAAATTATACAAAGTTAGTTGTTATTAGATTTTTAATCACAATTCACACAGAGTATTGGATTATTAGAATCTTTTTTGTTAATTTACATATATTTACTTAAAAAAAATTAAATTTAATAAAACGCTACTTTTTACCCAGTTTATTCTAGTGCCGCACGCCACTGTATTATGATTATAAATCCATATTAAGAACCAAGAAACCAGTTTTTATAATCTCTATATTTTTCATACGTAACAAACCTATATGTGTGTATATTGTTTGTCCGAGAAGAATGCGCTTGAAAACATCTTTTTTTCAAACAATAATACACTAGCTCGTCAGTTTGGAGTCAGCAGGCATCGCCGCCAACAGCTGACTGATCGCCAGAGCAGCACCGCGTGGTCTTTTCCCTTAATCTAGTTAGTTAAATTATTTTCAAGTTTTTTTTTTTTTTTTTTTTTGATTCCTACTTTTATTTCTGCATTTAATAAAAATATGTAAATATCCAGATAACTAAATAGATATTCTAATGAGTGATCTTTTAGTTAAGTAACAACGTCACAAATACATTTTTAACGTCATATTAAAAGGTATTCAACAAAGTTTCAGAATGAATTTTTTATTGTTTTTGTTTTGATCTGTCAATTTTGTTCGTTTTTTTAAATTCCATCCAATCGTTTATTTGTAGTATTTTTTTTTTTTTTTGTGGTGGTCTTTTATCATTATTTTCTTTTATTTCTTGTCTGTTTCTGTTTTATTTACTTTTTTATCATCTCGAGTTTCTTTTGAAATTTGCAAATTTGAAGTGCTTCGAGTGATATTCGTTTGAGTTATCTTTTTTGTGATTGTTTCTTTTTTTTTTTTGTAATTACATATTATCAAAGTACAAGATTAAAGTGCAGTTTTGTTTATAATATCAGAAATCACAAAGTATTTGCAGTGTTATTTTATTTTAATTGAAGTTTTTCGAACATCAGTTTTTTTTTATAGAAAAGTCAAAGCAATTTAGGTACAAAGGGTTTGTTTTCGTGATAATTTATCACAAATAATAAAGCACGCATTTTCTTGCCGGAAGAAATATTGAATCATCAAGCGATTAGATTGATTTAAAAATAATTAATACATAATTACGAACGAAATCACAATGGTTGTTGAACTAGTATAGAGTATAGTACATTATGTACTCGTATATACATATGTACATGAATGTAATTGATAAAGAATAATTGTCAAATTGTTTTGATAAGTGGTCAATCGTATTAATAAAACACCCATTAATTCAAGCTAGGTACAACAAAGTGACCTTGAGCTTAAGTTGAATTAAAAAAAAAAAATGCTAATAGAGGTGATACTGATTATCACATTTTTTGGGTTATATATTTTATTTCTGATTATGGGATTATTTGTGATATACCTACATAATGTTATTTAATCGGAAATTCTGAACAGCTAAAATAAACATTATTTAAACATTTTACACTTTGAATTTCACTTCTAACATATAATCTCGATAATTTCAAGGCATTACAAAATGGTTAAAATCCGTCCATTGAATCCGGCCTTACAAAAAATCGCAATCACCGAACTCAACGAAAATCCAGACAAAATTTCCGAAGAAATTGCTTCCATACGTCAATGGATCACAGAACAGCCCCAACTTGGAAAATACCAACTATCGGATCAATTTATTTTAAGTTTTCTAAGAGCATGTAAATACAATCATGAAACAGTGCATAGAAAACTACCCAATTACTTGACCATGAGATTACAATGTCCAGAGATATTGGCCAATCGAAGAGTCGATGAAGAAATGATGGATTTGGTTAGGACGGGGTAATATTAATTTATAGTTTATCATTGTTTTTTTTTAAATTATTTTTGAACGTTTAATTTTTATTTTTCACTTTCAGATTTCATCTGCCTCTGTCGCTGTCACTGGAAAAAGATCATTCACGTATTCATCTATCACGATATAAGAAAATCGATCTCAAAAACCATACGATCTATCAGGGAATTAAATTTTTGTACATGATTCTGGAGGTAAATTTCCTGGAAGATGATAACACAGCCGTGGCGGGCTTTACAACCATTGAGGATCTTTCAGATCTTACATTTGGTCATGTGATATCCATGAACCTCATGGTACTAAAAAGGATGTTGAACTTTGTCAGATGCGGTTTGCCACACCGAATCAAAGGTGTACACATTATCAATGCACCTTGGTTTGCCAATGGAATGTTCAATGTAGTTCGAACACTGCTGCCAGCAAAGTTAAAAAATCGGGTAATTTTTTGTTTTCTTTTTTTTTTAAGTATCTCGAAATTTAATGGTGGATTTACATGTATCTTTATGCGAGTTCTGCAAAAAATAAGGGATACAAAATAAAAAATGCATGTTTGTTGGATAGAGAGAGAAGAACAAAATGCAGAGATCTTGATTATAGGAACGCAGATGAAGATTATAGCGAAGACGAACATGTTCATCTTCATGGTGGTGCTCTTTCACACATTCGGTTTTTTGGTATCACTCTCTATCCCGCTCTACTTTTCTTGATGTTTGCAGATGAAGATACATGTAAATCCATCATAAGTTGCCAAAATGTTCTGAAATTCAATTCAATTGGGTTACAAAAATTATTTATTTATAATATTTATTGAGTTTGCGGATTTTTGAGAATTTGCATAGCAAACTTAATCGTATTTTTTTTTTTTTTAGTTTTTCGTTCATAGTAAAATTGAGGATTTATATGACCATGTACCACAAAGGCTACTACCAGCTGAATACGGAGGAGAAAATGACACAATTGAAGATATAATAAAAATATGGGAAAAGAAAATGCAACAATATCGTGATTATTTCGAACATGATTTGCAATTCGGAACTGGTTTCGAACATGAAGTCTAAATTTAAAGCAGCATAAACCAATTTAAGTCACAAAGATTTTAAAATGTTTACAATAATTAAATTGTACTTACAAGTGAAAGATATTAAATAAGTTAGTTGATAGTAACGTTAGAATCGGTTTCAGTTTAATTATAAGACAAAAAAAATAACTAAAAAAAAACACGTTGTTAGGTTTTGAAAATTAATACGTGTTGTTATTAACAAAACAAAAAAAAATTGCAAAACACAAACTTGCACTTTTAACTAAATTTTAACGATAGTCTTTTGACTTACCTACAAAAAATTGATTTTTTGTGGGACTGTTTATTTGTTTAAAAAAAAAAATATTTTCAAAATTGTAAAATGTTAAATGTTATATGTTATATAAATGTTAAACTGGATAACCTAAAACAATTCCCCTCTAGGAAATCACATACAAATGATCTGTACCAAATTTGAAGGTCACGTAAAAATACCAAAATATACCAAATTTGCCTACATAAAAATGCCAAATTTTGAAGCCCTTATAATTAAATGCTAGGGAACAGGTCGTTATTGTGTATTCCATAATTCTATGTGACCTAAATTCTGTAATTTAACTGTAAATTCTGTAATTCAAAATTCAGTATTTCAAGTTTATGTTATACCTATTCCAAAATTCTGTACCTACCTATTAAATTTCTGACAAATATTAAATATGTGTATACTCTTAGTGTACCTATTATAAATTTGTACATTTAATCTTGTATTTTAAAATATTAAATCATCAATGCGTAACTTTA
Organism: Epistrophella euchroma; assembly: GCA_947049315.1. Classification (NCBI taxonomy): domain Eukaryota; kingdom Metazoa; phylum Arthropoda; class Insecta; order Diptera; family Syrphidae; genus Epistrophella; species Epistrophella euchroma. The sequence goes on along the minus strand of OX346248.1, from coordinate 28,155,803 downwards.
GCAGTACTGCAAAATTGAAAATGTGTATTGTTATAAAATAAAAATATTAATTTTTTTTTGTATTGGAAAATATTGGGCGCTTAAAATTTATTGGGGCACAAGTACAATTCTAGTCGATTTGTTCAAAAATATAAATACGACTCATAAGGCATAACGTCTTAAAATAAAACAATATTATTCTTAAAACTAACGCAACACGAATTAGTCCAGGTTCTGATTTTTTGCTGAGTCGTTTATGATATTGGCCTCTTAAAAAATTAAGTTTTTGAACTCGATCAACGAACGCGTCATGGTCAAAAAAACGAATGACTTTTTGATTTTTTTTGTATTTTTCTTTTTTTCTCTTGTAAAAATTAGGCATTTATTTTAGATTTTTGATTTGTAGGTGTCCTCTTTTCCGTCAGCATAATTACACCCGTGCTCAGAGAAAACAACTCATTTCCTTCCAGAAAAGGTTGGTGAGCCTCTAGCCAAATGTCAATTTTTTTTTTCAACATCTTGGTTGTTCCTCATACTTCGTGAACTTCTTAGATCGATGTGATGATCTGAGGTACAAAATTAAGCATCACAATGAATCTCGACTTATTCAATAACTTCTTGCAGTGCAACGGCACCCAGAATTTACGGTGCACCAATGATGTTCTGTGTCGCAGATGTAAATCAAAGGACAATTATTTAAGTTATTTATATTGCTATTGTGAATAACATTGATAATATTGTCTTATTTGTATGATTGATCGGAAAATATTTACGAAAACAAAATTTGTTTATTTTTCGCTTCTAACTTGGTCGATAATATCGATTGAAGGCATCAACTAAAGTCGCACCACCCCCATAACGAGATGCATAGGTGAACTTTAATCAGCTATAACTAAAAGCTAAAGCAACGGACAGTAGTCGTTAGTATTTAATTTTGTAGATAATTTGATTCTTTTTGAGGTATTAGTTGGATATTTTGTTGTAAAAAAAATGGGAACGAGTTATTTGATAAAAACAAAACCAATCTCTTTTTCAAAATGGCGTCTCTTCCCTAATCCCAAAAATCCCAAAAACTCGGTTTCATTCTTAGGAGCAGAGCTGTAAAACAATTAAATATATTGGTACTTAAGTAGAAGTTAAGTACAATTACCTTGTATGTTAAAATTTTAAGTAGAAGTACAATTCCATGGTAAATGTAATTATAATTCCACAAAAGAATTGAACATTTTGTACTCATTACTTTAGTACTTAAATTTGTTGTACTTAAATACTCTTCAAATACACTTGTCAAAACAATTAGAGAACAAAAAAAAATCAGTTTTTTTAGTGTTTTTAGAAGAGCTGTATCTCTGTGAAAAGTGGTCGTATTGAGATGAAACAAAAAGCATTCTGAAGCTTTATACTTTTTGTATTGAGGAATAAATTGGCTCAAAAAAAATTTTCAAAGAAAATGACAATGTTTAAAAAAAAGAAAAAAATTTAAAATTTTTGGGTCGTGCTGCTTCTTATGATTGCGCAATAACGGTACCTTAAAAAAATCATTTGCGAAAATTCCTCAATACAAAAAGTATAAAGCTTTAGAATGCTTTTTGTTTCATCTCAATACGACCACTTTTCACAGAGATACAGCTCTTCAAAAAACACTAAAAAAAAGTGATTTTTTTTTGTTCCCTTAATTGTTTTGACAAGTGTACTTTTAATTCCTTAAGTATTTTTAAAAGGAACTACAAGTTATTAAGGAATCAAAAAGAAATTAAAAGTATTTGAAGTACCGGTACTGGTACTTGGAAATTTTAAGTACAATTACCATGGAATTGTACTTGTATACTTGAAATTTTAAAATACAAGGTAATTGTACTTGTAATTGTGTGTCTGCTTAGGAGGACGGCAGGCGGCATTGCCATGCTATACATGATTTTGTAATTATTAAATTAATTAAAATCACTTAAACTATTAAACTACTTAGGCCCCAAACAGATACCACAAATAAAATTTTGTTCATCGAAAAATGCAATTTCATGCACTTTTTTTTGACTAATTTTACTGTACTGGTTATAAAGTTGAAAAAGCAAGCGAAAACGAAAAAATTTCCTTGTAAGATTTTTGTACTTAAAATGACCTCAGGAACCCATGGTTTTCGTCGGCATCGGTAACTGTGAAACACCCCGTATTATTACTTTATTATGTATTTCCTTGCTTTTTGGGAGTTGATACTACTACTAGTTGATACTATACTAGAATGTAGTACATAACCCTTGCTAGAGGAGTTAATTAATATGCTCGTTTTGGTCATTTAGTTTTTAATGAGTTCCTTTTTACGTTCGGTGGCCATGATGAAAGATCTAGAAAGATAGTGATGATAAAAGGCTCTTTATATAAGGTATTCCAAGAGATGACCTTGGGGATAAAGTAGTAGGAGTTAATAAATTTTATACCTTAAGCTGAGAAGAATTAATGTATGGACTTTTTTTCTGACATACTTTATTTTTTGTGGATATTATCATTATTTGGCATTTCTTTTTGACTTTATATTTATTTTGCATTTTTAAATATTGGCTATATGTTTTTGCGTTCATATTTCCTTATATTGATTTTAAAAAGTCTGTTTGACGGATATTTACTGTATATTGTTTGTTTGTTTTTTCTTTTCAATGTTTGATTAAAAATAAATCTATAAATATATACCTGAAGGGCAAATGCAGATTTTAATGCAGAATTATTGGCAACCGAATAATATAAAAGCCGTACTTTAAATTTTGTAAATTCAATTGAAATATTGTACACTTTGCTACACCAGCCTAATTTTAACAAATTATTCTTAACAAAAAAAAAAATGAAGTACTTTGCGCTTTTTGTAGCACTCTTAATGGCTGTTGCTTATTTTGACGCCTGTTTTGCAGAAGGTAAATTAACAAAAAAAATAAAAACTTGAAATTCGTGTGGAATTTAATTTTTTTCCTTATTCCAGATGAAAAACACTTTGTTTGTGCGTTCATTAATTCAAAAAATGTAACTGTTATTTTGAAGTACCACCCGGATTTAGGTCAGGGCGATGAATATACTGATCGTGCTCCAAATGGCTGCTACAAGGCTGTATGTCAACCAGATTACTCAATAGTTACTTCGGCGTAAGTTTTATTTTTTTTTTTTACATTTTTCCAAATTTTCAACGGATTGATTTATTTCTTTTTAATTTCAGTTGTGACGAATAAAAAAGTTTTGCAAAACAAAAAAATTAACCAAGAATTAATATAAATTAATAAAAATTTATCAGCAAGAAACACAATCTTCCAGATATTTTTTCTTGTTTTTTATTATAAAGCCTTAACTACGTTGGCCACTTTTTGCAAAATTACAAAAGTAAAAATATTTTTTTTTCCCGCTAGTGCAGTTTTTTTTTGTGAAAAAGAATATGCACGATTTTTTTTTAACCAAAATTTAACCTTTCTGCATCATTTTTATAGGTTTTCCATTGAGAAACACTATCCCAAAATGAGTTTGAAAATTTTCACTTTTGTAATTTTTCACTTTTAGTTAAGGCTTTAAACTTGAATTTTTCAAAAATGTACATACTTCTTCTATAAGTTTTAGTGTTGAGAAAAAAATAGAGATGTTAATCAATCTAAGTAACACTACGATGATGGAGAAGTATAAAAAAGTGAATTTCTTCATACCGTCAGTTCGGCGTGTCTCTCGCGTGTACGTCTGTGTGCTGTGCTTTCACTGTAATTTTAGTTACATAGATCCTAATTGGGTAAACAAATTTTCTTCAAACGTGATTAGGCCTCGATCTCAATTTTTTTTTTTAATTTTCTCTAAAACGGCTCTTACGATTTTAATTTAACTTCGTTCCTGGATTGATTCAAGTATGATTTTTAGAAAACTCAGTTACACGCTATTTAATTAATAGCTCTACCGGTTTTCTTTCTATTTGGCAATATGGGGCTCCGGAATATTTCAAACAATATTTAGGTATTGCATTTGAAAATTTTGATATTTTTTTTAGATATAGAACCTAAAGGTTTTATAATTTGAACTTGGGAATTAATAAGTGCCTCTACAGGGATTATTTTTGTAGGGTATAAACATGGTCGACAGTGGATCGGATGAGTTTGTGTTTTTTTGGCTATTGAACCATACAACTGAAGACTTATGTGGGCTATTAGGTCTTTTTGTAAATTGCGACGTTTCGGCAAAAGGTCACGAATATAGAAATAATTATTGAACCATACAAGATTAATGGAAGATAAAGACATTGTTTTATACCTACAGCTTCTCCTTAACTTTAACTTAAAAGCTAAATTATTTTTACTTGCGATATATACATATGTATATAGGGCAAGTTTTGGATTCGTAAAAAGAATCGAACTCGAGATGACCGAGAACCCGAAAAAAGTGGGTCCTGCAATTCCGTCTGTCTGTGTGTACCTCGACCTACAGCCTAAATCACTGAAGCAATTTTCTTCGAACTTATGGAGCATAAGATTTTTAGATGAAATTGTATTTTTTTTAGTTGAAAAATATCGCTACCTGCCATACAACGGTTTTAAAGATGGTTATTTATCTCGAAAACGCCGCTAACGATTTCGATTAAAATTTTTGTGTGTATGGTCTGCATTTTGTTAAAACAAAAATACCAAAAACTGTCATGTACCTGCCATAGAAAAGTTAAAACTTTTTTTTTTTGAAAAAATCATTTATTTTAAATGGGTAAATGATTTTTTTTTGTATCAAATAGTGTTCCTTTATTTAAAATGTTAAATATATGTATAAGTATGTTCATAATAATTAATTAAATTCATTAGTTCTGCGGTCAATTTATTAATTATTAAAGAACGGAAATTTCTTCTTAAACAAAAAAAAAACAAGAAAGAAGTTTATAAAAGTTTCTAGACTGATTTCTCTTCCCCAGTTTTCGGTTCTTTAATATCTATACTGATTTGTTAATATATTTCTCTGGCTAGATTATTTTGAAAAAAAAAATAAAGATTATCTTTTATGGCAGGTTGTGGAACTTATGGTGTTTAATTCAGATAAAATCCAAAGTCATGCGATTTAAAAGAGGCAGATGAACGCTACGAAACAATAAGAAATGGTCCTTATGGCCAAAAAGTCCAAGTTTGCAATCAATCTTAAAATGGTGAAATATTTCATGGAAAAACTATTAAACGTCTGGGCGTACATAATTCCAATGTTGTTTGAGCTAGCCTAAATGGGTGCGTCCATTTGCTTAAAATTTAGTACAGAGCAATAGCAATTGTATGTGATTATTCAGAAAAGAAATTCGATATTTTGTTTTAGCTGCCATACAACGGCGAATTTTTTTTTCGTCAGATTGTCTCAAAACGTTCTTATCATGGTCAAAGTGATTGCAAGTATTGCGAAACTGCGTTTCAGGTTTTTGCCAAACAATTCACTTTACGGTAATAGGTGCTTGACGTTGTTTTTTTTTTAGAGTAAATTGCTTTGTATTTAAGTTATTCACGTATAGCTTTTAATAGCTTGACCAATTTTATATCATAATTATTATGCAATCTGTGCCTACGTTCTGTAACTCTCACATCGAAAAAATCAGTCGAGAAACGCTGAAAAATGGAACAAAACTCATGTATTTTATTTCAGTTTTCATCGTTTCTCGACCAATTAAATGCGTGTGAGAATTACAGAACAATTAAAAAATTATGAAAATAATTATTGCATATGCGTTTAAGTTCAAAATAAATGTTTATTTAAGTTTTATTTCAGTATTTTATTTTCGACGAAATCATGCGCTTGAAAATAATCGACTCAACCTGAATTACTGGAATAACTGAAAATTCAGCGATGGTTCGGTAGTTTGTTATAATTATTTGATCCGCTGTTATAAAAGCACAAAACTCAAAAGCATTATGAAAAAATAAAAAAAAAATAATAATTTTGATAGCATTTATAGTGGCCCATAAAAACAGGACCAACCCAACAAAAAAAATTTTGTCTGAAATATTAGAAACGTCCTTTTGGGGGTAAACAATTAATATTATTCAGCTACGCAACTGCCTTATTTTTTCATTTTTTCTTAAGATTATTTATTCAAAAGCAAAATTTCCATGTTTTGCCTTAAATCTAGAAAAACTAAACAAAGCATGCTCTCATTGTTTTCACAGTTGGTGTGACCTTTTATTTATTTTATTTGAAAATATTAGCTTTATTTAAAATTTTTATTGATTTTTCAAAGTCTGTAAAACGTGTATATCTACCGTCATTTGTTTGTATATCATGTGTTATTGTTTATCTAAAAAAAATCTAAAAAATAAATTTTAAGCATAAACTTTTATGTGTTGTGAGCAATAATACAACCCCACGGATGATATAAAAGCCGTGCTTAAGATTTTGAAAATTCAGTTGAAATATTCTACACTTTGCTACACAAGCCTAATTTCAACGAGTTATTCTTTCTGAAAAAAAAAAAAATGAAGTTATTTGGAATCTTTCTAGCACTCTTCATTGCTTTTGCTTATTTTGACGCCTGTTCGGCAGGAGGTAAGTTTAAAAAACAAAAACTTGGATTTCGTATGAATTTTTTTATTTTTTTTTTTCTTTATTCCAGATGACAAAAAGTATATTTGTGCATTCACTAATTCAAAAGGTGTAATGGTTAGGTTGCCCCCAAATTATATATCTATTGATCGCTCTCCAGAAGGCTGCTACAAGGCTCAATGTCAACCAGATTTCACAATAGCTACGTTGCCGTAAGTTTCTTTTTTAGCTTGCTTTTCCAAATTTTCAAGGGATTGATTTATTTCTTTTTCATTTCAGTTGTGACGAATAAAAAGTTTTGCAAATAAAAATTAACCAACAATTAATATGAATTAATAAAAGTCTATCAACAAGAAACTCAATCTTCTAGATATTTTTTTTTTTAATTATAAAAGTTCAATTTAAAAAATGTCCTTGGTCTATAGGTTTTAGTGTTGAGAAAAAAAGAGAGATCTTTCAGTTGTGACCCATAACGAAGTTTTGCAAATTAAATTAAATAAAAATGAATCAATAATAAATATTAATATCAATAAAAAAAAAACTCGGTCAGCCAGATTTTTGTTTTTACTATGGCTTCAATCCTTAATGTATGTATATAATTTTTACTTATCTACCCTAGAGGACAAATTAATATTGGTTTAGTTTTTGTGTTGAACAAAAGCTCGAGTTTTTAATCGAAACTAACACAACGATGTTGACGGAGAAGTCCAAAAAAGTGCGTGTTCAAGCGTTTGTACATTTTTGCATCTGTGCGTCCACTGTAGTTTGAGCTAAAATCTATATAAACAGGCAGAAAAAATTCTCTTTTTAGCACTTTTGTGCTACTTATAGTAAATTTTATAAGGTTATTTAGCAATTTCCATAAACTTTCAATATCTTGTCACATTATATAGCTTTGTGATCCAAGCTAGCATATTTTTTACAATTCAAATATTGATCCATGTTTAAGCGGATTAACTGAGTCTCAACTATAGTTCAAGCTAAAAAATGGATCAATATCTAGATGAGCTGATATTCTATTTTGACAAGCGCATATTTTCGAATCGATTCATCGCCGCCGCGCTGGAATGATGAAATATCCAGTCGCATACTTATAGAATGATTAATGATATCCGTTGACATCCAGCGTTGCAATCTGATAGACGGTGTTCACATATTGGACTCAAATTTACGATCTTTTTTGACAGAAGTCAGTCAGCTCGTGTTCAGACACACACAACCGATTTACTCTGACGTTCAATAGTCGTTAAAATAAAACACAAATTTTTATTCGCCGGAAAATTTAACTAGAAATTTCTCAATCACAAAAAAATATTTTTCCAATTGAAATAACTTCGATTCTGTAGTATTTAAGTGCCAAACAAAAACTAAATACTACCAAACACAATGTCACAAAAGGAAACGTCAAAAAAAAATCCACAATTTTTTAAAAAATTTAAAAACTCCTGCCTCACTTGCCTCTCTTTCTGACCACAGAGTGGGAACGAAAAAAAATATATAGACGTCAAAAAAAAATCCAAGGAGTAAGTCCAATGTGAACACCGTCATAGGCTGAAGAACTAGATTGATAGGCTCATTCGTTGTTTCAATCAGATGGGCTGTGAATCTAGATGGTTCTAAATTTGTCAATAAGTATAATGGTTGTGTAGAATATAATATGCTTGAGTATGTACGTTGACTGGGTAGGGATAGAAGGCACAGTGTCAGTTTCAGAAACTGGGAATTCATCAAGGACACAGAATTTATTATAAATTGTTGCCGAAACCTTGGAAATGGACCTCAATGTAAGATCGAAGGAATTTAAAATTTGATAATAGGTGTGTTTTTTTTGTGTGGAAGTATAATCGTTTAAAATAAAATTAAAAAAAAAAAAACGCATATTACAGTCTAAGAAAAAACATTTAAAAAATTTTGACAGCACTGATAATTAAATGACAGCTATTCAGCTGTTTTGAAGAAATTAAAAACAAAAAAATAAAAACTATGAAGAATAAAATCAATCAAATAAATATTTACTTCTTATTTATTTTTAAAAATATATCCTCTTTTATTCTGCAATATTAATCAAAGATGTCCCTACCTAATATCATTTTTCATTTTAGAAAAGATTTCATCTTTTTGCGAAAAGTTTTGCACTTTTTCCAGTTTTTCGTACGTGGGTCAATATTTCAAAACATTAATAGGTATTCCACGGTCATGAGATAAAAGCTTATGAAACGTATTTTTTTTAATATCTTATCGAGATACGCTTCTGTCTAGTCCATTGAAATGTTACATTAACCTTGCATTTCATACAGAACAAAATTTTTTTTTGATGGATCTGTAGGAGGGATCAGTGTGAGTGTAAAACCGAGTTTTCGGGGTTGAACTCCCCCCATTTGGCCGCCATCTTGCGAACCACTAATCGCACAATCAAAATTTTAACTTATTTGTGTAGAGAATTAAATTCTCTACAATTTATGTTAACACACTTTTTATCGTAAAATTGAAAACAAAAAAGTTATACCCAAAAAAAAAAGATGACTGTTCTAAGAAATTTATTTTAAAGAGGATATAAAATAAACAAAAGAAGAAGATAATGATACTTTTCTGGACAATGGTCATCTTTTTTTGATTATAACTTTTTTGTTTTCAATTTCACGAAAAAAAGTGTTTTAAGATAAATTTTAAAGATTTTAATTCTCTACACAAATATGGTAAAATTTTGTTTGTGCTATGTATGGTTCTCAAGATATTGCGAAGACCTTTTTACGCCCCCTTTTCCAAAATGGCGGGCAAATGGGGGGGATTTCAACCCCGAAAACTCGGTTTTACACTCACACTGACCCCTCTTACAGATTCATCAAAAAAAATTTGTCCTGTACAAAATGAAAAGTTCGGCCAAAATTTTGTAACACTTTAGCACTTTTACAATTCGATTTGCGGTTTCAGATGCTGAAGAAAATTTTACCCCAACGTCCGAAGAGGATGAAGTTTCGGTTGATGATCAAGGGGCCCATATTGAGTTTGAAACAAACTCCTTAGATATGAAAGCACGGAAGAATCTTTTGTTGATTTCACTGGAAAAGACGGAACGCGTTGGCAGGCAGACACACACAAATATTTCGTCACAACATTGTTCGTCACTGTTCCTCCACAGATAGAAGGAATAAGCTAAGCCTTCAACTCTGTCAAGAAAATATTGTGAATAAAACTTCGTCTATTGTGAATTTCACCAGAAAAATATTTCACAATCCGAAAATTCCCCTTTAGTGAACATTAATTTCAGTTAAAAGGTAATGCCCTTCACGGTTTTAATTTTCACTTATTTCTAGTAGGTATAGTAAGCCAACGAGAGAGCAATTAGACGCAAAATGTAAAATTAGCTTTTAAAATTCCGGGCGAACAAAATATTTTAAGGTGAAAGATTGTTTAGGCGAAACTTACAATTAGTCTAAATTTTTGCTTTTTTCATTTTCATTCAAAAATTATTGGCTCAAAATCGTTGCCTAATATATGAGATGAGGTAGTTTGTCACACGGCTTGAGGTGTCTAAAAAATTTTGGTTAACAGGGATCTTCCCATTAGGTTTACAAGCTTCCAATTATTGATAATATTTGCAAAACATAAAGTTAAGAGCTCTCATAAGCTTATGTGCCTATAACTTTACCATCAAATTAATTAAATGGTCATTGAAAATTGAAAACGTACCCGGGTACCTCGTCACATACATAAGGGTTTTAAACAAACAAAGAAGCTTCCTGTGGCTTAATGGTATAAAACCGAAAATTGAGGAATATTACTAGCGCCGAAGGTCGTGGGATAAATTAAGGCTGATTTGCAATGGCGCGTTGGGCGTCGCTTTGACAGATTTTTCTGTCAACGCGAAAGTTCACACATAGCAATTTAAGCAAATTGTTTACAATGACGCGTTGGGTATTATGTTACCTATTAGCATGTACACAAACCAACGTAACATAAGCTACCTCAACGCTGAAGTTGAAAAAAATCAACTTCAGCGTGCGTTTTGACAGTTAAACTAATGGTCGAATTCCTTTCAACAAAAAAATCAATTTATTTAGAAGAAAAAATCGGTTTTTCTGGACAAATTCCTTTTATTAAAAGAAAAAAATCGATTTTGTTCAAAAAATAATGGAATAGTTTGTTGAAAGGAATTCGAAATTACAGTTATGTATGTTCATTTTGATTTTCAGGTTCTCTTCAAGTCGTCTGTCATGTCGACGCGTTCGTAAAGCTTGTAAACGTATACGTAAGCGTCTCTAACGCGAACGCGCCATTGGAAATAAGCCTTAATGTTACGATGTGGCACGTATTAGCATGTACACAAACCAACGTAACATAGGCTACCTTAACGTTGAAGTTGAAAAAATTTAAGTTCAGCGCGCGTTTTGACAACGCAACTCATGTCAAATTCCTTTCAATAAAAAAATCGATTTTGTTTAGAAAAAAAATCGATTTGTTTGTTGAAAGGAATTCGACATTACAGTTCTGTAGGTTCATTTTGATTTTCAGAATGACACTTCAATTGTGTTTAATCAGCTGATTCTCTTCAAGTCGTCTGTCAGGTCGATGCGTTTGCGTAAAGCTTATAAACATAACGTAAGCGTCTCTAACGCGCCATTGGAAATCAGCCTTTAGTAGCATCTAACCAGTTAAAAGTATAGATATTTTTTTCAAGGGAAATGCCTCTTCCGAGGAATTTACAAATCCTCCAAGAGTATACCTACAGATCTGCCTCCATTCCTGTCTGGAGACAAGCATATTGAAATGATTTAGTATGTTGTAATTCTATAGTATGTCATCAAGCCCTCTGGTTCTTTACGAGCTTTCGCGCAACCAAATTTATTAAACTCCCATATAGGAAAATTTGTTGAAACATTTTTTTCGTCTTTCTTGATAATTAAAGCAAACTATGGTTTTCAGTTGATTACAAATTTTACTTCAAATCAGGTTTTTGAAGATCGTCAATTGGAAATTTTCTTGTTAAGAAAATAACATTAATTTCCAAGGGCTTCAATGGAAAGTTACCATAATGCGGGTCGCATCCAGACTCTTTTTTTTTTTTTTTTTTTTTTTTTTGTACAAACAGAAGGCTTGTTGTTGACACTTCAAGTATAAGAATATCGAAATTTATAAGATAAAGTTTGGATTAAAATACACTTGTGCAAACAATATTGTTTTTGTTTCTATTGGCATCACTGAAGCATTTTATCGCAAACATCATGATGTGCGAAAGCGCTATGCCCTTGCACCTGTCACAATAAAAGCCAAAATTCTTTATTTGTTTTTAAAACATTTAAGATACATATATGTATACAATCTGGTCTTTTTTTTTATTGTTGTTGGGGAAATATTTTAACATAAATCATACCACTGCAACTTATTCACTCTGCATTAGAATCAATGTTGACACAAATTTAATTTCCACACAAAATATTAGTCAAGTTAGGTTATGTTTTAAATACAAAATATACACAATATACACGGCACGCGAACTTGCTGTTGTGGTTAAGAACAATGTAGCAATATTTTAACAAAACAGAATGTTTAAGCAAAAAGTCAAAAGTAGTAAAAAAAATTTTTTTTGATTTAATTCTTTTTTTTTTTTTTGTAAAAATACAATTGTGTAAAAATACACATTTTAAGAAGCACGCTTGCAAAACTAACTCAAAATTCATTGAGTCATTAAGAAGCTGTATAGCTGCTTACATCAAAATAAGGCAATTCTTTCAAAAACCGTCAAGAACCTATTTTCGAATAATCGATTTTTTTTTGCAAGATCTATTTAAGATAAGCCAAAACAATAATTCGGATTCCCCCTCTAGGGAATAATAATAATATGTTATACTAAATTTTATCGTTCCAACCGTTTGTAGCTATACAACAATTCAAGTGGACGCACAGACGTACATACGCATACAGATGTGAAGACCGACGGACAGCATGACGAAACTCAATTTTTCGGACTTTGCCACTATCGTATAGTTTTTTTGTTTACAACCCCGAATTTGTGTTTCCACGAAATCAATACTGGCCCTGCTATAGAGCAAATACAAACCAATTAAATTAAAACCAATATCAGTCGTGTATAATTGGTTTTATTAACTTGCGGAAAACAATGGGGTTTATCGGAAATATTTCCCTCGTTCAAACATTGGGAACGTGATCGATGCCCAACAGATTTCCTAAGAATTTATTAGTACCGGGAATTAATTTTCCAGGGGAATTCGATTGCATTGCATTGCATTTTTGTTCAAGGGAAATTTATTCCGAGGGAGATTCACGATAGCAGAAAAATTTTTTTGGGAATAAAATATTCTGTGGGAAACAGAATTCCCTGGAGATTCCTGATAGGGCCCAATATCTTTGTAGAAAAGTAAAAGCGAATTATTAGTCAGCTGAATAATAATAAGTGAAATTAATTTATGGGTATTTTTTGTGTTAGGAAAATGTAGAAACACATTCGAACGTTTTCTTATTCTGTTGTTATAAACAGAAACCAAAGAGTAAACGAAATATTTACCCCTTAAGCCATGGGGTAAAAAAAAAATGTATTTACGATTTTATAAATTCTTTTTATACATATTTGAAAAGTAGGTATAGGTACAACAAGATAAATGGACTTAGGACTTAGAAGATGGCTTAAGAGTAATTAACTACATATTTTATTATAGAATAAATAGGGTAAAAATATTATAAAATCGAAATATTAAAAAAATTTCTTCGCCTTCAGGTAGCTATCTAAAAAGCCTGCCTAACTTTATGTCTATACAAGGTGTCTCCTGATTCATGCGCTATATTTTGGGAGATGATTCCTGGGATCATTCTAATCATTCTAATCATTCTACCCTCCTCCCCCATCCCACGCTTTAGGGAGGGGTGGAATTTTTCCTCTATAAAATTTTTTTCTTGGAATGATCCCAAAAATCATATCTCCAAAATATAGTGGAAGAATTAGGAGGTAACCCACCCTGTATAATATTGTTATATGTATTTATGTTTCCCTTTGAAATTTTGTCTATCTGTGCGAAGGCAGTACAGGTCAGCTAGTTGAAAATAAAAAAACAATTTAAAAGAATTTTTTTCGAGATTATATCATAGGTTTTTTTTTGTAGAAACTTTTGTAAAAATAATTTTCTAAAAAAGTAGATATAAGATAAGTGTTCATAATTTTTGATTTTCTCAAAAACTTAAAGACCTACAGCTGTCTGGTGTTAAGCGTTCGATTTAAAATTAATAACAGCAATTAATACTGAACTAAAAATTAAAACTAATTGTAAGCTACAAAAAAATTTTGAAATTAAATTCATCATACATTTTTTTTCAAAATTTAAAATTCAAATTCAATTATTTTCATAAACTGTTAAATAAAAAAACTTGTTTTAGTAACAAAATAAAGGAATAGATCTTTGGATTTTCAAAAACCTATAGTATTGTATTATGGGTACCTACTTTCGTTGATTTTAAAAAATTATTTATCCATTTTACGCCAATACTTTAGAAAATTGTCTCTCCCTTATAAACGGAGGGACATAGAACCCCTCTCCCAAACGATTTCAGTATAACTTGGAAAAATCCAGTATACTTTTTTTCCCCTTGAAGAAACGGTATTTTTCATAAATGCAAACACTGTACGAAGTAAATGAAATTAGCAAAACATTTTTTGTAGGAAATTTAATTTACTTTAATTCTTTAGTGCAGACTTTTCCACTGAAGCGCTTGATTTTCAAAATATTAACAAAAAAATAAAAAAGGGGATCCTAAACCCCCTCTCCTGACTTAAGCTCGCGGCCCGGGCTGGGGACTTTTAGTATGTTGGACCTGAGGGTCGACCCTACCACTTAAAAAAAATAACCCAGACTACATAGATTTTTGCATTTATTTCATGATTTTAGGTCTTCGTTGACTGGACTAATTCTTGTTTGCGAAAATTTTTCCATCCAAACGGCCGGGAGCACCCCAATTTTTTTTATATACCTACAAACATTTTTTATTTCAATTAAATAAATATAAGATAACATCATCCTCACAATTAATCATCCTTCTTCAAAGCCTTAAAACCTCATTAATTATTATTTCATCCATGTTCACCTTTTTTTTACCCCTTCATTTCTCTGCTAATAATCCTGGTAATCATAAATCTTTAAATGTTCGACAGAAGGCTGTTTCACAAAGCGACAAGAAAACGAGACGTCAGCGTGACGAGATCTCTTCACGGTTGTTCTCTCTTTAAAACGAGTTTTAAACAACGAAAAAATACATAAAAAAGTATTTCTCGTCGTCACGTTGCGGTCTTTTTTTCATTTTTTCGAACTTTATGACGTGACGAGACGACGAGAAATGCTTTATTATGCATTATTTCAATGTTTAAAATTCTTTTTTAAGAGAGAGAAACTACGAAGAGATCTCGTCACGCTGACGTCTCGTTTTCTCGTCGCATTGTGAAACAGCCTAGACAAAATTTTTTTGACCAGCGCAGTGGTAAATGATCAAATCATTTCTTCTTTTAAGATTTTCCTTTTATACATAAACATAAAATGGAGTCGAATCAGTATCATTGAATACTTTGAAACAAAGAGAATTAATGATAGTAATCAACCCACTTCCGTATTTAATATTATCTAAGTCTTAAAGAGTGGTCTCCTCAAATATTCCAAACTCGGAATTTTTCGTCTAGATTCAAAGATTTTAGAATACTATATTATGAAAGGTGCATAAAACTGACCTAACTGTTAAAAGAAGAAGAAGATGATGAGACGAAAGCTTCCATTTTCTTATATTGATCACTTTTGTCAACGAAAAATTTATAATAAATATTTTGGAATTTTTCGATTTTTACATCTCACCTGATTTTAACAATTTGTACAACAAATTAAAAAAATATTTCAAACAAAATTGAGTGTATATTAAAAGAAAAAGTAAGGCAAATTAAATTAGACCCCATAAATTCATTCCTGTAAACTACGTTTTCACCGCAAGTTAATTTCGTTTAGATTTAATAAATCCTAAATATAGTGTTTCCACCAGAGAAACAGATTAGAAAGTAAATTAGCTTTGACAATATTTTTCAAAATGCATTTTTTTTATATATGAAGTGAAAGTGAGATGGCAACTTTTCCTTGTGTCAAACGATAAAAAGAAAATCGATCCTCTCCAATATTAGCTTTGCTCCCGACTTTTTTGGGCTGTTTTGTGCAATCTGTCAAATTTTGAAGAGTGGGGATGAAATTCTCTTAGAGAGAAGAAAACTGCCGAAAAAGTCTAGAACGTTTTTTGGGCAAACATTTCTGCCACTTTTTAAACGTCGACTAGAGTTGCCATGGATCAATGATAATTCATTATAAAAAATTCAAAAATATTATAACCAAAATAAAAAAAAACTTCGCATAGTATTAATAAACTTGTAAAACATAAATTTTATTATACTAAAACCACAATTTGCTTCAATTCAATATTAAATTATAAAATTTAAATTTATTTTGCTATAGAAAAGTATCTCAAAAAAGAAATTCATGATTTTTAATTACATTTTCATTTACATTACATATGAACATAAATTTACTAATTAATAGATTGATAAAACGATATAAAAAAAACACATCTACTAAAACTAAAATAAAAATAACACTTGGGCAACCCTTATTCAACAGCATATTTGAATTAATTTGAATTGAAACTGCCATTTATTGACAGAACTCAAACTTGCCAATTTCTGCCCAAAGAAAGTTCTTGGGCAGAAATTGTCAAGAAGGAGAAATATTTTTCTCTCTTGCAAGCGCTCTCTTTTGCCCAAAACTGCCGATTTGGGCAACAATTGTTGACAAATTGTGACAATTGCTTTTGGCGCAATAGGGAAATAGGTCTGTTCGATTTGTAAAGCTTGTATGGTAAATCACGGGATTCGAGAAGAGATTTAGGGCCAGTTGTACAAATATTTGATCCGTGGTTCAGGAATTTTAACTCACCAATTTTGGCGGATTAACTGTGGTTCAACAATGGTTCAGGCATGTAATTGGCTTTTAGTGCATATTAGAACCTTGAACCATCGTTGAACCTCAGTTAACCCGCCGAAATCGGCGAGTTAAAATTCCTGAACCACGAATCAAAATTTAAACCACGATTGTACAACTGGCACTTAGGGTTAATACCTAAATCTCCGTTTAGTGGTCGGTGAAAATGTTACTTTGAAACTCTGTTGTTTTCTGTGCATTTGTGTGAATTTCAGTCCAAAGTTCTGTCAAAGTATGCACAAATGCACAGTAAATCAAAGAGTTTCGGTTGTTTATGATGTTTTTATGGATTCACGCTTCGGACTTTTGAAAACTATCGAAAAAGTTTATTCAACTACTCAATATATTTTGTAAGATCTTAAATATTTTTTTAATTGTTATTGCCTTAATTAAAAAAACTGATGAATATTTTATACATTTTTTTTAATTCAGAGGTCTTTAAGTAAATTTTCTCAAATGTTAAAATTGATTAAAAAAATTGTTTTTACACTTAATAGGTATTTTAAAATTAAAGAGTCTTTTAAAATGTCTTTATAAAAAATATGGCTTTTAATATTTAATTCATGTCATAATAATAATTCATAGGGTATGTTACCAACAATATCCACTTAAAAATATGTGCTTTAAAAACTTTCGTTTTCTAATCTACGCCTCTCTTTGATTAAAACCTAATTTATTTATTGCGTATTACGACAATAAATTATGTTCCTTTTTATGTAATACTTACCAGTTTCCTACACGTGCTGCATCATTATTCAAATATACTATTCACCTGCAGTCGTTATGCAGAGACAAATTGAAAACGTTTATTTTTGATACATTTCGTGTGGAGCAAACTAGCTTTCCTCTGGATTTCCAATCGCACGACATCGCATTGCATAGTTAAATACAACAAAAATGCTTTTCTGGTTTTAAATTTGGTTGATTAAAATTATTGCTTCAATAGAAATTCATTATATAATCAAAATTCAATAGAATTATTTAAAAAAAAATAATAATAATTTTATCACTTAGTAAGAAGACGCAAATTTGTGCCTAAATTTCACCTTCGCATGTTGCACTTTTTTGCATTATTGTCTCTGGACAACGATATGATGCACCAGATGGTCCATGCATGCTAGTATAGAAAATCCATCGAACAAAAGTGATTGATGAGGCAGTTAGTGTTTCTAGATGGAGGGAAAGCAATACCAGTTTTAATTTTAGCCCGATCTTAAAAGTCAGTGCTGTAGCTACTCGGTTTTGTTTTTTTTTTTTGGGGGGGGGGGGCAAAGAAACTTTTCAAAATTTAACATCTATTTATAAAAAAATTTTCTATTCACCAGGGCAGTCAGTAATACGGATAAAATTAGAATAGAATAATTGTACCCACTCACAGAAAACATCTTCTTGACGTGGAGATTAGTCCACACACAATGAACTTTTGACTCATTTGGCTGGGTTAAAAGTCCACAAATCAAAAAAAGACTTTTTAATCCCACTGATGGGCCAAAAGTCCCGAATTTAGTGGGTCAATAATTGGATTATAAGTCCACAACTGCTTTCGCAAATTTTTTTAAATTAGTTTGTAAAAAATATTCAAAAGTTATTGTGAAAAATTAAAATTTCGTTTTGTTTGTATGAATTTATCTAATTTAAAAAAAAAAAAAATTGAATAATTTTTCTAAATTACTAAATTATTATATTTTAAAATGTTTTCTAATTAAAATTCGAATAAGTTTAGAGCAGAAATAATCTATAATCTAATACAAATTAATATCTTTTTGTCTTCGTACGCGCATAACTCGGCTAAACATCATCCATGGGTAATATAGTTTTCATTATTTTTTAAATAAATGAATGTCCAAAAAAAAAAAAAATAAAAAGGGAAAATTAAAATGAAAAAATCTGGAAACACTGGCCATAATGTTCGATAGAAATTATGTTAGCAAGCATGTTAGCCATAGCACACGTAGGTTTCAAATCATTTGGTCAAGCAAATGTAAGATGTGATGCTACACATGCGCTCAGTTTTCGTTGCACTTTCATTCGAATCGGTTAGCTTTCTATCAGACTGAATATTAATTTAAAAGCATTTTCGTTATTTTATTTGAATTTTTTTTTAATATACTGACCGCAATTAATACCTACGTAAAATTTTGAGTTTTTTCATATCTTATGTAATTTATGTTAATTATTTTAAATAATTTTCTTTGTTTTGAGTGCATTTTATTTTTAACAAATTATGTAATTTAGTTGTCAGACCTTTTCGTTGAACTTATTAATTTAGTTTTTTTGTTTTAAATTTTTATAAACTAAACTGGATCAAGTTTTTAAGTGAAGAATTATTTTGTAACTGAAAAAAAGTGCAGAAAAAATAAATGGTAAGAAGTCAAAAATTTTATTTTAAATAAAACTAATATAATTTGGTTACAATTAGTTAAATATGTTTTTTTTTTGCTTTTTAAACAATGATAATATAACTTATACATAATTTATTATTTTTTTTTGTGAAGAGAACAGTACAAAAAGCTCAATTAGTCCTGGGATTCGAATCGAAATATACAGGGTGATCGGTATAATATGCACCAAACTGCTGGAGCGAGTAGGTTGGGTTCAGAAAAGAAAAAAATCGTATGGGAGGGGGGGTTTATTTCCCTCTCTGAAACAATTTGAATAAAAAAAAAAGAAAATAACAGGCTTCTGACTTTAAAAAAATTATAGCCGTTATTATTTAATAATTATTTTTTCTATTTCAAGTCGATTTTTTATAAAATTGACCCTCCCTTCTAAGCCCGCCTAAGCGGGGGAAAATAGAACACCTTCCCATACGATTTTTTTCTCGTCTCAATCACCATGTATATTATGAAATGATTTTTCCGCAAAAGACGTAACGGCACCCTTTGATGGAGAACCTTATTGTTATGTCATGAGCATTTCCTAAAAATGTCCATAAATTTGAAACAGGCCAACATTTTGGTAGAAGAAGGTGTCGAAAATACTAAAACAAGGCCGAACATTTCGAGGTTTTTCGATAGCACCACGCAGTTAGCATAGGCCTTTTGAAGCTGCCAAATTGGTTTTAGACTACTGTGGTAACTATAGGTATTCTAATAACTTTCCAAAAAATCAGAGTTGAGCTATTTTTTGCGACCTAACTCGAGTTTTTTGTCTTTATTGACTGGCCTATTTAGTGTCACAATACAAAACTGTAGTTTTTAATTGCTATATGTAGGTATATTAATAAAATTATGTTAGAATGTAAAAGTATATTTTGAGGTGCTCTTTTAAAATTTTCACTCTGTCATTTTGTTTTTTTTTGTCGCTCTCACGACTATTTTGCTTTGTAATTAGTTCAATGCAAAAATAAAGAAATAATTTAAAGTTAAGAGAAATTTCATAAATTTTATATCTCATTCTAGAATGTATATTGTATATGTATGTATTTGTATAATAATTTCTAAAACTCCCGCAATACAATATTTTTTTTTATACAAATATGACTTTTATATATTTTTTTGTTGCTGGTTCAACATTTACGATTTTATTTTTTTTTTTCAATTTTAATTAAATTTATTTATATTTTTATCAATATTAAATTAAAATTATATTATTATATTTGTAACGTTTTATTTATTAAATGCGATCATACGAAATCTTTTAAACTTGAGTTTTTCGTCAAAAAGAAAACTATAATTTGGTCAAAAACGACCCAAAATGTGGATGTAACAAAAAAATGTGAATTGTTTAAAAGAATATTAATTATTCAAGAACACAACCCTCCAGTGGGCGGAAAATTATTGCAAAAATCGACAATACTAAATATCTGTTTATTTACTTCACAAAGTGTCTGTAATTTGAGCTAGACCCTAAGTTTTTCTTAAATTCGACTTCCATCTAATTCGACTTCTACTAATAGAGTAGAAAAGTAGATTTAGTTTTCTCAAAAACTTAAAAAACTTTTAGGCATCCGTTTTCAGTCTTTGACTAGAAATTGATAGGAGCAACAAATATTTAAAACAAAAATACGACCTAATAACGTAAGATTTTGAAAATAAAAATAGTTGAACACAATTTTTTTTATTATTTTTGAAAACTAATTTTTCAAAAACTATTCTTTTAAATCAATTGAATTAAAAACATAATAAAAGAACGGATTTCTGGCTTTAAAAAAAAATATAGCATGACAGTGATTTTTTTTTCTATTTCAAATCAATTTTTTAGAAAATTGACACTCCCGCCTAAACGGGGGGAAATAGACACTCACTCCAGTACGATTTTTTTCTTATCTCAACTCAACCTACACGCTCTAGCTTTTTGTCATACCTTAGGTGAATCACTCTGTATAGAAAATTGGTGCTGTTAAATATTTTAAGAAAATATTGCATTAAAAAATAACTGACAGTTACATATATTTTATACTTTCTTCACAAGAAAAAATTTACCCCCGTATGAATAAACGGAAAACAATAGATGAATAAGACTAACACATCTGTCAACTCGCAACTCATATTAATAAATAAGTATGTAATGGTCTGATGTGACATTATGACAGCGAGCGGAACACTGAGCAACTAAAAATTTGCAAAATTTATATAAAGCTTATAAATTAAAGCGATTATTTTCATCCTAAGTACAACTCTTAAAAAATCAAACTAACCCAAATTGTATTTTAGGCAGATTTCTCAAATTACCATTGAACTCGTTAAATGTCAGTTTTACTACACTTGAGCTATTCGGCCCTATCGAGGTAACCGTCGCGTCGCCGTCGGTCGGAACGGAATTCTTAGGAAATCGGAGACATTTTGCTTCTAGGTAGTTCTCCGATCAGCAAAATGTCTCCGATTCGTAGGAATTCGGGGAGAATTCCGCTCCGACGGTTACCTCGATAGCGCCGATTATTTAATTAACAAAAAATATCTAGCCTTCTTTAAATATAATTTATAAAATTCAATAAACAGAACAAAAACAAGAATCACATTAAAACCGATAATTCAATTCGATTTTCATAAACCACATCTCTTGCAATATTTTCATTATTATTTTGTTTAACCTTGAAGCAGATAATTAATATTGTTATTTTCATTCTTCTATTTCTTTTTACTAGCACCATGCGCAATATTCGACCATTACCATCAGTATTGGCTAAGAAGGCATCTGAAGAACTGAACGAGACTTCAAATGATCTACAGTTTTACTTGGAATCACTAAAACACTGGCTAGCCAGACAACGTCACTTAAGATCACGTACTCAAGATCAATTTCTAATTGCATTTCTACGTGGTAGTAAATTTAGTTTGGAAAAATGCAAGCAAAAAATTGAAAGCTTTTACACCTATCGAGCGCTAATGCCGGAGCTTTTCAAAGACCGTGATATTGATGATCCGAAGGTCTATGAGATTTTAAAATTAGGGTAAGTCTGCGAATTATTATAAAACCATAAATCGCATTAACCATTTTGGTATTTTAGTTGACATTTTTTTTGTTTTTTTTTTGTTTTGAAGTTCAATGTTACACCTTCCACAACCAATATCTGAAGATGGACCACGAGTGATAATGCTTCGTTTTGGAAATATGGACTTTCATAAGTTCAACGTTGTTGAGGTTTTCAAAGTTGGCATAATGATGGCCGATTTATGTTTGTATGACGATGACAATGCCATTGTTGCAGGTTATGTGGTTGTTGTGGATTTGGCTAATGTAACACCGTTTCATTTATTTAATTTCGATCCAATATTCGCAAAGAAAATTACAGTCATGACTAATAAAGCATTGCCATCGAGAATGAAAGGATTTCATTTTATAAATATGATGCCAGCTGTTCAAAAATGCTTCAATATGGTTAAGGGTGTTATAAATGAGAAGTTAAAAAATAGGGTAATTTTATTGCTTTCCATTATTTTTATTTTTAAGTTATATATTATTATTTTTTTAGTTTTATTTTCATGGCAATGACTTGAATAATCTTTACAAACACATCCCTAAGCACTGTTTTCCCGTCGAGTATGGCGGAAAATGTGAAACAATTCAAGAAATTATCGAGAAGTGGGAGATTAAATTGAAAAAGCACAAAGAGTTTTTCATTGAAGAAGACGAATATGGATGCAATGAAAAGCTGCGAGATGATAGAGCCTCAGTGGTTGACTCATTTTTTGGAATAAACGGATCTTTTCGCAAGCTCACAATTGACTAAGAATAAAATTAAGAAAAACCTATGATTTTCAAAAAAAGGCTTTTCAACAAAAATTAGTATATAAGTAGTTTATTTTATTGAAAAAAAAAAAACGGTAAATAAAATAGTAAGGTATCAATTTTTAATTTGTGTATAAAAAAACATATATGTATGTACATATGTAGGTGACTGGATTACGAGGATCGCACGAACTTTGACATTTTATGACGATAAAGTGGCTTTTTACAGTTTTGCGAATATCCCAGATATGAGGTGCTATAAAAAAAATAGCCCTTGGCGTAATGGTTAGTGCGTTGGATTTTTACGCCGAAGGTCTGGGTTCGATTCCCCAGCCTCTGCCACCTGAAAACATGGAAATGTTGTTTAGAGCTACTGCCTCTTGCGAGGAAATTAAACATCCTCCAAAAGTGCCTCCTTTCGTAGAAAAGTGTGGCTCATCTTAGCCATTCGTAATCGGCAGGAAACTGTAGATCCCATCCACTCCTGCAGGCATGCCACCAAATTTACTACTTTATTTATTTATTTTAGAGGTACTAAGATCCCACCCCACAACCAAATTATTTGATTTGTTTAGGTTCTGGTAGTCACGGGCGGCTATCTTCCTATAGAACTTTATTGAAAAACGTAGTGCAATTTTCGCAAAATTTTTTTCAAAGATTTTTATTTTCAAATTTAATTTCTCAAAAACTATTTACTTAAACAAATTGATTTTAAAAACAAACAAAATAACAGAATACAAGCTTTTAAAAAAACCTAGATAAAACTTAATTTTATATGTTTCCAAATTTGTTTTTTTTTTTTCAATTAAGTCGATTTTTCAGAAAGTTAAGATACTTAAAAAGCGAGATAACAAAACAGATGTTATCGGCCATATTATTCACATTGGATTTAAATTGAATTTTAGTGAACTTTAAATCCAAACGGATGTATTCAATCCAAAAATTTAAATCCATCTCCACATTATTCACTCTAATCCATTTTTTATTTTCCACTTTTTATTACTGACCTTATTGACCTAGAATTTATTTATTTTGTATGAATAACTTTTTTTTTTCGGAGCCCAAAAATCAAACACTTGAAACTTGTGATGGATATAAATTGGGTTTTAATCTGGATGTAAGTAGGTACTTAAACTGTCCTCCGGAGAGCAGCTAAAATTCAATTGGATTTATTGAATCTGGATTTAAAAATTTGGATTTACCTGCGGATTTAATAAGTGAATAATATGGACTTGGATTTAATTTTCGGATTTAAATTAATTTACATCTGGATTTAAGGACTAAACGAGTGAATAATATGGCCGTAACAGTTAGTGAAATAAGATCTTGCACAACAACATTGCCACCTAATAAATATATGCGAAATAAAAAAATACGCGAAAGAACTTTTACGAAATGATCGTTTTGCGGGCTGATCGAAAAGACAAAACAAAAATTAGCGAAACAACTATTGCGCGTCGATCAAATTTTATTTTGATAATTGCGAAAGAATTTTCGTCTCCAGCCGTCACCCTTTATTTAAGATAAAGCAAAAGGGAAGCTGGAATCAATTAGCCCTATCACGAATTACATTGTAAACGAAAATTTGTTACGAATCTCGTAAAAACCTATCGCAGAATCTATCCTAGCATGGAAAATCTCATAAAAATTGCTATTACGAACGGATTTTGTTTTCGAAATCCGAGAAGTTTCCGATTACCGATGGAATTCGTGATAGGGCAGAATAGTAGCTGAAAGAGGCGATACAAAAACAGACAAACAAAATTTTTAATTCGTGTTTATTGAAAATGAACTTTTATTGATAAATATTGTTGGTTAATATGCATTTTTTTTAATTCAATTTGCAAAACTTCTTCACGAACATGCGCTTCCCGCATTATTAACACCTAAAAAAATTAAATCAATACATGAAATTCTTGGAAGAGATGTTTTTTTTTTTTTTTAACTTACGGCAAAGAAATTATTCTGTAGTCATCCCCGCATTTAGCTCTAACACATGAACCATCACTGTTCAGGTAAGTTAAATCCTGGCCTTTCCTCACAAAAACCCCTGTTCCATCAGGTTTTATAACCTGGCAAACTGGTTCAGATGCTTTTATCATAGGAAAAAAAGATAAAATTGAAAATTACAGCCAAAATTAAACTTTGGTTTTAAACTTACTTGCTGAACAAGCGTTAAAATAAGCAACAGCCATGAAGAGTGCTACAAAAATTGCAAAGTACTTCATTTTGTTAATGAATTATATTTTTATGAAAATTAAACTTGTGTATCAAAGAATAGAAAATTTTAACTGAATTATCAAAATCGAAAACGAAGCTTTTATATCAATCAGATGCGGACTGTCATTTTTCAAAGACAATGGAAGTTTCCAATAGGAATATTTATAAATTTATTTCAAACAATACATTTGAAAAAATAAAATAAAATAAAATAAATGACAGTAAATACACATTCAAACAGACTTTTTAAAATCAATAAGCAAATATCAACATATGTATGTAGAAAATATTTAAAAATTAAATAAACAGATCATCAAATACAAAAATAATGAGAACATTTTTTATTTATGGTGTTTCAAGATAAAATAAGAATTTTGGAAAGGTTATCTCGAACAAAGCTACCTGGGTCAAGTGCTCCTGGGCACAAAAAAAAAATGTCCTCCTAGAATGCCAGCGAAGGTAAAAAGGAATTTAGTAAAATCTAAAACACAAAAGGGCACAATAATGAACTTCGTAGTCTATTCGGCTAATTATATTTCTTTTGCAATAAGCAGCCGCGGCCCTATCTTCAATAATTAAGCCACGTCATTACCTTACCTTCGCCAATTCTGAATACAGTTTTTGGGCAGCGCTTTTTAACTTCCCATTGGAAGTTATTGCATTTAGTCAGATATGTCGATTCAAATATTTTTACATTTCTCCACGTTTCGAGATCTCTGGAATCCGAAACCATCGTTTTTAGAGAGATGTCTGTGTAGTGTGTACGTACGTTCGTAAGTACGTTCGTACTTTATCGGAACTTTTTTTTGCTGACGATGTCTCCAGGAACGAATAGAGATATCGACATCAAATAGATTTTATTTTACAGATAATAAGGCCATAACTTGCAGAAAGGATTTTCAGAAAAACTCAATTAGCGGTTTTCTTATTACAGTAATTAAAAAAAAAAATAGTTGTAAAATGGCTTGTTTCTCGAATATGTCTAGAACAAATAATACCATCGACTTCGGCCTGGGTTGCATTCTATGCATAATAACGTAGTGAAAAAATTGTTAAGACGTAAAAAAATCAATCCACATTTTTTTTATTGAAAAAAAAACATTAAAAATTGTTAAAAAATATGGAATATCTTGAGAACACACAAAGATATTAACTTCGGGTTAATTTTATATCACAATGCTTTAATAATCGGTAGAGTTTATGTAAAAAAAAATCAATCAACGGTTTTTTTTTTTTTTTTGCCAAAAAACTGCAAAAGAAATTGCTAAAAATTGTTGAAATTTATCGTGTCACATATATTTAGAGCAAACAGACAACTTTGTTCTTCCCTTGACTGCACAACTGATACGTTTTTCAAAGATTTTGAATTAATAATTTTCTTACAAAATATGACATCGGCTGTCGAGTTTCAAAAGGAACCAATTGGAAGTCATCAGTGTGGGTCACACCCAGATTCTTTTTTTTTTTTTAAGAAATCACCCAGCTCATCGAATATGAGCTGTCCTCTCCTAGAGCATGTTTTCTAGTCTGAGCTAAAGGCTAAGTCGTGTCGTTTAAAGAGAAAAGTTATTTCAAGACTGAATTTTGTCTTTGAAAACTTCAATACGCATAATATTACTTATTTGAGTAAAATAATTTTATCAAAATCAGTTTATCCCCAATGAAGGCAATTGACCAAATTACAAGTATTTTAAAATATGTTGGAAGGCTCTCCCAAACCAATGCGAACAATTCGAAACGACGACGAAACTTTTCGCTTGTCTAAATTTATTTCGGTACATGATGGTGATTATTGAGAGTGCCCACACAGGCGTGGGCGTAATTTGGAAAAATTTTTTGGTCGTGGAATTTTCGCTCCGAATATTTCGCGTCAGTTTGGGAGAGCCTTTATGAAAATGTGTAGCGCACACATAACTGATCATTTTTACTTATGCAGGAGATTTGAATTCGGGGTTTTGATCAAACTTAAATTAACGATAAAGCGAAGACCAAAAAAGAGTGGCGCCCATAAAAAATGGAAAGTTTTTGCCAAGTTAAAAGTCCTGAAAAATTTTCAGTAGTGAAAATCTATACGAGGAAAACTTTTCAAACACTCGTGAGGCCGTTGCTAGTAAAATCTTTTTGGACAAGTTCTTATACCCCATCAGAAATATGTAACCCCTTTTTAACAAAAACTAAAACTTTGTAACCACCATCAAATAAAAAATGATAGGATCTAATATTCTTAATATAAACCAATTTCTATTTGTCTTTTAGTATTATGTAGGGTGTTCCCTAATTCGTGCACTATATTTTGGGGGGTGATTTCTGGGATCATTTAAAAAAAAATTAAGGGGGGGGGGGGAAATTCTATCTTTCCCATTCCCATGCCACCCGCGAGGCTAGGGCAATATCTAAAAAATTGACTTAAAATGTTAAAATAAAATTTTTAAAAGTCTACGAGAGGAAAAAATCGATTTTCTGGAAAAATTCCTTGTATTGAAAGAAAAAAAATCGATTGTTTGGAAAAAATTGAATTTTTTGTCAAAAAGAATTGGACATTACGTTGCCTGAGAATTGTTTTGTCCCATACGCCACTTTTGTAGTTTTTGAGTTCGGGACGGATTGAACGGTTTGTAGAATTGTTTTGTCCCATAAACCATTTTTTGGCGTTTGGGACACATTTTTCATACAATTTTCCATAATTTCTTTGAGAATAATTGGTTTGTCCCACGTGCATATGTGTTAAAGAAAAGTAATGTTTGTGGGACACTGATCGCAAAAAAAAACTTAGTATTGGTTTGTACAACCTCCATTATAGCAGCTGCGTTTTATTATCTACGGATCAGGATCAAAATCATTTCTTAACACGTATTACAAAAACAATTTTGTGTCACACGTGTATGAGAAAACTTTTCAGTAACAAAATATAGGAGTTGGGACACACGTGAAAAAAGTTGATTTTTACGTAAATTAGCGTAACTTCTTAACGGTCAAGGAAAAAATTTTGAAATTTGGTAGGAAAACTCATTATAAGAACTTTGTTGAAAAAATAAAAAAAAATCCTATCACGCGGTTTTGGAATACCAAGTACGCAAACCTTTAACTTCTTTTTTCTCGAAATAGTGCCAATGGTGTATGGGATAAAACAATTTTCAGGTGACGATTAGTTTTAGATATATTATTTCAAAGTAAAAATTTTTGAAAAAATTAAGTTTTTTTTTTCAAGTTGATTTTATTTAAAATTTTGCATAATTAAGTGCCACTGTTTTTGTTCTTTGTTTTCAAAATTCAAAATGCTCTTCATCAGTTTAGTCAAACATTAAAAACCAGGTGTAAAAATCTGTTTTTGTTTTCGAGAAAATAAAATAACAAAAAAAAAAGAAAGGCACATTTTCCCAAAAAACAAACAAAAATATGGGTTTTATTTATTATGAATGATTTGTTTGCGTCATAAACATAACAAAACAAACAAGCAATGTAAAAAGTGTTTATCTTTTTTTTTTTTTTCAATTTGTCAAAAACTAAAGAAGATTTTTAAATCGGAATTTAATTTTTTTGTATCTTGTAGCTTGATATTAAGATATACATCTTGTTTAAAGGTAATGACGCTTATAGAATGGACTTTTAGACGGTATGATATTCAAAAATTAAAGCTAACTTTTAAAAGAAAAAGAAAATTTAAAGATAATTATACCGAAGAAATAAAATCCTTGCAACTCGCTAAGCTTAGCACTCAAACCGTTATCCATATATAAAATTTAAAAAAATGAAAAATCTAATTTCTTCAACTTTTCTCACTCACACTTTGAGAATTCGGCTCATAAAAGTTGCAGGTCTAAGGCTTAGTTTCACAGTCGAAGGAAGTGGCACTTAAGTGGCCAATATGAAAAGTAAAGCCTTAAATATCTCAGTGCACACTAACCCAATTGATTGGCACTTAAGTCTGCCATGTTAGGGACTTAAGTGCCAAAAGTTCCAGTATGAGAAAATTAAGTGCCGCACTTATTCCGGTAAGTATCTACTGTGAAACTGGCCCTAAATGTAGGCACGTTTTTAAATTTGTCTTTTAATTTTATATTGTTATATACTTTTAAGAGCAAGAACGTGGTTCCAGTTGAACAATAGGCTTTAAAGGTTAGATTGCGCATACTTAGCTAAAGTTTCACAAGAATATATAGGCAAGCTGTTTTCACCTATTATAACGTCAATTTTTATCTTTTCATGCCCTCATATAATGCTAATTGCTAAAGAATCTTTATTTAAATTGAATCCCCATTCAAAACCTGACACCTGTCACAGGAAAGCTTTTAACCACTTGAAACAAATAAGTATGTATCCTTATCAGCTTTGTAGAAAGGGAATAATGAAAATCACCCATCGGTTACGAATTCGCTTTACATTAAAATTTCAATTTAGTCTCCCGCTTCCATTACGATTGGTGTAACCTGTTAACTTTGTCCCAAGAATGTTAAAAACATTTTTCAAAAAAAAACTCAAAATATGACTAAAGACGACGATTCGGTAATTATACACTTTTAATAATATAGAAGTTTTTTTTATAATTAAAAGCTAAAATAAATTAATTTATTTCAGTTAGACTACAGTAATATTGATTTCCCCGAAGATCGTATTTGGTTTCGTATTCCAGAATGGGAAGTTATTTTAAAAGTGACGACATTTGTTCCGGTTATTGTGTTTGGAATTGCTAGTAATCTCATTATAGTTTATTTAATTGTTCAAAATCGTGCCTTACGAACACCCACCAATATGCTGATTGCTAATATGGCTGTTGCAGATACAGCGGCTCTTATTATTTGCCCAATCATGTTCATGTATAATGATTTTTATCAAAATTATATGATGGGATGTTTGGGATGCAAAACGGAAGGTTTTCTGCAGGGTTCTTTGTTGATAACAGCTGTTTTAAATTTATCGGGAGTGAGTTATGATAGACTTACAGCTATCGTTTTGCCTTTGGAGGCACGACTGACAATGAAAGGTGCCAAAGTAGTGATGGCATTAACTTGGCTTATAGGCTTTGCTATTGCAACCCCTTTGGCAATCTTTAGGAGCTATAAGGTAGGCTTGGTTATTTCATATTAAATAAATAGTATAGTTTTAACTTTTTGTGTTTTTTTTAAAACTGTATGTATATGCATAGGTCCGTTTATGGAAGAACTTCAAGGAAAGCTACTGTAAGGAAAATCAATATATTCTACCTAAGTATTGGTATTTTCTTATATCAGCCCTAGTTTGGTTTCCATTGGCAGTAATGGTGATATCTTATTCGGCAATCTTTATCAAGGTTTGTCTTATGTTTAAGGTCAAAATATCTATGATTTTTAATTGTTATTCTTTTTATTTTTAATTATTTAAGCTTGATTTATACGAGAAAAAAGTCCTTAGCAGAGATCATCCTTTAAACGTTTCATATAAAAAGACAGCTGCTAAAACTATGTTTATTGTGGTTGTTGTATTTATTGTTCTTCGAGTTCCATTTACGGTCTTAGTTTTCATACGAGCTGATCTTCTAGGAACTTATACTGGATCAACTAACAATAGCTATCGCACTCTATGGTATATAGCTCATTATTTAATGTTTCTTAATGCTGCAGTAAATCCCATCATTTATGGATACACAAATGATAATTTTCGTCGAGCTTACGATCAGACTCCAATGTTTAAATGTTGTCCTCGAGCAAGGATTGCAAAAAAACATACAAGGGTATGTTGAATACTATATTATTTAAATTTATATTCATATTTGGTCAAATCTTAAATAAGTACAAATACTTAAATAAGTACAAATACTGTTTATAATCTAACGTTCTGATATCAGCACAGACTTAAAAGTCTACAGGCTTTAAGACATGTTTTTTGACCCACATTATGTAAATGTAAAAATTATTCTTTTATATGACTGTGCTGTGGACTTATTGATGTGTCGAGTAACTAATCAGAACTTTACTCAGACATTGTGAAACCGGCCCTTATTGTTTTTTGTTTTTTCTTTCAGAATGAGACAAGGAGGGATTCATTTTGCTGTTGTCATAGACTGTGCAATTGGGCTAGCTTTCAAAAAACCAATATGGAAGTGAATAATATGGTTGTAACGAAGACAACTAGAAGTCCAATTGGAGTTAGAGCAATCACAAAGGAAACTATTATAGATTCAAAACAAACTTTCAACTATATTAATGATCTTAACGATGTTGAACATGGATTTATCTAAAATTTTGTAAACTGTATTAAAATATATATTTAAAAAAATGCACGACAGCATTTTAACAACTTATTCTAATAGTTCAAGAGCTTAAGAATTTAAAAGATTTAATAATACCTATTTTTTTTAGCTTTATCCAAGTAACCCAGAAAAATTAAACTTTCAAGCTGAATTTTGGTGGGCTAAAATTTTTAAGGGAAATATAGTTCTTTTGAAATAAAATGCACGACTAGATCGAATTTAAAATATTGAGGGTACCTGTTATTATAAGCACACTAATTCTTTAAATCGATAAAACAAGTAAATACTTACTTGTTTTAATCACAGAATGATGAAGAACGCCATCTAAATTCTTGAAAAAATATAAATTTATGCAGACAAAATTTCAATAATCGTTGGAGTGATTTTCTTAAAAAAATAATTTAGTACCTATACAATTTCTTGAAATTTTTTAGAACAAAAATTTATTGCATATGCCGTTTTTAAGAGTTTAATAATATACAACTAAAACCATAATTTCAAAAACAATTCATTAACCCGTTTTCAAAAAAATGATAAAAATTGAACTCGAGATTTTGATCAAACTTGACATTACGATGATAGGGAAGACGAAAAAAGTGGGTCCCGCAATTCCGTCCGTCTGTCTGTCTATCTGTCTGTGTGTCTGTGTACTGGCCTACAGTCTAAGCCCATGGGCCCATTTTAATTAAAATTGCTATTAAGTTTTTTTGGGATATTCTCCCGACACGTTTTTTTATTTTCTTTTTAGGACCAAAAATAACGGTACCTGCCATATAATTTTTTTTAGCATTTTTGGAAAATCTTATTTTTCTTAAAATAGCTCGCCAGATTTTTCTAAAAAAAAATCGGTACATTTTGTTAGGTATATGCTACCTTCTTGTGAAAATTAAATTTCCAAAAAATGGTTTTAAATGTTACCTCCCGTAGAACCATTTTTTTATTTTCGTTTTTCTTGAAAAGAAATAGGCGGATTTTGATAATTTTAACCGATTTAAATTGAATTTTTTTATAAAAAAGCTTTTCAAAAGTTGAAATTATACTGCTTATAAAAATTTTCACAAAAACAAATTTTGATTCACATTTCTTTTTGGAAAATTCGATATTTCAACAACGGGTAGATAATGTTTTTCGAAATTTAATTTTTAATCCAACATAAATAAATACTAAAATATTGTGTACCAATTTTTTTTTCTTAAATTTTTTTACAAAATTTTATATGTACAAAATTAATAAAAAAAAAACCCTCCTACGATTTTTCTCCAAAACTAAGATTTGTTAAAGAAATCAGATGGTTTAGTTTTTTAGCTCTCAAAACAATTTAAGAAGATATTTTTAATAAATTTATTTCAAATTATGTTGATTTTTAATAAATTTTGAATTTAAGCTCTAAAAGTTACATAGTACTAGTTTTAACTTAAGGCTCCTAAAAAAAATTATTTATGTGCTTATGGTACACTCAATCTTTAAAATCCGATGAAACTTTTACTACAAGAGCAAGTTTGTGCGATCCAGTCGTGCGTTTTATTTTTTTTTTTTTAAATAAGATTTTTAAGATTTAAATCTTGAGTAAAATTCATAAATTTCAACTTAAGATTCATCCAAAGTTCCTGAACAAAAATGTTAGTAAAAATTCTTGAATTAAATGAACTTAATTTGATTGAAAATACTTCCGTCATTGAAATATAGTATCAGGAATGAGTTTTTTTTTTTCAAGGAAATTGGGTTATTTTATTTCGGGGAGATGTTTTGAGGAAATAAAATTTTTCAAGGTAAACAAAATATCTCTTGAGATTCCCGATAGGGTCCAATAACTAAAAATTGATTTGTAATCTTTTGTGTTCAAGTAAAATTTCAAATTGAATTTCAATAAATTAACATTTTTCTCGGATCACAATGAACATAAGCGAAACAAATGAATGTGCTTTAATTTTATTTTCTCTATCATCTCAGGTTTACACTTATATTTAAGTAAAATCTCGAATTTAATTATTTTTGAGATTCCAAAATTTGCCTTGCAATATATGTAATAATAAATCGAAAGTAAAAACGAATCAAAGGACACCTTTTTTATAGTTTTAACACTCAAAATTAAAAAAAAATTTAAAATAATTGTTTTTTTCGCACCATAAAAATTTGTCAACTTTGACTCGCTTTACAAGCCAACCCATTCATACAAATGAAATAATTTTTTCGATTACTAGAGCTCCAAACATTTGTTAATTCAAAAAATGTAAAAGTTTTGCATTATAAACCCACCGAAAAATGAATTTCGCAAGCACTTTTGCCTAAACGGGCCACTGTGCGGCGGTTTGGGGCCTATGCAGTTGAATAGCAGTGTATAATATATTTGCTCTCCCAACTATCAACAACAAAACTAAATTTAACGTTCAATGACTCTAAAATTCCGTTATGGTCTTCCTCCTAAATCGAATGCTTATTTTTGATAAAAAATTAATAATAAAGGCCAAATCTTTAGTACTAGTTAAACTTTCCTCTAAACAAGAGCTCATGTTTCGTCTTAAAAAAGAAAAATGTTTTACAAAATTTTAGTGTTTCTTGTCATCATTAGTTTTTTTGATTATTTGATGTGTCTTGAATTTTCCATTGAAGAAAATCACAACATAAAAGTGGAACCGTTTAAGACACCGATAAACAAACGTGATATCTCTCAATTCTTTGATAAAGGTAAAAATTTCTTTCTCATAACGGTTAAATGAAATGGAGATCGTCAACAACTGTGTTTTTTTTTTTTCTAAACATTTATTCATTTGTACATGTGTATATTTACAAGAAGATGACATAATACTCTAGAACTTAAAGCTATTCGAAACCAAAAAGCTCCTTTTTTATGTAACCCGAATTGTGTTTGTCTAGAAATGTTATGAACTGTGCCATGCTGATTTTCGTGCCCTCATCATCTCCTGTTTCACTGAATAATTCCTCGCGAAAACCATCGAATCTTCTCAGTTTGTCCATCTTTTCGCCGGCCCTTTGACGAACCTCGTTTTTCCTAATGGTGATCTTATGCCATTGCATGGATTTAATAATCCTCCAAAATTCTTGAGTGTTCTTCTTAAGGCCCTCAACACAGATGATTCCTGGCTTGCCGGGTCGCAAGAACCCTGTCAAATCGAGATCACGACTTTGTCTGACAATTTCTTGACGTTTGTATCGACTCTTTATGTGATGCGAATATATCCACAAACGTTCGAAATCATCAATCTCGATGTTATTGTCTTTATCTTTCTTCTCCAGCTCCAGATCACTTGTGTCCTTTGTGAGGAAAACATCGATTTGTTCTTGAATCCAAGAAACCACTTGGAATATATAAGTATCGGATTTGTCCATGGAATCAATGTAGTTTTCTATTTCCGACTTGACAAATGATTCCTGTGGCTTGGACAACAATGCACTGCGAATAGTTACAATGGCATTCTCAATTGTCGGATAAAGATGAGGTAGTTCAACGCGAATCTCAATTTTGTCACCGCGGCTCGTTGAGATTGCAATTGCAAAATCTAATGTCGCCCGCAGAATGGTCGATGATTCCTTAAGGTATTCATTAAAATCACTTATTACACCTGGATCGTATATTTTCATTTCACCAGGATTGCAATAGATCGAGGAGAGTAGATCTATTTCTTCCAGCTGTTTAGTAATGCAGGCTTTGAAAAGAACACTTTGAGTGGCGTCAATAGATGTTAGATCCATTTTTTAAACTTGAATGAGAAGAAGATGGTTTCTTGTAAATAATTTTTGTTTAGGTAATTAACTGTGTGGTGTTGTAATAAAGAAAGTGAAATTAGGGTTGCCAGAGAATGGTAAATTTTTATTAATATTGATTTTTTTTTATTGCAGGTTAAAAATGTAAATTTTCTAGCTTTCGTTACAGCATTAGTTACCATATCTGTTCGATCATTTTGGTTTTACATGATGAGGCCCACGGTAACACGTTTTTTTTTTTATTTGTTAATGCTATTTGTTGAGCTGTATCTCTCTGAGAAATTGTGGTATGGAGATGAATTAAAAAGTTCAATTTTTTTGTTTTAGGATTTTCCAGTAAATGATTTTTAAGATAAATTGAATGCACAATCAAACAAAAATATCACAAGACAAAGTTTTTCGAATTCTTTTTAAGGGTATATCTACGATATTTTCTTGAAAAATGCAGAGGGAAATAACAATTTTTTTTAAACTTTTTTCACATTCTTACATTATATACATACATAATGTACATAGGTTAAATAAAAATTTAAAAAAAATTAAAAAACGGAGTTATAAATATTCATAAATATTTTTAAATTGTCATTTTTATTGTTTGGTGTATATAATTGATGACGATTACACAATGGGCGTTACCAATAATCAAATTTAGTTATGACTTAAATATTGCACTGAAATTAACCATAATGTTATGGAAACTAAATTATTAACCATACATTATATTCTCAATTTTTTGGAGTCAATTAGATATATGGTTCTTCCATCTCGTTCTCGATACGACCTTTTCTCTAAAAACACTAAAGGGGCCTCTAGTCGTCATTCAAACTTGAGTTGAGCCAATAATTAATAAACAGTTATTTTAGCCTACACTGTACAATCCAATTACAATTTGCTGCCGACTCAAATTTACAATTTCTTGTTTTAAATAATGTCGGCAAACAAAAAAAAAATTAGTGGTTGACCGCTGTATATTGCAAAAATAAACACAAACATCCTTGAAATCACCGCATGCAATTGCAGGTTGGCATACAAGCTCATTGGACGAAGCGATATCGGCACAACCGTCACAAGCTAAACAATTTTTGTTGAATAAATGATTTTTTTATTTGAAACGAGCTTAGTCCAGGAAAAATAAGACTTTTGAAAGGAAAAAATTCGTTCGAGGCTGAGCCACCAATTAATTTTTTCTTTTCTTGCTGCCTAGGCCCCAATTTCGGTTAGCGATTACAAATGTAATCGAAAATTCTTGATTGCATCGATTGGTTGTATTGTTTGGTATTGTGTGACGTAACCAAAACTTTGCTGACAGTGGGCGGATTTTATAAAAACTTAGTAAATTACAAGATTAAGGTTTCTGATGACATTGTTAAAAAAAAAAACTAAAATTAACGTAGCAATGGGCGGATTTTCAAAAAATAATTTAAGAGAGCCAGATATTTATTTATGGCTTTTCCTCAAATAAAAAAGGATTCCTGCCCTGGTAGTAAGCCGATTTTACTAATTTATTGTAAAAATACTTTGAAGACGGTATACAAATGGATCAGAAACAAAGAATTACCTTATCGTTCGAATTGTGATTTATGATCGCTTGTTTATATACAAAACTGTCAAAGGTACTTTCAGTTTTTCCCAAATTTTCCAATATTCAATTTTTAAATTTTTGTTTTTTTTTTTTTTTTTAACACTTTGAACGGTCGAAAAGTGTAACTTTTTATTCAAAGTAGTACAAATTAAAATGCCGTTTTAAATTAAATTCTTTTATTACACGTCAATTAAACGGAACCTGTAGATAAATTCTAGATTGTTAAATTGTTAACATAAACTTTCACACTGAAAATATTATGACGCTTCAATATTATGTTTCATATCGTTAAAAGTTCCCAGAAAACTAAAAAGTTAAGCCAATACAATGAGCCGACTTCTTAAGAGAGATAACCTTAACCTACAGTTATTTGAGGAGCTAAAATAAATTTGAATTTCCCCCTACCTAGTGAATCATCGAAAATCTTGTTTAAAGAAATTCACTTCACCTAAGGCCTTACGTTCGATAGAGACATAGATGTATGTATTAACATTAGGGACCTCCCTTC
This sequence comes from Epistrophella euchroma, assembly GCA_947049315.1. Lineage (NCBI taxonomy): Eukaryota > Metazoa > Arthropoda > Insecta > Diptera > Syrphidae > Epistrophella > Epistrophella euchroma. The sequence goes on along the minus strand of OX346248.1, from coordinate 28,118,868 downwards.
TCATGTTATTGTCAGATTTCTGAAGTCAAAACTTATTAAAATGTAACATATAATATTCTTTTTAAAGATACATACATTAATTTGATCATTCGAATTCATACATTTCAGCATCCTATTCATTTAATGGCCTACAAAAAATTGAATCTGTTCCAATAATATTTCCGCTGGATATATGCTTTTTTACCGTAGAATCTATAAGACACGCTGCTTGTTTGCATATTAATGAAAATGGTGTTCGAAATTTCGTTATATTCAGTGCAGAGGTAAGTTGAAACTAATGAAATGACACAACAATACCAAATCACTTAACACATTCTTTTTTTTTCAGAATGGAACTTATGAACAACTTTACAATTTAGAGACTCCCCTAGCCATCGGCATGGATTGTAAATCTTTTGGTCCGAAAGGTTACATAGCCATTGCCTATAATATAACTCATCCAGTTGAACAAGCCAATCAAGGATCACCGATCATTCAAGTTGATTCTGATAACATCAAAATAATACAATATTTCGGATCACAAAGTCTAAGAGCAGTTTACCTTCGATCTACAGCAAATGATCTTTTTCTTCTACAAACTTTTGTGAATACAGTTAATACAACACTATTTTGCCCATACTTTAAATGGTCTGGCTATGGATTCAATAAACTTGGCAAAATTCCTTGTAGCAATGCAAAACGATTGGAACCATTTTCTATCGATTCTGAAAGTTATGTTGCTGTGGCTAATTATGCTGATCAATATGGTCGCACACAAACCAATTCGGTGATTTATAAGTACGATCGAGAGAAAAAGAAACTTGTAAGTTTCCAAAAGATTAAGACCTATGGGGCTGTAGATGTCAAATACTTCAGTGTGCCGTTCGAAGAAATCAAAAAACAACACTTTTTGATATTCGGTAATTCTCAGAACAGCGAAAATAGTCAACATGATGACCTTGAAGCTAAGTCGGTGATCTACAAATTTGAAAAGGGAACATTTATTCCTTATCAATCATTGCCTTTATATTCCGTTGAGAAATTTCTTCCAGTGGAGGTAAGTTCTGTGTTGTTTTTTTTAAACTTTAGGTTTGAAAAAAGTTCATCAATTTCTTAGAACATAGAGATAGAGAAGTTTATTCTTCTGGTGGCTTGCTCCAATCAAGAGATTAAAATTTATAATATGAATGATTGGAAATTCGAAGAATCCAAAGCTCAATTCACCGAGGGCGCTTTGGGAAAAGGGGTTTCTAACATGCGCATTTTCGAAGAAGGCGACTTAAGCTATTTAGGTACGTTGCGTTGTTAAACTTTCTTTCACTTTTAATAATAATATGATAAATTTTATTTTACAAAGTTATCGCTAATGAACGCATGATTGAGAATGAAACAAATGTTTTTCTGCCAATTTTTACCCAAGAGGAACATGCCAATACCCTCCGTCAACAAATAATTGATTGGTCTTTGGAAGCTATTGACCGCCTGAGTAAAATTGATGTGGAAAAACTTAAAAACGATGTTTTGGCTGCTGAAAAGTTAAAAAAGAGTCGTAGAACAGTAGAAATTACAGAAATTCCATCGGCAAATATTGAAATTGCCTACACACGATCGGTAAGATAAAAATTTAAAATTTACTCATAAATATCTTTAACAATATTTTTTTTTACAGTTTATCAATCATCAACGAAATTTCACTGCTAGTTATTGGAAGACCTTATCCTATGCCCAACAGTCTCTTGAAGTTCTAGAAGCTCGAGCAAACAGAAAATCATTAATCAAACGACACACTTCGAATAAGGATAGCATCGAATACGTACAAGATACTCTCAATGTCGGAACTCTAGTTATTCGCAATAAATTCAAAGCCAAGATGATAAATGGAATTGATTCGTCGAATATTCAACTCAATAAAGTATCAGCTCCAAAAGTTGTTGTCAATGGAAACTTTAAGCGGCCGCCCGAAGGTCGAAGTGATACCAATCCAGAATTTCTTGATTCAATGAATGTGGAGCATTTAATGATCACCGGAAAACTAAACGATATCAGCTGGTCTGATTTGCAGTTAAATACTCTCAAGAAAACAGGACAGCAATTTTTGAAGGCACCTATTAAAATTGGCAACTTACAAACAGATTCACTTTTTGTTATATCGGCAACTGTTAGTGGACAAAGTCTTTCCCAGCTGATACGAACTGATGGTGGAAGTTATGTAGTCAATCAAGATGTACAATTTGCACAGCCTATTTATGCCAAAAATCTGACAATTCATGATCGTTTGAATAACATACATTTTTCTCAAAATAAATTAGACGTCTTACTTCTTAACTCAGATGAAGTCCAGCACATGACTGGACATAAGACCTTTGAGAGTGTAAGGCTGCTTGAACCGGTTACAATATCGGTAAGTGAAAAACAATTCCAAAAGCCTTCTTCATCATTAAACATTCCTGCACTGAGAGCTGAAACACAGGGTAGTATGCAAAAATTTTTCTCGGCCTCAGTTTTTCATAAAGAAAAAAAATTGGTTTGTGACACAAAAATCAGATTTCGAGACATGAGATAAAGGTTTTAGCATACCTCCCAATGCCTTTTTGGTTGACATTAATTTTCCCCCTTTAAATTGAATTTTATTTTTTAATTTCCAGGGTAAAATCTTAGGCAATCTCGACCTGCTATCTCCATTCAAGACCATTCATGAGTCTATAAATCTAACTGGCGATTATACAATTACCGGCGATGTAACCATAAGTAATCATCTATTAGCTAGAAACATCATAGGTAGTTCGGGTGAATTTAGTATAAAGAAAGCTCTCGATCATGGTTTACGTAGCTCTGGTCCTGTTAAAGGCCTTAAATTAAACTTCCAAAAACCCATTGAAGCAAACAATTCAATTGTTTCATTTATCAATGGTATTGATCTTCAACAATTAGTTCCAACTGGTTTCGATGAAGTTCAAATAATTGAAGGTCATAAGATTTTCAATGGAGACGTACAAGTTTCAGAAGGTTTCGCCGAAGTGAAGGTTCTCAACGGCATTGAGGTTGATGATTTTGAAAAAAGGCTTCTCACCAAAAATGGACAGCAAAATATCACTGGAAACTTGAAATTCAAGAAAGTTACTACTAAGAGGTTTTTTTAATAAAGATTTTTTTTGTTTCAAATATGTTACATACCAGTTTCTTTTCAGAATTACATCACCATCAATTAAACTGCGAGGTAAAGACCTCTCAGAATACCTAACCATATCAGGAGATCAAGTTTCAGAAGGCTCTTTAAATGTTGAAAGTTTTAAAACTCAAATCGCGAAAGTAGAAAATATTCAAACCAAACACAAAGTATTTGAAACAAAACTCAACCATAAAGTTACAGAACCGAGTCCTGATATATTAAACAACTACCCAGGCACGATTCGAGTTGAGAATCTAAAAGTTGAAAAATTTATAAATAAAAAACCAATCGATGATATCGAAGAATTGCTGGCTCAATTGAATGGCAATGTTAAATATGTGGGAGGAATGAGATTTCCGTATGATATAAAAGTTTCAAATTTGACTTTTACTGGGAAATTTAATGGAATACCTGCAGACGAATTTGGCAATTGTTGGTTGCAACAGAATCGGGATCAAATTTTTACAGCACCTCAAACATTGTCTAATGTAGCTGCTGCGAAAGGTATTAAACTGAGTGGAAAACTTAATGATCATGAATTGAAAGATTTTGTTACGGGGACGTATATGATAAATCGGGATGAGCACATAAGCAATGCTGTATTCGGTAAGTTTCATTATAAAATTGCATTCTTTTTCAAATTTAAAATTAAGTATTCCTTTAGAAAACTCCATAAAAGTTCAAACAATTTTAAGAGCATCTACCGTCAATGGACTACGAATTCCTGAGGATATTCTTACTAAAGACTCTGCTGAGGAACAAATCCTCAACGAAGCTATGATATGTCAAAAAGATGTTTATGTAAAAGGACAGATTCGAAAGTTATCGACTATTAACAATTTAAATTTGGCACTTTTGAATGATTTCATGGATGGAGATTTAGAAACTGTAGCTGTACAGAATGCAGTTTTTGAAAAAGCACCTTATTTTGTCACACTTAATTCTCACAATCTCAGCAAAACCATGGAATATGTTTGGTTCGCTAATGAAAATGTGGATCTTCAACATCATGTTGAGATAGCTGATGGATATTTTGAGGGCCCAATTGATTTCGAAGTGAGTATACACTAGACTGTTCGTTAGATTATGATTGCATGACTTCTTTTTTGTTTAAGGGACCAATCAATGGAATGAATTTAAAATATTTGAAAGAAAACTACTTTAGTTTATCGAAGCCGCAACAAATTTCAGCAGAGATGATATTTTCTAAACCAGTTATATTCGAAAACGATTTTGATGTTGAGGACCTGCACTTATTTGGTCCAATTATTGAAACCAGAAGGTAAAAGTACATTTTGTATTTTCGTTGTCGGGCACAATAGATCATAAGGTCGCAGTGCAATTATAAACCCCAAATCATTCATTCATTTTCGTTGTTCTTTTATTATTGAATTATTTTTATCAAGTTTCTATGTTGTGTAAAAGCTTGAAGTAATTGAAATATCAAAACCCACAGAACGTATTAGATTTGTGTACGGTGATCAAAAGTTTTTTGTTGAGCAAGAGTTTGACTCCATTTTAAAATAGTCTATAATAAGGTATTTGACGTTAGGCAAAAATGATAAAAGAGTAATTGAACAAATTCGATTAATTTATTGCCAGTTTTGATACCGTTTAATTCTGTCGACAGCAGTTAAAAAAAAAATTTGATGGCACAACAGCTCATGAAGAACTAGGGCCTAGTAACTTACAAATTTCAACCATTCCTGTGTGCGTGTCTGCAGGAATGGAGAGGACCTACAGTTTATTGCCAAATCCGAACGGCTAATGTGAGCGGCATTTTTCTATGAAAAGGGATACTCTTGGAGGTTTTGTCATTTCCTCGAAAGAGGCAGTAGTAGTTCGCCTAGATTAATCATTCTTCAGAAAAAAAAAAAAAACAAACCCCAAATTTTTCTTGAGACAGACGTAGATATTGAAGGGCGATACAGTAATTAAACTTGCAAGTATGTAGGTACTAAGTAGTTACAGTTACTATGAATAACTGAATAAATAAAAAATAGTTTAGAGTGCAAAAAATTCTAAGCCTTCGGCTTAGGGTTTTTGAACATTAAACTTGGAGTACAAGTTGCTAAACTCCGGGATGTTGGTTAGAACGCAGTAATTTCGAACTGTTGCGTAACCAAGCAATTGCCATAGAAATGCATAGTAATCGAGTATCTCGTTCTCCATTACAGGGGGATTTCAGAGTAGGTCTATCTTATCGTTACTTTAAGACTATTCTAACATTTGACGTACTGCATACAATTTGTTGAAAGATCTTACTAGAACGAGTTGGCTTCAAAATGAGTTTTATTTTACATTACGTACATACCTAGTTGTTTGATTAAAAGTATTATATTGCTGGTGACTCAATAGACCAGTATTCCTAGTCAAAAATTACAACAAACTTCGACAACCCTTTACTGCATAATAACTTACCATTTATCTAATGGTAAATACTAATTTTTGAATTAAATTAAACAACACAAACAAAAAATATAAACGACGATAAAAGAAGGTTCTTTTGTTTTTGTTTACCAAACCACACTCCATCCAACATGACAGGTGGTGTCATACAAATGTCATTCACAGCTGTTTTCAAAACTATTTCACATATTCTATTTCGCAGCAGATGTCGTTTTATTTCAACCGTTAATTTTTGATTTTTATTATTTCAGCAATTCCGAAATTGATTTTAATGATTTTGTGGAGAATTCTCTCCTTACTTCTGGCAAACAACAAGTAACTGGACAGTGGAAAATATACGAAGCATTCGTCTCAGGTACTTTACCTAACAAAATATTAATGCGCAAAAATGTTTGAATTTATGATTTAATCTACCAGGAGCTCTTAACAACGTCCGCATTAACAATTTGAATCTCGTTGACGATGTTATTCGATTGGACGTTGCTCAGAATACAGTAACGGCACAAAAAGGAGTTCAATCTGCAAGCATTAAGAATCTCTATTGTGCTCCTGGAAGTACTGTTAATAATGTGGACCTAACCGAATGGATTTACAACACAGTCTTTGTTTATGAAAATTACACCATTCGAGATAAAACAACTGTGGATTCTGCAATTCTATATAGCGATATCGAAGTTCTTGGCACTGTGAACAACATGACCTTTGATGAAAACAATTTACTGCTTCGCAATAAAGATCAAGCGATTTATGGAAATCTAAAAATTGTTACTAAATTTCCAAAAGAGAAGCTAATTCTATCAAATTCCATTGAAGAATTGCAAGCAGAAACTATAAACGCATTACCCATTGATAAGTTCTTTAAGAATCAAGTCCTTGAAGATGATATAAAATTGCCCATAGCCCTCGATAGCTCGATTATTTTTGAAAATTCTGTCAATGCAAAACACTTTCAGAGTGAAGCCGATTTGAGGGATTCGAAAGAGAAAAGTTTTGACTACAACCAAATGCACAATAAGACAGTGAAGGCTCTTGGAAAATTAAAACAGATTGTTGAAAGACTTGGAGAAAATTATAAAGGTAAGCTAAATGGTAATTGCAAATTTAATATTTTATTGAATCTATTTATATTCCGAATTTATAGATACAAAATACTATTTGAGCCATTTTGAAGAAAAACAAACTATGCATATTCAAGCTCAAAAAGTTATCAGTCTAACGTTGAGAGTGAATGAGGAATTTGTGGATGTTATTGGAGTTTTAAAAGAGAATGAAGACAACAACCTTGTCTTCTATCGCTGGGACTTTTATCAACAGCAGTTTGTCATCGATAAACGTAAGTACCATATCCTTTCAAAAAAAAAAATATATTTGGTAGGGAGCTTAGCTTATAATAAACAAGCAGCCCCGCACTAATAAACATATGAAAACAGTTCTCATTAAGGTGCTGACCCGCCCTATTAAATTAAAATTAATCAACCAGTTTTTCAAGACTTACAGTAAATTGACTGTACTTAAAAGACTAGCTGACTAAAAGTAAAATCATCGTAGTACAAAGACTTTTTACTGACTAAAAAGACTACAGTTAAAAAGTACTGCAGTTAATTAACTTAAAGTTAATATACTTTTTTTTAACTGCACAGTCGGAATATTAGTACTGACTGCCAACTGCTCGATTTTAGTTAAAGTATTTTTGTAAGATAAGACTTAATGAAATTAGTCTTTTTAGTCAATTAACTGCAGTACCGAAAATACTGCAGTTTTAACAACTCTGATAGGTGTCATTTAGAAGATATCGTGGTTTTAAAACAGTTAGATGCGAAAAACCGATATTTTCGACACTTGGGAAAATATCGGTTTTTCGCATCTAACTCTCAAACGGTAAATGTTATCAAAAAGTATCCTATGCAAAGTTTGTAGATTATATATGTATGTTCCTCCACAAAACTACATTCTTCAAGCTTTTTTCCCTAAAGGGATGTCTTAAAAAATATCATCATTTTAATAATTTAGTCAAAAGTCAAAAATTTTGGTTTTCCATTATTGGCATTTAATTGGTGGTATTGATGCTAAATAGTAAATATCTCACTTTCAATTTGTAAAACATAAAATTCTCTACAGTTAAGACCAATTGGATTACAATCATTTTTTCTAAAATATCAAACGGGTAACATTATGGAATATGTGGGTCAACCTCAACAAAAAAGTGAATGAACATTTTTAAAATGCATATTAAACATATGCATATTAACACATTAAACAAACAAAAAATAACCTTAAACATTCTTAACAAATTATGGTACAAAAAAAAATAAAATTAAATTTCAAGTAAATCAGTTAAATACCCTGAGTTCGTAAAAGTAAACATGCTCAATCACTTCTAAAAACAATTGCAAACAAATGGTAGTAGTTATGTACAATTTGGGCAAAATTTGATTTCAATACTGAGAGCAAACATCAGCGCTTCTAAAACAATTAACACAATTATAAATAGACTGCATTTGCCTGCGATTATGCGACTTGAATGTGGCAGTGTTGCCGAAGTTTTACTTTTACGAACTCGACCATACTTTCCGAGACTACGCGTGACAAACTAAATCATTGCTTCATGTTTATATAATAATATTGTAAAGATTTATTAATTTATTACTTACCTAAAAAATATTTGTTTAACCCTTCAATATTCACTTTTTGGTTATTCAACGTTCTTCCAGTAGGGTTGGTTGGACCATTTTATTAATGTTATGGGTCGCGAAGCGAGAGTTCACGCAGGCGCCTATGTCGTCCGTTAGCGTTGGCTTTCTAATTTCTCTCAACACAATTTACTCTACTGATAAAACTTGAAGGAGGAATTTCCAGAATTTTGTTTGGGTTTATACTAAATTTTTGGTTTAAAATAAAAAAATCTGGTGGCGAATGAAATCCTAGTGACCAACCATTATTCTCAACCACTCCTGTGTGGTGTGTGTATTGTCGGCAGGAATCGAGGGAACCTATCGAGAGGCATTTTTCCATGCCAAAGGGTACTCTTGAAGGATTTCTCAATTCCCCACAAGATGAAGTACCCGTGAAAAAGACGGGCTTCTTACCTTACTCTTAGGGCCAGTTTGTTTACAGCTTTAATCAAGGATTATTGCAGCTGCAGCCGATAAATCATGAAATGTGCATGTTAACCAAAACTTTTATCAAGAAATCCATGATAAGACGATTTTGATTGATTAGCGCCATTTAATTATAACCTGATTAAGTCATAGTCCTATTTTAACTTACTGTGAACAAATGGGCTCTTGATCTTGATTTAAGACCAATTTTTTTATATATTTCTTATTATTCTAATAATAAAAAAAAGAGGAACCAAGAAAGTCAGTCCATTTGAAAATTGTATGGAAAGGTTTCAGTACACAACTTATTAATTTTTCTATCGTATCGTACTATTTCAAAAAGGTAATTTAATGTTTTTTTTTTTTGAGGTTAATTTTTCAAATACATACCATTATACAGCGAAATTTCATCTGTGGATTTTTTTTATTTAATCCATATCCTTTCCTCGAAGACTTATGTTTGAATGATAAAAGAAGTACGAAATTAATAAAACTTATGACTAATGAGGATTGTTATGTGGATTGACATTTGGGTAGCAAACTGGGATCAGTGGCCCAGTAGGCGACGTTTTCATATCATAACTGATTTGACTTGTGGGTGAGAAAGTATTAAATAGGTACAATAGGTGCGAGATCCGCAGATTAAACCTTTAACGGATCATAGTCTACAAGTACATAATTTAAATTGTAAAATTATTTTCTTTTTTCTTGCCAACCGAGCTGATATGGCAACGCCATAGTTAAGTTTCATTTAACCATATGTATTGTATGTAGTTTCTTTCTAAAATTGTCAATAAATGAAATTACTTACTTGCTTCGCAGTTTACATTTAATCCAGTGTGATTGTCCAGTTACATAATTAAACTTACTTAAGAGCCCGTCTGAAAACTTCTTTCTTTAATTGTTCTATAGGTTTTTCGATCAGTTTCAGAATTACAATTTTTCTTTCTGAAAAGAAGACAAAATACTTCTAGACTTAAACCAAAAGCGCTCACACGCATCGAATTATTATGCAGGATTACCATTCGATAAGGCCACTATTCTGCTTGCTAGCAGTCTGTAGGATTCTGCAGAGAACAGGATATCAAAATTACCGAAGAATGTCTTGAATGCTTTATTATATCAGCTTAAATTTGATTTATTGAGAACTTATTACATTATTTATTCACAATCTTATAAAACTAATGTGAAAAGATTTCTTTATGTTTACAAAAAAAAAACTCTTTTCTGTATTTTAATGGAAAGTCCATTGGGAATTTAGAATAAAATTGTGTAAAATGAAAAAATGATGAATAAATGATCAACAAACAAATATGATTACAATTAAGAGCTGAATATATTTAAACTCCGAAAAACGATATTAAATACATACAGGCATTTTTTTCTTAATTCGTCAATCTTGATTAAAAAATATTATAAAAAAAATACAATTAATAAAATTAGAAAGTTAATATAAATGTATGTAATCAGATGATTTCTTCAATACAATGTATAAATTCTTGTCTACATCTACAGTCTCGCAAACTCGTCTGACTGTGCTTCTATGATAGCTTTTAGGATATTTATTTCTAATTTAGCAGCTGTTCTACCGCTAACGCGATTCATAACATTTGCAACATACAAACCGAGAGCTTCGTGTCGATTTGAATTGCAGAGATTTTTGAAAAATGTCGGCGGAAGCTGATTGTCGAAATTCCCAATGTTTATTATCTCTCCAGGGGTGGCAGTTTGGTTCAATTTAGAGCTGCCTGTTGGATTTTCAAAAATGATGTCCTTTTGGAAGTCTAATTGTGTATTATACCCATTCGATTTGATTGTTGTTATGCCATTGGAGAGTTCACCGGTCATGTTTTGATTATTCGACGGAATCGTTATGACATTGATTCCTGCATTTGACGTCACTGTGGTAGACATAATTGATTCCATTTCGTCTATGGCTTCTTTTTTTATTTCAACTTCTGGAATCTGAACATGTGATGGAGCAGTAGATATTTGTGTTGTTGTGGTGTTAATTTTTTTCGAAGGCGTTGCATCTTCACGTTCTAATTCAGCATTCTTCAGTTTACGTTTGAATGATTCAGGCAAGAACATTGACCGGCTATTCTCGAATCCTGGTTGTTTTATCATTTTAGTCAAATTTGTCTGTTTCATTGCGGGTGTCGTATTCGTCTTTCGGAGGCTTATTGCTTTGTTTTGAAGAGCTTTCGATAAAGCTGTTTGTTTTTGTTGTTGTTGTTGCTGCTGTTGTTGTTGCTGCCCAAATTCTGGTTTAATTGCTGTCGTTGCCTGTGAAACCATTAAATTAGAGTTAAGAACTTTTAGCTCGGGCTTTATGTCTACATGGCTGGGAGTTTCTTTCTCTGGTGAACTTCCTGTTGGACTAAGGCTCCTCATGGATTTGTCTTGGTTGTCGCTCTCTCCTTCGTAATCATCGTCTTCTTCCCGAACTTCAAGAAATTCCACCATAGATTCTTCTCCTTGTTCGGGCACTTCTTCTCTGTTGACATAAAAACATTTTTGCTCAGTTTGTACAATATTATGATTATTAGCATGGAACATTTGTTGTTAAAATTTTATGGTTAAATTCCCGTGGGACAATTTACTAAGGCATACTACATAAATGGAAACAAAACAAAACTGGAACACACACAAACACAAATAATATGCGACGGAATATTTGAAGACAAAATTCTATTCTATTTTTGGTTTTCAAATTAAGTAGATTAACCCCCAGTTTCACAGTGTAACAGCCCTATTCTGCTATTCGATCCGATCGAAACTTTCGATTCACGTGAAAATTTCATTTGATTTGCCTTAAATTATTTTTTAGAATCTTCAATATTTAGAGAGCAAATCTACTGATATTTAGGGGGTTCACATTCAACGACATATTGATCAACATGTATCTAGTCGGCAGATTTTTGTAATGTGAACAGCAGTCGATCGACTTGTTGTGTAGTTCAAATTTTTTAATATTTTGCTCGGTCGGTCGACCGTTGTTGTTAATGTGAACACTAGTCGAGCGACCGATGATTTTAATTTTTTAGCTTTTTTCTATTTTTGTATGTAAGATTTAATTAGCACGCGTTGAAAAAATTAAAAATAGTGCGGTAATATTGGTGCAAAAAATTAAATATGCGTAATGTTTGCTCATTGAAATTTTTTTTTCAAATGAAGTCGGTGTAACGGTCGTATAATGTGAACGCTAGCAAAACGACTCGGGTCGGTCGACACGTCGTTGAATGTGAACCCCCCTTTTAGTTTTGAAATTCTTAAAAGAATCAAAATTGTTTAAATCCTATTTTTATCGAAATTTATACAAAAATTGGAGCAATTGTCTCTCCGACGGATGGCAGAATAAAAAATTTCACGCGAATATTTCTAACCTACACTAAAAAAAAAGCATTTCAAAATTTATTTATATGCAGGGCTTCTTGTTTAACTTAGTACTGAATAATTTACTCTAAGACCTAGATGAAAAAGCCATTAAAATAAGCTGTAATACCTAGCAATGAAGAGATAAGGATCTTTTTTGGGATGTAGGTATTTGTCTTTTGAATGAAAGAACAGGTAAGGGGCGCTTTATCCTACCAAAAAAAAACTAACTTTTCCACATACCGAATCATTTTGTTTTTTCTTGATTTTCTAAACATGCATCCTTGTGTCATGAAAAATAATTCCCTAAAGAACGATGTTTTAAAATAAAATAAGCGGTCGTCTATGAAATGAACCATGTGTGCTCGTAATTTATACACTTTTTGAATTTAAAAGGAATTGAACACGAGCTGCTTATAACAATAGGATTGGAATGTGAAGAAATGGTGTGCTTATCATTCAATATTTATAATGGAATTACTTATAAAGAGTAAACCTGTCTCACAAGAAATTACGTTGTTGGGTCAGTTTTGAAAAAATAAATTAAACTGAAGAAGCGCATGTGATGTCAAATCATAGCAGACCGGATGAAACATAAATATTCCCGCCGCCTTTTCTCTAGCTTCCAGAAGGTTTGCGCCATCTAGTATACAATTTTCAGGAATTTTATTGGGCGATTATCCGTATTAAGTACTCAATCACAAAAATTAACACCAAATTCTAGAGACTCACAGGCAACTCAACCATTATTTAGAATCAGTATGCAGTTCAATTAATACATTTTCAGAACTCACTCGAATTTTGGTTTGAACTCCTCATGCTTCTTGCATATATCCTCCATTTGTTGAAACAGCTTCCAGGTGCTCGCGGGTTTCAGCTTCTCTTGTTCGTATTTCTTTTGCAAAACTTTGAAAATCGATTTAGCCTCATGAGCTGCAATGGCATATAAAAGTGTGTTAATTTTTTTCAATATTTCTACTAAAATCCCACCAGAAAGTTTGTTTTTTTTCCCAACTTTAATCCAAGCCTCGTCTTGATCCTTTTTTGACTTCGCGGCATCGCTTTGCGGATGCAGAGGCTTTTCTTCGGCTATATCAGCTAAGATTTTATCCAATTGAATTGGCATTTTTATAACTTTTTTATTTCTTTATTGAAATTTATTTATTGCCCAAATAATAATTGTTTTTTTATAAAAACCCCGAAAACGACGACGGCGGTAAAAAATAAAAAACAACGAGAACGAATAGATTCGAAGAAAATACAAACACACAATACAAATTTTTTATATATTTTATTTGTTGAGTAGAGAGGAAAATAGTTCAGTTTGTGCTATTTTTGCTTTGTGTTGGCTTTTTTTATTGCAATTTTTAAAAATGAAAGTCTGTTCGTCTCTTTTTGACTTATGCATTTTTCCATAGTAAGATTCGTTTGGCGGTTTGTTTTCGTTGAGAAAAATGTCAAAATCTTCGTTAAAAAGTGCTTATCTATCACAGGTTCTAAAACTGTATTAAAGGCGTTTTCGGTGACATCTTTTAAGGCTCAAATACATTAAAGACTTTTTGCAGAAAGTGCCAACAATTAGAAAACAACTGCATGCTCTAGGGATCTCTGTGTACCAATAAATGGCCGCGTTCAACCTACATCTAAAATTTCAGATATCTGAATTTTTGGAGCTTCTGATTGGCCAGCTGTCATAAAAAGTTAGATGACTTTTAGTGACTTTTAGTTACGTTTAGTTACGTTTAGTTACGTTTATTCTGAAATTTCAGACAAGAAAATTTCATCTGAAAATTCAGATGACAGTTGATTGTGGTGGGGGAAGTATAAAAAGAGCTGAAGTGCTACACATCAAATTGAACTTTATGATTTTCGGTGTGGTTAGTGGTTGATGTGTGCTTATAAGTTTTTATAATAAAATTGTAATATTTACTTATTTAATTAAAAGAACTTTTTGTTAATTGTTTGGTGACTCTTTGAATTAAAGGAATGATTTGTCTTCGAAAAGTATTCCCATAATTGTCAATCGGATTATTGTGGAACAATTTTGCATTGAAGTTATAATAAATTTACTGCACAATAACAAACAAACCTGTTGCTAATCTTTTTACATAAAATTTCATCTACAAAGCTCATGCTAAATTAACAATTTACGAATATATAAAGTTCTCTTTTATTTCGATTCTATGCAAATTCAATAAGTGAATAAGGGAATTTGACACAGTGGCTTTTGACTGAAATTTCAGATTTTTTTTGCGTTCAATAAAAAAATCTGAAATTTCAACATCTGAAATTTCAGATTTCTTTGCTTTGAACGTACCCAATGATTTTTGAACTGTCAGATCAATCTGAAATGATAGTCTGCTATTACATGTTGACTTTTACGTCGTGACTCTTCTTCGAATTCTCCTTTGTAATTTCATCCTTTGAGTCGCACGCTATTACACAATGATTTTTGAGTCGTGACTCAAATTTGTCAGTTCTCTTTATTTGTTTGTGTATTGAAATTCTCGATGGTCTATATCTTAGCAACCATACATAAACAACCAGACCTGGAACCATTTTCTGCAACTCTCACATCGAAAAAATCAGTCGAGAAACGCTGAAAAATGGAACAAACCTCATGTATTTTGTTTCAGTTTCCATCGTTTCTCGACCGACTTTATGCATGCGAGAAGTTACAGAACATGGGCCCTGGATTTAGAATTAGGAAAACTAGGCCAGGCCAAGGGTATCGCGACAAGGGTGCACTACAAGTATAAGGAAAAATCAATGAAGCAACAGAATATATACATTACTAAATTTTGAATTTCATAAAAAATTTAATTTCTTTTATGAAAAAAGAATAAAAAAATAATAAATGTTCATTAATGGATTGCCGTAAAATAAAATATGTACAGTGGTAAGAGTTTTTCATTTCCAAGCTAGTTTTTTTTAGCAGATACTTCTTCACACGAAGAAGTATAGCGCAGCAATACAAGTTCAATAAAACGCTGTATCAACTTTTATGTCCACTCTATTTAATTATGGCTCTCTTTATATGCTTTTCTGAGTGAAATCCAAAAAACAATAAACCTTATTGCGAGTTTCACCCGATGTGATGACATTAAAGCCAACTACATTGGCCACTTTTTGCAAAATTACAAAAGTAAAAATATTTTTTTTCCCGCAAGCGCAGTTATTTTGTGAAAAATAAAAAAAGTCTAGTCTAGAAGTCTGTAATGAGAGTGGCTGACCATAAGTAAAGTGCTTTGCACATGGGACACGACCAGCGAATTGCAAAGGTTGCATATTTTGACATTTAATTTACATGAGTGGTCACTGACTAATTGCGAACTGTCATGAATCACAAACCAGAAGAGAGTTTGAGGTTAAATTTTCCATTCCCCAGTTTGTGGAATGCGTCCTTTAGTTGTGATGTGGATTGACAAATGGCAGAATAGAATGTGTTGGTCGGTGTTGGATGATATTAAAATACAAAATTTTGTACTTTAAACAAATTTAACGCTGTGTTTTCTATTTAAATTTGTTAATTGGTTCATTTTTTCACAACGTCACAAACTTAAGCCAAAAACAATGATAGCTGTTTTAAAAGACCGTATTCGCTTTTCGCAGCTCATGTGCAAAGCACTTTAATACCTCTGTTTGGTAACGTGAAATTTTCCAAACTTGAGTTTTATTAGCTATGCATTTTGACAGCAAAATGTGAAAATTTGTAAAAATTTGCAAGAAATTTCACGTCACCAAACGGAATTAATATAATCAATACATCATTTTCAATTCAAACTGTGTTAGTTTTAGCATCACTGTAAAAGCACTCCAAGTTTTGAGCACCTGTGAACTTTTTAATTTTTTATCAGTTGCACCAACTTCCTGTATGCTGATTATGCTGATATAAACATAAATAAAGTACAAACCAAAAACAAAAACCCGTTTAAAATATTTATCATTATCAGTCGAATCTCTCCAATAGAACTATTGAAAAAATTGCCTACAGTTGCATTCCAAAGTACATAAAATGACGGTGATACTCGTGACACTGACACTATGTATATTTTCGCATGGAGTTGGAGTCCTAACGGCAAATCTTCCCATTGTAATAAATACTTGGGCGTTTATCGATGCTGCCAATGAAGCCTGGAAAGTGCTCCATCAACCACACAAAACAGCTTTAGATGCCCTAGTCGAGGGTTGCAGCACATGTGAACACCTGCAATGTGATGGCACTGTCGGCTACGGTGGTAGTCCCGACGAACACGGAGAAACAACTCTAGATGCAATGATCATGGATGGTGCTACTATGAATATAGGAGCAGTAGCTGCACTGCGCCACATTAAGCATGCCATTAGAGTTGCAAGGCATGTTCTGGAAAACACTCAACACACATTGTTGGTAGGCGATCAAGCGAGTCAATTTGCACAAATGATGGGATTTCAAAAAGAATCACTTAGTACTCCAGCATCAAAGAAAATCTGGCAAAAATGGTGGGCAGAAGGATGTCAACCTAATTTCTGGGTGAATGTTAAGCCAGATCCTAGAAGCTCTTGTGGACCATATAAACCTGTCCCAAACTATCATCCTTTGGACGGAAGTGATAAAAAGAAATTTGGATTCGGACCTAAAAACCACGACACTATCGGAATGATTGTTATCGATTCTAGCGGCCATATCTACGCCGGAACTTCGACCAATGGAGCCGCTCATAAAATTCCCGGAAGAGTAGGTGATTCGCCAATTCCCGGCGCTGGAGCCTATGCAGACAATGAGTTCGGTGCTGCAGCAGCAACAGGTGACGGAGACATAATGATGAGATTCCTTCCATCGTTTGTCGCCGTCGAAAATTTGCGAGCTGGGCAAGATCCCACAACAGCTGCCCAGAATGCTCTCAATCGCATTCTTAAACACCACCCAAATTTTATGGGGGGACTGATTGTAGTTAATCGCTTGGGAGAAGTTGGTGCAGCTTGCACTGGGATTGATCGGTTTCCGTTTTCTATAGCATATGGCAATCAAACCAAAGCACATATTGAATACATTGAATGTTGAGATAAATTAGAATTTTTCTTTTATTTTTTTTAAGACGACTTCAGTTTTTATTTTAGAGATCTTTTGTATTCGTGGGATACGGCCTAAATAGATTACACATACATATTCTGTAATTAAAAGCTTATAAAGTGGCTAGCACATATTAAAGGTTTATGTTCTAGTTACACCCCACTCTAGTTCAAAACGGCAGCCCTGTTCTTTGTACCTACTACTAATTCAGCAAATATGCAGATTCCTAAAAACAAAAATAAAGTTCAAATCGAAAACAAAAACCCGTTTAAAATATTGTCAGACGAATCTTTCCAATTGCGATTTAAAAAATTTAAAAAAAAATACCTACAGTTGCATTCCAAAGTATATAAAATGAAGGTGATACTCTTGAAACTCGCTCTATGCATACTTTCGCAAGAAGTCCTAACGGCCAATCTTCCCATTGCAATAAATACCTGGGCGTTCATCGATGCTGCCAATGAAGCTTGGAAAGTGCTCCATCAGCCACACAAAACAGCTTTAGATGCCCTAGTCGAGGGTTGTAGCACATGTGGACGCCTGCAATGTGGTGGCACTGTCGGCTACGGTGGTAGTCCCGACGAAAACGGTGAAACAACTCTAGACGCAATGATCATGGATGGCGCTACTATGAATATAGGGGCAGTAGCTGCACTGCGACACATTAAGCCTGCCATTAGAGTTGCGAGGCATGTTCTGGAAAACACTCAACACACATTGTTGGTAGGCGATCAGGCAAGTCAATTCGCACAAATGATGGGATTTCAAAACGAATCACTTAGTACCCCAGAATCAAACGAAATCTGGCAAAAATGGTGGGCAGGAGGATGTCAACCTAATTTTTGGGTTAATGTTAAACCAGATCCTAGCAGCTCTTGTGGACCATATAAACCTGCTCCAAACTATCGACCGTCGGATGAAAGTGACATGAAAAAATTTGGATTCGGTCCTAATAACCACGACACTATCGGAATGATTGTTAGCGATTCTAGCGGCCATATCTACGCCGGAACTTCGACCACTGGATTCAGACATAAGATCCCCGGAAGAGTAGGTGACTCCCCAATACCCGGCGCTGGAGCCTATGCAGACAACGAATTCGGTGCTGCAGCAGCAACGGGTGACGGAGACATAATGATGAGATTCCTTCCATCGTTTGTCGCCGTTGAGAATTTACGAGCTGGGCAAGATCCCACAACAGCTGCCCAGAATGCTCTCAATCGCATCCTCAAACACCAACAATTCTTTGGAGGACTGATTGTGGTTAATCGGTTAGGAGAAGTAGGTGCAGCTTGCATGGGGATTGATAAGTTTCCATTTTCTCTAGCATATGGCAATCAAAGCACAGCAAATATTGAATATATTAAATGTTAAAATAATTTGTTAGTTTTTTTTTTGTATTTTATTCTAAGACGAATTTAAGTTTTTTTTTTTTATCTAAAATGCGTATGAAGCTATTATAGTTTTGTGTAAAACAACCGATCAATCATTTATAGCAATTGAGACCAAAAACCAAAAAAATAAAGTTAAAATAAAATTTCACAATTTGAAAAACCGTGTTTTCTCCTATAATTTTTATATTTTGTTTATCATTAAAGGCTGCGAAGTTCCTCAATATGACTTCAGATGGATGTATACTTTTTGCCCTCTTTCAGCATATAATCATGATTTTGTTAAAAAACTATCTTCATCGCAGTATATAGTAGAGCGAAATAAAATGCAAATAACATACCCGTTTAGCTTGAGCATCGATTTAATCTACTTTTCTGATTTTCCAGACCTCTCTTGGCTTCCTCGCAGAAAAGCTCTTATAGATATCTTTCGAGTGGCTTTTGGGAATGCTGAGTACGTTGCAATCAAGAAGTCCCTAGAGAATAATTTCCACCCAAATATTATGTCCATGGAAACCGAAGGGCTAGAAGGGTTTTTTAACGATCGAAATTCACCAGGAATGATTGAAGCATTAGAACTCGATGGCCAGCATTGTTTTGTTACCAACAAGGAAAGTAATAGAAGCTTAAGTGTATTCTGTGTAGAACACGACGACAAGGGACTCAAATTCGTCCACAAAAACGACATTAACCGGGATGGAGTAGTTCAGGTGAGCGGAGATAATTCAATGTAGTGCCGAATTAAAAATAAAAGAATATTTTTCCAGATAACTTCACTAGAGAAGGACCTAATCGTCATTCTCTTAAACGATTCAGTGGAAATCTGGAAACCCAATGAACCAGAAAAATGCAAACAAAAGATTCCAGCTGTAACTCCATCACAAATAGCAGCTGTAGTAACCGGTGATTCAGAGAAATTCATTGCTATTTGTTCGAAAATCAAACCAAAGTCCTTCCACCATGGCCTGGTTGATATTTATAGATCAATAAGGGAGAATCCTTTTCAACTAATGCAAACTATCGAAGTCGTTAGCCCTCTCCAAGTTGAATTCGTCGTCCTGCCGGAGTCGAAAGATATTCTCCTGAACATGCTTACAGAAAGCTTCAATGAACCACTGGCCATTTATCAATACAAAGGAGTTGTAGGCTTCCAGTCCATCGTTGGTTCATCAACAATAACCCCGGGAAGTAGCATAAGTGTAATCCATCTAAAGGCCAGTCAGCAGCATCTTATAGCCGTGATGTCGAAGGATGAACTGACACTGGTCGAAGCTGTTCTCCACAAAACATAATTCAGAAAACAATTTCAATGTTTACTTTACGTAAAAATTAAATTTTTTGTTTATTTTAAAAAAATGTT
Organism: Epistrophella euchroma; assembly: GCA_947049315.1. Taxonomy (NCBI): domain Eukaryota; kingdom Metazoa; phylum Arthropoda; class Insecta; order Diptera; family Syrphidae; genus Epistrophella; species Epistrophella euchroma. Next base: position 28,099,034 of record OX346248.1, on the reverse strand, counting down.
TCACTCGCTATTCATTAAACTAATCATCGCTGGATTCAACATTTTCTGTTTGCAACCCCTTAAATGTGGGAACTGGCACGTAGGTGACCAATGTGAATAGTTTGTTGGGCGAGTCCTCGTCATCGTTGCGGCGACGGGCAAGTCGGACGCGAACACGGAAAGGTGTACTCCTGCAAAATTAAAAGAAATTTGAATTAGTTCTGGGAATACAATTCTAATTTGAGAGGTGAGTGAAACCTACCTGATACCCTTAGACCAAATGTGCTTGTTCAAGCGGGTGTCGATTCTCACGTCGTTAGTACCCATCTCCTTCTCGGCGAATTTTCGGATTTCCTTGATGGCACGAGGAGCGCGTTTCTTGAATCCAATGTTGTGCACCCGCTTGGACAAGTGAATGGTGCATTCGCGGGTAACAACCTCATTGATTGCCGATTTGTTTCTTTTTTCGACTTTTGTTTTTGCCATTTTTTTAGTGACGTTGCTGCTATAAAGCTACACAGAACTGGAAATGAAAAGAAAATTCATCGTACAATCATTATCGAGCACCAAGTTTTTAATTTGAATTTTATTCGCAGATTCTAAACAGAAACGATTGAAATTTTCACAGCAAACATTAGTCTAGTATTTGATTAAATCATTTTTGGTATATTTTGTTCGATAATTTTAATATTGGCACGGATGTTTTTGGATTTTTATATAGAAAAATTATTAAAACCAACCTATCGGATATGAGAGCCTGACGTAAAAGAATTGACGGCTGTCAAAGTGGGCGCCATCTGCATTTTTTGTTGCTCAGTTTTATTTTTTTCGAAGATGTAGGTAGGACATCCCTGTAATGAACACATTCAGCGTTTTGTATAGCTTTTTGGCGTGTTTCATTGTTACCGAAAGAGGGCAGCGCAGGAGAAGCAAAAACAGCTACACAAAGTAAATTCAATGGTTTGCGGTATCTGTAAAATATATTTTCTTTTATATCTATAACCACAATATAATTCACTCGATACATCCAGATTTAAACTTAAATCCAGATGAATTTACATTGAATTTGTATGATTTACATCCAGATTTAAGTTTTAATCTAGATGAATTGAGTGAATAATATGGCCGTAAGTGTTTTACTTTTCTAAACCAATGCGAAACATGAAATTATTAAACACCCTGTAGATTGGAAAGATTGAGGCCGGCATCATTGAAGTTTGTGAGTAAGAGAAGTGCGGGGTGAAGTATCCCGTGAGGCGCGAAGAAAACATAAAAACCGATTTAATGCTTGCGTTTGGGTGATAGTCAGGATAGGCTATCCACCTATCCTAACAATTTTCAGATAGCTTTCGAGCTGTTGATGCATCAGCTGACATCAGAAGTTTTTCAACAAGGGATTACAACAACAGAAACCTATCCGAACAGCTTTGGTTATTCAGCCGAACGCGCCCAATGAGTCTCATTTGTTGTTGTTTCACTGAAATTGTTTTTGTATAACGTAGACTTGAATACCCTCATTAGTCCAGACTCAATTTTCCCAATCTAAACATTAGATTAGTATTAAAAGAACTTTCGGACTTACCACGTATAAAAATGAAAAAGTGATGACAAAAATATGAGGGAAAAAAATGTGTTTGGTCTGTGAAATAAATCTGAGATGACATATCAAACACAATTACCCCTAACACACGCCACGAACTACTTCACCGAAGCATATTGTCGGTAAGGTTTTTGGTCGTGTGAAATGAAAGTGCGATCTCTGGAAGTCGAAGTAGTATGCCGATAAGCCGATATGGCGTGTGAAAAGGAGCGAACTTGTTCGTCGACACAGTTTTTTATGTTGTTATTCGGTTTTTGTTGTCAAGTAGTGTTTTTGGTCCCGCTAATCTTAGATTCACTAAATAGTTTTTTGATAATTTCATTAAAAGTATCTTAAACACAAATAATAATGAAAAATGATCAAGAAAAATGTATTTGGACTCATAACGAAATAATTATTTTATTGGAAATAATTAAAGACAGCTGATTTTGGCATATACTTCTACATCGACGTATTGGCGTGTAAATGCCCATACAAAAACGAAATACTTTGTCGATGTAGTTGATCGATGTGGCGTGTGTTAGGGGTAAATGTTGGTACGTTTTCTTGCACCCAGGCATTTTTAGAGGGCATTTTTTAGCTGTTCAATTTGGAATTTTTGAAAAGTGAAATCGTTGAATTAAAAATCCTGAACCACGGATCAACATTTAACCCACGATTTTACAACTGGCACTTAACTAATTGACCTCTAAAGCCTTAACTACATTGGCCAAAAAAGTGAAAAATTACAAAAGTGAACATTTTCAAACTCAATTTGGGATAGTGTTTCTCACTGGAAAACGTATAAAAATGATGCAGAAAGCTCAAATTTTGAAAAATTGTTTATATTCTTTTTCATAAAACAACTGCGCTAGCGGAAAAAAAATATTTTTACTTTTGTAATTTTGCAAAAAGGCTTAAGGCTTAAATGTGCGTGTCCATTTGAGGGTAAACCTATGTATAAACCTGTAGTTATAGCTAACCTCAATTTAGTTAAGCGTTAATGGGCTTGCTATTAAATAAATAAAATTTGGTTGCGTGACCTCGTGTAGAACCAGGGCCTAGTTACATACAACTCTTGACAGGAATGGTAGGTCCCAATAATTTTTTTTTAATAAAATAGACTATATTTACTAATATATCAAAGAGGCAGATATGCTGCTTTCAGAAAAACAGCAATTTTTATTTTTGGTAAATTAGCAGAATTTGTATGGAGATTTTTCGAGTCCTTTTTTTAAAATTCCATTGTCACCTTTCACACAAGGCAACTGAGTTGCCGGCAACAATTAGTTCATAGGCGAGAAGGGCAGGAAGAAAGAGGGGTAAAGTCCCCTTTCACACAGGGCAACTGAGTTGCCGGCAACAATTAGTTCATAGGCGAGAAGAGCAGGAAGAAAGAGGGGAAAATGAAACCTCCCCGGTCAACAAATTCAGGAGATTTTTTTGACGTTTCTCTTCACACTACGTTTGTGTGCGTTCCACCAAGGTAGTTTAAAAGGAAAATAAAGAAAATCTCCGGGTTTTTGTTGCTTGCGTGTGAAAGGTATAAGAGATTGTTAAGGAGATTTAAAGAAAACGTTAAAAAAATCACCAGCAACTAGTATCTACGTGTGAAAGGGGACAAACGAAATCTCCCCGGTCAACAAATTCAGGAGATTTTTTTGACGTTTCTCTTCACACTACGTTTGTGTGCGTTCAACCAAGGTAGTTTAAAAAGAAAAAGGCAAGTCTCCTCCGACTTTGTATCTTCGTGTGAAAGGAACTGGAGCGGGAGCTGGAATAGCAGTCAAAATATTGAATACACGCAAATTCAATGCTGCGAACACAACGGAACGTAGCCGCATACGGAACTGCAGCTGCAAACGGAAGAGTTCACCAACTTTTAACTTTTCACGTACGACACTTTTGACGTTTCAATTTGTATGAAGAAAAAAAAAACAACTTTTTGGGTCGGAAAAAAATATTGTGGTCATTGTATCGCGAAAAAAATTATTTATTAAAAGGAAATTTATTGGAAACAAAAAATGTGAATTCTGAGCTTGTACACATAAGAATATTCTTTTGTTTTTCTTCAAAATACATTCAAAGCTGTACAGCTGCATTGTGGGCAGGTAAAAAAAATAACGTACAACACTTTTTGACAGCTCGTCCAGTTCCGTCTGCGGCTCCAGTTCCAGCATTCTATTCTGTTCAGGCAGTTCGATTTTTTGGACCTTTGGGACCCCCCATTCCCAGAGGTATACTATCAGCGGAAATTATGAATTCCCATTTAATGCTCATCAGGAGGTCTAAGACAATGACTACACTTAATATGAATCGTGCTGAAGTAACGTAAGTATGCCTGCCACTGGCTCTTGGACTAATTGTTTACATTTTGCAAAACAGCAATTGTACATACATATATAGAAATAAAGTAATTAATTCTGATTTTTAATATATTTTATCGTAAATCAATGTAAAAATATAATCTTTTATTTGTTAGGTAAATTAAGAATTTTCAATCAAGCAACCGGCTTTACGGATTTTTTATTATTTGTTTATACAAATTTTTAAGGGAAATCTTTATGAAATCAATACCAACCAGTAAAACGTGCTTTAGTATCTACCTAATTAAATAGGTAAAATCCATAGAAAAAAATGTATTGGCAGCCATGCAACTATTTTTCTCAAATTATTATGTTTCTTTATGTACTTTTTAATTTTTAAATAATGCCAATAAAATAATAAAATTTATTGTAATAATTAAATTAAGGTCTAATTATATAACTGTTGGATCAAGTACTTTGCCAGCAAATAAAATAGTGCTTGTTTCCTCATCAATAATTAAAAAGATGAATGGACGATTTACGTTGAACTCTTCAATATTATCACCTCCAAATTTGTTAACGATTTCGACTTCTGCAATGTAGTAATTAATAAAAGAAGTTATATACATCAAAATTTGACAAAAAATGTTTACCTGTGACTGCATATGCCGTACTTCCTTTCTCATGAACTTCAATGCCTGCCTTTTGAATAATATCGGATACTTTCATTTTTCGGTCTAACGCTGAACCTCGAGCAATTCCACTCAGAGCTGCATTGTCGGTGAAAATCTCATTCAAGCCCAACTGTTTGATTATGAAAAAAAAAATCAAATTGAAAACAGGGATTGTTAAGGAAATCGGGGATACAAAAAAAAAAAAAAAATATGAAATAATAAACCTAAATGTGTACTACCTATTGAAATGTATGAAAGAGGTGCAAAAATGGTCTTCATATTTTTTATAATAATTTAGCTAAGCTTACCGCCATTAAAGTTTCCTTCAGTTTTGCTGTGTAATCAAATTTGAATTTTGGTAAAGTGACTTTTACTTCTTGTTCGGTCATCAACCACTGAATACGTCTTAGAGCATCGCCTTCAATTTCACGAATAAGTTCTTCAATACCAGCCTTAGCACCAGGCAAAATCAAGGTCATCGCAAACTTCTTACCCTGATGTATGATAAAAACAAAAGAAATTTATTAATACAATACTTTGTTGACCATGATGATTTAGCAAACTCACCTGGTACGGCAATTTCAAGACCTTTGCATTCCACATTGTTGAATAAAAGTAATAAAACTTATCGGTGACAGTCATGAAATTTGCTCGAATTTGTTCGGATGGTAATCTGAAGAAAACACTCTCGAAGTTCTCACTAAATGGTGACCGCCATTTTCCATCGAAATAAATAGCGTTTATCAACAAGAGAGCGGCATTCTGTACTTGGTCTGTATATTCAAATCAAATTGATAAACGATAAAGACAATATTTTTTCTTTTAAATATCTATTATACATATATACACTTATCACTTATAAAGCTTACCGATATTAACTATTTCCTTCAATCTTCCTTCTGTTACGTTGCTGCACCATTTGTTAATAATATCAGCTGATTCTTGAGCTTCTGAGAAATCCAAACCTTGAATATCTGTATCGTATTTTTCCTTTAGAGTATGTTGGTATTTTGGCCTCGGTGTAATGTTATTGCGTAGGAACATTTTTGTTGCAAGGTTGAGGGTGTACTTCGAATTTGCTTCCTATTAAATTTGTATATAAAAATGAAACAACTTTTGTTTTTATGTAAAAGCATTAACACTAACCTTAAGAGATTCCAACATAGTATGATACACATCCCTCATTAAATGCGATGAAGATAATCCATAAAATACTGAAGATAGCTCAACTTTGGTGTTGGATTCACCATCAGCGGCTTCATATAAAAGAGCAAGGACGAATTTGACCGAAAATGGTGATATGACAACATTTGTTTTTTGCTTAGTGAAAACTTCCTTTAAAGATAAAAAAATATAAAAATTATTATAGGAAAATAAAATGTTGTATGTACCTCTACCTACACTTCTTAGACAAATTTGATGCACTTTATTGGTCTATTAAATTTGTGTAAGACTTCAAAATGTTACCTATCTGAATCTACAACAAATAATAACAATCTTGGGTGTTACATATTATTAGGTTTCAATATTTTACTAACTAAGTAGTTATTCAATTGATTTGTGAGTGGTGATCGTGACTTTGCTAAGAAACCTCGAAATTTTCGCAAGAAAGGGAATCATCTGTTCTCTAGGAAAGACTTTCCAAACTTCTAAACAAAATTACTTTTAAAACCTTACCACTCTTTATAGATTGTTAAAAAGTGGGTCTCGCAATTCCTTCCGTTTGTCTGTCTGTCAAAATGTTCAAAAACCGTTACAGAAAATCTAAATTTTCTCGAAAGCAACTCCTGCGATTTTAACTAAAATTGTTCTAAATATGTACAGTAAAACCCGCTTAAGAGAAAAACCCGCTTATCTGAAACACTTTTTTCACCCCCGAGTATTTTTCGACCATTTACCTTTAAAACACTCCGCTTAAGCGAAACTCGCTTAAGTGTAAAACCCGGATACCTGAAACATAGGCTGAGTTTCAAAATTCATCAGATGCGCATTTACTGCGCAAACTACGCATCAATACGAAAATGACATTTGAATTTCTGATTGCCTCACAAACCTTTAAATTTACATTTTATAAACAAATTGCTTTGTCCTCTCAAATAAAAATCGGAAACAACATTTCAAATGGCTCAAAAGTTATACGTCGTGTATTTTATTATCTTCAGTAAAATGTGAAATTTGATAAATATACATGTAATGTAAGTTTATACTTTGGAACTATATGAAAATCGTCATACTTTTCAATAATATTTATTAATTACTACCGTTTTCGGTTAGATTTTGGGAGTATTGCATTCCTATCAAATATTTCAAAATACAACCGAAAAACGACATAATTATTTAAGTATAATTCTTACAAAAATACGACTTTTGTTGAGTTAGTTACTGTGAGTAACTAGAGTTACTAAAAATAAAATTTGCTGTTAACTTGTTTTTGGTAAAATTTGTATGTTAAAATTTGGCTCAATGTCAAAATTTCTTAGTGCCAGTTGTACAATCGTGGGGTAAATGTTGATCCGTTGTTCAGGATTTTTAATTCACCGATTTCGGCGGATTAACTGAGGTTTAGCGATGGTTCAGGCATTAACTTGGCTATTATCACATACTTAAACCTTGAACCAATCGTTGAACCTCAGTTAATCCATCGAAATTGGTGAATTAAAATTTCTGAACCACGGATCAAAATTTGAACCACGATTGTACAACTGGCCCTTAATGCTGACGGATAAATAGTCATATTAATTAGATTTCCTTGATGTACAAAAGTTTGAATATTTCACTAGAACTATATACATATGTATATATTATGTATGTACGTATTACTTTTCTTACAGAATCTGTAAAAATCTAAAACTGCAAATTTGTCGAACAATTATTTTACGCACCTTACATTTCGAAACAAAAATTTGATATTTTTATGAGATTTTTTTTAAAGACTTTTAACCTCATTAAATTAAAGTAAAATTCATTGGCTTTTGATATCGCGATCACTTAAAGAATATACTTACAAAAGTTTTGTCTGGCAAAAACAAAATTAGATCAATCAGTTCATTAGTCTCATCCTTTTTTTAAATTTCCATTGTCATTCAAATTATTTCGTACTGGTTTAACTCTTAACTTGTTGATTAATGTAATTTATTTATCATGTTCTATAACAAATGAAATCACCAAATAAAACTCCATTGTAATAAAATGTTCCATACGCATTTCAAATTTATTGAATTAATAAATAAAATGAAAAGGCTTCAAGAGTTCATTGACAGCATTATGTTCATCAGAGCTCATAAAATCTTTTGTGAAGTATTTTTGCACTTTTTTATGTAGGTTTGTTATGGTCGAAACACTCACAAACTATGATATATAGGCAGTAGTTATGTTCTCTATCAAAAAAATCGCCGGTTTTAAAGTTCTTATATTCGAAACTAAATCCAACATTATATATGCACCTACATTGGCATGTTTAATTATAAAAAAAAACAGCTCATCATTATTTGATTAAGTATTTTTTTTATTTTTGTCTCCCTTGTATAACTGATGTGACTAAGATTAATACTTTTTTCTTTTCTGTACACTTATTTATTTATTGAATAAATTTGAATTTAATCACTTTGTGACCTTAATCATTGTAACGAGTTCGCCGTGGGAGAGAGATCAGAAATCAGAATTTCTGATACTTTTGCTAACCTACTTTCAATCAGATGAACCAAAGAAATTTTATGATTTTCATCTTTCGATAAAAACGAGTTATTAAATCAAAAACCCCATCACATCGGTCGTTCGTCTATTTTTAGATTTTTTAAGTACAAAAAAAAAAAAAAACTTCTCTGATTATAATTTGTAAAAATAATAATTATAGAAATGTATTATTATTTTATGATGACAACTTTTAGTGTTAAATTTTATTTTAGATGTTTTTAATTTATTTAAAAATAAAAGAATCTCGCAAAAGTATTTATGTGTACCTTAGAAGGTTATTATACCAAAGAATTATAATCAACAAAAACTATACTATGCATAAGTTAAAGGTTGTAAAACTATTTTCTATTAAAGAGTATTTTTGTTTGTAATATCCAGGTTTTTTAAATAGAAGCTTTAGAGCTTTAAATCACAGAGGAGCAAGTTCATGAGATCATTGATTTTATTTGTTTCTTTTGCTCTCTATTTAAAAATGATACCCGTATAATTTTTAATAAAATATGTCGAAAATAAAAGAAGTTTGAATTTTCAAATTCAAAAGAAAAAATTGAACTTAAAAAAATAAATGTAAGAGCATCTTAATAAGCTTATAGGTACTACGTTTTCACTAGAGCAAATGAGGTAATTTCGTTGAAAATTTCCAAGTTCGATTCGAAATCATCTTATTTTCCCATACAAATTCAAATTTCCAAATGAGGTAATTTAAACCAAATTTGAAGGAAATAAATTAAGAAATTACGTAAAAATTTTATGAAAACACCCAAATGGAATCCATTCAAAGTGGAACGCTAAGTCCCCTTTTACACGAAGATACTGGTTGCTGGTGATTTTTTTGACGTTTTCTTTAAATCTCCTTAACAATCTCTTGTACCTTTCACACGCAAGCAACAAAAACCCGGAGATTTTCTTTATTTTCCTTTTAAACTACCTTGGTTGAACGCACACAAACGTAGCGTGAAGAGAAACGTCAAAAAAATCTCCTGAATTAGTTGACCGGGGAGATTTCATTTCCCCCTCTTTCTTCCTGCCCTTCTCGCCAACGAACTAATTGTTGCCGGCAACTCAGTTGCCCTGTGTGAAAGGGGACTAACGCATTTAAAATGAAAAAGAATTCAATGTATAAAACAACGAAAACAAACAGGAGATTGGGGCGGCAGTCAAAACCTATCCGGATTGGTTTGTGTTGTTGTAATGGCCGCGTTCGGGGGGCAAGCCAAACCTATCCGGATAGGTTTGTGTTGTTGTAATCCCATAGGAAAATTCAGCTGATGAACCAAACAGCTGTTGTCAAAAACAAATCTAAAGCTATCCTAAAATTTTCGGGATACTGAACTATCCTATGCGCAATTTGAGGAACAGCTGATTACAGCTGACTTTTGGTTTTCGGATTTCGCTTGAGTAGTTGTTTGTTTTTATTTTTTGTTGTTTGTTTTTGGCTTTTAAACATAAACATACATATACAAATTTTTGCAAAAATAAACAAAATGAAGATATCTGTCAATTAGAAGGACAAAACATACGTTTTTGAAGACACAGCAGAGATCTGAGAAAAAATAATTTTTGGTACTTATTTGAACTTTTTTTCAGCTGTTTTGATTTTTGATAGGTAACCTATCCGGTTCGTTCGAAAACATATCCGATACTAAAGTATCTCAGATAGCCTATCTGTGTACCCCCGAACGCGGCCAATCCCATAGGAAAATTCAGCTGATGAACAAAACAGCTGTTGTCAAAAACAAATCTAAAGCTATCCTAAAATGTTCGGTATACTAAACTATCCGATGAGCAATTTGAGGAACAGCTGATTACAGCTGACTTGGTTTTCGGATGTAGCTTGAGTTAGTTGTTTTGTTGTTTTTTTACTTTTAAACATAAAAATATAAAAATTGCAGCACGCAATACACGCAAAATACAATACACGAAATACCCAAGAATCTTTTCCTTTTGTCAGCTTTTTTGATTCTTGAAACGTTACCTGTTCGGTTCGTTCGAAAACATATCAGATACTAAAGTATCTCAGATAGCCTATCAGAGTGCCAACCGAACGCGGCCATTGACAGTCTTGGCCGTCAAAGTAAATTAGGAAATTTGAGATGTAAACCCTTTTTTTGTAATTTTCTAGATTTTCATTTCAGTTCTAATGAAAACGTAGTTTTATTTCAACCAAATTTGAACGAAATTCAGTAGGAAATTACGTTAAAAGGCTCTCCCAAACCAACGCGATTAATCGCTGCGACAATAGAAAACAATAACAACACCGTGTAGTTTTGTTTGGCAACCACGTGTTTTTATTGTTGTTTTCTTTTGTCGCGGCGATTAATCGCGTTGGTTTGGGAGAGCCTAAAACCTTATGAACACACCCAAATGGAATCCATCCAAAGTGGAACCCATTTAAAATAACAGAAATCAATGTATAAAACAACTGTCTGTCAAAAAAAATTAGGAAATTTGAGATGTGAACACTTTTCCTGTAATTTGCCAAACTTTCTCATTGCAGGTCTAATGAAAACGTTTAAATAACTAATTAGATGGTAATTTTCGGTATGAAAAGGGAAGAGGACTACTTTGAAATATCCTCAAAGAAATTGAAAAAGAACTTGATATAATATATGTAAATAAAAATAATTTGGGCAATAGCCAAAGGAATAATGACGAGAAAATTAAAAAGAAGGATCGAAAGTTTAAGGAGAAGAAACTATTCGCACAAGAAATCTAAGTAAATTCAAGTATCTAGAATATATTTGGTATTTGCAACAAAGGATTTCTGGATAAGAAGCAATCAACCTAAAATAAAATCGCACGTAAAGTTGGCCTGCCCGTTGAAAAATATAAAGCCCATCACCATCCTTTTTTGCTCTTTACTTGATTCTTCTTAACAATTGAATTTTTAAGCCAACCAAATATGTATATATTTTTTTAAAAACCTGAATGTCAGATTCTTTATGATGACATTTTATGACAGAAATGGGTAACTTTTTGCATGAAATTGTAAACCAAGCATGCCAAAAAATATTTTTTGTATACACCTCAATCATTTTGTCATAGGAAAATTCTAGCATAGACTTTTTTCGCACGGGAACTGTAATCTAGGCTTTATACCAAATCAATTGAACGAAGAAATTTTAAGAAACTAATTTTTTGAGCTTTCATCAGTTTTTTTTTAAGTTTAAAGCCTAGTTTATACATCAATGCGAAGTGAAATCCAAATAGAAATGAAACATCAATAAATCTTGCCTCGAAAGGTTTATAAAGAAAATAAATTTTGTTTTATATTTGGTTTAGGTAAGTCCGTTGAATTATATTCACTTCGAACCAAATTTTTCCTCCTTGTCGCTTAAATAATTGCATTTAATTTTATTGAATTTTTCACGCCTGGGAAAAAAGCTAATTTTTTGTATGAAAATTTCACTTCGCTTCGATCTATAAACTAGGCTTTAACTTTAATTTTGTCCACGAAACCACTTGTTACGTTACAGAATATTTTAAAACAATTAATTAATTTTGTTTTTACGTCGATATAATCATTATGGTTCCCCACTGTATAAAACTTAAAAAATTATGCACAAACAAACGTCTAAAAGTTGTTTCTTTATATTTGCCCAAAGTACTGAGCCGTGATTCCCCCATGGTTGTCATTGTTATTTCTACAGTGTTGTTAAATAAAAAAAAAAAAAAAAAAGTTTATTTATTTTATGACTTAACACATATTTCATTGACAGTAACTCATAAAATTCAAAAGAATTCATCACAAAATTGTATTATTCTAGGACTCATATATAACCAACAAAAAACCGATAATAAACAATAATTCCCGTCCTTCCCCACCACCGCCAATCGGACAGTCAGACAGTTTAATTATTACACTTATTCATTTTTTATTATTATTTTTTTCTATCTACCATCCGATTGAATTTAATTAAGCCAAATGTTTTGTCTATCTGTAGTTTATTTATCTCGAGTTTGAATCAAATAGAAGTGTTTTCTTATACTTACTTCTATAAGTCTCCAATCGAAAAAGTCTCGTTTATCAACTTTGTAAGGTTGAAAATCATCATCCCAATAATCGGTATCATCGATTGCAGGTTTTTTTGTTGTGTTACTGGTAGTGCTGATATTGATGTTGGAATTTGTAGAAGTCTCAAGACTTCTAGGAAACTTTGAAAAGAAATTCGTCTTAACACTATTTGTAAGCTCTGAAGTTTGACATAATGCAAAAATTCCAAATAAAACGACTAAAATTGCAAACAAGATAAGATGTACATATTAATAAAAAAAAAAAAATATTTATTTATAAATATGTATAGATTTTCTTAGAGTTTAAGAAAGTTCAGAAGTTTGATTAGATTGCGCGTTCTGGTCTCACCGGTATTTGACAACATGGTGGCGAGAGATGCAACACGATTGTTGATTTTCTTTTTATTTTTTAATCTGGAAATAATGCCCGGGAATCCGGTCAGAAACGTTTCTGCGTCACCGTTTGATCTTGGTTACTTTGCTTTTTTAAACAAGTTAAGCTAACAAAAATTTATTTAACTTTTTTCTTTTTATTTTTTGTATATTATAAACAGAGTTCTCGGACAACTTGAATTCGCGCGAAGGTATTCGGTCGATAGCTGTAGAACGAGTGCTGTTGCACGCCTGGGTGGAAATAAGGTATATGAAGAATCACGAATCGCAGATCAATTCACAGGCCGGTGTGCTTGAGTTCGACACTCAGCTCAAACTGAATTTGAAATCTTAGTTTGATTCGAACTTAGGTCAGAAAATAATAAATAAAATGGGTATTTCCCATCAAAAGGTTCACTTTTCAGAAATACTTTGCTTTGGAAGAGAAGTGATCGTCATTCGTGATGTTCAGCACGAGAAGAAGAATAAACAAATTCAAATGTTTGAGTTGAAAAAATAAATAAATTGCATGTAATTATGTATATGTATGTCTAATTGTCGCTTTATCTCATTTTTGGTCATAACCTATAGTACCTATATTAATGGTGATGGATGACGATTGAGGATTGATCATACTTATTTTTGAACAGAAATTACAAAAAATAAAGGCGTATAATAGTGAAAACCTGACCGCATATAGTATTTACTTTTTTAATTGATAATATTTATGGCCACAGCCGTATTAGTTTAACGCAAGTTAGGTATTATGTATAATATTGTATATAGGTATAGGTACCGATCAGCGGCGGCGTGGTGACGATGTCGATTCATATCGAGTTACCTTTTAAAATTCTACCTGTCAACAATGTTTATCAAAAAAAAAAAAACCAACATGAATCCTAAATGTATTTATTTCTTATACCCGCATAGTGCACAACACACACACCCAACATTCTTAACCAATACCCATCAACCAACCGAACCAGTCAAATGTATTTTCCATATGGTAACAAAAAATCAAATTTTTTGATCCAGATCTGTCAAAAAACTGATTTCGTCAACTTTCGCCTTCCAATGGGCAAAAAAATCAATTTAGCAGATCTGAATTCTGCGGCAGATCTACCCCTCTTTTTACTAACACAACTATACACAAGTACAATTGACAGCTACCAGTTTCACAGCATAAGGTGCACAGACACGAATATACAATAATACCATGACAAAAAAAATTTAATCTGAAATCTTCACGAAAAAAAAATCAAATTTTAGGCAGAAATCTGAATTTACCAAAGAAAAACCCCAAAAGTCAACTACTCTGAAAACCACACACACAAGCATACCTAATTAAGGTACATAGGCATACGTTTGCGGGTGACTAATTTTTCTTCGACTTACCATTTAAAATCATCCACGATACGTCACTGACTGGTATGCAGTGCTTTTTAGACCAAGCAAAGTGTAGGTATGTTTTTACTTACCTGCAAGGTATGATCAGTGGCGCAGTGTAGTGCAGTGGACTAGAGACACACAGGAAATTTTTTAAAAAAAGATAATTAACTTTTGAGATGGTATGTAAATATATATTTATTTTTTGAATATCCCATAAATTAAGAGCTAAGAATCGCTATGAACTTGAAAAAAACTTTAAAAAATTATTTTAAAAAATCTTTGGCTGACCAAAAACTGAAACGTTCTGGTGGCATTTTAAATGGTAATATCTATTTGCAAATACTCCACAAATAAAGTGCAAAAAAACGCTAATATAACCTTGGAAAACTTAAAGACTTCGAAAAAAGGGGGTCCCGCAATTCCGTCTGTATGTCTGTGTGAGGGGAAATCGAAGGGGGTGGCAAAATTTAACAAACTTTTTGGGGAAGGTTGTCAGGCCTCGAACAATTTAGGATGCGTTCACCTTTTTAATAGGAAATCTAGTTATCTTTCTTTTTCTCATGGAACATTTTTTTTGTATAGGCTTATACTTTCAGATTTAAGGCGCCTTAAAGTATGCTGATTTTCCCCAATATCTACTTAACGATTGATATTATGAAACCAAATCTAGAACAAAGTATGCTTTTAGGCCATTTGCTGAAATGAAACTTAAATATTTAAGTTCAACATAAGAGCTTATGTGACAGTTTACGCCTAGGAAAAAATGAAACATAAGCGCCTAAGTTGAACATAAATATTTAAGTTTCGTTTCAGTAAAATGGGCCTAAGGCACCTTAGCTCTGAAAGTATAAATCCTACAAAAAAAAGTTCTATGAAAAAAAGAAAGATAATTAAATTTCCTATACAAAAAGTGCGAGATATTGGCTAAAACGCGTTTTTCAAAATGGCGGCTGGCGCACAACATTTACAGCTGCGCAATTTTTTTTTTTTTTAGTATTGGTACTTAGAAACCCCGTAGTAGCCGTGGCGTGATGGTTAGTGCGATGGACTGTCATGCCGGAGGTCTAAGGTTCGATCCCCAGCCTCGCCACCTATTTATTTAAAAGAAAAAACGGCTACTGCCTCTTGCGAGGAATTGACAAATCCTCCAAGAGTATCTCCTGTCACAGAAAAGTGCCGCTCGTTAGCCGTTCGGATTCGGCAATAAACTGTAGGTCCCCTCCACTCCTGCAGACACGCACACAGGAATGGTTGAGAGTTGTAAGTCACTAGGCCCTAGTTCTTCATGAGCTGTTGTGCCATCAAATTTATTTATTTTTTATTTACTTAGAAACCCACCTAACAATTCCAGTTAGAAAATTTTATCAGTATTTTTTTGCATTATGGAAAATCTTTTTTTTCTCTGGAAACTGGCCTAACATTAATATACAGGATGATTCACCTAAGGTGAGAAAAAAAGCTAGAGCGTGTAGGTTGGGTCAAGATAAGAAAAAAATCGTATGTGAGGGGGGGTTTATTTCCCCCCGTTTAGCCGGGAGGGGCAATTTTCTAAAAAATTGACTTAAAACAGAAAAAACAGCTGACAAGTTTTATAATTTCTCCCATTTTTTAAAGATGTCAAAAAATGACAAATGCAACTGACGTTTAATCTACACATGATAGGTAACAGTAGCATCGCGTCGCGTAAATATTGTGATGACAATAATCTTTTTCATTCTTTTCTGAGTTCAGGTAAATAAATTATGGTGACTGTCCTTGCCGAAAAGTTCTTCAGAATTACTGTACAACCTATAGTGTTTTTTATTAAATTGAAATACCTAAATAAGAGGGCGGCAAAATTTTCTTCCGCCACCCACTGTACGCCATCCACATGCATCATGATCAAAATTTTAACTATGAAGGTCCAACTATTTTTAAAACTTTTTTTCCTCGTAACTTTGTATATTTTCTCAAGAATTAAGAAGGTGTTCTTCATTTTGAGTTTAAAACATGTTAAGTACTTTTTTTATCAATTTAAAGAACGTGTTTCATACTTTTTTCCATTTTCAAATTTCCATTTCTCAATTTATTAAATGGATAAATACATATATAATTATTAATTATATGTACTTATATTACACTCAATCTTTAAAATTCGAGAAACTTTTACTGAGCAAAATCGTGCGACCCTTTCGTACATTTTATTTTGAAATAACGGACTTAGTTATGAATGACTGTTATGACAGTTATTTAATTACATATTAAAAATGGAATACCAAACTGTTGTTCTAAATTTTTGTAAGAAATAGTAAAGACCATTTTGCAATTTTGTTTGTCCGATCAACCATATTTGTATTCTATGTATATTTACGGGTATGATTTGTTTCGTTTTTTTCATCTCGTTTTTTGATTACTTCGTTTTAGTCGCTTTGCATTTTGTTTGTTATGTATTTTAATCAAAATGTTTTTCAATTACTTGGTTTATATTTGTTTCGAAAAAATATCATTGAGTCTTTTACTTACTTCATTTTAAGTTCATTTCGTCTTATATTATTTGATTTTTCGATTTTTGTTCATTTCGATTTTTGTTCATCACGATTTCGATTACTTCGCCATCGTTTCTTTCGTTTTTATTTTTTTTTGATGTAAAGAGACCAAGGGCATTTAAATTCGCGCGAATTTTAATGCCCTTGGTCTCTTTACAACAAAAAAAAATTTAATCGAACACTGAAAACTAGAAGGTTTTATGTCTAGTTTATATGAGATATTTGAAAATTACCAAAACTACTTTTTTATTCAATTTTTATTTCTTTTTGTTATTAATGTAAGCTTGCTGACATAAATACAGTGCTAGCACCCAGCATTACGGCGTATAAACAGTGGGGTATGTAACCCCCCTTTGGCCCACTATACGATTTGGGGTAGGTGCGAGGTTGGATGTATGCAAAGTTTCTTTTGCATTTAAAGAATCTGCATTGTCGCGCACGATTATAATCACACTGAAGGCAAAATAAACCCACGCCAAAACAATAGATTCTGATACAAAACGAAATGCGAAATAAACCGTAAACGAGATAACCTTTACCTAATAACTCATTACACTTTTAATTAAATTGCAAAACGAGTAAAAAGAGAAAAAAAGAAATGCGAAGTGATCGTAGGGTGAAGTGATTGAAAAACAAAGTTAACATAATCGAGGTAAATAAAAATAATTATAAGAAAAGCGAAACAACCAAAAGCGAAGTACAAAAAACGAAACAACAGGCACCCGTATATTTACACTTGCATGCAATCGGGGACATGGAAATTGCAAATTATTTTGATCCCTGTTATGCAACACAGTATCATCAAAAGTCTAAAATCAATAGATTAAAAATAATTGAAAAGCTTAAGAAATCCCCTTTAAGTATCCGCAAATTAATGAATTTGTCGTTAGTTAAACCACAGTTCAATTTGTTTAATGTGTGTAAATTAATTGTTTTTTTTTTTTTTTTTTTTGATAGGATTATTAAAATTAAAATATTAGTAATGTTTTCATAAACTCCTAATGGTATGGATGAAGTCACATATTTTTATTTTTGTTGTAATTAATTTTTATTATGTCTCCGTATTTTTATTTTAAAATAATTAAGGCTGTTAGATTTTGTTTAGGTATACCTGGCTTTATCTACCAATAAAGTCTTGATTACCTACTATATGTGAATTTGGGTTTTCTTAATATCAGACGAAGTATGAAGATGATCAAAAAGCTTATTCATTATAGAAAAACAAGAATATGTACATACAAGTGACGCAAATGTCATTTACCAAGGTAAAACCGGGTAGTAGTCACACTACACATATTAAAGGTAATATATCATTAGCGTTTTCAACCTGAGATCAAAATCGATTTTCGTGGTGTTAATTTGTACCAAACCTTCGACAATTATAGCTCATTGAATGTTTTTTTTTTGTTTTTTACTTTATTATTATCCTATTCATAAATTTTGTATGACTATATACAAAATTTAATTTTGGCCAAACCTTCGTTGTGAAAAGGATTTATCATTTCACTTATATCAATGGTAAGGAGTTTCAATCATTAAAATAATAAAAGTCATTTCATAGAAAAGGTTGGGCCAAAATTAATATTTATTTTTTAGTACCTATGTATGTATGTATGTAATAAATTAAAACAAAACTAATGTGTAGAGAAGATAGTATGTAGCTTAACATTAAGGGTATTAACAATCCGGTGCAACAAACCTAATTGCAATTTTTTTTTTTTGTAGGTGAACGTGCACGCACACACATACAGATGACAGTCACAATGACATTATTTGACTTGCTTTCAAATAAACTCTTGTATTTTTCGTTTGCAATGAAGTTGAGGTAGGTATACAGCCTGTTTGGTAACGTGAAATTTCTTGCAAATTTTCACATTTTGCTGTCAAAACTCAAAACCTATACCTAGCTAAAAAAAAACCCAAGTGTGGGAAATTTGGTTAAAATTTTGACGTTACCAAACAGAGTTATAGTAAAAGTGCAAATTAGTTGCAACATTTTTTTTAGTATATTTTGTTGTTGCGGAGTGTAAGAAAATGTTACACTTTTAAAATGACTGGATCGTGAATACCCCTATCCCTTTTGAATAACAATTTATTTGATGCGGTTTAGGTACATATTAGCTGTTTACAATTTATTAAATATAATAATATGCAAATTTTTGAATTTACTCCTGCGATATGATAAATATTGCATGGTTCTGCCATATGTTTGCAGAATTTCCACAGTGAGTTATTAATATTATAATCTAGATTTTTCAAGTCCATGTCTGACAAAAGAAAAAGTACTTCTTACTTACCCTTTGAAATTAAAGAATTGTTGGTTAGAAAAACCTTTTCCGTATTTAAATCCTGCGTACATAACATAAACTGATGCGGTTATGGAAGGAATCTTTAATTCGCAAAAGAAAGAAGATTGAAAACCTAAAGTTGTTAGAATACCTAACTATGGGCTTAATGATTATAGATTCAATAAAAAATTATTCTTTATATTTTGAATATCAGTTGAAAAAAAAAACATTTTTGCTTCAATAGTTAAGTTTTTTTGATATTGGTAGACAAGTAAAGTAGACATAAATATTAAAGATATTATAATGCTTATGAATACAATTATTATAAATATATATCTAATATATAAACAATTATAAATATATATCTACTAAATAGATTATGTATGTGTTATTAAATTTTAATTTAATATTAATACACAAATAATTAAAAGTTTTAAATTAAATTTTAATAACGCAGAATGATGGTCCCATTATGATTTTTTTTATTTTATTTTTCTTAAATAGTTCAATTTTAAAAAATATAGGTTTTATAGGTGAAAGGAAGTGGCGGGCGTAGGTATGGTATGTTAATTAATCGCGGTTTTTCAAGTTTTTGTGGGGGCTTATTACAACTTTAATTCATATGACAGAAACTACATAGACAAAATTTTCAGTTATTTTTCCTGTAAATTTGAAACTTTAAGCAAACGGGGGATGATTGTTTGCTTTGTGTCAAATCTTCAAAAATGGCTGAGTTGTAAAGGTGCATGTTTTGCATTTATGGTACGACAAAAGGCAAGGCCTATATGTTGCATCTGGCAGGACAAGAAAAAAGTCGTACAGGAGGAGGGTCTATTTCCTCCGGGAGGGACAACTTTCTAAAAAATCGATTTAAAATTTAAAAAAAAATCATTGAAAAACAACAGTAATACTTACACTCAGAAAAAACGTTGTTTAACACCCCGATTCTAAATGGAAATTCCCGTCGAAATGTTTTCCCGGGAATAAATTATTTTTCTTCTACAATTCGATTAATATATCAAATACTGAAACAAAACTGTTTCGAACATTTACAGATATGTATCTCATTCCCACGTTTGAAGGTAAAAACATTCCCTCGGGGAATTGGGAATAGGTGTATTCTACTCCCGAAAGAATACGTCTCCCGGGGAGTTTTTTCCCCGAAGAATATTTAGAATTGGGTTGAAAATAAGAATTAATTTTTAAGCTTAAAATTTGCGGATGGACCTAAAAAATTTGGACATGAAATATTCAAAGAATCTGTTCAGTAAAGACTCAACCAGTTTTCTAACCATATTTGGTGAATTTGGGTTCAATTTTTAATCTCTAATCTCGCACTGAAAAACTGGGCTTAAATCTATCTTTCTAAATTGTAAAGAAAAATTTTACTTTAAAATGGGCGAATAGATCACATCCATACTAATGTTGGGGCAACTTTTAATCTGTTAAAAGGTTGGTTAAGGCCTAACTACATTCAATACTTTTTGTAAAAAGTAGGGCAAAGAGCGAAAAAGTGATTAGAAAAAATATGCTTAGAGACGGCTATAATTTAAAAAAAATTGGTTTGGTCTGTGAAATCAGTCTGAAGATACATATCAAACACAATTTTCGTACTTTTTTTTCACCAAGGCATGTCTACCGCATGTTTTAGTTTTTCACTTTTTGAAGACAAGTTTTGAATGTAGTTTTAAGCCTTTAGATTGAAATTTAAAAAAAAAATTAATACCCTGTATGAATGCATTCTCATTTACTTCTGCATATTTCATTTCAGGGATATTTTTCAAGTTGCCTATATGCTTTTTTTATATAGATTCTTTAACCATTTCTGTTGTATGAGAATTTTGATGTGTTAAGACTTTATGTCTGTATTTTCGGTAAAGTGTCCTTCAATAAAAAGTCTTAACTACATTGGCCACTTTTTGCAAAATTACAAAAGTAAAAATATTTTTTTTCCCGCTAGCGCAGTTGTTTTGTGAAAAAGAATGTATATTATTTCTTTTAAACCAAAATTTAAGCTTTCTGCATCATTTTTATAAGTTTTCCAGTGAGAAAAACTATCCCAAAATGAGTTTGAAAATTTTCACTTTTGTACTTTTTCACTTTTTTGGCTTATGTAGTTAAGGCTTAATTGTATAAAAATGTATTATGTACCTTTAACACTGATGAAGTTATAATATAATGCTAATATCTGAACGTTAATTTCTTCTTTTTTTTTAGCAAAACATACCTAATATATTTATTTGTTTGTGTGTGCCGAGTTTTGAAGAAAAATGCAATTCGAGCATACGTATACAAAAATTTAAGTTAATTTTTTTTTAAATTTGGCATATCTCCCAAAAATTTGTAAACCAACAATTTTTTCATTCCACTTCCATTTGTGAAAAATAAACAAGTATAGGTTTTTCATAAGAGACAAATGGACCTCCAACACATTTCCTTGAGTAGGCATAGAAGAGATAAAACCAATTCTTAAGAGAAGGGAAAAATGTATGTTTGAATGAATACCTACAAACATAACATTAAAAAAAAAAAAACAAAGAAAAAATGACTCACAAATACACCAATTTTATGCAGATTACATCGAAAAATGTTAAAGTTTATATTTGTTGCTTTTGTTTTCTTATTTGTATTCAATTACATATACATACATCTATCATTTGAGTAAAACATAAAATAACTATTATTTACATATACATATTATTATTTTTTTGTTCAAATATACACATTTGTATAATACATATTTTTTTTTTGTTTTTAGTTTAACCATAAAGTATAAAAAATGCTAATTTTAAGTCTTCATCATCGCTTTTTTGTTGGGTATTTAAATGCTCCATTCTGTAGAAAATTTCAAAAATGTACGAGTACGTGTATAATTTTTATTATTTTTAATACATATAATAAATTAATTTTTTAAATTTTGTTTATTTTTGGCAAAATAGCATAATTTTTAGTTTAGCATTTTTTTTGTTATTTTGTTACAAGGGAACCCCAACGAAAAGATTCAGTTCGAAATTGAAAATTATTGGAAATTTACCTACCACAACTTCAATTTATACCTTTTTCCATAAAGCTCATTCTTTGCTCCCTTAATATGCATTTTTAGCTGCGTTTTTATGATTTAGTGTGTTTGTGTCTTTTATGTTTTATTTCAAACTCACCAATGACACGGATATTAGATCGTCTTCAAAGGATTCATTAAACATTATCACCTTATACGAATTAGGCTTCTGATCATAATTCATGAACGTCCCTCTTATTCCAGTAGTGATGACTGTTTCCAGCTCGTTGGGGGCTCGTATAGGAGTACATGTTATAGCCGGGTATTATGTGAACCCGAACATCAGCGGACGGTCGACATCCTTCGGTGCGTTGTCGTCTTGCCACAGACACGGTGGTCTTGCAACAGCAATAATGAAATAGGTTAACATAAGCATTGCGAAAGTGTCTGTTGGTCAAGCAATAGATGACATTGTGGAAACACGATTTACTCAGTCCAATCCAAAAGGTATTATAGAATACTTTATTGGAGATTGTTGCAACCCAACCATAGGCCAAGACAATGCCAAATGGAAGCCAAAATGCAACAAATATGATATAGCTGTAGAAATTAGTCTTGGCCAGGTAAATGTCTGAGGTGTACAACATGCTAGGCTTGAAGTTCTGAGATTTAACAAAACTCTTAGCATCGATTATGATCTTCATGTGAGTGTAGAAGGCCACCAGAATAGGGACCAGCATTATGATGGCCATTACTGCCGCCTGATATGGAAGTGGTTGATTTTTTCTCTTCTTACAGAAATCAAAACTATCCTCGAAGAGAAATTGCCCGCCTGATACCATCACACCAATAAACCATAGAAATATAATTGAATTGGTGGTGCGGACACGATTGAACCAAGGTCGAACATCTTGTGGGGTGCAAAGCCTATTATAGTTCTCAACCGCCGTCATCTAGAAGAAAAAATAAATTATATGAGTTATTGTTGTGTGTCAAGTGCAATTTCCATCCATTTATACACTTGTCAAAACAATTAAGGGAACAACAAAAAATCACTTTTCTTTAGTGTTTTTTGAAAAGCTGTATCTCTGTGAAAAGTGGTCATGTTGAGATGAAACAAAAAGCATTCTGAAGCTTTATATTTTTTGTATTGAGAAATTTTAGAAAATGATTTTTTGTAGGTACCGTTATTGCGCAATGATAAGAAGCAGAACGACCCAAACATTTTAATTTTTTTTTATTTATTGAACATTGTCATTTTCTTTGAAAACATTATTTTGAGACAATTTAATGTTTCGTTTCGATCACTTTTTTATAAACTTTGTTTTTCATCATTCTACAATTTTTTTTCAGAAGAATATCTGGTTTTGAATAAAAAAACAGACTTCTGACTTTGATTACCAATATCTTCGCAAGGAATGACGACACGGAAAATTTAAGCGTAGTTTAAGAAACTGTAATTAATTTTCTACAAGATTTCTTCAAAGCTTTATAACTGTTATTTTTTTTTGGCTTCTCACCGTTACATTCAGAACAGGTAAAAAAAACGACATTTTTAAAGACTTTTTGTAAATCTTTTACTGCTTTACAAATATTGACTGCAGGACTTGGTAATTGGTAAAACATTTTAAAGAACTATATACCACTAATATTTATGTAAAATTCCAAATTGACCAATTGAACTGTTTTTCCGTACCGAATGATCGAATTCGTACAAACCAATTAAAGGAACAATTTGTATGGTTCATGAACATTGTGAAATCGTCATCAAAATTGAAACGAAAAGAACAAATTCTGCCCACTTTTTTCTCATTGATTTGACAAGTGTATATAACAAAAAGTTGTGATTGATATGGTTAGGAAAATATATATAATTTAGTTACACAACAAAACAAAAGCAAGAACAATATCAAATCTACGAACATCAAAATTCTTATTAATATGGTTCTTTAAACATCAAACAAGATTTTTTTTTAACTTTAAAAACATTTAATACAACATCGAAATTTATACAGTAATGGAAGCTACGTCTTGTAGGTACTTTATTTAGTTTTCCATAAAAAAGCACACAATATAAAATATTTTAACCAATAAAATACTCACATGATTTGACTAGCAAATTCTATACAATTATTTGTAAAAACGCCCTGTAGGCTTCATATATTTTCATTTTTTAGAATAAAATTCCATTCCACACACTCCATACACCGGATTTTCTTCCTGCTGGTTATTAAATGTTTGTAAATTCCCTTCCTTCGCTTCTAATTTCAAATTTATGCACCTAACTATGCTAAAAATTCATCGATTCCGTTCTATTAGTTAGGTAATGCAAGTTTGAGTAAAAAGATACCAATAGTAGTGGTATTTATTAGATTTTTAAATAGTTAGACAGAGTCTAAATAGTTCGAAATAGTCGGAAATATGCTTTATTTAAATACAAACAAAAATATCATGTTAGTCAAGGTTTAAACAATCGATTCCGTTGTTCAAAGTTAGATAGCTTTAGACAA
The DNA here is from genome assembly GCA_947049315.1 of Epistrophella euchroma. NCBI lineage: Eukaryota > Metazoa > Arthropoda > Insecta > Diptera > Syrphidae > Epistrophella > Epistrophella euchroma. The sequence goes on along the minus strand of OX346248.1, from coordinate 28,074,707 downwards.
CAATTAAATTTATAGCTTATTTAAGTATAAATTGTATGGCTGTCTTAAATTAGACAACGTTTAAAAAAACAACTGCAATAGCCTTACTTATGAACCTTTTCCAAAGCATAACTAACTTAAGACAACTGTCCAACCCGAAAACCTTATTTATAAACATTTTCCATCGGTTGTCTAACTTAGACACTGTAATTTGTGATCTAAACCCATTCTGAATGAATGAATTATAAATTGTAAATGAATTGCTGCAAAATGAAAAGTTATATTTAAATAAATGAAATGTTTTTTTAACGTATTCGAAAGCTCTCTCAAATTGATTGATTCATTCAAGAATAAATTATTCCAGGTATATCACCGGAAATAGGTATATCACCGGAAAGAAAAGAATGCATTCGAAATGTTCCGGAATGAATAAAGAAACAACAAAATAGTTTATCCGGAATATTCCGTGGAATAAAGAAACGCAAAACTGGTATTCCGGATATTCTGGACATACCGGAATGAATAAAAAAACACACTCAGTATGTCCTCATATATTCACTAACATACCTGTAAACTGTCAATAGAGATCTCTACCAAATTGTCAGTTTCAGATGACAGCAAAAACTTGGCACAATGACAGATGAAATTGGAAAGAAAAAAAAGGCGGGCTAATTTTAATTACAAAAATCTAGCTATTTTGTGCCATAAAAAGATTAAAATATCTTAAATAAAATATAAAAACATTTTTACTTGTAGATTTTCTAAAAAAAAAAAAGGAAATAACAATTCCAAATATTTATTTGCCTACAAAATAAAACAAACAAATGGCTGCCCCTAAAATGTCATTGTGCCAAGAATTTTAGTTTGACATTTAAAAATGAACGAGACAGAGATAATATTGCTGTTTGTTAAAAAGCTCTTTATCAAAGACGGAATTCACATTGGACTTACTCCTTGGATTTTTTTTTACGTCTATATAATTTTTCTCGTTCCCACTCTGTGGTGAGAAAGAGATGGGCAAGTGAGGCAGGATGTTTTAAATTTTTTAAAAAATTGTGGATTTTTTTTGACGTTTCCTTTTGTGACATTTGTTTTCTCAGTATTTAGTTTTTGTTTGGAGCTTAAATACTACAGAATCAAGGTTTTTTCAATTGGAAAACAATTTATTTAGTGAATAATCAATTTTGTGATTGTAAAAGTTCTAATTAATTCTCCGACGAGAAAAGATTTGTGTTTTTTTTAATGACTGCTGAACGTCAGAGTGAATCGGTTGTGTTCACATTACTTGTGTCTGAACACGAGCTGACTGACTTCTGTCAAAAAAAAATCGTAAATTTGAGTCCAATGTGAACACCGTCAAATAGCAATACATCCCTCTCTCGTTTTTTCACCACCGTCAAAATTATCACTTTGTGGGAACTGAAAATTGTTTGTGTGATATAAAAATTAAAATAGCAAACTTATTTTAATTGAAATCACCATTTTAAATATTAAAATTGAGCTCAAACTTCGTTTGCAATTTCGCAACTGCCAGTTCCCACAAACTGATGGCTGTCAATTTCGGCGTTGACAGATTCGTAAGGTTCCCTATTGCGAATGAATTGGGCTTTTCCAGAATCTGACTCTGTCTTTTCTCTTTCTAATTTTGACAGCTCTTTAATCAAAAAGAAGCTCTAGATGGGGGGAAAACAACAATACAAACAAATATAAATACACACCGATACTGTTCGCGCCTTTAATAGTTTGTTTGTTTTCCCCCCATCTAGAGTTTTGACGTTTGGTGGAAGTTCCCAATTAATGGGTGCGTTCGTCTGGCAATTACCTATCCGGATAGGTTTGTGTTGCTGCAATCCCTTGTGAAATAACAGCTGAGCAACAACTCAAGCTATCTGAAAATGTTTAGTATAGGTCAACACATACATACAAAGTCTTATTGAGTGTTTCAATTTGACTTCACATAATATCAATCAACTATTTTACTTCCTGAAATTAATATGTTAATACTTATAACAACAACTTTAATCGACCTTGTCATAAGGTATAGTTAAATAAACATTCAGACAAAAAAGTTAACTAATAGGCTTTGACACTTAAAGTTATTATGATGTTAAATGAAACGCACACAAAAAAGATGAATAAGGCAAATTAATCAGGACATTATGTACATATATACCTAAGTGTATGTATTTAAAAAAGAACAGCAAATTAAATTCAAATCTATTTACAGATATACATACACGCATACATATATCACACAGTTTGACATAACAGTGATGTACATTTATACTATTTTTGTTTGTAGCATTTTAAGGCACACAGGTAATTTTGTTTTAATTATTAGTTTTACTTACAGCCAATGATAAAATACTGACTAAAAACGCGCAGGTGGCAAGAAACCACTGCACTCTACACACTGATTGAGTGTCCTCAATGTCAGCTAAAAGGACGATCGTAGAAGCCGGCATCAGGACACTGGTAACTAATAAATCAGCTAGAGCTATGTTACCTATAAATGCATTTCCTGAAATAAAATTGTAGGTTGTTTTTTTTTTTTGTTGGCATTATGTTTCATAATATACATGTATAATATATATTATTTTATGTTGATTTTATTTTCTATTAAGGTGTTTTTTATGCAGTGAAGTTTTTTAGTCAGTTGAGCCGGAAATGCATAGTCGTGGATGAAGGGTTGCATGAAAGAAATTAATTTTACACCATACGATTTTTATATGTATAAAGGCTGTTTCACAATGCGACGAGAAAACGAGACGTCAGCGTGACGAGAAACGCTTTCATCTTTTTCTCGTTCTAACATCGTTCCTCAATTCACAATGCAGCGAGTTATTCACAGAGACAGCGTGGAATTATTCGTGTTTGTCAGTGAATTTGGGAAATAAAATACAAAATTTAAAAAAAAAAAGAAAATGAAAATGTTAAAAAAAATGCTTTTAGTACTTTTGGGAGTGTTTATTTACAAAAAAGCAAAAGGCAAAAAAAACCAAAAGTGTGCAGAAGAAGACGGTGGGAATGTTAATGAAGACAAAATTAATTTGTCGCAAAATAAAAACATATTTGCTCGCCATTTTCGGTATTTTATTTATTTATCTACACAATTAATAAATATAAATACAAATACAGATACGCTCGGTGTCCTCTTCTCAATTGTCAAAATGAAAATCGTCGTCTCGTCGCGTCTTTTTTTCAATTTTTCGAAATCATGGCGTGACGGGACGACGAGACACGCTTTATTGTGAAAAAACTCTGGTATATTCTCATTGCTTGAAATTGGTTTGACAGCTACGACGAGCTCTCGTCACGTTCACGTCTCGTTTCCTCGTCGCATTGTGAAACAGCCTTAAGACTCATTCAGAAACCCGACAAAATCAGTAAGTTTCAAAAAAAGTAGATAAAAAAACAATAACTGTGGGTCAAGTTCATCTGTCGGTGAGAGACCATTTCCCTGCGAACTTATGAGAATTATTTTCTTGCGATTAGTCGCTCTGTAAGAAGTTCCTAGTTACATATACAAACAGTTTAAAAATGTGAAATGGGTAGTAGGTATAGGAACAAAGTTGAATAGAATTTATTACAGCCGTTTTCAAGAATATCTGAAAATCGAAATCGTTGTATGACCCGTCTTAGGTGAGATAAAGCAAAACTTCGAATTTGCATTCTAGAGAATTACATAAAATAGGCTGGGTTCCAAAATTCATCAGATGCGCATTTACTGCGAAAGCTGCGCATCGAAACATTTTCTACATTTTGGAACTCAGCCTTACTCTGATGTATATATTTCAAACAAATCGGAAATTACAGTGAGCGCATGGCGTATGACGAAACCTTCATTTCATTTTTTGACTTATTCGTCATCTTATTTTCAACTTTTATAATAATTTCAAAACCAATACAACACAGGAAGTAAACAGGAAAATATTTTTGAATAAGATCCTTTAACCATTTATACAATAATCAACCATATTTTTTTTTAAATAAGTAAGATTATTCTGTATTTAACGGAAAAAATGTTATCCACACGGATATTATTACCAGAGAGTGTAATATAATTTTTTTGTGTGCAACCCTACCACCCATACTATAACAATTTTTAAAATAAAAAAAAAGATAGATTTTTAAAAATAGAAATTATTTAAAATTAAATTATATGTAATAGGTTAAGTTCAATATAGTATAAAGCTTTCGTTAGAAAATCTAATATAAGTAAAACAAAATTTTGTTACACTATAATATACGTTTAAAAAGATACAAAGTTATCTAACGTCAAAAAATACAAAAAGATTATTATGTAATATAATTTACTTTTGAACTTTTTACTTTAATTCCATTTTTTATATACGAACTACTATAGAATTATATATTTTAATTTATATAAATAAAACTTTTATTTTTCAAATTTATTATTTAATAAAAAAAAATAATAAAATCAGCAATATTCTTACCTGCACGCTTAAGATGATCCTCAATCATGATTGATGAAATCATAAATATATTTCCGACACTTCCAATTAAAGATATACATGAGAGTATTAGTAGGCGTGTCATGCGGGGCCATTCTCCTGACAATGTTACAGGTGAAAATTCATGTCGTTTATAATGATGGTGATGATGGCTAATGGCTGCAAGTGCTTGGACAAAAATTGGTACATCTTCTGTGGTATAATTATCGCCATACTTTGGCACTGATAAGGTGGTGTTCATTGAATTTATTTATAGTAGCTGGAAATAAATTTTTAATAACAATTATTTATTATTAAATTCATATAAATATTATGTTCATTTTAAAGATTTTGATAAATTAACAAGTGGTCAGAAAAAAGAGATACTAAAATATTCAGAATATAGGCACAGAGTTTAAAAAGAAGTTTATATTATTTTCAATTTTCTCTAAATAAAAATAGAAAAATTTAACCATCCGAGTTTAAGTTTGTGACTAAATATTGAAAAGACAATGTTTAAAACAAAAAAAAATAATGGTTAATAACGTAAACTTAATATGTCTATTTAATACGGATATTTAAAAAAAAATATTTTTTCTTCAAAATTTAGAGTTTTCCAACATTTAAAAAAAAGTATATTCTTATATTTCAATGAAAGAATACACAAATAAATATTTATTGAATTAATTCATATATTTAAGAACAGTTATTTCTTTCAACTCGTAACTTTAAAGCCACTAAACCTTTTCATTCCTTAAATTGAAATAAAATAATAAAACTTCCTCCAATCGAAGTTATCATTGAGAGAAAAAAAAAATCCAACTTTGATTGGACTATTTGTCCTTGAAAAGCACACCACACATACATATAATAGCTATACAAACCTATACTTTGTATAAACTTAGAATTATAAGATTAATTCATATATTTAAGAACAGTTATTTCTTTCAACTCGTAACTTTAAAGCCACTAAACCTTCTCATTCCTTAAATTGAAATAAAATAATAAAACTTCCTCCAATCGAAGTTATCATTGAGAGAAAAAAAAAATCCAACTTTGATTGGACTATTTGTCCTTGAAAAGCACACCACACATACATATATAATAGCTATACAAACCTATACTTTGTATAAACTTAGAATTATAAGAGTTTTTGTTGAAAAATGGTTTCCAACTTACCCGATTTCTATTTAATAGATTTAATGGCTCATCGATTAGTAAGACCCCCATAACAAAATGTATTCTTCTTGCGATATCTTATAAATAGCAAATGTAGGCAAAAGCGATGAGCTTTTATTGATAAAACCTATAGCAACTGGGTTAACTACTTTTGATTACAATCACCAATTTGAAAATGGTAGATATACCGTAGGTACCGTCCTACAAATAACCCTGACAGACAACAACTATACTGAAAACCCACAGTTGCTTTAAAGTGTAAGTGTTTCCTTATTTTAAATAACACCTTAATGGGTTGCCCATTAACCGACAATGACGTTGATGACAAGAAGAACGTGTAGGAAGGGAAACTAAAAGAGGAAAAAAAAATCCAATTTAGAACTCGTCTCTTCAAACAAACATTATCATGCACACCCACACATATACCTACACTCATAGCTTCCTAAGTAAAACTGGAGTCATTCACCCGCATAACCGGGGCAATGAAGCTTTGATAAAGCCTAATAAAATTTCGCACAATATTTTTCAACCGACACATCAGTGCTATGATAAGAAGTGGGATATCAATATAAACTGACGCACCTATATTTGCACATTCAAAGGACTTTTTTTTCGTTGTTGTTTTTTTTTTTTTTGTCTGAATAGGTCCCAGGTCCCACGCACTTGCTCCAATGTTCAAGTGGCTTCGAATGAAAAATGAAAATAAATAAAAAACATAGATGTATGTATGTGATGTGAATAAATAAAATATTTATGCACCTACATTAGTGCCTGTTTACATTGCATTTTTGATGAAGCATATTTTCGTTCATCAAAATGTTCCTCGTGTTTACATTATAGAGAAAAAATCCTTTCATTTCAATCTACCCATCCCTATCTCACATCCTTAAACCATGTATCTCTCACTCACACAAAAAAACTCTTCCTGCTCAATCCGAAAACATTTATTGAAACTGGCGCATCGGCGTAATTTGGGTGGAATTAACCCTTCTCTTTCTTACTCACACAAAATCTACCCATCTCACTGGATGCGCCGTTCGTCAAAAATACAATGTAAACAGGCACTTAGAGAAAATGAAATTTATTCTATAATAGTAACGTTAAGATCAGAGCCGCCGAAGTGAATACTAAGGGAGCATTCTTACTCCCTTGGCATTCACTATACTCCCGTACTCCCCTCACTATAATTGTAATCCCCTCGAAAATATTCAAAACTTTTGCAAAAATTCATTAAAGGCTCTCCCAAACCAACGCGATTAATCGCTGCGACAATAGAAAACAATAACAACAACGTGTTGTTTTGTTTGACAACCACGTGTTGTAATTGTTGTTTTCTTTTGTCGCAGCGATTAATCGCGTTGGTTTGGGAGAGCCTTAATTGTGAAAAAAAAATGATGGTATCTCCGATTCCATTTGGTGCGTTCAACCCTTAAATGGCCTGAATGTATTCATTCTTATGAGCCTGAACTCTGAACTTAATGTCAATGTCAATCTTGTCAGTTGCATTTATGTCAAAAATATATGGCCGCGCTCAGGATTTTATCCAAAGCTTTCTGTTGTTGTAATCCCTAGTAAAAACACCGCAATTTCAAAACAGCTATTGGCGAAAAGAAGATCTCTAGCTATCCCAAAAACTCTAGCCTACACATCAATCCGATGAGAAATATCAAGAGCACCTGATTTTTGATAGCAAATACAACCTATTTGATTTTAGTCGTTCAGAAACAAATGTGGATACTCGAGTATTCAAGATAGGCTATCCTAGTGAGTCCTGAACGTAGCCAATGTATCTATTTCTATTCTCTCTCTATCTCTAATTGATTGGTGTTTTTTGTCAATACAAATCGGAATTCACAAAACGCAAGTGTAAAAGTTTTTTTTGCGTACTCCCCACAAACACGAAACGCTCCTCTCTAATCCCTTGAAATACTCTCATGCTAATTTTCAAAACGGCAGCCCTGGTTAAGATGTACAACTAAAATGCATGACTAGATCGTATGAAATTGCTCTTGTGAAAAATTTTTATGTAGCTACTCCACCTTGAAGATCAACATAAGACAGATGATATTTTCCACAGGGAATCCAAAAAACTGTGAAACAAACCATCCACTTTAACCTTCAATAACTTTGGAAGAAGTGCACTTATTAGATAAGAACTTAGCGACATTTTTAAAGAACATTCAATTTCCTTTAAGAATACGCCTCAATTATTTCCATACGATAACCGATTGTAAAATTATAAAGTAAAGAAGCAAACAAGAAACAACTTCCCATACAATTTGTATGGAAAAAAGAATATAGCGATGGCGTCGGTAATTCCCAATGTCGTTTTTTTCAACCAAATCCCTCCAGTATTGGCCTTTTCCAGAATCCATCTCTCTTTTCTCTTTCTAATTTTGACAGTTTGTTAATCAAGAAGAAGCAATAAAAGGTGGAAAACAGCAATACAAACAAACATAAATATACACCGATACTGTTAGCCTTAGCGCCTTGAATAATGTGTTTGTTTTTTCTTTTTGGTTATGACGTTGGGTGGGACTTCAGAATTAAAGAAAACACATCTTATGTCATTTCAACAAGAAAATGTCAAAGTTATAAAAAAACGTATTCGATTGTTAAATTTAGATAATTTTTTTTTTCTTGAAATTTGATTTGTATTACTATTTAAAGTTCAAAATAACATTTGTCGTAAAATTATGATAGAAATTGGTGAAGTCGTTAGCGAAATCAATTCGACCAAGAATTATTTTTTTTTATTGTGTTGAAGCATTTTCGAGATAAATAAACCTTTTCCTAAAGATTTTTTTGGCAGATACTGTTATTGTTGCGGGTAAAATCTCAAATTTTTTCTATAGGAAATCATCTAAGAACCAAGAACAAACTTTGAATAAAATCGCTTCAGTAATTTACACTGTACGTCGAGATAAAATGGTTTTTTGCAGAATTTCAAAAAATTTTAAAATAATTTCAAGTTCTATTTTTTTATGAACCCAATACCTGGCCTATAAAGGTACCTAGTATCGCAAGAAAAAACAGGACATTGATGTGTACTTTACGTGTTGAATATCCTTAGCTACGAACGACTATGCGGGTAGCGGGAATCAATAATTCTTGATGTTTGTTTTCCTTTTTTTTTTTAGTAAAATTAAATACCTATGGGTTGGGGCTGATGAAGTAGGTCTGCTAGGTGTGGTGGCTCCTCTTATAGTAAAATGTCAACATAAGCCCAGACGAGGACGAAACCTATTAATGAAAATGTTAGACTATATTTTATTATGTATATGTGGGTGCAATAACGTGCATGTTGTAGAATTTATAGTTCGTCGTAGTTTGTAAAGGTAGGTATAGAATGCAGAAGAGAGGAACATGACAATTAGGACAGTTTGTTTGCAAAACCCTGTGTGTGGCAATGTAAACGAAAGCAAGTATAAAACAAACACGTAAAAAATTAAACCCGGGAACTTAAATAGGTTATCGTTAAAATCAAGGCTTGGAAGGGAGTGTTTTCGTTTTATTTTTTAATGTTTTGTTAATACTCGTACATATTTTTGTTTCAAATAAAATTGATTAAAAAAAAAATACACTACTCGGTTACACGTAGTTGCTCAAGTCTTCTTTAAGGCTGAAATACATAAGGATTAACTATATTTTTGTGGTAGAAGTGCCTGTGTGCAAAATAACTTAAGAAAAATGTATTTTATATGTCTTTTCAGATTGATTTTACAAACCAAACTCAATTTTTTCGCACACAGGCACCTTTAAGTTTTCATTTTTTTCACTTTTTTGCCATTTTTTGTAACTTTTAAATAATTTTCCAGTGTTTGCGTAACGTAAAGTCGTTGAACTATGATGCCATTACCGTAGAAGCGAGATTATGAGATTTCCAGCAATCCTAAAGCATCAAACTCAGTGAACAAAGTTAAATAATTCACCATTCTAAGGGCAAATATGTGTGACTCAGACGTTAATTTGCTTTTCCTCTTCAAATGTATTATGTATTTATGGAAGATTTCAAATGGAAGATTGTTTAGGACCTTTAGTCCAATGCGTTTCGCCCAGGCACGACAGTTGCCTACAGTCCACTAAACAACAACAAAAAAAAATATTTTTCTCTTATTTTTGTTATTCCTGTTCTTATTATGTATTTATTACATTTTAGAAAAAATGTTTAAATTTCAAATCATTTGCAAATAAGTTAATTCTTACACTGTCAATGTAAGTTATTTGGCTGAAAAAAAGCTAATTATCATACGAAGTGGTACACCGTATACCCTTTGATGTAATGAATACAGAATCAGACTCTACCACTCATTAAATGAAAAAAGTCAGGAATACCTACAATGAAAATGACAAGTCCTTAGCTTATAAAAACAAAGCTTTAGACTAATAAAAGCTTGCCAACAGTATTGTTACAATAAATATTATAAACTTCCTACCCCATAATTTCTTGTATTTTACAAGAAAATTATAGGTTGTGTTTATTTGGAAAGAGTATGGAAATTACATTAATTTAGGTACAAAAGTGCTGGTTTTATTTTTCACTCTGTGATGCATATTCAGATGATGGTTGATACTTTAATGCAGTTAGTTACATATATGTACATACTTAAAAATGTTAGTTGTTTTGTATTCCTTATATGCAATTTAATTGCTTTTGAATATGTATTCCATAACGTGAATAATCATCAATGTATTGAGTAAAAATCGCATTCTACTCCTGAAGAAGTAAGGAAAATCCCACGAAATGTGGGAAAAGAACTATCGTTTTATTTGCATAAGGAAGAGTAAATGATCAAAGAAGCCCGATTTTTCATAAAAACAACAGATTTTCTTTTTTTGTCTTTTTGTTATGGAATATTTTTGTAAGGTCCAGTTTTGGAATTTTACTATAAAATATTTAAAAAAATGTAGATACATAAAATAAAAAAGAAATATCAAACAACTTCTAAAATTAATATTTATAAGAATTGATTAAATTTATAAGTCAATAGCAACATTAATTTTGTATTCCCAATTCTAGATGACAAAAGTTTAAAAAGTGAAAAATCCTTAAAAAAATTAATATTTTGTTTGATTTTTTGTTTAGAAAACGAAAATTTCCAAATTTTTGAATACAATATTGTTAGAACTACTCATAAAGCATAGAAAAAAAAATCAATTCAACCCATTAAGTTGCTTTATACTACATACGTGATTAAAAAAACCTTGAGATATAATTTCGAAATCGAATTTTTTGGCAAAGGTCTGAAAAGCTTTTTGTTACAACGGATTAAGTCATTGCTGATTCGAAAAAATCAAAAAATTTTTGTAGGTTAGCTGCCTGCTTTATGATGTCATTTAAAACCCGTTTAGACTCTAGCTCAAATGACGCACAGACCGACACTCTTTTACGGACTTCTTTATCAACGTATTGCCTATTTTGATTATAATCTCAAATTTTTTCTTACACGAAACCAATAGCAATAAGTATGGAGCCAGTAACATAAAATTAGCTATGGTGAATCCGAAGAAATTGGTCTTAATTTATTTTTTTTTTTTTTAAGGAAAAGGTACAGAATTCTGAAAATGCCGAAATGTTTGGGATCTGGGAAACATGCACTATACGGACTTACATTATTTAAATTTATCGTCTTCATCAACGTAATATGAAATTGACTTCTTTTGGTTGACTGTATACATACAAAACATAATCTTTATCTAGATTTCAGTGCAACCACAGCCTTCATATTTAATAAAACATACCTACTGCAATCAGTACTTCTGCCAAGCAACTTTTGAGAGCAAGTTCGCAAGTGAGATAGTTCGCGGTGACTTTTTAACTCCTGAAAATCGAAATGATTCATAACATAAGCAACTCGCAACGGAAGTAGACACAATGTTTGATCATTATCGGAAATATAAGCTCGCAGAATTCCATAAAAGTTCCTATATTTTACGAGCATATTAAACTGGTGTTTCAGAGAAAATAGATCATTAAATCAATGGAGAAATAGCGGTAATTTTAGAATTTTACACGGGACCCATTTAAAGTGAATGCCTTTTGAATGATACTGGTTTTTTAAATACCGAATAATAAAATATTTTATCCTTTAAAAGTCACCGTGGCGAAGGAGATTTTCTCGTTAACAGCTCAAATGATGCATTCTTTTTGTAGTTTTTTGTTTTCAAGTTGTGTGATGAATAATATTTATTTTCAATAAATAAATAAAACAAAAGTTTTTGTATTTTTATTTTTGATTTTTATTGTTTATTTATTTAAATATCACAACTTTATTAACCGAATACGAAAGCTAACTACATGTGGTTCAACCCATCATTTTAACTTTATTTGTTTCATTAAGAACAATCCCAAGATTCTTACTTATATTTCTTACTTATATCTACCGAAGAAATCGCGATATTAAAAACTCGAAAAATTACTTCTCTCAAACTGCCGTCCGAGAGTACCTAATTCTATAGAGTTAACTAGCTAAAGTACTCTCAATTCTCAAACACACACCCACCTTTAACCCCGGTGAGAAAACCCAAACTTTTGAAAGCAATTTAAATGTACTTTATGTCTTTTAGTTTAAATTCCATTAAGATTTTAAGATTGTTCCATCGCATTTTACAATTGCTCGTAAAATTTTCATATAATCATTAAGAGTTTAAATATTAAAAATTTATGGTGCATTCGTTTGTTTGTCTGAATAAAAAAAAAGGTCTCTATACTAGATGGTATCAACGAATTGTTCATAAAAAGACCCACATCAAAGCCGACGGCAATTTTCCTTGGGAATTATTCTATAGCGTACATCCTTTCAAAAAAAAAAGGATTTCTAATTTTATATATGCTCACTCTAAGCAATGGATAACAAAAATACATTAACCTTCGCTCAATTGAAATGATGTCACGGCACGGCTATTTGCTGCAATTATGTTTTCATTTAAGCGGTATTTTCACTTAAGCTGAAATAAATACTGTGTAACAGAAGTATTAGGCTTGATTCAAACTAAAGTGCCGATACTGATACAGTCTCGATACGTTCCTACTCCGATAAAATATTCTTACAAAAAAAAATGAGTTAATTCACACCATCGATACCGCTCCGATATCAATACACTCTCGCTACGATTCATTGGAAACAATATTTTATCGGAGCGAGAACGTTATTGATATACTTCGTATGGAAAAAAAATTAAAACAAATATGCAATATCTGTAGGTATAGTATAATATTGAATCGGTGTCGGTATTGGAGCGGTAATCGGCAATATAGTAGGCGTGTTTTTTTTGCAAGTACGGGGGAAGTTTGTCGAAAAAAACGACATCGGACACTAACGACGCCATCATAGAAAAAAACATTGAGTTTCCATACAAACTATCGATAGAATATATGGAATTCATGCCGGTAGGACAGTTTTTCTCCGTGCTTAAGTTAAGCGCCAAAAATTCTGCGTGCTTAGCTAAGCCCGAATGGGCTTATTTTTAGTTGCATTTAACACGTAAACTGTGAAGCCCCGACATCGTTTTTTTTTTCATCCAATTCCTTTCAGGCTTGTAAAAAAACACGGCTAGTGTGAATCAAATCTTAGGTACTTTTTTTTAACAAAAGCTTTAGAAAGGCTGCTTTAAGTTTAATGTTGATATTCGGGAGTAATAAGTAGTGAAGTATTGGGAGTTCGATTGTTTCATAATCGAATTTAATTAAAAAGAAGTAGAACATTCCGAAAATTTTATCAAAGATGACATTAGATTAGCCATTTTAAGGCCCCTGGGTGACATTTTAAATTGAGTGCGGTTGAATTCTATTCCAACGAAAAATTCTTTATTTGAGGCACACTAAAGGTATGAATGAATTCTTTTAAAATGATTTCACACAGAGCAAGCGTTAAGGAATGGAAAACAATGTACGTTGGTTTTAATTGTCTAAATATCGCATTAAGCGGTTTTTATGATTCCTAATCCCTACATTGCTGTCGAAATAAGAAAATTAATATCATCAGCGAAACAGTAGAGCTATAAATGAATTAGAAGTTTTAGACAAAAGATCGTTTTAAAATATATAAGGAACAAAGTTGGAGACAAAATGGAGCCCTGGGGCACACCAGCATTTATTTTATAAATTTCAGGCTTAAAACTATCCAATACAAAAGGTAATTTTTAATCTTAGATAAAGACTGATTAAAAAACTTTATTCAAGCATTGCTCAGTTTACAAGAGGACAGTTTTCTATGTTTGTTAACATTCCATCAAATTTTACTTTAGTGAGTCAATTATATAACTTTTAAGATGGCAACAAGTATTATTTACTTGTGAAAATTGGTTTTGTTAAATTGTTTATCCTTAAAAAAATATATCTCAAAGAACTTTATGAAACGAAAGTATCGAAATAAAACTACTTTTGACTTATTTTTTCATGGGTCGAGAGTCCTCTAGTTGAAACAGAGACTTCTGACACTTGTCTACATGTAGATTGTAGATGTGTATGTATATTAGGGTGGCGCTTATTTTGGCAATGTTCGAATTTCATTGGATTTTATTTCCTCTAACTGGGATTTTGAACAAAATTAAGATACATTTTTTCTTAATTATCGGTGAAAGAAATTCGAACATTGCCAAAATAAGCGCCACCCTAATGTATGACTGTAGATTACAAACCTAGTTATCATATTGATTGTAGGTATGTAATTCCCTTAATGCATATTCCATTATTTGACCACTTACAAAAATAACAATCTACGATGTAAAAATTAATGTAATTACCGTCCTAACCTGCATTTTATAGACATTAATGCAATTGACCCAGTTCAAAACGTTTCTAATGGCCCAGAAACAACAACAAAAAATAAAAAACTGAATGAAATTCCTTAAGCATGCTATTATCGAGTACTTTTTATTTTTTTTTTCTTAATTGTATTTTATGACATTTTTCACTTAGCATATTAAAAACCGATATATGCAAGGACATACATAAAATTGAGGTATATTAAGAGGGTAAGTATAAAGGGCACTTCTTACGAATACCATATTATACACATATTTTTTGCACTTATGCGACCTCCTTGTGCTGTCATTCTAAAAAATTTATACTAGTCCTTATTGAGTCATCATGAGAGGTTTAAGAGCAGAAAAATGACACGATTAAACCTTTTATAATCTTGATTGATAGGTGTGGATGAACTATAATAATATATTTTAAATTAGTTGGATTATTTTAAACACAGAGAATTATTGTAGTACAGCCCTTTAAGAAATACTATTTAGAGAAAAAACTTGAAAAAAAAATATGGATTTTGAAAGATTAAATGGTTGAAGCTTATAGTCAAATAAATATGTATATTAAAATCTATAATCATCCTTTTTCAATTGAAAACAGAATAATAAACAATAACCAATATAAATTACACCGAATAAAATGTCCAAGCTAATGAAGTGAATCATTTTTGTCAAAGAATCATAACAAATTTTAAGTTTATTAAACAAAATTAAATATTTAAAACATCTGGGGGTTTTTCTTCATAAAAAAAATAAGTATTTTGCTTCATAAAACCTTAGGGTGTATTTGTATACTTAAATCCCACGTGCAACGCCGCTGTACTATGATGCCTAATATAATCGTTTTATTTTTATTATTTCCATATTTTATTTGATCCGTAAAAATCCACTCATTCACTCCTACGGGACATATAACTTCTATTAAAACAAACATTTTTACTCACAACTACCACATGTCGTGGTTCACTGTGGCGTATACGTAATAAAAAAAATTAAACAAAATTAAATAAAAATGCCTGATAGGAAATCTAAGTCAATATACTATAATATGTATGTGCGTTGGATGATCCTTTGTATAATCCAGGGCGTGGTTGTGTTAGACATAAAATTAAGGAATACAAATCAATGCATTTCTTAATTGTGTTCACTGATTTTTTTTCTTCTCGTAATCCATTCACTTTCATCATAATCACATTCGCCTACGCACCACATAAACGTATACGTATAAGTATACTGAATGTTCCTATTCATCGCATACACAAAATCATCACCGTCACCGTCATCATCATTGATGTTGTCGTCAGAAGTCGCAGAAAATCCTGGCTATCTAGGGTTAAAAAGGAGGAAAATCACTGGGAAAATTTGTTGTGATGATTTCATTTTCAACCCATTGTCTGACCCACAAACTATTAACTGATTTTACGATGGTGGTGAAGTGGAGTGGGGTTGAAAGCAGAAAACTAATTATTTAAATAATAGTTTGCAATTCACATGCAGTATTAATATCTGCATCTATAAAATTGAGATTCTCTGAATGAAAATATAGCAACAAAAGGACAAATCTTTCATGATGATGATGATGATGTTCATTCATCTGTCGAAAGCCGACTAATTGTGGAAAGTTAATTTGTCATCAAATAAACAGCTGGAAGTTTCTTTAATCGATTCTGGAAATCACTGTCTCTTCCAGGTCAAAGGAGGAGATAAAGAAAATGTCCTCTAAAGAAAACACACATATTTCCTTAGAAGTGAAAAAAACTTACCCTTTCTTCTCTGATGGATGATGAAGTTTGAAATAGAAACCCCAAATTGTCTACCCTAAATTAACTAAAAAGTCTGCCTTTTACACTTTTTTTTCCTAAGTTCACACACTTTTTACACTCTTGTTCTATTGTAATTCTTCAACAAATATTAGGTTAACCTTTTCTGTGCGTTATCACACAACTTACTGCACCGAAATGTTTGGAATGAATGGATGATATGAGAACAATGATTTTCATTGATACACACAGGACACACTGTCAGCAAGGAGCAGACACAACTTTTTTGAAAGCTTTTTCCTTATTTTCTCCCAATATTTATTCTTGTATACATATATTGCATTTCGGTTTTCCTTTCTTTTAGTGAAATGTTTTATCAGGATAAAGAAATTTGTATGTGTTTTGTTTTTTTTATTATATAAATGCACGTTTAAATGGAATTTCTTTTTTGTTTTATTTTATCAATTAGAATTGGCGAATTTTATGTAGGTACATATTTATTTTTTTTGTTTTTTAATTTTACAAGTCTAACCATCACAACATTGTGTCCTTTTGAGAGTAAAAATATACTGTTTGGCCGGCTTTTCCTTATAATCTATTGTCTGATACTAAAAAAGGTAAATGGCGCTTTTGTGAACTCTTGAAAAAAGTTGAACTTTAAGGTTAAAGCTTTCGAACATCATTTTCGAATTATCTTTTCGAAGCCGGAACTTTCGATGGCAGTTCTTTTATTTAAATCAGAGATACAGGGGATTTTTGTATTGGGATAGTCAAAAAAGAAAGTTTATATTTCAACTTTAGGATTTTCGAAAAGTTTAATCAATTACTTTATTTCCAAAGCTGTGTTCATTAGGGTGGTCGTTACAAAAAGTTTTCCCTGGATGGGGCTATGTAAATCAGCTCCATATAAAGAAACAGAAACTCTTTAATTTTTTCAGACTTTATTAATCGCTGTATTTTCATTAGAGCTGAAATGAGGTTATTTCACAAGTTCTGATTTTAAATTTTCTTATTGTGTATATGACAGCTTCTTTTTAATCCAAAATTCTATTCTCTTGGTTTTAATTCAGTCTGTTTGAGTGAAAAGTTTTTGAAAAACTCACTTTTATTTGAAAAACTCATTTTCAAACTTAAAATTTTGAAATAAAATGTTGAAAATATTATTAAATGCCTTATTTTCAAAATGTTTATTAAAGTGCTTATTTCGTCGTTCCTCGTATCTAATTTTCTTATTTTATTTTAAGCCGAATGCCAAAAACAAAGTAGATTCATGTAATTTAGTGGTTGAGAAAATTGAAAATTTCGACAGAACATTTTTTCTTAGAAAAAGTGCCTTTTCGATTGGATGGTAATAATACGTAAGTACAATTTGATATATGCGAGCACTTCAGGAACGATTCTGAAAACAACTTCAGAAGCAAATTTCTCTTCTTTTCAGAAGAAGATCTGCCAATCCGATGCCAATCGAAAAGGCCATAACACTGTACTTAACTGACGTCGACTATCTCAGACCGCAATTTAAGTCTATTTGTCGAAGTCAAACTGTTTCGTATGGGGTTATCAATGCAAAAAAACCAATTTTTTTGTTGACAAAAAAATCAATCTGAAATCGTAATCCATCTGCCACGAATAAAATAAAATATCGGGCAGAAATCTCAATTTACCAAACGAAGACCCCATTAGTGACGTATACGTCGTTATAATTTTAATTTTAGTTTAAAGGCTGCTGCTGGTAAAACCTATTTTCAATCAAGATGTGAGTAAACCTTATTTCAAGTAACATTATATTCGGGCTGATTACAGTTGTACACACGTGATTCACGTGCAATATTTAATTCGTGGTTTATAAATTTTAACTCACCGATTTTGGCGGATTGAGTGGAGGTTCAACGATGGTTCAGTTATGTATTCGGCTTTTAATCCACCGTTGAACCTCAGTTAATCCGCCGAAAACGGAAAGTTAAAAAACATTATTTGAGCCACACGTAGCAACCACAAATTGTAAGTATTATTCCATTCAAAGCTTAAGAAGTTGTTTGGAAAATTTAAAAAGCGTTTATTTAATGTTTGTGCGTTTCTCTTCAGAGTTATTTACATGAAATACACAATAAACGTAAGGTAGTATAAGTTAAATCATAAGACAAGATTAAAATCGTAAGGAAGGGAGCGTATTTCACCAATTTAGGTGTGAGTGACAATTTTATTTAGCATTCAAATCTGTTGTATTGGTTTAAATAATTCAACCTCTTACCTCATAATCCAAAAATTAAACCATTACAGTAAAATAACAAAAAAAAATATAATCAAAAAAATTAAGCGAGCAACAATAATGAATTTACAGATCTAACCTACAACACACATGAATCTTATTATTGTCAATTTGTTTTGAAAAATACACACACAAGTATTCTATTATCCTCACTTCACTATGAGAAGTGAGGATTAATTGAATTTTTAGTGCATACGTTCTAAAGAATGATCATACTTTTAATGAATGGTTTTTTACGAGTAGTTAGTGGAATCACAATCTTGCATCGTCTGTCGTGGATATCAGTCAGTATCGCAGAAGTGAACTTCGTAAAAAAGTAAAACATGTCTCTCTTAATACGTTTAACCATAATTTGTTTAGTTTTAATTTTAACAATATCAATTGCATATTCGAAACAAAATATTCCTTGGTAATTTTTGCGATTTTTAATTTTTTTTTAAATGAAAAAATTTATTTTATAAATACGTTAATTTTTATAGTTCGGATTGTACAAATTCAACAAGTGTTATTGCATTAATTTTGGCTCGAGGTGGTTCTAAGGGAATTCTGAAAAAGAATCTAATGCCAGTTAATGGTGTTTCCTTGTTAGGACGAACAATTCAAACGATAAATGCTTCTAAGCTGTTTCCGGAAATATGGGTTTCAACCGATGAAGAAGCAATTAAAAACGAAGCAACGAAGTGTAAGTTATTTTAACATATAATTTATAAACTCTGAATACTTTGTGATTTGAGGTAAAAACAAATTAACTTGATGTAGCCCCAATTTATTCATTCTCCATTAAATTTAAAGCCACCAATGAAAAATGTTTTTTTTTTACTTTCATACAAAAATTGCCAGTTTTCTATTTTGTACCGCAATTTATAGTTTAATTGGAGAATAAATAAATTGGGGTGGAATCTTTGTTGGGGCTTCGTTGGCTCAATGAATAGTCGGTCATAAATTAATGAATCTGTATATTAAACATAAAATGTGGCGCTGAGTCAATTATATTTTTTTTTTTTTACTGTAATCAAAGATATACATTAAAGATATCTACTATGGCTAAATGTATTTACATATAAACTTAGGAAAAAGCATTCATTGATTAATAATTTGATCGCTGAATCAACAAATTTATTCGTTATTACAAAATAACTATTTAACTATTGTCTGTAGACATCTTATGCAGTTAACACTATGATTTCTATGATTTTAATCTATGTGTAATGTGTTGATAAGGTGTCTTACAATTCAAATGTAAAATTAAAATAATTATTTGAGAATAGTTTCATTGAATAACTTGTGCGACATGTTGTTAATACGCAGTTTTCATTTTTTGTCTTTTTATCTATAGATTCAACAAGATTCAAATTTGATTTAAATATTGCATGACTCTTTGAGAGTTTAGTTATATGTACATTATGTATATGTAATATTACACAATGAAAAATGTCATTATTACGTAATTAAAACTCTTCGTTGAGTCAACCTAAAGTTATAAAATCTTTCTTCAAAATCAATAAAAATATGAATGGACTTTCATTAACACAGTACCTAAAATACCTTAATCGTTAATCCCCTTTCACATGAAGATACTAGTTGATGGCACTGATCTCTATAATACACTGGATAGTGGATTCCCTAAGGTGCGTTCTTTTATGTTACTGTGGTTAACTATGGTTAATGTGTTAAAAATAAAAGTTGATATGCCATAGTTAAGAAAGAGTAACTTTCATTTAACTTTTTCATTTAGGAACGACCAGAGTTAACAATAGTTAATCTGTCAAACGAAAGGGGTTGACAAAAAAAATTGAATTGTATTTGGAATGAATAACCAAGAAAAAATATGATTGCATTAAATTTATTGCAAAAATAATTATTAGGAATTCAAAATAACATGTGTAATATTTTCAAATTAAATTTCTTTACACTCAGTTTTGTATAAATCGAACAGAAATAAGTGCAATTTTCTTCATTGCTTATGGCACAGAATTTTTTGATGAAAAATTAACCAAATATAAAGAAGAAAATGCCGACAGAAAGAAAATGCATCAAAAAAATAAAAGAAAACTATTCCAAAAATCAAATTCAACAAAAAAAATCGATTAAATTGATAAAAACATATTTTAAATATTAAAAACAATTCCAAATCAAATGGGCAAAAAGTAAACAAAACATCCACCATTGCATTTCAGCTGTGTTTGACACATCAACTATTTCAATTCATATCGAGGAGATGAGTTGGAAAAAGTTACAAAAAGTTACTTTTTGACACTTTTACTTTGGAATTTAGGAACGATTTTATGACGTCATAAAGTTACTCGAAGTAACTTTTCTGAATTAAAGGAACGACCGAAGTTAACTATAGTTAACTATAGTTAACTATAGTTAACCACAGTAACATAAAAGAACGCACCACTACAAAGTATAACAGTTTTTCTGATTCCAATATGAAGATGACAAGTACGTAGGCAACTCAACACTTTAGGTATGTTCAGTGAGGCAACTCAACACTTTAGGAGTGTTCAGTGAGGCTGAGAAGGCCAGTTCAAGTTTCTGAGATCTCAAAAATTCAACTACAACCGAAGAGGGGCAAAAACCAAAGTGGAATTTCTAAGAAAAAAAAGCAAAAGAACCATCACTTGTTTGTAAATTTGAGTTTTTGTAACTTAAAATAATTGTAAAAGTGAATTTAAAGTATTTTAGTTGCAATTTTGTAAAAAAAATTGCATTTCATTATGTTATACAGTTATACTGTTATACAAAAAAATAGGCAACTCAACATTATAACAATTCCAAAATGGAGATCAGTGGTTGCTGGTGATTTTTTTGACGTTTTCTTTAAATCTCCTTAACAATCTCTTGCACATTTCACACGAAGATACAAAATCGGAGGAGACTTGCTGTATTTTCCTTTTAAACTACCTTGGTTGAACGCACACAAACGTAATGTGAAGAGAAACGTCAAAAAAATCTCCTGAATTTGTTAACCGGGAAGATTTCGTTTACCCCTCTTTCTTCCTGCCCTTCTCGCCTATAAACTGATTGTTGCTGGCAACTCAGTTACCTTATGTGAAAGGGGACTTAATCAAACAGTGCAGGTATGTATATTTGAAATACCTATATGTAAATAAATAAAATAAATTATATCAGTGTTTTTTGGAAGCTCGAAGGAATGGACAAAACGAAGTTCGTGTTCATTGCAACAATAACTAATCTCATTCGAGCTAAGTTTAGAGCGGAAAATTCTCGGCACTTCTTAATAGCCTTTCCACACTATCCCATCGAGCATGTTTTTTTCTGTGATTACGTCAGTAATCCCCGATACTGTTTTTTTTTTAACCAAACTCCTCCGGGATTCCAAAAAAACAGGCCTACAATATGATGGTGTTGTATTAAGGCTTAACAACATTGAAGACTTTTTTTAAAGTCCCCTTTCACACGAAGATACTAGTTGCTGGTGATTTTTTTGACGTTTTCTTTAAATCTCCTTAACAATCTCTTGTACCTTTCACACGAAGATACAAAATCGAAGGAGACTTGCTGTATTTTCCTTTTAAACTACCTAGGTTGAACGCACACAAACGTAGTGTGAAGAGAAACGTCAAAAAAAGTCTCCTGAATTTCGTTTAGATTTCGTTTACCCCTCTTTCTTCCTGCCCTTCTCGCCTATGAACTTATTGTTGCCGGCAACTCAGTTGCCTTGTGTGAAAGGGCACAAAGAGTACGAAAGTGCGCTAGAAATGCCTGTGTACGAAAAGATTATGTTTGGTCTGTGGTATCAACCTGAAATGACATTTCAAACCAAATTTTCGTAAGATTTTTCGCACATAGGCTTTTCGAGCGCATGTTTTAGTTTTTCACCTCTGTACTTTGTGCAAAAAGTCTTGAATGTAGTAAAACGTTTACTGTACATTATTGTTAAATAAAAGAATAGATGATATTAGTTCATGTATTTGTTGTCTTTTCCTTAAGCCAGGTACGCAGTTCAAGCTAAACTAAATTTTATCTCTACGATTCTTATCTCTACAATCGTTTGCTAAAAGCACAAATGTCAAAATTTATCTATGAAAGAATGCGTTGAGCATTATTTCGCTTGCTAAATCAAGTGGAGACTTTTTAAATTTATCGCGTGAACTGCGTACTGCCTTGCTAAAAATCTTCGCTAAAATTTATCTTTGGGAAAAATTCGTATGGAAGATAAATTTTAGCGTGATCTGCGTACTAGGCTTTACCCAAAATAACCATCTACTTGTCAGCGTAAAAACTAATGGCCTTCTCGATTAGCATCAGAATGGTTCTAGCTACAACTAGTAGCTTCGGAGCATTAACGGCCATATTATTCACTCAATACATCCAGATTAAAACTTAAATCTGGATGTAAATCATACAAATTCAATGTAAATTCATCTGGATTTAAGTTTAAATCTGGATGTATCGATAGTGAATAATATGGCAGTTACTTATGTATTTTTTACCTTTTGTTGTCCGTAATCTGTTTTTGTAACAAAATTTAAATGGCAAATCTACATTTTTATGTAAACTCAACTTCTTATTTTTCCGGGAGTTGACAAAATCTAAAGTTGATCAACTCTAGAGTTGAAAATCGAAAGTTAAAAACGTCAACTTTGTGTGAATAAAAACAAATTCAAAAGTTGAGAATAAAAATCATCAAGTTATGTTCAACTTTGAGTCATTTTCCTGGTGCGAATTAATTTTTCATGCCAACTGTGTGCTATTTCAAACAAAATGGAACAAATCGTTCAAATGATTTGAGTCCCGATTTCTACTTGTTCCACTGATAAAGCCTAGTACGCAGATCGCGCTAAAATTTATCTTCCATACAAATTTCCTCCAAAGATAAATTTTAGCGAGGAGATTTAGCTAGGCAGTACGCAGTTTACGCGCTAAATTCAAAAAGTCTCCACTTAATTTAGCGAAATAATGCTCAAATCATTCTTTCACAGATAAATTTTGACATTTGTGCTCTTAGCAAACGATTGTAGAGATAAGAATTGTAGAGATAAAATTTAGTTTAGCTTGAACTGCGTACCTGGCTTAAGATTGCAAACGAAGAAGTTTTTCTTTTGTATTTCAATACGGAAAATTTGCCGGTAAGCTTGTCTACTGACGTAATTTTCCTGTTTCCTATCAGGAAAAAATATTTAATTTCATAGTGTTTCAACTTTTCCTCTTGCATTTTCCTGATCGCTATAAAGGCTCTCCCAAACCAACGCGATTAATCGCCGCGACAATAAAAAACAATAGCAACAACGTGTTGTTTTGTTTGACAACCACGTGTTGTTGTTATTGTTTTCAATTGTCGCGGTGATTAATGATAGATTTACATGTATCTTCATCTGCAAACATCAAGAAAAGTAGAGCGGGATAGAGTCATACCAAAAAACCGAATGTGTGAAAGAGCACCACCATGAAGATGAACATGTTCGTCTTCGCTATAATCTTCATCTGCGTTCCTATAATCAAGATCTCTGCATTTTGTTCTTCTCTCTCTATCCAACAAACATACATTTTATATTTTGTATCCCTTATTTTTTGCAGAACTCGCATGAAGATACATGTAAATCCACCATAATCGCGTTGGTTTGGGAGAGCCTTAACTGGTGAAATATATTTTTACCATTATCTTCAGTGTGAGCTCTTCATTACATTTACTCCGAATGAAACAACTCCGAAATTCAGCTAGCTACAGTTTTTTCCATCGAACAGATCTCCAAATGACATTTCACATCTGTCATTTTTGACATTTCATTGTTCATTTATCACTCAAAAAAATTATAAACAAGCCACCAAATTAACAAATTACTTTTGTTTTATAAAATAGAATATTATTAGTTAGTCTAATACAAAAATAATGGAAATAACATTTGCTTTAATAAAACCGCATGCTGTTAAAAATATTGTTGCACTACAGTATGTCACTGGAATCATAAAAAATAATTTTTTTGTCCTGCAAACTAAAGAAGTTGTTATTACGAAACAACTTGCTAGCAGATTCTACGAAGAACACCAAGGGAAGTTCTTCTACAATCGCCTGGTTACATTTATGGGCAGGTAAATACAATGAAGACAATGTTAATTGTTAAATACAGTGAGTGGTGATGTTGGTTTATTGTATTTTTTATAGTGGACCATCGATAGCGTTTGTTTTAGCTTCGCAAGGTAGCATTGCCAAGTGGAGAACTATGTTAGGTCCCACCAAAGTCCACAAGGCTGTCTACTCAAGTCCCGATTCAATTCGATCTCTCTATGGACTGTCTGATACGAGAAATGTATGTCACGGGTCTGATAGTCTCGAATCGGCTTCACGCGAGATTTCAATTATATTTCCCGACTTCGATTACGACAAAGAGCTGCGGAGGCAACTGGAATCTTTGTGATATTAGCTAATACTTGTAATGTAGGATAAAGCTGAATTAAAGACCGTTTTTACTTTCGACTAAGCCATGTCAGAGACTTGAAGTTCTTATTGATTCGGGACAAAGATAATCTTAAGGTTTAAAGAACTATAAATTATTAGACTTACAATTAAGAACATAGTTTACACAAGTATTTGTTAAAAGTGATCAAGAAACAGTTACTTGAATTGAAATTTAGCCAAAAAAATAAAGTCAATATACCTACCTAGTTTTTATAAAAATTATTTTATTTAGATTAAACTTAAAATGTTCGACAAAACTAGCTACCATTGATATACGATAAAAAAATGAATTCAACGATATTTGTTTTGAAAATCTTTTATCCTGGGCCCAGGGCCTGATTACACAATTCGAAGCGGATTTGCTGTTGGAAACTAAAATTAAACAAGATGAAGTTATTTAGAAAAAATAACTTCTGTTTAGGTGAAACGATTTAATATAATTCAACTAAAGGTTTGAGTTAAAATCGGCTACATGAAATTTGGCCCCAAAAATTTATATGAAAAACAACAACTTCAAAAAAATTGATTAAATTTTATGAATTGATGTAATTTTTCATTTTGGGGTTGAATTTCAATTTGAAAAATGGCCCCACTTTTATCTATTTTTGTTGTTTTATGTATATTTTGGGCCCATTTTTCGCTTTTGGTTTAAGCTTTTCTTTCCTTTTTGGGGCTATTTTTCATTAAGTTTGGGTCATTTTTCCATTTTGCAAATTGTGTGATTTTTTCATTCTGAAAAAAGCCCCATCAGGGCTATTTTTTATTATTTGTTTGGGGCTATTTTTCATTGGGGCCAAATTTTATGTAGCCGTTGAAATCACTTGAACTTTTAACTGAGTTTTTGTTTCCCACAATTTTTCTTTTCGACTAAAAGAAATGAAATAAATCGATTTTGTTTTAAAGTCGAATCAATCTAGACACACCTTTCGATGATAAGGGGAACTGATCATAGCCAAAATATCATCGAAGTATTATACAAACTTTAATCTCGTTTCGTAAAAAAAAAACTATAATTTCCGATTTTCTGATTTTTTTTATGATTTTACTTTTATATGACAAAAGATAATTTTGGAGGACTTTTTGTCACTTCATCGCTAGAAGAAGTACACATTTTGATATATATTTTTTTAGGTGGAATAACCTAGATTTCGATCCCCAGATCTCCGGGGTGCCAGACTTATAGCTTTATCGATTTGTAATCTGGAAGAACTCTTCGACACGTGTGAGAACTTTTCGATTTTGAAATCAAATTCAGCATCTTTTTCCTCTTTTCATAAAAAAAAGCCACTATTTCTTGAGCTCAATTCGTGTCAAAAATTCTAAAAATAAAAAATTTAATTGTCATCCTAAATTTATTTATTTTATTTTTTTATTCAGATGGAGCCCTTGTTCACATCCGCCCTGAAAGTGTTTCTAAAGACTACACAACTTCAATTGATTCGACTCGAGAATTCATGCAAAAACACAAATACATAAAAAAGTTGGCTCTCTTTCAATGCACATCAGTGTTTTTGAAACTCGATTATGTCATAAAAGCTTTCGAACTATTTAAAACTTCTGAATGCGTATTTGCTACAACAAGGTATATTCCTCTTTTTTTAAATTAAGTTAATTCAAACCAAATTTATGTTTTTTTTTTAATCATTGAAAGGAGCTTTAAACTACGTTGGTCATTGAATGCTGATGGAAGTCTGGTACCATTGAATTTCGATCCCAAAAACAGACCACGACGTCAAGATTGGTCTGGTGAATTAGTTGAAACTGGAATGTTTTATTTTGCCAATCGAGATCTTATTGAACAGAATGTCTTTCAAAGCGATAGGTATAAGTACATAAATAAGTTTATAAAGAAAAATATTGAATACATTTAATTTATTTGTATTTCAGATGCAGCAATGTAGTTGTGTCACCAAGAGATTCTTTAGAAATTGACACTGCAAATGACTTAAATGTTGCTCGATGTATTGTCGAAAAAGAAAACCTGGCTTTAGGAAAAAACTAATATTTGAACAAATCTTCAATTTTCTAAAGATAAGATACAAAATTATGAAATTTCGTTAATCTTTTTACCAACATATAAAAGTTCATACTTATAAACTTTGCTACGCATTCTTGAGAAAAAACTATTTGTAATTGTACTTTAAAAATACCTTACTTTCACTTAAGTTGTGATGAAAGATGACAA
Source organism: Epistrophella euchroma (assembly GCA_947049315.1). Taxonomy (NCBI): domain Eukaryota; kingdom Metazoa; phylum Arthropoda; class Insecta; order Diptera; family Syrphidae; genus Epistrophella; species Epistrophella euchroma. Next base: position 28,047,700 of record OX346248.1, on the reverse strand, counting down.
GTTCCAAAAAATATAAAATGTACGTACATACATGTATTTAGGTCCCATGCGCTTAAATTGTTAAATTTTACCTTCACCCTCTAATAAAATTAGTTATATTTAAAATAATTTAATTTTAACTCAAAGCAAGTTTTTTATTTAGGATTATTTCTTATGTTTTTCCTAGAGTAGCTTATTTTACATTGCTACTCTCAACGTAAAAAAAATTACTTAATTAAAAAATGAAGATCCAGCCAATTCCAACGAAAAGTGTTCAAATTAAACTCATTACAAGAAAGCATCGCTTAAAATCATCATTACCAAAGTTAACAACCCGCATTATATAAAGAGGTTTTAAGAGCCCCCCTCCAAATAACATAAAGCAAGTTATAAAATAAGAAAAAAAAAAATAGAAGGAACCTTTCAGTTGCAGGTAAAGCAATCATCGTTGCATTTCGATTAATTAAACCGTCTAATTGCACCGCTAGAGATCCTATACTACGAATACAACCATAATAAAACCACGTTCCCCGACCACTCTGAAATCAACCCACCGCAAGCCCCCAGAGTAGTGACACTTGAAAACACTGAAGTGGTGTTGAGGTTTCACCTCCAGAGATTTGCAATTCGCTCGTTAGAGGTATTTACTTCCTCGCAAAAATATTTTGCACTAATTAATTTGCGAATTGCCATTTTCATCCTGAAATTGTGAACGAAGCTATGATGATGGTGGTGATGGTTGTGATGGGAAATTTTATCCTCTGGGGCAGATTAATTTAATGATTTATTTTGATGATGGTTTTGATTTCTCAATTGCATCCAATGAGTGTTTTCTACACTCACAGTGGTGGATATCAATCACATTTTTGCTGCCAGTTCTGTGCTCATCCTGTTGTTCGATGGTAGACCAAGAATATCCTACTTGGTGTTAGAATTAAGTGCGCGTTAAAGTGTTCAGCAAATTATATGAATTTTTAATGAAATTATTAAATTTATGAGAATGTCTTTTTTTTGTCGTTTTTTTATTTTTTATTTGTTGATTTAAGTACTATTTACTTTTAATTAATTTATTTTAAGTATTTTGTTTTCATTCTTTCGGTTTTTTTTTACAATTTTCTTAACTAAACTTTGTGTACCTTAAGTTAATTACTCTTACAAGTTTAATTGAAATTATTTAAAATAATACTATAGTTTTATTTATATATCGATTCTATATTTTTTTTAAAATCTTATTTGCTAGTTTTAAACTCAGAGTTTCTTTTTTAAATTTTATTATTGCAACTTAGTGTGTGAGCTTAAAATATTACTTTATTTTTTTTTTAATTTAACAGAGATTCTGAAAAAAAAATAATTTATTGTGTATTAGTGTAAAATTTAATACTGAAATTTTTAATTTTTTTTAGTATTCCAGATTTTTACTTGTCATTATTTGCAAGGCTTTTGTTTTGCTAATATCGAATAATGAGCTATTTTTATCTTTGTTCTTTTTTAAATCTCTTTTTAAAATACTTCTTTCGCCAGGCTAGTGGCAACAAGTGGAAACCCATAGCATACGTAAGGCTTAATTTGAATCGGATTTAAAAAAATGATAACAACAAAGAACGAAAAGATTTTTTGAAATTTAAAAAAAGCATTGAACCGATAGCTATTTTTCGGGTAGCGTGAAAGTTAACCAAATAAATTCTAAGGATCGGAAACTGGGATAAAGCTAATGAAAAAGGGAAAATTTTATAGCCAATGGTAGCGGTATTAGAGTGTTTGGGAGTCGATTTCTTTTTTTCTTTCTAAAATTGTAATAATTTCTATAACCGGAAACCGGTGTTACGAAGTCCTAATTACAAATCAGTAGGTAAGTCCGAGTATTTTTAAAGATGGCTTGCACTTTGCCAGAATATTTAATAGTTTTCACAAAACTTCACAATATGGTCCACAATATTAGTCCAATTTCGTCTAATCCCGGTACCTGACTTCACATGTTTTTTTTTTTTTAATAAATTCTGTCAGAATCCATGTTCTCTTGATTTTAGTGCAGTTTTGGTAGAGATGAAACATGTTTTTTATTTTATTAATGCTTTATCTTATCCGCTAATTTTCATAAGTGGTGGATTTATGTTTGCTGCCGCCCTAGGCCCGGTTGATGGAATCTGTGAACGTAATTTCTAACAACTTCTAAAAGTCAGATGAATGGCAATACAATTCATAACCTCTCATCACCCCCCCCCCCCCCCCTCTCTACGCACCTCTAGCGCCAACTTTGAGAAACGCCGCGCCGGTTGACATTATTAATTCTTACTTTATTTCTGCCCGGAAGTTTTGCTGACTCAGAATTTGCCGCCATAGACCCGAGCCTAACGGGCCTAAGCCTAAATGCAGCACTGTGTGTAGTGCATTTTGTGTTTCATAAGAGTATTTCTATTGTTACGACTGGGACACTGGTTCTCGTGATATTATAAAAAATCAACTCAAGTTTCTAAATTAAAAAAACTTGAAATTTGAAATATATTTCAAAACGCATGATGTTCTTAAAAAATACTGCGACAATGTTCATATAATGGTGTTAAATTTTGTATAAGACAGTGTCTCGATATTTTTCAGACATTTTGGTACCTGAAATTTGATGTTCAGTAGATAATGAGAAACAAAACTATGAAATACAGTTCATAATTTTAGTTGGGAATTGTAACAGATGGAGAAGATAATTACGTGATTTAGTATAAGTTTTTTTGCATGAGCAGGAAGAAGATTTCCGCGTATTCGAATTGTTACGAATTCCTAAAAAAAACTATCAAATATTCCATCGTAGTGGAAAATCTCATAGACCCTGTTTAGATTGGGAAAATTGAGTACGGACTGGTGAGGGTTGTCGTGTCAACATTATAAACTTTGAAGCGCCTCAAAATACATTGATACAACAACAAATTCGAAATTTCGCACAGTGAAATAACAACAAATGAGACTGATTATACCAGTTTTTATGTTTTCTTCGTACCTCACGAGATACTTTACCCCGCACTTCTCTTACCCACAAACTGCCGTAATACCGGCCTCAATTTTCCCAATCTAAACAGGGTCATATATATTACGAACGGATTCGGTGATAGTATTTTTTTTTCGGTATTCGTAAAGCTTCCGATTACGATGGAATTAGTTTAAGGACTGATTTATGTATAAAAATCAAAAAATTTAAATTCAGTTTGATAGATATTTTTTAGTTTTTGTAGTAACAAAACATAAGCTATACCTATATTTTTGTTACTAGTGCAACATTCATGGCTTTTTCGATTTGAAGGGAGAACTTCTTTGAATTTTATTTCAAAATCGTACACACGTTTTGGTATTACCAGTCAAAAGGCGAATTTACCACTTTTTGAATACATTGATGATAAACTCACAGCCTTATTTATTAACTCGTTTTAGAGACGGAGTAAGGTTACTCCGACTTTACGACACCTCTAATCCTGAAAAATTTATTTATAAAAAAATACATGCGGAATAGAGGCGGAGTAAGCTAAAACTGGTACATAGGAGGAATAAAGCCGGAGTAAAGCCGTTTTAGTATTTATGTCATTTTGACATGACATCAGCATCGTGTGAAATTTACAAAGAGGTGTGCAAACGAAATCCCAGTTTTCAGACCGTTTTCTTTTATTTTGCTTATCATTCAATAGATAAAATAAAACCAATAATAATTACTGTAAATTAATAATTTGTGGAAATCAGCCATGTTTATAATAACCAGAGTTTTAGATTTGTCATTTTTTGATAATATATTTTATAAATAAGAATTTTTTTGACATGGAGTAAAGACGGAGTAAGTGCTTCGACTAGGTTTAACTATTCCGAGGTTGAAACGAGTATTAGTGAAATCTATTAAATAAGGCTGATTTTTTTCGGCAGATTTTCAAAATAATTCGGTAACTTCATAAAGCTCATATGTATTAGGTATGTTTCTTTTCTTTACTTTTTAAAAGAAATAAAAAGTAAAGAAACGCATTTGGGATATTTCTGGCTTGCTTCAGGGAAAATGTCACATTTCACAACACAGTATAGTAACGAAAGAAAACATTTTTTTGAAAACGAAACCTATTATTTCTCTTCTAAAAAAGGATGTAGATTTTTATTTGAAATGTTTACTCAGAAAATCAGAATTACACGAATACGCTGACAAAAACAAATCAATCCAGTCAAACCCGCGCTTAATTGAAACGACAAAAAATCCTAATAATTATTTCACCTAAGCGGGGTTTTCACTTAAGCGAACCTCGGATAACTAAAAAAAGTTTCACTTACTGGCTGAACAGAATGGTGACGCAGACGGAGACGGACCCGGAGCTGGAATAGCTGTCAAAATATTGAATACACGCAAATTCAATGTTACGAACACAACGGAACGTAGACGCAGACGGAAGAGTTCACCAACTTTTAACTTTTCACGTACGGCACTTTTGACGTTTCAATTTGTATGAAGAAAAAAAAACAACTTTTTGGGTCGGAAAAAAATATTGTGGTTATTTGTATCGCGAAAAAAATTATTTATTAAAAGGAAAATTATTGGAAACAAAAAATGTGAATTCTGAGCTTGTACACAAGAATATTCTTTTGTTTTTCTTCAAAATACTTTCAAAGCTGTACAGCTGCATTGTGGGCATGTAAAAAAAATAACGTACGACACTTTTTGACAGCTCTTCCAGTTCCGTCTGCGGCTTCAGTTCCGTCATTCTATTCTGTTCAGCCAGTTCAGAGGATTTTGAACCTGAATGTGAACAAAAAGAATAAAGTTGATAAGACAAAATTTTTTTCTTTAGTAACAAAACAATAACGAAGAAATGGCCTGGTTAAAGCCTGCTCATTACTTTTTTTTTGTTTGATTTTAGTAAATTTGTCAATTTTTTTTTTCACTGAACCGAGTCTATTTTTCAGGATTAGAGGTGTCTACTATAAAAATATAAAATTTCAAGGAAATATTTTTTTCAGATATCCGGGGGGTTTTCACTTAAGCGGGTTTCACTAAAGCGGAGTTATTTGCGGGAAATTTGTCGAAAAATGCACAGGGCTTAGCTATGTTGTTAACTTAAGCCGGTTTTTCAGTTAAGCGGGTTTGACTTAGGCGGGCTTGACTGTATCAGCTTTTAAATTGAAATCCGAATCTACCATGACATAATAGTAAAAGCAATAACTTGTGTCAAGTGGTTCTAATTTTGGATCTCGGGAGTGTTGTTTATATCGAATATGGAATTTATTTGTAGGTACTCCTTTTCCAAACAAATTAATGAATTTGAAACAGTTTGGATAAACTACAGAAACCTTTTCCAGTAAAGTTATAAGGAATTTTAAGAATTTTATGGTGAACATTTTTTACTGTCAACACATTTTTACTCTCCGACCAAGAGAAATTGAAATGAAATGGCTTTATAGTAGATATGACGCTTTAAAAACTAAAACTTTGATTTTTTTTGTTTCAATAGCCGACGACGTGTGATCCACCCCTTTCCTTTCATCGTCATCTAAGGTCTAAGCTTTTAAAATGGAAAATAAAAGTAAGGATGAGTAAAGGAAGCGGTGTAAGTATTTTAGCATGTTTAACGAAAAATTTGTAAATTTCAAAAAAGGGGTATATTCCCTACTCTGTATACATTGTTTTCTTCCATCGTTTTTTAATTAAATACAATTTTTAAATTAACCTTAAAACATAAGCAGTTTATAACCATAACAAAAATTAACCGCATAACTTAATATTAACTATATTTTTTCTTTTGTTAAAACAAAACACAGTTTTACTCAATATCTTTTTTTCGTTTTTTATAATGGCGACGACACGCGACGTTTACCTAGATAGTAGGTAATTTTTAATTTTTAACACTTTACAATTTTAATACTTATTTATGCATAATACTATAATAATATTCACTATGCCATGGCATTTTTAATATCTTCTTTTTTTTAACTTATTCTATTTTTTTTTCATTTTGTTTTACTTTTAATCATTTTCAAATTTTTCTGGTCAAAAGATAACTGTTAGGGGTCTTCTAAAGTCACCCCCTCCTCCGCCTCCACCCCCACCAGCCGATCCAACAACTCCAGCAGCAGCTTGGGCATATTGTGAATAACCCGAATAGTCAATTTGACTGTCATTGGGTGAATTCATCTGCGACTTGTCGCCGGTACTATCCAAATGCGGAGTTGATTCCCGTCCATCTAAACTATTATTGTTCGGGTTAATGTTATTATTATTATTGCCACTACCACCGCTTCCAATACTGAGACCGTTCAACAGATGCTGGTGTTGTTGTTGTTGTTGATGTGCAACAGCAGCGTGCTGTTGCTGTTGGGCACCATAGATTTTGGAAATATCAAAGGCATAATTCGCTGCACGATCCTGGTACATTTTCGAGTCGAAGTAAGCTTTGGTGAGGACGGTTGGATCTAGATAAGCACTGTAGGCGGCACTGGCTTGTGCAGCTTTTGAAGAATCATACAAACTGCCAGCGGCTGCCGCTGAGCTAAGGTACGAACTGCGATCCAAGGCGAATTTCGGGACATCCATTTGACTGCTTATCGATGACTGAAAAAGAAGAAAAGTTCGAAATTAAAAATAAAATAAAATAGAAGTATCTTATTCATGATTCACATCGCAGTTAGATGATGAATTTTTTTTTTTTTAATTTTCACGAATTTTAGTGCTTGGCCAGGGTTATAGCAGTCTATTTTACCTAAAATAAGATATGTGTCCTAATTTCAAATAGTAAGTTAAAAGATCTAAGAGAAATTTGGCATTCACATACTTCTTGTTAACAGAAACCATATCGCATTAGCCAGAGCTTAAGGATATCAAGCCCCAAAATCTCCAAAATAGAGTAATAAACGGAAATAATTTTTACCTTGTATCTATATCATCCTCATTTCTGAGCCTTTAATTTCTTCAAGATTCATTTTTTATAGCTCCACCACCTTTTAACAACATGTATTCATTTTATTAATTCGACTCTGCATAAGCTGATGCCCTTTTCAGAAGGCACTCTTTGAAAAAACAAAAACACACCCATTCATTACATACTTTTCAAGACAAACTACCTGCTGACAGGCATTTGTCCGCCTTCACACAGCTTCTATCAAAGCCTTAATTGAGCTGAAAAAAGGTTGGAGTTGGAATGGAATATGAGGTGTTGAAAACTTGATCCACTTCTACATACGAAAAGCCTATAATTAAGGGATGAATCTGCAACCTCAAGAGTGTTTAACAGGCACTTTCCATCTAAGTTGCGAGGCCAGAAGCGGCATCGCAATCTTTATCGTATATACACTGACAGACAAAATAAAGTGCAAAAGTATTAGATTAATTTTCAAACTACCGCTGTTTAAAAGCGAAGAGTGTTTATCATTCCATTTCATGTTCTGACGTCACATATTCTCAGCTGCTAACTCTTAAAAAAAAAAAACAATCCATTGTTATGTCTAATTACTATTCGTTGCGGTGTTTTTGGAGCATATACAATTTAACTCGCGACAAAATAAAGTGCATTTTTATTATTCCCTGCCAAAAAGTTTTAAGTTTTAAAGAAAAATATTTACAATTGATAAAATATAAAAAGGTAGAAGCAAAAGATCCCAATTTATAATAATTTCCGTGTTAAATTTTATTTTTATTACTTAAAGCTTAAGTATGAAACCGTTAACATCTGAAGTGAAGGAATTGCTTGTTTTGGACCGTGAACGTGGATTGATATTCCATAAACTGGCAGAAAAATATGGATTATCCATTTCTATGGTAAGAAAAATCTGCCTCAATTTCTTTGAACGAGAAACTGTTGCTAGTTTTAAAATTTCTTGCGGAAGGAAGCGGAAGACAACTGCAGTTGATGACCGCAGAATTAAAATTAAGGCTAGAAAGAACCCTTTTTCTTCCGCCAGAAATATTAAAGAAGAACTGCAGTTAAATATAACAGCAAGGACAGTACAAAGGCGACTCCATGAAAGCGGTTTAAAAAACTTTTTTGCAAAGAAAAAGCCGTTACTCCGTCCAGTTAATATAAAAAAACGGTTAGCTTTCGCTAGAAAGTTTTTAGTGAAGCCACAATCGTTCTGGAAAAACATTATTTGGTCTGACGAATCCAAATTTGAATTAAAAAACTGTAAGAGAAGAAAGCGAGTTTGGTGCAAGCAATCCGAAAGACTCAGCCAGAGGTGTATACAAAAAACGTTGAAGCATAGAGGTGGGTCACTTATGGTTTGGGGATGTTTTTCTTTTAGTGGCGTTGGAAATATTGTCAAAATTGAAACCAAAATGACGGGTTCTAGTTACGTGAACATTGTTAGGGAAAACTTAGCTTCTTCTGCTTCTAGACTGTCTTTGGAAAGTTATATTTTTCAACAAGATAACGATCCAAAGCATACAAGCAGAGTAGCTAAGCAGTTTTTTTTACCCAAAATAATGTTGACGTACTAGAATGGCCAACCCAATCTCCCGATTTAAACCCTATTGAGCACCTTTGGTCCATTTTGGATGAAAGGATTCCCTTAGATCAACGTCGCAATTTACAATCTTTTTGGGAAAGCCTCCCAAATGAACGGGAGAAGGGAAAGAATTCCAGATAAAATCTTGAAGAACCTGGTTAGCAGCACGCCCAAACGTCTTGCTGCAGTTATTCAAAATAAAGGAGGAGCCACTACCTATTAACATTTTTCTTTTCTGAAGCTGAAATCCTATTTTACGTGATGATCTTTCGAATTTGCACTTTATTTTGTCTCTTCTATTTTCTTTGAATATTGCGATTTTATTTAATTTCTAACCTACATTTTTTAAATAACTTTAAACGATTACTTTTGTGGACGTAAGATAATCTGAAAAACATGAATAAATTATTTTTTTTAAGAAAAATAAATCAGAACATATCATACTAAATATAATATTATTGAAAATAATATTTGCACTTTTTTTTGTCTGACAGTGTAAGTGCTGTGTATACCTTATAGTGGGTTGAATAATGGTGAATAATGGATAGTCCAAATGCTTCTGGATGGTTTGTTTGCTTTCTATTTGCCTCCACCTTTCATCAGGTCGGAGAGTGATATAGTGAATTGTATATTTCCATTGTTCAGATCGTGCCGAGGTGTGTAATTAAATCGAAATCAAACACAAAGAAACGATTTGATTGAGCGAAAGATTGAGAAATGAACTTATTAAACCTGGTTATGCCATTTAAAATACGTGATATGATAAAATATGTCTTTTTTAGTTTTTTTTACTTTGTGTTGGTTCTTTCTACATTAAATATGGAAAATGAGCAGTAAAAAAGTTAATTGAAAGTGAATAATTAATTTTTCTTTTACCATTACGAACTTCTAAAGTATTTAATGGCGCGGGGCGGGCGATTTGAAAAATTGTTTCGTTGAAAAGTATCTGACTTAATAGAGGCCAGTCGCTTAATTCTTTTTTTTTTTTTGTTAAACTTTCCATAAACCCAAAGTCGGCTGATTTTTACTTTCGATATATGCAGGCTGTCCCATAATCCATGGTCCATACTGAAACACGTGAGGGGCCAGGCTATGACCTTTGAGAATTAAGTAATTTGTCCATTCAGAATTACACAATTACACTAGTTTAAAAAATTAAGGGTGCACAAAAAATTTCACTTTATTTTAGGGTTTTTTGAAGAGTGTCATTTTCTTTGAAAATTTGTTTTGGAGCCAGATAAATGTATGGATTCGATAACTTGTTTATTTAGCTTTAATGTGGTTTTTTTTGGCACTCTAAATTTTTTTTTCTGACGAATATATGGCTTTGAATGATAAAATGAGACCTTTGACTTTGGTTACCAATTTTTCAGCAAGAAATGCCGACACGGGACCTACAGTTTATTGCCCAATCCGAACGGCTAACGAGCGGCACTTTTCTGTGACAGGAGATACTCTTGGAGGATTTGTCAATTCCTCGCATCAAGAGGCAGTAGCCGTTTTTTTTTTTTTTTTTTTTTTTAATAAATAGGTGGCGAGGCTGGGGATCGAACCTTAGACCTCCGGCATGACAGTCCATCGCACTAACCATCACGCCACGGCTACTACATTCTTTAGCTCCTCCTTTTTTAATAAAAGGTAAAAAAACGACTTTTTAAAGACTTTTAGTAAATATTTTACTGCTTTACAAATATTGATTGCATCCAGGACTTAATTTATAAATTTTAAAGCCGTGTGCGAATCGAGTTGAAATCGCGTTAAGTTTTATTCAAAGATTAATTTTTGACACTAGTGTGGTGAATCTGTAAGTAGAAATATCAAAATTTAATCTCGGACAAAATTTAATCGAAATTTTAAACGAATTCGCACACGGCCCAGAGACCATTGAACCGATTTCTTGCACCGAATGATCAAAGTCGTAAACATTGTGAAATCGTTATCAAAATGGAAAAGAAAAGAACAATTTCTGTCAACTTTTTCACAGTTTGTATTAGTTTGATTAATGAGACACCCTGTATGTATGTACGTATAGGATCTATTAGGAAAGTTTTGAATTTAAAAAAAAAAATGAACTCGAGACTTCAATCAAAAATCATTAAGATGATTTCAAAGTGGGTCCGGCATTTCCGTCTGTATATCTTAACCTACTTACAAAATTAATTTTTCAAAAACTATTCTTTGAAACAATTTGAATAAAAAATAAAATAAAAAACGGATTTTCAGCTTTAAACAAAAAGTATAGCGGCGTGGCATTGTAAGTGTTGCCGTTGTTTTTTATGATCTCTTTTCTATTTTTAGGTGGTAAACGAGGAAAAAGACAAAACAAAACAATTTTTTTCTTCTCTTCACTCAGCCTATACGCTTTAGCTTTTTGTCACACCGTTTGCGAATCAACCTAAGTATTTTTGTGCATTTTCCATTTGTATAGTATAGAAAACTAAAAACCTTAACTCTACCGATTGAATTATTTCGCAAACCGTTATTTTTATGAAGAAAAGTGTCATAATCTTTTTTGTAGTAAATTTTCTAGGCTACAAATTCGTCATCAACAATTTTTCTGTACAAGGCACCGTTCGGGATATATTCCTGAAAAAAACATTTAAGGGTGCCTTTAACCCCCCATAAAATTGTTAGCAGGTGACTATATAAGTTGACTTCATAATAGCTACACACTTTTTGCAAATCATCGTGTAAACGGATTTTCAGTTTGTTGGGTTCAATTGCAACCATCCTACTTGAATTTGTAAATCCCTAGAGTACAATTATTGTTAGTCATCCCTTGAGCCCATGTGTCGTGTAGGTACTTTATTTTTATTTTTTTATTTGAGAAGTTATTGAAATTGTTGTTTTTTTTTTTTTTTAATTTGATCACATCACTCACAATCATATTTAATTATATCATAACCTCATTTTCCCAAACAAATAAAAAACTATTTCCTGGTCTTCTATACCACAATCCTTTTCTTTTATTATTAAAAAAAAAAAAAGGTTGCATTGGTAAATAATTGGAAAATTACACGGTAAAACGGGGTGTTTCCTTCAAATCAATCGATAACGATCAGAAAAGATAATGACGGGACGGACGTTCTATTGAATTAAATGAACAAACAAACATGGGAATAAATAAAAGTAACAAAAACAAAAAAAAAAAAAAAAAAAAACAACGAACTCTTTTTGTAACCTTTTATACAATTTAACCATACTTTTAATAAATTTTTGAATGTATACTGAGAGTTGCAGGTGCTCCAGAAACTATATCTTTTTCCCATTTTAATGCAATTATTGCTCTTATGCGAGGTAAACGGAACGTATACGGACGGATGGATGGAATCCCAGGTCTTGAACAAACAAGGTGTTGAAATGATGATTGAAACGTTTTAAAATAATTGACGAGCATAAAATGAGAGGGGGCGGTGTTGCTACTGTCCTACTATGGTATTCACATTATTTTTTTTTTAGCAGGTATATCGCAATTAATAATTCATCTAGATTTGAATGAAATTTCTTTTTTTTTTGTTTATACGAGTAACATGTCTGTTCTCTGTTAAATAAAAAAGATATATAAAGGTTAAGGTAAAGGCATTCATACCAAATTTTATATGGCATCACGGATGATTTTGTTTCTCGCCGATATAATTGAGTAGGTATGAGGTTTTTTCGACACTTCGACAGAAAAATTGTTGTATGTAATTATACAAAACGTGTTACATGTTTATATTTTTGATTGAAGTGCATTTTGAGTGATATGAAATCGCAGTGTAGGTAAGGTATATAGGCGTAACCTCACTTACGTGTGTCGAAAGGGTTAAAGTATATTTCATAATTTGTTTTGCTTACCTGTGATGTTGGCGGATTTGATTGTGAGAGATGACTTCCTAAGTGATATGCTGCTGGCCCTGGTGCGAAATATCCAGGTGTTATGCCTTTGAATAGAAAACAAAACATTTTTTCTTTGATTAAAAAAAGTGTTGAGAGTTTTTGTTATACATTTTTAAATTTAATTTTTTCCTTGATGAAAGATGGACCCACATAATATTATGAACTAAAACTAGGTTATATACCCATTGCAATTATAAACTTTTTTTTTTCTAGACTTATTTACATATTGACAGTAAACAATATCCTGAGACCAATAGATGAGGGGAAGAAAAAACCATCAGTCAATCCTGAAAAGAATTATCTTCACCAACAACTTTTGAGCAACATCAAAATGGGACAAAGTAGAAGTAGAAGCGATCGTCAGTTATTTCGAAGCAAAACTTTATACACTCAACCATCACCTTACATCCAGCTTTGCTAGACGAATTTGAAACAATTCATTCTGCAGACTCTGCAGGGCTGCAGCCAAATAAAGAAACTGTAATGCTCGATGAGAGAGTAATTTAACAAATGACGCGTTATCATTAGATATCCTATACAACTATGAAATTTGAATATGAGATACCTAGCAGATATATAGTTTGTCCGCGGTAATCTTAGAAAGTATTCAACTGATTTACTTGAAACGAATTTTATAATATTTCTTATTCTTTTAAAAATGTGATAGGATATTTTTTGTTCGTTGTATATGTTTGTTCAAAAAGATAATTAACTTTTAAAAAAATTTCGTAAATTTTTTTGTCGAGGTTGACCAACGTATTCAATTATGCTTTTAAACCTGCTTGATATTTTAGAAAAATGAGATTTTTTGTATAAAGCCAATAGTTTTATACAAATCTTAAGCCTTAAATCATTTCTTAACTGTACTTACAAGCTGAGAAATAAATTAATGAACAAATTATAAATTTATCAACTTTTTGTATTTTTGCATTATGTTTATGAATTCGATTCAATCAGTGAATGTGTAGTGTGTTGCTGCTTTGTTCCGTTTCATTATCGTTCCGGCGTTTGTGCATTTTCTTTTGTTTGTTTGCATTGGAATCTCTGTCGAGTGTCGACTTAATTGTTCGCTCTTCCACTTAATTGTTGAGCGTTTTACTTGCGTGCGTTGAATATGAGTTGGATCTACATAAAAGAAGGGCAATTATTGGAATCGTAAAAAAAATCAAGCGCGAGATGACAAACATACATTTTGGTGATTGAGAACATTGCCAAGTAAGAGAAGAGATTGTCTAAATTTTGATAATTTTTTCAATACTTTAAATATTAAATGAACAATAATAATAAACCATTAAAAACTATAAAATCAACATTAAATATCTATTTTAGTTTTTAAAATTTTATAGGGCAATTAAAGTAGACCTGAAGAAGTACGTAATCACGTACGTGTATTTTACAAGAAATAATTTCAAAAAAGGCGTAGCCCGTGGCGTAATGGTTAGTGCGATGGACTGGCCAGAGGTCTGGGTTCAATACCAGCCGCTTCCGCCTTAAGTTTTTTTCCGGGCTACTGCCTCTTGCAAGGAAGTGACAAATCCTCCAAAAGTATCTCTTGTCATAGAAAAGTGCCGCTCACCTTAGCCGTTCGAATTCTGCAATAAACTGTAGGTCCCATCCAATCCTACAGTACGCACACAGGATGGTTAAGAGTTGTAAGTCTCTAGGCCATCCCATATAGTTCTTCATGAGCTGTTGTGCCACTACATTTTTTTTTGTTCTATTATTATTTTTACCTAGCAAATTTCATGGAATTGCCCAAGCTGCACAAAAGTCAGCTGGACTAGATGGATTTCCCAACTTTATTCTAAAACGGAACAGGCACTAATGATCTTTATTAAAATAATATAAAACAACTGCAACAACAACAGAAGTGGAAAATCACCAAGGTGAATCCGAAGAATCCAACCTTATGAAATTACACTAATTGAAAGATTTTTGGTGCTTGTGAATGAATACATACATATATGTTTTAAATAGAAAACCGCTTATATTGGATAAAAAAACGTTTAACCTCAAATTCCAATAATACATTCCTTATGAAAACTCATTTTCTGCCAACTGATTTTCTAATTAATGCCAAATTTTATAGTTTATTCATGTTTCCAAGATTGACATTCACGTAGCGTGAAATATTTTAGTCCCACAATCACAATACCAAAAAGTCAAATTTGTCAACAACTCCCTTCATGGGTTCCATCAGCATATGTAGCCACATATCCTTTTTGAATTCCCCAGTCATATGAAAATATCTTAACCAACCTTACATAGTAACTTCAACGAAACATAACGAATATCCACAACAACGGAACCATATTATTTCCTAAAGACGAATTGTTTTATGTCACGATACAAAAGACTCAAGGAAACAAACTACATATATAAAAGTGCACCCAACCAATGTCTAACTAGTTTTCTCTTCCCTAACCTAACTTCTTGTAAAAGTGTATAGATATTCCTTATGGAGGATACCGGGTCTCTTCTAAGCCGGGTCTATAATTTATAGAAGAAAACCCATTTGGAGCGAGGACTAAAATTACCATTCGTCATATTTTTCTGTCTCTCCATAATACTGGAAGCAGAATCAACACAACAAACAACAACAACAAAAGTAACATGAAAAAACAAAAACTATACAATAACTCCTGGGGTACAGTTGATGTGTGTTGTATAATATTTACATGGTCCTGCATAAGTATACAGTTAGTTGTCTCTTGACGATATCTTTATATTCTACAAGGACTTGATAATGTAAAACTGAAAATCCTTTCCATTTGCATAATTGCGTACAGTTGCGGAAAATAAGGATATCTTATGAGAACTATAATATACTAGCCGATAAAACCCGGCGTTGCCCGGGTCTTCTTTAGTAAAACCTTTGACAACCAAATATCGACCAAAAAGATGATTTAAAATCAGCACTCGAAAAATGTTCAGCTTAAAGAGCGCTACACACCATCCATGTTACTTGTCAGGTAGCATTGACGTTTTTTTTGTCAGGTAACATTGAAAATAAGCCTCCACACGTATCAATGAACATTGACAATTATTTTCCTAAAATTATGTGTGTGGGTTGTGTGGGCTTGCATTTGAATAAAAATGTAATGCACCTAATTATGTACCTACCTGCCTGCCTATAGTGTAATTTTGAGACAACTTTGAAAATCAGACTATTTGTATGTTATGTTATACCTACCTCCCATTACCCTCTAAGGAACGAACGACCGTGAATTTTGTTAGTAACCACTTGACAAAGAAATTAATAATTTATCAATGAAAAGATACATTTTTTCTTCTTCTCTACCATATACCTACCATATTCTTAAAACGAAGCATTTTTTCCCAGCAAGGGTTATTGCCGTCTATGAAGAATAATTCCGTGCCAAAAAACCGGAATACATTTTTTACCACCCCACCAACCACTTATCAACATCAAAAAAATTTTACCACTTGTACTACCTAAATAAAGTAGGTACCTACCTATTAAAATAAAAATACATATTTAGGTAGGTAGATATTACCTAAAAAAAAAAATTTTGAGCCGATTCTGGAAACCAGATCCCTCCTTGCGCACGTTCTTGTCTTCTTGTGTTCCCACATTACATTTAATCTTCGTTTAAAATCTCGAACCTTGAAAATCCGATGATTAGAACTCAAGGTGTAAATTTTGCTGATTTGAATGTAATAAGCACCCCCACATCACCTTTGCTTACCTACGCCCTTGACTGTGTAGTTACTCAACAAAATGAATTAGAAAAACAAATGTATTAGTGATTCAAGTGTCCCCTTACCCCTCCTTGCGCACACATTGGCCTCTAAATAGGTTCGTTTCCATTCAACTTCACCAATACCCACCGCCAAACCAACTAATTTCTGTCTTACCTTAAAATCCAACAATTAGAACTCACGTTGTAAATTTAGTCGATTTTCATGTAATAAGCATCCCCCTATCCTATTTACGTGCGTCCTTGATTGTGTAATTACTCAGAAAAAAAAATGAAAATAATTTGTATAAGGGGTGCAAATGCCCCCTTACCCCTCCTTGTTCACGCCTTTGCCTCTAAATAAGTTCGATTCTATTCACCATCACCAACCACCCACCGCTAATAAACCAACATTTTTTTTCTGCTGCAAATACCTATTATACCTACCTACTCATACCTATACCTACTCCAATCATTTCTTACTACACTATAGAGAATACCTACCGACTGTTTATGTTTTGTTTTGTTTTACCATACCTTCCTATACACCAAAATATCACCACGATTCGTCGACGGCGAAACGCGAAAACAGTCAACTCTACTCACTATCTCGCTCCCACCTACCAAGGCACATTGCACATGGTTTGATTTGTTTTTTTTTTTATTTCTTGACGATGAAGAATAATTCACTGCCAAAAAACCTGCATACATATTTTTACCACCCCACCATCACTTATTCTCATGAAAAAATTTGTACCTAACCTAAATAAAGTATTAAAAAACCAACCACCCACCGCCAAACCAACCAATTTCAGTCTTACCTTAAAATCCAAAAATTGAACTCAAGTTGTGAATTAACTAAGCCGATTTACATGTAATATAAGCATCCCCCATCCTATTTACGTGCGCTCTTGAGATCGTTTAATTTACTCAGAAAAAAAATTAAAAATAATTTTTATTAGGGGTGCATTAAATGCCCATTACCCCTCCTTGTGCACGCCCTTGCCTATAGTTCGTTTCCATTTACCATATCCAGCAAACACTCACCACCAAACCAAACAATTTCAGTAGTAAACATTTATTTTTGCTGCAAATATTATACCTACCTCTCACATACCACTATTTCTTACTAAAGAGAAAATCCCTACCGTTGATGTTTTTTTTTTTTTTTTATTTGAACTTTTCCCTATTACACAAAAACATCAACACAATTCGTCGCCGGTGAAAACAAAACTCACTTCTCGCTCCCACCTACCAAGGCACATTATACTGCGCATGGCTTGAATCGTTTTTTTTTTTTTCGATGAAGATTTTTTACTACCCACCACTTAATTTTCACCAAAAATGTTCCCTAAAAATAAAAAAAGAAAAAAAACAAAAATACTACCCTACCTAAAAAAAAAAAAACTCTTTTTTTGAGCCGATTCCAGGAATCAGCCCACCAAAAATATGGAATTTGACGATTTATCGTCAAATCCACATGCCACAAAAGGCAATTTTCCATGGCAAAACAACTCCTCCTTATAAATAATTGAGCTTGAAGTAAATGTGAGTTGAAAATCTATAAAGCAGTATTTTGCAAGGAAAATACCTACATGCTTGATTTTAGAAAATTTCCATACGATTTTTTTTGTGGTAAGTTTTTAATTTGTTTATTATTCGGTATTTAACAAAAATTTTCTTTTCTGCTGTATCCTATAGCATACCAGATAAGTGAAATTTGTATTATATCTATTTTTTAAAAGAGTTTTTTTGTTTGTTTGTGAGTTTAGTGCATACATTCAGCCAGACTGACAACGAAAAAAAGTTACTCTTTTATATAATAGTATAGATGAATAAAATTTTGCTAACAGCACAGCACATACTATAACACCCACCTGCCCGTAGCGCCTCCACTGGCACTGATGGATATGGCATTGGATATGGATAACCGTCACGACGCAGTGCCTTTGGCTTTCGTCTGGGGCGATATTTGTAATCAGGATGCTCCTTCATATGCATAGCTCTGTTAATTAAAAATTTATAATTCTATTTATTAATAAACATTAATTGTATAGTGTGGTGGCGGTATGATGTGAAGGAAATTGATATTAAGATGGAAAAATTATTGAGAGCTGTGAAGGAATCTTACCGAAGTCGTTTGGCTTCGTCTATGAAAGGTCGTTTTTCATCCTCCGTTAGCAGCTTCCATTCGGCTCCTATATAGAAAATAAAATTATTATAAAAGAATAAATATTTTTATATAATAAAAACAAATATTATTTGTGGGATTAAATATTTTAATAATTATCGAAGAGTCATTGTTGGTCCATGTGTTGACGTTAAAGGGGTTTTGACCTCCCCTTAAAATAATTTAGACAGGAAAATAGGTATGAATTTGAAATAAAATTTGTGGTTTGAAAGCTATAGTTTTCAGTACGAGCGAAAACCGGTAAAACTCATAAAACAAAAGTCGGGGTATTTTGATTAAAATTAGTTTTAACACAATTTTTTAATTTTGTTTTTTTCAAAATTTTGAGTTCGAAAAATAATGTCAGTATGTCAAAAACTATATTCACGAACAATTAAAATTAAAAGGATTATAAAAGAATTTTTGGCTTTAGAAAACAGTATTACAGTGAAAGCTCCTATTGCGGACAGCTCCCTTAAGCGGACAATCCCCTTAGGCGGACAAATTCTCACGACCGTTGATCTTGGATCTAAATGCCATACATTTTACGATCCCTTAAGCGGACACTTCCGTACCCAGATGCGGACAAGAATATTAGCAGAGTGATCTTTTAAAATTTAATTCCCTTAGGGCAACTTGCACAGAAGTTTTTTTGACATCAGTAACTCGTGATTTATAAATAATTAAAGCTATCTGACTGATTTGAATCAAATCATGTTGTAGCAAAATATTTTTTCTCTATTTTAAGTTTAAAAAGTTATCTTCTCCTCGTTCTCTGGATTAATATTTAAACTCTGAATAGCTCCCACTTCAAATTTTAGAATTTCTTACGAGAAAACAAGTCAAAGCATTAGAGTTTGTTTATTTTTTAATGTGTTTTGTGTTTGTTTTGTTGGTGATTCTGAAAAAATGTTCTTATCCGCTTGTTATATGCATTTCCCTTCGTGCAATTTAAAAACGAGAAGTTTTTATTTATTTATGTATTTAAACTGGGATAGTTATCCTCAGTTTTATATATTTATTCATTCGTTCTGTGCAAGTGGCCCTTAGGCGGACAAAAATTTGTTTTTAGTATATGTAAAGGGAATGCCCATTTTACTATGGAGCTTAGCTAAGATTGTACACGAATGAGTTTGGTATCAAATGAAAGGTGACGTTGAGCTTGTTTTGTGAGTGAAATATTTTTAAAATCGTCTATGGGAAAGTCGAGAATTTGAGCTTGACAACAAATAACTTATTAAAATATGAGAATATATTTTGATTATCGCGCATCTCAACATTCATACTACCTCAAGCATAGTGCAGTGCCTATATTAGAATCTTTTTTTTTTAACACTAACAGATATTTGCGAAGAGTGCTTAGTACAAGCGACATCTTGCAACCAACGATTTATAATAAGGAATTTATTTGATTCAGAAAACTTTATTTTATATGTAATTAAAGGTGACCAAATAAGCTTTTCACACGGTCAAAGACTGCATAAAAATAGTATGCTTCTCATGAAATTAAAGTTTAATATCTCAAAGTGTATAAAAGATAGAAAAATAATTTTAGTAGGTACTACGTTAAAGACAAGGAAAACACCTTTTTTTTATATCTTTTTCTATGTATATTTTTCTATGTCATTTATTTCTCACATTATAAACAATTATTTAGAAAAAAAGCTAAAAACTTTATTTGGTCATAGGCAACTTCAAGCTCAAATATCTCGACTTTTCCATGGACGACTTTGAAAATATTTTACTCATATAACAAACTTAATGTCATCTTTCGTTTGACATCAAACTCGTTCGTGTATACTCTTTGCCAGAAATGGGCAATTCCCTTTTCAATCGCATTTATTTCAAAACATCATATTTTGAGCTATGACAGTATTGTCTTAGCTCTAGGTATCATCTTTTAAAACACACTTCTTTTTGTATTTTTATTAATGTACATGTAGATTAAGCTCTGATAAGTTTCAGAACAAAATTTTGAATTGGGCGCCATTTTTCATAACTTGTAAAATTCTAAAAAAACAAATGAAAAATATTTTTATGATAAACTACCTGTAATTCTGTACCAATATACTAGAAAGGTTAATTATTTTCTCATATATCCCCAAAATACCTATAAAGCACAGCCTATTCGTTAGCAAAATTTAAATATTTTTTTTTTTTGTATATAAATCAATTGAAAATGACAGAAAAAAACTTTTTTTATTTATTATATTTTCACAAATTTCAACTAATGTCGAATTCCTTTTACCAAAAAAATTCGATTTTTTTTTTAAACAGAATCAAATTTTTTTCTTTTAATACAAGGGATTTGTCCAGAAAAGTCGTTTTTTTCTTTTGAGCAAATCGATTTTTTTCTTAAAAGGAATTTGGCATAAAATAGGGATCAAAACTAAGTTTTTTTATTCTTGATAAAACTTTAAAATTTATAACTTTTTTAGCAGTCGCTCTAAGCATTTTACTTCAAATCAAAAATCCCTTGAATTGAATTATGAGGCGTCAATAGGAGTTAAACTTACATGAGTATTTACATATGTATTTTATTACTGCAGATATGTTTGTATTTTTCCTTCGATTTATTTAAAAACCTAGATTGAATGGGCTACTTTATGTAATATGAATTATATCTCCCCGTCTTACGCAATTTTTTTTATTTACACACATTTTGCTTCTTATTGTTAGCAAGACAGTGAAAATATGAGAATTTCCTTTCACAAAAAAAAAAAAAAAACAAAACAAAACATTATTTTTTGTAACTTTTATTATTTGTATTTTGGCTTATAGCATTTTTGCGTTTGCCTTTCGGTTGTCCTTTGTTTGAATTTGGGTTGTGCTAGTTGCCCCATGAAATTTTGCTTTATATAGCCATTTTGTTATTCTCCATTGTCATTGTGTCTTTTTTCCCCCTAAAAAAGTAACCATCAGCATGCAACCACTTATAACTTGGAAGTTCTTTCCCCCCAAAATCTTTAATACAAAAATGTTTCAGTTTCTTCCATAATAACTGCGATGTAAATAATGAGAATTTAATTTGAAAATTTTCTATCATTTTGATATTCTCCGTAAAAGTTTTTTTGCGTACAAAATTTCTTCCTCTTACTCCTCCGTCGTCGGTCGGTCGTCACGTTAACGTATTCGATAGCTATGTATTGTATAAAGAATTATGTTATTATCACAGCCACAGACAAACTCACATCCTTTGCCATATTAAGGCAACCTGTAACAATATCAAATTGTTAAGTAGCTCAATTGCAGCCTGTTGAAAGGATATATGACTGTATATGGGAGAAGAAATTCGGGTGTGAGGATAATCGCACTCGTTGTTGAATTACAAAATCCTAAAAGGACGTCTTCTTCAACACTTGTCTTTCGTAAGCAGAAGCACATTATCTCAAAATGTTTGCATGATGTAAGGACACCTTGCTCTCTCCCCAGCAACTACTATACTAACATATCCTGTGTATTTACTTTGATCCTTGAGAGGTAGATTGCAGAGCAACGAGAAACCACACAAAAGCAAACAAACCGTTTTAAGGATTATAGTAGTTATGACAGGCGATATGTATGAAGGGCCAGGTGCCTCAGGATACTTGGGGGCGAACTTATTACTGTGTATAATGTGGTAGCTTTTGTATTGACTCATAACACCTTTCGATGTCAACGACTACGACGACGACGACGACGACGCCGACGGTATCCTTAGAGAACATTTATGTAGCTGGAATGAGTGAGTACCTATCTATGAAGTTCATAGACAAAATTATAAGTGGACATGTTGTGCCTGCACCTGGACGGTGAAGGCGGTTTATTGTTTACCTACGTACATATATGTATATTTATGTCTTAATACAATGGGAGACATCATAACTACTTATGCTTTGGCCACTTTGCCGACTGATTGTTTGAAATCGTTTCTTGTCAACTGTGCAAAGGATATTGGCCATTTGGACGTCATGTTTTCACAGCATATCGTCGTCGTAGTGGAGGACGACCTCAACCAAATTATAATTGGGCGCCATTTAAAAATTTAATATAACAATGTCAACTAAAAGGAAAATAAAAATTGTAAACAGTTAAATAAAAAAAAAAAAAAAAAAAGATAATAGATTGTCTATAATAATGGTTATTGACTCTTCTTATCTAATTTTTTTCACATGAATTCCTTATTTATTCTTAAATTTTTTTGGTAAAATATACGAGTAGATAAAAAAAAAATTTTTAAAGTATAGAATAGTATAATTATTCATAACTACATGCGTATATATTATCCACCCACTTCTCTGCCACTTCCTCAGCAATCTATAACCCATTTCATAACATAATCCAGCGGTTCGAGCGTGATCGAAGGAAAAACAACAAAACAGATATTATTTAGCATTTATTAAATAAGGTTTTGAAAGATTAATTTAATTCAAATTTTTTTAAATAATTAATGGGCTTGTGTTGGGCGCCATTTAAAGTTTTTTTTTTTTTTTTTTTTTGTGAACTGAAGCGAGATAAGAGACTAGAACTTTTAAGGGTTAAATAAAATTTTTAAACTAAAATCCACTAAATATAAAGAAAAGCTCATAAAGTAATAAAAAATAACAAATTAGGTAGACAAATGAAACAAATGAGTAGAAATTTAAATGTAAGTAATGATCGTCTAATAATAACTGGCATTTTGACACATGGATCGTGAAGAACAAGGGCTTAGTGACTTTCAACTCTCAACAACTCCTTTGTGTGCCTATGAATCGAAGGGTCCTTCATTTTACAGTCGAATTTGAACGATAGGGTTAAGAAGAACAGAATTCATTCATTGAACATTCAACCCGTGTTTAAATATAAAAATGGCAAGATATTCTTCCTGACTTCCAGACTCTCCCGGAATGCCTTCATCATTTCGGTGCCTTGATGGCTTTGATAAATGTAATGTATCAAAAATCATTTCCAAGATTTTCGCCGAGGTTTCTTTTAGCAAAATTTTATCCAACCTCAGTAATAATAATTTCTTTTATTGTAAAAATAGTTTTACAATTTATATAGTTGAAATGGATTCACCATCAGTTTTAAGAAAACTGTTTGACAAATCGATAGCTTGTTTAGTAGAAAACTATTTATGTACTTAAGTGCTGACACTATTAACTCATGGATATAAAAATAAAATTTATCGAAACCATTATTATGGTATTTTTTTATACAACAAACAAAATAAGCCTGTCTGGAATTGGGCGCCATTTTTAAATTTATTTAATAAATTAATTTTTGGAAAACTGTTACAAGGTGAACAAAAGATGAGAGAATAATGTTTATAAATTAAGATGAGTTAATTTCAGGAACGCGCGATTTAACCAGATAAATTTATCAGAAAGAAGATAAGTCCAATATGTACAAATTTCTACATCTATCATTTTTGAATGTAAGTTATACAAAACTCTTTTGAAGTAGCTATTGTATAACTTACCTATATTAAAAAATTGTCTTCTCGCTCTCACATAGAAGTTTCCTGCAGTGCAATTTATATAAGATTCCCTATATCCCAATGTACACACAGGTGACAATGCCATACATTCACATTTATCAATCCTTTTATCTCAACATATACAGTAGATATACACTTTCATAATGTTTTTCATTCATTGCAAGGAAATTTCTCATTATCTGCCTACATGGTTGCTTTTAAATTATGTCATCATTTATTTTATTGTGTCGTCATGTTTCCTTATGCTTTAGGATGATGTGTGCATAGGTATCTCTAACTATATATAGGTGTACTTGCCTTCATCACTTTTCCGAACTGAATTTTGTTGAATCTTCTTTTATTTTTGTTGATAGCATTGTCTTCAACAGAATGACTGAACATCATTCAACAATGTTCTGAAAAGCTTTTCATTTTGTATTATTTTGTGAAAATCCTTTTTTCTGTACGAAAATCCATCAACCACCCTTAGAACACCCACCACCACCATGCTCGCTCGTTCATTGTCGTTGTTACTGGTTACAAACGTCACATAATGACTACAGAGAAGACTCCTGCGAAGAAGGAGCACACTTCTATACGCCCATCCAGCCATACCAGCAAGCTTGCTGCCATCAGCTAAGAATCATCATAAGCAAGCAGCATCAGGAACAAGGACCAATGTTAGAGAATAAACCTGTTTCGTTCTAGTTTTTGTTGCTGTTAATCCTTGGGATTGTTCGACTTTGAACATCCTGTATTTTGTGTCTCTTTTTCACCTTTCTACTCCCGCCCATTTATGAATTGTGTATTTGTCCTTGTTGACAAGAGCAACAACGATGAAGAAAAAGAAGAAGAAGACACAAGAATGACACAACACAATGCCATCAACAATTCTCTTTCTCGCTCTCTTCTCTTGGATGAATTGTGAATGACTGACTGAATGGATTCAATGAATGCAAAGGATATGCGAATACAACAAACACGAGCACTCCTGTACCCTTTATCTATCGCACCCATTCCCGTTCCAAGCCCAACAGTGAGGGAGGTAAAGGTTGGTACAAATATAACAGAAAGCTCGACAAAAAGGATTATTCTTCATGTGACAATGCCAAGATGACAGTAGATGAACGAGATGTATAGACCCGCATATGTATAAGTTGGGTTGACAACAATTCGTCCTTTGTTCGCCGAACAGAGCAGGAGAGCACACACAATAAATATATAGACATTAAAACATATGTATAAAATAAGAGACTTGTATTATGTATAACTAACCTATATGTATACAAAATATCCTTCTCATAGATGGCGCTTTTAAGTTTTGTAAGGTTTTCATTTTTCTATTGCCAACAAGAAGAAGAAGAAAAAAAAAATCCATTTTACTATTTTATTAATGTTGTTCTTCAATGTATGTTTATGTCGTCCTTGTATTTATCGTCCTGTAGGAGCTGATGTTATACAATGTACTGCAAACAAAGGCATCACATTTGGTATGAGGAGAATGCAAGAAAGGAGAAATGGGTATGAGTTGTTGGTGCAATTCTTTCATTAATTTTCTCAAAACTCTTTACATCATCTAGCTATTCTTTGCAATCTCAGTCTCTGATGGTTAACAAAAAAAAAATTCTCTCGTGGGTTGAGTTTTCTTCTTCTTTATCATTATTTTTTTTCGAAAAAAAAAAAAACAAAAACAAAAAATAAAGGTAGAACTGAATGAGGTTTTTATAAAGAGAATGCATTGACAGGATCTTTTGTTATTTTGCTTTCATTAAAACGGAATTTATGCGAGTTTTAGTTTGTTTTTTTTTTTCTTCAATTTTATAATTTTAGTTTTTTATTCTCAATTCTATTTTAAAAGTTGTATGCTTAAAGTTGAATATTATTTGTATAAGCAGGATCAAGGATAGAAGACAAAGACTATTGTATCTTTAATTTTTCTTAAGTAAAACCACAATATATAGGAGGGTACGAAAGCTTTGAGTGCCTATTAGTTCTTTTTTGAAGAATGTAAAGCCCTATGGATATGCCATTGCAATAATAATCAAAGAAACTAAAAAGGTCTTCGTTCTCCTAGATGAGGAACTAAGTACTTTATTAATGTACCAAGGTACTATGGAAACGTTTTGAAAACAAATAAAAAAAAAAAAAAAAAACTTACGAAAATAATGAACCTACATTGGGCGCCATTTTATAAGACGTTCAGGAAGACGCTTTTATATATGCTTATTTATTTTCTTAGAAATTCTTTTGTCATGAAAAAGTGTGCTTCTCACCTTAGCTTTCAGATGCGGCAAAAAATTCGATATCCCCTCTCTTAGTCCCTACGACACTAATATCATTTCTATTGGATTTCTGGATACTTTCCCCTTTTTGATGCCTATTGAATATAAAAACATCGACTTTCCAGATTTATACACACATTGTACCAAAATGTCGCCACTTTTTTTTTACAAATGCTTGAATTATTTTATTTGACAAGTAAGTGTTCCTCGACTACTCCTTCATGAAATTGGGAACAGAAAAACATTCCGAAAGCATTACTTGGAACAGCCAATCGAAGGCTATTGGAGTAATTGGAGTTAAAAAGTAGTGCAAAAGGAGTATTCTGAACATCCAAGTGAAAACAACGTGAGTCACTAAGCCCTGGTACTACGTAAGCTGTTGCGGCGCTCCCAAATCTTGTAGAGCAATATTAAGAAAATGGTTCCACATTGGGCGCCATTTAACAATATTATTTAAAGCTTTGGATTAAAAGTCGTAGGGTAAATTTTAGTAATATTTTTATATATTTAGTGTATTCCAGCATCTCAAAAATAAGTTTAATGAATAAAAATTAAATAAATAAACATAATGTGTGACCTACTGTCATTAAGTATCCATTAGTATCCATTAAAAACCATTATTTTAATCAAATGTTAATAATAAAGAGAGTTTTACAGTTAAAAACAGTAGAAACAAAAACAAATTAAAAAAGATCCACATTGGGCGCCATTTAACAATACGATTTTAGGCTTATGGAATTGGTGTTTCGTCCCCGAAATCTCATTTTGGGCTTATTAGCTTACTAAAGAGGGCCTTTTTGATTCCTTAATTTTTTGACTGAGTAGGTATGTATATGTAAATGTGCCTACATAAATATAAGTACCTAGGTACCTAAAAATATAAATATTCAAATATAAATTTAAATTAATGTGTCATATTTTACATAATATACATTTAACATAAAAACAGAGAAAAGCAAGAAACCATAAGGGTCACACATAGGGCGCCATTTAATAAGTATATATAAAATTCGATTTTTTTATGTATATCAATATTAAATTTTAGTTGTTTTATAATTATGTAAATCAAGACAAAATCATTTGCACCATTAGCTACCCAGTTAAAGTTGATCATTATTATCCCCTCATTAAATCTTGGCACACTTTTAATTAAACAATATAGTCTATCAATTTCAACAAAGCTATCTTCATCAACATAAACATAATATAAACCCTTTTAATCGAAAACAAAACAAAATAAAACAACAAAAATCTCATCATCTATTGAAATAATAAACCTCGAAGTTAGGGCGTAAACAAACACCTGTCAATTGCACAGTGCACGAACCGAACTAATCAATTTCATTGTTCTCTCTAATAAATCCTCAATGGGATCTCTTCTATTTTCTAGAAATCCAAAATCCTTCAATATTTCCCCCTTTTTTGTTCCGCTCAATCTTCTTGCAAACGCCAAATCCAACAACATAAACCCTCTTTCATTCGATTCAAATCAAGATGAGATATCCTATCCTATTTATGTATACCTACCAACAAACACAAACAATAGGCCGCAGCACTCAATTATCGATAGATTGTTTTTCTTCTGCCCACTTTTGCCTCTTTCGCAAAATTAAGTAATCTTCCATTTTCATTTTTACAAAAAAAAAAAAAAAAAAAGAAAACAAACAAAAGCTCCATTCAAACTTTTTTCTTTTATCCAAATGTCAGTGTATTGACGGATTGATGCATTCTCGACTCGAGCTGTTGTTGGTGACGGATCAAGGCTTATAGAAGGCCTGAGTACACACAAAATGATTGTATTTGAATTTTTATGAAGGTAGACAAGTTCGATTGTTATTCTTAAAATTTAAAATTATTTGTTTTTTTTTCTCAAAAATAAAAGTATTAAAGTTGCACACCTATAGCTTATGTGAAGATTTTTTTTTAATTTACGATTTTTAAGAATATTTACAATGTGCCGTAAATAAACTAAAGCTAAACCTCAATAAAAAATGTCAGTGCTAGCTTCATGGATATAAAATAAGAAAAAGGGGCCCCTCATAGTACATATAGTAAGCACCGCAAACGCTGAGCTTATTCTGTTTCTCTATTAATCCGTCACTGGGATATTGTTGTCATTAAACAAAATCTGTTAATCACAAAAATACAAGTAAAAAAAAAAGCGAATAAAAATACCTTTTCCCATTCATCAATTTTTTTTTGCTTGTTTATTCGTCGCGTAAATGTTCATTCAAAATAAGAAACTCATTTGGGGAGGTGTGCAAACAATAGAGAAATATACACCAAACCAAAACAGCAAAAAAACAAAAACACAAAAAGGAAATGAATCCTCTTGCTTGGCAAAACAATGCTTTCATTATGTCGAACTTTGCACTTGACGATTCATTTGAGGCCATTGCCATATGCCAAATGTGATTTAGCATTGTGTTGCTGATGCCATGGCATGCGGCACAAGCTACGCGACGCGTAGACGTGCTACTATACCACTCTGCTGTGCCAGTGCCACTTCAATCTGCAACTGTCATTAATTACTGTCTATATGAGTCTCGAGAGCCCTTCAGTAAAGAAATAAAACTCTTAAAAAAAAGTTTTACCAATTAGGGAATGGAATTTAAAATTATTTTCTTAACAAAAACATACAAAAAAAGCGAAGAACATTTTTACTATTAGCCCTATTTAGAGGGTTGGTTCACATTAAATACAAAATAAGAAAAAAATTAAAACTTGTGATTTTTGTTAAAAAAAGGCAAGGGTAAGTTATGGAATCGTAAAAATTCTAGAAGATATGAATTTCGACGAATTAGGAAATCAAACTTGACATTTAGTTAGTATGTATTTGTAATATTGCAAAAATATATTGGCCCAGAAATTTTGTTTGTACTTTATACCTTTCTTTTTCAACCTCATGAAACTTAAAGGCTGGTTTCCAATGGCGCGTTGGCGTTAGAGACCCTAACGTATACGTTTACAAGCTTTACGAACGCGTCGACATGACAGACGACTTGAAGAGAACCTGAAAATCAAAATGAACCTACATAACTATAATTTCAAATTCATTTCAACAAACTATTTCATTATTTTTTAAACAAAATCGATTTTTTTCTTTCAATTAAAGGAATTCGTCCAGAAAAACCGCTTTTTTCTTCTAAATAAATCGATTTTTTTGTTGAAAGGAATTCGACCATTAGTTTAACTGTCAAAACGCACGCTGAAGTTGATTTTTTTCAACTTTAACGTTGAGGTAGCTTATGTTACGTTGGTTTGTGTACATGCTAATAGGTGCAAAATCGTAACATAATACCCAACGCGTCATTGTAAACAATTTGCTTAAATTGATATGTGTGAGCTTTCGCGTTGAAAGAAAAATCTGTCAAAGCGACGCCCAACGTGGCATTGGAAATCAGCCTTAACAAAACATAGGATAAGTTAATTAGACCAGTTTATACCAGTTCGTTACATTGAATTAGCTACATAATTTAATGTTTTTTCATTATAAATTTGATGCAAGGAAAATTTAGTTTAATCATTACCTAATATGTACACATTTTTATAAAATATATTCTAACTCATTCCAATGCCTATTTTGCCTGGTTTTAAATCATGAAAGTAAGTACATCCGACGCATGAATTTTTTATTTTTATTTTTATTTTCTTGACGAAAAAAAAATTCTAATTTAAATCCAATTGTGTGGTGTGGTGCGTGTCTGATCCTTTTTTTCTGACAGGATAATGCGACACATGAAAAGATGAGAGACACACGCGGTCGGTCGGTGGAATAAAAACAACACACGAGACACTCTGACACATGTATGTATTTCGGCTCATCCACCAAACATAAAGTATAATAGAAGTGCGTTATCGGAAGAGCCATGAGCCACAGAATTCATGTTTTTGTATGTATAAAGGAAATATCTGACAGACAACAGATTAAAATTCGATTTTATCAACGAAATCGTTGTAACAATTTAAATTTCGCTATTCATTGCAAGGATTTCGTATATACAAATACTAAACTGTTGGTTATAGCAAACAGTTTTATACAAGCAGTCGAGTGACAACGATATGACAATAATTGGCACCTTTTCATTTTGTAAATAAATCCTATTGGTTGTGGTGGGTTTGTTTTAACAATGTAGTGGCAACTGTCTGTCAGTTTAAGTTAAAGCTATGATACAAAGAAATAATGTGTCCGCCGCCGCCGCCGGCCGCCACCATGTGGGAATCACTTTAGGGAGAGATTCATTTAAATGATAAACAATTTCGGAAAAGGGAGTGACATTTTTGAGATTTTATTTGAATTTTGAAGCTTTTTCCTGTTAAATTATTGAATAAAGTATTGCTAATGCCATACACATAATTTTGAAGTTTGTTTTTAAATTTTGGCTATTTCCGGTTTTAGTTATGAACGACACTAAGGAAATTTTGATTAATTAACAGTTTATCAAAACTTAAAGTGGGTGTGCACTAACGCACTTCGTGTGAATTGAAATAAAACTAAAGCCTTAACTACATTGGCCACTTTTTGCAAAATTACAAAAGTAAAAATATTTTTTTTCCCGCTAGCGCAGTTGTTTTTGTGAAAAAGAATACACACAATTTTTTGTACACCAAAATTTAAGCTTTCTGCATCATTTTTAAAAGTTTTCCATCAGTGAGAAAACTATCCCAAAATGAGTTTGAAAATTTTAACTTTTATAATTTTTCACTTTTTTGGCCAATGTAGTTAAGGCTTTATGCTCGAAGTATGCCTACCGCAGGACGCATTCAGTATATATTTACCTTTATAAACAAAACTGTTAGGTACAAATTGGCATTTCTTTATTCTGCTTCTAAATTTGGCTCAGAATATTGTAACAAAAACAGGTAAAATTTTCTAAAATATAATCTACCCCGATTTTGGGCCCAAATTATACAGGGTGTCCCGGTAAGAATGGTCCAAACTTATTAAGGTGATAGGCCAAATTATGGCCTCTCAGAATCATAACGGTTTTCGAGTAACGGCTGTTTATTTTAAATTTGTACAAACCCTTAGTTTGAATGAGTTTTTTGTTCACCATGTCCATTAGAATTTTTTTCAGGATGCTCTTTCAAAGATTAAAGTAAAAACTTAATTTTGAACAATAACACTGAGTTTATCTAAGTAATATTAAAAATAAGGGCATATAAAATCAAAATTATTTTAATGCATTACCGGCCATTATTTTAGTGTAAAAATAAAAAATGAAAAAAAATCAATTATGGACGGACTGAACAAAAAACTCATTCAAAGTAGGGGTTTGTACAAATTTCAAACAAACATCCGTTACTCGAAAACCGTTATGATTTGATAAGAATCAGCTACTAAATTCTGAGTGGTTACGACCTCTCTTATCACCATATTTATTTTTGACCATCCCTACCGGGACACCCTGTATAAATGGGCTCTTTTCCAAAATGCTGAAATCAGCTGAATTTAAATAGGTATTTAAATAAAATTGAATACAAAGCTAGGTAAATGCGTCTTAAGTTTTAGAAGGAGCCAACAGGTTGAGCTGAAAATTAATTCAAATATGTATTCAAATTTTCTTCGTTTTTTTTTTATTTTTATTTTGTTTACAAAATGTAGGTACCTGCTTTTTTTGCCAAAAAATGTTAAGTACTTTTAAAAGAACAAATTGGGAATTTACTGAAAAAAAGAAAAATGAACCTAAATCTCGTGGTTTTGTGAAACCTAAAAAAAACCTAAAAATTCCAATAAATGGGTCTGATAATAAATTTCAGAAAAACCGTTATCCGTAGAAATAGGGAAAAGTTGAAGGGCGGGTAAAAAATTTTGTTCGTATACAGACGGTGCCGAGCCTGGAAATTATGCCGCCCAAGGCAAAAATTGTTATTTTGCGCCCCCAAAAAATATAAGTACTTAGAAGATAATGACAACATTTAACTTAGATAGGGTACTTTTAATACAATCAAAGGATTTATGAATTTCATGCAGAAATCTTTAGATATAATATCGTTGTTAATTGTTGCTGTCAATTCTGCTTCAAATTGTTCGCAGTCTTTTTACTCCCCCTTCTTTGAAATATCGCAAGGAAATCCGAAATTTAAGCTGAGAATTTAATACTGCGCACGGAGGAAAGATAGCGTACTATCGATATCGTACAAACAGAAATCAGCTATAAATATCAATTTTGTATCAATTGTTTTAAGGTAGTTTAGATTGATAACGGCTGCTACGTTAGGCTCTTCGAATTAGACACAATGAAATCCATTTGAATGTTAATTTTCGTAGCAATTTTAACAACGTTCTTGTGTAATCTTTTAAACAATGATTCCTTGGAATGGTTTATCTGAAAGTCCAAACAATTTAAAAAGTCCATTAATCCCGATTAAAACAATTTCGAAGCAACGAAGGTCTTTAAAGAATTTCGATCAAGATATCTTTGGTCTTTGGTGAGACTTAAAAGTGTGTAACACCATTTCTTAAGAAGAGTGATAGATAGTTGAAAAAAAAATTTTCTTTGCAAATAGCTAAACGATGTAAAATTTTGAACAAAATTAGTTTGAACACAATTTTTACAATAAAAAATAAAATAAATTTGATGGCACAACAGCTCATGAAGAACTAGGGCCTAGTGACTTACAACTCTCAACCATTCCTGTGTGCGTGTCTGCAGGAATGGAGGGGACCTACAGTTTATTGCCGAATCCGAACGGCTAACGAGCGGCACTTTTCTGTGACAGGAGATACTCTTGGAGGATTTGTCAATTCCTCGCAAGAGGCAGTAGCCGTTTTTCTTTTAAATAAATAGATGACGAGGCTGGGGATCGAACCTTAGACCTCCGGCATGACAGTCCATCGCACTAACCATCACGCCACGGCTACTACATTTTTTACAATATTTTCTAAAAATTTTCAGTTTGAAAATTTATTCTTCAAAAAATATTCTTTAAAATAATTTGAATTAAAAACAAAATAAAAGAATGGATTTCCAGCTTTAAAAATTGTATAGCTTGATATTTGTAAGTGATGCAGTTATTTTTTTAATAATTTCTTTTCTATTTCTAATAGATTTTTTTGGAAAATTAAAATTACCCCTCCCACCTAAAGAGGGTAAATAGACCCCCCTCCTATACGATTTTGTTCTTGTCTCGACTGAACCTACAGGCTTTAGCTTTTTGTCACACCGTATGCGAATCACCCGGTATATTTTTGTGCATTTTCCATTTATGTAGAAAACTAAAAACCTTAACCTTAGTTATTTCGAAAACCGTTGTTTTAATGAAGAAAAAATCTCTTGTGTAGGAAGTTTTCTAAACTAAAATTTAGTCCCCAACATTTGTTCTCGACAAGGGACCGTCAGGGTTCCCTAAAAAAAAAATAGTTTGGGGCGGGTCTTTCGCCTCCCATAAAATTGTTAGCGGCACTCCTTTCGGTGTGGACTTTTATATACATGTTTTATGTACCTGCTGAAAAATCCAATTTTGTAAAATTGTGAAAAACTTTTCCACCTTTATTATTTATATCAGATGAACACTTTTTAAAGAAAAAAAAAAGTTTAAAATAATACAAAAAAATAAAATTCTTTCAAAAATATCCTTTTTACCCATTATCCTAGCTCACATTATAACAAAAAGCTGAAACTGACAGCGAATATTATCCTGTCAATTCCTATAATGGATTTTCTCCATACAAAAGTTCTGTGTTTTTTTTTTTCTCTTCTTCAAAATTTTCATTCACACAATGAAATGTCAATCCTCAAGTCCTTTATACTTCTTCATGCCCGTCCAGTAAAGGACACATTGAAATATAATAAAATGGGAAAAAAAAAGAAAAATCGAATATTTCCCCCAATTTCATTGTATACCTATGTACCTTCTATATCAAAACACCCAGAGAAAGTCCTGCGAATGAAAAGTCTTCGTTGAACGAAACTCACTCCACATCAAAAAAAAAAAACCCCAAAGATGAAATCGTCCTTGCAGCACAATATACAACCAAAGAGAATAACTAAACTTTAAATTGAATTCAGATAAATGGCGGCAAGTGCAGGATAGCAGGATATATCTGAGGAATCTCGATTCTTCTCAAATCCCCGATGAAGGTGTGTATCTACTACTCGCTTATCGTCTTCCATCCGCCGCCGAGAGGTCTTTGTTCTGATTAGGAAATTAAATAATTTTAATCTGCCATTACAGGCCGCATCGTAATATACCTTCTTATATTTTTGGCCCACTGTATAGGGTAGGGTGTGATTTGATTAGATTCGGCTTCTGTAACTGCGGTGTGTTCGTCTTCATTGAGGCAGACAAGGCAACCAACCAACCAACCCACTCTGGTGGAAGATTCCAATAAGCGAGGTGAAACTATCTTTATTGTGACAGCCGAGCAATGTTCGAAATCTTTTAGCTTCAACTTGGCCCAAGATTCATGGAAAACACAATAAAGTCAGGGTTTGTTCGAAAAGTTTATTAGAGAATTGAATTCTTGCGACAACGACGGATTTGCTTGCTTTCAGGATGATGATGATGATGATAGACGACTGTTCTCTGGAGGGCGGGCGTAATGTTGTAACGAACGAAAGGATGAATATGATTTGGCGCACGTGGCGTCTAAATGTGATTGGAATTGAGTGAAGACACACGTCTTTGTCAGTCGTCATTGTCGAAAATTGGGGTGAAGTGCACCACGCAATGTGAAGATGAGTAGGCGACTTTTTTTCCCATCCCATACCTACATATACCCATCACAACATATCAACTATATTTGCGA
The DNA here is from genome assembly GCA_947049315.1 of Epistrophella euchroma. Classification (NCBI taxonomy): domain Eukaryota; kingdom Metazoa; phylum Arthropoda; class Insecta; order Diptera; family Syrphidae; genus Epistrophella; species Epistrophella euchroma. The sequence continues at coordinate 28,013,046 of OX346248.1, read as the reverse complement.
AGACGAAACGCGTGGTCTTTATAGAGGCTTAAGCCGAACAATGGCAACCCTTGCAAATAATTCTATTGTTGGCTTCTGGGAAGTTAAACGAATAGCAGATTAGTTCGTTTTGTTTTGTTGTTGTTAAAGTTTTTTTTTTTTTTGTATTGTTTGTATCCCAGCAACAGGGCACTAAATGTGTGCTAACGACTTAAAGTGATTTGAGTGAAGTGATGCAACATACGAGTATAACGAAGTTGACAAACATGTCAGTTTTAAGGATTCGGTGATTAAGTGACACGCAATGAGATGGCAAATTCCTATTACTACATATGGAAAAGTTCTGTTAAATGCGGAGATTTATGGAAGTTTTGGGGGAAAATGCAACATTTAACTTTTTTACAATGGCTCGAGAACAAACAATGATCATTTTACTCAACACATAATGACAAAGTTGATAAATTGGTGGAGTTTAAAAAAAAGTAATTAAAAAAAACCCTGCACTTAAAATGTTTACAAAATATTTTTCGTCTCGCATATCTGGCCTTCACTTGATATATACTAACGAAGCCCAGTCAGCGGACCCAAAATCATAAAATTAATGAAGTTTGGGTTAGTTTTTTAAATGGAAGGTGTGGCCCTGAGATTCAACATACTAAAAGTCCCCAGCCGAAGGCCGCGAACTTAAGCCAGGAGGGTGGTAGAGGGGGGTTAAAGGTCACCTTTTATAGTCTTACGTGAATATTTTGAAAACCAAGCGTACAAGAGGAAAAGTCTGCACTACAAAATTAAAGTATAAATTAAATTTCCTACAAAAATGTTTTATTCATTCACTAAAAGCAACACTAAGTGAGACACGGGGAGTAGAAATTTCAACAAATCTAAAAAATTGGTCAATATACATAGATCACAATATTTAGTGTTTATTGATCAATATACCTACCGCAGGAATAACCAAAAAAATAAGTACATTATATTTTATGTGTAAACAGGGTGATTCACCTAAGGTGTGACAATTAGAAGCTAGAGCGTGTAGATTGGGCCGAGATAAGAAAAAAAAAATTGTGTGGAAGGGGGGGGGGGTCTTTTTCCCTATTTGTTTTTTTTTAATGAGCAATTTTTCAGAAATTAATTTTTAAACTTATGTAAATTTTTGAAAAAAAATTAAAAATTTGTGTTAAAACTAATTTTGTTCAAAATTTTACGTTATTAAGTAATATTTTTAATTTATTATTTTCTTTTACTTCAGTACTTAATTACGTAAAATTTTAAAAGAAAATCAGTTTGAATTTTTGATTTTGAAAATTTATATTTTTTAAAATATTTCCTAAACCAGATTTATTTAAAAATAAAATAAAAGAAGAGATTTATGGCTTTACAAAACGGTATATCATAGAATTGTAAGTGTAACCGTTGTTTTTTGAAAATTTTTTCTCTTAAGTCAATTTTTTTTTAGAAAATTGCCCCTCCCGGCTAAAGGGGGGGAAATAGAGCCCCTTCCCATATGATTTTTTTTTATCTCGACGCAGCCTACACGCTTTAGCTTTTTGTCACACCTTAGGTGAATCATCCTGTACATATTCAAAATTATTCAATTGACGAATTGGGATAGAGAGTAGGGTTTTAAAGGAGGTGGCTGGTGAGGGAATATTTCCTAATTTAATTAATTTTTTTAATGTTTGCATTTATATAAAAATAATGTTTCTTCAAAAGTAAAAAGTAAACTGGGTGTTTCCAAGTTATGGATCATTTCTTAGTAAAATGATTTTCCGGCATGTTTGGGAAAGGGGGTTTATATTTCCCCCCATTTATAACGTTTTCTAAAGAATTGTAATTAAGTGGATAGATAATTATTTTAAAAATAACAGAAATACCTATAACAAAATACTAAAGCTTTTTTAAAATCCAAAACCATATTCTTTTATTTTATTGCTAAAACAAGTTTTTTAAGTTAACAGTTTTAAAAAAAAAAAATTGAATTTGAATTAAAAATGTTGATACTCAAATCTTCTTCTCAAAATATTTTACTTTAATTTATTTTTGAGATTTTTAATTACGGCCATATTGTTGGCTTTCTTCGAAACTAGTTTTGAGCAAAAACTAGTTCTATTCAGGTTTCGAGTTTTAATTTGTTCAATAATTTTTATTACTTTGACATCTAATTCAAAATATTCATACATAGTTTGACATCTAAATCAAATCAGTAATTTTTTTTGAGAACATAAAAACTCAAAACTCCAATAGAACTAGTTTTTTCAGTAAAACTAGCTTTGAAGAAAGTCAATAATATAGCCGTTAATCTTTTAATGAAGGCTCTAAAATTGAAAATTAACAGAGATAAACAGTTCAAAAACTATTGATATAATTATTACTTTACTTTAAACCTTTCTAACTCTAATTGCATCTTCAAGGATAAAGCCTTTAAAGAAAAATTTTACTGAAAATTTTTTATACAAATTTTATGGATTTTGAGTTTTCAAGATTTTGGGTTTTCGAGATTAGGAATTTCGGGATTCTAACCTCAACTATTTGTTGAAATTTTTACCAAAAAACCTATTTAAAAATATTACTTTATTGGGCAATAACCTACCCATTTTGTTCACTCTCCATTAAATTTAAATCGCCATTAAAAATAGCAAACTCACAATTTTTGTATAAAACTAAATAAAACTGTGAATAAATTAGGGCTTAAATGTCTAAAACTGTGAGCCAATTCTTTATTTTTCTTTGTTACTTAATCAGAATGTGGTGAATTACAATTTGTGTGTTTATGTACGAAATGAAGCTAAAGTATATTAAACCTTTAAATCCAAATCAAAACTTGAAAGCAATATTAAAAAAAATTCCTATGGATAGGCATGGTTATGCTGTAAGTTATGCATACTCTACTCACTCATGTTGAAAGTTTTTACTTTGATTTAAGCCCTTTTGGTATCTAAGAAGTATAAAACCTGGAAAAATATTCAACATGAGTATGCATTCCATTTGACTGCATTTTCAAATAAAAAATTTAAAACAAAACTTTTCTGTCTGAAGTTTCAGTAAAAAACAAAAAGAAAAAAAAAATTATGTGACTGATACTTCTGGTATATTTTTCTCTATGACGATGATGGTTTCCTCTTCGTTTATGATGATGCTCCAACCAATGGATTCATTCATTCATTCGAAGAAAAGGGTGCACATGAAACCAGTTCAACTGTCTAAACAGAGTCAACGTCGAAAGACACAAAAAACCAGGCTAACAATGCGTCCGCATTTAAAACAATACAAAAATTCCTGAAGCAATATTCTCTTTTATTTTTCTATTAATGGAATGAATACTTAGTTGAATAATTGAAATTTCAAAAACAAAAAAAATTAAAAAAAAATACAAATACCAAGAGGAGTTGTCGCCATACCTTTCATATCGGCCATGGAAATATTTCTAGGGTACAAGTCAAATCGAGAAGCCCTTTTACTTTAGACCCTGGATAGAATAAGTATACTTCTCGTTCTGTTGTACCATTCGACTTGGTCTCATTCTAACTTTCTCGGTTTGGCTGAAAGTTTGTTCTTTCTATTTTTTTTTTTAATTCTTTTGTTTCACTTCATTGTTCAGTGTTCTGTTCATTATTTAAATAAAAAAGAAAGAGTACAGAGTAGTAACAAAAGGGGTTGAAAGGATTAAGCGTGTTGGTGTCAAGGGGTTAAAACCTAGACGACGACGACGACGACGAAGACTTTTATTAATAGCTTTTAATTACGGAAAGTAATGTTTTTATAATTAATTACGAATGGATTGTTTGTTATGCGATTATAAATAAAATTGAAAAGAGTTGAAAAGTTCTCTATTCAAAAGGACATAGCCAGAATTTTAAGTGTTTTTTGAGGTAACCCGGGCCGTAACAATATTCAGAAGTGAAATGTAAACAGGGCACTTGAGAGTATTAAATAATAATAAACACACTTTTTTGTTTAAAGAAAAAAAAGACTAAAATAACACCTTGACTTTTTGGAAACACAAGAATTCCAAAAAATAGGCAATAGAAAACTTTTTAAAAAAAGTCTAAAATTCAGACTATGTAGATAGGAAATAGGTACCTCAAAATATAAATAAAATATTTATTTTTATTAAAAAGGCTTTACAATCTGTAGTAGGAATTTTTTCTTATTATTTATTTATCTTATATATATAATATACTGCTTTGTTAACTGAAAATGACGTATCTGACATTTTTCGATTTTTTAAGTTAAGGCCTAGTTTAAAATTTTTGGGATTAAATAACTAAGACTGTATCCCACTTTTTGAGCATTTAAACAATCGAAATACATCCTTTTTTTTCTATAAAAAAAAGTTTTACAAATATTAAAAAAATGGCAAAACTAACTCCTATAATCAGTAAATCTGTTTGGTTAATGATTACTGAAACTTCGTATGATTTCGTACGAACGTCGCACATTTTTTCACAAATTCCTGTTTGATAATTCTAGAAAGTTAAAATAAGAGAGCACAATGAGAGAGTAAGAAATTTACCCTCAATTGAAAAACTTGCAAATTTCTGGTATACACAAATTTCTGATTGCAAGGGGTTTAACAAATATTTCAAATCCACAACAACTGTCAGTACTGTCCTGTCAGTTAATTTTCATTCTTTAATTTTTTTTTTTTTAAACAACAAACTCTAACCTATCTCACATAAAAACTTAGTTTGACTTAAGATGGATATTCAAAATATATTTCATACCAATTATATTAAATGAACTGTAAAGCCTTCATACCTATACCTACTGATTTTTAAATCTATCATATATAAGGCAAGGGGCTCACTGAATTTTTGACGAAGTGGAGTGGTAAGGGAGTAGCGAGTGGCAGTGGAGTGGTGAACAAGTGAGCTGGCGATAGGGTGGCGGAGAAGTGATATGAAAGTAACCAGTTCTCGGTCTGTAAGTCAATAACCACAAGCATACTCGTATTTAGTACAAAAATCCACTTCTTCACCACTCACTTGCCACTTAAAAATTAAATATGTTCGGGATATGTGCCAGCAGACTGGCCCCACCTGCAAAATGTCATGCCACCGCCAATCCACTTTAATGAGCGCGTCTTCATTTAATTACAAAGGTTTTACCAATTGCAACTGCTACTTAGTCACCACGCCACTACCACTCCACTTCGTCACCACTTCAGTGAACGCCTTGCCTAATACTGATTAAAAAAAAGGACGTATACGCCACAGTTACTCTTCTAATGGGTATGTAATCCTATATATGTATGTATGTAAGTACTTAAGACAGGCAAAGATTAAGTAAGAGGATTTCTCAACCTCTCCCTCTCTTCGTGCAATCACTTGTAATATGTTGATTATATATAAGGTCCTAAGAAAATGTAAATATAAAGACTTATTATTTGTTATTTAAGATGGTATAATCTCCTACAAAAAACTAAATGTTAATAATATTCATTAATCTAAAAAAAACCAAACAAAAACTGCAGCTCATGAAGAACAATTATGGCCTAGTGACTTACAACTCTCAACCATTCCTGTGTGCGTGTCTGCAGGAATGGAGGGGACCTACAGTTAATTGCCGAACGCTTTTGGAGGTTTTGTCAATTCCTCGCAAGAGGCAGTAGCCGTTTTATTTTAAAAAAATTATTAGATGGCGAGGCTGGTAATCGAACCTAGACCCACGAAATATTTAATTGAATTTTTTGGAAAACGCAGATAATCCATCAAATTATATATATGGCAGTTATTTTTTTTTTCATTTTGATATCTGAAGCAAATCAAAATAAGGCCTTATATATTAGATAAATCTTTACAATAGACAAAACTAGTTACTATTATTTCCTTCAAGCAATTTTGACAATATTTTCTATCGATAAAAATACTTTGTTGATGGTTGCTTCGATGTCTCCCAACATTGAATGGCACTCTATTATCATGAAGGCACTTACCCAGCCTTCTACCCTGTCATGCTGATGATTCACTTAATGTTTACGCCTCACTTGAATCTATTCGATTTAAAAAAAACTGCACCTGTCTCACTATTTTTTGTAGTGCTCTAATGAAAAAGACGCTTGCTTTTCTCATAATTTTATTTTGTCTAACTTCAAGTATTAAGGGGTCGGTTATAGCGATCAGAAAAAACGCACCGGAAAAAAAACTCATTTTGATAATTTATCTAATGTTTTATCATAGGATTTGAAATATAAAAAGAATATAAATCGATGATAAATCATTTGAAATATTTATTTCATAAAAAAAATTTCTTTGGAGGAAATATTTGTCCTACAAAAAGCATTTTCTGATAGAAACTCGTTTTATGTACGGAATTTCCATTAGAAAAATTAATAAGTACTTTTCTTAGAGAAAGTATTTTCTCCAAACAAATATTTTTTAAGAAATAAATATTTTAAGTGGTTTTTCATCGATTTGAATTCTTTTTATATAAAAAATCGTATGATAAAACATTAAATTATCAAAAAGAATTTTTTTCTGATGCGTTTTTTCTGATCGCTATAACCGGCCCCTAAGATTGTTACTTTAAATACACCTCACGAATGTGGAAAGTTTTAAATTGTTTCCCTCCCATTTATTGTAATAATTCAAACTAACTTTAATCCTTATAAGGGTAGCTAAAACCCCTTTAATGTTTATAAATTATAATTATATAAAAAATAATTTGAGGTCTATTACAAACGGGCTCAATTTCAAACTTCTAATCTTTAATATGGAGATATTGGTATTTGCATAAATAAATAAATAACATAAAACAAACCAATACATACCTACATTATTAGATTTTTTTTTTTGTTTTTCAAAATTAATCCCATCAAATCTCCATCTTCTCTTTCTCAACACAATTGAATAATGATTTATTTTTCTATTTATTTAACACAAACATCAATTACGCCCTATTAGATTCGACCTAACATATCTAACCCGTCCTCAATCATCTAGATAATTCCTGTAAAACCTCACATTTCCAACGCCCATCGTGTGTCGTCGTCGAGTGAATTGAACACACAGCGCATCACCCCAACAAAAAATTCATCCGAATTCAATTGAGCCAGCCATCGTCCTATATCACTCACCCACGACCCACCCCCTAAGGTCAAATATTTAATCTTCTCTTACCCCTCTCTAAATAGAATGTAATTTTTGGAATAACATCAAGTGCATACTTGCACCCTTATAGCAGGGCATCAATTGTTCTGCAAACAATGAAATGAAATAAGAGAAGGGGACCCAACACAGACGCCTGGGGGGTTTCGCATTCATTGAATTTAATTGATCGGCATATGTTGGGATTTTGAACATTTTCATTCTTGAAAAAATATCTTTAGGTATCTGCGGGGATTTGAGTGATTTAATTGTCATGAGTTTAACACTATTTATATAATAACTCACCTAATCTTTTGGAAATCTCTGAATTGTGCATCTTGGGATTGTCCTGGGCGATTTTGCGTCTCTGCAAACGTGACCACACCATGAAGGCATTCATTGGGCGTTTTATGTGCTCCTCGGCTTGACGTTTCGTTGTGTTTTGGATCATCAAACTAAAAAATACATCACTAGAACAAAACAGTTTTGATATTGATTCGTTTGCTTTTGATTGTTATTGATTGATTGATTGATTGACTGAGTTATAGAAAAGATTCATACAAAAAACCGCATGTCTGAATGAATATAGAGAGGGACTTAATTTGTTAGCAAGCAGGACAAAATTATTTTAACTTGAACGCAATGCAAAAGCAAATATACAAAATGGCGGAACAATATATAACAATGTGTGTGTGTGTATTGGCGGTCTGACAAACTGCTATAGGATATGCTACTAGTTGATAATTACCTGGCACTACTTCCGCTATTCATGAGGCTCCCCATGTTTTGGTGCAAATTTGTCATCGGCGATGATTGCGAATTGTGGTGCGATGCCGTGGCATGGGGGTGATGATGGGGATGATGGTTGGAGTGCGGATGGTGATGTGAATGATTCACTTGGTGGGATGACGCGGAACCCTGATGATGGAGGGGATGATGGTGGGTGGTGGTGTGATGGTGCAGGGATGAGGACGAACTCGTTGGCGGCGTTATTGATAATGAGGCCACAGAGGAGGAGGGTGTCACCGATGAGGATGTCGAAGAGCAGGCGGCTGCTGCTGCAGCAGCTGATGCGTGCAGGTTAAGGGAATTCAGTGCCAGCTGATGGTTGTGATGGGAGCTGCTGTGATGATGCGAAGACAATTGACCAGTGGACGAGGATGACGACGATGCTGGACCCGACGAGAGGTGGTTTTGCAGTGATTGACCTGTAGAAATTGACAACGGATGAGCAAGCGATATCCCCGAGAGAGACAGTGATGGTATTCTGTCCATCATTTTGTTGAGTTATAAGGTGTGCTGAAAAGATACAAAAAAAATGCTCTCATTATGATGCACGCACACAAGATAGGGATATATGCAATAATTGATTTTAAGAGGAGGGCTTACAAACAATTACCAACAAGGACGTCGAAGCCAGTGTTTTGTGATAGATAGAGGGTAGATGAAAGTTATCAATTTTAATTACCTACTATTTATGGAATTTAAAACAAATGTTAGTTCAAGCATAGATAATCATACTGATATTTTTCTGTTAATTTCTCGAAATTCTTAACATATTACATAATTATTAATTGTAATATACCATTAAGTGATATTTTTCTTCTTCTAAATTAAGTTTTCTACCAAGTCTACCAAGCTTCAAAAGACGTGACGGTTTTTCAAAAAAAAAAAAAAATAAAATAAAAAAAAACAATAATATCTAAGTTTTCGGACCTGCAGAAATTGTCCCCTCAAAAAATGACGTAAGTGTTTTTTTCACATTTAACAAAACACGCCTTTTAAAGTTAAAAGTTTATTTTCTTATTGTTTTGTAAGCTTCGGGATTTCTTTTTTTGAATTTTATTAGCAATTGAATGGTTTAAAGCAGAAAGGGAGCCAAAATATGCGTTTTTATAAGATGTTATAAAAGCAGTTACGTCAGTTCGTAAAATGAGGGACAAAATATTAAAAAGACAACCAAAACTTTTTCAAAAAAATTAACTGTAACTTTTAAACAAATGACATTATCAAAAAATTTGCTCAAAATATTTTGTAGGAAATTAAATTTTCTACAAGTTTTGTATAGCAAACATCTTTACGTACGATGTATGTAGGTATGGCAAGTTTTGGATTCGTAAAACAAAGTGAACTCGAGATTTTGATCAAACTTGACATTACGATGATAGGGAAGACGAAAAAAGTGGGTCTCGCAATTCCGTCCGTCTGTATCTGTCTGTCTGTCTGTGGACTCGCCTACAGCCTAAACACATGGGCCGATTTTTTCATTTTCTTTTTAGGACCAAAAATAACGAGATCTGCCATATATAATTCTTTTAGCATTTTTCGAAAATCTTATTTTTCTCAAAAATGGCTCGACAGATTTTATAACAAAAAATCAATAAATTTTGTTAATTATATGCTACCTTTTTGTGAAAATTAAATTTCCAAAAAATGGTTTTAAATGGTACCTTACATAGAACCATTTGTTTCGTGTCTTTTTTTTGAAAATGAATGGACTGATTTTGATAATTTTTTTATGGAGAATCTTCTGAAAAATTTAAATAGTATTGTATACCAAAATTTTCTCAAAATTTTTTTTTGGATTTTTAAAAAAAGTTTCAATAATTTTTTTTGAAAACCAAATATTTCGAAAACGACTGGGTTGATTTTCATGAAACTTGGTAACAAGCAGTTTTTTAACATTATCTAAAATACTTTGAAAAAACATTTCTTTTATAGTCAAAATTAACGGTACTTTCCATATAAATGAAAAAAAAAAAAATTTTCGAAAACGATTCCTACGATCTTGATTAAAATTTTTCTAAATAAAAATGTTAGTATGGTCTACGATCTGCGAAAAGCAAAATTTACAGTAAGCTAGTATTAAGAGTACCTCTCATAGAACCATTTTCTTTATTTTGGACTATCTCATTATGACGTGTGTAATCGATTTAAATTAATTTTTTTTTTATAAAGAAGCTTCTCAAAAATTAAAATCATACTGCATATCAAAATTTTCAAAAACACAAATTTTGGATTCAAAAAAAAAATTCAATAATTGTGTATCAATTTTTTTTCTTAAAATTTTTTGCAAAATTTTATATATAAAAAATTAATAAAAAAAACCGCTCCTATGATTTAAATTTTTTTTTCTCAAAAACTAAGATTAGTTAAAGAAATCAGACAGTGCACTTGTTTTAGCTCTCAAAACAATTTAAGAAAATTTTTTTTAATAAATTTATTTCGATTTTTAATAATTTTTTAATTCAAGCTCTAAGTTACATGTATCATACTAGTTTAAACTTAAGGCTCTCATAAGAAAATTATTTACTTATAATACATCAATCTTTAAAATTCGAAGAAACTTTTACTACAAGACCAAGTTTGTGCTATTCAGTCGTGCGTTTTTTTGTTTTATGGATCAAAAATACGCAAATTACGTGCGAAAATCAAAATAAACATTAAAAACAAGATGGCGGCCAAACGACACCAGATGCAACTGTGAAAAATGTGGTTTTCAGCTTAAACTGAATTAGTTTTAATGGAATTAAAAGTATTTGAAGAGTATTTAAGTGCAACAAATTTAAGTACTACAGAAATAAGTACAAAATTTTCAATTCTTTTGTGGAATTATAACTACAAGTATAAGTACCGGTACCGGTACTTGGAAATTTTAAGTACGATTACCATGGAATTCTACTTGTACTTATAATTTTAAAATACAAGGTATTTGTACTTAACCTGTACTTAAGTCACAATGTATTTAATTATTTTGCAGCTCCGTTTGACCCCGTTCGATTTGTTCTTGTAGGGTTTTCTAAAGTCGCAGGTTTATATGCAAATAATGCACAAACCACAGCGGCTTTCAAAGCCAACATAGCCCATGCCATCGATTATATTCAGCCTGGTTTATGCACCAGATTCATGGAAAATTGAACATTTCGGATGCACGCCACCCAGAGAAGCCGCGGTGGACATTTGAACGATGTTGCATTCCATGCATAATGGTATTACTAAGCCCTTCGTTTGATGATATCTAACACACAATTTATTTAAATTTAAAGCTTTATAAACGACAATTATTGGAGAAAACATCCCTTAACTATGTGAAAGAAAAACAATTTACGTTACCGACATTTAAGGTTAAAATCATTAATACCTTTTAATAGCAGAGTCATATTGATCTTTAAAATTTCAATACTTTTTGTACACTTTTACATATTCACTGGCTTATTTATCAGCACTTTTGGTTTTTATTGTTCACTGATGAAAATTTGACTGAGCTAGTTATAAAATTTCCAATAAAACAGATATCTACCAAATGTTAACAATGGCATCATTATTGGCGAAGTCACAGAGAAATAGGTAAAATTTTTGATATCTAATAAACTCTTCCAGTGTTTGACTAGAAATTAATAGGAGCATAGAATATTAAAAAAAAAAAAATACAATGTAGTTAGTAACGTAAAATTTTCAAAAAAAACTAGTATTACCTTCTCTGTATTACCTTATTTTAGCAAGAACAGTGGATGTATAACAAACCCATCATTCAAATTTACACTTTAAAACCTGACATCCGCCAGAAAACATCTGTTGTTACATACATATGTAGGTATGCAGGTGCAGGCATATCTAATCCCAATTACATTAAGATTCATTCAGACCGCCAACATCGCTGAATACCCAAAACAGAATCAAAAACTCGAGGAACAAAATCTCATTACTTAATCAGGAATTACAAAATTAAATTCTTGCCTCGCTGGTGCATATCAACAACGATAATAATTTATTACACTTAAATGAAATACCCCGATGAAATATCCGTCCACCATTGATCATCACCCAATTAGTTGATCATCAGTTTAAACAAGTAACAACAACCAAAGAAAAAAGCGGTAACCCTAAAGCAATGCTCCATAGCCTGGTATATGGTTTGAACTGACATAAAGTCGTCTTAGCTCTTTCAACTGTGAGCTCCGTCTTATTGTTCTTAAAATTCTTGATCTCATCAGCTTTTGTGTGGTTTTCTATATACAGACAATACAGTATGCGGCGATGCAACGCGCAACAACCATATATTTTTCGCTGATTGTGATTTATTGACAGGAGAAGAATTCAAAAAATTTATAGAGTCCAGTGAGGTTTTCTTTGTTTGTATAGGTAAAACCTACTATAATCCGAGCATGATTAGATAGTATTTATGGCATATTTGTCTTTATAGATTAGAAATTTTGTTTTGAATACATTCAGCTTTGAATCGTCTTAAAGTGTCAACTGAAAAGGAATATATTTTCTCTTGTAATGGTATAAATATGACACGCACCTTTTGGTTATAAAGCAATTTATTAGGGTTTTCCGTATAGATTATTGAGAAAATACGAGTTTATCAATTAGTCAATTCTCTTTTAGTGAATTCTTTCTAAAATTTAAGCTCGGAGTTTATCATTCCACCTGTTTATTAAATTATTTGGATTTGTTTCTGTTTCTGTTTCAGTTTTTTTTTTTTTTTTTTTTTTTTATTTATTTAAGACACCTTGAACTTGCATTTAGAATTTGAAGTTGAATTGAAATCCGTTGATTATCTAATAAAAGGTTCCTAAAGTAAAAGGATTTATTAATGTCAAAATAAATTTGTTTCAAATATTGTACCAAAACCAAAAAATCAATAGGTAATTTAAAATTTTAGCAATCTGAGTCTCTAACTACAAAAAAAACATCGACTAAATTTGACTTCATTCTCATCTTTTTTTTCAAATTCCAAACAGATCCCGATCGATTGTTACCGTCAAAGCGCAACAGCTTCGAACAACCGAACATTTTGTTCGACTACCTTCTACCACCACTGATTGTGCCATAAATTTTCATAATCCACTTCTGAATTCCATTCCCTTAATCATAAAAATTGATATTTTCAAGAAGGCTCATACAAGGGGGGGCTTTCAAAAAAATAAAATAAAAGAAACAACTCCGACTATTTTGTTTCGGTTTGAAAGGAAAAAAATGGCCATTTAACCACAGTGAATTCCCCATAACACCATCAAGCTACACTTGTATATTTTTATACACTTCACCCGTACACCACACATATCACAGAGTCAGCAACCGCCAGAGCCACCATCGCGAAGCCCATCAGCAGGTCCAGCATCATAAGAGTGGACAAAAATGGAAGCACTTGGTTTTATTTCATTCACAGTATATACTGTTTCCATTGTTCGTCGGAAGAAGAATGACAAAACATCCGTGCAGAGAGAGAGGCTACGCCAAAGCAATATACACAAAAAACTCAAAAGAAATATTATCACGCGACCAATTCAGAAACAGCAGGACATTTTTCTCGGACCACGAATACGTTACGTATAGTCAGTCGTCCAGTCCAGAACTCCATCTGCACAGAGAACAGATATTCAGCAGCTTCATATCAGCACCCACCGACCGCAATGAAGCCCCTTTCGGATGTTTGTTTGTTGTATTTTTGGTTACCAATGCCAATGTGCGCTGTTCTCGCTCAGTTAACTTAGCAGCAACAGCAGCAGCAGCAACTATGAAAGAGTGTGAGAGAGACGATTTGTGACAAACGAACAAATGGGAAAATTGCCAATTTTTATTTTGCTTCCATTTTTTTTTAATGGAAACTTCATTCAATAAGGATTAAGCCAGTGGTTGCTGGTTAGTCTACATACATGTTTTCATGAGTTTCAATATTTTAACCACATGTATCATCGCCTTGGATGCGGTTTATCCAGGAGAGGTTCAGGGGTTAATAATGTTGAAAAAAAAAATCCCCACAGTATCGTGGTAGTGGAGTGGATTTAGGGCGAAATAAAACAAAATCGTTAGGTTTGGTGATTCCTGTGCTGATGTAATACACTATACACCACCTGGGAGAAATATAGGCACTTTTGAAAATAAAAACAGTCTATTATGTTGTAAAGTTTAGTCTTAAGTGCCACACTAGAGCTGCACAAAATCAAGTACTTGGTAATGCAGCCAGAAAATTCGCAGTTAATCAAATTTACATTGAAGGTTTGAATGAAACAACAATAAAATGAGTGAGCTACCACCAAGTTTTATAGGCTGGCAAGTTATAGCCATTCAGTCTGATGATCGGCTTCGCGACCGTGAAATAGCTATAACTTCAGTTCAGCCTATAAAACTTTCAATATTAATATGATGGTGCGAAAGCTTTGCAGCCTACACTGTGCGTGTGTCATCACACAAAAACCTTTTCAGTTAACTTTAGAATTGAATGCAAGTACTTAACTACAAAATAAACACACAACACACTAGCTACTTGATAAAAAGTTAATTAACTGGCAGATCCTACTTTGTTTTAGTCTTTAAGTCAATTGAAAATCCTCATTACTTCTTAGTTTTCAGTTTAAGTCAGTAAGTCCTTTAACTGCAGTCAATTAACTTAACTTATTTTAAGTCTTCCACTAAAATACCAAAATCATATACCAAAAAGAAAACATCATTGTACTATTTTAGTCGAAAGACTACAAATAAGTTAACGAGCATCCGAACAGTAAAGGTGAACACTGTTCCGATGCTCCAGCTTGTGCTTGAGGTTGCAGATACTTAGATTGTGGTTTCCCACGTTATCAGGCGGTTTTCGTATGTCTGGAGAGAGTGATTATGATCACAGCTATTTGCAGCTATTTCCAGTCGTTATAGATAGATATGAATAGCTTGTCACTTCAAAAAAAAAAAAAAACTTATCTTGAAAGGAGAACTTTTTAAATTTAATTCGTGTTTGCCCGAAAACTCAGTACCACGTCAAATTTTTTTTTTTAAATAGTGAAAATCAATTCAGAAAAAAGCTTTTTCAATCAACAAAAACCACCTTGACGTACGAAAATAAAAATTGTAGTAAAATTTGTTAAACACTCCATAAAATAAAAAAAAAGTGCGTATACGCCCGAGTGAAAGACATTTAAATAAATTTTATCTCTTTAATGGAGCATCTTTTTTATTAAATAAATCTCATTTATTTTTGTAGTTATGATTATTTACACATTTTTTATAATCATTGATGGCTTTAGCCTTCCAAAAGTCTTATTAATTTGTATTTTTTTTATTTATTCCAATTTTTTTTATTTGCGATATAAGTAGGTACTAAAGGCAAGTTATGAATTCGTGCAAAAAATCGAACTCGAGATAACAATCAAAATTGACATTACGAAGATAGAGTACACGAAAAAAGTGTGTCCCGCAATTTCGTCTGTATGTCTGTGTGTCGGTATGTATGTCTGTCTGTATGTATGTGTGTACTTTATGCTTTAATGCCAATTTAGCATTTTTTAGTGCATTTTTTAACTTAAAACCTTAAAAACTTTTTTCTTATGTAACCAAATGAAATATACACCATAAATTCAGTAAGAACCTCCTGAATTTAAAAATGTAGGTCCAAGACGTTTGACTTTCAGCCTTTTGCCCGCCAGACGCCATTTTAGCATTTTTCAACTAAAATGGCGTCTGGTTGGCATAAGGCTGAAAACAAAACGTCTTGGACCTACATTTTTATAATCAGGCGATTTTTTTCTGATTTTTTGGTGTATCGTTCATTTGGTTATACCTCAAAGGACAGAAGTTAATTTTCTGCAATCTTTGGAGCCGTCTGCCGGCGCAAAGGCTGAAACCAAAACGTCTGGGACCTACATATTTGTAATCAGGAGAATTATTCTGATGTTTTTATGTATCACTTATGTGGTTATATCTTAAACTTCCAAAGTTTATTTTTCACCCTCTTTTGGGGGCGTCTGACAAGGGGAAAGCTGAAAGAAAAACGTCTGGGACTTCACTATTTTTAATCAGTGCACAATCCTTTATTGTTTATATATAAATTCAAGTGGTTATACCTCCGACATCCATATCGGAAAAATTACCCTTTTTCGAACGCCCACCCCCACCCCCGGCTGAAAAAAAACCTGTCAGACGGTTTGATATAATAATGCGTATACCTACACATAAATGCACGCATATGAATTTTGGTTATACCTCACTGCCAAATACTGATGTGGGGATTTATTTTTTTTTTATGAAAATAGGTTTTTTACCGTGAATTCTAAACGGCTTTCTTTGGCATTTTGTTATTATATTCAGCCCTTTTCTGATAATCGTCGGGGGAATGATTATTCGAAAATCAACAAATCGGATTTTACTAAACTTTTGAAGGGAGCATAGTTTGCCATTTTCATAAACGAGCGAATCGATCAGCTTTATACAAAATTCTTATTTTTACATCGGCAATAAATTCGTTTGTCATATTAAGAAAACAATTTTTAATAAAAAAAATAATTTTAACTTTTTTATTTTTTTTTTCAAATAAATAAACAATTTTTGAATTTTATCTAAAACGTTCCTAAGACGACAAAGTCTTTACCAACACTGCTGGTAATTGACAATTGTCTTCTGCAAAAAATTTCAGGCAGGCAGCCAGTTTCTGTTAGAACCCTTGAAGAATTTAATTTCAGCTTCAAGAATCGCTGTAGCACAAGCTATCATTAAAATAGTTCGCTCATGAGCAAAGAAGATCTGAATGGCGTAGCGCCGCAGTTCCAATGACTCGTTTGTGTTAAAAAGAAAAATTAACTGATCAAATATAAATAAATAATTCACTAATGATTTTAGCTAGAAGGTTTTTTTGTTAAAAAAAATTTACAGATTTCACTCATTGAGTAACCATGGGGACATTGAAAATGACTTTATTTTGCTAGATAAACAAAACACATGACAATCTTTACAATCTTTACAAATTAATTAAAACACGTAATGAGCTGTTTCAGATACCATTATAGGTTCTGAAGTTTCTAGTATTTAATGTCACTTTCCATTTGACAAAAAATAAATCTTGTTAATTTTCTTTAACTAAACCCCATCATACTTTTCTATTGAAACAAAAAAATCGTTTCTTTTTTTTAAATCTGATATCGAAACTTATATAACTATTAGGATAAACAAAAATATGCCCTACTCGTAAAAACAGTTTTAAGCACTTAACAAGTAATTGTAATTATATGATTATATGCCCTAAAAATATACTCAAAATTGCTTGTTAAAATATATTCTATGTAGGAATGTATACCTATGTAATATATTTTTAAAAACTGCATTAAAAAGAACGACATAAATCTAAACGTCTATAAGGCTAGCATATATTAGCATAATCAATTGAAACCATAACTAGAATTTTGTGCTCTTTTTGTGCTATTTTCTTTTCTAATTTTAGTTTTTATTTCAATTGATTATGCTGGGCGGTTTAGAAGTTTTGCTACAAAAATCGGGACTGCCACACAATAATAGCACAAAAATAGTACAAAATTCTAGTTATGGTTTTAATTGATTATGCTAATGTGTATAGTATATGCTAGCTTTATAGACGTTAAATCTAAAAACAAAAAAAAAAAAATATGTAAGTAGTGTACAAGTGAGATTGTTGAACATAACGTTGCTTGAGCTAAAAGCCATTAAAACGTATTTGAAATCGGTATATTCATTTTTTTAGAATGGTTTAAATTCATCTACATGGGCTTATTTAAGACATTAATTATACCAAAAATAAAAAAAAAACTAAATTTACACGACTGAGTCCCACGAGCTATTGCTCTCGTGGCTAACAAACATTTTGGTACCTTTAAACGAAAGAAATGTTAAAAAGTCAGAATTACTGGGAACATGATTTTTTTTAATTTTAGGTTAATATTTTCTAAATTTTCAAAAGCTATCTACATATACCTATTGTTTAGGCCGTGTGGGAATTGGGTTAAAATGTGTTAAATGTTATCCGAAGATTAATTTAATTTTTGACACTAGTGAAGTGAATCTGTGTAGGTATACGTAGAAACTTCAAAATTTAATTTCGGATAAAATTTAATAGAAATTTTAATTCAATTCACACACGGCCTTAAAGTATTAAGAAGCACTAGATTTCAAAATTGAATAAAATCGTTTGAGTCGATTTAACCAACCTAAAAAAAGGTTAGTTTTCAAAAAAAAAAAAAAATCCAACCCAAATTTCCATTACGTATGCGAATTTTTTCGATATAACCTGAAGTTAGGTTTTAATTTTTTGGTAATTCCTACCCTATAGACCTTTATTATTTATTGAATAAACATTAGTAGATACCGAACAAATTATGATTTTAGTGAAAGATATACAAAAATACGGCAAAATATGCACGTTAAACGTAAATATACAAAAAATATGCATTTTCGACGAAAAATGCCGCTTAAAAGACAGTATTTCTTATAAAATGGATTTCTAACCTAGTCTCGTCTTAATATTGTTGCGAAAAAAAATATGCTCTGGCATATTTTTGGTTGTCCTAGATATTACATAGGTAAAACATATCGTTTTCAAGCAAGCTCTACCCCTGCTTGCACACTTAACTGCATCACTGGCCTTTCTTATAAGACCGCATTGTATTCTGTATGGAATAAAAATAAATACCTATCATTTTCATTTTCACAAAATCACAACCTACATACCTACCTCCATAACTATGTAGATGCATACACACATATACAACATACAAAAATCTGGCAGAAAAATATCCACTTTTGTTGATTGCCTTGTCTGTTCATTTGTCTTCTTCTGAATACCTTGTTGTAGTTTTTTTTTCTCTTTTTGAATATACTTCATGACCATTCTCCACTGAAGCTTGCCCGTTGACGACGAACAATACTTTTCTTTCTTCGTTTTTTCCCCGTATACCTATTGCCTACGCCTGCTGTAATTCATCGCTTGTGTTCGTTTGTTTATTTTTATCATTCTAGTAATGTTTTAGTAACACCAACCAAAAATTTGATAGTTGTCCCCCTATACACTGGAGTTCATTTTTCATATTCTTAATTCATGTGTTCATTTCAATCATTTCGGTCATTTCTTTAGTAACACCAACCAAAAATTTCGTTGTGATGCCCTATACGCTGGAGTTCATTTCGGATTTATTGAATTTATTTCATTTAATCATTTTGGTAACACCACAACTCTGTCAAAACGATCCTATAAACATTTTCAATGTTAAAAAGTATTCATAAAATTATTTACATAAATTTGAATGAAATTTGACACAATCAATTTCGAAGAGTATCAACCTATCAACTGACTTTGTTCTTAAATTTCATGTGTATTAAAGATTCTAGGTAACTATGTTTGTATACATACTATTTTGAGTGGGATTTTTATGGAATGAAAGTTAACAAACAAACAATTTAATAATTGGTGTATTCCGAGAAAACAATTAAAATAAATAACGATAACAATACTTCCAAAGTTCATCTAAGCCCACAAGAAAAGTTTCGAATAAACGCTATTAATGTTATTATTAATAAATTTTCAATACAAATTAACTTCAGAGGGAAAATATGGCTTTGAGATAGTTAATGAACGTTGTTTTCATTTTCATTTAAATCGTTCCAAATCTATGATGAAGTCGAAATAAATTCAGAACTTTATGCTCGACTTTCATAGTTCCATCGTTAAATGTGGCATAAAAATGTAAATAATTATAAATTAAATATCAAAAAACTAAAGTTTAAAGATAATAAGTATCACCTTTTTAATAAGTATCACCTTTTTATTTTCGAATTCTTTGCAGTAAAAAACTCACATTTCATTAAATTTTTAAATAATATATCGATCGGGTCGGTCTAAAAGCCCAAGAATTAACCTAGATGGATGGTAATAGGTTCATTTTTAAAGTAAATTCAATCAGTTAATGCATTATTGAATATGATCCTTGTATGCCAACCGAAACATAATATATTTTTGTCGCAAGTTTTTCATTTGAAAAGTTTGTACGTCAACTCTTTTGTATTCTATTTGTATAGTAAAAACTTCCAATTTCAAGGCAAATGACATGCCTTTCTCCTAAAAAAAAACCTTGTAACACTTGTTTATGAAACAAAAACAAATTATTGATCTACTTAGATATGTTTTTTAGGCTTAGATTTTACCTTAAAAAGTATTCTGCGATCAAATTTGGCAAGGTTGTTTTTTTTTAGTGAATTTAGCTTAAATAATTTTTCTTTCAATTAATGCAGTATACATTTTGCTAAGGAAATCAATTTTTGAATTCTTTTTTTTTCGCCATCCGGAATTTTCTCATAAACTACAACATAATATAGTCTAAAAGTGCTCTCGCCCCAAAACCAAAAGAGTTGAGCTTAAGGTTCAGATGAGTCACACATTTATGTCTATGGACTGACCGAAATATAAATAATCACTTCGCATTGCTGGGGTGAGATTTCGCACTCATAAAACTTCATGCAAACAAATTTGTCACGGTATTTGTAAGAATTCCAAGGCAAACTGTATCCTCCGCCTGCAACCAGCACACAAGTTCTTGTTGCTCTGTGTTTTCTTTTTATTTATTTTGTTGTCTTTATGGCAGATAAACCATTTGCTGAACACACAATCCATTGAGTGATGATCCTCCTCCTGCTGCTGCTGCGAACAGAATCGTATTCAAGTGTAGGCTTCTGGAACCGCGCACATCATTGTTTGCATCGCACACAACTGGCTCCAGTCCGGAGTTGTCCTCCCCGAATCGCTGCTGGTTTTGAGATAAGTTGCAGAACTAACCTGGACATATCCACAGTCTCCCTCTCCTCCTATATCCTATACTTAACCATGAATTCTGAAACTAGCAACGCAGTTGTACAGCTCGTGCTTTCTGCTGTTTTAAAATGTTGTTTGGTCCGTTTGGCTTCTACATTGCCGCTTGCTTGTGCGCAGTGCGCAGTGCGGGTTGTATATTTTTAATTAAAAAAATAAACACTTCTGAAAGAAGTCGTGCCCGTGCGATTGTTCTCGAGTGTGAAAGTATTTAATTATGACCACCAGGGGGCATTTTCGAGATGTTCACAATTTGGTTAAGTTCACGGCTCACGCGACGAACGACTAAACTCCACTCTGGTGTTCATATTGGAGGCTCCGGATCCCAGCAGATTTGTATGTTCATCTCTCAAAATCGGGATCAATAGCCAGACCGATATGGCGATGCTGAAGCGCCCAGCAGGTGGTGTAGGTGATCATAATTTTACGATCTGTCTTTATGGAATTTAGGCTGGTGTGTGGATTAAGTTAATAAAAAAAAAAAAAACAAGTAAAAAAAAAAACAACACGAAGAACAGAGAACGAGACAGGAATAATAACGAGAATCTTTTAATCCCTTTTAATGAATTGAATATTCTCGTTTTTTTTTTTTTTTTTTGGATATTTATTATTCAACCCACATACACAGAGGGTTATGATGGGGATAAGGTGGCATAAAATTATTGTCATTTCGAGAAAAAGGGACATGTGTTATGTTGTAATGGATGTGCAGTAGGAGACTGGACCAGACATCTTGGAACCAAAAAGACTGTTTTGTGTTTTCTTGTTTTTTTTTATTATTTGATAAAGTGGGAACGTAGGACTCAGTTTATCGGTCTTTTTGTACAAATTTGCATAAGAAGACAATTTTTGAAAAAAAATAATAAAATCTAAGAAAGAATTGGGCTGGTATTTCGTTTATTAGTTTGAAATTGTTGGAATTATGTATATGTTAGGTTGTTCAGAATTATGCGCATTCAAAACTGTTATTTAGCTGCTTCTTAAGATTCCAAAAAATATATGAAGGCGTTGAAGTATTTAATATTTTGTTATAATATTTGAATAAATATATTTTATTTTATTTAGTTTTAAACCTTTTTCTATTATATGAAGGTGTGCATTATAGAGCATTGAAAATCTATTGATTTTTTTTTTTATTAAGATTTTGAGAGAAAGCTATCGAAAAAATATCAAAGTCATGGATTAACATTTTCGGTAGCATGCTATGTTCAGGCTTTAGTGTTTTTTTTTTTTTGTTTATGTAAAACGATGGTAGTTTTAATCGTTTTCAGGCTTATTGAAGTTTAAGATAATAAGCAGCAAAATCGATGTGTATTTCATCATTTGCATTGTTATTTATCCTTTTTAAGATAAGTGATGTAAGAAATTGTTCCACAGCTTAAATTGTCTTAAAATTCACTGCTTCCATCGAAGATATATGGAAGATGATTCCTCCGCTTAAGGGACCCAAAGCAATCGCGGAATCTAGAATGCTGGTCTGGATGACTTGAAGCAGCGTGCCTAAGCTAGATCCTAAGATCTAGTATAAGAATAAATAATAAATTTTAGTTAAGGATCTTAGATAATCGGCAAATATCTTTTAAATTTTATTATACTCATCTCATACTGGCTAAGGAACCCAGTTAAAGTTATTGTTTTTTTTTTGGTGCTGTCCATTTTTAGACATCAAGAATTATTTTGATGCAAAAATTAAGCGAAATTTTGGCATTTGTTTTACCCCTTAAGGTCCAGTTTTTTGACTATTGCTTTACTACGACTTTAAGGTAAGTAAATTTTCTTGAATTTGAGCCCAAAACCATCTGCGTAGACCCAACCAAATCTAAAAAATACAGTTATTCAAAATTTAACAATAATACATTTAAAACAACAATTAGTTAGGCATTCAAAAATATGGTGCTTGCATAAAAATACTATACAGCGTATTAGTTTGGGTCAAAAGAAGAAAAAATTCATACGTGAGGAGTGGTCTACATTCCCCGTTAGATCGGAAAATAAGTATAAAATAGAAAAAGACCCATCAAAATCCACCAACGACACCTGGAGCAAAATTTCATGCCCTTTGTTAAAGCCAGAACTTGTTCTTGAATTTTATTTTTAAATAAAGTTGTTTTAACGTTCAGTTTCTGAAAAATCAATTTTCAAACTCAAATTATAAAATTCGCACAAAAAAATACAAAGTTTCAAGTTGGGAAAAATTAGAAAAAATTACAAAATGGCTCTAAAAACGTTGTTGAAATGTTAAGATGTGAGTGAAGTTAGCACCGCAATTTCTGATTTTCAACAAAAAAAGTATTGTGCTGTATTATGCTCAACTTGTGCTGCGATATGCCGAAAATATTTTTTTCGCAAATTTTACGAATGAATTTTTTTTTTAAATTAAGTTTTTCTAAAAACTTAAAGTTGTGCTATTTTGTGCTCAAAAAATGATACATAGAACCAAAGAGATAAAAAAGAATTCGCATATTTGAAACTTTTACAAGCAAACGCAAATGTTGCAAAGCACATTAGCGTGAAGTTAGCACCGCCATTTTCGATTCTTAAAAAAAATAAACTTATGCTATTTGCGCCGTGAATTTGTTTTCAAAAATTCGCAAATTTGCAAATTTAAGAGCCAAAAATTAATTTTGCGAAGCGTGAAATTAGCACCACCATTTTCGATTTTCAAAAAACTTTTGCTGCGTTGTGCCGTAAATATTTTTTTCAAATCCTAATGAAATTTTTTGCAAAACAACGATTTTCAAAAAAATGAAACTTGCGCCGTTTTTTTTTGCTCAATTTGTGCTGCCAAGTGCCAAATAGATTAAAAATATTCACATATTTGCAGCTTTTACAGCCAAAAATTCATTTTGCGAAGTATTTTGCAAAAAATTTCATCCGTAAAATTTTAAACTTGCGAATTTGAAAAAAAAAATAATTACGGCATAACACGGCATAAAATCGAAAATGGCGGTGCTAACTTCACGTACATAAAGTTAAGTTATAACCAAAAAACTTGTCCTTCAGGAAAAAAATCACCAAAAGCAGAAAAAAGTGCGAACATTTCGTGGTTTTTTGGATTTTTGACAATGCTGCGTTCAGGGTTTGAATTCGAAAAATTTGAATGATTCGTTAAGGTGGATCCACACATGTCTCGTGTGGTGTGTTGTGGAGTCATGTGGCGCTATCGCTCTAATGTATTTCATATGCGTAGATCCATATTAGTCTCGTGCGATGTGCTGTGGTGTGGTGTGTTGTGTCGAAATCTATTTTTTAAAGATTGCGCCATACCACGCTATGGCGAAGACATTTTTTTTAGTGTGCTGGCAAGAGAAAACAATGCTCTTGAAAACAGAATAATAAAAATAAAAAATGTTAGCTTGTAAGACAGCACGCTTGATTAATGTCCTCAGTCCACAACACTCCACAAGAGGACTGTTTTTAAGTAAAATATAAATTTAATTTTTTTTTCAAAGATTTCTCAAAAACTTGAAAACATTCAAGCATATGGTTTAATAATGAAAGTATAAAATATTAAAAAGGAATACAGTAATTAGTAAAGTAAATTAAAAAAAATTGTTTAGCGACCTGAAGAAGTACGTAATCAGTAATAACGCACGAAACGTCGTCTATTTTAAATGAAATAATTTCAAAAAAGACCTAAAACCCATTTAGGATTAGAAGATTTTAATCTGAAAAGGACACGAAAAAGGAATAATAATTTAACAAATAGTTACATATTTTTTTTTTTTTTCAAAATATTGAGCTTCTCGATTCAGGACAAAAATAATTACGGTATGATCTCATCCAATAAATGACGTATTTATTTTTTCAAGAAATATATTGAAAAAATCACCAGAAAAAAAAAATACATTTCCACTTGAATTTCACTTATTTAATTTTTTTGAAATATTAGAGTATATTGATATTTGACTTTTTATGGGTAGGTACATTGCATTGCACTTAATTGCCAAGAATTTTGCATTCAAAAATGACCGCATACAGATCTATAGTTTTTCGACTCACACAACGTTATTTTCGTACTCACTCTCCCCTTTTGAGCCTAAGACACATTAAAAAAAAATCTAAATTTGCTCTTATGTCTTCAAAATTTGACCTTTTGACGTTTTACAAAAGTGATATAAGGTCAACTGTTATAGTGTTAAAAGACCAAACATTTAACATTTGCCTACATGTCACAACAGACACCACGTCCGGAGTAAAGGACATTGTTGATAGTTCTCAGTTTTTAAACTCTCTGCCAAAACTTAAAAGTTTTTCATCTCACTAAGTCATTACGCTTAATAAAATTTCAATCTACTTATATAAGTACTTAAAGTAGGAAAATATCTAAACCACCACCACTACTCAAAAACGTCTCCTTCTCTCTAAAATTAATTTAAATATTATAATTCTTGAAAAACAATTATTACTAAATCGCCCACAGAGTAATCCTCAAGCAATCCTTTGAGATATTAAGTGGTTTAAATCCTTCTATGATTCTAAACTTAAATGGGGATGTATAAAAATATAGTAAACGCATTTTATGCCCCGATAAGGACGACTATACCACCATTATAGCCAAAAGCAGATTTAACCTCTCCATCGACCAAAAAAAAAACATACTTTGAAATATACCAATTAACTAATTGATTGAGAATGTTGAAAAGTCCTTCGCCGCAGTTAAAAATAAAACAGAAAGTCCCAAAAACTGTCCTCAAAACTGGGAGCTCCTTTATAGTCTCTATAAAATCTGTCCTTACAGTTTGTTTGGGTGGCAGTTGCATAACAATGGCCATCATATAGAAAACAATGGCAAACGAAAAATAAGAGAAAGAAGGATATAGAAAGTGAAAGAGATGTCAAGTTAAAAACGGAACCAAAAAAGGATTCCAAAAAATAAAGGACAATACTGCATAGCTAGCTATGTAGCACCAGTGGATAAAAAGTTTCCGCCGCCAAGAGACCCATTCTCTGCGTCTCAACCCCACCGCACATTACACACACAGGAACAGAGACTTCCAGGTCCTGCTGGTTGATGATGGTGTCCCAGTTAATAGGCGTAAATGATGATGACGACGACCAACCGACCGACTGACAACGACAACGACCATGATGATGGGGTGTAATAATTCCTGGGACACACCGAAACGAATTGGGACGAAAATTCATTATCCGGAAAGCACTTGAAGTGTTTATTTTAATGCGGACCTTCTGCAGGACCTTATTCTTCTCCATGCCCAAAACATACGTTTCTGATGTCTGTCCTCTGTCTCTTTTTGGTGGTAGCTTGTTGGGGATGTTTGTTTGTTTTTATTTTGATGAGGGTGGATAGAATATATCAATGTATGTACATAATTTGTGTTTTAACACTTTTCTTCCCTTATTTAAGGGAAAGAGGCTTCAAATTAGTACTTGGACACCAACTGGAACTGTCATAATCTTTATAATTCCACTTTAGTCAGGCCTTGTGTGTCACTTTCATGTATAAAAAAAGTCAAAAGCATATGTTTGTGTATACGTAGATCCTTTTAGTTTCCTGATTGATGCAGTTTATTTCTTTTTTTCAAACAAAAAGCTCTATACTGCACTAAGCCATATAAAACGAAATAATTTTGTTACTATTTTATTTTTTTTGGAAATGTTCTTTAAGTGGCCTTTGCTTGTTCATCGAAGCAAAATAATGAGCAAAGCGCTCGCTCTATGAAAATAAAAATCATAAAATCGGAAAGAATTATATTTTAATTAGGTATTTTTTTTTATTATTGTTGTTGTATTTTTTATATATAAGTGGTCGTCGCAATGGCAGCGGAAAAAAGGCAAACAATGAACTTTTTGTCGCATAAGTGCTGAATAATTAATTGATGGAGTGCGCAACTTGTGTGCCTGCGACTGTATAGTTGTTATACGATTTGACTATATGCCAGCTAGTCGTCAGTCCTCGAAAGACTTTTACAAAGAAAATCAGTTCATTGAAAAATATATGTACCTATTGAGTCGTTTAGGGCGCGTGCCAAGTCTAGTGAAGAATTTCAATGGTTGTTAATTTTCAGTTGACCTTTTGAAGGTTTTTTTATGGAAACACAATGGATTACAGTATACTTCCAACTAAAAATGCAAGGGTAAAATAGGACTGACGCTTCTCATGTAAATAAAATTTGAAACAAAAATTCCTAAATAATAAAAAATCAAGTTTTACTCAGAGAAAAACGTTAAGCTTTGAAAGAAGTTTTTAACAAGTTTCATGTTAAATTAACAAGGTTCACTTTCACATACGAAGTTGTAGAAATCTTTTAAGCTTAAAATTATGATTTCAATAACACTATACATATTTTAAATGTAAAATCAACATAACAGTAAAAAATTATAAAAAATTGTTACTAACGGTACCTGCCATTAGAACCGCTTTTTTACTTTCGATTTTCTCGTTAACCGCTTAACCGATCTTGATCAAAATTTTTACTCAGGAGGTCCTATCCAGTTAAAATAATATTGCATACAAATATTTTCAGAAAAATTTTTTGGATTTAAAAAAAAGTTTAATTTTTTTTTTTTGAAAAATCATTTTTTTTAAAACGGGTTGATGATTTTTTTTTTAAATTATGGTTTAAACTGTATATTATTATATTCTTAAAAATGGCATACCAAATTCGTTTTCTAAAAAATATTAAGAAATTTTATATATAAAAAGACAGTTGGAAATAACGCACTTTTTTTTACCAAAAATCTATACCATACCCATACAATTTCTTTTTGTACTTTTTGAAATGAAGTGTATCTTCGGGTAATTATGTAATACTATTTTTTTTAACTTTATAAATATTGAAAATGTGCTTTAAGAAATTATTTTGCGTTGTTATGTATATGTTACCGTAAAATGCCGAAATAATGAATTTTTAGAATTTGCCGGTAAATCATAGAATTTCTCAGCACCATTGGTAAGAATTGTTCTAGAATATACCGGTAAATTTTAGAATTTCATTATTTCGGCTTTTTACAGTAACATATATGTAAAGAACGGTAAAAAATGGAACATTGCTAATTACAGAAGAATTGTGAAGTTATCCTGTATTCCGAAATTGTTTTAAAAAAATTGTCCTGGAAATAATTGAAAAAAGATACAAAATCATAATTTCGCCTTACCAACATGGATTTATGAGGAGTAAATCCACTGCCACCAATCTTATGGAGTTTTTCTCAGATGTTATTACGAAGCAGTGTTCCCAGATTGGTTGTTTTTCCCACCAAAATGGTGGGAAAATACGAGCTTGGTGGGAAAAAATTCATGGTGGAACAATACTGGAAATTTTGTTTTATTGGGCGGAATTAATATTTTCAACATAACCACAAAATTTACCACCTCCCTATTTTCCGTCATTTTTTTTCTTACTGAATATTCACAATTTAATTGTAGCCGCGATAAAAATTATTTAACCTGTCGATCGTATTTAGTAGAGTATAATTTTACTCAGTTGAAGGAAAAAATGTAAAAGTATCTGAGTAATTGTTCACAATAAACATTTGTGTAAAATTAAGGCAGAAAAAAACATGGTGGCTTTTTTTTTCCTTCCAGTACAAAAATTGTGGGATATTTTGTCAAATCTGGTGGGATTTTAAAAATCTCATCTGGCATCACTGTTACGAAGAGCCAAAATGGTTTCCAAACTGATGTCGCATACCTGGACTTCTCCACAGCATTTTTTGACCGTGTGCAGTGCATCATAATTTACTGCTAAAAAAACTGAAAATAATTGGTTTTCTATATGGTTTTTAACATGGTTGCAGTCTTACTTACATCTAAGAACACAGCATATTTGTTTTAAAAATGAAATTTCGAAAAAGATAATAGATAATCGGGTGTTCTTCAAGGAAGCCACATTGGTCCTTTTTTATTTTTAATATTTATTAACGATTTAAATAATATAAACAAACATTCACATCCACTTTTATTCGCCGATGATGTTAAAGTACGGTTATCGTACAAAAAGAATGAAGAATATCTTTTATTGCAAGAAGACTTAAATAATGTCTCCAATTAGTGTGATATTAATGATATGGAGCTAAATGTTTCTAAATGTAAATGTATAACTTTTACCCGTACGAATTAACCCTTTGTAAATACCTATCTGCTGTGTGGTCAACCTCTACAAAGAGTTGATAATATGTGTGATCTTGGAGTCTTAATGGACACTAGACTTAACTTTAATATGCACATCGATTACATTATTAATAAAGCTAAAAGGCGCTTAGGATTTGTGTGAAAGCTCCCTTAGCCGGACAGCGACGGTCGCAACACTTTTGTCCGTCTAAGGGAGTTGTCCGTCCAAGGGAAAAAATTAAAAATAGTTATGTAAGGAAATGTATAATATACAGTAGCATCATGAAACATTTTTGCACCTAAAAGCCATGAAATTCATTCAAACTAAAAATGAACATGAAGATACAAGAAAAAAAAGATACAAAAACAGGCTACAGCTGCAGAATTAAAATCCGTTATGAATTTGATCACAGACAGAAATTTGGTGAAATGGCATCTATGTCGTTGTAAACCAGGGGGACCGTTTTTAATGCAGAATAAATTTATGTAAAAGTATTATTAAAAATAATGGTTGAAATTTAAATACTAAAAAAAAGTTTTTGTCCGTTTAAGGAAATTTAATTTAACAAATCGCGGCTAATATTCTTGCCCGCGTCCGGGTAAGGGAGTGTCCGCTTAAGGGATCATAAAATGTATGGAATTTACATCCAAGATCCATGGTCGTGAGAATTTGTCCGCCTAAAGGGATTGTCCGCTTAAGGGAGTTGTCCGCAATAGGAGCTTTCACTGTACCACCATACGCCCAGCGATTGAACTTGATCAATTTACTATCACTTTTTCATCGAAGAACGGCTTCCAGTGTTTTTTTTATTTTCAACATTTTAACTGGTGATATAGATTCAAATTATCTTTTGTGACAAATAAATAAAAATTCTAATTCACGTTCATTAAGATCAATAGATTTTATTTATCAAAGATTTAATAGAATGAGCCGTTGTTTGCTGCTTGTACTTTGTTTAATATAAGTATTTTAATTTAATTGATTTTAATATTTCAAATAATTGTTCAAAAACTAAATTGTATAGATATTTGCAATCTCAAAGCTAATACATTTTTGTAGTAGCCGTGGCGTGATGGTTAGTGCGATGGACAGTCATGCCGGAGGTCTAAGGTTCGATCCCCAGCCTCGCCACCTATTTATTTAAAAGAAAAAACGGCTACTGCCTCTTGCGAGGAATTGACAAATCCTCCAAGAGTATCTGCTGTCACAGAAAAGTGCCGCTCGTTAGCCGTTCGGATTCGGCAATAAACTGTAGGTCCCCTCCATTCCTGCAGAAACGCACACAGGAATGGTTGAGAGTTGTAAGTCACTAGGCCCTAGTTCTTCATGAGCTGTTGTGCCATCAAATTTATTTTTATTTTTAAATCTAATAATTATTGTAATTTGTAGCTACATAAATAAATAAATAAATAAATGGATACGAAAGTTGTTTCAATAAGTAAAAACTTGTACATAATGAGTTTCATCCGTCTGAGTTTTGGTGTTTCTAGTATGTTACTTACCAGAAGTTCCAGGCTGAATACAGTTATTATAGATTGTATTTTAAAGAAATACATAATTTTACTTTAATATTCCTTCCATTTCATTCTTGAAGAACTAAAAATTAAATATCCTTAATTACCTATATTTACTATTCTCTAGTTTAAATATTCCTTTTTTTTATTTCTAACCCTGGCCATGTTCATAACTTTTATAAACTTTCAGGCATTTTGTTTGGAGCAACTCAAGCATTTAACAAACGGTGCATAAATAATGAGCCTTATTTTTTAATTTTGTGAAAGAACCCCAATATGGAATCTAAATTGACAAAAACAAAAAGAATCTATGTCTCTCTGTCTGTCTAGCCGTAATATCTACATTTAAACCAACTTTTTCAAAAAAAAAAAAAATTAAGAAAAGAAATGGAAGATAACATGTCCCTTTTTTCCTTTTCCTATATTTAAAAACTTATTCACTTTAACCGCGGCCATGTTTGGCTTCCTGCTGATAGCAATTATTATTCCAGGGGTTGCTGCTGCTGTTGACTATACGCAACGCACGTCATTTAACAACAACAAGTGTCATCTCATCCTTGTCGTCATCGTCGAGTCAGTCGGTAATGTCACTCAACCAGAAAAAAATTATCTAAAAGGAATTCCATTGTACTAAATTTTATATCTACATCTCGACCAAAAATAAAACGAAATACATTTTAAAGAAGATACATTTTACGATCAACACCTGCGCATTGTCTATAATGTATATCTACTCTCCAACATGTCCTGTTATATATTTCAATTAGTGGGTGCATTCAGTTACTTTTCAATAAAAAAAAATAAATAAAGTTTTTAAATATGGAGTTTTCTATATTAATTTAATATGCTGCTAGTGCATATATCTGCAAATGACTTAAAGTTACCCAGATCTTCATAAATAAAAATATTTTATTAGATGTTCTGTGTTATAAGGCGAACAATAGAAGTGCATGGCTATAGTTGTGGAACTTTAATTAGAAATGGCGGTTTAATGTTTAACTGTTATTATTTTCGGTTTAAAGTATATTATATGTTGCGCGCTATAAACTTTTCATTTTAATGGCTTAATTACCGTATACAGACACAGTTTAAATTGAATATTGCTTTTTCTGATGGTTAAGTTTTATGAATAATTGAGAGAATTTAAATGCATTTTGAATAATAGCAACTTTAAATAAGGAGCACGTTGAAGTACAAGTACTTAGTAATATGTAAACTAAATTATTAAAAAAGAACAACGAATGGATAGGAAATAAGAAGGGCCCTGAGGCAGAAATGGTGCATTGTGTATTCTCAATGCAGGTGAAAAAAAAACTGAATCAGTTTTCCCGGTATCGCGAATTCAGCCATCGCTATAATAGAACTCTTACCAAATAATTCTGAAATATTATGCGGCTTTAAAGTCGATGAAAAAATGGCTAGGATCCATATTTAGTTCTTTAGCATTTTTCAAAATTTGTTCTATAGTGCATCTGCCTGATACAGAACTGGTAGGTAAATTCCTAGTAGAAGTTGATCAAACTTTATTTCCTTGCTACAACTACGTTTATGGTATTCATGGACTTAAAATGAGACGCAATTTTTTTTTCTGAATCCTTAGAGATTGCGGGTTGGCTAATCATCAAATTTGATCAAAAAATTTTTTCATTATGAAATTTTGTTTTATTTCTGCGGGTTCTTCTAATTCGAAAAGAAGTTCCTAGAAAACAGTATTTTCAATTTTTTTTTTTTGATAAATCCAGCAAAGTTAATTTTTGAAACATCTGACGAGGATGAGGCAGTTATCAGGACAAATATTAAGGATGCTCTGTATTATATTTTTACCAACGCAGAACGTTGGTGGTGAGTGAACAAGCTCAAATTATTCAGTTAGTTAGTAGGTAGGCAAGTTATTTTTGCATCTTTTTCCAATTCAACAATTTTATGAATATTTTACTGTCAATACAGTCGCTTATTACAATATTCACTCATTTAAAGGTTCTACAAAAATAAAAAAAAAAGTGAAACCGTAAGAAAGTACGAAAAAAAAAAAAAACTAAAGCGATATTTTTCGCCCGTCACATCCTAAAAGTGTTGTCTTTTTTTTATTATTTACTTGTATCGTTTACAATCAAAACGGTGTTCAATACATTTTTTTTTGAAACATGAAGTGTGCGGTAGGTATACCTACCAAAAGTTTTGACTTAAGGAGAGGTATAAGATAGTTTCAAATCGTTCTATTAAGAGTTGTATAGCTTCTTTAAGGCTCTCCCAAACCGGCGCGAAACATTCAGAGCGATTTTACGACGACTAAAAATCGCCCCTTACTTTGGCGGACACATTTTGGCGGAATCGAAAACATTTTGATATCTGAAGTAAATTATAAATTCTAATTTGTTGCGCAAATCAAAAATTTGTAGGTCGCTTAATTTCTGAGTTATTAAAGTTTCCGCTAAAATAAGTTTGAAGTTATAGCGGAAGAAAGTACGAAGATAATATTTTTTTTTTTGTCAAAAATTATAGCTTTTAAATACTAATTTGTTGTGCATAAATTTTATTATTATTGTATTATATTTTTTTTTATATATTTTATTAATTTTTATAGCTTTTTTGGTTAAATTTTTATTCGAATTTAAAGTTTAAAATGTGAATTTCCGGACCGTTTGTGTACAAAATCTGTAAAAGTGGAAATTTTAACTTTTTCTTTTTTCCAGAAATTGTACCTTTTTAAATGCTATTTTTTTTATGCAAGAATTCGTTTTGTTTACGGATCATTAATTTCAATTTTAACTTAAAAAAAAAACATTTCCGGTCACCTAAAAAATGGGCGAAAGTGAAAGACTACAAATTAGTGCGAACATTTTTTTTGATTTTGTCATTATTTTAGATTTTGGGAGCTCACTTTTGAATCAACTTTAAAAGTTGTTAGCTTGAATATATAAAAACTGTTAGAGCTACAAATTTCGTGTTTGCGCAACAAATTAGCATAAAGTTAGCTACAAATTCAAATATCAAATATCGCCAAAAAGTGTCCGCCAAATTAAGGAACGTCAAAATTTGACAGTAGATAGAATTTCTGCTTTTAAGATCTTATAATAGTTATTCCGATTGGTAAACCGGAATATCAATTTATATGTGAACACTTGACTCTGAAATCAAATAAGAGCCATTCTCTCTTCTTTTTCATAACAAGGGATGCCTTTCCTTGTTTCGATGTTATCAATCGAAAGTTAATTCAGATATCCTTCTAGTAAGTTTTTTTTTTATTTGTTTGAGGCAAAGTTAAAATTATTTATAAAATTTAGAACATACATTTTGTAAGCTTAAACAATGTTTACCAGTGAACTAATGTTAATTTACATATGTATATGGAAAATGTAAAGAAAGATTAAATGGTAAATAATTATCTTTTGAAAGAAGAAAAATGCGTCTATATATAAGTCGTAAAAAAGCATTGCTCTTAAAAGCTTCCTCATAGTCATAGCTTATATAGGTACTTAGTTTTTACCCCCCATATATGTATGTATCTTCATAAGCACCTATATATCATTTAGAGATGATTTTTCAATCGTCGGTTAAATAGTCAGTTAGCCGATTAAAAAAGGTACTTGACTCTTAAACAATCGGATAACAATAATGAATTTTTCATAAAGAAAAAAAAATAATTTATAGGTATATAGTAGAATTATATAATTTGAACTTCATCTATGTATTTACATTTGTATTTGTTTTTGATATTTTTATTTTTAAAAACCGAATATTTATGTCAAAGAATATAACTTTTAGTAAACTGTTTTTTTTTATTGTTTTTTTTAAGCATTTTGTCATTTAGGTTCAATTTTTCAATAGTCAGTTAAGCAGTGTTAGATAGTACAGTAATTAACCTTCCAAATAGAGCACCATTTAGTGTTTCAATATATTGAGATATGAATTATTCCTGGAGAATACGAAAAATAAACTTGTCTATTTAATTTAGATTGAGATAAAATTATTTCTAGGAACTAATGTTTTCAATGTCAAAAAAACACATTTCGTCAATATTGCTATGAGCAAAAAAATCCAAGTGTTAAAAAAATTGACTTCCGATTATTTTAATTCAATAATAAATACAGTACTGTCTCGCTAATCCGAACCTTTATTTTTTTCTATTATGTTCTTTACAATCCGCACCTACCCCGATTTCTGTACGCTGTAATCCGAATTCCAGCTTTAAAAAACACTGGTTTCACAGTTCAGTTCTTACAGTAATTTTGATTATATTACTACTTTATGTTTCAAAATGAACACAACTGATCCATTGAGATCCGAGCCGCATCATCGGCTTGCCGTATTATCACCTCTTCAAACCTAACATAAGCTAAGTTATAAACCAATTTATAATGCAAATTTTCAATTTTTAGTCTTAAAAGCCAATAAATATGGATTTTTTGATAAAATAGTTAACGCT
Organism: Epistrophella euchroma; assembly: GCA_947049315.1. Taxonomy (NCBI): domain Eukaryota; kingdom Metazoa; phylum Arthropoda; class Insecta; order Diptera; family Syrphidae; genus Epistrophella; species Epistrophella euchroma. The sequence goes on along the minus strand of OX346248.1, from coordinate 27,978,367 downwards.
TTTCCTTTCCCGTCCTGTACTCATTAATCCGAATAATTTGATAATCCAAATACCCCCTTGTAATAATTAATTCGGATTAGAGAGACATTACTGTATTATGTTTTGGTTGACAGCGAGGATGATACATTGCCGATTTTAATTTTTGAAAAAGTATTGTCAGATTTACATGAAGTAAACAACTTGCTCATTCTTTTCTGGCTGCGATTACAAGTTCAATATGACAGAGAATCACAGCGTTAATATTTGACTTTGTGTAAATGTATACAAGTTATAGGTTATACAGAATATATCGTCGGCTGGTTCGGAAGAAAAACGAAATAATTCAACCATATTGTTGAAGCTACATCTGTCAAATTGACTGTCATTTATTCAGTCTGTTTTGCTAAATCACCATGGACGAATATTAGCGTTCAAGAACACGTGCAAATGATAAAATAGTTTTATAAAAAATGGTATTCTGTTCGGGAAACTTTCCGCACGCTGCACCCATTTTACGGTCCCCATAATTTTCATACCGAGAGGACTATTCGCATTGTGGTGGATAAATTTGAGTACACTGCTTCAGTAAACGATCAACCAACACTCGTACGTTGACGAAACGCAAGTTCTGCCGAAAACAACGCTACTATCTGTGAGAGTGTGCAGGAGAATCTGAGGCAATCGCGTCGCTCACAACAAATAGGCCTTTGGCAGACCACAACTTGGCGAATTTTGCGTCGTGACTTCAACTGATATCGAATGGGCTCTGGAGTAGTTGAAAACAGACTCTAATTTTTATTGAAAAATCATCTTCATCGATTAGGCCTATTTCTGGATGAATGGGTACGTCAACAAACAAAATTGTCGAATTTTGGACGTGATACCAGTCCGCGTGAGATCCAAGAGCGTCGAATGCATCCCGAAAAAGTCACTATTTGGTATGGATTTTGGGCTGGTGATTGCGGCTTCAAGGGTCCATAGATCTTTGAGAACAACCGGAAGTTTGCCAGACCATCACCGTCAACGGCAAACGCTATAGGTCGATGATTACCAACTTTGTTTGGCTTAAATATGGATAATATGGCCACCAAAGGAATTTGGTTTTAAAAGGACGGTGGCGCTACGTGGCACACAACTCACACCATATCGAAAATTCTACAGCAATTCGAGGGCATGGTCATCTCACGTGATGGAGGTGATGTGAACTAGCTATCGAGATCGTGCGATTTGACCCGTTGAACTTTTTCTTTTGGAGTTTTCTGAAGTCGCAAGTCCACAGTGGCCCTAAAAGCCAACATAACCCATGCTATCGCTCAAATTCAGCTTGATTTATGCGCCAAAGCCATGGAAAATTGGAAATCACAGAAGCACACCACCCAGAGAAGCCGCGGCGAACATTTAAACGATGTTACATGAATAATGCGGCATCGATAGGCCTTTTAAACAAATGGCAAATTTTGATTATATGTATCTTAAACACACTTTATTTTATTTTTTAAAAGAAAAGAATTAATGAAAGATCCTTTAGTTAAATTTTTAACTTTTCTCTCCGGCAAATCCGTTGAAATCAGCACTTAATTGTAGCTTGCAATTTTTTTTCAGTTTTGAGGTGCTGTGCAAATATTTGTTCATTCTCAAAAATAAAATATGAATACGTACCTACCCTATGATTATGGTAAGTATATTATTTGTTTAAGGGATTTTTATCATGAAAATAATTCAAAATATTTATTAGGTTCGTCCCATCTGTCCATCGGAGCCACTATAGCATACTTCTTTGAAGAAGTCAGTTTGTACTGGTTTAAGTATATCTAAACTTTAGAACTAGTGCCGGTGCTAGCGTTAGGAATGCGTTAAGAAATCGGTTGTGTAAAGAAGTGATTTTATCCATTTTGATAATCGGTAACATAGAACAGGAATAATTATTCGATTCTTTGCACTCTTTTAATACAATTTTTACAATGCATACCTGTAAGACAAGGTCTTTTAAATTCACTCTGAATTGCACACAAGGAAAAGAGGGCTATAGGAAAAAAAAAATTGTGGGAACAGGACAGTTAACTGCAAAAAACATGAAACAATTCTTTTAAGGCGCTTTTCTTTTTTAGTTCAGAGCAGTTCAGAGCTTAGCCCGGACTGTCAAACAAAAATGTTGTGTTTCTTTTTGAATTCTGGAGCGTTGCGAGCTCGGAACTTGTGTTTCTTTTTTCGTTCAGAGCTAGCTTAGAGCGTGCTCCATGAGCTCAGGATAAAATAACCGAGAAACGGAATAAAAAGCTGAGCGCAGCTAACTTTATACAGTTTTCATGCAATTTGACAGGTATGACAATTCAGTGCTCAGGTGTGTTTCATAATTAAATCGGAGTGCTCTGAGCACAATCTGCACAGACTTTACTCCGCTCGCCCAGGCTCTGTCCAGTGCTCTGCTCTGAACCAACTCTGAACAAAAAAAAAAAAAAAGCGCTTATAAAAATCCACTAATTAATTATTATTTTTACCGGTTAAATAAAAAATACTCCTTGTAACACTTCTATACATTTTAAGAATAAAGGCTTAACTATACATTCAAGCTAAAATTGAAAAAAAAAGTAGAAAAGTGAAAAACAAAAGACATTTTCTAGAGAGCCTATGTCTGGTGTGCAAAAAAATTGGGTTTGATCAAACACAATTTTTATATAGGATGTCAAACTCAACCCTGGATATATTAAGTAGTGCGCGATATGGTACTAATTCACACTTCCTAAGTGTTGATTCGTAATAATTAAAAAAAAAAAAAACAATCCGAATAAGAATTTTGCATTGAATAACTCACCTTAACCGATATGTCATTTCCTATAGTCTCAAAATATTTATAAAAGCAAGAGATAATAATAATTATCGAATGCAATATATCTCATTACTTTATAAACAACACAAAATCACTCATTATAGGTGCACATTTTAGAGATTTCGTGAATTATACTTTTGACGAACTTTTTTTAATTCAGATGTGTGATCACAATAGAAATTATCACTGATTTATTTTTTCAATTATAAAAGATTATCACACTCAAGAGTATACAAGTGTACGTGTCGTGTATCTTAATTGTTTCACTGTTAGAGTGTGTAAAACAAGTTACAACCACGCATTGTATCTTTTTTTTTTTTTTTTTTTAATTTTAACAAAAATTTCTTTTCATTTCCCGTCGGCGGAAAAAGTATCTACATTCAACTCTAACCAACAATATTGTTAATATCCGATTGGGTATCCTGTTTGTTTTTCTGGTGCACGCAATTCTCGGAATAGATACAATATCTAATTATTGTTATTATTTTTATTTGGTGGAAAAAGATACTTTCCATATAGAAAAACTGCTAATATAATAGCCGCGCGGCGCACGTTGTTATAAGCTGATGTGTGGAATGTTTTTTTTCCACAACTAAACTTGCAAAAACCTTCAACTAAACTGACATTTCTATTTGTTTCTTCAATTCACATTTAAGGAATTATTACTTTTGTTTTTGTTGTTGTTGTTTTTTTTTTTTTTTTTTGAGAATATTGTTTTTTTTTTTTTTTGTATTATTTTATTTTACTACCATTTTCTGTTGTATAACTGTATGCATGGCACAACGACGCGAGGTTTATGTTTTTTTTTTTTTTGTTTTTGCTGTTTTTCTCCTTCTTCTAAACTCGTTTTTTGGACAATGCGGGGAATTTTGGATATTTTATTTGTTGAATTTGTTGTTGTGTGTAGATGGATACCACAGCCGTCGTATGGAAGCCGTTATGGAACTAACCAACCAGGCTAGGGAGGGCAGCTAAAAAGCAATCTTTGGCTAACACACAAATACACACTCACACTTGCTGCGCTAGAAGGATTTCCATGCAGCTGTATTGTGGGGGATGGACCCCCAACATATGCGCACACTGTGACAGAGATATTATTTGTTTAGTATTGGGGAGCAATGCACACATTGGTATTGTTAATACAAAGTAGAGAAGGTATTTTTATTGTGTAGGTATAAAATGTTGATGAGGGATGAAAAGATGGAGTCGACTACCCGTCTATATACCCATTATGTTGGCTTGGCAGTTCGTTTTGGCCATGCATTCGTTGTTTTGGCCCCAAAAGAGTAGAAATTTCGGGGCTGTGAAATGACACACGAATATGAGAATAAGGTCTGTGGTATGGATATTGTTTTTTTTTTCAGTTTCAATCTACAAAGATAAGGTTGATTTTTTATGTTTTTTGGGGGTTTATTCACATTCAACGGGTTATGGGTTATTTTTTAATCGATTATTTTCTGACTAGTAGGTAAAATGCAGTGTGTTAGGACGAAAAAAGAATACAAAGAAATTATGTATGTCGTTCAATGTACTATGTTAGACTCTGGACTGTAAGTAAACCATTCACCATTCAATCTATTTTGGTCACTTCAAGCTCTCTCATATTTTGGGGAGCTCGTTATATTAAATTTACAATTGCATTGCAAGGGAATATATGTAATGTATTTGTATGCGATACCTAGGTACTGATTAGGTACTTATACTTTGTGGATTTATATGTAAATCCATTGGTGGAGTGTGTAGAGGGGGCAAAGAGGGCACTACTCACCCTGGTATGAACTTTATCAATCGAATGAATAATTTTGCTGACAGTGCATTCTCTGGATCTCGTTTGATTAAATGACCTTCCAGCCATATAAAGGCTGCTGAGAAAAATTGAAATTATCTAAGATTTTTTCGTACTCCGGCGGAAAATACGTAAAGGTATGTATCAGTGGCGTGTCGTGGATGATTTTAAATGGTAAATCGAAGAAAAATTAGTCATCCACAATCGTATAGGTAATTAAATTAGAATTTCTAACTAAAATTGCATATAATGGTGTATTGCAGATCTGCTTTTAAATTCAAGTCACTTTTGTAAAGGTAATTAAAGTTTAAATTTATAATAAAACAAATAACCTTAATTTTTCAAACAGAAACCTAATTCTACCTGACCTGCTCAATAAAATTTAAAAAATCTGGGCAGCAAGATACACACAAAATGCACCAAATAATCCGAAGAAATACGTGTTATTTTTTCTGCATAATTGTACAGATAGGTGTCACTTCCCTGTTCAACAAATGCAATTTGTTCCACCCAGCAACAAATTTTATAACCCGGCATAGTTAGGCGGACATTTTTTGGCGAAATCAAAAAATTTTGAGACCTGATTTTTTTAATTTAAATGCAAATTTTTTGTGCAAACCAAAAATTGTTAGCATTAATAATTTCTTATTTATTAAAGTTGTATATCTAAAGTCAGTCTGAAGTAAGCGGAAAAAAAAATAATTCTCTTGATGTCCTACATTGTACCTATAACTTTTTAGAATTATAACTTGTGTACTGCGCAGATGCGATTTTTTTTGTTGGAACTGTTTTTTCAATTTTCAAATTTTCAAATAAACAATTTTATTTTACAGACACAATTTAAAGTTAAAATTAATAAAACCCACAACCACCGATTTTGTATGACTCGCATAGTTATTTTTGCTATCCAAGATTTCGCTTAAATAAGAAGCGGAACCAATATGGTCAAAATGTTCAAAATAACTGAATCTTAAAAGTTTTTCTTCCAAAATTTTTAGTTTTTAAATACTAATTTGTTGTGCAGCAATTGCCTAGGTCGGCACTTCGACTAGGGCAGCAAAATCAGTAGGCACAATAATTTATTAAAGCGAAACAAAAGGATAACACATCCGTCTTCTTCAATTAGCTGCTTCTCTGTGCTTTTTTCGTTCTTTGTTGTTCTCCGTTCTGTGTAGGATTATTGCACATGCATGCATTTAACAGTAATTTGGAACGAGTATGCAAAATAAATATCATTTCGAAAATCAAAATCAATGAACTTTTTGACCTGTTTAAATTGGACAGTACTTTCAGATAAACCGTTCTAAGAAATCTTTGTTTGAGAACGCTGTAAACATTGCTACGAAAAGTGAATTACACTGTGTCCGATTCGATGAGCCTGTGGCCGGTGCCGTTATCAATCTAAACAATCTCTTGAAATAATCGATCCAAAATTTAAATTTTAAGCTGATTTCTTTTTTCACATTCTAGCAATGTATCAATTTCTCAACCTTAGCTAAAGATCTTTTAAATGAGATTAATATACACTTGCGAGCAAAAAAATGGAATCACTTCGTTTCGCCTTTTAAAAGCAACAATCTCTATGGATGCAATATTTATGTTTTAATTTTTATATGGTCACGTTTTAAAGCTTGAACTTTAAACTTTAAATTGGAGGTAAAATCATAAAAATCCATTGGATAGTTTTCGCGTTATCCGCCATACTAAAGACAATAACAAAAGTTATACTGAAAAAGGAAACACGAGTAGGAAACGCTGATACGCAATATACGGGCCGAATATTGGTTTTTGTTTATCGGTGTGCTGTTAAAAGTGAATTAACAATTTCTCGATCTACTAGACCTTCTAATCTTGGAAATAAATGGATACCACTCCTTTAGATGTTGCTCAAGTTGTAACACTACTGCGACAAGGAATAAGCCAAATTGATGTGACCCGTCCGCTCCATCTAAGCCAATGCTGTGTATCAAAGATCTACAAAACGTTCAGGGAAACTGGACAGTTTGTGCGAACGACAAAATCTGGACGTGTCGCCGCCGGTGTACCACTTGGAGATATGAAAGATTCATCGCAATGATTTCTTTCCAAAATCGTCATTTGACTAGCCTTAAACGTCCAACAACAGCTCAAACAGGTACGAGGAAGAATTGCTAGTGAATGGACAGGCAGAAGACGACTTAAAGAAGCAGTCCTTACCCCCGAAATGACCTGTCAGGGGATCGAAATAAACTGCAAACCACCGGAAAGATCGACTACGATTTTCTCTAGCGCACTACAATTGGGAAGTTGAGCCGTTGAAGCGAGTTATGTTTCGGATGAGTGCGGAATGAGTCCCCTCCCCCACATCTCCTTCAAAAAAGTTTATGGCCATAGTTTTCAAAGGATTTTCCGTAACAATCCTGTTTTACTTTGAAAAAGTCTATTCGTACAAAAGACTGTAGACTTTTTTAAGATAACTTTTTACTTCATTTCGGTTTTGATCTCATTGTGGATTGAGCATTTAAAATTACCCCAAAAACTATGTGTATCAATATGCCTAAATTTAAATTGCATATAAAAATAGACATGGCAGATCCTGAGTTTTAGGATTAGGTACTGGTTCGTCCCTCTTTTATATGATGTTATTAGTCGGGGTAAAATGAGTTTCGAGGAGTCCAGCACACTTTCTTCTTTGTGCATTCTAATTACATCAGTATTTATGTTTGTACATACTTCGCAAAAATGAACAATATTTTAAGAAAAAAATTTTCAAATTTTATATAAAAAATATGCACGAAATTGCACAAACTTTCTCTTGTACTTAAAAACAATAGTGTTATTATCTTTAACGAAAAATTTTTTGAAAACAAAAATCAAAAGTATACAAAATATTAATTGTTGGTATGATTGATTTTTTTTTGTTTAGGTAAAAAAAATTATATTTAAAAATTTAAAATGCAACATTTTATTTGAACTACTCAGAAACACCAGATTCCAAAAGTTATAATACCTATAATCGGTGGACCCATCCAGAAAATATACACGAATAACTCGAAAATAGGCATTTTTCTCAAAAAAAAAATCGAATTTGTTAGCAAAAACCTGAAACACAGTTTCTTTTTATAATCTGAAAAACGAAACTTTTGTATGGCAGCTACCTGTTCTAGATGAGCTAAATCAAAAAATCTAATTATCCCTTTAGGGTATCTTATAAAAATGCTCTGTACCAAATTTGAAGCCAGTCCGGTCTCCGTTTATCCTCTAGCTCAAATAACAGTGGACACATGGACACAGACGAAAAGACCGACGACTGACGGTATGGGGAAAACAATTTTTTCGGACTTCTTCATCATCGTAGTGTCAGCTTTGTTTAAAACCCTGAAAATTTTTTTTACATGAAACCAATACTTGCCCTAGAGCAACTAAAAAGTACAAAGTATAATTAAAAAGCTTTCAATAAACAAGATTTCCATAAAATAGATGGAATTCATTCAATTACTTGGGCGTATACGCACCTTTTTTAATTAATTAATCCTTAAACAAAATTTAGTAAAATTTGAAATTTCTTGCGCGTTATATTGACTTCAGTATGTCAATTGAAAAAGTTATTTTGATGATTTGTTTTTCTCTATTTAAAAAAATGTGAGCATATAGTACGGAGTTCGCGGGCAAACGCGAATTTAAAAAAATTGATCATTTCAAGATAAATGACATGAAATTTTTTGTTTAAATCAGCAAACTATCCATACATCAGGAGCATCCAAACAGTGAAGGTGAAACATATAAATAAATTTGGTGGCGCAGCGGCTCATGAAGAACCAGGGCTTAGTGACTTACAACTCTCAACCATTACTGTGTGCGTGTCTGCAGGAATGGAGAAAACGTACAGTTTATTGCCGAATCCGAATGGCTGGTGAGCTGTTATTAGTTTTTTTGATTAATATTTTATGTCAAAGATGTAAAGAAATTCTGGTGAGGGGAGCGAGGGCGGCAGATTTTAAATAGCTCAAAGGTGGCAAATAAATATGCCACTGGTCCTAAAAATATTTTATTTTAGGACAAACTTGCAAGACAAAAAAAAATATGTTATCTTCAGAATCGGGGTTTGCGCAATTAATTAATTTATATGGCAACTTCAAATTCGCACACTTTAGAGCTAACTCAAAATCTTAAGACACCGTAAGAGAAATAAATTTCGGGTTAGCACAACAAATTAACATTTAAAAGTCAACCATTTTCGGCTAAATCAAATACTAAAAATTTATTTCTTTTAGATTTTGTCATTTTTTCCGCCAGCTTTAGTCTTATTTTTGGGGAACATCAGAAATGCGTTTTTCCTAACTAAAATTTGAATAAAAAATTATCCAAGAAATTTTCAAAATTAATTCTTGCAAAACAAATTAGCATACAAAGAGTTATGTATAATTCATGTATCAAAACTTTTTGATATTTGCCTGTATTAAATTTTTTACATTTAATAAAAACAAAATAGAATTTTTAATGTTTTTGTTAATTAGAATGCAAAATTTATTCGTATGTTACAAAATCAGCAACAGTTTATATTTATTTCCTTAAAAGTATTTTAGTACAAAAAAAAAAGGTTAATGTTTGCAAAAGTATCTACTCCAAAGGCAATAATTTAGGGGCTGGCTACTCCCCTAGTTAAAATTCCTAGCTATAGGCCAATCAACAATTTCCAACTTGAGTTGCAAGATAACCGCTTTTCTGTTAAAAAAAAACTTAGAAATACCTACTCTGGTTATGATTTGGCTAGAATTGGGCTAGTATATTTTCCTCGCTTGCTTATGATAGAAATAAACCCAATACTACATAAAGGTTTAACTGTGGTAAAGTTTTCTCTTGATCAGAACTTTTTTTTTTCAAAAATTTTGGTTACAAAATTCCATGTATTAACTAAAAGTAAAATGTTAAATATTTTTGTACCATTTATTAACCTTTTTAGAAATTGTATGAGTCAAAAAACTTATCTACGAATCTACGTTAAATATTGGTCCTTTTTTCTCTTAATTTTAACAACTAATTTAGAGTTTTCAGCACAAAATAAATAAATAAATTTGACGGCACAACAGCTCATGAAGAACTGGGGCCTAGTGACTTACAACTCTCAACCATTCCTGTGTGCGTGTCTGCAGAGATGGAGGGGACCTACAGTTTATTGCCGAATCCGAACGGCTAACGAGCGGCACTTTTCTGTGACAGCAGATACTCTTAGAGGATTTGTCAATTCCTCGCAAGAGGCAGTAACCCTTTTTTCTTTTAAATAAATAGGTGGCGAGGCTGGGGATCGATCCTTAGACCTCCGGCATGACAGTCCATCGCACTAACCATCATGCCACGGCAACTACAGAATTTTCAGCACAGTATTTTTTATTGGCTAAAAAGTAAGTCTAGTTTGGAAATGGTTATTATATAACTCTTTTTTCTTAAACAGAGTGTTATTTATTGGTTACAAATTAACTTAATTTAAACCTGTGTAAATATAGAGGCATAAAACATTTTAATCTTTGGTGTTAAACAATTAAGAGGCACAATTCTTTCTACTATCGAATTGTAACTTATTAACTTCAAAGCTGGGATTCTCTGCAGTATTTCAATAAAATACTTACCTACCTAGCTTATATGAAAGTATGTAAGTAAGTACTTCATCTTTTAAAAAGGAAACAAATTTTCCCACCGGGCAATAATCATGACAATTATATTTCATATTTACCAACCATTCATTTGCCGCTTTCAAAAATCAAAAAATACTGTTTATCAATCACTTAACAAGCAGCAACAATCTCCGAGCTGAAAGAAAAAATCAAGTGTCATGCACCTAATTCTCAGCGTAAACATACGAATTCCATTAGCCGACTGAAAATCTATGGCAGCAAATAGATATATGTACAGCTATACACACAGATACACAAATACACATTAAGTACAAAGATTATCTATAAAATTTATAGCAAATCACTTCATCACACTTCACACACCAACAAACATACAAGATACACAATCCGAGAAAAAAAGAAACTTATGGTGCTCCCCAAAAACAAAAAAACCATTTAAACGTGAATCGAGCAAAGAACGCACCCGAATTCTTCAAATACAACAACAACAATAATGGAAAAAACGCACGCGATAGGTACTTAATGCTTGTGCCGCTGTTGCGGTTGCGGTTGCGGCTGCCGTTGCTGCTGTTAACGATGCGGTTAAAGTTGAATACCGCAACAAGACAAAAATAAAACCGTTTCAGCTTCCTTTAGCCATAATCTAGCTCATTGTTGTCTGATTGGTTCACAGTATTCGATTTGTGATTGGCATTGTCTTAGGGCGAAGCTAGAAAATTCCTTAACACCGCAAATAAATAGAAAGATACACGACGACGAACAGAGGAAGAAGGGCTCGGACTCCCCATCATGATGTGGATAAATATGGATGCAAGAAGAACCGAACGCGCCAGGCCCAAATGTATCTGACAGATACTCTCTGATGGCGAGCATAGGCTCACGTGCACCAAAAACGGGTATTTTCTTGATTTTGTCATGGGGGGAGATCCAACACACATACAATCACACGCACACCGAATGGCCATTGTGGTAGCTGAGCTGGCTCTGGTAGTGGAAGAAGAAGACCGGTTCGGCTTCTGCAGAGCGCACAAGTGCACAGCAGGTGGTTGTTCGTTGTATCTGCCCTCACGGGAGGCGTTTCCAATTGGATTGAGTGTGTTAGCTGCCAGGAGGAACCTTGGCACTCGCACCCACCCTCGAGTGGGTTGTCGTTTGTATATAGAGATGCCAAGGGTCGCTTTGTCGATATGGCATCCCCTATTTTCCATCGACAAAAAAGGGGAAAGTATCTTTTTATTTAGTTTAGAAATGGAGTATCTTTTATAAAGTGTAACAAAATATTGGAGAAATTGTATCGCATGTGCGTAGTTTAGAGTGATGGCTGTAGAGGGTATAGATAGAGGTTGAGTTGAGGTACTCTTGTAGCTCTTGCTCTTATAGTGTGACAGAAGGGTTCCCGCTTAAAGTTGGCTACTGCTGCTGATGGTTCGTATTTCAATGAAGTGTGGGTTCCTCTCTGGATTTTGAAAAGAAAATTCTAATTGGACACAAAGAAAAATCCAATTGACAGATGAAAGAAGGGAAGAAAGTGAACTTTTTCTCTCAAATGCACAACACACAGTTATAATACTAAAAAAAAGGAGAGTTTGTATAACCGTTGTTGGTTTGTTTGTTTCTATACTATATCAACTAAAACGGTTACCTATAGGGAGAGAGAAAAAATGAATTGGAGAGTTTTTTTTTTTTTTTTTTGTATTTTCAACTCGGAAGAATGGAACAAAAGTTTTCACTCTGAATGGATGTGTATTTGGAGAAGAAACACACAGAACACAGAGCACATAATACAACCAAACATAAGGCGTGCGAAAACTTTTAGAATTCAATTGAAATAATAGTATAGGTACCTTTATAAATGAAAACTTTATTTTTGTTGTTGTTGTTGTATTTTTATTCTTTTATTGATTTCAGCAGTTAGGAGTTGTCGAATCCTATATACTTAGCAGTGAGAGGTTTTTGATTGAGTTCGGTGCTTTATTTCTTAGCTGTTTTATTATTTTCATTCTTCTCATGAGGTTTGGCTTTGAAAATTTCATTGAAAACTTAGGGTTTTTAAGAGTTTCCGTTTATCGAATTGAATTTGATATTTTGTTACTTTTGTCTACCTAGGTATATAGGTACCTATAGCTAAAGATTTTAGTTTCATATTCAGTTTGAAAAGATCTTGATTTATAGGTAGGTACATACCTAAATCCGCTGGTCCGGGTAGTGGGTATCCCTCCATTGTTCTGAAGTGGTGTAAGTACTTCAACGCTGGCTGCTAAGTACGAGTCTCTTTCCGAGTGGATACAAAACAGCATTTGCCCAACAGCATTGTTCCTTAAAAAAAAGGCGAATCTTTTCTTCCCCCTTTAACTATTGTCTAATTGCACTTACGTCCCTTCCTTCCAAGGTCATGGAAATGCTGATGAGTTATAAGCTCAGGAAATATGAATGAAAGCTTCTTAATTACCGACAGTATGACTTTCGTAGCAAAAGATCCTCTAGTTATCAGATGGTCTATCTCACCGAACAATGTGGCACATCGTTTTGTTGAAAGTAAGATTATTGCACTTGACATTTTATATAGGTAAGCGTTTGATAGAATTTGGCATCATGCTCTCTTATCGAAAATGAGTGAATTTGGTATCAACGAATTTCTTTTACGTTGAATTAGAAATAACCTTTTGCACCTTTCGATACTTCATGCTTACAAATTTTTATAGTCTGAAACTTATATGCTGTTATGGTAAGCCACAGGGCTCCGTCTTGTCTCTTACTCTCTTCCTTTATAAACGATCTTTTTTCTCAACCTTTTAATCCATTAAACTGTTTTCCTGACGACAGCTAGGTATACCCTTAGCTTTTCATATTCGTTTCCAGATTCAGATCTTTTTCCTTTGGATTTGGATGTAAAGTGGCAGCACAGGAAGTACGCTCGTTAAATGATAATCTCATATAATCTGGGAGCCTGCGACAGATTTTGGTGACCAATCGAACCAAAGCTAATTTTTTGTCATATTGTTATTTTGATGTTATAACGAAGCCTAGTGCAAATCAGCTGGGGTACCATGGGTGTGTATGGCTACATCAGGAGCCCCCCAAACATGTAAAAAAAAAGTTGGTTAATGATTTCACCAAATTTGAAACTTATGGTGATTAGTCCAAGAGCCAGTGGCATGCAGACTTTCAGCACGATTCAATGCGGGTGGGGGGGTCCCAAAAGTACAAAAAATCGACTCTAAAACGTGATAGCAGCACGTCTGCCTCTTTGGATGACAAATCATCACACAGAAGGTACAAACTATTTGTTTTGAGTAAGAGTGTTTTTTATAACAGGCCTGTTTGGTGTATTAAGAAAGTTTATAAACGTATATTAAACCACTTTTTGGTATACCACAATTTCGAATTCACGAGAAAGTCGAAAACAAATGTTGTGAAATAGATATCTAACCGTTTTAGATGAGCTAAAACTAAAATTCGAATTTACCCTCTGTGAAACCAATTAACACAGAATTTGAAGAAAATCGGTTTGCCTGTTTAAGGCTCAAGTCCAAGGGCGCACGGAAGCATGGACGCACAGATCTACGGGCAGAGGAATGATATGACGAAGCGAGATCCACTTTTATTTGACTTAATCGTTGCATTAATTTTCATTAAATCCGCAGTTCTTTTTACATGAAACTAATACTTGCCCTTTATTTAAAAAAAAAATACAGAAACAAACAACCAAAATAACATTTATATTGAGGTTTAATTCTATACTTTTGGAAGAATTAAATCATTCCATTCATTATCTGCTGGGGAGTACTAAAAATTAATTTGAAAAACGCAATTCCACAGGGTTCTGTTTTGGGACCATTTATATTCTTAATTTTTATCAATAAATTACCTGGTGTTCTCAAGCAAGTAAAACGCTCAACAATTGAGTGGACAGAAATTCAGAAGCAAATAAACTAAAGAAAATGCACAAACATCGAAACGATATTGAAATGGAGCAAAGCAGCAGCCCATTCATTGCGATTGAATTGAATTAATAAATGTAAAAATACAAAAAGTTGATAAATTTATAATTTGTGCATATACCTACATTTATTTCTCAGTTTATAAATATACAGTTAAGAAATGTATTAGGGCTTAAAATTTGCCTAAAACTATATTAAAAAATCTCATTTTTCTAAAATATCAAGCAGGTTTAAAAGCATAATTGAATGTTGGTCGACCTCGACAAAAAAGTGTACATACATTTTTGTAAAAGTTAATAATCTATTTCAACAAAACATATGTTACAAACAAAAATTACCTATCACATTCTTAAAATAATGAGGAAAATTAAAAAATTTGTTTCATGTAAATCGGATGAATACTTTCTGAGATTATTGCGGACAAACTAAATATTTGTTTCGTCTTTATATAATAGTATTGAAGTATTGAAAATGATAATGATATAAGGGTTATATGAAAGGAATACTCTTAATTTGGGCCATAAGAGTGAAAACAGTTTTTTGTTTAAGATCAGCTGGACAAACTTCAAAAAGCGTTTGGTGAAAAAATTAATAGTTTAATAAAATCGATCAATTCGTCTTTGAAAATTTATTAAATAAAATGGAACGCCACAATTTTTTTTTTAATAGCAAAAATAATAATTATGCTCTAAAAGTATCTATCTCTTGTCTCATCTAAGCCATTCGTCTCAAATAAACTAAAGAATTGTCGATCAATAATTAATTTAAAATCATGTCATGTATTTTTTACCCCACGATTTTTGTCATGCTGATGAATAAATTATCATGTGAACCCCGTTCCACAATGCTCATTTGTTACATCACTTTATCCATTAACTAAAACCATGTTATACAACTTTAAAATATCTTATACATAACACGCATTATCTCGCAGATGTTTTAATATTCAGCAAACATATTTGCAAATATTTCGCAACGGTCATTAAATTTTATTCATCGATTTCATTTTGCAAATCTGCTACAAAAGTTTTTCTATTGTTCTGCCACATTGGCAAATAGAAAGAAACAAAAAAAAAAAAACAACAACTAGCAAAAAAAGGATTCTCATTCAAATTTGTTTCTTTCTTCGTCCAATATTCGATTTAAATTTATTGCTTCCTGGATGGCAGATGATGATGGTTTCATTTGAGCATAATTGAGTCATTTGACTTTGTCTCTTATTTATTTATTTTTTTTTTGAATCTTTTCACCCCTTCAATATTTTCTGTGTGTGTTATTTTATATTATTTTTAAAATGGCACATAAAGTGCTAATAAAATCAATTGAACCATATCCTGTAGATTTTTTAAATGACATTTTATTTAAATCGATATAAATTCAATTCGGGGCGTTACTCACATTTTAAACTGAAATATACTTTCTCAATTAATTTTTGCAAAACGCTGATGTTTTTTTTTTTTTGCAAAGTTAATGTTCCCATAAGGACACGTTTAGGCATTTTTAAATTATTGTATCATCTTTATGGGCTAATGTGATAACACCACTATCACCACCCCTTTTTTTAGTTCAATAACTCTTTATCGCTTTAAATTGTGATTTCTTGAAAATTCATGAAAATCTCACAGAGGGGTGGCTGATGGCTGGCGTAACAGCCCCCGAGGCATTCCATCCATATGAAAGGGTTAGATATGGTAGCATTGATTTAACTGATTTGTAGATCAATAAAATGTTTTGTTGAGATTTGAATCTAATAAATTCATTAACTTTTTGATTTATTGCCTTTGGGCGAAGTTATGGGAGGTTTTCTCTTTTTTGTTTTGTTTTGTACTCTGTCTTCATTGCTAATGTCCTTTCATCGAAAGGATGTTAAATCTTTCTTTTTTTTTTTTTTGCTTTTATGTGTGATACGGTTTTGATTCTTATTGCTGCATGTTGGTTGGTGATCAAAAAAAAAACAACAATCTTAGAACCAAGAAATTGCGGTTAAGTGCCAAATGGTGTTCAATTTTTTTTACATTTTGCAAAAAAAAAAAAAAGAAAGAAAGAAAGCATCAGAACATATTGAAAAGGGTGTCAGTTATACTTGCTTGCAATCCTTTTTTATGAGTTTTTTTTTTATTCTTTCTTGGAAAGCGATTTTAAAACGTGCATTTGAAAAGAGTCGAAAAGTGTTGGAGGAAATATTTTTTTAATGGTTTGCTATTAAATGTAACAATCGAGAAATAGTTCAAATTTTGTATATGAATAGCTTTTAGACGTGTGGGAAATGGTTTACACAATTTATATGAATTAATAATGTGTGTGAAAATCAATGTGGATTTAATGTGCTACATACGTACCTTAAACTAAGTGTGTTTGAAGGAAAAAAATGTAGGTTTATTTCTCTTTAAGTCTTAAAAATGCGTAAAGATTTTGAAATTTGTCTTCGAGATGAATGATATTTTACTTTATTTTTTAAATTATGTACCTTACACTACATAATAGGAAAAACTCTGATATATGTTTAAGGCGTTTTTTGAACTTAAGGTACCTAAATTTTATTTTTTCAGTTTTCTTAAAAACTAGAAGACATTTTGGCATTTGGTTTTTGGAATATAACTAAAAATTGATAGGAGCATTGAATGTTAAACACAAAAATATTATTTATTAACATAAATAATGAACAAAATCCGTTTGAACGCAAATAATTTTTTTTTCTTCAAAATTTTGAATTTGAAATTTAATTTTTTAAAAATTGTTCCTTAAGACAATTTTATTTATAAATAAAATTTAAGAAAACATTTCTGGCCCCCAAAAAAGTATAACATGGCATTGTAGCGGTTACCGTTGTTTTTTAATATTTTTTTCTGTTTTAAGTCAATTTTTTTTTGAAAATTGCCCCTTCCTCCGACAAAATGGGAGGGCCTCTCCTCTTTTATGATTTGTTTTTTCTTGTCTCTACTCTACTCAACCTAAACGCTTTAGCTTTTTGACATTTTTAACACACCGCATGCATTTCATTTTGTGTAGAAAACTAAAAAGCTTAACTCTACTAGGGCTGGCAACGAGACGAGACCAGGCGAGACTTATTTTGTTAGTCTCGTCTGCTCGGTCTCATCAAAATCAAAAAATTTCAGTCTCGTCTCGGTCTTGATCTTGGTCTCGCCTAACCAATGTCTCGTCTCGATCTCGCTCTCGCCTTTTTCTCGTGAAAATTTTAATGTGCCAGTCTCGTTTCGGTCTCGGTCTCGGTCTTGGTCTCATCCTTAGCCTTGGTTTCTTTCGTGTTTTTTGGTGGTAAAAAGATGTAAGATAAGACGCCTGTTTAGATTGAAAAGATAGAGTACGATATCTTGGCAGTTTGTTGGTAAGAAAAATGCGGGGTGGGGAGTCTTGAAGCACGAAGAAATTGATTACAGTTTTTTCAACAAAATAGAAGAATTTGTGTTTTTCCATATGGCACGCAAATTGGCACGTATTTCATGAAGTATGGCACGTAAATTTTATTTCGGGCGGCAACGCTGGTTAAAATTGAAGTAATAACATAGGAGCGAGAATTTGTGCAAATAATTTCAAAAGTGTAGTGTTTCTTTTTCGAAAATTAATTTGCAAATAAAGTCGGTACGACAACCATTAAATGTGAACACTATAGCCAAACGACTCGGGTTGGAAGACGCGTCGCAAAATGTGAGCACTTATTCCGAGCATAAAAATAAAATTTCCAAGATAAAATTTGAATTTTGTAGAGGTTTTTTAATCCATTTAATTCGGAGCCATCCTTCAATGGATTTTGAAGTTCATGGCTTGACAGGTACATAGGTGATGAACTATTGACCTTTTCGATTGGCTACCCGAAAAAACTGCCCGATTCGGAATGCCAATAAATAAACAAACATGCCCAATTCGATTCTGAAGTTTTTTTTATCATTCCTTGCGGGTGATAGTCAGATAGGCTATACACCTATCCAAAAAATTTTCACAATGCCTGAGTTGTTGTTGCGTCAGCTGACATCAGAAGTTTTTTTAACAAGCGATTACAACAACACAAACCTGGATAGCTTTGGATAGTTAAACGAACATAACAGGCAGCCGCTAAAAGTAAAATGTTTTAAATGGCGGAGACCAACATGGAGAAATTAATATTAAACTCGTATCTTCAATATTAACATTGAAAATGTTTATAGGATCGTTTTGAGAGAGTTGTGGTGTTACCAAAATGATTAAATGAAATAAGTTAAATAAATTCAATAAATCATAAATGAACTGCAGCGTATAGGGCATCACAACGAAATTTTTGGTTGGTGTTACTAAAGAAATGACCGAAATGATTGAAATGGACACATGAATTTAGAATATGAAAAATGAACTCCAGCGTATAGGAGGACAACTATCAAATTTTTGGTTGGTGTTACTAAAACATTACTAGAATGATAAAAGTAAACAAAACACAAGCGATGAATTACAGCAGGCGTAGGCAATAGGTATAGGGGGAACGAAGAAAGAAAAGTATTGTTCGTCGTCAACAGGCAAGCTTCAGTGGAGAATGGTCATGAGGTTTATTCAAAAAGAGAAAAAAAAAACAACAACAAGGTATTCAGAAGAAGACAAATGAACAGACAAGGCAACCAACAAAAGAGGATAGGTATTCTGCCAGATTTTTGTATTATGTAGGTACATATATGTGTGTATGCATTTACATAGTTATGGAGGTAGGTAGGTTGTGATTTTGTGAAAATAAAAAAGAAAGGTATTTATTTTTATTCCATACAGAATACAATGCGGTCTTATAAGAAAGGCCAGTGATGCAGTTGAGTGTACAAGCAGGAGTAGAGCTTGCTTGAAATCGACATTACCTACAAAAATGTTGAATAGTGGACTGTATTTTTATGGTTAGTTCCTTTATTCCAAATTACAAATTATTAAATTAAAAGTTAAACTATTTAATATGTATGAAAAACAAAAGTAGAATGAAATTGAAAAATTAGAAAAAAATTAAGAAGAAAAAATTTAGTTTTAAAATATAAAAGTTTGCTAGATTGATAAGTTTAATTAAAGTGTTTTATTGAAGCAAGTAGGTATGGCTTATGTTGGACAACCAAAAATATGCCAAAGCATATTTTTTTCTAGCAACAATATTAAGACGAGACTAGGTTAGAAATCCGTTTTATAAGAAATACTGTCTTTCAAGCGCCATGTTTCGTCGAAAATGCATACTTTTTGTATATATACGTTTAACGTGCATATTTTGCCGTATTTTTTTATATTTTTCATTAAAATCATAACGTGTACAGTGTCTCCTAATGTTTATTCAATAAATAATAAAGGTCTGGGGTAGGCATTACCAAAAAATTTAAACATAACTTCAGGTAATGGCGAAAAAATTGGCATTAAGGAAATATTGAGTTGGAGTTTTTGTTTTTTTTATATTAACCTATTTTTAAGTTCGTTAAATCGACTCGAACGATTTTATTCAATTTTGTAATCTAGTGCTTCTAAATATTTTAAGGCCGTGTGTGAATTGAATTAAGATTTCGAATAAAATTTATCCGAAATTAAATTTTGAAGTTTGTAGGTACGTACACATACCTACAGATTCACCTCACTAGTGTCAAAAATTAAATTAATCTTCGGATTAAATTTAACGCGGCTTAAACAATAGGTATAGATAGCTTTTTAGAAAATATTAACCCAAAAGTAAAAAAATCATATTCCCAGTAATTCTGACTTTTTAACATTTCTTTCGTTGAAAGGTACCAAAATATTTGTTAGCCACGAGAGCAAGCTCGTGGGACTCACTCGTGAAAATTTTGTTTTTTATTTTTGATATAATTAATGTCTTAAATATACCCATATAGATGAATTTAAAAGATTCACCATTATAAAAAAAAATGCATGTACCTATTTCAAATAGGTTTTAATGGCTTTTAGCCCCAGCAAATTGACGTTATGTTCGACAATCTCACTTGTACACTACATATTTTTTTTGTTTTTAGATTTAACGTGTATAAAGCTAGCATATACACATTAGCATAATCAATTAAAACCATAACTAGAATTATGTGCTCTTTTTGTGCTATTTATGTGTGGAATTCTCGATTTTTGTGCTAGCATAGTTTTTGTTTTATGTAAATTTATGCTACCTTAATATTAAGCTAGCAAAACTTCTAAACTGCTCAACATAATCAATTGAAATAAAAACTAGAATTTTGTGCTATTTGTGTGCTATTATTGTGTGGCAGTTCCGATTTTTGTGCTAGCATAGTTTTGTTTTATGTTTTGCTAGCTTTATATGAATAGCATAACTTTGCATAAAAAAAAACTATGCAAACACAAAAATCAGGACTTCCGCCCAAAATAGCACGAAAAGAGCACAAAATTTTAGTTTTTATTTCATCTGATTACGCTAAGCGGTTTAGAAGTTTTGCTAGCTTAATATGAAAGTACCATCTAGATTTACATAAAACAAAAACTATGATAGCACAAAAAAAGCTAAAGTTATGGTTTCAATTGAGTATGCTAATGTGTATTGTATATGCTAGCTTTATAGACGTTTAGATGTATGTCGTTCTTTTAAGTGCAGTTTTTAAAAATAAATTACGTAGGTATACATACGTACCTACATAGAATATATTTTTACAAGCAATAATGAGCATATTTTTAGGGCCCTAATCATTTTTTTTTTTTGAGCATATATTTACTTGTTAAGGGCATATATATGTATGTAATTAATTTTTAAGGGCATAATTATAAGCGCTTAAAACTATTTTTAGGGCATATTTTTTTTTGTCCTAATAGGTATGTGAGTTTTGATATCAGATTAAAAAAAATAGAAAAGTACATTGGGGTTAGTTAAAGAAAATTAACAAGATTTATTTTTTACCAAATGGAAAGTGACATTAAATACCTACAGCTAGAAACTTCAAAACTTATAATGGTGTTTGAAACAGCTTATTACGTTTAGATCTCAGCAATCTCAGAAATCTGAACGTAATTCCTCGGTGAGATTCCTCACTTTTGCTGTCAAAAAACTGAGACTGATAGTTTTTGGATTCGCTTGCTCAATTATTTTTTGTCGCAGTTAATTAATTAATAAAAAAGAGATGGAAATAGATTTTGACTTCTAGGGGAGAAATTTTGTTCGGGTTTCTCCTTCTGCTCAGTGGAGCTGACGGAGCTTGTTCAGTGATATCTCAGTGAGATCTTAGAAACGTGAAATGGCTAATTAATTTGTAAAGATTAGTCATGTTTTTTGTTTATCTAGCAAAATAAAGTCATTTTCAATGCCCCCATGGTTACTCTATGAGTGAAATCTGTAAATTTTTTTTTTTTTTACTTTTACTGGCACATTGATTGTCTAAAATCAACTCTTCCCAGAGAATAAAATAAAATCGGAAAACCTTTTTCCGGCGGGGAAAACAAGGCCTGAAAAGTAAGCGATTTCTATTCTAACGATATTTTAACGCGCATAGAATATTTTATATTTCGCAAAAAAAATCTTGTGAATATTATAAGAATTGAACATTAATTTAATAAAAAAATGTTATTTCTAGCGAAAACTGATACCAAACCACCGAGTCCGGTGAGACCACCGAGACCAGCGAGACTCTCGGTGAATTTCGGTACCAAAAATACGGTCTCGTCTCGGTCTCGTCTCGGTCTCGTCTCGGGTGCTTTTAAAGTAGTCTCGTCTCGGTCTCGTTGGCCCTAAACTCTACTGATTGAATTATTTTGAAAACCGTTATTTTTATGAAGAAAATTAATGTCATAATCTTTTTTGTAGAAAATTTTCTAAGCTACAAATTAATTTTTGAAATTTGTTTTTGTAAAAGGGACCGTTAGGGAGATGTTCCCGAAAAAACTAGTTTGTGGGGCCTTTCACCCCCTTTAAACTTTTTAGCGGAGCTCCTTTCAATGATGAGGACTTTTTATAGTTTCTTAAGAACACCATTAAGAGCTTTCTGGCGATTCTTCCAAACTCATAAATGTCTTTAATGACTGGGCTAGCATATCGATCATGGAATTCGCAATACTGGATTCGCAGTATCTACATCATTGTTCTCTTTTCGTTCCAAGTTAAATTAGTGGACAGAAAAGAAAGCATCACTACACTGCGGATCTAGTTTTGCAAATTCCAAAATCAGCAGAGGTACGGCATGATTAATATTTTCGGTTTGTGTTGGGTTTTCTTGTAACCAAATTTTTACTTCTTGTTGAAATAAGGTTAAAATAATTAAAAGAAGTTTTATTTTGTTTCTGTTGAAAAAAATATATTCAAAAGTAGGTATTGGAACCTAAAATTGATTTATTAAATTTATAGGGTATGTAAACACCCATCCCCTTTAAAAACTTCCTGTGTTTAAAACTGGTATCTACTTCGGTACTACAAAACAAGACTTAATTACTTCACAACACTAATGACAAAATTTTATCCAAGTAATCGCTTTTCGACTTAAAAATAATAAATATTTTTTTTCAGTTTCAGCCTTTTTCGTTGAAGTGATATCTAAATCTCTTGGATTATAAATTTAAATAAATTAAACAGCCCTTAAAAAAGCATCCCGCCCCAAAAGAGAAGCGAAAACAAATCAATCCGAGACAGAGGAGACTTGTTGAGTTCCTCTTTAGTCTCTAATTACAAAAGCATAAGTCCGAAAGGTCAAAATTCCCACAAAAACAGTAGATAATAATGTTGTAATCCTTTAAACAAAGCTCAATAAATACCATCAACATCCAGCCATCATTTATGGAGAAAATAAAAATCAAAAAGAAAAAAAAAAAAATACATAGAAGCCAGACAAAAATATTATGAAACACAACAAATCCTTTGATGACAAAACTCGCTCCTATAGTCCTGATTCTGTTATGCTGTTGCTGATGAAATGATGTTTTGGATAAATAATATAAAAAAAAAGGGATAAACTCTGTGTAACTTTCAGTTAATTAGTATATAGCGCTTGTTGAAATGTTTTGAATTCATTTTCTAACAGTATTGGTAGAAGCTATAAGGATATTTATGCAACGGTAAACAGTGTGACGTTAATTAAGAAAACCAAGGACAAAAGGTTTTCCCGTTCACAAAACATAGAGAAGACCTTCAACACCTCCATGATGTTAGGTACATAAAGGGTGTTTATTTTTGTGTGTTTGTACGCCATGCCAGCAGCAGCCAAACAACAAAACAACAACATCATCGTTGAAAATACACAACCGTCAACCACCATGATAAAATACAATACAACCGCTGTACATTCAATTTTCGTTGGTTTTAATAAACAATTTTAATTGAATTTGATTTGATCGCACAAAATATAGAATGGTATGGTTACCGTGGTGCTTGTATAAGAATTGACTATAGGTGTGTATAAGGAAATGAATTCGATTGTATAATTGCATGTGTGATGTGATACAGGATTTCAATTGTCTAGAGGTGAATGAGAATTCGTGTAAACGGTACAAAAGGACTTGAAATCTCAGGTCGGAGGGCTTTGATTAACACAAACTGAATTTCGCACGCTAACACCATATTGATTGTTTGAAATTTGAGCTCCAAAACACATCAACAAGCCACTTAATTATATATTCATGCCTGGCTTTCTATAAGAAATTCATTATTATAAAAATCTAAATAAAACAATCATTTTGAGAAATATAGCATACAAGCTGAGGTACGTAATGTAGGTTGTTATTCAGGCGAAACTTTTTAAACATGAGAAACAGAAAAATCCGTTTTATCAGGTTCTTGGGATCAATGGGATGAGTATAGCTTTTTCATAACTTTATGGTCCTGTGCAGTAGCGGATCTAGAATTTGTCTGTGGGAGGGCTGGAGGTAGGGAGGCTGTAGACGATTTTAGCATTTTTAGGTGACATTTTGCACTAAGTAGGTACTCTATATGTATATTTTGACATTTCAATGCAACTAAAAATTGCACGACCTATCGATAATCAAAACTTTAAATTATGCCTTGTGGAACCAAGATGATGGGAACAAGATTACCTTGCGAACACAGAAACAAAAGTGTTCATAAAAGTAGATAGGATTTAACTACATTCACGACTTTTTGCAATAAAGTGGCAAAAAGTAGAAAAGTGAAAAACTAAAACATACTCTCGAGCGATGCTTGTGGCAAAAACATTGTGTTTCATTTGTCAAAATTGTCCAATATGACATATCAAACACAATTTGTATGCGTTTTTTCCCACGCAGCAAGTTTTTGTGTTTCACTTTTGCACTTTTAAGGCTTATAGCTACATTCAAGACTTTTTGCAAAAAGTGGAAAGTGGAAAAGTGAAAAACAAAATCATGCACTAGAGATGCCTGTGCGCGAAAAAGCGTACGATAATTGTATTTGATCTGCCATTTAAGATTGAATTTACACAAATGCGCTAGTTAAATTAATGTAGTTTTGTTTAAGTAAAAACTTGCATTGTTTCGCCTGCTATTAATTACTAATAAAACGCTGGATCTGATCGGTTGGTTGACAAAAAGGCCAGTTATATGGGTCAGTAAAACGCATCAGTAAATGTGGAAACAAGATAAAACTAATTCTGATGTATATATGTGAGCGAAATGTTTGTCCTCAGTATTTTGACAGAAAAAGTTTTTGCTGAGAAATCCTGTTCATGTAACTCTGCCCCAATGCCACCCTCTCCACCTGGAGGATCAAGTGCTGGTTCTGTTTCATATGTGCCTAATCTAAATTTAATTCAACTTTACCAAAAGGAAAGACATAACAAGCGATAGGTATACTTACTACCTTTTCTGTGGATACTTTTGGTTATTTACAAGTTCCCATTTCGTAAGAGTGTGTGAACTTACACATATATATGTATGTCTTTGAAGTTGTTCCAGTAGGTATGCCCCCACATTGCTCTCTTTTTATGAAAACTCAAAAAAAACTGTTTTTGACCTACCTATACTTTGACCTACTTTGTTGATGTTTTTGTTCTGATTATTGTTCTAAGTTTTTGGACCTTTAAGTTTAAAATATTAAGAGGTATCTTTTTGTAAAATTTGAAAAAAAAAAAACTTAGTCTTTCTTTTTTCAATTTTCGCTTGTTTTAAATTTTGCTCAGGTTTATCCTATACTATAGCAGGCCCGTGCTCGATTTTTTTTTTATAAAAGGGATGTGTCCAGAAAAAAGGAATTGTTCTTCTAAACAAATCGAGTTTTTTTGTCGAAAGGAATTCGGAATTAACTATTATTTTTTGAAGGGCAATATCTATGTACTTATTACAACGTTGCTAACTTATATTCGGTTACATACCCGAGGAATAAACACTTAAATAAAAATATCGCCTTTTTTCATAAAAAAAATGCTGGAATATTGGGCACTATTGGCATTCTCTCAGGAAATTTTGTTTGCCATGTAATATTTTTTTCACACAAACAAACTTTCGCATTTATGTATAATATTAGTAGGATTAATAGGATTATTCTATTAAAATCTTATAAATCTTTTCTTGTCTGTCTATTTGTTTAACTCAATAAATACCTTTCGAAAGCAATTTATGTCAGTAATGAAGATTGCATGAGCATCAAGAGCTTGAAACATGACGATGCACGATGGACATAAAATGGACACAAAAAACAATTAAAACATAAATCACAAATGTTTATATTGCAAAATTAAAACGTCAGAAACAAATATTATCAAAAAAATATATTAAATAAAGCCGATAAAATGTTAATTTATTGTCAAGCGAATATTCGAGCTGTTGGAGCAAAATTCTGTGGTAAAATCCTAAATAATTTTGGAAAATTTCTGTATATTCGGTAAATTTTGAATATCTTATCAATTGAAATTTTTTGTCCATACTATAAAGTTCCTAAGAGCCTGGATTAACCTGCGTACTTAACCTACATACTCATACATATAATACTTGAATGAATAACATTTTAACAATATGTCAAACGAATTTAAAAGTTTCAAAGGACTTTTCAAATAAAAAATTAAAGTATAAGAATCACCTTTTAAAGAATTGTCTTTAAAAAAAACTCAGTCAATTGACTGAGGAACACCTGACGCACCAACTGGTGATAAGAGAGCTGAAATGACTATTCTTTCAACCAAACAAAATCAAGTCATTAAGCCCTTTAATAATAAATAAGGGCTCTTTTAAGTGAAACATGCATTGCATCTTCCATTACAAAAATATAATTTTACCGCGTTTTTACAATAAAAACTCTCATTATAAAGTGTCACATTATTAAATCCCATATAGCTAACATCTCGTAGGTAGGTACAAACGAATCAAAAGAAAATCAGTATATTCTACACACAAAAAAGCCTTTAATTGTTACTTATCTGAATAGGCCCGTACTAAAATGAGGACAATTACATTCAGGGGACCATTCAGTTCCATTTCAATTGTTGTATCTTCTGTATGGCTTCTATATTATGAGCCTTACAGTAGATCTCTGTATATATTACTTTTTAACTATGCCATCATTTAAATCAGTGTCTACACAAAACCATGTATAGAATGTGTATATACCATACAGGTGCACAATGCTTCCAACAAAGCCATCCATGCCACACATTTTATATACACCGAACTAAATACGTATCTATAGATACTTTCTGAACCTATTCATTCGATTCTTACAAAACAATCTTTTTTTTTTTATTTTCACTTCATCATTCATTAATGAAAAATACAACAAATAAATGAAAAGAGAGTTTGCAAAAAAAAAAACAAACTACAAAACTCGCAATGATGAATTTTGCATATTGTTGGTGAAAGGAAAGTTGACAAAAAAAAAATAAAAGAAGAAAGATCCTTCCGCCCATTCCCACTTTGCCAGGGTGAATTCAACATTCCCACACCCACATTCGCACATCCCGCATCCATCCATTCTCTAATGCGATGGCAGCAGAAAGGATAGAAAGAAAGGCGCATTCAACATTGGGATTCATCTCTCGCTGCGAAAATATCTATTCTATGTGATTGTGATTGTGAGTGCTGCGCGGCGAGGATACACATTCATGGCGCACATTGAAAAAGTCACAAATGAATGTGTGAAGTACGACTTGCATTTCATTTCACTCGATTGACGCAGACAATGGGGCTATTCTTTGACGCCCCCACACGTCACAAGAGCCTATTATAATATGCCCGGGACGGGCCTGGGTATAGAAATCATAATACACTTAAATAAAAGTGTACTTGATTTGAAAAAAAAACTCTCCAAAAAGCATCACTTATTATTTGAAGAAACTGGCATTGAGTTCAGTTCAGAAGGACAACATGTAAATAAAATTCTTGAAAAGATGAAAACAAATGTTTGGCATTAAGTAGATACACTAAAAAAAACTCTCCAAAAAGGTATACATATATCTTCTTTCAAGCAAATTTAATTAATTTTCAAAAGAACAATAATTATGTTGTCACTTCATTTTCGATGCTCGAGCTATTGTTTTGAAGATATAATTATACCGCTAAATTTGAAGGAAACTCTCCAAAAAGTTTCCTTTTGATTTGAAAGTGTCTTTCTTTGAAAAAAAAAAACTTCAGCTTTGATTTCAATTTAAAAAAAAATAATTTTTTAAAAACATCACTTTGTTTTAAGTACACAATTAATATATGAAAACTCTCCAAGCTACCTCATTTTTGTCTAAAGATGCCTTTTGTAAGTAAATTAGTTTCTTTAAATTTAAAGGTTAGTGCTTTAGTTTCGAGGAAACAATAATTGAGTATTTCCGATCAATTTGCTTAGGTTAAGGAAACTCTCCAAAAAAATATAAATTTTGTTGAGAGATATTTTCCTGAAGTATTTTTTTTTTTAGGAAATTGCGGGTTATATTTCAGAGGAATATTTATTGGTTTTCTTTAACATGAAACACTGCGATTTGCATTGAAGTCAAATTTAGTTGAATTGATTTAACTCTCCAAAAAGCCTAAAATGTATTTCATTTATGTCTGTCTTTTAAGAAATTTTCCCTTTGGTTTGGTAAAATTTAAGTTCTTCTAATAAAAAAATATATACATATCTATATTTGTCTTGAAGACACAATTAAGTTTATTTGGAAGAAACTCTCCAAGAAACGTCATTTAAATTAAAAAATATTTTTGTTTTTTAAGGAATTGCATCATTTTTTGGACCGATAATTTTGAAATTCTATTTATGTAAAAAAAAATCTCTTTGAAAGAAAAAAACTCTCCAAAACAACCTTCCATAATTTTTTTCTGAAAATATATTTTCCAGCAAGTTATTATATTGTCTGTGATGCAATAAAGGAACAATTATAATTATTAAATTACTTTGATTTAAAAAACATCCATGCTTTTAAAAATCTCTCCAAAAAATACACTTTTATTTAAAACAGTTTTCTTCATGTAATTTTTTACCTCAGATTCCACGGAACTGAGGCTACATTTTCATAAGAGTTTTTATTAAGATTATTTAATTTGAAACACTGCAACTTATAATTACTGGATTTTTGGGAAAGTCTCCAAAAAGCACCAATTAGATTACACGGTGTCATTCTTTAAATATTTTGTTTTTTATTCATTTGAATTTCTTGTTTGGTTTCATATGTTCGGTTTTAAATATTAATTAATTTAATTAATTTGAGGAAACTCTCCAAAAAGTATAATTTTGGTTTGTAGATGTCTTTCTATCAAATATGTTTTTTAATTCAAAGGAACTTTGATTTTATTCAAAAACATGCATTTGTTTGAAACTCAATGTTGTTGTTTTTTGTAAAGTTTTTTTTTTTCAATTGTTTCCTTAATGGTGTTTCATTTATCTTTCACCTTTGTTTCAGAATCATATTCATCGCAATGTTTTGAAAGTTTTCTCTAAGTGTATTATTCGTTAATACACTTTTATACACTTTTTTGTTTGTATTCTTAGCACGCGGTGCGCACACGTTCTCCATAAAGTGAAATTGTAGTCTTTCTAAATTTTGTAGGATATAATCATTGCATTAAAATTATCAACACACTGAATGAGGCCGGAAGGGGTTTGGTTGAAGCAACAAAATGAAGGTTTCTTCAATGGAATAATTGTTGCGAAATTCAGAAGTTTTCAAATGGCGTGAATTCACCATACAGCATTGCATTTTGTAGTATTATTGTATGCAGTGTTTTTGATGCGCGATGCACTGAGGAATATATGTATATCTTCACTTTTGTTATAGATTTTTTTTTCTTTTCCTCTCAAATATGAATGCGTTTATTGTGAAATGACAGGACAAAAGTTTTGCATTTGCCACTGTAATATTTATAAAGGTGCTTAAGTGTGAACAATTACTTGCAGTATTTTTTTTGTGTTGTATTTAAATGCAAATAATATGAAATGGAATATAGTTTTTGATGGAATAAAACTTATCATATATACATCACAGTCACACGTCATATATGCGATGTGGTCGTTTTAATGGACGTTGATGTGCTGAAAAGATAAAAGCAGTTGTATAGTCCAAATAATAAGTTACTTTGAGTTATTTTCTGCGGTGATGCTATGACCTCGATTGGGATCAGTGTACCTAACCTACCTTCTGGATCGCTGTGAAATATGAAAACGAAGTGTTACATTTCCGAAGAGCCTTTGAGTATTTTTTTTGGAAGAGAAAAGAGAAATACTAAAATTGAGTCTGCATTAGGTAACAAGATTTGTGCCCGAAGTGTATCCACCGGTGGAGGGCCCTGGCCCTCTGTTATTATTAGGCACTTCTGGAGTCATTTCCTATTTTTCTACCATCTTTGCTCGGTCATTGTTTTTCTCAATTTCATATCACCATTTCTGAAATAGTGAATTATTCCCCCTTTTAAGGCTTTTTTAAAAACAGTGGCTATACACAAGTTTAAAAATGTTTAAAACCAAGAAGTTTTATTAAAGAAATTTAAAGATAGAAAATTGTTAAAAAGTATCATACCTCAACATCAGATTGTTTAAACATTTTGCGCCAATTGTTTTAAAACAACGGAAATACCTAAAAAAATAGATTTTGGAAAAAACAAAGTGGCTCGAATGAAAACTTTTTCAAAATAATTTTGTCTAACGTTTTGTAGACATTTATTAAAAATATTTAAAAAGAGAACTAAGTATAGGTGATACTAGGACAATTTTTAATTTTTTTATTTCTAAACAGGAATCTCAGAAAAAGGATTAGCATTTATGTTATGATGACTGATATTTTGATGAGATTTTAGAATACATAATAAGATTCGCTAAGGTATATTTCTAGAAAACTTTTTAATATTGGTTTTTTGAAAAGAGGTATTTTTTAAACAGGGTGGGGCAAAAGATATGAACCGGTTTTAAAGGGATGCAAAACAAAAACAATGCAACTTACAGAAATATGTTTATATTGTATAATTCAGTACAGAATCTAGTTTCTTACATTAAGTTTTAAAGATGATATCACGTAGATGGCGGTCGTCAGCCGCGATACACTCTTGAAGGCGAATTCTGAAGTTGTCAACCGCTCTTCTACACAATTCGATGGGTATTGCCATAACTTCCTCTCTGATTTTGTCATCCTTAAGTTCTTCCAGGGTATGTGGAAGAAGTTTATAAACTTTTTCCCCCCAAAGAAAAAAATCACAAATGCTCAAATCTGGTGAGCGCGTAGGCCAATCAACGTCACCCCTTAAATGAGACGAGGTGCTAGGGGAACACTTGCCTCAATCTCGCCAATGAAATCCTAGCAGTGTGGGATGTAGCCCCGTCCTGTTGGAACCAGATGTCTCCCAGATTAGGTGCTTGACTCAATTCTTCCAGCTCGGGTTCAAAAAACTCTTCCAACTAGCGCCTGGGAGACTGTTGGATAGTATCTCTTACCAAGATGACATATTCAGGAGTTCTTACAGTTCTGGGTCTTCCAATTGCCGAAGGAGTTGCTGTTGAACCAGTGTTTTCCAATGTCGTAGCCCAACGTTTAATTGCATTACCGCCAGGGACGTTTTCCCCAACAGGGATATTAAAGTGCTGTCGGAAGGCTCTCTGCGTGGCGATAACAGAACGGCCATTTTCAGCAAACCCACGATACTCTCCCGTCCAAACCGTGATTGCTACTGAAAACTAGACTCTCTCACTGTTACAACGAGACCCCTGCCCTTTTCCCACAACAACCACAGGCCGAGCGCCAGCCGGTCCAAACCGGTTCATACCTTTTGCCCTTATACTCTGTATTTAATGCCCTTAAAATATCTATATCTTAAAGAATACAAGATTTTAAAGCAGTTTAGATAACATTTTAATTTTTTTTAATTTTTAAAGAGGTCTCCGGGAGCTAAAATTGTGTTTTTTTTTTTTTTTTTTTTATTTAGTCTTCAATTACGTTTTAAAATTTTTGGGCTAAATTTAAGTTTAATAAAATTTGATTTTTTAAGTACAGGGCAAGTCAAAAATTAAGGGAACAAATATTTTTCCGTCATTTTTAGTGTTTTTTAAAGAACTGTATCTTTGTAAACAGTGGACGTATTGGGATAAAACAATAAGCATTATGAAGCTTTATATTTTTTGTATTGAAAATTTTAGGAAATAATTTTTTGAGCTATTTTTTTTTTAGTTATTGCAAAATCATAAGAAATAGAACGATTCAAAAATTTTAATTAATTTTTTTTTAGAGCGCCATTTGATAACTTGTTTATTTAGCTTAAATTTCGTTCTTTTTTTTTTGTTTTAAAATTTTTATTCCGAAGAATATCTGGCTTTGAATGAAAAAAGTCACTTTTAAATAAAAAAAATTAAATTTAAGGGCAATTTTTGAAACCTGAATTAATTTCCTATACATAAGCTTTTCGAAACTTCAAAGCAACAATTTTTTGACAACTCATCGTTAGTTTTAAAAAAAAGTATAAAAAATTATTTTTTTTTATAGACTTTTAGCAAATCTTTCACTGCTTCACAAAATATTGATCAAAAAAAAAAAAATTGGAGACCTTTAGATAGACCATTATCTACTATTTTAGTGAAATTTTAAGTTAATCCATTGAACCGTTTTTTCTTACCAAATGACGTATACAAAAATTCAAAGAACGAATCGTATGGTTCCTAAACATTTTGAATCGTCATCAAAAAGGAAATAAAAAGAACAATTTTTGTACACTCTTATCACAGTTTTTGGTAAGCTACAATTCTAAAAAGAGTTAACAAAAAAAAAAAAAAACATATTGTTTCGAAAAAAAAACATTCAAGGAAAATTGAATATTTTTTTAAAATTTTAAAATTTTAAAATTTTATTTTAAAATTTGTTTTGAAAAAAATAACAAAATCTTTACTATTATTAAAACTAAAACTAAAACAAATCTGTGAAAAAAAGAGTATTAAAATTGTTCTTTTCTTTTCCAGTTTGATGAAGATTTTACAATGATGATGAAGAAATTCAAAAAAGTAATTTCTTTTTTAAAGTCGCATTTTTTTTTTTTCATAAAACCATTACTTGCAAACATGAGAATGATAATTTTTTGGTTGAGAATGTAAGCTTTTACCAATCTTTGGAATAACTAGAGTAATCTGGAAAAGCTAAGTCAAAAACAGCTTGGAATAATCGGTTGAAAATTATGGATTTCATCATGAAACAACTTTTAAATTCAAAATAATATTTTGTTTATCGATAAATTTGATAAAACAACGTTCTCAATTATATCAGCGATTCGTCGTTCTAAAACCGTTCAATATAATTTTTATTTATTTTATTGATTTATTAATAACAAAAAAATATAAACCATAAGTTTCGTTTTCGTTGAATTTTGAACAGAAATAATTGTTAGAAAAAAGTATGCAAAATTAATGAAATTTAAGTTTATGCAAATCATACTTTTATACTGAATCGTGAAAATTCATTTAACAAATAAATCCTAAATGGACCATCTTCTGCGTCTGCACAGCACACAATACTCCGCATGACATGAAGTTTTCAAGAGCCACATTGTGTTTCTTTTGATGCTCGCGTCCATTCCACTTATCTTGACCCTTAAACAACAAATAAAAGACTCTAACATCGATCAATCAAAGCAAATGTTATTTTTTACATCGACAATAGAAGATGACTTGCATATAATAAAACCTCGCATCCATCCCACAAAAACCAGGCGCATTCCAATCTCATTACTCAGGCTCATGAAAGTTTGCATATACACGGCCAACGAAGGCTTCCAATATATAATTTCAGGCGTCATTCTGTCTGGCCTGAATGGATGACCTGACCAATGCACGCAACTGACAAACGAACACACAAACCGACCATATGGTGTTTGAATTTGTATATGAAAAATATTTTGGCAAAATCCCTTCTCATTCTTATATTCTAAGTTAAGATTTTTGCATTATCTTAAGGACACTTAAGAAAATGACAATACAAAAAAAAAAATTGTTTCTGACAAAAAAGATGACATGGTATCTGCAACCACAAAAAAAGGGATAAGTACTTCTCAAGTATAATATGTTTCCCATTTATTTTTTTTTTTGCATGGACAATTGGAAGAAAGAAGGAATTAGCAATTTGTTTTTTTATGCGCTGAGTACCTTGAAGAACCTCAACTTAACGGAAAACCAATTGATACTCTTGAGATCAATCACAAAGATTGCTATCGCAACAAGACAACTACTTAAAGGAATATGCGTAGGTAAGGTACCTATGTGGATTTTTGTACTTTTTTTTAGTGACAATATACGAAGCAGAAACACACGACGCATATGATGGGAAGAATAATTGCAATCGCATATGACAATGGCAAGGATCAAAATGACAATTCCAGAATGGAATCCTTATATGAATTACTGCAAACCAATCGAACAAGGACAATATAAAATATACAAACTAAGATGAGATAAAAATTAATTCCTTCTTCGATGTTCACTGCTGTTTTTTCGTTTTGTTGGTATTATTATTTTTTTTTATATTTGCTCCTGGAACCTGAGTCAAATCGAATCTATATTTTTTCCTGGCAAACTTCTCATTTCTGTTTCGTTTTATTTTACTTTTTTGTTTGTAATCTTTGTGGCTCGTCTCTCGACCCGTCTGTCCAGAGGTTCATATCAATCGCTTTAATGGCAGTCCATCTGACAGTTGTATCTTTAAGGTTGAATGGAAATCCGATGGGATCGATCATATTCGCATTCGAATTAAATTCGATGGGATATGAAGCGCAACAATGGCGGCAAATCTTTGTGACCATTATATAATGCGGATTAAGTCCTTTGGCAAACTCTATTTTTGCATCTTTTATTCTATATGCAATGCTGGGGGTTGATGTGAATGTATTGTTGTAGTTTTATCTTGGCGCATTAAGAATTTGAATTATTTGGAAAAGAAAAATAGAAAAATAGAAGTATTATGCAATTGTTGTAGAAGTTTTTGTATAAAGATTAAGTGTACCTATTTTTGATTCAAAAGGGAATTAAATTCTTATATTTGAGACAGAATTTAAGCGGGTGCCAGTAGATTTTTTAAATAATTATTGTTAATGTTCTTTTGTGTTAAAAAAAAAAAATGGAATAATTAAAAAATTCATTTCGACATAACCAAAGTTCCTGCAAAGTCAACATGATATGCTGAATGCAATGAATCTAATATTCTCAGTAGATCAGTTTCTCTAAGGCCCATCGCCTACTAGGCAACTTTTTGTTGCGCAACTAAAAGTCGCTCGGAATTGCTTGCCATCGCTCACTAGGCAATTTCCGAGCAACTTTTGGGTTCAGTATTTTTAATTGAAATGTTAAATTGACCTTGTATTTTGAATTAGTGACGACACGAAATTCGCTTAGAGTGATATGAAATGAAATAAAACTTGTTTTTCGGATTAAAAGCCTCTCATCATTTGGCAAAAATTTTGGAAAATTCCCAAAAGTTGCTGGAAGTTGCTCGGAAATTTTCCTAGTGGGCGAGGGTAAGCAACAAAAAGATGCCGGGAAAAAAGTTTCGCGAGCAACTCCGAGCAACAAAAAGTTGCCTAGTGGGCGGTCTTCCATATAAGCTATAATGTAATTGGATTGGGAGCAACAAAAAGTTGCTGGGGCTAGCAACAAAAAGTTGCCTAGTGGGCGATGCGCCTAAAAGTGTGTTTTTAAGTAACATTTAAGAATTCAGTGTGGCCATTATATCCACTTCATATTTAATGTGTTTTTTTTTTTAGAATTATTTTAAAATTATAAATTAGGCCCCAACAAATGATATAACAACTGAAAATATTTGGGGGCTTATTTGATTTTTATTGGGCCTTATTTTCCTTGGCCTCTCGTAAAGTTTTTATAGAATTTTTGAAAATCAAATTTCATTTTAACAACTTCATTAATAATAAAAAAAAAATAAGCACCAATAGGTAAAATTTATGTGTTCCTAACAGCCAGAAAATTATATACTATATAGGCACTAATGGACGCAGAGAGTCATTGGCGGCATTTTCTGAAAAAATATTTGATTTTTTTGTTCATATACATTCATTTCGAGGGTATACCTACCTAATAAATAGTTTGGTCACTATAGAACGACAATCAGATTATCATAATGAACGTACATTCAATTGATACAATGTGGAAATGTCCAACACAAAAATGTAACTTCAATTATATGTGAATTCAAAGGAGAAAAAAAACCGACAAGCTCCACAAAGACGAAAGAGAAGGTTTAATTTTTCTTGGTAAGAATATATGCCTATAGATACCATCAAAGAAAAAGTGTCCCACTAAATGCCCACAAGCATTTATAATGACAACAATCACAATTATTGTAATTGTCGTGGTATAATTCTTTGGACATAGCTTTATTTTGCCGCTAGAAACATAATCGGTTCTTTTGATTGACGCGATATAACGTTGAATGAATTGCTTTTGTAATTTTGTAAGACCTATACTGGCTACTTTACTACAGAGCCTTATTGTATTTTTTAATGTCGGCTTTTTATATTCATTTTGATTGTCACCGAAAAAAGCTTATATTAGTTATTGTTGTGTTGCTATATTTTTGGTGTTGTTATAAATTTTTCCTGATCAGTCACATAATTTATAATTAATTGAAACAAGAAATCGAAAAGACAATAAAAATCAGTTTATTCTTTGATTGTTTTTTTTTTGCTTATAACAAATAGTTTGTAATATTTTTAAATCCAAGAGAATATTAAAAGCTGTACTATTTAGAAGTAGGTTCTTGATTGGCAAATTAAACGTCAACAGTTGTTGGCAAAAACTTTTAAATCATTTGAGTTTGTGAATTCATTACAGTCAAAATTGTTAAAGTAAAATTTGAAAAAAAAAAAAAAAAAAAAATCGTTGTATATTAGATACCTTCTCATCCGGTTCTAGAACAGCTAAGACTAAAATTCAAAATTTTCCTCTAGGCGTCTAGGCAATAAAATAGAGTTATTTCGTACTAAATATAGGGGAAAAGTAGGTGTCCTTTCGTTTAGACTGACAAAATAGGAGACCAATGCAACAAACAATTCAAATGCTGGTGAAATATTTGACCGAGCTTCAATTCTGGTTAATTTTTTACAACGTTTAGTCTGCCAACGATATTTTCCGACTACGTCAAGGGCCAAGGAATCGGTAAAATGCATAAGTGGCCATTTCAAATTCTGAAAATTTTGCTGGCTTTTTATCCAAATGTCGCAATCATGCCATGCAAAATTTTGGTTGCCAATATTTTCATAAAGTCGGCAACCGCTATATGCATCGGACGTCTTGACTATTTTTGAAAAGTTGAAAATGTAAAAACCAATAAAATTAGAAAAAAAAAAACGCTCTTATATTTCATTTATTGAAAAAAAAGGAATGGTCAAGAAGTTATCAAAACTGAGCAATATCTCTCGGAGTGGACTTCCTCTCCTTCTTCATAAAATCGCGAAACAAATTGCCACTACCAAAAACTAAATCCATTTTCGAAGATTTTTTAATAATACAAATTCTATATACTACTGAAATAAATCAGCCAAGTAGAAGACTTAGCACTATTTAATTGGACTTGTTGAATTATTGATTCAAAATAGCTTTTAACGGCCTTTAGTCCATAAAAATTGGCGTTTCGTCCCGGATATCTCACTTGGACTTATCAGTTGACTAGTGAGGGCCTTGTCAATACGCCATTTTCTACACAATAACATCACCGACTTCACAAAATCGAAAAACAAAAAAAAAAAAAAAAGAAATAGGCTCAAAATTAACAAAACCCACTTATTAGTTATTTCTTCAGAACAACAGGCAAGAAATGGTCAAACCAATTTAGGTGCCAGTTATAGCTATCATTGAAATTCATAATTGAAAATTTTAATGATGTATTTTAAGACATTTAGGATGTAAAATCTAGGATTATTTTGATACCAACTTAATTAATATATCTAGCCAAAAAAAATTGATTTCGGCCCGACCGTTCTCATGAAATGACTTTTCTTTTTTCTATTATTGAGAAAAGAAAGATTTTCCAAAAATGCTAAAAAAATAAATTATATGCCAGTTACCGTTATTTTTGGTCCTAAAAAGAGAATAAAAAAAAACTTGTCGTGGGAATGTTCCAAAAACACTTTGTACCAAAATTAATTTAAATCGGCCAATGGGTTTAGGCTGTAGGGGAGTCCACAGACAAACAGACAGAGAGACAGACAGACAGACAGACATACAGACAGACGGAATTGCGAGACCCACTTTTTTCGACTTCCCTATCATCGTTATGTAATGTTTGATCAAAATCTCGAGTTCATTTTTTTTACGAATCCAAAACTTGCCATATAGTACCTATGTAAAAATATTTTTTAGAATCTTTAAAAAAAGTTTCAGTTTTTTTGAAAAATTTATATTTAAAAACGACTTGCTTGTATTTTATTAAACTTGACACCAAGCGGTTTTTTAACATCATCAAAATTCATGTTACCCCAAATTAAAGGTAGCTTTCATATACTTAAATTGTTTAAAAAATATTAAGAACAATCTGATCTCTCTTAAAAACTACTCGAACGATGTTAATTAAAAATTTTTAAGAGACAAAACATTTAACACCAAATTTTTATTAACGGTACCCCTCATAAAACTATTTTTTTTTTTTAAATTTTGCACCATTTCATTATTTGATTAACCATTTTATTTATGTAAAAGTTTCTAATTGCATAAAATATTATAGAGGTATATCGAAATTTTCAAATAAAAAAATTAATATTGTTTTTTGGGAAAATTCAATTTTATTCCAAATTATACTTTGAACTCCACATTAATAAATACTAAAAATTAACGAACCATTTTTTTTCTAAAACTATTTACCAATTTTTATATAAAAAATAATTATTTATTTTTAAAACACTCCAACAATTTTAAAAATTTCTTCCCAAAAATTAGATTTTCCAAGGAAATCATATGGTGATTGTGTTCGTTTCAAAAATATTTCAGAAGTTGTTTGATCAATTGTTTTTTATTTATGTTTATTTTTAATAATTTCTTTTTATCAAAATCTGCAAGTTGAATGGATATGTACGTACAACATGTTTATATTGTACTAATTTCACTTTAAACTAAACTACGTCTTTGGTAGGTGATTTAAAATGAAGGATCCCATAACTTTTGAAACAAGTTGAGTACGACTAGGTTAGGTTTACAATATTCAGACTTTAAAATTTCAGTGTGATCTTAAAAAAGATGAAGTTAGTGCGACCCACTTTTACATTTTATTTATTAATATTACATAACTTATTTACCACATCTCATTTTCTGAATAAATATAACTCAATATTTTTTGTACCAATATTCATTACTCAAGAATAGCCTGGTAAAACAAAAGAGCTGATGTAAGAACTTTATTTACCTACAAATTAAGAAAACAAATAAACATTCTTGGTTATTTTTTTTATTTAATTTTTAATTTCAACTTAAATCATACAAATTCATGGGATAGCTTCAACCAAATTTTAACAAACTTATTTTTGAAATTACGTGAAAATTTTACTTTTCTTTAATATTTTGAACGGAAATTTACGTATGAATAAGCAATCGACGGCAAATTCAAATTTTAATATCAAATAAGCAAAACAACCTATCAAAAATAAAGATAAATGAACCAGATTTTGGGATAAATTTATTTAGACATGTTGTAAACTACTAAATTGCTAATTATCGCTCTTTTGGCTTGCGAGAAAGTGGTTGTCCTGACGCGTTAAGTCAGGACACCTAATCAGTTCCGTAACAACGCAGGGGCTAGGGAGTGGGGGGGGGCTTAGATTGGATGTAGATAGAAAATATATTCAAATTGTATATACGCTCATAGTCTCAATGGGTGAGTAAATTATGTGTTTTATTTTTATTAAAATCCAAACAAAGTACCTACTCCTACCGCATCTCCTGTTGCATTAAACTCTCCTACAGAGTATAAAGACATTTTTGTAGTATTGAGCTGGCGGTCATACCTTTGTAGATTATTATTTTTAAGCTTCTGAAAATTTTTCATAAAATTTTTGATTTTTAAAAGTAGAAAACAAATTGATTGTGTCTTCACACACTCTCTGGTATGAATTTTTTCTCTAAAAATATGAATAAAGTAATATCTTGAATTCTCGGTAGTTTTTTGTTAAATTTCAAAACTGTCTATTTTTTCGAAGTCATTATGTTAACTCAATTGTCATTCGATTGAACAATGACAAACATTTTCTCCGCAGAATTTATATACATATTTGAAATAAACATAAGAGTTGTGTGAATATACTCAGATCATCTGATAACAAAAAAAAAAAAGATTGACAGTTGGACACTCTACTCACTATAAGGGAAACCCTTAAAAATTTCTTAAAACCTCTGATAAAATCTCACGAAACTATAACAAGGAAATAAAAATTAAAAAGAAAAAGAAAAATAGAAATTTTTGACAAAACCCTTATTTTTCAAGAAAAAACTTAAAAAAAACATCCTTTAAGATGTCCTTTTTCTAGAACAGATGTGGTGAAACACTTATACAAAGGGTTGATCGCGATTTGATGCGAAAATTTTCTATCAAATTGAAATTGACAATAAGAATAATAATAGAAGAGATCTATAGAGGCGTAACACGAATATAACCGTTGCTTAACATTGAAGGACAATTGATCTAGTTTCCCGCTTTTTACTGAAAATAAAATCAGAAAGGATGACTTCTTTTATATTTTCTTACTGACAAATGTCCTTGATTCATAAAAGTATACACAGCATAAGAAATGTAACATTCAATTCAATATGCCTGCAATTGTCACAGGTATATTGCAATAAATGACATCCTTATTAAAAATTCGTAACGGTTCAATTCGAATACAATCCTTTTTTTTTATATTCGCACATTTATATGCTTGGAATAATATTTTGTTACATATTGAAAAGTCATCTATCACAATTCCAGAAAAAAGGATATGCAAATGCTTTTGTACTATATTTTACATTATCTCGAAAGGATACACGTTATGTGAGATGCAAAACTTTCAGAAGACATCCTTGATTATGCGAAGAAATCTAAAAATATTCTTGAAGTTGCCAATTGAAGTGGAAAACAAATAGAACAACTGTTTGTAACGAAAGGTTTTTTCTCGTTAAGACGTTTATACCGATGTCCTTGTATGCACAATTGATTTTGAATTAAAGCGCGCGGCGCATGTAATTGATACTTTATTGGAACTCTTACCAATGCGATCACTTATACAATTGACTTTCGTAGATACTACTATATTCACCATGGAGACACAATTGATGATTTATTTTGTCTTATCTCGTCCTTCAAATAGCGCATTTTCGTCTCGAAGGATCAAACTTTTTTTTTTTAAATTGAACAAGAAAGCGATGCTCAAAAATACGTTTGTATGAATAAATTAGTTTTAAAAATTGACATATATCGGAGAGAGGATAACACGCAGCATGTGTGATGTGGTGTTGCCACAGAAGGAAAACAAAAAAAAAAAAGTACTTTTTTTCTGAATGGGAATCCTTAAAAGGTGCACACGTATAGCTTAGTGATATACAAAGAATGAAAATACTCTAGCCGATTGGACAAAAGACTTTTTAATAGTTTCTCACTTTTATTTAAAATTCCCTTGAATGGATATGACACAAATGGAAGCCCTCCTCCTTACAATGGTGTCCTTGTCTGTTACTATGCAAACTGGTCGTATATGTACAACACCAACTGTCACATACATATATGTATAAAGGATTTTGTCAATTCGTAATGGTTTCTGATGACTGTTTAAACACTGTCGAAAGGACTTCTTTTTTGAAATTGAATAAAACAGCGGGTGGACGAACTGTCTATGTCGGTCGTTCATTCGAAAGGATGACTGAATGGCCATGTCCATTGTAAGTTTTCCTGAACCCGATAGTCAGTTGAGTGTATATATATTGAAGAAAAAAAAAAAGGATTTGTCAATGAGACGAACAAAACTGAATGAACAATAATAATAATAGAATGAATGAATCAGGATTGTATGCGAACATCTATACCTACTTGAAGTGAGTCCTTTCAATTTTGATTATCGACGGAAAGGTGTATCTATAAATTTTCTATGGTTTCACTAATTCTCTAGTTTTTGTTCAGTTATAGTATTTATCAATTATAGAATTCTATAGATGAAACCTTTCAAAAAATACAGGCACTCAGTTTGAAGGTCAACTCTTAGGTCAAATGCATTTTTCTGTAGGTGGGAAGATTATGATTAATCTTGTGGTCAGCAAAAAGTGTGTTAAGATGATGATGGATTTGCAATTCAGAGAAATTTAGTTTCATGTTAAAATATTAATTCATGCCGTGAAATATTAACACGTGGCACTTAAATAATCTAACAAATATGGTCATAAATGGATCTTGGGTCTTGACGAGAAATATAATAAAAGTATGAGCACATCACAAAAACGTAAGGTTTTTTTCATTCATTTCTGAAAAAAGTAAGTTGGATAGAAAGAGTGTAGGGCAGGCCAAAGTAAAACAGGACACAATTTAAATAAATCGATAAAAAATATTTATGTACATACGGTGTGATTAATAATCTTAATTTATGATAAAAATATATTTAAATTTCTTAAAGTGGTTTTTTAAAAAAAAGTATATCACCCCTGTTTTGATTTTCGCTTCAGTAAAAAATACTTTCGTTTTAAAAACATAGGAGTTCAATTATTTTGAAGTTTTCAATTTGATTCGTTTTTGGTTGGCGAATTTGAATTCGTAAAGCTAAAAATGTAAGATATTTTTAAAACTTTTATATTTTTAAAAACTAGTTTTTTTCTTCTGAACTAGGAGAAGACATACTAAAAACTCACAGTTTACAGGTTTGTTAAGTTTTATGGTCAAATATCCAGATCTGGAAAGAGGTTTTACCAAGCCGAATTCGTTCGAAATTCAGAACACTCTTTTTAAATCTGTACGAAAATCAATTTCGTTAACAAATTCAATTCGAAACGAAAATCAGAACAGGGGTGTATAAATAGGTATATATACAACACATTTTCTATATGTTTAAAGTTTAAGAAGAAATATCGGTGTGCCAATTATGTGAAGTTAAAAATTTAATTTAAAAAAATTACTAATTTTTCTTCGAAAAATGGATTTAAAAAAAAAAAACATCTGAAAACATATTTTAGCTCACTAACCCAAAAACTTTGATTTGTTTTTACTCGTTCAATACACGAAAATATGAAAATATGTCAAATATATTTGAGGCTATTTTATTTTCTTTATTTTTTCGATAAAATCCAAATGGCCTAAAACTCAGACTTTTTTTTATAAAAACAGTACCAATTATTATAAATTATGTCTAATTGGAGCTTATGGAGAGTACCTACTTTCAGTTATTATATCTAATTATTTTATTGTATTTTATTAAATTATTTTATTTTATTATATTTATTCATATCGAAAGCAAGCGCAAAATGGAAAGCAAGCGCAAAATGGAAAAATGGAAAAAAAAATATTTAGAAAAATAGGAACATTTTCTAAAAAGTGTTTTACCTTTTTTGTCTGTTTTAATTCTTTTTTTTTTTTTAATCAACTAATTTCTGTCAATAGATTTCGAAAAAATTATTTTCAACTTAAAAATGTTAAAAAAACAAACAATTGAATATTGATTTTCTTCACAATTTTAAATAATAGGTTCTAAATTGGCTTTTGTATTAACCTCTAAGTACTTTGTATTTAAAATTGTGAGAAAATCAGTATTCAATTTTTTATTTTTTAACATTTTTAAGTTGGAAGTAATTTTTTCGAAAACTTTAAACAGAAATAAGTCGATTTAGAAAAATAATGAAAGAAGAGACTTCTGGCCTTCAAAAACGGCATAACACTTCATAGTAAGTGTTGCCATTTTTTTAATAAAATTTTTCGTTGGTATTGTATATATATTAAATATTTTGTTTTTTTTTAGTTCATGAAGGAGTTTTCAACACAATAAATGAATAAAGAGTATTTTTTCTCAATGCTGCCCGCCACCAATTTTTTAATTTTGTACCCATCAAGCGTTTGATATTAATTGTTCTATGCGTTTATTTTTTTTGTAACGAATATTATCTTAATTCAAAACAATATTCTGAACCAATTCTATGTTTTTATTTGAAAAAAAAAAGCCTCCCGAAAAAAAAAAAACTAAACTGAACAAGATATATGCTTCATTAGGAGTTCTTGTTGTTCTGTTCCTTTCCGATTCTCAAACACAGAAAGTGGTCGCCATTAGGTCTCGGCTATATCAGACATCTTTTAAGCCCCATGTGGTGAAGATATTTTTTTTATTATTGTATTTTTTGGGATTTATTCTGATTGGGGTCATTGATGGTTCCTTAAGAAAAAAATAAAAAGAAAAAGTGTGATCAATTATATGTTATCGGTTATAAATGTCTTCGGAATAGGATTCTTCCTTCGCTTCTGTCTTTTGTAAAATATTTTTTATTTTTATTATTAGTAAAACTTTTATGAATTTCTTGCATGAACTGGACAATAAAAGAATTTTTTTTTTATTACATATTATTTATTGATGATTTTGAAGCTTCTAAGGAAGGTAAATTTGGGCATAATATAAAAACATTAAATTGTTGGTTGTTATTTTATTGGAATATTAATTTGTTCGTTAACAAATAGCATTTTATTATCATGACAGATTTAAAAATATTTCAAAGTTTCAAAATATACTTGGTTACATATGTGAACATCATCGACCTAGAGCCTAACCGGAAAGACGTTTCGCTATTACAATTGTGATTAAACATATTACATGTACCTAATATCTTAATCAGATGAAAAAAAAAAAATTGGAATTACTTTCTTTTTGAAGATATCATTATACATTGTTAAACCATATAATTAACATTACAATTTTGAAACAAAAGAGGAAAACCGAACGAACCAGTCGTACCATACAAAATGATTGCAT
The DNA here is from genome assembly GCA_947049315.1 of Epistrophella euchroma. Taxonomy (NCBI): domain Eukaryota; kingdom Metazoa; phylum Arthropoda; class Insecta; order Diptera; family Syrphidae; genus Epistrophella; species Epistrophella euchroma. The sequence continues at coordinate 27,933,946 of OX346248.1, read as the reverse complement.
TGCAAAAATATGCCAAATTGGTTGTATAAGGGATTAAAAACTGCGAGAATTAATTAATTATTGAATGATGTAAAATGGGACATTAAATACTTAAGAAGTTTTTAGCACCTCATTTGTGGGATATTCGAAAAATAATAGGAACACCATCTGAAAGACTACCAAATTCTGATAAAAATTCAATTACTTCCAGTAATTGGTCAGAGACAGATTTTTTTTTTAATGATTACAAAAAAAAAAAAAACTATTAATGATCGATTCCTAAAAAGGTGATATCCCTTTTGACGATTTTTCAGAATTTATGCATATTTTTCGAATAAATAAATGAGCTGCTAACAATCTCTGACCTTAAAAAAAAAAAATTAACGCATAATCCCATGAGATGCTAAGATCCCGCAGCCGTAATATAAATATTGGCTTCAAATTCTTCAATCTTTCCCATCCTTTAAGAATTTACTGTCTGTTTTTGGAATAAGCCTTAACTTTTTTTTAAGGTTTTTGATTTTGATGCATTAAATTTGAATCGAAGTTCAGAATCGAACCATCACGTTAGTTTTTCCAGATATTCTCATTTAAAAATGAAAACAAATATTCCCGTAATTTGTGTGGGTTATTTAAAAGTACAAAAAAAATTTTTCTTCAAAATTCAGATTAAATAATTTCAATATCTTTTATTTTTTTCTTCGAGCAATCCTTCATAAATTAAATAAAAACGCTTATGTATAAATTTAAAATTAATTATAATTCAACAAAAAAATTTTCAGGGAGGAAAACAGATTCAAAAGATTTAAACTGACTGATGCACAGAAAATCACAGAGTTTCAAAGTTAAGAAACAAACATTTAGATGTCCGCGCCCCCCCCCCCCCCCCCCCCGCGCATTGATCACTCATTACAAATGTATTCAATAAAATTACACATACCTATACTGCCATACAATCATCTCAAGATTTTTTGCAGCTGCTATGCAAATATTTGCCAACCAGCATTTGAAAACTATACAGAAGGCCAAAACAACATTTCATGTCCTAACTGTCGACAAATCGTTTCAAACTCTACAAAAGTTTATCTGTAAATAAGCATTCTGTATTATACTCGAATATACTTATTTATAAAATTATGAAATACATACATACATGAAATTAAAATGAATTTTGAAAAAGAATGAATAACTTTATTGTTTAATTATTTTTTCAGGAATATAAGTTTTAAACAAGTGGACAATAAGTCTTATTCAACGGACATAATGTCCATCCATGATTTAATTAGCACAAAACGACATACTGTCCACGGACCTTTTGTCCGTCCAAAATGTACAAATCGTCCATGGACATTATGTCTTCTATAAACAGGCATAACGTCCATGGACATTATTTCTGCTAGAAGCAGCCACAAAGTCCATGGACAAAGAGTCCGTGGACATTATGTCATATTATCTTCATTTTAAAAAGAACTTAAGTCCATGGACATTATAAGAAAGACATAATGTCCATGGACCTTATGTCCGTTTGTGCAGAATTAATGTCCATGGACATTATGTCCGCGGACATTATGTCATCCCACCTGTTCTTCAGCTCAAAAACGGCATTTTTGCTTACTGACGTAAGCAATTAAGCCAAAAATTGGACTCATAGCTGGTCAAAATTCAAATGTTCAGTGGATTTTCTTTCTTTCTTCCTCCCATACTATTTTTTCTGGTCTCGACTCAACCTACACGCTCTAGCATTTTGACACACCGTATGCAAATCAACCTGTACGGATAATGTTTCCCCATTTGCAATAAACTTATTTTTTTCGATTTCTTAATCCCATTTTTCAAAGCTTGTGCAGAATAGGTGCTTTATTTTATTATATGGCGGTTTACTTGAAATTGAGTGCGAAAACGGTGTTTTTGGAGCATTCTATAAAAAAAGTATTTAAAATGGGAAAAAAATATGGAAAAAATCGCAACACTTACTACAAAGTGTTTTTCCTTTTTTGAAAGCGAGAGGTCTGTTTTAATTCTTTTTTAAAATCAACTTATTTCTGTTAAAAGTTTTCGAAAAAATTAATTTCAACTCAAAAATTTTGAAAAACAAAAAATTGAATACCGATTTTCTCACAATTTAAAATGAGACAGTTAATTCTAAAATTCAATTTAGAACTTAATTGCGAAAAAAAATCTGTATTCATCAGTTTTTCGTTCTCAACATTTTTTAATTTTAAAGTATTTTTTTCGAAAACTTTAAACAGAAATAAGTTGATTTAAGAAAAAGTAACAGCATTCTGGAAAACACTTTTTAGTAAGAGTGTTGACATTTTTTCCCCATTTCAAATATTTTTTTTTTTTTACAAAATGCGCCATAAGCATAAACATTCATATGACATAAGTTTCGTCACTGTTGAGCAATGTTGAAAGTGGGTCCAAAGTTCATACGAAATTGCCCATGGTCCATTAAGAGAGATTCTTCGCAATCTTACCTCAATTTTGAGATGGAAAACTGCATTTTCGATTGGATGATATTCTGATTTTGATACTGAAATCAAATTCCGAATATTTGCTTCGCTTTTCTATCACTCTGAATGGGTAAAAGAAAGGACTCTGAATGGCAAATACAATTAGAAAACTATTTACATTTTCCACCTATATTTTTGAAGATGCACTGATTCAATTGCAAACGAATTTTTGAATTATTTATGATCTTTGGCTGTTATTAAACATTTCCATCTTTTGGAGGTATACAATCCCGAAGATTGATGGGAGCGTATTGATAATTTAATTTGGTAATCAAGAATTATTTTGGTGCATAATTGAAGAAATTGTTTTTAAGGTCTTATTAAAGGCTTGTTCAATTGTCTACACTTTCTTTCATATCCTTCATTCTTTTCATGGGAAACAATATCCTTCTTATGGCAACTTTAAACGCAATTAGATATACCTATACAAGACATATCTGATGAAATAATTTTCAACTCGCAAAATTCACCGTCCCACTCGTAAATCACAATAAAATATGAAACAAAAAAAAAGTAGGATGACACCAAAAGATTCCAATAAATTTCGCCACGATTGCGATTGCCTAATTTTGTGTAACACACTAAATCACCAACAAAAAAAAAATATAAAATAAAAAAAAAGGAAGTGAAGACTTTGAAAATGAAAATTCATAGCATGTAGCCTCTCGTTGTCTAAGGTGAGAGACATTAGAATGTAATACAAGGCTAATAAACGATATAGAGGTACCCTTGACGAACATAGGCATCACAAAGCAGAAGGATCAAATTGAAAAGAAATCCTGATTTGACCCCTTCAGGCAATTTGTGTTCCCGTTTAGATAAACGTAACGAACTGCTAGGTACGGTCATACGAAAACAATGATTATTTTAAAAAATAAAAATTAAATAAATCTTCGAAGAACTTCGTTGTCTTCGTCATCGTCGCGCTTAGGAAATAAAAAAAAAATATTAAGAAAACGAGCAAATCGAGAACAAAAGGCAAGAAAGGACAGAGCGTTATCAGGAAAGAAAAAAGAAGCTCGCCATTAAATTGCTGGGGTTGAGATTTTCAAAAAATAAAAAGGATGCTTTGGATTTCTTTTTTTTTTTTGAATACCTATGTCCTGTGACGTGTTCGCATCTAATCAAAAACCGTATAGTGTCTCTTAAATCACCCCTTTTGATCATTGGCCCTGGGTCCTGGTGCTGCCACAATACCTATTCGTTTATCTTTATGGTTCCTTAAAACAAGGACACTTCGAAGATACAAAATAATATAAAGAACATACAAAGCGCTCAAGGGGAACCCAAGCCCATCATCTTATGGTCTAATTTTAGTAGAATCCTTAACGGTTTGGTGAATTAGCAGGACCAAGATGCGCCTTCCATCAAAGGATTCACTTCCTTATGATGATGATGATCATGCAAGGACACTCAATGGATGGGCTTGATGAGAATGCGTTCTGATTTTTTTTTTTTTTCATTGAGATGGGAAAGGACATCTTTCCAAATAGGACAGGAGGTGCTCACCTTCAGGCTTAATTCCTTAACAAAAGGCGATGGCAATCAAATCAAAGTCAGAAACAAGTCCGCACTATCTTCTATATAAAAGATCAACGAACAGAATTTTTATTATGTGTGCTCGTGTAAGTTCATCATCATCATCATGAAGAGAGTGACATCGATTTCGCGCGTTACTGAGGCGGCAAAACAGGATTCATATGATGAGATGAGGTAAGATGAAAAGGATCTTCATATGAGTTGATGTGATGTGAATTAAATCTGACATCATGAATACACGGAACAGGGGTCAGTGTAATTGTGCATTGTCTGTTCATTTGAGTTTTTTTTTTTTTTTTTTTTCATTTTAAAAAATATAGCGAAAAGGATCGCTTTGGTCCTTTTTCGCTGCAGGTAAGGATGCTCTCCGTTTATTATTTTTTTTTTCAGTATGTGATCTCGATTTTTGATGGATGTGAGATTTTGATGTGCCTATCTTTGATTGTTTTTGACAGATCGCAATGCTTTTGTTTATCTTTTATTCGTATCCTTGCTTCAGCGGAGGAATGATGATATTTTTTTTCCTTTCTAGAATATTTGTAACGAACGTTAGCAATGTAAATAAAACAAATATATGTACTATAAGGGTCAGTCATCGCATGAATAAGAAAAATACAAGATGAAAAGATTGCTTTTGAGAAATAAAATGTATCCTTTGAAGTTGTTTCTTATTGTCTTCAATTAAAGAAAAGAAAAAATTGAAATATTTTCTCATGATGTCCATCTTGAGAAATAATAGAAATAATAAGAAAAAAAAAAATAAACCAGGAAGTAAAGAAGATGATATCATTTGACATCTGCGGACCTGTTTTTGTTTCTGATTTTCCGTCTTTGATTTCCGTAGTAGATATTCTAAAAAATGTTCTTTGATTTTTTCTGTCATACATAGTTTTTGTTTAAATTTCAATATAGTATGTAGGTTGGTACCTTTGTAGGTATGTTAAAATGAAACTTTTGTAACTAGAGATGTACGTTATAACACTAAGGTATGTAAGGTAAATTGTTTGGAAAGTAAGGTAAGTGCAGTTTCGAAAAATCTTTAAACGACATATGAGCATTTAAAACTGTTAAAAGTGAAGAGGGCTCAAAACGGAAATTTTCGTGAATTTTTGATTTAAACTTTCATTTTAAGCTACTGGCAGGAAGTTGTTAAGGTATGCATTTTCTGAATTAGTTTTTGAAAGTGCACTACACTTAGAGAAAATCATCTTGTACAAATTTAATTAGTTTCTTGTTAAACTAAAAATTCACATACAATATTTTTTAAGAAACCCTAGACATCAGTAAATAGGTAGATACTATTCATTATACAGGGTGTTCGGTATAAGGTGCACAAAAAAGCTAGAGCGAGTAGGTTGGGTTAAAACAAGAAACAAATCGAATGGGAGGTCTATTAGCCCCCGTCTAGGCAATTTTATAAAAAATTGACATAAAACAAAAAAAAAATTATTTAAAAACAACGGTAAAACTTACAATGCTATACCTTTTTGATATACCCCATTAAGTTGTGCTATAGTGAACAGCAAGGTAGAATGCAATTTAAAACAAAATAACCAGAATAATCTATTTACCTGTATAAGACATATTGTAAACTCAAAACGGTTTTCCGGTTGTATGAAGTCTCATTTCATACATTCAGTTACATTTTTGAAAAAATAACACGATGTTTTTTTATTATATTCATGTTTTAATTTAAAATTTACAAGAGATCATGTTGTAATTAGCACAAAATTGCGGTAAAGTAGATTTTGTTATTTTTAATTTTATCAAGAACTAAATGACATTTTAGCATCGGGTTTTCTGTTTTTGACTTAAAACTAATAAAAGCATTTAATTTTGTAAACAAAATTAGTACTTAAATACGTAAAATTTTGAAAAAAATTAGTTTGATTTTTTTTTTTCAAAATTTCGAGTTTAAAAAAGAATATTAACTCTAACGTATTTTTGCTTATCTGCTTTGTTTTATGTCCTTTTTGTTATATTTTTGATTCTATTTTTAAAAAAATGACTTAAAAAGATGTAATAAAAAAAAAATAAAAATCATCGCCCCTAGAGTTTGGATAGTCTGATTTTTACATTTACTTGTTTTTTACCTCCCATTCGTATAAACTATTTTGTAAAACGCTTAAAAAAAAATATAAGGAACATCGCCCCTAGAGTTGGGAATGCTCTACCTAGGGTCATTATTATTATTTTGATTATAAAACAGTTAGTTTGGTATATCTCCTCATCTAAAAAAAAAATAAATTTCAAATTTTAAAGACTTACTAAAACAAAATATCACGAGGTACAATTTGAAAAAAGTAAAAGATATCATCCCTGGAAAAATTTGTCCCCAACATTTTGGTGTTTCAATTTTTTCGATATCTTTAATACTTATCGATATATCCTACTTTAAAGAAAAACAAAAATTAAAATGCAGTGATCTTCAGCTTCATTTTTTTTTCATTATCTCTGTATAAGCGATTTAAATTAAATTATTTATACAAAAGTCTCTAAAAAGTTAAAATCATACTGCATTACAAGATTAAAAAAGAAAAAAAACAAATTTCGGATTTTTAAAAGATTTTTGAATTTTTTTTTTTTTTTGAAAATTCGATATTTCAAAAACGAATGAATGATTTTTTTGAAATTTAATTCTTATTTCAGTAGATATTAATAAATACTCAAATATGTATGCCATTTTTTTTGTTTTAAAAATATTTTCCAAATTTTATATATACGTAATTTATTTTATAAAAAAACCGATTTTGAGTAATTTTTTTCTCAAAAACTAAGATTTGTTAAGAACATCAGATGGTGTACTTTTTATAGCTCTCAAAACAACTCAATGTTTAAAATTCGAAGAATCTTTTACTAAAAAAGCATTTTCGTCTATCCAGTCATGCATTTTTTTTTCTGAAACTTAAAGCCCAGGTACGGCTATTGTATTGCTTTTAAAATCCTTAAATTTTGTACGACCACATACATATGTATGTAGTAGCCGTGGCGTGATGGTTAGTGCGATGGACTGTCATGCCGGAGGTCTAAGGTTCGATCCCCAGCCTCGCCAGATATTTATTTAAAAGAAAAAAACAGCTACTGCATCTTGCGAGGAATTGACAAATCCTCCAAGAGTATCTCCTGTCACAGAAAAGTGCCGCTCGTTAGCCGTTCGGATTCGGCAATAAACTGTAGGCCCCTCCATTCCTGCAGACACGCACACAGGAATGGTTGAGAGTTGTAAGTCACTAGGCCCTAGTTCTTCATGAGCTGTTGTGCCATCAAATTTATTTTTTTATTTTACGTACATATGTGGCGTTTCGAATATTATAGTTTTACCTTATCTTTTCGAAACGAAAAACTAAAGCAAAAGGAAATTTAGAAAAATTTTATCGACGTTAATTTTTTGGAACAATACCTTTTTAAACTCGAAAAATATTTCACGTTGGAAACAATTAGGAGGAATTTTTAAAATTTCAATTTTTTAAAAAAAATTGGAGCAATTCGGGAAAAATCGGGAAAAAAACTGCGGGGGAACCATTTCCAAAAATGACGAATTCGATTAAAATGAAGCAAATACGTGCAATTTAATTATCTCGATAATCACTTGACTGATTTAACTGATTTTGTTTTAAACAGACAAATTTAAAAAAAAATCATGTAAAACTTGTTTATCAACCCAAAATAAAAATAAATAAATTTCATTAAAATTTTGTGGAGAGGTTAGCTTAAACCCATTTTGAATGATTTTGAATTATAAACTTCGTACATAAGAGTTTTCTAATAAGGTACCCGAAATAGTACATAAAGGTATTTTAAACCACTATAAATATCATTTCAAAAACCCTTAAGTAGATACGCCTGATGATCTCTAATAAGTTAACCCTCTTTCCTGACCTCCAATCACTGAACTGCTATAATAGCCAGAGTGTCATATTCTCAATTCAAATCAATTGGAATCCGCTTTTGCAAAAATTATCCCTACTTAAAGTGATGCCGCCCCGCAAGTGGTCCATTCATTTGCATCTTGAACTCATCTCATTTCGCATCTCAACAGCTCTTCTCCTAATTTTAAATCTGGATCTGACTGGATCGACTTTTTATGGCTGACACTCTGTGCCCTCCAATGCAATCTGCCCAAAGCCCCGAAGGCCGGGCACCGCATCATCGTCCATTATAAGACCGCGCGACCATCACAATACCTATACGTATACTCGTTGTACAATACAAATAGTGTTATGCTTGTATATCTTTAGAGGTTTTGAGTTTGTTTTTTTTTTTTTTTTGAATTTTATTTTTGAGATTCTTGTGGCGCGTTTTGTTTTTGTCTCATTTTTCTTGGCTCGTTTGGGCCTCGTTTACCTTTTGTTATTCCATGTCAAAGTACATTATGGCCCATTGTTGGCCGGAACGTTTTTTATGAATTACCGTGGTGATAAATCATTTTATTTATTGTTGATCTGCCATTTCGTTCGTTTTACTTAAGTCAGTCTTTTGCTTTGAAAAAATAAAAAATAAGAAAAAAATAAACGAAAATAAGATACGAAGCGAGTTGAAGTTGAAGACTGAGAGAAGACAACCAAACGGCAAAGATAAGATGAGATGAGATGAGCTCGATCGTTCATATTCCTAACCAGGTCTGGCTGAGCGAGCCCCATCATGATGCATCAACAATATATGTACTCCTCGAAGCTCCTCGTCGCAAAGGGTGTTTGGGGCAAGACATGGTTATAGGGTTTCCTCCCGCGCACTCCGACTACTTATTCCAATTTTTTTGTTTTGTTTATTATTCGTGCAATTGTTGCTGCGGTGTGATATTTCATATTAAGTAGTTTTTTCCTTTCTTCGCTTGAAGATACTCTTTTCTTTTATTGTTCCTCGGTGTTTTTGTTATTGTTTCGGGGATTTTGGGTTGTTGTTTTTTCGGCTCAGTGTCTTTGGGAAAATATCTCTTTTTTGTTCTTTGGTTTTATTTTTAATAAATATAATTTTTTATTCTTTTGTTTGGGTCAATGGTGGGCTATTGTTTTGGTCTAACAGAAAACACACGAATCTTCCTTTGAGTCCCGTGTCAGATAATGAAGACGCGCTGCTAGAAGAAGAATTCCCAACATTAAAAGAACCCAAACAATTGGTATTACAATGAAGACAGTGAAGAATGTGGTATGTGTAGCTTTTTAGTGTCAAGGTGGAACAATGAGTGTCAGTTTTTTTTTTTGTAAAAAATATTATTTTTTTTTTTTCAAAAGTAACTTATTAGAGAGGTTGGAACGTGCGTCCATCAGAGATATTGCCTTTCTTCACAATCGCAAGAAAAAGATGATTATTTTGATGGATTTAGTTTTTTGTTTTGTTTTTTGCTTTTGACATATTTTTCACATGATTCGGGAGGATACGGTCGGCGGGTGTGAAAGAAATGATCAAGTCGACAGAAAGGCTTGGATTACCACGAGCAGTGGTGGTTGTGTAGAGATTAATTAATGGCTCATTGTTATTGATGACAGTTTTCATTTTGAAGATGTTGAAGTTAAGTTGTGATGATGATGATGAGTGTATTCGTTTTTTCTTCTGAACTTTGATAAACAAGTGGGTTTTTGAGGGTTCTGACCATTAATCTTTGACCAATTAATTTTGCATTGTCCAAATAGGTATTATTTTACTTCGTGATCTTGAAAATTAAGATCTCAATTTCCTTTAGGTGTGACTAATGGATGAAATATGGAAGAAAAAAAAATTCGCCGCGAACCCACTATTTGGAACTTCCCCCCAGGTGCGGTTTTGATTCCTTAATCTGGAAGTAGCCCATGGTGTAATGGTTAGTGCATTGGACTATCATGCCAGAGGTCTGGGGTTCAATACCAGCCGCTTCCACCTTAATTTTTTTCGGAGCTACTACCTCTTGCGAGGAAGTGACAAATCCTTCAAGAGTATCTCTTGTCATAGAAAAGTGCCGCTCACCTTAGCCGTTCGGATTCGGCAATAAACTGTAGGTCCCCTCCATTTCTGCATACACGTACACAGGAATGGTTGAGAGTTGGAAGTCGCTAGGCCCTGGTTCTTCATGAGCCGTTTGTGCCACCAAATTTCTTTTTTTTATATAATCTGGAAGATGTCAAGTTGTTATTTTTATTTTCTGGAGTCATTCCCGGCAGACCTGTTTCATGTTATGTCTTCCAGTAACGCACATCAGTGTTTGACTTAATATCGATAGGAGTAGACCATTGAATATCAAAAAGAAAAATACTTCTTAATAGGTAATTTAGTTTGAGCAATTTTTTTTTTCAAAATTAATTTTTTTTAAACAAATTAAAGACAGGATAAAGGAAAAGATATGTGGGCTTTACAAAAAGGTATAGCAGAACAAATTAGGTGTTTCCTTACTTTTTGAATATTTTTGTTTCCATTTAAAGTAGATTTTTTTTAGAAAATTGCCGGTCTCGGCCGAACGGGGGGAATAGACCCTTTCTCCCGTATGATTTTTTCTTGTTTCGACCCACCCTACACGCTCTAGCTCTTTGTCACACCTAATCCGAATCACCCTGCATAAGCCTTCTATACGAATTTGAATTTATAACCAGAAGAATCTTATTCTCAAAGCATATCAGCAGGAACAGTGACGTAGCTACTCGGTTTTGTTTGGGGGGCAAAGAATTTTTTCTAAATTTACCATTCAATTATGAAAATTTTGCCAGGGCAGTCGATAACACAGATAAAATTAGAATAGAATAATTATACCCACTCACAGACAATATCTGCATGACGCGGAGAGTAGTCCACAATTAACTTTTGACTAACTTTGGTGGGTTACAAGTCCACAAATCGAATGTAGACTTTTAAATTATATAAATTCCCGAATTAAGCGGGTCAATAGAAGACCACAACAGCTTTGGCAATTTCTTTAAAATTAGTTTGTATAAATATTCAAAAAATTATTGTAAAAAATTCAAGTTTCGTTTCTTTGTAATTAATTTTGAAAATTTGATTGATATTTTTCAATAACTAAACTAAAATCTTTCAGAAGTTTTTCTTTATCGAAGGTTTCCCAAGTAAAACATGAAAAAAATTCCGGGCAGACGGGGGGAGGGCCAAATCCCTCGTTTGTATTTCGTATATATCGAGCCCTTTCCGCTAAATTATGGTAAGCGACATTTTGTTTTCTGGTTGCTCAGCAACGAAACCAGTTAGGACAAATTTCAGCATTGAACATTATTAACAATACTGTTACTGGCTGATAACAAAAGGTCCGTTTCCTTTTATTGCACAGGAAAAAATTAAATAATTAAGTTTATGTGACAGTATGAAAATGTCACTTACGATAATTTGGCGGAAAGGGGTCGATATGTTATCGATAGTTTGTATGTTTTTTTCTGTGATGGCCGCGGTAATCCCTGATGTCGTTTTTTTTTACCAGTTTCCTCTGGGCTAGCAAACAAAATACGCTTATATTGTGTTTTGAAATGTTCGTACATCCCAATAAAGAAAGCATACTTTTAATACGTAACAAAACCAGGCACATAGCCAGAGGAAGGGGTAGGGGGCTGAAGCCCTTCCCGAAATGAGTTTAATATAGGGAAACCCTTATTTGTTAATTCCGAAGATGTTTTCAGCAGTGTTTTTTAATCCGCATCGCAACTTGACAAGAACTTATTTTAAATTTAATTTCATAAAAACAAACAACACGTTATAAACCAGAAACTTAATCTACTGAGGCTTTTTTATATTAGAAAAAGATGCTCTATGTAAATTTCCCTAAGCCTATAAAGACTTAAATATATTCATCATAATCAGATTAATAGAACCCAAGATATTAGCATTTTAAACGAACCTTATCAGTGTTTTTCTTTGAGACTTTTTTTTCGTTGATTTTGGCGTTTTACTATAAAATGCCTTCGGTTTGCAAGAAGCTGAGATATACCTATCTTGAATTCCATTTATCAAATGGCGAATATTAAAGTCCTTAGGGCGTAAGGCGTCTACTTCTGCTGTGAAAAAAAAATTTATAAAAATGTAAAAAGGTAATAATTTGTTACATACACATTTACGTACATTTATTAAAAAAAATAATAGAAATTGAAAAAAGTAATAAGTTTCATGTGTTTTTATAGGAACTTTTTATAATACAAAAATTTTTTCGTTAAATAATTGATTCAAAATAGCTTTTAATGGTCTTTAGTCTACAAAAATCAGAATGAAATGCCAAGTTTTGGCTATGAGCTATGTACCAAGCCCCCTCCGAAACAAAATCCTGGCTACGGGCCTGGCAGAAACGTCGAACTGGTCTGTTTGATGTTAATTCCACGCGTAGATTCAAAATTCATTTTCCTTGTTTCCCTAAGTTCTTCATTTATTAGGCTTGTTGTTGGTTCGGAACCGAAAAAAAGAGAAAGGAAATTGCGCCAATGCAGGAACGCACAAACTCCAACTTGGAGGGCTACGGCCTTGCTTCATATACTTGAGGACATCTGTCCCGATATTTCGTAGGCCACTACTTGGATGTGAGAGCTTCCGTTGACTCATACGCATACCGGGTTTATCCGCCACTATGTTTTTTCTATCACATTTGGCCAGTCTTGAAAATTCTTGACTTCAGCTCTAAGTATTCCAGATAATAGTTCACGTATAATGTCTCGTATTTGTCTTCCAAACTATTGAAGACACCTTTGAATTTAGATTCGTATGATGAAATAACTTACTTAATTGCTAAATAAACCAATATTTCGTGTCTTAGATATGATTTACTCTAACAACGCTTAAAGAAACATACAGCAGCCAATTGTGTTAACATCATGTATTATCATCCCTGAACAATATTCTCCTTTCTGAATGTTACTCCCCTCCCCCACTCGACTCTTCTACAAGGAAAAAACAAATCATCCCACTTTTTTACGCACAACTTCAAAAAATAAAAACTTCACAGTACCTACTTATCCATATCCAGCTAAAAAGGAAGAAAATACAAACAAAAATAAGTTTCCATAACAACATTTCATGCACATGGTTGCTCATTTGCATATTAAGCGATTTTAACAAAAGGCTTCCCAGATCCCGGCTTAGGCCACACAAAGCGTAAAAAGAAACGAATGAACAAAAAATGAATAGACGAGCGAAAAAAAAAATGAATAAAAAAAATATGATTGATCTAGTATAAAATCCTTAATTCGGATTTACAAGAAAAAAGACACAACAACGCGTGAAAGTCCTTGCTCTCTTGCAAAATAGAAAGAAAAAAAAATATAAATATTCAAAGAAGGCGAATTATAAGTTTTTTTTTTCTTTTCTGTACAAAGAATTCCTTTACGTTGTCAAGGACACCATCATCCACTACCACCTTCCATCATGATGATATATATATTTATTTTTTGACAAAAGTTATATCGAAAAGGAATTTCATATTATAATGATCCCGTTCTTTTTTTTCGGAAGGATTTGTGGCCGCATTTTGTTCTCTTTGATGCTTTTTCAATATTGTTTACTATATTCTTAAGACTTTATGAATTGCCTTTGCTATGTTTCTAGCCTTCAAAGACTTTGATGTTCTTTAAATCGTTAGTAATAGTAAATCTACACGTTTACCTTCCTCTCAATTGATGGTTTCCAAGAATGACTTTATGGACAATGACTTCACCCATTGATTCATTGATGAGGTTCGACAGGATTTGAGTCGAAGAAAGGTTTGTAGTTTAGTTATGACGATGCAGTTTGAAGGTACAATTATAGTTCCAATTGTCTGAGATTTAATTGTTTGTGCATGAATGAAATTCGTTTTTGTTTTTTTAAATTTTTCTTAACCTTAACAAAGTCCATTATGTCATTCAATTTTCTTACAAGCGTTGCAGTTTTGTCCATAGATAGATAGGTTCGATAGATTTTACCAGGGCCGCATTTATAAAAAAATATTGATAAATTGGAGGATTTTTTTAATTTAATAAATTTATGTAGGTATAAGAAAAAGGTATACCTTATCTTTATGATTATTGTTTAAGTTAGGCAATCGGAGAAAAATGTGCTTAGGGAAAAGAGCAAATAATTTTGAATTTTTGAAACTTTTTTTATTATTTATAGAATTTTGTAAAACTCTGATTTTTTTTTGAAATTTGAAGAAAGGAGCCTATCACTGTCAAAGCTAAACATCAGCTTCAGCCATAAAATGGAGACAAAATAAAAACAAACAAATAAAAAACTTAAATATAGATAATATACTTAGGCCTATTCTCTATTTTTTAGTTTTCTAATATTTTTTCTCAAAAACTAAAAAACATTTAGACACCCGGTTTTTAGTGTCTGACTAGAATTTGAAAGAAAGTATCGAATTCTGAAAGTAAAAATACTACTTAATAACGTAAAACTTTGAAAAAATTAGTTGGAACACATTTTTTTCATTATTTTTTTTTAAATTTTGAGTTTGAAAATATTTTTTTCAAGAACTATTCTCTGAAACTATTTGATTTAAAAATAAAATAAATAACGGGCTTACAGCTTTAATGAAAAGTATAGCGTGATATTGTAAGTGTTACCGTTGTTTTTTAATTATGTCTTTTCTGTTTCTAGTCGAATTTTTTAGAAAATTGCCCCTCCCGTCTAAACGGGGGTAAATAGACCCCTCACCCAATCGATTTTTTTATTGTCTTGAATCAACCTGTATGTACGCTTTAGCTTTTGGTCACACCGTATGCGAAACACCGTAAGTATTTTTATGCATCCTCCATTTGTAGACAACTAAAAATCCTCTCTGTCTACCGGTTGAATTATTTCGAAAACCGTTATAAAAAAAAACATTTTGAAAGACCTTTAATCCCCCGTAAAATTGTTTGCAGCGTTTCTATCGCATGGGGGGTTTTTACAGATTTTTAAGAACACTATTTTCCAGAGTCAAATGTCTAATATTACTGGACTAAAATACTTTATGAATTTTTTTTAAATAAAAAAAATCAATATAAAACTTTTAAACAAACTTAAATTCAACTGCAAACTCAAAATTACTTCCGGAGAATCAGTTGATGTACCTATCTGAATTTATTTGCTTCTTATTTTTTTTTATTGTAATTTAGATCAAAATTTCAATTGGAAAAAAAATCCAATACTTTACCCCAAAAATTATGCAATAAAATGAGGGAAATTAGGAAAACCTATTTTCCTAATTTCCCTCATAATTCTACAAAAAAAAAAGTGTTTTCTGAATGTTGATCCGTGGTTCAGGATTTTTGCTTTACCAATTTCGGTGGACTTACTAAGGTTTAGCAATGGTTCAGGCACATACTTGGCTATTATCATATACTAGAATCTTGAACCACCGATATCTGCGAATTAAATTTCCTGAACCAAAGGTTAAATATTGAAACAACTGGGCCTTAGAAACATTTCGTAGCGTTGAGGAAAGAGGTCAAGTCATTGGTCTTCAGACTTTTCAAGCATTATTTTTTATTTACACAAAACCATAAATTGCTTTCAGGAGCAAGTACAAAATGGTCCTTCAAACCGGATTTTTCAAATCCAACATTGCATTAAACATAAAAAATGAATTATATTGTATAATATGTAATTTTACCACCATGTTAAAGATATTTAATAAAAAAAACATGTCCGTATGTAATTTCGCCAACGCAGATCTCAAGAATACATACCCTTAATAGTGCTTTGGACTTATTTGCTTCAAAGCTTCCAAGGACTTATGGGGATAAAAACCCCGAATCTCAGAATCTCTAACTCGAAACTCCCCGATCCCAAAATCTTATTTTAGAGATTAAAAATTTAAAAAAATTATAATAGGTATTGTATATAAATTAATTAATTAATTAATTTTTAAGACTTCTTTGTTTAATGCCTGCTTTTTAGTTGTTGAAATATGTGTACTCAGAAAAATTTTATCAGAATTGATAGACACTTAAAAAAAAAACGTTTCTTTAAGTGAAGTGAAAAGTATCTCTTTCGTAATATTTAAAAACAGTATAAATATTTCGAATTCATTTTATTTTTATTTTCCTTTCCTTGGCAACTGCTTTTCGAAATGTTGTTTTACTATTCGATTCATTTTTGCTAAATGCTGTTTTTCAAAATTTTGCTTTCCAAAATACTGACAGTTAATATTTAGTAGATAACAAAAAATTCTTACTTTGCAAAAACCTGTGACTCCGATCAACCAACACTTTTAAGCGACGATAATAGATTTCTTCAATTCTTTTTGTTCGAAGAACTGATTTTGTTTTTGATCTTGAGCTTTCTAACAAAATAAAATATAAAACTACTAGAACACTAGGTGACCCGGCTAACTTCATTCCACCTATAATCGATTAAATTATATTATTGTTCCTTTCGAAAGTCGAACAAGCTCCAACTGCTATCACGACTTACCGACTTTTCCGGCCTATTATTCCAATTTTTATTTCTGTAGTGTGTGTATCTGGTTCAATACAAATTAAAGAAAAAAAATCTCCATTGATGATGTATGCGCGTACGAACACATTCCAGAAATTCTGAAATTTCAAGGCGTTTTTAAGATTTTCCTAATTTTTCAGTCGATTTTTTTAATTTCCGGTCGAATTTTCCAATTTTCGGCTCTGTTAGTTTAAAGTTAGTTTAAAATACTTTATTAGCTCAAAATAATAACAATATAGAATTAATAAAAATAGTACATTTAAGCATGGCTAAGCCGTCTGCCGGCTCTGTTGTGTGTTAATCTGATTCAATAAAAATCAAACAAAAAATCCGCAACCGATTGGAATTGAAATGATGTTTAGCCGAGTTATGCGCGTACGAACACAAAAAGGGATTCATTTTTATATACAAGAATTATTTCCAGAATTTTGTAGAACAGAATTGTGAAAGCAGTTTTTTTTTTCCAGAATTTTTACCCACACAGAATTCAGACGTCAACTCTAAACCATACCAAAATATTTAAAATGCATCCAGTTTTAGGCCTCAAGACTGATAAATTCGACCCTGGGAGAATTTACGTAGAAAATGTCCGCATTTTCGTAGTCATCGTTAAATAGAACTGCCCACACCTTGTCAATATAGGTATAGGTAGCAAGAGTCACAAAAATAAGAACAAACAAAAAAAAACACACTTACTATACCTACGCAATGGATATTCAGGTGTTCAATAGTCCTTTTTGTGCCTTGCGTCGCCCGCGCTGCCGCCACCGCCAGCCGTCTTCGTTTGACTTGACCAAAGAATGTGACTCCCTGGCCTGTTCCTTTAACTTCGATTCCCCTGGGGTAATTTCAATGCCTCAGCATGGGGTCTCAGTTTTGTTTTGTTTTTTTTTTTGTTTTTTTTGTTTTCCTTTTATTTTTACCCCAAGCCAAGTGCATGATTTATAAGTGCGCGTTCTTATTAGGGAGGTTTTCGTCTTTAAGGAAGGACTTTAATATGTTGTCGTATAAATGGAGGTATAACTTCTTTACTTATGGTGGGCAAGTCATACAAAAAAAAAAAATAAAAAAAAATAAAAAAAAAAATAAAATGAAATAAAAAACTCTGGAGTCCAACTGGAATGTGTCACCACTACGAAACTACTACTGCACTTGTGCAACAACATTGTGTTGACCATTTTATTGACCATCAAAGAAACGAGAATGGTGAAATGGCGGCAAAGTTATTGTATTTATATGTTTTATAGGCGGAGTTTATTTTTCTTTTAGTGTTTTTTTAGTGAAGTGGACAAAATGCTAAGAATTTTTTTTATTTAATTTTTTGTTTCGTGAAATATAAAAGCTGAATCAAAGAATAATTTTATCTAATTACAGATTTCTGAAAAATCAATTCTTCGCTATATTTATTCGCTGGTTTATCGTTTTTCGCCGTTTAAAGCCGAAAACAGATGTGCAACTTTTTCCCATGCAGCGAAATTAGAAATAGAGATATCGTGCAGCGAAGGCTGTATGATGCAGATCCTGGAATATGTCAGCCCTCATAAGAACCTGTGTAAATTTGTTTTCGCTGCATTGAAAAAAGCTGCACATCTGTTTTCGGCATAATATTTTTTTTTGTTGCAGCTTGTGCCATTTTGTTGTCAAATTACAAAAAAAAAAAAAAACCGAAATGATGCTTATTTTTCCGATGGATTTCATGGTCTAATGTCTGTCTTAAGAAGTTAAGAAGAAGTAGGTTAAATTCATGGGGCATTATTATGTAATGTCATCCAACCAATTTAAAATACAGAAATCTCTCAGCAACGAAGAGCAACTTCTTGCGACACTGGTTGATGTCTCTTGTTTGATTTTTTTTAATGTTTAGTGACTTTAATTGAATAAAAATACATCACTGAATGAATCTCAACCTATAATCGGATTATTTAGTGACCATTTCACGCATCAAAAACTTGTCCCTTTTGTGTGTTAGTTTATCGTCTTTGACAAATCCAAAATGCTCACAAAAAAAAATATGTCCTTTCTTCGGGATATATGAATTCGTACTTTTTTGTGTCTGAGAGCAAATTTTCTTATTCAAAAAAATAAATCTTCTAAGATCCTTAAATGGACAACATCAATTGTGGACACACACTCGAAGTAAAAGTCAGGGGTTGAAGCCGATGATATGATGGAAGCAAATAGAGAGGCTAGAGTCTTTTAGTAGCTCGATGGTCAATATAAATGGAAATGAGGTGAGGATGAGTAAAGGGAGTCAAATGGGGAGTTCATTATATTTATTTGCTGTGGTCAGCTTAGTGTTATGTTAAAAGAATATTTGACACACATACACCCAGATAAATGGGGGAACGATAACAAATCCGGGTTTATGAAGGATAAAAGATGCGATTATGAGTCCTTATTAGGGGGACATATATGTACATATAATCGATAAGATGATGGGAACAAAGTATGCGGCTTATTGAATAATTGAGTAAGTAGCCATTTGTTGGCCGCTATTCAGAAAAATTTCGTTGCCGTTCGGTTTCTATTGATTGCGATGATGGAGAGCGAGGGTTTTTTTTATGGATTGTCCTTGCGTCTACTTAAATAGGAGATGTTAAAAGGGGAATCCATACCTCATTAATATGCACAAACAATAGCACACGTCTAGCGTATGTGCGCAATTATTTTTATATTTTTTTTTCCTTTTATACTTTACAAAAGTATATATCGTTGTTTGGTGACGCATTGTAAATATACCTAAACACTCAATATGCGTTTAAATGTGTCAGTGTCATCCTTCTTATTGGCTTAAATTTATGCAAATTTAGTTTGTTATTGATATTTAATAGGCCTGTTGCGCATTGCTTCGGGTTCAAGGACTTGGCAGGCATTGATTAATAGAATATGTATTCCAGGTATATAGTTATGCTAATTTTTTGTGTTATTCAAAATTGTTTCTGTAAATACAATGGTAGACGCATATTATAAATATCATCGCCATCACATCACAGTCTTCTGATTCTTAAGTGCAATATATTGTAATGTTTCTTTGCTGTAAACCTATAAAAGGACGGATTTTACAATGTTCCAGAAAATTCTTTGAAAATTTTCATTGTTTAGTTTTTTTTTTTTTTTTTTTTTTGGGTATTTAAATTTTTATTTATTGACTTTTTATTATGCTATTTTTTTATAAAGAAAAAATATACACTTTTAAATACAGCTGCTCATTTGTTGATTTTTAAAAGAAATTTAGATCTAAGGTCGTAGTACTTAAATGTGTTGATAAAGTGAACACAAATTCATTATAACACACTTTACATAAAAACACCCTACAATTTAAATCATATTTATATTTGTGTGTACTCAATTTTAATTCTATTTTGTTCTTAATAAATATTTTCATTCTATTTTCATTTGCTTCAAGATCAAGTTGTTTTATTGCTATTGCAAATTACTTAATTTATTCACCATCCCAACAGGTTATGGGCCCAGGACTTTAAGAAGATAGTAGGTATTCAAGAAAAATATGGCTGGAAATTCACTACCATCGATGGAGAAACTCACAGGCAGGGAAAATTATAATTCCTGGAAGTTCGCAATGCAAGCGTACTTGGAACACGAGGATCTTTGGGATAGTGTCACTGGTACCGAAAAAGATGCAAAGAAAATTACCAAGGCCAAAGCAAAAATTATTCTTGCCGTTGAACCCGTCAATTATATGCACATTCAGCATACAAATTCTGCTCAAGAGGCTTGGGAAAAATTACAACAAGCTTTTGAAGATTCGGGGCTTTCAAGAAAAGTTGGACTTCTTCGAACTTTAATTACAGATATAACTGCCAATGCCAATGAAAATAATGAAGATGTTGAACATTTTTCAAATATCCAACCCTTAGATAACCAGGACAGTAAAGATACCAGGACAGAGCCTTTACTTCCTAGACGTTCCGCTCGATTGGAATCCAAAATTCCTCCAAATTATGCATCTTACCTCACGGAAACAACTGAGTTGCCCGACCCTATTACAGTTAAAGAAGCTTTAAATGGACCAAATTCTTCTTCTTGGATGAGAGCAATGAAGGAAGAATATGATGCGATGATTGATAACGACACTTGGATTCTAACTGATCCACCAGAAAAAAGAAAAATTCTTAATTGTGGATGGGTATTTAAAACTAAGCCGCAAAATGGAAGTGATGTCAAGAGATTTAAAGCTAGATTAGTAGCGAAAGGATGTGGACAACAAGAAGGAATTGACTTTCAAGAAACATATGCTCCAGTTGTAAGAATGAATACAGTACGTCTTTTATGTGCAATCGCGGTAAAATCTAATCTTTTCTTTCACCATCCCAACAGGCAAACTTGAGTTCTGTGGCAGGGAGAAAACTGATTTCGTAGTATTCAGCGATGCAGATTGGGCGAATGAAGTTGAAGAACGTCGCTCAGTAACTGGATATATCCTGAAGGCACAAGGTGGTCCTATTTCTTGGGCAAGCAAGCGACAGAAGACAATTGCATTGTCTACGACTGAAGCAGAATACATGGCGCTTTCATCTACTTGCCAAGAAGTTCTCTGGTTAAGAAGTTTAGCCAATGAAATTGACCCGAATCTATTGCAATATCCAACAATTATCTACTGTGACAATAAAGGAGCTGTTGACCTGGCTTCAAAAGGTGGATTTCGGCAACGAACAAAACATATAGATGTCAGGCACCATTTTCTGCGATATCATATCGAGAATAAGGACATCATTGTGAAATACATACCTACAGAAGAAATGGTCGCAGATTCTCTCACGAAACCATTATTCACAGAAAAGTTCAATTTTTGTAAAAACAATTTTTGTTTAAAATAATACATATTTTTATTAATTTGAGTTCAAGAGAGGGTGTTGATAAAGTGAACACAAATTCATTATAACACACTTTACATAAAAACACCCTACAATTTAAATCATATTTATATTTGTGTGTACTCAATTTTAATTCTATTTTGTTCTTAATAAATATTTTCATTCTATTTTCATTTGCTTCAAGATCAAGTTGTTTTATTGCTATTGCAAATTACTTAATTTATTCACCATCCCAACAAAATGGTTAAATAGTCTTATACAAATTTGACGGAACAAAATTTACGTGAATTGAACAAAGATATGTATTTGAAAATGTTATTCATATCATTTGTTACAAGAGCGTCATAGGTCAAAATATGATGGTTTCGAGTTTATTATGAAATCTTATGGAAAATATTTTTTGCTTTAATTTTGTAAAGAAACGCAGATATCTTTTCCCAATTTTACACACGACCATCTTGTTTGTATTTCCATAGCTTTTTCACGAAAACGAAATTTTCAATCGCATTTATCTCGAAACATCACATTTTGAGTTATGACGCTTTTGCAACAAATTACAACGATATGAACCCAAACTCAAAATATTTTACACCAAGCGATTGGTAATCACCAGGGCTCGGATTTTTATGTGCTAAAAAACAGAAAATATGCGCATAAAATATGCACTTAAAATGAGAAAATATTCGCTTAAAAAATGGAAATGTGCTTTAAAAATTTATTACGAAAAAATGAAATACATGAAAATTTGAATAGAAATCATTCTCTTATTAAAAAGTAAAAAGAAAATTACTTTTTAAAATAAATAAACTTTACTACTTTGAGTTGAAAATAAAATTTAAAAAAATATATTTAAAATCTGTGTGTGAACTACAGTTTTCCAAATTCCTTAAGCCTTGTTAGCATACCGTCATTTTTTTTTTTCAAAAAGAAAACTTGGTCTATCAGGTCCCCTTTCACACAAAGAAACAAGTCGCTGGAGATTTTTGTTGACATTTTCTTTTAATTTCCTTAAAATCTCCTGTACCTTTTACCCAAAGAAACAAAATAGTAAGAGGTATTCTAAAGTTCCTTTTAAGAGTAGCTTGGTTGAACGCAACTTACATATTATGAAGAGGAATGTCAAAAAAAAATCTCAAATCGTCCAACAAGGAGATTTTGTCCACCCACTTCGTGCCCTTCTCACACAGGAACTATAAGTTGCTGGAAAATCAGTTTCCTCATGTGAAAGGGAACTTGGTCTGAAAAAAAGTCTTCCGTGTACATAAGTTTCAATTTAAATTTTGATGCATACATTTTTATGCACTGTTGTCAAAATAAGAAATTCAATTTTTTTAATTTGTTTAATGTTTTAAAAATATGCACGAAAAATATGCATTTATTATAAAAATTACCAAAAAATGCATTTATATGCATTTATATTAAAATATGCAAAAATATGCTCTAACGATGGAATGAAATTTCCTGATTCGAAAAACTATGTTATTCGTTTGCTTCTGTGTTTACCAACAAAAAATATGTATTAACATAGAAATCCTAGCCCTGGACTAATCACATACAATGTACTGTTTTTTTGACAACATTTAGATGACAACTATTTTCTTGTGATATACATGGTTAGCCCTAATTCGCATACAAGATAATTTGGGGAATGATTCCATGGGCAATTATAGAGAATCTCATATATCTTTTAGGCCTAAATTAATATATTTGTGAAATGAATGAATAGTTTGGAATTGTAATGAGTGAAATTTGTTAAATTGGTATGATATTTAAAATAACTGCGATCCCATAATATTTCACATATTTAAAAATATTTTAAAGCTGGAAGTTAAAATGCTGATGTAGGGTTTTTTTTGATAATAGACCGAGAGCTGTTACCGCTCCAAATTTTGTGAGCATGGCATTAGTACCCAGTGCATAGCATTTATATCAGTGATATCGTGGCCCTAAGACCACCATAATGCACTTTCGAAATACAAAAAAAATGAGCGAAGTTATACCGCTCCAAATTTTGTGAGCTTAATGTTTATATGTGTCCAACCATAATTCCATCATATCGGTCTGGCAGCGATATCGTAGCCCTAGCACCTGCATTATGCACTTTAAAAATGGAACCAAAAAAACAAAAATGCTTTTATACCGCTCCAAAACTTAGTCACTAGTACTTGGTAACTATCCAAACTAAATTCCATCAATCTGGCAGCAGTATACAGCTGCCCTAACACCTCTAATGTACCCATACATTGCAACAAATAAACAAAGTTTTTTTTTTAACCGTTTCAAATATTGTGCATATATATAATTATTATCTGTCAAACCATCCAGTCTGGCAGCGTTACCGCAAGCCTAAGACTACCATAATGCACTTTCAAAATACAACAGAAAATAAGTTTTTTCAAATCGCTCCAAATTTTGTTCACAAATAAGTTGCATCTATCTAAAGTGAATTTAATTGGTCTGACAGCGATACCGTGGACCTAACACTACCATAATGCAATTTCAAAAAAAAAAACAAGTGCATTTTTGTTCTTTTAGTTGCATTTTAAAAGTGCATTATGCAGGTGTTAGGCTCACGGTATCGCTGCCAGACTGATGGAATTTAGTTTCGATACATAAACATTATGCTCACAAAATTTAGACCGAAGTAAGAGACCTAGAAAAAATTCCAACCATCCATTTTATCTGCAGAGTTTCAATGTAGTACGTAAAATATGCATGGTAATTGTTTCTAAAAATCTTCACTTCTACTTCGGTATCCGCCTTCAAAGATTGCGTTCTGTGCTTTAAAGAATCTCCTTTATTTTGTGTTTTTTGTATCAATAGATAATTAACAAAATGTACAAATATTTGACATAACTTTTAGGTTTGATAGAAGGTCCGTTAAAAAAAAAAAAAAACATTCATGAAATTATTTAAATTTGAATAAATTTTGAATTAAATTTGACACGTCCAGTTTTGAAATAGTATCGATAATTTTTTTTAGTATTGGTTATTCGGAGTATAGTTTAAATAAATGAAAATAATTTTTTGATGTGTAAACATCTATGCTGGCGCGACGCGGTAGGGTGAATTGAAAACGTGAGTCTTACGGTCACGTTCCGTGTAGCACATTACTTTATACGATTGCGTTTCGGCACTATGACGAACGTTGATGTTTACACATTATAATATTTTAAATATACAATATATTTGTTTAAAATAGAAGAGAAGTGCTAGTTCTAAAATTGTATAGTTCAAATATTGATCTGTGTTTCACTAATTTGATCTCAGCAATATCATCTGATTAGCTGAGGTTCAACTAGTTCATGTTATATGGCTATTATATAAAGGAGCCTGTTATAGCGATCAGGAAAAAAAATCAGGAAAAATTGTCTAATGTAAAATTTACAATGTTATCATTCGTTTTCATTAAAACACAAGTCCTAAAATAGGTTGACCAATTACTTAAAGAATTTGGGGATTTTCAATTCCGTAAAAATTTTTTTAAAAATTTATTTAGGTAATTACTTAATTACTAGCTGACCCGGTGAACTTCGTTCCACCCATAATTGATTAAATTATTAATGTTCCTTTCGAAAGTCGAGCAAACCAAAATATTGTTATCACGACTTTCTGACTTTTCTGGCCTTATTTTCCAATTGTTATCTCTGTAGTGTGTTTTAATATAAATCTAACAAAAAATCCCCATCCAATTTAGTATAGAGTATTACGTGTACGAACGAAAAACTAATTCAGAAAGTTTAAATTTTCAAGATTCATCACGATTTTCTGACTTTGTCGATCAAATTTTTGAATTTTCGTTAAAATTTTTCAATTTTCGGCTCCGTTGTGTGTTAATATGGTTCAATACAAATCTAACAAAAAAATATCCAACCGAATTGGATGATGTTTAGCCGAGTTATTCGCGTACGAACACAAAACTGGATTCATTTTTATATACATATACATTGCATAGGCACATATGTATAAATTTTCCTGGTGCGAATTCATTTTTCGTGCAATTTCAAACTAAATCCAATATTTTGTGTCCCAATTTCTACTTATTCCACTGACAGGATTATATAAACGAAAAAGTTTTTCGTGTGCATATCAATACATAAAATTTGGTGGTAGTCTGTTTGCTACAATCAGGAAAAAACATTTAATTTCATCATGTTTTAAATTTTCTGAATGCATTTTCCTGATCGCTAAAACTGGTTGAATTTCAATTAATCAGCCGAAATCGGCTGAACCACAGGCTAAAATATTGAACGTTTGTACAACTGGTCCCAAGTTCGGTCGATCCAGTCATGCATATTTCTTAAAATGCAAAAAAAATTATTAAAAATCTTTTTTTTTTTAAATTTCTAAGCCACTCAAAGACAAATATATATGTAAGTAAATTTTATTTGTGTTACTTTTATGAGTGTGTATCACGCACAAGTAATAGTAGGTATAACTCAAATAAAGCATGTAGCATTATTTTTTTTATCATAAATTCCATTTTAACAATTACCATAAATTTATTAAACATACACATCATGAAATTTGAGTGCAATTTTCCAGTGGTTAACACAGTAGTAACATGCGCCCAGGATACCCATCAACAATACAAAACCCCCCCACACACACACGCACCATCAATTACATAAATTTAATTTAACAAAAGCAATTATATGGCCGCCTTCATTGCATATGAGAACGAGAGATGCTAGCCCATAATGCATTGCAGTGCATTGCATTGCCATATTCAGTTAGAAGATTTCATCTGGTGAAACGAGCCTCCATCCTCAGCTCAAGCCCACTTTATTTTTTTGAGTTACTACAAACTGCGCACGTCAAACATATTTGTATACATACAACACACAACAACATGTAGGCAGACAGCATCAGACACTTTAATCAGACACAAAAGGACATAGAGGTGCGATAAAAATCATTCGCTTGGCATTATTCTGCATAATTGTATGTCAACGATATTTTTGCTTTTTCCTTTGTAGGTTAAAGTAAAGTATGTATATGAAAACGAGTGTCTTTCGAGGGAAACTTTATTTCCTGGATACGAAAAACGAGGCTCAAATCTTAAGTTGTATAAGGTTTGTGCTATATTATGAATGGCTTGAGTTCTCTATTTGCATTTTTTTTTGTATTTCTAAATTGTTATTTCTATGTTAATTTCTTCTGAAGAGGCAGCTTATCGATGTGGCGATGTTATCGATAACAAGAGAGGTACTTAATACCTTGGAGGATGTTTTTGTGATAATTTACCATTATTAGCTTTTGCAAACGATTTAGCAGTGTGTTACTGTGATTTTATCGTTTCCATTTATTTTGCAGGAAAGTGTTAGCAGAGAATTTAATTTTCATAAAGTCATACTTGAGCCAATAGTATTGAAAAAAATAGTACCATTGCCTCGTAAGATAATAAAAAAACTGTACGAAATAGAGATTCATAGATGAATTCGATTTTTTTCTTACTTAAACCTTTTTAAGGACCATTTGCTGAAACGAAATGTGACAGTTGTTGCTTACACTGAGGAAAATGTAGAACAAAAGGGTTTAATTTGGACATACATAATTAAGTTCATTTCAGCAAATGGGCCTTAGGTAGGTAGAAATGGGGGCCCCGAGCAGCCTAAGCTCGGTGACCCAATTAGCGCTGATGAGCGCAGTTTTGATACCATGACTCGTGTGACCTATATATAGAACCGGTGTTATAAGAGGGATTCACGGCCAGGCTAGGCAGATTGTTGGTTTCAGAAGTCCATTTACCACCTGCTTGTAGTCTATGGATTCTGACGGGGGAAATGGTGTGGTAGTAGTAGCTACTTATAAAGAATCATCTAAGACCCATTTCGACCCGTTGACAAAAGATATCAAGTCTTTGATCTTCAGTTCGGACAGTTCATTGAGATCGTCGAAAAAGGCCTTTACCAATGATTGTGTTCTGATTCTGGGCAGAGTGGGACATTTACAAAGGAAATGGAAAACAGTTTCCCCCTTCCTGCTGGTCCCCCCAGCTACGACAGTGAGTGTTGTGAGGGATGCCCCACTTCGCCGCATGTTCTCCGATGGGCCTGTGCCCAGAAAAGGTCGCAACGACTCTGGCTAAGTCTCGGCTGGGTCTGCATAAAAGGTCAGTTGTTCGATTTTTTAGGTGGGCCACGTCTTTCTGGATATGACACAGTTAACTAAACTGCTCCACCTACGGTTGGATTCATTTAGAAAAATTGAGAATATATTGCCCCCTCATAACCCCAAGAGGAATGTTGACTCTTTCCGCAAGAGAGTCATGAAGGGCTGATCCTTGCCTGGCCAGTTGATCTGCCCGCTCGTTACCCTCAATGCCACGATGACCTGGAACCCAGATAAGAGAGACTATGAGGTTCCCATCTAGGCTTGCGAGCTCATCACGACATTGTCGAACCAACTTGGAAGACGAAAGTGGCGAAGCAATAGCTCTAACGGCTGCCTGACTGTCTGTCAGGATGGCAGTATTACGGTTCTTGTTAGGGTCTTGCATGCTTCCCTGATTGCCAGCAATTCCGCCTGGAAAACGCGAAGCTGGGAAGCCGATAAGATTTGAAAATGTTCAGAGATTCGGAAAAAACACCCGAACCAACTCCACACTCCATCTTTGAACCATCAGTGAAGATAGTTGTGTCGAAGCCTCTCGTCACGAGGTCATCTTTCCATTCCTCCCTGGTAGCAAAAATAACTTTTAAAATCCGAACTGAGGCCCAGAGTAGGAGTGCAGTAGTCAATGCCTGTTGAGAACATGTCCATAGGGATCAGTTATGTAATATTGCTATGACCATAAGGTCTGGCAACCCAGACCTTCTACTTCTTCTACTTTTATACAATGGAGTTGTAGTTGCAAGAACCCTGTTGTATCTGCTTGAAAATCTAGATGCAAACTCTTATAGGCCCCCAAATACCTCTGCCCAAACATAAATCCATTATAGGTACAAGGTGATTTCCTTTTCAGGCTTATTCCTTAGGTACATTGTTATTGGATTGTTGAATAGGTAAATTTAAGAATTCAAAGTCTTATCTTTCGATCAGCAAGAAACAAACATTTTCTCCACTGGAATTTTCTCATAAGGATCAGCAACCATCAAAGCACCATATGAGCCATCAGTGCGAGTGAATTCATCAAATTCTTGATCGAAACTCGATTTCACAGTAAAACCCTCATCAGATATCACCCCAATTATGACATTTGCAAATTTTAATCCCATAACATAACCATCAAAATTCAGTCTTCTTCCATAAAATAGTATAGCCCTGGAGGCATATATGTATAAACTCTCAATAATGTAGTCGGTCATAATGTCTGATTCCATCACCATAATATATTCCTTGTTCTATATAATATTTGCTAATCCTTCAACTTGATTTCCAAGTAAAAGTAGATTTCTTTTGTTTGCAAAAAAAAAAAATATTATCCAATTCTATAAGTTGTTGTACCTGGGTGCTAACATATTACCTTTATAAAACTACTATTGAGATCAGGAAATATTATTTTGATCAAATCAAAATTTTGACACATTTTCTAAGAGTTAGCTTAAGAGTATAGGTATAAAGGCATAAAAAGGGGTTTGCACAATTTCTCCTGAGCAAACGTCTTGAACAAAAAAAGTATATGAAAGGAATCTCAAAAATCTTTAAATGTAAAAAGGTATTTTAAAAATTCTTACGTGTGATTTTATTTGCATTAAAGATTTTGGTTCTTTGTTTGTTGTCTTTCGTAATATTTCGCACACAAAAAATAATACAAAACACAAGAACAAAAGAGTAAAGGTGCAAACATAAAAAACAAACCCAGAACAACAACACTTGAGGATATTTTTTTTTTGGTTGTTTTTTTTTTTGGTTCTGTGGGTTCAGAATGTAATTTATTATTCAGATCGTTGTTCCTTAGTTTAACATTCGTTTACTTAATCCGACACTTAGGAACCGGATCAAACAATTTATGACCATTTATTCAAGAAATTTATAGTTTGTTTTTTGGTTGATCCTCCTCGCTTAAGTCCTGAATCATCTTCGAATGTGTTAAAGCAAAATTTAAATTATTTTCATATATCAAAAAGGCATTAGATTTAATTTTTATAAAACAAAATCACGAACAAGTTATCATTTCAAGATGTAGTAGAAGCCTTTTTAAAGAAATAATCGATATTTTGTGGTTTTATTTATTTTACTGAGGTTGGGTAATAGGCTTTGTTTTTTTTTTGTATTGACCTTATTTTGAAAATTAAAGTACTTAAATAGTTTTCAGTTGATTACTGACCCTAGTCTTGAAGTTTAACATTGAAGAAAAGGTAAATTGGAAAATTCCTTTTCTGTATTAAGTCAATTATTTTAGAAAATTGCTCCTCCTGTTATTTTCAATTTTCTCAAAAACTAAAAGACATTTTAGCATCTAGTTTCCTGTTTTTGACTAAAAGATAATAAGAGTATTGAATTTTGAAAACAAAAACTATACTTAAATACATAAAATTTAGAAAAAAATTAGTTTGAAACTTTTTTTTTCATTTTTTTTTTCAAAATTTCGAGTTTGGAATTTAATTTTTAAAAACTATTCACTAACACAACTTAATTTAAAATGAAAAAAATATTTTTTTTTCTGTTTTAAGTCAATTTTTTAGAAAATTGCTCTTCCTGTCTAAGGTTTAACACAAACTATATTTTAAATAGTTTTTTTCTCTGTCAAAAATAATTCTTTTTCCCAAAACAAAACTATTTAATAAACGGAATTTTAAATACACATGTTTGGCTTTACTTTTGGTCAGTTTGTTTTTTACGAAGTTTAACTATTATAAAAAAAATAAAAAACAAAAGATTTCTACCATTTTCAATTCCAGTTGATTAGTTAAAAAAAATTATTATCATTTGATTTTTAATTTCAATTTTCTCCAAAAATAAAATACACATTCCCTCTGGGGTTTGTACCAGAAAAAAATGTCCAAAAAACATTCACACCTTACAAAAAAAAAACTGTGTTATCTAAAGCACAAGAAAAAATTTGTAATTGTTAACTATTAATTAATTATTTTATTTTTGGATAAGTAGCTGTACATACATATGCTTCCTTTAAAATTTGATATTTTAAGTAAACAATTATGGAAGCAAATGTAAGGTTTGATAAGATTGTCAAAAATAGTGATAAGTTGTTTTTGGATAAAACACTGTAAACTTGATTTTGGTTAACATAAAGCTTGCAAATATAGCTTTTATATGGGTTCCAAGCTGACTATCATATCTTAGGGTTGCGAGTTTTTGAATTAAATAATCTTTAAGTCATAAAACAGTAGGTGACTTCCAAATTAAAAAAATTTATTCATAAGTCAGCTAGACTAAGGAATTAAAAAAACAGGCTGAGTTTGACCCACACTAATAACTTCCCATTGGTTCCCTTTGAAACCCGACCCCCGATGTTATTTTTTATAGAAAATTACCAATTAAAAATCTTCAAAAAACTAATCAGTTGTGCAATCAAGGGACACGAAAAATTTCAACAATTATTATCAATTTTTTTTGGCCTAGAAAAAAACTGTAATTTGAATTTTTTTACAAACCTTACCAAATACTACCTATGGTATTATGTGTAGGTTAAAATTATTTCGGAGTTGATACCATTTAGTTGTTTTTGTGATATTCGAGCAGAAAAATATTTTTTAAAAGTTTTTAGCATTTTTTTGCCCTAGAAAAAAAAAACCGTTAATTGATTTTTTTACAAACTCTACCGATTATTAACTATAACTTTGTGTATTAAATAAAATTAACCCGAAGTTAATATCTTTGTGTGTTCTCAAGATATTCGATATTTTTTAACAATTTTTTATGGTTTTTTTAAGTAAAAAAAAAAAACTTTGGGTTGATTTTTTTTTAGGTATTGCCAATTTTTTACTAAGTCATTATACATAGAATAATTAAACCAGGCCGAAGTCAATAGAGATATTCGAGAAACAAGCCATCTTACAACTATTTAAAAGTACTGTAATAAAAAAATCGCCAATTGAATTTTTCGAAAAATCCTTTCTGTACGATATGGCCTTATTATCTGTAAGATAAAATTTATTTGAAGTCGATATCTCTATGCGTTCTCAAGATATCGTCAGCGAAAAAACGTACGGACGTAAGTGCACAGACATCTCTCTAAAAACAATGTAATCCGACTCCAGAGATCTCGAAACGTCGAGAAATGTCAAAATTTTCAATTTCACAAATCGTACCGATTAAAATAACTTCCAATGGGAGGTTAATAATTAAATTATAGGCTTGTTGGTAATACCTACTTTTAATCCTTTTGATTTTTTTTTTCAATTTATTTAAAAAATAAAAACAAAATATTTATTACCTAATTTAAATATGTTTAGAAGTAAGGTTGAAATTTTTATCATTATCATATCTCTGTGCTGTGCAATGACTTAAAAAAAAAAATATTTTAAATTATGCTACTTTCCTTTGAAACAATATAATTTATTTATATCTAACTAAAACAATCGATAAGAAACTACGTGATCGTTTCCTTTAATCTGGTAAGAAAACAAAAGCATACATATTTTTTATTAAAAAAAAAAACAATAACATTCTCCTAAAAAATAGTGACAGCAGATGTAGAACAATTTAATCTTTATGAGAAAAAAAATAAGTAATGAAAATTGAAGAAAAGGCTGAACCAAGAAACAGATAAAAAAATGAGTTTACAAAAAATCAAATTTCAATTTAACTGTCATCTTCTCCATCTGTTGTTAAACACATTTTTTAAAATTCTTTAAAAAAAAGGATAAGAAGCTTTCCATCGTTTAATTGCTGACAAAAAAAAATTATTTTTTGTTACATGAAATAACTATAGATAGTTAATTAACATAGATGTTTTAATAAAGGTTCTACAAGCATAATATGCATTCTTGGAAGATTTAAAAAAAAAATTCAATTCTAACAACAAATATAGTTATTGAAGAATTTCTTTTTATTGTATTTATTTAATAATTTGTATTTTTAAAATGGAAAATCTTATTTTTTTATTCGACTTTACTAGCCACCACCTACTCAACAACTTACCAATTTACAATAAAAAACTCCGAGATAATCCCAACAATAGATCATCACTATACACTCTCATCCCATCGCATCACAATCGTAAAAATCCAAAATTTTTAAATATTCAAAATTATTCATCTCATAAAATCTATTAGTATAAATAATAACCACGCCCGTAGTAAGTTAATTTAAAACTTAATTTCCCCCCACTTAGCCACCAGTTAAAGAAAATTAAAAAAAAAAAATAATAAACGACGATCATCAAAAGTGAATTGATATAAAATTTTCCTTTGAAAACGAAAAACCGAAACCCCTTTGCATTGTATATGGTGGCTGACGCATTTATACCATTCTCTTGTCTTAACAAAAGAAAAATGACATAAAACCTCTGGGATCCAACTATGAAAACATTTTATTAGCTTCCAAACAAAATCAACTCTCGCAACATTGTTGTCATGATGTTTTCTTGGGAAGTAAAAAAAAATAATAAAAAAAAATCCCACTTGACAACTTCCTGTTACCAATACTATCACGTTAAGTATTTGTAGTTTCAAAAAAAAATCAACCCAATAAATCTAAGACAATTAATATTCGAAGATGAAATAACAGCACCATCATGCTGCTGCTGCTGCATATACAGCTAAAGCCAACCTATATACCAAACAACATGGGCGGCATTCGAAACAAAAGAGCTGAGCGACAAACCTGAAGTTTTTTTCTTTTTTTGTCTCCATCAATTTATTACCATCACCGCACGCATGTCGGCACGGATTCCATTCAATTCGGCTGACATCTCAGAAAACACATTTATTTCCAATTGAATTTCCCCCCCATTCAGCCATTACAACAATATTTGGACCTCATCATATCCCCATCGTTATATCGCTCCGAGAGTATGAGAGACCGAGAACCGAGGCACGTTTATATGGAATGGAATGGACGGACGGAACCCAAAAGAGCCTCCTTTCATAAATTATAATTTATGGCGTGCGCGTTAGTGCCACCTCTATTCGCCGCTGCTGTCGTTCATAAATTCAGTTAGCTTTACTATTTTGTGACATTTGACTATAAAGCTTGACACAATGGACGAAGGGATAGAGCGCGAAGTAAGAAATAAAAATCATCCCGGGGGAATGTGATGGCGGGAAACACTTATGAAACTAGAAAGTCTATTCAATTTGAATCATTATTGCGCCAATAGACTTGCCAAACAGAGACTTTACTATAAAGTCGCACTTTTTCCGCTTGAGAGGGATTTCTTTCGAGCCCCCCTGCCTTCTACACATTAATTGTCTGATTGGTGTCCCTTTTTACTTGGAACCTTCTTATGATCTTTTTTTTTACATTTTATTGCTTCTTGGCAGTATTTTGATCGGTTGCGATCATCAAGCCTTGGTCTCCCCATAAATGAAAACCCGCAATAACAGCACCGAGATTTCGCTATCCCTCTGTATATACTCGCAAGCCTTACTCGATCGCCTTCATTCCCTGAAGGACTTGAATTTCAATTCAAGAAAATGTGTCTTCTTGCATAAAGCGCTAATGCTAATTTATTGCTGATTCAAGTGAGTGTATAGGGACTTTTTTGTTGCTTGCTTTGCAAATGTATATATGTAGATAGGTACTCTACTCTGTAGATGGTCTGTATCAGGACTCAAATATATGTGTGTGGAACGTGCTATGTCACATTGTACAGATATCAAGTGCTTTTAACGTCATTTTTGAATTCGTTTCGCAATGTTAGATATGCATATGGATTATTGAGAAAATTACCAGTCAAAGCCATGATGTTGTTGGGGACATTTTGAAAGGCGTGTAAAGTTTGGTATGGTCGTATATGACACTTTGTTTAGGGCGCGCAAATACGATTTATAATCAAGAAATTGAAAATTAATGCGATGGCAATCTGTTTGGTTGTACTTTCGATTGGATTTTCAATTCAACTAAGTGGGGGCTTAAGTTTTTTTTTTTTTTTTATTTTTTTCTTACCTATCATTATACAACTTATGAGATGTTTTTTTTGTGTATTTTGGCATTGAGTGAAGTTATTCAAGATATCTTACATAAGATGTCTTGAATAGCTCCGATTACTATGAAAACGTTTGTATCTATGATTTTAAACGAGAGCTTAACCGAAGATTGGGTAAGGAAATGATCATTAAGATCTCCAAGAAGAAATCTTATGAAAACTTGAAGAGCGAAATGCTTTACAATAGAAGATTATCAGAAGAATTTTAAGTCCAAAATGGGTTCATACAAGGCTGCATCCTGACACCGATATTATGTTTGATATTCTACTACCCAGCTTAGCAAGTGTTTTTCAGGCGGAATTACTGGCAATGAGGGAAGCATGCAAAATGCCCAAACAAGACCCTAACCTAAACCGTAATACTACAATCCTGACAGACAGTCTGGCAGCCGTTAGAGCAATTGTATCTACCCTTATCATCTTATTCTAGATTGATACGGCAATTTCAGGATGAGCTTTCGAGCCTAAATCTGAACCTCCAGGTCCTTCTTATTTGGGTTCCAGGTGACTGTGGCATTGAGGGAACCGAGCAGCAGATGCACTGGCCAGGTAAAGATCAGCCCTTAATAGCTCACTTGCGGAAAGAGTCCACATTCCTCTTGGAGTTATGAAGGGCAATATTTTCTCGATTTTCATCACTGAATAAAATCGTAGGTGGAACAGCCTAACAAATTGCGTCATATGTATATTGAAAGATTTGGCCCACACATATTAAAACTTCAGCAACCGACTTGATAGGCAGACCCAGGTGAGACATAGCCAGGGTGGGTGCAACTTTTTCCGATCACTGGCCAATCGGAGAACATGCTGCAAGGCTAGCCATTCCTCACAATAATTACTGTAGTAGCTGTTGGGACCAGCAGGGAAAGGAAACAGTCATCCATCTTCTTTGCAAATATCCCGCTTTGGCCAAAATGAGATCACATTCATTTGGAAAAGCATTTATCAATGACCTTAACGAACTCTCCAAATTCACCAAACTAAAGATTAGAGAAATGGCTCTAAGTCAAAATCCGTCGTGTCGTTACCGTTTTCTTAGAGTTTTTAGCCAGTCTTCTGAGACCACGAGCAAGTGGCAATAGATTACTGCAATCCACAAATTGCCTAGCCTATGTTTTCGTCTGGCAAATTGCTATGCCTGAACAGAATACAATGCTGCAACTGGAGCTCCAGACGGAACTGGAAGAGCTGTCAAAAGTGTCGTACATTATTTTTAGTGCGTACCTACAATTCAGCTGTACAGCTTTGAAAGTATTTTTAAGAAAAACAAAACAATATTCTTGTGTACAAGTTCAGAATTTACATTTAATTATTTCTTTTCTTACTAATTATTATTTTTTTTCGCGACACAAATAACCACAATATTTTTTTCCGACGCAAGGGGTTGTTTTTTTTTTCTTCGTAAAATTTGAAACGTCAAAAGTGCTGTACGTGAAAAGTTAAAAGTTGGCGAACTTTTCTGTCTGCGGCTACCTTGTGTTGTGTTTGCAACATTGAATTTGTGTGTATTCAACACTTTGACAGCTATTGCAGCTGCGGCTCCAGTTGCAGCTCCGTATTCATTCTGTTCAGGCAGTTAATATCTCAAAAATCGTTTTCATTACAGATGACGTGAGCTATAGAAATGGCGCACTTCAGCGCTTATGGAGTCTCTGAGCTAGGCTTTTGTTCGGGGCCACCATTTCTACCTATACCTACCTTTATATTCTAGGATATGTATGCTGGCTATAGTGACTGGATGGATGAATACAGTCAACTCTCATATCGACTACACAGCACTAAAATTATTATTCTCTCAACTCATAGAAATATTACCAGGCGATCCCATATTACTTGAACAGGGATGGCTACGAAAATTTAGCAATAGAAAATCTCAATCCCATTTTTTAAATCTCGCCAAAAACTGTTTCCCAAGCCCCAAAAAAGTTGTTTTTTGCTTAAATCACTCCATGAATTAGTTGACAACAGTTTATTTTAGGTAAATGCTAAATAAATTTTTATTAGTTGAGTAAAGTTACTTTATAAAATGTTTATTAGGTATACAGACCGTGGCTTAGTGTCGCATAGATTCACATAAATATTTGCTAACATGTTGTAAATGCGTTTTACTGACATTTTGATAGTTAACCCTTCTCCTAAGTAGAAGGCAATCAAAACGAATCTGATTTCAATGCGCACAAAAAATAATTAAAAATGAAAAAAACAAGAATGAACCCTTTCAACCTACTGCAAATGTCCTTTTGTCATATATTGTCTTCCTTGTTTTATTCGTCTTGTGTACCTACCTCTTTCGTTGCAACGAAAGACACAAGGTAATCAATGTTTATTGTTATTTGTGAATTTCCATTCGATGTGGTTATCATATGAGAGCAATATATGCCGACACGAAAAAAATGTCATCCTTTTATTTACAAGGACCTCCCTTCTGGTTATTTTATTAATAAAGTTGCGGAAATTCATTAAATTTCCCCGCTGTCAATATCCACACAGATAGGTTTGTCTGCCACGCAAAAAATCTAAAGTGACATCAAGAAGACGATCGACAAAACTCAATCGAGCTGAAAAGAAAAAGGATATACCAAGCCAAGGAATCCCTTTAAAGCGCGAACTCATAAATTCTTTTAGCAATGCGTAAATTGCTTTTACCTATGGCCTTGATTGTCGTTTGCCTTAAATTTTTGTTTTTTTTTTTTTTATAGATGTATACAAGTCGAGTGTGCAAAGTTCGTGGCCCGAGGAATTGTCACACATTGTCAAATATGAATACCCTTGCTTATACATATCGAGATGATCCCTTTTCTATTCGATCGATATAATTGTTTCATGCAAACCATTGATCAATATGTAAGGAAAGAGTTCATTGAAGATGAATGGTAAAAGGGTCGTTCGGGTGAGCCAAGATGTCACCAGAAAGGATCTTTTTTTTTTTTTTTTTTTTGTATTATTAATTTTCTTAAGAAAAGGGTTATAGTCCTTCGAAGATATCCTTTTTTTCGCATATCCTCTCTGGCTGCTGATTGTGCGATTGATTAACATCGAATGCGAAAAAATTGATTTTTGCTCTGATTATGAGAAAACTAGAATTTTTATGCTTGTGTGAATTTTGTCATTTAAGATTTTTTTTTATTATTATTATTGTTGTCCTTTAACTGCAAAAAAGACACATTCGACAGTTGGTTTTATATAGGCACATGGAAGGGTTGCTTATGGATTATGTTTTTTTTGCTATGCGAATTCAGGTTTGTCTTTATTTTTTTGAATAAACTTCTGAATAAATCAATGATCTTTTGGAAATTGATTTGAATTCTTGATTGTGGCCTTTTGTTTATATGGAAAAATGATATTTTTGAAAATTTGATTTTTGTGGGAAAATTTTTTTGTGAAAAATATTGAAAAAAATATCAGTTTGTAAGAAATATGGTTCTCAAAGTATTGAATTTAAAGATCTTAATCTTTTTATTCCTTTTTTATTTGCGGTAGATACATATGTGCATATTTATGTAGGTGAATGAATGAATCATGTATGTAGGTACTATATGGCAAGTTTTGGATTCTTTAAAAAAAAATCGAACTCGAGATTTTCATCAATCTTGACATTACGATGATAGGGTATAGACGAAAAATGTGTGTCTCACAATTCCGTCCGTCTATCTGTCTGTCCATTCAGCTACAGTCTAAATGCATGGATCGATTTTGTTTAAACTTGGTATCTAGCGTTTTTTGGACAGTCCCCGGCACATTTTTTAGGACCGAAATTAACGTTACATACCTGCCATATCATTTCTTGTAGCATTTTTGGAAAATCTTATTTTTCTCAAAAATAGCTCCACAGATTTTTCGAAAAAAAAAAGATTCTAAATTTTTTTTTTGGTATGGGCTACCTTTTGTTGAAAATAAAATATCCAAAAATGGTTTTAAATGGTACCTCCCATATAGAACCATTATTTTGTTTTTTCTCGAAATGGAATTAGGTAGGTGATTTTAATATTTTATTTTTTTTCTGCAGAATCTTCTGAAAGATTCAAATACTTACCAAAATGTTAATTTTTTTTTTTTGGATTTTTAAAAATTTTCATTTTTTTTTTTTTTAATTAAATGTTCTGAAAACGACTATATTAATTTTTTCAAAACTTGGTACTGATTTTTTAACACTATCTAGTATATTTTGAATAAAATTTTATTTTACAGTCAAAATTAACGATACTTTCCATAGAAATATCAAAAAACCGTTACAGAAAACTTAATTTTCTCGAAAACGAAATTATTCTCAATACTAATATTAGTACAGTCTACCAAAAACTAAAATTCACAGTAAGCCATTATTAACAGTACCTAACCTACCTACAAAAAAAAAAACTAATTTTGGATTTTCAAAAAAAAAATTCAAAATTTCATTCGAAATTTCAAACACGGGTTGACGATTTTTTTTTTTAAATTTAATTTTTAATTCCACATTAATAAATATTCAATAGAATATACCAATTTTTTTTCTTAAAAAATGTCTACAAAATTTTATATTTAATAAAATGCACGACTGGATCGCACGAACTTGCTATTGTAGTAAAAGTTTCTTCGAATTTTAAAGATTGAGTGTAATATAAAACATATAAATAATTATTATATACATATTAGGGTGGCGCTTATTCTGGCAATGTTTGAATTTCTTTCATATAACTTCACAAAAAAATAAAAAAAAAATAACAATACACCCGCAGCATCTTTAATTGGCCACAATAAAACGAAAAATGTAAAAAAACGAAAAATCACTGATTTTCATCGCTGTTTTTAAGTTGTTAAAAAAAGAAATTCGAACATTGCCAAAATAAGTGCCACCCTAATGCATACATATGTTATGTATCATTTAATTAAATTGAATGGAAATTTGAATATAGAAAAAAGAAAATAAATTGATAAAGCACTTAAAATGTTTTAATCTCAAAATGAAAAACATTATCTTAATTCTTGAAAATATATAAATTTATGCAGAAAAAGTTTTTTTTAAAAAATAATTGTTTATGTATAAAATTTCTTGAAATTTAAAAAAAAAAATTGCTATGCCATTTTTAAGGATATAATAATATCCAATTAAAACCATGCTTTCAAAAAAATTTATCAACCCGTTTTCAAAAAAATGATTTATCAAAAAAAAAAATTGAATGTTTTCTTTAAATTCCAAAAAATATTTTTTTTGAAAATATTATGCTACAAGTTTGAAGAAAATCGCTTCCGTGGGTTAGGCTGCTGGCCGAGGTATAGACAGACAGACAGACGGAGTTGCGGGACTTACTTTTGCTCTCTACCATCGTAATGTCAAGTCTTATTATGTTATCTTAGGTTCGATTTCATGCACGAATCCTAAACTTGCCCTAAGTAACTACATTTATTGCAAGTAAAAAAATAAATTAAAAAAAAAAACGTTCCTACAATTTTGATTTCTTTTTCTAAAAAACTAAAAAACTTTGTTAAAGACGTATTTTTTTTGCTCTAAAAACAAATCCTTTTTTTTACTAAATTTATTTCGAAGAATTGATTTTAAAAATTTTTTTAATTTAAGCTCTAAACACAAAGCTCATATAGAAAAATTATTTCTTTTAAAACCAGGTGAATAGGTTTATGTATTCAGACTTTAAAACCACAGTACATAAGAGCAAGTTAGTGCGAGACAGTCGTGCATTTTATTTTAACTCCGTTGTATTGGTTTATCTATGTTAACTCCCCATTTCAAAGCCTGCCATCCCACTTCAAAAATTAGAAAAATATATAAACGTTTGCAAATAGTTTGAAACAAATTAATTAAAATTACATATTAAATACAAAACGGGAAATCGAAAATAAATAATTTGACGAAGTCTTAGCAACTTTTGATGCCCTTGTTTTGTGGAGGAAGATTTTTAAACAAACCAATTTTTTTTTTGATTTTAAAGATTAAAATAAATTAATTTAATAATTTAAAATTGATTTAATGATTTAAAATTTTTGTTTTAATTTTTTTTTTACTTCATATAGAAAATTTAGTTCATGTCAAAAAATATCGAAGTTGTAACTTGTAATCAAAGTTAACATTTCGATGATCATGGAAGTCCCATAAAGCAGTTTCTTTGTCTTTTCGTTTCTGCGTCCAGGTGCACCTACTTTATAGTTAGAGCCTTTACTTCGGCAGACACCTTATGGCGGAATTAAAAAATTTGTATATCTTAATTTGTAGCTAATTAAATGAAAATTTGTTGTGCAAATCAAAAATTATGTTAAAAATCTTAATAATTTCCAGAGCTTAATTATCTTGAGAACCTTCGAGAATAAGATACTGCTAACCTTAGCCATAACTTTTTTTTTAAATAATAACAATTTCTCCCTTCGTATTCTTAAAAATCCTTTACACCCATTATTGTTGACGTACCCAAAGGATAACATGGAAGATTATTTTTAATTGAATCTTGACATACTCGTATGTTCGATGTTTCTCATGTGCAAATCGAATTATAAATATTCATGAACCCAGTCAACCCTATCACCAGTTATTATGCATTCTCGTATACCGTCAATTTAATTCGCATAAATAACAAAATTTAATAAAGAATTCACAAAGGATACGTTCGAAAATCGCAGTGCGTAATACTAAGAAGACACGAAACGCACCCTAATTTGCACGCAGTAAAATAACTGTGTCACGATATTGGTTGATCTTAAGCGCGGTCCTAGAAGATGACATATAAGGACATATACAAATCAATATGCATGCAATAAGCGAATCAGGATATAGGATATGTGATATGGGAACTGTTTTTCTTTAATTTTTTTTTTACGGATGATCCTTTTTGCGATCGATTGATTTTTTTTAAAGGTTTCTTCACCATTGTTCGATTATTATTTTGCAAAATCAAGAAAATAGAATATTTTCTTTGAATATTGTGCGCACAAATCAATTTGAATCCTTTCGCCTGGAAAAGAAGTCACATCTCACAGTTTATTGTTGTTATAGTTTTTATCCTTCAGATAGAATGGAGTCTTATAGTTGTTTTTTTTTGCATTTGTAAAACGATGAGAAGATTCTTAATTTTGCATTTTTCAAAAAATTGTTCTCATATATTTTTGTGTGAGACGGTCGGATCGGGCGGGAGAGGTTCATTGATTTTTGATTATTTATTTTTTGGTATGCAATTTCACAGATGTCATTGTGACAGAAAAAAAGAACAGAATGATCGATATATTTTGCATATGGGTTTCTATACAATCATATAGGAAATGGATATTATAAGGAAACAATGATTTGTGCAAGCAAATGCAATTTGAATTTGATTAGCTGTAGATTGAACTTTTGTTACATAATTTGCCAGCATGTTCTGGATGTTCATCAATTTTGAATTTTTCAATTTCACATTTTTAATGTGTATGTACCTAAATGAAGTGTTCATGTTTGTGATTGAGTGTCAAACAATCATTTATTTAGGACAAGGGTTTAAGTGACTTGTAAACTATGCAAAAATATTATGGTCTTCATTAATTCTTATTTTTGTACGTAGTATTTTGGTGTCCTTGCATTATAATCTACTTTTTGGAATTTTTGAGATTTACAGGGTAAATTTTAACGAAAGCATTGAACGTTTTATAAAAGTTTTCTGAGATATTTTATTGGTGAAATAAAAGTTTTGAGATACAGCCATATTCCACTTTCAGCGAACATATAAATTCGAACTTATAGGCAAATATCAATCTTTTAAAAAAACTGCATCAGGACATGTTTTGTTGTACATACATTTTGCTATCAGATATTTAATCGTATATAGTTATGATTTACTCTAATTTTTTGAAAATTATACCCTCAAAAGAGAAATTACATTTCTGTTTAAAGTCTTATGAGTGATTTTTAAAAAGACTTAAACAATTTAACTCCAATTTTTTAAGCAGGTATACTTTTAAATGATACCTTCAAAAAATTAAAACAATTTTTTTTTTTCAGAAATTTTGAATTTTCTTCATCCTTCTTTATCATTATTCGAAATTTAATTTTGATTCGAAGCTTTTGATTAACTTTATTGCCGGGACAGAATAGAATACTGCAATTTGAGGGAGCCGCAAAAAGTGTCGTACGTTTAATTTTTAAGCGCCCACAATACAGCTGTGCAGCTTTTTAAATATTTTGAAGAAAAACAAAGTAATATAGTTGTGCAATGGCTCAGATTCCATATTTTTAATTTTTTTCCGACACAAAAAATTGTTTTTTTTTTACATACAATTTGAAACGTTAAAAATGCTGCACGTGAAAATTAAAAATTCGCGAACCCTCGCGGTTCCGACTGCAGCTACGTCTACAGTTGCATTCCATTATGCCCTGTCCGTAGCAATTATTTTGTGTGTATTTAATATTTTGACAGGTGTTCCGGCTGCGGCTCCGTCGCATTGTGTTCAGCTAGTAATTTTAAACCAGAGTTTTTAATTTTGTGGGATGAAAAGCGCAACTCTTCCTTTTTTTGTAAATGGCTTAAAAACTATCAAATTTTTTCAAAGAAATCTCAAGATTGTTAAAATTTTTTTTTTTTTTAATACAAAATTAACATTTCTCCAAAAAAAACTTTAGTTTTGACCTTGGTCTTAACTTAGGATACTCTTTAGGAAATGCTAACAATATACACAAATAGAACCCTTTATCAAATTTCAGATTTAAGTATGAAAATTTTTTACTTGCGAAGAAGAAAATTAACAAAAATAAAAGAAAATTATTTTTGTTGTTGTTTTAGTGGACTGTATTGAATTAAATTCAAATGGAAGATTTGTTGCGACCTTTAGTCCAATGCGTTTTACCCATCCACGACAATTGGGCTTATTAGTTAGATGATGTCGTACCTTTCTATGACGCAATTTTTCGGTCGATGAATACCGACTTTTTACTTGCGATGGTACTATTATGGCAAGTTTTCGATTCGTAAAAAAATCGAGCTCAAGATTTTGATCAAACTAGATAATACGATGATAGAAAAGACGAAAAAAGTGGGTCTCGCAATTCTGTTAGGCTATAGACGCCTAAACGCATGTGTCGATTTTATTTAAACTTGAAATCTAGGATTTCTTGGACATTCCTATGACACGTTTTTTTAATTTTTTTTTTTTT
The DNA here is from genome assembly GCA_947049315.1 of Epistrophella euchroma. Lineage (NCBI taxonomy): Eukaryota > Metazoa > Arthropoda > Insecta > Diptera > Syrphidae > Epistrophella > Epistrophella euchroma. The sequence goes on along the minus strand of OX346248.1, from coordinate 27,890,563 downwards.
CAGACCAAAAATAACGGTACCTCAAATATACCTACATTTTTTTAGCATTTTTGGAAAATCTTACTTTTCTTAAAAATTTCTAAACAGATTTTTCTAAGAAAATATCAATAAAGGTGAAAATAAGTTGTCCGAAAAATGGTTTAAATTGTGACTCCCCATAGAACCACTTTTTTAATTTTCGTTTTTTGGATTATTAAAAAAAAATCTTAATTTTTTTTTGGAAACCAAATATTTCCAAAACGACTCGTTTGACTTTTACGAAACTTGGTAGGTACAGATAGCTTTCTTAACGCTATCAAGAATATTTTGAACAAACATTTTTCTTATAGTTACAATTAACGGTACTTAAACCCCCAGATTATTCAACGGTACTTTCCATATAAATGTTAAAAAACCGTTACAGAAAATATAAATTTTCTCGAAAAAGAATCATACGATTTTGATTATAATTGTTCCAATTACTGATATTTTTTGGTCTACGATCTTCAAAAAACAAAATTTACAGTTAGCCATTATTAACAGTACCTCTCATAGAACCAATTTCTTTATTTTGGACTATCTCATTATGTGTATCGATTTAAATTAATTTTTTATACAAAAGCTTCTCAAAAGTTGAAATTATACTGCATATCAAAATTTAGAAAAAAAAAAAAAAAAAAATTTTGGATTTTTAAAAAAAAAGTCAAATTTTTTTTTTTGAAAATTCGATATTTCAAAAACGGATAGATAATTTTTTCGAAATTTAATTTTTAATTCAACATAAATTAATACTCAAATATTGTGTACGAATTTTTTTTCTTAAAAATTTTTACAAAATTTTAAAAATAAAAAAATTATTTAAAAAAAAAACCGCTCCTACGATGTAAAATTTTTTTTCTCCAAAACTAAGACTAGTTAAAGAAATCACATGGTGTACTTTTTTTAGCTCTCAAAACAATTTAGGAAGACCTTTTTAATAAATTTGTTTCGAATTATGTTGATTTTTAATAATTTTTCAATTTAAGTTCTATAATGTATAATACTAGTTTATACTTAAGGCTCCCAAAAAAATTAGATACTTATAATACACTTAATATTTAAAATTCGAAGAAACTTTTACTACAAGAGCAAGTTTGTGCGATCTACTCGTGCGTTTTATGTTATTAAGAAATGTTTTGAAAAATCGACTTGAAATAGAAAAAAAAAATATTAAAAAACAATGGGAAGACAGGAACCCATTCTTTTATATTCTTTTTAAAATAAGTTATTTTAGTGAACAGGTTTTCAAAAATTAATTTTCAAACTTAAATTTTTGAAAAAAAAATAAATCAAAAAATTGTGTTCAAACTAATTGTTTTCAAAATTTTATATTATTATGTAATATTTTTGTGTTAAACATCCAATGCTCCCATCAATTCTCAGCTAAACATTAAAAACCAGGTGTTAAAATGTATTCCAGATTTTTAGAAAATGGAAAATAATAAAAAAGTTTAGGATGAGATTGTAGGTATTGCCGTTGTTTTTTAATTCTTTTTTTTTTCTATTTCAAGTCGATTTTTTAGAAAATTGCCCCTCCCGCCTAAATAGGGGGAAATAGACCCCCCTCGCGTACGATTTTTTTCTTTTCTTAACCAAACCTATACGCTTTAGCTTTTTGGTGCACCGTATACCGAACACCCTGTATATATAAAAAAATAATTTTTAATGAAACCGCTCCTACGATTTTTTATCATTTTTGTCTCAAAAATTTAGATTTATTAAAGAAATCAGATGGTGTACTTCTTTTAGCTGTAAAAACTTTGAAATAATTGAATTCTAAATTAATTTAAAAGACTAGACTGTAGAATTACCAATTTATAACGGTTTATCAACATTTTAAGTGAGTGTGCCTCTGCACTAACGCGCTTAGTTTGAAACTCTGGATACCCGAAACATAAAAAGGACACTTTGAAACAAAATGTTTATAAATTGACATTTCTGTAGTCATTTCTTCTTAATACTAATACTCAAAAAACATAAGATCAGATCAATTGAGCAGGTAACTTTGGCCTAAATTTAACAAAATCGACTTCACGGAAATTCTTAAATTTTTCTAAATTCTAAATTTTTCACCATAGGATTGACACAACTGAAAAGTTCTTAGAAAAATTTGCTATAAGTTACTCCTAGCAGAAGCTTTTGAGTAATAGAGGAAAAATTTCTTTAGAGCCTCGTTAAGGTATAGTTTTTTCCAGGCGGGACATAATTAACTATTATTTTCCTATTATAAAGACCCTATTCGTTCAGAGTCGTCGGGCTATTTGTGAGTTTAAGGTGTCGTTTATTAAATTCGATTTTTTTCTTTTCTATACAAAATTCTTCCAATCATTAGTTCCACATTACAACACGTATTGATCCTTCGCCTTATTTTTTCAAATTATTATTAATTATAATTATTGTCAATTGAATTCAAATCGACAATCATAAATTCAAAAATCTAAAAATGTGAACAAAAAAAAAATAAACATCAACAAATTTTTCATCTTCTCAATGAAAAATTGAAATGAAAAACATCCATTCAAGCAAATGACTCTAAAACGAAGGATCGATAGTTTCCATTGTGTGTTGTCGTCCAATAGGATTATATAGTCATTCTTCTTTGCATGAATATCGAGAATTCCCCTAGAGAACACAATCAAATCCTTAAATACGCGTGAATTATTTATTTTTGACAGAAAATCTAATATTTTTGATTCCATTGTGATGATCGAAGTGGTGGGATCAGAAATAGACAGGCAGCCATTATGTTTCCTTTCTTGTTTTTTTTTTTTTTTTTTGATGACAAAGAGCGAGGTGAAGGGAATTCGTTTTGAATGAATATAATATTCGTGTCCGTTTGTTGTCCGTCCGAATCATCCAAATTCAATGCAATTAGATCGTCCTACCTGAGCTGGATATAGGTACAACTAGGTATGTCTGTGCGTACTTTCTGTCGCCCGTCTGTCTGGCTAGTCTTGGGATTTTCTCTCTCGAAATGATGCGGGAGAGTGTGGGTATATGTATCTTTAGGTATTTTTGTTTGGTTTTAACTGGCGACATACTGTCTGGCAAGTCAGAATCTATTCAAAATCCGAGCACCCGCATTTTTCATTTTTCATTTATATTTATTATTTTTTGTTGTTAAAAACCAACAAAAGGTGAAAGAAAAGAAATGCATTTCAGTTCCACTTGAGAGAGGAGAATGAAAGTAAAAAAAAAATGCTGTAATGCATTTCAATGACAATGTGATGGATTTTTGTGTGTTCTACTCTCGGGTGCAATGGATGAGAAGATCAATAGAAATCTGGCCATGGAGGTGGATTTGGTCATTCATTGGTAAATTGGTTAAAATATTGTTCTTGAAAGAATATGTCCTCATCGATATTCGATACCACACAATGCGGGGTGTTTTTTTTTTTTGTTTTTTGCTTTCTTATTTCTGATAGCATTTTTAGTTTTGACGAATCGATCATTATTAATCTACTTTTCAATGCAAATGACAAATATTAATGGCAGCGATTAATTCTTATAGTTTTGATTCTATTTATAAGTTGCGATAAATTTATTTGAAAATGGAAAACAAATTTTATTTGAAAAGAAATTTAAAAAGGTATTTGAAATAGCACTTGACAGAATGAGTCTATTCTTTTTGGAACAATCAAACATTTGGACAGTTTTATTCAAGTTATCTATGAGGTTTTTATTAAAAGATATTGCTATTTTTTTTTATTGTAATTGACATTTAATATATTTTCCACACATTAATCAACTATATATGTATGTACATATGGAAGACAAGTGTAGGTATTCTATTTCTTACAAAGTCCAAGAAAAGGACAAATTTTGGTAAATCGGGGTGGTCAGCTTACAATAAGTTATAAGAGTATTTATCACGTTAACAATACATACTTGGTAATTAATTCAGTATTGTTGTGTAAGGCCCATTTGCTGAAACGAAACTTAAATACTTATGTTCAACTTAAACGCTTATGTTTCACTTTCTCTTCAGCATAAACTCTTATAAGCTCTTATGTTGAACTTAAAAATTTAAGTATCGTTCAAGCAAATGGCCCTAACAGATATAAATAATTTGTATAGGAATATAATCTTATTCGGGTTTGTGCAGCTACATAGCTGCTGTGAGTGAAGGTAAAATTAACGCCTTTAACTCCAAAATTTTGTATAATTTTGTTGTTTATATTAAATTGTTTAGGTTGACTTCCACGAAAGTTTTTTGATCAATCACATTAATACATTTCGATACAAATATTGTTATAAGTTATTAAATAATGAAAAAGTGAAAATTTTAACAATGTGGAAGATCCTACTGACAAAATGCAATAGTTAACGGGGTTTAACAAAAATATAAAAATCGTATTTGAAAATAATAAATATAAATATGTAACAGTAGGGGAACCTTGCCTAAAATGGCATACCTAAAAAATACTCCATATCTTTTGAAAACCCTTTCAAAAGTTATATTTTTAAGAAATTATAATTTGTATACTGACTTTAAAAACATGCAAAAGGTGCCCAAAAACATAAATTTATATTAGGTCTTGAAAAACCACAGCAGAGAATTACTTGGGTAAAATATAGGTGACGTAAAATAAGGCCCAAAGAAATAAAGACAAATATACAAAAAGTGGACCTTTTTCGTTTTCAATTTGGAAATAACGCGGAATTTTTGATTAGGCTTTACTTCATTTTAGAATTTCTAGAAACTGAATTGAATTTAACAGTAATATTTTTTCGGTGCTAACGTATTAAATCCTAATGAAGAAATTTCTTTAACAATAAATGCAAATGAAATAACTCCTAAATGAAATGCCGGTAAACATTGTGACTCTCATGATTTAAAAGTGTACCTATACTCAACTTTTCCTCCGCTATGGGAGGACCAGATGTGTTACCTTGTCTACATACCTATTCAACATTATATTTTACACTTAGATTTAGATCACAAGTTGATTAAAGCATCCAAATGAGAGTTTTTTAACGACTTGAAGGTAGGTGTTAAAAACTTATTGTGGTGCAGCAGTAAGAAATATTAAAACTAAAATAGAAAACAGAACTTTCTCTAAGATTGCATGCAATTATACCATAAAACTAGAATTTTAAGAAAAATTAAATAATTCCTAACATTTCAAACAAAAAAAGTGCAACAACTCATTAGGAATTATTTTATTTGTGTAATTTAGGAAGTTATTTCATAATGTAGAATTAATCTGAATTTTTTATAGTCCAAAGTTTTGTCAAAGATCATATAAAACAAATAAAATTTGACCAAATCTGGCTGTTTTGGGAAATAAATTTGGCCTTATTTCTATTTTAAGAGTGAAATAACGACAAATTTGAAATTTGGTCTTATGGTCACGTCACCAGGTGACGTGAAATAACGCCCGATGAAATTCGACCACATTCAAAATTTGGCCTTATTTCCATGAAAAAACTGAAATATGGCCCGGTCGGGTGGGTCTTATTTTCAACGAATCATAGAAATAAGACCACATTCAAGTATGGAAATAAGCCCACATTTATGAAAAGAAAATTTATGCCATATGGAGAACAAAATATGTATACGAATGTAATAAATAAGTGTCCATTATTTTTATTGTTTATATTGCTTTACTATCAGATTTGCAAAAAACTGAATTTTGTTTAAAAACGAAGTTTTAAAAGTCTGCTTTTGAACCTTAAGCTTATCTTAAATCTGTTTTTAAACTTAAAAATAAATACAGCTTTTCTTTTTTTATTTTACAGAGGTTATTATGCTAAATTTAAAAATTGAGCTTTAGATAAGCTTTACAAATTTTAAATAGTTCAGTTTTTGTAAATTCAGCTTAAAAAGCTCTGTAAATAATCCGAAAAATAGCGCGATTTCTTAGATTATTTGCAGAGCTTTTAAGGCCAAAGATTCAAAAATATGCATTTTTGAATATTTTTTTTACACAACACTCTGTTTTTTTTTTAAAATCTATTTATTAAAATTCCGCCTTTAATAATTCTGCTTCTCTGCAAATAATCGCGAAATCCTATTCAGTTTTAAACTGAATAGAAAGTAGTACATAGATTTCAGAAGTTTTAAAAACGAAATTTAGTGAATAGTTTTTGAATTTTTTTTTCAATGTTTTTTGTTTGGTTACAAAAACTGTTTACTTAAACACCTCGATTTAATTTTTCACTAAGAAAAAATCATCGAATGACATTGTTTGTTACCATTGTTTTTTAATATATATATTTCCTTAATTTAAGGCAGTTTTTTTAGAAGATTGCCCCTCCATAATTGGAGACTTATTGCATTGTTCTAATTGTGAACGGTTTTTAAATTCTAGTACTACTTAACGTTGCCACAACCCCCAAAGACCAAGAGATATATCATACATTTTTGAAGCATTGGAATTGTTATAAAAACAACGATGAAAACATTTCCAGTTTTCAGGATTTGAGTTTTTTTTTATACTGAATCGAGATGGGAAGCTGCTGTGGTGTATTCAGGACAGAAACTTAAATCTAAATTCATACCTGTTACATATTAATTACTACATTAACTTACATATTAACTTAAACGTACGTCGGAGTTGCCTGGACTTTTTGAGCTAATTTCACTGCCGAAACAGTAACAGAGAACACGACTATTAAGATTTAAAGAGAAAAGATTAAACCAAAAACCAGTATTTTGTTATTAAAATCATTAAATACCTATGTTTACTAAAGAAAAGGTAGATAGCAAAAAAAAAAATAAATAAATGAAACAATAATTGCCACTTCAAATGCAGCTTAAGCTCTGAAATTATTAGGAAAACCTTTTTTTTTTAATTTTCCTAATCACTTTGCAACTGTGTCATTCTCTGTATAAAATTCAACAATCCAACAAAGAATACTTAGAGGACCATTTTAACGTTTCTATTATCCAACATTTAGTGCTCTGCTCTTCGTTAATACGAATTAATGGTTGCCTTCTTTTCAGATACCTACTCCAGATCCAAAAAAAAAAAAAACACATTTGAATAACAAAATCAAGTGAATTAAAGTGTGGAATGAAGCACCAACCATCGCATCGCAGTTCGGCATCAACGACACCACCAGCCCCACTATTTCCATTATAACCCGAAAAGAATGACATCTTGATTGTCCAAGCGATGAATTGAAGGAACCTGAAGCCTTCCATATAGGCACTTATCTTTTATATTTCTCAAAAAAAAACCTTATTGTTCATCTCTGTAAGTCTCATTATAGAATTGCCTTTTTGGTAGTGGCTCTGCTGGCTCTGTTATATCTTCAAAAACATATCACATCGAGATATTCAATTGGAGTGACATGCATATAAGAAGAGTATCGCGCCGTATCGCACTTTGAAATTCTTCATCAAAAACCGAAAATGAAACCGAAACATTTTAAGAGCCCACACAACAAAACTACAAAACTCCTTGAGGAAGTCATCATCTCGTTAACAAGAAGACAAAAATTCTTTCCATGTTCTTCTTCTTGATATTATTCTTGACATTGTATTTACTTTTTTTTTGTGTTGTTGTTGTTGTGTTTCTTGCTGATGTAGTTTCGAGGATCTAATTCCATTTTTTTTTTCATTTTATTGAGTTTTTTTTTTTTTTTTACTGATCCTACTGAATGTGAATTTTGGATTAACAATCAGGGATATATTATATACCCCCTGAGGGAATTGGAAAAGCAAAAGAAGAAAACTGGCACTTGATTGCGTGAAGAATAATACAAGACTAATAATAAAATACTCACGCAAGAATGCATCTCATCACACCTTGTCCTTTGTGGAGGAGGTTATAAAAACAACATCACAGTCAGACCTTTATAGTCGGGGTCCGGTTTAGGTATATAGGCTTTCCAGACATGGTGTCTCTGATCTTCGATTTTCACCGAGACATTGTGGCACCGAAAATTCATTCTGCCTTAAAACGAAATGTGTTCTAGTTGCGATCTGATGAACGTATTTCAGGGCATGGACTTTGAAGAAAGATACAAAAATTGAGAAATGATTTTTTGTTCAATGCTTTATAATCATTTGAAAATACAAGTAAATGATTTTCTTACGTTGGCAAATAACATTTTTGTTGAAATAATAAATTAATTTTTTTTATGAAATTAAGAGCATTTTGCTTTTGATGAATATGAGTACCTCGTCAAAATAGTAACTAGTTAAATCGATCAAAAATAAAAAGTATTCTACACTTTTTTAAACTCTGAAGTTGGTAAAAAATTTTGAATCTACAATCTTTTGTGGAATATGTGTAGAATGATTGATCAAAATTTGTCAAAATCAAAAAATTTAAGTTTTGTAAAATATGAAAAAAATTTGGGATAAAGTTTGGAAACAAAATTATTTTAATTTTTTTTTCTAAAAAAAATTTCTAAGATAGATTTAAATCACTCCAAATTGTTGTTTGAATAAGAAACTATTATTTTCCTTTATAATGTTCCAACAACCACTAATAGTAGGTTTTTATTCATTTCTTTTTATTTACTGAAAAGAATAAAACAAAGAAATTCATTTTCTCATGGTACTTGTTTTATATGTACATATCTACTTATTGACTCTATTTTTGAATTTTTCAATTTTCCAATTTTTTTTTTAACAAAGTCCAAAATATGTATTTCACAATGTCCACCTGGATAACAATGCAGAGAGATTCTTCCTGGTGGGATAGGTTAATCGTTTCTTATTTTTGTTTTTCTTGTTCTCATTCGGAATTTGTAATACCTGTTTAAAAGGATCTTCTTTATATACCTATGTATTGACCGATACAAGATAGGATAGGATCAAATAGAGAGAAAGACAAACAAAAGTGAATAGAAGTCAGCCCAGCTCTATGCTATGTACATTGTACATGTGAACATTTTTATAACCAAGAACAATAAAAGCAGGAACATCCTACGCATAATATAAAGGATTCCCATACAATTAGACAATGGAATTAGATGAAGAAAATATTATGTATGTTTAGCTATAACACATGCTGAGATGAAATTTTGTATTGTTTTTTTTTTTTTTTTTTTCGTTTTCGATGGCGACAGACTGTCTAGTGCGTCGATTTGGAAAACTGTCGGGAGGGAAAATTAAAAAAAAAAATTAGACAGGTGATGTATACATATACCTGGATGATTTTATACATTTTTATTTTTACCAAATGGGAACGATAAAACTATATCACGAACTAGTTTTCAACCTCTAATATTAAAAAAAAAAATTGTTTCTTATTTTTTCCTCTTGGCTTGCAAATTAATTTTTAAAAAAGACTTTCAAGACTCAATTTAAAATTTGAGAATATTCGCAAATTAAAACGGTTTCAACTCTTGAGTTTTAAAATTGTATAAGTATATTATTATTTATAGCCCAAAAAAAAAGTTTATAATTAAATATTATAACATATTATTGTAATATCAGTGCGTCAAAAAGAAACTCTTTAAGTGAATTTGTTTATAATTTCGTGGGTATAAGAGAGAAAAAGAACTTAACTTTTTAAATGTCAAATTACAATCGTGATGGAGTTGCAAATCGTTCAGAATATGGCTGTTTTGGTGATTAAGTACAATTTTGTCAAAAACTTGGTACAAAAATATTAAGGCATTATTTAGTTTTTGATTTTTTGAAGAGCTTTATCTCTGTGAAAAGTAGACTTATTGAGATGAAACATAAAGCATTATAAAACTTTATGTTTTTTGTGATGAGAAATTTTGTTTTTTTGTTATGGTTTCCTTATTGCGAAATCATATTCATAAGAAACAGCACGAGCCAAAAAATTTTTATTTGTGTTTTCTGAAGAGTGCCATTTTCATTACTTTTTTTGAGCCAATTTAATATATTGGTTCAATAACTTATTTATGAAGCTTTAATTTTGTCATCTTTCGTAGTTCTACAATTTTTTTCCAAAGAATATCTGGCTTTGAATAAAAAAAGTCACTTTTGAATTTGTTTACCAATATCTCAGCAACTAATGATGATATAGAAAATTTAAGGGCAGTTTTGGAAACCTGAATCGATTTCCTACAAGATCCTTTTTAAAATTTAAAGCGAATAATTTTTTGGCACCTCACGTTAATTTAAAAAAAAAAGTACAAAAACTACTTTTTATATAGATTTTTAGAAAATAGCTTTACAAAAATTGATTGGAGCCATTTTTTTTTAGTACCGAATGATTAAAGTTTTACAAACAAATCAAAGGAAATAATTATATGGTTCCTAAATCCTAAACGTTGTTAAATCATCATCAAAATGGCTTCGTCATCGGTTTGGCTTAAAATGCATACTAATAAGAGCTGAAAAAAAAAAAAAACTATTTCGAACAAGAAAAAAAAAATTCAAGAAAAGTTTAAATAATTTTTTCAAAATTTTAAAATTTAAGTTATAAATTTGTTTTTGAAAAAAAAATAAAAAAAAAATTTTGTTTTTCCTTTAAAATCTTTTAAAAAGCAAAACAATAAGCGTTTTGATTCTCGTTTCGCTTCTTGCAATTCATAAAGGTATTGAGGGTGACATGTAATTAATTCAAGTCAAGAGTGTACCATAAAAATAAAACTTTTTATTAATAGATTGATTTGAATTACCAAAATATTTAAAAAAAATCAATTTTTTGGATTTAAAAAAAAATGTTTTTTTTTTTTTATAAAAATCAATATTTTGAAAACGACTTTTTAACATTAGCTAATTTTAAACAAAAAAATTATTCTTAAAGCCAAAATTAACGTTACCTATGATTTAAATCCGATAAATAAAATTTTATTTTTCTCGAAAACGATTTTGATGGATTTTTATGTTATGAAAAATTTGTTTTGAGAGCTTTAGTTCGATTTTTCATATATAACAAGACAAAATTTTAAATTTTAATATATGTAATTAAAAAAAATTCTCTTAACACTTTATTTTAATTTTTAAGTTTCTTCAGTAACCGAATAAAATAATTTTTTTTTTCAGAAAATTCTTTGAAAAATTTAAATAATATTACATACCAATTACAATTTAAAACAAAACATTTTTTGGAATTTGAAAAATGAATTTTGAAAATTCCTTATTTCAAAAAGGGGAATACTTAATAGTGGTCTAGCTGGTTTTTGCGCTTGTTTCTAAAATAGCGAAAACTAATGTTTATTATAACAAAAACTAGCATTTTATTAAACAGTTATGCGCTCCATCAATCCAAAGATATTGCGTATTGACAAGGCCCTAACTAGTCAACCTGATGAGTCCAAGTGAGATCGCCGGGACGAAAGGCCAATTTTTATGAACAAAAGTCTGTTAAAATCTTTTTTGAATAAATGTCTTTTAGTTTTTGAGAAAATTGAAAATAATTGAATCTACTAATATTACTTATTTTATGTGGATATAGGATCTTTTAAAATAATTATAATAAATATTTAAAATGAGAAAATAATTATTATGCTATGGCTTTTTTGAAATAAAATATTCCATTTCTTAGTTTTTTTTCTAAATCAAAATCTTTAAATTAATAATAATTTTTGAGAAAATAAATTTGAGAATGAAAATTAAAAACAAAAATGAGTATTTTTTTTTTCAAGTTGACTTTTTTAAAAATTTAAGTGATTAAGGGCCATTTGCTGAAACGAAACTTAAATATTTAAGTTCAACATAAGAGCTTATGTATGTGACAGTTTACGCTGAGGAAAAAGTGAAACATAAGCGCTTAAGTTGAACATAAATATTTAAGTTTCGTTTCATTTTGTCTTAGGAAAGTTTGGAGTTTAAAGTATGTATAAAAAAAAACTATGAACAAAATCCAGGGATGTTATCGTCTTTTTATTCAAAAAAAAAAAAAAACAACAACAACGATAAAATATAAATATGCATATTGTAGACCTTTCGCCATGACATACATTTTAATGTTTAGTAAAGTATTTCGTTTATCTTCATATAGGTACTCAACGAACAAAAGCGGTTTTACAAAAGGACCCTCTCGCTCGCCAAATGATGTTACACAATGCATCAACGCACAATGCTATCACATCCACCCAAATTTCAAACAATCTGCAACAATTGCATTCAACATTATCTATAAATAAAATTCAAACGACCGTAAAACGCTAATCTGTGTCATGAATTTTTAAATAAAATTCCAACCCAAAGGGGGATCTTTATCTATTGGTATCAGAGATCCTGAGCATCATCATCAGCCTCTGCATGCTATAGTCATTTCATCAGATTCAGAACCTCTCTTCTCAATCCAGCCATCAGCCAGTCATCACATCATGAGGCCGCCGCATCCTCTTCACGGTGATCCGCAAAAGTCCTTATACAAAATGCTATTACCTTTTACCTTACCCCCGTTTTATAAATGTTCAAAGATCAAGGATTTTGTTATAATATTCATTGTTGTTGTTGTTTTTTCTATGCAACATACACACCGGGCTCGTGGATGATGATGATGACGACGAATACACACGCGCATCAATGTTCCCCTAATAGCATGCCATACATAAATAGTCGAATCATTCAACCGACAAGGTAAAAACAAACGCGCCGAAAGATGTTCATATCCTTAATTCGATTTTATTGTTTGTTTGTTGCAAATAAATTTACCATTTATCATATCCACCAGCAGCCGAGCGAGGACTTTGGATGAAAGAGGGGCAGGCGATTCTGTATACCTATAGAAGAAAAAACAACGGAATTAGAATTTGTTTCGCATTCATGTAGATCATTTGTTGTTTTTGTTTTTGTTTTTCTATATATATTTATATCCTTTTTACATTGTTTGGGCATTGAAGCTGTATATTTAGTGGAAAATGCGCGTACAATTTTAATCCTTGAAATGAAAATTCGAATGTGTCAGATTAAAAATTCCCTTGGAATTATATAGTAACTGACTGACGATGAGATGGACTGACGGAAATAAAGGACTTTTTTTGTTGAACAACAATAAGGACTCATTTTATGTTGAAACTCGATCATCTCTCGAGAGGGTGTGAAATTTCATCGGAATCTAATCGAACAATAAGGCATCGTGTCGCACCTTTGTTGTTCTTCCTTTATCCATCTGTCAATATATACATATTTTGTATAGGTATCCCGCACCCAACGTACATCATCAAGAATATATGTATATAGAGAAAGGTCCTTTATTGGGGATTGTATGTGATGCTGCGTTGTCAAACATAGTAATTATAATAAAACAATAAACAGGAATCTCTTAAGAAGGATAATACACTCTAATGCTAATTACTGTTCCTGAGAAATTTGCCAGAACTATGCATACAAACATCAAGGATAACGGCAGTAGTAGCGGCGTGATTCCGGAATTCCCCAAAGACGGTCGAATTCATCCGAAACATATTTTATGTTCAAATAAATTAGAGAGAGGGAGATAGAGAGAGAGAGAGTCTCAATATAACTTACAATCTTTGTCCAGAAAGACTTAGGTATACAATAGCAAAGACAAAAAAGGATAAACCAAAGGATTTACTTCAGGGAGTTATATTTTGACCTCTTTATCTTCTCCATCGTGTGTCACATAGTCTCGTCGTCGTGGTCGTCGTTGTTGTAGTCGGCGACAAACTGTCTGGTATAACATTTCAAACGAAATGACCTTCCTTAAAGGATGAGGATAAACTATAATGCGAACCATATGGAATGTTTTTATTATGGGATTGGGGAAAACCCTCTGTTTTCAAATATTCATATACAATTTTACAATGTCTTCAAATGTACTTAACCCAAGACAAAAGAACTCTGAGGCATCACTCCTTTTTGTTTTGTTATGCCATGTTTATTCGTTTTGTTTCGTGTCTTTGTGGCAATTTTCATAAAATTTGTCATTTTACAGCAATTACAGATAACAAGAAAAATACAATATAAATGCATTTTTATTGTATGACAATACTGTTTTCGTTTTTTTTGGTTTGAAATTATGTCTTTGAAAAAATAAGATATGTTAATGCGGACTTATTATACTTGAATGGAGGGTAAAATCAAAGGCAGGATGGAACGTAGATCGTAGCGTACCGTGTGTAATGTTGATCTGTCTCACTCTTATTTACTGCAAACAGTGTCTTATTTAAGTGCTCTACATACACGTCGGTAAAACCGATGTTTGAGCTCAGAAAATCATTATTTACGTAAAAGTGATAATAAGTGAACTGAGGTCCTTTTGAAAATAAAAAAGCAATCATATTTTTTACGAATAAATAAGTAGCAAGTATTGTGCCATGTTGAAATCTTGATGAAACGGGCCACTTTCTTAAATAACTTGCTGAGGGTAGTGTGATACATTTTTTTTTTAAATATGAAGTGTCAAAGTTAGCTTACAAAATTTTTTTGAACAATGACTCAGTCAAACTTTACTTTTCTTATAAAACTGACAATATTAATTCTCGGATTTGTGATTACGATCAATAGCATGGCTATTAAGGATTACGTAAAAAAATAAAACACCGCAAAATTTTAAAATTTGTGACCACTGTATCTAAAAATGTGAGCTAGGGCATCGATTTTCATTATTTTTCTACAAATATATGTTTTGAAAATTTCTTAAATATCATTGTTTTTAATTTTTAAAATTATAATTTAACCTCTCTACAAAAAAAAAACAGTCCAGATTATAATAATACTTAAAGTTAAGATTATACTAAAACAAAAGACTTTTCGTACGAACTTGAAGTTGATTTAAGAAAAAACTTAAAGTACTAACAAATTAATAATGATGACAATGAGTAGTTCCGAATAGTTTTCTTCCGGAAACTGTTAGAGTATGCTTTTAAAAAAAACGGTAAAACTTAATATTCGTTTAAAACGTCGAAGTTCACTCAAATCCAACAATATAAATTAAGAGTTTAAAAAATTTCAATTTATTTTAGATAATTTTATTTAAAGAGCGAAGGTTTAAAGTTTTTTCGTAAAACTACCTGCAACTCGAGTCGCCGGCCGCTTGCACCCACGCCGCGCGCCCCATCGGCCTGTATGTCTATGCGTGTGGGTCAATATACAGGTTAATTTACCTAAGGTGTGAAAAAAAAGCCAGAGCGTATAAGTTGAGTCGAAACAAGAAAAAAGTGCTATAGGAGGTGTGAGTCTATTTCCCCCCTTTTAGGTAGAAAGGGCAATTTTCTAAAAAAATCGACTTAAAAGAAAAAAAAAATCACTAAAAACAACGGAAAAACCTACAATATCATTTCTTAAGGCCAGAAGTCCGTTCTTTTATTATGTTTTTAATTCAAATTATGTGAGATAATAGGTTTTGAAAAATTAATTTTTATAGTTACTCAAATGTTTGACAAAAATAATGAAAAAAATTGTGTTAAAACTAGTTTTTCAAAATTTTACTTTATTAAGTAGTAGTTTTTTTTTTAGTATTTAATGCTCCTATCAATTTAATCGAACACTGAAAACCGAATGCCTAAATGTCTTTTAGTTTTTAAAAAAATTGAAAATAACCAAATCTAGTTGGAAGTCGAATCTAAGGAAAACTTATTTTTGTTATTTTCAATTTTCCCAAAAACTAGAATACATTTTGACATTTGGTTTTTAGATTTTAACTAACAATTAATGGGAGCATTAAATACTAAACACAAAAATACTACTCAATAACGTAAAATTATGATTAAAATTAGTTTGAACACAATCTTTTAATTTTTTTTTTCAAAAATTTAAATTTGAAAATTAATTTTTGAAAAACTATTAACTAAAAGCTACTTATTTAAAGAAAAAAAAATAAAAGAAAACATATCTGGACTTGCAAAAATGTATAACATGCTGTTATTTTTTAAATATTTTACTGTTGTTTTTTAAATATTTTTTTTTTTCTGTTTAAAGAGTCATTTATTTTAGAAAAGTGCCCCTCTTGTTATTCTTAATTTTCTCAAAAATTAAAAAACACTTGAGCATCAACTCTTCAGTGTTTGACTAAAAATTCATAGAAACATCGAATATTAAAAACAAAAATATTTCTTAATAACCTAAATAAAAAAAAAAAAAAAAAAAAAAACTAGTTTTAAACACAATTTCTTTCATTATTTTTGTCAAAAATTTGAGTTTAAAAATTAATTTTTCAAACACTTTTATCTTAAATAATTTGAAATAAGAACATAATAAAAGAACGAAATTCTTTTAACACGCACACAGGAATGATTGAGAGCTGTAAGTCACTAGGCTCTGGTTGTACACGAGTTGTCACGCCACCAAATGGATGCCTGTTTTTATACATCACGGTATAAAAACAGGCATTATTTTTGTGTACTGACATAAACCTAGAAGTATACTAGACATATGTTTATGGGTAGTTTGGTAAGGTGTCAAATCGTGTAAAGTGCGTTTTGACATTTCGACAAGAAGTAGTTCTTTAACCTAAGTACTCAATATCGGTACAACCAGAGAAAATATTACCTGATCTATTAATACTTTCTCGACATTTAAGTCTCCAAGCCTGAAGGCGAATTGAAAATTATGTTACAAAAGCTGAAAAATGTGTCAGTCCGTCAGTCAGTCAGTATTGGTAGGTACTTGGAGCTTGAACTAATGATAAAATTGTACTTTTATTAATGAATAAATCATTGTTGTATTAAAATCTTTTTCAGTAAATTAATTCAATTATTTCTCATGAAGCTTTACAGGGGCTTATGAAATGGGGATTTTTTCTTTATTCGTCTAAGGAAATCAAATTTATCAAAAATTATTTAAAACTATGAATGACTCGAAAAGTTCACCTACCTACCTTCTTATTCTGAGGCAGATAGTGTACAGCAAGCTTAAAATAATTGAAACTATATTATCAATCAAATAGATTATTTTTAAAACTTTCTTGTAAAAAGATATTGCCCGCAAAATGGATGGTAAGGCATAATATTTGCAACGGCCAAACGAAACCATTTCGTTACAACCTCTAACCATAAAATTCATTTAAAAATCAAGGCTAACTGTAAATATGATTTAAGACTTGAATAGAACTCACAAAAGCCTTTGACTAATATTAAGAGGCCTCGAAATATCCTTGACTATAAACAGTAATCAATTGCTTTAATGACTTCAGAAATCACAAGAGTGTTTTTTTTTTGATAATTTTGTACAATTTCGTTCAGCGAGCATTCTAATTATTTTTTTCTCTTCAATTCAACCTTCTTTTTTGTTCCCAAAGGATTCCTCTTCAAATCATAGCAATTTAGAAAACTCTCGTTAATAACTAATGAAATGACTTTATACCAACATTTCTCTACTTGAGAGTTCAATTTGTGGAAGAAAAATTCACAAAAGAGAAACATAGGGAATAATTATTGAAATAACGCGAAAACATATTTCATTTATTCAAAATACATATTTCTCAACCATTAAAAAAAAGAAATACCTACATAAACCATAGAGAACGTAGAAATAATATCAAAAGTCTGAGAAAAATCATTTAAAACAAATGAAACACTGAAATGTTTTCAAGTGGAAAACAATTTTTCCACATGACTTATGTCCGATTCATCAGTAAAATTTCTCTCCATCACTGCTAAAGGCTCCACGATGCTGTATAAGCTCAGGTAAATTGAAATAATATTAAAAATTATAAAAAAAAAAAAAAACACATAAAGCAGGTGGAAAAAGTTATTAAGTGCTAAAGTGGAAATCGTAATCGTCAAGAGTTGCAAAAAGCTTCTATGATGTGAATCCAGAGACTCGCTGATTCTTTCTCTTTACGCAAAAAAAAAAAAAAAAGGAAAGGAAAAACACTCGCTCGTATTCGCGGGTTCACTAAGTTGGAAATAAAAATTTTGCAATTAACTTTATTCCTTTTGCTGGTGATTAATTAAAAATGCGAAGAAACAACAGCAAAAAAAAAACTCACTCATATAAAATACTTTGCATTTTGCACCGCACGAATCCAACGAATCGGATCGCTTATCAACACGATGTAATTATTTCCATTCAGGTGAATTCTGTCAGAAGAAAAGTTTCCCTTTGCCACATCGAAGGTTCTCTTCTCTAATTTGTGCTTGTATTTTTTTTATTTGATTATTTTTTATCGAAAGGCAAAATTAAGTGGAAATTGTTTTGGAAAATTTACCTTTTTTTTTGTGTCTTAAACTCAAAGATACAATTAGGTAAAATTTCAACAAACAATGAGGCCACAAAAACCCACCCGCTTTGTTTTGATTATCTTTTAGAAAATTTCGGACTCAAACTGAGGGTGAGACAATGTCACCTGATGGTTAGGTCTATTGTGAGTTTCTTTATTTTTTTTTAAATATGTGACACAAGATCTGCAACCACACGGCATTCACCAGCAGACAAAATAATACTCTGACCATACAATAGTTGCACGTATAGAACTAGATTGGACCAGATGTCCTGAAATAGAGCAATTCATTTTGATTTGTTGGTTGCCTTGCTTTGCATAAAGATGTGGTCAATATAATCAGGGCTTTGCTTAAGATTTCTATTCAAAATGTATTGGTATACACACAAAAGGACCTCCCGATATGACTTGTTCTTAGAGTTGACACAAAAGGTTTTTTTTTTTGTTTTATTGGAATCTTCTGTGAAATCACAAGACTATGCAAGGGATAAAAAAAGGAAGAATATCATTTGGGATTGTTTATGAGAGCAAATGATCAATCTATCACATTTTTTGTTCCATACAATTATTACTTATTCTGTATAGGAAAAGTATTGGTTTCATGCCAAAAACAAAATTCGAAATTTTAATTAAAAGCCGTCCATCGTGCGCATATCTGCATCTGTGACTGTGCATCTATTCGTTCCGTCAAGGTGTACATCGCCACCGCATAAATCCTTTTTATATGGTTTTCCTTTAGTAGACGATTAGGTTAAGGCATTCTGCACACTATTCGTCGTGATGGCACAGACGTTTAAAAGATTGGTAATTTAGCGGCACTGATTTCACACAATTTTGGTATGTTTATGACATTTCACCAAAATTTTCAGTATACATATTGCAAACAAGCGTAGTACGCGTCTATGATGAAACGCTTCGTGTGCAGAAGGCCTAAGACTTAATTTTATTCAACGGTGTAAGAAAATAAAAATAAAGTCTTTTAAATTAACGTTTAAAAGTTTAAAAATGTAGGGGCATCATTCTCTATCATGTCCAGTGTCCATCGTCGTGTCAGTCGGCTTGTCCTTAGAAAGGTCTTCTTTTCTCGTGGTATACATCTTGGAATCTGTCATCTATATGATAGCTCTGGGTTCAGATATGTCTGGCTGGGTAAAATTTCCTCCTCTAATGATTGTTGCGTTTAGATTTCCTTCATCAAGATTCTTCAGAATTCGGCTGGTTAGTTTTAAAATATACTGGTCATAGGAATTACGGCGTGAACTGTATTGTATGCTGTTATCGGATGCTGATGCTTTGACATAAAGCTAATATTCATCTTATTGTTCTCATTCTTTTAAACGCAATCAGTACAGCTTATTACAAAGCATTATTTTTTTTATCTTTGGGTTTTTAGTTCCGTCAATCTGGGTCCACCACAACGGAAATTAAAAAATCTAACTACGCAGGATTTAGGGAGTAATTTGGGGCTACTTTAGTGCTCCAATACCAAATTCGCCCCTAATTCCATCAGCATAATTAGATTTTTGAATTTCCGTTGTGGTGGGCCCAGCTGGACGGACCTGGTTTTTTCACCTTTGGATACAGGGGACAGTCCAGCTTGTCACAGACAACATTTAGTGTGGTGTTAGTTGTTAGAAAAAAATAATAACACTCTACCCAAAATGCTGAAGAAACAACATGTAGATAAATTACCCAAGAAACATAACGAGTGTGTTTCTTTATTCATTCTGGGATGTTCAGAATATTCGGAATACCAGTTTTGTATTTCTTTATTCGACGGAATATTCCGGATAAACTATTTTGTTGTTTCTTTATTCATTCCGAAACATTTCGAATGCATTCTATTTATTCCATGTAAAGTGTGAAATAAATTAATCAGAAATTAATTACGATTAAATCTAGATGAAAAATGTCAGTGTTCCGAGAACTGTCAATTCTTATTTTTAACCGAAATTGGTCTATAAGAACATCAAGAAGTTGGATAAAAAATATAACATCGGCAACTTTCCGACGTTTTTCGATTGAAACTATGTTTAATTCATGTTTAGAAGAAGGCGATTGCAATATGTAATCAGGTTGCTTGGGGCATTTCAGATCAAGTGACTAAATGCAGAGCCTACACATTTACGTTGGACATATTCTATACAATTAATGTGTACAGAGTATTGTGGTGACCATACCGTACTTTCATAAGTGGGAACGAAAAAAAGTATTGTACAAGGAAGATGTTACAAGGCTTTTAAGAAAATTTTGCTTCATGCCCTTAATATAGCCAACCATGCAGAACCCTACAAAATTTTATTAATGAGATATAAATTATAAAAAGTAGCGGACCAAGGTGGCTTTCTTGAGGTACGCTAGAGTTAGCGTTTATTAAGTCAGAGATTATTCCTCTGAAAAGAACTTGGTAAGTCATTCCATTCAAATATGATTTCATCCATAGAACAAAAGCTGAATGGAAATCGAGTGATGAGAGCTTAGCGAGCTGGTGATATAAATTCGGAACAGAAATGGTTCTAGCTTGGATTCTGGAGATACCCCTGCCCCAATGCGCCTTATTCTTGATGTTCATTCAGAAACTGTACGAGAAAAAGTGTCAATACATTTGACATTTGATTTATAATTTTATGGGCTTTTCTAATGGTAAAAAATTCAAATGTTTTTGATGCAGATCTGTCAAAACACCGATTTTGACAATTTTCGTCTTCCAATGGGCAAAAAAAAATGATTTTTTCTCGAAAAAAAAATTCAATTTATCAGATCTGAATTCTGCGGCAGATCTAGTATCTACCCCTCTTTTTATTAAAACCACTTTACACCAGTACAATTGATAGCTTGACAAACTAAGGTCCACCCACAGATACGAATATACACTAAAACCATGACAAAAAAAAATTAAATCTAATATCACGTACTCCATTCGCTATGGAAAAATCGAATTTTAGGCAAACATCTGAATTTACCAAAACCTTATTAAATAAAATGACCTTCTTCCAGCTTATACGAATTGATATTGGACAAAATGGCATACTAGAGGTCCTGGGAAATTTTGATTAACCATCAGCAGAAACAGTCAGTGGCGCAAAATTTTAGACGATTTAGTATGATGTTAAAGCATTTTTAGTATGATGCCAGGCTAAAAACAGGATTTTACTAATTTTAAACAAGTTAGCATCATATTATCTTTTTAACATTTTACTAAAGATAAAACCGCCAAATGTCAATTTTATTTTTTTAGTATCATACGACAACCAAATGTCACTTTGTTAGCTATAATTGCAAAAATGGGTTGAACTGTCACTGTATTAGGCGTGTTCAGCTAGAGTTTCTTAAGAAAATACGGTTTAGTATGATACTAGTTAGAAAATGTTTAAAACTAAGAATATTTTAGTAAAGAGCTTTAAAGTTAGAAAATTGTTTAGTAGTATCATGCTAATACCTTAACATCAGGCTGTTTAAAATTTTGCGCCAGTGTGTTTAAAGCGGTTTTCATTGCCAAAACGATCCATATTAATTTTCTATTTGTACCACAAAATCTGAAAGGATGAATTTAACCAATATGTTTATATTTTTAAATGTAAATGAAAGGGTATCAAGGCTTAACTACAATAAATCAAAGTGGCAAGCAAAATATTAAACAAAGGTTAAAAGTGTATCTCAAGAAAACAAAACCTTTAAATCTTGATGTACATACGATCCACTTTTAATGGAGAACAAATATTATAGTTGCCATAAATTTGCATTTTCCTAGTCTCGTCATATTTTAAATAATACAACAACAATCACAAAAATTTGTGTTTTACCTATTAAAACGTACTTGTTGACTTACCATTACCGCAACTTTCCATAAATGAACACAGGTGATTTTGCATGACTATTATATTAACCTGAATAAAACCTTGCTTATTAAAATAATTTAAATCAACACTCTTATAAAGATCTATACATACTCGACAGTCGATACCCATTGTTGCCCACACGCTATGCAAACAACGACTTCATTTTATATCTGGAAACAATTAAATCTAGCAAATAAGTAGGTTAACAAAGCAAAGAAGACAATGAGGCTTAGAGAAGAAAAGAAAACAAAAGAAAAATAGCAAATTGATGAGATATAATATTAGGATGACATGCAAAATATAATAATTCAGTCTTTTTTTCTATCAACTTCAAAAGCCTTTCTTTTCAAAACGATCCGCATGCTCACAATAAGAGAACAAAATTAAGAGCCAAAAAAAATATGAAATAATGACAAGATATCTTTAATAAAATTAGGTTTATAATCTATAGACCCAAGAGATGTTATGAGGGCGTGCGGCAGCAGCAGCACCACCATCCTCAAATTAAAGCCCCCAAGTTCCAAGGCTCTCTTGTCTATACCCTCAGTGATCAGTCCAGTTAAGAAAACAAAAATATAACGACTCGCACATTAAAACAAAACTAAATCACGGATTAGGTCAGAGCTAAAGAGCGTATTTATGTCGATCTGACTGAGCGCGGGTGCTTAAGGTGAACAATTTTTGACATATTTATTGCCCTTCGGGCTTCGGGGTCTAGAGAGACACTTCGAGGCAGAATATTATAGAAAGACAGTCGTCGTCGTCGTAGTCGTCGGCACTTCAAGTCAAGGTGTTGCTTCATCTCACCTGCGGGGAAGATGAGTGTTTATAGAAGAGGAGGTGGTACCTTGCAACCTCGCTAGATCGATGCTTCAGCGTCATGGTTCATTTAGGGTTTTATTGTGATCGTTATGGCGATGTGGGGCAGGTAATTTCCTTTTTTATTGTTTTTTTTTTTTTTAAAGGCACAATGCGGCTGCCACGACAGCGAACGACACGATCGCTTACTGTTCGATCGTCGTCGTAGTGTCTACGAAGACCTCGAATTTAAAGTGGATTTTTATTTATAGCCTGGAAATTCCTGACACAGTGGGGAGGCAGTTGTTGCAGTTGGTTAGGAAAATATAACTATACCATCAGAGATCAGACTATCGATTGGATGTTGAGATATATATATATATATATATATATATATAGAGAGAGAGAGAGAGAGAGAGAGAGAGAGAGAGAGAGAGTGTTTAAAGAGTTCATTTTAGACAAATATTAACAAATATTTTTTTTGATGGAACAAATAGTACTAATTCTTATACGGAAAACTTGACAAAATCTGAATTTATTTTTTTATTATAAACAAGCTGGCCCGCCCCGCCTTTGCACGGGTATACGACAAATGGAACTCAGCTTTGAAAATAATGTAAATATACATTTCTATGAAATGAGCTAAATTAAGATGAAATTCATTTATTTCATTATATTGAAAACCAATAAATGCCTTTTTTGCCTTTATTTTCAATTTATTCAAAACTGCAAAAAAAAAAAAAAAATATTTGCTCTCCAGCCGACGACCGACGTCCTTAATTAAATCAAGCACCCAATTTAACTTGTCCTCCTTGAAAATCCCTTTGGAAAAAATAAATACACTTCGGTGTTGCTTTATTCCCGCTCGAGCATTCAAAAAGTCAAACCCTGTGTTTATTCGTTGCGCTTTCCCGGCCAACAAGGCCTAGCCTTGCCTCATCTGATGCTTTGTACTTATATATGGAACAGCACTCGAAAAACAAACTTTTTCAATTATGATTTTTGTTTCAATTCAATATACAATTAAATGTCATAATTATCGCGCGCTTTTATGAATTCCATTATGTGCTTTATGCAGAAGAACAGTCTCTGCCAAACAGAAGGTAAATGTACATGGTTATTATAGTATTTTTCCACCCAGCGCCAGTACCAACAGCCCTGGGGAGTCAGAGCCGAGCTCTCGAGAGGCTATAAAAGTTTTTCGAAAAATTATTGTTTCACGAGAATCCGTAAAAAAAAAAAAAAAAAACAAATGTTAACAACAACCAACCATCAGTTAAATAAAAATATTTCACCCGTTGAATACATAAAAATGATGTTAAGGGGGTAGGAACTTGGGGGTTTGAGAAAATATATATTAAAACAATAAAAAAAAAAAGTGAACAATAATTATGAATGCGGCAAATGGCAGCTATACTCTAACCTAACCCTTCCTCCCTTTTCAGTTTTTATTATTTTTTTTTATGATGGAATAATAAATTGTTGAAAAAATATAAAGTTGTAACAAAAAACAAAACCACGCTATGCCAAAGCTGAGTTGCAAAAATAGGGATTTCAAATAAAAACAAATAAAAAAATGTTGAGCGTTGTTATAACTTGGTGACCACGAGCATAACCCAACGAGGATATAACAAAGGATAAAGGCACTGTTTTGCATTTTATTGTGCATATTGTTGGTATTGATGAAAGTGCGATAGGACTCAGGATTTGAATTTTACAATAAAATACAACAAGCCTGGCTGCATTAATTATCCTGTTATTATTTTTTTTTTTTTTTTTGTCGATGCAATTATTTTGGATTAAAGTTTTTTTTATTTTACCATTTTTTTTAGCCACTAGGAGTTTTTGGAAACTTCTGTAGGACCTATTGTGGAGCGGGCAAAGTTTATGAATAGAAATAGCCAGGCACTTTGGTTTTGTTAATTGGAAATTTGTTCTTTTTTTTTTGTAGGTTTTGTATTTTGCCAGAGGAGGTATTGAAATAAAAAAAGGATTTTTTTTTGTTTAAGAAATTAGGAATTCCCAAAAATAATGATTGAATAGGTAAAGCGAAGACAGGATAGTAAGTATATAATTAAAATTATCATAAAATATAGCTCTATCCTTTAAGTAGAGGGGGGACTCAACTGTTTCTTCGATAAGGAAGAGAAACAAAGTGCATTTGGGTTGTCTATTGCTAATTCCATCGCATAGGGTTTTTTTCAAACCACAACATATGGCCCCCTTTCCTTCAAATATGTGGTAATAGCCAAGAACATGCCTGAACCATCGCTAATACTCGCCTAATTCATCCGCCGAAATCAGCGAAATAAAAATCCTGAACCACACGCGATCAACCCACGGTTGTACAACTAGCACTTAGATATGTGTCAAGTAATGCACACTGAACCATCAAATTAAAGCTCAGCTTCAGACTTTGTCCTGAATCCAAAATATAAAGTTAATTATACTCTAGTTGACAAACCTGCGCTAATAGTGTAAGATGTACTAACGCTCATATCCTCTATGTCTGTTGATCCACCAGGTGACCTTTCTCTCCTTCGAGTCTCCAGCACTCCATGATTCCGAAGACGGTTGTGAAGTCTTGGAAAAAGTGAATAGTGGAGACATCTCCTTCTCCTATTGGGGAACCTTTCAGCGTACAATATCTGTGCTTCCCGACTAGAACCATCTGCTAAACCGTAGCAATAGTGCATATCGGTCAATTCTTCCCGGGAGTAACTTGCCATCGTTTTGTATTGACGATTTGATACGCAATTTATAAATAAGTTTCAAACAGAATGTCCTTCCATATTTATTTGTGGTTAGTTAAAACATATTTGTTTTTTTTTTTTTTTATTTGGTATAGGTAATCCTTTTTATTTGGGTAACAGTTAGACATGCAGGACAATTTTGTTAAATTAAACACATTCCTCAATAAAAAAGGTGAAATCTAATTAATCCAGTTTATTTTTTTTTATTATTTGCTCAAAAGATGAGATGCAATAAAAAATAAAAAAGGGGCAATCCACTTATTTCATAATTGACCTGAGCAGATCAAACTTGGGAAAACCAAAATAAGTGTTTTTCTTGGAAAAAGTACTTTTCAAAGTACTTTTTATTTTTTTTTAATTTCTCAAAAACTAAGATACATTTGAACATCCGGTTTTCAGTTTTTTATTGAAAATTAATAAGAGCATTAAATTTTGAAAACAAAAATTATACTTAATTTTATGTAATTAAATTTTTTTTTTTTTTTCAAAATTTCGAGTTTGGAAATTAATTTTTCAAAAACTATTCACTAACACAACTTAATTTAAAATGAAAATCAAAGAAGAGATTTCTGGCCTTGTTTTTAAATATTTTTTTTTCTGTTTTAAGTCAATTTTTTAGAAAATTACCCCTCTTGCCTAAATGGGGGAGAAATAGACCCCCCCCCCCTTCCTATACGATTTTTTTCTTATCTTAACCCAACCTACTCGCTCCAGCAGTTTGGTGCATCTTATACCGATCACCCTGTATATGTATACATATTTATACATATTTTATTTACATTTTTTTTCCATTTTAAGTAAATTTTTCAGAAATTCCCTCTCCGCGCCTCAGATAGGGGAGATAGAGTTTTTTACCTAATACAATTAATCCCAGGAATCATCCCCTCAAATATAAAGCACGAATTAGGGGACACCTTGTATACTTATTGTTAAATATAAGGTAATATTATTATCAAACGCAAGCTTTGCTTTTTGGGAAAATCAATTCAAAGTTATAACTTATAACATATGCATTGTTTAGCTCGGTTCTTTATTTCTTATTCGACATAAATAACAACAAAAACTGTCTTAGTTTTAAATAAATTAATTTGAACTTTAATTCCATGTCCCCACATCTAGCCGAATGTATATGTATGCATAGCGTAGAAGCTGCATGCATCTCTTAAGACCTTATTTTATGAACGTGTGACCCCTTTTCTATACATAACAGTCAGTATCACGATACTGCCACTGATAAGCATCGCTTATAAACCAGATAAATCGAAATAGTTGCAACCTCTTCTCCAACCATGGATGAAATCCGGTTAATAAAATTATTTCCAGACTGTTGAACTTGTTAAAACAAACCGCCCTTCACAACACAACATCCCCTAATCCTTGTGCTTATAAAATGTGATGCTGTGTACCTCAACACGAAATCCGTTGAATTGTCTCACATTAATTTTCGCAAGAAGACAAAACAGTACATCAGTAAAAAAAAAAAAATTAAACAACCCCCTTGGGCTAAATCAGCGATTATAACGAATAACAATGGGGTGCCATGCCAAGCTTAGAAAGTGAGTATAGTGGCCTAATTCAATTCGACAGCTCGGAAGGACACAGCATGCGCAATCGCCACTATCCTCTGCTTTTCTCAGCGGGTTCAAACTATAAGAATTATTGTTGAGCTATTATAATCGCGGTGGGCTTCCATTTCGCAGTCTTTCCCGAGTTTTGCACAAACAAACCCGCCGCGTGGTAATTATACTTCATTTCTAAAAAAAAGCAGGGTTCTTTTCGATACACCACCTTTGTATAAAAACAACAAATGGGGGCTGGAAATGATCATGTTTTTCAGGGTTTTCGATGGAATTTTCATCGGAATTTGTTGCCCTTTTTGTGATTTTTTTGTTTTTCAATGTTGTTGTTTATTCACTTGGATGTCGTCAACATAACAATACCGCGTCCATCGTCGACGACTGCGACTGTCAGAATTGTTAAATCGATGTTCCTTTGTTGTTCAATTTATCGTAAGCAAGCGTGACGTCATTAATGGTTAAACTATCTTACATGCATGCAACTTTATTTATACTGCATGCAACTATAGATATTTTCTCGTTTTTTTTTTTTGTTGATTTTTGATTCGGTTTGGGTGCTGCGCATCATTTATTTTGTAAAGATCATTAGTGATCATTTTATTGTTTACTGTTTACCGTTTTTGTTAATAACACTTCACTGACCAGCAGCAAAGGCAAGGGGACGAATTATACATTATACAGATACTCGTATAATGAAGGTAAAAACAACATTTGAAAGACAATCCATTGTTGTGCGATTGTGAGAACACAAATTACTGTGTCGATGATTGTCACAAATTTTTTTTCAAAGCACATCATTTTTTTTTTGTATATCTTTAGGAGAGGGTACTCTATATGAAACACCTAAATGTGACTTTATGGATGCGCATTTATTTCAGCATTATGATAGGTAAAATAAAGTAACTGCATAAAATATCGAAATTGATTATTTATGTGACGATTGCCCATACAAATGTGCATGATTTAAATGGGAATTACTAAACCCAAAATCCACTAAAGTGGGCTCCGGATACGGGCTATTAAGAAGTCTGAGCGTTAGGGACTTTTTTAATGGTTCTTCGAATCAGATTTATATCTGGGACTTTGAGATCTATTAGACTTATGTATATGTTCTATTTGAATAAGTAGAGCATAAGTACCAACGTTAAAAATCTATCACTAAGGTTCTTAGGCCGCCATAAGTAGGAACAGTCAAACCCGTTTTACTAAAAAATTTTATTATCTGAACAATTTATCTTATCCCCTCGATTATCTCAACCATTTACCCAAAAATTACTGCACTTTATTTAAAATCGCTTAAATGAAAAACCCGGATATCTGAAAAGTAATATATACTTGCACAAATTTTGATATGCAGTTTTTTAAAGCTTTTGTATAAAAAATTTAATTTAAATAGGTTATACAGATAAAATTAAAAAAAAATGGTTTTATGAGAGGTACTGTTAATAATGGCTAACTGTAAATTTTGTTTTCTATAAATCATAGACCGTAATAATATTAGTATTCAGAAAAATTTTAATGAAAATCGTACGAGTTGTTTTTGAGAAAATTTAGATTTTTTGTGATGGTTTTTTAACATTTATATGACTATAAGAAAACTTTTTGTACAAAGTATTCTAAATAAAAAGCCGCTCAGTACGAAGATTTGTAAAAATAAATGAAGTCTTTTTCGAAATATTTGATTTTCGAAAAAAAAAAAAAATAACTTTTTTTAAAAATTCAAAAAAAATATTTTGTTTGAAAATTTTGGTATAAAAAAAATATCAAAACCAGAACTTTTATTTAGACCAAAAGGTAGCCCATACTTAATAAAACGTATGCCTCTTTTTTTTTTAAAGAAAAATCTGTCGAGACATTTTTCAGAAAAATAGGAATTTTCAAAAATGCTAAAAAAAATTATATGGGGCAGGTATACCGTTATTTAAGGTCCTAAATTTTTTTTTTTAAATGTGTCGGGAGAATGTCCAAAAAACACCCGGGGGTCTATGTCCCCCCGTTTATAAGGGAGGGACCATTTTATAAAGCATTGACGTAAAGTGCATTAATAATTATTTCTGGGTTGAATTGATCAATAAACACTTAAATTTGTAGGCTAATGCCCGATTTTTTTAGATTTCTTGACATTTATATACCCCGCATCTCCCTTAGTGTTGCTCCCCACCGAAAATATAAATATAACATTTTTTGTAGGAAATTTATTTAACTTTAATTCTCTAATGCAGACTTTTCCACTTAAGCCCTTGGTTTTTGAAATATTCGCGAAAAACTTAAAAAGGAGACCTTTAACCTCTCCTGGCTTAAGCTCGCAGCTCTGGGCTGGTGACTTTAAGTATGTTGGACCTGAGGGTCACCCCTACCACTTAAAAAAATAACCCAGACTACACAATTTTTGTCACTCATTTTTCCTTCGTTGACTGGACACTATTGTTACTGTTTAGGTAGAAAAAATTTCGATTTCGAGATATAATATATCCGATTATCAAATCCCAAGACATTTTGCTTCAGGGGATTGACAAAAATCAGTGTGACTCCCTCGCTAATTCATCTTTCTTGATTTTTGTATAAATTCAACATTTTTCATTCTAGGTATTTTTTCTTTTTTGAGAATTTTTAGCTTTGCGTGATTTTTGTCATTTGAGATTAAATTTAAAAGCTTGAGTCCTGAAAAAAAAAGTATTTTCCAACCACTTTGTATAATGAACCTTATTATATCTCTCAAAGTGGCTATCAAATCAGTTTCGAACGTTATGGCCCATCAGCTTTCATGCCAATTTTGAGAGGAATAAAATTCTACATAATACTATTTTGAAGTTTTAACTAGGTATCAAAAACTTTTAAGCAATAATCCTCGCAATCCTCTTTGCCTTTAAAACATATTTTTTTTAGTTCATTACACTTATCCGTAAAAAATTAAAAAAAAAAAAAAACTATATAGCAATAAGCTTGTCTCAAACATCCTTGCCACTTGAATTAACGAAGGTTTCCCAATTCAATTTAGCTAACAAAGGATTACGTTAAAGTACTCACATCCTGTAAAACAATTTTTTTCTATATACACAAATTCAAATTAAACGGCTCCATGTAATAATCACAAAGCATCTCGCTTCTCTCAAACTCAATATACAAACCTAAATGGCTCGACATTTATTAACAATTAATTTTTCATCGCATTTAACACAGGTAAAGACTTTTAAATACAAAATAGCAATACAATTAATTCAGTATCCGAAAAACAGGAACACATAAGTTTGAATTAAAAAAAAAAAAAAAAAAAACAACAACTCTCAAAAACACTTCAATTAAAATGAATGAAATTAAACGAGGGCAGCACGGTTTTTGGAAAAAACGAAAAAAAAAAATTAATCCTAAGCTTCTGTTCTTTAGAGCTGATTGGTGTGTTTGTAGCTCGAATTGTTCTCATTATTGAAATTTTCTGTTCGAAAAAAATTTATAATAAAAAAAAAAAAGTATGAAGAGAAGAAAAAAAAACTCCTCGACAAAACCCATTCATAGCACATTAAAAATAATATTCACTGAATAAAATAATTGTAATTGCCGTCAGTCCAGCAATTCAAAAAACCACACTCCACTTTATCCTCATCGTCATCCAAAAAAATGCCAAAGTCTATTGAAAAATTGTGCAAAATGTACACCTCATTTAATTGGAGAGGCTCGACTATAATATACCACAACGATGACGAGAAGGACGATGATGACGACTACGACGACTTAACTCGACACAAAACCGCCCGCCATCCATCGACAACACTGCGACTGCATCAGCCTGCTTCTCTGTGAATGGGTTAAAGGATTTTTGTGCCCACAGAATTCGTTATAAAGAAATACACAAGGATATAATAAATCCTTTTTGCCTCAATCCAAATCCCCCACATGTTATAATGAAACCGATTCACACAATCGGGAGGATAAAGTTAACTTTTTTAATCAGGGCCAAACTAAGTCTTATAGCGGCCCTATGGCCATATTCAACTTCTTGAGGGGGCCCATAAGATTTTTAGTCTAGAGTATTTTCAAAATATAGATTTTACATAAATTTAGTCCTTTTTCGATAAAATATGATCTTAATTAGACCGATTTATGACAAACAATTGGTATAAAATGACATAAATAATGACATTTTACCACTGGTATAAATGAGGATGCTGGTGATCCCTTATTGAAAAAGGATGCTTTCCCATCATGTTCAATATATGAAAATTTTCGACCACAAGTGCCCCTTTACGTTCAAATTACCCACACTTTGTCAATTAACATAAATCCGACTCTGATGGCTACTATATTGCGGGAGACGTGCGGACTTTCAGGATCAAGGCTCTCGTTTCAGGAATCAGGAAGTAAGCAAAGGAAAAGAAAAGGCGGCTCATTCAATAAATTGGCAGTGTATACTTCTGCAAGCAAGGAGTATTGTGATGGCATAGTGCGCGACGCCGCAGCACAGCAGTAGGAATTTATGAAGAGAGCTGTGTGTTATTCTTTGGGCCACTCAATAAATGTTGTTCTATATACCACCAATGGTTGCCACTACTCTCAGGACACAGTCCAATACACAAAATTTACATTATAACTGTAATTTTAAATGCCATGAAACCCTCTTGACATTTCGTAATTGTTTTCAAGTATGCCAAAGGATTTGCCTGCCATCCATCCAACCATCGTCATATCGTATCGTTTCGTTTCGTTTCTCTTGCAAATGCAAGCTACTTTTCGTCCTTTTGGGCCCGCTCTTGTTCTGATGTGGTTGGTTGTTCTTTAGAATATCATTTCTGCATGTGAAAAGGACTTTTTTGTATTTAATTTTTTTTAATATTATTATTTTGTTGATGAATAATAATGTATATATTTTTTCGAATGAAAAAATATACACAAGTTGGGTCCTCTTTCTTTCGCTGATGAAAGAGAGGTGCGGCTACACTTCGTCTACCATTTTTGATATTATGTTATAGAAAAGTATTTATTCCTGTGTGTATTTTTGTATTATATGACTCAAGGTATATGCTATGCGCTTTTATTGCAGAAGTTAATAAAATGTATGTTGAAAAGGAAATAAAAAGCAAATAAACTTGCCATTCTTTATATAAAATGTCACTCGAAAAAGTTAAATGTTCGCGGGAGGATGAGGACGAAGATGAAGTTTTTGGTGATGAGTACTATGTATTCAGAGAGACATACAATTTTATGGGAGGATGGGATATTTTAGGGACATTCGTTGTTGAAAGGATGTTAATGCAGGTTGAGATATAATGGAAAGAAAGAAAAACTATACACTAACGTTAATTTATAAAATATAATTCAGAATCTTTTATTTAAGAAATATAATGTATTTTTACAAATGTAGAATGTGTAATAGTATATTGAATACCATCTTTAATTTTAAAAAATCAAAATATAAAATTGTTACTTTCCTTTAATATAGATATTTTATTTTGTTTCATACCGTGCTGGCAACGTTGGTTCAGTCTAATTGACTGTGGTCTCTTTACATCTTCCATATCGCATTAATAATAAGTCCAATTTATAAAAGTGTATTTTATTTCTTGCCCGACTTGTGTGTTCTCACACTCGATATTATAATCTGGTCCTTCGAGCCGGATGAGTCATTTAGAATTGACATAAAATAACTATGAACACATAGAAATGAATAAAAAAGCACCAAGTTGCACATAAGCAAAAATATCTTCTGAAATTGTAGTAAAATTTTAGACCACTTAGTTTTGTTAGTAAGCGAAATAAAATTTTGTGGGAAAGGTGGTGGATTTATTTCACCCTGTTTTAATAGAAATTTTCTAAAAAATATTGACTTAAGACAGAAAAGCAATTATTAAAAACAACTTTTTGTAAGGTCAGAAAACCAGTCTTTAATTTTCTTTTTAAATTACGTAGTTTTAATATAAAAAGTTTTTGAAAATTTAAATTTTCTAAACCCAAATTTTTTGGGAAAAAAAATTCAAACTCAACGTTTTTTTAATTAATGTTTGTTTTTAGTATTCAATGTTCTTATATCGATATCAATATCTAATCGAATTTTGAGAAAGAAAATTTTGTAGGTACATAAGGGTTTTTTTTTTTAAACTTTGAATTACAAAAACTACTTTTTCATAAAGAAATTTGTATTTAATACCCAAAAAAAAGCATTTAAAATCGAATTCCACAGTTTAAGAAAAATACTTTTTACGCCTATTTTAAGGATTTATCAATGTGGATTTAAAAATTAAATTTCGAAAAGAAACATCCACTCGTTTATGAAATCGTGAAATTTTGAATCCTATAATTTATTTTTATTTACCCAATCAAAAATCATGTTTTTGAAAAATTTGATTTGTAATAATTTTAAAATATATTAAAAGATTCTACTTAAAAATAATGTTTAAGATCCTAAAAAAAATAAATAAACATGTGAGGGGATTTTCCTAAAAAACGCTAGATAGGTACCAAGTTTGACAAAAATCGACCTTTTCTTTGGAATGTAGCTAAAAAGACAGACAAACAGAAATACGGAATTGCGGGACCTAATAATGTTCATCTTGTTTTTTTTTTTACTAAGAATTGATAAGAGCGTTGAATATATATAAACAAAAAAAACAGTAACTACGCAAAATTTTGAAAAAAAAAACAAAAATATTGAAAAAAAAATCATAAATTTTTTCAAAAATTCTGAATTTGAAAGAATAAGTATTTGATTTAAAAAAAAAAAGAAAAAACGGAATACAGTAGTCTTTGAAAATGTGAATTACCGATAATGTGGGTTTCGACTCTAAAATGTGAATTTCTTTGGTATTTTTTTTTACTTAATTAACTGTTATTTGTCTGGATATATTTCATAGTTTTAAGTACAGCTGCGATCAAGAGACTGTATCCTGCCAGTTCTGTAGGTACATTTTGTTGTTTATAAATGAAAAGTATATATCCCCTAAATTGGGGCTCTTCGTTATATTGAAAAATGACCCCAATTTCAAAATGAAAAAATGACCCCAAACTTAAAGAAAAAAAGCTCAAAAAAAGTAAGAAATACTCAAAATCAAATCGAAAAATTACCCTGAAAATGTTTACGTAAAGCAACAAAAACAGATAAAAATGGGGTCATTTTTCATATTGAAATTTAACCCCAAAGTGGAAAATTAAGAAACGCCCCCAAAATAATGAAAAATTACCCCAAATCACAAAATTTAATCAATTTTTTGTTGTTGTTGCTTATCATATAAATTTTTGGGCCGTTTTTCATTTTTTGTTCGGGGCCATTTTTCGTTGGGGCCAAATTTCATGTAGCCGAAAAAACGTTCCAGTAATGGTGAATTCCTCTTAAATCCGAAAAGGCCTTGTTATAATAAATTAGTTCACATTAACGAGTTGTGTTGTGACCGATGCATTGATCACGGTAAATATGTTTCCGTTGCTTGGTTCGTTTTAAGTTTTTTTTTTTGTGGTTCGTTTTAAGTCGTTTGATTGAAATATCTAAGATCGTTTAGTAGTTGGAAAAATCGAACAAAAACTGCCGAGCAACAATTTTGATAAAAAGAGCGGAAATATAGGTGTGAAATTAAATCAAGCATTTTGAATGTCTTCAAAAAATGAATATCTCAAAATGAAAATTGGATCAAATATTCTAAATAAATCGACTGTTTGCCAAATCAGCCATAATACAAAGGTGTTGTCTTACCACAGAGGATGAAGGTTTAAGATAACACACCGTTATAAATTTTTCCATTAACAAATACACACCGCGATCTTTAGACCGGATTATTAAGTTTAAAAACATAGTCAAAAAGCCATTTATTTTCATTTTGCACAAACTGGTCTCAAATAAAATTTGGAGAAATAGTTAACAGTCTTATTCTCTCATTTTGAATTTATGAGTTAGGTACTATTGATGCTTTCTAGAAAAATCTGCAAATTGAGAATAAGGTGTAAATTTCATAAAATCTCCCGCTCCACAAGTGTTATACAGGTTAAATTGGAGCATAAAGTATTTCATAAAGATTCTTTTCAGTTCTCTTTATTTCAGTAATTGACCATCTTTATAAATTCAGGTTAAGTATTTGACTGACATGTCATATCTGGTGACTCTCTTAGACATAATGTGGTAAATATCAAAAGTAATAGGTCCTTTTGAATATGGAGGCATTGCCAGATGACAAGACAGACGTACAATTAATCTTATACATAATCCTTTTTAGAGTGAAGCTCAAGGCCTTCACCTCTGAGATAGTACTCAAACTCTATTACATCCACCGTCCCATAATTGCTATCCGCCACCCACAATTACATGTCCATTTCCAGTTTTAAATCCATCAGACCTCCAACAAAATAATTCGTCAGCAATTTCCTACAATTAAGACCACCATGACCATCAAACAATTAATTCATAGTCAAACCGCGATCAATCCGTATTGCATTCCTCGTCACGCAAAACAAAACAAAAATCCCAAAAGGCATTCTTTTATTCTATAAGTGACACACATTCTGTCCAGCCATCAGCAATGGCCTGCGGGGTGGTGCGGCGCGGCGCACGTTGTCCGGCCGCGTGGTGTCAGACCTTTCTGTCAGTTCCCCAATGACATGATTAATCCGCCACTTAAGCTCATAGGTAATTTAAATGGACTCATATACAAAAAAGCGATCTGGTTAGATCGGTGTGTTGTGTGATGCCCCCAGGCTCTTTGCCTTGCTTAAATGGAATCTCTCCCTCTTACTGCTACCACAGCCACCCGCCCGATGTATAAATGACGTTTTGTAATTACAACGCATTTAACTCCTATTGGCATTGTTCTGGGACTCCTTTCAACCATTAAACATGCATAATGTCCAGCTGTCGGATTTACTGACTTTTCCTTTTATAATTTTGGACTCGCATTTGACACACTCATACACACACACAAACAGAGTCATATACTTATCACGAGGCTCGGGAAAAGTGTCAAAATCTAAAATCAGACCAGGACAGGAGTTTGGAATTCTTGTAATATGTTTCTCACATATCGCAGGCACCAAGTAGTAGCTGGATGGCTACTGATTTTGTCTTTGATTTTTAAGTCATCTCAAAATCATTTTTTTTTTTAGTGACATTTATCGCCTCCCTTCATTTCAAGCCCCTTTCGCTTGCGTTCCAAACAGAAAATACCTGTCAGATTACTTCGTCCAATACGTCGCGGTCGCTCGGCTATCCAAAACCCTCTTCAGATGAGAACGTTTCTCATAAAAATTATTAACTTTTATTGGATGCATAACCAGTTGGTGTCGGCATAAATTAAGGTGTGTTGCTTTGGCGTGGAGGTTGTATTAAATTTTTTGTTTACTTGCGATATGCGATCTTTAAGGGCAAGTGTATGGTTTCATAACAATTTTAGTTCAAACGAAAGATACAAATTGGTCGCAAGAATTCTGTCTTTTCTTCTGCATCTAATCTGTTCCAATTCAATTGCTTCAATAGCCAAGGAACAGTTTTTCTGTGAGTTAATACCTTTTTGCATTTTTAGTATAAATCTTATTTTAGTTTCCCACTCCAATACAAAGGTTAAAAACTTTCTTTAATGCTCATGTGTGACCAGCGTTGCCGCCCGAAATAAAATTAACGTGCCATATTTTTTGAAAAAAAAAAACGTAACAATTTTCGTGCCACATGAAAAAACCACAAATTCTTCTACTTTCTTGAAAAAAACCTGTAATCAATTTAATAACAAAAATCAATGGAAATTATTTGCTCTATTCGTGCCATGTCAAAAATTATGTGTTTCTGTCCACTTTTTACAGAATTTGAACCAATTTTTATTAAATTTTGTTGAAATTTGCCTCATTTTAAGTTAAATAATGGAATTAAAAAAACGTGCCATATTGAACTTTTTCGTGCCACGAGTCAAAAAAGCACGATCGTGCCACTTCGGCAACGCTGTTGTGACCAAAATTTTAAACTTGTTAAAAACAACAGTTCTATTTTTGGCTTTGGCGAAGAGTGTGCACGAACGAGTTTGGTATCAAATGAGAGGTGCCATTGAGCTTGTTATATGAGTAAAAGAAAGCTATATCAATATAATTGTTACGTCATTTATTTCTCAAGTTATGAACTTTTATTTGGGGAAATGAAATAAAATCTTTGTTTTGCCATCGACAACTTCAAGCTCAAATATCTCCTATTCCCATGAACGATTTATAAAATATTTTACTTATTTAAAAAGCTCAACGTTCCCTTTCATTTGATATCAAACATGTTGGTGTACGCTCTTGCCGATAAATGGTAAATTCCCTTTTAGCACTTTAAATTAAATTTAAAAATGTTTTCATGTTTAATAAAACTCCAAATCTAAACCATGCGACCAATTCGAGCACCTTATTGTTTTTTGTTTTCAATAAATTTCAAAATATTCTATTTTTGCCACAAGAAATTATTAATTTATTGTCAAAAAAAAAAAATAATAATAATATAATATGGTCAATAAGCTTAAGATTGTTGCCTTTTGTGCCGAAGTGAGGATTATCAGGGATCAAACAAAAGCGAACTAATTAAGTTTACATTTTTGTTTGTTTGTTATTGTATATTTTTTTTGTATTTTTGTTCTTTCGAAGTCTGAAATAATAAATTTATAGAAATTTTGTTGCATTTTTAACATTCTCTCATTAAGTTGTACGGTTTTGTTGTAATTTGTTGATAAAATATCGAACAAGTTTTTGTTGTTATAGCAATTCAAACTTTTAGGATTATAATTTGTGGCGTATATAAATGATTCTAATTATAAGGGGCAATGAATGTACATATTATATTTTGTTTTGTATTTTAATTAGAATTTTTTAATATTTTTTATTATTTATTATTGTATTTTTGCGTTTTATTTTTACTTAATTAATTGTTTTCAATTTAAAAAGGAATTAATGGTTAAGTTAAAAAAAAAATAAATTTGATGGCACAACAGCTCATGAAGAACTAGGGCCTAGTGACTTACAACTCTCAACCATTCCTGTGTGCGTGTCTGCAGGAATGGAGGGGACCTACAGTTTATTGCCGAATCCAAACGGCTAACGAGCGGCACTTTTCTGTGACAGGAGATACTCTTGGAGGATTTGTCAATTCCTCGCAAGAGGCAGTAGCCGTTTTTTCTTTCAAATAAATAGGTGGCGAGGCTTGGTTAAGTTATTAAAATTTTGGTTAAATTATTAAAATTTTTTGGAAGTGACGTTAGCATGATGTGTCAATTTGGGCTCATTAAGAACAATAACCTAATTGTACCTAATTTAAATCAGACATTTAATTTAAGGATCATTGAATTTACGATTGCTGTTGAAAAGTATGTTTTAACTTGCAAGTTATGATTTTTTTATTGTTTAACTGCTCAAAAAGCGAGATACAGTTTTAGTAGTTAATAAAAATTATCCCAATGACAAAGGTGTTAGGTACGTCATTTTTAGTTAACACGGCTTAATTTGACTCATTTGCGTTATAATATACATAATTAAACATCTTAATTCGTTTTACAATTTTTAGAACCTTAATTTTGTACCTTTTGGAGCTGAAAATCAAATTTAGTAAAAAATACCCACCCATTTTTGAAATACCCCAATTTTTTAAAAAATTATTTTGACTTTTATACGAAGACTTTTACAAATAAAAAATTTTACATATTACGAATATTACATATTCCATGTAGAAGAGTTAGCACTATTTAATTGGACTTGTTGAATTATTGATTCAAAATAGCTTTTTACGAAACCTAATCCGAAAAAAATGTCTTCTCCTTTTTGTCTCGGCTATTTAAATTTAATCAAATTTAAATAAGTTAAAAAGATAATAAGATATAATCAAAAATCAAAGTAATGGAACTGTAAAATGTATTTCTGTTATTTGGTGTATCGTACTGATATTAGCGCACAAAAAGAAGTGATCAAAATCGTGGAATCAATATAAATAAAAATAACATTTTCCGTAACGATTTTTAAACAATGAAAGGTATATACTAACGTTAGTTTTATTGCGAATAAGAACAACAATTTTGCTTCGTCCTAAGTTTAATAAAAATTGACCAAGTCGTTTTCGAAATATTGAGTCTTCAAAAAAAAAAAAAAAAAAAAAACCAAAAAAAAACATTTTTTTTTAAGTTTTTTGCATAAAATACTATACTTTAATAATAACTTATTTTAAAAAAATTCTCCAGAAAAAAACGATCAAAATTGATTGAACCGTTTTCGAGAAAATTGAAACCTAAAAAAATGGTTCTATGGAACATACAATACGATTAATAACCTTTTTTTTTTTTTTGGAACAAAAATTCATCAAAATGTAGCCTATACTATAAACCTATAATAAACTGAATTTTTTGTAGAAAATAAATTGGACCAAAATTAATTTAACCAAATAGCTATAAAGGGTGTTTTTTTAGGGGAAAAAAAAACTTTAAATTGAAATATGTAAAACGCAAAACATGTGAATTGAACCATGTTGTTCAAAATTAATTTTTGAACAATTTGCAAATGTTGTTCCGGTGCGGCCTGAGTCTGTGCGCATGTACAAGGTGATTACCTAAGGTGTGACAAAAAGCTAGACCATGTAGGTTGGTCGAGATAAGAAAAAAATTGTATAGAAGGGGTGGTCTATTTCCCCCAACTTTTAGCCAAGAGGGGCAATTTTCTAAGAAATTGACTTAAAAATTATTAAAAAACAAATGTAACCATCACAACGGCATTCTATACCTTTTTGTACAGCGAAAATTCTCTGCTTTTATTTTGTTTTTAGATAAAGTTTTTTTTCAATGAACAGTTTTTCAAAAATTAATTTTCAAATTTAAATTTTTGAAAATAAAAAAAATTGTTAAAAATTTTACGTTATTAAGTAATGTTTTTGTTTTTAATAAAAGATGCTCCTATATTTTTTTAGTTATAACACAATTTTTAAAATTTTTTTTTTCAAAAATTTAAGTTTTAAAATTAATTTTTGAAAAACTGTTCAATAAGAAAACTTTATTTAATACTGAAATAAAAGCAGAGATTTCTATACAAAAAGGTATAGCATGCCGGCCGTTGTACCTAAAGGTTACAGTTGTTTGTTTAATATTTTTTTTCTATTTTAAGTCAATCTTTTAGAAAATTATCCCTCGCGTCTAAACGGGTGATGGAAATAGATCCCCTCCCATACGATTTTTTTCTTATCTCACCCAACCTATACTCTCTAGCTTTTTGTCACACCTTAAGTAAATCACCCTGTAAATAATAAATTGTCAAACCGCAAACTGTAACTTACCTCATCCGACAACCGTGTTCCCAATTTAAAGTTCTTCGCTTCTAAAAACAAAAACTCTTGACTTGAAAAAAAAAAAAAAATATGACAGTTATCGATATTTCTGTTCTAAAAAAATTTTATCTGGGGAATGCTCAAAAACGGAACTGTAGTTTTTTCGTAAAACTAGCTTTGAAGAAAGTCAAAAATAATACCTTAAATGTTTTATAGTTTTTTGGAGAATCATTTAAATTTGATTTTAATGTTTAATTATAAAAATAATTATTTCTTATTATTTTTATCTTTTTTCTTTATAACAAAAATTTGAAATAAGTTGATACTCGTTAGCACGTTATGGAAAGACAAAGACATATAGACACAAAAATATGACAAAAGTGAAATACATAGCGTATGCTTTTCAAAAATAAATCAGAGCGTTCAGAGAAATCTCAGGGCACAGGATAGATCATTCTCGAGGGGAACTCTATCTCTGCTCAAAACGCCATCCGCCGCTATTATAGATATAAAAGATACAAATGAAAATATTAAAAAAAAGCTGTGTAACTTAAATCAAGCATTTTCTACGCTAAAAAAATACAATTATTTCAAGTTTGTTTACCGTTATCCTAATAAATTCCTTTGAGTACCAATTATACGCCCGTTGAATTCTAATTGCCAAATTCTCACGAGCAACACCATATACGTCTACTGGCCCTGTTTCCAGATATTTCCGTCAACTAATTTCTTTCAAATATGTTTATCCCAAAAAAATAGTACTAACGACGACGTGCACTTCAGTTAAATAAACTTAATTTTCCACTTTCACTTCAAGGACACTCCAATTTTCATATTTTTTTCTATAACGAAAACATTCGCCAGGCGAAAGAATCTCATCCCATTCTCGTTTTTTTTTTCCCGAATACAAAGTCCCACGACTGATGCATCTTTTCCCTCTACAATAAAAAAAAAAAATAAATCATAAAAAGTAGACAGCGAAAAAAAAAATATATTTCATAACTTCAGCGATAAATAATATTTACTTATAATTTTACTCTCTTATAATGGGTGTGAGTGTGCGCCTCTTCTGAACAACCCAGAAAATTATCCTTTTTTACCATACGCAAAGCAAAAATAAAAAAATAAACACAAACAAACCCCCTACCCAAACAATAATAATTATGAAATTATGAATCCTGCCATCAGCAAAAAAAAAATTAAATCAGAAAAAAATCAAAATAAGGACGATAAAGGATGAGAACTTATCCAAAATGTGTCACTTCGAATATTGTCTAAATGACATCTTTATGAGTTTCCATTACACTGATTTAAGGGACGATCTTTGCTTTGTATGCGGACAAAAAAAAATGCAAAAGAAAAACAAAAATCACGCTTGAATGCTTATCGAATGGAGGAAGAGGAAGCCCAGTCTCCATCACACAGGATTATGATTAATTACCTTGAGCCAAAACTATGACAGTTAAGGCAAACTTGAGACATCTCACAGCTGACCCAGAGTCGTCATCTTATCCTCTTAAAACCACACTCGTTAAAATAAACTCTGCACAAAGGAGGCGACCTCTCCGATGTGCAGCACATGCATGTCCTTGTTATTTATTTAATCCTTTGAACGAAAAGAACCTTTTGACGTTTCTGACTTGCAAAAAAGACGCGCGCAACATGGCACTTTGACTCCGGAAGCACCAATTTACCATCGAAACGGAATTCATCAGCCATATCAGGATCTTGACTTGCAGGAGCTCCTTTTATGCGAACACAAAGATGAGAGGCATTGCGGCGCGTCCTCGCCAGAATCATCATCTCTCCATTAGCATTTTAGTTAGGCTTTTTTTTTTTTTTTTGTTAATGATGGAAAGTCAACAGCGACGGCGACGACACGGTCTTCAAAGGCTTAAAAGCTAATGTGCGTTAAATTTTATGCTCCTTGAGCACTATGAGCTTTTCAAGGTGCGCGCCAACCATCACAACCATTTCCCAACACCTAAACACAGGGATTTTTATTTTTTATATATTTTATTTTTTTTGTTTGTTTTGGAAAGGTTGTGTCTTTGATATTCGCTTTATGCTCCTAACTCCCTAACATGACGAATATAATGCCAGGAAGT
This sequence comes from Epistrophella euchroma, assembly GCA_947049315.1. NCBI lineage: Eukaryota > Metazoa > Arthropoda > Insecta > Diptera > Syrphidae > Epistrophella > Epistrophella euchroma. Next base: position 27,848,228 of record OX346248.1, on the reverse strand, counting down.
GTAAAGTATAACGGTAAATGGATGGAGTTAACTTCAAAAGAAAGGCTGCCTCAGTCATTTACATGTCTTTGTCGTAAGAGGAATTTGTTTTCTTGTTCGGAGGTGTAGTAAGCTTGTGTTTAAGTGAAACGAGCCTTGTCAAATTAAAGCGCCTTAATGAATTCTGGTATAGGTACCTTAACATCTTACCAACATAATGTAGTATAGGGGTATGGATATGCATAGGAGTACCATACCAGTACCTACATACATATATACGTTAATCAGTTTATGAATTTTGTTTGTATATTTTTCAGAAAGTGTTTATGTTTTGGAGGCTTGCCATAGAAGCCTAGGCCAAATGTACCTATACTTTTACTGCAGAAAAAATTCAAGTGAAGATTTTTAAACGCGATAATCTTTATAAAAGAACCCCTGTCAAAACTGGTTTGCATAAAAAGTTAAGGAGTTAAATGTCGAAAATACTCGTTTTTTGCAATTATAACTTTTTAACAACGCTAGGAAAAAGTTTTTCATACGAAGCCTGTAGATCAAGAGAATTTCTGTAAAATAGGTTTTTATACATTTTTCTTCCTCTGACTTAGCGTTTAAAAGATATAGCCATTTTAAAAACGTAAAATGACGAAAATGTCGGTTTTTCACACATAACTTCTAAACGGTATATTGTTTTAAAAATATATTGATGCAATTTTTGTTTATTATATGATCCTCTACAAGAAATCATTAACACTTGTCTCCTAATATTGGCCGTTTAAAAAATATCATCATTTTAAAAAATTGGTCAATTGTGAAAAATACTGGTTTTTGCCTTAAATTCTGAAATATCGAAATTATTCAAAAGTAATGCATGTTTATTTTATAGAGTTCCTATAATATTTCTGACAAAAAAATGTTTTGACTCTTTTTTTCGTACACAAGCTATCAGTTACAAGATATTGCTCCCTCGAAAAATCAAAGTTCCAAAAATATAGGTTTTTGGCACACAACTCTTAGGGAAAATTTTATGAAACACGAAATACTGGCTAAAAAGTCCATTGCTAAACCTTGCTTGTATTGAAAATATTATGTCTTATATGATTTGTGTACAAATTATTTGTAAAAAAAACTTCGTCCTTTAAGAGTTAAAAGCAAAAAACCGGTATTTTTTCTGACATTGAACAATTATTTTAATAAGAATATATTTTAGATGATAGGCAAAAGAAAACAATTATTGATGTTTTTTTTATAGAGGGTAACAAATCCTACATTTACATTTAACATTTAAGAATTGTGTGCTAAAACCAATATTTTTGATGCTTTGCCTCTTTGAGGGAGCAATATCTTTTAACTGATAGCTCGTAAGGAAAATAGTGCCATAACATCATTTGTTAGAAATTTTGTATTCTATAAAATCAGCTTAAATTATTTTTAAAATATTCTGAAATTTCAGAGTTTAAAGCAAAAACCATTATTTTTGGCTTCAAACCAATTTTCTAAAATGATGAATGCATGTACATGGTTAAATAACTAACAAATTGAATATGAATATGTTTTCTCTAGCTTTTAATATTAAAAGTTTTATGTGAAAAATAACTGTATTTTGGACAAACAACCCCTAATAAATTTGTATGCCAACCAGTTTCGACAATTGACTTTTTAGGAAGTATTCAAGTATTTATTATGCCAAAATAAAGAAAATTGCTTTTACAACCCCTTTCACTTTCATTATTTGCCGCAGTAAATGTACATTTTGCCTGGGAAAGCATTAGCCTCTACTTTTTCGGCCTCCGTTTTGAAGGATTTTGTATCTAGAATCTATGTAGATTCATAAGCATCTTTTAAAATAAAAAAAAAACTGGGTATCCATGTTCTCTATGATTTTTTTTTTTTTCATTAATTTTTCGCCACTTTAGCGTTGTCTGCCGGCTACTTGGAGTCTCGCAAATTTGTCAACTTTGAACCCCGCTTTAAGCCCAAGAATCGCACTGGCAGACGTGCAAATCGTGGCCTGAGAATTGTTTTGTCCCATACGCCATTGGCACTATTTCGAGAAAACAACGAAGTTAAAGGTTTGCGTACTTAGCATTCAAAAACCGTTTGATAGGATTTTTTTTTTATTTTTTTTACCCAAAGTTCTACTTGTAGTGAGTTTGTTTTGCTTGACCGTTAAGAAGTTACGCTAATTTACGTACAAGTCAACTTTTTTCACGTGTGTCCCACCTCCTTTATTTTGTTACTGAAAAGTTTTCTCATACTCATGGGGCACAAAATTGTTTTTGTACTACGTGATACGAAATGATTTTGATCCTGCTCCGTAGATGATAAAACGCAGCTGGTGTAATGGAGGTGGTACAAAACAATACTAAATTTTGTTTTTCGATCAGTGTCCCACAAAAATTGCTTTTCTTAAACACACATGCACGTGGGACAAACCAATTCTCTCAAAAAAATTACGGAAAATTGTATGAAAAATGTGTCCCATAACGCCAAAAAATGGTTTATGGGGCAAAACAATTCTACAAACGGTTGATTTTCCTGGATATGGGACAAAGTCGATGCTCAATATCTCAGGATTGGTGTTATATATCGCAAATCGGATCACATATTTAGAAAGAGCATACTAAATTACCATAGAATCCGTCCCTAACTCAGAAGCCACAAAAGTGGCGTATGGGACAAAACGATTCTTAGGCGACGAAATTTGTGCTAACATACTTTGAATGATATTCTCCAGTAAAAGTCAATCACAATCACACTAAAAAAAATAAATGTTAAAAAAGAGCCAAGTTCTCCATGTATACAAAAAAAACCTTTATATAACAAGTCAGCCGTGAAAAGTAATGAGATCTAAAAGTACGCCAAGTTCTAAGCTTATGAAGGTTTATATCAAATATTTTAAGTAGAGTAATATCGAAACAACTCCAAATTATGAGAGAAGCCCTACTGCCCTTCCGAATTTAATCATTCTACAACAATCATAAGTGCTCCAAATAATTGATAGCAATTCTGTGAAAGTGGGCGGGTACCACGCCCCTATATGAAAAATCCCAAATTTTTGAGTTTTTTCTTTGTATACACCACAAGGTCTACCGAAATGCGAAATTACAAGATTCTTCGGTGTCTAGAAGTGCTCCATAATTTTGATGATCTGTCAGTGAGTGAGTCAGTTACGGTTTTCGCGATTTTTGACGTCCTATATCTCAGGCACCTGTGCTCGCCTAGATTAGCAAATATGACGAGTTTGAAGTTTCTGACATTATTGGTTCCGAAGTTAGAGGGGGGTCAAAAACCGCTTGCGTTTGTTCCTGTAAAAAGAGAGTATATTGCCGAGAACTTGGCTGGGCACTACCGTCCCCTTTGATCGTGTAACGATGACAACTTTTTTTTTTGTAGCCAGAATTTAACATTAACGTTTCTTGTGTGATTTATTTTAAAGTAGGTACCTAGCAACCCTAGACGGTGTTCACATTGGACTTACTCCTCGGATTTATTTTTACGTCTATGTACTTTTTCTCGTTCCCACTTTGTGGTGTGAAAGAGATGGGCAAGTGAGGCAGGATTTTTTAAATTTTTTAAAAATTTGTGGATTTTTTTTTGACGTTTCCTTTTGTGACGTTTGTTTTCTCAGTATTTAGTTTTTGTTTGGAGCTTAAATACTACAGAATCAAAGTTTTTTCAATTGGAAAACAATTTATTTATTAAATTATCAATTTTGTGATTGAAAAAGTTCTAATAAATTCTCCGACGAGCAAAGATTTGTGTTTTTTTTTTTTAATGACTGCTGAACGTCAGAGTGAATCGGTTGTGTTTTACATTACTTGTGTCTGAACACGAGCTGACTGACTTCTGTCAAAAAAAAATCATAAATTTGAGTCCAATGTGAACACCGTCCTACTTCTCTCACTATGTCATAATGTCTTACCGCCATATTATTCCCTCGATACATCCAGATTTAAACTTAAATCCAGATGAATTTACATTGAATTTGTATGATTTACATCCAGATTTAAGAATTTTAATCTAGATTATTGAGTGAATAATATGGCCGTTAAAGTATCTTTTTTCAATCGTTCCTGTTATTGCCATGTCTTTTAGAAGGGAACCCATTATTTGATTAGGAAATACTTCTATTATTTGATTTGTCCCCCTAACATCAGACACGCGAAAGTTGTAATTTTCAATTAAAAAAAAAACGCTATTAAATTATAAGAATTGCAACAATTCCATACTTCAATCAAATAAAAACCAAACTATATAACAAAATAAAGAAAAACAATTGCAACAAAAGTCTCATCATTAATTGATCGACATGCATCAGCACAAAAAAAAATGCTTTGTGAGCAATTGAAATGGAAATGTCATGACAAGTATCTATTTGCAACAATCTGAAATTCTATTTCATTATTTATTCAAACAAAAGATACGAACAATTGGACATTGAAATGCGAATGACACGCCACCTATATGCTTTGCTTGGCCATTGACTACATTAAAATCATACAAACAAATTTTGCATTAAAAGAAAAAGATAAAAGATTATTTTAATCGGGACAAACAAAAAAGAGTTATTTTATTACAAAGAACCATGGATTCGAATTAGGAATTTTGGTGCAGAACAAAAATAGAGAAATGATATAGAAAAACATGAGTTGAACTAATAAGTAATTTTAATTTTGTATAAAGATTGATAGAAATAAAAAGATACACTGTGAAAAATTATAATCAATTAATTTTGATCCTGTTATGCCTGATCGCACATGCACACCAAGCAGATTTTAGTCCATTGAAATGTTACAAAAATTTGGCCGAGCCTTGCATTTTGTACAGGACAAATTTTTTTTTTGATGGATGGCGGGCAAATGCCTCCTTTTCCAAAATGGCGGCCAAATGGGGGGCAGTTCAACCCCGAAAACTAGTTTTTACACTCACACTGATCCCTCCTACAGATCCATCCAGAAAAAATTTTGTTCTGTATAAAACGCAAGGTTAATGTAACATTTCAATGGACTATTTGCGAATACAAAAAAAATATAATTTTTCAAGGACCTTATCGCCGGAACAAAAGCGGTCAGATGTTCAAAATAAAAATAAAATAGAACAACAAAAAAAAAACTCCCTCCTTTGCAAAACAACAAGCTCTTCAATTATCCAACATTACGCTTATCAATTTGCTGAAAACACCACCAACATATGCCTCGCCTCGCGGCTGATGCTTGTTGTGCCCATATCCTCTCCAATTGCTGGCGAAACAACAGGACTATCTATAATTTACAATCAGGACGAAGGATAATATTGTAAGGTTGCCGGAAATAGTCCTCGTTAATTCATTCGGCGCGTATTGTTGAGTGCGCTATTGTACTAAACGCAACCCCGCACGCCCCGTCTCTCACTCTCTGTTTCAATCTCTCTTGAAACAGCCACATAATGTGGCAATATTTGTGATGTGTTTCATTGAATATTGTTCTGTTCTGTGTGTGAGCTCTTGAGGATAAACACAGTTTCAATACAGCCATAGAGTACCACACTTGAAGGACCACGAGGATATAGTTTTCCATTCATCTTCTACGAAAGAGAGAGGGGCGGGAAAATTTATAATAAATCCAACGCGTATATTATGTTTTTTTTTTTTTTTTCTTTTTTCATCTAGAACTACGCGATTATTGTAAGGTAAAAATTTTACACCCCTCCTCATTGTAAATCAGGATATGTTTCTCGATATACATCTCACAAACAGGATCAAAGCAATGAAAAGAATCAGTGGAGATGAGATAAGAATTAGAATTAAAGTATCCTCAATTTGAATTGTTACATCGCCGCGCCGCCGGTTTGTGCTGAATTAGTGAAGAGCTCTTCAATGAAAACATACAATTTTTAGTCAATCTCGATCATGGTCTGTTGGATTGGATAATGCAAGGAAAACGATATAAGTAGGTACGACGATGTCCTAGTTACATAAGTGTATTTTTATATATTTTTTTGTTGTTTTCTGCTAGCTTTTGTTTGTCCTCTCAATTCAGGATGACTTGACACTTGAGGGCAGGGAAGTTGTATACCACTGAACAATTTCGCATGATAACCGGTGTGTACCTATCTAGATACAGATTCTGTATATCCTGTGCACATCCACATCCTTAATAGATACATTGTCCTTTGAGGAAGATTTTTTGACTGATATTTCTCGACGAACAATGGGATTCTTGTTTTTTTAATGAAAGACCTTTCGGTTGATTTAACCATCAATAAATAAAAAAAAAAAGAACGTAATAGATAAAACTAGGCTTTGTATAATACCGGATTGGTTTGAGTAAGCCGGAGATTAAAGCAAGTGATCGTGAATGGCATACAAAATAAATAACGCGCCGCTGGCTGGTGTATATCGCACATACACTAAGTATGAAGGTAATAATAATAAATGTGTTAAATTGATATGGGATTTTTAAGGTTGCGTAACATGTGGACTTTTGTGTTTGAAGGGAAATAAAAATCATCTTGAATTAGGATTATCCTTCTCAATAGCTATATAAAATTTGCAACGGAAGGAAGTTTATCCGGGTGAATTATAAAATTTTCTTGTGAGAATGCACAGTTGAAGGTAATATATTGCGCATCTTTGAAGATCTCAGGGACGCCTGGATGTCAGAATTTAAAAAAACAAAACTTAAGTGTTTGAGAATCTCGGTGGCCCTTGTTTACTATTTAAAAAAAAAGCAAAATAGGTACAAGTAAATTGTCTCTTCGAATGTTTTGCGCATGTTTTATAAGAGACATGCGCAGAACTAAACGAAAATGAAAACTCGGAAGATATTTACCTTCAATATGTTTCCTGTAGTGAGAATGTGTATGTCTAGTCGGTTTTTGTCAAGCGAGCCACGATCAATAAAATTAAAGACAAGAAGTATTTGCAAATAACGAATTTTCTTTACTTACTGGAAAATGCATTCTTTGATTACTTTGTAATGTGTTCTATTAAGAGTTAGAATAAGATTTTTCGACCTATTTTTGTAATAAATGTCAAATATGTCAAAAATTAATGAAGCTAATGTATAAAATCAATTAAACAATAGTTCAGATGACCAATAAAATTATCTTGTTTTACTATTTCTCTTTGCAATTGTTTTTTCTAATTTTTTTTTCTTAACAAAGAATTTGGTCCTTCGAGCCGGACTCATATCTTTGTACATGGCGTATTAAAACAATTGAATCGACAGCGTGAAATCAGAGCATCGACTTCTCGTATGGTTTCGAAAAAGTCTTTCAATTTCAACGAAGCAAAAATTATTCTTCAACTTAATCGATTATGGGCGACAAGAATCCTAAAACGTAAATTCATTGCAAAACCAAAAATCCCGACAACCGGTTCAATACCAGCCGCTTCCACCTTGAGATTTTTTCAGGGCTACTACCTTTTTGCGAGGAAGTGACAAATCCTCCAAGAGTATCTCCTGTCATAGAAAAGGTCCCCTCCATTCCGTCAGACACGCACACAGGAATGGTTGTGAGTTGTAAGTCACTAGGCCTTGGTTCTTCATGAGCCGTTGTGCCACCAAATTTATTTATTTATTTTATGACACGATAAATGGTGGTTATCGATACGCAGAACTGCTGAGTTTTCTCCAAGATCTGGCACAACGTGCTCGGTGATAAACTTTTCAGATCTAAAGCACCATTACTTTGCTATAAGGACCGAAAAAACGCTGGATGAAATCGTGTAAGTTATATGTTTAAGAGGCTAATGCCTTTGTATTTGGTGCAGAGCACCTTGTGGATCGGGTAGATATTGTACTGAAGTTCCAATTGGCGCTAATAAATACTTATCTCCACTCATATTAGTTGGTGTAGGTATGCTCCGGAGTCCTGACCATGTCATTTGAAAAGATCCGCATAAAGTCTATCAGCCCAAGCTACTTTATTTATTTTTAGCCTGGGAAACGATTAATACTCACTTTGGTCGGAGGGAAAGTATGAAAATGATTGCTCATTAGACGGATTTTGGTTGAAGCAGTATTTCCTGATCTAAAACATCGAATGTGTGTCAGCACTAAGCGTGTTCTCATCACTAATACTTGCTGGCTGCTCTTGAATACCGATGACTTAAGCGGGCTACATATTGTCGATCACGTATGACAGTTTTGCTCACGACTGATAGTGTGTACACTCGCTGTTTGATGGTTTGTGAGGCAAACTCCAGGCCAGCTCACAAAATTTTTTGATATTGACTGACAGTCAGCTGACTGTCACACGTGATCGATAATGTGTACCCGGCTTTAGTTGTTTCACATTTTTTTCTGCTGATGTACCACGTGTCGCTGGGTATTCGTTATTTTTCCTTTTGAGCAAACTATTATGATTCTTTCTTTATTCAACTCAGAACTGTTTTCTTCATTCCATTCCATATCTTACCGTTTTGGCTTTCTAGTTCTTCTGAGTGCGTATTAAGAGTCGAACCATTGGTTTAACGTTTTAATTGGCCTATATTGATAACACTGTTACATCTCAGGTCTATGTTAACAGTCGTGGGATTTATGGAGGGAAACACAGTCCATACAGGCTCAAGTGGTCCAAGAGTCGTTCAACGCTGATTTATTAAAAACTCGTAGATTCATGAATTTAAACCGAAAATTAAAAAAAAAATAACACAATGGTACCGGGAAAAAAATCAAGAAGTCAACAAAAGATATTTTAAGTATGTGTGTAGGTATAACTGTACAATGTACTTACCTTAATGTATTATTTTGAACTTGAAGCAATAACTATACGTTGGAATGGGATGAGCTGTTATTACCATCCCATCTTGTGGTTTTGACTCCCTTTACTTGTGTATATGTCATGTGAAATTAGATATACGTTAACCTCTACCAATCAAAACATTTAGAAACTTTCATATAAGACTGTTAAAATCGATAAAAAAAAAATTTACAAATATCCGTATAACTTCCTGCAGTCATGTTAACAAACCCGATACCAGTATCTTAACATGACAAATGATTTCGAAACCACTATGAAAATATTTAAGGACAGCAATTCCTAGTGCACAAATGATTTTCCAAATTCTATCATTTGTTACAATATTTTCACCACATACAAATTCGCCTTGAACATCAACAACAACTCTAATGATTTCTCCTTCGAACCTATGATTTATGATGTGCAAAAATATTTGTAACCACTTAGTGCCACCATATATCGTCTCAGCTTGATTATGATTGTCAATTAATTTTACTTTGAAAAAGTGTTGCTCCTGAGATTATTTTCTTTTATTTTTTTTTTTTGGTTTGCTTCGTCATCAAAAAAACGTGGTGATGATGTAAAGTATTAGTTTTTTCCATTCCCCATCTGACTTAGATTCTCACCGATTCGAATCAAACACCAAAAGGAACTACACTAGCACCAGTAATTTCGAGTCCCAACAAAAAGATTAAATAAGTATATCATTCCAGAGATGGGGATTTGTTTTGTGTTCATTAAGTGCACAAAAAACAATCCCGGATTGATGTCGCAACATGAAAGTCACAAAGTCAGTTTTAGCTGTGACGGCTGGCCAGCCAGCGGCAACATCGATTTAAAAGTTAATTCAAAGCTAATTGATGGTCATTGTATAATGTCGAACGTGTTGTCACGTCAATGGTACCTATACATATTTTTATGATATGCGGGAATCGGGATAGAGTTTCTTTTTGTATTGTCCACTAATTAAAACCATTAAGTGATTACCCTCTTCTCATATGACACATTGCCATCATGAACACCATAATGATGGATAAATCGTTACCGTTCCTCAACATTTTTCCGGTTTAATACTTCTTTCGGAGACAAGAAAAAAAATTAAGGTTCAAAAATTCACGAATTGGTCGGATGGGCTCGCATGAGATGCCCTTGATAGCTAAATCATTATACAATAGGACTGCATTCAATTAAAGACTGCAGTCAGTTAAGTCAGAGTTAATTGACTTAAATATTTGAACATAAGTCAAGACTTTGATTTTTGACAGCGACTTTGAAACTAGAGTTAGCAGTCATGTACAATATTCTGACTTATAAGTCAAAAAGGGCAGTCAATTGACTTACAGTTAATTGACTTCATTACTTTTCTTTAAGTCACTAGAAAGTCAGTAAGTCACTTAAAAGTCAGTAAGTCACTTAAAAGTCAGTGAGTCACTTAAAAGTCAGTAAGTCATTTGACTGCAGTCTTTTAACTTAAGCTATTAAAATTTTCTACCGATTATTATGTTTTGGCACCAATAGTGTAAAAAATTGCTGCAAAAGAAAATCGATGGAATTCATCCATTTGTAGTCGTGGAATTCAAAAACATTAAGTAAGTACAAAAAAAAATACACTGAACGAAAAAATGTACATATTTTGAATACCCTTTGAGGTAGCCCATTTTTATTTCCGGTTTCGGAGCAGTCATAAAGTGCGCTATACGCCGTTTCAGGATTATCCATTCTTTACCGGACACCCTGTATAAGCAACATAGATCAACAAGATTTAGTTAGCTTTTGGTACTCATTAAAAACAACCTCAAACAAAATAGAAGAACTTATGCTCGAAAATTTATCTGAATTTATGTAGGTATGTTGACTCTAGCCGTTTTACCGCACAGCAGCGCCCCAGCTGTCAAAATACCGTTAAAATTTAATTTTTTTACGATCATTAACAGGAAATCGCAAAGAAATTTTTGAACCACCGCTTGAATTAATTAAATTTATAAGTTAATACAAATTTTTTCAAGGCAAATACATTTTAAAATAAAATCAAGAAAACAATAATATTTATAGTACCTATGTAATATGAATAGTTCAATAATTCAACAAGTCCAATAAAATAGTGCTAAGTCTTCTACTTGGCTGATTTATTTCAGTAGTATATAGAATTTGTATTATTAAAAAAAAAAAAAAAAAAAAATCTTCATGAATAGTTTTAAGTTTTTGAATTCCGAAACAGTTTGTGATTTATTTTCATTATTTGTTTAAAAAATTAATTATTATATGTATTTGTTAAAAATATAGTTTTTGAAAACTAAAGTTTTTTTTGTTAAGATAAGGTTTTCAAGTCTGAACGAATTTATGAATTTTTTTTTGTTAAAAATACCTTAATTTTTGTCAAATAAATTGATGTGAAAAATACAGTTTTTGAAAACTTGAATTTTTCTTTCGTTTTGAAATCTACTCCGGAAATTTTTAATTTACTCCACTTTTTTTATAAACCTGCTTCGAAATTTTGTTATTGAGGTTCAAACCCTGTACATGACTGCTGACAGTTCAAGTCATTTTGAAAGTCAAAAGACTTATAAAATAAGTCATTTAAGTCGATTGACTTCAGTTATCAATTTACTTAAGTTTACATCTCATGCAGTAGGGTGTCTTTTAATTTGTGCTGCAATAATTCCTGGGATCATATTAAAAAAAAAACTCATTGGGGGAAATTCTATTTCCCCTCCTTAGGCGGGGGAGAGGGGCTAAATTCTGAAAAAATTGATTCAAATAAAAAAAAAAACACTTAAAAATTAATGAAAGCACATACAGTGGTGCGTTATAGCTATTTTAAAAGTTTATATTCTATTCCTTTACTTGTACTCAAAATCATAGTTTTATAGGTTAATAGTTTTTGAGAAATTAAAGTAGCTTCCAATTGTTTTTTAAATTCTCAAAAACTAAGAAAGATTTTTGCATCTGATTTTATTATTTCACTAAGAACTAATAAGAGCATTGAATATAAGAGGAAACAGTGGCACTTAATACCGCAAAATTAAAAAAAAAGTCATCTTGAAAAAAAATTGTTTTTTTTTCAAAAATTTTAAATTTGAATTTTAATTTCTTAAAAACTTTTCAGTTTAAAAAAAAATCAAAAAAGCAATAGAACCTTATTAGATGTACAAGTACATATATGTGCTTTCCTTGATTTTTAATTTTTGGTTAATTTTTCAGAAAGTTTTGAAAAATATCCACGAAAGAAAGTGGGTGGAAAGTAAAAAATACATGGACTTTGGCAAGAATTTTTAGTTTTAATGAATCAAAAATTTAATTTTATTGTGTAAGTATTGTCAAATATTCTAAGGACAAAGACATTAAATTGAGTATTGGCAGGTTTAAGTCAGTGAATAATATTGATTCCATGTGTTAAATCTACCCGAATGAAACTTCAAGTTTGTGTGTGAACTCGAAGACGCAGTTAAAAACTTTTGTTGTCAAATTTTTCACGAAGCCACAACTTGCCCTTAATGTTCTTACCTTTATGTCCAAAACAAGTAAAATATAGCTAAACCTAACACATGGTTTCCCAAAAAAAAAACCTGGAAAAACTCTTCCTTCCGATTTCAAACTAGAACATTGGAGCAGTATAACACCCCACTTGATAAATGCACATACATATGCAAATGGGAAATGAATTGAATTTTCTATCGAAATTAATGTTATTCAGAGTTCAATAGACAGGTTCGTTTGTTTTGTTATACGTTCAATCGGTCGGTGGGTCGCCCGTTGTTTTTCTATAGATTAATACGCCCTTTGTCCCTCCCTATTTATATAGAGATCTTTGTTTTTTTTTTTATTTTTTATTTGTGTGTCTAAAACAGTCAATACGGTTCAATGGACATCTCGAATTAATTGTTCTGTTTTTAGAATTAGTTTTGGATTCGCATTTGAATTGAAATTGAATTTGATGATGAAGAAGCATTGAAACGTGTAGGAGGTAAAAGCTGTGTGGCATGTGGCACTCCCCATTTTTCACCTGTTTATATTGTTTCCGATATGCAGATTTTAATGTCCGGTTTGAGTATACGAAATTGGTTTTCAATTGAATTACGTAACTGAAAATCTGTTTAGATAACCTAAATCGATTGTTTTTCTGTTCGTTGATGATGGGGGAAAGACAGTTCAAATGGAGCGTGGTGATATACTTGTATGGGATTTCAACTTACATATATCTATAGGGTGCAGTTGCTTTTGTTTGTTTGTATAACGGTTCGATGGAAAGGGGTCAATATTTTATAACTATTATTTTTCTATTTGGAACTTGAGAGTTTTCTTATAATTGTTATTTAAGAACTCAATTCAATTATTCCGCTTACAATTTAAATATAATTCTGGCTTCAATTTAAACTATAGGGTAAGAGTTTAATGTTTGGAAATCTGATCATTTTCTGAGACTAAAACTCAGAGGTGAATGTAAAGATTTCACAAAAAAATGAATCGTTCTTTTGGTTTGCAAAAAAATGGGTTTCCTGCTATGCTGACTTCAAGTTAGCGGGGCACCCATTTTCTCGCAAACAATTCTGAACAATTTTTCTAAACTTCTGTTAATCCATGATAATTCTATACCTGCTATAAAACTCTGTTACACCGTAAACTATTCTTTATTATTAAAAAAAAATGTGTTTCTTTATAATTTAAAGAATTTTGGACACGATTTTGCACTTCATAACCCAGACAAATTTTTTTTAAACCTAGGTAAGTACCTACTCAGCTTTTATTAAAGTCGAAATTGTGTTTTTATTTTTTCAAAATTAAATAATTAAGAAATGAATTTGGATATTTTAAAAGCATTTTTTCAAAGAACATGTTTTTTAAACAAAACAATTTTTCTCTTTTAATTAATTACAAAACTTTGGAGTTAACATTTGCCACTCGCAGGCAAGTTGAATAAAAAGTGAAAAAATAATTAAAAGACAAACATTTCTAGACCAATGGGACCACGACGGTAATTTGCAGTTTTTTTGTATTGTTTTTGCATTTCAATCATGTGTCCTGCTGCCAACTTCATTGCGAGGTTAGCATGACATGTTTTTTTTTTTCAACAATCAGTAAAGTTGTCTCATTTAAATAAGGCTCAAAATCTGTTGTTCTTTTCGCAATTAAGGAAAAACCTTGGCCCAACTTTTGATGTTCTTATTTAAAAACAAATTAATTCATATTTCATCGCCGATTTCACTGTGTTTTTTTGTTTTTTGTGATTATTGGTATATAATAGTTGATTCCCAGATTTAAAATGGTTAAAGAACTTCATGTCTAAAGACTAATTTTTTTTTTAATAATCATAAAATAAGTGACATTTCGATATATGTAGAAAAAGTTGATTTTTTTGAAAAATATAGCTCATGGCATTATTATTTCCTAAAAAATTTTTGTGTTAAATGTAAAAAGCATATATTAGATTTTTAAGTTTTCTTTCGTTTATAAGTTCTTTTAAGAACGAAAATGAAATTATGAAAAGAGATATTACCTTTAATTTCAAAGCAGCAAAAATGAACAGAAGTGAAGCCAAACAAAAACAGTTCAATTTCTTAAAAAGTACTGAAATAGTACTAAAAAAGTATTGAAATTCAGTATTCAATCTCGAATGCATTCGAGATTTTTCGGCATTTTGGATGCTGTCATTCGGTATTTTAGGAATTCGGGATTATAGGATTCTAATTTTCTACCCTTCTGGATTTTGGGACTCGGGATTATGTCCCCCTCTGTTGAAAACATACCATACCATGCTAACCTCGTAGTAAAGTTAGCAGGACATGCGATCGCATCCACTATTTTTTGATTTGACTACAACAAAATATGGAAAAGAAATGCAAATTCCGTGGACTTGATCCAATTAGTCTACGGGAGAATTTATGCTAACTTCACCAACATCATACTTTGTGTGTTAGGGTAGCTACTAATTTTACTTATCTCGCTCGAAATTGCATACATAAAGTACATAATTAAAAATAAAATTTCCAAACAAGGAAACTAGAAACACGACATGTCATTTTGATTAAAAGTTTAAATCATTTTACTTAGTGACATTTTTTGATTCCAAGCAGGGTTACCATCATGTGATAAAAAAAAAACAAAACCACGTTCGTGCGTTCGTGCGTTTGTACATTCGTACGTTCGGAAGCTTTTTTTCGCCGACGATATCTCGAGAACGCATAGAGATATAAACTTCAAATAAATTCTATTTTACAGATAATAAGCCCATTACATGCAGAAAGGATTTTCAGAAAAAATCAATAAGCGGTTTTTTTTATTTATTTATTTATTTATTTATAACAGTAATTTTAAAAAAAGTTGTAAAATGGCTTGTTTCTCGAATATTCCTAAAACAAATAATGCTATCGACTTCGGCCTGGCTTCATTCTATGCATAATGACGTAGTGAAAAATTGGTAATACTTAAAAAAAAATCAACCCACATTTTTTTTAATTAAAAAAACCATTAAAAATAGTTAAAAAATAGAATATCTGGAGAACAACAAAGATATTAACTTTGGGTTAATTTTATTTAAAATTCGAAGTCATAGTTGATAATCGGTAGAGTTTGTAAAAAAATTCAATTAACGTTTTTTTTTTCTAGGCCAAAAAAAAACTGCTAAAAATTGTTAAAAAATATTTTTCAGCTCGAATATATCGAGAAAAACCCATAATATAAACTCCAGGATAATTTTAGTCTACTTACAAGGTTTTTTTTCTAGGTCAAAGAAACTGCAAAAGAATCTGCTAATAATTGTTTAAAATTTCATGTCGCATATATTTAGAGCAAACAGCCTTTCCTTGATTGCACAACTGATAAGTTTTTCGAAGATTTTTAATTAGTAATTTTCTCATAAAAAATAACATCGGGTGTCGAGTTTCAAAGGCAACCAATCGGAAGTTATCAGTGTGGTTCACACCCAGCCTCTGTTTTTATTTGAGAATTAATACCGCGAGTAAACCTCGCGCTATGTTAAGCTGGCTATTCAATACACGATGTTCGTGCTCGTGTTTGTGCATTTACCACGAACATCGAAGGTTAGTACGACGAGTAAGTCGATTTTGATCATGGCGAAAAAATCTGTCCTTTTTTCTTTGAGCAAATTCCCTGAATATTGGTAATTTGGATGCCACGCATATAGCGCATCATCACACGCATGATCATCGTTCATCGTCAGAGGATTAAGTGTACTTGTGAGAAATCATGGCATTATTTGGATGGTCGATGTTTAGGGTGCGTTCTTAATTTACTAGCGTGATTGAATCATAACTACATGCAAGAACATCGTGTTATTCTTAGCTATGTTTTCAAGAAAATTTTTGGGCACTGTGACATAAGTCTTTTGTGATATAAAATACTTTTTCCTTAAAATATTGTATTCAAAAAAATACAAATTGTATGACTCCTTATCTAAATGTTGGCAATATTACTTTACAGCTAGATTTCAAAAAGCAACCTTACTGCTTCCAATTACATCATAGTTTATTTGCAGAACCTATTCAAAGCCTTGAAGAAATGGTTAGTGTATTGACCAAACCTCTAATTGCACATCACAATTATACTAAGCTTCTTAATTCCTATAAGACACAACACAGCTAATAAATTATAAAACATTTTCCCTCGTTAAATCCCATAAAAATCACCACCGCATATCCTAACAAATTACACGCACTTAAGGACTACAAACAATAGCTAAACCAGCAGCCAATATATAATTCTAATAAAATTATGACAAATTTATGCAAATGTATCTTCTAATCATCCCTCTAAGTATTTCTAATTTTACAGCAAATAACTCATTTCTCTCGTTGTTTTTTTTTTTTTTTTGTATTCCCCAGGAAGAAATAAATTACTCTTGCGTACACCCAACATGCTGCATGGGTGTGCTGTGTGCATTATAATTCGAACGGATACTCAAGTCGGATGGACACCAAGTCAATTGTTATATAAAATACAAAAACTAAAAGTAATAAATAAAAATGTAAACAATTCTGCGCTGGATTATTTTTGTATATACATAAAAGCCATCATAAGGATAAAAAGGACATTTTTGCCGCACCACTCACGCAGAATTATATATTTGCGCAGCTAGAACACGAACAGGGAAAGCACTAAACCTCCCCCCGGTTTCAACGGACAGACGGTTCGGAGAGAATAGCTACAAATCAAAATCCTAACAAACAGGATAATAACTCCAGCATGCATGGCAGGACGAGAAAGAACTATTAATCATTTCGTTAAGGAAGAGGACTCGTGATTTAAAAAAAAAAAATCCACTCGAGAGCTAAAGTATCGTCTGCCAGGATCAACACACCTGCATCAATATCATCACTTTTGAAACATTATCATCCCGTCGTCCTTTAAGGACGAATATTTGCCACCATTTTAAAAATTGAATAGAAAATGAATAAAATTAAAAAGCCGCAACATCACAGGGGGTTAATCCTTCTCAAGTGTTCTCTCAATTGCTTTTGGCCTGCGCCCGTTCATTCCTACCTCATCATACCGACTTACCATCACTACCACCCCGCGAACATTCATAGACATTTTATTATTGTCAAAGCCGGGGTGCTTTTGACAAATTGGTAACACTCTCACCCGACACTCTATCTGTGCAATAGAGATGGTGCCGCACATCCTGTTGTGTATCAATATGGCATGCGGGCGCGGGGGAATACGGTAAATATGCAGATTGGTGATGGTGATGGTTTTATTGCCGCGAGTGGTTGTTAATGATGGCGATGATGATGTTTGACACGAGAAAGGACCGAAGACAACAGATGATGATGTTAACCACACCGCTACACGACATCATACCATCGCTCGTGGAGACCGGAGACAACGGCAATTGCTGAAGCTGACGTTCTTCTTCACCATCATCGCGTCGCGTCTCGCGTCGTCGTCGTTGTCGTCATCATCATGGTATGGTCGCATCGCATTGCCACATCACATCAAGAGGTGTTTGACAAATTTGTGTGCAGTTGCACGAAGCGGATAAATCCATAAATCACGGCAATTTAATTCGCATTTGATGAAAATTTAATTAATCCCCTGTGCATCCGCATGAATGCAAATATGAATTCTACTGAATTTATAAAATACAAGGTGATGGCAGCTCTCTATTTCAATATGATTTAAGAGAAAGAGTGAGAAGTCGAGGTGTACATAGATATAGAGGGTGATGATGATGTTTTTTTTTTTTTTTTTTAAATATATATGCAATTTACAAAATAATTAGGGAAGACCTATAGAATTGGGTATTAGTTTTGTAAAATGTTTGTTAGAGCATGAAAAATTGTATCATTAGTATGATGAAAGTTTATGATGAATTTATTTCATCCTCACTATGCTCGCAGTATTAAATCACCAATTAAGAACTATATTTTACTTCAGTGATTTTTTTTTTATTAAAAGATTTAATTTTTATATTCAACATGAAATATATTTTAAAACTTTTCATACCTACTTACTGAAATAGTTGAATTAATTTTAAAGTATCTTAATGGCTCATATTCTTTGAAACTCTTTCCTGGAAAAATTCATAATTTTTGTATTAATAATTATGTATTTGATACTTCACATTATTTTTCCATATTTTACTTAATTCTTATGTATAATATTAACATATGTACATGGAAATACCTAAATTATTCGATAAAAATATTATTCAAGAAATATATACAGGGTGTTCCTTAGTTCATAGACTATATTTTGGAGATAATTTCTAGGGTAATACTGAGAAAAATTTCTGAAAAATTGCCTTAGAATAAAAAAAAGGATTAAAAACTAGCTGACCTATCGAACTTCGTTCTACCTATAATTGATTAAATTATTAATATTCCTTTCGAAACTCAAGCAGCGTTCTAACAAAAAAAAAACCAGAAAAATTATTGTTATCACGGCGTTCCAAATTTTGCCGCCTAATTTTTCAGTTTTTATCTCCGTAGTGTGTTTATCTGGTTCAATAAAAATCCAACAAAAAAATTCCCATCCAATTTGGATTATGTTTAGCCGATTTATCCGCTTACGAACAAAAAAATAATTCATAAAGTTTGAAATTTCAAGACGTTTTCACGATTTTCTGACTTTGTCGATCGAATTTTCTAATTTTCGTTCGAATTTTTTAATTTTGGCTCCATTTTATGTTAATCTGGTTCAAAACCGAATGATGTTCAGCCGAGTTATGTGCGTATGAACTCAATTTTATTTTAGAAATTATGAAACTTCAAGGTGATTTCCTGATTTTCCTATATCTTTTCGAATGAATTTTCTAATTTTTGGTCGAATTTCCCAATATTTTGGTTTCATTGTGTCTTAATTTAGTTCAATATTAATCCAACAAAAAAATCCCCAACCAAATCGCATGATCTTTAGCCGAGTTATGCGCGAAGGAACACAAAAAGGAATCAGAATTTCCCCATACAATTTTTTCTTAAAATGATTCCACGAATCAGCCCGCAAAGTATAGTGCACGAATTTGGGGGCGCCTTGTTGAGAGAAGTATCATGCAAGAAAAATGTCATGCAGCAAAAGCATCATGGTACATGAGTGTCGTGCTAGAAAAGTATTGTGCTGGATAAGTATCATGCGAGAAAAGTGTCATTCTTAAAAAATATCATGCTAGAAAAGTATCATACTAGTAAAGTATCATGCTAGGAATGTACATATAATGCAAGAAATGTATCATGCTAGAAAAGTATAATGCAAGAAAAGTATCAAGCAAGAAATTTATCATACTACAATAGTGTCATACTAGACAAGTAACATGCTAGAAAATTATTATGCTACAAAAGTGCCATACTAGAAAAAAGTTTCATGCAAGAACAATATCACGCGAAAAAATTATAATTCTAGAAAAATATCATGCGAGAAAAGTACCAAGCCACTTTTCTAGCATGCAGTCTCCGGCAGTCCCTGGATTCCCTAACGAACATTATTTCAAATAATAATGCTGAAGGTGTCTTAAAAACAAAAAAATTCGGTAGCACAACGGTTCATGAAGAACCAGTAGTACATAATGTCAAAAATTCACCATCAAAACACACCGACATTTTTTAGCTGATTTTTGAAAACACCTTATTTTTGCAAATTGTGGTACCTGTTCCTATTTAATTTGTATTTATTGCCATATCAATTTGTATTGAATTAAACAAATCAAAAGGTGTTAACGTGCCATAAATCAGGCATAAATTTCCATTGCCAATTAAATTAGAACATTTTCGAGTAAAGCTACCTTCACAATTCATTTCAATCTACTTTAACTTAGTTCTACAAAAAATTTCATTTCCACCTATACATATATTTTGTTCTCATTCATTTCAAAATACAAATACGAATAATACCTACCAATCGCACTACTTGCCACCTCTCTCTATCTTTCTATATGCAGTCAATTGTAAATTTTGTTTCAATTTAAAGTTCGATTATCAGCTCTTTTGTATTTTCGAGAACTTCGATTTAAATAAAAATCTTGCATAACTATATAAAAAAAAAACAAACGCTAACGTATTTGAAGAGAGAAGGTGTTAAAATATTCCAAAGCAACAAAACCCAACTCGATAAAACACGCAAAATAATGTCTCAAAAGCAAACCGACATCATTGAAGTTGGAATTGAGCTTTGTCACATATTATTGTGAAAATAATACGAAAATAAAAAGTTTACTTTGGCAAACATTGATTCAATCGATTTGACATTATACATTTGCACCATTCACAATGACGAACGAATATTTTGTTCCAAATAATATTGTAGACAGAATATTATGTACACAAGCAATTAGCTCAATCAATTTTCTAAATGGTAAACCATGCGGATGAGAGTCATTTCTATAATAGCATCCCCAAACAGGCACTATCTCTCGCTCTCTCGCATCGTTAACACTTTTCCATAATAATAATTGAATTTGATTTTGGGCTGTAACTGAATATATTGTGGCTGGCATTGCTGGAAGCATAAACATAAATATGTGTTCTTAGGTACAAACAAAAAGACTATGTCGTGGAGACAGTAGAAGTGTAAACACAAGTGACGCCTGGACACCCCAAACAAACCTCTCTCAAAACCTAAAGACTCAAAAATATGTGTGCAGTGCAGTGTGTGCACAAGGCAACGACAGACGGAAGTCAAATAATATACAACAACTTGTCAAACATGAGAAAATAAAAAAAAAAAAAAGTAATAGTCTGCCAGGTCCGCACTTGTGGTGCAATCTCTCACGAAAGTAAATTGGGGCCCGCTTCTTTTTTCGTCAAATAGTTTCCTTAAGGATTATTTTATACAGAATTAAGGAAGAGCAAAATAAAGTTCATCGAAATTAATAAAAAGACAAATAATGCAAGTTTTTTCGTAGGGAAATAATTAAAGAATACTTAAACGCGATGGAAACAGGAGCACTGTTAAAAGTTATCAAATGCAATCACAACAATTTTGTATTTTATTTGAAATAATATTTCACAAAATATCAAAAAAAAAAAAAAAACAACAAGCGCCCTTGTCAACAAACAATTCAAAGTTCAGCCCTGTCTAGCCCCGAGAAAAAGCCCTGTCAATGATGTAACGAATAAAGCAAATATTAGACGGATCTGTTAAGTTCTAAAACCCATCACTAGACAATTTGCTTAGTGCAATGGTTGATGTAGAATGTGCATGTGTACACGATGATATGCAACTTCAGCAGCAGCCCTTTTCTGTGTATGCTATGAATGTGCTCCCTTTGTGATGGACCCATAACAATCGAAAGATGATAATGATGCGCATCATTGCAAGAAAAGTGGACAGAAAGTGCAGTGGCATTTTGGTAAGTCTTTAGTAAGCCTTAGCTAATTGATTATGTAAAGTTTTGTTTTGATTTTGTCTTTGTACCAGAATGATGATTGGTCCCATAACTAACGTGAGACGTGTAGGACACAAATAAAAAACTATGCTTGAAAATATAAGTTCTTTGGACAATTTGGTGCCATGTGATAATTTTAACAGACCATTCAGAAAAGAAATAACTTGTGTGATTTTTTGTTTTGTTCCTCTGAACTTTTGAGTTGGTAGCATGAAACAATCGTGGCAATGTGAAATTTTGGAATAATTTTTTTTTTTTTTTGTATATTTGTTTTAAATTAAAATAAATATTTGAGTTAAAGGAGAATTATTCTAGGAATTAAGGGTCGTCCTTCTTTTATTTGTGGTTCGTTTAAAATGTGAGTGGGTATGCTTTTTCCATAATGGAATAAAAATGTTTTAAAAAAAACATTAATCAGACATTGAAAACCTTAAATTTTATCAAGTTTTGTGACTTAGGTATACCTACTATACCGACGCACGATGAAAATTAAATTATATAAACAGGGTAAGTAGAGCTCCGGAAACTAAGTCCCTCATATGTGGTATGGACAAAATTATGCCATCTAAAGGGTCAGTAGTTGGAAAAAAGTAAAATATTTTCAGTCATAATGGTCATAAACTTTTTGCATTGAAATTACGAATTTTTAGCACCTCATTTTTGGGACATTCGCAAATTTTTCATATAACCTAAAGTTCAGTTAATACTTGAAAAACAAGTTAGTTTCAGTAATTTTAATTTTTTTTTTAAATACAAATTCATTAACAAAAATCTCTGGCTGACCAATTACTAAAATAGTTGACTTTTATAGGCGTTTTATAACCTTGGCATACTTTTTTTGCGAATATCCCATATAGTAGCCCGTGGCGTAAAGGTTAGTACGTTGGACTGTCACGCCAGAGGTCTGGGTTCAATACCAGCCTCTACCACCTAAACACTAAAAATGTTTCTCAGGGCCACTGTCTAGTGCGAGGAAGTGACAAATCCTCCAAGAGTATCTCCTGTCGTAGAAAAGTGCCGCTCTACTTAGCCGTTTGAACTCGGCAATAAACAGTAGGTCCCCTTCATTCCTGCAAACATACACACAGGAATGGTTGAGAGTTGTAAGTCACTAGACCCTAGTCCTTCATGAGCTGTTGTGCCACTAATTTTATTTTTTATTTATTTATCCCATCCACAGGGTGATTCACTTAAGGTGTGCGAAAAACCAAAGCATTTAGGTTTAGTTGAGACAAGAAAAAAATCATATGGGAGGAGAGTTTATTTCCACCCGTTTAAGCGGGAGTGCCAATTAAAAAAAAATTAACTAAAAATAGAAAAAAATCATTAAAAAACAACGGCGACACTTACAATGTCATAATGTACTTTTTTTAAAGCCATAATTCCCTTCTTTTATTATTTGATTCATTAAAATTATTTGAGAGAAGAGTTTTTGAAAAATTGATTTTCAAACTCAAAATTTTAAAAAAAATAATAAAAAGAATTATGTTCAAAATAGTATTTTTTTTCAAAATTCTACCAAGCAGTATTTTTGGTTTTAATATTCGATGCTCCTATTAATTATTTTCTAGTCAAACACTGAAGAGTAAATGCTGAAGAGTAGATTAAGAATAATGGGAAAGACAATTTTCTAAAAAAAATTTACTTAAAAAAAAAAAAAAATTATTAAAGAAATAGAGGTAACAGTAACAACGGCGGCGTGCTATACCTTTTTGTAAATCCAGAAATCTCTTCTTTTATTACCTTTGAAATAAATTAATTACAATATTCAAATTTTCTTGAATTTTCAATTTTTTTTTTTGTTTTTTTAAATAATTTTAAATGTGGTTATTTGTATTTTTAAGGGAATAGGCTTTTAAAATAAAAAAAAAGAAAAATTATACATAATCACGTGTTTTTAGGAAAAAAAAATACCAATGTCAAAAAACCAAACAAAAAAATGCCAACAAATGGGTTTTATAATAAATTGCGAAAAGTAATCCGAATAACCCTCGTGTAAATATAAAAATTCAAGAATCAACTGGAGTTTGGCAAAGTTAGAGCCACTTAAATAAACGAGACCTTAAATCAGAAAAAAAATCGTTATAGGTCGAAAACAAAGCGAGAACGAGAACGAGAACGAGAAAATTACCTCAAAAGTTCTTCGACTTGAAATGACCTCAGGAACTCATTGTTTTCATTTGTGCCGGTGATTTCAGGGCACCCTGTATAAACCAATATTTTTGTAGGTGATAAAAGTTGTTAAAAATGAGAATGATTAATAAACGTTATGAATACACTAAGTTTTATTATTTCTTTTGTAAATCATGAAGCTGGAGAACATATGTAGCTCAGCCTTTTTTAAAAATCGGTTATTTTAAAAATTATAACTATTTTTTTACTTATTGCATCCCTCGAATCGAATTCACAAACTTAAGCTGAACTCATAGCTTGAGTGTGGAAATTTTAGAGCTTTTCTGGGTATATCGTCAAATTACATTACATATGCAGTCTTATTGTTCTTTAATGTTTTTATTGTTGTTAAAAACTATTCTACACCCCAGCAGCTAATGAATTATCGATTTCCCGTATACGAAATTCAAAATTCAGTCCAATCAAAAAACCGAAAAAGTCTTCCAGCTCCCCCAAATGAAAACATAGACAAATGGGAAATATTAGGTTCGTTTGTCCTTTGAGTGATCATGCCTTGCC
The DNA here is from genome assembly GCA_947049315.1 of Epistrophella euchroma. Taxonomy (NCBI): domain Eukaryota; kingdom Metazoa; phylum Arthropoda; class Insecta; order Diptera; family Syrphidae; genus Epistrophella; species Epistrophella euchroma. The sequence goes on along the minus strand of OX346248.1, from coordinate 27,823,999 downwards.
AAGAAAAAAAAAATCTTTATTTACCATTAGTATTTTTTTTTTGAAGGAATTATCAAAAATCATTCATATTAAATTTTTTAAATATTAATAAATTATTTTATTATTTTTTTTTTTATTGGAAGGACATGACCACTTGGTGGACAAATCGAAGCAAAATACCCCATCTTCCTTATATTTCGGGGAGTTGGATGACTTTTTGATAGTTGCTTAAAAAATCATGTTCGAATAACAGCACATGTGGTTGTCAAATTTGCCTTGTTTAAAACCAAAGTTACCGATCTTGATCGACCAGTGATCGTTCTGGCATTTTTTCTTGTCTCAGCCTGCTTAAATGGACGATTTTGGCAGGGATTATGAAACAATGCATAAGTATATCAGTACTTATATCTCGTCTCTATAGATGTTGTTGTACGTGAATTAAAATTGATTTAAATGTGCTGGGTGGTCTAGGACCTAGCCTAGGTGTATATGAATTATTTGAATTCCTTCCAATATATCCCGTATTATGAATATTTGGTCAATGATGGACTTTCAGTCTAAGACCTGGTTCATATATATGTGTAAGCGATATTTGCGTTAGTTGTAATAATTTTCCTTCACATCTTAAGACCTATTTTCGTTCTAATATGAAATGAAGGGATATTATTCAAATAAAACTCTATTTCAATATTTGCTCGAAATGCCTTCTAATCGGTAGCATAATTTGGTTTTCTGAAGAAAAGAAACACTAAACATGAATTCCTAAGAAAATACTTTATTTCTTTATTTTATTAACAACAAAGCAAAAGGACTCGTGTCCCGTGCATTAAGTATACCTACCTTGACATCCTACATCTTCACATACATACGTAGTAGAAATACGAGTATATTTGCTTTGTATCAAATGATTGCATAACGTTCCAAGGAATTCTGTATTTAATTCCAAAAAAAAAAAAAAATAACAAACAATCGAAAGTGTGAATGAACAATACAAATAAAAGGTAACTGGAGACGTTATGTGCTTCTTCCTTTCTTACAATATTTATTTATCATGTTTCAAAATCAAAATTGTATCTTTTCTGTTTTTTTTTTTATTTTTGTTTAAAATTTTGGTTTGTTGAATTGTTTTCATTTTATTCAATTTTTTTTTTGTTTCTGTCTTAAATACAATTGGCACCACTCAAAGGACAATTGATAAAATGGTGTGCGGATTTTAAATGTCATCCCTTGTGTTGTGTATGTGAATTCAATTGCCCGCCGTTTTATAGCCGATTTACCATTGTATTCCTGTCAGTCAGATAGGCAAAAAAACAATAGATGTTATGAACATAGACCCTATAAACTGGGTGTTGAAAATCTGAAGTTGTATAAAATAGTTTTTTTTTTTTTTGTAACAAAAGATGAAAAATAAAACTTTTTTTTTGTTTTTTTTTTTTAAAGGATATGCATGCAATGACAAAGGAAGAAGAGGATGTTATAGATCATATATCCCGCGAAGATCACCTTGATAGAAAAATTATTATTATTCACATTTTGTTTTTGTTCAAAACAAGAAGGGTCGCTGAATTTGAAATTGAGTATCTCTTTGGAGGGACAAAAGGATGTGTGTTGAAGATAAAGGATATAAAGGACTCGTTTTCACGATTTTAAAAGATAGTTAAATAAATAGAGCACGAGGGAAAGGAAGGTTTGATTACAGATTAGAAGAAATAAATCTCGACGTGAATCTCCAAATTCGAGTTTGGGCAAGATTCAAGACGTCGTCAGATCCTCAATATTTATGTAAGGTCTGAAAAGTGTAAAATCATTTATTTTATTTGCTCTACGGCAAGTAGTAGTCCGTGGCGTAATGGTTAGTACTGTCATGCCAGAGGTCTGGGTTCGATTCCCAGCCACTGCCACCTCAAAAAAAAAAAAAAAAAAAAAAAAAAAAAAACTTTTTCAGAGCTACTGCCTCTTGCGAAGAAGTGACAAATCCTCTTAGAGTATCTCCTGTGATATTCATAACACACAGCCAAATTGAGATTTAAATTCTTTAAAATATGTTTTCTGATCTTTTCTTCTTTCCTTTCAAACAAAAAAATTAACCAAGACTAACTTTAAAAAGATCACATAGGTCCTCCAAAAATTGTTAAAAAAAAACAAGAAACCAGCAAATCCGACCACCAAAATTTTCCAAAACATTTAACAAAGCCCATAAACTTGTATCACTTTGCATATTGTGCACGTATTAAACCGATATTAAGGTTTTATTGTTCGCACGCCATTATACTTTTGATATGCAAAAAATAGCCAAACAAAAGGCCCAAAAATAATAGCAAATGGACACAATTTTCGGACAATAATTGTTATACATCTGCCTTCTGATGTGTTTTCTTTTCTTGATTTTGTTGTTTTTTTAAGGACCTATACATTTTAACTCATTGTCATTCCTAAAAGAAAAAATTAAAAAAAAAAAAAAAACCAGAAGTCCTGCATTGAGAAGCTGCCTTGAACCCTTTTGTGTGCGTGTGCAAAAAAAAAAAAAAAAAGAAAAGCTTTTTAAGAAATAAGAAAACAAACGTTTACCCTCTTATTCTCTTTTATAGATTTCCAAATGCGAGAAGCCTTATTCTTTTTGTTTGTCAATTTCTTGTTTGTTTACTTTGTGATTTGCCTCCGGACACAATCGACAAAAAATTGGAACTATAATAGACCAAAGGTCAGACAGGGATTTGGACACTTCGCGAAATAAATATAAAAGTTGCGCAATGAATTAGTCGCCCAAGGCGAGAGGATCCTTTTTTTTTTTGTTTGTCGACAACAATAAGGACCCCTTTTTTTTATTCAAAACAAACAATTGGTCTTGTTAGCACATTTACTACACCATCTACATTGGGCAGAAGATGAAATTTCTTGCATATTTTTATGTCCTTTATGATCCTACGCATATAATATTTGTTGAAAATAAAAATTAATAATTCTCCACGATCGTTTTACGATCATCACTGGACAAAGGATAAATGTTGTTGTAAGGGGTTTTTGTTGGCTTTCAAGTTAAACAGACACAGAGATGCATATATTATGTGCTTTTCAAGACTTGACTGGAAACTGACTGAAACATATGTTGCAGTTTTTATCTTTTCTTATGAATTACTTTACCAGAGACCATTTTTTGCTTTTTACGAGCACACTCATATAATAATGGTTATTATGGTTTTTGTATACTTCTTTGGGAGATGGTATCATATACATTTCTTCAAGTTGCTCATTTTGCCTTAGGCTATGTATGTATATTCAGCCCATCAGGATTCAAAAGAAGAGGGATTAAGTGAAAAAACTTACAAGCGTCTTACGCTATGAGAGCTCTGTTTACATGTTACAGAATTTACCCAATATCTCACTTAGATACGAAGGCAAAGGTATTGACACTATACTATGGCAAGTTATGCATTTAAAAAAAAATACCTCCACTACAGCCTAAACGAATGGATCGATTTCCTTCAAACTTGATATTCCTTGGTTTTTGAACATTCTCCCAACACGTTTTTTTTTTACTGAAGACAAAAAAGTGAATTTGGATATATCGGGTGTACCCCTGGGGGTACGCAAAGAGTTTTTTGGGGGTACGCACAGATTTGTCTTTGTCTGTGAGTAGCTTGCAAGCAGGTTAAATTTTTTGATTAGAAAAAAATGAAGAAAAAAAAATTCATATTAATTTTAATTGCTTTATATTATCACAATTAATAGTAAAATCGTATCTTTGAATCCTTGGAAAGCTCTTGGTCTTGGATCTCCTCATATATTGTCATAGGAGAAGTTTCTATCATTGCGAATAAATTTCTAATTGCTATAACAATTTATTAAGAAGTTTGTTTAATACTCTTCTTTAGGTTCGTCTTGCATAAAAAAGGCCTTATTTAAGAAATCGTGGACCCCAATATTCGAAATCTAGGGCGCTCAGCTCTTATCTTTACATTCGATACCTTTTTTCTGGGCTTTCGAAATAAACGCATAAGACTTGGGTAACTGTACACGTTATTATGTACATGTACACGACGGGGTAACGATTCGCAAATTCAGTTTTTACCGCTAACACTCCAATTCTGAAAGAGCCCGTTTTATGCCCTCTAAACGATGAAGGGAATTTGGGACTCGTTCGGGATTGGGGTACTAAATTAGCGCCAAATTCGCCCCTAATTCCTGCATCGTTAGATTTTAGAAACTGTGTATTGGGAGGTGTGGTGGATCCAGCTTGACGTTAAGCTGAGTCCAACAGAAGTATTAGGGTGTTGGGAATTTGAGGGTCTTTCGGGATTGGAGTACTAAATTCGCCCCAAACTAGCCCCTAATTCCTGCATTAGTTAGATTTTTGAATTTCCGTTGTGGTGGACTCAGCTTGGCGGACCTTTAACTGATGCTGGGAATACCCAACGTCGCATTGCTCGAACGCTTGATGTACCTAAAACTACGATTGGGGATGCCATCAGACGATTTGGGGAAAGTGGCTCGTACACGAGGAGGCCAGTTCAAGGGTCGATATTGCACCGCTACTAAAGCTCGTACACGTCCTTTTGAGGTGAGGAATGTTAGTGTGAGTAAGCGCACCATCAGAGGAAGGTTGGAAGAATTGAATATTAGAGCTTTCCGACCACCGCGCTCCCCCGAATGATTCCCACAGCACCGTACAGCAAGACTTCGTTTTGCCGGAGAATATGTTACTGGACTGCAGAGGAATGGAGGGACGGCCTATTCTCAAGCAAAAGCAGATGGACGTCAGCGTGTTTACAGGCGAAAAAACGAAAGGTTTGCTGCATGCACGATAATCGAAACAGTGAGTTACCAAGGAAGGTTTATAATGGTTTAGGGAGGCATCAGTTATGAAGCTCGGACGTACCTTGTTGTGTTCGATGGAGGCAAGGCAATGTAAACGCTCAGATATATGTTCGTGGAAAATGTTTTGCAAGACCATGTGATACCTTTCGCACCATTTATTGGTGACAACTTTCGGTTAATGTATGACAATGCACGCTGCCATACCGCAAATTCTGTAACTAACTACCTAAATGAGGTCGGCTTTCCAGTTTCGCCATGATGGCCATCAAGCAGTTCATCTCAACCCTATCAAGCATATTTGATGGGACAACCTCAAAAGACGTGTCCGAGCGAGAACACATTCCCCTACCACTCTACCAGAGCTTATAAGACACCTGCAGTAGAGGATTGGCACAATATCCCTCAGTCGGATATTCAGGACATCATTGAAGGATTGTCAAAACGGCTCGATGAAGTAATTACAGTCTGCGGTGTAAACACATATTATTAAAAATTTAGTTTTTCAATAACTTTACCACCATTTTTAACAGCAAAAATAACGACTTTTTCAGTATTTTTTTTTTCAAAAACTTGTTTTTTGTGTTAATTCTTTAATAAACGTGGTTTTTTCGCAGAATTTTTATTTTTTTTTGTTTTCTTAATGTTTGCTTTCAACATTACACCCATTCTGCCGTGTTAACTGAAAATGACGTATCTACATTTTTGGCATTTTGAGATAAATGCGTTTTCCTGTTTTTATCTGTGACTTTTTTGTTTTTGGATGAATGTCTTTCATATTTTGGCAAAATAATAAGTAGAGAAGTTATTATTTTTTGACCAAAAATGTATTTGCTTGTATTGAATACAAACGTAGGTTTTGGTAGTTACGTCATTTTGTCTTAAGCTTTTCGTGTAGTTACGGCATTTAAGTTTAATTATTGTCTATAATAATAAAAGAGAAACACAAATTCAATGAAATTGACGGAATAAAGAATGGTCAAGTCTAATAAACTGACATTCTAGAATGAATAGTACAATAATAATAATAAAAAGAGAAACACTTTTATCCCAGTTGCTTTTAAATTTTTTTTTTTTTAACAAAAATAATATATTCATAAGTTCAAATAATAAAATAAATAAAAAATTAAACGTTTCAAAATATTATAATAAAAAGAGAAAAATGATTGGAGGAAATTAAAATGCCGATTTTCATCAGCTTTACGTCATTTTGTTTTAAAATGTGCAGATACGTCAATTTCTCTTAAAAATAGGATGGTTCTTTGCACATACGTCATTTTTCTTAAGCGTTTTAAGCCGAAATGAAGCAAGATATTGTTAATATTATAATAAAATAAAATAATAACTGTATCAGAGATATCAAAAGTGGTCTTAACTCAAAAACTCCAAAAATGCAGATACGTCATTTTCAGTTAACACGGCAGCATTGTGGTCTAAACTTGACGGTTTCTTTAATTTTACAGAAATACGAAGTGGTCGGTTAAATGTGCCTATGAATGTATATTCTTGATTCAAAAACCTTACAAATTTAAAATCAATTATGGTATACAGAAATTTGAGACTTTGTTATCTCTCTGATGGTGTTAACATATACTGTTTGCCTTATTGGCCCTTCAGTATAAGACAGAAGACAAAGTTTTCCTCACTTTATATTGCACATATTAAAAAAATCAATGCAAAAATTAGAAAAATTGAAAATATGCGACATGAAACAAATGGGTTATTACTTTTCAAAGCTTAAAAAGTAACAAATTATTCATCATCAAATCACTTCCCAATATGTAACTCCGCTTCGTGGACTATAAAAAAACAGAAGGCATATGGATTTCAATTTACTATAACACTTAGCTCCCGCAGAGTTTGTTATACCAAAAATGTTTCTCCTCCCCATGAACTAATTCTATGACTTTATTCCCGATGATGGTGTGTATTTTTTCTCAATTACAAAAACTGCATGACTCCACAAAAACAACAACAATATTATACATACAGAAGCATTAAGTAATTTTATTAATCTGCGGTTTATGAATGATTGGCATCGCTTACTTTCTCGCCAAATAAAAGCAAAAAAGGTGCAGAAAAATCTTATAGAATTCTTTTACCAATTTATACAATAAGATTGATAAATTAGCGTTAACACTGCGGTGTGACAGGTGTGAAATGTTGAATTATTCAATTATTCATTTATTCAAAATTATCATTTTGGGTTAACTATGAATTTGAAAAAAAAAATTAAATAAATCAACCACAACTATCTTTTGAAAACAACAATACTCAGGTGTTACCAAGAAGGTTGGGGATCTTAAAAAGACTTTTCTGGACTCCTTAATTCTATCACACGTTAACTCATATTTTGATCTAATAAATAACAAAAAGCTATGAAAGTGTTAAAAACATCTTTGAAAACCCAGGTGTTTTGAGGTTCACAACAATCAAACGAACCAAATTTGTATGCTTATTTATTAAACATTCAATTTTTTGTTTTCATTATTTAAAATTTCGTTCTTAGGCATAAATTGTTGCCAATTAATTAAAAGAATACAAATAGAACACCCTTTTAACCTTCACATCTGCTGGTTCCACAAAGTATATGTGGACGCATGTATAAACTCGGTAGGTACATCAACACACCTGTCACTCAACAAAAAATATTTTGTACACAAATGTGTTCCAATAAAAAACATTTAAGAAAATTTTATTTACCCATCACATACATAGCAATAATGACAACAAAATTCTACAGCTATAGACAAAAACAACGATCGAAAACAAAAGTCTAAAAAAAAAAACAAAAATACAAAAAAAAATATATTATTATGGAGAATGAAAATTGTTTAAACGAATAAGGCCATTGTCAATATTGTTTTGTTAACAAACAAAAAAAAAAACACTTGACATTTTTATGAATACTAAATTAATTAGCTCTTTGTGTAGATACAATCGGCTTTTGTTTTTTTTTTTTTTTTTTTTTTTTTTGTAACCATAAATATATTAAATAAAAAATACAAAATAAAATATGAATTTTTAAAATGCGAATAATTTTCGAATTAAATATTCAAATAATTTATTTGTTTTTTATTCTTTGGGTTTAAAAAAAATTAATAAAAATATTAATATGACCGGGAAGTTCGTAAATCATAGATTGCTAACTTTTAAAGATACACTTGGTTCGAGTTATAATAAATTTCAATGAAAAAAAAAAAATCAAAGTGTGAATTTGATTTTTCTTTAGAATAAAGGTGCAAAGTTATTAATTGTTGGTGGAAGTCTGCAAAGTGGTACAGTTTTATGACTTTACGGCGGCGGCGGCGGCGGCGGCGGCGGCGGCGGCGGAGTGGCACAGAAATACAGGCAAATGTTTAATATACAATATTTTAAACAAAAATATTGAATTCATTTTAATAATCCGATTAATTTTTCAAAAACAGTCAAAACAAGTTGGACTAGATGTCTAGACATTGCTAAAATATAATTATTATTAAATTAATATGTAAATATTATTTACGAAAAAAAAAATTAATCAATTCATTTAGAATACGAATTCAATTCGATATGGGGTTATATTTTGTATGGCTTAAATGCTCGGATTAAAACTATTGAAATATTGAGTCGACTGTTTTGCTTGCAAATCACATCATTTAGGAAATGTTATGCAATCTTTTTTGATACCTCCTTTTAATTTTTAGTTAAACACTAAAAACCAGATTTTAAATTATCTTTCATTCCTAAGAAAAATAGGATTAAAGTAGAATTTAAGAAAAATTTTGTATTTGAGGTACAATTTTTCAAAAGTCTATTCAACTACTTTCTTATGCAGATGATATTGACATCATTGGTAGAACGAAGCAAGCTGTTACCGGCGCGTTTTGCAAGTATTGAATCGGAGGTGGCGAAAATGGGTTTGGCTGTTAATGAGGACAAGACGAAGTATATGCTATCATCGAGAAAGGAATCTCAACGCATCGTCGGCTTGGGCAAAACGTCACGATGGACAACGCAAAATGACATCAGCGCAGAGATCAAACGAAGAATTACTCTTTCCAATCGCTGTTTCTTCGGGCTAAGTATTTGAGTAATAAGGCCCTCTCTTAAAGAACCAAGGAGATCTTATATAAGACCCTAATAATCCCGGTCCTGCTATACGGGGCAGAGGCATGGACCCTGTCAAAAACGGATGAGAATCTGCTTGGGTGCTTTGAAAGGAAGATTCTTCGGGTGATTTTCGGTCCAGTCTGTATCGATGGAGTATGGAGGAGAAGATTTGACAACCAGCTTTGCGGACTTTACAGCGATTTCGACCTGGTCAAGAAACTGAAAATACAGCGGCTGAGATGGCTGGAAAACGTGGAGCGTATGGACACCGACGCACCAGCCCGACAAGCCTTCGAATCTACCCCTGACGGTCTGCGCAGCACAGGAAGACCCCACCTTAGGTGGCGCATACAAGTGGACAACGACCTCAACCAACTTGGAGTGCGTAACTGGAGGCAGCTAGCTAGGGACCGAGCTTGCTGTAGGGGCTTGTTGGTTGAGGCCGTAGTCCATCCTGGGCTATGACCGCCATCTAAAGTAAGTAAGTGCCTAAGTAAGAAAAATTTACTTTTGTTCTTTTCAATTTTCTCAAAAACTAGAAAACATTTTAACACCTGGTTTTAAATATTTGAATGAAAATTGATATAGGAACATTAAATATTAAAAAAAAAATACTTTTAAGGGGCTACATGAAATATGACCCCAATGATGAAAAATTACCCCAAAAATTTATATGAAAAGCAACAACAACAAAAAATTGATTACATTTTGTGAATTGGGGAATTGGGGTCTATTTTTTTTTTTTGCCTCTTTTCATTTTTCATTTTGGGTTTGAATTTTATTATGAAAAATCGGGCCATTTTTCGCTTTCGGTTTGAGCTTGCCTTTCTTTTTTGGGGCTATTTTTCATAAAGTTTGGGGTCATTTTTCCATCTTGAAAATAGAGTCATTTTTCATTATCAAAAAACACACAGATTTGGGGGTATTTTTCATTTGTTTGGGGCCATTGTCCATTGGGGCCAAATTTCATGCAGCTCTACTAAGGCATAGTAAGTTGCTGAAACGAAAATTAAATACACTAGTCAAAAAAAATTAAGGGAACAAAAAGAAAAATCACTTTTTTTTAGTGTTTTTTGAAGAGCTGTATCTCTGTAAAAAGTGGTCGTATTGAGATGAAACAAAACGCATTCTGAAGCTTTATATTTTTTGTATTGAAAAATTTCAGAAAATGTTTTTTTAAGGTACCGTTCTTGCGCAATCATAAGAATTAGCACGAACCAAAAATTTTAATTTTTTTTGAGCCAATTTATTGTTTTATTTCGAAAACTTTTTTGTTCAGCTTTAAGGTCGTCTTTTTTTATCATTCTACAATTTTTTTATCAGAAGAATATCTGGCTTTGAATAAAAAAAAACAGACTTTTGACTTTGACTACCAATATCTTAGCAAGGAAGGACGACACAGAAATTTAAGGGGAGTTTAAAAAACTGGAAATAATTATCTACAACATTTTTTTTTCAAAACTTTATAACGATTATTTTTTTTTTTTTGGCTCCTCACCGTTACATTATGTTACAGAAGTCAAAAAATACAACTTTTTAAAGACCTTTTGTAAATCTTTTACTGGTTTACAAATATTGACTGAGGGACTTAATTTGGTAATACATTTCAAAGAGCCACCAATATTTTTGTAAAATTTCAAATTAATCCATTGAACCGTTTTCATGTACCGAATGATCAAATTCGTATAAAAACCAATTAAAAGAACATATTGGGTGGTTCATAAACATTGTGAAATTGTCATCAAAATGGAAAAGAAAAAAACTATTTTTGTCCAATTTTCCCAAATTTTTACGTTAGTTACAATTCTGGCAAGATTTGAAAAGAAAAAAATTCTTTTTTGGGAAAAAATTTTTAAGACAAATTTTAATAATATTTCATAATTTTAAAATTTTAGTTGTAAGTTTTTTTTGTTTAAAAGATTGTTTTTTTTTTTCCTTTAAAATCTTATCAGTGTTGTAACTAATGTAAAACTGTGGAAAAAAAGTGGAATTTTGTTAATAAAAAATGAATTAAATATAAATATTAATTTAATATGTGTTCTTTATTTCAGTTTTATTTTACACAACTATTTTTAATAATTAATAAATTAATAATATTAGCAACGCTTTCGGAATTAGAATTCCATTTTCGGGCTACTCGAACTGAATTCTAATTCCAAAACGCGTTGCCAATATTATTAATTTATTAATTATTAAAAATAGTTGTGTAAAATAAAACTGAAAAAAAGAACACATATTAAATTAATATTTATATTTATTTAATTATTGATTAAAATCAACACAACTGGAGACGAAAAACCCAACAATATGAAATTTTGTTGTTTCCTTTATTTTTTTAATTAGTGTATTTATGTACAACTTAAACGCTTATGTTCTACTTTTTCCTTAGCGTAAACTGTCACCTAAGCTTTTATGTTAAACTTAAATATTTAAGTTTCGTTTTAGTTTAGAAAATGAAAAACGAAAATAAATACCCAAAAATATGATTTTTCTTAGAAAAAAAAAATTGTTTCAGAATTTACCGGAAGTATACCTATACTCTAATCTACATATATTATGATTTTGAAAGCACCTGGTGGTATTGCGCAATCATCCAAAGCGAATTACGTAAAGGTTAAAATCTCAAAACGATTTATGTTTTGCTTTTGTCGTGTTTCTCTTTACTCTAGTGCCGAATGTTTTGGAAACAAAATACCCAGATGACAGTTACAAACGATCATTAAAGTATCGAATTGCTGTAAGTTGTTTTGAAGTCCCTGGATACTATATAGCCAGCATCAGCCGACTTATTGATATTTTATCTATGTACAAAAAGATTCGTCTCAGAGTTTTTAAGTGACAAATTGTTTTGCAACTTTCTGGATGCGGTCTTGCTTGAAACTGGTAAAAGAAGCCATTCAGGAAAAATTGTAGAAAAACAAAAAATTATAGAAGTTACTTAATCTATTCAAACTCACGAAGCATGAAGAGAAGGCATACACAGAGGCATAGAAGGAAGTTGCACATCATAATATCATCTATACGGTTTTGCCTGAACTTGGGCCTCTATGCGGACATCTGGACACATGCAGCGATGCAAATTGCTACTGAAATTTAAATTGAAATTCTTTGAATGGAATGGATGATGTGTTTTTATGTGTTACGAGTTAGAAATGGTTTCTACTATAAGTTACCATTACCAGCAACAGCAACAACACCGAACATCAATGTGGCTCTATGATGACCGCTGGGATATATACAAATACACCCACGTGGTTTTTATCTCCTTGTCAGGACGGAGGTTGAAATTTTATTTTAGCCAAAGCAACATTTCAAAATTGTTGAATTATGGTTTATGGTTTTTCTGTATCAGCACTTTCCCAGTTTGAAGATATGTTGGCAAACTTTCCTATTAAATCAGCAGAGCTGCATGAAACACTGTGATGTTGTAAAGAACAAATTTTTATTAATCACTGCGATTGCTGAATCCGACCACGGAGTGACTTCGCACAAAACATGATTTTTAGCCAATTTAGATACGAGTTACTTTTGACATTGGGTGAGTAAATTTGTGGATTAATTGGAAAGATATTTCTAACTGATGCAGCATTCGAAATACGACACTATAGAAGTGACGATTTCCATTTTGTAGAACTTCAAGAACGATAGCCTTTTGAAAATTAAAAAATAATTCTCTACTGAAAAACTAAAATTTTTCATGAGTTAACTCGTGTTTAATTTATTTGCAAGAATTAACTTATTCTGATTTAACTCAGAACTGAAAAACTCACCTTTCGGCCCAGTTTTTCAGTAGTAAGTTAAACCAGGGTTAGTTTACTCTGGATAATGGATATATACATTTACTTAGTTAAGTGAAGAAGCAGTTTTTCATTAGAAAATTCATGTGAATCCTAACTCTGAGAATATATCATCAAAGGTAAATCCAGAGTTAACTTTCCAAATTTGGTGCACTTTCACCAAATGCATAAACAATAATTCATTTTCATTTTAAATCCAAAATTTGTTAATGGATTTTGAAAATTTTGATATGGAATATTATTTGAATTTATTAGAAGCTTTTGTATATAAAGAATTTAATGAGAGGTACAATTAAAAATGGCTTAACTTATATCTTGTTCCTTTTATGGCAAACCTTTTTATATAAGTACTCAGCAAATATTAGATCAAAATCGTTAATGTCGTTTGTAAGAAGAATAAGATTTTCTTTAACGCTTTTTTGGGCCATTTTCTAAAATGAAACTTAACGACAGTTTATACTGAGGAAAAAGTAAAACATAAGCGTTTAAGTTGAACATAAATATTTAAGTTTCGTTTCAGCAAATGGGCCTTAAACAGGTAGGTGAATGAAACGTTGGTATCGTTAATTTTGGCTATAGTATATAAGAAAAATTTATATCTAAAATCTGCAAGATAATTATTAAAAATCACTTGGTGTCAATTTTAATAAGAATCCACCAAATCGTTTTTGAATTTTCGAAAAAAAAAAAATTTAACTTTTTTAAAAATCTAAAAAACTATTATTTTAAAAATTTTATTCAACGAATATTTACTTTTCCCTATTTAATTTTGTCTAAATATTCTTTAAAAACGTTTTTCAATTTTTTTCAACAAAAAGTAGCTCTTATTTACTATACTCCGTCCAAGAAAGATAGGACGTTTGCATATCAGTTTGGTTGCAGCGTATTGCATAAGTATATCGCATATCAAAACTCTTATCGCGATACCATAGTATGCATAATTAATTCTTTTTTTTTTACCCTAAAAGTTTTGCAAAAACCCATTAATTCTGTTAACTCTTGCACACAAACTATAAAAAAAAGAAGGAGTTGACGTAGGTAATTTTAGCAATGGTAACTCTAATTTTGTGTGAATCGAATACTTTTGATAAACACAATAGCAAAGAGATTGTGATTGGTCATCAATTGTGCCCACGACTGTGGACGAGATAGGTCGTGAGGGATGTTGTACGTCACTTACAAAAACAATTCCTTGGGAAGTCTGTGGTTAGGTTATTGTGTATATTTAAGTGGGATTTTGTTTCATTCAGTGCCTTGGGAAATCGGTAGGTCCCACTGATTTGAAAAAAGCTTTCCCATAAAGCTTGTACTGGTGACAATCTTTCTTGGACGAAGTATATTTAAATTAACTGATTAAAAAGAAAAAAATGTTTGAAGATATTTTTGAGGAAAATAAGATTTTTTGAAAATCCTTAAAAAATGAAATGGCATGTACCGTTATTTATGGTCATGAACAAAAATTGAAAAAAAAAAATGTTAAAGGAATGTTCAAAGAACGAAAAGTTCAAAGAAAATTCACCAACTCGCTTGGGCTGTAGTTGAACAGGCAGACCTTTCCTACTTAAGTTACATATCGAATGCCACCTCCAAAATACTATTAAAGAAATACTTCAAATGTTATGTCAAGTAGGTAGACGGGTGCATCTTTGGTCAAACAAATCTCACATCTGATCATGTAATTAGACGATCTCATGCGGGGCGGAGTTTATTAGGCAATTGCTCTTCATCAGCCAAATGATCCAACCAACAGTGAAATACTTCCAAAAGTTTTTGGTGCATGGACAATGATCCTTCTTCTTTCATATACTAACTTTGATATCAGGGATGTTTTGGCTTGGGCTAGACCTACGGTGACCATTTTTTCAGAGGCACAAAAGAGGACAATTTTTCATTAACGTAAACAAGTTTAAGAACGAATTATATTTTCTTAAAAAGTTTTGTAGGTACTTCATATACATTTTAAAGTCAGTTCATTTTAGTTATTAAAAGAAATAGAAACAAAAAATAAAAAAATAAAAATAATTAATACTTAAGCATATGAACAAACATACACATAAGTTTAGTTCAAAGGAACTGTAAGCTTAATTTTTTTATTAAATATTTTAATATTTTATTAGGATACAATTTCTCAGGATCTCTAAGTTCTCAGCCATTTCAGAAATCTGAACTAATTCCTGAAAGAGATTCCTTATTTTTGCCGTCAAAAGCTGAGACTGATATTTTTTGGGATTCGCTTGCTCTATTTTTTTTTTCGCAGTTTATCAATTTATAAAAAGGAATAGAGATTGCTTTTGACTTTTAGGGCCAGTTTTTCAGTGCGAGATTAAAGTTAAACCCGAGTTAACTCACAACATTTGGCGAGTTAACTCTAGATTTACTGAACAGATTGTTTTGATATTTTACCCTGCTAGTTTGTTACGTCAATTCGCATGCATTCTCTACTAAAAAAGTGCTTCCTGAGTTACCTGTACATACACTTATTTCTAGAGTTAACTAACTCTGGTTTAACTTACACCTAAAAAACTGACCCTTAGCGAAGAAATTTCGTTCAGGTTTCTCTTCCTGCTCAGTGTAGCTGGGGTAGTATGCTTTTGCTTAGTGCTGAGATCTCAGAAATGTGAACTGACTGAATAATACCAACGCGTAAAGTTACTATGCATACGTACCGAACGAGTATTTTTACAAAAAAATATAAAAAAGCAAAAAAAATGTCAACAACAATAACTTCTTGTTTCTTGACGAATAAGAATGACTGCTAGCTGTCATTCTCATCACTCAGAAAAATGAGATCTCTGAGACTTTGGTGTTCGGTCCGTTAAATCGTGAGCAAGCAAATAATCCAAAAATATTTTTCCTTAGTATTTTGACGAAAAGTGAGAATATAGCAGAAGTTAGATGACAGAAGTGAATGCCTCAAACCAGTGCTGTTTACTTTGTATACATGTTTAAGTGATGAGGTACCTAAGTAATAAAAACGTACATATTTAATGTATTTTAACCGTATAAAGGCTCTCCCAAAACCAATACGATTAATCGCCGCGACAAAAGAAAACAATAACAACAACGTGTTGTTTTGTCTGACAATCACGTGTTGTTATTGTTGTTTTCGTTTGTCGCGGCGAATAATCGCGTTGGTTTGGGAGAGACTTAAAAATGGTTTGAAAGAGAAAAAGAGGATATTGGAAAGGCAATTTAGTAAAAGCAGGACTAAATACTAAATAAATATTTAAATACCTTATAATAATTGTGAAAAATACATAAAATACTGACAATGAACTTTGGAATGACATTTTAAATTGAAGAATTTTCGAGTTGGACTCGTACGATTTTAATAAAATCTGATGAGAAAAATATTTGAAGCCTTCAATTTATAAAATTGTCACTTGGTACATTGAAAGCTGAAAGCTTATATGGTTTTTAAAGTAAGTGATTATACGTGTAGGCATAAGAACAAGCTGTCATAACATTCTCAACGTCTATAATATTACATAGGTACATATGTATCCACAACACAGATTGACACATCCTGTCTGAAAATTTATATTTTAATACCACAAAATTCGTCTATATTTTTATTTCATTCGATTTCTAAAGGATATAATATAGGGACAACGGGAGTGACACACATGAACGAATGACCATACTTTTTCATCCTTTATATCCACAATGACAATATTCGTTCATTATTTATTCAAATGTGGGAATATTAAAGCATTGTCCTGCAATCATCACCTGTGATCGCATATATCCTGCACACACCACACTGACTGGATCGATATTATACCTGTGCATCAAATGTTCCATAATAATTTATTCCTTATGCTATTGTCAGAGCTGCACATATAAAGGTGGCTTCCATTCATAGAAATATTATTTTATAACCTACCTACTTTCACCTCTGTAAATAGTCCTGGCCGATGTCATTATCGGAGATTACATAATTCAAAAACTCGCCCTGTTGTTTGAGTCCTGTGATGGCAATTGTTGCAGCAAAATAAGCTATCAACCCTTGCCAGTTAGAGGGAGCAGCTTTTTTGTTTTGGACGACACGACGAACCAACGAATTTTAACGAACAGCCTGACGTGTGACAATGCCAAAGAGACAGAAGGACCGTGTGTAACAGTGTTTTTGGTCTCTCTGAATAAAATTTATATTTAATATCAATTATTTGACACAGCACCCAGAGAAGGCTGTCAAAATTAGCCAACAGAGGGTGGTGGGGTGGGATGTGTTTGTGATGTTGAGTTTGTTTTTTTTTTTTTTCAGTCCCGTTTATGCGGCAAACAAACGTATTACAACGAACATTACGGTATTGTGTACGCCTTGAACAATATGCTAATGAATTTATATGAGAGTGCATATAATATTGGTGATGGTGGTGGTTTTTATCAGCAAGGTCCCTTTTCACACAAAATGTTCACTCGAAATATTGGTCGAAGTTCAGATAGGGTATAAACTTCTAGCTCTATAACTACCCCCATAATGAGGCCGAATGCGAGTGCCAGTGCATCACCCTTAGCTCAATCATGTTATCATACGCTACAGTGATTTTTCTTCAAAACTTATGTTCGAGTGTTTGAGGGTGTAAATTGGGTGATTTTTTTCTTCTCTCTCTCTCTCTGTTGGTGAAAGATTTAACTTAAAAAATCTAATCTCTATAGAGGGGTTACCTTACCAATTTGAATCCAGTTTACACTCTTTAACAGTAAATACATACATACTGATAGAAAGGGTGTCCTTTATGGACTTCAATATAGAGAAAATGGGTGGTAATGTGTGGCTTGTAATGTTTTGCAATAAAGTGGTGTTAAACTAAATTTAACAGACATATGTAAGTTAGTGCTGATTCAAATAGGATTATCCATAGCTTTGATATGTATCTATGTACATGTACATATTCAATGCTTCGGATTTAATGTAAGACAAGTCTTGAAATTCTTGTTCTAATAAATTTGTTTTAGCAAATATCCCCTAAAGCTGTTTGAATATTTAACACAAAAAATATAAATAATTTGAGTTCTAAGTAGGCTTTAGATTTAATTGTTACTTCTTAATAGATTAGATGGTGCTCTTTGCCTGCACCATTTTGGTATAGTGGCTGCCATAAACTATTTTTCGTCATGCGGAAACTGCGTTAAGCTATTTAAAAAAAAAAACAATACAAAAATACTTTCAACAATAGATTAAACCTTTAAAAAGTGTTCCTTTGAAATATATAACAAAAATATAATGAATAATGAATAATGAATAATGAATAATGAATAATGAATAATGAATAATGATTAATGAATAATGAATAATGAATAATGAATAATGAATAATGAATAATGAATAATGAATAATGAATAATGAATAATGAATAATGAATAATGAATAATGAATAATGAATAATGAATAATGAATAATGAATAATGAATAATGAATAATGAATAATGAATAATGAATAATGAATAATGAATAATGAATAATGAATAATGAATAATGAATAATGAATAATGAATAATGAATAATGAATAATGAATAATGAATAATGAATAATGAATAATGAATAATGAATAATGAATAATGAATAATGAATAATGAATAATGAATAATGAATAATGAATAATGAATAATGAATAATGAATAATGAATAATGAATAATGAATAATGAATAATGAATAATGAATAATGAATAATGAATAATGAATAATGAATAATGAATAATGAATAATGAATAATGAATAATGAATAATGAATAATGAATAATGAATAATGAATAATGAATAATGAATAATGAATAATAATGATATACAACACCGAAAATTCAAACTTTATGATTTATTTATTTGCAAATTGAACGAGTTGTATAACGTGCGTTGCCTTCAATATCCGCAGAATGTCAGCCAGTGGCGAATTTAGGTTTTTTTTTCACCCTGCGGGCCATTTCAAATCTCCGGAATTTCATCGCACATCTTTGACATAAAATATTGATCAAAGAAAATAATAACACAGCAGTTTCACCTTCACTGTGCGGTTGTTCCAGCTTTATTAGAGGTTTCAGCTATTCAGATTGTGGTTTCCCCTGCTGGCGCTGATTGAGGATAAGGTTGTTGTATGTCTAGAGAGAATAGAATTAATATCATAATCACAGCTTATCTCAGCAACAGCAGATGGGTAGTTTCCCGCTTTAAAAAAAAAAAAAAAAACTTATTTTTATGAAAGGAGAAAGTTTAAAATTGAATTAGCTTTCGCCCAGGACCACCATGTCTACGCTTTTTTTTGAGAAGTATTATTCATCAAAATAGCTTTTTTAATCGCCGTAAACCAACTTGACATCCGAAAATAAAAACTGTAGTAAAATTTGTTAAATATTCAATGAAAATAAAAAAGTGCGTATACGCCCGGGTGTACCACATTTAAATAAATTTTATATCTTTATGTAGCATATTGTTTATTAAATAAATCTAATTTATTTTAATAGTTAATGCTGCTTATACTAGCATACATACATATATATGGGCTATCACACACGAGAGCAATTTAACCTGGGGAAAAAGCCGTTTCATATATACACAAAATTTTGCGCCGGCTTTATTTGCTCCGTGTGCGATTGAGGCAAAAGCTAATTAAGGGTTAGTCTGGTTCAAAATTGACCCAGTGTGATATGGCCCTCTGTATGTACATATGTATTTGTATTTATTTTTCATGATTATTTATGTTCCAGTGTACACAAATAAATTCCCTTAGTGACAGTATAAAAGCACAAGTAAATTTTTGTATGACCATTCCGGAATTTTCTCGTCCCAAAAATGTTTCAATCTGATCACACAGTCTGACAATTATTTTGTCAATTATTAACAGATAATTTCGTGATATTTCCATTAAATTATTGTCAGTCAGATTATAGGAACTGACGTTAAAACTTAGTCGTATTTATTATAATTTTTGACTTTACTTCATCTAACAGAGTTTAAATAGATCGAATTAGTTGTATTTTGTATTTTATATTTTTTAAATACAACCAACAACCGATACGCGTTCCTAAAGAAAAATTAAGAAATTTGTTTATAACTTGAAAGGCTGTCCAAAGTTATAAAATGTTTATAAATACGACTGTAATTGTCAAAAGAACCCTCAAAGTATATTGATAACTACCATCAGATAGTCAGTTAATTAATTGTTCGCAAATAAATTATTCGGAATAAAAGCAATTTTTAAGTTCCTACTGATTTCTATTTCCATATTTCAGAAAACCAAGATATTTGCACAATTGCTTTTGTGGCGCGTCGTTGTTTAAGCTAAAGTACTGCTCGTAGAGACACTTTGTTTGTTAAAAAAAAAAAAACACATACAAAAGAATGTAGTATCTACGAGTATGTACGTATTTAGGTATACCGTCTTTATTGTTAAAGCTGTTACTGTCTAAACTAAACACCTAGATACATTTATTCAAAAAAATTCTTCACATAAGAATTATAATGTTTGACAAATATTTTCAAAACTCCATATACTCGTATTGTTAATTTAAAAAAAATGAAAACAAAGAAAAGAAACAAAACCGAATATAATACAGTCAAAGAAGCTCGTCTTAACTCGAACAAGCTAACCAAACATCTAATTCTATTCGAAGACCTGATGCGAGTCGCAATAAATTTGGATTATAAATTATGTTCTAGCATTATTGGTATCTTTCCAATGCAATACAAAGCCACAGCAACAGCACAGACTATAATAATTCAAAACAATCAAGCATTCAAAAGCTACTTATCAATTTGCTTGATATGTTTACAAAGTCGATGTCAATAATAATGACAAATTGTATCGAACATTTGATGAGTTGTGTAAGCTGTTTGAAAGGTTAATTTGAATAAAAAAAAACTATATTTGCTGCGGGTTTTCTGGTTTGTCTTTTTTTCTGTTAATTAAATTAAATACAATAATTATGGAAATTAAGGAAAAGTATACGATATAATTTTTAAAATTCAATAGGCAATTTGATTTTCACATTATTTTCTTGAATAGGCTTATGAATTTATTGTTTTTTAATTTTATTAAAAAGTTTAAAGTGCGTTTTGCATATAGGTTCAACAGTGGACTCATCATTTTAGAGTTTATTTTTTTATTTATTCTATTTATTATTTATTTATTTTATTTATTTTATTTATTTTATTTATTTTATTTATTTTATTTATTTTATTTATTTTATTTATTTTATTTATTTTATTTATTTTATTTATTTTATTTATTTTATTTATTTTAGTTATTTTATTTATTTTATTTATTTTATTTATTTTATTTATTTTATTTATTTTATTTATTTTATTTATATTATTTATTTTATTTATTTTATTTATTTTATTTATTTTATTTATTTTATTTATTTTATTTATATTATTTATTTTATTTATTTTATTTATTTTATTTATTTTATTTATTTTATTTATTTTATTTATTTTATTTATTTTATTTATTTTATTTATTTTATTTATTTTATTTATTTTATTTATTTTATTTATTTTATTTATTTTATTTATTTTATTTATTTTATTTATTTTATTTATTTTATTTATTTTATTTATTTTATTTATTTTATTTATTTTATTTATTTTATTTATTTTATTTATTTTATTTATTTTATTTATTTTATTTATTTTATTTATTTTATTTATTTTATTTATTTTATTTATTTTATTTATTTTATTTATTTTATTTATTTTATTTATTTTATTTATATTATTTATTTTATTTATTTTATTTATTTTATTTATTTTATTTATTTTATTTATTTTATTTATATTATTTATTTTATTTATTTTATTTATTTTATTTATTTTATTTATTTTATTTATTTTATTTATTTTATTTATTTTATTTATTTTATTTATTTTATTTATTTTATTTATTTTATTTATTTTATTTATTTTATTTATTTTATTTATTTTATTTATTTTATTTATTTTATTTATTTTATTTATTTTATTTATTTTATTTATTTTATTTATTTTATTTATTTTATTTATTTTATTTATTTTATTTATTTTATTTATTTTATTTATTTTATTTATTTTATTTATTTTATTTATTTTATTTATTTTATTTATTTTATTTATTTTATTTATTTTATTTATTTTATTTATTTTATTTATTTTATTTATTTTATTTATTTTATTTATTTTATTTATTTTATTTATTTTATTTATTTTATTTATTTTATTTATTTTATTTATTTTATTTATTTTATTTATTTTATTTATTTTATTTATTTTATTTATTTTATTTATTTTATTTATTTTATTTATTTTATTTATTTTATTTATTTTATTTATTTTATTTATTTTATTTATTTTATTTATTTTATTTATTTTATTTATTTTATTTATTTTATTTATTTTATTTATTTTATTTATTTTATTTATTTTATTTATTTTATTTATTTTATTTATTTTATTTATTTTATTTATTTTATTTATTTTATTTATATTATTTATTTTATTTATTTTATTTATTTTATTTATTTTATTTATTTTATTTATTTTATTTATATTATTTATTTTATTTATTTTATTTATTTTATTTATTTTATTTATTTTATTTATTTTATTTATTTTATTTATTTTATTTATTTTATTTATTTTATTTATTTTATTTATTTTATTTATTTTATTTATTTTATTTATTTTATTTATTTTATTTATTTTATTTATTTTATTTATTTTATTTATTTTATTTATTTTATTTATTTTATTTATTTTATTTATTTTATTTATTTTATTTATTTTATTTATTTTATTTATTTTATTTATTTTATTTATTTTATTTATTTTATTTATTTTATTTATTTTATTTATTTTATTTATTTTATTTATTTTATTTATTTTATTTATTTTATTTATTTTATTTATTTTATTTATTTTATTTATTTTATTTATTTTATTTATTTTATTTATTTTATTTATTTTATTTATTTTATTTATTTTATTTATTTTATTTATTTTATTTATTTTATTTATTTTATTTATTTTATTTATTTTATTTATTTTATTTATTTTATTTATTTTATTTATTTTATTTATTTTATTTATTTTATTTATTTTATTTATTTTATTTATTTTATTTATTTTATTTATTTTATTTATTTTATTTATTTTATTTATTTTATTTATTTTATTTATTTTATTTATTTTATTTATTTTATTTATTTTATTTATTTTATTTATTTTATTTATTTTATTTATTTTATTTATTTTATTTATTTTATTTATTTTATTTATTTTATTATTTTATTTATTTTATTTATTTTATTTATTTTATTTATTTTATTTATTTTATTTATTTTATTTTAATTATATTCAATCACTCATTAACCCATTTCCGGCAGCTACTAGTTCCAGTTGACTTAGAAACTTAAAATTTCACATACTTGATATTTTTTGTGTAATTAGAGGAAATATAAAAAAATTGTAAAAGATTTTGGTTTCCTGGAAAATTCGCGTTGCGAACATGGAATACATGAACTTTATATGAATACTTTTATGAGAAAATAATTAAATATACCTAGACACGCTTGGTTATGAAAAGATTATTGAAAATTAATAAAATTATCAAAAATAAAAATTGACTTAAAAAAATATTTTTTTTTTTCAAAAATTAATAAAAAATCAAAAAAAAATTTTAAATAATTTTTTTTCCAAAAATGAGCACTTCAATTACCTATTGTATTAAATTAAAGTTTCATAAGCTAACCCTTAATAAAATAAAAATAAAAAATTGAAAAAAAAATTCTTTTTCCCAAATTTATTTTTTTTTTTTCAAAAATTAAAAAAAAAATCAAAACCCTTTTTTTTCCAACTTTTAACTTTTCACGTACGACACTTTTGACGTTTCAATTTGTATGAAGAAAAAAAACAACTTTTTGGGTCGGAAAAAAATATTGTGGTTATTTGTTTCGCGAAAAAAATTATTTATTAAAAGGAAAATTATTGGAAACAAAAAATGTGAACTCTGAGCTTGTACACAAGAATATATTCTTTTGTTTTTCTTCAAAATACATTCATAGCTGTTCAGCTGCATTGTGGGCAGGTAAAAAAAAATTACGTACGACACTTTTTGACGGCTCTTCCAGTTCCGTCTGCAGCTTCAGTTCCAGCATTCTATTCTGTTCAGGCAGTTAGGTGAGCGTTGCGAAAACGCAACGTAGTGCTTTCAACACGAAAAGAAAATATTTAAAAAAAAATCCAAAAACAGATCGATTAGACAATTCAGTTAACTCTCAAATTGATTATGTACTAAGTTTATCAAAATTTATCATCAGTTAAGTTCCAGAAGCTCTCAAGTATGACGTTGCGTTTTTGCAACGCTAGCCGGAAATGGGTAAGCATTTGTTTTGAACTTTTTGACATACTAAACGGAAATTGTAGATGGAATGCCCTATTCAAAATCACTCCTCCTAATTTGAAGTAATTCCTTCTAAATTTCTTCGTTTTCGTTATTATTATTTTATTGTTAAAAATTATTTTGCGTTCTTATAATAATGTTTGTATCTATATTTTTCTTTGCAGCTGCTTAAATATATAATTTGCGGATTTTAGAAACACTCCATTCGGGTTGGATAAAGAAATGTTCAATTTTTTTTTGTTACGTGCCTTTCTGGATTTAGCCGAAAAGGCTTAAATCTTTTAAGACGATTTTTATAACAAAAACAAACTTACTCCTTTGAATTATATTCATTATGATTGAATTATTATAAAAAAACCACCTTCACCTGCAATTTGTTAACAATAAACCAACAAACATATCTCTTTTTCTTATACATCTGGAGCACACGAGGCTATAACAATCGATTTCTCTTAACGTGATCCCCTGGCATGATGGATGTGTAGGTTATAGGTATTCACTTCCTGATCCCATATATAGTCTTAATCCTGGCATGTTCCAATTTTGAACGGAAATTCTCTTTTCTTTGGCGATTTATGTTATTTTTTGTTTGTAGTTCTAACATGACAACAATAAATAAATACATTCAAATAGCGGAACAACATTTATATATTACTCAATAAATCGGTTTATATCAAAACGGAGATCGATTTTAATCCTGAAATTGGCTTGTTATGAAACTGTTTTATAATTTATAGGATAAGTTAACTCCTTACGTGATCGATACAAATATAAGCTGGGATTCTATACCTATTTAAAATTAAATAAAGAAGTTTCTGTTCTCTCCTAAGGCCAGGTGGCAACTTGAGTATTTGCTCACACAGCAACTTTGTGTTATACTCCTTCCCTTCGAATGTTATATCAAATGAGTATCCAGATGTGAATCGAAACTCGCTATATCCAAAAAAATATTACCAAACCAAGTCTAAATGAGAGTACTAATAAAAAGTTTTAATTCTTTCTTATTAGAATTTTTTTTTAAATTTAATGTTATAACTTAATGTTGTAATGTTTTAAATTAATTGAAGCTGAGTTTGAAGTTTGGAAAATAATTTAAACACAAAATGTATGTGTTGTAAAGAGTCAAAACGTTTGCCTACTATTTTTTCGTTTAAACATTTTATGAATACCTACCTGGGTATTGGCAAATACTCAAAGTATAAAATCCTTCAGTTTTGCTTTTAATAGTCCCAAAAACACATCATACCTTTTTATTTAAATCTTTGAACTTTTCTATAATTGAAAGTACCATTATTTTTTAGCCAAACATTAAGGCAATTTTGAAACAGAATTCAAAGAAAATATATTTTTTAATTTATTATTTCTCGATTCGCTAAAAAATGAATATGCCTAATTGATTTGTGACTACGTCAAAGATTGATGGTAGGAGAAGAATACAAAAATATAATACAATACTTGTTTTGAAAGCTATTCTTTAAATTTATTTTTTTGATCAAGTTATTTCTATCAATAATTCTAAAAGCAACAATTTTTTAAAACAAAATATTTTTTTTAAATTTTCCCTTTTTTTAAATTGAAAAATTAGCTATCAGAGGGTTTTATAGCTTTTAGTTTTGAGAAAATTGAAAATAACGGAAACTGTTTTCAGTATTTACTGGTAGATTACCTCGGAACTCGTGGAACCAAAATAAATTTTTACAAAATTAGTTTCATTATATTATTCTAAGGCCTTAACTACATAAGCCAAAAAAGTGAAAAAGTACAAAAGTGAAAATTTTCTAACTCATTTTGGGATAGTTTTTCTCACAGGAAAACTTATAGAAATGATGCAGAAAGCTTAAATTTTGGTTTAAAAATAAAATGTGTATATTTTTTTTTCACAAAACAACTGCGCTAGCTGGAAAAAAATATTTTTACTTTTGTAATTTTGCAAAAAGTGGCCAATTTAGTTAAGGCCTAAGCTTTGCACTTGTAAATGTCTATCTAATATTTTGATTTTAATTTTTTATTCATTTTCAAGCATTTTAGGAAATAATCAGTCTTCGCGTACTGATGTACAAAACTACGAATATCTACACATTTTTTTTATTATTATGAAGTTTGAAGTACTTTCGCTGAAAATTTTGTAGAAACTCGTACTTTTGGACAGTACACGAACAAACCTATTATTATAGTACCTATACATTTTTTTCAAAAAAATATAAATACAAAAGTTATGCTGTTTTGAAGAATTTATTAGGTAACACAAGCTCCTTTTGAAATGATTGCTTTTTAAGATCAAACAATTAAAATATTTCTTTCAAGAATCAACTGAAACGGATATGAATAGTTTTTATGCAAGCGCTATGGTGAATATGGAGAGTCTTGGAAACAATAAAGATATTCGACAGATCTTAAAGTATGTAAATCACTCTCTATACATATATGGAAAACCGTCTAATACAATTTATATAGAATGAACATGTACCTGTTTCAGTTCTATACCTACTCAATTGCTCATAAATGTCTTGAAAATAAAAAAAAAATTATAACTATAAAATAATTGAGTCCACGATTTGTGGAGGCCCTCAACCTGTGGAGGCCCTGAGCTACTGCCCCGGTTGCCCCGATCCACTGTAATTCTGGCTCTGAGTAAACGTATTTTCAAATAATTGTATTTAAATAAACTGAAATTTTAAAATGATTGCATTCTGGATAAATATTAAATATGTTGTCGTAGCCAATATTGGCTATGGAAGTATAATTTTTGGTCACATTTCATTTATCGTATCCATCTTGTTATGTGTATTATGTTTAGCAATATGGGCGGTACCGCTCGCTATACAGGGTGAGTCACCTAAGGTGTGACAAAAACCCGGAGCATGTATGTTCAGTCAAGACAAGAGAAAATTTTATCGAAGGGGGTCTATCCCCCCCTCCCTTCAGACGAAAGGGGCAATTTTCTAAAAAGGTGACCCAAAATAGAAAAATAATCATTAACAACCAACGGCAACACTTATAAATTCAGGCTATATTTTTTTTTTAAAGCCAGAAATTTTTTCTTTTGTGCTGGTTTTAATTTAAATTATTTGAGAAATTAATTTTCAAACTCAAAACTTTGAAAAATATAATGAAAAAAATTGTGTTGAAACTAGTTTTTTTTTTCTTCAAAATTTCATGTTATTAGGTAGTATTTTTGTTTTTTAGTATTCGATGCTTCTATCAGTTTCTAATGAAATACTGAAGAGAAGGAGCTAAAGTATTTTTCAGTTTTTGAGAAAATTAAAAATAACGGGAGGAGAAATTTACTAAGAAAATTGACTTAAAACAGAAAAAAAAAATTAAAAACAACGGTAACCGTTATAATGGCATGCTATAACTTTTTGAAAAGCTAAAAATCTCTTCTTTTATTTTTTTCTCAAATTAAGTAACTACAGTGAATAGATTTTTAAAAAATTAATTGTCAAACTTAAATTTTTGAAAAAAAAAAAAAATTAAAAAATTGTGTTCAAACTTATTTTGTTCAAAATTTTACCTTATTAAGTGATATTTTTGTGTTTTGTATTAAATACTACCAGCTTTTTATCACACCTTAGGTGATTCACCCTGTATATTCCAGAAAAAATAGATTTTTATGAGGAAAGATTAGTTATATGGGCTAAAATTTAGCATGATTATTGGTAATGGGGTCCCCATTCAAAATGTGCAACAATTCGAAAAGTCAAAAATAATAAATATAATTTGCAGTGCATGTACGCTGTAGATTTAAATTTAGTTTCAGTAATAGCCATTGACCAAACTATTGTGTCTTGGGAGGGTACGACAGCGTTGATGAGCCCAACTGTGTCGTGCCTGAGCAAATCGCATTAGACTAAAGGTCACAAAACTTTCAATTTAATTTTAATTACAATAATAATTATGGTGGTTTTTGTCATAAGTCATAGGTCATAACCGCTGGTTGATCTGTACTTCCATGCTTCGATTGTAAGCTGAGCCTTAAAAGTTGGGCTGATTTATTTAAAATTTGGTACAACGCATTTTTATGTGAAAATTTGAATTTTTGTTTAAGCTCAACTAAAGCCCTTGTACCTGCCGCAAAACAGTTTCGTTAATTTAATTCAAAGTGATTCAAAGTGAAGAGATACATATTCTACAAACTTTGTATATGATACTATTCGATACCATTTATACCTTTTAAGAATCACATGCGAAAACCGATGATATTTTTTTTTTACACTTGGTCTGTTTTAAAACTGCGATTTCTTCTAAATGAAAGCTTATAAAAATAAAGTATTACTATTTTTTTTGTAGAGAATCTCACGATCTAGAAATATTAGATACAGGCATTAGTTTTCGATAATATTTACCGTTCAAGAGCTTTATTTGAAAAACCTATATTTTCGACATTATATGCCCTTGAATAATTTTGTTTTTCTGACACTCGGATTTATGGGGACTTTGGGAACTGCATTCGTATTGATGAAATAAAAGAAGTTACCAATATTCAGAAAGGTACGAATTTTTCCGAATCAAAAAGCCTATTTTGAATGGATTAAATATTAAACATATTTATTCTTATTCAGAACAAATATTATATTTGCATGCATTATGCAGTATATTTAGGTACTTTAGTTTTTGTACTTTGGACATACTTAATTTTTTTTTTCAGCACTATCTTATCTACTGCATATACAACTCTCTGTAAGAGATTCTCAAACTTGTTTGAAATAACATGCATATCTGCCTCAGTTCTGTTTTTATATGACATGCATCTTCTTTGCCTACCTGGAACCTAATTTATGACAACAATACATGATAAACTCTTAAATAAAAAGGTTTAAAATATTTACAACATTGTAACTACTTATTCAGAGTCAAAGTCATAAAACTGATTGATAAGCAAACGATATCTTTCTCCATCTCAACATCCAACATTTACAATTATTCGATGGAATCCGACGGGGCTACCTAAAAAGCGTTGCAGGCATTTGAATTTTATTGTCTTCTAGAAGCTTCCAGTTCTGCTACAATTTAATCACCTACCTCCTGCTCAATTAAGGTTTATTCCAAGTTAAAGTTGAAAATTTAAGCAACAAATCCAAAATTCAAAACAACCATCAACCATCGAATGAAAATTGTTTAACCAACAACCAAAATTCTTCATTAAAAACAACATCTTTTTTTTTTATCAATAAAAAACAAAGAAAACTTTATTTACAATTTTTCTGTTTTTCTATTATATAATTAGGTAATATGGTAATAATAATTAATATTTTTTTCTTTTCCATCAATTTATAATAAAATATCTCTGTCTCATTTAATAGATTATCTTAAAATCCTAATTAAAGTTTATTTATAATTCAGAATACTAGAATTTAATTTTTCATAATATTTACAATTTTTTCGACAAAGATTTTATTTTTCCAGAAATAAAATAAAATTATCAAATTAAAAAAAGAAATAATAATAATAAGTAATAACAAACAATAAAAGTTATAGAGATTTTACAATATTAAATATGGAAATGTTTTTTTTTTTTGTTTTTATTTAATTGTTGAAATGACAAAGAACAATTTTGTATTTTACAATTTTTATGTAATTTTAAGTCATTTTTTTATACAATTTAAATGAATTAAATTTATACAATCTATTATATCAACTTATACAACTATGCACATTTAAAACAAATTAATTTATGTATAATTTTATTTAATAAATAAAATACTGTTCCTCGTTTATTTATGTATATTTTTTTTTCTTTTGAAATTAAGTTTCAATTGTTTTTGTAGTTTTTTTTTTTTTTTTGTATATAACTAGGTACGATCTTAGATTTAAATATTTTTGTTTGAAGAACCACATTCAATAATCACTTTTGCACAAAGGTTTTACGACTTTTTTTGAGAATCCTTTGAAGTTGTACTAAATTAGAGCGAAAGTTTCGAGGGGACGAGAGGTGTTTTTGTTTTAATTTTATTTTTAATAAAGCACCGGCACCGGTCTTCTCAGGGCACTGTCCATCGAATCAACCATATTGTTGGGCGTCAGGGTTCCTGGACTCGATCCTGGTGAGGAGGCTGTTGAGGTGTTATAGAGTCCGTTTGTATGCGCCGCATACAGCGAAGGAGCCGACATGCCACTGTAAATGCCGGAATAGAACGAGCTCAAGGTAGTGGGTGGTAGTTGAGGAGCTTTTTGTGCTTCAAGGTGGTGCTGGGATTGATTTGAGGCAGCTGCCGCCGCTGCGGCTTGTGTCTGGTGGAGCTTGGATAAGGCGAGTGGGTCGAATCCTCCGAAATAGGGAACTGGGTAGGGCTGGTCCAAGTGATGTGATGGGGCGAAATACGGAGGCAGCTGGTGGAAGGGATTGTACGAACCCGCTGAGCTGCCATTCATCTGTTGCTTAGCATTGCCGCCGGGGCCCATCTGGAGACCCTGTGGACCGGCATGGAGTGGATTTTTGGGCTTGCGACGTGGACGGTACTTGTAGTCGGGGTGTTCCTTCATGTGCAAGGCTCGCAGACGTTTCGCCTCATCGATGAATGGTCGCTTATCGGTTTCGGCCAACAACTTCCATTCGGCTCCCAGGCGTTTGGAGATCTCTGAGTTGTGCATTTTTGGATTGTCCTTTGCTATTTGCCGCCGCTGAAGCCGCGACCACACCATAAACGCATTCATCGGCCGCTTAATGTGTCCATCTTGACCCGGCGAAGTGGGATGGTGACCTCCTCCGTTCACACTGCCACTGCTAGAATTCGGCGAGTGATTCTGTTGCGCGAGGCCCATGTGATGATTGCCCATGCTGGCTGTGCCCATTATGTGATTTCCTCCATTGCTGGCACTGTGTCCGCCGACGGGAGAACCACCCATGGCAGCGGAAATCGCTGCAAGGCTGCCACTCTGTGAGAAATGCATGACTCGCTTGATATCCATGTCCGAGGGGCTGAGGCCGGATTGGGGGGCATAGTCGCCCGGTGTTGGCATGTCCATACCGCCGCTCGACAGATGGAATCCATACTGTGGATGCGACGATAGGGTTGCCATTCTCGATAGATAAATTTTGCGTGAGTTAAAAAACAACCGGGTTATTTAAAAAAAAATCCTTTTATTATTTTCGGTCACTTTTTCGAGCAGTTTCACTGATAGATATTGTATCTTTCACTTTAGAAAAAAACCAAAAAACACTTTATTTTACCTAGATAGATAGGTAGATATGTCTCAATCGATACAGTTTATCATCACGCACAAAATAAATGTTTATCTTCAACCTTTCAAATACAAAACAAACTCTTAGATAATCGGGTGATTAATTTAGTTCTTTATTTTCGTGCAGTTTATTTTTTTTCTTCTATTTTTCGTTTCGAATAAGAGAAAGCAAAACAAACGAGAACAACTTAACTCGACAAATGTATCTCAGTGACTGACTTGACTGTGGAATAATTGATTCTGACACGATCACTGAGTTGGTTGAATGACTTAGGGTTTTATCTTTTTTTTTATTTTGTATCTTTTATACACACGCACACACAGTCCCAGGTAGGTGTATTCGTGTAAAGGGGAATCCATCTCGTTTTGCCACAAAAGTTGAAGGAGTGAGAGAGGGATGCATTGAGGGTTGGGTTAACGTCGATGGAAAGAGATAGAAATACAAATAATCTACCCAAAAACAGGTAAGCAAGAAAACAACACAAAAAAAAATATATGAACGAGTGTGCGTGTTAGATATATTGTGTTTGTGTGCTTGTATCTTATTAAAACTCATAAATTGGCTTTGTGTTTGCCAAGCAATTCTCATACAGAATGGCATTTTAAATGGCCTACCACTGTTCGGGGATTGTTTCTGTTGTGTTCGGCCTCATTGTTTGAATGTGTATCTGAAAGAGAAAAATAAAAATACAAAAGGGGTGTGTTCCTGTGTTTTCTTGTGTTCCCTGTGTTCTCATAGTATAGTTCTCTCGCACACAAAAACATCTTTGTTTTATTTTTTGTATCTATGTAAAATACCAAGTTTCAGATACAATATTCGGTAATACGACGACGAACCAATCACAATTTATTGTTTTTCGGTGTGAATTGCTTTTATGTATATAAAACGGGATATATGGGAAGAATTGTTGTTGTCACGAGGGGGTGGTGGGAGGTAGTTAGATATTATAGTAGTCCTGTTTAACTATTTCTAAACACAGGCTCTTCTACACACCACAAATGTATGTATAGGTAGGTGTAGATTGAAACTTGGTGTTTTTATGTTTTGTATCTTTTTTTTTTTTTTGGATTTAGTTGGTTGTTTTATTTTTGAGTGGGGAAGATGTTTGGTTTTGTTCCTGTGTGTTAGAAAGGTATGATAAAATTTGCATATATTGTTTGTGTTTTTAATTTTTTTCTTTTTTATTTTTATCATTATGGATAACATTCAAATGTAATTTTGAATTTTTGTATCTTTGCAATTGACAAATGACAAGTGATTGGGAGAGTAGATTGTGAATTTGATTGTAGGATGTTTTTTGGTTATTGTTTGCTAAATAAAATCGAAGTGGTGTTTAGATTGTACCTTTCTATACATTATAACACAAAAGAAAACACATTTTAGTTCAATGATATGTGTAGTTAGAATTTTTACATTCTTGGTAGGAAGGTATAGGCATGTTATGTAGGTTGTATATAGGTACTATGTAGGTACCTAACGAGCTAGGTACCCCTATGTAATATTATAGAAGTAAATAGCTGAATAGTACGCATAAGGTAGGTATCTATATCTACCTTCACTATCAAATAGGTAGATATAGGTACCTACTTACTTTATATTTTAAAATAAATTTTCCGGAAGACATCAAGTATAGTCGTTGTTTTCGAAGTCCAGGTTTCTTATTTTCTGTACATTTTGTGTACAGTTCCATAAGCATTTTTTTTTTAATATTAAAACGATTTTTTTTAAATACACAGCATTAAAAAAAACATAAATGTGCGTAATTTTTTATATTATCAAAAAATATGTTTAAACACATACATAATGTACATATAGGTGCATATGTACCTATATAAATATATATGTACATATATATTTTGCAATTCATAAAAGCTTTGGATAGAATGCAAAACAAAAGCTAAAGTTCATCCTTTATGTGTTTTTTAAATAGGTATGCGGTTTCAGTTTTTTTTTTTGCTGTGAATATAGGTAATTTACTTCTTACAGGCGATTTATTCTTTTATTTTTGAAAAGTTGAATTGCAAAACTCTTCTTAGAGTTATCTTTTAATACACTTAATAGTTAATTTTCAATTTTCAGTTTAAAATTTTCTTGCTATCACTTCTTCGGAAACACTGCAATTTTCTTCAAAAAAAAAAAACTTGGACACCATTTCTAATTTATGCGATTTTTTGGCAAAAATTTGAAATGCTTACTTACTTTGGTCATAAACAGGTGCAAAGTGTAATCAAAATTGGAAGAAACATTTTCGAAAAAAAATACAAAAAAAAAAAAAACAAATTGTGGTATGAGACGAAACCGAATTATCGGACTTCATCATCATCGTAGTGACAATTGTGACTAAAACTTGAATTTTTTTCTACACGAAACCGATACTTGCCCTGCAGAACAAAAAAAATATTTGTAACAGCCAAAAAGTATACCAAATAGGTACTCAAAACTGCTTTCGATAATCTTGCAGCCCTATTAATTCTGGAAAACCTCACTGATGTTTCAGTCACAATAACCTCACAAAGTAAGGTAAGTTTGATTTTGTGAGATTTTCGTATTCTGGCATCACCCTCACAACTTGCGAGTCTCACAAGAAGTATCGAAATTGTGATCTCCTATTTAGCACCCCACAACTCACAAATCTCAATATTTCTCATTTGAAATACAAATTATTTAATATAAAACGGCAAACACGAATTTTGTGGTACAATTTTCGCGGTCAAGAAAAGTCAAAGGCATATAAATTATATACCATTGGAAAGGTTTTGTGCCACAGAAGTGCACAAAATATAAATTAATTAAATTATTAAACCGCAAATAAGTTAAATTAACAAAAGAAAATTTCGTATTAAGAGTATAATTTTTGTGAACAACCTTTTTCGAAGCTGAAATTCATTAAAAATTACTTGTGAAGCATCAAGGGAAAAAGGCTTAACTAACAATTTATCATTTTTACCAGCTGATAAATCAGAAAACACGTAAGGTAATTGATGAGTACGCTTCTGTAAAATATACCCAACTCGAAAAACAAATGTACGTAAAAACCTATGTGAAAAGCTAATTTTTTTTGTGAAATCAGCATTTAAGAAGTAATTATTCAGAAATAAGGGCCTGTGATGCTGTTTTTGGCTATCGCTGATGTAGTTCAACGGGTCCAGGAGCAGACCGAAGAAAGCAAGAAAACTAGGTTTGGTTTTGAAGAGTTCGGAACTCCAGTTAATCGTTAATTATATTTGACCTTTATAATTTTACAAACTAAATTTACTTAAAATAATATTTCATATAATATTGCAATAGGGTTACCTATACATATAACTAACACGGTACTTCATATAATTGGGATGGAGACCCGGCCTCAGTCGAAACTGTAGGCACAAATACTAGATAGGATAGAGTCACCGGCCTTAGTCGAAATTGTAGGCGCAAACACTACAATGGGATAGAGTCCCGGGCATTAGTCAAAACTGTGGCTGCAAATACTACAATAGGATAAAGTCCCCGGCCTAAGTCGAAACTGCAGGCACAAAATAAATTTCACAGCTCGAAAGCCGAAAACAATCGAAACTCTTATCTAGTTCACCACGCACTCAGCTGTGTGTTTGTTGGTACTTCTCCTTTCGTACTCGAGAATGGTACGCACAATACTGGTAAAGGCAGAGGAGAAATTGCACATTTACTTATCATATTCGTGGGAAGGAGTAAATGTGAATTATAAAAGTGTGGAAAAACTCGTCCAACGTTTCATCGTATTGATGTGTTCATACATCTGGCTTGTAACAGTGAACCGTATTCGGTGACTGGCGGATGTTATATATTATTTGAATTTAAAAATAATAATTGAAGTGAAAGTTGAGTTGTCGTTGAGTACAATGATTTAGAGAACGATGATTTAGAGATCAGGGAAAAAAAATGTGTAACTTCGTTACAGGCCCCATTATTGGTTTTGCTCCGGGGCCCCTCGATCTTAAGCTACGACCCTGTACCTATGTAATTGGTATTAAAGATTATCCGTTTAGATATGTTTCAGTTAAGAGTAAGATATAATTCCGCATTTTTCATATTTTAAAAACGATTTAATTTAAATACAGAATTTGAAGAAAAAAGAAAAGCTATTTTATACATCATCAAAAATTTTTTTTTCATTAATACAAAATGAACCATTATACCTATAGGTACAAAAACTTTTCTTTTGCTACCTTAATTTTTATGGAACTATATGGAAACGAAATTCGGAACGTTCTTACTTTCAAGCCTAAATACACATATTTTGTACTTATATCAATTTAGACCTGATAAGATGTCAATGTAAAACCTTAAAATACTCAAATTCTTTAATCCCTCAATAAGTTACGATACGAATTCAGAAAATCTGAAAAAATATTAAGTATATTCTCTTATATTCTTAATACTTCTTTATAATAAAATCTGCACCTCAAGCAATGCTCCCCCTCCCCTGGATACGTGACTGAATATCCCTGGCTTAAGAGGCGGGCGTTCCTTAATTTTATATAAACCGCTATTTGATTTGGTTTTGGTTATACCTACCAACGCTTAAATCGAGTCCATTTTTAACCTGCATAATAGAAAACAGCGTTAAAAAATAAATAAATATTATTATGACCTGCAAGAAAATATGAGTTGAGTAGCTCTGTGTCAAGTCTAGAAAAAAAAAAAAACAAACCTTAATTATTCTACACCAATAAAGCAATAAAATGACAAACATAACCCATCAAATATTAAAACAAACCCAAAGCTATAAAAATGCGGTACCTATAGCCTATATAGGCACTAAAACGCAAATGGACCTACCTACCTTCTATTTATTAGCTACATATAAAAATTTCGTCCTTTAAATTAAAAAAGAAAAACTCACATCCTTTGCAAATATTTAAATCATTAGTCAGGGTATGCTTTATTACCTACCTGCCTTTTGCAGACCTAAATTAATAAAAAAAAAAAAAGCTATAAAAGTTTTATGAATTCTCAGAATTGAGGACATTTTAATTAGATTTAAGTATTAAAGCCATATTAGGTGTTATCGAATAGATATGTAAAGGTAACTGATGGAGGGTATATGTTTATCTAATTAGAATCCCTTCTCCTATTTAACATAAAGTCCTTTTAGCTTATCTCGCCGAAAAGTGTTCGAAGGTTAATAGATTTATAAATTCATGTGTTATATACGTATTCAAACATGGCCTCCTTTTGATGATGTGGCTATTCAAAATACAATCCATGACTGGACATATATCACAGGTTTAGACACAATGCCTTTTATATCCCCAAAGGACCTTACCTCTACTTAGGCCGATTTACTTATCACATCCAGTCTTTCCCCGTTTTCATTGAGTCATTCACAATTATTATCTTGAATTGAAAATCTCCATCGTATTCAAATCGACACGTATTTACTTACGTGTTACGCATTAACATTACAACCAACATAACAAATGTCCTTGATATGGCCGCAGCCCACACTATAACAATAATTCAATAGGATATATAAATTCAATGTCATCGTTTGTTGGATAAAATATAATCGAATTTGAAAGGACTCGCACGGAAAGAAAGAAAAATTACACAATTTTTGGTGTAAAAAAAGGAAATGTAAGGAAATATACATCAGAAAATAATGTGCGTAGGATCGGATTTAGGAACACACACAATATATATTTTTACGTTCTTCCTTGAATCAATTTACAGGATTTCAGTTTTTTTGGGAATCTATTGTTTGCAAGGATTCTCTTTACCTCCAAAAGGGTAGTGATGGTCGATCTAATGATGATCACTATAAGAAAGTTCTTTTCATGATAAAGAAGAAAAGGTTGCATATTATTATGTGGGTTATACCTATATAAGTCCTGATGGACGCAGAAGAGAAAAAAAAAAAACGGAACCACATCTTCACATTTACTTCCGATCCAATTATGTTCTTTTTTTTGTACATTATTGATAAAATGAGTCCTTTTTCTGCATGTGGTCAGCACAGGTCCTTATTTGTGTAAGGTAAGCATATACTACAACAAAAGGTGGAAATAAGGATATGAGTTTTGTAAGCCTTACACTGGTACAAGGAATAAGCTACAACATCAGGATAATGGGATTTATCAGGGCGGGATGTTTGTATTATTCTTTCTCAAAAGTGATTGTGCAGATTTTTTTTCCAAGAAGTGATGATACTGTTTTTTTTTTTTTTTTTTCAATTTTTAATATTCAATGGATTGGAATGAACAGGATTCTTAAATATGATGACAATTGGCAATTTTCTACCTTGCTATCTAAACGTGGGAATATATGCGATGGTGATGGTCTGCATTTCCGAAAAAAGTAAGGTTTGTTTGTTTTTGCAATTTCTGGGAAGAATTCATATGAATAGCAGGATATTCTGGTCAATTAGATAAATAGAAAAATTGTTTATTTTATTTAACAATGTACTTCCTGACAAATTTGACTTAACACTACCGGCTTACATGAGTCTTATGGTTCAATAAGGTAAATAGTTATCTGTCTATGTATATTATACCTCAAAGTCACAGGGAAATCATTTCACATCAATACCTAAATTTGAGAAAACATTTTTGGTATTAAAGCTTATAAGGTGACATGTATAGGTATCATGTATAGGCCAGTCGACAGACCTTTCTTCTAAACCACTGCGATCAGAAATTATGATTGGAGTTGTAATAAAAGATAGGTGAGTCAGTCCAAAAACAAAAATTTATAAATTTCACCTCTAAACGTTACATTGGTATCAGAAGTCAGATAATCTAAAAAATCTAATAACTCCATATTGGTTTTAGTTAAAACCGTGAAAAGAACTTCCTTTTACATTGAAATAGCTATTTCAAACTGAAGATTTTCTAGTGGAGAGGAGGCTAAGATTATCGACTCAAAATTTTTTTTCCTCGACTTGGTTTTAATTTTTACTTCTTCTTAGTGATAGGTAATCTCTTCGATGTTGTAGTCAAAATTGATACTACGATGATGGTGAAATGTAACAAATTGGATTTCGTCATACTGTCCTTCTGCATGTGGGTCTATGCATCCAATACCTATTAACAAAAAAAAACCGGAAGATCGATTAGCTTAAATTTAACATGCTTATGTTATGTGATTCCAGAGGGAATATTGATTTTTTTTATCTCGTTTAGAACGGGTAGCCTCCATAGGATGATTTCGTTTTTTTTTTCAAATTTTCTCGAAAACATTTCTTACGATGTTGATTAAACTTTGCACCTGGTAATGACCAACGAACGAGTTTTTGCAAAAAAAAAAAAATAGCATAAATAAGAAAGGGTTTCGATTTCGAGTTTTTTTTTTTTAAAGAAAATCTATTTATTTTAAGTTAATCATGTAGGTAGCTTTTTAATGGTTCGATACATTTTACTACACCTCATATTTTTCAATCTGGTGCTTCTTAATATTTTTAACAATATTGTTTTTAATTTTTTTTTAAATAATTTTGTTTTAAACAAAAAAAAAATAAAAAAAAATCCTTTGACTTTTGAAATAAAAATTTTTTTTTCGTTTAAATGTACCTATATATTGTGTTTTACCACAAGGCCAAGTTCATGAATGAATTTCTAAACCAGCTTGATGAAAATCAGATTACCTAGTTCTCTGCTCTGATCAAATAAAAAAAAGAAAAACATTTTAAGATATGTAAAAATACAAAGTTTTTCAGTGCTTCCGAAGAAGTAAAAGCAAGAAAAAGTTTATATAGAAAACTGAAATTCAACTATTAAGTGTATTAAAAGATTATTATAAGAAAAGTTCTGGAATTAAATTTTTCAAAAGTTAAAGAAAAAATCGTGTGTAAGAAGTAAACTAAAAACCACATGTTTAAAAAAAACTCATAAAAGGTATGTTTTAACATTTGCTTGAAATTTTATCCAAAGATTGTAGTAGCATGTGGCGTAATAGTTAGTGCGTTGGACTGATACGCCAGATGTCTGGGTTAGGTTTCCTGCCTCTGCCACTTTAAAGCAAAATAAAATGTTTTTCAAGGCTACTGCCTCTTGCGATGAAGTGACAAATCTTCTAAGAGTATCTCCTGTCAAAGAAAATTGCCACTTACCTTAGCCGTTCGGATTAATAAACTGTAGGTCCTCTTCATTTCTGCAGACACGCACACAAAAATAGTTGAGAGTTGTTAGTCACTAGGCTCTGGTTCTTCATAAGCCACCAAACTCGTTTTTTCTTTAGGAACTCCATGATAAATGAATCTTTTATAAGAATCAAATATGTAGAAGAAACGGTTGTGAAACTTAGATAAAAGTTCATTGTTTTAATACCTAAAACTTCAAGAATTCATTAGGAAGTTTTCGATTAAGCAAACATTTTTAATGATAGACACGACAAGCTCTGTTCTATTTTACTGTTTGAATAAAATACTAAAATCATCATCAGTAGACCTTTAAAGATCAGTTAAAAACCTTCCAAATGGTAATAATACATATCTACTTTGTTTTTTTTTTTGTAATTCCATAAAAGGTCCTTACATTTGCTGATAGTTGTTTCATGCGAATCAGCAGCACATCACGATTTTTGAAAAAAAAATAGGAGAACTTCTGTAACAAGGAATTTGTATAAAATTGTGTGTTTTGATCGGAATATTGTTAAAAGAAATACAAAAATTAATCAAAGGAAATAGTTTTGGTCCAAATTTCTTTCTAATGCGACCGCAATGTACGAGAAACTGATTAATATTTTTCATGCGAGGTACGTTTTAAATGTGAGCAATTTATTAAGGATTCCTTGGATGGGGCTAAATAATCTCCAAACAAAGAAACATTTAACTTTTGACAGCGGCTATAGGAGATGGAAATAAAAATTTGAAAAAATAGAGAATTTTTTGCTTTCCATCTGAAACTGAATTTTAGAGCCATCTAAATTTGAAAAACCAAAACAGTCGACCAGCTTAATATGCTGTATAATCTTACAATATACAAAAAATCGTGGTTTATTCGGATCTTAGAGAACATGTTTGATTTTTTTTTTTGAAAATTCAAAAAATCATAAGTGGAAGTCCGAGATTGTTTCTGTGTGTGTATCTTTAATAAAAATCGGTCTAGCTGTCTGCAAACGAGGTGCAGCATGCATTTATCGAGTAATTTCAGAAAACACGATTCGATTTTGCTCAAAATTCAAGAAAAAAATCTTACGTGGAAGTCCGATAGTGAATGCTGAGTGTGTTTGGTCAAAATTGATTTAGCAGTTCACCAATAATGCAGCAGCGCATGCATTTTCGAATTTATTTCAAATGGTCAGATTTTGTTAAAAATTTAAAGAAATCTAAGGTAGTTGTCAGTGTTCATATGCGTTGCTTTTCAAAAAACGGGTCTGCAAAATTCTTACTGATAAAAACTTTTATAAGCTGAGTTGTTTAATACCGAATAATTACTTAAAATAAATAAAAAAAATAAATTTGATGGCACAACAGCTCATGAAGAACTAGGGCCTAGTGACTTACAACTCTCAACCATTCCTGTGTGCGTGTCTGCAGGAATGGAGGGGACCTACAGTTTATTGCCGAATCCGAACGGCTAACGAGCGGCACTTTTCTGTGACAGGAGATACTCTTGGAGGATTTGTCAATTCATCGCAAGAGGCAATAGCCGTTTTTTTCTTTTAAATAAATAGGTGGCGAGGCTGGGGATCGAACCCTAGACCTCCGGCATGACAGTCCATCGCACTAACCATAACGCCACGGCTACTACTTTACTACTTACTTATCAATACTAAAATCGGGTTATTTCTAAGCTTTTATCCAATCCACTACGATATTTCTCTGAAAATTAACTCCATTTTATCAATAAATTTTGTTCCTGATATACATAAATTGAAAAAAAAATCACACGTTCTTTAGATCAAGAATAATGTCTTCGATACATTTATGTTGATCTGGAATTAGTAACTCTGTTTCAAATTCTATAAGGGTAAGCGAGGATGACCTTTTTTGTAGGATCCGGAAAAAAAACAAATTTGAGAACAACAAATTTTCAACGTGGCACATAAACTTAGGAACTCTTATTTATATAAATTATGTAAGTATTAATAAAGAAATATTAATAATTCAATGAAATTGACGGAATACAGAATGGTCAAGTCTAATAAACTCTGACATTAAGTCCGTCAAGCTGGGTCCACCACAACGGAAATTCAAACATCTATAATGATGCAAAAATTTGGGGCTAATTTAGTACCCCAATCCCGAAGGAGCCCCAAATTCCCTTCACCTTTGAGAGGGCAAAAACTGATTTGATGACGTCATTAAATCAGTTTTTGCCTTCTAAAGGGTGAAGGAAATTTAGGGATCCTTCCAGATTGGGGTACTAAATTAGCATCATAATTTCTGCATCATTAGATTTTTAAATTTCCGTTGTGGTGGACCAGCTTGACGGACCTCATTCTATTCTATTCTAGTATGAATAATACAATAAATAATAATAATAAAATAAAAACTAACCACCAGAGCCGAAATGCTCATGCAGCTACTAAAATTTCAGGGATATGTTTGATAAATTTTATTTGTATTGTTTCGAGTGAATCATCACAGATTTTTTTAAACAAACAAAACGAATCCATAACTGAATTCCACATAAACCAAAAAACACATATTATATATCTAACAGAACAAAATACCCAAAATAGGGATCATCTAAATTATTTCCAAATTTTCCATTTAAAAACAAAAATAAAAAATAAAACAATAAAGCAATTTAATCATCGGTGATGTCTATACCTACATAAACAACTTTTAAAATTATTTTATTACAACGCGAAACGCGCCTCTAAGCCAATCTTATTTATTTGTCTGTCTTTCTTGTTGCAAGGACATAACAACATTAACAAAATTCGAACGAAGGAAAAAGCAGCACAACTTTTATAATATCCGATATCCCATAATGATAAAACATCTCTGAAGTCCTATATAATAGATTTTGTGTATAGCAAAGCATAGTACAACTGATGTTGAACATTGAAAGACAATTAAACAATTTCGTCATAACAATAGATTAGGGCATAGTAGAGTACACAGGACGACACACATTAGCAGGCCTCCTCTTGAGTCATAAAATAATTGTTTAGTGTTTATGGCTTTATCTGTGTGTACATATATCTGAATAACATTGTTCCTCGAAATGTTTACCATAGTAAATTTTCAAAGGATACAAAATCCAACAAAAAGGACCTTTCTTTTCCGGACTCTGCTAATGGACATTCAACATCACCATCACAAAATCGCATTGCAATTGTAAAACTTAATTGCATTTTATTGCTATACGCTATACGCTACGCGCATTTACATATAAAATATTGGGATCCGTGACGCGGCATCATAAGTGATGCCGGATTATGTGATCTTGACCTGGCAATGGGATTTTCTTTTCTTTGTTGTTGTATTATGGTTATGCCTTTTGTCAATTGTCAGTCTGTGTACCGCATTTTGTGAATTTATAATAAAAAAAAAAAGAGGCGGGTTCATTGTAAATTGTTGTTTCACCATAGAATGGAAACAATAGACGACACTAGCAATTATTATCGAGGAGGAATCGTGTTTAACTAAGAAATTTACGATAAATTGATTAAATATTTCTTCGACAGGCGAGACAAACAAATATTATAAATGACAATCACATTCTCTCGATTCAAATAATATTTCATGTTTCGAAAACATTTTTAATAATTGTTGTCAAAAACTGAGAGACCTTTTTAATTTCAATTTGTAGGTGTCAACTATACCATAGCTCCCCGTTGCTCTTTAGAAGGAAATTCTAATAAAGTAGAGTCTAAGACGCAGATAATATACCTCTAATGTTAATGATCTATTAATTTACTTATATGTACATAACAAGATAACCTATAATGAGCTACTAAAAGAAAGATATTTTGTTAACTTTGAGCTGGCGGTCGGTCCGTTAAGGTGGACAAATTGTGTTTAGTTCATTTTGTTAAAGATATCTAACTCTAACACTTGTTCACATCAAATTTGATCACCACACTACTACAGTTTCTATATAACAAATCATTAAATTTTTTTACTGTGACGCGTCGCGTCATGAGATTGCGTCGGAGCGAGTTCTTGTTTTGATGTCTGTCTTGTTTTAAAATAGAAAAATATTTTCTGGCTAAATTTCAGACATGCATTTGGGAATCACGACACAGTATATTTTTGATTTTTTAACAAAATGAATTTTGGAAATAACGACACAATATTTTCTGGCGTGATTTCAATTTTGCCTTCTGAGCTTTATTTTCCAAAATTAAACAGAAAAAAATGTCTGGCCTTTTTTCCAAAAATATATTCTGAACGTGATTTCTGGAAGCAAGGAATATTACCTATATAAATTTTTACAAAAGCGTTTTTTAGATTTAAAAAATTTATCATTTTTTTTTTTTTTATAAATAAATATTTTGAAAACGGATTTATGACTTTTTGTTTTATATAATTATGATCTTTGGTGTATTATTAAAAACTTAAAAATGAACTACCAAATTTTGTTATTAAATTTTCCAAGAAATCTACGCATATCAAAATGAAACCATTTTTGTGTTCGTACGCATATAACTCGGCAAAACATCATCCGATTTGGTTGGAGATTTTTTGTTGGATTTGTTTTGAATCAGATTAATACACAACGGAGTCAAAAATTAGAAAATTTGACCGAAAAAGTAGGAGAATCGTGAAAACTCCCCCTCCTTAAAATTTCGAAATTTCTGAAATGAATGAAATTGTGTTCGTACGCGCATAACTTGGTTGAACATCATTATTTTTGGATGAGGACTATTTTGTTGGATTTGTATTGAACCAAATTAATACACAACTAAGCCACAAATTCGAAAAGTCAGAAAGTTGAAATTTCAAACTTTCTGAATTAGTTTTTTATTCGTACGGTGCTCGAAAGGAACATTAATAATAATTTTATGAATTATAGTTGAAACAAAGTTTACCGGGTTTAGAAAAACCGTTTTAACGAGGTAACGACTTTTAAAATCTTCCTGAATAAAATCATATTTTTTCAAGAACTCATATTGCATCTGGCATTTTGAGATTAAATTTTTTAGGTACTTATTGTAATAGCCGTGACGTGGCGTGATAGATGGACCCGTCATGCCGGAGGTCTAGGTTCGATTCCCATCAGCCTCACCATCTAAGAATTTTTAGAAATAAAATGGCTAATGTCTCTTGCGAGGAATTGACAAAACCTCCAAGAGTATCTCTTGTCATAGAAAAGTGCCGCTCATATAAGCCGTTTGGATTCGGCAACAAACTGTAGGTCCTCCCCTCCATATCTGCTGCAGACACGCACACAGGAATGGTTGAGAGTTGTAAGTCACTAGGCCCTCAATCTACATGAGCTGTTGTGCCATCAAAATTATTTATTTTTATTTAGGTACTTATTTAAGCAATTCAAAGAACTTACTTCATGCTTCTTTTTCACATTATTTCCAATTTATTATATTTTGTAAAATTTAGCCCCGAATTATTAATTTTCCATTATATTTAAAGTCACTTTTAAA
Organism: Epistrophella euchroma; assembly: GCA_947049315.1. NCBI lineage: Eukaryota > Metazoa > Arthropoda > Insecta > Diptera > Syrphidae > Epistrophella > Epistrophella euchroma. Next base: position 27,779,244 of record OX346248.1, on the reverse strand, counting down.
CAGCGATTTTTTTTTTGTAAATTTTATATGTACAAAAATTGTGAATTTCCTATTATTATTGGCATTTTAAACCTTAATTGAGAATGAATAAACTGCGGAACTTAAAGTGGATAATAAAAAGCAAGAAAGCAAAAGTAGACTAATTGTTACTTTCTTTTCCAATGTTTTTAGCATTCGACTAAAAATTAATAACAGCAATAAATACTGAACGAAAAGCACACAAAATTTTTGAAAAAATAAATCAGTATAATTTTGTTTCCAAATTTTAAATTCAAATTTAATTTTTTCGAAAACTGTTTACAGAAAAAACTTGTCTTAGCAACAAATTAAAGAACATGGTCTTTGGCTTTTCAAAAATCTTAAGTATTGTGTTATATGCTCTTCATGGATTTTAATTAATTATTTATCCACTTTACGCCAATGTTTTAAAAAATAGTCCCTTCTTATAAACAGGGGAAATATAGCCCCCTTTCTGAAATTATGTTTTTCTTAGTACTTGTCTGAAAATCATTTTCGAAGTGATGGTCAGTAACTTGGAGACATCCAGTATACAAGATATCGTATTTTTCATATGAATTAAAACACTGTAAATAAATAAATTAAATTAGGAATATTTAACCCTCACAACCTACTTCAATCCCCCATACTCTCTTTCCAAACTCATCAATGGAATAATTATTAATATGTACTTACTTTGTCTGTTATTTCTTCGTAAAATTGATTAATAAGCACTAAAATGCAGAAAATGACCGATTTTTAGATTTCTTGACACTTCTGTACCCGGCATCTCCCTAAGTATTACTCCCAGTAAAAATATACTTAAAATATTTAATTTTGTAGTACAGACTTTCCCACTTTATGTATGTATATGCTTACTTTTCAAAATATGCGCGAAAAAACTAAAAAAGGGGACCTTTAACCCGGGTAGAGTGAAATCCTTGCACTTGCATGGGCTGCTTCAGCGAATACCTCGTTTTTGCTTGAAAATTCTCTGCGATGGTTTAGATATAAAAAATATCTTTGGCAGGATAGGCGGGCCTTTGTAAAAAAAAAAAATGAAAATGGTAAGTTCTTTTATAATCCGTTATACCTATATTTATTAATTCGGTTCTGCTTCAAAATTGTCTTCAAAACACACTTTTGGAGAGATAAGGTAAGTTCAGCAAAATGAAATATTTAATAGAATTCAAAAATCTCAGTTACATAAACAGAATTCCTAAGCGAAATTTCTCATTTTTGCTGTCAAGTTATGGATTCGCCTGCAAATTTTTACAGAGTGAAATCCCTGGGACATCATTTTCCTGGGAAAATGAAATGCAATAGCACCGTCTGGAGTTTCTTGGACAAATAACATTTTTCAAAAATGAAATAGGCATGGAGTTTGAATCCCTTGAAAAAGCTGTCAAAATCAAGTAATGTAAGTACTATCCGTGTGTATTCATCAATCTGTTTATATATTTGTGCGTATATTCTTTAACCGTTTTGTAAACAGTTGTTGTGTTTGTTTACACATCAAGTGTCATGTACGCGTTATTTAACAATTTCATTCAAACCACAATTAACCAGTCTAAATCAATTGAAGAATTTATTACATCATCATCATCACATCACCCTCTTGCGCGTTTTCATAATCAAATAACATTCGCAGTCGCTATCGCACCCTCAAAAATGATATTATAGAGGAACTTTTATATATACCCTCCTCCTTGATGCGGCAAACGCAATTCAAGTTTAATTATACGATGCCTGCTTACAGGTGTGAATTTAATTGAATTTCACCGAGATGTAGATTAGAAATTCAACAAAACAAACATTGACAAACCCTCACACCATGCAGTTCTTATACAAACCTCCCATTCCCATCAGCACAATGTTAGAGAGAGTCTTTTTGCCTTATAACGTCCCGGGAAAGGAGCTTATTTCTTTTGGTTAATTTTTTTTTTGTTGATATCCAAAAAACGACGGGCATAGAAAACTCCTTGATAGAAAAAAAAAAAAAAAAACAGGAATAAAAAGAAAATGTTTTGAAAATACCTGCGTTTGTCAACATGATCGCGCGCACCATCATTTTCATCATCAAGTGTGCTGCGGTAACAAGGACATACAACGGCGCTGGCGCCAGCGAAGCTATGAGGGAATAAAGTAAAAGAAGTCCTTTTGAGCAAATATTAATACAACGCGGTTTATTTTGTTGTTGTTATAGTTTGAATTGGTTTGGTTTGGTTTGGTTTGGTTCACCATTCACGTGGAATGTTGTAACCTGCGACAAATTCAAAAGCAATCTATATTTACACAGTGAGTCCTTTTATTAGATTTTGTTTGTACTTTCGCGGCACAGTAACGGACATTTGCGAAAAGTAAAAAATTTAACATAGCAAAGGACATAGCCACACACAGCCACTGTCTGATTGAAGTGGATGTGGATTCATTTGATTCGTTAAATAAACGTTGACACCATCGAGAAACCACCATCACCCTTATCTCCTGAATAAAAAGAGAGCATAATAAAAAGGACTTCAATAAAATGATAACAAAAGCAAGTCCCACAAATTTAAATGTCAATACGTGTAAATGCTTACCTCTAACTTCAAATCAAAGGACACTCTCTCCTCTCACAATATACACAAATCACTATATAACTTTTTTTTTTGTTTGTTTGTCGCATGATGTTGAAAAGGCGAGAGGGTGGTTTAAGTTTAATCACTTGAAAAATTTATGAATCAAGGATATCAAGAAGACGAGATGACAACTTTTTCTATGAAGACGAAGAAGAAATCGGAAATTAATTAATTTAAAGGAAATCAAAGAAAGTCAACCCTTTTGACTTCTTGTTTTCGTTTTTAAAAATCTTCCTTTTTTTCTCATTTTCTCTCATTCAACATTTTCAACTATGAAAGGATTCATTTTCTTTTGATGGAGAGTCGTTATTTTTGTTTGTGTGCCCCCACTCAAAGCATACATATATACATACATACACAAAAAGCAATTGACGGGTTGTTTGTTGTAATTTCACCACAGTCAGCAGTGCGGAGGACATTTAAAAGTATATTTTATTTCAAAAGGATTGTTTGGTGATTTTTTGTGATTTCAATTTCCTTGATTGAGGTTTAATTGTTTGGAATATTTACTTTGTGATCGTTTTTCAATAAGGTCCTTTCATGTGTTTAAAATTGTATGCAGAGACTATATTTATAGAATCTTTTTGAAGTTCAATAAATGCGGTCTAAGTCTTCTTTGTAAATTGATGTCATTTATATAGGCACAACAAACGTGACTTATGGAAATTAAGTTTTTGTGTGAATATGACTTTTAAATACATTAACATCAATAAAATTGAGTACCTATCTATACTTACATACTATATGCCTACATTAGAGTTTACTGTTTTTTTTTTGTTGTTGTCTATTTAGGTTTTTATAGGGTTTCACAAATGTAACGGGACTGTTGAATACTTTTTCATGATATATGGTGTTTTACTAAAAGGTAAGGCCTTATCATTCTTCAGCGACTTTCAATGAGGAGTTCTATGGGTTTGGAGTTCTTGACCTTTGCGATTACCTTAAAGGTTATTTCAAAATCTTTTTTATATTGACACCATCTTTTTTGACATCGACAATCGATAGAGCCCAAAATTTTACGTTCGAATACATATGAAGTTAGGTCATACAGGTATATTGTGACCTTAAAAGTCAATTTAACATAAATAAGGTGTGGATAGCTTTGAGAATGTAAGCTTTTTCAAAATCATAGTTATTAATTTTAACATAGCATTTAGTAGCGATCATGATCCATATCTACCATATTAACGAGTGGAAATATTCAGCCATCCTCTCGGTTAGTTCTGTGGAATCTCATACAGATTCATAAGTGGCAAATGATAAAATAAAAACTAATTAAGCATTGCAATATTTTGTAACAACATATCGTCAATGAAGCTGAAGAAGTGTTTAACTCCATCTTATCACATTTTACAGGAAATACTGCGAGCACTCGGATAATATAGTCATATTTTAAATAGAAAATTTAATTTTTCTTCTTTTTTATAAATAAATAAATAAATTTGGTGGCACATACGGCTCATGAAGAACCAGGGCCTAGCGACTTACAACTCTCAACCATTCCTGTGTGCGTATCTGCAGGAATGAAGGGGACCTACAGTTTATTGCGGAATCCGAACGGCTAAGCTGAGCGGCACTTTTCTATGACAAGAGATACTCTTGGAGGATTTCTCACTTCCTCGCAAGAGGTAGTAGCTCCGAAAAAAATTTAAAGTGGAAGCGGCTGGTATTGAACTCCAGACTTCTGGCATTTGTTTTAAAGGATTTATAATTTCAGAGTAAAGGTGCCTGAAAATATGCTTTTTTTAGTTTTTCCCCAATATCTCTTTCAAGGTTGATTTTATTAAAAAAAAAAATCTAGAAAGTATAGATCCTACAAAAATTTTTAATAAAATAAAAGAAAGATAATTTAATTTCCTATACAAAAAGTGCTTACAAATTTTGTGTGCTATGGGCCGTTTTTAAAATATTGGCTAAAACGAGTTTTTCAAAATGGCGACTGACGCACAATACTTACAGCTGCGCTATTTTTTAGTATGCTAAGAAAAGACCCACCTACCAATTCCATACAAAATTTGATCAGTATTTATTTGCATTCTGGTAAATCTTTTTTGCCTCTGGCGACTGGCCTAATACCCCAGTTTTACAAGTAAACAAATGATATTGAGTTATTAAATTTCAATAAAGGCTGAAACTTCATTTTTAGAAAAAAAAGAGTTTTAGACTCCTCATATTTCATGAATAAATTAAATTTTTTTAATTCATCAGTTCTTTTTTGAATGATTTTAATGATTTTAAAACAAAAGAGCTGATGCACAAACTTGAATATCTTGACCTTTAATAAAACTTATTATACAGGGTGATTGGTATAAGGTGCACCAAAAAGCTGACCCAAGTAGATTGGGTTAAAACAAGAAAAAAATCGTATGAGAGGGGGGTTTAATTCCCCCTGTTTAGGCAGGAGGGGCAATTTTCTAAAAAATTGACTTAAAACAAAAAAAAATATTTAAAAACAACGGTAACGGTTAAAACGACGTGCTATACCTTTTTGGAAAGCCAGAAATCTCTTCTTTGATTTTCATTTTAAATTAAGTTGTGTAATTGAATAGTTTTTGAAAAATTAATTTTCAAACTCGAAATTTTGAAAAAAAAAAAAAGAAAAAAATTAAATTAATTGTTTTTGTTAATTCTCTTCTTCGAAAAAATTAATTCTTTTCAAAATTTTATGTAATTAAGTATAATTTTTATTTTCAAAATTAATTGCTCTTTTTAGTTTTTAATAAAAAACAGAAAACCGGATGCGAAAAATGTCTTTTAGTTTTTGAGAAAATTGAAAATAACGAAATCTACTTTAGTACTTAATTTTTAGAAATAGGATCCTTTGAACAACAACATAACGGATGGATGTCGAATTTAAGGAAAACTTACTTTTGTTATTTTCAATTTTCTCAAAAACTGGAGTACACTTTGACATCTGGTTTTCAGTGTTTGACTAAAAATTGATGGAGGTATTGAATTTTAAAAATAAAACTACTACTAAATAGCGTGAAATTTTGAAAAAAATCAGTTTGAACACAATTTTTTGATTCTTTTTTCAAAAATTTATGTTTGAAAATTAATTTTTAAAAAACTGTTCACTAAAAGAAGTTAATTTTTAGACAAAATGAAAGCACATATTCCTGGCTTTAAAAAAAAATTTTAATAATTTTTTTTTCTATATTAGGTCAATTATTTTAGAAAATTGCTCCTTCTGTTATTTTCAACTTTCTCAAAAACTTAGACATTTTAGCATCCGGTTTTCTGTTTTTGTCTAAAAACTCATAAGAGCATTGAGTTTTGAAAACAAAAATTATACTTAATTACATAAAGTTTTGAAAAAAATTAGTTTGAATTTTTTTTTCTTTTTTTTCAAAATTTCGAGTTTGAAAATTAATTTTTCAAAAACTATTCAATTACACAACTTAATTTAAACTGAAAATCAAAGAAGGTATTTCTGGTATAGGATGGCATTAAAAATTGTACCGTTTTTTTTAAATATTTGTTTTCTGTTTTAAGTCAATTTTTTATAAAATTGCCCCTCCTGCCTAAACGGGGGGAAAAAGGCCCCCCTCCCATACGGCTTTTTCTTGTCTTAACCCAACCTACTTTCTCCAGCTTTTTGGTGCACCTTATACCAATCACCCTGTATAAACAAATATTTTTTCTAGGTGATGTTGGGCTGGGATATTTGGGGTGATGATACGATGAGCTGCATCAACATATTCGGATCTCTTTTGAACCATTTGTGCTCCTTATCAGAATGCATCGGTAACGCAGGTAAAATGAGAAAAAATAAAAGAGAATGAGTGAAAGCTTACATTTATTTTGAGCCTTTTGCACACAAAGCGTCTCGTCATAGATGCGTAGTATGTATGCTTGATAACGGCCTGTGTGTAGTTCACATTTTTACGTCTGTCAGTTTCTGTGCATCAAGTCCGTCCATATGTACAAGTCATTTGATTATAATTTTCTAAAGACAAAATCCGAATTTTTTATGTGGCTCTTCTATATAACAACTGACGTACAAGGATTTCGGTTTTTTTTTTCTTCAGAATGGCAATAAAAATGACCAAAAAGGTTGCATAAAAAACTGTTTTTAAGGTTTTCGAAAAAAAAAACGGCATAGGGCTTAGACGTTTTTTGAGAAAATTTTCTTATTTTAGAGTTATTCACGACCGATTTTGTAATATTTTTGCTTCATAATTTTTCAGACAATACTGAATTAAGAAAATTTTAAAATAATTTTGTTTAAACAAAAAAAATATACATACAAATATTGTACTTCCTCTTTAGGGCAAGTATTGGTTCCGTGTAAAAAAAAATTCGAGGTTGTAATTCAAATGCGGGCACTATGATAATAGTGATATGATAAAAGTGGTTTCCGCCATACAGTCAATCGGTCTGTGCGTCCGTGCGTTCACTTTAATCCGAGATAGAGCCTAAACTGTTGAACCAATTTGCTCCAAATTCGGTACAGAGCATTTTAAGTTGCTTCCCTATTCGAATTTTTGATTTAACTCTTCTAGAACATGTAGCTCCCATAAAAATGTTTCGTTTTTTTCAAATTTCCTCAAAAACGGACGATTTTGATTAAACTTCGCCCTTAAATTGACCAAATTGCAAGAAAACTGCGTTCAGATTTTTGCCAAAATATTAGTTAGTTCTTTATTATTCTGATTGAAGTAAGGGAATTTAAATGACATTTAAACTGTAAATATGTCCACTGAACCAAATACTATTGCAAATTTTAAGAAAATACATTATATATACATACCTAATTCATGATTTTTTGTCGTTAAAATTGAACCAGGCGATGCTAAACTTTGTTGGTTCAATGAATAAAAATTCGTACAATAATAAATCATTGCTTAATAAACAAAGAAATGAAATTGTGTCAGTAAAATTATTTCCTTAGTTAACGTGAAACACATTTTGTTTCGTGTCAACAAATAATGGAGATTTTAATTAAAACTAATATCATGATATTGGAGGAGTCCAAAAAAGTGGTTTTTGGCATGCTATCTGTTGGTCTAAATATGACTGTACCTCTATTCGTCCGTGCGTTCAAGTTTTCATCGGAATATGGCCTTAAGGCTATTAACGGATTTGACACAAATTTGGTGCAGAGCAGTTTTATGTAAATATGTAAATTCCTAAAGGAGAAATTCAACTTTAGCTCACGTAGAATGGGTAGCTGTTGATTATAACGCGACTCTTACGATTTTGATTAAAAATAAATTAAAATAATGTATTAACACTAAAAAAAACTGGAATAATTATAAAAATTAAAAACAGATTCAGTGTTACGTTTTTCTAAAAGAAATTTGGATTTTTAAAAAGCAAAAGCACAATATGCAATTTTCAAAGTCAAATAACTTTTTTCAGAATTGCTTTTCAAAATTCTGGGTAAGGCTAAGTGTAAAAACAACGATTTTTTTTCGAAAGTCATCTTAAAAACTTCTTATTTGAAATTATTTATTTCTTATATTGTTACTTTAATTGTTTAAGTTTAAAAATCATTAAAATTAATTAATAAAAAAAACACAACAATTTTTCTATCTTGGTGCAAGAACTTGAAAAACCCTATACCTTTAACACCTTTTAAGTTAAAGAGCATCTACTGTATTAGCTTTTTAAACGCTTTTCACACAAATTGAGTTTCATTTATATTATTTTTATTTAAAAAAAAAAACAAAAACAATTTCATATTGAAGTATTATTATCAGTAGAACATTTGGTAGAAAACCTCAATTCAATTCTTTTTTAAACATTTTTTTTTTGTCTCAAAACCAAACTCAAACAAACCACTTTAGACCCTTAAAAGATGGTAGAGTATACATCATATACATAGCCCATACACATCATATAGTAATCATTCAAGTACTATGACAGATGTGATGTCCCCTTCAGCAATATAAAAATGACACGATGATAAAATAAATATTAAAAATAAATCGCGAGCTCAATTATCCATTCATCATGATCTTCTTTTTTTTTTAAACAGTTGTCAAAAGGATTCTTTATTTTATATTCGTCATAGACTTCTTTTCTTATTAACATTCAACCAACCATGCATCGCCGATTTTGTCTTGTTTTCTTTTTTCTTCTCAATAAAAAAACGATATTGGTTTTCTGTATTTTTATTTTTAAAAAGGAGACAAAAACTCAAATATTGACAGATCACATGAAATTTGACAATAAAGGACACACCATTATAATATATCTGTGCCAAAAACGTGAACTAAAAAAAAATGTGTCGCAGATATTTTCTTTCGCATCCATGGCCATCATCATCATCACACATTGACAATTGATATAATTGTTTAACTCAAGTAGTACTCTCTGGAATTCTATGTGAAATAAAAATTGAAAAATGAAAAAAAAAAGGTCAGGGAAAAGGACTCTTGACAAATTAAAAAAAAAAAAAAAAAAAAAAACTTGATCCGCCAGAGGCTATGCAAAAGGACTTTTATGAATATAGGAAAAGAGCTCTGTAAGGTATCTCATTAAGAAAAATTTAAAGAAAAAAAAAACGCTAAATGCGCAAAACTACTTGAACCTCAAAAATCTGCATGAACAAATCCCAAGACGTCGTCAACGCACGAATGCAATCCTGAGAAAATAATTCTCTAGCCAGCCAGCGTGTCAGAATTTGCATTCGTTTTAACACTTTTACCATACAGAATTCAGTTTTAAAGTGGACGAAGACCACAAGGAGATTTTCCCACAAACCAAACCAAACTTCCATCAAAATTTTCACTCCATATATTAAAATCCAAGAAACTTTGGTAGAACAAAAAAAAATAAAGAACACAAAACAGCAATCAGTGAAGGACTCTTTCCCGTAATCGACGACGGCAATTTAATAAAAAAAAAAAAAAAATTAATAAAACCCTCGTCATACCTGGATAATAATTTCAACAAAAAGGAACATAAAACAATGAAAATTTTTAAGTAAATCATAAATGCATTTATAAACCATATCTAACCACTTAGGGGTTGAAAGTCTCTCTCGTTAACTCTCTCCATATGCATATAAACGGTCCAAGGCAAATTTGGAAATCCTTCACATATTTCAGCACTTCCTTAAGGGGGCTGCAAAAATTGCTATAAGAAAAGCACATAACAGTGGTATAATTGAGGAAAACACAAGATCTTGGCAGGAATTAATGTCGTCGTCGTCGTCCCGTGTAAAAATGTTCAGGCCCCACTCAAGCTGGATTTTATGAGCGCGTTTAACATATTAAGTGGCTTCAAGCCGTCATCGTCATCATCCGTGAGGTTTTTAAGCCATGAAGTGGCCACTTAAATCGATAAGTTGGTTTTGCGGTTGATTTGTTGAGAGGATCCCACGGCTTGTGTATGGCCACATAACAGTAGTTGGCCTGTGGTGATCTTAAGGGTCTCGATATATTCATGCGGACGCGTTTATACTAAAAGCGAATTCTGACCGGGGCAATTAGGGGATAGTGTGATGTGTTTTTAGGAACAATCAACGCACAATCTTTGGGAATAAATTATATTTTATTTCGCTTTGAAATCCAAAATGTGCACTTATACTTCTTGTTTTTTTTTTTTTTTCTCTCGTTTTTCTCTCAAATCCACCCACTTCTGATTTTGTATGGAAATCTGTAAATGGCGGGAAATAGCCTAAGGCCACAACAAATAACTTCTTTGATTGCGGTTTTTAGGTAGGTACAGCGGGTTTGAGTGGAGTGGTGTATCAATTTGAAAGTTGAAACTAAATCGGAAAAAACACAGTAACATGTACCGACATTGTATTTCCCGCTGTGAAAAAGGTGTTTTATGTCACAGCAATTTGGGTACATTTTTCGTAAGTATAAATGTAGTTATAGAGAAGGAGGTTTTTTTTTTTTCCAAAACGCCTACGAATCTTGTTATGAGTGGTTGACGAGTTGAGGGGAAAAATATGTCACTTTCAGATGTGAAATTCGATACAATTTGTTTTCATTCATATTTTAAGGTAAAACTCTCAAACATTAAATTGAAATCGACATCTATATTTGCTGTTAAATACAAAAATTGAGGCATTCAGATTTTAAAGTTTTAAAAGTTAGGTAATTTATCGACTTTTTTAAAACAAATTAATTTTAACAATAATTATTATTTACTAATTTCAATTAATGACCTGACCTCAGAATTGACTAGGAAGCGATTTTAAGATTTATGAAAAATATTTATCGTTTTTTTTTTATTTTTTACTCGTGATTGTGAGTCTTGCTTTAAAGTGTAAGTATAAATATTAGTGATATATCGTCTTTTGTTTATGAAATAAAATGCACGACTGGGTCGCACGAACTTGCACTTGTAGTAAAAATTTCGTCGAATTTTAAGGATTGAGTGTAATAAAAAACATATAAATATTAATTATAAATAGGTATTTATCAATTTAATAAATTTATGAATGGAAACTTGAATATAGAAAAAAGCATGAAAAGCGTTTTTTAAATCGATAAAACAAGTTCATACTTAAAATGTTTAAATCTGAGAATGAAGTTTGCCATCTCAGTTTTTGAAAAAAATGTGAAATTATATAGAAAAAATTTAAAAAATCGTTGAAGCGGCTTTCTTAAAAAATAATTTCTTATACATAAAATTTCTTGAAATTTTTAAAAAAAAAAAAGTTAGTATGCCATTTTAAAAAATATAATAACATACAGCTACAGCTAAGACCATAAATAAAAAAATTTAAGGTGGAAGCGGCTGGTATTGAACCCAAACCTCTGGCATGACAGTCCAACACACTAACCATTGCGACACGGGCTACTACAGCTAAAACCGTAATTTCAAAAAAATTCTGCAACCCATTTTCAAAAAAAACGATTTTTCAAAAAAAAAATTTGAACTTTTTTTTTCTAATTCAAAAACATTTTTTTGAAAATATTTTGATCAAAATCGGTTGAGCCGTCAACGAGAAAATAGAAAATCAAAAAAAAGGTTCTATGACAGATGCCGTTAGTAACGATTCTTTGTAATTGTATAATAACAAAAATTTAAGAAAAAATCGTTAGAGCCGTTTTTTAGATAAATAAATTTTATTCAAAACGGGTGGCTCTCACAGCCAATAAAACTTATTTTTCACACATTTATTTGAATGGTAAATAAATCCATCAATTTCGATCTTTATAAATCTTTTATTTGTTATAATTTCGTTTACTTTTATTTTAATTATTATTTTTATTTCCACTCACGCACGCTTTGATAAAAAAACGATCAACCAACACTAAATTCAGGGAACTGTTTTAACAGTTAAGTGGGGTACTAGTCAATCGTAGTTTTGTTAAAGAGCAAAAAGCAAGTATAATCTAGAATTAATATACATATGTATGTATTAATTCTAGTAGATTTTTTTTTCTAGATTTTGTTTTGTTTTGATTTTGATTTTTTTTTTTTCGAGATTTTTTCAATTTTAGATTTTTGTTTTCTAGAATTTTAACTTCGGGATTTTGTAGCGACCTTAAAAACATATTCATAAAAAAATCTAAGGCTGACCAATTTCTAAGACTAGCTGACCTTTTATGACCAATTACTGACCTTCTATATAACATAATTTTTTTTTGGGAATATCCCATATATGTGGGGCTACGATCCCATAGCCAGGTTTCTGCAGCAAAGAAATCGAGTGCCTTGGACAAGTTGGCCAAACAGCAGGCAACGGACTTACCACGATATTTAGAAAGCAGTGCTGGGGGATCGTGGGAAAAATCCCTTTTTGTGGGAATTTTGACCTCTAAAGGGAAAAAGGGAAAACCGACCCATTTTGTGGGAATTCTTTGATTTTTTAAATTTTTTATGATGAGCCTTTCATCAACAAAATTATAATCAATTTTTTTAGATTAATTCGAAGGAAGTGAAAATGAAGTTTAAGAAATGTCAGAATTATTTCTTAAAAGATTTTATAAAACCTGGTCGTGAATATAGTAAGTACTATCAACAACTAGATATATGTATATCTTTAGCGATTATTTCTATATTCGTGTTCAGTTATATCTTTAGTGTTTAGAAAAAACATGATATATCCACAAATAGATTGCTTCTTCACTTCCACAGTTAATAAAGCATAAACTCTTGGACCGATTTGCTTCAAATTTGGTACTTGTATGCACTTAATAATATACAGGGTGTCATCTACTTCGGGTAATACATTTTGGGGGATGATTTTTGGGTCATTCTATATGAGATCAATTTTATCTCCCCCCACCCCTGAGGCTGGAGGTGGTATTTTCTGAAAATTTAACTTTAATGGAAAAAATTATTAAAAATAAATGGATTTTTTGAGGGCTACTATTTCATTCTTTTAGTAATTTTTTAAATCAAGTTGTTTTAAATAGTTTTAAAAAAAATTTATTTCATATTAAAAACTTTTGTTCTTTTTGTTTTGTAATTTCTCAAAAATTAAAATTAAACATTATTTATGTGCTTTGTTGGTTTTTAATATTTCTTTATTTTTCATTTTAAGTCCACTTTTTAACTTTTTTCTTTGGGAAATAAAAAGGGAAAAACGAAAATATTTGCGGGACAAAAAGGGAATTTACCGACTGCGTGGAGGGAATTCTGTTAAAAATGCCCCCCAGCACTGCTAGAAAGTAATAAATTAACTGGGCTTTCAGAAGGAAATGCATTTTTATTGCAGTAACGCCCCAACCACAGCTTGCAAGACTTGCATATTTGCGAATAGAAAGTAAAGGCCTATCTAATTGCATCATTTAATTTTTGCTATACTTCACACCCAAAAATTGCTGTGGGCTCTCGGTCTGGAAGTCATATACTTAGATTTTTAGCACCTCATTTTTGGGATATTCGAAAAAATATATACCATCTGATAGGTTACTTAATCCGCTTAAAAGGTCAGATGGTTTCAGAAGTTGGTCAGCTATAGAGTTTTTTTTATGAATTTCTAAAATATATTTTTTCTCAAGGTCATAGAAATTTTTAGCACCTCATTTGTAGAATTTATAAAAAATAATTTTGCCACCTGAAGGTTTACTGAATTCTAATAAAATTTCAGCTAGTTTCAGAAAATGGTCAGTTTTATAATTTTTATTCAAAAAACTTGCATTGTAAAGGCCAACTTTTCATTTCTTTAACTCATAATTAAAATTCTACAGTTGACCAATTTCGGAAACAACCTGATCTTTTATGACCAATTATACTTTACTTTTAGATTGCGTACTTTTTTTTGCGAATATCCCATACATGGATTGCTAAGATCCCACAGCCAAGAAACCCTTTATATTCGTTTTATATATGGTATTATTCTGCACATTATCATGTGAAATACTATTTATCAAAAAAAAAAGAAGTCAAAAAGTCAAAAAGTCAAGAAAAAAGGACACCCAAGAACGATAATTGTTGTTTAAAATGAAATAATTGTTTTCCTGTTGATTTTCTCACTTCGCACCTATTCATTAAAGTATAACTTAATCCAATCGAACAATCGAAGTGAGAACTAATTCGGTGAACAAAAATGAAATAAACTATAAGATCCTACTTCAATGAACAATGAAAGTACACAAAGGTGACGAAATCTGAAGGGAACAATAGCGAAATACTAGGATTAATAAAAAAACACACACAAAAGTGTAAATATATGTGAATCAAAGAAGAAAAGAGTTTACATCGAAGGTCCTTTGTCAAAGACAAAGAGAATTTTCTAAAAAATATATTATGTTAGTTCTCCTATACCTATAAGAAGGAAGTGGGCGTTTTCTTTTTCAAGCAACACCAAAATGTCAAGGGTTCCACTTCTGTATCAAGTTGACCTAAAATATGTTCTCTGTATACCTATATAAGAGAGGACTCCCGCTTATGAAAATCGTTTTGGCTAAACAATTGTCATCCACAATGGGCGCAATTTGAGGACTATAATCAAATGCTGGTAGGAACTTTTGGTGAGTAAAAATTTGTCGGTATATACTATATGCATACACTTTATTTAACACAGTGTTTAAGAGAAAAGGTAAGGATATGTAATTATCCTTTTGTATAGCTTATGCAGAGCGAACCATAATGTACATTTATATGGCACGGCGGCGCATGGTGTCGTTCAAATCCAGAAATTATGTTGTGATTGTGATTGGTCCACCCCTGGAAGTAATAAAGTGTAAAACTATCATTATCACCGCTGTGGTTCCATTGTTGTACCACATTATTAAGCTTAGCAAAGTCAAAGGCTTGGGTTAGCATTAAAAAAAGTGTGAAGAGATATTTAATTTATCCCGGCGGGTGTCCATCGATATGATAGAAATAAAGGGTAAAAAAGTTCTCACTGTACTTCTACAGCAGATTGATCTGGGAATTTTACATATTCAATTTTTTTAATCAAATTTATATTAGGTATGCGAATATTGACCCTAACTAGGAAATAAAGTTTTAATTCTTAAAATTTGATTCAAGACAAAATTATTGATATTTGGTTCTTGAAGCTCAGAATAATAACTATTCAGAAATAGAACTTCGAAAGGAGAGATTTGATTTTGATAGAATTTCTTAAATTTTGCGAGCTATGCATAAGTCATCGTTAGCTGAGAGAATGGTGAAAACCAGCTAAGACCATTTTTGCAGTTTATTAAAAAATTCAAAAACTAAAGTTTTCGGAATATGTATTTGAAAAAATTCAAAAATATTGAAAGTTATTCTTTTGTGAAATCTTAATAACGGTAATTTCCAATTTACACGTTCTATTTATCTTTCGAAAGACATGGAACCCTTCTTTTGAAGGTTTCGATAAGAAGAATAGACGAAAAAATGCCAAAGAAAGGAAAAAATTAGTTAGTGACTTAAATTTGGCATGGATACGTATTGGTAATGGGACTCTTTACAAACTAAGAAAGTTTCTCACCGATCTGATGACCGCTAGATCAGTTACAAGGGGTCAAAGGTCATAAAATATGTTTTTTTTTTTTTAATAAAATTTGTTTTGCAATCTTGTAGCTGAACCAACTTTCCAAAAAAATGTTTTTTTTAGTTTTTTTTTTCGTAGCATTAACCGTTAAAGGTCATGAAACTATTTCTATCGCAAATTTGTTCAGATAAAAGTTTGTAGAAAATAATATACAAGGTTGTAGAACAAATTTGCCATTGTAGCTGACCTAGTGGTCATCAAATCAGTGAAGAACTCTATCAGTTTATATAGAGTCCTATTACCAATAAAATAAATAAATTTGATGGCACAACAGCTCATGAAGAACTAGGGCCTAGTGACTTACAACTCTCAACCATTTCTGTGTGCGTGTCTGCAGGAATGGAGGGGACCTACAGTTTATTGCCGAATCCGAACGGCTAACGAGCGGCACTTTTCTGTGACAGGAGATACTCTTGGAGGATTTGTCAATTCCTCGCAAGAGGCAGTAGCCGTTTTTTTCTTTTAAATAAATAGGTGGCGAGGCTGGGGATCGAACCTTAGACCTCTGACAGTCCATCGCACTAATCATCACGCCACGGCTACTACAATACCAATACTTATGCCAAATTTCAGCCACTAGCTTATTTTTTCCTTGTTAAAGTTTATTTTTCCTGGACTAATATACAATTTGCGATCAAAATAAAATAAAAATTAGTTATTTTCTAAGAAATTAAGCTATCCAATTTGTGTTTTTTATTTTTATCGCCTCTAAATTATCGATTTGTTATCCGATTAACACATTTTGAATTTGATATACCGTTAATATTATTTCTGCCAGTATCTAAAAAATGCATGTTTTTTCCGGATATCTCGAAATTGCTTCTTTGGAAGAAAGAATGAGTATCGTTTTCTATTTCAGTTACCCAAAATTAGATTATAATAAAATGTTTGTTTTTTTTACCTATAACAAATCAAAAAATGTTTAAACTAGTTTTTTCAGCTCAAGAAATACATATCTTGAAGAACGAAAGATTTCTTAATGACTGGCAGTATGGCTTTCGTAGCAAGTGGTTAAGTGGAAGTATCTCACCGAATAGTGATACAAAAATCTTCTTCGTTAGATTAGAAATAACCTTTCGGACCATTCAATACAAGTTGCATTAGACTGTTTGTAGTCTGAAATTCACAAAATAAATTATGGTGTGCTGCAAGGCTCCGTTTTTTCTCCGAATTTTTTAATTTTATTCATTATAGATCTTCTATCTGAAAATTCTATTACAAATCTATTAAATAGTTTCACTAGCCTCCAGCTTTTCATATTGGTTTTCAGATTAACATCTTTGTTCTTCGGATGTTAAATTGGAGCGCCGGCTTATCATAGCTCATTAAATTCTGATTTCAACAGAATTGTTCAATGGGAAATCAAAAACTGCTTAGAATTTAATGCTTCAAAAACTCAATATGCTGTCTCCTGTTGAAAGAGCAAAACCCACCCCCAATGTTGCTATCCATAAGCGGCAATTTCTTCAAGGAAACTGAACAGGTCATCTGTTTCAGAATGACCTCGGTCGCCGAAAAAGCTCTTAATTTTTGTTTTAATTTTTTGTGTGTACAGTAGTGGTATGGTCTATATTTCAGTAAAAAAAAAATTACCAAAAACCGTTATTAACGGTACCTACCGCATAGAACCGTTTTTTTATTTTCAATTTTCTCATTAACCGATTTTGATCAAAATGTTTACTTAGGAGGTTCTATCAAGTGTGAATAATACTGCATACAAATATTTTCAAAAAAAATATTTTTTGGATTTTTAAAAAAAAGTTCAATTTTTTTTTTTTTTTGAAAAATCAATTTTTTGAAAACGGGTCGATGAATATTTTTGAAATCATGTTTTAACTGTATATTATTATAATCTTAAAAACGGCATACCAAATTTTTTTTCTAAAAAAATATCAAGAAATTTTATGTATAAAAAATTATTTTTTAAGAAAACCGCTCCAGTTTTTTTTTCTGCAAAAATTCACATTTTGTCAAGAATTTAGATTGCGTTCTTCATTCGGAGGTTAAAACATTTTAAGTATGTACTTATTTTAAAAATTTAAAAAACGTATTTCATGCTCTTTTTCCATATTCAAATTTCCGTTCTTCAATTTATTAAATGGATAAATACATATACTTATAATTATTAATTATGTGTTTTATATTACACTCAATCTTTAAAATTCGAAGAAACTTTTACTACAAGAGGAAGTTCGTGTGACCCAGTCGTGCATTTTTTTTTTTAATTTCCTATAAACCGACTGCAAGGATTTTGATTAAACTTCATACCTCTAATGACAAAAGGTGTTGTAAGAAAGCTACATTTCAGTTTTTTGGCAAAAAAAAAGTAGACGTTCGGATTCGCCAATAAACTGTAGGTCCCCTCCATTCCTGCAGACATATGCACTCATGAATGGTTGAGAGTTGTAAGCCACTAAGCCCTAGTTTTTCATTAGCTGTTGTGCTAGCAAATTTATTTATTATTTAATTTTTACTAGGTGAACCACTCCTTTACTGCTTCGAAGTTGCCCTGCATTATGTATTTAAATTTTATAGTTTTATTTTCCGCTATCTATTAAGTCTCTAATAAAAAATGTTACATCAATGTTATCAATTTGAATGATATTCTATAATTTCTTGAAAATAAAAATAATACATACTTCGAAGTCTTAACCTCAAAACATGCATATTTAAGGTCAAAAATATATACTTTACCCCAAGAAAATTCCCAATTCCCAAGTGATACAATTTACAAAAAAAGAAAAACATTGAAGTAGGACTCTCTCAAAGAAATCAAAGATTGATCTGATATCGTTTGGACTAAGAAAAATAAAAAAAACTCATATAATGAAGTTAAAAACGTTTTCTACCCTCAAAAATACACCAAAAAATTCATTCGAATTTCAGTAACAATTTATGTGATTCTTGGTTTCTTGAATGCAAATTTTCTTTATTATATTTGTAAACTCTCTCTCTCTCTTAGGCTACCCCGTCTCCAGACACTTTTAAATCGTCACAATCATTCAAGTTTTTGAACCTATTGTGTATATTGTGTCCTTGGAAAAAAAATATCAAGACTACGAGGGTGGTACAAGAAAAAAAAAAAAAAAGAAAAAAATCTAAAAAGAGGAAGAAAATAATGTAAACTGAAATTGTATTTTGAATAAATTGTTATTATGTGTATGCGATAATTTTTAAGTTTACTTTTTTTCTGAACATTTCCCTAACAATCACCAGAGGCTTTTCCTTAGGGAAAACTGAGTTGAAAATAAAATTTTGCATAATGTTTTTAGCTCCAGAGAACCAGAGAAGTGGGACAACCCTATACCAATCCGTATTATAGTAAGAAAAATAATCCTGATGATAAGGAAGAAATATGATTATTTGTTGATTGTTGTTATAGAAACTCCTATGGGATGTCCTTGAAGTGAAAAAGAATTTTCAAACTGAAACGGAGTGTATTAATTCTTATTTTTTTTTTTGCGATTCACGGATATATGTACATAGACTATATCAAACGTCTTAAAAAAACGAAATAACAAAGGACCCTTAAAAGCGGTATTTCGTTAAAAATTCAAATATTTGTAGATACGGAAACATTGAACTTTACGGACCATGTTAATACAGTAAAAGCTCCTATTGCGGACAACTCCCTTAAGCGGACAATCCCTTTGGGCGGAAAAATTCTCACAGCCGTGGATCTTGGGTGTAAATTGCATACATTTTATTATCCCTTAAGCGGACACTCCTTTACCCCGACGCCGCGGACAAGAATATTAGCCGTGATTTGTTAAATTAAATGCCCCCAGGCGGACAAAACCTTTTTTTTTTAGTATGTAAATTTCAACTATTATTTTTAGAAATACTTTTACATATACTTATTTTGCATTAAAAACGGTCCCCCTATGGTTCACAGCGACAATAGATGCGATTTCATTAAATTACTTTCTGTGATCAAATTCATAACAGATTTTATTTCTGCAGCTGTATAGTTTGTTTTTGTATCTTGTTTCTTGTATCTTCATGTTCATTTTTAGTTTGAATGAATTTCATGGCTTGTAGGTGCAAACATTTTTCATGATGTCACTACCATACATTTCCTTTTATACCTATTTTTTTTATTTTTTTCCCTTGGACGGACAACTCTCTTAAACGGACAAAAGTGTTGCGACGTCGCTATCCGGCTAAGGGAGCTTTCACTGTATACGGAATGGTTCGCATAAGGTTTGTCAAAAATCTAGATTGTACTGATTGGAGGGGATCTTTTTCATCCATTTAGGCAGGAGGGGCAATTTTCTAAGAAAATCATTTTGAAATAAAAAAAAAATCATTAAAAAAAAAATCGCCAACCCAACACTTAAATTGCCATGCTATATTATCAGTTCTTTTATTTTGTTTTAAATTCATATTATTTTCAAAAACAGATTTTCAAAAATTAATTTTTTTTTTACTCAACATTTTGAAAAAAACAATAAAAAATTGTGTTAAAACTACTTTTATTCAAAATTGTACGTATTAATAAGTGGTGCCAAATGTCTTTTAGTTTAAAAAAAAAAAATGAAGATTTTTGGAGCAACAAAATAACGGATTAAAGTTAAATTCAAGCAAAACTTAAGGCTGAACTATATTCAAGACTTTTTGCAAAAAGTAGGGCAAAAAGTGAAAATGTGATGAGCAAAAATATGCTTATAGATGCTAGTGTGCGAAAAAATTGTGTTTTGTCTGTAGTATTAAACTGATATGATATATCAAACACTATTTTCGCAAGCTTTTTCGTACACATATATTTCTAGCGCATGTTTTAATTTCTTACTTTTGTACTTTTTGCAAAAATTCTTGAGTGTAGTTAAGGCTTTAACTTTTGTTATTCTCATTTTTGTTTTCAAAAACTAAAAGACATTTAGGTAGGCATCCGGTTTTTAGTTTTTGACTATAGCCAAAATAAATTTACTTTCTCATCTGAAAGTACTACTTTTGTCATTGTTATTATTTTCGGCCCTTCTTTTTCCACTATTACAATCATTTTATGAATGACGAAAAATAAATCCAGCTCATTATTACATTATATTATTTATGTTTATGTTTTCTTGTCGAAATGATCCTGAAACTTATTGAAGTTGTGCGCCGCGCGAGTAATTGTTGTACTTAATGCATTATTGCCAACAAAAATGGCAAATAATAATAACACAGTGTGTGATTGCCGGTATGTGTTTGGTGTATTATATGCTAACGAAAAATTCACAATCAAACACACACAAGAGATATACTTCAACAATTCCATAAATAATATCGAAAAAGGATGATATGCGTATCAAATTCTTTTGTATGCGTATACACAACACTTTGTATCTCATCTCATAGTGTATCGGCATTGATTTTTACTGAATCGATCCTTTCGATACTATAAATGATGGGATATCACTGAGCAAGGATAAAAGGTATGAATGAATTTTGACGGCTCGATGTTGTTGTTGTTGGCTTCATCTTGTTTTTTTTTTATTTGTCTGGTCAGGATATATTGTCATACAGATAGATGCATTTTCAGCCTCATTCTCATTCATACCCACCTGATTCCTAGATATAGGTCGATAAGGATTCCTGTGCAGGAGAGGAGGATGCATCATCGGCACCCGGGTGTTTTTGTATCTTTTTTTTTTTCTTTTTTTTTGTATTGAAAGTGTGCAGCACCTTACAAAAAACCGGATATTCTCTTTTTGTTTTGTTAGATTTTTTTTTTCTTATTCATTGATTTTATTCAAAAATCTTTGTTGGATCCTTTTGTAAGAATCCATTGATCCTTTTGTTGAATTGAAGAATTTCACACGTCTTTTTTTTGTTCGAATATTTTTTCATTTTTCCACCTTCCTAATGGGACAATAAAATGAAAGGTGCGTGGTTTTTTTTTGTGAATGGAATTGATGGCAATTTTGTGTAATGTAAATAGATACTTGGATTGTTTTGGAAATTTAAAAAGAATCAATTCATTGACAAAAATTACAGAAATTGTTGTGTTGTGAACAGTGGAAGCCTTACAAAAGAACAGACAGAAGACCGTGTAACGAAAATCACTTTTTATGGAACTTCTTAATCATCGTTATTTTAAGTTTATTAATACCTCGAAAATTTTTGTTTATACACCGAATCGATAATATTCGTCCTATAAGAACCGGAAAAAAAATTAAAAATTAACAAACAAAAGAGTTAACGTAAAAACTTGAAGATCATGGAAAGCAGAAAGGTTTTCATTTGGCGCTTTGCGCGATTCGAAGTAGCTAATTATGAAGAGTCCAAGTCTCTAGTTTTTCAAGTCTCATCCAAAAAATATACCCATACTTAAGAAAAATTGTAAAACCTTTTAAGACACATAAAAAGAATGTACGCATGTCGCGATTCACCTGATTTTCAAATCTTTTTTCTAAAAAATAATAATTTATGAATCTAAATCTCAACTAGATATAGTATTAGTTCAAAACAGCTCCCCTCCAACACGCACTTAAACTTCTCTCATGCGAATTTAGCCACAATACAACTTTTACTTAACCTTATAACAAAAAGAGGGCAAAAGCTAGCGTGGCGAAAATATCAAAAAAACCAGAGGTTATAATATCCCCACTATAAAATAAGAATACACATTATTCACCCCAAACAATACACGACTGAATGACTCCATATTCTATACCCATCGCATAGAAAACAAATCCGCAAACAAACAATCAAAATTGAGACATTAAACCGTAGAAACGATGCTCTTAATGGCATTATTATCCTTATTATTATTAAGTTGTAAAGGGACTGGTGGTGGTGGTGATGGTGGTGGCAGTATGGAGTCTTCTGACACCCCCTTTTTTTCTGTTGTTGTGAGGGATATTTCTCTCCCCTATTTTATTCTTCTTGGCATCACTCCCAACGTTTATATAAAAATATCGTGGATTGGATACGTTTGTCGTTTCGTTTGTACGAAGGACAATCGCAATGTCACTATCGCGCATTGTTGACTTGTGTGCGGAAAGTGGAAGAGACCAATTTGAATTATCATAACAATCCACAAATGAGGGTAATAATTCAAAAAAAAAAAATAAGAGACAAAAAAAAAAACGAAGGACACATACAAAAAATAGCCTATCCCATCGTATGGATTGGATATGGCCATAAACGCGCGGCAGCTTTTGTATATGAAAATAATGTCCTTTTTCTGTATCCTCGCTCTATGGGTATAGATAATGGGTGGCGTTTTCATAAATAAGATTAGGTGGCCATATTTTCCATCAAACAAAAATATACTGCTTTTACTTAAAGTATTTAAGTGTTATGAAGCGCAATGCGCGATTCAACAAAATCATGGCTGTCTTAATAATAAAAATATATTTGGTGGCTTGGCAGCTCGTGTAGACCCAGAGCCTATTGACTTACAACTCTCAACCATTTTTTGTACATCAAGAAAATGCACAAACAACAGGAAATAAAAACTTTTGGCGACTTCAATGATTACTCAAGAAATGATTCACAAGGTATGAAACAAACATGAAATGAAGCGCTAAGCGCGATTCAACTAAATTGTAGTCTTCTTCTAGTCTATATACATTGTACATTATATAGATATAACAAAAAATCAAAATCTCTAGCGTTTCAAATGATGACTCAACACTCAAATAACGCGATTTGCGTTATTCAAAGCGATTGATCGGTTATGGAAAACAATCGGTTCACTTTAAGAACTTCAAATAATTTGAATAGTTATTTAAATTTGCAGAACCCAGCAAGGGCTGTATTTTGCGCTTCACGCGATTCAAGATAAATTATGTGTTTCCCAAGATATCTTCATGGATCCTATAAACCCGACGGGAACTAAGTTACTAAGTGATGCCCCAGGCTTGGCGGAATTGTTTTGTAAATTTGTAAATACCAAAAATCATAATCTTGAAAGTAACTTAATTTGAGAATTAAGGGCGTATGGTCACCATTGATTTAAGGTGCAGGATTTGAAGAAATTCTCAATATGGTGGTTAAATTCACCGAATGATGGGGAGGGGGGATTTTTAGTTAATAAATTATGGACGATCCTTTTTAATGTGATGTCTCTGGTTTTATTTCCCTCTCTATCTGTCTCGCGCTTTGTCTGTTTTTACAGTCATAGTAATAAAATTATAATATTTTCCGTTATGTGGCATTATGCGGTGACATTTTTATGAGATTGAGTTGGAAAATTGATTTTTCTTAATTCTTTTTTTTTTGTGATTATTTGGTATCAGCTATTTGGCATTCAACGAGACTCATATAGATAGATGTTATGTGTGTATACACATTTTTATATACATTTATTCGCAGCCGGAAAGGACTAATTGCCCATATCCTTGAAAGCATATGCCCTCCTATATCCGTGGATGATAATGGTATTTTTCGTGCGCGACTATATGAATGTTTATTATATTCAGTCATAGAGTTTTATTAAATGTAAACATTTTGTCAGCTCATCCATAAGGTTTTACTGTGCGATGTGAGTTTGAGTTCAAGAAAAGTGTTTTGTCATGTCCCGTCTACGAATAAGAGGGTGGTTGAATAAATATTTGTATTGAATTCGAGTTTTTGTTAATCAAATATTAAGTGGAATAGTAGTTATAAGTAGATAGTTTTTTTTTTTTGAAAATTAAAAACAGTTAAATATGTAATTTTAAATTTAAGTTCCACAACTTTTTCAATAATAAGTTATTAATTCGTTTTTTTTCACGCTGCATTATTAGTTTTCTCCTTTGCTGCATAGTGATGGAATTTATTAATTTTTTTAATGCATAGCTTGCAAGACTTGCATATTTGCGAAAAGAAAGTAAAGACCTATCTTATTGCATCATTGAATTTTTGCTATACTTCACACACTAAAATTGCTGTGGGCTCTTAGGGCCCTACCAATAATCAAATTTAGTTACGACTTAAATATTTCAGTAAAATGGATCATAATTGAATGAGCTCTAAATAATAAACCGTGATGATATTACCTAAATATTTACGTGGACTATAAATAATGAACCATATATTTAACTGACTGGAAAAAATTGAGAATATAATGTATGGTTAATGATTTAGGATTCATAACGTTAAGGTTAATTTCAATGCAATATTTAAGTCATAACTAAATTTGATTATTGGTAAGGCTTTAGTCTATAAATATTAAATTAAACGTTTGAAGTAGAAAAGTAAGTTTTCAACTAGCGTTCGAGCCCGAACCGTTTCGTTGCTGAAAACAAATTATTAATTCAAATTAACTTTTAACAACCTTTCGTCCACAAAAATTGAAGTTTCATCCTGACGATCTCACTTGTACTCATTATAGCTGACTAGACTAGTGAGGGCCTTGTTAGTGCGCAAGTTTTTTACAATTCACTTCAACTTATACATGAACTTTGTGGTAAAAATCCAATGTGAACTATATCTAACAAGATTAAAATTCTAAACTAATTGATATCTTTTGAATTATGTATCAGCAAAAAACGATATTTCTTAAAACTTCGGCCTCGAAATTTCAGTGGCAAACGGCAAATCTTAGGTTCGGAATTCGGATTAATTTTGTTTAACGAGTGGACTGGACGGCATAAAGCGACTTCCCGAATATCGTAATTATTACCATTCACTTAAAATTTTTATTTACGATATACGTTATAAATTGTTGGTTGGTTTGTGTCATGGCTATTTGAGGCATTAGTAGAAATTTCAAATACAAAGACCTCTATTCGGAACAAAACATATCGAAAAGCAAATACGCAAACCATATTATTTTATGCTGAAAATCAAAATGATGGCAACTTCAAGTTCAAATTTTGGTTAGCTAAAAAAAATTAGAAAGGAACGAGGTGTTTGAAATAATGAGGCATTTTTTTAATTGGCCACAGATGTTCTCATATACATTTATATATTCTTACAGATGGTCAAACTTTTGTGCAAATAAATATTTTCTAATTTTTGTATGAAAAATTATTTTGAAAAAATTATAATAAAAAAAATGCAGCAACAAGGGTTAAATTTTAGTATCTGTCTATTAGAATAATTATTCAAGAAAATTATAAAAATAAAAAAACAACCAAAATCATTCATAGTGTTAAGATATTCGAGTAGAGTCGTTATTTTTTTAAATGTTTTTGAAAAAATTTATACCATGGAGACAACATGGTAAATATTTATTTTGTATGCTATTTTCTGGAAGGTCTTAAGGTCTGCTATCTCTGGTTGCTAGGTTATCCATTATTTACTGGACACCCTGTAGGTATATGCATTTATCCATTTAATAAATTGAAGAATGAAAATTTGAATATGGAAAAAAACATGAAAAACGTTCTTTAAATTGATAAAACAAGTACAAACTTAAAACAAGACCCCAACTGTCGTGCCTGGGCGAAACACATTGAAAATTTTATTAAAAAATCAACTTGCTTAAGTATCTATCGATAAAACAACTTGATTTTAAAAAAAAATATAGAAAAGAGTAAAATGTTAGCTTTCAAAAAAGCTAAACACATCATTTTATGTGCTTTCTATGATTATAATTTTATAATTTTTTTTTTTTCATTTTAAGTCAATTTTTCAGAAATTGGCACTTACAGCCTTAGGAGAATATCGTCTTAAAACATTTATAAAATCATTTGGTTTTCAAGATCAAGTCATTTAATTCGATTTTCATAAATAGAATAATAATTAAAAGTTAAAAAAAAAACAATTAATTTTGTTTTCCTTTAATTAAAAACAAATATTTTTTATTACTTTATCCTAATCTAGACCAAACAGTTGCATTATTCATGGACTTTCTCATTTCTCCATACAAATCCGGTGATCCAATTCCATCTCCAAAATGATAATCCAACTGCAAACTTCTAGTTATACGAACAAGTGGTCCATATTCATTTGTCATTCTTGGCCATGATCTCTGATCGGGATTCTCTGAGATAGCAAAATTTGTCCACATTGTAACCATCAACTGGGATACACTTCGATCAATGCTATCCAAACGGCTAACTTCATGTGGATATGGGAATAAATAAATATTTTCATCACTTAAATTAGCATCAACTTCATAGGGGAAATGAGTACGTGTCTTTGGGAATCTATGATATTGACCACGATAATCAAAGCTGTACAAATAAGTTGCATTAGTACGCCATACTGATTTAATTGATTCCATTAAAGGAGCCTTATAGAGGATGAGGTTGGTTAACTATTAAAAAATGAGAAAAAACTTTATTTGTTGATGGTTCAGATATTTAAAAGCAGTTCAGTAAATTCACCTCCAATAGTCCACTGGCCAAATTGGACAATATTGGATTTTGAATATCCTGAGGAGTAAATATGTATTCCAAAGCCCATTTTCTCCAAATCGAATAGTATCTGGGAAGAGTGGTGTGTTTGAGAACTACATTGATGTAGTCACTTATATTCCGACTGTTTAAACGGACCAGTTCATCGTATTTTCCTGAAAAGATATTTGAGTTTTAGCCTGACACATCGATTTACAATTTCTAAGTAGACTAAATGCCTGTTTTCACAATGCGAGATCGTCTGAGTTTCGGAGTTTAGCTCAAGTTAAATTTAAACCCTGAATCTCGGATAATTTCTCACTGAAAAACTGTCTCTAAAAAATTGAAAATTTACTTAAAAGAATGAAAGCTCCAGCATCCTTAGTCACTCCAGCAATAAGTGGAAACTTGAAGGAATTTACCATCAAAGCCGGATGCATTGGAATGTAGCCGTGTTTGTCTCCAACAGCAAGCTTAAAACCTCCATATGAATATAATCCACGATCTTCATTGTGATTCTGCGATTAAATGATTTCAATAAAATTTAAGTTATATTTTCTTTAAAAGAGAACCCATCAGGTGTTAACATACACAATGATCTATGAAAGCTGACAGAAGTTGTGAAGTATTCAACTGTCCCAAACAATAGTTAAGTTCATAGGCTGAATGAATACTGTTAGAAGGACAACGAGCTTCCCTTCCAATAGCTCGAGCTGTTGAAAGTGGATCTTCATCTATGAAAAGTGGATTTAGAGCTGTTCCCGATTGTAGAATTAATCGATCAAAGTTGACAGGATTGACCTAGAAATAAAGAATTTTAAAATAATTTCAATCTTAACTTACTCGTTTCTCAGAGCATGTTCTTCAAAATATTTTCAACTCACCCTTTCACTAATACTCAAAGCATGAACCAATGTAGCACCGCCTGATTGTCCAAACAACGTTACTCTACTTGGATTTCCGCCAAATGCTACAATATTTTCCTGTACCCATTTAATTGCCAATTCAAGATCTGACAATGCAATATTTCCAGGAATGTCATCAGTTTGAGTTGAAAGAAAACCAAATGGTGCCAAACGATAATTCACAGAAACCAAAACAATATCCTTTTCGAGCAAATAATCAGGTTTGGCTTCTTCTGCACTGCCATCAAACAACATCTCTCCATGAACGTATATCATTACCGGAAGAGCGGAATATATCTTCAAAGAAAGTAGAAATAATTCTTCATTTAAACTAATTCTTAACCAATACTTGTACAAATTTATTATTTCTCTTACATTTGGAGTAAAAATCGATAGAGTCAGACAGTCATCGACATTGATGCCTTGACGTTCGGCTTGTTGAACTTTTACTAAGTCCGGGAACGATGGACATGCTAATGGTTCTGTTGTGGCTTCTACGATTATATTTGAAACTGGTGCTGATCGGGCTGCCTGAAAATAACCCAGTTAGAAAACAAAGTTAGCATCGTTTTCAGGTTGGTAATACAAAATATAATTCACTTGAAATCTTTCCAATCCTCTACCGACACTTCCATATTTAATGCCCAAAAACGCTTTGAAATTTTTTCCCGTCCAAGCAGACCGAAGTTCCTTGCCACGAACGTAGCCTCCAGCTATTGGCAGAGCAACAACATTTGGATCGTTGTAATTTGGCAATGGTTGTGGACGATAATAATTTGGAACGTAATTTCTCACTGACGGTGAATCCATTGCATGTGGGAATGTTCTGTAACCGTAAGGATCTGATGATGGTGTAGGTGTTGTGGTAGGAGCATCATAGACTTCACCTTCATCATAATCGTATGACTCATCATAATTAACCCCATTGGCGGCGGCGAAAGAAAACGAATCAAAGACGAAGGCAAAAATTAAAACCGTCTGCACTACGGAACGTGAAAATAATAACATCTTGAAACCACGGCTAAACTTTCTCGACTGACTGTGAGTCTCCAACCAACAGTTCTAGATCAACCCGAAAATTCCTATCGTAGGCAAATTCATTTTAGGGTTATCATATTGTTCAAGTTGAATATACAACGAAATCGAAAGCTAACAAGAGATAATATAAGCTAAGCACCCCTGTTTCGAAATTGATAACACAATAATGGCTGGCTATATAGAAAAACCATAACACTCTATTATCAATAATTTTTGTGATGGATGATGATTTATCTATTATATTCGTTCTCTGTAAAAGGTCAGCTGTAGAGTTGAGATTAAGATTTCGAAAATGTCTATAGCTTATATTTTTAAGCGAAATCTTCATCACTGCTACTGATAATGATAACCAGAAAGTATATCACTGCATTGCGAAAGCTTTTGTTATTGTTGAAATGCAATTGTTTTATTACTTAATAATTATAATTAATAATAAGACTCCTAAAATTTATAATTTTGTTCTCTCATAATAAACTAGATGAGCCAGAACTTGAACAAAGTTACATACGTTATAAAAAATCAAGGGGTTCAAGCAGTTTTTACAAAAAATCACCTTCCCCAAACATTACTCCGCAATTATCAAAATAGATTTTAATATGTTCGCAATAATTTAAGTTCGCAAATTTTCTTTTGGTCTTCGAATTAGCCTGATTGTAGTCTGGACGAAATTTAGGTAGATTTACCTTAAATATACTTCAAATCCCGAAGATTTACCATACAAATTTATTTCCTAAATCTGGAAGATTTGAAACAAATCTCATTAAATCTTCATAGGTGCAATAGTTTTAAAACTTGAACTGGCCCATATTTTCTCACACTGAATACATTCATTGGCATATATGAAATTTTCTGCCTCAACGTCATTAGAAAGAACGAAACAACACCTGCAAACTGTCAAAAATAAATCTCATTTTGTGCGGTGGAAACACCAAATAGATTTATTTAATCTAAACTGAGATAAACCTTCGGTGAAAACATACTAAAAGTTAACTCTGAGTGAGTTTAATTCGAGAAAGGTCCAAATTTTTACCAGATACGAATTAAATTATTAAAGTTTATCACGAAACTCACCAAATTTAGTGAATAGATATTTGTTTGTTTTATCCTCCAGACAGATGGTGTTAGAAGTTCGTCGGCAAAAATTTTTTGTCTGAAAAACTGTACCATGAGTTAGCTAAAAATAATTATAAAGTACCTGTAGGCATTTCTAGTGTTAACTAACTCCCCACTGAAAAACTGGGATCTAATAATAATTAATACTGCAAAAAAATTGATCCCAAGATATAACTCAGGAGCAGTTTTTCAGTGGATAAGGATTAACTTTAATTTTAAGGCCCAGTTTTTTTTAGTGGGGATCATCCTAGCTTTGGGGTTTAAAAATGAATTAACATCTTAAACATGTTTTTCAGTTAATTTCGGTGAGTTAAATCTGGATCAATTTAACAGATTTGTCAAAAATCTATCGAAATCGAGTGTCGTACTATGGAAAAGGCAATTTCTTTAGTGGCGCCATCTCGATTTCGATAGTTATACGTCGATTTCCGTTGTTTCGAACTTCGATTTTGACTTTTGGTAGCTGAATGTTTAAAATAATCCTTCACAGAAAAATGGTTCCTGAGTTTATTTACTCAGGTTTAACTCAGAGTTAACTCCAACACTAAAAAACTATCCCTTCGAATCTTTCAAAGTCTGACATTATGGAAATGCGTTTTCATTAGCGAAGCCTAAAGAGCGACACAATATATGTGTTACTATGAAAAGGGCGATCACCATAGTGCCGGCCTCTCTATTTTGATTTATTCAGTTAATCTAAAGTTAACTCACCAAATTCATTGAATTATCTCGAATTCAAAATTGACCAAGAAACATGTTTCAGGAGTTAAGTTGGGATGGTCTCGCACCGATAAGCTTGGCCTAAGAACTTCATTTTTCAAAATATGATTTAAGTTGTACCCGATTTAACTCAACAGATTTGGTGTGGGTTAATGCGGGATTTACTGAACAATTGCCTTTGATATTTTACTCTCCCAATTTCTTTTCGATTCGCATAATTCTTGAGTTAACTTTGAATAAATTTATGTATAAAGACTGTCCAGAGTTAACTAGCTCTGGTTTAACTCGCCTAAGGGCCAGTTTTTTAGTGCGAGATTAAAGTTGAACCCGCGTTAAATCACTAAATTTGGCGAGTTAACTCTAGATTTACTGAACAGATTGTTTTGATATTTTACCCTGCGAGTTTGTACGTCGATCTGCATGCATTCTTTACTGAAAAAGTGATTCCTAAATTAACTGTACATACATTTTACATATGACTGAAAAACTGGCCCTTAGTGTCCTTTTATTGTTTAGACGACCTCATTTGGCAAAGTAGTTCTTAGGAAACTATAAATAGTTTGAATCGAATAGTCCGAGCGCCTCCAACAATTTCAAGCAGGGCCAAAGACCCACTTAAACAGTTTTTAATGAATACCTCGCAACAATAACCGGTTACTTTTACGGAAAAAATATTTAAGATTAATATTGTAGCTTGGTTAATTGATTCTTAATAGATTCTAGCCGCTAGAAACTGGCCTTTAGAATTTTGCCGCTAAAATCTGTTCATTAGAATCAATTAGCTAGATTCTAGCATAGCGGCCATAAGATTCTAGTGTCTAGATTCAGCATAAGCTACATTCCAGAGCCTACATTCTTCAAGCTAGATTTTTATGGGATAATATGGCTATATATGGCTTAATTCTAACAGCTGGATTCCTATGTTCTATAGTGCCTATGGAATATGGATTCTTGTAGCTAAGATTCAGCCTATCGTCTAAATTTTAGCAGTTAACTTCTAGCAGCTGGATTCAAGTATGGCTTTGTTTCCAACAGCTAGATTCTTTTGGATAGATTTTTGTGGCTAGATTCTAGCGGATTAATTCTAGTACAGAGTTTTTTGTGATGTCTAAATTCTGGCAGTTAAATTCTAGTACCTGGATTCAAGCTGCTTGATGCTATAGTTACTAGATTCTAGCGGCTAGATTCTGCCAGCTAGGTTCTTTTAGATTGATTTTTGTTGTTGAATTTTAGCGGCTAAATTCTTGTACCTAGATTTTTGTGGCTAGTTTCATTAGCTCAATAGATTCTATCGTATAGATCCTAGTGGTAAAATTCAAGCAACACGATTCAAGCGAATTGATTCTAGTGTCATCTAGATTGTAGCGATGAAATTCTAGCAGCTATAATCAAATGGCTTAATATTCTACCAGCTAAATTTTGGCAGATATGACTACAATCTTGCCTGGGTTGCCGGGGGTACCTACACTATGAATGAGTATACCTACATTATAAATAATTAAATAACTAACTTATTTATTGTACTTAATTATACTTGTCTAGGTCAGAATAATTCAACAACCAGATAATGGCATTCTAAATATAAATTTAATTATTAATTAACAAAATAAAACAACCGCACACATTTTGTATCACAAGAATTTACTATATTATTGTATTGCAAAAAATATATTGTTGAATTATTCAGTTCTTTGTTGGTTTAATACTCATTATTCCAATATTATTAATGCTCCTTCTATTTATAATAAGCTTCTCTTATCAGCTTAATGCCCCGTTCATGATCACTTTTTGTCGCTGTGAATTCTTGGAAATAATTTCCAGCGATAGTTGTTGTTTCATCAATTTTCAAATATGGCCCGTAAAGTGTTGTCATTGGCGGCCAATATCCCCCACGATATGAGGCCATCGGTTGACCATTGATAACAAATGATGTCCAGAGTTGAACCATTTGTTTTGCAATAAATGTATCGGTGGGATTGAGATATTTTCCATGTTCGGGATATGGAAATAAATAGAGCGCTTCGTCGGTTAGTGAAACACCAGCCTTAAACAAACTTTGATTATTCAGCTCTTCATCTAATTCCGGATAACGATTGAATTCGCCACGATAATCGAATGAATAGAGGAATGTCTGATCTGGAAGATACTTTCCATTCATATTCAGAGCAAGTAATACAGGCAATTTGTACATAAGAGTTCCAGCCATCTGTTGATAGGAATATGAAAGAGAAAAAACATCTTATATTAGGTGAATACTCAATGGAAAGGTTTTTAAAGTTTCAAGCTTACATCGACCAATGAAGGCACTAAGGAACTGAAAGTTCCATTCTCTAGAATTTGTGGGTTAAAAAACTCGTGAGTTACAAAACTTGTCATTATCATTTTTTTATCTTCTCCAATGATCTGTCCCAAAACAATATTAATGTAGTCAAAGGCATTGTACTCATCATCAGGAATTCTTCCCTCAAAATCACCTTGAACTATTTCTATCAAAGAAAAGAAAGGTTTTTGGAAATAAAATGGAATGCTATGCGATTGAACTTACGACTTAAAATAAGTGAACCAGCATTTCTGGGAACACCACCCATAGCTGGATATGAGAAGTTTTTAATAGCTGCCATTAAAGCTGTTGGATGAACTGGCAAAAGTGGACTTGGACCGCCAATGGTAAATTGATTTCCACCATTAATGGAATTTGCTTCCTAAAAATACTCAAAAAATATTATAGTTGAAAGCATGTTTGAATCTGTGAGATAGTTGAGAATTGTCTTCAAATGCTCATATTACTTACAGCATGTTCAATGTAACCGGACAACAGCTGGATAGGATTCATAGTCATAAGACAGTCATTAAGATCACGCTCTGTTACCATATTTGTACATCCAGATCGTAAGCCAATATCGAGAGCGTGCTTTCTAGGATTTTCATCGATGAACATAGGACTCAAAGATGATCCAGAATGGTAGATAACTTGGTGAAACAAACCAGGCTCGACCTAAAACCAAAATAATTTTTCAAAAACAACCATTTTTCATCAAGGCGTAGGCAACTTTACTTACTATCGGTGATAAAGTAAGAACATGTACAATAGCTGCACCACCAGCTTGTCCAGCCAAAGTAATCCTATTTGGATCTCCTCCAAAACTCGATATGAAGGCCTTTATGAAATGCAAAGATAACAAGATATCCATAACACCTGCATTTCCTGGAATTTCCGCAGATTGTGTCGATAGAAATCCAAATGGTCCCAAACGATATTGAGGTGTAACTAAAACAATATCCTTCTCCAATAGATAATCAGGGGGTGCTTCATTATTTCTACCATCATAAAGGGACTCCCCATGAATATAGACAAGAACCGGATAGTTGCCTGTAATCTTTAATTAAATATGGTTGCTGTAAAGATTATGACAATATTATGGATTCAAACTTTTTTATTTTACATTTGGAGTTGTAATTGTCATGGTGAGGCAATCTTCAAGGTCCATATCAATGTCATAGCTTCTTCGAAATTTTGCGCTAAGTGATTCAATTGAAAGACATCCTGTTTTTTCTACCATCGCTTTATAAGTTCCTTTCCAAGGAGAAATTGGAACGGGATTCTATTGAGAAGAAACAAAAATTTAAGAAATTATTACTATATTAAAGCCGATAACGTAATATTACACTATCATATAAAAATGGCATGTTTTTTTTAATAAATATGTCTCAAAACCAAAAGTGCCATAAAAGTGTCAGAGAAAAACTTTTATTAGTCACATCATATACAGATAATGTACACTGTCTTAATGATCTAAATGTGAACAAATCAAAGATGTATTTTTCTTTTTACATATCCAATTCGAAAAACTTTTGATAAGAAGTACATGTAATACTGTTTCTATACCCGCTTAATTTAAGCGCCGAGAATTCTCCGCGCTTAGGTATAGCTAGCTAAAAGGAAAATCAGATTTTCTTAGTTCAAAAAATAACGGCCCCTGTAAATAAAACGATTTGCTGCTTTGGAGTCCTGTGAAGTTAGCAAAATAATTGTTTAAAATTGAATAAAAAATGAGAGTTCCCGGTAGCAAACAAAGAGTTCTATAGAGTTCCTCATACTTTTTTTCAATAGTTCTGGCGAATGAAATGTTAAAATTTTTATGCGAACTTCACGCAGCAACGACTTTTATGAGAAAAAAGTTCTGAGCATGTTTACTTAAAACCAAGAGTTATTGATGGGTTTTAGAAAGAGTTTTGCAAAATTCGAAAAGTTAGGGCAAATTAAGGTGACAAACATGTTTTACAATAAGGGGGGGGGGGTCTAACTCCCTCCTTTTAGGCGGGAGGAGCAATTTTCTAAAAAATGTATTACAATTAAAGAAATGGATTAAAAAACAATGGCAACGCTTACAATACACAAATTATAGGCTTTCTGATAGCCAGGAACTTGTTCTTTTAACCTTAATTTGCGAATAACTTTTGAAAAATTAGTTTTAGAAAAAAAGTTATTATAAAAATGTTTAGAACTCTTTGTTTGCTATCGGGAACTCTAATTAGAACTCCTTTTTTTCGATTTTTTTGGATTTTTAAAATTTTTGGTTCTAAGTCAATGGGCACCTTAATTTGCCCTAATTTTTATAATTTTGCAGAACTCTCATTTTTTGTTCAATTTCAAACAAGTATTTTGCTAACTTCACAGGACTCAGCTTTGGTCTGTATTTTGGTGAAAAAAAAACTAATAACTAACGGTACCTGCCATAGAATCGTTTTTTTTTGTTTTTACTTTCTTTTTAAAAGTTTAACCTATTTTGTCAAAATAATATTTTTTGGATTAAAAAAACATCAATTCTTTTTTTTTTTTTTTGATAGAAAAGTAATTTTTTTGCAGGAGTTTTTTTTTATTATGCTTTAGAATGTACAGGTGTGACAATGAGCTAGAGCGCGTAAGTTGGATCGAGACATAATAAAAAATCGTATATGGGAGGGGTCTACCCCCCTCCCCCCCTTTTAATCAGGATACTGTATCTTTTTGTAAAGCGAGATATTCATTCTTTTATTCTGTTTTTAACTCAATTTTCACTCAATACTTTGAAAAAATTCAAATTTTTAATTTTTTTTTTACGTTTTGGTTTTAATATTCAATTTTCCCGTCAATTTTTGATCAAACAGTGAAAACCAGGTGAAGAAATATCTTCTAGATTTTGAGAAAATTGAAAAAAATAAAAGTATATAGTTCGCCTTTAATTCGACTTGAATCCGTTATTTTGTTGCCCTATTTCCACTAAGAAATTAATAAAGAAAATATCATTATTTCTCTTGCACATACATGAATGGCAAAAATCACTTTTTTTCTTAACTTTTCCATCATTTTAATGACGCGTGTCCATTTGAGAGTAAAAAAAAAAAACACTGATATAGTAGCTCTCAAACCACTATATCGAGAGTAAGCTCACACAAGTGGGCTCGGTTTCGAGAGTAGCTCGTAGAGAGCATAAGCTCTCAGAATTCCAGCACAATTAATATTTTGCAAAGCTGTCGAGAGTTTACTAGCGAAGGAACTCTCAAATAGACACACAACTTAATAGGTGTGTTTTTAATGTGTTAACATTTTATCATTCGTTATGGAGAAATTGAAAATGTAACAGCAATGGCAATCCGAAAGTACGAATCGATCTATTATTCACTTATTCATTTATCTGACGCATCATTAATGCCACCGTGAGTACCGGTAACTCACACACTTTTTTCCCATTTCCAGAGGGAATTGATTGAAGAAAACGACATCGGGAGTTAGCGACACAATCACAGAAAAAAAAGGAATTCCATAAAAACTTTCGATAACAGGTTCTTAATTAACGGCTGTTGCACAATTTTTGTCTGCACTTATTGTTATCTAAATCCAAAGTGAATTTGTTGTTGTTGTATTTAATTAAAATTTTTGCCCAGTTCCTTTTCAAATGTAGACATAATATCACGAACTTATATGGTTTATCATCTTCATAATGGTAATGTAGTTACAATTAACTGTTATCCGGTATATAAAGTGATTAACATTCACAATAAACTATTAACTTGGTTTAAGATCAATAAATTTAAAACTCAACGGATTAACAAATTTTCTATACACACACCTTAAATCGGTTAGGACCTGATGGTGACTGCGCGTATCTCAAATCAATAAACTGATAGACTTTTCGGTAAGTCCAAGCTGTCTCAATAACTTTTCCTTGTACTAACCCCAAATTAGGTATGTTCACAATAATAGTTTCATTTTCATTTTCCGAAGAACTAACAAAATTCAAATAAAATACATAAAAAACTATGAAGGACTTTATAACCGGCATTTTATCGATCGTATACGATACAAGGATAATTCTTATATTAAACAATCCGTTAGAGATCAGTGTTGAAACGAATCAAAAAGAAGACTAAACATTTCAATAGTGTCGCAAAATATAAGCATCATCTAAAAAATAGTTCGGATATCATTTGCTAAATTTATGTAGAGATATTCAACTGGTTCTTAAAAGAACATAAACATAATACTATCTTAGCGAATTATGCATATCATGTGGAGTAAATAAATTAGGTCAGTTCGATTAAAAATGTGATAATGATATGGTCTAAATTCTAAATACAAATTACCTATTTTAGCCGTTGTTTCTTTATAAAGTTGAGCTCTTATTTTTTTTGCTAGTTTCAACTTTGGAGTATTAATCAGAACTAACATAAGATTGAATGGGTTCATTGACTTTGAAATAAAAATAAAGTCTATGGTAGATAAAATATAGAGTAGTAGTAGTAGAAAATATTTGCTTATATGATTCAGTTCTATAATTTAAATAGATTTACATATTTAAAAAATAAAAGATTGACAAAAAAAAAACTGCAGACAAACATATATGTACCTACAATCTGCAAACAGTTAGATAATTTTTCTGTATAATTCTGTATCAAATTGATAATGGATTATAAATATATTAAAAACAAATTGGTGTAAATAAAAATATAGTTATCTTTTGTGACGCCTTTTTTATCTATAGCTGAGGTAGTTCAGCGGGTCCAGGGTCAGACCGAAGAAAGCAAGAAAACTCGGTTTGATTTTGAAGAGTTCGGAACTCCTGTCGATCGTAATTTTATTCGACCTTTACAATCTTACAAACTAACTTTACTTAAAATAATATAACACGGTATTTCATATAATATACTTCATATATTTGGGATGGAGTCCCCGGCCCTAGTCGAAACTAAAGGCTCAAAAATACGTAGAACGGGATAGAGTCCCCGGCCTGTAGGCACAAATACGTAGATCGGGATAGAGTCCCTGGCCTGAAGGCACAAATGAGTAGAACGGGATAGAGTCCCCGGCCTAAGTCGAAACTAAAGGCACAAATAAGTAGAATGGGATAGAGTCCCCGGCCTCAGTCGAAACTGTAGGCACAAATGCTACAATGGGATAGAGCCCCCGGCCTCAGTCGAAACTTTAGGCACAAATGCTACAATGGGATAGAGTCCCCGGCCTCAGTCGAAACTGCAGGCACAATACTGCAATGGGATAGAGTCCCCGGCCTCAGTCGAAACTGCAGGCACAAATACTACAATGGGATAGAGTCCCAGGCCTGAAGGCACAAATACGTAGATCGGGATAGAGTCCCCGGCCTGAAGGCACAAATGAGTAAAACGGGATAGAGTCCCCGGCCTCAGTCGAAACTGCAGGCACAAATTAAATTTCACAGCTCGAAAGCCAAAAACAGGCGAAACTCCTATCTAGTGCACCACGCACTCAGCAGTGTGTTTCTTGGTACTTCTCCTTTCGTACTCGAGAATGGTACGCACAACACTGGTAAAGGCAGAAGACGAATTCGCATACAAATTGCACATTTACTTATCATATTCGTGGGAAGGAGTAAATGTGAATTTTTAAAAGTGCAGAAAAACTCGTCCAACGTTACATCATATTGATGTGTTTATATATCTGGCTGATGACGGTGAACCGTATCCGGTGGCTGGCGGATGTTATTATTTGAATTTTAAAAATAATAATTGAGGTGACAGTTAAATCGTCGTTGAGCTCGATGTGTGGTGGTAGGTAGAATGATTATTTAGCGATGAGGGAAAAAAGTGTGTAACTTCGTTACACTTTATAAGAAATCATCAGTATAAGTTAGGTTAGTTATAGAAGTGGCTGTCGACAAGCGACCCACATAGGCCAACTATTGGCCCGTTGTGATACCACATAGATCTAGGAGAGACTTCCCTTACTCGTTGAACCATTTGGAGCTCCTTATGAAGCGTGCAAGGTTACTTAATTCAGTATAAAGAAACACAACATTTTTGTTTGACAATTCGAGCTCAGCTCTGAGCTGCTCTGAACTAAAAAAGAAAAACGCCTATAATAAATGCATATTTTAGCCGCATATTTTACATTTTTATTTTTTAATAAACTGTGTTTTATTTTCGAAAAGAGTCAAGACCGTGTAAATAGTCGACAAAGTTATCGCGACCAATGAAAACAAATACCCTTCTCAATCAGTTTGAATTGTTGACGTTTTGGAGACTTTCACTTTGACGAGCAGCTTTTCTTCCAGAATTCACATTAATTTTTAGAAAGTTTTGATGACTGAATTCATATTATTTATTAATAAAAACTGAATGCATTTTTTTTTAGTATTATTATTTTTTTTTGTGAAAAATAAGGTAAAAATGTCTTAAGTGCATATTTTCCATTCTAAGAGCATATTTTAAACGCATATTTCGATTTTTAAGTTCATGAAAATTCTAACCTTAGGTCAGCACTAATAACTTTAAATTTTGAAGATTACTCTTCTTTGGCTTGTTTGGTTTTTTTTTTAAATTTATTTTCACTTTTTACAATTAAAAAATCCATTTAGTAAATAAATGCTATTTATAAATATATGGACTTAAATTTTCTCTTTTTTTCGTAAGTAATTACCAATTAAGTAGCAACTAATTAATATACATTTTCTAATTTGCAACGGAAAAAGTGACCAGCTAAGTTGATGCACATATTAATTTATTAATGAGGAATTTCGAAAAAAATTATCCACCCAAATATCGAAATTTCTAAACAAAATTATTTTTTTTTTATTTTTGATATGCAGTAAAAATAATCAAATTGATATAGTCCAAATCAACAAAAAATATCTTCCATGAAAGGAATACTTTTAATAATTTTTTAGAAAAAAAAAAAAAGATTTTCCAAAAATGCTAAAAAAAAGTGGCAGATACCGTTATTTTTTGCAACTTTGAGGGGGCAATAGGGCATAATTTCAATAGAAAAAAATTTCAATTAAACAAAGTTAAAGCCTGTTAAAAGAAATCATAAGGTTTAAGGGAAAGGAAACGATAACGAGAAAATTAAGAGGTATATGTAGTTTTTCGGTTTAAATTGTCTTCAGGAACCCAAGGCTTCGGTCACTGTGAGACAGGAGCGTAGCTACCTCTGTTTCAGCTGTATCAATTATACAGGGCCCCCGAGATATTGGGGCCCCCGAGATATAGAGTCTCCCAAAGATACAGAGCACCCGACAGAAAAGTAAAACAAAATTTCATCGGAGTCGATTTTTAGATGTACTTATAAATAATTTGTTTGCATGTGTCTTTTCGATAGTTAATGTTTATTATGGGAGGGGGTCACAATTAGGCTTTCGAAGTTTTGCTTTTCATAATTCTGCCTTGCCTTGCAAAAATTCTGCTTTTCAAATTCTGTTTTTTTTCGGTTTTACAAAATTCGTTTTTTTTTCAAAATTCTGCAGAAATTTGAATCAGAATTTTAACAAAAGTGTTTTGACCCAGGTAGAATTTTAACCCCAACCCGTGTATTATTGCTGCTTAGATTATTTTGATTACTCAAACTAAATAAAGATTTCAAGACTTCTATAATCTAAGTAGTATGTTCGAAGTCTTAGAACCAGATAAATTTTTATCGTTTTCAAACGACATAATAAAAAAATGTGCTGGAAAACTGGTTGAAAAATATATAAAAAAAATACTTGTAAAATGATTTCCGCGAACTGCTTTAAAAAACTGTTTACAATCCGAAATTCAAAAAATTCTTCCCTAAATTGTTGGTGATTGAATTGAATAGTCTTGCTTCTAGTTTTCTCGAAGTTGTCACTACACGATTTCTTTTTTTTGACGCTTTCGGTTACAACAAACAGCAACCGCTGAAAGAAGCTTTTCCAGCTTCTATGGGACAGGAACGGTTATGTTATATAGGATTTATCAATTCTATAGAAGCCGAAAAAATTAGATTTTGAAACTTTGAATTTTGAAATCTTGTTCAGCTATGGAAGATTTAATCAATAAATTTGCAGAAAAAAAGTCAAGAAAAGTGTTAATTTGAGGAGTTTTAGTCCAAAGACAATTTTTTTTTAAGTTCAATAAAATATAATGTTAAATTAAACTTATCTTATATGTTGAAGCAAGTGTTACTAATTAAAAAAAAGTCAGGCAAGAGAGGGGCCCCCAAAAATTTTTTTGATACAGGGCCCCCAAAGGGCTAGCTACGCCACTGCTGTGAGATATACCCTGCATACCTTCCACTATGTCTACGGAAACTTATATGAGCTGCCTCTCCTCCTCCCCTAATTCAGATCCTAGGTACGCCCTTGATGGTACGACCTAACATAACATAGCAAGTAAAAATGCGTCACACAAGGCTAGGAACATCTTCTCTAATTAATCAGACCATTCGCAAAAAACAAGCCCAACTAAAAAATCTTTAATGGAATATCACTTCAGAGTTCATTGACTCCCATAACTTTTACTACCTATTTGACAAAAACATATTCAGCGTAGATAACATAAATAAAGACCCAAAAAT
Source organism: Epistrophella euchroma (assembly GCA_947049315.1). Classification (NCBI taxonomy): domain Eukaryota; kingdom Metazoa; phylum Arthropoda; class Insecta; order Diptera; family Syrphidae; genus Epistrophella; species Epistrophella euchroma. Next base: position 27,737,866 of record OX346248.1, on the reverse strand, counting down.
AAAATATCTTTTTCAAACCATAGCTATAAATCCAGGTATCATATGGTTAAGCCAACAGAAATAGCCCAGAGCCAATCACTTTTTTTACTGAAATCTAGTTTTAGTAAATTATTGTGCGTCTGTTATTTAAATTTATTATTTAAATAATCATGATCTTCGAACCCTACCTTTTAATAATTTTTAAAGGTAATAGTTGTTGTCGCGTGCGAAAACGTCACCAGCATCTAAGTTGTATCGGAAATCAATAAATCTTGAAATGCCGCTACCTATACATATCTACATCGTACCTAATGGCTTAAGAATGAAAGTTTATTGACCTACAAACAAAAGTTAAATATATTTTTTTTTTTTTTTGTCAATCTCAAGAAACTATTTATCTTAAACGAGTGACATCTTTCAATAGAAATTTACCACTTTTGAAAGATTTCGTTATGACAAAATTGCAAATATGATTTTAGTGTTCTTTGAGCTTTGGAAGCATTCGGGATGGCTTCACTGAAATTGCTTCTAGTCGTTTTCTTCACTATAATAGTCACGGTGTTCTCTCTGCGGGAACAACAAATTCTTAAGAAATTGGAACAAAGTCAGTTAAATGGCCGAAATCAAAAAGATAATCGTCATGTTATTGTGAATATACCGAACGTTGGAAAAGTTCGGGGGCGTATTTCACGGACTCAGTGGACCAACAAAGTCCTTTATCAATTTGTCGATATAAAGTATGGTGAATCACCTTCTGGTTCTATGAGATTTAAGGTAACAAAAATTATCGTTTGCAAGAAGTTGGTGCTAAACGTTTTTTTTATAATCCGAAAAACATACAAATATAGCCGTCGATTCTGGCAAAACCCTGGAAAGAAGTTCGTAAAGCCTTTGCGTCCAGGGGAGGATGCCCATCGCTACAAGATGTAATAGATGTTAACGCTGCTGATATGAAGGAGAGAGATCTGGAAGACTGTCTTTTCCTTTCAGTTAGCACAAAGTCGGTAAGTGAATTTGTGTGATAGTTAATTTAAAAATCAAAGCCCATATATTGGCTTTAAGCCTGTGACATCCACTAATTACGTTTTTTGATCATGTTTCCAATTTTGTACTGTTACAGTTCAAATCCAAATCCCCCGTGATGGTCTACATTCATGGAGACTTTTTGTATGAAGGAAGTTCCCTAGAAGCCCAACCTGGCTACTTATTGGAAGAAGATGTCGTCTTAGTATCGGTCCGTTACCGTCTGGGGCCATTTGGCTTCCTTTCTACACTCTCCGAAGACATTCCTGGAAATGCAGGTGTGAGTGATGTTATCCTTGCTCTTCAGTGGATCCAAAAGAATATCGAAGCCTTTGGAGGTGACGCGTCTAGGGTGACACTTTTCGGACAAGTTGGTGGAGCAGCTTTGATAAATGTCCTAACCATGAGTCCTTTAGTTCCGAAAGGCCTGTTTCATCGTGTCATCTATCAATCTGGTTCAGCTTTGTCACCGGCCTTCATTACCGACGATCCAATGAATGCCACTAAGGACATTGCTAAGCATGGTGGATGTAAGAATCTTGAGAAAGTCGATGCTATGAACAATTGTTTGTTGAGTATGAATGTAAGCACGTTGCTTGGTGCTTTTAGAAAACATGGAAGTTTACATTCAAACATGGGTGTTGGTAGTTTTGGTGGTGTTCAGTTTGTTATTGGTGGACCAAGTGGTATTCTACCAGAACATCCTGGTAAACTATTGGCTGCTAAAACCTACCAACCCTATCCAACTATGGGAGGTACTGCCAAGAATCCTGGAACATTCATATTGAATGGTAAAAGCTTTCCGATAAATTTGAAGCTTTTCATAAAACTTGATATCATTTCTAGAAATTTTCGTGAACAACTTTAATGAAACAATTCTGGATGATATCTTCGATGGCTATGGATACATAAACTATATTATTTCTCAAACTAATGGTGCCGATCCGACGTTGGCTTGGAAGAAGTTTGCAGAAACCAAACTCTTTACCGATGCACAAATTAAGAACGGAAGTTTTTATTGCATGCTTCCTGGATTGATTGATGTATGCATAACATTCTTCGATTTGTAATTTTTAAAATTTATGTAATTTTTTTTTTTTTTTTTTGTAGATGTGCGGAACGATTGCATTCAAAAATCCGGTCCTCCTGGCAATGCAGTCAAATGCCCAACACCTTGCCAATAATACTTTCCTCTACAGTTTTGATTATAATGGAGAATCCAATCGCTATGAAAACTCAGAAGATGACGAATTAGACGTTACGCCATTCGATTTGGGAGTCTCTTTGACAGACGAGAATTTGTATCTCTTCCCATGGCCATGGTATGCTGTGCTAACAAACAATCGTGATATTAAAATTGCCAAACGTATGGTGGCATTATGGACTTCTTTTGCTGCAACTGGCAGACCAATGGCACCTGGGATACCTGAATGGCCCGCAATGACCAATGAGACTGGACCATATTTGAAAATTGGAAATATTGTAACAGTTGGTCAAAACTTTTTGGATGAATATTCGATAACGGTAAAGGAGACGAAGATGGGATTAGATCTAGTAAATGATGAATATTTTGATAATTTGGAAGTAATTGGTAATGAAGTTGTTACTGAGAATGAAGACGACGCCGACGAATTAGATGAAGAAACTATTGAAGAAGAAGAAATAGATGGTGAAAAAGAGAAACGAAAAAATGAGAGAAATGGATATGCAAGAATAAAATCGAAGCTGAAGGCTGTTTAAGCTCTATTTATATAAATTAATAAAAATGTTAATTATTTTCAGATTATCAATAATGTATTAAAATAAATAAAAATAATTACATATTTTTTTCAAAAAGAAATGGAATGTGAAAAATTTTATTGTACTGATTTTCAAATTTATTATTGTGATTATAACTTTTTTTTTTTAATTTTAAATTTACATATATTGCGAATTCTTAAGCCTAGTTTATATATCAATGCGAAGTGAAATTCAAATCGAAATGAAAAATCAATAAATCTCGCGTCGAAAGGTTTACAAAGAAAATAAATTCTGTTTTAAATTTGATTTAGATAAGTCCGTTGAATTATATTTACTTCGAAACAAATTTTTTCCTCCTTGTCGCTTAAATAATTGCATTTCACGCCTGGGAAAAAAGTAATTTTTTTGTATGAAAATTTCACTTCGCTTCGATCTATAAACTAGGCTTTATAGAAAAATTTTCGTTCACAATATTATTGAGGGCTAGTTGTTTAAACAATTAACTGCCTGCCTGAACAGAATAGAATGACGGAACTGGAGCAACAGACGGAACTGGAAGAGCTGTCAAAAAGTGTCTTACGTTATTTTTTTTACCTGTCAAGCATGCAGCTGTACAGCTTTGAATGTACTTTGAAGAAAAAAAAAAGAATATTCTCGTGTACAAGCTCAGAATTCACATTTATTGTTTCCAATAATTTTCCTTTTAATAAATATTTTTTTTCGCGATACAAATAACCGACCCAAAAAGTTGTTTTTATCCTCCATACAATTTGAAACGTCAAAAGTGCCGTACGTGAAAAGTTAAAAGTTGGTGAACTCTTCCGTCTGCGTCTGCAGCTCCGTATGCGTCTACGTTCCGTCTACGTGTTCGCAACATTGAATTTGCGTGTATTCAATATTTTGACAGCTATTCCAGCTCCGGCTCCAGTTCCGTCTCCGTCATCATTCTGTTCAGCCAGTAAACATGGTCCAAATATTGATATACTTACATGGTTTTGCAATTTTAACTCACTAATTTTACCGAATTAACTGATGTTTAATAATGCTTCAGGAACTCGAACCATCCTCCGTTAGGCGCCAGTTATAGCTACCCTATTATATAATTTTTAGACGTTTAGAAGGCAAAAACTCTATGATTATTTTGATGTCATGAAAGTTATGACTTCATAAACATATCTGGCCAAAAAAAAAATTAATTTCGGCCCAGCCGTTCTCATGAAATGTTTCTATTTTTTTCAATAATCATTAATAAGGTAGTGAAATCACTGAAATAATTAGTCAATTTATAAAAGGTTGAGCTCAAAATAAAAATTTTGTTGGCATAAATATTAATAGAGTCGTCAGCTTCATTTTGGGATCAAAATAAACACTGATTTTGTTTTTTAAACGCCCCAAAAATTAAATTACACATTTTTAATAATGATTCTTAATTTTATTAAATACTAAAATTATATATGTAAAATTGAAAAAAAAAAATACTGATTTCGACCGTGACAGGACTCGAACCTGCAATCTTCGGATCCGAAGTCCGACGCCTTATCCATTAGGCCACACGGTCATATTGAGCTCGTAGTCAAACATCTAATAAAATTAGAGAGCAACTAATATTCATCTGTCCGAATTCGAAATGGCATTCAAATTTTGATTTTCGGAGTGGTTTGTGTCTATACTTAAAAAAAGAAATAATATATTTCATTGTCAGTCACTGGGGGAAGGAAACAGTTATATTTTAAATTAAAACCCTAAAAAAATTAAATTTGCAGTCTTCACGGACAAGTTTGTGTGGTTTTCTTTAGGCTTAACTCTCGTAGAGAGTATTTTGACGTGGCCCTATAGGGCGGCCATGTCAAAAGTTCCACGTCTTCTGATTAAATCCAATTTCTTACAACCCTGGAAGTGTGGATTGGGGCATTGTCATGTTGGAAAATCCAAGGCAGAAGTGTCAAAATACTTTTCTTTTTTGGAAGTGACCGTTCCAGCAAACATTTATTGTTGTGGAAAAAAAAACTCCAACTCGATTGTGCCATAGAAGGTAATAGCTCCCCACACCATGACACCGGATGTACGGCTGTAATGTCTTGCCAAAATAAGCTCTTCTTTTCGCAGACCATGGAAATAAAAGTTGTAACCATCGGGACCGTCAAGGTTAAAACTTTTTTTGATCAGAAAAGACAACGCGTTTCTATTAAATGCTCCAAGCTCCTTGCCTCAAAACATGTTTCTTTTTAAGTTTTCTTCGCTGGATAGCATCACTTTTTTTATTCTCCTTCGGACCGTTGCTATGCTGGCTGATACTGCGCTTTTGACCCTTATTTTAGTCGCTGGTAGAGTATAATTTGATGTAAGCCATGGAATTAACCGCTTTTTTCGTGATGTTGTTGCTTCGGCTGTGCGTCTTTTTTATGTTTCCCATAGTTTTGTGGATCCGCAAGATAATAATTTATCGCAGTCTTACTTCTATTTAGCCTCCTTGCTATTGCTCGGCCTGAGAGTCCCAAATCCTTGAAAGCATCTGTTTCGTCTTTTTGTCACTGTCAACGTCTTTCCGTTACCCATTTTTGTTTTAAATTAAATAAAAAGAGTTCTTTTAAACTTTTTTTATTTAATCTTAGCAAAAGTTTAAAAAAAATCGATGAAGTGAACTCCTGCAACAGAATATTCGCATTGGCCTCATCATAGTGGCGCTCTTTTTTATATGCTTTTTTGGTAGACCATTGATTGATCTTGGGAAAATCCAACGGTAATTTATAATTAACCCTTTAATTTTATGACTTCCTTATGGGAAAAAAAACGTACCTATTCATAAATTGTAAATGTTGCCGGGTGAAAAATTCCTGACAGGTATAAAGAGCGAAAATCGATCGCAAAATTTGTAGCCACATCCAAGTGATTTGCAGTGTAATAATGAAATAATACACAAAACAAATGTACTCGCTTCGTATTGTTCATCTACCTTTTATGTTCAAGGCATAGAGCACCTATATTGTCTAGAGAACCGAATTAAGGTGGTTGTTCTCTTCCATCCTACAAACTGTACTGATAGGAATTAAATTTTGTATGGGCTAGTCGTCCCGAGCATTTTAAATGGAACCTCAACCACAATATGTTATACGGTGTGTCCTATATTTCCAGCATGTTCCAGTTTCCCGTGCAGTGTTTAATAAGTTTTCTCTTACTCAATTAAAGTAAAATTTGCGGGTGTTTCAGACAAGACGGGTACAAGTCGGTGCTCTAGATAATAAACATAGGTAATCAAGGCGTTCCAATATCTCCGACCAAGTAATTCCAAAGTAGGAACATTTCACAAGAGGAAAACTTGTGAAAGCTGATGCATGAAAAAATGTCCAGATTTTATCTGACAATGTAAATACATCCATTCTCGTAAATCATAATCGGTCTGTGTTCTTGGGAATTTCGTTTTCTTGTTTATCGTGTTTTGCCTTTCGTTTTGTAATTACAAAATAACATACATACATATTCGGCCCTATCGAGGTAACCGTCGGAGCGGAACTCTCTCCGATTTCCTCATTTTGCTGGTCAGAGAACTACCTCGAAGCAAAATGTCTCCTATTCGTAGGAAATTGGAGAGAATTCCGCTCCGACGGTTACGTCGATAGGGCCGATTATGTTGTATATAATATGTAATTTTAATTTTTTTGTTCAGAAACTTTCTTCAAAGCCACATCGTCTTCAATTTGTTCATATTTTCTACAATGCGAGTTCATTACTCTTAAGTTCCTTCATAAGATCTGCTAGACATGAATAACAAACCGACAAAGAAAAACTTAATAAAAACTTCAATGATTTTATTGATAACATTTCAATAACGGCTTGATAAAAGTTGAAATAATTTAAAAAATAAAACTTATAAAAATTAAAGAGAAATATGAACATTTACAGTTACCTATTAGAATTTCAAAGAATATGCAGTTGAAAACTAAACAATTTAGGTTAAATCAACTGTTACAAGGACCTGGGGTGAATGTTTTTTACAAGAAAAGTTACCTGCTCGATTAAAGAAAAAATAAAAAATAAAAAACAAAAAAAAATCGTTTATGACTAATACGAAACACTGGACTTTTCTCCCGCTCTACTGATACACTAGGAAATTATTCATTTTCGTGACATTTTTGGCGAATTGCTTTCCAGCTTCTGTAGGCGCACTAAATGCTATTTTCTCCAGAGGAATCTCTTCACCAAATATCGTGTGTTGCTGTACGGCACGAATAAGTTTTGTTGCGATACGGAATCGTCGATGTAAAGGCGAGACCCATATTCTTGATATTCCGCATCTGGAAATAAATGAACATTTATTTGTAAAAAAAAAAAAAACAGAAAATAAAGTTAATTTTTTATTTAAGTAAACTCACTTTGCTTCAAAGAAATCTTCAGTGCAACAATCGACGCCATTAATTGAAACATATCGATTTGCCTTTCTCAATGGTTCAACTAAGCAAACGCCAGCAATTTGATTCTGGCGAACTGCAAAGTATGCCTAAAAAAAAATATAATAATTATCAACACAATCTCTTTTATAAAGTTCGGATGTATTCTTCAACTTACCACATAAACCATGGGCATAATATAGGAATAGTATCCCAACTCCTTGTCAACCAATTTGAGAACATCTTTCAAACGTGCCTGTCGTTTGATATGTGAGTTCTCGTTTAACCTCAAAATTCGACCATCGGAACCCCATTCGGGATAGATTTGTACAATATCTTCATCGATCCATGACTTGAACTTAAGGACATGAAGTGAAGCATGATATTCCTTGTGTAGTTTCTCTTCCTCGGGCTCGTTTACAGTGTACAACAATCCACATTGTTTGCAATATCTGGCGCCAAATTGCTTTTGGCCAGCGTCAATTTGATATTGATTCATACCATGACCTCCGGTCCATGTCTTGCTTAGCTTCCTTGTCGAAGTTTGCTTCATAATCGGTTGACAACGGCCTGGATAGAAAATCGGGAAGAGCTTATCCGGTGAGGATTCGAGAACTCTTTGAATTTCTCTATTTTGATCAGGAATTTCGATGTCCATAGTCTCAGAAGGAGATTGCTTATTTATTCTGCTCAGCTCACGCTCTAGATCTTCAGGTGATATGTCGTGTGTTGAGGCTACAATTTTAGTAATTATCCGATCAGCTTCCTCTCGGTGATTAGCATAGTCAGAGATGAATATTTCAAAGTTTTCTTCATTGCACAAGTTATTTTCGATAAGAAACTCAAGGAAACATTTTTGTTGTTCAATCTCGGCTGGATCTGTTGTATTGTATGGCAATCTCTGACGATAACTATCCGGATCAATATCATTTACAATAACTACAATCTGATCGACTATTTTTTGAGCTTCTTCTTTGTGATTCTCCGGATCAGCAATGAAGATTTTGAAATTCTCTTCGGTGCAAATTTTATTTGACACCAAAAAATCCAATAAGGTGTGCTGCTGTTCAATTAGTTCTGGGTTATTTGTGTTATAAGGCAAACGTCGACGAAATTCCGAGTATTCATCTTCGATTTCAGCTTCTGTTTCAGTCATACGCATTTCATCGAATTCTTCAAAACCATCATTTGAACAAGATGCAGCTGGGCTGTGTTGTTCAATTTGGATGGATATGTCTTCTGCTGCGGGTGTTGCTGTTGTTGTTGATGTTGATGTCGCTGAAGTTGAAGCTGAAGCTGGTGTATCTTCTTCAATTTCTTCAGGAGCTATTATGGTTATATCAAAGTTTTTTATAATTTCATCCACTTTGGCTTGTTCCGATGAAAATTCGTTAACTGAAATTAAAAGAAGATTTATGAAGAAACTCTTTTGTTTTTGGTTAAATCAATTTTTATTTTCTGTATTTGAAAAACTTTGAGGTGGTCGCAAAACCTCAAAAAAGGTTCAGTAACGATCCCTATCAGGGAAAGGAAACTTTTGCATGCATACTATTTATAAATAAATGGAAAGTTATATGCTAGGTGTTAGGGGCTCAGCTTCAGGAGATAATCTATTATTATAGACTTAACCACAAAACCAACTCACCTGGAGTGTCCCTTAGTTTGAGTTTTTTCTTCCTGTGCTGCTTGGTATCTGGAATTATGGACAATTTGCCATTACAAACGGACGCCTTTATGTTGTCCGTAATTTGTACTTCCTTTTTTGTTCCCGAATTACCCGACTTAAAGAATTTTCTCGCTGGCAACGAAGATGGTGGGTTTTTTTCTTCGTCTGCCAGTAGTTCATTGACCCCCTGTTGCAGAACTTCTTCGATTGTTTCTTCTTCCTCCGAATCACTGCTACATTCAATATCTGAAAATCCCATGGAAATATCACCATTCATATAGCAGCGCTTGGAAGTTATGGGTGTGTTGTTGTTGCCATCATTGGTTTGATTGTTATTACTTCCAAACTGATCATTATTGGCACTCACAATGACACTCAAAGGTTTCGCCATCTCGATGGGATTCTTCGCCGATTTGAGTATTCGATGAACACTATCGATTTGATCTTTCTCCCTGCGTTTGTTGGTTAACAAATTGCGAAGTTTTTCATTCCTTATGATGTTGAGGATGTCCTCCTTTGGGACACTGGGAAGAGCAGTTTTTGGTTTTGGCTTCTTTTTGATGTTATGATGGACACCCCTATTGATACCGGTACTTGGCCTATTAGGTGTATAAATCTTATTTCTCCAACGTTGCTTAAGTTTGGCAACTAGAGGCGGACTTCGCACTAACGTAGGTGATGTCTTTGTAGTTGAATAGAAACTCTTTGTGGATATGGATCGACGCTCGGAGTTGTTAAGGCGTGGCACTTTAGCATCTGAGTTCTCAGGACAACTTTTTCCAGAGGACAAGTGAGCTCGTTTCTTCGCTACTGCCTTGAATCGATCACGACATTGATCTTCATTTTCTGAGGAAGATTCCTCAACGACTTCTTCGTCTTCTTCCTCGTCAGAAGTTTTCTTGTTTTTGTTCAGATTCATTGAGTTTTTAAAGAGATCGTGTAACTCTGCACTGTTCTTGTTTTTTGGTGATGGTGTTTTTGGGATGTTCTCCTTCCCAGGAGTTGTGTCTGCCACAGAATTCGTTGTTGGTGACCTATTATTTGGCTTCAAACTTAAGCGGCCGCTCCTGCGGGTCGGTGTAACTACTTTCTCCTTCGATGGAGGACTATCAGGAAGCTTTTCAAATAATTCATCGTACATCCTTTCCGGAGATGAGCCATTTTTGTTCTTAAGAAAACTAATAGCCTTCTTGGGGGTTTTCTTCAGCAGGACCTCTACTGAGCGCATCTTTGGAACGACATCGTCATTTTTATTGTTTTTATCGTCGTTCAAGACTTCGAGGCCGTCCAAATCGTTATTTTCTTGCTCGAAATCAGAGTCTTCATTGGGATCAGAACGAAAGAGACCTTTCTTACGTTCCGATAAACGAGGTGTTGGATTCCTTGTTGGACGTTGGCGTAGATTTTTCGGAGTTTCCATTGTTCTAACACATTTATTTGTTTTAAAATCACTTAAAAATATGAATTATTTATAATAAAGTAAAATTCTATTAAAAAGAATTAGAAATTAAAAGAGTGAAATTAAAGAAAAAACGAAATGAAATAGTTACCGCGAAATGTTCGATTTTGACATTTGCAATTACGAAAATATGGCGGGAAATAGTAAACATTTCCCTCTCCCACGACGATTCTTTTTTCAACAATCAACACAAACAACAGGAGATGGCAACGTAGAGCGGTTACGTCACTGAAGTCGTGTAAATTCAATGATCAGAAGGAATTTTTAGTTTTCTTGTAAATATGTTTTATATTTGATTCTTTTTAAACATGGTTATATTTAAATTAAACTGTTGATTAAATTGATATGTTATTATTGTTATTATAACACTAAACGAGAAACAAGAGATTTTGTAAATTATTTGTTAATTGGACTTTTTTTATTTTGAGAAATTTTCTAATCTTCAACAGTGCTGTCGCTGGTACTTTCCTGTGTGGCGTCGGCAATTGGGCTTTTCCAGAATCTGACTCTGTTTTTTTTCTCTTTTTTTTTTAATTTTGACAGTTGTTTAATCAAAAAGAAGCTCTAGATGGGGGGAAAACAACAATACAAACAAATATAAATACACACCGATACTGTTCGCGTCATTAATAGTGTGTTTGTTTTCCCCCCATCTAGAGTTTTTGACGTTTGGTGGAAAATCTGGATTAGCGATGTATATAATGGGCGCGTTCAGTTTAATTGACGTTCTTATTCTCAAATTCACATTGGTGTTAATTATTTAAAAAAAAGCATAATTTCGCGTATAAAGCATAACTACATTGGCCAAACAAGTGAAAAATTAAAAAAAGTCAAAATTTTCAAACTCATTTTGGGATAATCTCACTGGAAAACTTATAAAAATGATGCAGAAAGCTTAAATTTTGGTTTAAAAAGAATTGTATACATTCTTTTTCACAAAACAACTGCGCTAGCGGGAAAAAAAATATTTTTACTTTTGTAATTTTGCAAAAAGTGGCCAATGTAGGTAAAACTTTAGATTGGAAATTATCTTAATTCCCATACAAAATTAAATTTCGGAATGAGATAGTTTCAACAAAATTTGCACGAAATTAGGTTGCAATTTTGGTAAAATTAAATCGAACATATCTAAATTGAATTTATTGTGAATCACTGTTCACAATAGAACATGTTTTGAATTCAAATGTCAAATTTGAACAAACAAAAACAAAATAATTTGTATTTGTGAGTGCAGTTTCTATCAATTAGTAAATTAAAATAACAAAAATCTAAATTTTAAAACAAAAAGTGGAAATATCGCTTTGGTACATGAGGCAAAAGTGGTCCTCAGTCGGTTTTGTGTTCGGTCGATAGATTCGCGCAAATTTCTCTAGCTCAACATAAATTTAGAGACTGTTTCGCGTTGGTTTGGGAGAGCCACAAACAATCTTCACAAGGAATAGTCACAAAAGTTTGTTATTCTTCACAAGGTGAGAAATGGTGTAGTGGTTGGTGAAAACGTATTATAGTTGCTCTGTATTGCCGACGAGGTTACAAAAATTTCCTATTGGAATCAAAACCAAAACGACAGCCCTGATGCGCAACAATTTTAGTTCGAGTATCGAAGTGTAATCACACAAAAACAACAGGAAAAGGATACCATGGATTTTAAGTTTCACCAATAGCAGTTACTGAATTTTCAATTTGTCAGAATATTACATTTTGTGTTGTAACTTGTAAGAACAAAAGTTATAAAAATTGTGCAGTGGTTGTAACATTTCATTAGTGTATTCTTATTTTTGATTTTTTAGAAAAAATATTATAGCAAGTACATTTTTGAATCCTACCATACAGATAGGTACGGTAGCAAAATGCGCTTATTTGAATTAATTCTGCAAAACGTTTCACCACAAGTAAGTTAAATAGCATTAGTTTTTTTTTCCAATATTTCGTTAAATTTGGTAAATATTTTATATTTTTGAGGAAATATATTTGAAGACAAATTCGAATAAGTCCGTTATCTTTTTAAACTGTAATATTTGCCACAAATGTATATAAAAATAAGTATAGTGACGCACACAATGCATGAGTGGTGTGAATAATACGAACTGTGCTCCATTTTATATGAATACATTTCTTAAAGAATTGCACTTTCAAGATATAACAACCTGCTTTCGGAAGGTGCTCCGGTTAGGTACCTGCCACCCAATAAATTTAATTTTATGAGATTCGAGAACTCACAAAATTAAAAGTATTTGTTCTTAGAACTATGTTTTTACCGATGAGAGTACCTACCTAGAAACAAATCAATAATCTTTATGCACAATTACTTTTATTCAACAGTACTATCATTTAAGAATAATTATCATTATATCTTTTTATAACAGCCATAATATGACATCTTTTATCTTCTCTTGTTGATCGAATTAAATTCTTGTCTTTTTAGAAAATTGCCAAAGATGTTACAGTATCTATTAACAATTCAAGTGGTGCCAATATTATTTCTGTCACAGCCAAAAATCTTCTTCATTCCATAATGGATGCAATTGGATTTAATTACTACGTAACAACGAATGAAGTTACTACTTTGAATTTTCAATGGCTTGATCAAGAAGCTATGTCTTATCGATTTTCTTACGACCATAGTATCTTTAATCGTTTTCAACAATTTATCCAGGAAGTCTGCAAAGCAATGAATCAAAATAATCTCATAGAAGAACTAATTGCAATTGTCGACATATTTTTGAGGTTTTGTAATTCTATGGATGAACAATGGGAGGATAGATTTTGGGAACCATTTTCACTGATAAGTAAACTTAAAATAAAAAAATTTATATTTATTGGTTTTTCTTTAATTTTTTTAAATCTTTGTATACAGGTTATTCCCTTCTTCAGTCGATACATAAAATAAGAAAAGGTCTTACCGATCCAAACTTGATATTAGATACCATTTGTCATAAGTTGTTTGAAAACTCTCAAAAAGGACTTGGGTAAAGAGAGAACATTGGTTATAGCTTATAGCCTGGTGTCATATTTACACAGAAAATATATTGTCACATCGAGAGTAGAGCTAATACATGTTATGGTTTATTTTGTGATATTATTAATTTTAAAAAAAATTTAAATCACACCGATATTAATGTTTGTTTTCAGTCTGACCCCATGCTATACTCATGTGCATAAATATAGAACAATTATTTCAATAGCTACGTAATTCTATTATTGATATTTCAGACATCCTGATTCCCATCAGACTATATTAAAAGGAATGTGTGCACTTTTGGGAAGAGACTATAGTTATTTTTCCTTCTATGACAAAAACATTTTCAATTTTTATTCTAAATGTATGGAATACGAAGTAAGATAAAAGTTTCGACCCAAAAGATCAATATTGTTTAACCATTTTAATATTTTTACTATCAAGTTTTGCAGAACAAGTGGAGCTCTCTTTGTTTACATGAAAAATGCTCTCGAAAACACAAATGCACCTAGCAGTGAAAAAACTAATCTTGTGAATTATTTAACTGATCCAGATATGATTAAAGCTTATTGTGCTTTCGCTCAGCAATATTCAAAAAATCAAGTGTTTTGTTTAATAAAATTTCTCAATTCATTGCTAAGGTAAGACAAAAATAGACTATTTTTTTTAACAGCCCTTTTTTTTAAATATTTCCCAGGAAAAAACTCGCAAAATGAGAGTTCTGAATGTTCGAAACAGCTTTTAAAATATAAATAAAATTGTAGAAACAAAATAATTTCTTCCCGGGGAATTTTCATTTAGAATTGGGCTGTATATAAATCAAATACCAATCCGAATCGGAAAGACTTTTAAAATTTATTTTTGAAATCCGGAGATGTATCCGTAACTAATATTGATTTTCATTGCAGCCACCTTCCCTTCTTAGAATGTTTTTCTAGAGATCAAGTTCACATTATTTTTAACAATGCCTTAAAAGACAGCAAAAAGACGCGTGTCCAGGCTGTAAATTTCTATCTGACATTTATGCGTAAGAGCTTTAAAAATAAATTAATACTTAGGGATATTTTTGAATTTCTAATGGTGAAAGCTGTAAGTTTGAATATAAACATATTTTTTTTTTTTTTTAAATTAAAGCGTTTTTTTTTAAGAATGGAACTGAAGTATTGGATTGTTTTATTGAATCGCTCTGGGATGAATTTCCCTATATGACAGATTTGGATCCATATTTAAAAGTTTTACAAAAATCAGACTGGGATGTCAAAGTATTAAGTGTTGCTGCACAAGTTACTTACAGAGTGTATAAAAGGCTTTACGAAGAGTGTGATAGCAATGGTAATTTTTGTGTTTTTTTTTTTTGTTTTTGTTAATTTAATCTTTGTCGTATGTATGCAACCATTTTTGAATTTATTTTGTATTTTATTAAAAAATATGGTGAAGTCAGTTAAAATTTCTACAAACTGTGATAGGTCGGGATTAAGAGTATTCCGCCCTATTCTGCTATTCGATCCGATCGAAACTTTCGATTCACGTGAAAGTTTCATTCAATTTGCCTTAAATTATTTTTTTTTTAAATCTTCAGTCTTTAGAGTGCAAATCTTAACTGATTGATATTTAGTTTTGAAATTTTTAAAAGAATCTAATGGTCTTATTAATAAACATTGTCTAACTTTAGACAGCCGTCCAAGTTTTTAAAAAACCTTTCTAATTTTTGCTAAAGTAATCTATCTTTTTATCTATTGTCTAAACCTAGAGAAATGCAATATTTTTTTTATTAAAAAAGCATATTTCCGACTGTTTCAAAATACTTAGACATAGTTTAAACAGCCAAAAATCTAATTAATAAGACCATAATTGTTTAAATCTTGTTTTTATTTAATTTATACAAAATTTGGAGCCATTTTTTTCCATCAGCAGAATACGAACTTTCATGTAAATGTTTAGCAGAATAGGGCTGTATATGTGAATAATTTAATTTAATTTTTTTTTTTCAGATCAATATCCCTTGCGTCTAAGTAAGTTTCTTTTGAAGCTTCCCTCTCTCTTGATGTTACTTAAAGACAAATGGCAGATTAGGGGAATTCTTTCAAATATATATTCCATAACAGATTTTGAAAAAGCTAAATTTACATTTAAGGAATTTCCAATTGTAAGTTTGTTTGTTTATTCTCGTTGAATATAGAAATTTACTGAGCTCGTTGTACCTACACTTTTCAAAAAAACGCGCCTATTTAAATCTAAACTGATTTAATGTTAGCGTATAAGACTTTAAAAAATTGCTTTAAAATTAAACTCCTTTTGTGTATGATAGGCTGCGGATAGATATATAAAGTACGCACAAAGATATCTAAAAAAAGACGGCGAAGATTATTCGATTGTTCAAAATACGGTACACAATATGTTACAATTAATGTATTACTTCAATATGGAAGTAGAAATAGAAGAATTTGCAAAAGATGTGTATTCAAAATACCAAGAATTAATATCTAATCTAGATAAGGTAGGTAAATGTTCCTTAAACTTTTCTCTTACCTTTAAGAATAGCTTGCTATGTTTTTAATAATCATGGAAAATTTGTTGTTTCCTTTTTATATTAAGTTTTTCCATATAATTTTTGAATTTACTTAACCGGTTTGCTCCGTTTTACTTACTTTTAGCTATCAGAGAGTCAAGTCATTAGCTTCCAGTTTAACTTAGTTATGTTATCCAACATTGTGAATATACCTGCAGCATTAGATGAAGAAAACTTGTTTGAACTTTTAAAATCGTTACAGGCTCATCTAATTGAGTCAACAAAATTCCAAGAACTATCTGCTATATTCAATTGCTTCTTAGGTAAGACAAAAATAAATATAAAAAAATTATTTTAAAAACGATTTTTAAATTATTTTAATTTTTTTTAAGACTCACTAGCAATAGACACTTATTCAGTTGGATGTATTCGTATTTTATACGTGGTAAGGACACAAATAACTACTGATGAATCAAGTATTGAGTATAAAGTGCTATTGAATCAAGTATATCCTTTCTTGAAATATCTTCTTGAACGTCTGGAGAATTCAAATCATTCCAATACAACAATTGTTTTCATCGAAGCTGTAAGAATTAAAAATTTCCTTCTATGATTCCAATGAATCCAGGATTATCCCATATTTTCAGGCAACTCGGGCTCTTTGTGATCTTTACATCAAATTTAATTTGAAATTGGAACGACATGTCTATCACATTTTAGTAAATTGTGTAAATCTTCACGTATTTGAAGCCGCAGAATCAAGTGATCGACTTCGTCAGTTGGAATTGCAGAAAAGCATCCTTAACAGATTTAATTTGATGCATAAATTTGTTGATATTCCTGTGGCCATAACTTGGAAAATTGCCATTCATTTCGGAATGGTGGGTACTCTTGTATTTTTGTATTTCTGTCCAAAAAAAAAAAAATCTTTCTTTAAAAGGCACAAAAGTTTGAAAAGGAGCTCAGTGAGCTCATGGACATTCTCTTGGAATATAACTCAGATAAATTTAAGAAGCCATTACTTTTTGCCTACATTATTCCTGTGGCCATCTTCAACTTATTCCAACGTGAGGTTGCTCTTCACAAATTTCAAGTAAGATTTATAAGTTTTCTTATCAAATCCACTTGTTCGATATTAACTTATCTTTATTTAGAAAGCCCTAAAAGCTCATAGGAATTATGTAGAAGACAAAATTAAAGATGGAACGGATCGTATAATGAAAATTCATATTGTTCTAACAATGGTTGATATGATTGAAAGGACAATAAAAGCTGGCAACTTTAATAGACAAGCCAATAGAATGGAATTACTGTCGAATATGAATATTCTTCTAAAGGATATCTACCAAAAAGAATCGAGTTTAATGTGAGTTAAATTAAAAGCCTAATTCTGTTATTTTTTTAAGGTGAACATTTTTATTCTTTGTTAAAAAATTAAATAAAACGCATTAGCGCAACACTTTGCACTAAAAAAGATAAAAAAAAAAAACTAGAAAAGTTGAATTAGTTAAAAATTAAAACCTATTTAATGTTTTTTCTTTTTGCAGTTTAACTCAGACAAGAAGGTTGGAAGGACATGACCTGACACCCAATGAGCTTCAAACCCTGACATTGTTTCAAGATCAACTGAATTAATTTTTTGTTTAATCTCAAATTTAGTTAATTTAGTCATTTTTTTACAAATGAATTTGTAGGATTTGTATTAAAGAAATAAATCAAAATTATAAATATGTGTATTTGCAAAATAGATCTTTATTCATATCAAATCTTGCCCTGCCTTTATTTCTTTTCGATAAATCTTTATTTAACTGGGGACCATAACGATAGACAAGACAAAGAGCGATTAGGTAAAACGAGAAAGGTTTAATAAAGATGTTGCCTTAGGAAATCGAAAAAAAACATGTATTTTGAGGCAAAACAAAAGTCCACTCCTAATCTGCACTTTCAAAAATTAAAAAACGAAAATAAAAGTAAAACAATAGCTAAATAGCAGTCGTAAGAAATAACGAGTGTCGTTAACTGTAATACGGCTCTCGTAACACGTAATCGCATTTAAACGATTACGAAATAATTTAAGCGATAATCGTTATATAAAATAGGGGCCCTGTACATCTTCGCCTGTCCTATTTAATTTCCAAATACCCCACTATTAATGTCGTTTTCGATTGGATTTTCAGTGTTTCACTCATTTTTGATTCCAATGGAATGTGACAAAGTAAAAACTACTCCTTATTGAAATCCGGAGTGAAAAAACACTCCTAAATCATCACTCCGAATAGCAAATGAAGGTTTTTGGAGTGTCGGGAGTGCGAATGGAGTGAAAAAAAAGAGTGCTAGGAGTGACCAACGGAAAACGAGGGCAAATTCCTAAACGCAACATTTGCAAAGCAAAACACATGCAAAGCAAATGAAAAAAGCAAGCTGAAACAAAAACAAATTGAAATGCAAGTGAAGTGCGCAATATATTTTTGACATTTGCACAAATACATTTGCGCATAAAAATAACGTCGTTTTTCTTTTGCAAATAGGGATTTTGATCCCGGATCACGAATTTTATTGGAAAAAGAAACGCAGATTGGATTTGTTTTTTGTTTGCAAATGTATGTGTGGGATGTCAAATTTAATTTTGTCAAAAATAATTTTAATTTAATAAAGCACAAAATAATTTTGATAAAAAATGACGGGATCAGAGATTTTGATCCCGAATTGTCAGGGATTGATTTTTTTTTGGTTGAATGTAATGCAAAAACTTGTCCGGGATCAAAATCCCTCAGAGGGATCAATTTTTTTTGGCTGAAAGAAAAACGACATAAAATCTTGTACGTTTATGGACAATCTGCTTAGCAGGGATGTTTACGTTTGCATTTTGGAACTGTTTGCTTAGCATACTTTGCGCAAGTTTTGCGTTTAGGAATTTGACCCGACATAAGTTTTGTGTAAAAATATACATATGTACATATTTGAAAAAATCAGAACGGATTTTAAGGTAAAAACAAATAATTTCAGGGGCCAAGTTTGGGGAAAACAAAATTAATATTGGAGCAAATGTGTTTTTGAACTTTTACATTCAAATATCTCGAAAAGAAGAGCCCAATCGAGCAATTCTGAGACAGCAACAAAAAAGACAAGAATGATAAGTTTAGAAAATACGACACAAATCAACACATTTATTTGTTTGGGCTTTTGAATAATTTGGCAGAAAGATGTTGATTGTAAATTCTTCGAGCAGAACTTAACAAGCAGAAGATACATTTTGGTTGGTGTCTCAATTGGTTTCGGACAGCAGTAACGAACTGTCTGTTCTTAGAATCATTAGCTGTATTTTATTTTCCCCCAGATCTAAACCGGATCAGATCATGATAATAAAACAAACTGGATCACAAATTTATTTATTTCTCACAGTTGGCTTTATTTGCACAATAAAATTGACAAAAGGAAAATTTTCACAAATATTATTTGAAGTAATATTTGGTATTGAATGTTTAAAATAGAACAGTTTTATTTTTTTAGTTTAATTTTCATTAAGTTAATAGTTTTTATGTATTTTTTACGTGCCTCGTGACGCGTCGTCTCTATTGAATGAAGAAAAACTCATTAAAAAAAATTGGAATGATGGCGGCATTTGTTTGATTTCGAGAATTTTTAATTTTATTGAGTTTTTTCTGTAAATCTCAGCAGTGGTACCAACCTATAAAATTAAAATATTGCTAGGGAAGTGTTCAAAAAATGGATTTCGAAATCCAAATCTAGAAGCAGACCTGGATCTTGTGTTGTTTTTGTATTACTTGTATTTATGTTTCCAAATCCAATCCGGATCAGATCTGGGGGAAAATAAAATACAGCTATTATCTTTATAGAAATGAAAACAATGGGCCAGCTAATCTCGAGATGAATTTTGTTTCCCGCGGGAAATTTTGTTTTCTTGAAAAATTTTCTGCTATTGTGAATCTCCCCGAAAATTAAACACAAAGAAAGTGAGGGGATGCTTTCAGGCATTTTCCACGATCCCAAATTTCAAATGCGAAAAACGTTTTCATGGAAGTTGTATACGCGAAATGCTTTTTTAATTTCGCACTAAAAACTTTTTTGGCATGGTTTTAAGATTTCTTTTTCGGCGGGTTGGGTTGTATGTAACAACAAGTTGACCGTTACAAAAACATGTACCGCTCTCGCCCTACTGCTCAGTGACTGTTTGCATTACAGTCATCTACTACATATACCAATCAATAGATTGCGGAATTGTTTTATAGCTATAGCCTCATAGTTTAAGGTGATGAGTTATCGCGTTTTGGGTAAAGGGTTTAAAAATGCCCTCTTTTTAACATAACCATAAATATATGGGCTTATCGCGAATCAGTAGAATCAAAGTCGAATAGAATTAAAGCCTACTATCGTTATTTCAAAATTTTATTCGTTAATTTTATTTTTCTATTTGACTTTCTGTATTTGTGTTGATTATTTTATTTTATTTTTTCTATTTGTAAAAAATTTCAATTCTATCAAGAATATTGATCTCTCTCTGCAATAAGCCCCATAGTCTGAAATTTTTTAAAACTCAGAATTTGAGTCACGCCGCGACATAAGATCAAGTAAATATGTCCCTAAATCAACCACAAAACTGTATAGCATAAGATTGACCTATAGTCCATTACTTATCGTTGATTTAGAGACCTCAATCTTGAAAATATGACCAGTTCAAAAAAGGGCATACCTTTTACATATTACCTACCCATCGTTAATTTGTTTTCTTCCGATGATACAAGACAGGTAATTCATGTTCGGTAGGTGCCACAACTTCGATCTACCAACGGTATTTTTTACTAAATCTAAAACCAATGTCGGAGAGCTCATAAAGACACGAATATTAACGGTCAATATTTCCATGAATCCATTTTCGTTTCAAATGCCTTGTGTCTTCACTACCGTTTAGGTTTGGATTTTTTCTTTCGTTTCCTAAAACATAATGCGGGCTAAGAGTAGGGAACCTGACACCATCATTTGAAGAATCATTTCCTCCACGTTTTTCTTTGTATAGGTAGGTCGATTATTAGTTTTTCTCTAATTTTTATAAGATCCCAGTTTTATTGGCTATACGATAAAAGTCTTCTTCAGTTTTTCCTTAATATCCGAATTCCTTTAAGATGAAAAGGAAACCCGTATACGGTTCTCATTAAAAATTAATAAGTCTACTAAAAAAATGATTTTTTTTTTTAATTTTTATTTTTATTTTTATACGTACAAGAATTTATTTACGCCTTTTTTTATTTTAAGCAAATGAGTTTTTTTTTTTATTATCATTTTGTTCGGGGGTTTGTTTTCATACTTAATAATTATTCTTAAAATTGTTGTTACTGTTTTTGTTTTTATAATTTTTTGTGTGTTGTCGATTAAATCAAATGAGAAGTTTATGTCATAAAAAATATGATTTCAAAAAAAAAAAAAAAATATTTCATTTGTATTATGTATTAAAAAAAAAAAAACAAAAATATAAAACGAATGCAATCCTTAAGAATTATTTACGTATATATATATTATGAGCATAATATGCACATGGTATATGTATAATATAAATAATTCTTAAATATTGTTTCATTTTTTATTTTCGTTTTTGCAGTTTTTTGTAAGATTTTTTTTTCTTGTTCTTAACATTTTTTTTTTATTTATTTATAATAATTTTTTTGTTTGTTGTTTTTTGTTTTATATTTTTACTATATTTTCTCTTTTCTTATTTTTTTGTTTGTTTTTCATTTCATTTTCTTTTATTTTAAATTTAATATCAATACACAATACGTAATTTTATTATTTAATTACTATACTTTTTTGTTTTATTTTAAATTAATACTAATATTTATATTTTATTTATATATAATTTTTATTTATATATAAAAAAGTAAATAATTAAAAAAATATATAAAATATTGTATATAAAAAAAAAAAAACAAAACAAAAAAATGTTTGTCTCAAAATAAAAAAAGAAACGAAACGTCTTGTATATAATATAATAAATGTGTGTGTTTGTTGTATATGAAAAACAAAATATTTCATTAATAATAATTATAATGATGGTGAAGGGGGTAGATACCTAAGCATTAAATGGTATTTATGTATAAAATAAGAGTGTTGCCAATATTTTCTCTCTTTGTTCATAAGTAAATATTGATACTTCATTTTACATACATACATTATTTTCAATAAATATATGTACATACATATGTGAATTGAATTATACCTTAACATTTTTTTTATTAAGATTTACAAACGCAAAAGAAAGAAAACTTTCAGCTCTCACCAGCAATAGTAAGTGTGGATTTTTGTATGGTGTTGAGTGTAAACATAATGATATCGCTAAACAAAGGCAGATTTTTGTTTTCTTTGTCCTTATAAGCACCACTATAACATATTTTTTGTATTTATATTTTTTATATTTATGAATAAAACGTGTCTCTGTATATTTTTTAAACATTTATTTAAAAAAAAAAATGCCAACGAAGATATTTTGTTTATAAGCACATAATATATATTTTTTTCCTTGCTGCTATGTATATAAATTTGTTGAATATATTTATATATATAAGTATAAAACACACTGAGCTAAAAGTGTAAAATTTATAATATTTTCCTGGTCATTTTTGTGTTGGAAATGAATGCATTTTTCGGTTTGTAAAAAGAGAGTGATGATGATAAAAAATGTTCCCAGACAAAAAATGCTGACGAAGTTATTATAATTTCTGTTTCCTCCTATTTTTTTTTTTAATGTATCGCTTATTTTGATTGTTTAATTTTGTTAATTATTAATCTTTTCCGTTTGATTTAATTCTATTTTCGTTTGTATCTATTTTTTGTTTTTTTTTTTTAATTTTTTTATAGAAAAAAAGTATCAGCTAAAATTACACACACTTACTTTTGTTTATTTTATTTTGTTTTCTTTATTTTCACATTTAATATAAATTTGTTTTTACAAAAATGTTTGACAGTAATTTTACATATTTTTATTTTTTTAATTTGTATTTATATAAAGAAAAAAAAGTAAAACGACTTACATAGTGTAATATATAAAGATACTTAAATTTATATATATTTACTTGTCTCAATTTACATTTAATGATATTAAACGAAACGTTGTTGAAGTTGATGTTGTTTTTGTTGGGTTGGTTTTAGTATTTTTTGTTTGTTTCATCGATTTAGCAAGTTTTTTTTTTAATTTAATTTATTTAAATTTATATTTAAGCTGTGATATATTAGAACACAAAGACACAAATAAGGCAAATAATATCTTATTTTTTTTTTTTGTATAATAACAATCTTAAAAGAAATTTATTTAAAAATTACGAAAAAAAAAACAATCTTGTCATGTCCGTTCTACAATATTATTTAAAGATTTATTTAAGTTTAGTGGAAAGTAAATTACCACTAAAACAAAATAGATCGTTCTGTTTAAATCTTAATATTTGCACACAAATTCGTTTCGCCCTATTTAAAATAAAAAAAAAATAAAGATTAAAACACAATATAAACATTACAAATAATAAAAATTAAAAAAATAAAACATATTTTTGTAATCCTTTCATTATCTTGTAGATTATTTTCTCATTCCTTTCTCTCATTCAATATATAAATATATATTTAATAATAATTATATATAAAAATCGAAAAGAAAATTCAAAAATATTCTATAAATCAATCGTCAATGTTTTTTTTTTTTGTTTTGTTGGATATTTAACTAACTTGCTTAATATAAAAATTTTGTATGTTTTTGTTTTTGTTTTGTTCTAATACATATTGATTTTTTTAAATTTTTTACTTTTATATATATAAATATAAAAAATGTCCCTTAAATTTGTTTGATGTTGTTGTTGTTGGTTTTTTGTTTAATCATCAATGTTTGTTTTTTTTTTCTTCTATATAATTTTTGAATGATTAGTGTTTATATCTATATTTATGATTTTTTTTTTATTTACTTCTATAAATATTTATATAAAAAAGAAGGGTGAGTTATGTTTCTCTCTGAATGTTTATATATGCGGGGGGATGTTTGGATGATGAGTTTGTTTATTTAGCCTCCTCCTTTTCCTTATTTTCTTCCGCCTTCTCTTTTTCGTCGGACTGGAATTTTTTTTTTTTCAATTAAATACAAAATTTATTAATATAAATGTTGTTAAATAAAAGTGGTAGATATAAATTAGGTATGTATGTATGTCTTTACTTTCTTAGTCTTTCAAATGAATTGACAGCACTATTAAGTGCAAGAAACATTGCCATTTTTCCGAAACAATATCATTTACATTAAGGATTTAAGCCTTTAGATCAATATCGTTAAGAGTGCGCTAAATTTGAAATTAGGTAGGTAGGTAGAAATGGCGGCCCCGAGCAAAAACCTAGCTCAGAGAACATTAGCTTCGCTGAAGTGCGCCATTTTGATAACATAACTCGCGTGACCTGTAGTTATGAATATTCTGATTTTTTAAATATTGAGTTTGACTCTTATATAATTCCTACTAATGAATTAAATATAGATAGATTCCGATTTTTAGGGATTAACTTGCCAGACAAAATGCCAGGCTAGGCAACTTGTAGGCTTCAGTAACCTATTGCCCCTTGCTCGTGGTGTCAGGAGACTGACTAAGAAAACGGTTAAACAAGTCGACACCTTAACTGATTTCACACGATTTACTTTAAACACATAAAACAAAAAAAATTATTAAACGCGTTAAAGGAGTACCTTGAATGCATTTCGGAATGTTGTCGATTTTTATCCGATTTCTCGTCGCTCCAAAATATTATTTAATAAAAAAAAGGGTACATACGCGACTGAGTTTGGCTTAGAGCCGTTTCATTGCGTTGAGAAAGAAGATCAGATATCAGATCTCCAGTTCGGAAAGTTCGTCGAGGTCATTGAAAAATGCTTTACCAAATGATTGTGACCTCGTTCTGGCCAAAGCGGGACATTTGCAGAGGAAATGGATAACTGCTTCCTTTTCCTGTTGGTCCCCACAGCTACTTTGAAAACTAAGTTTTATGATATTTAGGATTGTAGAGATTTGTCCGTTAAATTTGGAATCACCAAAGGAGCAAATAAATTTTCAAACAAAGTTCTCATCTTAAAAGATGCAAATTTAACTATCAAACTTATTACGAAAAAAAAAAAAAACAATTTTGAATGAAGGCGTGTGGAATGAAACCCGTAAAAGTTTGGAGTGGAATAACCTAGTTTGAGAACTAAAACATACACAGAAGTTGTTTATTGAAAGAAAAATCTACTATGTCATACAAATTAAATACAGTATTGTCTCGCTAATCCGAATTAATTATTTCAAGGGGGTATTCGGATTATCACATTTTTTCGGATTAATGAGTTCAAAACGATAAAGGAAAAGCGTTAGTTGTTTAACAAAAAAAACAGTATTTCCTTTTTTTTAAAACCAAAAATTGAAAAATCAATAAAAACTAAAAGACTTAAAACATATTTATGCATGTATTCAGATATTTCAATGTACTGTTTGGATAGCGAAATCGGTTCTGGAAGTTTGTAACATAAAGAAATAATATAAACAAAATTACTGTAAAAACTAAACTGTGAAAGTCAGTGTTTTTTTTTTTTTTTTTAAGTTGGAATTCGGATTACTGCGTACAGAAATCAGGGTAGCTTCGGATTGTGAAGAACATAATGGAAATATATTAAGTTTCGGATTAGCGCGATATCCGGATTAAAGGTGGTTCGGATCAGCGAGACAATACTGTAACTGGTTCATGAGGTACAACATTTTCCAAAATTTTTAATTGGGGATTTTCTTCCTTGGATATTTTGTCTTGTTGCACCACATTTTTTTTAGATATTGTTTTTTGAGGATTACGTAATGAAAAGTAAGAAGTAAATTTATGGAGTTTCCCACTGGTAAAAATATGAGGTTTTCCAATGGAAAAATCAAATTTTTTTGATCCAGATCTGTCAAAACACCGATTTCAAAAATTGTCGTCTTCCAATGGACAAACAAAATTGATTTTTCTCGAGAAAAAAAATCAATTTATCAGATCTGGATTTTGCGGCAGATCTACCCCTCTTTTTACTTTCGCCCAATGAAATGCAAAAAGAGGGGAAACTGTCATTTTGACATATCCAAATTAAAAATAAATTGATTTATTTTACAAATCGAAAACTCCATTAATTTCTTCATAATTAGGATTTCTACAGTTAAGTTTTTTGTTTCTTACAATTCGAATTGAGGATTATGTATGTTTCTTATTCAACTTACCTTGTCCTTTTCTAATTCCTTCTCGATTTTCTCTGTTTCATTATCTTGTTCTGTTGACTTTTCTTGTTCACCTTCCTTGCCTTCCTTGGCTTCAGGTCTAAAAATTAAAACAAAAAAAAAATATTTTATAAATTTCCCAATCAATAATAATTAAAAAAAAAATTAACTCACTCTGGCTTTGGCAGATGTGCATTCAAGTCCAATTTGGTGCAAATCTCATCCCAATCGGGGAAGCACCGTTCCTTCATTCGCGACACATGTCCCACCAAGTTCGGGCATTTTTCGGTCATAAAATCTCTCAGTGGATAGGCAATTTCCTTCGATAGATAATGCAATTGTGAAAGGACGGCAAATGCAACAACATCCAATGTAGTAATTTCATCACCAAAGAAAAATGGTTTATACGCCAACATATCGCTGAGTACTTTCAGATCGTTCTTGCCAAATTCCTCAATTTCCTCAGCACTGTGTACACCGATGCCATGGGCCTTCAATTTTTTGGAACCCTGGAACCACTGGATGTGAGAAGAGGCAAAGCCACACCATAATGGGGGGAAGAATATATTTTTTGAAAATGTTTAAAAAACTAAATATAAGAAACCATAAACGTAAAGAGATAGAGACCGTCAACCGTAAAGTAAAAATAACCGTTAGTTTTTTTTTTTTTTAAATTGTTTATAAACAAATACGTTTTTTTTTTAGCTGCGCACCGAAATAATCCGTTTATGTTGTCCTTTTTATTTTTTTTTTGAAAATTCATTTATTGATTGTTTATTTTGAAGAAGAGCATAAATTCAAAAAAAAAAAAACAAATTAAGAATTTTAAATGTTTGGTGTTTTGTTGTAGCAGGAAAGAAGAGACAAAGCATTGTTTGGTTTTTTTTTTTTTTTATACGACTTTGATGCAGTAGCAGCAGCAGCAGTAGCAGTACAATTCTATACCTAAGACCTACAAAGCAATTAGAAAAATCCTATAACCATTAACTAAATAGAACCCAATGATTTAATTAAGTGCGAGGAATTTATCCTGTTATTTCCTATTACTTTCAGCATGAAGAAGTCTTTTAAATGGGGACAAACATTTTAAAGTATTCTGACCTTTTCTAAATACCTAATAACTCAAAACATAAGGATCACTTCCTATTTTACATGGCTTTCAAGATAAATATGAAGAATTTCCGACTGTTGTAAATACATATTTGCTTGAAACAGGAAAAGGATTCAGGCCATTTTTTTCTGTTTTCTAATCTAAACAAGAAAAATTTCAAAATGAAAAATTCTCCACTTTGGTGCTGGAAACGAAATACAGATGTATTATGTACGTATATCATCAGCAGAGTAGTTGCTTTATAAGTTTTTGTTGAGAAATCGAATTCAAATTACGCGTGTTCTCTACGTATTCAAACTGAGAAAGACTACTCAACCATTCTATGACATTAAATAGAGTTTAGAACAGACGGAAGGGTAATTTTATGGAATTAAGGGAAACCTTGGTTAATAAGGTAAGGTTTGGAGGGGTGATGATGATACGACAAGCCGCATCATCTCACTCGGATCTTAGTGGATCCTTTGTGCTCCCTAGGATATATGTAAATAAGGTTGGTTATAAGGACGGGTAAAGAGAAGAGTGAGTGGAGCTTAGGGGTTAGGTGTGCGTATGGGTGCTTCCATGAACCATTAGTAGCAGAAACGAGATATCGGCCAATTTTTAAAAAAAAATTTCTCCTAGGGCTGTCTTTCTCGCTCTTTTGCTAGGCTGGGGCATTCACAAAGAAAGTGATAGGAGCCCTCTTCTGCCTCTTCATCCTGACACCCTCTGCATAAGTCAGATGTGATGATACCCATTCTGCTCATGTGGGTACCCATTGAGTTGTGACCCGTTAGGATTTCAACCAAGAGGGACTACAGTTGAGGTCTGCTTAGCTTGAGAAGGTAATCTGTTTTTTTTTTTTTTTTCGGCCATAGATTCTTCGAGATTTCTCTGTCGCTTGTGGCTTGAAGGAAACTATGGTGAATTCTACATTTTTCCTGTTCTAGTGGCAGAGGAATCTGTTTGGCTCGGGTCAAGAGATGACCCGTTCTTGGCCAATTCGTCTGCCATTTCATTACCATGTACGTCACGGTGTCCTGGGACCCATCGAAGTGTGATTGTATTTGTTGCGCCGAGTAATCTAAGCTCATTACGACAACGATTTACCAGTTTAGACTTTGTGACTATAGAGGATATAGCTTTAATGGCCGCCTGACTGTTAATAATGAAGTCGATATTTCTGTTTACTAGTTCGAATGTGACAAGAATCCTTGCAAAGAAGAGAAAGAAAAAGGTTCATTGCATACAGTCTAACTGGCTGAACAGAATAGAATGACGGAACTGAAGCCGCAGACGGAACTGGAAGAACTGTCAAAAAGTGTCGTACGTTATTTTTTTTTACATGTCCACAATGGAGCTGTACAGCTTTGAATGTATTTTGAAGAAAAACAAAAGAGTATTCTTGTGTACAAGCTCAGAATTCACATTTTTTGTTTCCAATAATTTTCCTTTTAATAAATAATTTTGTTTGCGATACAAATAACCACAATATTTTTTTCCGACCCAAAAAAGTTGTTTTTACTGGCTGAACAGAATAGAATGACGGAACTGAAGCCGCAGACGGAACTGGAAGAGCTGTCAAAAAGTGTCGTACGTTATTTTTTTACATGTCCACAATGGAGCTGTACAGCTATGAAATTATTTTGAAGAAAAACAAAAGAATATTCTCGTGTACAAGCTCAGAATTCACATTTTTTGTTTCCAATAATTTTCCTTTTAATAAATAATTTTTTTCGCGATACAAATAACCACAATATTTTTTTCCGACCCAATAAGTTGTTTTTTTTTTTTCTTCATACAAATTGAAATGTCAAAAGTGCCGTACGTGAAAAGTTAAAAGTTGGTGAACTCTTCCGTCTGCGTCTGCAGTTCCGTATGCGTCTACGTTCCGTTGTGTTCGCAACATTTAATTTGCGTGTATTCAATATTTTGACAGCTATTCCAGCTCCGACTCCGTCTCCGTCTGCGTCACCATTCTGTTCAGCCAGTAATTCAGAACGATTGATACTCTTAGCATCCATTTTTTGGTAAGCATTAATCTTGAATTAAATACAATTATCTCTGCAATGCGAGTAAATGGAAAGTTAATAAACAGCAAAATTCGATATTTTTAGCGCAACACACAACAACTGTTAACCAAAATATAGTTTTTTTTTTAATCATATAAAATTGCAGGTTTCGATAATAATCGGCATAGAGCAACATGGCAGCCAGCCAAATGCAATGAATCCAGATACTGGCTTGCAATTGCAACTAATTTTCACAGCTAAGTCATAACATCTGAAGAGATGAAAGTAAATTAGAGCAGCAGTTTTTTCTTTTGCTTAAAGTAAGAGTAAAAGTTTTAAGCTATGATGAATGAATAATTGCAAATATTTGAAAGGAAACCCATTTAGTTTATTAAATAGTATTAATTTTAAAACTTCAAATTAAAACACCGTTCAAAATTCGAATGGAACATTTTGCACACGGATAAATCACTAAGCCACTAGAGCATTGCGGTCCAGTACAACACACACCTAAGCTAAGCAGCGCAGCACCCATATAATAATTCTTCGCCATCTCATCATTTATTTTATTCAACTTTCTATCTCACAATCTACTGCCTGCATCAATGGCCAGTGATGTTTTAATGTTTATAAAGTGTAACAAATCAGTTTGTTGCTGCTAACCTAGTTAATAATAAAATTGAAAAAAAAAAAAAAAAATTAACTGCATTCGTGCAATTATGTCGTCGAGATGATTTTCTTTTCATCGCCAATTAGCAATTCATTTGAGAAACTTTATTTTTTAACATTGTGCAGCGTGCAGTGTGCGTAAAAAGGTATGAAAACAACAGGGTACAACAAAGATGTGATCTAATTAAACAAGAAAAAAAAAAAACTGTGGTACCTACAAAGTTGTTGCTTTATTTGAAATTCAATAACCGATTGACATTGTGTGAATTGTGGTTTGCTGGCATGCAAAAAATAAATGGAATAGTTTTAAGAAGAGAAGAGTTTTAAGAGTAAAATCTTCTTCAAGTATTAAACTAAGCATCGTTTTTTTTGTTTTTTTTTTTTGTTTTAATTAATTGAAAAAGGTACAAATAGTCAAAAAAAATAATGGAAAATTGTTTTAGTCAGAATGATTTTTGACCTTCCAGTTTCTAAGAGTTGGAGTTTAATATGTATTAAAATCAACATACATTAAATAAAAAATAAATTTGGTGGCACAACGGCTCATGAAGAACCAGGGCTTAGCGACTTACAACAACTCTCAACCATTCCTGTGTGCGTGTCTGCAGGAATGGAGGGTACTACCTACAGTTTATTGCCGAATCCGAACGGCTGGTGAGCGGCAACTTTTCTATGACAAGAGATACTCTTGGAGGATTTGTCACTTCCTCGCAAGAGGCAGTAGCCCGGAAAAAAACTTAAGGTGGAAGCGGCTGGTATTGACCCCAGACCTCTGGCATGACAGTCCATCGCACTAACTATTACGCCACGGGCTACTACTAAAATCAACATACATCAGCTATTTATTTAACAAAAAACAAGAATTTCTGTTGACCATTGCCATTTTTCTTTATCTATTAGCATAGAAAATTTAATATTTAGTTTAAAAAACGTTTATTTTTTAAAACTGCATGTTTTCGAGTCAGCATAGAGTCTACCAACTTCTGACGCTTATCCTGGGGGATGGAATACCACATTTTTTGGACAATTCTCCGCTTTGTTGGAGGGTTTATGTTTGCTAATATCAATCTTGAGCTCATTTCAGAGGTCCGAAGATTGAAGAGGACACGGACATTTTCTTTCGTTTAAACCAGAGCTTTGTTGACTTTGTCGTGCCCTTGGAGATGTTGTTCTGTTGGAAACGCCATTTAAGGGGCTTATATTTATCGTCCCAAGCCAGCATAACAGTCTGCAGTGTGTCCACATACGACTCCATTGTCATTACACCATCTATATAACAAATATTGGAAAAACGCTCCACCAAGAAAAACAACCCCATATAGCATTATGGTCCCACCTCCATGCTTTAAGCCGGATCCACACATGTCCGCTTCTGGGTATGTAATTTTTTTTTAGCAATGGTACCTTCCTTGGATATAAAAAGCGTGAAAATTGGCATTCTTTAGGATACGACAACAGTTCTGGCACTGATTTGCGTTTCTATTTCTCGCTGCAGATCTTTTGAGGACCTGAAAGGATTCGCCTTAGCTTTTATCACCAAAATGACTCTATCTCTTGCAGTAATTTTAGATGGGCGCCCTCTAGTTACCTTGGTTTTTCTAGAGTTTATAACATTAAACACAGTTATCTTGCAGAGCTTCCAATGACTGTTTGCTAATAGATTATCCCCTGTTATGCATGATAAAATGGTTTATGGTTGATCTTCAGTGCAGTGTTTCGCTTTACCCATTTCGTAGTGCCATTTAAAACAAAAAATACTTAAAATTTTCAAAACTGTTCTTAGATTAAAATCTCACCAAAATTTTGACTTTTTCAATCAACAAGCAAGCTTTTTAAGCTTTTTTTTTATATGTTGCCTTTTTTTTTTTGACCAGCAAATTTTATAGTTGCATTCAACTTAGTACAGAATATGACTAATGCCTTTTGTTTATTCGGAAAATTATACGTAAAATAGATTGATGATATGAATACCGTTAGTATAATGCAGGCATTTTTTCACATATCCACCTATCTAAAGTGCAACGTACAGGGGACTCATTCCGTAAAACGACTATCACCCGACGCACGATAACGTTTCGACGATAGTCCTACTACACGTAACCCTAAAAATGCATATCGTCTGGACGATCACGTTTTGACGATCAAATATTTGCTTCACGTAAGTCGAATATCATCAAAACGCTATCGTCAAAACGATGGCTTTTGGACGATACCTAAATAGGTATCGTTTCGCATTTGTTTTCATGATTGTATGTAAGTTTGTACGCGACTATAGTTAATGAGTGAAATAATTTACTTATTTTGCAAAATGGCAACAAACATTTGAGAAAAATACAAATTATATGAAAATTAAAAAAAAAAAAAAAAAACCTATCGCCAGCAGGGATCGAACGCCGAACCTTTCGGTTAAGAAGAACGTACCTATTCCATTGCGCCACCATATAATGTAAATTTTTGCCGATTTCTTGGGCTTATGACATTTCAATGATGGTTTGACAATCTCTGGAAAAACGATAGACGAGGAGATAGTGTTTGAATTACGTGAAGCAAATTATTGACGATCACGTCAGCGATAATCGTGTTGATGATTATCGTTTTGAAAATTACGGAATGACCCCCCAGTATTTCTTAAAAGTAAGAAGTGTTGCTATTACTTTGGCCATGGCTCTATATACTACTGAAAAAAAAAAAACAGGCAAGCAGTAGACTTCGCACGAGTTAATTGGAATTGTTGAATTATTGATTTAAAATAACTTGAATAGATTGAATATTAAGATAAACCTAATTGGCACTGTTTAATTTTTGGTACTAAGGGCGATATGTCAATGTGTACGGATTATAAATGAAGAAATTTATTATGATTGCTTTTAATGCACAGGAAAAAATTAAATAATTAACTTAATGTAACAATATGACAATGTCGCTTACGATAATTTGGTTGAAAGGGGTCGACATTTATTCCTTTGATTAAATAAAATACAAATAAAATAAAAAGGCCTGCAAGAGATAATGAAACAAAGGAAGCTTATCATCAATTTCACAGATGCTTAATTGTTCTGTAAATACACTTTATAAGCTCAATGCATTTCAGATCTCTAGACAGTTGGTTCTGGCAACCGAAACTTGTATTAGTTGCATCAGCAAAAAAGGAATAATGAAATTAACTTTCGCAGTTTTAGCCTGTGTGGCTGTAATTGGCCTACACGCGGCTAGCATTTCAAAGGATCCTGGTACGTAAATATGTATATTTTATTCTTTTAGTTTCCTCAACAACAAAGAAAGAAAAGAAATATTAATTTACCTAATGTTTTCATAGTTGACAAGGCTTATTTGGAGAAGCAAAACCTTGAGGAGTACAACAAACTTGGTGGCAAGCCGATTAATGATTCGTCAAAGTATCAGGTTGGTTCTAGGAAATTATTGATTTACTGAATTGTTCTTTACATATTCTTCCTTTCAGAAAAACGATGCGACCAAATCTCAATTAAAAGTTTTTTACAAGACTGGTGGCATTGGCGTAATTAAGAATTTTTCCTAGGGGGGCATCCTGCAAGCTGACTATACATGTTTAAAATAATGGCTGTACGCCAGTGTTGCCGAATCTTATGATTTATCATTATTTTAATGTTTTTTGAATTATTTGAAAATCTTGCCTTGCTTCGCATGTAAAATAACTTTATGATTAAGAAATACTTTTGTATTTGTTTTTTGATATTATTTTTATGTAAATAACTGATATTTCAAACAATTTATCACATTTCTTTTATATTTAAAATTGTTTTTTGGTAAACTGTTGCAGGTTTTGAAAACAAAAGTAGCCTATGTCCATCCCCGTGTTCCAAGCTCTCGCTCTGCCAATTCTCATTACAAGCAATTATGTATTTTCAGAGATTAAGAGGAACAAACAAAACAATCTTTCACATTTATAATATTAATAGGATAGGATTTTTATCATGGCTGACAAAACTGTAGGTACCTACCTAATTGTGCACATACATAGTTGAAGTGCATAAAAAGTTGTTTTTTTTTTTATAGATTTTTTTTTTTTAATTTATGAAAGTTCGGAAAAAAACTGAAGATAGGAACGTTTGAGTGACCTAAAGAGCTCACTGATGCAAGAATTTGGCCCCTGCAAACTACATATATTCGATACGTGAACATGAACTTGGTGTAACATCATCTCTATATGGTTATTCGATAAAGTATAACAGGGACAGCCACTCGCGCGTGCATTGAAGCCGTAAAAAACATGTTAATCGATTTCAATTAAATTTAACTCAGAATGAACCTCTCGTTTAGTTCCCACACTTGCAATGTCCAAAGTTCTGTCAAAATTCATTAAAAAAAATAAAATTGGACTAAAACTAGCAGTTCTTGGCAGTAAACGAATAGACCTAGAATCAATGTGGAAATGACTATCATTTTTTTAAATCACCAGGATCAAATGTTCACATACTCCGTCAGATTTTGGAAAAAACTCAGGAGTTTCAAATCGATACACACCGCCTCTTTATCGATTTTAAAGTCGCATATGATAACGTAGACAGAGAAGAGCTACCTGGGCTCCACTATAACACCGCAAAATGACATCAACGCAGAGATCAAACGAAGAATTACTCTTGCCAATCGCTGTTTTTTCGGGCTAAGAAGGCATTTGAGTAATAAAGCCCTCTCTCAGAGAACCAAGGAGACCTTATATAAGACCCTAATCATCCCGGTCCTGCTATATGGGGCAGAGGCATGGACCCTGACGAGAACGGATGAGAATCTGCTTGGGTGCTTTGAAAGGAAGATTCTTCGGGTGATTTTCAGTCCAGTCTGTATCAATGGAGTATGGAGGAGAAGATTCAACAACGACCTTTACGGGCTTTACAGCGACGTCTACCTGGTCAAGAAGCTGAAAATACAGCTGCTGAGATGGCTGGGACACGTGGAGCGTATGGACACCGACGCACCAGCCCGACGAGTCTTCGAATCTACCCCTGACGGTCTGCGCAGCACAGGAAGACCCCACCTTAGGTGGCGCACACAAGTGGGAACGACCTCAACCAACTTGGAGTGCGTAACTGGAGGCAGCTAGCTAGGGACCGAGCTAGCTGGAGTGGCTTGTTGGTTGAGCGCCATTAAAATAGGTAAGTAAGTAAGGATTAACCTCTAAATTATAATTAAGACAGCTAAGCCGAGTAAGGCGCCAGTTATAGCTTTCATTGAGAACCATCATTGGAACGGTTGTGTTCCACTTTTTTGAAATGAAAATCAGTAGTTCATTGGAAATCATTTTGATCGTTGAAATAATAAAATTGATTTTAAAACAAAGTTTTAAAATACATTAAATATTTTGTTGACGAAAAAAAATCATTTTGATACCAAAATGCCATTAATTTTCTTTCTTTAAGTGCCTTAAAATGGAAATACAAAATTTTGAATGCTGGTTTTCAATGAAAGCTATAACTGGCGCCTAAAATTAATTTCTCTTTTTGTTGTCCCACTCGCACTCTCATAATTCATATCTCGCTCAGATTTTAGTTCCTGAAAATCATTGGGCTGTTCATAATTATGAGAGTAAGTTCGTTGGCATAACTCTTTTGAAAACAACATAGTTCATAGAGTCGAAGATTTGAAAACAAATCTTATTACTTTACTTAAGAATCAGAATAGTACGTCTATTTCTATGAAGCCCCACATGCTCATACAACTCACTCTGCTGCTGCAATAACCTGATTCCCATAAAAATAAGTTCAAACTACACTCAATGGTATAACATAACAACAAAAAAATAATAAACAAATAAGCAATTTCTGAAAGCATCTTTTGTTTATACGTATTTCAGTGTTAAGGTCGTATATTTGTGTGTGGTTTTGTTTGCAAACATTTCAAGAAAAAAAAATAAATTAATTTTGTTGTATCTTTTAACAACTTCTACTTCTGATGCTGCTGCTAAAGCTGAAGAAAACCATAAACCGCACTAAAAGCAAATTCGAATAAATAACAAAAGAAAAAGAAAGGAGCAAAATAAACAAAAACAACTTAGTGATAAAATAAAAGAAAAATAAAAAACACATAATTTCGAACATAAGAACAAGAATTAATTAACATAAAAAAAAAATTACACCGTTAATGAGCTAGAAAAATTGCAAAGACCCGGCGAATTAAAGCAGAAGACAAAGCGAATGAGTAGTAGGTACTTTTGTTGTTGGTTGTTGTTATGATTTCTTACTTAAAGCTCTGTTAACACTTTTTGCTTTGTGATGTGTGCTGATTGCTGGTTGTAGATATATTATTGTGTTTATTTTATTCGTAACGTGTTTTTAGGTTTAAGCGTTAATTTTAAATAAAGAGAAAATTCTCAAAGCGCTCGCAAATAAAAAACATAAAAATACAAATAAAACAAACAAAAAATACAAAAAAACCAAACAAAACAAAAAGTGTTTGTGTGTTTTTAATGTTTGTGAACCACAAATAATTTTATAAAACAAATTCAAAGAAATAATAAGAAGTATAAAATGAGATATAAATTAATGAAGGATGAAATGATTTTTTTTTTTTTTTTTGTTTATGAAAATGAATATTGGGACAGGAGGTAGGAGAGCGATATTTATATGGATTTTTGTTGTTGTTGTTGTTTGTACAAACCTTGCGGCCAAATGTTATCTTAAAGAAGAAATTCAAAATCGAATTTGGCCATCTAAGACCGAGGGCATGTTGCAAATTGACTTTGTAACCCTTGAGCACATTGTCTGGATATTTAGCACGCCAGTAGAAGATAATCCAAATTAAATGATTTTCCAACATTTGAATCATTGCATATGAGACATTGCGTTGTTCCAGTGTTAGGGCGGCATCGAGATCCTTTTCATATTTTGCTGATAATTCTTTAATGATAATAGCTGAGTCGGCAATTTCTTCGCCATTGAGCTCAATAAATGGCAATTGTCCTTTTTTGGAACGGAAGCGCATTTTGTGATCGACATTCTGAAAGAAAAAAAAATGAAAGAAAAAAATTAAGATAAGTTCAGAAGTATTCATATTTAAATAAAAAAATTAATTTGATTCAACATAAGTGTTCTGGGGGGTCATTCCGTAATTTTCAAAACGATAATCATCAAAACGATTATCGCTGACGTGATCGTCAATAATTTGCTTCACGTAATTCAAACACTATCTCCTCGTCTATCGTTTTTCCAGAGATTGTCAAACCATCATTGAAATGTCATAAGCCCAAGAAATCAGCAAAAATTTACATTATATGGTGGCGCAATGGAATAGGTACGTTCTTCTTAACCGAAAGGTTCGGCGTTCGATCCCTGCTGGCGACACATTTTTTTTTTTTTTTATTTTTCATATAATTTGTATTTTTCTCAAATTCATTTAACTATAGTCGCGTACAAACTTACATACAATCATGAAAACAAATGCGAAACGATACCTATTTAGGTATCGTCCAAAAGCCATCGTTTTGACGATAGCGTTTTGATGATAATCGGCTTACGTGAAGCAAATATTTGATCGTCAAAACGTGATCGTCCAGACGATATGCATTTTTAGGGTTACGTGAAGTAGGACTATCGTCGAAACGTTATCGTCGGGTGATAATCGTTTTACGGAATGAGTCTCCTGGATTTTTTTTTTTTTTTTTTTTAAGTCAGAATGTTATCCCACAATCGGGATTTCAAAATGAAACCTTAAAACCAAAACGCGTCAATCACTTAGTTTACTTAAGCGCCTCGGAATTATCCTCGTTTATGTCTTTATTTAAAATTATAGACCCACGATTCACGAGAAGGGCCAATTTCTAAGTGTTTTTGTTTAACAAAAAGTATCATTTCAATTTAAACTTGAAAAAAATTCACCAATACCTATAATTCTTCCTTGAAAAAGTTTCAAGTTGTCTTATGGTCACATAAGAAGTCAAACTATTCAATGACTCTTAATAAGACACCATAAGTCCATTCTATATTGACAAAAATTTATTCACCAAATCTCTTGACAATTTCCGAACTACAATAAATTCTTTCATTGTGAAGCTTTAATAGAAAATGAATTCTATCTCCATCAAGGGATAATAATAAACCCAAGGACACAATAGTAACAAAAATATATATAAAGTCTCCAAAGGATCCTTGATTTAGATAAGAATACAAAAAAAGGAAAAACGTAATATATACATTAGCAATATCCTTTTACATTTAAAATCCCAATATATCGAAAGCAATTTTTATCAATTTTGTGTGCGATTTTTTTTTCGCATTCATCCTTATCAAGGACCAATGAACATGCACAACGGGATTTTAATAAAAAAAAAACTGTCCATAATCGATATTCATCCCCAGACAACCTCTAGAATATTCGGTTCCTCTTGGAAATGATAACAAACATGTCTGCGTCGAATAAACGAGTTTTTTTATCATTTCGGTTTATTCATGATG
This sequence comes from Epistrophella euchroma, assembly GCA_947049315.1. NCBI lineage: Eukaryota > Metazoa > Arthropoda > Insecta > Diptera > Syrphidae > Epistrophella > Epistrophella euchroma. Next base: position 27,699,702 of record OX346248.1, on the reverse strand, counting down.
ATGGATTTATAATTTTGTACCTTACCACAAATAAAAAAAAAAAAACATATTGATTGTTGGTTAACAAAAAATCATAGCCCTTTTTTTCCTCGACAACGATCCTGGTCTTAACCTGTGTGTACAAAAGTTCACCAAGAAATTAATCCTTATTCTGAAATTTAAAACCCTATTTGATTAAAATCAGTGAAATATTGAATTTCCTCTTTTTATTTTTTTATTCTTTAATTCGAAAACTGTTTACCTAGGTATAGCACAGCACCTGCTGAAATAATGTTATTTCCAAAAATTGCGGTGTCATGTTTTTTTTTCTCTGTTTTTGTTTTTTGTTAGGTGAATTTTTGATTTATATAATTCTATTCATGTATAGCTTTTTTGAGGTAAGTCTCTAGAGGGAAGCTCTTGAAAATTTGCAACTCAATGAGTTTATTGTAATGGCTTCCTATCAGGAACAAGAGGAAGTTTATACACACAGGTATACAAGTAGGTAGAATTAAATTCCAAGTCAACCGAGCCGAGCAGAGAAGACAAATTGCCGACACAAATTTTTCGGTTAACAAGCAAAAAGACAAAAAATATAAAAAAAAAACCCATGAGGGAGTGAAGCCTTTACAATATGGCATACATATAACATAGAACACCATAAACAAGTCAAACCACAAGGAGCAATTTTAGTTTATTTTTTGTATAATTTGATGATAAAGATTTATAAAATATTCCCCTAATAACTTTTGGGTATATTGGACAATAATACAAATAAAAAATTTCCTTTCCTTGCGAAAATAACTAAGCAGTAAATACTTTTATGTGCGGAAAGTAGTCAAGTGTATTAGCAAATTGTATTAGAAGGCCCACGTTATAGTCCCGTTTCTGGCAGTATTAAATTGATTTAGTTTAAATTTAAATATAACTAGCTGACCCGGCGAACTTCGTTCCACCTATAATTGTTGAAATTATTAATGTTCCTTTCGAAAGTTCAATTAATATCACGACTTTTCGGGCCTAATTTTCCATTTTTTTTTTCCGTACTGTATCTGGTTTGGATGATGTTCAGCCGAGTTATGCGCGTACGAACAAAAAACTAATTCAGAAATTTTAAGATGTTTTCATGATTTTCTGACTTTGTAGGTCGAAATGTTCTGATTTCCGTTCGAATTCTTCAATTTTCGGCTCGTGTATTAATCTGGTTCAATACAAATCTAACAAAAAAGTCCCCAACCAAATCGGATGATATTTATTCGAGTTTAGGCATTTGACTTCTGAAAAATCGCCGGAAAGCTGGATTTTGGAATATAGCCTCCTGGGGCCTGTAACACAACGTGACAAGTACTTGTAGGACAAGTGAAAAGCGACAAAATTGTCCTAAATCCTGTAACACAAAGCGGTAAGTCTATGAAAGATCGTATCCTTCGGACAAGTATAGTTGGACAAGTGGATTAAGACTTGTCTACTTGTCACGTTGTGTTATAGACCCCTGATGGTGTTCTTAAGAAACTGTAAAAAGTCCCCATCGATAGGAGCGCCGCTAACAATTTTACGGGGGGTTAAAGGCCCCCCAAAATGGTTTTTCAGCAATATCTCACTAACGGTACCTTGTACAGAAAAAATGTTGATGACGAATTTGTAGCTTAAAAAATTTCCTACAAAAAAGATTATGCCACTTTTTTTCATCAAAGTAACGGTTTTTTGAAATAATTCAATCAGTAGAGTTAAGGCTTTCAGTTTTCTATACAAATGGAGAATACACATAAATATACAGGATGATTTGAATGTGGTGAAAAAAAAACCTAAATCGTATAGGTTGAGTTAAAACAAAAACAAATTGTTTGGAGGGGGGTCTATTCCTCCCCGTTTAGGCGGGAGGGGCTATATTCTAAACAATCGACTGGAAATAGAAAAAAAAAGCATTAAAGGACAACGGCAACACTTACAATGTCACACTACACATTTTTTTTTAAGCTGGAAGTTTGTTTTTTTATAATGTTTTTAATTCAAATTATTTTAGAGAATAGTTTTTGAAAAAACAATTTTCAAACTCAAAATTTTGAAAAAATAATGAAAAAATTGTGTTAAAAACTATGTTTTTTTTTTTTTAATTTTACGTTATTAAATACTATTTTTGTTTTTAATATTCAATGCTCCTATTAATTTCTAACCAAACACTCAAAACTAGATTTCTAAATGTCTTCTAGTTTTTGAGAAAATTGCAAATAACCAAGTCTACTTTAGTATCGCGAGGTCATTAAGGACATTTTTGACTTCGGAAAAATCAGCGGAAAGTAGACTTGGTTATTTGCAATATAACCAGCAAGCCATTTTTCCGTAATTTGGCAGTTCTTATGTCTAATATGACTGGACTAATAATTAATTCCTGATAAATTATCAGGTTATCACTTTATTATTTAATAACTATTTTGCTGGCAGCTTTAAGAATGATCGAACAAATTTAAGTAATTAATGTTATGTGTCAGGCAAAACTCTTTACTAAAAAAAAACACACCTAGTATGGTAATTCCGTTTAATTTGGCGCCCCCCTTAAGCCTAAATCAGAGTTCAATCTGTCCGATTTTACAAAAAGTTCCGCCCCTTTTTCGTAAAATCTTCATTGTTCCCTCAATTTTAATTTTGAAAGTTTTAAAAAAGTCAGCCTATACAACAATTACAAGAGCCCTAAAACTCGGTATAAAATATTGATTAGTTAGTTTTGCTCTGGTGAAAAAATATTTTATATTTAATTAAATTTTCAAGTTCAACACAAATTGAATGGAGAGAAAAGAATTTACAAAAACTCAAACGTACAGCCGTTACATTGTTGAAATAAGAATCGTCATCCGTACTACTCAAACAAACCCAATACCCGACCCTCGCTCAAAACCCACTTAGCACTTAACCCAATACTTTTAAAAGTCATCATTTGTACAACGCAGCGTTTGTTCACGTTACGCTACGCCATATTCATTCTACATAAAATAATTATTTCCAACCCCTTTTTCTCAAGCTATTGAATGAGAGAAATAAAATTTTGGTTGAAATTTTGGAATTTTGTACCAATTCTTCATATAACAGCATTAAAAGTACTCTGTTTGAAGTGTGTGTTGTTTTTCAATATATGGTGACGATTCCATATGAAAGTTTTGTTCCACTAAAAAGGGGGAACAACTTTTATCTTTTTGTATATTGGCATTCAAGTGTAATCGTATTTCACCATTAGAATGGATATTACATTAATTTATTCACACTTTGTCAAAGAGAAAAGGGAGTGGAGAGCGAATGAGAGGTAGAGAGAGATAGAGAAAGATGATGGATGCGAATTGCCGTTTTTGTAAAAAAAAAAAAAAAATGTAGAACAATTAAACCATTGAATTGAAAAGATGGTAGGTAGATGATGAAATATGAAACAAAGAAAGTGTAGAAAAATGGTGCGTGTTGAAAATTTCCCGGAATGAGGCGGAAGTTGTAATGGCGGGAGGTGGCTGTGAAATTTAAGAGTTACACATAATGAATTAATTTTATTGTGAAGTTTTTTTTTTTTTTTTTTTTACTCTAATTCAGTAATGGTGTCAGATTTTTGAAGGTTGGAATGAAATACAAGCCAAATTCTTTTTTTTTTTTTTTTGTTTCTTGTGGTTGACATGTTTTATAACAAAAGAAGGGAAACAAATTCAAAATGGGGCTCTTCAAATCAGGTGTGCTTTTTACAACCACATAAGCTTAAAATTAAATTGTCAGCAAGGTATAAAGAAAAAGAGAGAGGACAGGTTTTTAATGCAGGGTCAAGCTCACCAGCCAAAATATATATGTTGGATAGCTAATTAGAACTTTACTGATGCATTTTGAAACAATACACCTGGAAAAAGGATACCATTTTTAATGAAGCTCTAGAAAGTTCTACATTTAATTTATACCTACTAACGAGGGGCTAACAAGAGTAACTATTACCAAAATTAGTTAGACCCTTGCTTCGAGAAAAAATTGAGATTCGATCCTGGGACCTTCCACATATCCCAGTCGAAAAAGCAAACCACTGGGCTAATTTGCAATACAAAAGTAAAAGTAAATAAATAACTAACTTTAGTTAACAAAAATTGCGATTTAACTAGTTAAATTGATCACATGAGATCGCTGAAACGAAACGGCAATTTTTATGGAGGCCATTCAAAGTGGTTACCCATTTTAAGTTTTTGTAAGTTTTACTTAGAAAGAGCTTACGCGAGTGTTTGAAAAATTTTTCCACGTCCAGGTTTCCTTAACTTAACTTGTCAAAACTTGCTATTTTCTAGGCGGGAAGCCCTAAGGCTATAAAAGTTCTAAGGATTACAATTAAAGACGCAATTTTCTTAAGTAGTGCTAAGAAGTTACAATATTGTGGATCATAATCACTTGTTACTTCACCTCACCAGTGTTTACCGAAATGTATAACTTTCTTTAGTATTTATTTTTATATTGCCTATTTTTGCACACCCACAGGCACAGCATACATTTTATTACAAAATTATTTCTTTGTGGAATAAATTTCGAAGTTGTCGTCACCACCGAGTTTTTTTTTTTCACTTATGACGAAAAAAATTGAACAAAAGTGAAAACTGTCAGGAAATTTTCAGTTCAGCAGACATTTTTTGGACCCAATTGGATGGGGCTTAGTACTTTAAAATGGAAATTAAAGTGACAATGGGAGAAAAAATGAAATACACAAAGAAAATTTTCAAAACAAAATCTAGAAATTTATTTCACTGATAAAAAAATTTAACATTTTCCACTTTATCTAAAATTTTTCTATTCTCCTAGTTAAGCTTAGTTTTACGTGAATGTGAAGTAAAACCCAAATTAAAATGAAATATCAATAAATCATACGTCATAAGGCTTACAAAATAAAATGTACTTAAAATGGAAACAAATATTAAAAATCAATCCGTAAATATCGTGTATTGAACTAGAGGCCACCCTGTATAAAAACAACATAGGCTTCTATTTTTGGATACAAACAAATAAATTATTGATAATTATTTTGGCCGTATGTCCGAAAATTTAAAATTAAAATATCCTATAAAAGAATGTGGAGCGTATTTAATATTGACTTCAAAGAGCGTTTAAAAGAAAGGTGGAATTCGAGTTAAAATGAAAAGGTTACATAAAATCCTCAGCTTGGAATGTTTAAATTAATATTCCATAGGTTATAATTTAAACAAAAGTTACTAATTGATTGTCAAATAAAAAATCTTTCCACACTAGGTTAGGTTAGGTTAGAGTGGCCGTCTAGATGTTGTTGACTCACTTAGACCCTAAGGGTCCATTGTGGTACCACTAAGGAAAGTTACTCATGGGAGAGTATGAAATTAATCAAACCATTTTGTACTTTTAATGAAGTTTGAGAGACATTTTGTGTCGATCGTTGCCAGTTCACTGGTATTATCAAAGAAGGGGCTACCTAGGTAGGTGTTCCTTCTATTGGAGAGTGCCGGACATGTACATAGAAGATGTTGGATTGACTCCTCTTCTTCCTCGATCATTCCACACTAGGTATGTCAGCTTTTTGCTTTGGAATGCATTCAAGAGCTCCAGCACTAAGGAAAATATTGTGGAATTTTTGTTATAGTTCTTTTTTTTAACTTATAGATGGGCTAGTTTTAGGTTTAACATATATTAGAGCCCATTTATGAAAAAGAATCATTAATATTTAATTGTTTCCTTTTTTAAGTGACTTTTCATTACACATTAAAATTCAAAAAAACTTAACTTATCTAAATTTAAGAAAGAAAAAAATCCATAAGTACCTAAAAGTTTAAGATTCAAAAACAAAAATTGATCTCATCATTGTCAATCTGTCGTAAAATAACCATCCAGCTATACATCAAAAGTTTCCAACTGCGTAGGTACTTCATACCTACTTTTAAATCCTATTAATCTTCACCTATCAAAGATAGACGAAAATAAAAAGGTTCTTAAAAATAGCATAATCATCATCCCATCATTTTCGTTGCCTTTTCTTGTAGATAACATTCAAATTTTAACCCAAATCAATTTTTTATACAACACCCCCCTCCCCAAAAAAAAAAACCTCGGTGTATGTTAAACAAGATAGAAAAAAAAAAAATAATAATACAAAATTTTCAGTAGGACGACGCCCTTTTGCTGTACATATTTCATTTGAATCCAGCTGCATCAGATTCAAAATCCCTGGTTGCCCATATTTCAAACTAAACCAAACCAACTCGGATACACCATCAACTACTCTCTCTCTATCTCTTTCTCTCTTTGTCTATAGAGCAGCAATAGAAGCAGCATTGATTTGCAAAACTGCTCCATCATTTCCCTAAACCCATTAGAGTTAAATAACCCCAGGGAGCTGCTGTTACCAAAAAAGGACATTGGTCACGTGGTTTTGTATAAATTACGTTCGCAAAGAAGAGTTAGGTATGTTGTTTTTCAAAAGGTGATGATTCTCATTTTCTAGAAAACAAAAAGGAGTTGGTAAAAAGAAAATTTACATAATGTATGAATGTTTTGAGGGAATACGATTCTGGCGCCATCTGTTTAAGCACGATTGCACGAATAGGCATTTTTTTCCTTGTCGCTATACTACAATTTAAAAACAAATAATTTGCATGTAAAATATTTTGATACAAGAATTTAGATATTAAAGTACAGCCACCCTCTTATTGAGAAAACTGAGAGGGATGGGGGGGAGAACATGAGGGAAGAACGTTTTATGAATTCATGTCTCCTTAGAAAGACGGACATGTTATTATTTACTGTAATTTTAAATTTAACAAACATTTTCACAAAAAAAAAATTATTGCATGTTTTTAAACCATTTTCAAACTACCCCCACCCGTTTGAAGAAAATTAAATTTAATTGTGTATGTGAGCGCATTTCATGCGGAAGTTCTGTACACACACTCGGATGATGATAAGCGCCCTTAGCAACAAGCTCTAATTTTCCACAGCCAGTTCTCAACTCGACCAGCGAGAACAGGGAATAAAAGAGAACGAGAGATAGAGTGAGGGAGAAGGGAAGACAAAGAGAATGAGACCGATGGTATTATTTTCTGTGTATAAAACCAATGAAAACACTTTAATGACGAGAGGGAAGTAAAGCTGCTCCTTCTGATTCTGTGTTTTTTTCTTGAAACGTCCTAATTACAAAAGGGGAGTATAGGGAAGTTTTGTTTTGTTCATCCTCTCGGACTCATACAATCTTAACAATCAACAGGATTTTTGAATTTCAAAAAAAAAAAACCAAAATGGAGCTGGCATCGATTAGAGTACCAACAGCTGTATAGGTATACCACTACAACTCTATACCGTTATGATTTGTCATTCAGGACAGGAATTTTTTGAGCAGCTACCTGTTCCCTGGTATAGAGACACAACTGAGGCGTTGTCCTTTTTCATGTTCCATTTCCAGGTTTCTCGTAGAACAATTTGAAATTCGAAATCGCAGGGAAGAAGAAAGCTTTTAATATGGATGTTAAATTAAAGCTTTTTATACAAGGAACATTTTACTTTAGCTTTTACGGGTAGTTACCCAGAACCCAATAGGGCAATAGGGGAAAAGAATATTTGGGGTTTTTTTTTTTTTTTTACAACAATTTTGCCGGTATTGTCTGCTGGAAGTCGTTGCTTCATGTCATCGATTTTTTTTTCTTTTTTCAGCTCTTTAATTGCAGTGATTATAAATGCCGCGCCGCAACGGGAGTCGAGAAATGCGCCTTACCATTTAGGAAAAAAATAAATATCCCGAGGGTTGAAGTGAACAAGACATGCCGACAACCGACGACGACGCGACGGCGGAAATTATACCAAGCATACGGTTACACGTGTTTCGATTTTTACGTTACTCAACTCAACAAAAAAACGAGGGTGATTTTTGAGTAATTTGCCTCTTTTGTGACTGCCTGGCTGCATGCATAAAGATAGCAAATAAATTAGTGTTCCTTTTGGACAGAGGAAAAACCACTAAGATATCATGTCAAAAAAGAATGAAAATATTTGCCGGTAAGACATAAATTATATGAACAAACTAATAATAACAATATTTTAACACGTTCTTCCAGCTGCTGGTAGATTGAAGGAAGATTGATTTCAATCACTAATTCAGCAATATACCTATACCTACAAATAATGGGGTGCTAAAGTTCTATTAATTTTTCGAACTCAAAATAGCATTAAGAAATTTTGTTTGTTTGTGAAAAGTTCTACCAACAATATTTGTATTCGATGAGAATTATTATCCTTAATCATGTTTGGAATAATAAATTAAAACAACCCATTTTGTACTCCGGCCATATTTGTTATATGGTTAAAACTTTTTGATCCATGAGATTTTCATTGGTTTTTTTCAAATACATACATATATAATAGAATATGTATGTTGTTAAAGTCTAAAGATGGTTTATTTGGGATAGAGAGATAAAAACATCAAGGATTATAAAAGGAGTTGTGGATTTTCATAAAACATCATCTTTGACGACAGTCTTTGGGGGTTTTATTTTTCAACCCTACTTTCACAGTTTTGTGTTTGGAATAAATTTTTATAATATGATAATAAATTGAGTGACAGGTTAAGAGAGACAGACGTGATTTGTTTGCCAAAGTGTGGTAAAACTTGAATTGTCAACAAAAAAAAAATAGGTTTTAAGGGATAAAAAATAAAAAAATTTACCCTATGATAATTTTTTTTTTTTACTGGTGGATTTAAATTAAGATTTCGGAATTTATGTAAAAACATATTAAACAAACTTCAGCAGGGTCATAAAAAGAACACAATTTTTTTTAAAAAACTTAAGGTATTTTTAAAAGAAGGCTCTCTACGAATAATTACTATGATAATTTGAAGCAGAAGGCATCTCTCGAAAAAAAAAATTAAACGTTATGTCGGTTCCAAAAAAAATTGCGTTTTTTTTTATTATAGGAGGGCAACTTTGTTTTGCCTTTCAAGCAAAATTCTGACATTAAATAAAAGCTATCACCAAAAGATTTAAATTATTCCGTTGGTAGTTTGTTCAAGAGACATGTACTTTTTTTGAGAGCAAAACGAAGTAAGACATCATATTTCTCAAAGTGCCAGTTGTACAATCTTGGATGGAATATGTTGATCCGTGGTTCAGAATTTTTAATTCACCGATTTCGGAGTATTAACTGAGGTTTAGCGATGGTTCAGGTATGTACTTGGCTATTATCAAATACATGAAATAGTTGAACCTTACTTAATTCGCCGAAATCGGTGGATTAAATTTTCTAAACCACGGATTAAATATTGAATCACGTTTTTACAATGGACCCTAAGAAATATAAATTTACAGTCTTATTTATTAGATTTTTTACTAGTTAGACAGTGTCTAAATATTTTGAAATAGTCGGAAATAAGCTTTATTTAATTTAAAAAAAAATATATATGTTTAGACAATAGATTATGTTGCATAAAGTTTAATAAAAAGTTAGATAACGTTAGAAAACAATTAGACATTTTATTCATAACTTGGACAGCTGTCTTAAGTTAGAGAACGTTTATAAATACGACTGTTAATTAATAATTAAAGAGCGGAAAACGGCACCCTGCTACAGTTCAAAAACTATGCCTACCTCAATAAATATGTTTCATGATGAAAAAAAGCTTTTTAAAGCCAGATATCAATTCTTTGTTAAAATTCAAATTGTTTCAGTGAATAGTAGTTTTTGAACAAATTATTTGCAAACTATAAACGAAAAAAAAAAATACTCTGGACATTAATGTATTCACAGTTAGCTCAAGAAGCTATTTTTCAGTAGAGAATTCATGCGGATCATCGACCTAATAATAGTGATGAAACAATACAAGTAAATACAAGTACGTACTCAATACTTTTAATTCCATATCGAGTAGTTTTGGAATCGATACTTTTAGTTGCGATACCAAGTAGAAGTAAGTATCAAATCAAAGCACTTGAATCGAATGTAAGCATAGTTTGAACTTAAGTTTATGTTTTTCAATTTACAACTATATACAGTCAAAACTCTGGTTAAAAGTGATTCGGTTTCTCGCATTTGTCATTTTTTTTTATTTTTAAGTCTTATCCACCAGTTTTAATATACCTAAGCCTGCAAGTGGAGGCAACAATAACCCGAAACAGCTTAGGCCTACTTTTTCAGTGCGGGATTAAACTTAAACCCGAGTTAATCCGAGTACAAGTACTCGATACTTTGGAGGTATCGTTTTATTCCTACCTAATAAACTAAGACAATAAAACATCAAAAATATTATCTATTCAGTAAGTCTAGAGTTAACTTATTAAATTTGATGAGTTAACAGAAGTTAAACTTTAGTCTCGCACTGAAAAACTGACCCTCAGTAGTATATTTATGTTTTTATTATTCAATGCTCTTATATATTTGTATTCAAAGTCTAAAAACGAAATGCTTAAAATGCATTCTAATTTTCTAGAAAATTGAAAATAACAATAAGATCTTTGAAGCACCAAATTAACAGATTAAAGCAGTCGAATTTCAGGAAAACTAACTTTTGTTATTTTCAATTTTATCAAAAAGTAGAAGACATTTGAGAGGCCATGAGAAGCAGAGTAGCCTAACTGATTTTTAAAATAATTTTTAAAATGACAAAAAATAATATTTGTTATAGTAAAAAACTAACTCTTTCGAAACAATTATATCCATGGATTGATGGAGCACATAACTGTTTCATAAAACGCTTGCTTTTGTTATGATAAACATTAGTTTTCGCCGTAACACTGAGAAAGAGCCACCGGACCATATTTTAGGTAGTTGTGAAGCAATTGTGCAACAAAGACATAGATATCTGGGTCGCCACCAGATAGAGGAGAGTGAACTGCCCTCTTTAAAAATACTCCAAATACTTAAATTTCTCAAAGAAATAAATTTGAAGGAAGAGCTGTAAATGAGCAACCTCATCTGTCTCTAACTGGGGGCACAATAGATCTTGAAGTCGCAGTGCAATATAAACCCCAAGTATAATTCATTCATTCATAGTTTTCGCCATTTCAAAAATAAGAGCAAAAACCAGTTAGGCCACTGTGGCTCTGACGGCCTTATTTAAGCACCAGGTTTTTTAGTGTTTGACTTAAAATTAATAAGAGCATTGAATATTAAAAACAAGTTACTAGTCAATGACGTAGTTTAAAAAAAAAAATAGTTTGAACCAATTTTTTTAAATTATTATTATAATTTTTTTTTTTTTTTTCAAAATTTTGAGCTTTCTGAAGTTTTTAGAGACTTTTTTCTAAAACAACTTTTTATTTGAAAACAGGAAAAAAAAGAAGGTATTTCTGACTTGAAAAAATTGTAACATCATATTGTAAGTTTTGCCGTTATTTTTCAATATTTTTTTTTCAATTTCAACTAGATTTTTTTTTAGGAAATCGCCCTTCTCGCCTAAGCCGTTGTTTTTCAATATTCTTTTTTTTTTTTTTTTCAATTTCAACTAGATATTTTTTTAAAAAATTGCGGGGGGGGGGGGGGGGGGAGAAACATACACCCCCTTATTTGACTTTGTTTTTGTCTTGACTCAACCTACATGTCCTAGCCTTTTGTCAAACCTTAACACCCTGTATAAAAACCGATTCCATTCCTTTAATCTGAGTTCTGTACGCTTTACTACTATTTTCAACACAACTGTTACTGTAGGTACACCTATACATATTTTGAATGTAATCAAACATGATTGTTCTTTTTTTCTTAGACGGAACTAATTAAAATTCTGTCAAGAAACATTATTTGAATTAAAATTTAGACATTTTAAAGATGATTTGGTAAAAATAATGTCCTCCTTTTTCGTTGAGTGAGAAAACGAATTTTAATAATCCTATGAATCATAGAAACAAATATATTTTCGGCATTTAATCTTCTTTCATTTTAAGCTCTAGGGAATGACTTGTGTTCCAGAAATATATCAAGTCCTTAAAATAACAAGTAAACTCTTTACACAACTCAATTTCCATACTATAATTAGGTGATCTCATTATAATTGTAAATTAGAGTCATTGCATTACTACATACATAAATATATTTGCTCAAGTCTTCTTGATGGGTAATTTTCATTTTCACCTACATACACACATACATTATTTATATGAATTTTGTTCAAAGCTCTTTTTAATATAATATTTTAAATGATGTTCCAATAGTAGCTACCTAATTATTCACAAATTGAACCATGATGCGATTCCCATGAAAGTCCATAAATTTCCACTAAAGGACATCTATCAGATTTTTCTTCTTTTCTGTGGAAAGGTATCAGCTACATTTACCTATGCATTTTTTCTATTGAAACGAAATAAAATGGTATCACAAGCAGACAGACAAGACAGATTTCTTTTTTCCAAAAAAAAAAATGACAAATAGGTAGGTATTTTATAATAAGTCTAGCAATAGCAGCAAACCTTCTTTTCTGTTTATCTACAATACTCAAAAGTCCAATTCTTTTGAAAATCTCGTATACTTTCTTCCTTCCACTAACAACAACAAAAAACGAAAATACAAACACAAATATAATGAAATATTCATTCACTCAAATTTGGTTTATGTCCTTGGGGCGTAAAAACTTCACAACTTCAAGAATTAAAAACAAAAAAAAAACACCCGCCACCATTCGACACACAAAAAAGTTCCCTTTTTTAAACTTTTTTCATTCTTATACTCCTATACTTTATGTCAATTGCAATTTTTTCTTTTTGTGTTTAATTTTCGCTCCCTTAGGCCAAAAAAAGGACATTGAAAAACTTTCAGAGTATAATTTTTTTTTTTTTTTTTAAAACAAAAAAAAAAAAAGATTTTTTTCAATAGGTTTTCGACATCTCATATAAAAGATTGAAGACATCAAAAGAAGAGTATATCTTAGTAGAAAGAAGACAAATGAAAAAAATATAAACAGAAATTGTGAGAAGAGTTGTGAAAAGTTTATTTAAATGAAATTCCATTTCGGGTTCGTGTCTTTTCTGATTTGAATAAAAGTTTAGGTGATACATGAGCGCATTCAATTGTGCAAAGGCCTTTTTTGTGTCAGGAATCCTTTTTATTCTTGATATTGTGACTTTGAATTTATTATTTAAATAATATATCGCACGTAAAAATGGAGTTTCCATACAAACTATCGATAACAAATATATATTTTCCCCGATAACACATTTTTTCTCTCAAAGCTTAAGTTAAAAAAAAATTAAATAAATAAATAAATTTGATGGCACATCAGCTCTTGCAGAACTAGGGCTTAGTGACTTGAAACCATCCTGCAGGGATGGAGAGGACCTACAGTTTACTGCCGAATCCGAACGGCTAATGTGAGCGGCACTTTTCCCTAACCTCGCAAGAGGCAGTAGCCGTTTTTTTTTTTTATTAAGCTTGATTTCGAGCTGATTGCTAATGGCTAGAACTTAGGGCAATCTCCAAGATAAATTTTCGATTACTTTACTTTACCCAACAACTGGAGTCGTATTGGAAATTACTTTCTTCTCAACTGTCAAATAGACTGTCACTATAGGAACAGTGCTGCCAAGTTAAAAAAAATAGAACTAAAAAAACATATAAAAACATTGCAAAATATGCGACAAAAGACTATAGCGTGTAGGTTAAGTCGAAATAAGAAAGAAAAAGTGTACCTCTATAAGGGGAGAGATTATATTTCCCCCTTTTAGGTGAAAAGGGCAACTATAAATGTCAGACTTAACTATTTTCTAGTCTGAAGACTCATTCTTTGAAATTCTTTTTGAATCAAATTGTGCTAGTAAATAGTTTTTTTTTGCAAATTTTGAGTTGAATAAAGTTGTCGAAAATTTGACTTCGAAATGCCCTAAATTCGAGTCAGTCACTCACGCCCGAATTTATTTTTTAACACTATTCAAGACTATCAAGGCTTCTATAAGCCCTACACAAAATCGTAAGGTTTTTGGAAATCTTATCGTTTGTCAAAAAAAAAAAAAATCTCGGTGTTCTGCAAGCACCGGCGACGACGTAGAACGCATATAGGCAATTGAATTTTAATTAGTATAAATCCAGCCATGGAAAATAAGAATCATTCTGAATTCTTCACATGGTATAGGTATATTTCCGTTACTTTACTTAAATCAATTTTAAGAATATGTGAATTTTGTTTGTGCACAAAGAAGAAGGAATTGATGATAAAACTTAATGTATTCAACTCCTTTTCTTCATCTTCTAAAGGGCTATACCAATTTCAGCACTTATCCTAACCTTAGCCATCCCATCAACACACCCTTATATACGAGTATGTTTGTATGGATGTATCTGTATCTATTGTTATTGCCGTAGGAGGCAAAATTTAATCAATTAATTTCATGTTTCATTTCATATGAAGTACGTTCATATAACTTAATGTTATATTTGAGTTTGAATCAATAGTCATGTTATTGTAGTAGTATTATATAGTCGATTTGGTATGGGAGCATTTTATTGGCCAACTGGGATTTATCCTTCCAATTGAATGGAAAAATTCTTTCGATGTTAACGGATTTAACGCAGCAACAACAGCAGGAGTAACACAGCAAGCAACATGTTCTGAATAAGGAAACATTATTTTATTGCTGGAACATTTTTATTGCGATATGTTTGTATGTACGGTGTGTATGTATGGATTTATTTATGTTTAAAAGAACTTTGTATATTTGCCATCTTATCCTTAACCCCCCTCAACTACCTTCCTACTCAATTCTGTTTCATGATCAAAATGGAAAAGGGATTGATTTTCCTTGTAAGTATGAGCTCTGTATGGTGTTGAGAGAACTACATGACTTGAGGCGTATCCGTTATTTCAATTAGGAACCCACTATAGCCTTGTTAGAAATAAAGATTTCAATGTTTTTCTTCCTTTTTGGTGAGAAAACAAATAAAAGTTTTTTTTTTTTTTTGTTTATTTTCATCGACCAAGATGACGACAAGGAGGGAGGTGTGTAATAAATCAGTCTGGCTTGGTAATATTAAAGCTGGTTCTATACTACATACATAAATGCAATTTATGGTAAAATTATTTCAAAATCGAACGTGCCAATTGGATCAGAAATGGAATTTTACAAGCCTTAAAAGGATTAATAACATGGTTGAAAGGATTTGTAAACCATTACATCAAAAACAAAATAAAAGTAAAGGGAGGCTCTATACAAAAATTGTTTTATTGTGAAAAAAATAATTTTTAAATGGAATTAGCTAATGAAAACATGAAACCTTTACAAAAATAAATAAAAAAAAGTAATTGAAAAACATAAAAAGTAAAAAAGATATTGCTCATTTTAAGAGAGGATAGTCCTTCAAGTGCCAAGACGTCTTACAAAAAGCCTCGATTTACAAAAGGGGACCTCAAGCGTGGGAGTTTAGGCCTTAGGAGTGGAGAAAGTTGAAAAGCTTATGATGGAGTATAAAACTACATAATTGCTAGATAAACGTGTTACGCATGATTTTCTCATTCTATAAACACACTCAAGCCTGAAGGAAATTGCGCGAAAAAGGAGATTGGTCCTATTAATTCTGAAGGTACAGCAACGGCCATATTTATTATTCACTCATTTAATTCAGATTTAACTTAACTCCTGATGTAAATTAATTTAAATCCAAAAATTAAATCCAAGCCCAGTAAAAAAAAAAAAAAATGGGTGAGAGTAATATGGAAATGGATTTAAATTTTCGGATTGAATAAATGCGGTTGGATTTTAAATTCACTTAAATCCAATGTAAATTATATGGCCGTAAGTAACAAATTCCTTAAGCATATAGAATTTTCTGGAATTAACTCTAAAAACTGTTTTACCGACTTTGATTTTGATTTTGTTATCGACAGTTTGTTTGGAAACGTCAAAATGACTTTTGTTTGTATTGATTTTAAAATGGCCGATTCAGTGTCTTGGAACCTAATAAATGTTATGTTTTTGTTTCTGAATTCTTTTGTTGTTTCAAATTTGTTGAATCGAATGACAAATGACAAAATAAAACAAAAACTCAGTGTGACTTAGGGCCAGTTTGACAGTGCATACACGAATAAGTGTCACTTAAGTTTCCCATATTGGGACTTAAGGATCAATTTCATAGCCAGAGTAAGTGGCACTTAAGTCACTTACATGGGAGACTTAAGTGTCATTCATTAAGGTTAGTGTGCAATGAGATATTGGGACTTTATCTCCCATATTGGCCACTTAAGTGCCACTTTCTTTGGCTGTGAAATTGGGCCTAATAATATTCGATAGGTAAGATTTTTTGAATTCATAAATAACCAATGCGAATAAAATTTTTCTCACCATGAGGTGAGAGTAAGTAAAATAAAGAAACGTCAACACAGTCGCACGGAGTGAGTCCAATGTGAAAGTCGTCTTTTAATGATATTATACTCTGTCCACTAAAAATTTTTAGTACAGGGAAGGATAGGATATTTGCCTTTCATTCTGACATTTAATCTATTTTAATTAGCTATCGCTACCATAATGAGCATGATAGGTTCTCACAAATATATGACAAACATCAGTTGGGTTGCCATCTGTTGATTTAAGCTTTCATTTTTCCACACATGAGACAAAAATAATATGAAAACCGAAAAACAGCAAGCGACAACACTTTTCCTTCTTTTTTTCTTCCTAAAAGCACTTTAAAAAGGCATATATATTCTTAAAGTCCCTTAACAAAAGTCAAAGAAAAGGCTATATAAATTTGGTCTAATATTACAACGGTAGCTCTTAAATAACACAAATACAACGTTTGACTTCAACTATTGAGAAAGCCAGATCATGGTGGAATGTACGTGGGGTTAAAACAGGATTGCAATAACAATTTGTAAGTAACTCAGTGCTTTGAATAAGGCTCTCCCATAAGGCCTGTAGTGAAAATTTTTAGTGGACAGATTGTGTTAGGGGCCAGTTATAGCTATCATTTAAAAACCATCATTTTAATTGCTAATTTTGGGACATTTTGAAAGTCAAATCGGTAAATATTTTGATGCCAAAATATAGGTAATGACTTGAATTATTATTCTAGTCAAAAAATATTTCAATTTGGCCAAACTTTCCACTTAAAATGACTTTTATTATTTCAATGATTGGACTACTTTACCAATGGTCATTGAAAAATTCAAAGCCATTTTACATCGAAGTTTAGGCTGAAATTAATTTTTTTTTTTTTTTTTACTAGAATAATAATTCAAGTCGGCCTATATCTTGGCATCAAAATATTCACTGTTTTGACTTTAAAAATGTCCCAAAATAAACAATTAGAATTTTCAATTATGGTTTTCAATGATAGCTATAACTGGCCACTTATGTTGACAGATTTGTTCATTTACTTCCAAAAATTATGTCCAATTAAATTATTTATATGAACTTTGGACTTAAAATAAGGAGAAATTATTCGATTGAAATTTTAACAACGCAGTCATTCTTTCGTGAATTTTCTGTGAATTCTGGTCGAAACCTAGCAACGTAGCTGTTTTGGCGGGATAGTTGATAGTTTTGTCTGAAATGCAAGACTTCCCTGGTAAACGGGTCCCTGGGTAATAAGCATGCATGCCAGGACAAATGCGGTGTAAAAGAACAATTCTAGCAGGATAAAGGTTCTGCAAAATATGTTACTCCAATTCAAAATGGCAACCGCATAAAACTCGAAGGTTAATTGGATTCTTCGATCTAATGCATGTAAACTGTGCTTTATTAACATAGGTACCTTCAATATGAGATCAAAATCAGCTAAACTTTTGATCAAATCAAGTCATTTAGACGAAACACACATTAAAATTGTCCCCCGTTCAATTACTTTTAATGAATTTTAAATTAAATACCTCAATACTCAAATTGTCACACCCTTTTAAACCTACACATTATGATTGGTTCAAAAGATAAAGCTACAATTTTTGCAACCCTCTAAGGAATTTTTTTTTGATAGGTATGATATCTACCAACATAAAACAGAAAATATAAAACTGCATTAGACCTAAACTAAAAGGTTGCATTTTCAAAGTCAATTTCAATAATAATTTTCTAGCATAGGTTTAGGTATAATCATTTGCGCCGCCACACGTAAGAACGTTTATCTACTTCCCTCCCTAAATCGTCTGTTTTGAAACTAACTACTGTATTAAGGAAATAAAAACAATCCAAGCACAAATTGTAAATACTAAAAGCAGACTATAAAAGAAACGGCACTATAAATACAAAATTAACAAAAAAAAAAAAAAAAATAAGACTCTGTGGCACCTCACGCAATCCAATACATGTATAAGTACCCTATTTCCTTGGTGGCGCAGGTTTTAGCGCGCTTAAATAAGTTTTCTTTTCCCCATCGGTAATCAACTATCAAAACTGTTGCCTTGATGTCGCCATCAATCGCTATCCACCATCAAACAGGACGCCAGGCCGCCATTTTTGTAAATACAAAATTCGAATACAAAACAAAAAAAAAAAAAAATACTATAAAACCGCCTTCTGCTTGCAAACAGACTTTTCTATATCCGTTATATACATTTTTTTGGGGGTAAATTCGTCTTTAAGGGTTGGAAAATACAAACAGCGCCTAGTTGTCGCCCATAAGTCGCCCTCGCTACTGTTAAGAGACTGGCTAACAACAATTGTCGAGCCTTCTCAACATGGCTTTTGTTGTATTTTAGTTTGGTTTTATTCTTATAGCTGCATTGACAGGAAAAACTATGACTCAACAATTTTGGCGCGCGCTATCACATTCACATTATCCAGCCATATCCCTTTGCTATTAAATACCTATTCAACAAAAAAAAAAAAAAAAAAAAAAAAAAAACCGACACGCGCTCGCTTATGAATTAAGAGTTTGAAGCGCCTTGCCTTTGATTTGATTACCTAGCTCTCAATTGAGTTGAGGTTCTTCCACCATATCGGCTTTTTGTCCAATATATTAACCAGCTACCAACTTGGACGCGACAAAAAGGAAGATTGTTGCTGTGCGGCTCTGTGGTCGTGCTAATTACATTGGAATGACTGATTCATCATAATAATCTAGACTCTAGAGGAGGGTAGGGCTATAAAGTTGCAAGAATATAAGTATAGGGGAACTGGAAAGTGACCAAGTTAAGGTGTCAATGTCGTCGTCGGTCGGTAGAAGGAAGTTGGATGGTATGAGTATGGCGCATTGGCGTCAGTTGGTGGCGACAATGACGATACGGTGCGATTTCTGAGAGGTAGTTTATGTATAAAATTAAACCTATTTTAAGGGAGCGGATATTTTTATAAGGTGCGGTTAATTATTGGAGATACATAACATATATGTATATGAGAAAACAGATAGATATGTAGGTATACTATATGAGTAATTGTATTAAAGATACCGAGGGTAATATAGGTAGGTAATTACAAAAAATGTTAATAAGCCTGCAAGGCTTTGTAAAGTTAGGTAATTATCTAGGTATACAGTTGCTTTTTGAAGAGCTGATGGGTTAAGGTAATTCAAAACTTTTTTTTTTTTATTGAGGCGTTTCTTTAATTAGGGATAAATCTGGGGTTATGTCAGATATTCATCTTGAGTGTTAAGCCTTAACTACATAAGCCAAAAAAGTGAAAAAGTACAAAAGTGAAAATTTTCAAGCTCATTTTGGGATAGTTTTTCTCACAGGAAAACTTATAGAAATGATGCAGAAAGCTTAAATTTTGGTTTAAAAATAAAATGTGTATATTCTTTTTCACAAAACAACTGCGCTAGCTGGAAAAAAAATATTTTCACTTTTGTAATTTTGCAAAAAGTGGCCAATGTAGTTAAGGCTTTAGAAATAATGAGCACTTTCTCAAGATAGATGATATCTAGAGTGTTGTCAGTCAATTTAATTTCGAAAGCTTGCGAGCCTAAACTGAATACATCAACACCAACACCAACACCAACAGACTTCATTTCCAAAAAAGCGAATAATTTCTTCTGAAGATCGTAAGGCTACATTTAAAACTTTTTGCAAAAAGTACAAAAGCGAAAAACTAAAACGAAAAATTTCAGATTAGACCGAGAGCCCACAGAAATTTTTGGATGTGAAAGATAGCAAAAATTCAATGATGCAATTAAAATAGGTCTTTACTTTTTATTTGCAAATATGCAAGTCTTGCAAGCCGTAGTTGGGGCGTTGCTGCAATAAAAATGCATTTTTTTTTCTGAAAGTCCAGATAAATTATATAGCACTTAAAAAATTATGTTTAATAAAAGAGCTGAATGCCATAGACATGAATATGAGGGCCCAAGACTTCTTGGCTGGGGCCTTCTGTATGCAATATGAACTTAAAAATTCATTTTAAAAATAAAAATATGTCAGTGTGGACGTCCGAGCGCACACAAATTTTTGTGTCAAATTCAACGCATGCTGTCCAATTCCGGTGGACTTTCGGCGCACACGAAAACATTTTCCGTTCACATTATTTGGATATAGACATTATTTTATTTGGAAATAAATTTGAATTTTTCAAAAAATATTTGCAGCTAATACGAAATTCAAAGCGTACATGAGGGGCGATGCACAACGAAAGTTTTTATTGATCTGGACGCGGCTTTATACATTGAAAAAAAAAGTTCTACGTCAACTGACGTAATTAATGCGTTTTTCAAAGAACAAGTTCCATCGCTAGTAAAGTTTTTAGAATAATTTTCACCATTGAAGCTTAATACGAATGATTTAAATATATTTTTCATTGTTGAAAATCCTGCATTTTTCCTTAGTACCTACAAGCTTTTTTTTAGAACTGAACCAAGAAATCCTTCAATAACAGTGTAGGTAATCTTCAATTCAGTTCTTTGAATCATAATTAAGAAATTTAATGGTGTATGTATATTTCTTTCAAAACGATGTTTTACGTTTATTTTCTTGAAAATATGAACTAAGAATATGCATTTATTATGAAGAAATATGCAAAAATATGCAAAATATGCTTTTATAGTAAAATATGCACTAACGATTGAATGCCATATTAAAGGAAAATTTATGATTCGTAGATATAATTTGTAATCACGTTTCTAAAGGTTTTCAAAAGTATATGCATTTGCATGAAAATCCTAGCCCTAATGATTAAGTATAGTGTTAAAGCATTTTTAGTTTCATTGCGTGTTTAAAAACAGGGTTTTCCAAAAGTCACTTTGACAATTACGGATGTAGTGAGCTGTCACTGTTCAGCTAGAGTTGCCTAAGGAAATA
Organism: Epistrophella euchroma; assembly: GCA_947049315.1. Lineage (NCBI taxonomy): Eukaryota > Metazoa > Arthropoda > Insecta > Diptera > Syrphidae > Epistrophella > Epistrophella euchroma. Next base: position 27,678,575 of record OX346248.1, on the reverse strand, counting down.
AGTTTATTAATATGCTAGTTAAAACTAGAAACATTTTGGTGAAGAGCTTTAAAGTTGGAAAATTATGAAGCAGTTGTAGGTATCATGCTAATACGTTAACATCAGGCTGTTAAAATTTTGCGGTAAAGCCTTTTAATTTGGAAGCTATTTCATGGAATTTATATTTTTTTATACATAACGAGCCTTAATGTCACCTTCATTCCTCTCTTAAGCCTTAGTACGCAGATCGCGCTAAAATTTATTTTCCATACAAATTTCCTCCAAAGAAAAATTTGAGCGATGATATTTAGCTAGTACGCAGTTCACGAGCTAAATTCAAAAAGTCTCCACTTAATTTAGTGCGCGAAATAATGCTCAACGCATTCTTTCACTGATACATTTTGACATTTTTTGTTTTCAGCAAACGATTGCAGAGATAAGAATTGTAGGGATAAAATTTAATTTAGCTTGAACTGCGTACCTAGCTTTATAATTAAAAAAAAAATATTTCAGTTGAGATTTAAGAAGTTTGGAAATCTTTGCGCTCTCAAGATTATAACGTGAAATTGAGATTTTCGAAGCTTTTAATTCTACGAGGATTTTAGAAAAAGTTAAAATCGCAATTAAGGATTTTTATTATTGAAAAATCTAGCGGGAATGAATTATTTTCTTGGAAGCAACAATAATTTCACCAGTTCAGGGTCCCTAGATTGAAAATGTAACTAACCCGAAACTGATTTAAAGGTCTTCCAAATCGAGTGGAGTTCAAATTTCTCTGGATTCAATTAATATAGGTTTAAATAATAAAAAAAACAGCATTTTCGGAATTTTGTATTAATATCTTCTTTCTTTTTTATCACGATCAATAGGTCTCATTCAAGAAATAACCGACATTTTTAAGCCATAGTATCGGTCGAACTGTGACCTTTTTGTTCAAAAAAACATCAAGGAAGTAAAAGCTATTTCAGCCTTAGACAGTTATCAGATTTTAATTTTAATAAATTTCACAGTGCTTGCTTGTCTTCACAAATCACATCGTTAATTTACAAACAACAGTAGCTTTTAATTTAAATTTCAAAACAAAGAGCCATCTTCGGATTCCTTTCAATTCTTCGGTGCTTTATTTGTATTGCATTCTATAACAAAAACCACCTCGATATCCTTTTGGCATTTTGTTCTATTATATCCTTTTGGATTCCAATTTGCTGTTCATAATGTTAAGTAAGGTTAGGTTTTTACGGAGGCAAGGTATTGTTGTATGTTGTATATGAATGCTTTTGTATTCCTGAATTCTAGTAGACTTAGAGAAACATTTTCAATTACTCGCTTCGATGAACCTTCACAGTCGACTGTGATTATTAAAACTTTATGTTTGTTCATGTTCATTTCTCTAAAATCATCATCATTCATTCTAATATAGGAAGACAGTGATTCAACGAACTGTGTTTGCAGATTAATTAACAAATGTCCTTGGGAATGTAATTTCGCTGGAAATATTTCTACGTAAGCGTAAGCCTAAGATACCATCTGTGGTGTGTATTTTGAAACTATATTTTAGATGTAAATCGAAGTTTTGAAATTTCAATTGAAATGGCATTGATTTCTGGCTGAAGGAAAATATGTTTTCAAGATTTTCCTTCATACAAGGGACTTTTTGAGTATGTATACATACTGTCAGCATAAGTATTAGTAATGGGAGATGTTCTGCAATCTTGTAGCTGAAGCAATTTTCCACTAAAATTGTCTCCTCGGTTTTTTTCATAGCATTAACCGTTAAAAAGTTACAGCAATCTATTACAAGGGGTATAATGAAAATATTTGTAGACCATGAAAACATTTTTATAGCAAATTGTTTCAGCTAAAGTTAATAGAAAACAATGTTTCCTTAAAACGAAACAGTTTTTGAGATATTTGCAAAAAAAAAAATCATTTTCATTAGGTACTATTGGCCCCTTGTAACTGACTGTGAATTGCTGTAACTTTTTAACTGTAAATACTAAGAACAAAATATCTACACATTTCGGTGGAAAATTGCCCCAGATGCAAAGTTGCAGAACAATTTTTTTCTCGAAAAGAGCCAGTTTTTCAGATATTTGTGTAAAAACCCTGTTTTATGACATTTGACCCCTTGTACATAGCTGAGCTAGTGGTCATCGGATCGGTAAAGAACTCTCTCATTTTAAAGAGAGTCCCATTATTAATACTCTTAACTAATTGTTTTCTTGTAAAAGTCTATTTCTACTGGACTAATAATAATCAGCCCATAAGCCTAGTTTATAGATCGAAGCGAAGTGAAATGTTCATACAAAAAAATAGCTTTTTTCCCAAGCGTGAAAAATACAACAAAATTAAATGCAATTATTTAAGCGAGATTGAGGAAGAAATTTGTTTTGAAGTAAATATAATTCAACGGTTTTACTTAAACCAAATATAAAACAAAATTTATTTTCTTTGTAAATTTTTTGACGCGAGATTTACTGATGTTTTATTTCGATTTTGATTTCACTTAACGTTGATATACATATAAACTAGGCTTTATGTTGTATTTTAAATTTTTAACCTATTTCCATTATTTAATCTCAGCCCTCGTTTTGGTGTACTTAATTTGATCAATAAGTAGAAATACGAACTGAGTTTATGCGCAATTGATGAAGTGGTAAGTGTCACAAACGTAACAAAAATTTGCAGATGTATTTAACCTACAAAACAAAACTTATATTAAATTGGTTATTTGGAAAAATGAAAAGACTTTTGTGATCTAGTGTCAGATAAAATTTTAATTAATTTGAAAACTTTACTGAACCGGAATTAAGGTTATGTCACAGCCGTAACAAGTAAGCATCTGTACTGTCCAACTACGAATTTTTACAGATTTTCGGCAAAAATTTAATTATAGAAGTAAGGTATTGTTAACAGACTTTCTAAAAATAGGTTATTAACTGATTATTTATTCATGGAAGTCAAAATTCTTACATTTTTTGCCAAAGTAAATTGGCGAAGGACATGTTCTTATTCACATATTTTTTTTTTCGTTCCCTAGTCTTTGTTATTTAAATTTTTTTCTAAGAAAATATATTTTCCAAAAAAAAAATGTGCTTAATTTTCTTTAGGATCAAATTAAAAATACCGTTCGGGAAATTGCAACGAAAATTTTCAATTAATCCCTAAGTAAATACGAAATGTTGTATATCAAATTAAAAGGTTTATTTTTCAATCAATTTTTATTTATAGAACAAAAATAGGTAGCTACCTAATGATACAAGTTATTCAAGCTCATCCTTTTATTATCTTTTCTTTTACAAAATTAACAGGGGGACTTAAAATATATCCCCCGATGGCTCTGCTTTCATTTTAAATCTAACAAAAATAAATGAGGAGAAACTAATTCAGTCGTTTAAATGAAGTCACACTTAAAAAAAAAAAAATCACGACCCTGAGGTTGTGGTGGTACTCATTGGAAAATAGTAATTTAAACTATAAAATTGTCAATTTAAACCAAGGTCCCTTAACAGAACAAAAAAAAAACAAATTCACAAACCACCAGGTGATATCGCAGTTAATGTGTTATTTAGTTATGTATGTATGTATGTATAAGCATTTACCTATACTTTCATAGCTGAAATGGGAGCAATAACGTTATCCTATTAAAACGTTAAAAACCTTACTTTTCCAATCACTTAAGCTTGATGTCGCGTCGTCGCAGGGAATTTCAAAGTTTCGTACTTGATTCTCCTTTGGTGTAGGACAGTAAAATTTAATGGCACAATAAACTTTAGTTAGTTCTTACATATACATTTATTGCTTTAAGAACTTTAATGGTATAATGTAGTTTAAAAAGGAAACATGAATAACAAATAGGTTTTTATTAAAAGGAAAAATTGAACCTTTTAAAGTTTACACATAATAAGAAGCCTATCGTTTTGCGTCGTACTTAAAGCGAAATATTCGAAAGATGGTAATGTACCTCACTTAACATTCTGAAAAATGAACTAAATTTAAGTCCTGCATGATGAAAGATGATGGTTAGGGATAAAGTGGGAAAAAGTCAAAAGTACTAAAAATTGATTTTGTGTAATTGTAATATTATTTATAATATTTAAGAAAATGGAATAGAAATAATTCCTAAGAAAATCGAAAGAAAAAATGCGAAATCTTTAATTTCTATATGATTTTAGGTGAATCTTTTTCCCAAAAACCTGAACTAAAGGTTTATAACTAGAACTTTTGACATTACAGATACTCATAGTTTAATCTCAAAATCTTTAGAGACGTTAAGAAAAAAATTTGGAAGGAAACAAAAAGATGAGTGAGCTTAAATTGAAAATAAATACTGTGAATTATAAAATATTTAAATGAAAACCCAATTGAAGGCAGCAAGGAGGCTTATTCAAGTGAAGAAAAATTATGAAATAGTGTTATGGTCAGAAATGTAGCGTACTGTTGTCGATGTGGGTTCTAAACGGTGCGATATTTAAGGGTCCTTAACCTATTTAGTTAGTTTGAACTAAAGTCTTACAATTAGATTTTTTTCACGATTACGTGGTGTTAGATCAGTTTTGATTCTTTTTTTTCTTTCACACTGATCGCGAGTGAGTAATCATGACAAAAATAAGCGAAAACGAATGTGCAAAACCTTACAAATGTTACCAAACCCTAAAAATGCCATCAATCCCTACAAATCGTCGGCTGGATGCTATCTTGTTCTAAAGGCCATTTTTTACGAAATTGAGTTAGGTATGCAGTCTTCATAATTTTGGGACGCTCTTTCGTTTGGCGCAAACCATTTTGTTCTATCTCTTTTAGTTTTTAAGTTACAGAGAACTGTTTTGTTCAATATGACACTTTTTCAACGACTTGTCATGTCATTTTTGTTCAATAAACTGCCTTTCATCTTTTTTGTATTATATTGAACAATTATTAGTACACCTAAAAAAAATTTTTATTTAATTTCTATCTTGTCCAATATCCACAATTTTGGATGTTTTGTTCAATATGCGTATGTACTTCCTTCATTTATATTTTGTTCAATATCCAATTAATTTTAGTTTTTGTTCAATATCCAACCGTATACTTTCATTCCTTTTTGTTCAATATCAAACGAGATCACCGTTGTTGCATTTGTTTTCCTTATATTCTCCTCATTCAGTCCTTATCTTTCGGTTGGTAAGCACGTCAGTACCTGCTGTGCATTGTGGTAAAGATCGACTATTAAGACACGTAAGTTTTTAAATACTAGATTATGTTAATATTTGGGGTAACATACGTTATCTCCAAAAAACACATTTTTAATCGGACGAATTCCCCATAAAAAATTAATCTAGCACGACAAAATCCCTATGGTGACAGGCGCCCAAACTACAAAATCCCCAATATATTTTTTGATGCCACTATCTCAAATCAAATAAAGTTAAAGCGCGTTAAAAAAAATTTGGTCGTATTAATAAACATTGTCTAACTTTAGACAGCCGTCCAAGTTTTTGAAAAACCTTTCTAATTGTTGCTAAAGTGAAGCCTTAACTACATAAGCCAAAAAAGTGAAAAAGTACAAAAGTGAAAATTTTCAAACTCATTTTGGAATAGTGTTTCTCACAGGAAAACTTATAAAAATGATGCAGAAAGCTTAAATTTTGGTTTAAAAATAAAATGTATATATTTCACAAAACAACTGCGCTAGCTGGAAAAAAAATATTTTTACTTTTGTAATTTTGCAAAAAGTGGCTTATGTAGTTAAGGCTTGACTTTTCATTTTATCTTGCTTTAGACAACGTAATCTATTGTCTAAACCTTGAGAAATGCAATATTTTTTTTTTTTATTAAATAAAGCATATTTCCGACTGTTTCGAAATACTTAGACATAGTTTAAACAGCCAAAAATCTACTTAATAAAACCAATGTCTTTAACTTTAAATAAGGACATTTTAGAATAAATACAAAAATGAATGTATATTAAAAAATATAAAGGCTTCGTGAGGAGAAAATCCCAAAAAGAAAAGGTGTGAAAGCAGTGAATCAAGCAATTAAATCGCGCGCGCGATTCACACTTTCTCTTTTTGGGATTTTCTCCTGGGGATTTTTTTTAGGGATTTTTTTGGGGGATTTTGTCTTTGCTCGGTTTTCTTTTGGGGATTTTGTCTGTGGAGATTGTTTTTTTGGGATCTTCCAACCTTTCCCCCTTTGATACGTACTACGAATTGTCTATCGAAATAAGGTATGGAGAAAAATGAAGGCGGAACAAGACAGCATACTTAAAAGTGCTTAAAAATGCTGATGCTCCAAATGCCTTTGATAAACAAACCTCACATCGCGTCCTGTGACGTCAGTGGTCAGCAGTGGCAGAGTGCGTAGTGCACACAGTTCGAAGACTGAGCAAATCTGATGAGCGGGTTCAAATACCGCATGATGTGTAGAAAGTTTTTCAAATAAAATTGGATTAAGCCCCATCGCCCACTAGGCAACTTTTTGTTGCTCCCAATCCAATTACATTAGCTTATATGATGGGAGAGCGCCCACTAGGTAACTTTTTGTTGCTCGGAGTTGCTCGCGGAACTTTTTTTCCGGCAACTTTTTGTTACTTACCCTCGCTCACAGGGCAAATTTTTGTTGCCGGCACCCTTATTTGTCAAAAATATTTTGTCAAAATGCCGTTTCCACTTAACATTGTGGATGCCAAAATAGCGTGCATTTCCTTTTTACCCTCTGTCATTTTGGCGAATTTCTGGAAACGGAATGTGCTTTCCTTTTTTTCAACAATGTGAGTACATACACATTATAATAATAAATAATATAATATTTTATAAATTTATTTCGCATTGCCAGCCTACGATTATACATAGCCAGACAACCGGAAAGCAGCCATCACAAAAAAAATATGTCGACAAAAGTCAAAGTCTAGTCCCACAAAGTTGCTCGGAAATTGCCTAGTGGGCGATGGCAAGCAACTTTTGTTGCTCTCTGTTGCCGGCAACTCCGAGCAACTAAAAGTTGCCTAATGGGCGATGGGCCTAAAGCTCAGCTCACCACTATAAAGGAGACTGATCATAGGGCTTTTGGCACGCCTTGAAATAGCTACATCTCCAGCCAAACAAAAATAAAACGAATTATAAATACCAAAAAAGTTAATTCGTAAGCAATCGGTGGTAGCGCCTTTAAGTTGTTGTTGTAGTTCACAAATGCAATAAAATCAATTTCTGTTTTGTTTTTCGTTCCTAAAAGAAGAATGTATTTTTTTTAACTTTTTGATAAAATGAAGATTTTAATTAAAAAACAAATAAGTCTTTTTACTTAAACCAACATGATATTGATTCGCTCCAAAAGAAAACATTGCAACATTATATGCTTTTCTTTTTTCTTTCAAAACTCTTTATTAAATCAGCTTTAAACAATAAAACAACTTTTTGTTCTATATAACATAATCAACTTTATGTTTCCTTTCTTTTTGTGTTTTTTTCTATGTTGTTCAATATTGAGTTTTTTTGTTCAATATCCAAAAATTTTACCTACTTGTTGTCACTCTATATAACTTTGTTCAATATCCAAAATGACTTCCTCATTGACTTTAATTTATAACTAATTCAAAATAAAAGAAAGACAATTTCTGTGACTTGTTTTATAAACAAGATTGTCCAAACTTTCAGAAAAAAATCAATACCAATCAAAAAATTTTTGATATAAACAAAAAATTTCAATCTGAACTTTAAAAATCGATTTCCCAACATTTTGAAAAATGGACATTGAACAAGATAGCATCCAGCCGACGAAATGTAGACGACAGTTTTTCTTAAGTAATCTACCTACCTACTAACTTTTCATACATTTTAAACACCTTTTATTACTTAACTAACTTGTAGCGTACTATAACCGTATTATTAAAAAATACCATTTCTGAATATGTCCAAACAGTGACAGTTCGTGGAAAAGAATAAAGCAAATATACCTTTATTAATTGGGTTTTCCTTTGGTAAATTCAGATTTCTGCCTAAAATTTGATTTTTTTTCGTGACGAATGGAGTGCGATTTCAATTTTTTTTTTGTCATGGTATTAGTTTATATTCGTGTCTGTGGACCTTAAGGTCGAACTATAATAGGTGGACGCTGTCGGAAACTAATGTCATAAGCGAACGAAAAATTTCTTTCCGAAACGTCAAATGCACACGTAAACCATAATGCACGAGAGATTCGAGACTAGTTTACTACAACAATTTGCATGTAGCTGTCAATTTTCTTCCGTAAGGTGCGCTCGAGAAGCGCTCTTCCCCTCCGAAAGCGAAAATGAACGAAACGTAACAAAACGCAATTATGTGGGCGTCTATTGAATTACTTGTATTCGTGTGGTTTCGTACGGCTGCGTTCCAACACTTATAGTTCTACCTTTATGTTGCTAAACTGGTAGCTGTCAATTGTACTGGTGTATAAAGGTGTTACTAAAAAGAGGGTTAGATCTTCCGCAAAATCTGCTAAATAGATTTTTTTTTTTTCGAAAAAATCAATTTTTGTTTGCCCTTTGGAAGGCAAAAATTGTCGAAATCGGTGTTTTGACAGATCTGGATCAAAAAACTTTAATTTTTGTTTTACCATTGGAAAACCCCATAAGATTTGAAATGTCAAAGTGACAACCTGCAGTTTAAATTAATTTTTATTTCGATCCTCTCCTAATTTAGTTGTTTTACTTTTCGTTGTATTCACTTGTAGTGATATTGAAATGCATGTTATACTCAAGGTTTAACTACATTCAAGACTTTTTGAAAAAGTACAAAAGTGAAAAACTAAAAAATGCGCTAGAAATGCCTGTGTGCCAAAAAGTCTGCGAAAATAGTGTTTGATATGTCATTTCAGAATGATACTACAGACAAAACACAATTTTTTCGCACACAGGCATCTCAAAGCATATTTTTGCTCATCACATTTTCACTTTTTGCTAAGCCTAACTTTTAGTTAAGCCTTTACCCTCAACATTTTGGATAATGTTGAAATAAATTATATAGACCTATCTCTGTGGCTTGAGCGATGCGATGCCTATTCGCTACTGCTGTTGTGTTTTTAGAAAAGATAATCTTATTTGTCTTTCATCAAAAATAACAAACCTCCTTGGGTGTGCCAAAATAAAATTGGTAAATACCGTTGTCCAAGGCAGAATGACTTGTGGCTACATTTATATGAAGTGGATTGTTTTTTTTTTTTGTTTTTACTCCAGATCGCCCTTTTAGTGCAATTGAAAGAGATTTTCTTTTTGGAATGTGAAGGTGAACCAAAGGTTTTTTTTGTGCATAATTGAAACGGTTCTGAGTATTGATTTTAATCTTCAAAGTGGTAAGTTTATTAAAATTATTGGAAATTTCTTGAAATCGATAGATATACCACCACGCTCTCATTTCCAAACCACATGCTTGATTTGGCTAATTGAAACGGTTCCGAATGTTGATTTTAGTCGTCAAAGTGGCTTTGAAATTTTGAATTCTTAAACAAAAAAATATTCACAAAAATTTATCTAGGATACATTTCAACATTTTTTTTTTGTCAAAAACATTTTGCATTAATTTATTACAATTTATTTATTTGTTTCACAAATTTTAATTGATATTTTTAGTTCTACTTTCATATAATTTTTTTAATTTATTGTTAACTTTCTTCAAAATTAAAAGAAGACTCATTTTACAGAAGTCTAGCTGCTTTAAAATTCTTGTAAAATTTATTTCTGGCTAAAACAGCAATTAATAAAAACAAAAAAAAAATACAACAAAATTAATAAATGAAAAATTGGCATTTCCAAAAAAAAAATAATAAAATATCCGAATTTGTTATTTGGTAGGCATACTTCACCAGATTATTTCATTCAATGTTTATCTTTAAATTAGATTCACACACCGATTTAAATATAGCCGCGTAATATTTTTTGTAATAGGAATTAGGTACTTTATATAATTAATTTAAAAAAATACTTATTCTTCGTGAATACAAATTCCCTTTCAATAAGATATGAAAGACTCTGGTTTTCTTCAAGCAGTCTAAAACGGCATAATTTAGTACATACCTAGAAAGAAACAAAACATAAAGAAACACATTAAAAAAATTGTTAAATTTCAAAAGAAAAAAATAAATAAATTTATTAACATTAAAAATGTTAACATTATGTATATGAACATATGTATTCATAGAACATATGTACATAAATACATTTGCGCTTTTCCATTCCCAACTCATTGATCAATCTTAATGGATTGCTTGAACTTGAAATCCAATGAAGAAAGTTTTTCGTTATTTTTTTTTTGACTTCTTTAAAAGTTAAAATTGCAAAACTTTGTTTTAAATTTGTTTTTTTTTTTTTATAATACAAACAAAAATTAGATTCTTGTGATTTCCATGGAGGAATATCAAAGAAGCAATAAAATAAAATATATCTCAAGGATGAAGTGTGTATTTTACATTGTAATTAAAATACCGTAAACGTATCCATCTTTCCACTTAGTACCTACGAAAACATAAAACGTGTCTTCTTCAGCTTCTTTTTCGCCAATATGCTTTGTTTTTTGTTTTTTACGTGTAAATATTTCTATTTTCCTTCTTTTTTTATGAAAGTCTGTTCTATATTATATCTTCCACCATAATTATTATACCATCTTCGTGAAACGATTTCCGCTACGTGTTTAAAAATTCCGCGCATATTCGTGTGTAACACCAGTAGGTTTGCGATGATTTTTTTTTTCTTTAAATAATTTTATCATGAGGTATGGTATGCCCATAAATGTATCTTGGCCGGAATCTAAAAAAAAAAAAAAAACACAAATGTGTTTTGAGTACGCGCGCATATGGATTGAGGGAGATTCGCATATAGAGGTATGTATGCCTAACAGTACGTAAGTTACAACATTCCATAAATTTCGTGTTTTGTGCCACTAATGCTGTTGTTGAGGGCTTGAAATGATAAAAGCAAAAGAAGACGACCGAACCGACTCAAGTTAGTAATACTGACTCTGACCGATTGGATTGGTTTATTTTTACTTTTATAGTTCAGTTATACCTATACATACTTATAGTTCCGTTTTTTATTAGGATTTCTTTTCTATGTAAACAAATATGGGCGATTGTTGGCCGCCTTGCGGTTAATGTTTACTTTTTTGTATGTTGGCAAATTTGTGGTATGAAATGTTTGAAAATAATTAGATAGGAGAAGCATTTAGGTTTTTTTTTTTTTTGTTGTTGTTTGTTCATTTAGGGTGGATTATTTTCAAACTTGAATTTTTTTAACGAGAGCAACGAGTGAGAACTAACTATAGCGACGAATAGCACACGTTTTTCGTTTATGAAATTTTCATGATCACATTGTGTATCGTTTTGTTTCACGCGAATAACATTCCATCCGTAAAATTCCGCCATGAACTTTTCAATATTCATTCATGCCATTTTTCCATTTCCAGGTGGGATGTGTGAAATATTTATAAAGTGAGTACCTACCTATCATTTTTAATATTTCAAACTTGTTCATCTGGAAAAATGTCAATATTTTTCCAAGATTAGTCAACTGCCTTAAAGAGAATCAGCCTTGCTAGCGAGTTTCAAACGGACAGAATGTCGAATGAAAAAAAATTTTATTTCTTTTCTTCAGTTTCACTCGTAAAATTTTCTTCTAAGTCAAGTGAACTGAAATGTTCGTTTGAAAAATATTTTTTCCCACGAATGTGAAGAACAAACCAAACATACCTCCTGCTTGAACAAATATCAGGTTTTCGCTAAGTTCAAGGCCCTGGAAAGTTTTCAGTAGATATAACCAATGAGGCGCAAAACTTGTTAAAAACTCGTAAGGCCCTTTCGGGGGAAAAAAAAAATTGTTGGATTACCCGCCTGGAAAAAGAATCTAGTTTTCAATAAGGCCCTGGCAAGTTTTTCATAGCTACTAACAAGGGTCTAGCAAGAGTTACTAGAGACATTCACTAGGCCCTCGCCAGTTATGAACATTTTTGCCTCTTCAGTTAAATTCTGCCTAAGCCTTGACTAGTAAAAACTATAGATTTGTTTTAATATTTTGTTTTACATGGTTTTCCATTCAATTATTTCAGTATGGGGGTCAAAACTAGAAGCTGTCAGTCGCTCTTTTAGGTAGAACAACTAAGGCCGTGTGTGAATTGAGTTAAAATCGCGTTAAATTTTATCCGAAGATTAATTTTTGACACTAGTGAGGTGAATCTGTACGTAGAAATGTCAACATTTAATCTCGGATAAAATTTAATCAAAATTTTAAACGAATTCGCACACGGCCTAAGAACAGGTTTCTGAGAAATGTCAAAATCAGTTGTGGCTCTGTCTTCGTCTGTTTTGTCTGCAGTTGCGATTTTACTATTTGACACACAATTTTTTTTTAACGATATAATAAGATCCTGCTTTTAGCCTCACCAGTACTTTATCAAATAAATGTTCTCAGCGAGACACTATTAGGGGTCTGTCAGGTTTTCCTCGTCCATGTTTTCCTTACCGAAAACTTGCTAGGGCCTCGCCTAAACTTGCAAAAAACTTGCCGTTTTTCCACGCGGGTAGGTGAAGAAAAGGTAGATAATTAAATTTCCTTTAAAAAACATGTTCTTTACGATGAGCCATTACTTCCGAAAGTTACTTTTTCCATTAACGACACTTAACCTTGCCCTTGCGCGAATCAATTTAATGGAAAAGTGTAATAACTGTTAATTAAAACCTTCCTTTTGTTTTGCTTAATAACTTTGAATTAATTTCAATCAAGTAAACATATAACACAACACCATGGGCCCATTGTATGTATGCGATAAATATAAATGCTCGTCAGCCTCAAGTAAACTTTAAGACATTAATCAAATTGGGTGTGAAAACTAAATAATTGGATTAATTTCTCGGTCTAATTGATTTAGTTTTCCATGAATTTTTTTGAAAATATTTCCAACTGTACATAAATATATCATGATGATAGCCATCTATCACCCATAATTGAAACAATTTCTCGACGAAACAGAAACTTATTTTATATAATTGATTTAAGCTTAACACGTGAAACGTTTTTTTTATTATTAATTATAAGTTTGCATGAAAATTCAATTTTATGTTGACTAAAAAAAAAAAAAAAGTTTTATTCAACCAAGATTAATCCGTATATCAAAATTGAAATCCTTCCACCACCATACACACTTGATTGGCATTGAAAATTTTTAAATTAATGGAATAACACAAAAAAATAATAATAAATAAATTCAGACATATCCGGTGATTAGTTCTTTCGAGTGCAATAAAGTACTCGCGAGTTGCAAATTTTTACGTTTTTTAATGCAAGAGCAAAAAAAAAAAAAAATAAGAGGAAACAAAAGAAATAAAACAAAATGTTTTATTCATTAGGGCCACCATTGTCATTATATTTAAGTGAATTGCAGCAATGGCAATGGATTTTGTAATCATATTCATTTACCTACGACATATGTACGTGCAGGGTGTGAACCGCAACACTTCTGGACACCAACGACCTACAAAAAAAAAAAAAAAAAAAAAAAAAAAAAAAAAAAAAAACAAGGAGTATGAAAGGCTTCTTGGAAAAAATTAAAACATCGCGGCTTTATTTGAGTTTAACACAAAACAAAAAATCGAACGAAAATAGGCGTTAACTTTAGGACCTGCGCAAAATGCACTATCAAAACGCACCAAACGACATCTGCGGTTTCAAATGCAAATCGATAAATTCAATGCAGTTTTTTTTGTCGATTCTTTGTAGAGTGGCAATTTTTTTTTTTTGCTTTACATTTTAAATCACTCGGGTGAATCAGCAAACTTTTCCTTTCGCATGGTTATGCAAATCCGCACACATCTGTATTCTCTTGTACATCACGACATCACTATTGTTGTGCGAACTTTATTTACTTGCGATGCAATTTTTTAAAGGTATGTTTGGGATTCGTAAAAAATCGCAATCGATATTTTTACATTTTAATAGAACCGACTAGAACAGAACAGAACAGAATAGAATAGAATAGAATAGAATAGAATAGAATAGAATAGAATAGAATAGAATAGAATAGAATAGAATAGAATAGAATAGAATAGAATAGAATAGAATAGAATAGAATAGAATAGAATAGAATAGAATAGAATAGAATAGAATAGAATAGAATAGAATAGAATAGAATAGAATAGAATAGAATAGAATAGAATAGAATAGAATAGAATAGAATAGAATAGAATAGAATAGAATAGAATAGAATAGAATAGAATAGAATAGAATAGAATAGAATAGAATAGAATAGAATAGAATAGAATAGAATAGAATAGAATAGAATAGAATAGAATAGAATAGAATAGAATAGAATAGAATAGAATAGAATAGAATAGAATAGAATAGAATAGAATAGAATAGAATAGAATAGAATAGAATAGAATAGAATAGAATAGAATAGAATAAAATAAAATAAAATAGAATAGAATAGAATAGAAAAAGTCCCTTTTCACGCAATGAACCAAGTTGCTATCATTTTTTTACATTTTCTTTTAATTTCTTCCATAATCTCTTGTACCTTTCACACGAAGAAATCAAAACGTAGAAGATTTTTCGTACTTTCTTTGAAAAATCAGTTTCCTCGTGTAGAAAAGGAGAAAGTAGAAAAAATTGTAATTTCATCGTTAAATCTACTGATAAAAATCTTGTAAAAAATTCACTCCACAAATATATTCTTCGAGTTGACAGCACTGTAAAAATTAGAAAAAAAGAGAAGGTAATAGATTTTTCCATTTATGAATTCCCAAAAGCATAAACATACAACCAAATGAAGAACTTTATTTTATATTAATAATAATAATAAACTATAAGCAAACAGAAAATAATGAAATTTGAATTTAATGTACCGCATCGTCCAGTGCATAAAGCAAAACAAAAGACTAGAGAGAGCCTATTGAATGGATTTTATTGTTGTTGCCCCAGCACGACAGAACAAACATGTTGATATATTATGGTATACAATTCTCAGAATGTAGTTAGTTACATGGATGCAATTAGTACAGTTTAACATTTGGTTCAATTAATAATTTTTTTTTTTGGGTCATCAGTCCAAACAGACTCTACTCAACATAAAGAATCAAATAAAACCGAATGATATGCAATTCTGCGTAGAAAGATATCCCATTAAGTCCGGATGCAAAATGCACTTGGATCATTAAGGTCCAGACATGAGCTTCAAGTACCTACCCAACGCAGTTATGTATATGTAAAATATGTAGGGCCTTTTAATTTAATTTCGCAATAAAGAGAGGCTGTAATACTTTTGATAATATAAAGCAAAATTAATTAGTTGCGTAAAACCTTTTGATGTTTCAATTGCAATCAGTTCATTTGCGGAGACTTTTAAAATTATAAAAAAAAATTTTACGTTGGTCGGAATGAATTGAAAAGCCCGTCAAGCATACAAAGTTCGAAAAATGAAGATTCGAGAAAGTTCTGGCGAGTTTCTAAAGCGAAAGGAAATGCACCCACCAACATTTGATGGATAAACTTCTTGGTCAATCTACAAGAAGCAGCTTGAGGCAGCCGCGGCAACAAATGGCTGGGATGACGAAGACAGATTTATAGCTCTGAAGCTTGCCCTAAGAGGACCTGCTGCTGAATTGTTGAAAACCATACCAGCAGAAAAGAACGGCAACTTCACAGCTCTTGTTCGGGCCATTGACAAACGCTTTGGAGATGGCCATATGCAAGAAGTCTTCCGCGTCCAACTCAATACCAAAGTCCAGAAAACAGGAGAAAGTCTGCAACAACTTTAAGCAGATATCGAACGGCTGGCTCACCTGGCATATCCAACTGCAGGAGAGGATATAATAAACCAGTTCGCAACGGAAGCATTTGTCCGCGCTGTATCCGACATCAACCTTCAGCGAGCGATTCGAACTGCCGGAAAACGCACGCTTACTGAAGCATTGGCTTTCGCTCTAACTATGGAAGCAGCAGAACAGGCTTCACAAGGAGTCCATCGGGTAAAAGAAATAGAAGTTGAAGAATGCTCCTGTCAGAGAATAGCATTCGAAAGAAGTCAGCGAGACGGACCTCCTCGATGCTGGAACTCTAACAAGACCGGACATCTCCAGCGCCAGTGCAGATTACCACCAAGAAGAGCTGCATGTCAACATTGTGGAAGTAGAAATAGTACTCGAGAGCAGGTAAGCAATAACACCAACATTCCTGCGCACCTTGTAAGAACCAACTTCGAGGGGCAGAAGGTGGTTTCTGGTATCGATGGCCCCAGAACCACTATCCAGGGGCCCCAAATCATCGCATCAGTGAGCTCTTTAGGTCACTGAATTATTTCAATTGGCACTACTCCTTACAATGTATTTTAAATGGAGCAGTAATGCCAATGTAAAATATTTCAGTGACGTATGGCCCACTCGATTATGCGAGAATTTGGCACCAGGTCTCACAGACTAAACGAAACAACAAAAGTATGTCTGTGGAGGCGACTTTAAACAGCAAGAAACACGTGGCTACAATTGACACAGGTGTCACTGCCTCCATTGTAAGAAGGGACTTGGTCAAAATGACATGGTGTTCCTCAGAGATTTTTGATAACTTTACTTGAGAATAAAAGCTCTTAAGGTCCGTTTTTTTTCAGAACTGAGTTAACTCTGAGTTAAAACTAAAGTGGTTTACCCTTCTTATATACATAATCTCTATAAGGACCAGTTGTACAAACGTGGTTTAATATTGAACCCGTGGTTCAGCAATTTTAACTCGTCAATTTCGGCGGAGTAACTCAGGTTCAACAATGGTTCAATGGTCCAAGTATGTGATATTTGCCAATTATATCAATGAACCGTTGTTGAACCTCAGTTCATTCATATCTAAACTACGGATTAATATTTGAACCACGATTGCACAACTGGCCCAAAATTAATCCGAGTTAAACTCATTAAATTTGAGGATGTACTTCAAGTAAAGTCCAGATTTAAATTGACTGAAAAAAATATATTTAAGGAGTTAACTCGATTTTAACTCCAAAACTGTGATAATAGCATGCTGAAAAACTGGACCTAAAATGAAGAATTGACAGATTGTGAAAGTGTTTCTTTGCTTGTCTGTTTCTTTCTAAAACTTATTTTTGACAGTTATTTCAAAGACGTATTTATTGGAATTTAAATCGATTAAGATTCATCTGATCATTTCGTTCGCCTAGAACTCTAGACTAGAGGCTCTTAAGGTGCTACTGAAGTCATAAAAGACATCTTTTTTATTTTTCATCAAAGTCATGATCTCAAGCAAAATCTACAAGATCACAGAATTCTTATTTTATTCCTTTACACTTTTATAATCCACCGCCTTTGAGGGGTTCACCACTCGGTATAATTTAAACAAACACTTAAGTGTTATGAAACGAGTAACCCTACTTAAGGAAACTTAATCTTGTATTTTCTTGACATTCTTCAGACTTCCTTATTAAAGTCAACTGTCACTGTCATTAAGGCCCTGTTGCATTTCCACTCAAGATCTTTAAACCAAACCACACACAAACATAAAATTCATGAAAGAACTGTACTTGCCACTTAACTGCAACTGTCCGACACTTAAGTGTAAAAATATATTTAAAAAAAAAAATAACATATCCCCGTCAGTCAACTGTCATTTTTGATTGAGTAACATTAAAAGGAAGAAAGAGAAAGAAAAGAGAATGATCCTCTAAAGGAGTTCTCCTCACTTTGAGTAAATTATACACCGCAACCGGAAGTATTGATAAATTTCATGTAATTTCAAATAAATGGACATAAGAGTTCCTGTGTCTTTCAAATTGTAACTGTAAGTGGCCCAATGCCCATCATCAAAAAGAAATCACTTGAAAGCTACACCACTCCAACTTTTTCTCACTAAATTGACACTCAACAAGTCAGGTTAGGTTTTTCTTTTTTATTTCTGATTTTGTTTCGAGTCTAAATATAGAAACAGTACATGCATACATATTTTGAAATGCAAATTTTTTAATTTGTGATTAAGTGATTTCACTTGCATAATCATATGCACTTCACAATCGCACATTTTATAAGCTAAACCACAACTATACTTTATATTAAGTTGTTAAAGGCATGAAAACTAATTGTGCTGGAATTTGCGGAATGCGGCTTTGTTTATTATTATTATTCATTTTGACTACGCCTGGATTTGGATTTTTTTCTTTCTAATTTCATATGCATACAGGGAGGGGTATATAGGGGTAAGTGGTGGACATAATTCGATGAGTGTAGCGCAGTGCTCAGAATAATAAAGCCGAACCATTTGTAGAGGAGAGAAATAAAGAATATTTTTTTTTTTTTGTATTTATCTCGATTCGTAATTTGAATCCAAGTTATTATTGTGTTTCGCATAAACTACGTCTTAATCTCTGTCACTATACTGACTTGGATGCAGCAATAAGATAGATACAAAACAAAAAAAAAACATACAAATTAAGCCCAAATGTCTCAATTGTTTGTGGTTTTTTCTGCTGTGCTATTCAAGCTGAAGTAGCACTTTAATTAAATTTTCAGCTTGAATGCAGATTGAATTACGGATGAAGGAGAGAATGTGTGCTTATTCAAGATTTGTTTTATATTAAAATATAAGGTATCGATTTAATAACTATCAAGCTGTGATAAAAAAGATTAGAATTAGATGCTCATATTTATAAAAAAAAAAATATTTTATTTGAAAAGATTCCTCTTTTCTAATTGGGAAAAAAATAAAGTTTAACACTATCTCAAACCAAATAGACTAAAATAAATAAGACACAAATTTAATGCTTAAAAAAACACCATTTTGAAAAATTTAAGTCCTTGTATTGTTTTGGTTTTGGAAAAAGGGGTCAAAAAGGGGTGTACAAGTGGGCGGGCATCTAAAATGATTTATAGCCATATTTATAAAGAATTATTAAGTACTTAACTTTGAAACACCTCTAAGGTCTTCGTAAGTGCAAGATCTTTATTTATATTCAATTAAAATTTACTAAAATTTTTCCACCTTGGCCCCACTGTGTGTGGCGTTACAATGCCGAGCTGGAAAAAAATCGATTTTCTGAAAATGCGGGGGCCAAATCATCGCTCTTGAGGTCACTAAATTATTTTAATTGGCACTACTGTTTACAATGCGTTTTAAATGGAGCAGTAATGCCAAAAATGTAAAATATTTCAGTAACGTATGGCCCAATCACTGATGCAGTAATTTGGCCCCTGCTTTCGATTGGTTGATTCAGGTTTCTTACACTTAAAGTATATTAGCCAGATAATCTGATTACACTAAGGAATAAGCTCGTAGCTTATGTAAAAACCCTTACTTAAGCCCAAAGTATAAATATATTATAAATTTTGTATGAAATTGGTAATGTTAGGTTACACTGCTTCTCTAAGATGCCAAATCTTGTCTTGTTTTTAGACAAGACTAATGGAAAGAGGTATGCAGTGCCTCTAAAAGAATGTTCTGCTTTCCTTCTTCACTTTAAGACAAAAATCATCCGCAACTACTTGCACTTCTGGTCTCAAAATAGCTATGAACTTTAAGATCGGAAAAACGAGAGTATTTAGATAAAATTTTGTGTGGGCGGGGCAGTGGGCGCGACTTGATTGTGGTCATTTAAATATCAGTAAAATCAGTTCGGTGGTTCCGATTCTATCGAACTGAGACTGATGCGTTTTAGCGTGGCGTCTTAGCCCGTGGCGTAATGTTTAGTGCGTTGGACTGTCACGCCAGAGAGCTGGGTTCGATTCCCAGCAGCTGCAATGTTTTTCAGGGCTACGAGGAATTGACAAATTCTCCAAGAGTATCTCCTGTGCCTGTCATAGAAAAGTGCCGCTCACCTTAGCCGTTCGGATTCGGCAATAAACTGTAGGTCCCCTCCATTCCTGCAGACACACACACAGGAATGGTTGAGAGTTGTAAATCAGTAGGTCCTAGTTCTTTATGAGCTGTTGTGCCACAAAATTTTATATAAGACTGATGCGTCTATACAAAAAAGTAAAGTAAAAAAACGCCCTAAAAATGGGTGCGAAATAGCTTTGTATAGCCGATTTCTTAAAAAAATCGATTAAGTGGTTCAATTTCTATAGAAATTATTCCGGTTACCCATACAAAGTGCATCACTGAGCAAAATTGACCCCAAATTAAGGTTATTAAAAGCTATATTATGATTTTATAAAAAAAAAAAATATCAGAGGGGTTTATAGCCTATTCACACCAAAACGAAATCTAGATTTCGAGCAAAAAGCACCAAATCTCATCGAAATCAACAAAATCTCATGAAATCTCAAACAAAACCTTGTTTTTGGGCAGTGTGAATGATTCAATGAGATTTACGGTGTTAAAACCGTATTTGGTCCGAAACTCACAAATAAACCAAAGAAAAATATCTGAACCAAAAAAAAAAAAAAAATGAAGTCTATTTTAATTTCTTTTGCGGTGGGAGTAAGTAGTACACTCATTATTGCTTCTCTTTCTCTCTTATGAACTTGATCATTTTTGAAAAAAACATATATGTTAGGTATCCTGACTGTTCTACATAATGGTTAGGTTAGGTTATTGGGCTGATAAGAGGATCTTGATCCTATCACACTTAGATCAATATCCCTTGTGATACCCTGGTGGATTGGACTCTCCAAATAAGTTAACCTATAAGTTTTCATGGATTATCTAGCATTAATGAAATTCGACAATTGCACACCAGATAAGTTGGAAACCTTTTCTAAGTTATTGAAGAAGTAGTTTCCTAGGTGTTTATTTCTTATAGTTGCGAGAGTGCTTTGCTTCTTCATCGCCACAACCTCTGCATAGATCATCCGTGCTGAGCCTTAATTTTTTCATGTGGTACTTCAGCAGATTGTGTCCAGTAACTGTACCTACGAGAGAGTACAGTGATTTCCTATTTAGTGTCAAGATCCTATCTGTCTCCCCCTTGTCGAAAAACGGCCAAAGTTTTTCGGTATTCGTGCAGGAGTCGAGTAGGATCCACCTTAAATTTGTTTTCTCAAGAATTTTCTTTGCCACAGTCTGTTTGAAGGAGCAGATTGGTGCATATACGTATTTAGTTCTGCTTGGTTTGAATCAATTGATGATCAAATTCGTGCCAGCTCGTCTGCTTCATCGTTACCTGGAATTCCTATATGGCCAGGAGCCCAGACGGACGGGGACGTTCAATTCTTTTGCATCAAAATAAAATTATTTAAACAATTTTCATTTAATACTGATGTCTAGTACCCGCAAGCACATGTGAGTACATAATATATAGCACCATCAATGGGATTTGGTCCACTTTTTTCACAGAACGAATGTGAAAAAAACTATTTATTAAATTCACATTTTCGCAGAATCAGGATCGCTCCTCCTGTCAATAGATCAAGACATAAAATTGTTCACTGTGGAGACATGGAAACAAAAATATTTTACAAACACTGCCGCAGAGTCTGATTGAGGAAAACTTTGAGTTTAAGCTTTTCCTTCGTTTTTTTAGTTTTCGATAATTTTTAAATTTAGATAGGCTGTTTTTTTCGACTGTCATATCAGCCTTACCAATTTATCGATTGTTTTCTTTTTTTTTTAAGTGCTGCTGCATTTTGTTTCATTTAGAAATAGTTATATTTCCGGATACATGATGAACAACATTTCAATAGGTATCAACAACATTCAGGTCACAAAGAAGTAAGCACTGGCTTGCTTCCATAAAACGAAGTCAACCCCAAAATAACAAAAGAAAAGCATTTTATTCAATTTCTTCACAACGATCTTTCATTTTCGGTATTTTCCTTTCACTCTAATGTTCATAGTTTTTCCAAACCATTAACTAATCATAATTTCTAATAATTTCAAGACTCAAACTTAATGGCCTATAAGGTGTTTTACACCAAATGAGGCGAAACAAACACACATACACACACAAACATCACAGTACATTATAATAACAAAATTAGTTGAGGCTCTAAAACTCGGATGAAGTTTCTCTTTTTTTTTATTTTTTAAGTTTGAAGGTTCAAACTTTTTAAAGCCATGAAAAAATTAAAAGTCTATGAAAAGAAGCATTATAAGCACACATTTGTACATAATTTGTCGTCTAAATGACTTCCGATTTGTAGTTGAATTTGTAAAACGTTTTTAGATCCCGAATAACTTAAACTTATGCAGCATATTATGTTTTATGTTTGCATATATTGTTTCAGTAATGCATGCAGTAATGCATATTAAAACACTTAACATCTATGGAAATGAAAATCAACAACATATAGTATCTACTCGTACTAAATAATAAAAAAAAAAAAAGAAAAGAAAATGTTTTCCCGCCCAACATAGTAGTAGATATAATATAGCGAGAAGGCACATATATACATAGGTAATAGGGTAAGGGAGTCAAGTGAGTGCGTATAGTGCAAGTATTTGCTAAAAATTTTGTAGGCAGAGCACGAAGTGTTTTGGTCGTCTATTCGGTTGGAATATTAATTTATGTGTGCCTGCCTACTTGTCCGTGGAATGCATTTCATTTTTAATTTTTTTTTTTTTTTGGTTATGTTGAAATTTTTATTTACATTTTATATTTTTCAAATTAAAAATTCATTATTTTTTTTTTTCAATTTCATTTACAAAATACAAAATTTAATTAAGCTTTAAGGCACGAAATATTTTATGATTCACTTAACTTTATTTGAATTTCTTTTTTGTAAATAGAAAAAAAGAGCATTTGAAAAATAAATAAATTGATTGCAGTGGTTGCTTATTTTACGAACAATTTGCTGAAAAAAAATCTGTGCATTGCTTTACACGACTTTTCACTTCTTATTGATTGAATATAAAGTTCAGTAAATTTATTTAGCTTCAATTAAAATGCTATACAAATTACAAAGTCAATTATATACACATTAGGTGATATTAATAAGAAACGAAGCATGTACTCGGAGCAGGTGCTTCATAAAAATCAAAGAAGGCTAACCGCCTGGAAAAATAGCAGGTGTTTGCCAAATTAAGTCAAGGTCCTGGAAAGTTTTCAGTTTCAGAAGGGAACACATAGACAAGGAAAACTCGTCAAATACTAGGCAAGGCTTTTGCTAGTTAAAACTTGTCTGACAATTTTTGCTATAACATCAGAAATATCCATTTTATATCAGAAACAAAAACTTTATTACCAACATACAATGTTGGTTTCATAAAAATTTCAACAGTTTAATTTTTTTTGTTATTCTACCAACAAATGGGGTTTTAAGATCCCAGAGCCTAAAACCGATTTTTTGAAATCATTCTTAAGACAATTATTGTTTAAGAAATCCACTTTATACGATCAATAACTTTTAGACCTTCTTTTTTTCTTTTATAAAAATTGGTCTTTCGATTAAAACTTGATATCCATAGTTTAAGTAAAATAAAGCTGTTTACTACCACGTTGAGCAACCATACTGAGCTTACTTATAAACGAGAATAAGCAAATGCTCTTTTCAATGGAGTACATGCTGTGGTGTATTCATTGCCAATTATGAATTTTGGAATCTTACCTTGAGAAGGTGCGGTAGATGCTCAATTGTTTAGTGGATATGTATATATTAATTGTTTTCATTCATACCAAGCACTTGCTTTAAAAAGTTGAGTTTTGAGTATATGCTCAGCTTTATTTATGCTAACCATTATACTCAAATCTCCCAACCCCTTTTTTTAACTTTAGTGGTACTTTAACCTTATTTCCTTCGAAAATTTACATCGGGGAAGAATTACTGAATTGAAAATAACCAACAGAGTTCAAAATAACGGGCACAAATAGTACATGTCTATTTTTTTTTTTGTAAGTTTTGTTAAAAATATTTTTGCTGAATTTATTTCTGCAATATTTGGCATCACTTTTTTGTTCTGAAAATTCACCCCCGATTTCACGCCCCCTTTTTAAAGTCACCATTCCCAAGTAAATTAGAAACAAATAAATAATAAATAAAATAACGTTCCAACAAACCGAAAATTTTGACATTTGAAATCTACAAAATGACATTCACGAGGACATTGAACCAATAATAAAAAAATATATAACTTCCCATTAAATTATATTTGATTTGCATACTAGTTTGAAGTTTCTATCAAATTTGACTGAACTCTAGTTTAATTTAAGAGGATATAATCACGTTTCAAAATATGTACGTGTGCCATATTAGGTTGAGTCTTTTATTTTTCTATTTTAATTTTAATTTTGTTTTAAAGATATTTTTCTGCGCATTCGTTTTGTTTTGGTTCGTTAGCTGCAGCATTGTTCGCCTTGTTAAAAAATAATCCCAAAACCCAATTAAATATCTTAATTTATAAAAAAAAAAATGAGTAGGTTGTGTAAAGTTTCAAAGAAAGTATTTAGGTACGTGTTTGTGATAATTTACGAAATGTGAACGTGATCAAATTACTGTTAGTGTCCTTTCTTTGGGTCCACTACGCATAATATAGAAAGTTCTAGGTTCATAATTAAAATTGAAAAGTTTTTTTTTTTTTTTTGTAATTTGTCATTTCTTTTTAAAACGTATGCTAATGGATTTATAATGGAATTTTGACTTAAAAAGATCAGAGTTAGGACAATATGACCGTAATTTGTATTTCTGTGGTCATTTAAGCAATACGGCTACGCACACTTACCCTTATTTCATATTGACTTCTTTTAAATTAATCATTTATTCAAAAATAGATTTAATTAAAAGGGTTTGTTGATGCAGATGGAGGTATTTATATTTTTATGGTTGCCCAAAATAACATCTTTCCTTCGAATCTCTAGGATCAATTGAAAATACCTATTTTTGTTTTAATGGTTGAAAAAATGTACACTTACAAAAAAATAAAAATAAAAAAGAGGGAGAATATCTATCCAATCAAGCCCAATTAGGGTATTTGTGATTTAAGGTATTTTTTTTGCAAGCTTAAGAAAAGTCACAAAAAAAACAAGAGTTAATGAAGATCTCTCGATAAAATTAATTGAATTTTTCATTATACCCTTAAATTCATTTTGACTTGCAATATTATAAAGTTAAGGCCTATATGTAGGTTTGTATGTACGTGGGTATAACATACTGAACTGAATTTAGGATTCATATAAAAAAAAATGAAGCTGAAGTTTTGATAAAACCTGAAATTCATGGTGTGAATGTGTGGGAAGAAAATTCGGCATATTTTTCTGTCAGTATGACTGTATGTTTGTTTGTCCTTATGCATGTCTGCCTGCACCTCGATTTAGAGCGTTAATCACTTTCTACAAAAAATTTGACTCGATTTCCAATCCGCATACGGCCTAAAAAATAATGTTTCCTGCCATTTAACAAGTTCAAAGTTTAGTACGCTTCTGATGCGCTTGAGGTCCACAACAAAACAGCCAAATGCTTGTGAACGCACAGTGCAAATATTTGTGGTAGCTTGATTGCACACAAAACCACACAAAGAACGAACAATTAAAGATAAAATGTTTCATTTATGAATTCGTTGTCATATGTGTGGGGGTTTTTCATTTCTTTTCAGCAGCATACTAGGCTTGCGGAAAAAAATTAAATTGTATCATACAAAAACCCCCTTTGAAAAAAATATACTGAATAATAACACTGAGTGATAGCGGTGCTTCCCAAAAGTAGTTTAATTTAATTTCAACTACAGTTTTGACATCACAGAAATTTCAATAAGGATGGACTTTGCATTTTATTTTTTGTCGAAATCTTAAACATAAAAAAAATTGCGTATGCCACCACCTCACTCTTCCTTCATAATTTCGTTACTGACGGTATCTATTTTTTAAATCGATTCATTTCAATTCTGATCAAAATCGATTAAGCCATTAACGAGAATACCGAAAATATATCCGTTACTAAAAGTGTTTAATTAATTTTATTTTCACCAAAATGAAGAAATGTTCTGTTATAGGTACACCTACAAACAACTTTTTATCAATAAAATCATTAGAAATCATTTCCAAATAAATAACCTTTTTCGTAACAATTCTATGACAGGTACCGTTATTTTTGAAACCTTCAAAAATCTCTATTTCACGTCAAAAAAATCACCGAACAATCAAACAAAAGTTTGAAGAAAATAGCTTCGAAATGGTTAGGGTTGGTCGATATACAGGGTGTCCCATAGTTCGTGCCTTCTATTTTGGGGCATGATTCCTGGGATTATTCTTAGACAAAAATCTCTGTTAAGATAGATAATTTACGTTCGGTACGCTACGTAGAAGTTGCAAGTAAAAGCAGGAACGTAGCGTACCGAACGTAGATAGTAGCGTACCATATGTATTGTTAATATGTCTCACTCTAATTTACGGCAGACAGTGTTTTATTCAAATGCCTCTGTTTATCTTAACATACAACTCTGTAAAACCGATATTTGAGCACAAAAAAAACATTATTTACGTTAAAGTCTGATATGAAGTGAACTGAGGTCCTTTTGCAAATAAAAAAGCAATCATATTTTTTACGAATAAATAAGTAGCAAGAGTTGTACAATTTTGAAATCTTGATGAAATGGGCCAAATTTTTAAATAACTTCCAGAGGGTAGTTTAGTACATTTTTTTTTTAAATATGAAGTGTCAAACTTAGGTTAAAACATTTTTTTGAACCATGACTCAGTCAAACTTTATTTTTCTAACGAAACTGACAATATTTATTCTTGGATTAATGATTGCGATCAATAGCATGGTTATTAAGGATTACGTAAAAAAAGAAATACCGCAAAATTTCAAAATTTGTGACCACTGTATCTAAAATTATGAGCTAGGGTATCAATTTTCATTATTTTTCTTAATATTGCAATAATTACATAACCAAGCGAGATAGACTTTTTTTTCTTACTTTTCGCAGAACGGGTACAACCTTCCCTATCACCCGGTACCCGCTTGACGTTGAGTTTCGGGACACCCCGTATGTATTGCTATTTGGTAAAGAGCTCTATTTTGTACACTTTTAATTTTACACTTAAAATTCTCCGAAAATTCATTTATTGCCAATGATTTGGTATAGATGAATAGATGTCAAAGTAAAAAAAAAATTATTGTCATAAATATAATTTTATATGCGGAATTTTTGCAGCTTTCTTAAAGTTTTAAACATTTTTTAATAAGTTTAATTAAATATTTCGTGGGTCAACTTTTTTTTTGAAATAATCATCCAATTTGTTTGCAGTATATCAAAAAATCAACACTCGGGAGTGCGCTCTGTCAGTTTAATTTGGTGTTAATTAAAAAAATTGTTTTTCTAATGGTTTTGTGTTGATAATCGCTAGTTTGACTGTTGTGTCTTGATAAGCGATGTTTTAGCTAATAAATTCGTATTTTATTTGTACTCGCCGGCCAGTCACTAACAATTTTCATTCGCTCAGTTTTGACGTTTGAGGCGAGTCACCTGACGAATTTTCGCTAATTGTAATACGGATTTGATTCATTCGCAAGCTTTTTGGGTTCGCTTCGCGAATGAAAATAGGGCCCTGATTTTCGAAAATTCTCTCCTTTTAAAAATTCTCTATAAAATGTTGGATGAAAAAGTTTTCAGAATGACGTAAAATTTTTAAATTAAATTCTTATATACATTCGTAGATAGTCATTAAGCTTTAATAGTTTTAATAAAATATGAGACATATTTATAACAAGAAATGAAAAAATAAAGACACTGTCTGAAATCACAGAGCCGTAAATAAACGATAATTTGGTACGATATGTTTTTGTAAGTTTACGAAGAAAAATTTCAGCCTCATCACTTATCATCAGTAATAAATGTAACCCTTCTTTTACCATCGCAAGTCTAATTAAAACTTAAAAAAAAAAGAACTACTTAGGAGGATATACAAATTCTTTAGTTTATGAAGTTATTTCAACAATTTATATAGACAACATTCCATTCATCCCCATTAAGAGAATATAATCCACTGATTTATGACTTGTCCAATGGCCGTGTTCAAGTCTATCTTAATTAACTAATTTAATACTTAAATAGCAAACTACTCGTATCCAACACATTAATAGTAAAGTGGGTGTGGGTTTTTTGTTTTTTTTTTTTACTTAACATAAACATTTCAGTCAATTACTTCAAACTATAATTTACAAAACTAACCCCTTTCAAGAACATCCTATAGTTAAATATGATTCCAGAGTTAAATAATAATACGTAATGAAAAAAATATTAAAAAGAAAAAAAAGTAACAACGATTCGTTTCAATTCACGAAGAATTTTTTAATGACCTCCTACAATTTACACAAAGTTGGTGGATGACTGATGATGACTATGACGAAGAAGAAGCATTCCTCGTTCATTGCATGGTGAAAGATATTTCTTTTACTAACCGTACAACAACTAGCTCTTCAATTTTTCTGAAAGGAGTTTAAAATAAAAATCAAGCAAGAACAAAAGCAAAAAAAAAAAAAAAATAAATAAAGAAGAAACATCTAGATAAATAGGATAAGTGCTTAAATTGTAACAAAACCTTGCATTGTGTCTTATTAAATTTTATTTATTTCAACGCATCTTTTATGCATTCCTTGGATCTTCCTTCCAATGGGATCTTGTATATGGTTCGTGGTCTTTAATAAATTTATTGCATCCCGTTGAAGATATAAAAACTGTCTGGGATGATAACACACATTATACATGGATGGTGTATGGATTACATTATTTGAGGGCCAGAAAACAGTAGGGCAAAATTGTTGGAAAATTGGAATAGAAAGCTATTATTTTGCCAGCACAAATCTTTTCTGATTCTTCTTACTAGTGCCATGCAATCTAGTGTTGTCTATTTAACTCTTTCAGGTTGGGTGGTTACCTAAGTTGGTTAGCCTTTGATTAAATTTTTAGGTATCTGTGCCATTTATCGATTTTAATTGGGTGGTATGTCGACCGAAGAGACGCTCTTGTAGTTTTGTGGTGAAATTTATGAAAGAATCAACAAAAATCTTAATACTGTTGGGCTTTTTATCGATTTGACAAAGACTTTTGACCTTGTCGATCATAAAATTCTTCTTGAAAAATTAAGTACAGCGGTATTACGTGGTTTGGTTTGTGAATGGTTAGCTTCATATTTATTTAAACGTAAGAAGATAGTAAAGATTAACTAAAGTTATAGTAATTAATGGTGTTCCACAAGGTTCTGTTCTTGGACCTTAACTATTTTTAATTTTCTTCAACTCTATCTTCAAACAGCACTTTAAAGGCAAGCTTACTGCTATTGCGGCTGATTGCTCTTATTGTTCTGTTAGCTCTTATTGTAACAGATCATATCTCAACCTATTGTTTGAAATCTTTTTTGATCTTGATTACTAAGACTGTGGTTTTTTGTCAATAAAATGACGTTGCGTAACAAAACTAAACTGGGGGCCGATTCTGCTTCTGTAAAAAAAAATTAATCAAATAAATAGTTTTCACGTTCGTTCTCAACCATTGCTTCCACTTTTTCGATTCATTTGGTACAAAAAAGCGATTCTGGTTCTGTGAAACCATCAGAAGAACTTTACTACCGAACCACCTTGCCATTTCCCCTGAAGCGCAGTCAGCATTATTCTCTCATTTTTCTTACTTTTTGAAGATAAAAGAGGAACTCTTGAGAGAGAAACATTTTTCTATGTGGAGTTTACAGAGATGGAAACATGGTTGAATTTCTCATTACTTGTTTTGTATTCATCTTTATATATTGAAGATTCAAGTCGATTTGACGCGGCGGCGGCGGCGTGAAAAGAAATTATAAATGAAAGTTTTTTACGTTTGGTTTTCCATTTTCACAGAACGAAAGTCGGAATAAGCGTGAAAAGTTGAAAAAAGTGTTTCGTTTCACTTTTTCACAGAACCAGACCCGGCCATCTGATGACTGCTTACACGGTGATTCTGCTTTATTATTTATTTTTTCTACCGTGCATATCTACGCCATAAACTAATTATTGATGTTAACTGTTCATCTTATTCATTCAAACCCAGGAACAATGCTCTGTGAATTGTTTTAAATTTTATATTGTTCAATCCTTCAAATACCTTGGAGTTTTCTTGCATAGTATTACTGAATAAATATGTGTTGAATTGTACCAGGCAACTTTATAACTTAAGCAGTAATGGTGGAAGGAGTAAAAATCACTGAATTCTTATTCACAATTATACAAAAATTTTGCGAAAAATATCAAATGTATCATAAAAAGTACAATTGTATCGACAGAGACTTCACAATCTACTACGGGAGTTCTCTTTACTCACCAAACCAAAGTCGGGTGCTTTTTTAACTCACGAAAGAAAAAAATGAATAAAAACTGGAAGGAAAGTTGCAATACTCAATTTTGATGCATGATTATTTGTAACCATAATGAGTATGTGTTCATAATAGAATATTGAAACTTTTCTTCCAATTTTTTTCATTTCGTGAGTAAAAAAAGATCCCGATTCTAGTTTGGTGAGTAGAGCAACGTTGAAGAACAACGAGCACTGAGCGTGATGCTAAAAGAGAGGCTGTTTTCGATTTATTATTTACCAGATTAAAAAAAAAAAAAATCTGAGAACGTTCTGCTATTTATGTGTGCAAGAAGTGCTATAATTGTCAAAACAATAGTTTCCTTCAATTTTAAGTTTAAATCAGTGACATTGCGTGCCTAACTTATAATACTGTCATGTTCATTTACAAAGATTTTTCTAACCGTGCAAAGGTATTGTAGATTCGCTCTTTTTGATATAAATTTGAAAAGAAAAACGCTGAAAATTATTTTGCACATTATTGCGCTGGTTTAAAAATTGTATTTAAGTTCGTGAATTTGTTTTCCTATGAAACATAATATGATGTGTCGCCCTATAATGTGCGTCTGTCCGATTGCTCTTCATAAATTATTATAAAATTCCCAAAAGGGCGAGGCTAATCAAGTCAATCGCTATTAAAATCATATACGCCACATCAATCTATCTCAAAAACCATAGTTTTTCTTATTTTTTTTCAATTTCTTTAAACGACAATTTGTGTATAAATGTGATAATTTATAACCCTTGAAGTTTTTGCCATCATACCAAGCACTATCTCATCAACGAAGAATAATACAACAACAACAAAAAAAGTTAGATTACATGAGGAGAAGGCCAGAAAAATTATAGAAGGAAAATGTGCCCATCTATTTTTAGTCATTTATATCCCTTTTCAGAGCAGGAAAAGAAAAAAGACTGACAAAAAAAAAAAAAAAAAAAAACTACCAGAAATTGTTTATCAGAGTTAAGTAGTTGGCATCTGGAAGCGCGCTAAGAGAAGCCGATGCACAATATTTAGGATTGGCGTGTGTAGGCGTGGCGTTAAATTATAATCAAGTGAAAAATAACTCGAAAGATGTCTCTGAACTGCACAAATAAATATAACAATCTACAATTATGTATTGTCATCGACATCATCGCCATCGTCGTCGTTTAAGTTTTGTTATTCGTTGGTTACTTGACTGATAAAGAGAATGAAAAAAAAAAAACTTCTTTTATTGTTTATTTTCTTGCATAGTAGAGTGTAAACACATTCGAGGACTATTTTTAGCTCTCCAAACCACACAAACACACCGAAAACACATTTCACAAGCTGAGGAGTTATCACTGTGGAACTATATGTATGATAATGACGAGTTCATTTATGTCAGCGCGCATTTAATAGAGATTACGACGATGATTGTGTTTACAACTTAACGATATACTACGATCTACGACGACTTAACGCGTATATATTATTTTTTTTTTAACGGAATGAACATTTTCCGAGGAGAAAATGCCAAAAGCCAATGACCTAACCTATGTCGATAGAGAGAGAGAGAGAGGGTATAATGTTTGCAATAAATTCGCACAATAGAGGACTTAGAAGATACGATACTGTGTTTTGAATTTTTATTATTTTGTTTCTATTTATTTTATATCCAGCAGGAGCAAACATCCCTTGTGTTTGTATTTCAGAAGGTTTTATAGAAAAAATAAAAGAAATAATAGTTCCAAACTGGCTGTGAAAAAAGGCGCCTTTTTGAGGACTCCACTATATGTTTATTTGTTTGGGATACTATATTTGTTTTGTGTCAACAAAAAGTTTTTTTTTTGTATTTTGTAGGTATTTGTGTTTACACAGTCGAGTCGTTGGAAAATAAATAGTTTTGTGTTAAAATAAACATTTTAAAATTTGGCCTCTAACAAGATAAAAT
This sequence comes from Epistrophella euchroma, assembly GCA_947049315.1. NCBI lineage: Eukaryota > Metazoa > Arthropoda > Insecta > Diptera > Syrphidae > Epistrophella > Epistrophella euchroma. The sequence goes on along the minus strand of OX346248.1, from coordinate 27,646,499 downwards.
TTATGTTGGCAAACCAAATAGAGCTATGGTTTTTTATAGATTCCTGGCAATGTGTGATCAGGATAGAAAACTCAAGAATAAAAAATATCAATTACTCAAATGGTTTCATATAGGATGTGGTTTTTCATTTTTGAATTTAAAAAATCAATTCTAAAAATGTAATAAAGGGTGTTTCAGGATTAACAGTCATTTTTGAAATGGAGTGAATAGTAAATCAAAAAATAAGGTCTACAAAGGGGCTACAGTTCCAGTTGCTGAAGCAAAGTGCAAGAGACAGGTGATACATCATTTACAAACAGTAAAAAAGTATCGGTTATGACATTCAGCCTTGTGTTGCCCCATTTTGGATTTCAAACTTATCTGACCGCTTCTGTGCAGAAAATGACATTTCGACCTATATTGTACGTTGCCTGGATAATTGCAACTAATTTGTTTGAATAATTTTGAACAAAATCAAATTTGGACAAAATTTTAAATTTGAAAATTAAAATTTCAAAATTATTCTCTTAAATAATTTGAATTAAAAACAAAATAAAAGTACGGACTTCCAGCTTAAAAAAAAAAGTATAGTGTGCCATTGAAAGTGTTGCCGTTGTTTTTTTAATAACATTTTTCTTTTCTATTTCTAGTCGATTTTTTTTTTTAGAAAATTGCCCCGCCTGCCTGAACGGGGGGAAATAGAACCCATCCCAAACTATTTTTTGTCGTATCAACTCAACCTGCACGTTTTTGACACACCGTATGCGAATCCCCCTATATGTATTTATTTGTGCATTCGCCATTTGTGTAGAAAACTAAAAACCTTAACTCTACTGATTAAATTATTTCGAAAGCCGTCATTTTTACGAAGGAAAGGGTAATAATCCTTTTTGAAGGAAATTTCCTTAGCTACAAATTAGTCCTGGAAATTTTTTCTGTACGAGAGACCGTTAGAGAAATATTCTTGAAGTCATTTTGGGGGCTTTTAACCCCCCGTAAAATTGTTAACGGAAGTCCTATCCATGGGGACTTTTTTACAGTTTCTTAAGAACACTTTCAGGAGGATGTATACCGAAATCCAGCTTTCCGGCGATTTTTACGGAATTTAACTGTTTTTATGTCTAATATGACTCCGTTCCTGCAGACACGCACACAGAAATGGTTGAAAGGTGTAAGCCCCCTAGTTGTTAATGGTCCGTTGTGCAACCAAATTAATTTTTTTTTTATGACTGGACTAAGAAGGAAATTGGATGAACAAAACTATAAGTCAGAAAGAAACAATTTATATGTTAAATGCAGTAACAGCTAATTCCCTATAAGACTTAGGTTAGAAGGACTTGACTTGTATTGTGGAGAAAAACTGTGTTGCCGATGCGAATATCTTTTTGCTATCGATAGTTTGTATGGATTCGTCGATTTCTTTCTGTACCTAGTGAAGTTGCTAATTCCTGATGTGGTTTTCTTTTATCCAATTACCTCAGGATATCACGACTATTGTCTATTAACACTGCACGACCGACGACGCACGCTATGTTATAATGACGTTTATGAATAGTAAGTATTTATTACAAATATTTTTGGACTTGATTTTAATAATTTGTTAATTTTTGGCTGAATAATATGTAATTAAAGTGGAAATATTATCAACACACTGTTTTACATTAAGATATTCTGACCAATTCTCTAAAACGTTACGGGACAATTTTTAAATATACAATTTGCAGTAAAAAAAAAAGACATTATGAGTCTTATTAGATTAAAATCTCATAAAAGTTTCTAATTTAATGCCAACACACCGTTAGCGCAAATCCCCAAAAATAATGTCGTAAACAACATAAATTTAGAAGTAGGTACCTACCTAAAACAAATGTTCTACAAACAAAAAACCATTCCACTTAAACTTTATGGGTAATTAATCTAAGAAGCCAGGATTTACATCTAATTACATAGTGAGTTAGAATGTGAACGACAAGAAGAAAATAATAAAAAAATACGTAGACAATTTTGTCCTATTAAACAAAATACGAAAAACCTTAAAGGTATAGAATTGTATTTCGGTCCATAAAGCTTTTATCTTTCCCTGTGCACCTACTAAAATAAAAGTGCTTCCATAAAGCAAAAAAAAAAAAAAATAAGACCAATGGTTGCGCGGGTTAAAAATATTAAGGAGGCAACATCATAATGCCGTCGGTCGTGGTAACGACATAATAACCACTACAAATAATTTTTATCTTTTTAATTACTTAATGATATGTCAAGCAAAGTGCATGAATATAACATAGGTACATAGGTACATACAAATACCTAGCTATAAAAATACAAGTTTGACGCGGTGCGGTGGTAAAACGTGAAACGAAATCATTAGGCTCTGTATCTGCTCGGTAACACTCATATGTTCAATAAAAACAAAATTTATATAGGTAATGCTAAAAAGAAAATAAAATATAATACAAGAAAAAATAATGAAAAAAAAAAAAAACAGAACACAAAAATTAGCACTTCTCCATGTAAAAAAAAAGCGAGATTCATAAAGAGGTTCCTGAAAGTGTTGGCGGCGGCGGCGGTGCGGTAGTGACAGTAATGGTGGCTTATACTTGGACTCATCATCATTTTCCTTGTCATCATTTTCAACACCGCATAACCATGCAAAGACTATAAAGACGAGGGAGAGCATTCAGATCCAGAGTAGGTACATCCCCGTATATAAAAATTTATCATTATTGTGTGCACTTTAGAGTCAAAAGCACCGAATTCTCCAAGTGGATATGTACTCAAAATAAAAAAAAAAAAAACGAGCTGCCATGGTGTAGTAATTGGATAAAAATTGCTGCCATGAATGTGATTATATCCGTCTACTATCTTCCGTTATTTCTTTTTTTTTTTTTTTGCTGTCCTGTTTACAACACGTGTGTTTGTATAAATGTATGTTTAGTCCAGAGCATATGTACATAATGTAGGTAGATACTTACTCCACCAAGACAGAACTGAATAGAAAGTGAAAGCTAATTCGGTACCTACTACTTCTTCTTCTTCTTCCTTGTCGTCGTTATCCTAATGAAAAACATACAAACTACCGATAACGAGTAACGAGCTGCTATGCTATCATAATGCTGTTGTATAGCTAGACTAGACCGGCTTCTTTTCTCAAGTGCCCACCTCTAGACATCAAAGTCAAATATCATAACAACAAAATACACAAGCTAAGGTGAAGGTTAGACTTTCGACATGAACACACAAAAAAAATAATAAAAACGATTTACCAACAAAAATCAAAGTTCACCGTACGGCTTGAACAACTTAGAAAATGAAAAAAAAAAAAAAACGGAAGACGGCAGCAACAACAATAATTATTACAACTACAAGAAGAATACAAAAAAAAAAAAAAATAAGTTCAAGTCGCGTGAAAGTGTCGTGCGACACTTTTTGTGTTTGGAATGGCAAAAAAAAAAATAGAAAAAGAAAATGAATCATAACACGTCTGCCGTGCCAGCTCGGGTGTAGATTGACAAGCGAAGCGATTCATGTAACGCTAGTTGTTGAGGTAGTGTAGTGTATACAAAATACAACTACAACTGATGACAAGCAGCGCGTCGCGGCGGCACTTTTTGTCATGTGAAACACATTTTTTTTTTTTTCATTTTTTTTTCATACAGATCACGACAAACGTGTTATACAGAAAATAGTTTAACTGTTAATCACGCTTGCCGGCACAACACAACACAAATTTGATCCAGGGGTCATTGAGCGGCAGTTATAGAATTAGTTTATCTGTAAATTGTTGATTATTATTAAACTGAAACACAGCCGAATATTTGAAGTTAGAAACTGAAAAAAAAAAATTTAAGAACTTAAATGCAAAATATTAAACCTTAAATTGAAATTGTCAAAACAAACAACACGATATTGATCAAAAAGGAGGATGAAATTTTTCTCTTATATATTTATTTGAATTATTTTATTTAAGAGAAAAAAATTATTGCCACTGTTCTTACTGAACCTACATGAACTACAGTGAGAAATGAACCTCGTATTCGATGATTCGTGAAAAAATTCGAATGGAATAGTGGTTTTGGGAACGAAGCCCTAAAGTAGAATTGTCAATAGGTCTGTTTTTTTTTTTTTTTTTGCTTCCCAAAGCTAATTTCTGCGATTTTTAGTACAATTTTAGTATTTTTTTTTTTATGAACATGAACAGAACTTTAGACTACAAAAAAATTGGCAGTTTTTGAAAGTAAAAGAACAGATCTAGACACAACAGTATATGTACGTAGTTGAAATGACACTTAACACGACTGATAAAATTTCACGTAGTTAAAAAAAAAAATAATTAAGGGTAATCTGAAGTATACAAATGAATCTGAAATAGCCTTCAGATTTTTTGCGTGAGAAGCGGCTGGTAACAGTAAATGTCTTTGAATTCCCATACTTTCTTTTTAATTCTTTTTCGTTTTGAAGAGCTCATAATCACTGTCCACCTTACGTTCCGATAACATCTCTTAAAAAAATACATATTTGAACGATCGATGTATGTATCTGTTCTGACGAACACGTTCTGATGAACAAAATGCATGCATGTCTGACGTGTAACTCATCACAATAATAGCCGTGTTTTTTTTTTGCAGGCACGAGGAAATTGATCAAAAAAAACGATATCGGGGATTACCGACGCGACGCCATCACAGAAAAAACATGGAGTTTCCATACAAACTATCGATAACATGCATGGAATTCATGCCGGTAACACAGTTTTTCTCCATGCTTAAGTTAAGCACCGAAAATGTTCCGTGCTTAGCTAACCCCGAATGGGCTTAGTTGTTGTTGCATTTAACACGTAAACTGTTGAGCACCGAGATCGTTTTTTTTTTTTTTTTTTCATCCAATTCCCTTCGGGCTTGTAAAAAAACACGGCTAATATTGCTCCTCGCTTAACTATAGTCTTAAAATAGTTCAGGATTAACTTTTCCATTTGACAGATCAATCGACAGGGCAGTTTTCGTTGAATTATGTGACATGACATAATTAAGTAGAAAAGTAGATTTTGTTATTTTCGATTTTCTCTGAAAGACATTTAGGCATCCGGTTTTTAGTATTTAACTAGATATTGGTAGAAGCATGGAATATTAAAAACAAAGAATTGTATTTAATAACGTAAAATTTTGAACAAAATTAATTTGAACACGATTTTTTAATATTTTTTTCAAAATTTTTTGAAATTCAGTTTTTCAAAACTTTTCTCTAAAATAATTTGAATTACCTAAGCAAAATAATAAAAGAACGGATTTCCAGCTTTAAAAAAATGTATAGCGTGACTTGTAAGTGTTGCCGTCGTGTTTTTATTTCTAGTCGATTTTTTTTTTCGAAAACCACCCGCCTAAACGGGGAAAAAAGACCCCCTCCTATACGATTTTTTTTTTCTTGTCTCGACTCAACCTACATACATGCTTTAGCCTTTTGTCACACCATATGCGAATTACCCTGTATATTTTTGTGCATTCGTCATTTGTGGAGAAAACTAAAAACCTTAACTCTAATGATTTGAATTATTTCGAAAACCGTTATTTTTATGAAGAAAAGTGTCCATAATCTTTTTTTATAGGAAATTTTCTTAGCTAAAAATTAGTTCGATCATTTTGTCTCTACAAAGGACCGTTAGGGAGATATTCCTGCAGAAAACATTTTGAGGGGCCATTCAACCCCTTTAAAATTGTAAGTGTCACTCTTACCGATGGGGACTTTTTACAGTTTCTTAAGATTTTTCGGGAGTCAAATGTCTTAAATGACTGGATTCCAACTGGACTACATTATTAATAATTCGATGGTTTTTTCCCAACTGCCAGCTACATTCCCTTGTGTTCAGTTATTAAGTTGACATCCGATGCAGTTTAAGCCAGTTTTTTCATTGTACATGCTCCACTGTGTCGGCGGCATTAAAAAGTTATTTTATCTGTGGGTGTATATTTGACGTTTAGTATGATTGATAGGTGTCATTTAAGTTTTTTTTTTTTTTTTTTTTTTTTGCACAAAACGAATTTCATGGATGCATTTATATGAGTGTTGTGCTAGAGTGAGCATTTTGTGTTCCCATCAGCATTATATAATTTGCACCACGCAATTAGTGCAAAAGAACAAACCCACTACGCCGACAACGAAGATGATGATGATGATGATTATGATGAGGTCTGAAATGCTATTAGAGCGTGAGAATGAATGCAACATCTAAATCAGAATTCTAGAGTGAATTTTTTTGTATGTCGATTGTCTGAGAGCGCACTACTTTTGCCGCGTCTTCTCGCTTTCGAAATGCAATTTTGCAATTAGTTTTGCTCATCTCTCCTCTTCGTTTCTTGAACTTGACTTTCTTAAAAAAGCGCCAAAGTGAATACAAAATTATTCTCACAGCCATGAGTGCGCGAGAAAATTAAAAGTGAAAAATAGATTCCCATTGTAAAATTACCACACACATTGTGGTGTTTTTCAAAACTAGAGTGCAGTAATATGGTGACGAACAGTTGGAGAAAAAAAAAAAAAAACTCGAGATAACATTTTTCACATGTTTTAATTGAAATTTGACAGTGTGACAGAATTTTAAATAGCCTTACATACAACATTATAGCTAACTGGTAAAGGCTGGAATACTGTTTGCTGCGATGCGACTTATAAAATTCTGCCATCTGTAAGGCAAATGTTTCTAATCAAATTGCTTATGCAAATGTAGATTTTATTTTGTACACAAAGTTGCCATTTCAATTTGAGGAATCCCAAAGAGGGAGAGAGCAAGAATGAAGTGTTTCTCATTTATGATTATTTTGACATTGAAGTGGAATGTGAAATGTCTCAAGAGTGATATTTCAAAAGGAAATTAAGTCATTTTAGGCTTCTAAGTGTAAAAAAGAATATTTAAATGAGAATTATTAAGATTTTTCATCATCTTAGCAAGAAAATGATTTTATAACAAGAGAATTTTTTTTTATAAATTCAGACGTTTGGAGTTTAATTGGTATGATTACAAAATTTTGAATTTTTGAATGATCAACAAACTTTTGCAAGCAACACGAGTCACTTGAACTTGCTGAATTAATTACGTTACAAAAATAAATGTACAATAATTGAGTCATCCCTTCCCGTTCTTTCAGTAACTACTGAATTCTTTAAATAAACTTTTAATATTTCAGTTAAAAGCGGTAACGATAATTTGTTTTTTTCTAAAATTAACGTATGTAGTACATACACTTGCGAGCAAAAAAATGGAATCACCCTCTTGTTTTACGTAAAAACAATAATTGATCTCAATGTAATTGACATGTATTAATGTTTATGGTATCGTTTAAACGCTGGAACCATAAGCTTTAAATCAAAGTTAAAAACATAACAATCAATCCGAGATTTCAAGAGATATTCGTCATAATTGAAGCATGTAAGAAAAAATTAAAACAGGAAGTTGTAGCTCGAAATTTAAACATTTACGACAAAATTAAGCGAAATTTATTGTTTCAGTATCTTGTATTACCTCGTCCAAGCTCTAATTACAGCTTCTAAACGACTTTTCATGAACCAGATGAATTTCTTTACTGTCTCTTGCGATATTCTTTCCCATTCGTCTACCAGTGCCGTTATCGGTTTGTAACTGGATTTCTGGCTCTAACCTTTCGTTTAAGCTCGTCTCACAAATGCTCGATAGGGTTTAAGTCTATGCTTATTGCCAGAATATTTCATATCTCTAAGTGTTACACCGGCGACACGTCCAGATTTTGGCATTCGCACAAACTATCTTGTTTAACTAAACGTTTTGTAGATCTTTGATACACAAAATTTGCTCAGATGGAGCTGACGGGTTATTTCTTGTCGCATTTGTGTAACAACTTGAGCGACATCTGCAGGTGTGGTATCCATTTATTTTCAAGATTAGAAGGATATTAAAACGAGATTATGTAGCAGTTCACTTTCAACATTACAACGTTAAACAAAAAACAAATAATGGGCGCGTATATTGCGTATCAATGATTCCTTATCGTGCTTCCTTTTTTAAGTATAATTTGTTATTTTCGTTATTTTGGCAAATAACGCCAAAACTATCCAAAGGAATTTTATGATTTTACCTCAATTTAAAGTTTGAAGTTCAAGCTTAAAAATGTGACCATTAAGCCTAGTACGCAGATCGGGAAAAGACAAATTTTATCTCTACAATTCTAAATCTCTAGAAAAACGTTGGAAAAGGCACGCAAAACTAATGTTTTTCTTCTTTTGTTTTCTTTTTGTAAAATTATCAACAAACAATATTTGATCAAGCTTATGGTGCAAAATTATTAACCTGTAAAAATTTTTCCCGCAAAATAATGCTTCAAACATTATTTTTCCTGGCAAAATTTAGTGGAGACTTCTCCCTCCAACGTAGGGTTCCCAACTGTCCTCCATTTGGGAGGACAGTCCTCCTTTTCAACTATTTGTCCTCCCGTCCTTCTTCACTTTGAAATGTCCTCCTTTTCTAAAATCTAAAGGATATGATCAACAATTCTGTTAGTATGTACCTTTGTTGTTATGCTTCATAATGTCATTATTTCTGCTATTTTATTAAAATTTTGGTCATAATCCTGCTTGATAACAAAAAAAAAACAAACTACCAAATAATATTTTGTCACTCTTGAAAATGTACTACTACTACTTTGCAAGATCCAATGGAAAAGGAATGCAAATTTTTTTGCGAGACAAAATGTCTTTTTTTCAAAAAAAATATTTAGTTTTAAAATGCAATTTATATTATGATGAATAAGAAGATATCAACCAAATTACTTGTAACTTTCCTTTTGATTTTTTTGAGTTTAAAGTTATTTTGTTATTATGGCAACAAAATGCCAATTTTTTATGATTTTATTTATATATGTTTTTATTAATATAAGGAATAACATGATAAAACTTGTATATTTTCCTTATTATTATTTAAAAACCCGCTTGGAAAAATGGTAAGTTTTGCCAAGTTTAAGACAAGTTTACCTATCGCATCAGAAATAGCCCTTTAAAGATTCAAGTTAATCATTTTCATCATTGAACATTCTGTATTTCAAAGTAGCCAGTGCAGTGGTTAGCGTATTAGACTAGCGAGCCGAAAGTTCTAGTACCGAATCTAAATTAAACGAATTTTTCTTTTCTCTCAAAGTGGAATGGTAATAACTGCTTTGCTAGTGCCTTGTAAGAAAACTAAACTGATTTTCCAGGCAGCAAGGATGTCCTCCTTTCGTTTCGAAGAAAGCTGGGAACCCTACTCCAACGGGTACAAACGTCACAATTTTGCGCGTGAACTCTGTACTGCGTGGAAAAAACTGAAGACAAAATTTGTCCTGGGAAAAATTTTGTATGAAAAGAAAAAATTTTCCTGATCTGCGTACTATACCTTATCCAAATAAAAAAGGCAGTGTAGGCAAGATAGGACGTTTGCCTCTCATTCTGGCTATAGTGAATTGCATAAATCTGTCCTTTATTAAAGCTCTCACAGGGTTGTCGTATTGTTTATTTTGAATGGACCCAAATATGAAAGAATGGTATGCAGGGTTACCGCCTTTTTTTGGATAGAAATTTTCATTTAATTGTTTTATTGGTATAACTTAAAACAAATTTATCTTTTTCCCCACCACCAAGAGGTAAGATAATACACGACTTAAAAATACAAATTGCACAAAACTCTAAAAAAAAAACACACCTCTTGAAAAATACACGAGTGAAAATACAAATTGCACAAGTTAAAGGACGATGAAGAAAAGAAGTCTGGTACTGACGAAGGCCCAAAAGAAACAGTCAACACTTGAAATATTCTTAAATTTATTTTTAATATACACTTTGGTTAAATGTTTATTCTTTTATTTAACCTTTGTAAATATTACTTGAATTATAATTTATTGCACACACATTTTCAAAAAACTTTACAAACGATTCTTAAAAAACTACCCGTCTTAAAAACATAAATTGCACAAAACTTTAAAAAAAATACACTTTTTAAAAAAATAAATTACATAAAAATACTTTACTTCACATTAATTGACCGCTACGAAAATCTACGCAAATAATACTCTTTCAAAGAAAACAGCTTAAAATTTTGTAACTGCATTTCAACGTATTTTCCACACATTAAACGAAATGCAAAAGATGAAAACACTCTACGATAACCCTCATCATTAAAAACTTTTTTTAAAGCTCTAAAACCAAAAGCACCTCAACAGAAGCACTCAGATGTGCGCTCGATAGGACGTTGTATCTGCGTCAGATGCTATCAGAAATTTACGGGCGGGCAAACACTTTTTATGAAGGAGTTCTTTCAATTTAGTATGGTGCTAAAATATGGTGCGCTACTGATTTTGAAAAAGCTCTCCCATAAGACGTGTACTGCCAATTTATGTTGGATAGACCTTAGGCTTTAGCATTTAAGCATAAATATTGTTTTAATAGATATTGTTGCTTTTAAAAGGCGAAACGGAGTGATTACATTTTTTTTGATCGCAAGTATATATTCCAGCCTTACTTTACCAGAGAGGAAAATTTTGAACATACTTACAGTTTCGTCAATATAAATTAAGTTTGCATTATATTTTAATGTTTACATACCTGAAATGAAAAAAAAAAAGAAGGAAACAATAGATTAGTCACTGCTGAGAGGGTAAAATGAATAACTTAGTTTTTAAAAAAATCAATTTCCTGTTTATATATTTATGTTTATCGGTATAATTTCATTCTCTATATTTTCTTACTATATTTATCTCTTCCAGTAAAATAAACAAAAAAAAAAAAGAACAAAATGTGTATTTTCTTGAAAGACTTGGGGTATATAAAAAATGACTCACCACCTAGAATACCGGATATATTCCATCTCTAAATCAAACTTAAATAAACAATTGCAATGTGTCTTGTCTATATCGATGGATAACTTCCACCATCATATAGTAAGTAAGGCTAGCAACCTTTTAACAACAAGAGAATGCAACAAAAAAGAAACAATAATTACAAAACCACCTAATGACTTTAGTTTACAAAATTGTAAACACAGAGAAGGAAGGTACATACATATATGCGCGACAATCCTCCAGGAATTCTATAGAGCTATGTTATATTGGGAATTTTTTTCTTTCTCAGCTCCCAGCAGGTAGGTATAGGTATGTATGTGTGCACAGTAGGAAAATTTATATACGTTTGTATAAAAAAAAAAAGAAAAAGTCAAGGCAAGTAGAAAGGTGGAAAAGCAATAAAGTACAAGCCTTCTTCTGCTGCTGCTGACTTTCGTTGAATGGGAGCACAAATCATGGTGCTGCAGATGCCGTTGGGTCTTCTGCTTTCATCCTTTTCATATTCATTATTTTTTTTTTTTTTGATTTTTCGTTTATGGAAAAGAATGCCAAATATACTCAAAGTACTTGAGGGGCCATGTGTTTTTAATTCGTTTCGTAGTTCATTAAAATAGCAACAATAACGAGTGAAACCAAGAAAATTGAAAACTACAACTTATACATACACAACACATACCTACATTTCAGGGCAAAGGGATCATTTTTCTAGAACTATTAGAAAATTAATATCACAGATGTGGGTCTTAAGACGCAAAAGAAATATTTCAGAAGAAATGAAATGAATGGGAAAGAAATAATAATTTTAAAAAATAATTCTTTTAGCACTTTTCTAAATGGCCAGTTGTTATATTGCTACTTTAGTTGACATTAATGAGACTTCGGGAAAAAATTTTGTTGGGCTTACTACATGCAGTTTTTATTTAGGGGGTGTTGCTAAAAAAAATGAGTTTCGGAAATAATTTACACCCTAATGTACAATATACATACAATGGCGGGCTAATAGATCCTCTTAAATCTAGACCATTGAGAATTTTTGCTACAAAACTGAGATGGAAAAGCATTAAACTAAAAACAACTAACGTTTGCAAAAAAGAAAAATATATTTAAATTTTTTCCAGTTGGGTGGTTATTTAATGTTACCACCTTTTTGATGGTTTTTAGTGTTTAACTAAAAATTGATAAGAGCACGCCGCCCTAGCCTTTTGTCGTACCTTGTATTGTATACTTTTTTTTTGAAAATATTAGATTTTATTTATTGGTTTTGGATGTGGTAAACACCACACCAGTACAATGATATTTTGTTGTTAATTTCTGATGATTTTTTAGGGTTTTGACTTTCAAAAACTTTCGTATGAACATTTGACGGGAAGCAAAATTTAAATACTTGCTCAAAAATTAGAAAAAAAAAACTGAACTATATATAACGCATGATTCCAACATATGTACATTTAGTACAAAAAAAAACAAACGCCCGCTGACACGCCCATTTATATTACATGCGTATATTAGAGTTTTGTCCTTATTTAAAAATTATTGAAAGCAAATTATTTGTTATTTAGCTCTCTTTAATATAAAGCACAATACATATATATTGTATTATCTTTGGAAATCTACCCACCACCACGCCCACTTTTTTTTTATACCTACGTAATTTACCATCAAACGAAAGCTCACATTTTGGAATTAGGCTCTCTTGAACCTAAAGTATAATAGATTTTTTTTCGGGAATCCGCCCTCTGACACGCCCACTTTTTTTACATTCGAGTTTTCTTAACAACGTCACTTGGATCCTTAAATTTTATATTGAACTCTTTAGAACTGAAGGAAAAATAGGTAGGTAAACGTAGTTTTTAACCTACTAAGTACTTCCTACTTTTTTTTGACATGTTTGAAAAAGATCTTAAAGTCTAAAAATTTGTATTGCCATTCACTTTCACTTAATGAAATGTTTTTTTTTTTTTTTTGAGAATCCGGATTAGCATGAACTCTGTTCTTACCCTGGACCTCTACAGGAAATAATTAATTTCATAAAATCGAACAAGCAATGGATATTTGCAATGAAGGCCACGAATTTCTTGATATTACAGATTTCATCAGTATTTTTTTCTTACCATCTGTAAAGAAATGAACGAAGAAATAACTCGACCTCTATTTTGTGTTCGTCTTTATATTCAATAATTATCAAATTGAAGAGTAGACGTCAAGCTGTTCTCTCTTTAGCGGGTTGATTGCAAATAAGATTTTATAAAATAATTTGCCCACTGAACGCAGAAATACAGAAATTTCGGAAATTAGGTAAGAAATAACAATTGCTTGTGGAGGCGTGGGGTTATGCAAAAGTTTAAAATTTCATAATTTTAAACATCTTGGACCTAAACCTTTAAATGTGCAAATTTGTTCGAAATCCTGTAATTTTTTTATACTTTTATACTTTGAGTAAATAATTCCCCATTTAAAAATTCTGACATTCTCTAAATTATGATTTCTTTAACCTTGAGCATAACTTGTGTAATTCTTTTAGAAATAATTACTCTCCGGCTTCTATCTATAAAGAATTAGATTAGACTATATTAGATCTGAAATCTATTTCAAAGACTGGTACAGCACCAATTTGACTACGGAGGAAATTAAAGCTGCTTTAAATCGACCCGACTGATAACCCAAACTGCACTAAATTACTTCTAAACTTTTAAACATACTTACATTGCGAAAAAATTATAGTTAAAATTATAATTTGAAAATTGAATTAGTTAGATAGAAGGCAAAAACAAAAATTGTATTAAAACAGATAGTTCTTGGCAGACGGCTTTAGCTATTGTCTATAAGACAGATATGTAATTTTTCAAAATGTAAACATCAATTTTATATTATTTATGGATGAACCTATTTTTGAATTGAATTAAATTGAAAATTAAATAATCCTTCTGCCACCACGCCCCAAATTCTTATGGTTGAATTTTATAGATTTTCATCGAACTTATACAATCAAATCGGCTTAATTTCTATCGCGCCGAGTTTCCTCATTTATTTTAGTTTTCTTCTTATTAAACGTCCGTAAAAATTTAAAGTGACATTATTGCTTTCATTTTCGGTAATAATGGCCACTCAGAAACCATATAGGCAGTTAGAGTCGTTTTTAACTTGAACTGCAATTATTTTAAACTGCTCGGAGATGTGTTATATACGGATAATTAAGCGAAAGGATTTCTTGCAAAATGGCTTCCAGAATTTTACATCTGTTAATGTGGCAATGCTAAATTAAAATTGTAAGACTCCCTATGAAAAAAGGTGTACGTTCTTTTGTTCCAGCATTTTCTTAGGCCTAAAATGACCCTGACCCAAAATGTATAGGTATGATATATTGCTACTTATCACAACTTTCTTCCAAAAAACTGTTTTAATTTGTCAACAAAATTATTAAATTTCAATATTTACTCATTTTAATTATACAATATACACATTTCTGGTATAAATAGAGTCGGTCGGTCATTCGGTGATTTTTTTACTCATCAAATATTTCTGTGAATGATTCAACATAATGTAAAAAAGTATTACGATAAAATTGCTTCCCAAGCATATGATTTCTCCATCAATGAGAAATATGTTTGCTCTTAATTGCTTACCAGACACACAATTACCTAACCTACCCTCGCTCGCCATGATATTTGGAAATGGGAATTCCTTCGTTGGGTGGTGGCTAAAATTTTGTTCTGATATTTCCTTATTGCTTACCCCATTCTCAGTAGTAATGGGAGGACTAAACAAATTAAATCGATAATCTTCACATGTTTGTAATAATGTTTGAATAGTGTTTCAAAAGAAAGAAAAAAAAAAAAAAAAAACTTTATCGCTTGCTGCTGCTCCCTTTTCTTTTTTGATGGCAGCAGCGAGGCAATAACTCTTTTCGTGAATCATTCATTTTTTTTTTTCAATGGTGGCGGAAGCAATGGGTTACATGATGGGATAGGTTTCATCACCTAATTACTCATTTAGGAATGAAATTTAAATTTATTTACTCATCACAAGTAAAGTTAGTTAAGTGTGTAGTAATTTTATTTATTTATCTTTTAAGATGACCACATATGGATCGGTGGATTGTGATTGTGCGCGAGTGAGCTTGGTTGCTTAAAAATAAAAAAATATAAGATAAACCGCCTGCCACATTGAGGTTAATTTCGGACCGATAAATTTATATTTCTTTTGTAATTGAATATGCTATGTACTACTACACTACTACTACTTCTGTGTGAAAATGATTAATGGAATTTCTTATTTCTATTATGCGAGTACGTGAGATACTGGGTGGGATTTCATTTGCAAATATCAAGAATCCCATGGCAACGACGACGACGACGTAAGATTTGATCATTTGATCAGTGCATGTGGATTCCAATTACTTATGATAACTAGACCCACACCATATGAAATGGTTGCATTGCATATTTAAATTGCATTTTTTCAAGAGTACGGAAGAAGAAGAAGGGAAAATAGCCATTTTTTAGATAAAACTTCAATTTAAACTGACTTTCATTATCCGGTTTAAAGAATTTCGTCAAAAATGTTAAAAAAAACAACTGGGCGACCTTAGCGGATTTCCTCGTGAAAAACATAACTAAATGAATAGCTAGTGGAAAACAAGGGCTCTTCCAACGTCCAACGCTAGCAAGCGAGTTTGCTAGTTAGCGCAGGGTAGGGTAAGGACATTGTTGACAAATGTTCAAGCTAGTTCGATTCACATTTTTTGGTATTTGCTACAGCAGTTTCTTTTGAGAGCAGATCTAGTATTGTAAGCTAGTAAACTTCAAAATCAAATTAGTTTTGATCTGCTAGATTACTAGCGTGCACTTTATTACTAGCGTGAAGCAACTAGCGTAATCTATATATGACTGACTACGTTATTGAGTAGCCACACATTAGATTTACCAGCGCATTAGAGAACTCGCTCTAGAAGGAGTGGCAGAAATGTAGGAGTCCTACAATTATGCCGAATATCAAGCATCCAGGGCCTCACCAGTACTTCACAAGTTTTACACGTCTAAACTTTCCCTATTGAAAACTTTCAAGGGCCTTGACTAAACTTGCCAAAAAATGCCATTTTTGAAGGCGGGAAAAAAAGTATTAAAATGGTTTATTATGAAAAAATATACTAATAAATAAAGGATTTTCTATTCTTCCCAAGAAGCATTTCCCGTGAAATAAAAATACTTTTTTTCCCGTCTTCAAAAATGGCATTTTTTGGCAAGTTTAGTCAAGGCCCTTGAAAGTTTTCATTAGGGCAAGTTTAGACGTGTAAAACTTGTCAAGTACTGGTGAGGCCCTGGATAGCAAAAAAAAAAACTTTTTGAGTAAGTCCCAGAATCGAATCTTAAATAAACCCATTTCTTATTGGGCCCTCGGAAATCTCGACGGGAATTTTGTTTCCGTCGCAGTATTTTATTCTTCCGAAATTTTTCCTGCTATCCTGATTATCCCCCGGAATAAATTTCCCTCGAACAAAATTCCAATGCAAAGACTGCTTAATTCACCCGGAAAATTCATTCCTGATACCAATAAATTCCGAGGGAAACTTTTCGAGCATTATTCACGTTTCAAATTTTTGGAGCAGGGAAACATTCCCCGGGGAAATTTTTGTTCGCGTTTGTTCGCGATTACCCTCATTAAATATGTTGTTTGTATCTCGAGGCCAAATGCAACATTACTGGCGAGGGCCTTGCTAGTTTCGATAGCATCCATTTCTGCATTGTTAGTTCTGGGGATCATTAATTCTGATTATTTTTCCATGCGTTTTTTTTTAGGTGGAATAGGTTGGGGTTTGATCTTAGACGATCGAAAACGACGGAGGCTTTATAACTCAAAAAGTTTCACTTAATGTTATCAACTTGGATATGCTCTAACTTATTCTTAAATGTTTTTTTCTTTTTTTTTTGTGACGCACACAAAAGGGTCTTCTGAATTTTTTCCTTCAGATGAACGTGTACTATTTATTCAACTCCAACATGTCTGACATAGTTTTTCGAGAAAAAAAAAAAAAAACATTTTAATGGAAAGTCGTCAAACAATTTTGAGACCAAAAGCTTAAAAAGAGCTTAAAGAGTTTTCAAAAAGTGAAACCAATAGCTTTGCTTTAATAGAATAAATACAAATGAAGAGAAATTCCAAACACATGCTATAGGTAGGTATCAATCAACAACCTTGATCATTAATTTTCCAAGAAAAGTATTAATGTCTAATGGCTTGATTTTGTTGCCCATTAATATTTGTTTATTGGCAGTAGTTGACGACGACGACATCTATAAAAATCCCATTGTGTTGCCATTAATTTTATTATAATTAAAATTATTATTACTCTATAACTTTTTTTTTTTTTTTTTTGTACTCGAGGAAGCATACAACACAACAACCATTTCTAACTTAATGGCCATAGCACTGACTGTATTCCCCAGTAAGGGAGGGGGGCTCGGACTATTGAAAGGAAAATTAATTTTCGTTAAACATCCATTTCACCTTTCACTTTCGCAAATTACTCTTTGAGACTTTTCTCGATTCATTCGAGTATAATTTCACAGATTTAATGGTTTGGCAAATTAATGCTATCGGTATATTAAAAATTCATGACGAATATTGGCACAGAAAAAAAAAACAAGCAATCCTTAAAAATGAAGAAAAAGAATAAAACAGAAGTCATGATTTAATTTTTTTGTTGTTGTATCTCTTTTGGTGAAACAATTTCATCCAATTTATTTCCAAGTACCTATTTATCGTTTCTTAATTATTATACTTCTGACAAAATTATACCCTTCGTTTCGAAAACTGTCAAAGATTTTTCTACGGAAAAATGAATGCGGGCGGGTAAGACACTGAATATTACAAGTAGTGTAGTAGAGAATACTTTGGAAACCAATTAAGACTGATTTAGGATTCAGTTGTTGAACTCTTAGTGGGTGGCCTCTTTAGAGAGAAAGAATATGGTCGGTGTGTGACTGTGAAGGTTCACTGACTTGAGACATATTTAAGGTATGAATAATGAGGACAATAGACTCATATATTCTAGAACAATTAGTCTGCATTAGATATGACATTGTGTTCTTATATTGTATGAAGTCACGTAAAGTCAACAAGATAAGGTTGGCTGATGGTTATGAAAGTTCAAGCGCAGGTGTAGGTGAAGGTGGTATGGTAAGTAAGTTATTAGTTGAAATACAAGTGTTGATTGTTGAGTTAGGTATTATTATTTATGGGAAAAAATATTTCTTTAGACTGATTAGATGATTATCAGGAATTAATATACACATTCATGGGAGAATATTAATCATTAATTGAACAAAGAGTCTTCTATAAGTTCAAGTACCCTGTGATCCAATTTGATTTAGACTTGAGATTACTTTACGGTTAATGAAATTAAATAGTTATGTATGAACTTCAAAATAAGTTGAATTGAGGTAAAATTTTTGTAACTTTTCGGAGGATTAAATAAGGTTTCAAAATGGTTTAAGGTTCAAGTTTGGGTTGATATCTAATTATGATGTATATGCTATAAAACCACCGTTGAACCTCAGGTAATCCGCCGAAATCATAAGTTAAAATTGTTGAACCAAGGGTTAAATATTAAACTACGCACGTTTGTACAGTTGGCAATTAATAAATTTAACTTGAAATAACTCTTCAAGCAATTGTACGCAACTCGCAAGTCAACAACAGTGGTAGAATTTTTCAAAAGTCTGTTCAACTACTTGTTTATGCAGATGATATTGACATTGTTGGGAGAACGAAGCGAGCTGTTACCGGCGCGTTTGCAAGTATTGAATCGGAGGTGGCGAAAATGGGTTTGGCTGTTAATGAGGACAAGACGAAGTATATGCTATCATCGAGAAAGGAATCTCAACATCGTCGACTGAGGCAAAAAGTCACGATGGATAGATACAACTTCGAAGTCGTCAAGGACTTTGTCTACCTGGGCTCCATTATAACCAATAGCAAAATGACATCTGTGCAGAGATCAAACGAAGAATTAATCTTGCCAATCGCTGTTTCTTCGGGCTAAGGAGGCATATGAGCAATAAAGCCCTCTCTCAGAGAACCAAGGAGACCTTATAGGAGACCCTAATCATCCCGATCCTGCTATATGGGGCAGAGGCATGGACCCTGTCAATAACGGATGAGAATCTGCTTGGGTGCTTTGAAGGGCGATTTTCGGTCCAGTCTGTATCGAAGGAGTACGGAGGAGAAGATTTAACAACGAGCTTTACGGACTTTACAGCGACGTCGACCTGGTCAAGAAGCTGAAAATACAGTGGCTGAGATGGCTGGGACACGTGAAGCGTACGGACACCGACGCACAAGCCCGACGAGTCTTCGAATCTACCCCTGACGGTCTGCGCAGCAGAGGAAGACCCCACCTTAGGTGGCGCACACAAGTGGGAACGACCTCAACCAACTTGGAGTGCGTAACTGGAGCAGCTAAAGTAAGTAAGGGGCCGGTTATAGCGATCAGAAAAAACGCATCAGAAAAAAATTCTTTTTCATAATATAATGTTTTATCATACGATTTTATATATAAAAAGAATTTAAATCGATGAAAAACCACTTAAAATATTTATTTCATAAAAAAAAAATTTGTTGGAGGAAATACTTTCTCTAAGAAAAGTACTTATTCATTTTTCTGATGGAAATTCCGTACGAAAAACGAGTTTCTATCAGAAAATGCTTTTTGTAGGACAAATATGTCCTCCAAAGAAAATTTTTTTTATGAAATAAATATTTTAAATGATTTATCATCGATTTGTATCCTTTTTATATTTCAAATCCTATGATAAAACATTAAATTATCAAAAAGAATTTTTTTCTGATGCGTTTTTTCTGATCGCTATAATCGGCACCTAAAGTAAGTATTTGGTCTAACAGCTGAATTTTGGCTATCTGTTCCGTTTAACAGTCTAGAAAAGTGTTCTTCCCAGATCCTGACCACCGGACTGTGTCTACTGCCAATTTTCATCTCGACAGGCTTCTGTTCAGGCCTTTTACTTGTAGCCTTGGGTAGATCATTTCACCCTTCGATAGAACTTTCGAATATCACCCCTGTTACTACAGCCCTCTACAGAATCGAGCACCCGCTTCTTCTGCTCTCTTCTTTTCCTTAGGGACCTGCGATTTTCCGAAGTGTCATATTCTCCTAAGAAAAGAGGTGATTTTGATCATGACGAGAGATACTCTTTGAGGATTTGTAACCTTTACTTAGCTAACTCAAAGTAAAGTCGAAATATAAATTGTCTGACCGGGTTTAGTTCGAGTTTAATACCAAAATTCGTTTTCTATGAGAAAGTGCTAGCTTTATACAGCTGTATAAAAACCAACAAATCCACCTGTCCATCTAGAATATTGATCATTTCAGCATAATTTAAGTGATTTTTCCCAAACGTACTCCTTCTGGTTTCAGCAAAAATAGGACACTTGTCCATAAAATGAAGCACGTCTTCCCTTTCCCTAAGGCTGCATAGCCCACAAAGTTCTTCTAAATCACTTCTGTGAGAAACATATTTCAGAGGTAACATCCTACTACGTGTTTTTAGAACCAATGACATGAGTTCAGTTGAATACTCCACCCTGAAGTAGTTGCTTACTGCCAAGTTGTGGTTCAGTTTTGCATATATACTACTTCGAAATGAGAATCTGGCTTTCTCAATATAAAAATCTCTCTTTTTCTTGTCCAATGAGCTTAATAAGTCCATAACGTTCGCTTTTCCACCTGTCCATCTAGGCTTAAAAAGCATGGTACTTTTATTCGAATATTTCATTAATAGTTAGCAAAAATTGGTAATCCTTTTTTATCTAAATTAAAAAATCTAACTTCTGAAAATGTAATGAATTTTCCATCGTCAAACACAAAAGAAAAGGACATGAATATACCTATTCAAAGTCTACAGATCATTAACTCTATATTCTCAGAAGTCCCCTTCGAAGAATTAAATTTCCGATAAAAAACACGCTCATTTAGCTCAAATGAACTATTAAGAACAAAGAAAAATAAAGTTCTAACTTCACCCTAATAGTTAAAACACAAGAATTATTTAATTTTCTAAACAAAACCATCGAAGTAAAGAATTTAAAGAAACCAGATACCTACCTTCAGTACAAAAAAAAAAAAAAAAACAAAGTTGAACTAGCATTTTT
Organism: Epistrophella euchroma; assembly: GCA_947049315.1. NCBI lineage: Eukaryota > Metazoa > Arthropoda > Insecta > Diptera > Syrphidae > Epistrophella > Epistrophella euchroma. Next base: position 27,625,527 of record OX346248.1, on the reverse strand, counting down.
AGTCATTTTATACAAGTCCAAATCGCCTCTTAGTTAAAGTTTAATCCAATTAGCAGTCATTGGCAGAACAGATCGTTGGTTTTTTTTTTATCTCTTACCTTTATTCTATAACTTCGTATATAAATGAGGAGCTAGTCTTAAACGAACGTCAAAAACAGAAAAAAAAACCTCAGCAATCAATTTTATATCCCACAGGAATGACAGGGAACATTATTTACAAACCGATGTCATCTGGGAATATAGTATCTATCTACGTATATAGATAGATGAAGGTATAGTAGGTACGGTTAATTTGTAGAAAGTATTCCTCTATACCTACTACCTAAATAATTGTGCGCATGTCATTTTCCAATAAAAGTCGGTTTAAATATTTTAATCCTCTTCTTGCATGCACATAGTTTTCGTTCGTGTACCGTCATCTGGTGTTATGTGTCGAGTATCGTCGTCGTCGTTGTCGTCCTTTAGGTGTGTCCTCCATCCACTCTATTTTCCATCAGACATTGTCAGTCCGTAATCCCGCATATTAATTCCTTGTGTCAATTATTGTAAATTCTAATCTAATCGAATGAAAACCTAATGATGACCCAAACAGAGACCCTGGGTAAGTGCCTGATGTGTGCAATATACATAGGTGCGGCGGCAGCGGCAGTAGATACAACTCTGTGCGGGTATCAAAACCACAACTATGTGGGTATATTCCTTTGAATACAACGACCAACAACACTATACTCTTGATTACCCCATATTTATATTAATAAAATAAAATAAAATATTTCGATAACAAGGAATTTCTCGATTTAATGAATTCATATTGGTGCTCTCTCTTTTCCAATAATAAATTACGGTACCAACAAGAGTACCACTTTTCAACTTCATCCCCGCCAGAACCCTTCACATTTCTAAACGATACCTACTCCCGCCGCCGCCGCCGTCCTTGCTGCTGTCGTTGTTTTTTCTATAAATTCTACGAAATGGGTTTTTGTCATTGTGTCATTTTACGGAGGGTTTGAGTCGTGACTAGAGAAGTATTGTCGAAGGACGAGGGGAGGGTTTAGATGTTCAGTTTAAATTTCACAAATGTAATTATATGTAAGTAAGCAAACGATGATAGTCATCGTTTCTTTGTGTGTCTACGAGACCGACTTGCTTTCCTTGCCGTGCCATAAGTCGCGTTTGCAGTTCTCACAAAAACTTCCCCTTTGTCGTCAACGGCTCGGCTCGACTCTACTCGACTCTACTCGACTCGATTATGCTAAGGAATAACCCCACCCTTATTTGGGAATGTAAAATAAAAATAAAAACAGGACACGATCTATGCATGTGTGTGGCAAAAACACATACACCCCAATAATAATCCTTCTCTATACACAGAGAAATAGCACTTTTCATTTTTCCAAGTGCATTGACTTTTCCAACACAGCCCAACCCGACTAAAACCCAACAACAAAAAGGGAAACAAAAGAACCAAACTCCTACTCACCCTCTCGTTTACCGTTAGACAACCCCGACCCGAACCCGAATGAACGTACTACAACTACTAGTATTGCATGCAACGAATTGAGATACGAAACGTGCAGCAGCTTTTCTCTACGGAACCCGAACAGAGTTTGGGTAGACGACCCAGACCTGGTTGCATTTCGTTTCATTCCTTCTTGTTCAGTATATGCTGCCATGGTTTGTGCAGTGGCATAGCTTTGGAGCATTCAAAGACAACAAACCCTAAAAGGAGAGGTGAAAATGTGGGGGGTTCTTACGTTATTCACTATTTTAACCCCTGAACAAGAGTATGCAACCTCCTAGCACCAAGAAGTAAAGAAACAGAACCAGGACGACTATAGGATCGAAACCAGTACCCGGGAGCGGTACGTTATCTTCATCACGTTCATGATGACGGCGACAGATACAAATGTGAAAGATACAAAATAAATTGCTGTTATATTTCTCATTTATTTTATTTTTTTTTTTAATATATTTTTTTTTCTATAAAAAAGATGAAATATTTCCATGGGGGTGTGGGTTACTGAGTTGCCTACTTGGCAAGAAAAATGTAAAATATGTAAAAAAAAAAAAAACAAAAATCATTTTACTGGCATATCTAAGCTCAAACAGGATCTTTATTCGTTTCTTCTCTTCCTTGTGAAAAAAAAATGAAAATTTTTTCATAAAACGAGAATTGTATATGAAAATAAAAAAAAATGGTTTATACATTTATATATGTATTTATGTACATCACGTGTATTTCGGTAAAAGAGAGTTTCCGGTGTATCTTTGAGCTTAAAAAAAAAAAAAGGTGTGGGAACTTTAAAGGATGCATTTTACGAGCAATTCAATATGCACATGCGCTGTAATTTGTGATTTATTTTTGTGCCAACATAAATTATGAAAAAAAAAATGTCAATATATTTTAAAGTGTTTTAGTGCAACTTTTACGTTTTCGAAAAGCTTTTGAAAATATAGTATTTTTTTTTTTTAATTTTCTTCTCTTTCTAGTACATTCAAATTCAAACTAGGTTTTGACACATCACACAAATTTGTAACAGGCTGGGATTTGCAAAATATTTCCCCATTTGTAGCGCCTCTCCCATTTTATCTCTTTAATTTAAAATCGATTCACTCCTATATTGGAGAGTCTATAGAGCGGAGGAAAGTTTTCGAAAATCAGTTTATTTTTCTATGACTTAACAATAAACTTAACCTGAAAACTCTGCCCTTTTTTTTTAGGTTAGAATTTAACAATTATTTACCTTTACGAAAATATTACATTCGAAAGCTAATTATGCTTTTAAATTCCGTTTGCTCGTATGTAAATAAATCTAATTTAGATTTAAATCAATTGCTTGAACTTCAACTTAAATTTTACTAAAGAAATAAGTTGAGTTCATAAACGTGAGACTAACAAAGATTTGCATCATTTATTTAGCATTAAAAAAAAAATCAAAAAAGAATTCATCATAAATAAGTTTGTTCCAAACATTGACCGAAACTACCAGTTGTCACAATTTGTACTTAATCGTTGCCAAATCCTGTTCCAGACTTCATAAATTTGGCAGTTTGAGCCAAAAGAGTGTGCTCAAGACGACATAGAAAAACATTTCCCTTTCCTGACAATTTTATCATAGATTCATTTAGTCGATTCTTGTGTTTGGCGCTTAAAAAGTGGCAGAAATGTTTGCCCAGAAATCGTTCCAGAATTTCGGCAGTTTGTCTATCTGAGAGAATTTTATACCCACTCCTCAAAATCTGACAGATTGCCCAAAACTGCCCAAAAAAGTCTGGAACAGAGCTAATGTAAGCAGAAAATACAAATATTTAATGAACGTTTTATCCAAGGTATTTTAAAGAGTGTCAAATTTTGATAAAGAATCAAATTGATACAAAGACGATTCAAATGGATGCAGATTGAAATTGTGAACAAAAAATAAATTGACTGTGGAGACAAAATTTCGACACATGATATCAGGATGTGGACTTTTCAGTTTAAAGTGGGTGATGTGAAAAAAAAAATATCGAATGTACCTATGTAGTGTGAAATTCGTACCACAAAGAAAAGATTAAAAAGAGTTGATAAGGGTTGGCTACGAAATCCCGCCAAACAAAATCCCGCGTATCAAAATCCCGCGTAACGAAATCCCGCCAAACAAAATCCCGTAAAACAAAATCCCGCAAAACAAAATCCTGTGTAACAAAATCCCGCAGTAACGAAATCCCGCCGTTTCACTCCTTTTTTTAATACAAAGCGACATCCCATGAAAAAATTCCATTCCCATGTATTTGGTCACTCGGACTCATGAGAATCAACAAGAACGAATTTTCGTACTATTTTTCTCGATTTACCAGTACGGAAACGGCATCCCTGTATCAGAATGTCAATACTTTCTGTTAAAGTCGCACCAAAGTGTGAGAATCAACAAGAACGAGACATAGCACAAACATTCAGACTTTTTTTTGTATAAATACTGGAGCATTTTCGGAATTAAATCAGTTCACATCATTCAGTGCAGTGCAGTGACAACGTACACACGGATAGCGGAAGAAATTTATTTAAATAAAAATCTACCCCTAAATAAAAAGGATTAAACTCAGGTATACCTGCGGGCTACCTGGCTTTACTGCCCAACAGCAAAAAAAGGGATTATCCCAACAAAACAAACAAAGTAATATATGTGGATTAAGTGCGCGGAACAAAAGTTTTTTCTCAAAATAGTGTTTGTGTACTAATCCGTGTAATAAAAAATAAATCAGTTAAAGTGAAAAAGGTTAATCCAGCAATGGAACCAATTAACCCAGAGTCAGCATTTGCTTCACTGGAAGCATTGCTGAAAAAAATAGTCAACAATCTCGGACCTGAATATGGCCCGAGATTAGCGATGGTTTTTAACACCATCGTGCAGCCCTTTGCAATAATCACCGAAGAAGTAGTAGAAGTAGAAGAAACCAACATGGACACCGAGGACATTGACAATGATATTGAGTCATCATCCGCCAGCAGCGAGGAAGAATCTTCCACTGAAGAAGAGCCCAGTGATACCACCAGCTCTGAAGAAGAAGCCAATGCCTCACCATTACCCGGACAAAAAAGACCCCGCAAAACAGACAATAAGAAGGACAGCGGCACGAAGCGCCCCCAACTTGACGAAGATTCTGCCACGAATCGACCTAAGGCGCCCCTGCCAGTCTCGACTATAACAACCACATCATCGTCACCGACAACCCAGCCACCAGTCACAACGACAACAGCCGTCATGCCTACTCCTGCCCAGCCACCGAAAACAGCCACCAAGAATACTACGTCAGTGATACCAGCCAAGGCCTCTGGTATGCCGCCAATCTTCGTGTTCTCAGGAAATATAGCAGAAATTAGCCGCCACTGCAAAGGCAAGAACCTGAGCATCACCTTTAAAAACCGCAACACCAAAACTACTGTCATCAACGCTGGAAACAGGGAATCCTTCGACGCCGTCAAGAAGTTCCTTAAAACCAGCAAAATCCAATATAACTCCTTTACACCAAAGGAGGACAGGAAAAACTTGCTGCTACTGAAGGGAATCCACCACACCTACGCCGCCATTGAAGTAGAAGATGAACTACGGATCGAAGGACTTCCAGTCATTAAGGTATCACCTTTCAAGGCCACAAAAGCTCAGGGTAAAACCTATAATAACTTCGTCGTGGAGCTGACAAAAACCTGCGACATCAAGGATGTCTACACGAAGACATTGATTATGAATCAGCGAGTCCACTGGGAAAAGCTTAAATCCAACGACATCGTGCAGTGCCGGAACTGTCAACGTTTTGGTCATGTAGCCACCAACTGTGGACGGCAATACGTGTGCGTGAAGTGCAAGGAGTCCCACGAACCTGGACAGTGCCAAAGAAAAGAAAACACTGGATTGGATGTATGGTGCGCCAACTGCCAAAAAACGGGACACCCGGCCAGTTTTAAGGGATGCCCAACTCTAAAGGCTCGTCTGACGGAGAGGAACAGGCTGATGGCGGAGAAGCGGGCTCACCAAGAGTTTGCTTCTAAGTCAGCTTGCTTGATCACTCGACCGGCAGTGAGCTATGCAGCAATGGCAAAAGGAACCCCGGCACCAAAACCAGCTCCCTCAAAGACACAACCCATCTCAAAAACTCCAGCCAAGATGACCGCACCTCGACCAGTACCAAGGATAATCCCAGCAAAAACCGGACCAGCCAAAACTGCAGCTCCAGTAAATTTAAACAGTGAAGTCCAGAGGATCTTTGGCTCCGACTTGCTGACAATCATGGGTAAAGCTAGGAGTGCTGTTCCACCGAACTACGCCGAACTTAACGATGGTGAGAAGTCCGTGGCGTTGGCCACCTTCCTCTTCGAAATATGCAATTAAAGAAGCTCCGCATCCTGACGTACAATGTCAATTCATTGTACAGCCTAGAGAAGAGGACGACATTTAACTTGTGGATGAAGAAGAACAGCCCGGACATCGCTCTCATCAGTGAGACCAATGTCACCAGGCGCAACAACATCAACATCAAAGGATTCAAAACGTACCGGCAAGACAAAAACGAGGACCGCGTTGGAACAGCAGTTTTCATAAAAGACAAATTCTCCCCCAATACAACAGAAGTCATCATCCCCGGACTACAGACTAGCGAAGCCACTGCCATCACGATGACCCTGGGAAGAGGTGAGACCCTTACAGTCGTCAGTACATACTTCAAATGCGCATCCTCTGCAAGGAACATACACTGTGACCTGCTCATCCTCAACAGCTTCCTGAAGCAAAGTACATATGGCATCATTGGAGGTGATTTCAATGCGAGACATCACCTATGGCTCGACTCCAAAATCAGCAGCGAAGGCAAAGCAATCGTAGACTGGATGGAATTGAACAGCAATGAACATTCTCTGGTGGTTATATCCCAGCCGAAACCCACCTTCCCTAGAACACCATCGACGCTGGACTTCTTCCTTGCTTCCTCCAACCTAGTGCATATTCTTCCGGAAATCCGGAATTATATCTGCACAATAGTGCAAAGCGACTCGGACCATGAAGCTGTTCAACTTGCCATCAACCTCGAGCAACCCATACTCCTTACGACAGAAGCTCCTGTGAACTTCATCAACTTCAGACGGCTAGATATTGAAAAACTTCACAGGGACATCGAAGACAGCATAACTCTTCCACCTTCAAACAGGAATCTGCTGGATACCGAAATCGATGCAGCTATTGACAACCTCCAACATGCCGTATCTGAAGCCCTGGAGAAGCAAAAGCGGCCTAGGACGCCAAAAGATAGATACCACCATCTTCCTGAGTACGTCCAGAATTTGTATGCTCACAGACAGCGACTGAGAAAACGACTCCAGCGGATCCATCAAAGCGAGCTAAATACAAGAAACATCAACTACCAGACAGTTTGGAATGAGCTACAGCAAGTTAACATCATGTTCCGGAACTCCATTCAACACCACAACAATATCCAGTACCAGAGAAGATTGCAAGCAATTAAGCCAGGACCTGATGCCTTCAAAAACATCAATAGGATCATCGGAAAACAGCCACAGATGCCAGAATCCATCATCAGCAACAACATTGAAGCAACCTCAGCCCAGGACAAGGTGGAAGCGTTCGCCAACTACTTCGAAGGAAACTTCAAGCCGAACCCACCTACTGATCCAACGTTCCTACAAGAAGTTGAGGCATCAATTCAGCTGACCCTACAGCCAAATCCGGATATAATCAGTTTCGACGACACCAATCCAGCAAGTGATCCCACCGATAGTCCATATCTATGCAATCTAGAGGAGGTAGCAGAGATCATCGGCAATTTAAAGCCAAAAAAATCAGCTGGACCAGATGGTGTCTCCAATTACATCCTGAAAAGGTTTCCTCAAGCAGTAATGATTTTCCTCACAATCATCCTCAACAACTGCATCAACAACTGTTACTTCCCCCAGACGTGGAAAACAGCGAAGATTGTGGCAATCCCGAAGAAAGGTGCTTCCAACCTAGTATCCAACTACAGGCCAATATCACTTCTCAACAATATCAGCAAATTACTGGAAGAAGTAATCCTCCGGAGACTGAAGAAATTCTGCAGTGAAAACTCCATCATCCCTGACATGCAGTTCGGCTTTCGAGAAAAGCACTCAACGCTGCATCCGCTGCTGAAGTTTCAACACGACATCACCACCTCCCTTAACAGTCATCGTGTCACCGTCGGATGCTTTCTGGATGTCGAGAAAGCATTTGATAGCGTTTGGATAGAAGCCCTAACTCATAAACTTCATCTATTACAGGTACCTCCGCCACTAATAAAAATTCTTTTTTCTTTTCTTTCTTTCAGGAAATTTTTCGTACAACTGGACAACTGTAAATCAAACATGAAGAACATCAGAGCCGGAGTCGCCCAAGGCTCAAAACTTGGCCCTTTCCTCTACAGCCTGATGACATCCGACCAACCTGTCCCAATTGGATGCGAGAACCTGCTATATGCTGATGACTCGCTTACATATGCATCATCAATGTCACCGCTTATCGCTGTCCGAAAAGTAGAGGCCCACATCAGCAGACTCTTCAATTTCTACAAGAAATGGGGCATCCGGATCAACACTTCCAAATCCGAAGTTGTCTGCTTCAGGAGGCCTTCAACTGGTAGAGGTAGCCGCACCGCAGCCAATTGCAGAAACCTGGTCCTGAGACTCCCTGACGGATCCACCATAGCTGCCAAACAGAATGTGAAGTACCTGGGAATCCACTTCAATGAGTTGCTGAGGTTCAACCCACACTCAAGAAATGTACTCAGAAAAGCCAGCTGGGCCTTTCACCGCCTACACCCACTGATGAAGAAAAGAACAGGACTAAGTCAACCAACAAAGTTACTGATCTACAAGCAGCTCTTACGACCAGTCATAAGCTACTCCTTCCCAGTCTGGTTTTCAATCTCGAAGACAGCCATGAAGGAGCTTCAAGTATTCGAAAGGAAGATTCTCAGAATTTGCACCGGCTTGTACTTCGACCGGCAGCGGCGGAAACACTACAGGAACGAACATCTCTACTCTGAAGCCAATATAATCCCGCTAGACAAATACCTAGTCCTTTCAGCGAAGAGACTAGTTCGGAACATCATCGACCACCCGAATCAGCTAATGAGAAGGATGACCACTGAACAACGACATCCGGAGCCAAGGTACCTCAGTGTGATGGAAACTCTTGATGACAACATAATCATGGACAACGAGGAAGCAGTCTCGTTCTACGCTGGCATTGGGTCAGCCTTCTACCGCGGCTAAACCCCACTTCCCCCCAACCTACACCAAAAACACCATTGACAACCGGGAATGAACACCCTGAGGACGATGAAGTCAGCCGACTTTTAATTAAAAATTTTTTTTTTTTTTTTTTTGACATGTAATTTATATATCTATAATTTGTTAAACTTAAGACATTGTATAACGTTAGGCCCCTTATGTGCCAACAAATGTAAATTTATCATAGTATCATATTAGTTATAAGCCAAATTGTATATATTATGTTCAATAAAACAAAATTGAAATTGAATTGAATTAAATCAGTTCTTATTAGAACTCGGTACCTAGCGCATCGTTAAAGGCGATATTAAACCTTTTTTTCATTGGTGGGTTAGGCTAGTTGGAATGGGTGCTTTTAGGATGGGATGTTTTTGTGTAGTAGGGGGGTTGCTCGCAAATCGCAATGCTATGGTTGGGTTGGTCACTTTTCTCCTCTGGGTTGAAAAAGTGTCTTTTTTTTTGGATCGGGTTTTTTTTTTTTTTTTTTTTGAAAGTTTTGGAAAACACTTTTTTTACCAACTTTTTTTGATTTTTTAGAAGGGTAACGAATCTAGGTCACGAATATGAATTTTTAAAGTCGCTAGGTCGCTTAGTTTAGCTGCAATATAAGTTTAAAAGTGTAAACTTTGATGCCTCTAGAACGTCTAGTTTAGCCGCAAATCGCGTTTAAAGATTTAAGTCGATTTTTCATATAATGCGATGCATCAATTGAAAGGTGGCACTTCCTAGATTACGAATATGCACCTTGCCTGGCCCGCTGCGCGGGTTCCAAGGATTTTAACTCCCTCTTTCGCCTACACACCCGCTCACGCAACTCCGTTGCTCCGCTTAGGGCATGTAAAGTCGCCTGGCAGGCGCCGATGTAAGAGTTTTCTTGCACAAAAGGCGCCGATATTAGAATTTTCTTGCACAAAAGTACCTTGCCTGGCCCGCTGCGCGGGTTCCAAGGATTTTAACTCCCTCTTTCGCCTACACACCCGCTCACGCAACTCCGTTGCTCCGCTTAGGGTATGTAAAGTCGCCTGGCAGGCGCCGATGTAAGAGTTTTCTTGCACAAAAGTTCCTTGCCTGGCCCGCTGCGCGGGTTCCAAGGATTTTAACTCCCTCTTTCGCCTACACACCCGCTCACGCAACTCCGTTGCTCCGCTTAGGGTATGTAAAGTCGCCTGGCAGGCGCCGATGTAAGAGTTTTCTTGCACAAAAGTACCTTGCCTGGCCCGCTGCGCGGGTTCCAAGGATTTTAACTCCCTCTTTCGCCTACACACCCGCTCACGCAACTCCGTTGCTCCGCTTAGGGCATGTAAAGTCGCCTGGCAGGCGCCGATGTAAGAGTTTTCTTGCACAAAAGGCGCCGATATTAGAATTTTCTTGCACAAAAGTACCTTGCCTGGCCCGCTGCGCGGGTTCCAAGGATTTTAACTCCCTCTTTCGCCTACACACCCGCTCACGCAACTCCGTTGCTCCGCTTAGGGTATGTAAAGTCGCCTGGCAGGCGCCGATGTAAGAGTTTTCTTGCACAAAAGTTCCTTGCCTGGCCCGCTGCGCGGGTTCCAAGGATTTTAACTCCCTCTTTCGCCTACACACCCGCTCACGCAACTCCGTTGCTCCGCTTAGGGTATGTAAAGTCGCCTGGCAGGCGCCGATGTAAGAGTTTTCTTGCACAAAAGTACCTTGCCTGGCCCGCTGCGCGGGTTCCAAGGATTTTAACTCCCTCTTTCGCCTACACACCCGCTCACGCAACTCCGTTGCTCCGCTTAGGGTATGTAAAGTCGCCTGGCAGGCGCCGATGTAAGAGTTTTCTTGCACGAAAGTACCTTGCCTGGCAGTTTTCTTAATCAAAACGCATTCTATTGAAAAAGGTCACTCTGTTTTTAAGCTATAAATCATTTTAACAGCATTCTTAGCGCTTACAGTTTGATCGTGTAAAAAGCTCGGCATGTAAGGGGGGGCATGCTGCCCCCCTGCAACCCCCCTGCTTGGCCCACTATAGGATTTGGGGTATGTGCGAGGCTGGGTGTGTCAAAGTTTCTTTTGCAACAATCAAAAACGTTTAAATAGTTTTTAAATGCTAAAAAATAAAAAAAAAAATATGTTAAAAACGCTAAATGAGAAGATATTTTACCTTTTTCTTAATTTGGGTGGGAAAACAATGAATTCTGATGAAAAAAAGATCACTTCTCTTTTCAATCATTATCATAGCCCTTAAAAGAACTTTTTTTAAGCTATAAATCGTTACAACAGCGTTCTTAGTTTACATTTTGATCGTGTAAAAAGCTCTGGCCCACTATAGGATTTGAGGTATGTGCGAGGTTGGGTGTAGAAGTTTCTTTTCGAAAAAAAATTCTTTTTAAGCTGAAATTGAGTGAAATTACCAAAACGTTGAAAAAACTCTAAAACGCCTGGTTAGTGGTTTTCAAGCGTTAAAAAAAAAAAAAAAAATTGAAAACACTAAACACACCCCAAAAAACAATTTAAAAAATTCCCCCCCCCCCGAAAAAATTTCCCCTCCCCCTAAAAAATGACACACAAAAACTCCCCCCCCTCCTCCAAAAACCCCTCCCCTTCCCCTACAAAACCACCCCCCCCTGCCCACTACCCACCCATTCAAACATTCCCCAGACCCATAAATCCTAAAAGCCCACGCCCAACAACCATACTAACTAAAAGTAAGGCTAACATCCCTTTAACGAAGAGGTCTTACCTCCACGGAGTTCTGAGAAGAACTGAAGTTTACCTTCCAACCACTGCTGCTTAAATACTTTTTTGTCCTCCCAAAATCACTCTATTAAAAAAAATATTTTTCCAAAAAGTACTAATTTTATCAAAAAATATCAACTTAATAAAATATTTTTTCCATAGTACAAAGTCCTACTTTCCAAAAAGTATTAGAAATCCCGCCGAAAAGGAGTAAAAAAATCCCGCGGAAAATCGGCGGGATTTCGTTACTTTTACTTTTTTCATGTCATAGACTTCTCTGAAGAATATATTTATAATTGGCGGGATTTCGTTACGCGGGATTTTGTTTGGCGGGATAAAGTAACGTTCCCAGTTGATAAACCTCTTGTAAACATGGAGCAGAGAAAGATGATGATCAAATAAGAAAAAATAGAAATCGAAAAAAGTAGATTCATTTTTCTGTAAAACAATATTAGTTCGGGAGTGATTTGCTCTAAGATACTTTTTTTCTCGTAATTTTTCTTTAAAGTTTATGAACGATGATTATGTCAAAATTGGACATCATAAAGCAGGTTCTTATATGTTGACTGATGAGGACCTTTCTTAAAGGGCGAAGAAGAAATGCGAAGATTATTGACGTTTATGAATTTTCATCACACACCTTATTCACAAATTTAATAGGAAAGTTGAGTAAGCAAAATTTAACATCGCAACAACACGAAAAGGGCAACGACAAGTCACTGATTTTAGTTGTTGAAAAATTTAGCTTCATTCTTTCACTTCTCAAAACTGATAATTTCAACGAATTTTATTGCAAATTTGGGTCAAAGTTCATATAAATAGAATAGAATTGTACTAAAATGTAGAAATTTTTAGTTTTAGGAAGTAAAAGAATAGACCCATTGAATTGTTGCTTGTATATTGATTGTGTCGTTTTCAGTTGGAGTTTTCATATTCAATAAGAATGTAACACTCCCAAAATCTAATAAAATAAGCATCGATTGTTTTCCAATGAGTATGTGGAATGAATCGATATTATAACCGAATATGTTATACAAAAGGTCCCAATAATTATTCCCAATGTCAGAGAATAACGATGATTTTTAACTCGCAACAACATTGATAAGCTAAACCTTTTCCAATCCAAGGTTTAAATACCTAATCGTAGATGAATTTTTTTTGTTGTGCAAGCATTTTTTTTTTTTTTTTTATTAATTTCTTTGTTTACATTTTTTTAATAGATAGCACGATCCTACAAAAATCATACTTATAAACCAACATCCAGTTATAGCCACTAATTGACTAAATCAGAGACTATTGAAAGAGCTAGACTAGTTTAATTTTTAATTTTCAGTTTTAAGACAAAGAAAAAACTACAACACAAATAAAATCAAATAAGTTTAACCTCTTAGCGTGGATTAGAGTTAGTGAGGAATGAATTGAAATGATACCATCTGCATGACATGTGTTACAACTTAAGACACAGAAAAAAAAAACAGCAATAAGAAATAAAGACATGGTTCAATTACCAACATCTGTTTTAATATCAATTGAATTCTTAAAAAAAAAAATAAAAAAACTAAAATCAAATAAAAATAAAAAACAAAAACAAAAACAAAAAGCAAACAACCTGATTTTAAGCACAAACATTTCTCTATTTCCATACACCACCGATAATGAGATAATGAAACAACTATTTTATACAATCAGTCAATCACATAACACAGGCCTACAAAATGAAAAAAAAAATTGGTGCCGCCATAACTGATATCAAATTTTGTTGTCCACTGTCACTAAGTAGGAACAACGGTATTTTCAGGTCAAAGCTAGGTACAGTTTTTTTTTAACACGCGATGACATTTTTTTCGCATATGTGGCTGAGTTTTCTTCATATTTAGGTCATATCTTTTATTTTAAGCGATTTAAATTAAAGTTTTTTATATGTCTTCCTCAAAGCGAAGATGTTTAAATGATCCAAACTCATTTTGCTATATTTGTGGTGAATTCACAGTGAAAAAACGTCAAAAACCTATATCCGAGTTTGTAAAAAAAGCGTATTTTGCTTACTTTAAAATAGAGATTAAGAACTTTGTCAAGCCTTGGATACCAAACAATGTTTGCAAATTGTGCTTTGAACATTTAAGGCAATGGATTAATGGAAAACGAACCCATTTAAAGTTCGGTGTACCTATGATTTGGAGTGAACCAAAAAATCACATTGACGATTGCTATTTTTGTGCTGCTAAATTACGTGGTGTTAATCGAAAGAAAATGGTCTATCCTGTCCTGTCCTCCGCTAAAAGGCCTGTGCCTCACTCAACAGATATACCATTTCCTATTTATCAAGTTCCACTGGATTTCTCAGACAGCGAAACAAGTTTGAACCCTACTTATGAAAAAGATATTGAATGGACAGCATCATCAGAACCTCAACTTTTCACTCAAGGTGCCTTAAGTGATCTCATAAGAGACCTAGACCTCTCAAAAGAAAGATCAGAGCTATTGGCATCCAGACTTAAAGAGAGAAACTTACTTTCTAGAGGTACGACTGTCACACTTTATCGTTCCCGAGAAAAAAATTTTCTGCATTTCTTTAGTTCTGAAAGTGATATTGTTTTTTGTAACGATGTCGGTGGTCTTTTAATCGAGATGGGTATGTTCAGCTACCAGCCTAATGACTGGAGACTATTTATCGACAGTTCAAAACGAAGTTTAAAATGTGTTTTATTACACAATGGAAATAAGTATGGTGCAGTTCCATTAGCTCATTCCACGAAGCTAAAGGAGGAATATAAAACTGTCTCTCTCGTTTTAGAAAAGCTGAAATACCATGATCATCAGTGGGTAATATGCGTTGATTTGAAAATGGTTAATTTTTTACTGGGACAACAAAGTGGTTTTACGAAATTTCCATGTTTCATTTGCTTATGGGACAGTAGAGCAAAAAGCGACCACTGGATCAAGAAAGACTGGCCCGTGAGGGAATCATTAACCATTGGCAAACACAACGTCTTGAATAAACCTCTAGTTTCGAGAGAAAAAATAATTTTGCCTCCATTGCACATAAAATTGGGATTGATGAAACAATATGTAAAAGCATTAGATAAAAGTGGCTCTTGTTTTATATATATATCGAGAAAATTTCCTGGTTTGAGTACAGAAAAGCTTAAGGCTGGTATATTTGATGGGCCACAGATAAGGATTTTGATGAAAGATGATAATTTCGTGCATTCAATGAATGACTTAGAATCTGAAGCCTGGTTGGCTTTTGTAAACATAGTGAACAACTTTTTGGGAAATCATAGGTCCCTAAATTACCAAGACTTAGTGCTAGACTTACTGGAAAATTTTAAAAAGCTTGGGTGTAATATGAGTATCAAAGTTCACTATCTCCACAGCCATTTGGACAGATTTCCCGAAAATCTTGGCTCATATAGCGAAGAACAAGGAGAAAGGTTCCACCAGGACCTAAAAGTCATGGAAGATAGGTATCAAGGTCGATGGGATGAACATATGATGGCTGATTACTGCTGGAGCATCACGCGAGAGTGTCATAAATACACTCATGCAAGAAAATCTCTTAAAAGAAGCTTTCTTCATGTAGAATAACACTATAAACTGTTATAAAATCGAAACATTTGTATTATTTGCACATATGCTGTATCTCAAAAACTACACGTAGGATCAAAAAAGTAAGTATACAGTTAGAACCTGGGTAACTAGTAAACAAAGAAACAGTTTTTATTTTGGCGGCACCAAAACCACTGTAGGCCTGTGTAATTATTTGGACCCAGTCATAAAACCCAACCATAAATATTCTTTTTTTTACATTCTTTTACAATAATTTGTTCGTTTTATTGAAAGGTTTATCCTTAATTTAAGTATTTTTTCGATATAAAGTTGCAACAAAAAGTTTCTTTAAAAAATTGCCAGCACTGATTCTTATTACTTTGTTTTTATTTATTTTTGGCAAATTGAAAATTGAATATTTCGACTAGCCAAGTTCAGGTTCGTTCTAAACAAGTAAGATTAAATTTAAGTAAAATTAAATTAAAAAAAGAATATTTCCAACCAAACTCAAAACTGACTTTTGTGTGAGATTCCTTTGTCTGAATAATTCTCGCACTAACTGTTTATTAAAGTTTGTTATTTTTTTTTTTTATTTTGCATGATTTATGATTGATTTAGGGATACCATTCATCCCCCTTTTGAAAGGAAAGGGGAAAGGGGGCAAATGTTCCCCTTTTTTTTTATACATGCGTGATTTTTTTTATCTTAAGGCGCCAGTATAATTCATCATTGAAAATTTTAATGACTTATATTTTAGACGTTTAGAAAGCAAAATCTATGAAAATTTTGATGCCAAAACAAAGCCTATGCCTTAATAAATATGTATATCTGGCAAAAAAAAAAATGTCATTTCGGCACAATCCTCCACATAAATTAATTTTAAATACTTTAATGATTGCACTAACGTATCAATGACCATTGAAACATTAAAATAAATCAAAGTAGGTATAAGAGTTTTGCTCAAAGTGAAAGACTTTTCAGTGTAAGGTTTAACGCTTGGAGAAAAGAGAGAAATCGTTTTCTGTTGATGCTCTCAATTATTAATTTAAAGGCAGTGACTTTTACAAGTATGCTTTATGAGGACTGTAATTATGAAATCCTTGCCTTGACCTCAGTGAATGTGTATAGGAAAACAAGAATATGTTTCCTGCTGCCGCCTTATTTTCCTTTTAATTTTTAAATTATTGCAATTTGGTTTTTATTCATATGGATGTATGTATGTATGTGTGTAAGTAAGAAATGTCACTATACAAAATTACACCATTTTTTTTTATTTATTAAAAAATATGTACAAAGTTTGTAAAAACTTAATATATTTTTGTTTGCATCTTAAATTGCAAGTTTAATAGAAACCAAAATCCTTTGCCATTATTTTTTTGAAAGGGTAACCCCAGTGTTTTATGTCATATGAAACCAAAAGACAAGTCATAATAAAAACAACAACAAAAACACTCACTTTGTGTAAATACAACACCAGCAGAACAGCTTTTGCTATCTCGCACACGATTCTTGCACATTCTCAAGCCACCAGGCACAGGCAGCACTATACCAACTTATAGTTCAACGGAAAAAGATACAACATAACTATGACAACGACAACTATACACAGTGAAGAGGTCAATATACTCCGGGTCGCTGCTTATTCCAAACCCTCTGTTATCCCCGCCCTCATAATATTCTATGTATGTACATTCATGCAGAACTTTCAAATAGATTATAAAAAAACAATTGAGCATATATCTCTACATTTGCCGCACAGTGCAATGCATTTCTGTTAGATTATGTATCTCTATGAAATTTCAAAACGATGACGACGACGACAACGATGGCTACAACAACTGTGAGAGTATCATACTCCTAGTTGTTACTTACGATTTACGAACATGACCAAAGTTGTTCGTTTTCTCGAATGCACAACACAACCAACAACTTTAGGTAGGTACAACCGAGATATTAAATCATAAGCTGGACGTATTTCTTGGTAATTTCCATGACATCTGTGCGATATTTTATTCGAATGGAACAACATATTTTAAGGATTATTGTATTTTCAAGGAAGAGAGTATGTAGAGTGATTTTGTACGAGTTCGAGGTGTAGGAACCTCTTTATGTGATTGAGATGTTTCGAATGTGAAAAGTTCCCATTCATCCATCATCATCATCATCATCATCATCATCATCATCATCATCATCATCATCATCATCAGCTTTATACAAGAGTGGGTGTGCATGTTCAGCAGCATTCATAAAAACACAAGAAATATAGAGCCTGTAGGAGCAATCTGGATGCGCGTAGGGTTATTATATGAGGCTGCTATACAAATGGCAATACAATTATTGGCATTAGTTTCAAGGAAAAAGCAAAAAAATAAAAAAAAACTTTGCAAGTAGGATGTGCATGATTACTTTATAGTGTATTAAGATTGAGATACATTTTACCCACGCTTTGATATTTATTATTTCAATTTTAGTCGAATCGAGAAATAAAATGACAATTTTTGTGTTTTTTTTTTTTTTTTTTTTTTATTTCGTTTTACCATTTGATTTGTGGTAGACTTGCAGTAAATTTTCTTGAGAATTATTAAACAAAATAATTTGATATCTGCAAGACTTCGTTATGAGCTGTGTGGGTTTTTTTTTCTTTGATGGTTTAAGTTTGAACACCTGATGTTTTAGATCATTGCGCCGACGCGACGCTTTGAATTGTTTGGATAATGATAATTTTATTTTAATCCAAGAGACCAGTCTTAGGGATTTATATACAAGTAAGTATTAAGTTGTTAAAACATAAATTTTCGGTGTACAGGAACGTGCATTAAGCTATGAGGGACATCACATATTGAGTATATTTTTTCCCATTCCGAAGGTAGGTAACTGAATAAAAAAAACAATATCGGGTAATACCTTTAGACTCTTTATAGATTAGGAAGATTAAGACAGGGCGCTCACTGAAGTGGTAGTGGAGTAGCGAGTGGTAGTGGAGTAGCGAGTGGTAGTGGAGTAGCGAGTGGTAGTGGAGTAGTGAACATTTGGACTGTTGATGGAGTGGTGGCGAAGTGGTATGAAAATGATCTAAAACGCACTGAGCTAGCAGCAAACTACATATGGTGCCACTCATACTCAAGTCAATATTCACAAGCATCTTCTAGAATTAAAAAATCTACTCCGTCACCACTCGGTTGCCACTTAAAAATTATGGAAACAGACTGCCACCACACCACCTTCAAAATTTCTTGCCACCGCCACTCCACTTTGATGAGCGCCTCTTCATTTGTTTACATAGGTTTTTTTTAATTCCACATGCCACTTAGTCACCACTCTTCTACCACTCCACTTCGTCACCACTTCAGTGAGCGCCCTGCCTAAGGCCGATATCATGGTAGTTTATGGGAAAGAGTAGTAAGGGGTTGAGTGTCTCGTGAGGCGCGAAGAAAACATAAAAACCATACTAATAAGTCAAATTTCTTGTTGTTTTAATGTGAGAAATTTCGAAATTGTTGTTGTATCAATGTATTTTGAGGTGCCTCAAAAGTTATAATCTAGACACGACGAATCTCAACAGTCCGGACTCAATTTCTCCAATCTAAACAGGATATTATACTACGTTTTCAGCGACCACTCAACCGAGATTTAAGTAGATTTACAAAATTTAAATCTTCTCAAATGAAGATTAAATATTTAGTGGCACCGAAATCTTCATGGGATCAATAGTTTTAAAAAACGAACAGACCTATTCCCCTATTGCTTCTAGTACAATATTCGAGAATTGATAGAAAAATATGCGAGAAATAATTTTTTTTTCTATTCAAATAAAAACTGGCCATCTCACTTCCACTTCATAAGAAAAATTGGCCCACCATATGCATTTTGAAAGATACTGACAAAGTTAATCAATTTTTTAATTCTTTCGTTTGATGGAAACGCTATCTAAGATAAATCAAATCTAAAGACGGTGTTCACATTCGCCTAACTCAGTCGACTTTTTTTTTTTTTTTTATACGGCTGTGCTTCTTCTCACTCACACTTCGCCAGTGGGAGTGAGATAAAAGTCTGAAATTTCAATCCAATGTTAACACCGTCAACCGAGATCAACTTCTGGTTAAATCGTAGTATTACACTATCCTAGAAAAAGTTTGATGTTTCCATACAATCTATCGATAACAGAGAGGAGGTTAGCGTCGGTAACACAGTTTTCTGTTGTTGAATCTAATTTCGTGGTTGTACTATTTTCTCAATCAACGATTTAATTGCAAAGGATGTGTTAGCAAGGTAACAACACCTCAAGAATTTGCGACGAGACGCAAAACTGTTTCCAATTATGTAATAGCAAAAGCAAAGTTGTAATGAAAGACTATCAAGATAAAATAACAAGATTTCAGATTTAACATACAAAAGACACAACATACATACAATTACAAGAACATGCATAAGTTCAAACAACATGCTGTACTGTTATATTCTTTTTTTTATCGTTTTTCTAAAAGCTTCTTAAACTATGTTAAAATATTTTTAAAATATTTATGTATTTATACTCACAATGTAAGACAAAAATACTAAAGCATTGTATTCATACCCGCAGCTTTACAAAACTAAATTTCGGAGTAGGTACTCATTTTGTTTATTACCAAGTGATATTCATTTATCTTATCATAATAAAAAAAATGTATAATAAAAACCACCTAATTTAGCCTTAAAATTAAGAAGCTCCATTAAAGCAATTCAAACTTCATCTAACTTGGGAGGTCTTCAAATGCATAAATGAACGAGATATCTTTAGGATATAAGTATACTTAGGAACACAATAATGTTTACAAACCAAAACCGTTAATCCCAAACGAAGAAAAATTATGTACGTACCTGGAAAGAGAAAAAAAAAGTACACATTTAGTTAATTAATTAGAAACAAAAACAGAAAAAAAAAGAAATTAAAGAAAAACTATAACAAGCTCCATGTGAACACACACACACAAAGTCTAATCCGATCCAAGATTATTAATCTTAATCTTTTTTTTCTCTAAGTAACATTCATAGAGATACAAACATGCATGAATATGTATGAAGTGTATGTACAGTGAGCGTCAAAAATAAATAAACAGTCTTTATAAGGAGTTCGAAATCAAACAAAGCTTGGTATTTGTTTAAAAAAATTAGTCTTTAACTTCGCAAAAATTCCCAAAAGCTGAGTTTGGGTAGACAGCTTTATTTGGGTGTGTATCACATTTTAGAAAAAGTACACTGAATTCGAAGCAGGGCCAAGGCCTTTGAATTTGCGGATGAAGGGGGTACATTTTAGGTTTTCTTAAGTTGCTCGAAAAATATCATTTTTCTTACCAAAAAATCTCAAAATGTATTTTTCTTACGTTCCTGTGTAGAATTCGACAACTAAAATTTTGCATTGAAATTTTCCAAAAAAAAGAGTGACACTTTTGGGCAATTTATTCGCAAAAATTTGAATGCAAAATTTTGTTACAGTGGAAGTTTTGTGAGAGGATAATATTTTCTGACGTTTTTTTCAAGAATCGTCATGATCTGTTTTGGACTTTGCTCCACTGAAAATAAAAAATAAACATGACCTAAAAAATAAAGAGTCATCTAAGCAGCTGCAATTTTCATAAAAATTCCTCATAAAATATTTGAACAAAGCAGAAAGTATGTGAAACCACACTTATTTTTGACGTTCACTGTAAAAATAAAAAATTAAGTAGACATATAGAAAATGTTTAAGTTTTAACAATTTTCCTTGTCACATTTGCTTGAAGAACTCGTACCAGTTTCTATGGATTGAAGTTTTTTTTTCTCTTTTTTTTTTGTCATTTTATTTTATCTTCTTGTTATGTTTGTGGTCATTGGTTTTGCAGCCACTACCGGTTTAAAAGATTGTAGACGCACCATTATTATTTATTAGTATTTGACGTGAAAGTAGGTAATGCACGCACAAAGTGTATGCAAATATTTAAACGCATTTAATTGCTGTCTGGTATAACCAACTATCTATTTTTAGCCGCCAGTCGTTCCTTCATTGATATAAAAAAAAAAAAAAAAAAAAGTAGTATGAAGGAAACTTTCTGCATAACCATGTTCATTTATGTACCTATTTGAAGAGTTGCTGCTTTCATTTTTACCTTTCTTCTCTCACTCTATTTATCTCTAAAGGCTAAATCCATTATAAGGTTTAATGTACAAGATATTAATTTCACACCCACGTTCTAGTGAGGGTTTAATGCTTACCCACTCCCCTGAATTTGCTCTTAGCTATACTTGACTATTATCTACACGGTTAAGAAGGGTGTGTTTTTTTTTAAAGACGATCCTATACAGAGAAGACTAAGGAGTAAAGCCCCGTTTTTTTTTGTTGTCCTTATCGTTTCATTGAACCCGAAAAAGAAAAATATATATATAAATCAGTGTTTTATTGAGCGGAAAGAACTACCTACATTAGGAAAATAAGAAGAAGAACAACAACATTAACAACAACAACAACAACATAGCGGAACAATTGATGAGCTACCCTTTTTCAAGTGTTATTGTGTGCAAGAATTTATATTTTATGCGGCCGGCGGCGGCAACCGAGGTGGGCCGCGGTAATTGGGGTTAGGTTGAAGTGAAGGTGATTGTGATGATGTTGTATCTTTATGGAGAACAAGATCACGACCCTTTGTCATTCAATCACGTACATTCATCAAGAGTGTTATCCAAGGACGATATATACACAAAACTCTTACCTACTATCTTCGTAGAAACAGGGACGTATTTGGTTGTAAGATGAAAATAAGAAGAAGCATTAAAACAGGATAAACAATTTATTTAAAATTTTTAACTTTAAATTTGACTATGCAGTTCGATTTTTAATAGAAACTTTTCTTTTCAGAAGAAAACTGGGTATTTTTTTTAAGATTTTGATGTTTTTACTTGGTCAGTCATATCCTTAATTTTGCTTCCATGAGATTTTCGAGAACTCAGAAATATAAACTACCCAAGTGAGAATATATTTTACTGAAAATATACTCACTCAAATCAATCAAAGACATCAAAAAACAATACCAAATCAGAGTCCTCTTTTTAAAAATGTGTAGGTTAGGTTATGTTAGGTTAGCGTGGCTGTCAGCATGAATGCTTGACACACATAGACCCTGTTTACATTTTGAAAATTAAGGCCGGTATCACGGCAGTTTGTGGGTAAGAGAAGTGTGGGGTGAAGTATCTCGTGATGCGCGAAGAAAACATAAAAACTGGGGACTCATTCCGTAAAACGATTATCACCCGACGATAACGTTTCGACGTTACTACACGTAACCCTAAAAATGCATATCGTCTGGACGATCACGTTTTGACGATCAAATATTTGCTTCATGTAAGTCGATTATCATCAAAACGCTATCGTCAAAACGATGGCTTTTGGACGATACCTAAATAGGTATCGTTTCGCATTTGTTTTCATGGTTGTATGTAAGTTTGTACGCGACTATAGTTAAATTAGTGAAATAATTTACTTATTTTGCAAAATGGCAACAAACATTTGAGAAAAATACAAATTATATGAAAATTAAAAAAAAAAAACCTTTCGCCAGCAGGGATCGAACGCCGAACCTTTCGGTTAAGAAGCAAGTACCTATTCCATTGCGCCACCATCTATTGCAAATTTCTGCCGATTTCTTGGGCTTACAAACAAACCGTGCACTAAAGAACTTCGATCTAATAACGCAAATTGTTATTATGACATTTCAATGATGGTTTGACAATCTCTGGAAAAACGATAGACGAGGAGATAGTGTTTGAATTACGTGAAACAAATTATTGACGATCACGTCAGCGATAATCGTGTTGATGATTATCGTTTTGAAAATTACGGAATGACCCCCCTGTTCTAATGATTCTCATTTGTTGTTGTTTCACTGTGCGAAATTTAAAAATTGTTGTTGTATCAATGTATGTATGTAATTTGAGGCGCTTCAAAGTTTATAATGTAGACACGACGACCCTCACCAGTCCGGACTCAATTTTTCCAATCTAAACAGGGTCTTAAACCATGAGTTGGTCTATTTTGATACCACATGAATCAAGTAGACTTTCTCCCCTATCGTTGAACCATTTAAAGCTCTTTACGAAGCGTGCAAGACTACTAAAGTCTATGTTTGCCAGATCGCTAGGATCATTATAGGAGAACTCTACTAGATGGAGCCTACGTCTTTGAGATAGAGCAGATAAGGAATCGATTCTTCTTCTTCCTCGTCCATACAGCTTCTGTTGAAATCAACTTAAAAATGTGTAACAAATTAGTAAAGTGGCTATAAACACTCGTTACAATTCTTAATTTTAATATTTGACTTTTTTTGATAAAAAAAATAGTAAAAACTCATAAAGAAATGAATGAATGCTGGGTAAAAGGGCGGTATCGCGTGAGCACCAAAAACCCATTATAAGATAAATAAGCAACCAGATAAATAGAACCAGGGCCTAGTCTCCCTCAACCATTCCCGTGAGCGTATGTTATTTGGCAGAAATATAGGGGACCAACTATTATTTGCCGAATCCGAATTGGTTTAGATAAGAGGAACTTTATCATGACAAGAGATACTCTTGGAGGATTTTTCACTACCTCGTAAGACGTAGGTACTGCGAGCCAGTGGTAGTGGTATGGTAGAATAGGTTGGGATTAGTATTACAGTCCAGCTAACCATACGCAACAGGATACTACATCACCTGACGATACAGAAAAATAAATAGGTAGGTATATAACTTCAGAATAACTTTGAAAGTTTGCCTTAAACAAAGAAAAACCTTTTCCTTGATTCATTTCCCAAGACCTAATTTCGTCCCTGTGCCTTGTTTTTTTTTTATCTTCTAAAAAAAAATACATATCTGGCGATAGTGTATACATATATGTATATGTTATCATCTCTCATCCCAACAAGATTATTCTTCTATCCATTTATTTTGTTTGTGGTTATGTTAAAGTATAATAATTTTATTTTTATTTGGTAGCTTTCCGCTAAAGTAAACACACCACATAATTTGTAAGTGTATAGTGTTTTATGTGCGATAGGGCAGATTTTCTGTTCACACCCATTCCACACTCTTTTTTTTTTTTGTTTTGTTAACAGAGTAGAATAATAAAAATCGATTTCACCTGTGTGAACACATACACAACTGAATCAACTTTTTCATCCCTAACCTGGAATAGCTCTAGGGATACACACTTAGATTCCACTTTCCTAGAGAATGTTGGAACAATCTTGTTGTTAGTAATGAAGGATTTTCTTCGTACTTTTTTTTTTTTTTTTTTTTTTTTGTTGAAGATGTTTCGGACATCCGTTCACCATTGTTATCCGCCATGCTCAACACTATTTTTTTTGCTATTACATATACATATGTATGTATGTATTCTTTTGGTATAATATTGACATTATCCTTGTATACAGGTGTGAAAAAGCAACTTCTAAGTTTATTTTTCTTTAAATATAGATATGGAAGATGTGAAAGGGTTCTTGAGTAAATTGGTTCAACATGAGTACATTGATGTACAGATGTAAAGTATACATACATTGGGAAGATTTTTGTGCACACAATGTTTTGTAATTTTGTTTTTCTTGCAAACATCCACGCAAATGTGTTTATAAGGATGACTTTAGAATTTTCGGGTAAATATCTGTCACGAACAGAACATCTTTATTTTTATATTATTCTTTGGAAAGCTTTTAAAGAAATATAGACGGAATATACCTAGTAGTCAAACTTGATGTGAAATGAAGACTTAATAGGTTATGTTGTAGGGAATAGTAGTTTTGTTTTTCAAGTATTATTTATGTTTGCATTATGCTCCTACAGAAAACGAGCTAAAGTTAGGCCTTCTGCACACGAATCATCGTGTCATAGACGCGTACAAGATTCGTAATGTAGCGACGATTCAGCTACGGCTAATCTTTTGAACACAAAACGTCACGTCATATATAAATTGGTACGTTTAATAAAAAAAATCTGAAATTTCAGAATCTGAAAATTCAGATTTTTTCGTTGAACACAAAAAAAAATCTGAAATTTCAGTCAAAAACCATTGTGTCAAATTCCCGTATTTACTTATTGAATAACGTAAATTGTTAATTAGATGAAATTTTCTTGTCTGAAATTTCAGAATAACTGGCTGAACAGAATGGTGACGCAGACGGAACCGGAGCCGGAGCTGGAATAGCTGTCAAAACATTGAATACACGCAAATTCAATGTTGCGAATACAACGGAACGTAGACGAATACGGAGCTGCAGACGCAGACGGAAGAGTTCACCAACTTTTAACTTTTGACGTTTCATTTGTATGAAGAAAAAAAACAACTTTTTGGGTCGGAAAAAAATATTGTGGTTATTTGTATCGCGAAAAAAATTATTTATTAAAAGGAAAATTATTGGAAACAAAAAATGTGAATTCTGAGCTTGTACACAATAATATTCTTTTGTTTTTCTTCAAAATAATTTCATAGCTGTACAGCTCCATTGTGGACATGTAAAAAAATAACGTACGACACTTTTTGACAGCTCTTCCAGTTCCGTCTGCGGCTTCAGTTCCGTCATTGGCCGCGTTCAACAGCACATTTGACAGTTCTGAACTGTCATTTTAAGAGCTTCTGATTGGCCAGCAGTCATAAAAATTCAGTTAACGTCGATTGACATTTAGTTACGTTCCTTACGTTTTTTTCTGAATTTTCAGATGAAAAATTCTATCTGAAAATTCAGATGACAGCTAAAAGCAACAAAAAAAACAGTTCTTGATCCAGTTTTTTTTTTTTTGGTGTGTGGTCTGATCGTCTGGGTCTCGTATCGCTTTTCGGATTTTGATTTTAAAGTGCAAAAAATAATAAAAACAGAATAAATAATTTCAGACTTTTTTGTCGTTCAGTGTTACGTTTTTCAGAACTGAATTTTTAGATCTGTCAAAAACGTGGTGATGAACGTGGCCATTCTATTCTGTTCAGCCAGTAAACGTAACTAAACGTAACTAAAAGTCATCTAACTTTTTATGACAGTGGCCAGCTGTCAGATGCTCCAAAAATTTAGAAATCTGAAATTTCAGATGTAAAACGTAAGGGATTGAACCCGGCCAATTTTGGGTTCGAGTTGGTTTATTCATTAGGCTAATGAGGTTTTTTCCTTTGGTAAATTCAGATTTCTGCCTAAAATTTGATTTTTTTTTTGTGGCGAATGGATCACGATTTCAGATTTAATTTTTTTTTGTCATGGTATGAGTGTATATTCGTGTTTGCAGACCACCTTATGTTGTCAAACTGGTAGCTGTCAATTTTACACGTTTTTTCGAGAAAAATCAATTTATTTTTGGCCATTGGAAGACCAAAATTGTTTAAATCGGTGTTTGGACATATCTGGATCAAAAAAATTTGATTTTTTTACCATTGGAAATTCCCATAATATAAACAACTTAGGAAATACCGAATAAAATGGGGTTTTCCATTGGTAGATGAAATCAATTTATTTTTGATTTGGATCCGCCAAAAACACAATTTTTCCTCTTTTTGCTTTCCATTGGGCAAAATAAATTGATTTATTTTTGATTTTCAATAAAATTTGCAAATGTATATTTTTCGACAGATTTACACAAATCAATTTTTTGATTTTGCCAATGGAAACCCCATAACACAAGGTCTCCCTCCTTAAGACGACAATGTACTGCACTGCACGATAGACAAAGACTTTATAGGAATGAATTGATTATGGAAATATATAAGGACAAGCATTTGATGTATCTGTAGATACATATTTCATAAAAACAACAAAAATAAAAAACCATCGAAGTAATCATATTTTTGATACAACGTACCCTCTCACTTCCGTTTGATAAAGGTGCAATTAAATGAATCCTCAAATCACTTTGTGTGTCTCCCTATATCAAAGATTTGTGTGTATAGTATGTACACCTACCTACCTTTTGTTTTTGTTTCCAAAACAAAGAATCTTCAGCGCCCATAATTTTTGCACTAGAATGCACCCGAATGAATCAAAAGCTTGTTTTTTTGTTTGTTTTATTCAGATAGAGGGGAGAACAACCGAAATTCCTGCAGCACTTTGTGGCATAAAAAATCAACACAAAAAAAAAAAAAAAACAAGACATGAGTTACACCACACATTGAAATTCCATTAAAGTGTGTGGTGGCATAACCTCTACAAAAGTTTGAAACAAAGCAAAAGAGTGCGGGTGACGGACGTGGGGACGTAAAGTATTCGGTTCGGGGCACATAAAACGATCAAGTTCGTTATTCTTTCTCGCTATCTATACATCATTGTGTGTGTTGATTTCTGGGATTTAAGATATAAATTTTGTTCATCCATCTCTCCCGGTCATTGTATCTGTTTTTGTCTTTTTTTTAATTGTCACACTGCCATGAGATAAAATTCATAAAAGCGGGTTTGGATGGTTGTTCTAAAATTTGGGAACAATGTACCTAAATACGTCACAGAAAATAAAAAGGCTTCTGCAAGAGCTTTCCAAAGAGTCGATAGGGGATTATAATTTTTGCTAAAATGCATGGAACACGCTGTAATGTAAGCGATTTTTTCACTGAACGTTTTTTGTTTCCTTTTTTTTAGTAAATTTCGCGTGTGAAGAAGAGAACGTCTCTCTACTAGAATACACGCCTGCATCTCGCCAATACCCACTCAATTCAATTACAACAAAAACTTTATTCATTGGCAAAGATCTTACCTGAGAGACCTAGAGATGGGCTCTATCAGCGGAGCCATCAGCAGAAGCACATGTATATTTTTAGCACAGATGTTACCTTGAATAACAACAAAAACAAATAAAAAAAAAAAAAAACATTTAGCCTGTAGGTATCTCTTTGGCCTGTCGCGGACCTGAACCTGAGCCCTTCTTTGAATTTTTAACATTTATTACAACTTTTTTTTTTTTGCTTGAACGTTGCATTTTCACATCACACATTGTTGTCGGAGGCTAAAAACTTGTTTGCACTCTCTTGGTTTTGAAGGTATTGCATGATGATAAAGATGATAGTTCATGTTCTCTTGTGTTTTTTTTTTTGTAAAATTTTATTGGTGCGTCTCAGTCGGTCAGTAAACTTTGTATTTGTTTGAATGAATGGTTCATGCATCTTTATGGATGGTTTTGCTAATACCATCTTTGGGATGCTGTTTATATTTATGCAACGCCAGGTAATCTTTCTAACAATCTTTGCTTTAAAGGTAAGTACCTACCCATAGAAAGTCAGAAGGCCATGTAGGTTAGATATACCTACCTACCTATGGGTAGGTTTGCTTGGGAAATAATCTTTTTAAATTGGTCGCCGCAATCATTTATCAACAAAGTGTCAGAGATTATGTGTGTACCAACTCGTATATAATAGTTGATGTCACTACTCATTCATATGCCCAAGCACACACTCAATCTCCATCTCTTGAATAAGGATTAATTGTACCTACCTAACCTATGTATATACAAAAGTCTGGTCAGGCGGTATTTTGTTTCAAATTGAAAGATGTCCAAGCATTAAAAAAAAAATAAAAAAAAAAAACCGTTAAATTCTTTTTCAATTCATTTGACATGATGTGTTAGACTTTGGAGTGATGTTCATTTTTGATACATGAGGGACAACGATTAATTTTTCTGTCTGCCTGTGAACCAAACCCTAATTGACCATTCTAATGGGTATTTTTTTGTTTAGCGGATGAGTAGGTACACAGATGAAATTTGATATCTTTTTGAAATTAGGTAAATACGGTGCTTATTAAATTCCTCAATTTTAATGGGAAAGTGAACTCATAATGAGGGGCTCATGTGTTGTTTTCTTTTTCATTTTTTGAATATGGTTATCTAGTTTGAAAATAAATAAGGGCGTGGTGTTGATGTATGTTTATGCTTCTTTGGAAGTCTAGTAGATTCAGTCGATATCACAATAGACCTTGTATTATTGTTTCGACCTTTTTGCTGCAGCTACTTCAATCGAACTTAATCTAACTTCTTTTGGTGTTTGTGAGGTTCTCCATTAAAAATGTTGGAGGTGTTTACAAGAAGCTTTTATTGTTCGTTTGTGTGTCTGGATCTACATTCCACGTTTTTTTTCAAGTGCTGCAATGCTGAATGTAAATATCGTGTGAAATAAAAAGAAACATGTGAAATCGAAATCTCACATGATTAGGTGCCAGTTATCGCTTTTATTGAAACTCATCATTGAAAGTTTTTAAGTTTTAGGCACGTCTTAACAAGAACAATCAGTGAATATATTCATATTGACGACTTAATTATTATTTCTTGTCACACGATTACATCACCTCGTGGAAGGTTTCATGGTTCGAAAAGGTTTATATTTCTTTTATTGGCTCCGCTTAAAGAGGATCAATTCCAGAAGCTTTGGGTTTTTGTGTTTACACAAAAACTTGATTTTTGCGATTCCACAAGAGTGAGGGTGGCAAAAATAAAGTGTAAAAATTGGCAAATTTACTCATGCATACTAGGTAGGCCATTTTTCACGAATATCTTGATCATCAGGCCATCAGGCGCTTTTTTAATGGCGCTTTGTCTGGTTTGCTAAGTTTTAAACTATAAGATGATTAAGCTCTTTATTCGCCTTATCTCCAGTTTTTCAGTGCTAGATTAAAGTTATGTACTGTAAAATTACGAAATGTGAAAATTCTAAGATTTTAAAGGTAAAACTTGGAATTTTTGAGCAATATTGGAAAAGGTCCCAAATATTTTAGATTTTAATCCCGGACTTTTGTTAACATTTTTTCTTAGACAACATTACCTTGGGTGACCCGCTTATTATTTTATTATTAAAACAATTCATTTCGGACTTTTATCAATGTTGCTTAAAAATTCTCAGTTTATAGGTTTTGGTTTCACTCCAAGCTAAATACATAATTGAAATGCAATCTCTGTAGTGTGGTTTGGCATATGCTTTAGCGAATTTATCTTTTTATTGCGCGATAAAATTTGATTGTAGCGAAACAACAGCTTTGTTGTTGTCAACCGTCTCCAACTCCATTACAAAAAAAAAATCAAGGATGAATCTACTGTCCTATAAAAATGTTAATCCTTCCTTATGCCAAATAAATGTAGGTAGGTACCTACTAATTTTGAAAGATAAGGATATGTACGACCTTATTTCGTTGCTTTCACAGACAGATTTTCCGATTGATTGATTTATGAAGCCTGTACGGATGTAGATGGTGTGTATGATGTGTCAAGAACATTTAGCAAGAAAGCACATTAGAACTCGTCAAAATGAAAAAAACGCAAGTTTTTTTTTTTTTTTTAAGACAGAGTATGAAGAAAAGAGATATAGAAAAATTGTAGACACAAAATCTATTAAAAGCCAGTTATAGCTATCATTGAAACTCATCATGGATAATTTTTATGATTTATTTTAAGACCTTCAGGGTACAAAATCTTTGATTATGTTTATGCTAAAATAAAGCTTATGAATTTATATCTGGCAAAAAAAATCATTTCGGCTCAACCTTTCTCACGAATTGATTATTTTAATGATCATTGTTAAGGTAGTGTAATCATTGAAATAATGAAAGTCAATTTATGTGAAAGGTTGGGCCCAAACGAAAACCTTTTATGGCAATAAATATTAATCTAGTCGTCAGCTTCATACCTATAAGTATCAAAATAGTCACTGATTTTCCTTTTGAATGCCCCAAAATTTAAATTAAAAATTTTCCATGATAATTTTCAATGAAAGCAATAACTAACGCCGCCGTATCACTAAACAGAGTTAATATACCTATCTAATAATACTTACATATGTAGGTACATACAAAAATAGAATACGTTTAATAGCAAACAACAATTACTTGAGTCTGCTACCAGCAAAGAAGGTATTTATAAGCTTGAGTAACAGCTACCTTAAACCGACACCCATCATCAAAATATCATTAAAATTGATAAAGTAATATCGTTAGAACATTATTATCATTCGGGGCAAATCAGTAACGTTTTCCAATCTGCCTTTAACAAAGTACCTACAGTCTTGGTTAATAAATTCATTTCATATTACCTAAATTGCCAATAAATTTTTAACATCCCTTACAAAAACACTTATTTTATTTTTCTGTTGCTCTGAAAATACCTATTAGAAATGTTTTCCCAATCCTCATAAACTTTAAGTCACGTCGCCGCCGAGCCGCCGACACAAAAATTATTATTTTGATTTTGATAAAGACGTACGTCGGTCTAGAAATGAAAATAAAAAAGCAATTTTAAGTCGATTTTATTGTCATAAGCATATGACTCCCGTCAGAAGTATTCTTCGCTGCCTATCATTAAAAGAACATTTAAGCCTATAAAACTGAAAAAAGAAAAAAGAAGAAAGGTTAAGTCATCTATTTAGATGAATCTCGCAGCACTTGCCATCCATGTTAAAGAAAAACACCTTAATCTTTAATGACAACGAATGTGTCCTTGATCTTTTGGGGTATCAACTGAGAATTTATTACTTCTGTAACAAATTCCATGCCCTAAGAGTATCTTTTGGTGGCAGTGAATACTGAAACTGATAAGCAAACCATTCTTCATAAACAAACAAAAATAACGACAATCTCTGTCAGTGATATATTCTGTTATTTATATTCCGTTTTAATATTTCTTTGATATGGTTTAAAGAGGAAGAAAAAATAAAAAAAAAATCAAACCATGATAGTGGTCGCACAAGATGAGTAACATGCGCATGAAGTGTTTCTTATAATTATATATTTTTTTTTCTTCTTTTTAAATACTTTTCAAGTCATTTTGTACACATTGTGTTTCATTAGGGCACTTGAGTTGGTGTTTGGGTTAAGAAATTAGCCACACTTGATCGATGACAACGTTCTTCTGTCATCATCCATTTTTTTTATAACACAAACTAAAATTAATGTCATGGTGGGGCAAAACAAATTCGTTGGAACTGATTCGTTACAAGTACCTAGCAGTAGTTTTGTAGTCTTTTTTTATGGTAATATTATATGATTTTTCAAGAACCGGAAACTATGGAATAGATTGATAATTTATTCAGTTTTGGGTTGAAAAATAAAACAAAACATAAAACAAAAACCAGAAACCAGAAACATCTTGACTCTTGAGTGGAAAATGCTTCTTTTTTTAATTTTTTTTTTTAAATAATTACTTAAATAATATATGAAGGCATAACTACCGTGTAGGTACCTACCTACTTACATTGTAGTTTTTTTTATTTCATTTACCAAAACCATTTTGTCATAATCATAACTTTTAGGAATAGGTCGTTCGTTTAGTTCCCAAAACAGCCAATTTAAAACAATTTTATTTTTTTGTATGAACTTCTAAAGAACTTTGGACTAAAACTAATCGAAACTGGCAGTTTTGGGAAGCAAACGAACAGAGGTCAAAGATCCTAAAATAAACTAAGTAGACAGGCACTACAATAGTGTGGTAAAAATTTGAGAAATCGATAACAAGACGCCTGTATTTAGGCAGGGAGGTAGTTACTTAAATAAATATAGGTACATACATATCATAAGCTTCTAAGTGCCAGTTGTACAATCGTGGTTTAAATTTTGATCCGTGGTTCAGGAATTTTAACTCGCCGATTTCGGCGGGTTAACTGAGGTTCAACGATGGTTCAAGGTTCCAATATGCACTAAAAGCCAATTACATGCCTGAACCATCGTTGAACCACAGTTAATCCGCCGAAATTGGTGAGTTAAAATTCCTGAACCACGGATCAAATATTTGTACAACTGGCCCTAAATCGAACCTTATTAAATTGTTTCTACCTATACCTACCTAATTTTGAATCAAACATCAGCCCGATTTAAGTCAAATTTTTTTGGGAAAGGTCTGTTACATAGGTACATAGGCACATTATTCCCCGTTTAATTGCACCTCGTTTAATTGATTTTCCCGCTTAATTGACCGAAAAAAAATCATATGAAAATTTACTGTTTACGTAAAGCAGCTTTTTATATGGTTAATTGAACCACTCAGATAATTGATCAAAAAATCTGACAAAATGTTTAGTGCAATTAAGCGGGGAATACTGTATTTGAAATTACTTATACTCTTAAACGTCCATATCTAAATTAAAGAATTTTCACAATTTTTATGTAAAAAAGTTACTTTTTTTGACAGGAAATTTTGTGAGGGCTCAGATGTTAGGTATTCGTGTGAAAATGGTTCCGCACTTAAAAAAAAACTCGCAGGTAGTTTCATTGAGCATTCTCCAAAGAAAAAAATTACTTTCCAGACTGCATTTAAAAATTCATAAATTATTTTAAGGAATCATTTCCTATTTTTCAAATTCTATGGAAATTTTGCAACATTTTGGTTGGTACCTAGTTGGTACCTACAGACATGTACATAGGTACAAGGTATGGACACGGCCTGGACACCATATTGCCACCATATGGATCTCGATCCGATCTACGAAGGTGTGAGAAGTGAAATTGTGCAAAGTAATGAAATCAAATAAATCAAATTATGTAGATACTATCTCTTATTTAATTCACCTTTCTCTCCCTTTCATTTTAAGAACATCAAATAGGTTTAGATAAGAAGAAAATGATAAGGAAAATTAAGACACATATTGAGCCATAAACAGTAAGACCATCCTGTTTGAGAGGAAAATCGATAAAAATTTATAGGTAGGTAGGTACATACATTGTAGATAAGAAAAGAACAAACTTCTTATTTTTAAAATGAAAAATCAGCAACAAAAAAAAAATTGAAAAAAGGATTTTCTTCCCACACATTAAAGATGAGAGAAGGAAAAAAAAAATAAAACAAAAATTTCCACTTTTGTTTCTTTTTTTTTTTAAATCCTAGTTTTTTTTTTTACTCATCTTTGGTTTTCTCTCTTTTGTCCTGAATATTGTTGTTGTCTTTATCGTACTTATTGGATTTTAAATTAGCTAGTTTCCCCAGGCATATTTGAAGGATACAAAAACAAATCACCAAAAGGGGATTTGTTTCATGGGAAAAACCAGTTATCCCGATTTATATACATACTTCAAGCATCTTATATACTTTGATGTTCCTCTCCCGAAACACATACAACGACAAACTGAGAAAACCTTCTCCTTTTTTCTATCAAGTGTTTGCGGGGGAAGAGCAAGAGAGAGAAAGGAACCGAAATTGAAATCGTTGAGAAAAAAAGGAAAAATTTAAATATGGCGAAGATGATTTTTTCGGAACCAAATTAAATTTTCTTTTATCGAGATTCTGGACTCTTTGTTAGTTTGGGAATTGCAGATTTATTTTTCAGAGAAAAACTTACCTCATATTTTAATCCAGCTAAACGTAACCAAGTCTCAACTTTCAGACAATACGGCGAAAGCGATGGCAGCAGTGGGGTACGTGAAAATTGGTACAAGTAGATTACATCCTTTTCAAAGTTCGCTTTGTGGACGTTGTACTTTGGTGGCGCTTCGGTCTTCGTGACAGTGGTGTTGTTGGCTGAGTTTTCGTGATTCTCGCCGCCCTCCTTCTTGGCATCACCATCGGCCGCTGGGGTCGTAGCGGTACCATCTCCGCCAGCACCGTCACCACCCTCGCCCGTTGCTCCTGTCTTTTCATCGGCAACGTTTGCGGTGGCGTCTCCAGTGGCTGCTTTGTCACTCGCTGCGGCTGCAGCCGCTTCGCCGACATTGTTTGCTGCCGCTTCTTCTGTTTTATTTTCAGCGGCTGCTGGGACAGTGGCTTTGTCTTCGGCGGCGATATTTTGTTGTTGATTTGTTGCTACTTCAGCTGCCATCTTTTTTTAATTTATAATTTTTTTTTTTGTTTTCGTCAAGTTTATCAAAAAAGTTTGATGGGAAATATAAACAGTTATGAGAATTGGAATATACCAAAATCCTCGTCACAGATCACTAGATTTATGTTTCAAACAAAAAAAACACGATTGCACTAGGAACGGTTTTCTTCCTTCTATTTTTTTTCTTTTTAATTCTATGCACTTCCCGTTAGAAATAAAATGTGTACTTTTTTCGTTTTAAATTCGGCACAGGGACACTTAAAACAGGACCGACTTTAATTTGTCAAGCATTTATATACAAAGTTTGTATATAATAAGGATCCGTGTTAGTATATATGGATGTATAGTGTAAATCTGTATAACAGAAAGAACACAGAGAAAGAAAACACAAAATTGCACTTGCACTACAATGAACAGTTATAATTATGCTCCAAACAACTGAAAGAACAACTGACAGCTAAGAATGCTCACACTATACTGAACGAATGTTGGTGCTGCTGGAAAACCGTAACGTATATTTGCTTTTGATTTTTCTTCAATAAAATTCACCACGCACAGTTTGTTTGTGGAGGACAGCGACAGCCAGCCAGCGCAGAAAATGCAGACGCAAAGGCATAATGTTCAAAATGTTGGTTGCTTGTGGAGAAGGGTCATATGAGGAGTGGTAGTTGGTTGGTAGAATGTAGCCGTGGTGGTTTCCCAAGATCCCATGCAAAAAGAGATCATTTAAAGTAGGGGAAAAATGTCTGATTCTTGTTTTGCCCCAGCCACCATCATTTTTATTAACGGAATGGATTGAAAATTCAAACGAACAAAAAAATAATGATGCAATGAGTGTGTATGTAATAAATAGGGGTAAAATGCAAGTTGCTGCGAGGTGAATTTACAATGTGAGTGGAATTCGTTGACTTCAATTTTCAGGAGTGTTAATTTTTTTTTTTTTAAATAAGAGTTGCCGTTTGTTTAAGTTTTTAAAATTGATTTCAATGTACCTATTTTGAAGCGCCTCCCAATTTTGAATGTAAACACGATGAAAGACACAACAGTCAACACGCCGCAACAGCCGTAGACAAATTCGATTTCCTTAACATTATTTTTTGCCGTCAAGGAGAATAGTAACTTACATACCTAGGGATTTTCTCAAAAATGGCTGCACGGATTTTTATAAAAAAAACATTAAGTTCTTACAGACTTTAACAATCGAATAGTGTCAACAGATTGTAAATTCAATATTTCGCCAGAGGAATAGGAATAATGTTCCTATAACAGTACCTATAACACAAATACACCATACCTACCTAAATACAAGATACATACTTACATATATAATGTACCTACCTACATTAGTATGGAAAATTACAGTATAGTACATTTTCCGTTCTGCGTAGTGGGTTCGTGCAGAAGGTTCCAGGTTCGATTCCCAGAAGATCACAGGTTTTTTTTTTTAATAAATAAAATTATAAAAGTTGAAACTTATAAAAAGTTTAATTAACCAAAGCAATATTCTGTTTATTCCAGGCTTAAATAGCTAGGTAGGTATACCTAAATTATAGGTATTTATTGGTTTTACGCTAAATGGCCATAGTTTTCTTTGTTAACTAGGTATACCTATGTAAAAAGGTACTTTAAAGCAGCCCAAGTAACATTTCAATCACACTTTTTTTTTATTTTTCATGCACAAAATATAGGTAGGTACCTAGGAAGAAATCGACCTTTTTCACAATTATTACTCCTTAGCTATGTAGGCATCTACCTACCAATCCAAGAAGTAAGCATCTCAATGCACATATCTTTACCTAGCACTTTTTGATGTTTGAACCATAAGAGGAGCAAGTTTATGAAATCTACTTACTGGCTGAACAGAATAGAATGACGGAACTGAAGCCGCAGACGGAACTGGAAGAGCTGTCAAAAAGTGTCGTACCTACGTTATTTTTTTTTACATGTCCACAATGGAGCTGTACAGCTTTGAATGTATTTTGAAGAAAAACAAAAGAATATTCTTGTGTACAAGGACATACAAGCTCAGAATTCATATTTTTTGTTTCCAATAATTTTCGTTTTAATAAATAATTTTTTTCGCGACACAAATAACCACAACATTTTTTTCCGACCCAATAAGTTGTTTTTTTTTTTCTTCATACAAATTGAATTGGAAACACCTTAAAATCATAACTTCAAACATTTTCGAATTTTCGTCACTAAAAAATTCCCTACTTGCTACAATGGAGTTTACATTGAACGAAGACGCGACCTAAAGAAAATTACAAAAAAAAAAAAAACAACTTTAGCAGAACATGGTTTCGATCCACGGACCTCTGGGTTATGGGCCCAGCACGCTTCCACTGCGCCACTCTGCTTGTTATTACTTGTGTCAATTCTTTTATAAAAGGTTGAAAAAAGTCTTCTTGTAAATAAAAATTAAAAGTTAATTAGGTAAGGTAGGTACATATTATTTCATTTGTATATTTTTAAATAGTATAAGCAGTTTTGTTTGTTCAATTAGATTTTTGAAGGCAAATTTTTCGCATTTTTATTTGCGATAGGTAGGTAGGTATATGTTGGTAAAGGTTGTACATACTACATGTATATTCGTAGGTACTACGTTTGGTATGGACTATAGAGCAAGTTTTTGATTCGTAAAAAATTGAACACGAGATTTCAATCAAACCACTGTAGTGATTTTCTTACCAATTTTTTTCTAAAAATTTCAAGATATTATATAGGTATGTACATATACCAACCTAGGTATTTAAAAATAAATTTTTAAAGATAACCTCTCCAACGATTTTTTGATTTTTTTTCTGTATACATTCGACGTATTTCCAATTAATTTAAATGGTGTTCTTCATTCTGAGATTAAAAAATTTTAAATACCTTTAGTTTTACCAATACATAGGTACATACATATTTCATGCTTTTTTTATGTATTCTTTAATTTATTAAAACGATAAATAAGAACAAATTTAGTGGTGTTCAAAGGCCTCTGCCTCTGATAACAATTTTTCTGGAATATATTTCTTGCGGTTATCAAGCTTAATGAAACTTAAAAATCTATTCTGATACAATTCAAGGGGACATTCATAGGTACCTACCTAATTCTATTTTTTTTATGTCGTTGACATTAAAATACAAAATATCGTTTTGATTTTAATTAATAAAAAATAATAATTATTTACATATGGCTTGTCTGGGTTTAATAGCATAATAATATTAAACGGACAAATTATGGCGCACAAAGTGCAGTTTATCGACACACAATTTTTTATAACTCAACATCGATTGTCATTATACCTACATTATAATCCAATATGTTCAACCAGCTGTGCCATATATCTAAACATTCATATGCATATGGCAATGGCATTTCCTAATAAATAAACGCATAGCAACAAAATCTATTATCAGAGTAGGTATTCCAATTAAGTTATGTTATGTGAAATAAAATACAACTAAGTACCTACCTATCTACAACAAACTATAAATGAATTCTGTGCAAAATTCATAGGTCACGTAATTGTGGAACCGATTTATTAGATTAATGTAGGATAGGAGGTAGAAGCGGTGGAATGTTCCGCCCCTGCCAACATATTGCCCTTTCCTACCCTAAAAAAAACAAAACTTATAATTTTGAATTGATGAATGGAATTTTGAATTTAACCATAATGTAGCCGATCGCACATTTGGAGTGGTGAAAAAAGTCGACGACTAGAGTCGCATGAAGTAACTATTGTGGCTTAAGGCCGTGTGCGAATTGGTTTAAAATTTCGATTAAATTTTATCCGAGACTAAATTTTGACATTTCTACATGCAGATTCACCTCACTAGTGTCAAAAAATTAATCTTCCGATAAAATTTAACGCGATTTTAACACAATTCGCACACGGCTTTAGGCCGTAGGTATACGTTACGCAGAAATGTCAAATTTTAATCTCGGATAAAATGTATCTAATCGAAATTTTAAACCAGTTCGCACACGGCCTAAGACTGTTTTGAGTCTATAGAGAGTGGATTTGCGAAGTATGTTTAGGCCGTGTGACAATTGGCTTAAAATCGTGTTAAATTTTATCCGAAGATTAATTTTTGACACTAGTGAGGTGAATCTGTACGTAGAAATGTCAAAATTTAATCTAGGATAAAATTTAATCGAAATTTTAAACGAATTCGCACACGGCCTTAAAGTAAATTTAATATGTTAGCATTACCATTAGAGAGAGTAGGTACATATTTATGTTCAATTCAAATACAAAATTTAAAAAAGTTAAAAAAAAAACTTAACCAAAGATTAATTTTCAAAGTCTTTTGATAACTTTAATAAAGAA
This sequence comes from Epistrophella euchroma, assembly GCA_947049315.1. NCBI lineage: Eukaryota > Metazoa > Arthropoda > Insecta > Diptera > Syrphidae > Epistrophella > Epistrophella euchroma. Next base: position 27,586,433 of record OX346248.1, on the reverse strand, counting down.
ATAAAAAATAATAGGACACGAGGACGATAACTCAGGCGCCAAAAATTGATAGAGATTTTTTGTAGGGTCAAAAATAAGCATTTTTTTTTTACTATGGGAGGGGGGCCTATCTCGCCCCGTTTAGGAGGTAGGGGCACTTTTAGAAAGAAATGACTTAAAAATAAAAAAAAAAAATTATTAAAAAACAACTGCAACACTTACAATAAAGAACTATACCGGGTTTAAAATCCAGAAATGTTTTCTTAAGTCCTAAATTTAAATTAAATTATTTAAGGCAATAGTTTTTCAAAATTCGCATGCAAACTCAAAATTTTGATAAAAAAAAATTAAAAAAAAAAAAATTTAGACCAATTTTTTTCAAAATTGTGGAATTAAATCCTGAATTGGCTTTTTGTAGTCAATGCGAATATCAATTTTAAATCGAACACAAAAAATCAAATTGTTTTATGTCAACTAGTTTTTGAGAAAATTGGAAATTACTATAAAACTACTTTTTTTGAAGATTTTGCTTTTTTTTTTGTTGCTTACATATTATACAGTGCTAGCACCCAGCATTACGGCTGATAAACAGTGAGGTATGTTAGTGGGACATGCTACCCCCGGCAACCCCCCTGCAATCCCCCAGCTTGACCCACTATAGGATTTGGGGTAGTTGCGAGGTTGGGTGTATGCAAAGTTTCTTTTGCATTTAAAGAATCTGGATTTTAAGAAACTTTGAATGAATCCTATATAAACGCAGTAAGGTGGGTTTTACCGGTAAATTCTAGAATTTCATTGTTTCGGCTTTTAACGGTAGAATTTTTTAAATATAGGATTTAAAAAAAGATTTCTGGCTTTCAAACCGGGTATAGTACTTTCATTGTAAGTGTTGCCGTTGTTTTTTAATATTTTTTTTTTTTTTATTTAAGTCATTTTTCTTTTTTTCTAAAATGGCCCCTACCTCCTAAACGGGACGAGATAGAACCCCCTCCCATAGTAAAAAATGACTGGCTGAACAGAATCGTGACGGAGACGGAACTGGAGCCGGAGCTGGAATAATTCAATTTAATTCAATTCATTTATTTTTATAATTCCAGTTCCGTCTGCGGCTCCAGTTCCAGCATTCTATTCTGTTCAGGCAATAGGTATACAAATACATACCATAACACTGTAGGTGATGCCGTTCTCTTATGATATATTTTTTTTTATTTCAAGTCGATTTTGTAGTCAATTGTATTTCGTATAAATTTATTAAAATATTAAGTTTGATTTTTTTTTCGATTTCATAAATTACCCTTACTGTACTCTCTCATCCACCTTTGACTAGGTAAGTAGGTACGTAGATATTACCCAAGTAAAATAGTAAAAAAATTCACTTTGATTTTAAGCTTCGATATTTATTTTACTAAACAAAGCTATACAAATTATGATTGAGACTAAGAGTGGTATAGGTACTTATGTAAATAACTTTTTTCTTGATTTTATGTAACTCTACGTCTGCCAAAAACTCACTGAAAATGGGGTTCCGCTGATAGGTATGTAGACGTTGAAACGTGATTAGTATTCAATATTTAATGTGTCGGTATGGTCTATATTTGGGATCATATGTGTATAATAATCCATATAAATCTTCCCATATCGTGTTATACGCACGCCATCCAGAGAAAGATTTATGGCTCAATGTAAACGAAAAATTGTATAGGTACTTTCGAAAACTATGCCCGCGGCGCGGTAGCAATATGATGGACTTTGTGAATAGTATTTTTGTTTTTATTTCTTTTTCCTATATCTGCACGAAATGGTCGTCGTTGTCTTCAATTCCACCTGTTACATGAGTCATGGTAGGTACAAAACCAACAAGGATCCAACTAAAAAATCAAACAATTCACTTTAAAGTATCTATACGGGTAGACTTAAGAGAAAAAAAAACACGCCTTCTATCCTCCCGTTTAACCATATGGTGGTTAAATCGATTTTTCACAATTGCAAAGGATATTCCAACTTCACCACCCTGCGGCGACAGGCGGCAGAAATAAGTTGAGTGGCGTTATCGAAACTCCTATAGATGTCCTGTCCATGATGTCCCTTGATATGATATGAGGTGTCTGAAAAGGGTGGGGATTTTAAATCTGTACGGAGTGTTTGAAATAGTAAACCATCCAGTCTGATAGTAGGCAAGGGTTATAGTTAGACCAATAATGCAACAGCGTTGCATCAGAATGAAGAACAACTAAAGACTGAGGTCGACATTTATTCAATGAAAGTACATAGGTACCTATGTATGTAGGTTGGTAAACAAACATATACCAATATTCACATGATTCTAGTTGTTAAAAGAGGAAAATTTCTTCCTATATACCAACTCCTACACGATATAAATAGACAAAAGGCGTTTCGCAATGTATATCAACTTAATTTTCTTCATCTAACTTAAAAATTTAAACAGTTTATTCTGCACTGTCTTGTTTGTAAGGCAGACACACCATCAAGATCACACACCCTCTATCAACCCTTGAATTTCTTTGGGCCAACGAAGACTATGCGACGACAGAGTTTTCCTCTTGAAAATTGCACTGCCAGAGTAGTATTGTTCGGCTTTTACTTCGAATGCACTTTGCTTGATAGTGTTAATGACGGACTTAGGAGATTACATAATTTCCCCTACAGATTTCAAAATCAGATACATTTTGTCAAAATCTCTTTGAAATCAAATCAAACAAACATATATGTACATGTTGAAAGGTTGAAAGGACTTGAATAGTTACTTAAGACTTGTTTAAACGGATTTTTTTTTTCAGTATTTTAACGAACGACTCAACAAAAAAATTATTGTAATGAGAGTAAAAAGAAGTACAGATGATTGGTTGATCTTGCAATATTGTCAAATCTGTCAATGCTCTGACAACTGACAATAACTGTCAATTATAGCTTACAATAATCAAACACCTCTTCAAATACTAGATTATCTGGTTCACACGGTTTACAGATTTTACAATTTCATTGTCATTTTGTGGTTGGCTGACAATTCCCTAACAATGAGCTTTCTCTGCGACTCTGTGATTTTTTGTCCATTTCACTGGCTCTGTACTCTTAGCACCCCATACATGGATAATTCGAAAAAAAAAGTATGCAGTCTAAAAGGTCAGTAATTGGTCATAAAAGGTGTCAGGTAGTTTAAGAAATTGGTCAGGCTTAGAAAATTTTTAATCCAAGGTTGAAGTTTTTCAAGGTCGCCCGTGATTTTTGGCACCTGCAATGCTATACCTTTTTGGAAAGCCAGAAATCTCTTCTTTGATTCTGAAAACAAAAATTATACTTAATTACATAAAATTTTGAACAAAAGTAGTTTGAAACTTTTTTTTTTCTTTTTTTTTTCAAAATTTCGAGTTTGGAAAATAATTTTTCAAAAACTATTCACGAACACAACTTAATTTAAAATGAAATAAAATGAAATGAAAAGAAGAGATTTCTGGCTTTCCAAAAAGGTATAACATGGTATTTTAACTTGTACTGTTCTTTTTAAATATTTTTTTTTTCTGTTTTAAGTCAATTTTTTTTAGAAAATTGCCCCTCCTGCCTAAACGGGGGGACATAGACCCCCCTCCTATACGATTTTTTTCTTGTCTTAACCCAACCTAATCGCTCCAGCAGTTTGGTGCATCTTATACCGATCACCCTGTATGTGCACTCAGACGTTGTGTCCAAAATCCATATATGTACATATCTGTTACTGTAAAAAGCCGAAATAATGAAATTCTATAATTTACCGGTAAATCCTATAGAACCCAGCATTACGGCGTATAAACAGTAAGGTTTGTATTGGGGGGCATTTTGCCCCCCGGCTTGGCCACCTAAAGGATTTGGGGTAGGTGCGAAGTTTCTTCTGCATTTAAAGAATCTGGATTTAACGAAACTTTGAATACTTTGAATGTAACTCACCCATCACAGAGCAAAACTAGGTCATGTTCCATATTATTTCCAATTCACTACATATTTCAAATTTCACAAGTACCTAGAGAGGGTTAGGAACATGATTTTAAATAGGTCCTAATCTCCTAATGGATAGATATTCGATAACATGCGGCTGTACGGCTACCGCACATCCTTTTACCTTTTCTCAATTTTAGGCGTTAAAAGAACCCCTAATAAAAAAAAAACAGCTTAAAGCCTTTGCCACCATACATATAGGTTGTGGCCGAAATAAAATTCCATATTAGGCATCCGTTGCCGTTCGCTCCATAGGGATTCTCCGGATTTCTTGTCTCGATATATTTACCCCCAAAATCCCACATAATCCAAGGTTCTCCCTAGAATATCAGAAGAGATGTCCTTGATAATAAGGTTCTGTTGTTTTGTGTGTGTTTATATGTGTAGCTTAAAGATTCAGGATGTCGCATAGTCTCTTATCAATTAACAATGAATCTGGCAATCCTTTCAACGAACAACGCAACAGCACATTGTCTAACACAAGATTTTCTGAATGTGATTTAAAATGGAAGCGAAAAGATTTAGTTCCAGAACATGATGTGCATCTTAAGGATTTTTGTATCCAGCTGTTCCAGAGAAAACGACGTACCTAATATATATAGTAGAGAGTAGAAAAAGAACTCTACGCAGAATAAAAAATGAACAAGAAAAAGAACTAAAAAAAAAAAATTCTATCCCCTTATGCAATTTGGAGCAACAGCAAAAAAGAAAAAAAAATGCAGAATACAACAAGAACAACTGAAGGCTTCTTGGCATCGACATTTTTTCTTCTGCTCTAGACAGGGTGGTGGCGGTGATGGTCTGATATCACGTGAAATATTTTCATCCTTTTTTTCATACAGATACATACCAATACCTTCAGGATTAAGTTTTTCTTCTTTTTCTTTTTTTTTTATGGTTAGTTCTTTAAGCCTTCATATCCCATAACAAGACAACAACTAAATATCTATAGGTACTCTTTTGTACAACAAGATTAAATGTGTAAATGTGCGGTTGCAACCAAGATGAGAAGAAAAAAAAATGAAAAAAATCAAAATTATAACGAAGCAGAAACGTGAGATAAAAATGATTTTCTAGTTAATAATAAAATAATTTAGTTAATTAGAAAATAATGATTATTATGATGGTGCCTTCGTGAGTTTTCTTTCAAGAGCATCACTGAGGGTTTCACAACAATATGTTGGCATATCGTTGTTGTTTTTTTTTTTCTTTCTTTTTTGTTATAAAAAAGCAAAGGTCCTTCATTCAGTCGCAGATGACAATATGTGGGTAGGGGTGTACGGAAGCAATTTATATTGTTGGGAGGAATTAGGGTTGCTTAATTTTTGTTGTCAAAAAATAAATAACATCACAATGTCACGATGAGGGCTTAATAAAACATAATTTGACACATAACATTATGACATTATGGGATAGGTATTTAACTTTCGAATCGAAGTTAAAATGTCTGATTTATAGTCTCCATAGCTAATTCTTTTAAAATTTGAGAGCGTATGTATATATTATGTATACATTTAATCTCAAATTTTAAAATTCCGCGGCTTAAAGGCTCTCCCAAACCAACGCGATTATTCGCCGCGACAAAAGAAAACAACAATAACAACACGTGGTTGTCAAACAAAACAACACGTTGTTGTTATTGTTTTCTATTGTCGCGGCGATTAATCGCTTTGGTTTGGGAGAGCCTTAATTCTTGTAAAAAATCATTAACCTGTTTATAAAATATGTATTGATTTTCCAAAATTAAATTAGATTTTGTTTTTTGTGTTTTAATCCAAAAAATACTTTTTTGAAAATCTTTACATGCATTTCATTCAAGATTAAAATGACATTCTGATTTCTGAATAAAAATGTTGATCAGAGACAGAGACAGAGACAGAAACAGAAACAGAGACAGAGACAGAGACAGAGACAGAGACAGAGACAGAGACAGAGACAGAGACAGAGACAGAGACAGAGACAGAGACAGAGACAGAGACAGAGACAGAGACAGAGACAGAGACAGAGACAGAGACAGAGACAGAGACAGAGACAGAGACAGAGACAGAGACAGAGACAGAGACAGAGACAGAGACAGAGACAGAGACAGAGACAGAGACAGAGACAGAGACAGAGACAGAGACAGAGACAGAGACAGAGACACAGACAGAGATTGTAAAAAAAAAAATTAAAATTCAATTTTCTGTTTTTCAACATTTTTAAGTTAGAAGTATTGTTTTCGAAAACTCTACACAGAAATAAGTTGATTTAAAAAAGGAATGAAACAACAGACTTCTGGCTTTCGAAAAAAGTAAAACACTTTTAACTTTTTTTTTCATTTTAAATAATTTGTTTTTATAAAATGTGCCAATACACAATTTTTGAGCTCGATTTATAAATCACTTTAACAGATAATGAGATAGTTTCACATGAAAAATTGTTGAGTTCATTAAAAATCGTAAGAGTCGTTTTCTAGCAAATACGATTTTTTACACGGTCTTAAACAATTGTTTATTGTATGGATAAGGTACCGTTGTGTTTGGTATAAGTATAATTTTTGCTTAAAATCTTCTGCTACATGTATATAGTATTCAAAAATAAATTGGAACCAAGCTTTAACAAAAATCAATCAAGTCGTTTTCGACATATTGAACTGTCAAAATCAATAAAACCGTTTTCGAGTTTCGAGAAAAGCCAAAATAAAAAATGCGGGTGCCGTTAATCCAAATCTTTCGAAAAAAAAAATAACGAAAAGGTACTCTCCTATATATGTAAATTAATTGATTTTTTTTTTTTAAGCAAAGTCGATATGAAGCCATTTTTGAGCAAAATGCGATTTTTCTAATATTAAAAAAAAAAAAAAAATATATATGTTTGTTCTAAATCTTCTACCTGAGTACTTGGCTGTTTCATTTTGCCGCTGCACAAATATCTCGAGAGCAATGATATCTATCGCCTTTCATTCAATTTCATTCTATACATAATAACTTAATAAAGAATTGGTAAGACTTAAACAAAAAATCAAGTGACTTTTTGTTTAATTAGAAAAAAAAACTTGCAAAAAAAATATTTTAAAACTGGAAACTGCAAAAGAATTAGCTACAAATTGTTGAAAATATGTTTCGCCTCGCAGGTATTTAGAAAATTCTGATTATCAAAAATCTGAGCTTCATTAAATTATCATATCTATTTTTGTATGGGTACAAAAAAATCACATTTCCCAAGGAAATCTGCAATTTTATTCGAAAGAATTTTGTTGTTCTTGAACCAACTTTTATCTCTATCCTTGCTATATACATAAATACACATACCTACATAAATATTTAAAAAAAAATAAAGAAAAAGATATGAAATTAAATTAAGTGCTTCATAAATCCTACAATCGCACTAAAATAGTCTTATCGTAGAACACTGACCATCTTAGTTTTTCCTTTATTTCCCATCAGCCTCTCTTTTTAGAGTCGAACTCGTTGAAACAGCCTTTTTTTGGTGACATCATCGTTATAATAGTTGAGGTTATAAATGTATTTTTATCTCCATCCCCACCCACCCTAAATGTATCTTTATAATATGCAATTTTTTTTATAGTAAAGAAATATTTTTATAAAAAAAGAAAAAATAATAATAAAACGAAGAAAAATATTAAATGATTGCATTATATTCTGGAATGCATCTTGTTCGTCATAATCTTATATTGCACCATATTCCACAGAGCTATACTGGTCACTGCATTCCTCTGATATGTACCGTAAGTAACGCGCGGGAGGGGGCGGGCTAACAACTTGTAGCTGTGTTGCTTGCAGTGCAGCATGTACAAGATAGTTATCAACTTGGTTTTTGTAGATATAGATACGACTTTTGTATCTAAGATCGGAATGACGGAAGGCATTATACTGACTGAAGCTATAGGGCTATACATTCTTTTATATCCTGGGGCAGTAATGTTGCATATTGATTACTTAAATATGCATCGATTTAAACTCAGTAAAAACAAAACATGGTCAGAAGCTCAACATTCCGTCGACTTAGAGCAGTATTTACAGAGTACTCATAAATGCCTCTTAAGACTTAAGAGTACTTATAGTCGCGATCAGGGTTTGAACTTTATTTTGATGGAAGTAGATTTACTTCAGTTTTGAGGAAAAAATTGAATCTACTTCCCTACTTCGGTTTTGGAAGATCTTCCTCTATTTTAAGATCAATACTCACCTTCACCGTCTTCGTAAAAGAAAGAACTGTTGTTTCCAACAAACCCAATAAACTCTAAAATTTTATTCTGAAAGAATTCTTTTTCTTCGTTTTTCGTTTTCATTCTCTTTCACTTACAATTTTTCGATGTGGTATTAATTTCGGTGTGTGATAATTATGAGTTTATTTTTTAATTTTAATTTCATTTCAATAAATGAATATCGAAGTTCGCTTAAATTTTATGACTTTATAACCGATAATCGAAAAGAAAAGTATTAGCCACTAATTAATAAATTTAATGAAACAGCACCTACAAAATTATCGATTGAACATTTATTTAAAAAAATAAGCATTTAAAATGGAGTCTGAATTGTTGTAATAATTCATTTTCTTTTTTTGAAAAATTAATTTTTGCTAAATAAATTTTCGTTAAGAAACGTATTTGGTTTAAGTACTCAGGAAAATGAGATCTCAGAGATTTCTTCACGTCAAAACGTGAGCAAGCGAGTCCAATTTTTTTTATCAGAGTTTTGACAGCAAAATGGAGAAATTTTGCTGAGGTTTTTTTTTTTTTTTAATTTCTTAAACGACTTCGGAAATTTCTAATTTACTTCGCTTATTTTCCCTTATTTGCTTCGAAATTTTGGATCTCAAGTCCGAACCCTGGTAGCCACCTATAAGTCTTATGAGCGATCATAAATATTCACTATTACTGCTTGGTTTCGTGAATAGATCTATTAGCCTATTAAATTATTAAACTCAAAATTTTGAAAGAAAATGAAAAAAATGCATCTGTCATTTTCCACCATAATAATGGCTTTCCCTTACGACGTTGACATAAATTCATAAATTTCCCTGTTCACGTTTTGTATCACGGTTTTTATAATGCAAAAAAAAAAAAAAAAACTATTAAATGGTTTGCCTTAAATTTTTTGTCGTCGCTTATGTTTTGTTTTTAATACTAGCATTTACTTAAATATTCAACAAAGATGTAAGTATTTGCTTATAACAATAAGCTATAGTGGCAACACAAATTCACAGACTATTAAATTCGCTTATCAAGGAGCAGTGTTTTAATGGGGTGTGTCATTATTTGTTCGTTAAGATTAAAGTATATCTCTCCCTCAAACCAACCGCCTTGGGGTATATTAATCCAGAATTTAAGAAAAAAAAACTACAATCTCATTCACTAACTAATATGAAACCAGACAGTGTTGGGACAAGTGGGCACTCTTGACTTAAAGTGAAAGAAATGTTTTCATCTGTGATGTCTCTGAAGAAGCTGGGGCTAACGGCGGCTAACTTATGGGATATCTCCGGGAATGCACACACACCAAAACTAAATTTATACTCGTATACTTTATCGACACATTTCCCATATTATCATTCTGGATGCGTTTTAGGAATCAGTATCGTTCGTCGTAGAGTCGATGTCCATGTCGTTGTCGTCGTATTCTTGAATCTTGAGTTTGAGATATGCCTCTAAAATTGCTCCCCATATGCCCGCGTTGCCTTTCTTTGGGACAACAATGGCAGCGTTGATTCGATTCAAGTGAAAATTGTAGTGGATGATGATGGTTAGGTTATCCCTTTCCCTGCCTTGAGGCATTTGGCGATGAATTTTTCGGATCGGTCGTTTGTTCGTATACGGTTGTTGGTCCTCTCTTTGCTCGGTTGGTCGGTCGTCCGGACGTTTCCTCTATGGTGATTATTTCCGGCATTTGGGAAGATTAGTATTTTGTCGTCGTATCATTTGTATGTATTTATACGATACTTTGCTTTTACTCAGTCCTCAGCAAGTGATTTGGCCTTTTGTTCCTTGTTTTTTTGTTTTACTTTTTTTCTTTTGTTTCACCGAATAAAATAATGAAAGCTTTTGTGCAGATGGCAGCATCTGTTGATATCATTATTTCTGGAAATTTTTATTTGTTTTTTTTTTTTTGTTTCTGTCCTTTTAAGGATGAGATAAGTAGGTATGTATTGTGAAAAAAATATTGGTTATCTGAAAAAATTGGTAAATTTTATAACTTTTTCAATTTTTTTTTTCAAAAATTTCCTCTTTGAAATTTGATTTCTCAAAAAAAAAAATCACTTAAGCGATTTGACTTAAAAATTATATTAAAGAATGGAAAACAGTAAAACCCGCTTAAGAGAAACTTCAAAATATAACAGTCTTTCTTTCACTTAAGCGGGTTTTTCACTTAAACGGAAAAAATTTCACTTAAGCGGATCTAAAAATTCCATTAAGCGGAGAATTAATGCTAGAAACAATTGTATTTATCTTTTATTTATCTTTGAATTATAAAAATGTTATTTTCTTTTTATTAACTGTCAAAATACATATACCTCTTCAGCCATTTGAAAAGTTGTTTTGGATTTTTGTTTGAGAGGACAAAACAATTTGTTTATAAAATTTAAATGTAAACGTTTGTGAAATAATCAGAAATTCAAATATCATTTTCGTGGTGAAAATAGTAAATGTGAAAAATAAAGAAGAAACGAAAGCATTCAGCAAAATTTCTCTTCTTTGCGATTCAATTTTTCTTTCACTTAAGAGAGATTTTTCAATGAAAAATATAAAATTGAACTGAAAATATATTTCAGGTATCCGGGTTTTTCACTTAAGCGAGTTTTGCTTAAGCGGAGTGTTTTATAGGTAATTGGTCGAAAAATATTAGGGGATACAAAAGTGTTTCAGATAAGCGGGTTTTTCTCTTAAGCGGGTTTCTCTTAAGCGCGATTTACTGTATAAGCTTTCAAAAAATCTATAGCACATCATTGTTTGTGCTTTTTTTAATTTTTAATAATTTTTTTCCTATTTTAAGTCAATTTTAAGAATTTTCTGCCCACAATTTCACGAGAAGGGATATAAATCTTTTCTCCCATACAATTTTATCAGATACACCAGGGCTTTTGATTTTTTAGGGTGAAAGCGGCGAGAAGCTTAGAAGTTTAGGTTATTTTTTGTAAATTTCTAAAAACAACTATCTGCCTTATTCATACAAACAATTTGGTTATTGCAGCTTTTTTGTTCAGGGAAACTACACCATGGATTGAGAAATTTCTGGACTCAAAATATAGGCAATTGCTTACTGCTCAATTTGAGTCCGGAAAATTCTTATTCCATGGTGTAGTTTCCCTGAACACAAGAGCTGAAATAACTATTTTTTGTTTATGAATAAGGCAGTATGAGTTTTTAGAAAGAAATGTTACAGCTAAAAGTGGTGCTTAGAATTATATTACATAAAAAAATAATAATTTTTTTGTTTTACAGAGCAATAGATTTTGAGAAAAAACGTACGCAAGTGCACTCAGTTAATAATACCCCACACGCGCCCAACATTTTGGTGATTAAAAATAATTTTTCAATATCATTGATACTTACCGATATACCTACCTATCTAATCCTAAAAAAAAAACTTCGGTTGCGATCTTCAGCAATTAATAAACCAAGTTAATTGAGGTGTACAGATTATCATCATTATCATATACATAGATTTTTCAATTAATTTTTGTTTGATTTAACATGACGCGATGTTTAAAACTGAAATCTTGTGGTAGGTACTTTAAAAAAAACATTTTAAAAAATAACCTCTTATTACTGGTTAATTTTTGTTATAACCTTTACAGCCGGGCCTTGGTTTTATGTCTTCAAGCTTTTTACCAAAAGAGGTTGCAAATCCTTAGTTAAGCTAGTCGATTTAAAATATTTTTTTTTGCGTTCCGTAACGTCAAACTTATGCAAAGTAATATTTCTACAAAGCATCAAGTTTGCGTTGCTGATACGTATGAAAAATGTAGGTATTACTACCGCATCAAAACATTTATTTTAACATTTCGGAACTCAGCCCCTTTTTTTATTAAAAATATGTAGGTACATAGTTACATACATACATATTAAAAAATTGGCAAACAAAATTCTATAATCATAAAAAAAAAATGCAGATAGGTACGCGATTTTTAGCTAACACGGCAGTATATGGAGCTCAAATACAATGCAAAAACTATCCAGCTTTAATATCACTTTAAAATAAATGTCCTCAAAATGTGTGCTCCTGGTTTTCTCCCACAAATTAGGTAGGTATCCATGTTTTTCAATAAGTAGGTAGGTACATAACATAATGTAATATCCCCGGTCAACTTAAGATTCCCATCATGCATATGTAGATGTAGAGGTATACCTATATACAAATGTGGACCGTATTTTTAGCCTTAAATTACAAATTCTTCCACCTGACTTACCTACTTTCTTTTTTTATGCAAAACTAAAAAAAACATCAACCCATATTGTTTGTAAATACATAAATGGAGCTCTACTTAGATAGGCAAAGAGCCCTGAACAACCCATCAAAGATTCCAATTTTAAAGTTTCCTATTTGTTTTGGTTTCATTTTTATTTTTATTTTTTTCACCACAAAGTATAGGTAGTATCCATTTACCTACCTACTTATATTAAAGAGCGAAGAGGAGGGAGCCTCTTTCAGCCATCATAACAGCAGTACCCTTTAAAGACTTATAAACATGACCTAATCTAAAGTAAATCAGAAAAATCCATTCAATATTCACTCTATAAATATTTAAAGCCTTCCATATGGTAAACGGTATAAAGTTCCTTTAGGTAGCTTTGGCTTTAGTCGAAAAGTGTACATACACCGACCACCACGACACGCCCTATTTTTGGTTCTGGCTGGATGATGATGAGGTGAGGTGAGGATGATGAAATAAGGATCCCATTTAACCCCCAACGATGTTCAAGAAGAGTCCATGTTAAAAAAAGGTCGTTTATGGAATATGGATCCCAAACAAAAAAGAGAGTGAGAAACAGTGAGAAAAGGGGAGCAACAGCAGCGGATTCAAATACAAAATTTTTCACATCCCAGTTCCCCCAGTTCCCAGATCATACACATACACTTCAAAGTTCCAGAGAGAGAGTCAGAGTATACCTACCTACCTATGAAAACAGATGAAAATCCAACTTAAAACATGGACTTATCGAAAATGGAAATGTGGTGATAATAAAGCGGAACAAATGAGTCCTTTTTGGTGTCCTCTATACTACATATATATAGGGTCGATTGTCGATATGTGTTAGCCGACTTGGATCAAAAACCTATGTTAAACTTTTGCACTTAAAGTTCAGTGCTAAAACCCATAAAGAAGATTTGTTGTAGGTACCTACCTACCTATTTTTTTTTATTGTTTTCTTCCCAGAAAACTGGAGAAGAACGAAAACACAGGAAGTGGAAAAAGGACATTTCCATAAAGCCATCGTTGTGATGAGTGCTTAAGCTGGTGCTGCTGCTGAATCTAGCACAACCCGGTTTAGTTTCATATGCTGTCTCTTGTCCGTTCAACCCCTCTCTCCTTTTTCTCTCTCTCACTCATTTGTTGGATGTTTTGTTCAACAGCAATTAAGCCATGTTGAGCGTAATTTTGGAAAAAAAACAAAAAACGCGGGTGTGGCAGACGAAAAGGATGAAGCCTTCCAGAAAATAATCACTTACCTTACCCTCGGAAACCATCATCTCATCAGGCACAGAAGTGGAGGGCGGAAACGCAACATGGGATTCAAGTGGTGTGTAGGTACACTTTACTCTCGGCTTCTTGTTTTCCTTTTTCGTATCATTTGCATTCAAACGAAATTAATTCGCATTGTTCCTTGAGCAGGAAAAAAAATCAAACAAAAAAATCGGGGGCCAACCACAAAAGACACAGAAAAAGAACCTCAACATATTGTGGTGAGTTTAGTAACTTTTTTTTTTGTCTTTAACTCAACTAGGTATCTCTTTGAAAATATTGCCTCCTTAAGCTCAAGCTCCCCTCCTCAGCCCCACTCGCCTAACAGTTCTTGCAAAAAAATAAAAAAGGAATCATCATTGTATGTATGTTTTATAAAAGAAAAAAAAAATGATGGAGCAGAGGAAAAGAGAAATGCATAACACGAAAGAAAACTGACTTTTGGTGTATCGAGGGGGGTGGTGGGTTTTTTCGCCTTTATGGTGTTAAAGGCATGGCGATGGCACACAAATACCATTGCATTAAGTTTGATGGGGCTAACAAGGAACACAAACTGATTTTATGATGTTTTATGAGAGAGGGATAGAAAGAGAGAGTGTAGGAGAGTGTTGCTTAGCAACCAGGGTGCGGTCGGTCCGTCTCGGTCCTTTCCTTTCCTTTCTTTGCTTTTATTCCCAATGAACTTGGCTTTTTGATGGCACTGATGTAGTAGGTACCTATAAGTTTGATGACAATGATGTTGATAATGATGATGGAGAAGCCTCATCATCACTTCAAAAAAACTCCCGAATCCCCTTATGATTCTCCTTTTTCTTTCTCTTTAACTTTTGAAATCGTACCCAAAGGTTTGGGGATTTATGATGCATCTTCAAGGATTTAGATTTTTTTTTTCGATTAAGTTTAAATCTTCCCAGGATGTGCATGTGCAATTGTCCAAAGGTAGGAATATCGATTCCACTTATTTGACTTCTTCGTTCTTCAATTCAATCAGCTCGCAGATATTAAAGAGCATTCAATTAAAACCAATTCAATATACCTACATAGGTACCTAATTGGAGTCTGAACTCTGGAGTTCTCTAGCTATCGGCAAAAGAGATCTGCATTAACTAAGTACATAGAACTGCGCCTACGTATGACAAAGGGAGCAATTTTTCAGTGGTGAACTGTTGATTGGTATAGCGCTTGCGTTCACTTCACAATGTGAGGAAGCTGGGAGCTCCCTATCAACCATCGGCAGCTACGAAAGACACAAAGAAAATTACATACATACATACATATACTTCCACTCCAACCAAAAAGAAGAAGTTTTGTGTAGGCGAATGATGCGCAAAGTCAAAAATGGTAATAAGGTGCATTTATTTTGCCAAGAAGGGGAAATGGTAATGAACCCACACGAAACATGGAGCACTCAAAATGGGGAAACAAAATTGGTGATGTTGAAAGGTGAATAAATCTGGTTGGGGTCGTTGGGGATATTTTTGTATTTGCAACTTTTGCAATTATTGCGTGCTGGAAGAGTGAGTATTTATATGTGATGCATTGAGAAGGAGTGAATTTAAGAAAATTTTAAAATGGGATTCAAAAAGAGTTACCATTATGCTGCCAAATTTGTGGAGTCTTATCACCATGAAGTGGAATTCTTAATTTGTTATGGAATAAAAGTACTGAAAATCTTCTGTTAAATTTTTAGATATTTTTATATGAATTTTTATTTAACTTGTATTTTATAATAAAAAAAATTTTTCCAGTTAATACAATTTTAAACAACATTTAATTTTTTTATTAAAAAGTCTAATAAATTAAATATAATTGTACCCATGTGTATAGGTGGAATAGGTACTACCGTTTTACCTGAAAATGGCGTAGGTATCTACATTTACCTAGTTATAAATAGTTATAAAACTATTTAAACAGTTAAAAAACTATTAAAAATAAAAAAGGATGTGTTTTGATTGGTGAACTGCTCAAAAAGCGGTATACCTAAAGCTTCAGTTGTCAATAAAAACCATCCCAAGGATTTCAAACTTGGCCTGAACTGATAAAATTTCAGTTAAAACTGCAGTATACCTATTAAATATTATCTAAGCTAAATTTAAGTAAATGTATTACATTTTATGTTCTAAGTCATCCCGGCGGATACCAGATGCTCGGAAATAGCTCAAATAGTTAGGATAAATTTTTTTATCAAACAACTTATTCCCAAAAGTGCCAATTTCTGGAATTTCATTCCAGAGCTCTATCAAAGCTAATATTTAAAAAAAAAATCGTACCAAATAAAATTCGTAAAAATTCGCAGTTTTGGGAAGTAATACCTACAAATTTTGAGTTTGAAAATTAATTTCTTTCCTAAAATATTGTTTAAAATAACTGGATTTAAACAGAAAATTAAAAAAAAAATGTTTACGTTAAAAAAAAAAAATAGCAAACATACCGGGGAACACAGTCTTTGGTTGCATCTCATACAGAACTCCCTGTATACCTCCATTATTGGTTTCTCAGAATCAGTTCTTAAGTTTTGGATGAAATTTTCATGGTTAATTTTAATTAGCGAAAAAAGATTATGTAAGTAATTTTATTAAAATCCAAATACAGCCACGCCCACTTATATTTTACTATTCTGCCTTGAAAACTGCTTTAAAGGTTTATATGAAAATTAAAATGTTTAGAATTTTACTTTTCAAATTTATCAGTAAGATAAGAAATTGATGAATAAAAAATCTTATAGACTTGTCGTAAAAGAGACCAACACTGTAACAGCAACATTAAATTGGGTATACAAAAAACTTAACGGTCATGTATATAGGAGAAATAGAACATTACATAAATTATTACATAGATTCACCGTAAACTAAACTAAAAAACAAAGTACGTATACGCCACAGTGTACAATTGTTCCACAAAGTTACATACTTGATAATTATCTTGATCAGGAATATTTTAAAATCCTTCGAAATTATGGAGTTACGCAGTCGTACGAAATCACACAAATACAAGCAATTCAATGGACGCACACATAATTGAGTTTGTTCCTTCATTTTTGCTTTCGGAGGGGAAGAGCGCTCCTCGAGCGCCATACATTATGGTTGACGTAATGACGTGTGCATTTAACGTTTTGTAAAGATATGTTTCGTTCGGTTATGGCATTCGTTTCCGACAGCGTCCTCCTATTATAGTTTGACCTTGCGTGTGTTAAGTCAAAATGCTAAAAAAATGTGGCTATTAGCGGGTTAATTATTTTTCTAGATAAGTCTCATGAATGGTAGGCCGATTGTTTTTTTCAGTTAGTACCTAACGTTTTTAAGATATTCCTCATTTCCACATTTTTTGTTTGAACCTTCCAAACAAAATTGTTTAGCCTTAAGAAAAAATCTTATTTTTATCGAGCAAGATTGCGTACGGATTCTCCCTGTCTATCTTTTTATATATTTTTTTTTTTTTTATTAAATATTTCAAAACTGAAATTATGACTTGTTTTGAAATTTAATGTTCAGTTCATCAATATAATAAACTTTACATACATCTACATAAAATTTGTTAAATTAACAATTTTTGTAATGTTTCCATTAAAGACTGCTTCAAAATCTTTTGTAGAAATTGAAAGCATTTCTACTTATTCAAGTTTTTCTACAACAATGAAAAATTCATTTTTCTTTTACAAATAAAATGCATCTCATTTTTTTTGTTGTGATTGTCCTCTATCATCAACCCTTTAATTAATGTTTAAACTCATTCCTCGCATTCATTAAGAGCACTTTGAAGTTAATTAATTGAATTATGTGCTTGAATGTTATTTCTTAAATAATGGGCTATACTTCTACTTCTACTTTACTTGATTATGTATGTTGATGCTTGAATATGACATTTTCTTAATTAATCATGAAATGAAAATCATGGAATTTTATAGGGTGGAAATTGTTTTTGAGAACATTTTTTTCTTAAATTGGTTTATTCGTTGAAATTCAACATTATAATACAGAAATGAGTGCATTTAAAAGCACAAATGTTAAACATTAAATGCTACAATTATAATTGAGATAATTTATTTAGAAATAGTTTGTTGGTGCTTTAAAAAAACTGAAATGCAATAATTAATTAGCCATAATGTACATACATATGTAATTTCTATTTATAATGGTTTGTTTATTTTTTCTGTCATGTATAATTTATTAAACTTACCCACATGCATATTCTATCTGATTTTATGTCAAACCTAGGACTACCACATGTATAACAGTTATAACAGTTATAATTTTATTTTCATATTTTTTTTAGTTTATAAGTGGATTGCCGTTTACTTATTGTTGTTGTGGAAAATTTATTTGACAACTGTTAACGCCGCCGCCACGCCGCCACCGCACCATGTATTTATTAAACAAATGTCTCTCTCTCTCTCTCGCTCGTTCTAAAAACGAAATTTTATTTTGTTATTTTAGATATTAGATTCATTTCATTTCATTTATTGTAGCTGAATTATTACACATTTTTTTCATAAACCTATATTGCACAATTTACAGAGATTTGATATAAAGCTACCTTACTACTGAAAAATTAATTACAATGTTTTTTTAAATATCACAGATTTTAAATAAATATTTGGTTGAAGGAAAAGCTACAGAAAAAACCTTCTTTTAAGAGATGAGATAGAGAGAAGGGGAGGAAATTGCTGAAAAAAAAACCTCCGTCAAATCAGTGACTTTTTACAAAGTTATGTCTAAACTAAATTACATAAAGATAAAAATTGTTTCTAACAAAATTAAATAAATTAATTAATAATTAACATAAATATACATTTAAATAAATAAGTAAGTAAATAAATAAATAAATAAATAAATAAATAAATAAATAAATAAATAAATAAATAAATAAATAAATAAATAAATATATAAATAAATAAATAAATAAATAAATAAATAAATAAATAACAAAAAAAAAACAACAAATAAATGAATAAATAAATTAAAAAAGAAAAAACAAATAAATAAATTAACAAATAAATAAATAAAAAAAAAATTAATTAATGAATAAATAACAAAAAAAAAAGAAATAAATAAAGTTAAATAAGTAAATATCACAGAATTTAATATATATTTTTGAACATTAAAACAAGAAAAAATTTAACAAATTAAATTTATATGTTAACAACATTTTTATATTTGAATAAACCTATTTTAGATTATTTGCAGTCAAATAATAATTTAAATAAATATGTATACTTATTCTGCACTTCTATGGTATAAAACCTTTCCAACTACATAAAGGGTGTCCCATATAAGTCAACCAAAATTTGAAGTATAAAAAATATAACAATGTGACATTTGACAGTTCGGGCCTCGGGGTTAGTAAAAATTACCATGCAGAGCGAAGAGAGTTTATTGAATGGACTTTTGAACAACAACAAATGGATGCTGATTTTTCGAACAAAATCATCTTGAGTGATGAAGATCATTTTCATCTTGATGGCTTCGTTAATTGTCAAAATTTTCGCATTTGGGATTCAGAAAACCCACGAATAATTGCTTAGAAAGAAATTGCATCCACAACGCGTGACTGATAAAATATTAAGTTTTATCAAAACCTAGGGCATATAAAAAATATAATTTTATAGTCTCTAGACACAATCAACTTTGATCCATAAATAGGTACTTAAAATTAAGATATTGAAGATTGAAGTTTGTTTATAGTTTTATGTATTTTTGATTTATTTTGAAATTCTATGTTTGTATACTTTGCCTGAACGTGGGATTTATAACTTTCATGCAAAAATTTTAAATATTATTTCCTTTGTATTTTTTCGTGCTTTAATTAAAATTAGAAAAGATCAAAAACATCACACACACTCCTTCTATATGTATGTTCTAGAATCGGTACCTAATAAAAACATATACTATCCAACTAACCATAACTGGAAAAACCATAACAATAATGCCGTTGACTTAACAATGTCGCTTCGTTCGGTAAATTTAAATGGAATGTGAATTTCCGGTCAATTCCGACCATCTTTTGTGCACTTCCTGTGCTACTATATACATATAGAGTGCACTTTAGTCATCCATCGTTGTGCGTCCGTCCGTCGGCGTCGTGGCGGTCGCAAATTCCAACTTGAGCAGTAGGTTTCTAGTGCACTTCGAGTTTGTTAACATGGTTCTTCTGGCTTCTTTCTAGAATTCATGTTCTTCCTTTTATTGCAGCACACAATGGGGAACACGCATCGCAAAACCAGAACACAACACGATCAATTTGCAAGTGAAATTCTTTAAGAAAAAAAAAAAAAAAACACTTGACAGTTTCTTGAAGAAACCAAAAGAAATGACAAGAGATGTGTAGGTAGAATAAAGAGGGGAGAGTTCCTAACATAACATCAATTATCGTGGGCCATACTACTTAAATATTATATTTGCAATACTTAGGTACAGCATATAAGCGAAGGCAAGTTGTGTGTCTTCATATCTATTGTTGGATTAAGTTGGATTTGTTATTGTGCCTGGCAATGTATGTAGGTATGTTCTGAATGACTTTGCACACCGTGGGGCAACAATTATCGAAGTCTTCATTGCAGTCTCCAAAAAAAAAAAAAGAATCCATGTCGATGTCCATACGTAGAGGAAACAATGAATTACAAGCGTTAAACATGGAATAAGTGCATATACAGATTACACAAGGTGCTGGCCTTTTCTGCTGGTCTGAAACCTAACAAAAAAACGTACATGAATATAATACGCTGCGCTAGTACCTACCAATTTTTTGGAAGAAGAAATAAAGGTAAGAAAAATGTTAAATTTAATTATGTTAAAACTGCATAGGTGTTTAAATGATTGGCGGGGTCTGCTCCAGTCCAAGATTCAGGGCCATAATTTTTAAAGTGTATTTATTAGCCGCGTTTTATTATGTACGGATCTGGATCAGGATCATTTTTCAACACGTAATACAAAAACAAATCGGGATCCTGCTCTCTATTTGGATCTATTTCAAAGATCCAAAAATTAATTCTTACTCTGGCGGGTAGATGGCTTTTATGGTAAGGTAGTGTTAATTGTAGTGTAAATAAAAAAGGCAAGAAATAACTGAAAATAATTAAAACTTAAGTAAAAAGAAATGTTCATATAACACTGCTGTCATTGTAATCCATATCATTTTATTTTCAAGGGATGATCCTTATCCAGATCCGTAGATAATAAAACGCGGCTGTTATTCTCTATGAGTTGGAGACCTAACAGAGAACTAAACTCATACAATATTATAGAATAGAGGGAGCTAAAACAAAAAAATAAATGATCGACCTGTTCTAGAGCTTAAACGACAGGTATCACAGACGGTATCACAGACGATCGATGTATCACAGACGAACATGTATCACAGACGAACGAGGGGACGTGAATTAACCACAGTAAATTTCAGTTCCAATTTTTTAATTTCAAAACTTAATGAAAAATTTCAATGTTTTGAAAAATAATATCGAACGAAGTTATTTTCACAACGATACGACACTCTTCTGCAAAAGTGTACTATCGTAACCGTAAGGTTTGAATGAAATCTCAAGTTCGATTTTTCTTACGAATCCAAAACTAGCCTTATTGTTGTAGGTTCATACCTATAACAAGTAAAAAATCTTATTTTTCTTAAAAACGCGCCCAGAGATAAAAAAAAATCTTTTACTGTAAAATAAAAACTACTTGAAACTCATTTCTTTTTTCGTATGAATAGTAAATGGAAAAGTAGACAGAAATTTTCCAAAAAAGAAAATATTTTAGGATTTTTAAAAAAGCTCATTTTTCAAATCAATATTAAAAATTTCAAAATTAAATTAATAGTTTGGGATTCCGATATATTAATAGCGGTTGAATTTTTGTTTTTAATTTTTTTTTTTTAATATAAATTAATAAATTTGCTGGCACAATATCTCATGCTGAAACAGGGCCTATATAACTTTGAACATTTCCTGTATGCATGTTATCAACAGGAATGCAGAATACTTACATAAGTGGGAGGAACTTTTTCGTGACAAATGATTCTCCTGGAGGATTTGTGAATTCCTCGACAATAGAGTATCCGTGAAAAATATTTATATTTTTAAGTGGCAGAGAGCTGGCTGGAGGGGCTTGTTGGCTGGTTGAAGCCATAGTCCTTCCTGGACTGTAAGCGCCATCTAAAGTAAAAGTAAAGTAGCGGTCTAGCAAATGAAGGTGGATGTCACAGGATTCTTTTAGTGTACACATTTTTGGGGGAGGGAGTAAAAAAACTTCTTAGCAGAGTGGAATGTGTAAAATAATAAATTTGATGAAAACATTTAAAGTTTTTAAAAATAATGAGCCGTCAACCATGGTCCCCTAATTTTTGTCCGGTTATGAGAACTGTACGGTTAAGAGAAATTTTTCAACCTGCACTACTGACATCACAAAATTAAATTACTGCAAAAATTAAGGACAAACGAACATGAAGGTACCTACCATACCGCAACGCAGTGGAAAGTGGGAACCATGCTATCAGCTTTGGAAATCCTCTACTAAGCTCTCAACGTTATATGGGTCTGTCTGGTTAATAGAGCTTCGAGTCTGATTACCAGAGATTCTTCGTGGATTTGCTTATTTTTTAAAAAATAATGAAGGGACCTACAAGTTTTTACTACCAAAACCGTGCATGATATGATAAGAGGCAGGTTTGTATGACAAGAAAATTAGTCTAGAAATTTTTTTTTGGCTTCTTTGCGAGACAGTAACCCTGGAAAAAAAACCGTGTTTTTTTGGTTTAGTTGAAATAGGCTAAAACTCGATCTCCAGATATCCAGCGTGAATTTCTAATACACTAACCATTACGCCATTAGGTATAATTTATTTAATGAGAGCGTTTAGAAAAATCGGAAAATAGTTAAAGGGATTAGCTATCAAAGTCCATGCGTTTTTGAATGTCGGATTATCGTAATTGAAAGGGAAAGATTGAGGCGCTCAAAGCATTCCGTATTTTTGTAGCTTAAGGAAGGAATGTCTTTACTTATCAGTTCTTCGGAAGGACAAACTGATATGCCTGCTATAGTAGTGCAAGTATTGCAATGAAATTTTTTCAGAGGGGAATAATTTCGACGGTATTCCAGAGACACAAAATTGAAAATTATTTCTGCTATCAACCTCTACCTGTTGAAATTTTTAGGTTTTAGAACCAAGTGCCTACTGGTTCGACTAAAGGATCTTAAAACTATATTTGTTGGATTTTGAAAAAAGAAGTTTGCCATTTGAAAGGTCACTCAGTGTTAGAATATCAACAAGTAATCGGTCTGCCAAAGATGGATCATATTCACGTTCAGATGGTCGTAAAGGCGGTTGCAAATTATGTGTATCAAATTAGCAGGTCTCTTTTTCCGTTACAGATTAAAAAGTAATAATTAGTTGCTACTTAATTTATAATTAGTTACTCAAAAAAAAAATGAATTGTTCTGTTGATTTGTGAAAAAATGGGTATCCTGCTAAGTTGACGTCAACTTAGCAGGTCAACTTTCTCAAAAATAGAGATAAACGATCCTGGAATGGATATATATTGAGAACTACTTAATTGCTAATTATTTACGCAAAAAAAAAATTTATTGCTCTGTTGGTTTGCGAGGAAATGGGTGTCCTGCTAAGTTGATGTCAACTTAGCAGGTCAAATTTCTCAAAAATAGAGATAAACGATCCTGGAGTGGATATATATTGAGAACTACTCAATTGCAAATTAGTTACGGGAAAAAAATTTGAATCACTTTCGTTGTTTTCGAATAAATAGGGATGACGTCATCATATACCCATTTTCTCGCAAACCAAAACAGCGATTAATTTCTTTTGCGTAACTTATTTGCAATTAAGTAGTTCTCAATATATATCCACTTCCAGACCATTTATCTATAGTTTTGAGAAAGTTGACCTGCTAAGTTGTTGCACATTTGCAAGGTGCATTGCATATAGAGATTTTCAAATGGATCTCTGGCTGCAAGAGGGAGACCTATTAGCGATAGAACCTGTCAATTTTCTATTGAACATCTCAACGAACCTTGTGACCATCGTCGCCATTACAGTTCTTCAAGAAAAAAAAATCTAAAGCTGACCAATTACTGAAACTAGTTGACCTTTAATGCCCATACATTAGCTTTGGTATCTATAATTTTTTTTTTAATCCCAAAAATGAGGTTAGTACTAAGATCCTGGAGCCACTACCTAATCTCCATCGCATTCACATTCGACACCAAAAAATTAATCTAATATCATATCTTTGTGTGAGTTAAAGTCCTTTTTAATACGCATCCTAAATACGAGTAGTACGTACCTACATAAATTTCAAACTCACGCACAAAAGGCTAAGGCACAATATACGCATTAAATAAATACAAAAAAAAAAAAACTTTTATTGTCAAAACGTGTACTTTTCTGCTCATCATTTATAGGACAAGCTAGGAAATAGGAATACAAACCAACAAAAAAAAATATATAAATATACCGCTTCAGAATAAATATAAGATAAATAAATAAGGAAGTCCGTTTTCATGTCCGTAAATTGTTCCACGTAGAATCTCGCTTCATCGCCATTAATATGCGACATGCGGATGCGAGAATACGGACGCTGTCGGCTTTTGTACAATGATGAAATTCCATTACGCATCCAGAAGGCAGGATAGTTTTGCACCCTTCCTTGTGGAAGTTTAAGATTCCATTGCTCTGTCTTCAAACAAACATTAAAAAAAAAAACAAGTCTTTTATGCAAGCCCCACAGAGTCTATTGAACGTGGATAATAGTGGTTGTTGGCCCAGACATAGCAACAAGTAAATGATGACTAAAATCTAAAAGGATAAAACTTTCACCGATTTTTTTATTTCTCTTTTTTTTTTTTTTTTTGAAGACCGGCGCGCCACGCCAAAGGCAAAGTATGAGCCACCTTCCTGATTGATGGTGGTGTACGATAGTGTTCCAGAGAACAAAAGAACGAAGGATTTCATGGATTTCTCTCTTTGCACTGGTTGAGCTTTCTTCCTTCCTTCCCTATAATATGTTAAATGCGCGAGTCCTTCGGCACGAGGACAATCTGTTATTAAAGTGCTTGGTGAATTGTTGTTGTTGGTTCTCTAAAAGGCAATGAATGACTCAGAGTCAATTGGTGTGTTAGTCATAGTAATTTTGGTAATTGAAGGAGGGTGGTTCATTTAAAGCACGTATAGTGTAGAAACGTGAATCAAAATTACTTACAACTGTCAGAAGTATGATTTCAGGTGATTTTTGGGATAGGTTTGGTACTTTTTTTGCAGAGATGCGGAGGGCAAATTTTGAGTCATCGATGATAGTTCAATAAAAGGTGATGGACAAATGGTTTTTCAATGAGCGGGGGTGATGAAATTTATTGCACATCATGGAGGAAGTTTTAATCCAGACAGAAAATTGGTTTTTGAGAAGGTCGAAACCGCACATTGTTATCCTTCGTCTAACAAAATATCGGTTCACCAATTTTATTGGAATTGTGTGCATGAAGTGAATTTAGGAGTTAGATTTTTTTATTACCGCCTTTAAAAAATAGAATAAAGATTTTGAAAACTCCTCGAAACAAAGGGTTTCAATTATATGGCTTTCACCTTATGTTTTCTATAAAATATTTCCAGAGTGTTTCCCAGAGTTCCTTGCATTCATTCTCGACAATTCTACACAATTTTTTTTCTTTGAGCTCTTGCTATCCTGCCTAGGTAAGTTGATCCTATTTCAAGGTGTGTCTCGCCTTAAGGCTTCCTCAATGCCACAATAAGTGTGAAATATTTCTTCTCGTTTAATCCAATTCCTTTGCTAATATTTTTATTAATTCAGCAAAGTGCGGCAAAACAGAAGAGAAATGAAGAAAGTTTTATAAATTAGTTGATGAAACGATTTAATACAGTTGCTGACAAATTGGTTGTGTATGAAGGTGCGAAATACTGTTATGGTATTCGCCTTCGCCATCTCATAAACCTATACTCCCTTCATCATCAGTAATAATTCAGGAAAGTTTTTCTCAAATATTATTTCCACAAAGACAATTTTCTCCTTTTGACTGAGAGTGAATTTTATGAGCAAGCCATTTACCGTATCATTCTTCGTTCGTCTTATGGTGGTCCTCGTCATTTCGCAGTGTGGATTTTTATTAAACCGACTTGAATGAATGAAATAATTTATGGTGCAACAGGGAAGTATTTTATGAGATAAGTTACTTCAAACCAAGGGCAGAGAACTATAGGGAAAACAAATTGGACAGATGAAGGAATGAGAGGTCCTTCTTCTGGGTATTATAATATCTGGATATCGTGTGAATAATTTTAGATTTTATTGCATCGTAGATACCAAGTAAATTATATTAGATATTATGAATAGATTTTATTAAAACGATGAGTCTATTTATGTAGGGTATCTATGTTTTTTATGAGGAGTTCGTGGGACAAGTTTTTGTTTGAGTATCAAAATATTATTTGAACATAAAAAAATATGTAAAAGAACTGTTATATTTAATTTCATTATTTGTAATGTTCACTTTCATGATTTTCGTTCTTTAATTAACTTTTTATTTTTAGATTAAGGTTATTGAATATGTAGTTTTTGCAAAAAAAAATTTTGGAACTTACCATTGTTGTTACAAACTACAGCGAAACTTCCATAACTCGAACTTTCATACGTCGAATTTCTCTATAACTCAAAGTTTTATTGAGAACTTTGTATTTTCAACTTTATTTTCATGAACTTTGCCCTCCGTAATTGTAATTTCTGTAACTCAAACTTCTCTCTATTTGCGTTTGGTGGCAAAAAGTCTCTTGAACTTTTGTTCTTTTTTGGGAAAACCATTTTTATTTTATTATTATTGTATTATTCATACTAGAATGTCAGTTTATTAGACTTGACCATTCTTTATTCCGTCAATTTCATTGAATTTTTGTGAACAACAACAACAACTTAAAGGCGCTACCACCAATTGCTTACGAATTAATTTTTTTTGGTATTTTTAATTCGTTTTATTTTTGTTTGACTGGAGATATACATAGCTATTTCAAGGGGTGCCAAGCCCTATCATCATTTTTATTTTTATTTTTTTTTTTCAAATTTACTGTAGTGTACTGTGATTATTTTGGAGGTTTGTTTAGTAAATACATTCTTATGTGGTTTTCCTATTGTCAATCCTTGCACTCTTTTTTCACTCCATTCCCACTTCCAACAGTGATGATTTAGGAGTGTTTTTTTTATCTGCTTAGAAGCACTATAGACATTAATATTATAATTAAATTGGCCAAGATGTTAAAAATCTATACGCGAATATAAAATATGGCTTTTTATCAAAAAAATATCAAAACCCTATTTTCGCAATTCGAACTTTTTGTCAAAACCTAAAACGCAGTTTGCTTACAACTATTTTGGGTGATTATACGAGCGAATTTTAAACAAAATCATTAGAGCCGTTTTTGACAGATTTTGAAAAAAAAAAAAAAAAAACATTTGTATGACAGCTGTTATAGCTACCTGTTCTAAATGACCGAAATTAATAATACGAACTTCCTCTCTATGGCATCACATAAAATTGCTAGCTCAAATTACACTAGACGCACGGATGGCATGGCGCAAACCACTTATGGACACTTGTCCATCATAGTAGTGTCAATTTTTATTCAACCTCGAATTTTTTTTCACGAAACCAATACTTGCCCAATATAAAGCAAGTAAAAATAAAATTGATTCTTTTTTCAGACTTGTACGATTAGAGTATTTTTGTTTTAATCTTTTAATGTTGGTTTGCCCAAAAAAAAATTCGAGGTTCTAATCAAAATGTATTTATGAGGTTACGAAAGAGCCGCTATCTTGAAAAAGAGATTGCATTGATCTTAAACTTAATATTTTGTAAAGGACCATTGGCATTTTGGGCCCATTTTTCAACATTTTTCAACATTGCTCAACAGAAAGCCAGAAGTCTGTTCTTTCATTCCTTTTTTTAATCAACTTATTTATTTATAGTTTTTGAAAAAATTGATTGTGACTTAAAAATGTTAAAAAAACAAAAAATTGGATATTGATTTTTTTTCACAATTTTAAATAGATACTGATTCTAAATTGGCTTTTATGTTAACAACTTCTTTTAATTTTGTATTTTAAATTGTGAAAAAATTAGTATCCAAATTTTTCGTTTTTTAGTTGGGAGTAATTTTTTCGAAAATTAAAAAAGAAATGAAAGAACAGAGATGATAAGAAACTTTTTACTAAGTTTTGTCTTTTTTTTATAAAATTTTTCCATTTTAAGGCTTGGCGCATATTGAAACGCGACCGGCGCGCGTGTAACGTGACACAGCACAGCAAGATTTTCTGTAAACAATATAAATCAATTGAACAGCGCATATTGATGGAGCGACGCGACATGACCTGACCTCGTTTTACAAAACACGCGTGACACAGTGATTGAAACACAGTTTTCCTTGCGAGACTTTGCACGTGCACGTTTTTTTACTGATTTCCTGTCAAAAATAAAACAAAGTATCGGATAAAATTGAAAAATAAAAAATAGTTTGCTAATTACGAGAATAATTATAGTTATTGTGAGTTTTTTTATTTTTGAATTAAATATGACACAAGAAAAATTAGAATTTTCTACTTACATATGTATGTGTTCTTGTAAGTAGTTCAGTTTCAATATAAATAATATCGCCAAGAAAACTTTTACTCTCCCGCACGCCTCCCCCTGTTTCCGGGATTGAACTGAACTTATCTGGCCTTAGAATTAAAAAAACAAAAAACATTATTTTATTAAAGGATTAATTTTAACTGTTTGATATGGAGAAAAAACCTATCTTCCAAATCTTTTCGAAAAATCTTGTTCCAGTCTACAGTCTTAGGCATCTTGTTTTGATGTAATCCAAATCCCATTTTTCATATAAATTTATCCAATCAATACATACACATATCCCATTTCTTCTTCAAAATAAAATTTTGTTTAATTAAGTTCTATCGCTTACACCTTCATCACATCATAAGAGTTCAAAGCTTCTATAAAACAAATTTAATTGAATTTTAACACAATTATAACGGTTGAGCTGAGATAAATTCAATTTTAATGAATTAAAATACCTACTCATCGCATCTCGTCGCCGAAATATTATTATTAGAAATTCATAGCAACAACTACCGCCTCATTACACGACTGAGTAATTTAATAGTTTTAATTGAATGCCATCAAAGAGTAACAAAAAAAAATTATTAAACATAAATTGTTATCTCACGCTTTTAGTGTTGCATCGCGATATACATATACCTAAACTTCAAACGATATTCCCGCTTTTTTCTCAATTTTTGAAGTTTATCTGTGTCCAGTCCAGTAGATTGTTTCAATTCTGCTGATAAAATGTTGGGGCGAGACAATTAAAAAAGCGGCAGAAACATCAAAAAATCGAGAGAAGGTTCCATGCACAACGCCCTTTGTACCTAAAACAAGGTACGTAACGTACCCTTCCCTTAATCTCTGATACGTAACAAAAGGGGCACATTTTATGCTGGCGCTCTGATGTTGATTGTGTCCCAATTCCTTACCCAAAGAATGTAGATATAAATAAATCTGGTAGCTTCTTCTTCGGTTCCATTCCCTTATATAAGTAATTTTGATTGAAATTCTATTATCTGGCGTAATTATAGCCCTTGATTTTGTTCTCGTATTCCTAATCCAATAACGACCGTTGTCGTACTTGCAGCCTCTGTAACGCGTTTCATAAAATCACGACCTTGGATATTTGATTAGAGATTTTCGAGATTTTGGAAGCTTCTTGTTTGTGACACTTGGTTACAGTATAATCAAAGTGGGAACGAAAAGTGCCCCGGGAGCTAGGTTAGATTGCTGGCAATAAAGCAATCAATCAAAATCATACATAATCCTGGGTGTCGAAGACGACGACAACCGACCGACCCGACGACGATGCCGACCCTCTATAAGGGGTTGGGTCTGGGTCCATTTGGTTGCTCTCTTAGTCTTAGGATGCTGGAGGAAAAAAAGTCAAATATATGCGGGAATATTATTCAAGGGTGAATGGAGTGGATCGGATTCGAATTCAAACACACACGCACATTTAATATGGAATGACAATCAATGAACAATATACAAGAAAATAAAAAAAAAAAACACAAAGAATGGAAATAGCTCATTCAATTTGATGTGGGTTTCGGGTCAAAAGGTCATAAAGTCGGTATAGTATAGGGAATTTCCTCGGCCTTATATAGAAATTCTTGGGAAATGTATAAAAATGTTCTTCTTGGCTTTGAGGGTGTTTTTAAATGTGTCAACCAAATGTATAGCGCACACATTCATATATTCATCGCTGTCTCTATATGTGTGTATATATTTATGGATTTATTTTTAGTATTCACACCATATAGACACGCATAGGCATAATATCTGGATCTGCGGATGTTCTTGATAGTTTGTTGGAAACTTGACAAATTGTTTTTAATCTTTGATGGATTGTAAGGATAAGTTCATGCCAGAGAGTTTATGTGTGTGCTGCTGGAATTGGCAAAGTCATAATCATAAGGAATTTGATAAATTGGTCTTGAATAGATCTGTCAACATAAGGAATAGGCAATTTATTAGCCGACTTTACATGTCATACTAAAAGATAAAGGGAACTTGAGTTATGAATTGGGATAAGTATGCATTTATAGCTCTTCTGATAACGATGATGGGAAAGATTTAAAAAAGTGGTCCTTTTTAAACTTGAATATTCTGAAAACCTAAAGTGTTTAAATATAATTCCAGGAATAATCTATTTATTTTCGAAAAATATCCATAATATAATTATAATAAATTGTTTTTGAAGAAAAACACAGTTTAACCGAAATAAAATAGGTACTTTAGATTTTTGATTTTGATAATTTTTCTTTTTTTTTTATAAAGTTTTGGTTCTTTGATACCTATAAAGTGGATATTTCTGAAGGTAGGTATAGCATAACTTGCCCCATAAGTTCTTACTAGCAAAGGCCCTACCAAGTATTTGGAAAGATTTTTGCATGTACAGGGTGCCCCCTAATTAGTGCAGTATATATTTTGGGGGATGATTCCTGGGATCATTCTAAAAAAAATACGTGGGCCAAAAACACTTTTTCACTGAATTTCTTTGAATGAATAGTTTTCGAGAAATTAAATTTCAAAGTCAGAATATTTGAAAAAAAATGTTTTTTTTTAGTTGATTTTTTTTTTCAATTTTTTTTTTTTTTTGATATTCAATGCTCATATCAATTTTAAGTCAAATGCTGACAACGAGATGTAAAAGTCTTTTTAGTTTTTGAGAATTTTTATAATCAACTTAAAAAAAAATCGCAATTATTTTTCAAAAATTTTTACTTTGAAATTTAATTTCTCAAAAACTATTTATTTAAAGAACTTGATTTAAAAAGCAAATAAAAGAATGGAATATGTAGTTGCTTTCAAAAAATCTATAGCATATTTGTAATGTACTTTCTTTAATTTTTGTTATATTTTTTTTTTTTACATTTTAAGTGAATTTTTCAGAATTTACCCCTTCTGCCCCAGGGGAAGGGGGTTTAGAGAGAGTATTTTCCCATGCAATATTTTCGATTTTTCTTAGAATGATCCCAAGAATCATCCGCCAAAATAAATAGTATTAATTAGGGGACACCCTGTATAAGTATGTTCTATACTTGGCAAAAACATGCCATTTTTTTAATTTCGGGAAAGTTTACTGGAGGAGAAAAAAATCTTTATTTAAAATGTTCTGATTGACAGTAAATCAATTTAAATACTTCTTGTTCCATGGAAATTTCCGAACCCGAAAACCCCTCCCCGTGGATCCGCCACTGTCTCAGAGAATTGCATCAGGGTCCCCAAACACTAACTTTCCTAAATGGTTCTGACTATAGAAATGCCAATTTGGAACAATTTTGTTTATAAAATTACTATTAATGTGGCCCCACAGCACCAGGGCCATCCGCCGCCATACTTCGGACACCCTCCTCAGATCAACTTCAATGATTAGACACTTTTTTAAATCTTAAACAGTAAAATAAACTTTGTGCGATATCCAATAGTGAATTTTTACTGAAGCTCGATAGCCCTGTTCCCTGTAATTTCAACTTAAAATTACATTACTTCGAGAAAAAATCAAAATTTTAACTTCAACTACCTATAATACTATAATAATAGCTGTATTTTATTTTCCCCCAGATCTGATCAGGATTGGATTTGGAAACATAAATACAAGTAATACAAAAACAACACAAGATCCAGGTCTGCTTCTAGATTTGGATTTCGAAATCCATTTTTTGAACACTTCCCTAGCAATATTTTAATTTTATAGGTTGGTACCACTGCTGATGTGATTTACAGAAAAAACTCAATAAAATTAAAAATTATCGAAATCAAACAAATGCCGCCATCATTCCAATTTTTTTTTATGAATTTTTCTTCATTCAATAGAGACGACGCGTCGCGAGGTACGGAAAAAATACATAAAAACTATTAACTTAATGAAAATTAAACTAAAAAATAAAACTGTTCTATTTTAAACATTCAATAAAAAATAAAATAAATTTGATGGCACAACAGCTCATAAAGAACTAGGGCCTAGTGACTTACAACTCTCAACCATTCCTGTGTGCGTGTCTGCAGGAATGGAGGGGACCTACAGTTTATTGCCGAATCCGAACGGCTAACGAGCGGCACTTTTCTGAGACAGGAGATACTCTTGGAGGATTTTGTCAATTCCTCGCAAGAGGCAGTAGCCGTTTTTTCTTTAAATAAATAGGTGGCGAGGCGGGGGATCGAACCTTAGACCTCCGGCATGACAGTCCATCGTCCATCAATACCAAATATTATTTCAAATAATATTAGTGAAAATTTTCCTTCTGTCAATTTTATTGTGCAAATAAAGCCAACTGTAGGAAATAAATAAATTTGTGATCCAGTTTGTTTTATTATCATGATCTGATCCGGATTAGATCTGGGGGAAAATAAAATGCAGCTGATAATAAAAAATAAATGCACTATGTGATGTGGTGGTTAATTTCGATGGCATAGTGAAGTGTGGATGGTAGAATTTTGTTTGAATTCTATGTTTTCTATGATATTATTCACATGGTTCGTGCATTTGCTAAAAACACACCTAGAGAAGAACACAACCTAAATTAAAATAAATTGTGGATTCTAAAATAATTGTTTGCTTTGAAAAATATAAACTCGTTACAAAAATTATAAATCTTCTACAAATAACATTCTGAGTAGAGAATTAATTATTATAACAATAAATAATGATGTTAGTATAGGTATTTACGTATAAATTAATTGTAAATAAAGTAGATTTTTCAGCCTCTCGTAAATGATAATATTAAGCCCGGAATTATCAATTAAATTGTTTACATTTATATTTATTTTAAAATTAAAAAAAAAAAAACAATAATATTATATTTTCATGTACATATCGACAAAAAATCACAAACTCTCTCAATTTGCATAAGAAAGAAACAATGGGTGGTATGCATAAAATTGCAGTACTTAGGTACTTAAATGAAAAAGTTTAAGTAAATACAAAAATTTAAGTAGAAGCTCCTATTCTTAGTATTTACTTCGTTCCATATGCATAAAATACGCGCTTACTTGATTGCAAATACTGAATTCATTGAAGTAAATACCTAAAATTCATCGAAAAACATAGTAAAAACTTTTTTGTTTATTTTGTTACAATTACTTCAATTTTATTGTAAACATCCATTACTTTATGCAGTACGCTGTTTGACGAGTTAGTAGGTATTTGCTCCATTTTTATGCTAACCAAAATTAGTATTTACTTAGAAAATCTTCAGTAAAAGCATTTACTGTCTTTTATACCACCCAATATGTGAAGGATTAAATTGGTAGATAACTGCGACACAACATCACTGCAACAAAACCATTTACAATTATAAAATTATTAATTGAAGTCCATCGATCAGCTGGCCCCGTTTACGATCTCGGAGACCTCAGCGATCCGTTTGACCAATGCTCTTGGCAAAATTTCGGTTTTGCCCTCTCAACATTTGCTAGAGAAACATGAATGAATCCCATCAAATCTGCAGCAACAACACTTCTATAGGTTAGGTATACCTCCTCGATGTAAACGCAGTGAGATTATTAATCCTCTTTTAAATGGATTGCATTTATTATCGTCCTCGTAGTAGCGTAAGTCGTACTCGACACGACACTAGTAGTTTCAATAAATTGGCCTCTATCTCAAAACTACATATAATAAATTATTTTCGTATTTCTTTATTTATAAACAAAAATTGCAATCAAATAAAAATTAAAATAAATACTTAATTTTGATAAGAACAAGCTTAAATCTTTTTCTAGAGCATAAAATGCATTACCAAGCCATTATCAACGATTTTATTATTGAATTAATTTCAATGCGATAGTAGGAAT
Source organism: Epistrophella euchroma (assembly GCA_947049315.1). NCBI lineage: Eukaryota > Metazoa > Arthropoda > Insecta > Diptera > Syrphidae > Epistrophella > Epistrophella euchroma. The sequence goes on along the minus strand of OX346248.1, from coordinate 27,552,376 downwards.
GAATGATGTTGTTTTTATAAGCAACAAACAGTACAGGTGCATGCATGGTGCATCTATCTTACATAACGAGTATCCCGATTCATTGGATTGCTTATTCTTGTTTTTAATCTAAATAAATATAGGGTAAATTCAGCAATTGTTGGTCTCTTTCACAATTAAAAAAAAACTAAAACTCTCCAACTGTGCACATTTTTGTTTTATGAAGGTTTCAATTTTTGTATAATTTTAGAACACAACTTTAGGTATTAAAACTGCAATTTTCTCGAAAAAATAATGTAAAACCCGTGCCTATTTCTGTTACTCCCAAAAGTCCTAAAAGCATTTTTTTTAACATTTTCATTTTCCTTTTTTTCAAATTTTGTATTTTATTTCTCAAATTCACTGACAAACACGAATAATTCTACGCTGTCTGTGTGAAGAACTCGCTGCATTGTGAATTGAGGAATGATTTTATAACGAGAAAAAGATGAAAGCGTTTCTCGTCACGCTGACGTCTCGTTTTCTCGTCGCATTGTGAAACAGCCTTGACTTTAACCTCGATTTCTTTTTAAATCACCAAAAGCAAAAGAATTTTAACGCGTATTGATCGGCGCCGATAAATAATTATTCTTTTGTGTAGAATATACCCTATGCGAATGAAAATACAAATTCATCGAACTGGTTTACTCGCGCTCCAGCTCCAGTAGTAATTTCTTCATAATAATTTTTATAGATTGTCGGAAAGTTGAATTATAGGTAGCTTAAAGCCACCTTGTACCTATTCTAGATCTAGGCATACACAAATGCATTCGGTTACGCTGCTGAACATGTGCTGTGCTGTGGGCGATTATTCTCCAACCTGAATTGCTTATTAGTTTTTTTTTTGTACTATTTTTTTCTCGATATATGTACCTAGTTTTTTTTTTTTTATAAACAATGACGCAGTTTGCCAAGCTTAAGGAGATCGAGATCTAAAAAAGAGTTTTCCAACTGTTACCTATATGCGATGTACATAATGTATGTAGGTCCGTATGTGCAATTTTTCTCTATAAGGTGAATACGATAACTGTAACGGGTTTCCTCGAGAAATGTTTCCCTATACCTACCTAGTTGACGATGGTTATGTGAATTTCACAAATTATAATGTCATTGAAGACTTTACCATCTATCTATACGAGTTGCAGCTTAAGTTGAGTTGGTTGTATGAATTTTTGGACAGTGAGTTCTTCTAGGTTCAATGGTTGACCTGCTAAAATTAAGCACTTGATAGGCTGGTGTTAGTAGGTACCTATGTCTATTTATTTATTGAAAAATTAGAAAAATCTCAGGCCATAATATTCAACCCCCTCTATTCAAGAATGTACAATCCTTTAATACACGTCATGATGGAGAAGAATTGGTTTATTAAATGGTTCTAGAATTTTATTTTCCTAGGGTTCCTAAGGCTAGGCACGCACTTGCGATTTAAAGTCGTTGCGATTAAAAAATCGCCACCGCATCAATTTTTGCTGTGCACGCACTTGCGTTTTTTTTGAAGCTTGTAAAATTTGTATGATGACAGATAGACTCCTGCTTAGACTTTCACCAAGTGTTATATAAATAAAACACATTGACAATTTTCAATTTTATTTTAAAGAATTTCGTTATTAGCCAGTTCAGGCTTCTCAAGCTACTGAGATCTCATAGAGACCTCAGCAATCTCAAAAATCTGAACGTATTTCCTCAGAGAGATTCCTCACTTTTGCTGTCAAAAAACTGAGACTGATATTTTTTGGATTCGCTAATTCGCTTGCGAAATTATTTTTTGTCGCAGTTGATTAATTAATAAAAAAGAGATGGAAATTGAGTTTGACTTCTAGCCGAAAAATTTTGTTCAAGTTTCTCCTTCTGCTTAGTGGAGCTGACGGAGCTTGCTTAGTGAGATCTCAGAAACATGAACTGGCTAAATGTATCCGATACTTCAGCAAAATGTTCAATTAATACTTCAAACTGTACTTCAAACTGGCGTCCAATACTCCTAAGCGCCAAACGATTTACTGCGAAGAATTCGTGCAGCTTAACGCCTAATTTTCTGTTTTCTATTGAAATAACTGTGATCTGCACACAAACGACAAGGAAGCGTTTAGGACCTACACGCGTTTATGACGAAATTTTTCGTGTGGCCTAATAATTATGCAGTTCGAATATGGAACCGTTATCGACAATTGAAGTCCTGAAGAAATTCCCATATCTTCAGGTAACTTTTCTTGATACAATTTAAGTTGGGTGGTTATGTCCAGTGTAAATACTTAGTTGCACTTAATAATATATGTATGTTTGTGTGTTGAAGAATGTAGACTTATATCGGCTATCTATCTACTAACAATCCATCGACAATTCTACATTTCAGGTTTAGTTTTTTTTTTTTCTTCAAGACACCACATTTTTTGCTATAAAGTTTATTTATATAAGTATATCGTCAACACATGTCTCCCAATCTAACAAGAATGTGTTGAGCTGAGTTTTCTGCATTAAAGTAAAAAAGTTTTAAAAAAAAAGAAGTCTTTAAGTCTTTCGCTTAGATTTATTCGCATTTTCCACTCATTTAGCTAAGTGAAATTATCACACGCAGACTTTAAAAAAAGGTCTCACAATAATGCAACGCAATAGCAGTGGAGTTAAATGTTAAAGCATTTTTTTTTATTAATTTATAGGATGCGAAAAGTTTGTTATATTGCGCTGACACTGGGAACTAAACGAAGTCTGGTTTGACTCTTCGAACTTCATGATGGATAAACTTGATTTGAATTGTCTTTCACAGTTGGAATGCAATTGTTTTATCGAGACAGAGCCGGACTTTACTATTCAATGGCCGCAGCTCTTCTTCTTTATTATTCTCAGATTTTTAGAAATTTTTTGTGTGAACTTTTTTTAAATTTAGCTTTATATCGAAAAAATTGTTTTTTTTTTTCTCGGAATCATACCTAATATTAGATAAATAGAAAAAAAATTTAAAGGAGAATTTTAAAAAGTTTCTGTTTGCGAACGTTAAGGATTATTTTAAAGTGAATATGTGAGTACATAAGCTTATGAAATACACTCAAATTCATGTTCGGCAAAGTATGGACACTTTTTGGCCGAATCAAAAATTTTGAAATCTGAATTTGTAACGAAGTAAATGCTAATTTATATAGTTTCCGCTAAAATAAGTCTGAATTCAACAGACGAAAGTATGAAAATAATAATTCTCTTGGCATCCTGTAGCCTTTTAAATAGGTAGTAATTTGCTGCGCAAAAATTAATTGGGAAGCCTTTATGGTTCATTTTTTATTTTATTAAGGCCCATTTGCTGAAACGAAACAAAAGTATTTAAATTCAACATAAGAGTTTATGTGACGGTTTACGCTGAGGGAAAAAAGTAAAACATAATCGTTTAAGTTAAACATAAATATTTAAGCTTTGTTTCAGCAAATGGCCCTTAAAGATTAGAAAGTGATTCCGTTAAAATAAACCAGAAGTTTGCGGATAAAATAATAAAAAAAGAAATTTTTAACTTTTTGTTTTGTCAAAAATTGTAGTTTTTGTATGCTAATTTATTGCCACGAACACGAAATTTGTAGCTCTAATGGTATTTTTGAAGTTTTCTTAAAGGTGAGCTCGTAAAATCTAAAAAAAAAAATGAGAAAATCCAAAATTTGTTTTTGCATGAATTTGTAGCTCTCATAGTATTTTTGGTATCCAAAATTCCGTTAAAATAAAACATTGTAGGTACCCATATGTAACGGTCAAAGTTAAAAAAAAATAGTTTTTAAATTATTATTTGATCTATGTAATTTGTTGCGCTAGAATTAATTTCTTTCACTCCTTCAATAGTTAAAAAGAACGCATTTCCGGTGTTTTTTTTAAACTAAAAAAAATTGAAATAAAAATAATGCATGAAAGCTACAAAACGAACGTGTGCCATAAAATTAACTTTTCAAGGTATTCAACTTCAAAGGTTTTACCTTATCTTGTTTAAACTTTAACTAGCTGCTTTATTTTTTTTTTTGATTAATACGGCCCTGATTTGTAGTTTGTATGTCAGTTTCCTGTTGCGCAATTTATCTGCTATCAACTACGCATAGCATATAAAGGAAAGAAAAACTTTCCACTTCGAGATGAAAATATCTCAAGCTTGCGGATTGATTCGTGATTGAAAAGGATAACGGTTTTCTGATTTAATAAAAAACACTTCAATATTTTTGTTGTTGTTTTAGGTTTGATTGTTATGTGTGGAAGAGTGTCAGGATTATCTATATGATATTAGCTGCGTTTTATTTTACGGATCTGGATCAGGATCATGTTTTAACACGTAACACAAAACTGATTCTTACTCTGGCGTGTAGATGGCTTTTATGGTAAGGTAGTGTTATTTGCAGTGTAAAGAAAAGAGACAGGAATCAACTGAAAATAATTAAAACGTAAGTAAAAAAGAGATGTTCATAACAATGCTGTCATTGTGATCCATATAGTTTTATTTTCAAGGGTTGATCCTGATCCAGATCCGTAGATAATAAAACGCGGCTAATATCTAGATCTCATTCCCCTCCAGTAGTGACGCACTTTGAGCATTTATGAATATTTGTCCCTAATTTCCCTAATTTATAAGAGTACTTAGGTCAGATCACAACTAAACAAATAGTGCTTTGAGCATCATGATCATCATATAGATTATATGAACATGTCATACTACATTAAGCCGGATCCACACATGTCTCGTGTGGTGTGTTGTGGAGTCATGTTTCGCTTTCGCTCCAATGTATTTCATATGCGTAGATCCATATTTGTCTCGTGTGATGTGTTGTATAATTAGTGGTGTCTTGTGCTATTTTTTAACGACTACGCCATAACACGCTATGGCGAAGACATTTTTTTTAGTGTGCAAGAATAATAAAAAATAAAAAAATGTCAGTTTGTAAGACATTACGCTTGATAAGTGTACTCAGTCCACAACACACCACACGAGACATGTGTGGATCCGGCTTTATTTGAAGCTTTTGACGCACACAAAATAATTTTTAAGCCGACTTAAATTTAATAAAAGAAATACACAAACAGCCTGAAGATAGAAAATTAGTTTTCAAAACGCGTTGCAATAACTAAAAATAAAAAATAAATATTTAATAAAACACAAAATTATAAATTAAAAAGTTTTTATTTTTTATTTATATATTCTAATATCTTTTCATATTAAATTTAATAATTAAATACCTATGAATTATTAATTTCCCATTGTGGGAAGTAGTAGCCCGTGGCGTAATGGTTAGTGCGTTGGACTGTAATCCCAGAGGTCTGGAGTTCAATACCAGCCGCTTCCACCTTACAGGAATGGTTGAGAGTTGTAAGTCACTAGGCCCCTGGTTCTTCATGAGCCGTTTGTGCCACCAAATTTATTTATTTTATTTATTGTTGGAAGTTTATTTAATTGGTCCGATTTGTCAAATTGAACATTTTGACAGTTCTCCACGTTTTGAGGTCTCTAGAATCCCAATCCATCGTTTTTATAGATGTATGTGTACAAAAGAGGACCTTTAACTCCCTCTCGTAGCTTAAGCTCGCAGCCCTGCGCTGGGGACTTTTATTATTTTGGACCTGAAATACGCCCCAACCACTTAAAAAATTAACCCAGACTACATGATTTTTTGCATGTATTTTTATTTGTTTGATTGGACTATTATTATAATATTTTCGTATCATTAAAAGAATTTATTAATTTTTTAATTTTTTTTTTTTAATACCTGCCTACATATAATATGTACCTATGTGTAGTCGTGTATATACTACATATACTTAATATTTTAATCAAACATTTAAAATGTGAAAAAAATATTTTTAAAAATAAACAAACTGTTTACTTAACTTTTCTCTTTTTATCAGCAGAAATAAGATAAAGATTTTTTTTTATCAACGATGATGACAATACAATAGAACAGAAAAAGAACCGATCGGTTTCTATGTGCTTATCAAAAATTTATTAGTTCAGTAACATTTCTTTGATCAGTTTTGAAGCACGTACAATTAATACCTTTCTAATCTTGAAAAATTGAAAAAAATAATATTTCCAAAAAATGAGACTAGACGGAAAAGTTGCCATTATTACCGGAGCAAGTTCTGGAATAGGTGCTGAGACATGTATACATTTTGCCAAAGCTGGATCTCATATTGCAGCAGTTGGTAGAAATTTAGCTAATCTAAAAAAAACAGCAGAAGCTTGTTCCAAAGCTAATCCATCTGTCAAATGTTTCTTAATCCAAGCTGATGTCACCAAAGATACACAGAAAATTGTCAACGAAACTATTGCTGAATTTGGTAAAATCGATATTTTGGTAAATAATGCTGGCATAATGGCAACTGGATCAATTCTCGAAGCTGATCTAGAACAACTCGATACAATTTTGGATACAAATCTACGATCAATTTTCCAATTAACGAAGCTTGTTCTACCTTATTTGATCAAATCCAAGGGTAATGTTGTGAATGTTTCGAGTGTTGCTGGATTGCGATCGATGCCGAATATCTTAACCTATTGCATGTCGAAGGCAGCTTTAGATCAGTTTACAAGGTGTGTTGCCTTAGAAATGGCACCACATAATGTTCGAATTAATTCAGTTAATCCAGCTATGATTGTTTCGGATATCTATAAACGAATTGGTGTAAGTGATGAAGAATACGCAAAAGTTTTGGAACGTTCTGCAAGTATACATCCGCTGGGACGTGTTGGAGAAGTTCACGAAGTAGCTCCTGCTATTGTATTTTTGGCTAGTGATTCGGCGAGTTTTATTACGGGAGCTCTATTTCCAATTGATGGTGGAAAGAGCTCTATGTGTCCACGATAATCAGATTTGTAATGTTTTAAATAAATAAAGGGTTCAATTTTAAAAGATATTTTTTATTTTATAAAAATTAAGAATTTTGACTTTTATAAAGGAGAAAAGAAGAATATTTATCAAAAGTCAGTTCAGAACAGAATGAATTCCAGGCAGACATTAAAAAATGTATTCAAAAAGAAGTAGTGTGTCAGAGAATACCCTCTGCCTTACAGGCGATTCCACTCAAGATTCCCACACGCAACTTCTAACGATATATCAATTTCAGATATTTTACCTCTACGTCCAGTTGGGAGGTAGCTATATGTATTGTATATGTATATTCATGCCTCCTGATGTTCATCGAAAAACGTAGGCACATGACGTGCAATGTTTTATCGTCGGAAATATTGATTCACTCGCCTAACTTTACCATCAGATCATAAAATGTTACTGCCTCATAGATCCAAACTCGAACAAAAGCCATCGAAGTGAAATAATAGAACAAGTTCGCCTCCGCTGTATCAGTCATGCGACTCCCATTTGTACATTATAGTGCGGCGCGGCGGCGGCGCACGGCCTTGAAACTTTTGATTCAAACCAAAGATTGGACACACATCATCCATATACATATTATTGCTGTCATCAAAATGCGGTGTGTCTGCGTGCGCATGTCACGCTATATCTGCCGGAGGAGTTTCTTGTCAATCCATTAATAATCTCGATTAATTGTTCGTCATCTTAACGAGTCTTTAAAGTCTTCAAATTCTCATTAAGAATGTCACATATACATGTGCACCTGAAAATGTTCTTAGTTATTTTTTTTCTCTCAAAGTCGATAGATTCCAATGATAAATTGCAGACAAATTCTGTAAGCAGGGTTAAGCTATTTATAATTTGAAAAAAAAAAAAAAAATCAGCCATTACTGAGAACCACAGCGGAAAGACCGCCATATAATTATACAACTTGATCTCTCACACATTGCAGCAGCAGGAGCAGCAATAAAGCGTATAGATAATAATGTGAATGTGGATGGAGGCTCGTTATTCTTATTTTTTGCAGTGTGAATTCTTAAGTGTTGATTTTAATCAATCATATAGGTATGTGTTCTTTGTCTTGACTTTTGAGTCTTGCTCTTGAGTCTTCTGACTGAATGTGTCTTGGCTGTTGAAATATAACTCTCTTTTGGCTTAGATAGAGTCAAACATATAAATGCAGGTTCAACTACAAACCTCACTTGATGAATATGGTGTCTTTTGCATTTGAAAAAAATTACTGCAGAAAGAAAAACACTATTAAGAAGACAAATGTTTCCCGGTTTAACAATTTGCATAGCCAAAAGGCTAAAGATACGTTTTTTCTGGTAAGCATACATGGGTATTAAGCATGTGCAGTTGTTGGGCAATGACCATTTAGACTTGCATTTTAATTTATTAGCTTAACTAAGGCGTTGCCTCTATTAAAGTGTTGTTGGGGAAATACCTTTAGCTATATGTATTTATTTTGATTGTTTTAAATAATAGTGATCATGTTAAAAAAAAAAACGGATAGATAGATCTAGGGCGCATCTGGTTTCTTGCAGTCAAAAGGTTCCAAAAATATAAGGCTTAGAATTTTTTGTACTTATATTTTTTTTTCTGTGATGGCTTTTCTTATAGGGATTGGAAAAATTACACCAAATAATATAATTTAATACAAAAATCTCAAATTATAAGATCCTGTTTTCAAAAATCTCGAATTCCGCATCCTAAATACCGAATTGCAAGACATTAGAGATCAATTCCGAGCCCAAATTCAATACTTCTTTACAGAATAAGCCGTGTTGACTTACAAATTTTCATACTTCGCGCCGGTAACACAGTTTTTCAGGTCCGTCAAGCTGGGTCCACCAAACCGAAAATTAAAAAATCTAACTTTGCAGGAATTAAGGGCTAATTTGGGGCTAATTTAGTGATTAAATCTCAAATTAGCCAATAATTCCGGTATAATTAGATTTTTGAATTTCCGTTGTATGGTGGACCCAGCTTGACGGCATGATGACGTCATCAAATCAGTTTTTGCCCCCTAAAGGGTAAAGGGAATTTGGGGCTCCTTCGGGATTCGAGTACTAAATTAGCCCCAAATTAGCTCGTAATTCCTGCATCATTAGATTTTTAAAATATGTATTAGGAGGTTGTGGTGGTTAGATTTTTGAATTTCCGTTGTGGTGGACTCAGCTTGACGAGCCTCAGTTTTTCTGTAACTGGATACAAAAAAAAATGGATAACAAATGTGATCATTTTTTTCTCGGGGCTATGGTAAAGCTCATCGTAATCCAGGATGATCTGGAAGGAAGTAAGTAGAACTTGGTTTAAGTAAGAAAATACGAATTCTAAACATTTTCAAGATTTCTTTACAGATCTTTATTTTAAAAAAACTATGAGTTTTATAATCGTAAAATTTCATTAAAAACTTAATCTAACGAGATTCGCTTAGAAGAAGAGAACCGGGGAAAAACCTTATGAATCTGATTCTAGCCTTTTGGCTTACCCAAAGGAAATTAGGGACTCCGCTGCTTGCTCGAAAGCAAGAAGGGAGCATCGTATCGCTTAGAATCTGATCCTAACTCAGCCTTTACAAGCCTACAACTCACTAAAGTAAGAGAGATATAGAACACTGTTGGCGACAAGGGATTTCTTTAGGACCAAAAAGGTTAGCTTTAGTGATACGAAAATGCATCAAGAAAAGGAATCTTGAAGCTCAAGCTATCACAGTTGCTGTTACTGGCCGAGCACAATGGTGAAGCTGCAGCTGCTGTCAAAGTTGAAAGATACGAAAATAGTATACGGCGTGCTACAATGTGGGAGCTGCAGCTTTAGCAAGAGAAGTCGCGCTGCAGCAAAAGTTGACTCAACTTAAACTTTTCTCCTCGCTACAAGCTGCACTTGAGATGGCATATATGGGATCGTTCAACTCTCTCTCTCTTTCTTACGCAAGCCAGTCGTGGTGTAGTCGCGCTATGCCATTGTAGACGTTCTTTGCTACATGAATGAGCTATTTTAGTGACAACTTGTGCTATAGCGATTATTTTTGCTGCAGCTACATCTCATTGTGTTCAAGGGGTTAATCGGAAATGAGCTTGAAGGAAGCATGTATGTTATACTAAGGCCGTTTGCGAATTCGTTTAAAATTTCGATGGTTTTGTGTGTATCGGATAATGATGTGGGTGTGGGGTGATTGGTAATGGCAGTTTGGCCGGAGGCGGTTGATAACACTGATGTTCAACAAAATTAACTTTTTTGTATTGCCAACTAAGCAAAGAAGGTACACTAAGTTTTTTTAGAGTGCTGAACCATAATTTCAGTATTCTTTCACGTCAGATTTTTTTATATAATCCCGTTTAAAACCATTAAAAAATCGTTTTTTTGCTGTTTCCAAGGTCATATGTCATAACACAAGATAATTTGATTCAATATAATCTAAAAATGAATCCCTTTTCGTGTTCGTATGCGCATAACTCGTCTAAACATAATCGGATTTGGTTGACTATTTTTTTTATTGATTTTTATTAAACTCGATTAACATATAACAGAACCGAAAATTGAAAAATTCAATCGACAAAGTTAGAAAATCGTGAAAACATCGTGATATTTCAAACTTTTAGTTTTTGGTACGCGCATAACTCGGCTGCACATCATCCAAATTAGATGGGGATTTTTTTGTTGGATTTGTATTGAACCAAATGCACTACGGAGATAAAAATTGTATAATTAGAGCGGAAAAGCCGGAAAGTCGTGGTAACAATTGGAGCTTGCTCAACTTTTAAGTTATGCACGTACGAACACATGTATGTATGTATATAGATTAATCTTTTCTAAAAAAGTATGTATAACTTATTTGTTTCTATTGATGTAGATTTTCGAGTAGTTCTTCATATGTTTTTATATATGTAGGTATTTGTGGTACTTAGAAAAGCTCAATATATAAAAATTATGTGACGCATTTGACATCTTTGTCAATGATTCAAAAACACAACAGAATATTTGTGCCGAAGGAAGTAAGATTTTAGTGGAATAAAATTCGCAATCGATTTAAATTTTTTTTTTAACATCAAACTCTGACTTAACTCACAATAAAGGCTTATTTTGGTTTAAAAGGGGTTTGTTATTCAAAATATATCTAATTATATAAAATGAACTGTAAAATTGTGATGTACAGATTTTTAAATCTAGCTAATTTGTTGATAAAAAAAAAGTACGTATACGCCACAGTGACTCCGCTAATGCTGTTTTTGTATTATTTATTTTTAAAGGTGTGTAATGTTATACCCTATATATAACATAAAGATTAAAAAGTAGGATTTTTTCATCTCTCTCTCTTCTCATATCCACATGTAGTAGATTAAAATGTTAAAAAAATGGAAATACATATACAAATTTATCAGTGTGTAACACGTTTGGCTATATTTTTCGTATGGGTCCTAACTTTCTGATATTTCCTTCTTCACCTGATGGTAAATTCTCTAGGAATAGGTACACATTTTTTTATCATCTATTACCTACAGTTCTAATTGAATATTCATAGCTAAGACAGAACAACGGCTGTCGGGTCAGCTAGTTTGTAATATTTTTTCTTTAATATTCTATTTACATCGAAGTTGTATGTACCTTTTTTTTTAAAATGGGTACAATAAATACTCTTTCAAATGAAAAACTAATTTCAATAACTTTACAATTCCTTTTTTTTATTTTTATTTTTTTGTACCAAAAATATGTACTGAGAGCGGTACCTATTATGCATTATATTATTATTTATCATTTATAAAGAAGATACATATGTGTAATGCATACATACATATACATTAATCATTGTAATTTATTCATAATTTCAAATGACAGTAGTTTTTACTCAATGAATACTAATTTTGAATACAAATAATGGTGCACACCAAAGTATTTACATTTTTGTTGAAATTAACCAAGAAAACAAAAATTGGTATAAGACACGAAGACCATGCAAAAGACCGTTACCCAAAATTAAAAGGACCCAAACTAAACGTCAAGCAGCTGTCAATTTTTTTATTGACAGAAACACACTGAATATTTTTTTTTTTTTTTTTAACTTCAACAACAAAAAATAAAACATCCAAGATATCTAACCCATACATTTGTAGATTATGTACAGGCACCAAAATAAAAACAATAATTTATAAATTTTTCACGTATATAACTGTGTTCGTGTGATGGAATTTTCAAATGTATGTTCTCAATTTCACTCTCTGATCTCTGATGAAGTCTCCCACCCAATTCACCAGAGTGATTGGAATTGTTTCCTACAAAATTGGTGAAACCCAAGGTAATTTGGTGGTAAATCTGATCAAGTTGGTAGAAATATCTTACCACCCAAACCACCACTACCTCATCGATGCCCACTTTACAGCTTTATGGCATATGGGTGGGGTGATTTTGTTTCTCTACCTACTTGCTCTTAAGGTTAAGTATTGGTTCCTTTGCCTACAACATCAAAGTTTGAAATTTTATAACAGTGATGTAGACAAATTAGTAATGAACTGTTGGTAATAAAGTTTAAAAAAAAAATTAATTTAAATAAAATTTAACACATCTACAAAAAGTACTGTGTCGATTTTTAATTTTGTAAGGAGAGTCTTGCGCCGTGTGTGAATTGAGTTAGGCCATGTGTGAATTGAGTTAAAATCGCGTTAAATTTTATCCAAAGATTTATTTTTGACACTAGTGAGGTGAATCTGTACGTAGAAATGTAAAAATTTAATCGACATTTTAAATTTAAGAAATTCTAAAGTGCCCTACACACGATCAATGTTTATTGACAATATTCATTGAAAATGTCATTTTTCGCTGAATATTGATCGTTCGTAGGCATTGTCAATGAACATTGATGAGAACCAAAATAAATTTGGTTTTCATAAATGTAACTGTCAATATTTTGATGTTTTATGGCAGTATCAAAGTTTTTTCTTAATGGTGATGTTTTAGGAAATTACGTAAAAACTTTATGAACACACCCAAATGAAATCCATTGAAAGTGGAAAGCATTTAATATGACAGAATTCAATGTATAAAACAATAAAAAAAAAAGAAAAGGTTGACAGCCTGGACTGTCAAATGAAATTAGCTAATCTGTAATGAAAACACTTTTTACGTAATTTGCGAAATTACCTCATTTCGGCTGTAATGAAAACGTAGTATTAAATCTCCCGAATTCTGCGGGAATTTTTTAAATTATTGTCAATAATCATTGATACGTGTGGTGGCAATCTTTCATCAATGTTCATTGACAAAAAATATCCACAAAAATTATTGTCAATGAACATTGATCATGTGTAGGGCCCTTAACAAACAAAATTACTGCGTTGCCTGGTATTTTTAAAAAAAGAATTATTATAACCAGTATTGCCAGTTCAAAATTCAAAATATAGTTAAATCTGACTTATGGACTGGATTTCTCTTCTTATTCCAGCCTAAAAAAGAAACAGTCAAACATAAAGGTTGCTTAATTTTTTCTAATCGAACAAAAAAAAAACAGTGAAATAACAAAATTTTAAATATTAATGAAAACAATAGTAATGTTGCCGTCGTACTTCCTAATCAATCGGTCTTTTAAGCAGTTGATAATTGCTTACGATATTATAAAAATTCACTTATTTTAATCGATATTTATAAAGTCAAGCTATCGTATGTAGTCAATTTTTAAGGAACAGCTTGCTAATTTTTCAACTTTGTTAAAAAATTGTATGATATTTTATACCAACCACTTTTTTATTTTGTTTCTTCAAGGAAGGTTTTTAATCGGCATCATTATTTTTCTTAGCTTCGACTTATTGGATCAAAATAATAATATAAAAGACTTACTTTTGTCAAGTTTTCATGTAATTTTTTTCTCCAAAATATTTCAAAGCCACTAAATAAGCTTAAGCCACAAGAGCAGCTACGTAGACCATAAGCATAGCAATTTTTCGCTGTATTCAACATAATATAAGCTCAACTAATAGACATGAATAGAGATTGGCTTTGTGGCTATCTGGCTGCGGCTGACAGGTTTAGAGCTTGAACCACAATATTGTGGCTCAAGATCACCACTCAATTGAGACTCGGATTCAGTCGCTCAGTGGTTCTTGTCGAAGAAAGAAATATACTCGTTGTCGTATGTTTGTTGTGTCTGTTTGGCTTATTCATCATCGTCGATTTGATCGTGGTTGTTGCGTCTGGTAGCGCGGTGTCTAAAATTGAAGGCGCCTCTTCCTCCTAGTGTTGTGTTGTGCTTTTGAAACTATTCCAAATACATTGGATAGCTATAGATTTATATACAAACCAATATAGATAGACTCTTCTGCGGAATAAATTTATTACTGTTTCTACGGACCGTTGTTGTTACCAATATCGGCTTACACATTATTTGTTCATATAGTTTCTCTATACCTTGTATCTGTGTGCCTATAGTCTATAGATACTCGGGCATTTTATTTTGCTATTTAGTGTGTGTCTTATATCATGTGTATCTGGTTCTTCTTATACTAGGCAGTAGTCGATCCAAGACCATATTCGCCTCTTTCGTATTGCTGCGGAGTTGCGCGCCATTACCACCTCTGAAGTCGTCGTCGTCGCGGCTGCCCCTTCATTTATGGCCATCTCGTCTCGTCCCTTGGCGGGTTTTGCGCGATTTTCAAGTCGCAAGATGTCGATTCCGATATTTTGACATTGAGCTGAGCTAATACATTTCACTTGGTAGAAAGTTGTACTGGTTTTTGTTTTAATTTATTTCATATCTCGATCTCAAAGCCGTTCGGACTGTTTGGTGTGGTGGTGGATTCGTGGAGTGAACTGGTTCGTTTTGTTATTGACGGTGACGGCGGCGGCGCTGCCTGTTGTATCTTTGAACAAAGATACGTACTAGTTTACACGGGTTGAACAAAAGATACTCGCGAAGTACTTATCTCATAAACAGTGTGATGGTTTTTTTTTTTTTTTTGAATCTGTACACTCGCCTCATGGTACAGAAAAATAATTATTATAATTGATTGTGTTGATGGAAGGAAGATTATTATTTAACATAAAATATTTCTCTTATAAAATTCATTTGGATGAATGAAAGTTTCTTATATGCTGTGTCCGTATTTTTGTTGGTGAAGAAGTGGCCCCTTGCTGTGATAATAAAGTGAAATTTAATCCCCCCTTCCCTTCTCTTCGTTCCTCAAAACACATTTAGTAAAGGAAAGTTGTTTGACTTGGATCGTCTATGGCGAAAAATATAAATAAAAAAAAAAATATAAAGCAAAGTCGTGCCGCCATATTCAATTTGGATTAGAAAATTTGGATTAAAAAAAAAAATCTAATAAACTCAAAGCTGCGCTGAATATAGTGGATACCTAGTTTAGCAGTTGCGGACTACAACGTGTTTTTGTGTAAGTACCTACCTGGAGAGAGTCCTCTGTTCTGCTCTGGAATCTCAATTCAAGGATTGCATTTATAAATCTCTTCTACTATAGATTCAGATACTTAGTTAAGACAAACACTATACTTTGGTCTCACCTAAATACCATTATAGTGCGTGCTGTGAGTTAATGTTGAAAGTGGCGAACACAATCGACGATCATTGATCTTTGGGATATGATCTCTTGGATTTTTGTTTTTGCTGTGTAGATTTCAGTTCGATCACACTGCCTACACTAGGTGGCTGAATTTTGGTTTGCTTTTTTTTGTGGGTTTTTTTGATTAATGACTGGCAGTTATGTTGGAGGAGGAGGAAACATATAATGTAATGTTAAGATATATGGTTTTGGGTATTAGCATGCGGAGAATATGGAATTATAATGAGGATTGATTTGAATAGATTTTTGTTTCTAACTGAGATTTATTAGGCATGTTAGATGAATATATCATAAGAATTTCAAATTCGATTACACATTTTGACCAAACAATACCAAAACCAATGGTATTTTGTTTTATCTTTTTAGAACCTCAAACAAGGTTAATAATGTGATTCAAAAATTAATCTTTTCAGTTAACTTAATGTATGCGATATGAATGATTGATTAAATTCATGTTTCTTAGTTTGAAAAATTAGAATTATTTAGACGTGGAAGTTTTGAAATTATTGTTTCGGTTATATCGAAAGTCAGTCAACAACTGTGCAAGGGAGAAAGACGGTGGCCGTCAGTGGCTGTGACATGTGACTGTATAGTGTATTAAGATAAGTTTAGAAAAATATAGTTTTCCGTTTTTAAGAATGGAAAATGATCATACATTCCGAATGCTGAGCTACGAATTTATGTTAGACGAGTTCCAAAATACGTATTTTGTGCTCAAAATTACGAATAAAGAATTTGGAATTATAAATTCTGAATAATTGCCAACTAAAAATTTAAAATAACTATTGCCAAATTAAAAATTCCGAATTTTGAATTCTAAATTTAGAATTCGGAATAACGAATTTTTAATAACAGTAATAACGAATTAGTCTATTTAAAATTAAGAATTCCGCATAATGATTTTCGAATAGCAAATTCCGTGTTTCTAAAAATTATGAATTGCGAACAATTCCATAAGTCAAAAATATTTAAATAATAACACTGTGCTACAAAATACAAAAAAAATGTACGAACTTTTGAAGTGACCAGTAGAGGTTGTAGGCATATATTCGAGTACATCACGAACTTATACTTAAAAACTTTCCTATACCCTCAAAATCCAATTCATTGTTAAAAAAACATTTTCGAGTGATCTTTCGCACTCAACGATAATTGAAGCAATAAATTAATATTGCTTCAAATAATGCCAGTAGAGCTAAAGCTCTAGTGTCACTTCCGATCATCATGAAACATTGTGTCAAAAAACAAAAAGTTATTTCCCGCGTTAACTAAATCTGTTTTGTGAAAATGAAAATAGAAAAAAGAAAATAATCAAAACTTAGATAATCGTAACAAAGCACATACAAACACAACTTCCTTTTACTTCAATTCCACCATATTGAAGGTCACTGTCAGTTCACTTACGCAAAATTTTACGAAAACTTTACGAAAATTAGCCAACTGCAATTAAGGGCGCCGCGCACCTATTGAATTGCTCATAATCTCTCAGTTTCGTCCGACCACGTATGTATTGTATATAGTACCGTTTCGACTGTCATAGTTCTACCTTAAAACTTTTCAGTTATAAACAATTTCCATCTTCGTTTATACTCTTAGGTTAGGATTTAGATTACTATACTGTTGCTGTCCCTGCTTCTATATCATTTATTTTTGCTAAGACTGAAACCAATTAAGGGCCACTTGCATGAAAAAAATGGATAAATACATAAATCTATCCAAGTTTAGATAAATAAATAAATGCTTCTCGTTTTTTAATTGCACAAACGGAAAATACTTAACAAAATGATACCAATAATTTTTCAGAATTAACAACACAACAAACACAAAACAGATTGAAAAATAAACAAACTCTAACTGCCATATTATTCACTCGATACATCCAGATTTTAACTTAAATCCAGATGAATTTACATTGAATTTGTATGATTTACATCCAGATTTAAGTTTTAATCTAGATGTATTGAGTGAATAATATGGTCGTAACTCTAAGGAATTCTTAAATTTAACGTGAGAGCTATTCAGTATTTAAATATTTATCCAGAGAACGAGGAGAGAATAACTTTTTAAACAAAAATAGAAAACAAATATTTTACTACAATTCTCAATTATTTATAAATCAGAGTGAACTGCTATCAGAAAACTTTCGTGCAAGTGGCCCTAAAACTCTCGATAAGTTTCAGTCCGACAAACTGTATTTTCTTTTCTCGTGGCCAGTCGGCAGCCCTACCCACAAACATTAACGTTTAAGTTTTAAGAAGATTATTCAATAAAAATTTAAGGTTTAAGTTTAAATTTGCATACCTAACCGTTAAAGTTAATTATTACGATATGATATACACCTCAAGTAAAAACAACCATTTATATGTACATATGTACATTATTGAAGTAAACAATTATAGGTCTATACAAATTATGATGCTTTTAGGCTTGAAGTCATAAAATTTCTCAATTAGCACTTTTATTTCTTTGCAATATTTAGTAAAGAAGTGAAGACCTCTTTAACAATGATCTCTGCTTGCGGTCTTAAGTAAATATATGTATTGCACTTTGCTATCGACAGATGGTAACGACCAAAGTAGTTATGCGATTTATGAATATTTGTATTGTTGTTTTTTTTTTGTTTTCAATCATAAATAGGTATTCGAGAATTTCTTGTTTATCTTTCGCAATTCACATATTATGTGCCTATGCCTACTTAAAAAAAAAATTAAGCAAACAAAACAAATAATTTTTATCCGCAGCATCATCTTAAAGCTAAAAGGTCGAAATTAACTTGTTTTATATCTTTTCCAAGAAATTACGATTTTATTTTTATTATTTTAAAAGTACTATGAAATTGTAAAGTGCTTACGTTTTATTTTTTTTATTCAATATCAAGGTTTTATAATAAATTATGATAAAATAATGGAGAAAGATCATTGAAGAAAAGAAAAAATGAAAATGCTTTAAGGTCAACTTTAATTAAACGACAGACCATAGACACGATATAAACCCTTCAACACCACCGTGGCGAACATTATTGTAGATAAATCTAAGAAAAAGACAGAAAAGAAACATAATAACAAGATGTGTAGGTATAATAAAAAGATAAAGCGAGTGCCATAATTGACTGCGAGGTCAGGTAAAATGCATTAAAGTTTTTGTCGGGTCATTAAACAGTGAAATTGTTACCAATTTGTTATTAACATATTTCCTCAATCACTCAAAAACGCGGAAGGCTTTGGAATGCATTTGCATTTTTTGCATATATTATGCCCAGAGCTATCGTTAAAGTTCGAAACCAAACCGCACAGAGTAAAGTTGAACTAATAAAGTTTATGATCTTTTTGTTTCCAAGGCTAAGGAAAATTAAACAAACTAACGCCAACTTTCTGCAAAAATTTAGAAAAAGATGAATTTTGATAAAGAGTTTTAGAATTTCCTAAAAAGTACTCTAAGATTTGGATCCGAGCTAAGAATTTTAAGTTAATTAAAATTTGATTGTGTGGTTTTGGGTACTATCAAATTAGCAAAATATGTTTTGAATAAAACAAAATTAATTAACTTTTACAACGACTACGCGATAGCACTGTGATTTTTAACTTTAATAAATTAAATCATGTCATCATGTCATTAAATTTCAGTCAACAACAAGTAAAGTTGATATGCAAGAATCAAGAACTATATAATAAAAGCCAGTCTTGGCACTTAATTACTTGCATGCTTATCTTCTTTATGTGCTTACCAGACTTACATTTTATGGCAAGCATGTGTAGTGATTTTTTTTTTGTAGATTGAGCTTCATGTCATCTGAGAAAGAGGTCTAAAATGTTAATGAATAAATTCACGTAGCTAATAGCTTGCTAATCTTTTAACCGGAAAATTTTAAGATCAAATTGGAATGATGCGTTTATTTCTTAGGCTAATATTTTTTTTTTTTTGTTTAAGACCTTTTCATTTAATTTTTGCTCTAATTAAGTTGCAAATAGACACAAATACTCTTGGTCTTGCGCGCGTTTGAAATGAGGCCTATTTTTATTTATTTTTCATCTTCCAACACTTCATGCATGCATCAGCCATATGCAGGAAGGCTACTTTTTTATATTTCCTTTAACTACGAATATGCAGTTATATTATGTTAATCAGATTGAAAATAAGGAAATGCAAGACTTGAGCTGCTGTCTGTTTGAAGTTTGAAGTTAACAAGCAAAGTAAAACATTATATCATATGAAGTAGTCTAACTTTTATTGCTGAAATGTAATTTCAAACAAGAGGATTTATTTTATTTTGGATGCGAAAGAAAAAAAAACAAAACAATAACAACTTGAAAGTTACTTGTTTATTGAATAAAACAAAATTAAAATATACGACTGGATCACAAAATGTGTGTGTGTTAAAATTTGAAGAGTAAAATTTTAAATTGAAAACCTTTGGTATGTTAAAAAGATACATAATGTACGTATGCATTAAATTTTTCGAACTAGAGTTAGAGTTTAAATTCAGTTTCAATGTTACTTTCAAATTAAACTTTGCTATCATTATACATTTTTGAAAAGCCTCTGTTTTTGACGAGAATGTTATTTTTATTTTTATTTTTATTTAATTAAACAACTTTATATAAAATATTATAAGACTAGCCGATCCGTGATCGCGTTGCTTCGCAAGCTTTAAATATAGTTACTTATTAATATGAGTAGGTAAAAGTATATCAAATGCTCCATGAGACTAACCGCAATTTCTTCTATATTATTAACAAAATCTTTATATACATATTCCATATGCTTTCCGTAACCAAATAAAGAATTTTATTTTCTCTCACTGAAACATTTTCTTGATGCCAACTATACATTTCCTTTTATAACTATTTTTTTATTTTTCCCCTTGGACGGAAACTCTTCTCTTAGTGCCAGTTGTACAATCGCGGTTTAAATTTTGATCCGTGGTTCAGGAATTTTAACTCGCCGATTTCGGCGGGTTAACTGAGGTTCAACTATGGTTCAAGGTTCTAATATGCACTAAAAGCCAATTACATGCCTGAACCATCGTTTAACCACAGTTAATCCGCCGAAATTGGTGAGTTAAAATTCCTGAACCACGGATCAAATATTTGTACAACTGGCCCTTAGACGGAAAACAGTCTTGCGACCGTCACTGTCCAGCTAAGGGAGCTTGCACTGTATTTTATTCCTTACTCTACTCAGTTGAAATTAGTAATGTTTTATTTTCATAATCTTTAGCAGCTTTCAGTAAACTGAATGCCCTGAAGCCAGTGATGGAAATCGACTTTTGTCGATAGTACTGAACGCTGAAAAAAAAATAGTACTGAAAATGACCAAATAGTACCGAAATTTTTCCAATCGTGAATTCTACCAGGAATTTAATATTTTGTTTGATGTTGCCATCGTTACGCGCCAGTTATAGCTATCATTGAAAATTTTAATGATGAGGTTCCAAAATCTATGGTTATTTTGATGCCAAAATAAAGCTTATGACTTGGGTAATTAAGATGTCTGTTCACCAAAAAATATCATTTCGGCCCAACCTTTCTCATGAAATGACTTTTATTGTTCCAATAATGATCATTGATAAGGAACCTAGTGCAACCATAGAAATAATTAAAGTCAATTTTTGTAGAAAGTTGGACCCAAATGAAATTTTGTTTTGGCAATAATAATGTTAATTGAGTCATCAACATCATATTGGCAGTAATAATCACTGATTTTGTTTTTTAAGTACCTCAAATCTTAAATTTAAAATTTTCAATCATGAGTTTCAATGAAAACTATAACTGGCATCTTAGAGGAAGATTTGGTTCGAGTATTCTGCCATCGACCCCTTGCAACCATATTGATTTAGAGATCAAATACTGTTCACTGTGTTTGAACGAGAAGGTGAAGAAGCACTTTTTCTGTAATCTATATCTTTTTTCAAAAATTATTATGTATTTTTTAAAAGTTCTGAAAAATCTAACGTTTAATAAATAATTTGAGATAAATCGGAGTCATAGTAGGTCATGTTGTTGAATTTTGTATTTTTGAAATTACAACAGACTATTTCACCCATGTTTGAGGAATATTTGATTTAATTGTTTTTTTTTTCTTGAATAATTTTTAAAAAACAATTTTTCGAGAGAAAATTTTAATAGTTTTTTCTTTAAATTACATTTTTCATCAGTTTTGGGTGTCAAATTTTTGTCAAAAAGTGAAAAATCCATAATATTTTTCATTTTATTTGTTTATAGTGAAAACTAAATTTTCAAAAAGCGTTGGCATTTTTTTGGTGTC
The DNA here is from genome assembly GCA_947049315.1 of Epistrophella euchroma. Lineage (NCBI taxonomy): Eukaryota > Metazoa > Arthropoda > Insecta > Diptera > Syrphidae > Epistrophella > Epistrophella euchroma. The sequence goes on along the minus strand of OX346248.1, from coordinate 27,530,703 downwards.
CCCTAATTCGTGGACTATGTTTTGAGGGATGATTCCTGGGATCATTACAAAAAAATTGTATGGCGGAAAATTTCTATCTTCCCTCGCCACTATAGTTTTTTTAAGTTTATGATGCAAAAAAATTGCCGTTCTCATTTTATACATTTTATTTTTTAGAAATTTTGACTTTGAAATATAATTTCTCAAAAACTATTCATTTAAACAACATGAAATATTGGATTTCAAAAAAGGTATACAGCACATCATTTTGTTTTTAAATATTTTTTTTTCATTTTCATACAATTTTTCACAAATTGCCTGAAGGGGGAAGACGAATGTTTCCCCTTCGGTCTACACACAATTTTCAGCTGGTTTAAAAAACTGAATATTTTCCTTAATTTTTTATACCCAGCTATGCAAAACTGAGGCAATTTCCTACCGCATCAAGCATCTACATTCGAAAGGTACATTTTTGAACTTTTCGATCATCTTAATTGAAATTTATATGAAAGTCTCGATTTCTTGAGCACGAAACAGAATGAATTTCATCAGACTTAAACCAAAAAAGCGATTGAGTGATGTGTTGAGCTCAGTTAATGAAAATGTCAGTATTCGTCTTTTGCCAATAATTGAAATAGTACTGAAAGTTGGAAAGTGGTACTAACGTACTGGGAAAATCAAATAGTACAAAATTCAGTACAATAGTAAGCCTTTTTCCAACCATGCCTGAAGCTCTGCCCATTTTCCTCTCAAAATATGTACATTTATGTTACTGGGTTCACTGCAGAAGAAGCAAAAAATAAACACACTGTGCACGGCAGTGGTGCCCATACTTAAAATATGTATGTAACATTTTAGTTCGCTTAAGAAGAAAGAAAGAAAAAACAAACACACTACGCATTGGCCGTCGTTGTTACAAAAAGTCAACAATTGAGTGGAATGAAAGGAGGAATAAAAATGTAAATGAGTGGATGAGCGAACAATTGAGTGGACAAAGATTCAGAAGCAAAAACACAAAAGAAAATGCACAAAACATGGAACGATAATGAAATGGAACAAAGCAGCTAGCCAGTCATTGCAATTAAATCGAATTCTAGATGCAAAAATACAAAAAGATGATAAATGTATAATTAGTTCATACATTTATTTCTCAGCTTAGAAGTATAGTTAAGAAATGATTTAGAACTTAAAATTTGCATAAAACTATTGACTTTATACTAAAAATCCCACTTTTGTTAAATATCAAGCAGGTTTAAAAGCATAATTGAATATGTTGGTCAACTTCGACAAAAAAGTGTACGAAATTTTCTTAAAAGTAAATTATCTAATTCAATAAATATATTTAACAAATAAAAATATCTATTTACATGCTTCAAAGAATAAAAAAAATTATAAAATTTGTTCCAAGTAAATCGGTTGAATACTTTCTGAGAAAAACGCGGACAAACAAAATATTTGTTTTGTCTTTATATAATAGTATAGATAGCTTGTTGTAATTTCGCTAAATATTTTTTTTGACTGGAGTTTTGGTAGTTGCCAAAGGCTTCCCAGTGACCATTTCTTTTTCATTTTTATTAGCGGGGACCGCAAGGACAAAAAAAATGTATCACTAATGTCGTTTTCGTTTGGATTTTGGAAAAATTTCATTCCTATCGAATATGGAATTTTTTTTTTTCAATCCAAATTTTTTATATTTGATAGGAATGGATCACTCCCAAAATCCAAATGAAAACGAATATGTAGTCAAAACGTTTAACATTATAGTAATCGTAAAGTAGAAAAAAAATCATTAACATCAATGTTTTCTACCAAAAATAATTAGGTAGAAAATTAAAATTTTATTAATGAGATTTTTGAGCTTGCATCTACAGTTCAAGTTCTCGAATTTTTGAGGCAATATTGTTGCTTAAAGTTACACGCATATTATCACTTACTTTTGGTCGTTGTCTTGACTTTTTAATTATTTTTAGTACTTAAAGCAGAAAACTCTCGTTCACATATGTAAATAAAATGTAAAGAAAAGTATAACAAAGGGCAAAGCTATTTCTAGAATTTAAGTGTATGAAATTGCTTTTTTAGACCAAAACTTGCTCTAATTTGTAATTCAATAAGCAATTCTGGGATTTGTTATGTCACTTTTCAAAGCATTTGCATTAGTGGCAAAAGGGTTGCATAACAGTTTTTGATCTGTTTTGTTACAATATCGTCGGTCGATTCGGAAGAAAAACGACAGTCAGTTAGTCAGTCAATTAGTCATTTTCTTTAAATTTTGTGAAAAATTTAGGTTATTGATTTAAAATCCCAATTTATTCATTAATTCGTCATTCATTAGTCGCTCTCATGTGAATGGGGCTTAAGTCTTTCTATCGGTAATATACTTCTTGGAATAAATGATTGACATTTATAAAAATAAATTTAGTGGCACTAACGGCTCATGAAGAACCAGGACCTAGTGACTTACAACTCTCAACCATTCCTGTGTGCGTGTCTGCAGGAATGGAGGGGGCCTACAGTTTATTGCCGAATCCGAACGGCTAAGGTGAGCGGCACTTTTCTATGACAAGAGATACTCTTTGAGGATTTGTCACTTCCTCGCAAGAGGTAGTAGCTCCGAAAAAAACTTTAGGTGGAAGCGGCTGGTATTGAACTCCAGACCTCTGGCATGACAGTCCAACGCACTAACCATTACGCCACGGGCTACTACAAATGATTGACATTTAGCCACATTTAATCCAATCGCAACTTTAACGTGCTCACAGTTTTTTTTTACTACTTTCACAACAACTGAAAAAAATATCATGTCAATATAAATTTCGCATCACTGAAGTGGATTTTAATTGGAAAAAGTACCCATTTGATTGAAATCACATCCTCTATCCATATTTATTCTATACATTATAATCTTTCGATCTTTTGTATTGATGATTGACATGTGAAATTTAATCGCAACTTAAAATCATTCAAAGACCATTTTAAAAAGATATATTATTTCTCAAGTGAAATATAACAACAAAATGAACAAAACAAAAAAACATAGCTTTCGCTTTTGCTTTCGCTTGACTAAAAATCTTTCTTTATACCACAAATGCAAGATTGTTGTAACATCTTTTATTTTTTTCCATCTCCCGCCTGCGTTCCTCGCATCTTCTATTCTGTTGACAAATTGATTTATTAGACTTAGACAGCCTTGCGTACATCTTGTTAACAATAAATGAAAATCGCAACAAGTTATTTTCTATAAGCAAAAGCAGGTATTATGTGAGACCTCCGAAACGCCTATTGCGGTCGACTGTAATTAATAGAGGTTTTTTTTCTAGCGATGGAGGGTTTAATAGGCGCCTCCATCTAACGAACCGGTCACGTTTGGTTTGGTTTTGGCTATTAAGAGGAAGAAAGTCTTTTTTATAGATAAAATGAAAATTTTAATTTTTTTCTATTTTAAGATGCGGTCGATGTGCTCTTAAATAGATTCCACGCTCCATGAGCATTGAATTTTCATTTAATATAGGTATTTTATTAAATTCTCTAATGTCCGATATCCGGTGAAGATTAAAGCAAAGTAGTGTGCTTATAGCTCATTAATTAACTTTAATTAACTGAACTCTAACTAGGTTGCATGTATATTGCAATATTTATTTCATCTGAGAAAGTTCGTGAAAGGTATGAAATTAATCACATAAAAATGTGGCAATAATAAATGCTTAAAGGTTAATGGAGCAAGAAGTCCATCATATACCTTAGTCTAACCTTCATTTAAACCTTAAATAATTTGTAAATGCAAGGTTTTATATGCACTTACACAATATTTTCTATCTTCATTGTCATCTTACCAATACGTGCGTGTGCATAATAATAAATCAGTTTGATTTCTCATAATCAAACAAAACTTAAAGTTCAATGGACCTTTGAGTATAGATTCAATTAAATATGCCTTAAGCATAATAAAAACAACAATTTTTTTTTATAAATTCAGGTTGATTTACAAATTTGAACGACGAAAAATGTTTATAACTGTAAACAAAGAATTGGTATAACATAAATTGTATCTGGTTCACGAACATACATAATTTATATTTCAAACGCGCGTTGTTACTACACAGTCAACTAATGATAAACGAGATACAGTGGGGCAGTAGTTAATCAAATATAGAAACAAAATTAAAGAGTAATGCTGCTTGTGATGGCTTTCTATTTTTAAAATCCATTTCTACATGTCCGTCAAGTTAGCATTACCACTTCAAAATTTAGAAAAACCGATAATGGGATTAATTGTCGTGAATTTGTCGTAAATTTGTCGTGAAAGAAAAAAATTTGTCGCGGCTGTTTTTTTTTTAAATTAACCCCTGGTAATGCTAACTTGACAGTCAAGTTTACGAAAAATTCACGACAATTAATGACGTACTTAAAATATTTTTTAAAATTTATTTTGGGGGGTGGTAATGCTAACTTGACTGTCAAGTTAGCATTACCAGATGGTAATTTTTTAAAAACTAGTCCGATATTTTTTTTTCTTCACGACAAATTTACGACAAAATCACGACATTTAATGACGTACTCAAATTTTTTTTTGAAATTAATTTTGGGGGGTTGTAATGCTAACTTGACTTTCAAGTTAGACTTTAAAATAAGGCACATCATGGCATTGTAGGTATTACCGTTATTTTTTAATGATTTTTTTCTATTTTAAGTCAATTTTTTTAGAAAATTGCCCTTCCCGCCTAAACTGGGGGAAATAGACCCCTTTTCTATAGGACATTTTTCTTGCCTCGATTAAGCCTATATTCAATTCAATTCAATGGAAAAATGGCATAAGTCAAATACTATATTCACTAAAATAATTGTATTAAATGTAAATTTTTATGAAATATAAATAAAATTATATTATAGGTCTTAGAACATTCTGTATTACAGAACTGCTTTTTTGAATTTTTCATTTCCATTTCAATTTAGCATATATAAGAAAGTAAACTTGTATTTTCACTTTTCTCAGAATTATTTTGAATGGACTTGTGCCGTTTTTACCCTGGACCCTTCAATTTTTAACTTTATTATGCTATTGCACTCTATAAAAACTGTCCCACTGTGCCTAAGAAGAATTACTTCTCGCAGCATTAAAACGTTTATGTTTTACATCTCACGCAGAAAGACTGAAGTATCTTTGGGATGTGTTTAACATCAAGTTCAAATTGTGTACAGTGGCCAGCAGGTTATTACCTGCAGATTTTGTTCTTACCATTAGTGTTGGTTTGACAAAAAAACATGACAGTTAATAGATTATTTTTTGTTTGATGTTTGAAAATTATACTTTTACGTGTATAACCTTTGAAGATTACAAGAAAATTGGACAATTACACTTATGTAGGTTTATATGTAAGTGTAATTATCGACATAGTTCTTTTTTAGCTCATGTTTCTTAATGACAAAAATGTTACAAGCAACTTTCTTTTGAAATGCCAGCCTCATTTTGACATATTGACATCCGTGTCAAGCACACATACAGAAATATAAACATATAACTCTTAACTGTCTCTTGATGATACTTAAATTGATTTTTAGAATTAAAAATAATAAAGCATTTTTAAGCCGATAGAACCTTTTTGAAGTTTAAATTGGTGTGTGCTCATTGTATGTATGTATGAGCCCATTCATTTGTGCTGAATAGCTGAATCCTCCATTGAATATCAATTTTGTGAACAAAACGAAGCGACCACCTTATAATGTGCAGAAAGAGAATGTCAAAACGCTATTTAACACTCATTGTTATTCCAAACGAATAAGTTTGTAATATTTAGCACAAGCGATTTTGAATTTTAAGCTAAAAGAAGCAAACTTAATGGTGGCAATAAAATAGTTCTTTAAACAAAACAAAAAACAAACTTAAACTGATGGACTCGAGCTGGGAATAATATTTTTAGTTTGTCACATAATCTTGCAGTGTTTGTGGATAAATTCATACTTTTTTTGGAGCTAGCCTTGTACGTATAAAGAAGTCCCAAAGAGTGGATCGAATTGATTAGCATCATAATCAGGAAAAGCAGTTTTTATTGTTTTGCTGATGAATTTATTCAATTATATTCATACATATGTATACTAAATTGTTTATCGAAGTTTTGTATTTGGTCAAGTGATTCACATTGAATTGATTCGGTAGGGGGAAGGGCATATTAATTAGCATAAGTATATGTTTGTTTGTTTTTTATATAATCGATATGAACCTTTATGACTTCTTTTGAATAAACTTACTTAAACGTACCATAAAATCTCTATTGTGTGTCCTAGACGAATAGAAGTGCAGTATTTTGACTTGCTCTGGAAAGTATCTATTTATTAAAGAAAACAAACTTAAAGTTTAAATTAAACTGAACACAGCGAGGGTAGAGAAATTTAAATGAAAAAAACTGGTTTTTCAAATTTTCTCGATTGAAATAAATCTTTTTTTCCAGTTTTCGCATAAGGAATCACATATCGGAAAAACTATATATTTTGACGTTTTTTGGAGAAAATTGTCTACTATAGTTATTTCCGTATACCTCGTTAGCAACTTAACCGACTTGTTCCAACAGATACTTCTTAAAGAAACACCAGGAGAACAAACTGCAATCTTTAAGCCGCTATGGGACAGAGAACCTATGTTTTTAACTGCAACTGCTTATAGATATTGAAAAACATGTAAAGCCTTGTTTATACATCAATGCGAAGTGAAATCTAATTCGAAATGAAAAATCAATAAATCTCGCGTCAAAAGGTTTACAGAGAAAATTAATTTTGTTTTATATTTGGTTTAGATAAGTCCGTTGAATTATATACATATTTACTTCGAAACAAATTTCTTCCCCCTTGTCGCTTAAATAATTGCATGTAATTTTATTGTATTTTTCACGCCTGGGAAAAAAGCTATTTTTTTTGTATGAAAATTTTACTTCGCTTTGATCTATAAACTAGGCTTTATAGTAAACTAAAAACGTAAGTTATTTTAAGTGCTTACGAAAGATATTTCTCCATAACCACTTGGTGGTTCAAAGAAAAAGCTGCTCATCGTTAGGAAAATAAAAAGGGAGGTTCTATAATAGTTAGATCTAAACATAGCAATGAACTTCTCTCTTCAAAGTCAGCTTAAATTAACTACAAAAAAAGAACAAAATTAACCTAATGGAAAAAGATCAGCAAGAGGTAAATGGTCTGCCAGTGCTCCAGGCTTCCTTAAAAGACCAACTAAAATCTGGACTGATTCCAGCTCTAAAATTTTAGGGTAACTTATGTACACTTATTTCCTAGAATATTCAATGTTTCTCTCACCGATACAGGCCCCTAAGCGAAATATTGGCAGCAAGAAAATGGCCCATCACCCACCCATCAAATACCCAAGTGATTATAATGAGAATTGGTAGAGCGAGAGCGTCGAGCATGAGGATGTGCATGGGCTAATTTTTTGTTCAAATCTTAGACTAATTTACAAAGAAATAACTTAAATATACAAACAAAAATAATTTAAATGAAAAAAGAAAAAGTTTTTAACGAATGTGAAGCAAGGCGAGCACGGGTTTGCTAGTTATGTATAATTGATATTTAATGAAGCAAATACAAAAAATCAATTAACACTCTTGTTAAACAAAAAAAAAATGAATTGTTGAAACTTGAGAACAATCACTGATTTCTACCCTGTGCCAGTTTTATTTTTACTCATAATTACATATTCAACAACTTCGTTAGGATTTTTCAAAATATTTGATTCACTGTTTTTTTTTTTATATACAAAAAAAATCAGAAGAATCATAAAAAGAAATTACTTTAAATAAAAAAAAATAAAAAACTTTTTTTCGTCAGGCATAATCTTTAGAGCAAATGGTCTAACTTTGTTCTCCACTAAATTAAGTACAATGTGATTTGCATAAGATGTGATAAAAAGCTAGAGCGTGTTTGAGTCGAGACAAGAAGAAAATCTTATGGGAGTCCATTTCCCCCTGCTTAGGCGGGAGGGGCAATTTTCTAAAAAAATCTTCTTCAAATTAAAAAAAAAAAAAATCATTAAAAAAACCATGGCAATACTCAAATTATCATGCTATACTTTTTTTTAAAGCCTAAAATTAATTATTTTGGAGAAAATTATTAAATAAAAAAAAATATTGTTTTCAATTTAATTTTGTTCAAAATTGTACGTTATTAAATAGTAGGTATTTTTATTTTTAATATTCTATCCTCGTATCAATTTCTAATTAAACTGGATGGCTTAATGTGTTTTAGTTATTGAGAAAATAGTAAATCATAAATAGTAGAAAATTTGGACCATAACTTTTGCTCTTAGAAGTAGCCTTATTTTTCTGGGCTCTGTTCTTTTGGGTTCCATAAAAAAAAAACTTTTTTTGTCCTGTTTTTGTACTGTACATAAAGTTGTAGATATATGTACATCTAACTAGAGCCTAATATACATATTTACATACTTTTTATTATTATTTTTATTATTTTAAAGCTTTTTAAATAATATATATATTTAAATGCTTTTATACTGATAAATTTACAGACAGAAAATTTTTTTTTTGTTTCAAATTTTTAGTGCGGACAGCATTTTACTAGTTTTGTATTTTCATTGCTTTCACTGTTAAATAAGTTAATATTTTAGGAGTCTTACTATTTAAAAAACGGTATTTAGTATTGTTAATTAAAAAGCATTTAATTTAATTTTTTTTTGTTGATTCTTACAAACAATCGAATTCGTATTATATTATCGTATTCTGATACCAAAAATAAAATGTATTGCTTCATTCTGATTTTGGTCACTATGGCGTATACGTGTTTTTTAAACATTCAGATGCTTTTTACTGAAAAAGTTTTTTATTCATTTTTCATGTTTTTTCACAAGCACCACAAACGGAGGAAACAAAGTAATTTTTTTGAATCGATTTTTGAAAAACAAAATCGCTTGTCACATACCTACTCCTCCTCAAACAGATCAGCCATCAGTTTTCCATGCAGGATTGCAGGTGGTTATCATTATAGACTAATAAAACAATAAGAATATTTTTTTATACAAGTTTTCTTAACACAGAATTCAAATTAGATAAGACAGAAAAAAAAATCATTATCCTGAAAATTAATCTCCTCCTAAACAGAAATTTAAAAGCTTATTCATGTTTTTACAAGTCATTCAATTAGTTAATGCAAAAAAAATAATCTTCCTCATATCAGACTTAAGGAATTTAACCTTTTTTTATTTTTCTATTCAAAAATCAAGATTCAAACGAGAATGAATGCTATTATCCAACCCACCTCAAAATGCTTTGAAATAAATCAAATAAAAACCCAAACCACACCCATTAAATAATATTCAATAATTCTAAGGCTATATTCCAAAAATTGAGTTGTTAAAAACTAATAAAAAAAAAATAATAACATCAAACCCACTCGCCCATCAATGCCAATTCATTTCATAAACCACACCACCAGTAATGGTCAAAATGAGTGTGACATAATAAAAAAAAAAATTAACTGAATAAAAATGCGGTTTAATCTTTGGAATTCAGAGCAAAAACCTCAACGAGATTAATTCGAGCTTAATCATTGGTTTAAATTATGTACAAAATATGGCTTTACCTCCAGATTTTATAAATGAGGTATGTCAAGGTATATATTTTCCCAGCAAGACAATCTACCTATGTTGCTGTTTTTCTTTAGTGAAAGTGTTCATCGAAGACTCAAAAGACTGTATAACAGTTAAGTTCGATAGATTTTTTTTGTTTAAATCTCGCATTTTTCACAATGCGGTCTCGGTTAATTTATTTTCCCTCTCCACTTTTGTTTTTATAATTAATTCAATATCAGGTTGTTCTTGTTTTTTTTGTTTTTTTTTTTTTTTTTTTTGTTAGTATGTATAGAAATATATTGTGTTTCTGTACAAATTTATCGGAAATGTTCATTTATTTGTAGACATTCCTTATTCCTCTGTAAAATATTTTAGTCATTTTGCAGAAACTGGATACAAATTTATGACAAACCAAAAGAATTTGAACATTTTTGTTTTGGTTTCAATCGACTTTAAATGCCAAATGTTTTAACCCACACGCTTAATTAGGCAATTATAACTGATTCTACATTATACTTTATGATTCTGTATGATAAATTAAGATTTGAGTTAAATTAAAACTCACTGATGATCACCGGTTCTTGAATGGGCGAGTTAAATGAGCTCTGACAACATGGTGGTTCGTTAGGCTTGATCACTTTCGATCAATAAGTTTTCTATTACCACCAACTTTTGGAATCAATTAGTTTTTTTGCAATCCTACATGTTCGAATGCACATGCACAGGCTCTTGAAAATTTGATTTGATAATTACATAATTAAGCCATTTCCCTGATGGTAATTGTTGAAGGAGGTAAATAGTTTAGACATTTTAATGTTAAAAAAGGACGGTATTTAGCGATGATAATTTAATTTTCTTAAAACGAATTGCTTTATTTTGAGTTGGTTCACTATGGCGTATACGTGTTTTTCTCGTCTGTATTTTGTAAGTTATATTACTTGTTTCACGTGGAAATTTTTAATTTGAATGAACATTGCGATAACGGAGAAGTCCAAAAGGGTGGTTTTTATCGTCCCACCTTTTTGGACACAGGCGTGTTGTCCTTTGCGCCTGTGAGTAAAATCTGCGCTTTAAATAGAAGTTGAACAAAAAAGGATGAACTGTTTCAAAATTGATTGTAAAAATATTTTTAGTACTATTTTAAAGTCAAGCAAAATACCATTCATTGGATACCTGAATCATTTTCCTACATCATATATTTCGCACGTTAAACAATTATTTGGGAAAAAAGTTAAAATCTTTATTTTGCAGTCGGCAACTTCAAGCTCAAATATCTCGACTTTAACATGACGATTTTGAAAATATTTCACTCATATAACAAGCTCAACGTCACCTTTCATTTGATACCAAATACGTTCGTGGTACACTCTTGGCCGAAAATTGGACAATTCCCCTTGTTTTCTTGAAACATAGTGTTGCCAATTTAAAAAAACAAGACCTCTACGAAAACATCACATATATTGCTTGGTTATATGTATGTATATTTATGAATGGAATCGAATGTTTTTTTTTTTAAATTGAAATCTTTAAATAGCATTGGCTCTCTCCTGTTAGAGAAACCTGGTTAATAAGCTGACATTCGAACATCAAGTCGATTAATTCAGTTCAAATATCTGAGATCTCAGATATCCTCAGCAAAATTCCTCACATTTGGTGCCAGAAAATCTGAGCCTGAAATTTTTTGAATTTGCTTGCTCAATTTTTTTTTTCGCAGTTGATCAGTTTATAAAATAGAGATAGAGAGTGCTTTTGAATTTCAGAGAAATTTTATTCCAGATTTCATGCTTCTTTTCTGTCAAACTGACGCAACCGGGGGAGGGGGACATCTCTGACATCTCAGTAACGTGAGATTTCGAATTATGTCTCCATACAACCTAATAATTTGTATCATTACCTCTGTTCGTTTACTTTCCAAAAGTACCAATTTCTGTCAATTTTAGCTCAAAGTTCTGTCAAAGTTCATAAAATAAAATAAAATTAAACTAAAGCTGGCAGTTTTGGGAAGTAAACGTACAGATGTATAAAATTCTGCCTTAAGCAGTTCCATACTTCCTCCTGAAGTAAACAACCGTCAGTAGGGAAAGTGATTATTTGACATTTCTCGCTGGTACAGGCTTGAATGAATGAATGAAAGAATAGTTGCTGGTGATCGTTTTGACGTTTTTGACTTAAGGAACTTTAGTATTATGGGTACTTCTGTTTAGGTGATGTCCCAGGTATATATGTCTTCGGTGCATAAGTGCATTGCATTTACCTAATAGATGGTCCGGCGCGGCGTCTTCACATGGGCGTTGCAGAATCTGCAAGTGGCCCTGCTCACTAGGCCAAGAATACTGAGACGTCTTCTTAGCTTGCAATGGCCAGTGAGAAGGCCCGTTATAATGCGAAGTTTATTTCTACTTAAGCTGATGCAAGATAGGAATCGTTTCTGGTTGTAGTTACCAATAAGGAGCTTCGCCAGCCTCAGCTCAGGGAGTTCTTTCCAGATTTGTAATCTTTTGACCTCCTCTTCTGTTTTGATTTTATTTTGGATTAAGTTTTCTCCTATTCCGCAGAAGGGTTCTGGTCCCGTTAGGAGTGTGTTGTTGCTCCTAGTTTTGCTAAGAAGTCTGCTTCTTCATTGCCCTGGACGCCGAACGTGGCCTGGTGCCCAATGAAGTGTGACATTGTTGTTATTGCCCAGTTTATTTAGCCTGTCCACACACTCCCATACTGGAGCTGATGGAATATGAGCTTAGGGCTTTGAAAGCGGCTTGGATATCTGACATGATGGCAATGTTTTGAATTCTGTAGTTTCTTTCGAGATTGATTTCTGCACATTCACTTATGGCATTTACTTCTGCCTGGAAGATGCTTGTAGACTGTCCCATCAGCAAGGAGAGTTTGGTTCTAGGACCAAAAATTCTTGCCCCAGACCCTTTAGTTGTTCTCGATCCATCTATATACTATACATATACATCTTGATGGCATTTGTTTTAAGCGTGTAGTTCACTATTTCACCTACCTAACTCTATTCGAAAAAAATTTTCGAAGGTATACTTTTTGAACATGCCATCTCTATAGGAATGTCAAGGAGGTTTGTTACTGTGGATCTGCAAATCGAGTCTCTTTCTTTGTGACCAAGGATTTTACCCGTCACAGTTTCCACCTTGGGGAATCTCATTATGATTCCCTTAGCAGTATGCTTTCTATGACCACATGCTCCAGTAATGCATAAGCAATTAGCATGCGAGCTTTTGTACTTTTTCTATGGATTTCCTAGTTGTGGTGTGGCTAGTTCGGTTATGTTATGCCATGCAACCACACTATAGGTAATGATGGGTCTAACCATCATGGTGTACATCCATCTCAGGTATAGGCTTATAAATAAATCTTAAATATGCATCGATTTATAAAAATTGGATTTTCAGCAAAATTGGTAGAAGTCCGAACTTTTTTGTTTTCCGAATTCATAGTAATATCGATAATAAGTGTTTTTAAGAATTTTTGAAAGCATGAAATAGGGCTTACTAGCGGGGCTGGAAGTAATTTTCTGCAAATATGTACACAGGTTTTATCTAAAAATTACATATAAAGTCAAATTTGAATGTAAATTACAATAATTTGATCTTTTTTCCAAAAAAAAAAACTCATTTGAATTTTTTTTCAGAGTTTTACCCGATGTCACATGATATGCATCGAATCGAAAGTATATCAATTCAATAACAATGACTTCCAAATACGAACGTATTAAAACGGAATGCAAAAAAAAGGCTACCCATTGGGAAGATCCTGATTTTGCAGCTGTTCAAACATCAGTTTTCTACTACCAAACACCTCCGTTTACATTCCAATGGAAGCGAATACCCGAAATCGCACCAAATGCATGTTTCATGAACGAGGGCGAAAATTTTGACATAATACCTGGCAAAATGGGTGATCGCTGGCTAGTCTCATGCCTCGGAGTTCTGTATTCGCTTAAGAATCTTTTCTATCGAGTTGTGCCGGCAGATCAAAGCATCGATAATTCGCATGGAGTATTTCGATTTCGCCTTTGGTGGTGTGGTGAATGGGTGGAAGTTCTGGTCGATGATCGATTGCCAACGATCAATGGCAAACTGGCATTTCTTCAACCACTGAAGTCAAATTGCTTTTGGGCATCATTGTTGGAAAAAGCTGTAGCCAAGTAAGTTTTGTTAAACATTCTGTAAGCTGCTGGTATTTATACCTACTAATTTTCTGTTTAGATTACATGGATCGTATGAAGCTCTTAAGTATGGCACACGATCGGATGGCTTGAGTGATCTCTTAGGTGGAATCGTAGAAAGCGTTCCGATCAAAATTAACAATGATCCTATCAGACCGATCCAGCTAAAATCGTTTCTAGATACTACCTGCATTGTAACCTGCATCGCAACAAAGACCGCAAACGGTCAGTACAAAAATATTCCTGAAAGGCTGTCAAATGGAATTTGTGTTAATGTCAATTATCGACTGTGTTCGTTAGATAAGGTATTTATAAATTCTGTAAACTGTCCCAAAATCTTTCTAAGCTTTATATTCTCTACCAATCTAGGTGGAAACACTCCTCGGAGACGCTGTCCAACTGGTTCGACTGAAAGATCCCATGGCCTGTGAAACATTCGGCACCAAATCCGGCTATAATGGTGAATGGTCAGCAATGTCCCAATCTTGGGACAGAGTGTCAATTCAAGAAAGAGATCGACTTTTAGGCCAATTGGATGTTGGAGAGTTTTGGATCTCATTTCTGGCCTTCACTCAATCTTTTACGTTTCTCGAGAGTGTCCATCTGGACACCGATACAGCCAAAGATGAACTGTCACTGTCAGATCGTCCCAAACGGTGGCAAATGAAAATGTATCAAGGACAATGGCGGCGTGGTGTCACAGCTGGTGGTTGTCGAAATCATGAATCCTTCCATATAAATCCCCAATTGCTTTTGAGCATACAGGAGAAGGAGGAAGTTGTGATAGCACTGAACCAGCACACGGCTATTGAGCCAAAAGTCATTGGTTTTACTATGTACAAACTGAATACAGGTAAGCGGTTTCCGCTGTTTCAGCTGTACTCGCATTTTATTGCTACATATTCTCTTATTGTTGCAGTGAATAAAAGTAAATTAACTGAATGCCTGCCAAAGGAATTTTTCAAGAGTCAAGTTAGCTATATTAATTCCGATTATGGAAACACTCGACATGTGTGCTACAGATGCAGTCTTGATGTGGGGAAGTATCTGCTCATGGCCACAACTTATGAACCCGGCGAAGAGTCTTGCTTTACAGTGAGAATTTTGGGAAGTTCTTTGAGATTATCACAGTTAGAAACGCAGACAATGATGTTATTGGATCCGTTTCCTGCACTGAATTTAAATAATGAACCTGATAGTGCTAAGGTGAAAAAGTGCCAGTATGAACCAGTTTTTATGCAATTAGCCGATGAAAATAAGTAAATATTAAATTTGATTGTTTCTATGTATTATTCGAATTATCTTCTTTGTGTTATTTTTTTTTTACATTCTAAATATGTAGATCGATAAATTGCTTTGAACTTCAAGAATTGCTAGAGGCATGCTTACCAAATGATTATATCAAAGGATGTGCTAATATAGATATCTGTCGGCAGGTTATTGCCTTGCAAGACGTGAGTATGATGAAGGTATTTCAAACATACCCCTCGAATTAATTTTTGAACTATGTATTCCCTTTATTATTGCAAAATGTATTTAAATTCCATTTTTTTTTTTTTTTAATTATTTATTTATGGATATTTTGCACCATTTTTTTACAACTGTTTTCGTATCTTTTCCTCAATTTTTTTTTAAATTTTATAAGAAATTAAATTAACGTTTTATGTATTTTTTTTTTAGAAAACTGGAACTGGTCGAATAAATTTTATCCAATTTAAAACATTCATGGTAAATCTCAAGTCCTGGCAAGGTGTTTTCAAAATTTATACAAAAGAAAAAGCTGGAGTGCTGCGAGCGGAACGCTTAAAAGATGCTTTATGTGATGTGGGTTTTCAATTGAATACAGAAATAATGAACGTTCTTATGCATCGATATATCCGAAAAGATGGTACTCTGCGTTTGAGTGATTTTACATCGGCCATTTTACATTTGACAACTGCTTTTGGTATTTTTTTAAAAACATTTTCAAGTAAAAGAAAAGAAAATTTTATTAACGTAAATATTTTTTTAAATTTTACTTTTAGAAATCTTCCAAAAGAAAGACCACGATCAGGATAATGTAATTAAAATTGAAATGTCTGACTGGATAAAGTCGGTAATGAGGTGCTAAAATTTGTATTAAAAATAAAAAAAAAAGTGTTCTTGGTAACTAATTATATTATTGTCTATTTTGTTTGTAAGAAATATATTTTTAACTATTTAGCAAATAACGTTATTTTTTTGTAATTAACTTTGTTATAATCTATATAGTGTTAATAATTTTTTTTTTATTGTTTAAAATTTACATTTAAATAAAATAAATAAAACTACAGTTTTTAAATTTGAAGTTGAAATCTTAATTCGACAGGTTTTAAAGAGCTGGAGAACAAAAGTCTACTTTTCTAATTAATTGTTTTTGTGATTAGTAGCCGATTTCATAAAATTAACAATTTAACAGGCTTTTAAATCTTTAAATGACGTTTCTTCCATAGAACAATACGTAATTTAAAAATACAAAATTCAATTGATTAATTGTACTAATGTTTCATAATAATTATATGTAAATAAAAATACAAAATACAAATAAATATTTGCTAAGTCGAACATATGTGTAGTAGCCGTGGCGTGATGGTTAGTGCGATAGACTGTCATGCCGGAGGTCTAAGGTTCGTTCCCCAGCCTCGCCACCTGTTTATTTAAAAGAAAAAACGGCTACTGCCTCTTGCGAGGAATTGACAAATCCTCCAAGAGTATCTCCTGTCACAGAAAAGTGCCGCTCGTTAGCCGTTCGGATTCGGCAATAAACTGTAGGTACCCTCCATTCTCCATTCCTGCAGACACGCACACAGGAATGGTTGAGAGTTCTAAGTCACTAGGCTCTAGTTCTTCATGAGCTGTTGTGCCTCTCATTATGTGTGTAACCGGTTTAAATTAATTTTTTTATATAAAAGCTTATCAAAAATTGAAATCATACTGCATATCAAAATTTTCAAAAAAAAAAACAAATTTTGGATTTAAAAAAAAAATTTCAAATTTTTTTTTTAAAATTCTATATTTCAAAAACGGGTTGATAATTTTTTTCGAAATTTAGTTTTTAATTCAACATAAATAAGTACTAAAAAATTGTGTACCAATTTTTTTTTCTTAAAAATTTTTACAAAATTTCATATATAAAAAATTAATTTGAAACAATAAAAAAATTATTTTCTTATAATACACTCATGGTCGTATTAATAAACACTGTCTAACTTTAGACAGCCGTCCAATTTTAAAAAAAACCTTTCTAATTTTTGCAAGTGATCTAACTTTATCTTGTTTTAGGCAACGTAATCGATTATCTAAACCTTAATAAATGCAATATTTTTTTTTTATTAAATAAAGCATATTTCCGACTGTTTAGAAATACTTAGACATAGTTTAAACAGTCAAAAATCTAATTAATATGACTATCAATCTTTAAAATTCAAAAAAACTTTTACCACAAGAGCAAGTTTGTGCGATCCAGTCGTGCGTTTTATTTTTTCTTCTTGTAAATCTACTTCAAAACATTTGCCAAAAAGTGGCAACGCTGATTAGCGCTGAGCTTTAATGAAGGATAGATTTATGCAATCCACCTTAGCCAGAATGAGAGGCAAACGTCCTATCTTACCTATACTGCCTATTTTGGTTGGATAAAGTATAGTAATGTTCTCTTCTTTATAAAATTAATAATGAAAGTTTACATAAATGCTTGTATGTGACATGTGTACCGCGTTTGTACATAAATTCATATACGTTCATATTATTTTAGCTTTCAAAGCTTTCTCTCAGATTATTTTAGATTAAAAAAATGTTCAATGCTCCTAAAATGCATTTAGCTATTTAGTATCTAGAAGCTGTTAATCAGTAACGTGTGCGTATTTTCGTTATATTAGTGCAGATTTATATAGTCATACAAAAATTTAAAAAAATGATTCGACTGGCCGGGAAAGTAGCTATAATAACTGGTGCAAGTTCTGGAATTGGTGCTGAAACTTGCATTCAATTTGCCAAAAGTGGAGCGCATATTGTTGCAGTTGGAAGAAATTTTGAAAAACTTAAAGAAACTCAAAATTCTTGCCTAAAAACAAACCCAAATGTAAAATGTTTACTTATTCAAGCTGATGTAACAAAAGATACAAAGAAAATTGTCGACCAAACACTTTCGGAATTCGATAAAATCGATGTTTTGGTTAATAATGCTGGTATTTTGGCGAATGGTGGAATTCTCGATATGGACATCGAACAACTCGATACAGTTTTGGATGTAAATCTTCGATCGGTTTTCCAGCTGACCAAGTTGGTACTACCCCATTTGATTAAGACCAAAGGAAATGTTGTAAATGTTTCGAGTGTAACTGGCATTCGTTCGTTTCCAAATGTGCTGAGCTATTGTGTTTCGAAGGCGGCACTAGATCAATTTACAAAGTGTGTCGCTCTAGAGATGGCACACCATAGTGTTCGAGTGAATTCTGTTAATCCAGGAACTGTTGTAACGGATATTCATAAGCGAGGCGGAATGGATGAGAAGAGTTATGCAGAGTTTTTGGAGCATGGTAAGAACACACATGCCCTGGGGAGAGTGGGAAATGTTTCGGAAGTAGCTCCAGCAATTCTGTTTCTTGCTAGTGATGCGGCGAGTTTTATAACGGGAGCTTTGTTTTCTATTGATGGCGGAAAAGGGATCATGTGTCCAAGATAAAATTTGTTTTGTTAAAGACAGCTTTTTGCTGTAAAACGTTAATTTATGTACATACTTAAAACTCAAAGATAATGATGTGATATTATGTACCTACTTGCTCATCATATCATCATAATATTTGACATAATTTTAAATAGATATATGTTACCTAAACCTACTAAAAGTAGCCTCCATGAGCAATTTTTATAGCATGCAATACGCTATGAAATTATCGTGGAGCCACTATGGATGTGAATACCTTAGAAATTAATTTCAAAGATTGAGTGTATTATAGTAAATTGAAGCATATATGAAATAAAATGCACGACTTATGTACGTACGATCACACTCTGGTTTTAAAGTCTGAATACATAAACCTATTCATCTGGTTTTAAAAGAAATGATTTTTTTTTATGGGAGTCTTTATTTTAAGGTAGTATTACAAATGTAACTTAGAGCTTAAATTGAAAAATAACTAAAAATCAACATAATTTGAAATTAATTTATTAAAAAAATCTTCTTAAATTGTTTTGAGACATTAGGCGGGTTCACATTCAACGACCTGTCGACCGACCTGAGTCGTTTTGCTAGCGTTCACATTCTACGACCATTTCCCCGACTTCATTTCGAAAAAAAAATTTAATGAGAAAACATTACTCGTATTTATTTTTTTGCACCAATAAAACCGCATAAATTTTGTTTTGTTTTGCACTTTTTTCATTGTTTGACTTCGATTTCACAGCGTACTATTTAAACCTTACAGAAAATACCGAAAAAAGCTGAAAAATTAAAATCGTCGGTCGTTCGACTAGTGTTCACATTTACTACAACGGTCGACCGACCGAGCAAAATATTAAAAAATTGGAACTACACAACAAGTCGATCGACGGTCGTTCGACTGCTGTTCACATTACAAAATACTGCCGACTAGATACATGTTGATCAACTTGTCGTTGAATTTGAACCCCCCTATTGAACAGTTTGACACAATAATGGATACAAATGTGCGATCAGTTTTCCAGCTTACAAAGTTAGTGATTCCTCATTTAATCAAAACTAAAGGTAATGTTGTGAATGTTTCGGGCCTAGCTGGTGTAAGGTCATTTAAAAATGCCTTGTAGCTTTAGAGATTGTACCTTATAATCTATGGGTTAATTCTGTAAATCCAGGTGTTGTGATCACAGAGGTCCACAAACGAGGTGGCATGGACGAAAAGGCTTACGTTGAATATTTGGAACACAGCAAGTCTACATGCCTTAGGCCTTAGGTCATTTAGGAAGAGTTGAAGATAATAGCTTCTGCTATTGTGTTTCTAGCAAATGATGCAGCGAGTTTCATCACTGGTTCTTTGCTATCTATTGATGGTGGAAAGAGTGCTATATGCCCAAGATAATTCATTCTTGTTTTATGTGTTATTTTTAACCTTTTATTGTTTCAATAAATCTTTTGATTTGATAAATTGTATGCTTTATATTTTTTTTTTGTGGTTGCTAGAAGAAAAGCGCTCATGTTAAAGACTTTCTCAGGTAATGTTCCTTGTAATTTAATGAAGTGAAATGATGCAGCTTACCATATCCTCCATTCCATGCAAGCCGAACCTAGGTAGTTGGAGAGTGAACTCAACTAAATTTGTTTTCGTAACTGGTGGCGTATAGCTTAATCTATTCTTGACAAGCGACATCTAAATTAAGTTAAGTACTCAAACCTTATTTTATCTAAGCTTAGTTTAATTTGAATAAAAACAAAATATTTGTACAAGTGTATAACTAGAATCCGGTGTAATTTCTCTTTTAAATGCGTCGAATTGAAAGTCATCAGTTAGACGGATATAAGTTGGCTATTACACGATGCCTCTTGAGGCTTGCCTCCTTTCGATCTTCGAAAGAGCTGTGGATATTATATCCACGCTTTCTTATTCTCAAAAAGAGGCCACAAAGGCAACAATTATAATGATTGCGAAGAGGTAAGAAGATGAGAGACGGCTGCCTGGTTTCCTAAAAGTAAAATGTCCATGACTCTTTCCGATTATCGAAAATCATGCCTCAGATGCATCGTGTAGTATCAACCTTCCGATAGTCGATAGTATTTTTCTTAGCGCTCAATGAAATAAAATGTCTTCTTTTCCGCCGGGTCGGGATGGACAGTCGAAAAATTTTAAGAGATTATTTTTCTAAGTTTATTCAAACTTTCTGACCCTCCGCTTTCGCTGTCCTGTTGTGCCATCCTGATGAGCTTTCATATGCAAATACCAGCCATTCCGCGAACGCCACTCCTTGTTGCAAGGTTCGCACTTGTACATCTTCTTATCGTCATGACTTAACATGTGATCCTTGAGTTCGGTGTGCTGCTTGAAAGCTTTTTGGCACACAGAGCAGGCATACGGACGTTCGTCTGTGTGCGTTCGCATGTGCCGCGTCAGATCATCGGATCTGGAAAAGGTCCAGCTGCACATCGTACACGCTTTTTGCTTGGGGCAAGCAGCGTGGGTGTTCTTGTGCCGACGCATTGATTGTATGTGCACAAACGACACCGAACAGATATCGCACTTGAATGGCTTTTTGTCAGGATGTGCTTCTCTATAGTGCACAATTAAATCACGTTGCAGGCTGAACACCTAATTTATAGAAAAGGACATAATATTTTAAGGTTCGCTTTACTTGACCATTATCACTTACAGAATCACAGAAATCGCATGAAAACTCGAGATTTTTATTCTTCAGAGGGACAACACGTTCAGAGTTCTCATCCTGTTCGATCTCCACCATCATCATTTCCTGTTCGTCTTCTTTCAAAACAGCATCAATTGGATTGAGAATGTTGTCATCTACGGAAAATTCATCAAAGTTTATGAACTCTTCTTGTTCTTCGTGTTCATCAGAGTCGGGGTTTTCTTCTGCGAGTTCAAATTGCATTTCTTCTTCTCGATATTGTGTATCTTCAGGGGTTAGGCTTGGTATTTCCTCTGCCGGCTGTTCTTCTTCTTCTTCGTTTTCATCTTGATGCACTTCATCTTTCAATTGATTTTCCCCGTCCGTCGCATTGCTAGTGCTCTCCACCTTTAAAGAGCACAAGACGGATTCAAGAATTTCATTGGCTCGCTGACTCTGACAGTAGAAACTAAAGGAATTCTTAACACTTTGCAGACACAAATGGCAGATATGTCGAGGTAACATGTCGTCGGTTGCTATCTATAAACAAATGATTAATTTCTATGAAAACTTACAAACAGGAGCTTTACCTTAAGACCAGTGGCTATTTCAAACACTTCATAGAGTCGCGCCAGCTTACCATTGCATCCGATGACATACAGAACTTCATTTTCCAGATCGTTGTCTTCGGTTTCTCGCAAGCATGTACGGCAGACCTTAGAGAAGTCTATTTCACTGTTAGGCAATATTTCGATGGTGATGGCATCTTTAGAGAATAAATTCTTTCCGATGCGATGCAGTTGTGCATTCATATTTTAATTTATAATTTTTTGTAAACAAAATTGAAATGTTAAATAATTTTTTGTTTGACGTTTTGTTTTTGAGTTTGTTTGTGGAATGTGGTTGTGGAAGCTATTGAGAATTGAAATCCACAAATGATGGCATCCATCGGTCAGGTAGTGCGAAAAATGTAAGTCCCCTTTCACACAAGGCAACTGCGTTGCCGTCAACAATTAGTTCATTGGGGAGAATGGCAGGAAGAAAGAGGGGTAAACGAAATCTCCACGGTCAACAAATTTAGGAGATTTTTTTGACGTTTCTCTTCACACAACGTTTGTGTGCGTATTCGTATCTTAGCTTGTGGTTTATGTAGAAAAATAATTTATAGGTATACCAAAATAAATGCTGATTAGTCAAAAAAATAAATAAATTATAACGTTGAAAGTCATATGAAAAATCAGTGTTAAATTCTGAAATAAGTTGAAAACTTGCCTTTTGCTGAATCGATAATTTTGCAATTTTCCATGCATTTGCCTTTGAAATATCACGAAATTTCAATTGCATTGAAATTTTTGATTTTTTTAATATATTTTATTTCATTTAAAATCTTATTTTGGAAGATTTAAAAAGAATAACTGAAGTTATAGATCATTTTCGATAACGATGATTATAACTTTTTTGTTTTCAATTTTACGATAAAAAGTGTGTTAACATAACTTGTAGAGAATTTTATTATCTACACAAATGTGGTAAAATTTTGTTTGTGAGATGGGTGGTTCTTAACATATAGCGAAGACCTTTTTACGCCCCCTTTTCCAAAATGGTGGCCAAATGTGGGGGGGGGGAGAGTCCAACCCCGAAAATTTGTTTTTACACTCACACTGATCCCTCCTACAGATCCATCAAAAGAAATTTGTCCTGTACAAAATGCAAGGTTCGGCTAAAATTTTGTAACATTTCAATACAATAAAAGAGAAAAAAGAACTATTTACTCCTAGTACGGTAGCTATAGGTATCACATATCTATCAATACGAAGAGACAAAACACAATTAATAGGTTTTCATTGAAACACGAAGGTCATGAGCTCTATTCAAAACTTTTTTTTTTTTTTAATTTCTTAACTTACACGAAAGAACAGAACAGCTTTGATGACCTTATTTCTAGAAGATAAGTTCTAATTAACTTTTACTGCACTTTGCACACATCTACAAGAAAACATACCTTCCAATGCAATATACCATGAGTTTCTTCAATGCACAACCTATAGTCTCCGATTCTTGATATAAGCACCAACTTAAATACAGCACTCTACGAGGTGTCTATATCGGCGTGGCGGCGGCGGCGTCTCTATATGAAGTAATATTCCCACCTTTTTCGTACCTGAAAGTAAAAGTGAACTCATAGCTGAGCACGACAATCCTCAAGCCACCTGTTGAACTTCCAAATCAATTTCTCTAACACGAAAGCTGAGTCTTTTTCTAGGACAAAACTTTTCTCACCCAAAACCCGACCTGTGCCACGATTAATTAGTTGACAAAAATACACCGAAGAATATGTTGCCCTAGCTCCTGACATGGCATATTATATTTTCTACCTAACCCCCACACACCCCACCCATCAACCAACCAACCAAAGCGTGTAAGTGTTCCGTATTGAAGGATATTTATCATGGTATCCGATAGACAGAGTCACGCAAACCCTATTTGAATTCGAAAATAGATTATATTGGAGGGCTCCGGTCCTGAATCGAACAAAAGACCAATCAGTTGAAAGAAGACCACTAACAAGGTGACTTGTCGAAAAGTTTTATTTCCGTTTGTCGATTCCCGATATGTCCAATCAGTTGTTCTTTTTAAGCCTAGCTGATATATTCTCGGTGTATCCGAAGATATTCCGTGAATTAATATTCTATGAGGATTTGAAACGCAAAGCTGAGGGTAAATTGGCCAAAGATCATATTTATCTGCCTAGTGACGAAGAATGGCTCGAAAAGGTCTATCATCGTTTGCTTGATGTCCAAAAAAAGGTCAACGAAGCTCTAGAAAGTGGAATGTTAGTGAATCCATACTTTATTTAATAATTTAATAACAAAACTCCTCGAAATTATTGTTTAGAGTGAACAAAATGTATAAATTGACAACAAAAAATTAAATTTACTGTGTCACAAGATTTTAGCTCATTCGCCATAATGGTTTCGTCTTCTAGGACACTTGAGGCAATAACAAGAAGAAAAGAACGGCCAATATTTGATCCGACATTTGTGATTGAAAAATTTAGTCCTTCAACAACGCCTAATGGAAGATTCGATTTGCGAAAACGTTGTGCGCCCGATCAGCCTATTGAGTTCATTGATGCCAATGTGCTTGGGTGCTGGCCATTGGAGAACATAGCTAAGGCAGCGAAATTATTGAGAAAACCACCACTTCCGGTTGAATTTGGTGATGAGCATGAGATGCGACGGGTTTATTCGTTGATCTATGATGTCTTTCGTTGTGAGTATCTTTTTTTTTTTGTATTCAAGGATTTTTTTTCTATTCCACTTGCACTCTGATTTATCTGATCAATAATTATTTTAACCCTGCACTTTGAGTATAGGCATGGAGAAATAATATTTTCGATTATTTAACCGTTTTAAGCGGTTATAAATATGTACTTACAGAATATTGTAGACTATAGTATAAACTTGTCCTTTGCACATAGCGGAATGTCGTTCGAGATAATTGTCTTTAAAACATTTTGACTTAACATTTTTCTGGGGTGGATTCGAAATTTTATTGAGTCAGGCCCGAAAATGTTCTTCTCCTTTTTTGGTTCCGATTTACACACACATACACCCACTGAATGTCACTATTTTAGCCTAGTATACTGCTGATGAAGTGAAAAACAAAAATTCCATTTTTTGCAGTACGCTTTTCAACGAACGTTATTTTTTTAAAACAACAAAATCACAAATGAAAAATATCGGTCTGCGGTACAATGTGCGATGAACGAAATCGATAAATTGTAACAGATTATGTGGAGACAAGGCCGTTGCCCAGACAAAAATTTGGGGGAGGGGGATATGATTTTTCATATTTTTTGTTAAACTTAACTATCCATGTAAATAAAAGTATAACAACTCTCAACCATTCCGTGTCTGTAGGAATGGAGGGACCTACAGTTTATTGCCGATCAGACCCCTGTGACCCCCCCAGGTTATGGTCTTGTTTGGAGAGGTCTCTCATGTTTTTTTTCCACAGCATTATTTGTCAAAACCATGGATTGTGTCCAAAAAAGACATATTCTAGTGTTTGTAATTAGTTTCTTTCATTATAAAATATGGCTTTCTGTGGTTTGTGTTTGTTTTTTGATTTTGCAATTGGCGACACTTTTAATGGGTATTTTTTCGTTTGTGGTTTTCGCCATCAACTATAATATGATATCTATTATCGTTTTAATTCGTTACTCATTACAATAATAATATAGTTTTGAAAAAGATTTACTATTTAGAAAATTTGTGGTTCAGGCCCATTTGCTGAAATGAAACTTAAATATTTATATTCAACTTAAGCGCTTGTGTTCTACTTTTTCCTCAGTGTAAACTGTCACATAAGCTCTTATGTTGAACTTAAATATACTTAAGTTTCATTTCAGCAAATGGGCCTTAGACTCTTGAGTATTTCAGCCGCCCATGATAACGTTGTTCAAATTTTTGTTCAAAGATAATCCCTTAATTTGAATATTATCAATTCAAACAAAAAATACCTGAGAATCGATTCATCAGTCTGCAACCTCAGTCAATATTTTATTCGTTTTCGTGTCCTTATTACTTTTCAATAAATATAGAAAGAAAAAAAAAAAACAATTTCATTTAACATGCTATTCGATAGTTAAAAATAGAAGCTAAATAAATGTTTTTGTCTATTTCCGATTCCGATATTGAATTATAATTTTGTTATGATTGCATACAAATTTTCTAGGTCACATTTATTTTATTTATTTTTAATATTGATTTATTTAATTCTCCATTTCTTCTAGATAAGGTTGTTATGAGCAACGCTTTGACTGATGTATCATTTTATGCTCATAATCCTCAGGTTAGTATCTGAAATAAGTCTTTATTCTAATTCATAACTCATTTTTACAATAATTAACAGCTTTTGGGTGATGAAAATCGTATTTGGTTGATGCTTTTTGAATTATTTACAAGGCATTTTCTAAAAAGGAAATCCGAGGAAATCGACCTCCAAAATAGATTGTATAAAGAAGCTGAAGTTTATGGTAACTTGAATGGAATAAATCAAATCTAGATGTTTTTTTGTTTATGAATTCATTTAAACAGACATAGCTGATTGCTTATGGAAACATCGTATTCGACTAGCAGCTTCTATATCAAGAATGCGCATAAGAAGTGGAGCTTTGGAGCTATCACAGTTATTGCCATCACATTTACAAAATGAAAAGGTTGCAATTGCAGCAGCGAATCCTATTGTAACTGGTTGGATAAATCCTTTTATACTAGAGTAAGTAGATTTTGGGTTTTTTTTCTTTTAAACTAAGTTAAGTGGCGCCCAACGTGAGATCTTAAATTGATCATTATTTGAAACAATTATGCATTCTAATTACTTATCCAAGGAATAAAACCATAGCGGAAACATATCTTAAAAAACTTGGGCTTACGGAGGTCGTCCAAGGGGATCATTTGACTGAGCAACCTTTGCAGGAGAACCAATACAAATGGGATAAAATGTGTCCTTTGTTTCTTTCCATTCTTCCTCGTGATAGAAGTGCCTTTGCCCAGACTGATTTCATACGCAACCATTTCCTTATAATGCAGGTAAATAAGTTTAAAATTCATTCAAAAACTATAACCGAATAATTCCTTTCTTATTTCTAATTTACAGGACAGAACATTTGCCCTGGCTCCAGCGATAGTTTCCCAATTGCTTGATCACTATGAGTTGGATGGTGATGTTGTTCAAACCCATGTGTCATCGCCACGCTCAACAGCTTATCTAGCGTCATTGTTCAGATCCATAAATCGTGTTGGTGATTTCCTCGCCTATGGCTGTGGTTCGATGCTGGCAGAATATAAACAATACATGTCCACATTGGGCATACGAAATATTCGACTCTTTGCTGAACCATTTGCATCGATTTCACTCGAAATACAAAAGTTCGGAACCGTTGTTGGAGTTCTAGCGACGCCACCGAATTCATTCAGTGCAGTCGCTGATCCGATCGATTTGATTTGCAGTCGTGGAGGGGATCTAAATATGTTGCAAGTTATGACAGAATCTGAGATTGGTGATGATGGTAGAAATCGGGTTGCACAGATTCTTGAGGAACAACGGGAAACTTTAAGACTGGCCATGTCCCGACCTCAGGTTCAATTTGTTCTTTACCAAACCCATTCGATCGTCGATTGTGAAAATCAGGATATGGTTGCACGAGCCGTAGAGCATGTGAATAAAAATGCATTTGAAAAACATTTGCAGTACTATAAGGAACTGAAAAGACTTGAAGCACTAGCCGAAGCTGAAACGGTAACTATTCCGGCATCAGGGAAAACACTATCTCCCCGGAAAGGAACAGCTGGTGGTGCCTCGAGTGCAACTACAAATAAGACCGATGACAGCCTGCATTCGAAGTTGCGCGTTGACAGTCGTGAGAATTCCTTTCAATCCGAAGAGACGATGACGGTGGATGGAAGCGAAGACTACACGCAAATAATTAAAGTTCCCGAAACTGATGAATTCGAAATTACAAAAATCCCCGATGTCTGTATAAATCAGGATGGCTGTTTGGAACTTGTAACCATGGGATGTTATATTGCCTTGGTGCAAAGGAAACAAATAACTCGACTGGATGCAAAGTATTTGATAAAAATGGCCGAAGAAAGAGGTTTATTTGGAAAATCAGATCGTGACAAAAGTGCCAGATCAAAATCGTCATCCAAAAAGCCGGAAAAAGTTGAAGTGAAAAAACCAATTCAACCAAAAGTGACAAAGAGTAAAAAAGGCGAACAGGATATCTTGGTAAGAATAAGTCTTGAAGAGTATATAGGTTAACAGATGTGAAAACATTACCGTTTTTAGGTGCAGCGTCTAAATCAACCAACACATGCCAGTTGCATAAGGTCAAACGTTAGGAAAATCTCGAGTCTTAAATCTAGAAGTTTAACATTTAATTCAACACGACGTCAATGCACCCGACATTCTAAGCTTCATCATCAAAGTTCCTATGATGTAAGTTAATCTTTTGATTTATAATCCCGCTCGGAGGACCAAAAACTAAAAAAAAAATTACATTTTAAAGTCGAGTTCTTTGTCCGGCGATCCTCGAGCAAAACAATGGTGGAGAATAACGGTGGAATATATTCGGATTCTTCAGAAGCGCTTTAAGAAACGGAAAGGAAGCTTGGAATGGAAGAGCAATATCACAAAACTTATGAAATACGCTGCATACCCACTCTATCTGCCTTGTAGAGATCGCAGGCCTTTCAATCCAAAGGAACCTTACCCTGTGTCTATGAATTATTTAGACTTTGATGAATACAGTCAAGATTTTAGTTGCAGTGATATAAGGTAAGTAAAATAAAAGTAAATAAGTAAAGGCTTTTTTTCCTCAAAACCTACTTTGCAAGAAATATTGAAAAATTTTGCTGAGTAACTTTGTTCATGAAACTGAGATTGCTAAGACATAATATGCGATCTCCTGTTTTGAACTTACCTAATTATCTTTTTTTTTTAATTATGTTTATTTTCTTTTTTTTTAAGTTTATCATTTCAAAATTTGACTGAATATGAAAAACCTAAACTGAAAAAACCCTCCCTTTCTACAAGATCCCGTCCATTAGGTGCACTTTGTATTAACTATCAGTGAAAGAGCTATTTTTATTTGATAAGAGAATTTGAAATTTGCGTTAATTTTTTTTTTTTTTAATTTGATTATTATTAAACTAGGGATCAAATTTAAAGCAATTTTACTTTTAATGAAATTGACAGCATAAGTACTTTTTGAATATTTTTTTAAATTTTATTTATATTTTTCAAATTAACGAATATATTTGTATTTCTTTAAATAATTTGGTTTTTGAATGAAAATTACTTTTTATTGAATAGAAAATCAATATATTTCAGGTGTTCTAACGATCGGGGCTATTGGACTACGTAAACAAAAATCCTTAAGTTGACCTGCAGGGGTTGATATCGGAGAAGTTAGCATAATATTTTTGGAGGTGACTAAGGAAATACCAATTTATGACAGTTTTTTTTATAAATGCACTATTGCGGGCCCACAAGGCCAGGGACCTTTGCAGGAGAGCATACCGTGGCCATCCAAAAGTTTCTTCAAGTCATTCCACATCCACTTTTAATGACAATAAACTGTTATAACTGTTATAAATTGACATCTCTCTATCCTCGGCATTAATTTTAATAAGTCTTAAAAGGACGAAGACTAGAGAAATGCCAAATTACAACAGGTATAACAGTTTGGCGTCATTAAAAGTACGAAAAATTCTAACTGTTTCGCGCGGCTTGAAAAAAAGTCTAGGTGTCCGAAATATGCTAATCGCCGCCGCCAATAGGCCCTAGCCCTCGAAAGCCAGCCAACATAAACAGTACCTACTTGTATAAACAAAGCTGTTCTAAATTGGCATATCTAGAGGCACTTCATTCTTAAACATGTTAAACACAATATCAACAGGAAAGTTGATATCAACGTGTGTCAGTGCACGGTTCGGAAATCCATTGAGCAGATTCATGACTATATTTAGAAAAAACAAAACTTAAGTCTACAATGTTTTTTTAATACAAATCTAGCCCGAAGGACCAAAGGCCAGACATTGTAAAAAGATATTTGAAAGTGGAAAAAAACTATAACAAGTGATAATTCGTTTAAGATTTGAAAAATTCTACCAATTTTTTGGTTGCTTGAAGAAAAATATTAATTAAGTAGATTTACATAATAAGCTCTTCCAATTTCTTTTAACCTTAAGTTACATATATAACTTTAAGTCATAAGATTAAGTATACAGTTTTTTTATTATAATTACATCAATTTATTAAAAATAGAAATTAAATAATTTATTTAAAATTAATTGTTAAAGCTTTTCTATGTGTTTTGATTCGATTTTTCTGTTTTTGCTTATTATACATAACATTATTCACTTCGATACGATGTGAGCGTTAAATCTTAAAATAATTTCTGTATTTACGGGGATTTTGTTTTTGTTTTTTTGGTAAGTTAAATTAATTAAATTATTATAATATTTAGTTTTTTTTTAATGATTGATTAGTCCTTTCTATACTGCAATGCTTTTTATGAATTTCCTCATTTTGTCAAATCTGTTTAATATGATAAAGAAAAAGAGGTCGTAACCGCGGAATAGAAGGTCTTCGTTATTTGGGTATAGAGGAAGTTAATGATTTTTAAGGGCTCAAAAATGTATCCAAAGAATTTTTTTTTTGTCGAAAACAGGAAATAAATCATACATTTTTAGTCAAACCTTTTTAGTCAAACCTAAATGCAATTTGTAAAAAACTTTTTAACGAGTAAAATGTTATATCAGCCAGCACGCCTAAGAAAATTTTGGAAAAAGTTGTCAAAGAAGTTTTAAATCTAAAGTCGAATTCTCTGGGTTCTGCTATACCACAGCCACACCTTAAACAAAGTAGGTTATTTAGAAATGATTAAGTTTTTCTTAAATAAAGGAGCTGACAGTCACAGTATAGATATTTTGTTGCAGGCAAATGAAGAGGGCTAGAGGAAATAGGATAAGCAGTAGTCGATACGGTATAGAAGAACGATAGGGATAAGGCAGGAACAAATAGGAATCGGAAATGACATCAAAGCGTAGTAGCCGTGGCGTGATGGTTAGTGCGATGGACTGTCATGCCGGAGGTCTAAGGTTCGATCCTCAGCCTCGCCACCTATTTATTTAAAAGAAAAAACGGCTACTGCCTCTTGCGAGGAATTGACAAATCCTCCAAGAGTATCTCCTGTCACAGAAAAGTGCCGCTCGTTAGCCGTTCGGATTCGGAAATAAACTGTAGGTCCCCTATATTCCTGCAGACACGCACACAGGAATGGTTGAGAGTAGTAAGTCACACTAGGCCCTAGTTCTTCATGAGCTGTTGTGCCATGAAATTTATTTTTATTTTTATAATGACATCAAAGCGCAAGAGGAAGGAATATCTAGTTCCGAGGGTGCGGCCTGCTTGCATAGCACAGCTAAGGTCGTCGGATGGGAGAACTTGCCCCTGAAACTACACCTCTCCAGTGAACAAAAAAACATATATAAGACTTGATCTCAAACGAGGTGAAAAACGGACAGGCACCAGACATAAGACCTTTTTGTGGATTTTTCAAGAATTCAAGAATGGTGTAGGGTAAACATAAGTCATGCTGGCAATGAAAGCCTAGATGATCTTGTAAAAGATATCACTCAATAAAATGATTGATGCAAACGTGAAAATAGAACAGCGAGCGGTTGAAAAGGCAAGAACTCTCAATCGATTTCATGTCAACAAACAACTTAAAAAATTATTGAAAATTTAGGGGCAGTACCTAAGTACAAAAGCAATTAATTAAGCCGAAACTGTTCTAACGAGATTATCAGAAAATATTCTAAATTTTTATAATGTTATTCATTAAATTTAAATTTTAAACGTTTTAATAATTTTTTTTTTAATTTTACTGGTACATGGAGATTAAAAGTTTTGTATAAGTACTGGTTTAGTTAAATAAATCTTTTGTTTTTTTTTTAACAAATTTTATAACATTTTTAGAATAAAATTTATGATTATGACTATATCCGTACTCTTAAAGCTAGATACACATTTTTTAAAAACATTAAATTATAATTTAAAATTAAATATCACATTGACATTAAGTGTGTGTGTGTGTGTTGGTATTTCTTTTTTTTTTACTTATAAAAGTGTTAAAAATTTACAAATTGTGACGCAACAAAAATTAATAGCAAAATTCTCAACAAACGTGCGTCGGATATGGCTTTTTTTTTAAACAAAAAACTAATAATAGAATTTTACATTCTAAAGCTAAAAGTGTTTTTTATCTCATCTCTATAAGCTCACATCCATCGGATGTATACTATCGTCCATGATATTTGAATCATAACGACTGCTACTACTTCCTACACCATTTGTACCATTAGCAAAACGTATTCGCTTTTTGGTCGTGTGCACCGGACACGTACCATTGCCATAAATAAGGCTTATATCATCAGACGTTGTGGAAGTATTTATTGGTGTACTGGTAGTTGGTAGAAACTGCGACTCAGATCTATAATCGTTCAAGAAACTTGAATCGTAGACCCGAGCCGCAGGTAATTGTCAATCATCCGGATCTTTTAGCTTTACATACAGGCAACATGACAAAATCATTCCGATGATGTGAATTAAGCATATACCCAGACCAATAGCTCCGAGAATAATAAGATGCTGGCGCATTTCGTCAGAAAATTGATAGATGCAGCCCTGAGAAAAAAAAAATAAATTATTGAAATAATTATATAGGTTTTTCACAAAACTTACAGTATAGGGAATATTACTCGGATGATCCCGAAGTCCACAATTATCCGTTAGGGTAACACAACAGGAGTCCGGTACAACTCGGCCATTTGTAGGTCGAATAATATCTGTTCGATTAGAAGACAACCATTCGCTGGTTCTCCAGTCCTCGAAACGAATGGCACCACAACATTTATACTGTATTTAAAGAGAAGAATGAAAATGTAGGTTGATAGATAATCAAAATTTTGTATTTAAAATTGCATACCTCTTGTTGCATTCGATCAATTGCTATAGTTCGAGCTTCATCGATTCCATAGCTTGAGGCAAATGTTTTATTAAGAGTCCTATGCAATTCATCTTCGAGTTGTGTTTCATAAAAATATGCAAGACCACCAATAATAAGCTCAAGCAAGAAGACTAGAACTAGCAGGAATGTGTACTATTAAATGAAAAAAAGAAGAAATTTTTGGTTATTTTAATAAAATTATTATAAAGTCAATAAAAGGGCAGGAGCCTGAAGTTATTTTGTTTTAAAAATTAAGACGATGCAACTTTCTCAGCAATATACCAATTGGAATTAACACGCATCTTCTTTATAAAATGTGCCAGAAATCACGAAATATTTGAAGCGTCTAGAATGAGAAGGGGTCAAGTGACATTTTTAAAGGTTTTAGTTATAAGCGTTTAAAGTTTTACGTTTATAACTTTTTTTCTGAAAGTGAGTGAAACCTATAAAAAGACCATAAAAAAGATAAAAAAATGTACAATTTCTTGTATGTCAACAAATTTTATTTAAATTCATGAGAAAGGTGTGTTTTAAAAAAAACTCTGCACTTGACACCTTTATTCAAAAATGAGTTTAATTTTTTTTATGATAAAGGGGTTAAGTGACAGTTGGCTTTTTTAACTTCCCATCGGAAGTTATTATGTCTGTTCCTTTACTTTGAAACTCTGTGATTTTGTGTGCATTTTACTGCCATTTTATTTTTTTTATATGAACTTTGACAGAACGTTGGACTGAAATTCACACAAATGCACAGAAAAGCACAGAGTTTCAAAGTAAAGGAACAGGGCTATTGTAATCTGACCGATTTGTGAAATTGAAAATTTTGACATTTCTTGACGTTTCGAGGTATCTGGAGTCGGATTACATTGTTTTTAGAGAGATGTCTGTATACGTACGTTCGGAAGCTTTTTTTCGCCGACGATTTCTCGAGAACGCATTGAGATATCGACTTCAAATAAATTTGATTTTACAGATAATAAGGCCATAACATGCAGAAAGGATTTTCAGAAGAATTCAATTGGTGTTTTTTTTTATTACAGTAATTTAAAATACAATTTTTAAAATAGCTTGGTTTCTCGAATATCTCTAGACCAAATAATGCTATTTACTTGGGCCTGGTTTTATTCTATGCATTATGGCGCAGTGTAATACTTACAAAAAAAACTAACCCAGTTTTTTTTTTAATTAAAAAAAAAAACATTAAAAATTGTTAAAAAATATCGAATATCTTGAGAACACACAAAGATATTAACTTCGGGTTAATTTTATTTAATAAAAAAAGTTGTAGTTAATAATCGGTAGAGTTTGTAAAAAAAATGCAATAAACTGTTTTTTTTCTAGGCCAAAAAAAAAACTGCAAAAGAAAAATGCTAAAAATTGTTTTTCGGCTCGAATGTCTCGAGAGCAACCAATGATATCAATTTCGGGATAATTAATTGATAAGGTTTGTAAAAAATTCAACTGACGGTTTTTTTTTCTAGGCCAAAAAAACTGCAAAAGAAACCGCTAATAATTGTTGAAATGTTTCGTGTCGCGTCGTATATTTAGAGCAAACAGCCTTCCCTTGATTTCAAAAGTGTTAAGTTTTTTGAAGCCCAATTTTTTTATAAAAACTAACATCGGGTGTCGAGTTTCAAAGGGAACTAATCGAAAGTTATCATTGTGGGTCGAACCCAGCCTCTATTTAATGTTTGGTTTTAGGCTTCGTCTTGCGGTCGGGAATCTCAGATATGGCCTTTTCATAGAACCAATGGTGCTCTTGGGGCATAAACTAAAGGTTAAGTTTGCACTTACCACCTTCATGCAAAAAAAATGTAGTTGTCGCTTAACACCTTTATCGATTAAAAAAAAAAATCAAAAATTGAAAAATGTCACTTGACCCCCTCTCACTCTAGAGTCTAGATGCTTCATTTGTCCTAAAATAACTCTTATGCGGGATAAGGAGGTCAAAACGTCCTCAAATGCTTCCAGGTGAGCATAACATTAGAGGCAACTTTTCCC
Source organism: Epistrophella euchroma (assembly GCA_947049315.1). Classification (NCBI taxonomy): domain Eukaryota; kingdom Metazoa; phylum Arthropoda; class Insecta; order Diptera; family Syrphidae; genus Epistrophella; species Epistrophella euchroma. The sequence goes on along the minus strand of OX346248.1, from coordinate 27,496,050 downwards.
AAAGTCATAAAATAGGTATAATACAAATATTCACAGGCAACAAACACGCACAAAAAAAATCGGTCGTTTTTTATTCCTCCAACTCCAGATTTAAGCACATTGACGCAATAACTTCACATGTGATCTAGCCCCACCTTTTTATCATAATGTCTTAACTTATATTCATAGCTAGTTAGGTATCTCTTTATCAATCTAAAATGATTGTCTCATTAAACGAGATTAACATTTACCTACAAAAAAAAAATCTCCAACCACTCCAAATCACTTAGAAATAGATGAATAAGCATTATGCATACAAACCAAAACCAAGATCATATCATGCCTTAGTTTTGAATCAAATTTTATAATTAATTAAGATACCCAAAACTAATGAAGAGTTTATATTTGAAAAAAAAAAAATAAAAATATAAAAGAAATTCCATTCAAGTTTGAGGAAAAAAAAAAAAAAACAACAAAAAAAGCTGCTCAATCGATTTTGTCACTTGTTTTCAAGTATGCATGCAAATGAGACATTTCAAACTGGTTTCAACTTTTCTCTTTGACAATCACACCTATTTAGATTTTTATTCATTAGAATCAATCATGACACACATTCATTATTAAATCATTTATCAATTAATGAGAATGATCAACCGACGACGCCGAACGACTGACCGCAACGCATGGGAGGTTACAAAAAAAACGCTATTCATTCAGAACAAAAAGCCCAATGACACAACATTTCCACTACACTCTGCCGGTCGGTCAAGAATGAAATTAACATAAACAAACATTTTATTATAAAATCTTTTCTCCCTCGACTTGACTTTGAACACGATCATCGAATGATCAAAACATGATCCACCCATGAATTCCATCTAGCGTTTACACGTGGCTTGGGTTGGTTGGCACCTTTTCAAACAGCCATATCACGAACACTTGACATTTCAGTGATAGCTCATGTCATGCGTTTCAAATAATTACACCTGAACCTGATGACTAATTACTAACACCTGAATAGGTCATTTGAATGCAATGTATCGTTACACAGCTTTTGCATCATGTTTGATGTTCCACTGAGAAAGAGAGAGTTCCGTATTTGATTGTAATCGCAGTAAACTTAATGCCGTCTCTCAAGGTCTTAGCATCAGTAAAGAAATTAATCAGCTCGACGAGCTTGCCAAAGGTGTTAACAAATTAATATCTGGCACAGTACGCACCAGGCATAGCACACATTATTACGCATTTGGATTTGCTTACCTGGGTAGCCAGCACAATTTGCATGCTTGATGTGGCTTGACATAATCATGTAAGACAAAAACTAGCAAAGCTGGCTAATATCTATGATGGGTGTGCTTCGGGAGGCGAATATGTGCTGATGCTTTGTTTTTTTTTGTCTTCATTATAAGTCGTTGTCGCTGGCTTTCAAGTTCAAGTATTCATATCGTACATACATATTGTCTATTGGATGATATTAATGAAGAAAACATTTTATTTGAATAATATTTTGTTAGCACGCAACACACGCGTATCTAACTTTTATATAGTTTGCGCTTCAGAGAGTGTCATTTAAAGGTTTGCCGTATACATAACATAACCTATCACATTCATGTTGGTGTGGTATTAAGATGCTTTTAGGATAATTAAATTCGAATCGAGCTATGACAGAATGGTGCTCATATCTTGATGACACACTTTAGCGGGTGTAAATAAAACACACGAACATGAACATGGTGTTTTGTGAATGTTAATCGAGATAAGCATTAAATAAAGTTTGTTTATCATAACATGTAGTGTGGGTTTATAGCTAAAAATATGACTTTGAACTTTCAAATCAAGACGTCATCGTTATTATATTATTTTAATCCTAAAATTAGTGAACTGTATGTTTTATTGGCAAATATAGCTAGCGAAGTAAAATTTCCCGAGGTGAACAAAACAAACACCAAAAGTGTCGATAAATAAGCCAGTAAATTAGTGAAAATAAAGGCTTAATTACATTCAAGATTTTTTGCAAAAGGTACAAAAGTGAAGTAGTAGCCCGTGGCGTAATGGTATAAGTGCGTTGGACTGTCACGCCAGAGGTCTGGGTTCGATTCCCCAGCCTCTGCCACTTAATCGTGTTATTTAGGGCTACTGCGGCTGCCTCTAGCAAAGGAATTGACAAATCCTCCAAGAGTATCTCCTCTCTGTCATAGAAAAGTGCCGCTCACCTTAGCCGTTTGGATTCGGCAATAAACTGTAGGTCTAGGTCCCCTCCATTCCTGCAGACACGCACACAGGAATGGTTGAGAGTTTTACATAAGTCACTAGGCCCTAGTTCTTCATGAGCTGTTGTGCCACCAAATTTATTTTTTTTCTCAAAAGTGAAAAACTAAAACATGAGCTAGAAATGCCTTTGTGCGAAATAATTTTGTTTGGTTTGTGGTATCAATGTAAAATGAAATATCAAACACAATTTTAGAGTTCGTATACTTACAAGCATTTCTAGAGCATGTTTTAGCTTTTCACTTTTGTACTTTTTGCAAAAAGTTTTGAATGTAATTATGCGTTAAAAGTGGACAAAGTCCCCATTCACACGAGGAAACTGTTCATAGTTCAAAAGGAAAATACAGCAAATCTCCTTCGATTTTGTTTCTTCTTGTGAAAGGTACAAGAGATTTTTAAAGAGATTAAAAGAAAACGTCAAAAAAAATCTCCCAAAACTTTTTTTTTCGTCTGAAAGGGAATAAAGAGTGTGAATTTGAGCATTAAATGTCGATTTTTTTCACTCACAAAAGAGTGTGAACGCAGTCACAGAAAGAAAAAGTGAACATAAAAGTGGATATATCGTTCTATTGAACTTGTATTTGCTGTATACTAGCTATATGAATTACCAATAGAACGTACCTATTTTAGTAATATACCTAGCAGAATACACGTTTATGGTTACTAGGAATTTTACTCCATCAAATTAATTGAAGAGTAGGAAAAATATTAAGAAAAGCTATCTGCAAAAAGTCAAAAAGCATTATTGATCTTAATCTTTAGATGAAAGCGGTTCCAGAAATGATTGTAGTAAAGATTTTTCAAACGATTATCATTACATAAAGACTTAAGCAGCCTAAACTCGATTGAATTCTCTACTCAGCTATCAGCTGAAGGGCTTATTGCGAGAGTCTATTCAAAAAAAGTCTATTCGACAAAAGTCGATCGAAATTCTTGATAGAATTGAAATTTCTTTCAAATAAAAAAAATAAAAAATTATTCAGTACAAATATTAAAAGTCAAATAGAAAAATTTTAACGAATAGAATTTTGAAATAACGATAGTAGACTTTAATTCTATTCGACAAGATTCTATTTCATCCGCAATAAGCCCCTAAGTTTGGCCACTCACAATATAAACTCAGTTGACATGCTTTTTCAACTGTCAAAAACATTATTTTTCTAAAGAAGTTCGAATTTTCTAATCTGTTTAAACATGAGTAAAAGCAAAATTTTAGCGCTATAGGGCACTCGCGCGGAATGCATCAGTGTCAAATGATAGAAAAAAATACTTTGATAGTTAAATCACTTTGAGGGAAAGCATTGTTGGCGGAAAACTGATTGGGTACAAAATATTATTTGCAAGTATTAAAAGAAGCATTATTGAACGACGAGAAGAAGTGCATTTAGTGGATACCAAAAAGAATGTATCGCCATTAGCGAATAATCAATTGTTTTCCCCCAAAGTGTCATTGGAACGTTTAGAAAGAGATAGCTTGCTGAAAAGCTCTATTATTCATTGCAGAGTCTTAAGTTAATGGCCGCGTTCAACAGCAGATTTGACAGTTCTGAACTGTCATTTTTAGAGCTTCTGATTGGCCAGCAGTCATAAAAATTCAGTCGACGTCGATTGACCTTTAGTTACGTTTCTTACGTTTTTTTCTGAATTTTCAGATGAAAAATTCTATCTGAAAATTCAGATGACAGCTAAAGGCAACAGAAAAACAGTTCTTGATTCAGTTCTTTTTTTGGTGTGTAGTCTGATCGTCTGGGTCTCGTATTGCTTTTCGGATTTTGATTTTAAAGTGCAAAAAATAATAAAAACAGAATAAATAATTTCAGACTTTTTTGTGCGTTCAGTGTTACGTATTTCAGAACTGAATTTTTAGATCTGTCAAAAACGCGGTGATGAACGTGGCCAATGACGAAGAAACACAATACAAAAAAAAGAGAATTCTTGATAAAAGAATGGCTGAAGTATAAAAAACAACCACGTTCATCAGGTTAGAAGCGATGTTTGAGTACACGTCGACTGCCTTTTAAAACCTGCGTTCAGTTAAAATGAGCTTTGTTTGACGGTTATAGTGAAATAACTTGCCTACACATAGTTGAATTGAGTTGGAAAACCTAGGATGTAGCATAGTAGTTTTTTGAGTAAAAATACTCCTAGTAATTTTTGAATGGATAATAATCGTAGGTATGTTGTTTTTTTTTTTTTCCTACTCCATTGATTCTATAGAATTCATCAGGTATATGTTTGTGCTGTGCAGATATCGAGGTTATTCAGCAATTTTTCAGTTGAATGCATTTCCTAAATGGAAAACAATTAATCACTCAATTAATATTGAATTTAAAATCCAATATTTAGATAGCAAAAACCCACATCAAATAGAACACATTTAAAGTGTGTAGTATTATGGCATCATCTACTTAAGAATTCAATTTTTCTTATTAAGTGGTGTATCTCTAGCTTTTTTTTTAATTCAACATCATAACATTTCACTGTTTTTTACCTATTCCACTTTCATACGTGGCCAACGCTTAAGGTCACACAGCAGATTGCTCTTTTACACAAGGCACAATTTTAGCAAAATTATAAGCCGCAAATAGAAAATTTAATTTTTGCCTGATGGGACGTTGATCGTGACGGTTCGTATGGTTAAAAGCATTTTTCTAAGAAGTCGGTGGTTATAGCTATGATGAAAGATACTCCCACGTATCTACTAAGAGGCTATGATTAGTCTAAACTATCTTAGAAATGAATGAAAAAAAAATATCTTAGTCTTCCTTATGTATGAGGATAATAATTTAAATATTTAGCATACTTTTATGGATATATGAGTTACACAAAATACGGAAACTTATAACTACATCGCAGATCTACGTTCTATTGTCGGTAAATGTCTTAAAACTCTAGGAGGTATGAAATATTTGAAATTATAATTAACACATGAATAATAATTTTTGTTTTATTGGAAATTTCTTAAACGAAAGAGGCCCGAAAAAATCTTTAAACAAGCATACGCATTAAATTATAATTTCCGATGTTATTTATAAATTTAATTTGCATGATTCAGTGTTAATAAAATAAACGTGATGAACTTAATTTTATTTTTTTTTATATATTTGAATTCGTGTTTTGTTTAATATTGTTTTATGATTTTATGACAGTATCTAAACAGCATAGGCGTTTATGTTAGTATATTCAAATAAAAACGCGGCCTTGAACAAATCTTCGAACTGAATTTAATTTTTTGTATTTTTTCTTGAGGGAAGTTTGATGACCCAAAAAAGAGTGAAAATGGCGATGGTGTTCAAAGTTTTTATTTTTTTTTTGTATTTGAGGTTTCTTCATTCCATATGTCGCTTTTTAAAAAAGCCTAATAAATTAAGAATTTGATTTTTGTTAATTGTTTACCGAAGGAAATTTTACTGCGCCACTTAAAAACGCTTAAAATAACTTATTTTTTTCGCCGTAAATTCGCATTGATAACAATTAACTTTATTTTTTTTTCACATTTCTCTCAAAATCTATTGCTCTGAGCAAAGTAAAGTATCGGAATTTTTTATTCAAACAATTGATAATTTTTTTTAGAATATTTTGGAATACAATAATTTTAAAACATTCTCCATAAAAAAAAAATTGGTCAAACTGAATGGAATCGGTTTTTGAGAAAAACAAAAAATAAAAATGGTTCTGTCGGAGTTGCAATTGATAACCATTTCTCGGAATGGTTTTTTACTAAAAAGTAGCCTAAACATAGTACAAATATGCATTAACTGACATTTGTTTAAATTTGTGGAATCATTATTGGACAAACTTCCAGCTTTAATGATTAGGAATTCTAATCTGGTTGGATATAGTTCACACTAGATATTCGTCGTGAAATCTATGTATGTAAGATGAACTGAACTTGATACAAATTGCGTATTGACAAGGTCCTCACGCTCACTAGTCAACTGATGAGTCCAAGTGAGATCGCCGGGACGAAACGCCAATTTGTAACTACTAAAGGCTGTTAAAATCTATTTTGAATCAAATGCGTTTTTGCGAAAATTCAAAAAAAAAAAAAAAAAAAAAAAATTATACGGCAGGTATACGTACCCTTATTTTTGGTCATTGCAAAAAAAATTTTAAAACACGTATTCAAAAAACGATAGGTATTCCAAGTTCGAAGAAAAGCAAAGAATCTGTTTGCGGTGTAGACGAAAAAACAGTCAGAAAGACAGACAGAAGTGCGAGACCCAATTTTTTCGTCTTTGCTATCATTGAGATGTCAAAATTTCGATAAATATCTCGAGTTTAATTTTTTTCAAATGCCATATACAACCTAATTGGAGGTAAAATTTTGACGTATTCTCTCTGCCATGCCAGTTAAAAAAATATTATTTATTACAATAAAGAAGTTCAGAAAACATCGATCAACGAGTTTGAGCTAAGTTTGAAGAATCTCACCGACGCTTACATGTTTGGACCGAAATTTTCCAAAATGACGGTCCTAATGCTCGAAAAAGAATGCATAAAAGCTTGGAAAAAGGCTTCCTCAGTGGTCTGTATTGGGCGCCATTTAACAAACACGTTATTTAAAATCATGTGAAATAAAATTTTTCAATGTTTATACACATAATAAGGAAACATTTTTATTCAATTGTTTGAGTTTCATTCAAATTCGAAACCAATTATGCATCTGCCGCTTTCCAATCTGTATTTATTTAATATTTGTATCACAAGTCAAATAATAAAAATAGTTACAAAGCCTGAAGAACATTCTCTATGTACAGAGGTACACACATTATTTTTAAGAATTTAATTTGCACAAATTGGATCAACAAATAGGAAATACAGATTGAAATAAATTGATTTTGCTAATTCAATTAGAGAGTCTCGCAGGTGTGTACTGAGATTTGTATGCTTTCTTATTACAATTCCTATCACAAAACTAAAAGTCGTGACAAAATTATGCCACGCCGATTACATTAGAATTTCGTTTATCACTAATTGAACACTTAAATCTTAAGACTTCCGCATTCTCATACCTTAATAACTATATAGCATCGCCACTTATGCTAAATAATAATTCTATTATGTATTTGCTGGTGGTGAATAAAGTATTGCAAAATAGGAAAAGTCCCAAAGTATATATCTGCAGTAGTCTATCATTATGACTTAAATCGGTATACTTTGAAGAAATACAACAAAAAAAAAAAACCGCTCCAATGCATTTTTAAGTAAAGTCACGATCAAGGCCAAGGCATCACATATTATATTCCGTATGCGGCTTCTAAATTTTGCTATAACAATGTGTACACATGGGTAATAATCTGTGACCTTAACCTTTAGCCACGTATAAGAGAATGGCAAAGCAGACAATAACAAAAGTGAAAACATGTGTAGAATTTAAAAAATAAAACTATGCCAACAAACACAAAAAGAAATTCAGTTTAAACCAAAAAAAATACAAAATAAATCCACATTTAAAACGTGATGATGAGTGCTTCTATCTTATATAGAGACACCTCCGTGGGATACATGATGGGATGAATGTTAAGCCTTTTGTGTCGTATAGAGACAGGGAGTGATCGTGTTTTATGTTTATGAATTTGAAAATAGGTGAGACATATAATAATGAGATGAATTTTAACATTCCTATTCAATGAGAATCTAAAGATATAGACGAATAGAAGCTGTTAACAAAAAGGTCTTGATGAACGTGTTGAATGTGCCTTTTTAAAAATTTACTTTGTTAGGCCTTTTATTTTTTAGAGAGTCAACATCGCTTTAGAAGAGAGCACAAATTACCTTAATCCGTTTACAATAAAAACTTGAATTCTGTTTAACACGATTAGTTTACGAAAATAAATGAGTTTTATGTTAAACAAAAAATGTGAAACATATTAACGCAAAACTATACTTCTACCAAATACATATGTAACAACAAACTTATTCACCTAAAGTGCCAATATCGATACCAATCTCCATCGATAAAATATTCTTACACAATAAACAATGGGAATATTAACTCTATCGATTCTAGATAGTCTCGTTTCCTACATGGAAATATTCTATTGTTTTAAGACTATACTCTGTCCAACAAAAATTGGCAGTGCAGGCCTTATGGGAAAGCTTTTTTCAAATCAATGGAACCTACTGCTTTTCCAAGCAACTCTAAGAAACGAAATCCCACTTACACTAACCACCGACTTCCCACGGCACCGTTTTTGTAATTTTTTTTTTGAGCGATGTATGCATCCATCACGACCTATCTAGCCCAAGCCCATAACAGTAGGCACAAGGGGTAATCAATCACGATCTCTTGTTGTTGTGTTTATCAAAAGTATCAATTTACACAAAATTCGAATTATTATTGCTAAGATTATCCACATCACTTCTCTTTCTATAGTATGTGTGCCACAGCTTACAGAATGAATGCTTTTTTTTAAAGTTTTAAGGATCAAAAAACGTATTTACTATGCATAATATGGTATCGCGATAAGAGCTTTAATATGCGATACAGACTTATGCACTACGCTGCAACCAAACTTACATGCCAACTTCCTATTTGCCCTTTACTGACAATTTTTGTTGGACAGAGCATACTATATGTATCGGGAACTATAGTGTGAATCTGGTTTAATTTATGAAGAGACGATGCTATAGAAAAAGTAAAACTTACAAACAATATAATGACTTTCTGTTCATAAAAAATTCCAAAGCATCCAAGGAAACCACCAAGAATCGCTAAAGCTCCAGCAACTGCCAGTCCATAAGTTCCAGCTTGATAAGCTATTGACACCAACAAAGGAGCATAATGTAATTTCCAAAATATCGTCCACATAGCAACGCCATATACAACAACCCCTGAAATCTGTAAATAAAAAAAATGAAAAGCTTTATATTTATTTCTAAGTGATCTTACATAAAAAAAAAGAAACACACAAAAAAAATAACTTTAAAACAACTTTTAAATAATAAATTAAAGTCCAACTGCTATAGTTTTACACCCACTTATGTGTAAAATAACATTTATCTTCAGTAGACTTAAACCATTTATCTGAATCCATTAAAATGACCTCTCCGTATATGTATGCAGTTAATTACATAGGTATAAGATAAATGACCTTAGAATGTCTCGTGTTTCGTAAATAGCGATTTGTTGCAAAACTATTTTAAACCGCACACATCGTTTATTAAGCTGCATACTATACAAAGAGTGACAGTTATTTACATTCAGTGAATGCGGTATGCGCGGTAACAATTTTAACTCAATTAGTCAAGACTCATCGCAGCCGCCGCCACTGCTGCGCACAGCCACAGTAGGGCAGATCGTGCTACATCTGGAATGTATTCAAAAACTTATCAAAATTTGACAAAATTTTTCATTATTTTAAAATAAAAAAATCATTAATTCAATTTATTATTATGAAGCCTTTAACACTTCTTGCCGGTTTATTCAAAATTAAATTTTTATGAGTATAAGTTGGAAAACATGTACGTACATTATACAGGATGTATGTATTTGAGAAAATTGAAAATAACCAAATCTACTTTATAATACTTTATAAGTAGAAATCTTAGCTTTGGAGCAACAAAATAATGGATGAAGTCTCAAAAACTAGAAAAATTTTGACATCTGGTTTTTAGTGTTTACTTAAAATTAATGGGAGCATTAAATACTAAACGCAAAAATAGTCCTTAATAACGTAAAACTTTGAACAAAGGTTTGAACATAAATTAAATTTTTTTTTTTTCAAAAATTTAAGTTTGAAAATTAATTTTTGAGCAACTGTTCACTAAAACAACTTTATTTAAAAATTAAATAAACGAGGAGATTTCAGGCTTTACAAAAAGATATAGCATGCTGTAGTAGCCGTGGCGGTTAGTGCGATGGACTGTCAGACCTCCTCCGGGTCTAAGGTTCGATCCCCAGCCTCGCCACCTCGTTAGCCGTTCGGATTCGGTAATAAACTGTAGGTCCCCTCCATTCCTGCAGACACGCACACAGGAATGGTTGAGAGTTCTAAGTCACTAGGCCCTAGTTTTTCATGAGCTGTTGTGCCATCAAATTTATTTTTTTTTTTTATATTATGCCGTTGTAGCGATTACTTTCGTTTTTTAATATTTTTTTCTCTTTTAAGTAATTTTTTTTTTTTTAAATCACCCCTCCCGTTATAGAATAGCATAACTTTTTTAATGATTATTTTTCTATTTTAAGTCGATTTTTTTATAAAATTTCCCCTCCCGCATAAATGGAGGAGACGTATCACCCTGTATATTGTCGGTCGGTTCGTCCGAAAAACGACACTACTCAAAAAATCTCATTTTTAAAAATAGCAACAGAAAATATAATAGAAATTTGATTTTCATATAATCTTTGAAAATATCAAGACCACGCAATAGTTCATTAAATTACAAACATTGTACTAGAGTCAAGTATTTTTCTAATTTATTATAAAAAATGCAGTGTAAACTCGAAAAATTCATTTATTGAGTTGTGTCGTTCTTCCGAACCGACGCGACGATATGTATTTATTTTCAATTTCATGACATGTTGATTTGAGTGTCGTTTAAACTATTTTCCGTTATCTTAACTCAGGGTACGCGTTTTGGTAAAATTTAATTTCGTAAAAAAAAATTGAATCTGTGCGAAATTGATTCATAAATTGAAAAGTGTCATTACCGTCACAAAAAAAAATTATTTGTTCTTTTTTAAATAGACAAAATTTGTATTAATCGGAAAAATTTGGGAATTAATCTACAAAAATTCATTGAATTTGAAAAGAATTTATTATTTAAGGTTGTGTTACAACTGTAACACTATATAGCATTTAAAAACTTGATTTTCATATTTTTCTCAAATAAAAAATAAAATAAAAAAAAATCTCCTGCATATCTGTATCTGACTTCTGACACCCTTTAAATAAAAATAAATTTCAATTGAACTACTGAGAAATTATATTTTTTTTTTAATTAAAAAAAAATTAAAAAAAATTTAAAGCAACACTCGTAACCCTACTTAAATAGATTTTCTTACCGAAGTAAGAATTTTCATAATTTTTTTTTTAAATAGTCTAATTTTAGTTGCGGTTATTGTTTTTTTTGCCAATATTTCTGATAAATTCTCTGTTTTTATTTGTAAAACCCCTTTGGGAGTTTACAGTAACACAATTGTATAAGTTAACAACAACAACAGTAAAACCTTCAACCCACCCGTAACCAGTAGTTAGCAACAAGAACAGTTTACCTACCTAAAGTTAACAACAACAACAGTTCACCTACCTAATAAAACCTTCAGCCCATCCGTCCGTAACACAACACCTACTACATTTTCCCACTACATAATTTCCTCCAAATGTTGCCTTGTTCAGAAGCGAAGGAAAAATAAAATGCAAATAAAGAATCAGTCGTAGACTGGACACAAACCGAATCTTTCATTATATAAATAAAATAAATTTTGATGGCACAACAGCTCATGAAGAACTAGGGCCTAGTGACTTACAACTCCCAACCATTCCTGTGTGCGTGTCTGCAGGAATGGAGGGGACCTACAGTTTATTGCCGAATCCGAACGGCTAACGAGCGGCACTTTTCTGTGACAGAAGATACTCTTGGAGGATTTGTCAATTCCTCGCAAGAGGCAGTAGCCGTTTTTCCTTTAAATAAATAGGTGGCACTTATATTGATTACAAATATCAAAACACGACATTTATAATTTATATTTCTGTTGATAGAAGTTAATCCAAATTTAAGACTATTCTGTCCCACTGTGCATTGCCATCACTTGACAAGGCGAGGCATCTCATTCATTTGAAGCGCCCCCCGCCCCCCTCACCACTCGTGATCACCATTTCTATAGAGGTAATAGTTATTCAGTTAATGTCCGTCACCCATTTATCACCCATCATCAATCACTTATGTCACAAAAGCAGGCTTTTTTTGTCGAATTGTTCCCCTCTCAATAAGTAGGCACAAAAACATACAAATGCTCCTTCTTCTTCTTTTCCCCTAGAGAAGCAATAAAATGCAAATCGTAAACAATTATTGTTAGCATGGACCGTGCAACACGTTCCACAAATTGACATTTCTATGGACAGTCACAGTGTGCGGTGCCGGTGCGCCTTCGTACCGAAAGATGGAGATAGTCTCCTGTTTTCCTACTGGTATATTATGTTCATGTTCATGTTCACCTTGGCTTGTGATGACAACAGCAGCAGCCGCAGCAGCTCTACCACTTGGGAACTGGACAGCAGCTATTAACTATGTCAGATCAATAGAATTTTCAATGAATCGAAGTCAGAGTTTGGAAAACAGAGTTGTAAAGGAATTCCAACGAGTCAATTATAGATACATAAAGTGACGTTTAAATGACAGCATCAAGTCCCAACAACTGACAAACAACAACGGACAATGCGACAACGCATCACGACTATACGGGAATTAATTTGGCGTCATCGCGTGAGCTTAAGACATAAATCTGTTCAACTTTCACCTTTGTAGGATGGAATCTGATATAGCGCATGTTTTATAGTTAATATAGCAGCAGCACCCACAAGAAAATATACAAACCTATCTATATAGCTCACGAAATCAATTAAAACGGAACACAGAGGGATCACTTAGAGTTCATCTTTATTATTTAATAGAATTTTCCAACGAAGCGATTGCGAGCGCCATCAAATTTAATGCTTCTTTTGTCAGTATCCCGCGCGTCATTCGAAATGATTGAAAAATATCCCGCAGCTAAATATTTCATCAATAAAGCGGATAATGATCATCATCTTGGTGACCAAAAACTCGGACTCCACATAAACTCAGCGAGAAATAAAGATTTTAGGCTTGCTTCTTTTTCTCCAACCAGATAATTAAAAGTTAAAGGTATTTTTGGTATTTCTTATCAAAGATCATTTTTGAAGAAATTTTTAAGATCTGACAGTAAAAATGAAAAAACAAGAAACGTAAGCGTTAGATGATGATGGAGATGCATTTTCTATACGTACGTACATACATATAACCTGATCTAGTGGCAGTCATTTAAATTCTTATCTGGATCAATTTTTATTTTGCTTTTATGATGAAAGGATGGATTTGGTGGGATTATTTATATATATACAAAAAATATACTTTGGCTTACTAAGTCATCAACGCCCTCGGTTTTATTGCTGTTAGCACTTATTTGTCGGTTGATACATGATGTGTTATTGTGTTGAGATACAAATTAAGCTGTCAGACATCTTTAACAGAATACTGCGCCATATCAAGAAAGTTAACATTAATTTTTTATTTTTATCTTATTTTCATCGAATTCATGAAAAAAAAACAGAAATGGGCCAAACTAGATAAAGATACATGAAATAAAAACAACCCAAACACAAGATATGGGTTGAATGTTCATTGATAAAGTGATAACTCAGTAAGCAGATCAAAAAGCAGGAGTCTATACTAAAGCAAATCTAAAAGCAATTTTATGAATATAGAACATTGTAAGCTGACCATCTTCAATGAACTAAATTTTTTAATCATAAAATCGTCATTGAGAGAATTTTTTTACTTTCGACTTAACACACACGTTTTCTTCAAAAATGTGTAGCCAGCTCAGCAATTTTGCATACACAAATAATAACTAAAAAAAAGTTATTAATAATACTTTGTGTGCCTGTAATAATTTTAATCAGTTAGCTATATTCACTTTGAAGAAAATACGTGTATCGTAAAATTATTAATTCAACAATTTAAAACGAAAGAGCTGATCTTCGAACTCGAAAATGGTGAAAATATTGCAAATGGCTGTTTTTAAAGGATTTTTTTAGAATTCTCTTATTTTGATAAAATAAACTTTAAAATTATAAATCATGTAAGCCACATTACATCGGAACGACGAAGTTAAATTTTGTTTATAACGAGAAAAAAGCAGATACAAAATTCATTTTTTTTTTTAAATTCATGTCGAATTCCCATTTTTCGTGGAATGCGCTCCAATAATACAAACAAATTTTAACAAGATTTTCTTTATAAATATTCCTAGATAAATAAATAAATAAATATATATACGTGATGTAAACTAGGGCTTATAGTGACTTATAAAATTCTCAACCATTCCTGTGTGCATGTTTTCATTTTATATATAATTTTCTGCTGAATCCGAACGGCTAAGTTGATAGTTTCACGAGGATTCGTCACTTCCTCGCCAAATGAGGAAGTACCCCTTCAATTCTGTTTTTGTTTTTTAGGTGGAATAGGCTCGAATAAACACGGAACTCGTAAATCTGAACAAATTTTTTTTTAATGTTTTTTTTTTTTTTATTGCAATGAAAAGCGTGTGCTAAAATATTATGGTTTTGCAGAGATAACTAGAACAACAACTTCACCTTGCCATTTATGTAAGAATTAAAAATGGCGACGATGATCTACTACCAACCTTGCCAAGCCAACCTTCTTTCAAAATGGCTAGAAGAGCAGGGGAAACGGCATACGATTGGTCTTAATAAAAAAAAAAAATGAAATACTTTTTGGTGGAGAAAATATAACCTTCAAACTTGGTATGAATTACCTTCTGTTACCATTTACCGCTTAAAGCAGTGGTTCTCAACTACATAAGTGAGACTCATTGAGATGATTTCGATAATAATTTTAAATAATAATAAAAAAAAAACAATTAAATAAATTAAAAACAATACTCTATTAATCTTATTTTTTAATATCATTATTTTTCTTTAATTACGTATATACTTTGTTAACGATTTGTGATTTCACAAGATCTTGAATTTTTAAATAAATTGAGCTCAATGCTTTTTGGCTTTCTTACTTTTACTGAAAACATTTTCCTATTTTACTGCCAGATTCTTGTTATTGCAAGTTGAGATAACAGATAACTATGAAAAAAATATGCCAGTAGCAATTCAACTTCTGAAGCAAATAATTCCTCCAATAATTCACGGCCATGTTTTTGACTTTTACTGAAAAACTAGTTCTATAGGGGTTTCGAGTTTAAAGTTTTTCACAAACATAAAATGATTTGATTTAGATGTCAAAATATGTATGAATATTTTGATTTAGATGTCAAAGTAATAAAAATTTGTATAAAAACTTAAAACTCGAAACTCCAATAGATCTATGTAGTTTTTTGGTAAAACTAGGGCTGATTTCCAAAATGTAGAAAATGTTTTGATGCGGAAGTAATGTCTACATTTTTCATACGCATCAGCAACGCAAACATGATGTTTTGTAGAAAAATTACATTGCATAAGTCTGACGTTTCGGAATGCAAAAACAAAAAAAAAATCTAAACGAAACAGCTAAAAAAATTTTTGGATGCGCAAACTACGCAGAAAATGAGCATCTGATGAATTTTGGAACTCAGCCAATATTACATCAAATTAATTTTTTATTACTTTTGACCTTGAAATTTTTTTCATTAAAATCGTAAGTAGTTTCCGTTTTAGAACGAACAAAAAATTGTTTTCTGTCAAAATAAAATTCCAAGTACCTACATAGGTCACAAGATGACATAAATTTCCCCATCCAATCAGACTGTACTTGCTCATTCATATAGAGAAACATAAAAAAAATTCAAAAGTTTGAAAATTAAAACCTAAAAATCAAACAAAATGCCTAAAACAATAAAATGTTTTGATCCATAAGACAACCAATAACAAGGTCAAAACAAGTTCCGAGAAATCATAAAATATGCATCTTTGACATTGAATTATAGAAACCTTGTTTACTTTACTTTAATGTATTTCCTTTAACTCATTTAAATAATATCCCGCAGCTCTGGATTCTTAGTCAGCAAATGACGTGGTCGGTGTTTCGAAACGATCCCTTTTTTTTTAAATATCAATTTGAGTACGAATATATAGATTTTCAAATATATTGCTTACTGCATAGAAATACCCATATTATCAACAAATTCAACCGAATGCCGATGATGAGAGAAGGTATACCGCATTAATGCATTCTATTATCACCAACAGCTCATTTAATGTGCCTTTTTATAAGCAATCAAAAGATATGCACGTCAGTCGTCCACTGCTGTGTTCAATTTATGGGGTTGAACAAAAATAAAATCGAATCTTTTCCTACTAATCTTCCATATATTCTTGAAGTTCACGTCGAAGAGGAGCGAGAAAATCATTAAATTCCATCTCCTGGTTAAGCGACCACGTTCTTGTTGTCCCCATCCATTCCATACAACTAAACTAACTATACGTGTCACCTTTTCTTAATTCAGACACTTGTTTTTCCACACGCGGACTCATAAATATCCATGAATTATAAATAGGAAGAGGAAAATGGAAAATGCATTCAAAACTACGCGCGCTTAAACCGCATTGTGTGGGTCTAGTTGTTGTTTGGTGTGCGTTGTCCGCCTAGAAATGACTGACAGAAAACGGGACGAAGGTTTAAACACCACACCGAACAACATATTATGGCCAACAAAGTATCCAGCACCCACACCTAAACGTGAACTTGCCGCCGCCATCGCCGCCGATACATCAAAAGACACAGTGTTAGAGTCGTGTTAGCTATATAACACAGTCTTTCTTGACCAAAAAGGGAATACATAGTTGTTCTTTGGGGCACTCGAACAACTCTTAGAATACGATTTAGTCAAGTTTCTACGAGGAAATTATGTTGGTGGCGCACCACTTCCAAGCCACCCATGCTCCGCGAGAGACTGAATCCACTCGATGGAGAAATTATGTATACCTGTAGCATGTCATCGCTTTTGGGAACACGGCAGGAATTTTGTATGGAATGCCCTCTTACCGACACTTGAGAGCCAAGCCAATTAAAGTGCCATAAAAATAATTCATTCCCCAACAGCGGATGGGGTCATAAATGTTATACCAACTACATCACACGATGCATGTTGCAGCCTGTGCTCGCACAGACCACTGCGCTGCTGGAAGTATAGAAGTTAGGTAATTCCGAGCTCAAAGTCGTTAAAGCCATCACTATCGGGCGCTCCATGCAGCTCATATAGAATTGGAAGAATATTGAGGATAAAGTAGGTAGGTAAGCTTCTCTATGGATAAATATGACGATGATTATGATGACGGCGAAGAAGATGATCGACCAAAGTATACGATTACATTTAGTTTGAATGACTTGGATAATTCGAATATTGTGTTAATGTAGGATTGGACTAATTTTCTAAATGAAGCTCTTTATAGGAATATTGTTGGTAAGGTACTATAATTTTAAGTGGCTTAGAAAGGCTTAACGTATATATATATTCTTATAGAAAGTTGGTAGTAAAATGTTTTATGAATTTAACGGTGTGATTTCATATGAATAAGAAAATATAGCGACATTTCAAAATATATGTAAGTAATTTGTTTTGTAAATTTAACAAGAGAAAGTTATTATTATTTTTTATAGGTTGTTTTACATACGATTTGAAAAAAGACAAGAAGCATGTTTAAATAGTGTCGAAACAAGAAAAAAGTCATATGGGATATGGGACCTTTTTCCCCCATTCAGACGAGTGGATTAATTTTCTAAAAAAAAAAATACTTAAATTGGCAGGGAAACCGTCAGAATTTCGAAAGACAATGTCCCGAAAGGCAAAGGTTCGAAAAATAAAATTGCGAAAAGACAGAGTATCATAAGACAAAAGTTCTAAAAGACAATATTTCGAACCTTTTGTTTTTCGAATCTTTGTCTTTCGATACTTTATTTTTTGAACCTTTGCCTTTCGTAACTTTGTCTTCCGCAAGTTTGTCTTTTCGAAACTTTGTCTTTTCGAACCTTTGTCTTTCGATACTTTGTACTTTGTAAACTTTATTTTTCGAAACTTTGTCTTCCGAAACTTTCTTTCGATATTCTGTTACTATTTCAAATTGGCATGCTTTAGCTCTTTTTAAAGGAAAAAACCATTCCTTATTTTTACTTGCGATATACAGGGTGATCGGTATAAGATGCACCAAACTGCCGGAGTAGGTTGGGTTAAGACAAGAAAAAAATCTTATGGGAGGGGGTCTATTTCCCTCCGTTTAGGCAGGAGGGGCAATTTTCTAAAAAAAATTGACTTAAAACAGAAAAAAAAATTATTTAAAAACAACGGTACAATTTAAACTGCCATGCTATACCTTTTTGGAAAGCCAGAAATCTCTTCTTTGATTTTCATTTTAAATTAAGTTGTGTTAGTGAATAGTTTTTGAAAAATTAATTTTCAAATTCGAAATTTAAAAAAAAAAAAAATTAAAAAAAAGTTTCAAACTAATTTGTTTCAAAATTTTATGTAATTAAGTATAATTTTTATTTTCAAAATTCAATGCTTTTATTAATTTTCAATAAAAAAACATAAAACCGAATGCTAAAATGTCTTTTAGTTTTTGAGAAAATTGAAAATAACGAAATCTTCTTTAATGCTTAATTTGTAGAAATAGGATCTTTTGAACAACAAAATAACGGATGGAAGTCGAATTAAAGGAAAACTTACCTTGGTTATTTTTAATTTTCTCAAAAACTAGACTACATTTTTACATCTGGTTTTCACTGTTTGACGAAAAATTGTTGGGAGTATTGAATATTAAAAATAAAAGTACTACTAAATGGCGTAAAATTAAAAAAAAATCAGTTTGAACACAAAATTTAAGTTTGAAGATTAATTTTTAAAAAACTGTTCACTAAAAGAACTAATTTTTAAAAACAAAATGGAAGCACATATTTTTGGCTTAACAAAAAAGTATAGCATGTCTTTTTGACCATTACTGTAGTTTTTTAATAATTTTTTTTCTGTATTAAGTCAATTATTTTAGAAAATTGCTCCTCCTGTTATTTTCAATTTTCTGAAAAACTTAAAGACGTTTTGGCATCCAGTTTTCTGTTTTTGGCTAAAAACTAATAGAAGCATTGAATTTTGAAAACAAAAATTATACTTATTTACATAAAATTTTGAAAAAAAATTAGTTTGAAACTTTTTTTTCACTTTTTTTTTCAAAATTTCGAGTTTAGAAATTAATTTTTCAAAAACTATTCACTCTCACAACTTAATTTAAAATGAAAATAAAAGAAGAGATTTCTGGCTTTCCAAAAAGGTACAGCATGGCATGGAAAAAAGACCCCCCCTCCCATACGATTTTTTTCTTGTCTTAACCCAACCTACTCGCTCCAGCAGTTTGGTGCATCTTATACTGATCACCCTGTATATTAATTGAGTCGTCAGCTTTTCATTGGCATTAAAATAATTACTGATTTTGCTTTTTAAGTGACCTAAATCTTAAATTAAAAATTTTCAATGATGAATTTCAATGATATATTTTAAGACGTTTAGGATGCAAAATCTAGGATTATTTCGATCCTAAAATAAAGCTTATGCCTTAATTAATATATTTGGCCAAAAAAATTCATTTCGACCCAACCGTTCTCATAAAATGTCTTTTCTTTGTTCAATGATCATTGATAAGGTAGTGCAATCCTTGAAATAAATTTTTTTTTCGCAATAAATATTAATTGAGTTGTCAGCTTTATATCGGCATCAAAATAATCGTAGATTCTGCATCCTTAAATCATCATCATTAAAACTTTCAATGATGTATTTCAATCATAGCTTTAACTGGCTACTTAAGGGGCTAAAAAAATGTTGGGCCTTTCCCATTAATTGACTTTTATTATTTCAATGATTAAACTCCCTTACCAATGGCCATTGAAAAATTCAAAGTCATTTTATGTTGAAGTTTGGGACGGAATTACAGTTTTGTTTACTAAAATAATAAGAAAGCTATATGATGGCCTTTATTTAAGAATCAAAATAATTACCAATTTGACTTTTTAAATGTCCCAAAATTAAAAATTAAAATTTTAAATGATAGCTATAACTGGCACTCAACAAACTCAAAAGATCAAAAGCATCTGTTCAGTAAATTCAAAGTTAACTCACCAAATTTTATGAGTTAACTTGGGTTAAAATTTAATCTCGCACTGAAAAACTATGCTAAAATATAATTTTTGTTAACTTCAATTCAGTTTCTGTTCAGGAAAAAAATTAACAAAACAGAAGAATGTACTTATGTGAAATGTTAAAAATGATTAAATACAAATTCTATATAAAAGTTTATTTATTTTGAATGCATGAAAACATTTTATTTAAATTATTAAAAATACCATGAAAAATAAAAAAATCACAAGTTTCGTTTCTTATACTTTGAACCCAGACGGCAGTGGAGAGTAGAATAGATTTCCTTGCAAACTTATAGATCCCCTTGCAAACTTGTGCTAAAGAAATACGTGTCAAGGGAAACTATTAAAAAATAATTATGAAAATGTTTTCATTCTACGAACATGGTAATCACTGATAAACTGCCTTACGTCTTCAGCTTAAAACTGCTCATTATATGTCCATAGCATGCTCCTCCTAAATTCCATGGTCGTTATTTTACTAATTACCAATCAAAAAGCTTAATCACATAAATTTCGAGAAATTATCCAAAACCCGATCTCGATCGCGAGACACGTTACATCCCTCAGGCACTACAAGCTTTCCATGAGCAAAATACACATCCCAATGTATAGGTACATATGTATGTACCTCAATTGCGCTTCCATCATGTTGTTACATTAATTTCCAAAAAAAGGTAAAAATAAATAATTTCCTGGTCAATTTATTTTGAAACCACGACCGTAACTATACGAGTTTGTACAAAAAAACACAACAATCAAGGCATCACTTCACCATTTAATTAACCTTTTCTGTTTATATTGGAGTTACCCCCGGAACCAGGAACATTTTCGGTAGCACAATCCAACACACAACTCAAAACAAATATAAACTCAAAATGCAATGGAAGAGAGCAAGGTAGAAGGGAAAACGTGATTTGTATCACTTGAGACATGATCCTCTGAATTCCTGATGCGGACCAACTGGCCTGCCCTGGCCAGGCCACCATACCATCAGCCAGCCTCAATGAAGTGAAGCATTTCGGATTGGAGACTGTTTGCCACCATAATCGTTGTGGTTTGGCGCTACATTGTGAATGAAACTGGTTCGCCTGCCGCGTGCGCCGCCGCATGCACAGCACATTCGTCAAGGCAGAGTTTTGGGTGATTGTGGACCATTTCCGATAACCTCTCAGCGCATACATTTTTGGGTGGCCTCCATCCAGGCTGGTAAGACTCAATGAAGACTTTGAAACAAATGTACACGCGAGAAGAAAGAAGATGCAACTTATTTTGCATCTGTTCGCTGCTTGAAACGAATTGCAAATTATGCCACCTACCTCGCGACGACCGGCGACGACCGACGACGTCGAAATTTTGAAGCCATGTTCCCATAGTGTACATTAAAATTATTTTACAACTTGTAACACAGAGAATGCCCATATTTGAAGACGACCACCATCACCATCCAAATCTTGCTATATGCTGGCTTGTTGTCAGGCATTTTATGTCTTACAAAACTTATACGAGTTAAAATTGTGATTTACCGCTTTTCGACTATAAACTCGGCATCTTTATAGCTTAGACTATAAATTCTAATTGGCATTTGATTCGATCAAATTGGAATAAACCCGTCGATAAAACTTACAACAATGCAATGTTTTAAACAAGAAACAATGAAGACTTATGCTCTTAGATTTAGCACAGAACTATATTTTTTCTAAGTGATTTACTGTCTTGAGACCTAAAGCAATGAAAAATATATTAAAGTCGTAAATCGTTTATCTTGATGCATTGGGAAAGATAATAAATTCAAGTAGGTGTTCGAAATTTTCATTATTATTCCCAAATAAACCACATAAGGCTTTGACCTAGAAGCTAGAGAGATCTGCAAAGGTTTTAGGTAATAAAATAATAAAAATGCAGTAGGAGGACCAGCAGCTACCAATTTGATTAAAGTGCCTAAATATATCCGGAAACCGGAAAATATTGTTAAGTAATGATGTCAAACTGAACTACGAACGACTTTTAAGCATATAAACTGTACCGAAAACAGCAGAGCCGGGCGGAAGTATAGAGAGTAGGCGAAACAATGTTTTATTATTTTGATATTAAATCTCACTTAAATAAAGATTTATTTAGCCAGTTCACGTTTCTGAGATCTCACTGAGCGAGCTCCGTCAGTTCCACGGAGCAAGAGGAGAAACCTGTAAGAAAATTTCTCCGCTAGAAGTCAAAACCAATTTCTATCTCTGTTTTATTAATTTTATCAACTGCGACAAAAGATAATTGAGCAAGCGAATACAAAATATATTAGTCTCAGCTTTTTGACAGCAAAAGTAGGGAATCTTACCGAGGAATTACGTTCAGATTTCTGAAATTGCTGAGGTCTCAGAGATCTTGAGAAACCTAAACTGGCTAATTATAATTTTTAACATTAGAATTGTCTAAACGGAGGCACACTATGCAACATGTAACTTCACAAAAAACATACACCCGTTAGGAAAGATTTTAGAATATGTAGATAAGTTATGGATTCGCTAAAAAAAACGTACTCGATATTTTGACCAAAATTGACTTTTTCGATGATAGGGAAGAGCAAGGTCTCAAAATTCTTTCCACCTGCCTGCCTAAACGGATAGGTATAGGTTTTCACTTAAATTGCTGCCTAGCATTTTTTTAACATTCCGCCGTCATTTTTTTTATTTCTTAGGTAGGCTATATACAAATTTTTAACCTTTTATGAAAATCAGTTTTTTTTTTTTTTTCAAAAACGGTTACATGATTTTTCTATTCAAAAATTCAGTTAATTTACATACATTGTACAATATGTATTACGTTGTATAAGTTGTCATTTTTTTTTTTTTGGTATTCTTAGTCAAGTTTTCTTATTTGTTTAAAAGTATTTGTATTACCATATTATTATACCTTAGGTATTACTTTTTCTTAAAAAGAAGAATCTCGAAAACGACTTTTACAATATTTACCTAAATCTTTGTTAACTAATATTTTTACAATTTAACTAACAGGAATAACATTTAAGCTGAATAAAAACTATCTACGTTACGTTACATCTTCACGAGAAAAAACTGAAGGCTGTTTCACAATGCGACGAGAAAACGAGACGTCAGCGTGGCGAGATCTCTTCGCAGTTTCTCTCTCTTTTAAAAAAGAACTTTAAATGATGAAATAATACATAATCAAGCATTTCTCGTCGTCTCGTCACGTCATAAAGTTCGAAAAATTGAAAAAAAGACGCAACGTGACAACGAGAAATACTTTATTATGTATTATTTCGATGTTTGAAACTCGTTTTTAAGATAGAATAACTGGAAAGAGATCTCATCACGCTGACGTCCCGTTTTCTCGTCGCATTGTGAAACAGCCTTGAGCTCGTCGGAGATCACTTTTTTCACAGACAGCCAAGCTGCTATCAAAGCATTAGCTAGTGAGACATATAAGATTCAATGCAGTAGCAAAATGTCGAGGCATACTGAGCAATATATGTTACACTAACCAAGTCAAACTTTGCTGGGTTCCTGGACATAGCAATATAGAAGGGAATGAGATAGCAGATGCACTGGCAAGGAAGGAGTCAATATCATATAGAGACAGTAGTAGCCAATTAGACATGGGACTAAACGTCCTGATTAGCGTAATAAAAGGAAGATAGACCTAATAACGAAAGAGCAAATCAATAATTCCTGTATGTATATCCAGGAACGATTGAGTCATCTCTAGAAGTTTATGGCCTAGAATTAAAGAAAAGGAAGCTCAGTATATTGTATGGCTGATAGGTGTACTGACGGGACATTGTTCCATTGGCATAATGGCCACTAGATTGGGTGTATACGCACCCGATTTCTGTAGGAGCTGTCAGCATGTTGAAGAAATAGAAACCATTAAACACCTGCTCTGCGATTGCCCAAACCTCCAAACAAACCGCCTCCGTTACCTTGGAAACAGGTTTGTTGGAGAACTGGACGATTTAGCGCATCAGGTCTCAATGGCAAACATGAGGAAATATATAGAAAGCACGGGCTGGTTCGTAAATGAACCAGTCTATGTCAACCACTAGCTTAGGATTAATCTCTGTTACAATGGCCCCCGTGTACGCAACAGCCTCAGAGCTGGGCACGCCCCTCCTAACCCAACCTAACCTAACCATCTACGTTACCGACTTTTAAGGTTTAAGTCCACACTCTTTGGCCACTATTATTTTCACTAATTTACTGGCTTATTTATGGGAACTTTTGGTTTTATTATTGTTCACCAAGGGCAATTTTACTGCGCTAGCTATAAAATTGCTAATGAAACGCACCTAATATTGCATAGGTATTAAAAGTTAAATATTTAATTTTTTTAAATTCAATTTTTTTCAAAAATGGTATATTTTTTTCCGAAATTGAATTTTTAATTCCTCACCAATAAATACTAAAAATTAGCGTACCAATCTTTTTTTCCTTAAAAGTTTGTACAGAATTTTTTACAGGGTGTCCCCTAGTTCGTGCAGAATATTTTGGGGATGACTTCTGGGATCAATATCAAAAAAAAATTGTATGTGGGGAAAATTCAGTGCCCCCGTAAGGCGAGGAGAGGCAATTTCTGAAAAGATTGATTTAAAATAAAAAACAAAAAAAAAAATATTAAAAACCAACGAAGGCATATACAACAATGTGCCAAAGCAATTTTGAGAGCTTATATTTCATTCTTCTTATTATCTGTTCCAAATTTTGATTTAAAAAAATCGAATCTCATAGAACCGTTGTTAACATTATCTAGAAGAAGTAAAACAAAATTAGAATAGTCAGTAAAAAAAAAAAACTGTTAAGAAAAAACTTACTTTTATTCGAAAACGCCTCTTAAGATCTTGATAAAAAAAATGCAGATTTTTACCTACATACGCTAGTATCTACGATTAACTTCTAAGCAGGAAACAATTTTACCCAACGCTGCCGGTGTTAACAGTATCTCCGATTGAGTCACTTTTTTTTAAGATTTTCGACTTTCTTATCATGAAGCTTCTAAGCTAAAGCTTTATGTAATAGGTTGGGATCAAAATCAAGCTCAATTCAAAATTCTGTATGTGCCAAAATTCGGTTTTTAAAATTCTGTATTCCAAAATTCTGTATTTCAGAATTCTGTTAATCCGAAATTTAGTATATGCAAAATTCTGTAAACTATTAAAGTAAATTTGTTTTGATAATGAAAAAATTTGCGCACTTTTTTTTATTACCAACACAATTTCTTTTATAATTTACAAAGTATTGAATATTGAAATACAGGAGTAAAAAGTGAGAACTTTTGGACCGATCGGCTCCAATTTAAAACAGAACATTTATATGTATCTGATCTAATAATTCTCTGAAGGACAAATTATTGATTTTTTAGCTCATCTAACAACAGGGGGAACTACGCCATACAATGATTTTAGTTTTTTATTTTTCAAATTTGTTCATATGAACCAGTCCAGTCGTACATTTTATTTTATTAATCGTAACAATTTTCTGACGATTGGGTGTTATTGTTATCATTATCAATCAGTAAGTAGGTGTAGGTACAGGTATGCGAGCCTTATAGTCTTGAGTCTCAATAATGAATATTATGTACCTGTAAGAAAAAAATTAAGTTTTCTCACGCTACGCACCATTACAGACACTATAATAACAGTCTTGAAATTGAAAAAAAAAATATTTTACCTTGAATAAGTAAATGCTTAGATATTAACAGATATTATAGGATACTCCTTTTTTTTTTGTATTAAATTATTATGAAGTTAATCTACATCTAACGATCAATAAATTTACAAAACATCAAAATGTTGTATCTTCATTATGCTGAGCCCATATCGTTATCTTTAAAACCTTTAAATCACTTCATAACATTATTTTTCTAGTAATCACGTCTCACATGCGCCATGTGAATTACAAACATTTCCGAACAAACAAGTTAAACATAATAACACAGTTGTTGTTCTATTCTATCCATAAAGATTCAAGAGTCAAGACATCCAATCATATTAACCAACTAGAGCGCGGCGAAAATCTAATAGTTTTTAATTCAGGGCGTTTGTTTACTCGAAGACGTGCCCTTAAGATATTTTGTTTGGCGGCATAGATCACACCAATCACAGTTGGTGGCATGGAACGCGAGTTCAATTATTGGTGTGACGTTTAATATCTTCCTATATAGACAAAGGTAGATGCTGGTATATCCAAATACTAGAGTCTAAGGTCTTAGCAATAATAATTATTTAATGGCTGTAATTCGAGTTGAAAATATATTCCAACGTTGAGAAACCAAAGTCTGGCAAGTCTGAAAGGCAAGCCGATTTCTAAGTGCAACATAACACGGTTGACTTGCAGTTGAACACCATCAAATCGACCGTTCTATACGTTTGTTGTATAGCAATGTCCGCATGTCCAAGCAGAATGTTAGTAACACCTACACGTTATGGGGCAGCGTTAATGGAGTGCTCAGGGGCTACGATCTATGAGCTGAACTTTGCTTTATGGACTTAACCATGTTTATTTGAAGTCAATGACAACATCAAATGGCTAGGGAAGTGAGTATATTTTATTTTATTTTATTTTATTTATGTACGGAAAGCGGAAACAATCACATAAATTAGCTGAAAAATCGAAATGGATTTGTAGTATGAAAATGCCTCAAGAAACTTGAAGGGAAAATAATTGAACTGCATTATGGTTTAAGGTGCAGTTGATTTATATACATAGGTTTAGACTACTCGTATGGTTGGTTTTAAATGAATACAAATATTTTATACATATGTAACGTATATTTGTATGATAAATTGGAGTAAAATATTGATTTTAATTTATTACAAATTGTACTTCAAGGATTGGAACGGACAGAATGTGGTGCTAAACAATAAAATCTATTACATAATCCACATTCGATTTTAACTTTGGGAATACATATTAATTTTTCTATCAAAAACGAATCAACTCATGAAATAGGTACTTTTACTTCGAAATAAAATTCGAACAAAGTTGGAGAACTTTATTTTTCATCTGTTAAAAGTCCTTTTATGTACTATTTTAGATACCCATTGAGTATTAACATCGCAATATATCAAAAAAGTGTGAAGAAATCATTCTATTCCTTCCAAAATATCCCATCGAGTATTAACATATGTCAAAATAAGTGGGATATAATTCCTTACGACTGCCAAAAATTGTGTTAAGAAAATATTTTAATATTTTTCTTTCACACTTGCATCCAAACAAATCAATTCTCCATAACCTCAAACCCCCAAGTGAGATAGAATGTGTGATGGTTTTAGAACTAATCCTAAAAAATGTCATGTATTAACACATGTCAAATTGTTTGAGATGCGCTGTCCAAATCGTGTGGGATGAATTTTGTTATTTTGTTTTCACTCTACTCAACATGATTTACTTCTCACTTTTTTGACATATGTTAATACCCAGTTGGATAGTGTGGAAAGGCCTTTAAGCGTTTCCTAAAAATTGTTGTGGCAAAGTTTCCAAAAAAAGCTTTCTTCATAATTTGAGCTAAACAAAATTATTCAAAGTATCTAAAAATCTAAAAAGAATAATTTATTTATACATGGTGTTCGGTATAAGGTGCACCAAAAAGAAAAGAAAAACATGGTATAGGAGAGGGGGTCTTCCCCCCACCCCCCTTTTCCACCGTTTGGGCGTTAGGAGTAATTTTCTAAAAAAAATCCACTTGAAATAGAAAAAAACTTATTGAAAAACAACGGTAATACTTACCATGTCATGTTGTACTTTATTTTTAAAGCCAGAAACTCATTCTTTTATTTAATTTTTATTCGAGTTACTAGAAAGAACAGTTTTTGAAAAAATTAATTTTCAAACTCAAAATTTTGAAAAAATAATGAAAAAAGTTGTATTCAAACTAATTGTTTTTAAAATTTTACGTGATTAAGTAGTAGTTTTGTTTTTAATATTCGATGCTCCTGTAAATTTCTAGTCAAATATGAAAAAGAAAATACTCAGTTGTCTTTTTTTTTTTGAGAAAATTTAAAATAATGGGAGGGGAAATTTTCTTTAAAAAAATACTTAAGACAGAAAACAAACTATTAAAAAACAACGATCACTATTACAATGGCATACTATTGTAATATTTCTATACTTTTTGTAAGCACAGATATCTCTTCTTTTATATTCTTTTTAAAATAAGCCATTTTAGTGAACAGTTTTTCAAAAATTAATTTTCAAACTTAAATTTCTAAAAAAATAATCAAAAAATTGTGTTCAAACTAATTGTTTTCAAATTTTATGTTATTAAGTAATATTTTCGTAATTAATATTCAATGCTCCCATCAATTGTCAGATAAATACTAAAAACTAGATGTCAAAATGTATTCCAGTTTTTGAGAAAATTGAAAATAACAAAAGTAAGTTTCCATCGGTTATTTTACAAAAACTAAAAAATTAAGGCATCCGGTTTTTAGTGTTTGATTGGAAATTGATAGGAGTATCGAATATTAAAAGCAAAAATACTACTTAATTATGCAAAATTGTGAACAAAATTTGTTTGAAAGTAATTTTTTTGAATTAAAAAGAAAATAAAAGAACGAGCTTCTGGCTTTTAATAAAAGTAAAGCATAATATTATAGGTGTTGCCGTTATTTTTTAATAATTTGTTTTCTATTTCAAGTCGATTTTTTTAGAAAATTGTCCCTCCTGCCTAATCGGGGGGAAATAGACCGCCCCCCCCCCCTTCCCACCCGTACGATTTAGTTCTTGTCTTTTCCCAACCTACTCGCTCTAGGTTTTTGGTGCAAATTTTTTATAAAAAAAAATGGTATGCCATTTTTAAGAATATAATAATATACAACTAAAACTATAATTTCAAAAAAATCCGTTTTCAAAAAATTGATTTGGCAAAAAAAAAATTTAAATCCAAAAAATTTTTGTTTGAAAATATTTGTATGCAGTATTATTCACACTTGATAGGACCTCCTAAGTAAAAATTTTGATCAAAATCGGTTAAGCGGTTAACGAGAAAGTCGAAAATATAAAAAACGCTTGTATGGCAGGTACAGTTAATAACAGGTTTTGGTAGATTTTTTTTCACCAAAATGTAGACCATACCACTACTAGTACACACAAAAAATTTAAAAAAAATCGTTCAAACGGTTTTCGAGATTTTGTTATAAATATCTTTTTTTTTTAAAACGGCTTATGGCAAGTACCATTATTTTTTGAGCTAAAAAAAATCTCAATTTCCCCTCTAGGGAATCACCAAAAAATCTTATGCTCCAAGTTTGAAGAAAATCGCTTCCGTGGTTTAGGCTGTAGGCCGAGATACAGACAGATATACAGACATACAGACAGACAGACGGAATTGCGGGACCCACTTTTGTCGTGTTCTTTATCATCGTAATGTCATGTTTGATTGTTATCTCGAGCTCGATTTTTTTTACGAATCCAAAACTTTTTTTTTGCCAGAAATTGTAGCTTTTTAAATTCTAATTTATTGCACAAACAAAAAATTTGTAGCTCTAACGGTTTTATGTATATTCAAGTTAACAACTTTAAAAGTAGGCTCAAAAGTAAGCTTCCAAAATCTAAAATAATGAGAAAATCCAAAATTTTTTTTTGCTTGAATTTGTAGTCTCCCTAAACATAATGAAACCCGTAAACCCCGACTTTATAGCTCGCATAGTTTTTTTTTGCTATAAAAAATTCCGCTAAAATGAGACATTATACCCACTGTAACGGTCAAAAATTAAAAAAAAATTGAATTTTCGAATTTTTTTTTTGCCATAAATTGTAGCTTTTAAAATGCTAATTTTTTGTTCAAGAATTAATTTTGTAGCTTTCACGGATCATTTTTTATTTCAATTTTAAGTTTGAAAAAATCATTTCCGGTCACCGGAAAAGCTTTTTTTTTTAACTTTAAATTAAAATAAAAAATGATTCGTGAAAGCTACAAAATTAATTCTTACGCAACAAATTAGCATTTAAAAAGCTACAATT
This sequence comes from Epistrophella euchroma, assembly GCA_947049315.1. Taxonomy (NCBI): domain Eukaryota; kingdom Metazoa; phylum Arthropoda; class Insecta; order Diptera; family Syrphidae; genus Epistrophella; species Epistrophella euchroma. The sequence continues at coordinate 27,465,952 of OX346248.1, read as the reverse complement.
TTTGACACCAAGAAAATCATTATTTTCGTACTTTCGTCCGCTAACTTCAGACTTTTTCTTAGCGAAAACTTGCATATTCTATAAACTATTTGAGGTACAAAATCGCGGTTTTCGCGACTCAAGAGCATTTAAAAAGCTACAATTTTGGGTGTCAATCATTATTTAAATTTCACATTATTTTATATTCCGTCCGCTAACTTCAGACTTAATTTAGCGGAAACTTTAATAACTCGGAAATTATGCGAGCTATAAATTTTTAGTTTACACAACAAATGATTCCACCAAAAAGTGTCCGCCAAAGTAAGGGACGTAAGGAGAGACCTCGACCTACAACCTAAACCAATGGAGAGACTTTCTGGAAATTTGTTTTTTTTTTTTTTTTTGTGATTAGGCAACATTGAATTTTTTTTAGCTGCAAAAATAGCAGTATCTGGTAAATAGCCATTATGCAAGAGATTATTTATCTTGAAAATGGCTCTAATGATTTTGATAAAAAATTGTGTGTGTACTATTGTAGGAGTGGTATGCATTTTGGTGAAAAAATGTACCAAATACTGTCATGAACCGTTATTTTTATTTCGATTTGTTTACTTTACCGGCTAAACGGATTTTGAATTTAAATTTTTATTCAGAAGGTCCTTTTGAACTTGATTAATATTGGTAAAAAGATCTTTTTGTTTTGTTTTTAATTCTAAATTTTTTTTTTTGAAAACCGAATTTTGAAAAATTGGTTAGTGAATTATTTTTTTTTTTTTTGAATAATTTAAAAAATATTTTGTCAGCAATGAAGTCTTTTTTTGTTATTGATTTTTACAAATTTGTCTCTATCATGCAGTCGGCGAATTTTGGAGGAAAATAATAGTTTAAGTTTTTTTCTGTTGGCCATGACGCATGTAGGTTTTATAGCTGTTTAACGAAATTCACGTAGAATTCAATTACCTACAGGGGTCTGGATATCATATCTATCAGGTCTTGTCTTACTTAAGTACTTTTTTAAATTGATATTTAAATTTTCTCCTCAAACAAATTTAAGATTTGTTTCTCAAAGATTTCAAGATAAAGAGAAAAGAGGAATTGGCCTTAACCTTAGTTATAATGAATAAAAAAAATGCTAATTTGTTTATTTTTTCTTTAAATATTGTCCAGAACAAACTATTCTTTTCTTTCAGCCTTAAATTATGCCGCTATTGTTTTCTCAAATTTTTTTGTTTTGTTTTAACACTAGCTTCTTCATGCCTAGTTAAATCTCTTTGTCAAAATCGATTTTCCCAAAAGACAAGAAACAACCCAACTTTAATACGAAACACACAAAAAAAAATGAATAAAATAACAATAACTCACCAGAAAGACAATGTTAAAGATATGCAGCATACACTTGATCAAGCTGATACTCCCACAACAATGGTTGTGGCGTTTTCGCTTTGTCGTACTGTAATGTGACATCTTATCGACAACGACGGATGACGTGTTTTGTTGTTGTTACTGATGGTTGTCCTGGAAATCTGATGGGAACAGTTTCCTCTAACGAAAGAAAAATCTATCGTTTTTCCGATCTTTTTCGCTTCAAAACAGCTCTTAGGAGAGCCTTCACCTTGAGATATACCGATGTATAATCTAAATATTCAAATTCAGAATGAACCAGCAAACATTCATCTCTAAGGCACTGATAACGATACGTTGTATTGGATAGTCCATCTGTGTTCCATGAGTCTCATAAGAGAGATTTGCAGATTTTTCAACCACAACTTTTCAACCCCTTTAACCTAAAATTTTAATGATTTCCATGTTTGGAATGTTGGCGCTCTGGCTCTAAAATTTATGGTTATTTTTTTTCTGCACACAGTGTTTTGTTTTTGTTATACTATTCGGTCGGTATCGGTCGCAATTCAAGACTCAGGTATGGATCCCGAAAAAGGAAAAAGGTGTGCTCCTAATTGGCTGTTTGCCAAGATTTATTTATTTATTTTTTTGCTTGTTTGCCTCGTTTCGTCTCTTTTTCGTCGCTTTTGTATTTGGAAGTTTATTCAATTTCGATTGATTGCACGTTTGACGAAGACCACGATGGTGACTTGAGGGGATCATTCATTATTCGAATTGATGGCGTGCTATATGCCACCATGACGTCGTTGATGTCTTTGATTTATCACCAGGGGTATTGAAAAACAACGAAATAAAAAATGTATATAAGGTTGGCAAATATTTCACGGATTCGACGACAGCTTGTGTGTGATGTCTTATTGCCAGTTCGCGACGAACAGCGCGATATCGTGATCTGATTTCTGAAGAACCGAAGGCGGTGATTTTGTGGATTAATCAATTAGGCTAAGGCACACAATGATCGAATGGCGCCCTAATCTGCAATTTAAAAAAAGAAAAACAAAAGAAAAAAGATTATAGGTTTCTAGAAGTGTAAATAGTTCAAAGGAATTTATTTTTGGAATGACATTATCGATCTTTGATTTGATTTCGTATATAATATGCAGATTGAGGGGTTTTGGCATTGAGTGAGGTTTTTTTTTTTTTGGACAACTTGGGAGGTCAGAAATGGGATACGGGAACAAAACAAAATAAATGCGGAAATGCTATGAATAAAATCCAAGATCTTTATGTTGATTTTAATTTATTTTTAAATGGCGCTGAGAGCTATAATGGCCCCTTATTATTGACACTCAGCCTAATTTATATGTAAATGTAGTTACATATATATAAGTCTGTATTTATAAACTAAGGTTACCCGTTAATTATTATTTGTAAGATTTCAAAATCAGACCAATTAAATTGGTTTTCTCTTAAAATGATCAAATTATTATTTTCGAAATGTGTAATCGGTCTTTTGCTGTGGGTTTTTTTTAGACTTTTAAAAATGTTGACGAGGATAAAATATCTGAGTCTTTTTTAAATAATTAAAGCTTGTTGAGATAACTTATTACCTATCAAAAAAGATATTGGTAAATTTATTTTGAATTATTTCGTGTTCCCAACGAGGCAACCTTTTCTTATTGGATCCAAATGTTTAAGGTCTTTTTTCGATCTTTTATTTAAATTTTCTTAAAATCTCTGTTTTTAATGATCGATCGTTTTTATTTTAACATGCGATGTGGGTGCATACATACATATGTAGGTAAACATAGGCTAGATACTCTCTCTGGCATAAATTGTTTGATTGGTACAAAAATAGAACGTAAAATTTAAATTAAATTTGATATGACCCGGTTTTTGTAATTTTGCCTGTCTGTTTGTCATTAAAAGTTGAGATAGTAGCAAAATTTTACTGAGGCCCGTTTGTTGAAATGAAACTAAAATATTAAAGTTCAGCATAAGAGCTTATGTGACAGTTTATGCTGAGGAAAAAGTAGAACATAAGCGTTTAAGTTGAACATAAATATTTAACTTTCGTTTCAGCACACGGGTTTTAGTAAAATATCTACGTCATAGGTACCTTTTAAATTTAATAAAAAAATTGTTATATTTGGGCAAATTCCTAAACGCAACATTTGCAAAGCAAATGAAAAAACAAGCTGAAATGTCAAAAGCATGTGTTTGCATTGCAGGCATATGTCATTTCGGAACGAATATTTGCTTAAGTTTTTGATTGTTGCTGAAATAGATAATGGACGCCCAATTATTGCACCACAACACCAATCTTTTACAAAAGGAAGAATACAAATGTAAGAAGAAAATTTATTTATGAATTTCTTTTCAAAAAACGCAACGCCAGACACACCACCACAAAACAAATTCAAATGCAAGTGAAGTGTGCAAGATATTTTTGACATTTGCATTTGCGCATGAAAATAAAATCTTGTACGTTTATGGACAATCTGCTTAAGCAGGGATGTTTACGTTTGGACTTTGGAACTGTTTGCATAGCATAATTTGCGCAAATTTTACGTTTAGGAATTTGGCCTTTGTTAAAATAATAAAACAATCTAGGACAATCTATGTGGTTGAATTAATTTGGTTTACTGGTTAACTCTGAAAGCACTTGTCAGTACAATCTATAAAACCCGGTGTTTAACTAACCTAGCAGCCTTGTTATAGGAAAAACCAAGATCATTGTTGTAGTTAAGGACATTTGCACCAGGGGGCAACGACCAATTTCGGAAACTTTTTATAGAATTGCTATAAGTTTTAAAAACATCTTAGGGGCCGGTTATAGCGATCAGAAAAAACGCACCAAAAAAAAATTCTTTTTGATAATTTAATGTTTTATCATAGGATTTGAAATATAAAAAGAATTCAAATCGATGAAAAACCACTTATAATATTTATTTCATACAAAAAATTTTTTCGGAAAAAATACTTTCTCTAAGAAAAGTACCTATTGATTTTTCTGATGGAAATTACGTACGAAAAACGAGTTTCTATCAGAAAATGCTTTTTGTAGGACAAATATTTCCTCCAAAAAAAATTTTTTTATGAAATAAATATTTCAAATGATTTATTATCGATTTGTATCCTTTTTATATTTCAAATCCTATGACAAAACATTAAATTATCAAAAACTGTTTTTTTTATGCGCGTTTTCTGATAGCTATAACCGGCCCCTTGCACGGAGAATTTTTAGTGCTTAACTTAAGCACGGAGAAAACTGTGTTACCGACATGACTCTCATACATGTTAGCGATAGTTTGTATGGAAACTCCATGTTTTTTCTGTTATGGCGTCGGTTAACCTCGAAGACGTTTTTTTTTGATCAATTTACTCCGTGCTTGCAAAAAAACACGCCTAATAATGCTCTCAAAGATGCTGCCATATTAATTCCTTTTTAAATGTATACGAAATTTTCAATATACTACATAGATGATTTTTTTATATTTATTTGATCATAATAATTTCAATTTCAAAATATTTTTGACCTAGTAGTAGTATATCATGGCGAAACTAATCGCATTGGACCGTCACGCCAGAGTTCTGGATTTGATTTCCAGCCTCTGACACTTAAAAACAAAAATGTTTTTCAGGGCTACTCCTACTACCTCTTGCTAGGAAGTGACAAACCCTCCAAGAGTCTCTTCTGTCATAGAAAAGTGCTACTCATCTTAGCCACTCGGATCGGGCAAAAAACTGTAGGTCACTTTCATTTATCCAGACATGCAAACAGAAATGGTTGATACATAGTTGTAAGTCAATAGGCCCTGTTTCTCCATGAGCTGTTTACGAATATTTCGATGTCACGCTATCCTGAATGCATCGTACTCTCCTCTTCATCGTTAAATCATGTGTACCTTGCTCATCAAATAGTATGGCAGGTGTGATGCAACATTGAACAAGAAACAACATCGCATGCATGCCTGAAGCTCATTTATCATAAAAGATAATCCACAAATCGATAGACTCTCTAATTAAATACCTGACAGATGTCAACTTTAGAGCAAATTTCAAACTTGCATGCGATTTCCTTACATTTCTCCAGCCAGTCGCAATAGATTGACATTAATTTTGTTCCCATCACACATAGCTCTATATAGCAGCATCAACGGTCTAATCCTTTCTCTTCAACAAACACTGACGTTCATCGTCCAGCTTCGTCACGCCACCACCACCGCACTGCTGCGCTGCTGCCATCTGTCATAATCGAGTTATGACGATGATGACTTGCGATCCCGCGGCATAAGGCTTCATTTGCGCAAAACCAAGAGGAAAAACCAACAACCAAGCTACATTTCTATGCAAACAAATATCGAAGAAAATTAAATTTATTTTGATCCTAAGCCGATGGCACACGCTTGCCAGTTGCTATAGTCATTCATTCGTAAGAGAACTTCACACCAATTCATGTACATATTTGAATATTATATCCTCGCGCGTTGCACCGTCTGACATTTGTCTATTAGCAACTGTCATGCATGCGAGGTGGTTTAAATTTGGATTCTTGCAGTGACCATCACGAAATGCTTTCTTATAATTTCACAAGATTGCGTGTAAGTCAAGCGGGTGGGCCAGAAAGAAGAAGGTTAAGGAAGGCGGTGAAGGCGTGTGACTTGTGTGTACTCCCATGGTTTCTTGTTTAGCTAGATGGATGCGGCTGTAAATGTTTGGCGTGGTTGTTAAAAGTTTGCGTGCAGTAATGATGATGAAAACGATGAAATATGGCAAATCCAGTGACACTTCTTGCTGGGGGGACAGTCTACCAGAGTGGTCACAAATGCTACAACTTTATGCTGTACACAGTTGACAACATACATATACCACCATAAATGGAAATTAATAACTGCTTAGTGGCAGTGACAGCAACAAACAGCAAACTTTCACTAACATTGCTGCTTACGATGTCACAGAAAACTCCTCAAGCATCTGATGGCAGCAGCGACAACGGGTATATTTTTTTTTCTCAGCAGCAGAAAGAGAGACTACTCACTCTATAACTGAACCAGACTGTCATTTTTGTCATTTTTGCCAACTAACATCCCGTAACCAAAAATGACATATCTAGTGTCACCTCTATAATATAGAGAACCGGATGAAATGCAATATACGAGTACGTTGTGAAGAAGTGTGGTTGAAGCGGTAACCGTGTGGTGTTATTCACCATCAGCAATAACACGGCATCATCTATGAATGAGAGAATCCAATCCACCACTGTTCGATTCTCGTTCTATATAGCTTTTGCGGTTGTAAAATATGCGTGTGCATTGTCAAAGACCTTATAAATGCGGATTCACTTCTCATTACACGCACTAGTAGTGATGTAGTGACAGTCAAGTCCAACAAACTGTTGTGGCGGCGGCGGCGCAAACGTCTTCTTCCATTTTGAGTTATGTTGTAAACCCTCCGCCACGCCGGCCGTCCAGGCCGCAGCAGCCATATGCGGGATTGCTTTATATATAAAACAGTTGGAACTGAGTTGAGAGTCACGGGGCACATAATAGTAGGTACGTACGCTGCTGCTCTGGTTAACATTATTCTCGCATTTGCTGATGTCAATGATGTTGACAATGATGATGATACTTACACCTCATACTAATACTACTTATGAGGCAGGCACACATGCGATTTGAAAAAGACACGAAAACCACAAATCCATAACAACACTATAATGTGGCAGGGATTGAATGCTTTAAAGGAATCATCTTCACACAGTTCAGAATTAGAAATAAATAAATATACGTACATAGTGAAACAGTGAGAGTTGTTTCCATATATCCAGTGAAATATAAATAATTTAATATTCCAACTTATGCCGATTTTTTATACAAACTATCGATAACCATAATGTAAATCACGTCGGTAATACAGTTTTTGTTCGCACTTAAGTTAAGTGATGAAAATTCTCTGCACTAGCTACGGGAATAAGTTATTGTTGTATCAAAAATATATAAGGTTTTTAGTCCAGATATGTTTTTTTTTTCATACAATTCCTTCGGGCTTGAAAAAAACACGCTTATCATAAGTTAACGAAAATAAACTCTTCGATATGTCAAATAGAATTGACAAAGTTACTTTAACAACCAATAAAAGACTTAAGCGACAGAAATTATTTTTTATATATCGATTACAACAGCCATTCCATCTATTAACTTTTTCTAACTATGCTGCCGTCAAGTGTTAAGAGCTCTCTTATCAACAAAAGTAAAACTGAACGAAGCTTGGACTAAGTTCTGATTTGGGTGTGTCTTTTTTTGGAATCACGGATGAAATTGGTTAAAAAAACGACATTGGAGATTAGCGACGCCATCACCAGAAAAGGTTATGAAGTTTCAATACAAACTATTGATAAAGGAAGTATGTAATTTACGCCGCCGGCCGGATTTTGGGAATGTTTCATTCCTATTTAATATGGAATTTTTCTCCACTTCGTCTATACTCTTAATTTTTCATATATTCGATAGGAATGGAACAAGGAGCACTCCCAAAAGGCCAAAAACCAACCGAAAACGACGCTACCTATTCGCTGAGAATTCATTTATGTTGTTTTTTCATCCAATTTCCCTCGGGATTGGAAAAAAACACATCTTTTAGTACGAGACTTAAGCGCATGAACTTATTATATTATTTATATAGTCCACGTAAATACTTAGGTAATACCATGCACGGTTTATTATTTAGAGCCCATTCCATTATGGTCCATTTTACTTAAGTATTTAAGTCGTAACTAAATTTGATAGTTGGTAGGGCCCTGTGTGTAACAATTACGGTAACTGAACAAAATCGTTGTATGAACATGGACGTCTCGTAAAAAAAAAAAAATCAAAAACACTTTCCTCCTACACCTACTTGCATTCGCATTAATAAAATACAAATGTACCTTTTAAAATTTCGCTCAGTGTTAATGCTGACGTGCTAATTGTAGGAAAATCTCTTAACATTTAAACCTCAAGGCATCCGATTGAATTTCATTGCACTTCGGAATTGGATTTACATAAACTACTTACCATGTTACCGGCTGGTGGCTGTGGCGGTGGTGATGGTGTGGCAAAGCAGCAGTCACAGAAAATAACACCAAGCTCAGAAGAAAAAAAATAGAAGCATAGAGTCATGCATATCGAATAGTTTTTTCCATAGCCTGTGGTGGTGGCGAGAGATGCTTTGAACTTTCCACATAATATCAAGCCTTCCCCCTCCCCTTCACACAAATACACACACAACAATCGAATAGATCAAATTACTAAAAATGCAACGAACTTTATAATCGTATTCCCATCAAATGCAATCATTTACAGATATACCTAACCTAGAATAAGTATTCTATTGATTTCATTAATTTTTTTTTAAGTTATTTTTTTTTTCATAGCTTAAGGTTTGAATGCGCCTCAAGCCTCAAGGCAGCAGAACAGATTGCTATATTTTTAACCCCATTAACAACATTCAAGTCTTTAAATTGAATCGAATTCGAGCAAAATGGTTTTTCGGTTTTCCGTGAGCGCCTGAGCGGTCGGTTGTGCTTTTGAAAACCCTGTCTGTGTGACATGACAGCTTTGGATATCAGACCCCAAGAAACGGATCTGTTGTATTTCTATCCGTATAATTGGTTTAATTTAACTTCGGCACAAAATTACTTCAATCAAAGTTGATTTTTATTGGATTTTAATTTGATTGATGTGTAGTGGCTCTCATCAAGAAATAATGATAATGATGATTGTGTCTATTTTATTGTGCGAGGCATTGAGAGAGTACGAGTAGGTATGACGGTTAAATGAATAGTAATTTGTTTGGAAATCACTGTTCGAGAAATTGGAACAGTGCTTCTGTTTAATTTAAAATGAAAATGTTTAATAAATGTTTTGTCATTATGCAATTATTGAACATTTAGAATGTGCTCATAGGAAAACAATTAATCACTGTGGAGAAGTATAGACACATTAAGGTTGATGATAATGGGCACTTTATAGATATCGTATTTTTCTGAAACAGACATAATTTTAATTACAATATGAAGCTTGTATTTAGCGAAATATTGGGCATTTAAATAGTTTGAGAGAGACGATTTTTTATAATGATGTTGTGAATGTATTGTAAGGTGTATGTTTATCAGAATAGACCTAATTATGTTGATTATTCTTATAGTTTTATTATGGGTTTATTATTTTCAGCAGTATCCGGAGACATCGCGTTTATATATTTGCGCAGAATGCAGAAATATGCAACTACTACACAATTCGTCTGTTTATGGTAACGTGGGATTACTTTTAAATTTTTAGATTTAGCTGTCAAAAGTCGTTACCAAACAAGTACAATACAATTTGATCTTGTGGGTTGCGTTGAAAAGATTTTTTTTTCATTCAGGCTGAAAAGGCACAAGCAAATTGGAGATTGAAGACCACAATACAATACAAATTATCGATAGCAAGTACGAAGAAGAGAATTAACAAAAATAAAAGAAAATTATTTTTGTTGTTGTATGTTATTCATGTCGGTAACACAGTTTTTCTCCAACTTACGTTAAACACCGAAAATTCTCCGGGCTCAGCTAAGCCCAAAGAGAAATAATACGTTAATTGCTTAGCCTCGACACATATATCGTTTTTTAATGAAAAACTTGCATGCAACTTACATGAAAAACTTACATGAAAAACTTGCATGTAAGTTGTATGAAAAACTTGCATGCAAGTTGCATGAAAAACTTGCATGCAGAAAACCCATAATCCTAAAAACCTATAATCCAGAAAACCCGAAATCCAGAAAACATAAGATCCAGAATACCCAGAATCCCGAAAACCCAGAATCACGAAAATCGAAAGTCCCGAAAACCCAAAATCCCATAACTAAAATTGAAATTTAGGCAAATTTTAATTTTATTTCGGTTTCGGGATTTTGGGTTTTCTGGATTTTCGGTTTTCTGGATTTAAGGTTGTAGGGACTTTGGATTTTCGGGATTTTGGGTTTTCGCGAGATTCGGATTTCGGGATTCTGACACCAACACTTAATTGTAACGGTCCGAAAATGCAATATTTAAACTGTAAATTCAAATAAAAAATGAATCCAAAAGCTGCACAGTCAATTTTTGGCGCAACAAATTAGCATTTAAAAAGCTAAAATTTTGGACACTAAAAGAATTATTATTTTTGTATTTTCGTCCGCTCACTTCTGACTTATTTTAACGGAAACATTTATAACAAAGAAATTATTTGTTGGTTTGTTCAACAAATTAGCATTTAATCAGCTTCAAATTCACATGTCAAAACTTTATAATTTCAACAAAAAGTTCCGCCAAGGGACGTCCAAAGCCAACCGACAACAAGTTAGGAGCACATTTGCTCTTCAGTTGCTACAGATTAATGTAGAACACAGTAAAGGCCGTGTAACACAGAGCGCGGTCCGGCGATCTTTGTAAAAAATTACAAACAAAATTTGCCCGTCGCGTTCTTTCCTTCCATGGTGAAGTATTGACCGGCCCGTGCGTCGGCCCGCGTTCTGTGTGACCCGGCCTTAACTAACTCAACAAAACATATGAAAAAAACTTTACCACTTTGTTATCAAATTACTCCATCATATAACAATATTTTGAACTTTTTCTGTTAACACTATTTCATGAACTTATCTTACAATTTTTTGCAAATGGTGTTTTAAAACCAAATCTTGATACGTTTTACACTTTGCAAAAACAATAAAACAACTTAATTATTTCTCTATCACACATTTAGTTCCGCTGTTAATGTTCCCAGCAAATAAGTTACAAATTGTGAAACTGATATGATAATATTAAACAATGACAAATTAATATTTTTTTTGAAATCTGAAAAAGTGATAACATTTTTGTACTCTGATGACTACATAAGGTTTTCATTATTATTATATCTACAGCGTTAAAAGATAAATTGTATAATCGATCTTCATAAATAATGCACACCAGCAATAAATACCTCCTTGTTCACTCCTATAAGGCTTGCGCTTGCCTGCATATCAATTAAACCGAAAATAATAATTCGAAAAAAAAACGAATTAATTCAACGCTGGCTGCACCCACTTTACATTAAAGATATTTGGGTGGATGCATTCAGCCCCTTTGATGCGAAAAAAGTCACGTTCCGCCCGCGTCACGTGTCAGTTTTCAATTGAAAATGCAATTTATCAAGTATTTTACTCCACTTTAGAATGAAATGAAACACAACAGAAAAAAAAAACGTGTCTGAATGGCTTAAAAAGCAGAGACATACGCTCAATTTCGGTCATTGATTTGTTGTTTTATTGTTTCGTTAATAAAAATATACTACGCTGCGGGCAAACTATACCAAACCTATAAAGGCTCTTTCGGAAGAGATATACATATCTACATTTATACCTATGTATACTTATACGTTTGGCTGGCATATCGTCTACTACAACATTGTCGTTGAAAACATCGTCATTCAATTCAATATAATAATGAAATTCGACACCAATTATTGCCAAGTTGACACATGGACGACCAAACGTCTGTGACATTGTTTTGAAGTTGTTGGCATTTAGTTTTTTTATTGTTTGGTTTGTGTATACTAGAAAGTATACCGTGATTTACAAAACTGTCATCGTGCCAACACTAGAGCAATTGACTGAAGAATTTACGACTTTGCTGATGCTAGTGCCAATTTGATGAAGATTGATTGGAAAGCAGTATGCAAGTGGTTTATAGTTTTCGCGGAATATAGTTGAACTCATTAAAGTCAAAAGCAAACAGGGTGACGAACTCGTTTTTAAATTAATTGAAAGTTAAAATGGCATTTCAATTGACAAAGAAGAGAAAAAAAAAAACAAAAGAAAAGCAAATCAATTGTGGAGTAGCGCGAAGAAATTTAATTTAATTTGATTGCGTCTCTCGGAAAACAATATTTAGTTCTATATTCATAGTTGAGTTAGGTATAATGGATTTTTTTATGGCATCAAAAAGCTTCTGTGATCTTAGAAAATAGGAACAGATGTGGTTTAAGAGAAATATTTGTATTACGAGTTGAAACAGTCATGACTCCAATATTGATCCACGTTGTTCAGGAATTTCAATTCACCGATTTCGGCGGATTAATTCTGCATTTACACGAGTGACAAATTGCCATAACTTTCCTCATTATATTGCCATTAATGATCAATTCTTGTTAATAGTCCAAAACCTCCCATTATTTTTGTCATCAAAATAATGACCAAGACGCACATGACATCGTGTAACTGAATGTTGACATAATTTTGCAAATAATGGAAATGCACAATAGCAAATGAACCTGCTGAATTCTTGCCATTATTTGACTTCGTGTAGATGTGTAAATAAGTGTCATTAAGGCCGTGTGTGAATTGGCTTAAAATCGCGTTAAATTTTATCCGAAGATTAATTTTTGACACTAGTGAGGTGAATCTGTACGTAGAAGTGTCAAAATTTAATCTGGGATAAAATTTAATCGTAATTTAAGATATTATCCAATATTTTGTCACTTTTATGGCAGAAATAATGGCAATTTATCACTCGTATAAATGCGGCATAACTGATGTTCAACGATGGTCCAGGCATATAATTGGCCATTAGCACATATTTGAACTTTTAACTACCATTGAATCTCAGTTAATCTGTCGAAATCGGCGTCAGACTAACTAGGCGACTGGGCCTCTACAAAAAATAATTAATTTCGAACAAGAAATAGATATTTCCAATGAAGACCACAAATTTCATGAAATTGCAGATTTCAGCATTTTTTTTTTACCATATCTGAAGAAATGAATGTTTAAATAATTTGACGTCTACTTCCAGTTGGACTGTCAAATTTGCTGCTTTTTACCTTCATAGGTGGGTTGAGGAGTTGACTCGAAATTTTCGATGGTGTATTTTGTTCGTCTCTATATTAAATTATCAAACTGGAGCGTAAGTGTAGACATCAAGCTGTTCTCTCTTCAACGGGTTGATTCGAAATGAGATTTTATAAAATATTTTGCCCACTGAACACAGAAATTCAAATTTATTAAATTAGTAATACATAAATTAAGGTAAGAAATAACAACTGAATGTGGAGGCGTGGCGTTAAGCCGGATTCACACATGTCTATCATGTGGTGTGTTGTGAACTGAGTACACTTATCAAGCGTGCCGTCTTACAAATTGACATTTTTTATTTTGTATAATTCTGTTTGCAAGAGCATAGTTTTCTCTATACCGAACACTAAAAAAAAAGTATGCGCCATAACGTATTACAAAATACAAATTACAAAATAGATTTCGACACAACACACCACTCCACACCACATCACACGAGACAAATATGGATCTACGTTAAGGAACAATACAATTTGTTCTTTAAATTGGATTGTACGAGTTTGATCATTACGTGTGTAAAAACGGTTCGATGGATTTGAAATTTTACAGAAATATTTTCGATCTATAGGTCTTCAAAATGTCTTATCAAATTAAGTCCTGCATAGAATTTTTGTTAAGTATTAGATAAAAGTCTATACAAATTCATTTTTTGTATTTTTTTAAGCTAATTGCGAGAGGTAAAAAAAATCGTTACATAAAGTTTTGAAAAGATTTTTTCAAGTTTTCATAAAAACTGGTCTTAAGATTTTTTGTGTCTTCCTATCGTTGCTGAGATAAAGTCAAGATTCACTTTTTTATCTGCTTATTAATTAGAAAGTGCGGGAGGCATTCTAAAGATGACAACAAACAAATTAAATTCGTAAAGTCAAATATTATACTACTAATTATTGCTGTTTCTTTGTAATATGTGAGGTCTCAATTTAAAGCTTCTGGTTATGGGAACCATATTTACCTACCTAATGACTGTGAGACTAAATTATAGCTTAAGAGACTGAGTCTTTAAACTTAGCATTGCATCTGTCTGTAACCATATAAATTATAAATAACCGTAATTAGCCGCACCCGAATGAAAATATCGTTCCGTTACCACCAACGAACAATGAATGCTTCACCGAAAAGCCCCGCCCGCCATAATAATTAAGCTAATTTGACCCAAATCCCATTTTGATAACATACAAAGCGCCATAAAAAAAAAATATAACAACTTAGATCATTATCTGCGAAACTTTGATGCCACACAATATACCAGGACAGGCGTAAAATACCTAAATGTGTCTGTCTGTCATTCAGTCTGGCTATCTGCCGCATGAGCATGACTCAATGTAAAGTAATGTAGTGTGCAGTGCAGTATTTATCATTTTAGCTGTCTTCACTTTGCAACAGGTGAAGCGTAAAGTGGTTTTTCTTTTTGTGCGTTAAAAATAGCCTGGCGTCTTCTTCGATTCGGTCGTTGTCGTTGAGCGGAACATTCTGTCCAACTTAAGTAAACAAAATAAAAAACTCTATCACATTCATGTCATGAGGCGCACCGACCGGAATATAGAGTACACTACAATTATACACCACGTCCATCTTTCGCAATTCGCTTTGTTTAGACAAGAAAAACTTGTGAACATAATTTATTAAATGCATTCCAGGCCAGCAGCACCACCACACCAACTAGCGTTCTCCATCTCCCTCCATCAGTTCCGATTCCGCTGCCCTGCCGTGCGTCGACTTAGGCCCAGGCGCTTATCTTATCGGAAGTAATGAGCGCGCATGTAAAACAAATTTAAGTCAAGAACGCATGCGAACTGCAAGCCCATAAACCGTGAAGGGTGATAATCGCTAAGCGGTGATGACAATAAAATAAAAGAACAGGTTGTTGCTGCTAGTGGAGTTATGTATATTGAGGCGACAGACAGTCCATGCTGATGCAGTTTAACCACACTTTAACACCCCATTATCGTGCACGCAATTGTAGCTATTTGCAACCATTAACTGATAAGTGCGGGAAACCAAATTATACCCTACACGTACAACAGCGGTAACGGTATGCAGAGGGGCGATACGATAAATCGTGTGTGCGAGTGCATAATTTATTTCCTTTGATTATAA
The DNA here is from genome assembly GCA_947049315.1 of Epistrophella euchroma. NCBI lineage: Eukaryota > Metazoa > Arthropoda > Insecta > Diptera > Syrphidae > Epistrophella > Epistrophella euchroma. The sequence goes on along the minus strand of OX346248.1, from coordinate 27,450,643 downwards.
AAAACTATAATCAATATAGCCAACATTGAAGGGTGATTGGATGAATACCCATTTAAGTACGTGAAAGCAATTTTATTTGCATCTGAAAGGCATTTTATGTTTGTTCCAAATTTGGCGCCAGATGGATGCGATGAAGTTTATTTTAAAATTTTTATAGACATTCGAAAATCAATCAAATTCCTAATGGAAAAACTATCTATTTATTGTATTAATGGATGTGCGGGAGGAAGTCATGAATTAAAAACCAGGGTAGTTTGTGTATGTTCTAGAAATTCCTTTGATGTCGAAATGGAAACAGGAAATGTGATGTGAAAATCCATTTACTTCGGCATATTATTTTTCAAATACCTATAAATGTAGTCAATACATACATACATACATAATGTACATATGTTTGTGTGTTTGAAAAAATACGATCATTGATGATATTCATTCAATTAAAATAGTGGTCCACTGGGGCGTATACGCACTTATTTTTTATTTTATTTAATCTTTAACAAATTTTACTACATACAACTTTTATTTTTGCACGTATGGAGTTTGCGGGTCGCTTATATTTAAAAAGTTCTCCTGTGAAGGTTATTGCGAACAATAAATTTTTTTTAAAAACAGTAAAACGTCTATTTCTACTCTGGTGGAAACAGCTATGATTATGTACTGTGGGATCTTAGCATCTCATATATATGGGATATTTGCAAAAAAAAGTTTGTCATCTAAAAGGTCAGTAATTGGTCATAAAAGGTAAGCTATTTTCAGAAATTGGTCAGGCTTAAGAAATTTTTAATCCCGGGTCAAAATTTTTCAAGGTCATCAGCGATTTTTGGCACTTCATTTATGAAATATTGGAAAAAAAATATTTATACCATCTGAAAGGTAACTTAGTACTGATAAAAGGCAGATGGTTTCAGAAATTGGTCGGCCATAGTGATTTTTTTATGAATTTTAAAAATTTATTTTTTTTTCAAGGTCGTAGCGATTTTAAGCATCTCATTTGTGGAATCAGAAAAAAATAATTATGCCATTTAAAAGTTTACTAATTCCTCATAAAAAGTCAGCTGGTTTCAGAAATTGGTCAGGCAGCATAGATTGTTTTTTTTTTTTTATATAATTTTTATAAAAAATATTTCAAGGTAAAGGTCAATGATCATTCTTTTTTTTTTTCTTAAACTCATAACTAAAAATCTACATCGCTGACAAATTTCTGAAACTGCCTGACCTTTTAAAAGGATTAAGTATAAGTAACCTTTCAGATGGTGTATAATTTTTTCGAATATCCCTTAACTGAGGTGCTAAATATAGTCATGTGACCTTGTAATGACCTTGAAAAAACTTGAAAAAATTATTTTAAAAAAAAATCTATGCCTGACCAATTATTGAAACAAACTGACCTTTTATGACCTTTTACTGACCATTTAAAATTGCATACTTGTATTTCTTAAATTCCACTAATGAGGTACTAAAAGTCTGTACTGTGACCTTGAAAACAACTTTAAAAATTAATTTAAAAAAACCTATGCCTAACCAATTACTGAAATTACCTGACCTTTTATCACTATCCAGTGGCCCTCTATATATACTTTTTTTGAGAATATCCCATAAATGAGGTGACAAAAATCACGTGTGACCTTGAACAACTTTAACCCTGAATTAAAATTTTTCTAAACCTGACCAATTTCTGAACGTACCTTCCCTTTTTTTGCAAATATCCCATATTTGGGGTGCTTATATCCCACAGCCGTGATTATGATACTAATTGTATTCTATTTAGAGGTCCGTCAAGCTGGGTCCACCACAACGGAAATTCAAAAATCTAATGGTGCAGGAATTAGGGGCTAATTAGGAGCTAATTAAGTACTCCAATCCAATATGTATTTTATTTAAATTTACTTTTGGAACTACAAAATAGAAGACCCTGTATCATCGGATTGGAGGAGAAATGCTATTGGCGAAGTGGTTCCCACTTTGAAAGTCTAGTCAGTCATATAGTTAAAACTAGTCAACGTCTTCTAAATACAAAAACTTATTCGTCAAAGTATGAGTACAATCAACGTACTTCATTTTGAGTCAATAAAATATGAAGGAAGGTATTAAGTACACGTCTCGCTTACGAACAAACATTTCTGGTCACAAAACGTTTCAACGTTTCATCCATTTCTTGCATCAAAAATAAGTTTTTGCGAAAAATGACTCACTACGCACTAAGTGCGAAAGAATCCCTCCAATCATTAAAATGTTGATTTAGTTTTTTCAAATAAAATAAGGCCAATTTTTGTTGAGAACACAACTTGGGGGGTTTTTTATTGTAAACTTCAGACATTGCATTAATTCACTCGAAGATGCCTTCAGGTATTGAGAATCGATAAATGGGACGATCACTTTTTCATTTATTATTTTCGTCTCTTAAAGCCGAATAACACAAAAGGTATAGCACACTATTGTATGAGCGTTCGTTTATTTTTAATATTTTCTTATCCATTTTAAGTCAACTTTTCAGACTTTCAAAAATCATAAACCAACTTAAAATTGCATAAAAAATTTATTTTGTTTTTAAGCCAAATTATGAAGTTGTGGTCATCAGGTTGATTTAAAGATATTTTAATTGAGATATCTCCCACATCACGATTAACGCCAACCATTTATCTATCTTTATTTCGAATTTCCTTTTAAAAATAATGACTCAAACATTTTCTCCCATTACCTTATAACAAATCAATTGCTGCCCTCTGTTCGATTGGGGTCAAACAACAAAATTAAAATTTTACCATAAATAATAAATACCAAAAAAAAAAAAAAAACGTTTTCCAATTATTTCTAACCTTTAATCCAATTATTTCCGACACGTTTTCATGCAAAAAGAAAACCAAAAAAAAAATAAAAATAAAACACTTTTTTGTGTTAAAAAAAAAAAACAAAAAACAATTTCAATAAAAAATAGTTAGTTAAACAAAGTATATACCATCTCCATATATAGACATTGACTTTTATGTATCGACAACCCGTCAAAACCAGCAATGCATTACATAAGCCTAATAAATCGATTAGATCAGCGTAACGAGCCGCGACTAACTCCTTCACATCAAAGAGTTTCCAATAAAAAAAAATAATAATAAAAAAAAATAAAAACAATATTTTGCTACAAAAACTCGTCAATCTTTAAGCAATTATGTTGTCCCATTCACGATTGGCTGAATTTGCCTCCCATTTTAGTTAGTAGACAGCGAAGCTCTTATATTGAGGACGGATTAGGTAGGCCATGAGGCCCTTTTGCTGAGGTTCTTTTACGTCCCAAAACTGAAAATTTCTACAAATTTTAGTCCGAAATTCTGTCAAATTTCATAAAAAAAAATTATTGAATTAAAATTAGCAGATATTGGCAGTTTTTAGAAGTAAACGAACGAACCTAAAATTTTGAGTTTTTTTGAGCGCAAATTATATAATCTGGAAATAAAAATTTTGAACTTTAAAATGTTACTTTTCAAATCTTCGCAAAAAGTAAATTTCGCAAATCTGGAAAAAAAAATAGTTATGTTTTTTTTTAGCAATTTTTCATTTTTCATGATTTGCTAACTCACCGAGTGAAAATAATTAATTTATTTTTTTATATTTTTATTTCAAAATGGAAACTTGGTTAATGGAAGGAGCTACTCACGTTGCAAATAAGTGCATATGTAAGGTGTATATACAATTTTTGTGCACCATTATTGTTTACTCAAGAAATCTTCGCACCTATTTTTTGTTTTCAAACAATTTTTTAAGAGATTTTGGCAAAATTAAAATGCGAAGCATATATGCGAAGTGATAGTTTTGCGATTAAATCGATATCAAAATCAATGAATTACATGATTAAAATGACTTAAACAGTTATTTATAGATAATTCAGCAAAAATTTGCTTCACAAATCTGGCATTGGAGTTATCGCAAATAATTTTTTATTTTCGCAAACTTTATTCGCAAACTCTGTTTCTACTTTGAAAAATTGCAGGGTGGTAGTTTTTAGGGCTAGATGGTGCAAAATATTATTAGCTCTGAGTACAATTTGCGAAATATTCAATTTGCAAAACTTGTTAAATAAAATTTCAAATTCAAAATTTAAATTTTAAAAATAAAAAATGAATTTTTCATGGAACTCTTCCGATATTTCGACTGTTTTATTAGAATTTACTAAACGAAAAATTGGGAAAAGATTTTGCGAGTGCCGGAGCAACTGATGTGCGAAAGATAAATTAAAAAAAAAACACCATAAATTCAAAAAAAGTTGCTAACTTTGACAACCTTTAGAATCTGCTTAATTTTACTATTTTCAATAATCCGTCACTGCCCATAAAGCCACCTTACGAGTATCCTACAAATACACGTCCTATACCTCTTGCTCCCTCTTTTCATATAAAACATTACCTAATTTGACTGAAGAATGTATCGGTTCGACGTTTAGGGGAGTTTGAAGCTCTCATAAAAAATAAAAAATTGAAGGAAAATATTTTGTTCCAGCATAAGACAAACGAAAGGACGGGAATTGACGCGAGATTCCGCTGCTTTATATAGCTTCGACTTCAGCAGCACAGCGGCACGGTTTGGCGCTGTCAAATCAATTTGTTGAAAATTCATGCACACATCTAGGCCATTAGTGTAACAACAAATTTATTATGATTGTGCAGCGATTGACGGCAATGATGGTGTGCATTCGACAACACCATATATACCGCCAACATCGACCCAACCCAACCAAACCCAAGAAGCTATAAGACTCTTCGATAGTTGATGATTGGTTTGGTGTCAGCCGGTGTGGAAGAAACGCTTGTAATTAAAAAAAAAAAAAATAATAAATTTCGTCCCGCATTATGATGAATGAGGGTTTAAATATTATGAACGAATGCAACGCGACATATATGAGTCGTAATTGGATTCATTAGAATGCGTTTACGGAAGAGTTGCAACGTCAAAACAAACAATCATCTACAAGTTGTTTATTTGTTTTTCCCATTTTGGAAGAGGAGGCATGTCTAGCTTAGCTAGGTTAACATACCTACTTGATTAAGAGTCTTTCTACGTACTGGGTTAGGTAGTTATACGTTTGCGTACATACTTATGTTATTATTGAACACAAAAGAAACACAGTTCTTGTATTCGTGCTGTTTTGAGTGCATTCAAACATACATCAAGAGTGTAAGACAGCAAAGGAGGTAAATATTTATTATGTGAGTTAACGCCGTATACCTAGATAAATAGATTCTTCATTGTATCTTTAGATTTCGATTGACCAATAATATAGTATCTATGGGAAATGGGAGCGCACTTGTTAATCAATTTGTTTGACCGATAATTCGAAGAATATTCTGTAGATTTTTGGGATTGTTAACATTAGCATTTAACATTTGGAAAGGGTATTGATTGATCATTAAATCAAACTATGGTTTGAAATTCCTTGTATTGGTTTTGTGTAAAAAAAAATTCGAGGTTGTAATTTACACTTGGATGAAGCAGAAGACCGAAAATGTTGTTTTCGCCATTCCGTCCGTCGGTCTTTGCGTCTGATGTGCATCCGTGCGTCTGTGTGTCTACACTCCACAGTAATTTTAGCTAGAGGTAGGCCCGATTTGCTTAAAATTTAGTACAGAATGTCTAATTTAGGTCATCTAGAACAGGCAGCTGCCATACCAATATTTCGTTTTATTTTTTTTTTCAAATTTTCTCAAAAACGGCTCTAACGATTTTGATTACACTTTGTACCAAAATGTAAGAAGACTGTATTTCGTGTTTTTTTTTTCAAAAAATTCACGCATTCCACCACAACGGAGATTCAAACATATAACTATGCAGGAATTAGGGGCTAATTTGGGGCTAATTTAGTACTCCAATCCCAAAAGAGCCCCAAATTCCATTCACCCTAAAACTTGTGGTGGACTCAGCTTGACGTCAAGCTGGGTCCACCATACCTCCCAATACACAATTTCAAAAATCTAATGATGCAGGAATTTGGGGCTAATTTAGTACCTCAATCCCGAAGGAGCCCCGAATTCCCTTCACCGTTTAGAGGGCAAAAACTGATTTGATGACGTCATCATGCCGTCAAGCTGGGTCCACCACAACCTCCCAATACAGTACTTCAAAAATCTAATGATGCAAGAGTTAGGGGTTAACTTGGGGCTAATTTAATACCTCAATTCCGAAGGAGTCTCAAATTCCCTTCACCCTTTAGAGAGCAAAAACTGATTTTATGACGTCATTAAATAAGTTTTTGCCTTTTAAAGGGTGAAGAGAATTTGGGGTTTTTTTGGGGTTGGAGTACTAAATTAGCCCCTGATTTCTGATTTACACAGAAAAATTCCGGACACTTTTTTTCGTAAATTAAACAGATTTTGAGAAAAACGTGTGCAAAAGCGACCAGTATTTAACACCACGGTGACTTGGATAAAATTACATTAAAACTAGCAACTTATATTGTAACTAGATATTTTCTCAAAATCTAAATTTATTGTTCCTACGAAAACAAGAGTGTCAGAATATGGAATGTGCAGAATTTCATGAAAAAAAAGATGGTTTTCGAAATAAATACATATAAAAATTAATTTCAACCCCTCTAACTCCCCTCAAACTTTACACCGTGGTCGAAATTTGTATAATTTTTAGGAAATGCTTAAGAAATAAAATAAAGTTCCATCAAAATTTGGCGCGAATCACAAAAAATAGCTCTATACCAAATTTCAAGGAATTAATAACTGTTTAGAGTCCTAAGTTCTTATTTATTTCGAGATTGCTTAATAACTGTAAGATACAATATCTTATAAGATAGTTACAGGCTATGTCAGTAACTTGAAAAACTATGAGCATGACCAGCGGAAGTTATGACGAAAACCACATGTTTGTCCATTTGACCAGTTTTGTTGTTCGTTTATAGCTTGAAATTTTTCAATTGCTATATATGAGTCATTTCCTGTAGCGTATTTTCTCCTTTCGTTATCAAACTCTTCACTTTTTTCTCTGTTTTTAATTTTTTCTTTTAAGCTAAAGTTCTCTAGAACAAGCTTAGAACCGCAAGCCTTATCAGAGAAAATTAAGCGCCAATATTTATGCAAAACGCTCATGGAAAATTTCGACAAAAGTTTGCGAAAGCGCCAGTGAAGCCAGGGAGCGAAACCATTGGCCGGATGTTATTATAGTTATACAATCCTATATTATTGTTTAATTTATGAATTAATCAAAAATTAAATTTTTTTCATTTAAAAAATTGTGGTTTCTATCAAAATTCTTGCGTGAATTTAAGGACAGCCTTTGCATTGTACAGGATGGGTTATTTAAACTTTAACTTTGACGAAATCTTTAAAATACGTAATTCGTCAGCCAAGAGTTTTAATAAAAACAATTGCGAGATTCTGCTTTTACAGACATTGATTTTAGGGCAATCGTAATGCTCTCATAAATTACAAAGAACAGGAAAATAGCAAAACGGAGCTTAAAGAGATGAAACAGTTATAGCAAATTGAATTTTTGCAAAACAGAAAATCGCAATCAAATAATTGTGGGAAAATTTTTGCGAAATGATAAAACCAAAATCAAAAGAAGAACGAAATTTTGCAAAATAAATATTGCAGACCAAAAAAAAAAATTAATTCTGATAATTGCAAAGTAAGAATTTCGAATTGTTGCCATTCACCCGATCCAACCATCCGATCCGTACATACATATATGCTTTTACGAATAGAAAATCTTTACAATTTTTTTTTCGCATTTCGTACTTACTTATTTTTGATTTTATTAAAATTTTAACATTCTGAACAATTTTTCCTCAAGTGGCCAAGGAAAAGAAAAAAAAAGTTTTTTTGTTTAAAAAATTTTCTTTGCTGATATCGATGCTTTTATTAAAAAGTATTGAAATAATTTCAATTTGGTAATACAACCCTTACCTAAATATATTTTCCTCAACATTTTTTTCTAGAAAAGCCAAGGAAAAATAATTTAACATCAATTTATCACTTGACTTTCAATTAATTTTTTTTTTTTTTTTTTTTTGTAAAAGAACCGATTTTTTTCATTGACCTTCCTTCATTTAGTCTACATGTTTTTTTTTCATTTCTGAGATCAAAAGAATTTATTAAAAAAAAAAGATACCTACACAAAAAGTTTCAATCGAATGGTAAGATAAGACAAATCAAACTACGTCACGTCTTCGTGTTTTGTTTATTTTACTTTTTAATTCCGCGTCTGGTGGGCATAATGAAATTTGCGTGATCTGGTAAAATAAATCTTGATGGCTGGCAAACGTGGGCGAACTCTACGCTAACAGCCGCACACAGAGTTCATTTTTATTGTGTGGTTTTCTTATAATTACTGACCTTTATCGTAATTACACTTCTATCTATACCCGACCAACGACGACGACGACCGGCATCATGACACAAAACCGATGGGAGAGAATGGAGGAACACCTTCTTTGCCTTCAAGTTGATGTTCCGTAAATAAGAAATAATTTAAATCATAATGAAGAGAGGTAAAATAACAGGGTGTTTTTGTTTTGTATGTAAACTAAAAATGTGGGCCTTACGTGTAGCACTTAACGTGTCACATATTACGTGTCAGAAGTTACGTGTCACAGTAACACATTGAGTGTGTTTCTTTATTTATTCCGAATAAGGAACAGAATGGATGGAAAAGACGAAATGTTTATCCAGAATATCCAGAATGGAATGAATAAAGAAACAAAACTAGAACAAAAAGAATGGCAATCCAGTTGTTCGGTGAAATGTCAAGACAATTGAAGAAATAAATGTTTTTATTTTGGATATTTATGTATTCTCAAAGTCAAAATTTTACTAAACTTTACATTAAATGCATAAAATGTATACTCTGGTACATTTATTCGCGTTATTATGCTGTTTTTAAATAATAAACACCAATGTGTGAATCTGCCATAATTGAGTTTAAGAACGCCAATTATACTGAACGCGCCCAGTATTCTTTTTCTATTCTTTTTATTCCACACTTCACATGGAATAAAAAGAATGCATTCCAAATGTTCCGGAATGAATAAAGAAACAACAAAATAGTTTATCCGGAATATTCCGTGGAATAAAGAAACGCAAAACTGATATTCCGAATATTCTGGACATACCGGAATAAATAAAGAAACACTCTCATTATGTACATGTATATTGGGTACGTTAATTATCAAAAATTCTACGTTTACGTATATTTATACTGCATCGAAAAGTTTGGAAAAGCTTTGGATTTAGGTTGACAGTTCGAAATAATGACATTCGGACGCTTTGCAGAGCATGAGGCTTATTACATGATTCTTTTTTTCGTTTGTTTTGTAACGAAGCGTTACACTCTCGAACCCCGAACCCAATTACCGAATTTAATATAAATAATCACCGCCAGCCGGCCAAACAGCCATCAGCAACCGACATCGTCATCCATTGTACAGAAAAGCTATCCACCAGCACCCGACAATTAAACCCACAATCGCCAAACCTCTCACCACACACCAACAGAGTATTAAATCAACAAAATCAACGTCATCACTGGAAATAATGATTTTCATTCATCATCGTTTCAATTCACAGTGTGTTGTTACCACAAATATAATAAGAGGACGTATGAAATGTCAACAATTCGAAGCTTATATTTATTGACTTGAGATTTTCTGGTTTGCGAATTAGAAGAGCAGAGTCTAAGTTTTCGACTCATTTCGGTTTGTAGCAACTGCGATAGCTTCAGGTTCCTTTCGTGGTGCATTCGTGCATACGTAAGCTAACCTTTTTGGTCCTAAAATATTTCGTGGTTATTCCCCTCTTGCTTTCGAGTGAGTAGCGGAGCGGGTCACTTGTTATTCCTTTGGGTTAGCCGGAGGGTGGAATTAGATTCCTACCGATATTCCCCTCTTGCTTTCGAGTGAGCAGCGGGCCACTTCATTTGTTATTCCTTTGGGTTAGCCAGAGGCTGGAATCGGAGTCATACCGTTTTTCTCCAAGTTCACTTCTTCTAAGCGAATCTTGTGGGCTGAGAGCTGAGTTTACTCCCGTAGCTCAAATCAAACCAGTTTTGTTTTATATGAAATTGGCTGTTATTTAGAATAAGTTTTTAATTTTTTAGATTGTAAACAAATTATTTGTTGAAATAAAGTTACATGTTAAATTTGGTAAATGATTAGAGTTCTTACTTTCTTAACCCGAGTTTTACTTGCTTTCTTCGGGAATACCCTGGACTTCGACGAGTTTACCTCAGCATCACAGTTTCGTTTTTCGTCATTTTGACAGATAAGGTGAGGGGTGTATAAATGTAGCTAAATATCTTCTTACATTTCTACACCTCTCGTCCAATCTGTCAAACACACGAAACAACCGAAAAAAAAAGAATCGTGTAATCAGCCTACATTATGTATGTATAAATTTCAAATTCGTTAGACCCTTTGAGTTTGAATTGAGGAATATTTATGCAATTAAGAGTTGAAATTTGGAATTAAATTTTAATTTAAAAAAAAACAAAAACAAATTGCGTCTTTTGATCTACACATGGCAAACCTACAATTACTTACAAAAAATGCAAGTAAATCTGAAACGTGTGTATATCAAACGACATCTTCTTATGCCACAAATAAAAAAACACCCTTTAAGTAGTAGATACGGACGGCATGTGTGTGTCTAACGTAATTTTATATGTATGGTATGTATATTTGTCATCATTATCATTTTTGTTAAAAGATAAGATGCTATACCAGATTATAACGTATGTACTGGTACACTGTACTGCTTGCCAATTGCTCATTGATCAACAATAAAAAATAATAGAATTTGCGCCAACACTATTATAGAAAATACATACCGTCTATGACCGATATTATGAACAAATTTTTTTCTAATTTGTTTTCAATACCATTTCGCAATATTCGATGCTTGATAATTTAATGGAAAAAAATATACATAAACCTCTTAAGATGAAAAATCAAATCATCATCGATGATGTTATTGTCGATGATGTAATAGAATAAACCATATTTTCAAGTCTTGTGAGAATAATGATGATCAATGTTTAGTTTATGTAAAATGTATTCTATTTTTGTTTGAAAAACAAAATGTATTTTTTTTTTATGTCTTTCAAAAAAAATTGAAAATAAAATTTTAAATATTCTCTGAAATGTTTTCAACACAGACTAACCACATGCTATATTCTTTGTCAAGCTCAAGAAAACTTTTCTAATTTTAAATTTATCTATATGTTGTGCTAATTTTAAAATTATTGCATTTGCGAAATTGAAATTGTTTCTATTTTGCTAATATTTATGCAAGAGTGTGTCGTAGTAAGAGGGAAGCAATGATCATTGGGAAAATGTATGTCACGGTGTGTTTGTTTACGAAAATTGAAAATACTTATATCAAATACCTACACGAATTGATCGTACAAATTTGCTCTTGTGGTTGAAGGCTATAGACATTGTCAAATAAAAAGTGTAATAAAAGAACAAACGAATTTCCCCTTTGATTTTTTTTATTATAAACAAATTCGTTTGTGAGCTTTCGGAATGCAATGTTATTTTTACTTGAGAAAAACTTTTGTGAAAATTGAAATGAAATTTTTTGAGTTTTAACTAAGTAAATGTATACGTGAACGCTGAATAACACAAAAATAAGACATTTTCTTCAAAAAATATCCAAACTTCGATTAAAGCAGTTATGTGGTTTTGTTTGCCAAAAACATAAAAAGCAATTGATTTTGAGAAATACTTGAGGAATCGTTAAAATATATCCGTTGTTTGAATTTTAACATATTTCATAATAAAACTGGGGGTTTAAGACTAGGTAGGTAGGTAGGTAGAAATGGCGGCCCCGAGCAGCCTAAGCTCGGTGACCCAATTAGCGCTGAGGAGCGCCGTTTTGATACCATGACTCGTGTGACCTATATAAAAAAAGAATCGGTGTTATAAGAGGGATTTACGGATCAAAATGCCAGGCTAGGCAGATTGTTGGTTTCAGAAGTCCATTTACCACCTGCCTGTAGTCTATGGATTCTGACGGGGGAAATGGTGTAGTAGTAGTAGCTACTTAAAGAATCATCTTAGAGCCATTTCGACCCGTTGAGAAAGGAGATCAAGTCTTTGATCTTCAGTTCGGAGAGTTCATCGAGATCGTTAAAGAAGGCTTTTCCTAGTGATTGTGTTCTGATTCTGGCCAGAGCGGGACATTTACACAGGAAATGGTAAACAGTTTCCCTTTCCTGCTGGTCCCCACAGCTACGACAGTGAGTGTTGTGAGGGATGCCCAGCTTCACCGCATGTTCTCCGATGGGCCAGTGCCCAGAAAAGGTCGCAACGACCCTGGCTATGTCTCGCCTGGGTCTGCATAAAAGGTCAGTTGTTCGGTTTTTGCTATAGGTGGGCCACGTCTTTCTGGATATGACGCAGTTAGCTAAACTGCTCCACCTACGGTTGGATTCATTTAGAAAAATTGAGAATATATTGCCCTTCATAACCCCAAGAGGAATGTTAACTCTTTCCGCAAGAGAGTCATGAAGGGCTGATCCTTGCCTGGCCAGTTCGTCTGCCCGCTCGTTACCCTCAATGCCACGATGACCTGGAACCCAGATAAGAGAGATTTTGAGGTTCCCGTCTAGGCTTGCGAGCTCATCACGACATTGTCGAACCAATTTGGAAGACGAAAGTGGCGAAGCAATAGCTTTAACGGCTGTCTGACTGTCTGTCAGGATGGCAGTATTACGATTCTTGTTAGGGTCTTGTTTAAGTATCCTGCATGCTTCCCTGATTGCCAGCAATTCCGCCTGGAAAACACTAGCGAAGTTAGGAAGCCGATAAGATTTGGAAATGTTCAGAGATTCGGAAAAAACACCCGAGCCAACTCCACACTCCATCTTTGAACCATCAGTGAAGATAGTTGTGTCGAAGCCTCTCGTCACGAGGTCATCTTTCCATTCCTCCCTGGTAGGAAAAATAACTTTAAAATCCGAACTGAGGTCCAGAGTAGGAGTGCAGTAGTCAGTGGCTGTTGAGAACATGTCCATAGAGATCAGTTTTGTAATATTACTATGACCATAAGGTCTGGCAACCCAACAATTCGACTCTTTTAGTCTTATCGCGCTGCAGGATACTAGATATTTTATATGTAAGTCGGGTGGTAGTAGGTGCAGAAAAACGCTTAAGGCATCTGTTGGGCATGTTCGTAAGGCCCCTGTTGTGCCAACGCTAGCTGTTCTTTGTACTTTTTTTAGCTTGTCTATGTTGTAGGCTTTATTAAGCGCGGGCCACCATACAATTGAACCGTACGTGAGGATTGGTCGTACCACGGCTGTGTACGTCCACAGTATCATTTTCGACTGGAGGCCCCACTTTTTGCCAAATGTTTTGCTGCAGGCGTAGAAGGCTATGCAGGCTTTCTTTACCCGTTCTTCAATATTTATTTTCCAGTTTAATTTAGGGTCGAGAACTACGCCCAAGTATTTCGCACTGGAGGACAATGAGAGAGTTTGACCGTTAAGTCGGGGTAGAGTGAAGGGTGGTATTTTAGTTCTGGTAGTAAAGAGCATCAGTTCAGTTTTACTTTGGTTAACTCCTAGTCCACAACTCGTAGCCCAGTTACTAACCTTGTTCAATGCCATCTCTGTGATCTCACTGATCACGGGCGGGAACTTTCCTGACACCAATAGTACCAAATCATCCGCATACGCAACTGCCTTCACCCCACAATTTTCCAACTTAGCGAGAATTTTGTTCATGACTAAAAGCCATAGGAGAGGGGATAGAACACCACCCTGGGGTGTTCCTCTACTAATATATTTGGTCGATTTTAAATTACCTAACGAAGCTTGAATCCTTCTATCGTTGAGCATGGATATAATCCACTCCCTGATGTAGTCTTCCACACCAAAAACAACGAGTGATTCCCAGATGGATTCGGTTAGGACATTGTTGAAAGCACCTTCAACGTCTAGGAAGGTAGCAAGGGTATATTCTTTAAAATGTATTGTTTTCTCAATTGAGCGCACTACTTCGTGGAGGGCCGTCTCCGTAGACTTACCCTTGAGGTATGCGTGTTGAGAGTTTACAAGAGGGCATTCAACTAGGATGTCCCTGATATGGTTGTCGAGGATTCTCTCCAAGGTTTTAAGCACAAAAGAGGTAAGACTAATCGGACGATAATCCTTCGCAGATTCATGCCCTCTCCTACCAACTTTTGGTATAAAGACCACTCTTACATGTCTCCATGACTCGGGTACATGATTAAGTTGGAGACATTAAAAGAAATGCAACTTCAGTTAAAAAAACTTAATGAAAATCTCACAAACATGGCAAAAAAAATATCTAATATCGATTCAACCATATCTAATATCGATCAACAGATAGGTGAGATTCAAGCTGATGTCAAAACTTTCAGCTCTCGGTTAGCAAAAATTGAAGACGAACACATAATATTAATGGAACACAACAACAAAATGCAAAATGAAATTGAAACCCTTAACAAAAACATCGCAAATGTCATCTCTAATGTTGATATTCTTAAATCTAAAACATCTACCACTGAAAGCATAACTTCTACGAATGATCTTACGACTGAGGTGGCATTTCTAAGGGAAGCACTAGAAGCACAAGAAAATAACAACATTTCAACGGATGCTGTTTTATATAATATTCCCGCCGACCAGCCAAGTCTTGTCAATATTTTCAATCACTTATGCCTTTCTCTTGACATCAAGGTACCAACGTTAAGAACTATATTTCGAACCCGTCAAAATGAAAGGACAAATACTTCCCCCGTAATCATCAAATTCTTTTCATCATATGAAAGGAACCATTTGCTTGCCAAAATTGCCGAATACCGCAGAACACATAAACGACAACTGATACTTCGCGACGTTGGAATTGAATCGGAAAATCCCATTTATATCCGTGAATGTTTGACGAAGAAAAACCAACAAATTCTTCACGCCGCACTGAATCTAAAAAAACAAAAACTAATTACAACAGTATTCACATCTCGTGGCATCGTGTACATAAAACAACAAGTGCATGGAGATGCTGTCATAATAAATAACATTGAGAGCTTGACAGCGAAGTTCGAAGATGCCACCCAGGAACCAGCAGTGTTGCCAGTAATCGTCGAAAATAATGCCGATAATGTAGAATTGCCTATCATATAATGCCGATATCGCAGAGTCGCCGATAAAGTAGGAAAACCTATTTATAAATTTGTAAGAGCTTTTAACTAATGCCTTGTTTTTTGTTATCATTTCTGTTATTTTTATTTCTATTTATTCAAAGTTTAATCTTTCACTATTTATTAGTATACTCAAAATAATTATTAATTTATAACAAACTTAGTAATTTTATTACCTTTACTTTTCTTTCTTCTGCATATATTTCCATTCTTATACTTCTCTTCTAATATTTTATTCTTACAATGTTGTATTTAATGTTTCTAAGTATTTTCATTTCAAAATTAATTTCTTTAAAAGCACAACAATTTACTTTAAGCTCTTTCTCAACAATAGAATTTTTTACCAACTCATACCATTTCTATAGTTCCTCTGATCTTCTTAGTTTACGTCTAATTATTTCGTTTTTTAAATATGATGATGGCGGGTGAACGAAATCGTAACATAACGTTTTCCGATGATGTGAGCGCTAATGCAACTAAAGTTATGGTAAATGTTCTAACCGCACAAAACCAGGGTTTTAAAGTTTGTCATTTGAACGCCCAGAGTCTGTGTGGTAAGATCGATGAATTTAGAGACTTGTTTCAAGGTTCGAAGGTTGATGCCATTGCTGTTTCAGAAACATGGTTCAGAAATGATGTTAACGATATGTTTTATTCCATGGCGGGCTATAAAATGCATAGAGTAGATAGATTTGAACGCATTGGTGGAGGTGTAGCATTGTATATCAAGGAGGCGCTGAGAAGCAAGGTAAAATTTACAACTCCACCCAATTGTCCCTTTCAATGTCTTTTTATTGAAATCTCGAATCACCATGATAAACTTCTATTAGGCGTAGTCTATAGACCCTATTTGAATATCGATTTATCCCTTATTTATTCCTATTTAGAACAAAATTGTATCTTATTTCCAAACATCGTTATTTGTGGTGATTTCAATTGTAACATAATTGTAGACAAAAGTTTGACTGACTGTATGAAAACATTCAACCTACATCCAGTTAACGTTAGTAACCCAACCCACTTCACGCAAAGCTCAAGTACTCTTCTTGATGTTTTTTTTGTGACCGACATTCATAAAGTAATCCTATATGACCAGCTATCTGCACCAGGTTTCTCACGCCATGACCTAATACACCTATCCTTTGACTTTTCCCCTACTAGGCCAACAATCACCTTCGAGTATCGTGATTTCAAGAACCTCAATGTTGTATCTCTTGAGACTGACATCAGATCAGTCTGTTGGCAGAATGTATACCACATGAGGTCTTCAGACGAACAAGTTGAATTTATTCAAAACAATGTTAATAGGTTATTTGACATCCACGTTCCTCTTAAAATAAGAACTGTCAAGCATGGTGATAATCCCTGGTTTACGCTAGAGATACGAAACTGTATAAGTCAAAGAAATCGCGTATACACTAAATGGAAACGTTTTAGGATAGCCGAAGATCGCCAACAATTCCGGCAACTGCGAAACAAATGTGTCAGTCTTATAAATGCAGCAAAAACAAAATGGTATACAAATCATTTGAACTTGTCTCAAAATGGGCGCAAGCTTTGGAAGAATATACGTGGACTAGGAATTGGGAAGCAAAGTCATGATCGTTTGGATGTTAACTGTACTGAATTAAACAATTTTTTCATAAATTCAGTTCCCCAACCAGCCTCGAATAGGTCAATTGGTTTGCAGGTTGATGACTTGTCATCTAGACACGAAGATGTGTTTGATTTTTCAGGAGTTACACCGGAAGATGTTTTAGAAAGCTTGATTTCAGTTAAATCAAACGCCATAGGCTTTGATAATGTGCATCCTACATTCTTTAAAGCAATAATACCACATATTTTGCCTTTAGTTACTTATACTATAAACACAATCTTTACTACGAGTGCTTTTCCTTCACAGTGGAAATTCTCCAAAATCATTCCAATACCAAAAAACAAACAAAAAACAGAATATCGCCCTATATCAATTTTACCTTTCTTTTCGAAAGTAGTTGAAAAATTAATGCATAAGCAGATTGTTCGGTATTTAAATACAAATAGTCTCCTTTCATCAAAACAGTATGGCTTTCGGTCACAGCATAGTAGCACCACTGCTCTCTTGGATGTTATTGAGCATGTAAGAAGGGCCTTGGATGAAGATAAAGTCTCATTTTTGGTTCTTCTTGACTACTCTAAGGCCTTTGATACCATTGACCACAGCATTATATGCCAAAAGCTGTCAACCAACTTTGGATTTTCACCTCGAGCAGTTAACCTCATACTCTCATATTTAACGGGAAGGAGTCAAGCTGTGGTCTCAGGAACTCAAGCTTCTGAGTTCATACCTATATTGCGGGGTGTTCCACAAGGTTCCATCCTGGGACCACTATTATTCTCTTGTTATGTGAATAACTTGCCAAATATTTTGAGGCATGGTGAAACGAGAATGTTTGCTGATGATGTACAGTATCTCGGAAGAACAGCACTGGGTCTGATTGAAGATTGCATTTACAATATCAATACTGATCTGAATGCCTTGCTTGAGTGGTCTGGCGTCAACGGTCTTGTTCTTAACCCGCTTAAGACTAAGTGTCTCGTCATTTCCAAGAAGACTTTGGACTTGAGTTATTTTCCGATGATATACCTTAATAACATTCCAGTTGAGTACGTTGATACAGCGAAAAATTTAGGCGTGTACTTTAATCGTAATCTAACATGGAACAATCATGTAAATGCTGCGGTGGGAAAAGCGTATGGTGCACTGAGAACACTATCTGCTGCAAAGAAATTCACACCAATGGAAACCAAGAAAATGCTAGTTAAAACGTTGGTAGTCCCAATTTTAACGTATGGGTGTGAAATTTTTTGTAGTTTAGATGCTGCGTCCCAGAGAAAATTGAACGTTGTTTTTAACAATGCAGCTCGTTATGTTTTTGGACTTCAAAGATTTGACCACATTTCGAACTATACGAAAGTTTTGTATGGATTGAGCCCTCCGAATATACTGAAATTTAAAACGCTGACCATGTTATTTAAGATTGTCCATACTAAGCAACCACCGGACCTTTATAACCATATACAGTTTCTATCTTCTGACAGAACCAACCAAGTCTGTATTCCGCGTTTTACTTGTCAGATATCTGAGCGACAGTTCTTCGTTAGTGCTGTTCGTCTTTGGAATTCGTTGCCACGTCAACTAAGAAGAACGGATGATCTGAAACATTTTCAGAGAAACTTAACCGTATACTTTTCAAATTAATTTATGTTTCAAATCATTAAAATTGAACCGGTTTATGTTTAACATCATTTTTAAAATTAAATATTGGCTGAAAATCTTTTGTTGGTGGAGCTGGGTTGATTGTTGTGCGATTAAAGATTAAAAAAAAAAAAAAAAAAAAAAAAAAAAATATATTATATTCAAATCATTTATTCATTTATTTATTTCAAAACATAATTTATTTCTTTAAACATAATTTATTTTTTGTAAATTTGTAAATCTTGTTTAAAAATATTTACTTATCTATTATTTTTTATTTAATTATTTACAAACTCAATAATTGTTATATCCTTAACGTAATACCACAACAAGGCTTAATTATCTAAAAGATGTTTATCTTAATATTAAGTTCTTTTTATACCAATAAATACAAATACAAATACAAATACAAATATACACATCCCCTGAAGATTGTCTCCAGCCACGGGACTGCCACAGTTTCTAGCTTTTGTAGCATAATTGGCAAGATGCCGTCTGGGCCCGGAGACTTGAATGGTGAGATGGGGGTTTAAGACTAGAAACGTTTGTTTTTCGTGGCTTCACAGTTGAAACTTCATATCATAAGGGAGCCCGTTTTTTATGAAAAATTTCCAAAGTCCGAAGACAGTCTAAAGTGGTTGCCCTATGAAAGTCTATAACTTGAGTTTTTTTTGTTAGGATCTTGAAAATTAAGGTCTTTAAATAAATAGTCAGACGATACTAGAGGGGCGTTTGCTTGGACAACCTATTTATTAATAATTTTCGATTTGCTAAGAAAAGTTGATAAAAAATTTCAAAATTTCGAAAAGTACAGAATTTTTGACCCAACCCTCTTTAACAAAAATGTCATTGATTTTATAAGGGTAGGTATAAGAAAATGAAGACAGAAGGGACAAATTATTAATTTTCCAAATCCTGAAAAAAAAATCGATTGGACTATTTAGTTGGGTTAAGAGGCTTAGAACTTGAGTTTTAATAATCAGATTTTTGAGCTTAAGGTTTAGTTTAACGGCCATATTATTCACTCAATATTAAAACTTAAATCTGGATGTAAATCATACAAATTCAATGTAAATTTATCTGGATTTAAGTTTAAATCTGGATGTATCGAGTGAATAATATGGCGGTAACAGTCGATGAAAGTGGCATTATAATGACCAATATAAGTGACGAAGGCTTAATACCACATAGTACATGCTCGCTAACCTAAATAAGATCACTTAAGTGCCACTTTCTCAGACCATGAAACTGAGCCTTAGATCGTTAAGTGCGACTTATTCTGGTAAGTATGTGCACTGTAGTAGCCGTGGCGTGATGGTTAGTGCGATGGACTGTCATGCCGGAGGTCTAAGGTTCGATCCCCAGCCTTGCCACCTATTTATTTAAAAAGAAAAAACAGCTACTGCCTCTTGCGAGGAATTGACAAATCCTCCAAGAGTATCTCCTGTCACAGAAAAGTGCCGCTCGTTAGCCGTTCGGATTCGGCAATAAACTGTAGGTCCCCACCATTCCTGCAGACACGCACACAGGAATGGTTGAGAGTTGTAAGTCACTAGGCCCTAGTTCTTCATGAGCTGTTGTGCCATCAAATTTATTTAATTTATTTTTTTATTTATTTATGTGCACTGTGAAACTGGCCCTAAGATTTTTAATTAAAGGTCAAATGTTATGATAGAGTTGTAAATAAAAATTACTAAATATAAAGAGTGACAAAAAAATACAAAACATAAAGTGATTGACCAAAAATCGGGTAAGAATATTTGATTGTAATATTTTTGAAAATAAATAAATTTGAAGACACAACAGCTTATGAAGAACTAGGGGCCTAGTGACTTACAACTCTTAATCATTTCTCTGTGTGCGTGTCTGCAGGAATAGAGGGGACCTACAGTTTATTGCTAAATCCGAAAGGCTATTGTAAGCTGCACTTTTTTATGACAATACAGCGTTTCCGCCCGAAGTAAAATTAATGTGCCATATTTTCTGAAAAAAAAAAAGTGCCAAATTCTTCTATTTTCTTGAAAAACCTGTACGGCTGTACCTAATCAATTTTATAACGGGGTGTAATACAATAACAAAAATCAATGGAAATCATTTGTTCTATTCGTGCATTGTCAAAAATTATGTGTTTCTGCCCATCTTTAACGGAATTCGGACCAATTTTCATTAAGTTTTGTTGAAATTTGCTTCTTTTTAAGTAAAATAATGAAAATAAATAAAACCTGCCATATTGGACTTTTTCGTGCCATCGTACCACGAGGAAATTATCGTGGCAAAAACGCTGCAAGGGATACTCTTGGAGGTTTTGTCAATTCCTCGCAAGGGGCAGTAGCCGTTTTTTTTTTTTTAATTATTAGGTGGCGAGGCTAGGGATCGAACCTAGACCTAGACCGGCATGACAGTCCATCACACTAACCATCACGCCACAGCTATACTACTTTTGATAGTCACGTGTTATTCTCACACAATTTTTTGTCTGTAATATTGTTTTTTATGTAAAACCACATGTTAAACCTTGTGAGATGGACTGTGAAATTTTTTGAGATGGGCTGTCAGATATTACCTCTGTTCGTTTAGTTTCTAAACCGGCCAATTTTAGAAAAAGTTGTTTTAAAATTTTCATATAAAAAATTATAGGTTCGTTCCTTTGCTTTAAAACTTTGTGATTTTCTGGGAATTTGTGTGAATTTTAGTCCAAAGTTCTATCAAAGTTCATATAAAAAAATGAAAGTTTACAAGTGCACATAAAATCAAAGAGTTTCAAAGTAAAGCAACGAACTTTAAATTAGAATAAAAAATTTCAGTTTTGGGTAGTAAACAAACAGGCCCAATATGTAGGAGCTATTTTTTTTTTCATATTTATAGTTCGTTTCAAACATTTTTGAAATGTTTTAATACACTGTAAGATAAAGTCTGTAAGGGCTTATCGGTCACTGTCACTGTCCTTCTTATCAATCACTTACATAAATCACGTTATCAAACTTCAGATAATAATTATATGATCTCACCTCAAACAAGTACGCTCATACATATATTAAAAGTGTCCAATCTGAAATTAAAAAAAACATAAATTTTAGTAAATCATCAAATAGAGCCCTTTCTTCCAGTAGAACCCTCTTCGCCAAATTATCGCAAGTGACAAAAAAAAGTATCGTAGACGACAAATTCATGTTTTGTTTGTCAGCAATAAAACCAATTAGCCCAAATTTCAGCATGGAAAATTATGAACAATACTGTTACTGAGAGCTGAAAAAAGGTCAGATTCTTCTTAATGCTCAGGAAAAAATTAAATAATAAGTTTTATTAGTATGTATTTGCTTTTTGTCACTTACGATAATTTGGTGGAAAGGGGTCGATGTCGATATAATGTATTTCTTATAACCATGACATGATGATGGGATAAGTAGTTTTGCAGATCGGCCTTACTGAATCATCTGACCTGAGAGATAAATCTTAACTACATTGGCCAAAACAGTGGAAAATTACAAAAGTGAAAATTTTCAAACTCATTTTGGGATAGAGTTTCTCACTGGAAAACTTATAAAAATGATACAAAAAGCTTAAATTTTGGTTTAAAAAAAATTGTGTATATTCTTTTTCACAAAACAACTGCGCTAGCGGAAAAAAAATATTTTTACTTTTGTAATTTTGCAGAAAGTAGCCAATGTAGTTAAAGCCTATAATACACAACCCTCCCTGACCATCTCATCTAATGGGGTAAAAAAATGGTAAAAAAATCAAATTTTTTTATCCACATCTGTCAAAACACCGATTTTGACAATTTTCGTCTTCCAATGGGCAAAAAAAATTGATTTTTCTCGAAAAAAAAATCAATTCATGAGATCTGGATTTTGCAGAAAATCTACCCCTCTTTTTACTGACACCACTATGCATCAGTGCAATTGAAAGCTACCAGTTTGACAAAATAAGGTCAGCATGAATATAAACTAATACCATGACAAAAAAAATTAAATCTGAAATCGTACTCCATTCTTCACAAAAAAAAAAAAACGAACTTTAGGCAGAAATCTGAATTTACCAAAGGAAAACCGCTTAAGTAAGTCAGCATACGATGAAACTTAATTACAACGTGCTGGACAATTTGACAGAAGGTGGTACTTACATTTTTCTCGCGAACAGTTTGACAGCTCAAAGTGCAGTTCAATTTATTGTATTCAACTCTTTTGAGGTGCAGTTCCGCTGAATACGATTTTACTCTAGGAATAAGCGGGAGTGGGTGGGCTCAATAATGCAAATTATATACCTATTAATGTGCGTTGAATGAATGAGTCAGAATCAAAAGAAGTCAACAATAATGTTCTCATTAACTTTTTTAGAAAACAGCAAACCTATTTATGTCTGTGTTAATAAAAATGCGATTACACCCTAAAAACCACCCACGATGATGGTCAAACATAAAAGTTAACTACATAACATATTTCCCAACCCAAAAGTGACTTATTATACTCCATTCGAATTTTGTGTCACGAGTTAATTTACTGCGAACATTTTGTCAGTGTCCATTTGCAATTTTGCATAAATTTAAATGTCTTCGAGAGTCGAGACATAGAGGTGTCATAAACCGTATAG
Source organism: Epistrophella euchroma (assembly GCA_947049315.1). Lineage (NCBI taxonomy): Eukaryota > Metazoa > Arthropoda > Insecta > Diptera > Syrphidae > Epistrophella > Epistrophella euchroma. The sequence goes on along the minus strand of OX346248.1, from coordinate 27,427,657 downwards.
CCTACTTCAAATGAAGCAATTAATTCTCCCTCTACGACTATAACTAAACGAACAGAACAACCAAAGCCACAACGAAGAAAAACGAAATGACCACGACAACGCAAGAGGCACATCACCATTCCCACCCACTTTTGTGTCGCCTTAGGTCTTGTCCATAAACTGAACACTTGGATAGATTTAATAGGATATGATAGACAGACAGACTTATGACAATTGACAGAAATGGCTCGTGCCAAAAGAAGAATTAACTGTGGCGATCAGTCGATAGACATTGCACTTGCATGCAATGCACTTAGGGCTAAATGTTTGTGTAGATGCGACACGTGACATTCATATCCAATTCATTGTGACAGCTAAGAACATAAGCAGTCATTTATTGACATTTGAAAGAACTGTCACTTTCCAGCCTTCAAATATTGCTTTCATGATGGCATTTGAAAGTGTCGTCGAATTGACAATTTTTAAGAGCTGTCACTTCTTGACGGAAATTTCTCCAAACTAAATAATCATATTGAACTTGATACCACCACAACACCACCCACTGACACTTTCCCGAAAATAAAACTACCAACATGACTACGCTTATAGACACTCGTATTTAAATGAAATTTCTCTATGGGCTGCCTTCTGCATTTTTCAAATCCAAGATTGGCTCACATTTCCGGTTAAACGCAATGACAGCCCATATGGCTGTCAGTTTGGATGCAACTTTAAGTGGGTAGCTGTGTTTACTTAATTGCATACAAGCCTAGTGCGATGATATAAAATGGTAAAACTTATGATTAACAAATAAAGGGTAAGCAATTAAAATATTTCACTCTCAAGCTTCTGATGGCTATCGAAACATGAATCTAAAGCTGCAGCACGGTGTGCAATAGGAAATGCTAAATACATACATTCCAATAGTTCGTGCAGCAACACTGAACACTCAAGTGCATTAGATCATTTGCCTGACATAAAGACAAAGAGGGAGCTAAAGAGAAAGAAAGAGACAAGAAAAGGCAGTTGCCGGCCTTGTGCGGAATGGTTATTCATTCACCTACGCTTAATTTTTACCTCACTTGAGCGGGTTAAGAATTAAATATGGCAAGCAAAAGAGGTCTTATGCTCCGAGCAGACTGCATGGCATACTCGTCTTATAGTCGAGTAATGCTTGCATCTTGTAGTGTTTATATATTTTTCTTAAGAATCTCAAAGTAAGAGTTTATAATATTTTGGACATTTTGATAGGTTTTAGCATTTGGTTTGTATATCAACGATACGTTATACATATTGCGTGGGACAGCCAACAGTGTGGTGTTGACACACAAGATAAATTTGTTTAAGATAAAGTGCGATTGCAACACGACACACGACAACTCGATATACGAAGAATTTGTTTCTGTCTTGTGTGTATTTGAGTAACTGCCGCAAGTCATGTTAATAAATTGAATTTAATGGGTTAATCTTGAATTAAATTTATGATAACTGAAAAAAAAACTTAGATAAATTCACAAATCCATGGGAATTTTTCAAGATTCTCTTCGTTACAGAGAGTTGACAGTCAGTATGAAGTACTTCTTTTTTAACAGAAAGTGTCAACATATGGAAAACACAATTGTTTTTATTTTTTAATAGTTTTTTAATTACATCATTTTTCAGCCTTAGGGGCTGAACAAAAGAAAAAGATTTGCTCCGAAGATCAAAGATCCGTTTGACGGTGTTCACATTGGCCTACTAATCAGGCGACTCATTAGCTGTGTTTTTTTGGGAAAGCTATACACAGTACAGTGGGATTTAATACGTATTACAAATACAACATCCACATAGTAAGATTACTACCGATAAAAGGAGAGGTAGAATCCTACTGCGGATAGGTTTGTGACGTTTGTTCAAGTATCGAATGGAATTTGGTGGTTTTCTTTTCAGATGTTGGTACGATTGATAATTTCATTTGAATCTCGATGGATGTGCTCACAGAGTAGTTGTGCGTTGTTTATGGTGTGTTTTTCCATTGGGCAATAAAATTAATCTTTTTCTGTTCTTCTTTGAAAATTAACAATTTTCCGCAACAAAATTACCAAATTTCACTGAATCGTTCACACATAAATTAGATTTTGTTTGAAATTTCAAACAAAATTCAGTGTTGATAGAAACTACAAAAAATTCTATTGCAAATAGGTGAGAGTCCCCAGAAATACGCTCTCTTTTTCCATTGACTAAAAAAAAACTCACTACCTGAGTAGAGAAGGAATACGGTAAATCCTCTTTTCATTTTCGTTTTTATGGCTGAATTGTTATTCTGAAGAGAAAAATGAGCAATCAAGTAGGTTTGTTTACATTCGTACATAATCTGGAAATCTTGTTGATTTCGATGAGATTTGGTGGTTTTTGCTCGAAATCTAGATTTTTATCAACTTTTATATCCAAATGCAAAACCACATACAATTCAGTTAACAAATCATGTTTTTTTATCGCTGAAGACGTCATATACTATAGGATACATAAACGACATCTAAGTCCCAATTCACACGAGTAAACAGAGTTTCCAGTTACTTTCGGTCTGGGGGAGAAAGTCAGAAAGTATGAGGTGTAAACAAAATCTCTTCGGTCAACGGTTTCAGAAATTTTTTTTTGACATTCCTCTTCACACTACGTACCTACACATGTATGTATGTGTGCGTGCAACCACACACACCACTTTAAAAGGAAAATTCAGAAAATCTACTACGGTTCTGTTTATGCGTGTAAAAATTTTAAGAGATTTTTAAGGAAATTAAAAGAACGCCAAAAAAATCTTCAGAAACTTGTTACTACATGTGAACTTACCTTGACCTCAATCTACGAACAAACTCCTTTCTGAAGCATTTATCGCTGAAACCTTTTCAGATATTTGAGAAAGATTTACTTTTTCTATATGTTTTCTTATCATAACCTTCTGAAAAATTGTCCATTTTATGTATCTATAATTAATTTTTGGTTAAAGTTATTTTTTGTTTCCTTTTTATTTGTAGCAAACTATTTTTTATTTGTGTTTTTTTCTGACAGCTGCACCAAATGTGAAATATAAGAAAGGCTACTGCGGATGCGTTTTTTTGGAAATTTCTCACTCCAGGTTAAAAACTCAGTTTCGTTAAGCGTGGTACACATTATTGATCATGATTGGCAATTTTGACTGATGCCAGTCATGCTCCCAAAATATTTTGTGAGTAAATTTGCCTGACAAACCTTCAGTCACAGTATGTGAACACTATCAGTCTTAAGCCAAAACGGTCAGTCACGATCGGTAATGTGTACCACGATTTTGTCACCGGAATAGGGTATTTAGACGGTCGTCCGTCGGCTATTTCGTATGGAAAATTCTCTAGATTCTTTATTGAAAGACTAAACAAAACACTCAAAATTCATTTAAACGAAGTCAAAAAAGTTTCTCTTTCAATTGGCTGCCCTATATTATATACATGCCTACAAAATAAGTGTGAAATCATAAAAAGGGAGCGTTTGTGTGTGATGACAACAAAACTTTGCTAAATTAAACATGTTAAACATTATACCTGTAGTATCAAATCCAATTTTTTCTAGGAATTTCATAATCACTGAAAATAAAAATACTGTTACACTTTTATTCAACATAATAACTGCACCTCACCCAAACTCAATAAAAGGGTCTAATATTTGATTTACATTATAGTCCAAAGCTAAACATCGTAATTTGAAAGACCCACCTACATTTGTTCCATTTCCACGTTTTTTTTTTTTTTTTTGTCTAAACATCACCACAATCGAAAATCTAAGCCGGCATATTTCAGAGAAATTTCAGCCCACACAATACTTAACTTATCAGTCAAATTGGAAAAACAAATAAATTAAAAGCTAAAGCATAATATTTACGTTTTTGTTTTCGGGCTTCTGGTCATAAAAAGAAACCTTTGTAGGTCGAAGAAGAATAACAAAATCGATACCTAATACCTATAGCATGATATTTTGCTGTCAAAAAAAAATGTTAGACTTTGTAGCTTTGAGATATGAAATTTAATAACTACTATCTAGCTTGATAATAATTATATATACATATTGCGATAACCTGCAAGTCACTTGAGAGAATAAACAAACCACCTACCTACGTGCTTTTATATTTATAGATTTTTTTTATTTTTATTTCGTTTCAATATGGGTAACCTTTGCCACCTTCGTATCTCAATGCAAAATATGATGGTAAACAGGGATACCTAATAAAAAGTTTTAATTCCGAAAAAATAATAAAATTATATTGAAATATGTACATATGTTACCTATCGACAACTGTAACTCTTAAAATTTGTAATTCAGACACTTATTTATTAGAGTTTTGACTAGCTAGACACAGTCTTAATAGTTCGAAATAGTCGCAAATATGATTAATTTAATTAAAAAAAATATCTCATTACTCAAGTTTTAGACAATAATCAGTTAGATAACTTTAGACAACAATTAAAAATGTTTATTTATAACTTGGACGGCTATCTAAATTTAGACAACGTTTATAAATACGACTGTCACTGTCTTAAGCGTACTGAGATGGAGTTTAATAAGGAAATGAGTTTAGTATGATACTAACTAATAAGTTAATAAGTTTTTAAAACTAAGTAAATATTAATGAAGTTGGAAAATTTTTAAATGTAGTTGAAGGGTCCAGGGAAAAACGGCATAAGTCCATTTAAAATGATTCCGAGAAAAATGAAAATATAGGTTAACTTACGCTTAATTGAAAGGGAAATAAAAAATTCAAAAAAAAAAAAATATCTGTAATACAGAATATTTAATATACAATTATTTTAGTAAATATAGTACGTGACTTGTGCCATTTTTCCATTGTAATCAGTATAATATCAGTGTAAAATTACTATACTAAATTATGTTTTGCATAAAATGCAACAAAAGCCTAGGGCGCATAGGCTTAGGGAGACTATTTCCCCCGGTTAAGGGGCTGGTTATAGCGATCAGGAAAAATTTTCGTTTTGATAATTTAATGTCTTACGATACGATTTGAAATATAAAAAGGATACAAATCGATAATAAATCATTTGAAATATTTATTTCAATAAAAAAAAATTTCTTTAGAATAAATATTTATTCTATAAAATGCATTTCCTGATGGAAACTCGTTTTCTGTACGGAATTTCCATCAGGAAAATTAATAAGTACTTGTTTTAGGCAAAGTATTTCCTCCAATTTAAATTTTTTTCATGAAAAAAATATTTGAATTGATTTACCATCGATTCGTATCCTTTTTATACTTCAAATCGTATGATAAAACATTAAACAATACAAAACAAATTTTTTTCCTGATGCGTTTTCCTGATCACTATAACTAAGGCGGAAGAGACAATATTCTAAAAAAATGACTGGAAATAGAAAAAAATCATTTAATAACAACGGCAACACGTAAAATTTCGTGCTGTACCATATTTTTAGGCCAAAAATCCATTCTTGTCTTCTGTTTTTAATTCAAATTATTTTGGTGAACAGTTTTTGAAAAATTGATTTTCAAACTCTAAATTTTCGAAAAAAATTCAAATTGACTTTTTTTTTTTTAATTTGACCTTATTAGGTGGTATTTTTGTGTATAATATTAAATGCTCCTATTAATTTTTAGTCAAATACTAACAACCAGATGCTTTAGTATGCTTTTTTGTATTCTTGTTTTTGAGAAAATTGAAATGAAATCTATGGACTTGTGCCATTCTTCCATACAATATTTTAGATTTAATGGTTTTTCTTCTTTAATAACTATTTCTTTCAAAATGTTAACTGGACATCATATAGTGCTCATAAAAAATTGCAAAATGTCATATTTAGTTTAATTTTGAAAAAAAAAAATTGGACTTGTGCCTTCTTTTTTCTATTTTGAAAATTAAAACAAGTGAAACTTTTAGCGGCTTTTAAGTTCATATAAGCAAATTATGGCTTATTCTTAGATATTGCTTTTATCCAGGTACATTCGAACAGTCTTTTTTTATTGCATTGATTATATTTCAAATATAAAACTTTTAATATGTGTAGCTAATCTATGTACATTCTAAAGCCATTAAAAACTATGATTTTTGTTTAAGATTTAACTTTGTTTAATCAGCAAGATTAAAAATAAATCATTGTTTTTTTTTAACCAATAATTTGTTTCAAATCAAACAAAACCTTGATATGGAATGTAGTACGCCCTTATTTTAAACGTCATTTAATAAACGTCAGTTGGACTGCTTTTAAACGATGCAATTTTTCCAAGCGATTGTGGTGGCCGGTGCAGACAAATGGCTGAGGTTTACAAAATTGAAGACTATAAGGACGCTGACTACACGAATCATTTCTTCTTTCGTCATTTTGATATAGATATGGTGAGGGGTGAAGAAACGTAGATAAATTCCCCTTACATTTCTAAGCCTCACCTATTCTGTCAAAAATACGAAACAACCGAAAAAAGAATCGCGTAATCAGGCTCAAAGTGTTAACTTTATTTTAAAAAATGGGTGCGTTCAAAGATATATAGACTTTCTGTCAAATCACTATATCCGTGAACGTATTAATTGTTCTTGTTAAGCTGGCTATACACGATAGAGCTAAATGGCTCGGCCGATCCAAATTGCATCATGTAAATGGATTCTGCCGAGCCATTTGGACTTTCAGCAGGTTATAAATCCACGAGTCCAATTAGAACCGAGCCAAATAGCTCGATCGTGTATGGCCAGCTTTAGAGTGAATTATACAAAATTGTAATTTGAACGAAAGTTCAGTATCACACCACTTTTTATTTATAAACTTTTGTAAATACATTCTAAATTAATATTAATTTCTTAGAGGTTTCCTGCACTGTTCTAATTTTATTTTGTACATTTACATTCGAAAATTTTCATTCGTTTCAATTATTTACCGATAAATGTAGGTACCTACGATTCACGGATGTTAAAATTAGTTCATGGATTTACCCACACAACATAGCATTCGTTACCCAAACAAAATTTACTCCATTACTAAATTGACCCAGTTTACCATAAAGCACCGATAACATTTTGCAGCCAGATAACAAATAATAAATACAAATACAAAATGTTAATACAAAACAAACCTTGAACTTTTTTTCCCTGAACACACGTTCAGTTAGATAGTGCGAATTTATTTTTAATAACTGAACTAAACGGCAGCATTCAATCAACTTAAATAGAATTGGCACTTTGCACTAGATAAATAATTTTAAGGTGAAGGTTGGGGGCAAACCCTTTATTTGCTCATATATACCGTTGTTGTTCACGTAACAGTCGTATCTATCAAGTGCAGCTGGTTAAGTTTCATATTCAATATATTTTTTTAAACAGTTTAATGGGGAACAATATAAGAAAATGGTAGAGAAAGCAGAAAGGGGAGTTAAACACTCGCAAAAATATTGATATAACATCGAACGAACGAGATAACAACAAAAAAAAATAACAAATTTTCGTTTCGCAAATTTAAGGGGCGAGCAAGTACTTAAATATTTACTTACACCTATGTATATAGATACAAGACAAACAATCTTTTGCAAAAGATACGTTTTAATAACTGAACTTTGAGGGTAACAAAACAATGATTACCTAAATTATCAAAAATTGTCCAAAACAAAACCGTTCTTTTTTTTTTGTTTTAATTACTTCAAGTGTATCACTTAAATTTGACACAATTTAACGGTTCACAATAAGTCGGTTTCGATAATTAAATCACTCATAAATATTCAGAATGTTATATACTAGATACTGTATTTAATTTAAAATTGTAGGTATATTGCATTAATCTGGCGGTAAGAACTTTCCGCGCGATAACGCCTTACCAAACTCGATGAATAAAGACACAAGACTGAACTTAAACTCAAACTGAAACGAACTACGAACTTCGTTTTTCTTGTCTACCACACACGTACATCGGTAAAAGGGAAACTACATTACCGATGAAGTATTTTTTTTGGAATACTATGGAATTGAAAATGTAAACAAATAGTGGGAGAGAAACAGCTGATTGAAAGAATTGTTAAGTCGAAACGAAATGTAATGAAATGACATGATGATTAATGGTTGTGGTCTGTTACTGTTGGTGGTGGATGAATGCTTGTTTAAAATTTTATACTTTTGAAAATGACATTAAATTCTTGGTTTAGTTTAGTTTATTTTGCCAAAGAAAACAACACAACAAATTTATAAGATAACATTATTAACAATCTTGATTTATATAAATAAATTAAATTTAAAGTTAATGATTTTTTTTTAATTTTAAAACAAGGAAATATTTAAACGATAGCTAGTAATTTAAAATAAAAGAAATAAAATGTCATGAAAAGATTGCATCCATCATTTTTTGCATGATTTTCTTTTTATATTGCTCTCTGCTAACAGTTAATGTAAAACAGTCAAAATATTTGTCTTTGAGCACCGATTAAAAGGTTCATGAGATCCATAATTAGTCCTTGAATGTACTTCTTTTAAAAACCTTATGTGTCTTATACTGCGTTTTCATTAGAGCAAATGAGGTAATTTCTTTCAAAATTTCCAAATACAATCCGAAATCATCTCATTTCCCATACAAATTCAAATTTCCAAATGAGGTAATTTCAACCAAATTTGCACAAAATTCTGTAGGAAATTACGTAAAACTTGTATGAACACACCCAAATGGAATCCATTCAAAGTGGATCCCATTTTAAATGACAGTATTCAATGTAAAAAACAACAAAAACAAGCGATTGACAATCTGTACCGTCAAACAAAATTACGAAATTTGAAATGTGAACACTTTTTTTGTAATTTGCCAAATTACCTAATTTCAGTTCTAATGAAAACGCAGTATTATACTGCGTTTTCATTAGAGCGAATGAGGTAACTTCGTTCAAAATTTCCAAATTCAATTCAAAATCATCTCATTTCCCATACAAATTAAATTTCCAAATGAGGTAATTTCAACCAAATTTGCACGAAATTTGGTAGAAAATTACGTAAAACTTTTATGAACAAACCCAAAAAAAATCCATTCAAATTGGAACCCATTCAAAATGACAGAATTCAATATAAAAAATAACAAAAACAAGCGATTGACAATCCGGACCGTCAAACAAAATTAGGAAATTTAAAATGTGAACACTTTTCTTGTAATTTGGCAAATTACCTCATTTCAGCTCTAATGAAAACGCAGTATTAAAGTTCGACCATTTGGATTAACAGATATTTTGGAGCATAAAAAAGAGGAGTCAATATTACCAAAGGTCGAATGCAAATAAAGCCTCAGATCATTCTCTACGATTCTGAAGACTACACATATTAATAAGCTTTGGACGATGAGAATAAAACCATAACTACATTGGCCAAAAAAGTGAAAAACTACAAAAGTGAACATTTTTAAACTCATTTTGAGATAGTTTTTCTCACTGGAAAATTTATAAAAATGATGCAGAAAACTTAAATTTTGGTTTAAAAATAATATTCTAAAAGAGGCCTTATCAATGAACAATAGATCGCTTTAGTGATGTAAGGATCGTTAAATTCTTTACCTTTGACAAATCCTAGCATACATGATTTTAGAGTGTATTTTGTAGATATGGTATTTAAAAGCCAGTTTTTTGTCAATAATAACTCGTAAGACCTTTATAACGTCTTTTCGAACCAATTTATGTCAGCGTAATCAAAGTGTATTTCATTTTTTTTTTGTCCTGAAAAAGGAAATAATACTGCACTTCTCCACATTTAGCATCATTCCATTCAGTTTACACCATCTAACAAACAAGTTTAAGCATTGTTACAATAACGTTCCGTCTAGTGAATTAACATTCTGAAACAACTTAAGGTCATCTGCGTATAAGAGATAACTACACGCTTTGAACAATAAGGTCATTTATAAAAAGCAGAAATAGGAGGGGTCCAAGATGTCCACCTTGGGGTACCCCAGAGTTGACATGTGTCTGACGAGAAAAAACATCACAGAACTTGACACACTGAGTTCGTTTGAAAAAATAAGACTCTATCTACTTTAATAAATTTGATTGAATTCCATACTTTTCTACTTTAAAGAGAAGCAGGCCATGGTCAACTTTGTCGAAGGCTTTGCTACATTCAGTGTAGATTGCATCAACTTGGTTATCCTTCTCCATTTCTAAAAGAATATTAGAGGTATAATAATTCATTTTATTTTTGTTTGGCTGGATATATAGCTATTTAAAGGGGTGCCGACGAGCCGCCTATCATCAGTCTCTTTTTTAATGGTGCTGAGCTTTAATCCAATTTTTTAATGAAAAACTTTCACAAAATAGGAGTCGAACCCACACATATCAGATTTGCTCAGCCTTAGAGGTCGTATGCACTATGCATTCCACCGCTTATGACCACTGGATAGCACTTTCATTGTACATACAACGCGCCTCCAAAGAACTGATTCGAAAGATATGTGGGTATTTTCTCGGGAAAACTAGTGTCTTTAGATGCACACACAATTTGTTAAAATCAGGGATATGCCTACGAGTAAGAAACACAGATTTTCTGAAACTCAAGAAATAAGTTAAGAGAGTTTTACGTTTGACAGAAACTGTTGGAAATGTTGATTTTACCAATTTTTATTTCATAAAGTCCTTTTAACTATTTAACAAGCTTTCTAAATCTCAAATGACGATTTTTCTATACAAAATACGTCATTTAAAAATTAAAAAGCCCATTAAATATTTGTGAAACCAATAATAAATCTAGAAAACAGTTAAGTAAATAAACACAGTTGAATTATTATTACAAAAAGGAATCACGGCTCCACCCCAGACCTCCTTTTAACTGTTTAATGACTTTGGACTATCAAATGACGTTTGTTCCACACAAAATACGTCATCTATTTAATATAAAATATAAAATTTAAAAGCCTGTCAAATCTTTGTGAAACCAAACATAGGTCTAGAAAACAGTTATAGGTACCTAAATAAACATAGTTGAATTTTTGTTGCTTTCATAATGACAGCAACTTACATTATTACGGTTATTATAAAATGTAACAACATATCAATTAAACTTTCCCACAATTTTTGCGACATCAAAACCAGAAATTAACAAACTTAAAAATTTTTAAAATCCACATTAAAAAAGACCGCTATAATTCATTCCTTAAAATTTGCCGCAAGCAATGACAAACCTTAAAAAAAATCACGTTAGTCAAACAGAAACTTGATTTCCTTAAATTACACGAGAACAATAATATTCTTAACAAAATCCCTTTTCTCATCAATCTGGCTTCGCAAAACAAAAAGAAATCAAGGGTAAACCATTGACAACAACAAAAAACATAAAACTCCGACCAAAAATAATTTTTCATATTATTCAAATGAGTATTTTGGGTCATTCATCTTACAGAGAGATCCTAAAAAAAAAACTTAAACTATACTACACTTTAATTGCCCCCGTAAGTAAACCAAATTGTCCAGTCCAAAACGGTTTTAAAAGCTAAAAAGCATTATCACCGACTGGCATCACATCTACACAACGACGACGAAGACATATTTCAGAAAATTTCATTGCTGACCTCAAGCTAAAATCTGTCAGACCAAAGATCATTAAAGTTATGTTTTTCTTTGCTGTCAAAATGACGTTTAAGTTATAAATTGATGCCAATAGGTGTCGCATTCAGAAGTTGTAAAACAAAAAAAAAAAAACAAGCTACCATTAAAATTCAGGCAGCTGCTGTTTGTATCATTTATGCATATTATAAGCAAGGTCCAGCGTTCATTACTTAATTGTTTGACTTTTTGGCTTTTTTTTTTGTTGTAACTCGCAAAAAAATTGAGAATGAGAACCAAACGAATGGCATCATCATATTTGAAGACTTCAACCATCAATCAAAATTCTATAGATACAGAACCTCAGAACAACCAGAAAATGCGCACGATGTGAGATGAAATGGGGCTTCTGTGTGCTGTCCTCTGTCCCTGTGTGCTAAGTATGTGATCTTTTCTGTTGGTTGGGAAAGACTTTAACTAATGTGGGATTTATGAGTCGTTGAAGAGTTATTACTATTTTTTTTTAATATCTAACAATAAGTAATGTTCCATAGCAACTAGTTCAACCGGTTGCCTCAGTGTGCGAACATAAAAACAGAGGGACAAAAAAATGACTTAAGCTTTTGCTAGTTTGTAGAAGTCTTTTTGAAGTTTGTTTTAATAAGAACTATAGCTTATATACGATTTTACTAATGGTTTTGTTTGAAACGACGACGCATACAAATAATCTGAACTTATCTATGTTCTAACGAAACATCATTAAACGTTTAACTAGAAACAGTGAGTGGAATTTGCATACAGCTATATTCGTGCTTGTAATAAATTTGTCTTCTTTCCTAAGACCTATGCCAAGGTCTCTCAGACTTACTGGCAAAAGATATTTCACCTGAAACAGTTTAGTTGCATTAATATTTTTAACTTCAGGTAGGTATGACAAAATTTAAATTTTATGGCTGATTGCTTTCACTTGAGTGCATTATATGGGTGATTTTTCTTGTTGACAAACCGGGAAGCTACTTCATGTTTGTTTATGAGGTTAACTGGAACTGGCTGAACAGAATGGTGACGCAGACGGAGACGGAGCTGGAATAGCTGTCAAAATATTGAATACACGCAAATTCAATGTTGCGAACACAACGGAACGTAGACGCATACGGAACTGCAGACGCAGACGGAAGAGTTCACCAACTTTTAACTTTTCACGTACGGCACTTTTGACGTTTCAAATTGTATGGAGAATAAAAACAACTTTTTGGGTCGGAAAAAAATATTGTGGTTATTTGTATCGCGAAAAAAATTATTTATTAAAAGGAAAATTATTGGAAACAAAAAATGTGAATTCTGAGCTTGTACACAAGAATATTCTTTTGTTTTTCTTCAAAATACTTTCAAAGCTATACAGCTCCATTGTGGACATTTAAAAAAAATAACGTACGACACTTTTTGACAGCACTTCCAGTTCCGTCTGCGGCTTCAGTTCCGTCATTCTATTCTGTACAGCCAGTATTAGTCATATTTTATTATCTACGGATCTGCATCAGAATAATTTCTTAACACGTAGGTAATACAAAACCAAAATGGGATCCTGCTCTCTATCTGGATCTTTTTCAAAGATCCAAACATTATAACTTCTTACTCTGGCGAATAGATGGCTTTTATGGTAAGGTAGTGCAAATTGCAATGTAAAGAAAAAGGATTATAGAAAAGATTAATAAAACGCGACCAATGTTTTCAATCCTCAAAATAATATAAGTTTTAACTATACCCAAAAAGACAAAGTTTCAAGACCTATTCCAATTTTGTAACGTGCGTTTTATTGGCAATTCATAGCTAGCACAGCAATACAAGTTTATCAAAACGCTATATCTCTTTTTATGTCCAATTTTATTGTCGTGGCTGTTTTAACACGCTTTAAGCCTTAACTACACTCAAGCCTTTTTGCAAAAAGTACAAAAGTGAAAAACTAAAACAATGCCTGTTTGCGAACAAGCCTACGAAAATAGTGTTTGATATGTCATTTCAGATTGGTACTACAGATAAAACACAATTTTTTCACACACATGCATCTCTAAGCGTACCTATATATTTTCTCATCACATTTTCACTTTTTGCCCTATACTTTTTGCAAAAAATCCTGAATGTAGTTAAGCCTTTAGTGAGTGAAAAACAATCTACGTTGCCGACATTTAGGTCCATCGTCCACTAGGCAACTTTTTGTTGCTCGCCTTTACATTAGCTTATATGAGACAGCGTCCACTAGGTAACTTTTTGATGCTTAACCTCGCCCACTAGGCAATTTCCGAACAACTTCCAGCTACTTTTGGGAATTTTCCAAGATTTTGGCCCAATTAGAGGATTTTAATCTGAAAAACAAGTTTTATTTTCACACTGAACGATTTTGTATCGTCGCTGATCCAAAATACAAGGTCAATTTAAAATTTGAATTGAAAATACTGAACCCAAAATACCTTATCCAAATAAAAAAGGCAGTGTAGGCAAGATAGGACGTTTGCCTCTCATTCTGCCTTTTTTTTTTGGATAGAAATTTTCATTTAATTGTTTTATTGATACAAATTAAAACACAATAATCTTTTTCCACACCACTATGAGGTAAGATAATACACGACTTAAAAATACAAATTGCACAAAACTCTAAAAAAAAACACACCTCTTGAAAAATACACGAGTGAAAATACAAATTGCACAAGTTAAAGGACGATGAAGAAAAGAAGTCTGGTACTGACGAAGGCCCAAAAGAAACAGTCGACACTTCTTGAAATATTCTTAAATTTATTTTTAATATACACTTTGGTTAAATATTTATTCTTTTATTTAACCTTTGTAAATATTACTTGAATTATAATTTATTGCACACACATTTTAAAAAAACTTTACAAACGATTCTTAAAAAACTACCCGTCTTAAAAACATAAATTGCATAAAACTTAAAAAAAAAATACACTTTTTAAAAAAATAAATTACATAAAAATACTTTACTTCACATTAATTGACCGCTACGAAAATCTACGCAAATAATACTCTTTCAAAGAAAACAGCTTAAAATTTTGTAACTGCATTTTAACGTATTTTCCACACATTAAACGAAATGCAAAAGATGAAAACACTCTACGATAACCCTCATCATTAAAAACTTTTTTTAAAGCTCTAAAACCAAAAGCAAGAGTAAGTAAGTAAGAGAGGGCAAGCAACTTTTAGTTGCGCAACTAAAAGTTGCCTAGTGGGCGATGGGCCTTCAGGTTCAAGTTCACATTCTGCAATCACTTTAATATACACTAATTTACTGGCTCATTTATCGGGACTTTTGGTTTTTTTTATTGTCCACCAAGGAAAATTTTACTGCATTGACTAAAAAATTGCCAATATTAAAGTTTTATGTGGGTACTAATTAAAAATGTTGAATTTAATTGAAGATCCATTTTTGTTTTGATGTATAGAATGTTTTTATTTTTCACATTTTGGTGTTTAACATTTGTGTAAGCGTAAAGTACATAAATATAAACTGAACTTAATTCTTGTTCCGGACGCAAACGGTAATTTTACTCGTATCTAGATAATGTATGTATAATTATTACAAAAATGTTTTCTATTGACTTTGTAATGTTTTAATAGCTGAGAGATACATAAACAAAATGTAACTTGGAGCTGTAAATTCCATTTTTTTTTTTTTTTTTATTCGAGGTCAATCATTCAGCTTTTTTTCTTAGTAAAATTTATATGAATGAATTTGATGAGAAACAAAAAAATCTTGAAATAATTCCTAAAACGGAAATCCGTCTGATTTGATTACTCAAATTGATTGGCGATATTTTATAATTGTTTATTTTAAAAATAAACAAACATTTCATTTCAACAACTGGCTTTCGAAGTGGAAACAGTCTGATGAGAATTTTTATTATTTAGCTTCTGGATGCTGTCCAAACACAATACGTGTTGTACCCACTGATCTCTATAATACACTGGATAGTGGATTCCCTACAAAGTATAACAGCTTTTCTACTTCCAATTGAAGATGACAAGTACGAAGGCAACTCAACACTTTAGGTATGTTCAGTGAGGCAACTCAACACTTTAGGTATGTTCAGTGAGGCTTTGGCAAAAACCAAAGTGGAATTTTTAAGAAAAAAAAAGCAAAAGAAACGTCACTTGTTTGTAAATTTGATTTTTTGTAACTTAAAATAATTGTAAAAGTGAATTTAAAATATTTTAGTTGCAGTTTTATAAAAAAATTTGCATTTTATTATGTTATACAGTTATACCGTTATACAAAAAAATAGGCAACTCAACATTATAACAATTCTCAAATGGCATCAACTTTCTTGTATGGATGCGCTATCCAGTGTATTATAGAGATCAGTGGTTGTACCTGGCTATGACAATGAAATCGAAATTTGAAAAAGGAATGTTGACTTTTTGAAACAATTGAATTTGTTAATTTTTTGTTTTGATGAGAAACATTTTGTGCTTGCGGGGAACTTGGGGGGAATATAATATTTTAATTTTTAAAGCCATTAAGTTAAGTCATTTTTCGGTGAAAAAAGTAGCTATTTTTTAGAAAACTCTTCTGTTTCCTAACCAAGCAACAAAAAATATATAACCAGAAAAACAAATTCGATCAAAAATATAAGTTTCCTTTCATAAGACATGAAAATTAAGGAGCAACCGAAATTAAAGAAAATAAGGACACCGTAATGAATTTTAAATTGTCATTTTGTTTAATAAACTAATATTGCACTTAGATTTTTCATAAAAAAAAAATATGTTTTGAACCTAACTTTACTCCTTTAGGTGTCAAATTCCAATCTCAAAAAAAATTACAATTTAAGCAAAATATTTTATGTCAAAACAATTTTAGATGTAGCTAATTTATCTCTTTTAAAATCACATTTAAACGTTCAACCTTAAAAACCACTTGGCCTGATTGTACATAAGAGCAAGTTTGTGCAACCGCAGTTGTACATTTTTTTTTAAATTATAGAACTCTTCACAACAAAACAAAAAAAAAAAACAGTAAAAACTCGACAACTCTTTGAATATTTTTTTATTTAATGATGGCTCTTTTAAATCTTATCCCAAAATAAACGACTTAAATTCCAGACTCATTTAAATCTTCAAAACACTCATGTATAAGACATTCTTCAATAAATTTATAAAAAAAAAAATAACATTGTCCCATTTCAATTTCAAACTATTTGAAGACCACCAGCAAATTTTAGTATTTTTTGTTTTATACATTCTCTAAACAATAAATCATGACGACATGGGTCAGTAATAAAATACTTATCTATAAAAATCTTTAAATTTGCATATATTCAGTGGCGCTTTAAACCAAAAATTAAACATACAAATTTTGTGTTGTCTTACGACTTTTATTTTGACAGTTTGACAAAGGTTAATCGGTATGTGGGTTGAGAATTTTTAATGATCGATTAAAATCAAACAAAATATACATATGTATGTCTACGTATATATATGTACGTATGTATACTTAAAAACATACAAATATAGTAAAAAAAAAAAATCTACCCACATGAGATCATAAAAATATTTTTATTATTTTCTTAATTGGTGCAACAAAACTATAAAATCGGTAAGATATAAAATTAGAAGGTGATATACCAACATTGTTAACTTTCTCCATATATGCTTGCTTAACTAAAAGGAATTTTATTTGTGATATAATTTGGCGAAATAGGAAAAAAAAAATTATGACTGAGTACCTACAAATATGAAACAAATTAAATTTGTGTTTTTTTTTCAAAAATACAAAACTTCTCGTTCGAAAAATACATATGTACTTGCATGAATTTTAAAATTCATCATGGATTTTAAATTCGCGATATCGCAATACGGAATTTCGTAACGAACCATGAAAGAAATATTAAGTAAATTAAATAAAGTAAAATTGTTTCTTTAGAGGATTTAAATGTTAAATTTCTTGTCGATCAGAAAATGTGAATTCCTAAAAATATAGCAAAAAGTTTAAATCTCTATTAAATTAAAAGGTCTTTTTTTCAGTAAAAATTTCAAAGAATCTGTTTTAAGTTTGTCTTCAAGTAAACGAATGCATAAATTGCAAATAAAAATTGGTACGCCAGTTTTAAGTTTTAATAACGTGAATTTAAATTTTAATTAAGAAAAAGTCATATATGTACATTAGGGCGGTGCTTTGAATTTATTCCCCCCCCCCCCCCCCCCCCTTCCACTTAAAGTGATGAGGCTGACTTAAAAACACGTGCCAATAAGCACTTAAAATTTCCCATACAAATTACAGATAGATTTTTAGTCTTTTACTAACAAATTCCGCAAAATTGTAATTTTTCATTAATAAAAAAGAAATTTGGCAAATTATTGACTATATTATTGACTTTCTTCAAAGCTAGTTTTACTGAAAAACTAGTTTTTAAGGGGTTCCGAGTTTTAAGTTTTTCAAAAATAATTATTGATTTGATTTAGTTGTCAAAATGTGTATGAATATTTTGATTAAGATGTCAAAGTAATAAAAATGTGTGAAGAATTTAAAACTCGAAACCGCTATGGAACTAGTTTTTCCGTTAAACTAGCTTTGAAGAAAGTCAAGAATATAGCCGTTAACAACATAGAAAAGTATAAAAAAAAATATTTTTACATTTTATAAAATTTAATTACCTACTTAAAAATGACGTGAAAAGCAGTGATTTTTCGTTTTTTTTACATAATCTAATTTTTATGGGAAATTTCAAGTGCTCGGTGGCACGTGTTAACCGATTTCAATAAAATTCATCATCACTTTTTTTAGGCGAAATAAATTCGAACATTGCTAAAATAAGCGCCACCCTAATTTACATAACATGTAGGTGTATACGTCCATATTTCCTAAATTTCCAGTTCTGAAAAAAAAAAACTTTTTTTTTAAATCCAAAGCTTGTTTTTTTGAACATTTGTACATGTAATATTAATTAAACCTTTAATTACGCTAAAGAAAAATGTGCCCGAATTATTTTTAAAAAAATTGTATTCTAAATCTATCAACCGAAGCAGATGTATATCATATGTATGTGGTATATGTAAGGTGAACCAAACCTTGTATTTACGTTGCAAGCACAGACCAGTTTCCGATTTACAAGAAAATTATAAATGTCCACGCTGTTGCTGCCGGGAAATGGGAGCATGTACGTTGCGAATTTACATTTTGTAACATGCTTTTATTTGTTTTTTTTTTTTTTTGTTACTGAACACTTTTGTAGTTTTGCATTTAAACTTTTAAAGAGTCAATAAACGTACGGGGACCGAACTCGCGGCCACCCTCCAGGCGGTAGCGCCCGTGCATGGAGGGTATTGGAGCGCATTCTTGTTCTTTCCTTACTTTATTAACTTTAAACTGTAGTTTTTTGAAAATATAAACATTTTGTGGATTAATTTCTAAATTGAATTTTTGATAAATTGTGACGTAATTTCCATCTTGATTTCTGGCTTTTTTTCTATATCTATCTGGCACAATTTTCAATATTTTCGGCTTTTTTTTCCGAATTCGTCAATTCTTGGTTTTTGAAGGTGAGCCTAAAAAGTTTTCTTCAACAAAAGAAAATAAAGATGCTGCAATTTAAAAGAAAGAGCTTTCGACTTCTAGAGATTTGTTTTATAAATATGTATCAAAAATTTAAAGTCTTATTTTATCTTCCAAATCGTTGTTTATTGAAATAAAAATGATTCATTGATCATGTATTTTGTGTTGAACCCATTTCACCGTATAAATTTCTAAACTTTAAAATTTTTAGGGCCGCGCATAAACCTTCCTGAAAAAAATCTGAGCGTTGATAACCGCATTCTATTTTATTCACTGCTCTCAAGACTATATAGTTATACAAAAATAGTAGATTTTTATTTAATAAACAAAACTACATGCTCCATAAAAAGAGATGAAATTCATTAAATTAAATAAGTGGTGCACTAGGGCGTATACGCACTTTTTTTTTATCGAATTTTTAATAAAATTTTACTACACAATTTGTTCGTGCATTTTAAGCTGATTTATGATGATTGAATTATTTTATTTAATAATAACTAAAAACCTCAAACCGTTTTTGAATCTTGATATGTAATGGACACATGTGTGACTTTCCATTTTATTATAGAAAATAATTAAGTTTTCAAAAATTTTCATCGTTGACTGGTTTAAAATTGACATTGCATAAGATTTGACTCGCGCGTAGAAAGACCTAAGTATTCTAATAACAAATTTCTCTTTTAAAACTAACAAGTATACAACTTCCGTCACAAGTAACGATTCCATAAATTCGAACCAAGTTTTAATTACATCCAAAACATCAAAAGTCAAAGGGCTCGACCAAGCCTAATTACAACGCGTGATACATATTAATTTTTGGCAATCATAAGCTGCATTGGCTAATGAGTAAACCTACGTGCATAGCCAGTTTAATATATTTTTGTAATAAGAAGTTATAAGTCAAACTGAAATAAATCGAAAATCACAATTAAAAATGTGTTTGCAACTCTGTCCAAACGTGTATTGTATTTTTCATAAGTTTAGTTTATTGTTTGTTTGATTTAATCAAATTAGGTAATTAATATTCACGTTTTCAAAGAAAAAAATAAATAAATAAATTGCAAAAGTATATCGTTTTTCCATTTTGTCTCTCGAGCTCCACCTGAAATGCATGAGTTGTTCATGACTCAAAACATTCCCTGATTATTGTTTTCTTTAGAAATCACATTATATTCAAATCGACATAAAGATCAAAGTCTCTCTAGTGTGCTGCAAACTAATAGCATTTTACAGATTGCGGATCTTTATTTCGGTCAAAGACTTAGAAGACATAAATATTTTCTTCGAATTGTTTAAATGCGAAAAAAAAATAAATCCAAATCAAAATTTGCATAGCAGATTTTAAAATCCCAAACAATTTACGATCGCAAAAAAAAAAAAAAAAACTACATTTATACCTACACAAACGTGCAAAACTATTTTTCCGGCTTGTTTTTCACACATCTGTTTGAATAATATAATTGAGGAAACTAGAAAATTTTAGTTTTTCAAAAATAGCTTCCATTACGTGATTCCTAAACAAATCATTTGCATCTGCACCATAAAATCTGCTGAATACAACATTCCCGTTTGCGTGATCTGTTAGATACCTATCTAAGTCCCTGTGCACTTATCCTCCTCAGCGAACGATAAACACAAAAAAAAACCTACTCGGCGTTGCTCCAATTTATTAGGTAGTTTTAAGATTTTATGCTTAGAGCCTACAGACAGAATATATGGAAGAGGAGTTCGATCCGAATTGAATTGAATTGAATTGGTTTTTTAATTATTATTTTTATTTCGTTTGAGGATAAAACAAAAAGAATAATTCCTCTACCACTTAGAATTTTCATATATGGTCATTCAGAGACTAAACGAAAACAAATTCCTTCAAGCTAGTTGTACTGGTTGAGACCAAATAACACAAACAGTATAATAAACAAGAAACCACAATGATTACGGTAAAAAATTAATTAAATCTGATACAAAAACAAAAAACAAAAAAAAAAAAAAAACAAAACAAACAACTAATTTCAAATGATTTCTCAATAGGGAAGCAAGACGTAAAAATGAAATCATCCAGTGCACGATTGCGAAAATACGCCCATAGTTTTTAGAACAGAAGTCTTTATATATCTCTAGACTGCGTTGCTTATTATGTTTGAGAGTCAGGTGCGGGTGGCGGTGGTGATGGTGATGCGATAGTCTGGATCTGGACCTGGTCTTGGTCCAGCGATGATTATATTTTCACAACATCAACAACAGCGAAAAAAACATAAACATTGTGGCGGTGGTGTGTGGTACTGGTGATGTTGGCAGTGGTTTTGAGTTTGAGATAGAGCACTGAACTTCTTCACGGAAGTAAATGAATATCTTTTTATCGTGGATCAAATCAATAACAAACATAGAAGTATATTTTTTTTTAATGACTTGTTTAGGTTTTTAAAGTACCTTATTAAATTTAAGGCTGATTACACATCAAGCCTGGGACACTTTCCCACCAAAATCAATAAACTATGTATACTGAAAGGTTTCAGGCAGTGATTTTTTTTAAAGGAAAAGTGACTAACGAAATGCCATTTTATAACAGTTATGTTTATAAAGGTATAGTTTCTGTGGCCCTGCAGAACCAAGACTCTTCATCAGTGGCCATGCTTCGAGCAACCAGATTTTTTTGTTTTAAATCCAAAAATATCGTTAATTGACACACACTGGCTATATAAACTGTTATAACTGTTATAAATTGGCATTTGTTCTCGTCTTTTCTTAAAACAAACCACTTTATGGGTTTCTCTAGCCTTATAAAAGCCGTGTTTTTTTTGCAATCCCGAAGGAAATTGTATGAAGAAAACGATGTCGACGCTCAACATTTTACGTTTTAAATACAACAACAACTAAGCCCATTCGGGTTTAGCTAAGCAAGGAGAATTTTCGGTGCTTAACTTGAGCACGGAGAAAAACTGTGTTACCGGCATGAATTCCATACATGTTACCGATAGTTTGCATGGAAACTCCATGTTTTTTCCGTGATGGCGGCGGTAATCCCCGATATTGGTTTTTTCGGCCAATTTCCTCCGAGCTTGCAAAAAATAAACGGCTAAAAAGTAAGGTATTTATTTATGTGAGTCAAGCTAATAAAGTTCTAGCGTACAATTTTTAGAAATAAATAATAAATTATAAAATGTTTCAAAATAGCTTTTAACGGCTTTTAGTCCATAAAAATTGGCGTTTCGTCCCGGCGGTGATCTCACTTGGACTCATCAGTGAGGGCCTTGTCAATATGTAATTTCTATCAATTGCAAATATTTTATATTTCGCAAAAAAACTTGTGAATATTATAAAAATTGAACTCAAAAATAATTAAATAAAAAAATATTTCGTCTAGCGAAAACCAAAACCAAACCACCGAGACCGGCGAGCGCGGTGAGACTACCGAGACCAGCGAGACTCTCGGCGAATTTCGGTACTAAAAATACGGTCTCGTCTCGGGTGCTTTTAAAGTAGTCTCGTCTCGAGACCGAGACCTAATTAACACGATATAGAAGGTTCTAAACATCGATGTGTCCGTCAATAAGTTTGACAATGAAAACAAAACATAAATATCTTCGTCTACTCTCTAGACTAGAAAGATCAATAAGTTTGAGTCGTCTATTATATATGAAGGAAGATTTTTTTGAATTTGTTCAATTATTAGTTTATTTGCATTTATTGAAGTAAATATTGATGATGGCGTTGCCAATTATTTCTCAAATTTATTTTAAAATTTAAAGTAAAAAATTAAAAATTCTGACAACACCATACATTTAACATATATATGTATACATAACATATCTACATCCATTAAAACAATAAACTTAAATAAATCATTAAGCTCCCATTACATCATTGTTTATGTTTATAATGCTAAAAGTCTACGTTATCTTATTTGCATATTAAACATATAAAACATTGTCATCTTTTCCACCTACCTACGTGCTCTTTTTTTTAATTTATTTATAGCCACCAAAAAAAAGCTCAACACCAAACGTTCTGTATTTATACATTAAATATGACCATGAAACTTAACACACAAAAAAAACCTCCACTATATCGTAAATTTCGTTTTAAAAAAAAAGCGAAAACATCATTTTGCTATTTAACATAATCATTTCCGTTCATCAGACACAGACACCAGCCAGAACTGAAAAATAGTGCACAACAACACCTTAAACAGCCAAAAAAAAAAAAAACGCTTTCTTTTTTAGAAAGAATCGACGCGACGTGTTAATTTAAATTATTTATTTCGATATCACATATTGATAGTCCAAAATGTCAAAGAATAAAATGAAAGAAACAAAAAATGTCAACCCACACCACCATTGCTTCTCTATCAGCAAATTGAAGACCAACACAAATTTCAAATTCAAATAGGTACCAACATACATATCAAGCTATAGTCAGTATCAAGCTGAGCCGGTGAAACTTTTGATTGATTATAAGTGCTCTAAGGCTTTGAATCTTCGAACACAATAATACATTATTTGTCATTTTTTTGTCGAAGAACACTACCAGCAAAAGTACTATGGCAAAGGCGGCTTTTTGAAATGCGAGTACCTATGTATATTTTTTCGGCAGGCGATCAATACATATGTATGTATATAAAAACTCGTAAATATGTATGGTTAGAGATGAAAAACTCAATTATCTTTGGCATTGTTATCGGAACCAATAAATCATAAGCAACTTTAATACAAATAAAGTTAAGTCTACACTAGGTCGCTCATACTTACTTCTAAATTTTTTGAAGTACATAATTAATGTAACATAAAAGCTAATGCACTACGTTTCCACCAAAAATAAATCCTAGTCGACTTCCACTTTCACATGAGAAAACGAGTTAGTGGAGATTTAATGACTTTTTATGAGTGAAGGCTTAACTACATCAAAGACTTTTTGCAAAAAGTAGGGCAAAAAGTGAAAATATGATGATCAAAAATATGCCTAGAGATGGCTGTGTGCGAAAAAATTATGTTTTATCTGTAGTATCAGTCTGAAATGATTTATATCAAACACTATTTTTCGGCGGCTTTTTCGCACACAGGCATTTCTAGCGCATGTTTTAGTTTTTCACTTTTGTACTTTTTGCAAAAAGTCTTGAATGTTGTTAAGCCTTGATTTATTGATATGTCACCAGACATCGACTTTGTACCTCCATTTGTTTTCTAGACATGTTCATAATTCGAACATCATAGGAGGTGACATTTATGATTTTTTTTTAAATTTCCTTTTAAAGTCTATGACGATTAGATTTACGATTTTTTTTGGCATAAGTCAGTTAGCTCGTGTTCAGACACACACAACCGATTCACTCTGACGTTCAGTAGTTGTTAAAATAAAACACAAATTTTTATTCGCCGGAGAATTTAACTAGAAATTTTTCAATCAATAAATAAATAAATTTGATGGCACAACAGCTCATACTCTTGGAGGATTTGTCAATTCCTCGCAAGAGGCAGTAGCCGTTTTTTTTCTTTTTAAATAAATAGGTGGCGAGGCTGGGAGAAATTTTTCAATCACAAAATTAATATTTCACTAAATAAATATTTTTCCATTTGAAACAACAAAACACGTGTCACAAAAGGAAACGTCAAAAAAATCCACAAATTTTTAAAAAATTTAAAAAATCCTGCCTCACTTGCCTGTCTCTTTCTCACCACAGAGTGGGAACGAGAAAAAGTATATAGACGTCAAAAAAAATCCAAGGAGTAAGTGCAATGTGAACACCGTCTATAGAACTCTTAACCAAATAGCAATTATATTCCTCTTTCGTTTATCCGCAAACTTCAAAGTACTCACTTTGTGGCAACTGACATTTGTTTATTTATTTTTGAAAGCAAATTCTAGAATCTGACGTGTGCTTAAATTATTTTAATTAAAACTTACTCTATAAATAGTATAACCTAATTTAAAGATAAAAAACCACATTTTATTTTTGCTTTAAAAATTTTCATCTGTCAGTTCAGTTGCCACAAAATGATGGCTATCGATTTCGTCGTTGACAAATTCGTAAAGTTCACTACTGGTTGAATGTTAAATGTGCAAAAAAAAATGTCAAATAAAATCTTTTCAAATTGTTGATCGGGTGATTTTCTTTAATTCCTTTACTTCTTTCCCTTTTCAGCGAAAAAAAAGCTAAATGTTTCTTGAAACTACGTTTTTTCGTGTTAAACAGGCCTTAACTAATTAGGTATTGTTTGATCAGAATTTCGTTTTTTTTTTTTTGAACACAAAACTTGTCTTTATTTTACTTTCGAACTAAATATCAGCAACGTAGTAAACTGTCATAATAATTGCTATTCAACTCACATTTGACTAAATAATTAGTTTTACAGATGTATGTAAGTATGTAAATGTGTAGATAACTATCTAGAAACACTTTTATATAGATTTAAAAAAAAAAATAATGTTTTAATAATGAATACCAACCTTGAACTCCTTCCCGCTGGCTTTGCAACAAGTTCGATAGTGCGAATACATTCATAAGTATAAATAAATCTGTTTAATAACCAAGCAGCAAACAATTTAATTGAGTTCGCATTGTATAGAATTAGAAATGAAAGGAGAAATCTAGTGTGTGTTTTGATTAATTGACTATACTTCAATTGATTCTATTCGAACTGTCAACACAGTTCTAATTTTTTTTTTTAATTAATAGGTGACACTGCAGCACTGTTATTTAACTAGGTACATGTTATGATATAATTTATATCATAAGAATTATGGAGAAAAACACTTGTTTAGTAGTATAATATAATATTTTTAAAATAAAATAAAAGATGACGAAAATACAATAAATCAACTTTCGTATAACAAATTTGTTCGCTAAAAATTAATCCGTATTCATTAAATCATCAACATTTCTTTTTAAACACAGAAATTAATACTTCGCAGTTCGCACACACAAAAAAAAACGAACAATTCGAAAAAACCGTTAGACCATCATACCGTATTTCCGCTGGAAATCTAGCAACGAAGCACAACCAAACTCAATGAAATTTTTCGATAGACTGAAAAAAAGAAACGATGAAAAAAAACTACGAAGGCAAAAACAAGATACAAGGGAAATAAATTTATGAATTTTTTAGACTATTTATTCTGCATTACCGACAGTTTATTTAAGTGGAATAGTATGAAATTGGAATTGTAAACAAAAACGTGCGATGGTGGGATATAATGAATTCAACAGCTGTTTGTTCATTTGTTTTGCCGGTATTTCGTAATGAACTGAAGATGAATAGATGATAATAACCGGAACTGTGTTCATTGTTGTAAAAATATATTGCGGTAAATGTTGGACTCTGAATAATAATTAAAGGTAGTGTACGAAATGATGCAGCAAAATTAAAAAGAAAAAAAAAACAAACTGTGGTTGCGATACATCTCTATCATTGTGCCGAGCTAGGAAAGTATCTTAAGATTTTAAATCGTGAAAATAGTGAAATTAAAGCTTATAAAACTAAATAAAAAAGTTTAATAAAAGTGAGTAATTGCTATAACTGATTTAAAAAAAATTAAACTCCACCGGTGTTGTGTCAAATCCTGAAAAACTACCAATAATAAGAAATGCACACATTTTTTAGGATGTGGGGTTAGTGTTGAGGTTGGGTTGGTGCTGGAGGGTTCAGGGTGGGGGAGGAAGATGTAAGGGATGGGAAGAGGGTCGGTGTCCTTAAACTGTTTTTTTTGGTGACATTTATGCCCGCATTCACAGATAAATTTTACTTAATTTTTCACGTATAGCAAAGTGAAGTAATGTTTTATACGTACGTACATAAAAACTTTATTGTAGAATAATTTTCAACCCATGTTTCATGGCATTTTTCTATAAAAAAAAAAGCAAATTATTTGAAAATTAAAAATACTTTAATTGCAGGATTTATTTTGTATTCGTATTTATTTATTATGAAACATTAGTATAATATAATAAATGTGTTCTGAGAAATACTAAGTACAAGTGAGGTTACAGATTTGAACTTTTCTTAGCAGTATATTTAAAAAATAACAAAATTAATTAAAATTTAAACAGTAAAAATAAAAATTTTTAAGAATTTTTACCACTTTTAATAATGATATAAGGCACCTTTGAATTTATTACAGTTGACCAGCAGCATAGACAAAAAATTTTCGCTTAAAAACAGTGACCTACTTAAAACTTGTCGTTTTTTTTTGGAGAAAACTAATATTCCATTGAGTTTTCATGAGAGTTATTTTAATGCTGATCGGTTAGCAGCTCAGCTTCCAGCAATATAGAGAGCCCGAAGAAGGGAACCATATGTTTTCCCGAGTGCATATAAAATATGATCGTGTCGTTTAGCTTAGAAAAATTAGAAATTCTTCCTCAAGGACGGATTAGTTTTTTGTTGGTGATGGCAGGGCGCTCAAATCCGTCGAGCGCCCGTATTGCAAAGTTATTTTCAGTTAATTTTCAGAAGGTGCCTAAGTATCTACTTCTGAGAAGATAAAAATCATTGTCTATGACTACGAAATGCACATTTTCCCACTAAAAGTTCCCCATAGTTTTTAGCAGTTTAACTGCACGCTGACTCTGTCCAATGTGTGACTCACACTATTAAAAATAAAAAGCCTCATTGCTTTAATTCTTTTTCTATATACAGTTTGAAGATCCTCCATTACCACTTCTGATGGTTACAGAATATATCTGAAATATTTTGGACCTTTTTATTTGAAATATTTTGGGCATGTTGAAGAGAGCTCTAATGAAGCTGAGACTTGCGACCAAATATTTGCCAACACACTATAATTGTAAAGTGAATACTGGGTCATCATTTAATGCAGTGTTAGTTATTAGGAATGATATAAAAATAAACAAATAATAAAAAATTAATACAATGAAGATAAAAAAGTGATAATTACAATTTAAACTATTATAAACATTTATGAGCGTAGTAGGTACTTCACTTCTTTTTTAAGTTTTATTTTTATTAATATTAAAATCAAAGAGTTTAAAACTTAATAATTTGCACATAAAAACATATATACGTGTAAAATATTCACGCAATCCATAATTAGTACGATGCTAGGGTAAATTCATTAAATTCAAACTGCGAAGGTTGTGATCTCTTCCAAGATGCCTAGGTATTTGAAACATATACAAAATTTCAAATCAGGTGAATAAAATCTATATGTTCTTTTTCTGCCTACAACTGACTTTTTCTACGAACTGTAGACAAATTTACCCAAGTCCTGTTGTTTTACAAAAATTGTGTAGTTTTAGGTAGATAGTAAATGATAATTTGAGTTCAGGAAATTTCTACAGGCAGAAATGTAAGTTCTCGTATCTCATAAGCTAACTCGAAGCCAAACAACAACAAAAATACAAAATTGCTGCCCTCTTAGTTTAGTTTTTTTAGGATGGTGGAAATAAAATCCGTTTTATTATTTTTCATCTGTTATTTAACAAATAATATTAATAGGTACAATTTATAAATCATTAGTATAATAAATATAGAATAAAAAGGAGAAAACAGAATTTTTTTTTGTTTTTGTAGACTGTATTATTAATACATCCATAATATAAACATATATTATAATAATTGTATATTCATTCGTAGAATAAATTTAAGCATACGGAAAAAAGCTCGAAACACGTTCCTTTAATTGCTTAAGTTCTTAAAATGATTTAAATTCCAAATTCTTGAAAAAAATATGATTTTATGCAGAAAAAAAATACAAATTTTTGCAGCAGTAGAGATGTCTGTGTACCAGTGGATGGCGTGGCGTGATGGATTATTTTAAATGGGAAGTCGGAGAAAAATAAGTCATTCGTAAACAAAAATTAGACATTTCAAGTTAATTTTTTATATTTCAAGCCATTAATAAGTTTACAATAAGCTTAACGAATAGTAGACTAAATTTTTAAAACAGAAACCTACCACTACCAGTCCTGTGAAATGAACTTGACAGCAACGCAGCAAGATAGGTACATAGAAAATTCACCAAAAAACAGAAGTCGAAGAAAATTATGATATTTTTTTTGCAAAAGAAAGCATTTTCTAAACAGAGAAGAAAAAGTCAAAGAAAAAGAAGGAATACACACAAATTACGTTTTTTTTTTTAATAAGGATTCATATTGCTCGTTATTTGATAAATATTGTTGAAAAGTAGAATTTTAAATGGTAACTCGGTAGGAATCGCGTTATATGGACGCCACGCCACTGCTGTGTACCATGTGTGTGTAAATACGTTCGTACTTTTGGAAGTTTTTTTTTCGCCGACGATATCTCGAGAAAAAATAAAGATATCGACTTCGAATAAATTTTATTTTACAGATAATAAAGCCATACCGTGCAGAAAGGATTTTCAGAAAAGTTCAATTGGCGGTTTTTTATTACAGTAATTTAAAAAAAAAAAGTTGTAAAATGGCTTGTTTCTCGAATATCTCTAGAACAAATAATTCTATTGTCGACTTCGGCCTAGTTTCATTCTATGCATAATGATGTAGTGAAAAATTGGAAATACCTAAAAAAAATCAACCCACAGTTTTTTTTTTTTAATTAAAAAAAAAAAAAAAACTTTAAAAATTGTTAAAAAAATATCGAATATCCTGAGAACACACAAAGATATTAACCTTGGGTTAATTTTATTTAATACACAACGATATAGTTGATA
The DNA here is from genome assembly GCA_947049315.1 of Epistrophella euchroma. NCBI lineage: Eukaryota > Metazoa > Arthropoda > Insecta > Diptera > Syrphidae > Epistrophella > Epistrophella euchroma. Next base: position 27,397,949 of record OX346248.1, on the reverse strand, counting down.
ATCGGTAGAGTTTATAAAAAAATTCAATTGACGGTTTTTTTTTCTAGGCAAAAAAAAACTGCTAAAAATTGTTAAAAAATGTTTTTCGGCTCGAATGTCTCGAGAACAACCAATGATATCAACTCCGGGATAATTTAATCTACACACAATGCCATAATAAGTAATTGATAAGGTTTTAAAAAAAATGTATTCGACGGTTTTTTTTTCTATGCAAAAAGAAAACTGCAAAAACAAAAAAATGCTAAAAAAAATGTCTCGAGAACAACTACTCACAATAATTGATAAGGTTTTTAAAAAAATTCAATTGATGATTTTTTTTTTCTATGCAAAAAATAAACTGCAAAAAAAACTGCTAATAATTGTTAAAATCTTTTCGTGTCGCATATATTTAGAGCAAACAGGCTTCTTTTGATTGTACAACTTATAAGTTTTTCGTAGATTTGTAATTGGTAATTTTCTTGTAAAAAATAACATCGGGTGTCGAGTTTTAAAGGGAAGTTATTAGTGTGGGTCAAACCCAGCCTCTTTTATTTTTCTTATTTGAAAGCAGTGAAGTGACCCATTTTCAATATGCATATATACTTACCTAACTATGTACCTATATAAGATATTTTCTATAAGTAAAAGATAAGTATATTGATATTCTTATCGAAAATCCCCCATTCCAATTAGTCGAAAACCTACCCTACTTAAATTGACCTCCATTCATATCACAATGCAATATTTCAAGATGCATTTATTTAATCTACTCGCTTAAGGAAATCCCCTTAAAAGGAATAAAATCCAAGATGCAATCCAACAAACACGACTGCCACCAAGCATCCAACATCACAGATAGAGCACCTTTCAACCGTATTCCTCGTGTACATTGTACCTCCCTACATACAACATACGTAAAATGTCTAGATGAAGTGAAAATTTAATTAAGCCATTTTTGGGTTATCTTTTGAAGTAGCTACCTCCCATAGACTGCATATCAAAATCCCATTATCCTAATTGGAATTTTCATTTGATAAAGTGAAGTTTCTTGCTTTGCTGCATATATTGAAAGTTGAAACATTCATTTTTTTTTTGACTCCCTCTCTTGGTTTGAATTCAAATCTTATCGAAACGACCGACCGACGACGCACGACGCAATTGACAGACGCAGACAGAACGGCTCGGATTAAAATGTCTCAGACCAAGAACAGAAGTGATGTTTGAATGTTTCTCCCCCAGGAGTTCATCCGGCAAGCAATAAATTTGTAAAGTATTTTTCTATATATTTTTATTGAATTCGAATCCCATTTGTTAGCTCTGTGATCACCAATTAGAAAAAACGCGTCTCTATAGATATTGGCAATTGCTTCTTACTCAAGTGGCTGCTTCTTCTGGAGTTTTGAGATAAACACAACACTTAGAACACTCCAGCGAAGAACGTTGGCTTCCTCTTCTCGTTTCTCTGTGCAAGCAAAGTCTGTCTAACCACCGACCGACACGGCAAACGGCTTTCTTATTTTCACGAAGTTTATTTTGTTGGGCACGCTCGTGTTTTTTTTTTTTTTTTTTTTTTTCTGAACCACTTGAGATACAATCTCGTATAGTCAATTGATTCTTTGTAAGAGAGATGTGCATGACTATAGTGCCCTAAATATTTATTGCTTTTGACATTGACTGACACTTCAGTCAAAATAAGGGGTAAAACTTGGCTTTGGAGGTTAATAAACCCGTCAGATGTACATAATAATTTCTGAATTTATTTAAAAAAAATAAAATCGATTCAACTGAAGTTCTTATCCACTCTTCAAAATAAATACTCATATCATAATATTCTCTGCGCATCGTTACGAAATTCTGAAAGCAATCATTTTTGTTAAGTATTAAGTTTTGGAAAAAAAAAAACAATCGGTGTTCAGTTTATTTAAAGTAACGTATTATAATTGCTTATTTCTTCTCTCTCCCTCTCTCTCTCTCTCTCTTTAGTACAGTAAAAATGGGGTTAGATTGTATATTAAAAGATACTTTACTATCTAAGATCATAATTAACTTTGAGTATTTACGATGAAGCTGAACTTTTTGTGGGCGTTATAGATAAATTGTGAATTAGTTGAAATTAATTAAATTTCTCCAGAGGAGTTTTTTTCTTGTTCAAGCTTTAAGATGAGATTATTTTGCTGAATAACTTCAACCAAAATAGCCAAGCCTATTTCTAATTAAAATAAAGTGCACGATTTAAACATTTCCTGGTTTCGGAAAAAACAAAAACTTTCAGGTAACGATTAGGAATTTTAATTTAATCTTGTTGGATAAGTCCATAGCAGATATTCTTCGTCATTGAATAAATATTTTTTAAGTTTAGTGATTTGGTCATTGTATTAATAAATTCAAATCCACCAAAAATATAAAGCGAGAAACAGATTAGACCCAGCAACAGCACCGTCAACAGCAACAGCGGCCGCCATTAACTTAGAACCAACATATTTCAATTGCTCAACACAGATACGAACAGCAACATCAACGTCAACAGCGCCGTTAGGCCTAAGCCCTAAATTTGCTGTTGCTGATGTGTTGGGACCGCAGACGGAACTAGAAGAGCTGTCAAAAAGTGTCGTGCGTTATTTTTTTTACGTGTCCACAATGCGTGTATACAGCTTTGAAAGTATTTTGAATAAAAAAAAAAAACAATATTCTTTTGTACAAGCTCAAAATTCACATTTTTTGTTTCCTTTTAATAAATTATTTTTAACCACAATATTTTTTTCCGACCCAAAAAGTTGTTTTTTTTTTCTTCATACAAATTGAAACGTCAAATGTGTCGTACGTGAAAAGTTAAAAGTTGGTGAACTCTTCCGTCTGCGGCTGCAGCTCCGTATGCGGCTACGTTACGTTGTGTTCGCAACATTGAATTTGCGTGTATTCAATATTTTGACAACTATTCCAGCTCCGGTTCCGTCTCCGTCACCATTCTGTTCAGCCAGTTAAAAATTCGTTTCTGAGACCAGTGGGTCGATGGTTCAGGGTTAAGACAGTCGTGAGGTAGCCCTCATTATACCCACGAAGAATTTTGTAAAAAACAAAACCTTTTCTAATCCAAAGACCAAGCCGTTTACAGAATTGCCGTAACCCATTTTTGTTTCAAAATATTAAATTTGGCTTAAATAATTTAATTTCCAAATTTTAAATGCAAAATTAAAATAACTTCTAAATAAATACATAAATAAATCTAAAACAACGAGTAATATTTACCGAATGAATTATGATAATAAAGGTCAATTTCAACTTACAAAATAACATCTACCTACTTAAAGTTCTCCTCATATGCCACATGGAGGCTTAACGCTTAAGGTTATAGCATTAACAAGACAGTTAGAGTACATCCTTCAATTTAATGCTTCAAATACAATATTCACAAGCATATAGGATATTGCTCCACCATCATTCGTTGAACTTGTCATAAACGCATTAGCGCAATGCGTTTTCTTTTTTTGCATTTATTTAAAAACACAAGCTAAGCAGCAGCCAAACTTAAAATAAAATAAAACAAACAAATTGTATAATTTTCTGCAGAAAAACGAAGAGCCACTTTGGGAAAATATTCTCTTCACACTTAAATATGAAAATTAGCGTCGACCTCATCAACGATTTTAACCACTGCGTGTGTCCACATATGCAACTCATCTCTTGCGCGAATCTCGACGTTAAACTATGCTAAGTTTGTCTTAAGATGAAGGAGCACCTTTCAAAGATTTTCGTGTGTTAAATAACGGAATGCGGAAGGATTTGTTATTAGATATATTGTATGTATACAGTCAAGTGTAAGTGCGGCAACTTATAAGGCTACATTAGAATTATGGCACTGACTATATGGGATGAGCTATTAGTTTCTCAATAGCCATGAAGAACTCATCTTAGACCAGGTTTTATGCGAATTGACCGTGTGTATGGTGTGAAAATAATTCTTTCATTTTCAATCAATTTCGAATTACTCATGCAATGTTTATACTGATATGAAACAAAAGAATGCTTTGAGTTGCTTAATAAAGGAGCACATGCATAGTTGAAGTTAATAAGAGTTTGAACAAAGGTCTCTTGAAAGTGGTTGATTATGATGGAATTTTTACAAAAAGGTAGCATATACCCAATAAAATTTATTGATTTTTTTTTAGAAAAATTTGTCGAGCCATTTTTGAGAAAAATAAGATTTTCCAAAAATGCGAAAAAAAATTATATGGCAGGTACCGTTATTTTTGGTACTAAAAATAAAAGAAAAAAAACGTGTCGGGGTAAATATTTGTTTTTCAGACACATAAGAATTTTGTTTGTTAAAGCCATTGTTCCGTTGTAAAAATCATAAAACAAGTTTAGAATACCTTGTGTGGTTTAAAATAAAAAATAAAAGGTAAGAAAAATGTACTTTTTAAAGGGGAAACGATAAGAGTTTCGAAACACAAAGTTACTAAAGATAAAGTTTCGAAAGACAAAGTTTCGAAAGACAAAGGTTCGAAAACCAAAAGGTTCGAAATTTCCAATTTTTGAAAAAATGTATCTAAGAATGCTGCGACGATTTCTTTTCGTTTTAATTAGTACACTCGTAAAACAAAGATGAGCAAACTCAGATAAAAATATTTCGCTGATACACTAACACAACTGACATAGCGATTTTGTGCTATAGCGCAATTTTATTTTGTCTCCGTTTAATGCAAGTCATAGAAACCTACAAAATAACGTGACTAATAACGTGACTAACGAAATGTCAGAACGACGTTTGTCTGTTGAGGGGGGGGGGGGGATATTTTTTTGGGTGAGTTTTTTTTTCAAAGGGGGGGGGGTCTTTTTTAAGACGATGTTTGTAAGACAAGGGAAATTTTTTGTTTGTGGGGGGGGGGGGTGATTTTTAAATGATCTTTTTGTTTGTGGTAGTTTTTTAAGGTATTTTTAGTGGTCGACTAACTGACGGAGTTCAGTTTACCTTAAGTGATAAGGTTTTGTTGCGATTAAAGCTAATACTTGGAAAAAAGGTTCGACAATTATGAACATAATAAAAACGCTTAAAATGTTATTTAAGCCTAAACAATTTTGTTTTGATACATTAAGGCATTTTGCATTTAAAAAAAAAACCAGCTTAAAATGAGTTTTCTTGAAATTTTTATTTTTTTTTCGGCGGGATTTCATGATTGGGGATTTTGTGTTACGCTCCCATTAGCGCAATATTTTTATCTGGGTTCATCATCTCTATTTTATACTAATTCAAACAAAAATAAATCCTCCGCAGCATTCTAAGATTAATTTTTTTCAAAAATTTGAAATTTCGAACCTTTGTCTTTCGTAACTCTGACGGTTTCCCCTATAACTGACTCCTTAGGAAATAAAAAATATAAGTTCCTTTTGATTCTCACACTCACTCTCTCAAGTGATACTTTTTATAATTTTATTTAAATAATAATTTAGATTTAATTCAAAAATTGTTTAAGCCTATAAATTTCCACAAAATGGTTTTAAATGGTACCTCCCATAGAACCATTTTTTTTATTTTTGTTTTTCTAGAAAAGAAATAAACTGATTTTGATAATTTTTTTTATGGAGAAACTTCTGAAAAATTTTAAAAGTTTTGTACAAAAATACTGAATGTAAAGATATGAATCCTTCGTACGTTTCACACTCCAAAACCCATTTTTTTACATTGTTGTTTTTGTAATTTCGGTACGCGTCGATGAATAGATGAGAATTGCAACAACAATTTAACAGGGAGTTGAACTGAGGAGCTGCTTAAATGTGTGCTTTTTACATGGTTTTTTACACACATACTTTGAAAAGTCAGCTGATTGCTGTAGTTTGTTGGCAAACCGGAATGACAACCGAGGATTCATATCTTTATAATTCAGTATCTTTGGTTTTGTATACCAAAATTTTCCAGAAACTTTTTTTTGGATTTTCAAAAAAAGTTTCAAATTTTTTTTTTTTGAAAACCAAATATTTCAAAAACCATTCGGTTGATTTTTTAAACTTGGCACCAAGCGGTTTTTTAACATTATCTAAAATATTTTATAAAAAACTTTTTCGTATAGTCAAAATTAACAGTACCTTCCATATAAATGTTAAAAAACCGTTACAGAAAATATAAATTTTCTCGAAAACGGCTCCTACGATTTTGATTAAAATTGTTATGAATACTAATATTAGTATGGTCTACGATCTGCCAAAAACAAAATTTACATTTAGCCATTATTAATGCTACCTCTCATAGAACCATTTTGTTTATTTTGGACTATCTCATTATGTTTCTAACCGATTGTAAAAATTCAAATTTTTTTTTTTTGAAAATTCGATATTTCTAAAACGGGTGGATAATTTTTTTCGAAATTTAATTTTTAAGTCGACATAAATAAATACTAAGTGTACCAATTTTTTCTCTGAAAAATGTTTACAAAATTTTATATATAAAAAACTAATTTTAAAAAAAAAACCGCTCCTACGATTTTGATTTATTTTTTTCTCAGAAACTAAGATTAGTTAGAGAAAATAGATGGTGTACTTTTTTTAGCTCTCAAAACAATTTAAGAAGCAATTTTTAATAAATTTATTTCGAATTATGTTGATTTTTAATAATTTTTCAATTTAAGCTCTAAGTTACATGTATAATACTAGTTTAAACTTAAGGCTCCCATTACAAATTATATAAATTATTAAGGCTGTAAGGAAAAGCATGTGATTATAAAAACTTTTTGTTTACGAATCGACTTAATTTCGGATAGCAGAACCAACATAACTATAAATTGAAGATTAAAGAACCTACACTCCTTACCTAATCTTCTTTGCATGTTGTGCCTACCTATGCATTAATTAATCTTAGGTAATCTCATAATAAAGTGAAAGTATAGTTGTTGATCTACATTTTACATGCTTTTAATTTATTTAATTTACAGTTTCATTAAGAACAACAAAACTCGCAAGAATGTACTGTTAAATATTAACCGACCTGTTTGTATGTACGAATGTCCTCCAAAGAGTCTTCAACTCGCAACAAATACAAATTTCCCTTTTACACTTAACAAATCGCCCAAAAAAAAAAATCTCTTAATTAAATTTGTTGAATCAACAATCTTAAGAATGCCGCACATTCGACTTAATCAAAATCAATCGGCATAAATTATTGACGCGTGGGTAAAATCCGATTTAAATTTTAAATAAGCTTTTCTTCATTAACGTCTTTTTGCCTTATGTTTAATATAGTGGTATCTAAACAACACACAAGTTTTCATCTATTTCTGTAAATTTCTTCCGGACTTTTTGACATCATAGGGCCCCATAGATACCTACTTCTGATCATGTTTCTTGTTTTTTTTTTTTTTTTTTGTATTTTATTGTTTTTGACTTTCTGGAGATGAAACAACAAAAGTATCTTTAAATTTAAATTTCTCTCAGATTTAGTTTAAGCCCAGCTTTCGGTTTGTTTAGAAGCGGTTTCGGATCACTTAACTAACATTTTAAATTTTGACAAAATGACGATACCTTCGCTCGAAAAAATCATGTTTTTGGTCGCCTGTTTCCTGTTTGTGATGGTCCCTTTTGGTAGAGGATATTTTTTTTCCTCGTGGTATCGTCGAGTGACTTCTTTTCAAGAAAATGAGTAAGTCCAGTGTGAAGTTTGAAAGTGAAAGATGCTGCATAGTTATACAATATTTATAATAATTATCACTCGATGATGCTACTGTCTGAGAGATTTTATTGTTTTTGGTTCAATTAATTTATGCAAACAAAAATTTATCATCAACTATTGCTCTACAAAAATTCCAAAAATGTTGGTTGAGTTTATAAGCATAAATTAACACGAGTGCTAAAAAAAAAATTCAAAAGAGGTGAAAGAATAATGCTTTAGGCATTTTTTATATTTTGTTATAGTCTGTGATGGTGATGTAGATAAAAGTGAGAGTTTTTTTGTTTTTTTTTTTAAGTTCAATAAAATTTAGTAACAGAAATCAATGTCAGTGCAATCTCTGTTCATCATAATTGCAAATTTAAGAATAAAATAATAAATGCGGAACAAAAATACTACAACAGGTTATGTTAGTCTTCATCTTATCGTGTAAATGATAATTTTATGGAAAATAAACTAAATTTAAAATTTTTAATCAATTCTAGGCTTGAGAATTTGAATATTTAAGTATAACTTCCTTGAAAATTTCAATTATCCAATATTTGATTATTTCAAAGTTAAAATTAATGAAAACAAAAATTAACCACATAACAATATCATCAGATGGATTTTTAGCTTGCTATACAAACTCTTTTTCGTAAATTTACCACGAACGTGAGTCGAAGGTTGGTATGACAATGTGAGAAAAATGTGTCGCCGTTTTATTTTTTCTTCTCAATGGAGCAGGCCTTGAACATCGTCAGAAAAATGAAATGCGGAATAACTCCTTTTATTTTTTCAATTTTAAAATTATTTTTATTTGCGATTTTGGATTTGAAAAAAAAAATCGATTAAATTCGTAAAACCAATACGATTAAAAAATGTGGGTCCCGCAATTCCGTCTGTCTGTACTTTGCCCTACAGCCTTAGACACTGAAGTAATTTTCTTCAAACTTGAAACTTAAGATTTTTAGAGGAAAAATTGTCTTAGAGCACAAAAAATATCGGTCGCTGCCACCCAACCGTTTTGAAAAAGGTTATTTGTCTCGAAAACGGGTCTAATGATTTTGATTAAAATTTATAATCAGGAAGTCCTTTTACGTTTGAATAATATTGCATGGATATAAATATTTAAAAATTGTGTTAGAGATTTAAAAAAAAATCAAATATTTTTTTTTTTTGAAAAATCTAAATTTTGCAAACGCGTCACTATTTTTTGTTTTTCAATTGTGGTTTTACTTTTTTTATTAATTTCTTAAAAATGGCATCCCCCCAATTGATTTGACTTTACTACATTTTTTGTTGAATAATGCACAATCCTAATTTTAGAAACTATTTCCGATGTTGAGCTTTTTTTTAAACATTTTTTTTCAATATTAACAAAGAATATCTAGTTTATGCTCCAATACAAAATATTTATTGACATAAAAATTGTCCGAGTTCATTAACCCATCCCTCTAAAGCTATACTTTTCACATACAAATATGTTTCGGGGATTTATGCTCCTTTTACGTTATATTAATTTTCTCCCCCAACTACAACTTCTAAAATTCCACATTCAAAAACAAAATTTAAAAAAAAAAGTTTTTTTTAGAATTTTTAAGTGTGAAAAAATTATTTAAAATCCTCCATACACAAATAAATAATTTTCAAAATCGAAATATTTTATATGAGATCGCCACATCACCACCGGGACAAAACGCTAAAGGATAAAGTCTATTTTTAAACAATAATTCAACAATTAATGCCCAATTATTAGATTTATTTCAGCAAAATATAAAATTTATATTTTAAGAAACCTTCGGAAATAGAACTATTTTCGTTAAAACATTTTTTTTTTTTCAGAATCCATGGGTTGCCCTCCCCTGGCATATAACCATTATTTTAATTAAATAAATGTAGTTCGAAATATATTTCATTTTTTTTTTGCTGCTGACTGAGAAGAAAAGGAAAAAATATTCTTTAAATTATTGTTTTTTGATAAATCGAAAAATCTGTATATTGCCAAAATTAAGTTAGGATGTTGTCAAAAAACTAAAAATTAAAAATTCTGCTTTCGAAATTCTACTTTTTAAAATTTAGTTTTCCAAAATTCTGCTTTTCAAAATACTCTTTAACAAAATTCTGCAAAAAAAAATAAGTTTCAAAAATGTAATAAAAGCGTGTGCTTCTTTCTTATTGCATAAAATGAAATTCATTGTTGCAAGACCTAAATTTTTAGGGGTACTTGCTTATATGGAAAAGAGAATGAAGAAAATTTGATTTTACTCAATATTAAACTATCTGTATTTTGAAGAGCAGTTTAAACGTTATAATTTTTGCAACCAAAAAAGTTAACACTTGCCACTGTAGCTACTGCATCTTGCAAGAAAATGAAAAAAAAAGTATTTCTCTTTATAAAGAAAAAAGCATCACCTTAGCCGTTATAGTTGGGCAATAAGTCACTAGGTCTGGTTCTTTTGCGCAGACAATTTTATTTGATTTATTTTAATTTATTTCTGTGAAGGATCACCTTAATTTTTTCCACCGGATTAATGGGTAGAATCTTTTACAAACGGACAGGTGGAAGCATCGTTGCAGTATTAGGTTTAAAGGCTTGTAATTGGGCTTTTTTTTAATGAAGAATTGATTCCTTTTAGAAACCTACAGCAAAACATGTTTTTCATCTTTTGTCCAGTAACTCATGTTGTCTCATACTAGGGAGACCTTACATCGTATCCATATGTTAGCCTTATGAATAATTAAAGTTTTCAAACTTAAACGCAACATTGCCAAAAAAGGGGAAAAAAACCCGCGAAGTTTTCGCTCTATGACTTCAATGTTTGTAACTAACTTTACTTCGATTTGATCCAAAGGTCCGATATATGTACTACTGGACTGCTTCCTTTTTAAATTGCATTAAGTATCCTTCTTGAAAATAATAAATTTATTTTTATTTTCAGAGAATGTTCAAGAAATAGTACTAAGTACGCAATTATCATTCACGGATGGAGAGGGAATTGTCGTGATAAATGGGTAGAGGACCTACAAACAAGTAAGTTCTTAAATTATTTAAATATACAAAAAAAAATAATAACATCTTTTCAAAATTTAAATACATACATAGATCTAGAAACATATCGAGGTGGATGTATAATTTGCATGGACTACGAACAAGCAGCATCAATTCCACATTATCTTATGCTAACACATCATGTCAATATATTGGCAGACATTCTCAAAGCAAAGCTAGAAGAACTGGAAGCCAGAGGATATGATCCAAGCAATGGTTATATTTTCGGCTTCAGTCTTGGCGCCCGCATAGCCATACGAGCTGGAACAATGTTTGGATATCAAAGACTAGGCGAACTCGATGGTAAACATACCACACATAATTAATTCAAAAAAAATCTTCTCTATTCAATTTTAAAAATTTCCTATAGCTTGTGATATGGCTGGGCCGGGATTTGATTTTTTTGATCAATTCGATCCCACAGAAGCGGCCAAAAATGTTCAATGCATTCACACTAGCAAAGACAAAGGAACCCATTCGCGGAATTGTCATCAGAATTGGAATATGGGTGTTTGTGGAATGTATCAGGTTGGTTCTGGACTTTTTCCAGGCACTGGCACTTTAACTTCCCACGGTCTATGCACACAATTCTATAATGCTGCTTTCAAAAATAACTTCTATGCAGAGCATGTACCGGAACAATGTGATCTCGTATCGACTGTACCGCAAACATGGCCACACAATTACAAAATGGGCTATATGGAGCGTCGAAAATCAGAAGTTCGTGGAGTTTTATATGCCTCAACTACAAGCGAATATCCTTACACGACCAATACTAATCAAATTGTAGCCTATCAAGTGAATAATTCGAATAAACGATTCACCATGGTTATCAAAGATCCAAATCATATTTATATTTATTTAAAAAGTTAGTTCATGTTTCGATTGAAAATGAAAATGTGTTGCTGTTGTTGTTGTTTGTTATTATTACTTATACACACAGATTGACTGATTAATTTTAGAAAATAAAATATTTAATTTATTGAGCAAATCGTAATGAGTTTTAATCATTTTCATTTGAAATTGTACTTTTGAAACATTGTATATGCCTGTTATATATTTGCGCTCATCACTGACTCACTAACTGATTCTGGAACGCTATCAGAAAGTGTTAGTTATTGAAAAGTCAAAATCTTATTTATTAATGTGAATTAAAAAAAAAAACCATTTATTAAACATCGAATTTTTAAAAAAGAAATTGGAAAATTTTGCATAAAAAATTAATCATCTGATCTGATGTGCTACAGCCAACAAATGTTTGAATCGAATAATTGCTTGCGTTCGGGTGGTAGTGAGATAGGCTATCCAACTATCCCAAAAATTTTCAGATACCTTGAGTTGTTGTTGCATCAGCTGACATCAGAAGTTTTTCAACAAGGGATTACAACAACACAAACCTATCCGGAGAGGTTTGGCTTGCCCCCCGAACGCGGCCATTCAAATTTAATTTTTTTGTTCCCTTGGTTTACATTCGGTGAATTTTGACGTTTGGCTGAGTTCCAAAATGCATCAGATGCGCATTTACTGCGCAACCAAAAATTTTTAAATGCTTCGATTTAAATTTTTTTTTGCGTTCCGAAACTTCAAACTTATGCAAAGCAATAATTAGCCCTATTATCGTATCCGTTCGGAGAAATGTACAATCGGAGAAAACTTCCGATCGGACGATTTGTTCCGTTCATGGTATACGAATCGTATTGTTTGGTTACGGGAAATTTTCCACTTCTAATTTTCTGTCGGGAAAATCGGAAAGCAAATATCTTCACACATCGCATGAATCCGTGATGCGTTGCTGCCATTTTCACATTTTATAGGCATGCAACGCACGAATTTGACATTTTCCACGCACATTATTTTTTTTTGTTCGTAGATCTGTCCGATCGGGAACGATGATAAGGCTGAATATTTCTACAAAGTATCAACCTTGCATTGCTGATTCGTATGAAAAATGTATTACTACCTCATCAAAACATTTTTTTAACATTTCGGAACTCAGCCTTTAATGCGAATTGAACAACTCATCTAACGTATGTTAGTTTGGTATTATACCAATATGATTTATTCGGCAGCTTCTCGAACGGTTTTAGGGTCGGTTTTCGAAATTAACATCAAAAATCTCAAGAATATTTCCATACAGAAAATTCAACTAGTTTACAGTAAAGTATATAAATATATATTTCTTTATTATTAGTTTTCTGTTTGCTGATATCATTCAATATTAATAATACTTAAAAATCTAAACAACATCACGTTCAGTTTAACATAGATTTTAGCAGATAGCGTATGTTTAGCATAATAAAGGTTAAATGTACACAAAAATTTCGAAAATAATATTATTGGTATAAAAATAAATTGTATACTACTACCAAAGCATTAAGTGTTAATTTGATTAAAAAAAACTTTGATTTAGAATAAAGATCGCTAAACAAAAAATGATCTCTGCAGATTAAAATATTAATGTTGAGCGAAGCATTGATAAAAAAAATGTAATCAGTTATTTTTCTATAACTTTTTTTAGAAAAAAAAAATGGGAATGAATTTTTTTTTTAAATAATTTATAACGAAGAAAAACGTGGAAAATGCTTCTCAAGCAAACACAGTTAAGGACACAAATAATTACAAAAATTTCGTAGTAATGCGACACAAGTCTCAAAAAAAAAAAAAAAAAATACAGACACAAAAAAGATGGAGAAAAGAAACTAAAGAAAAGCTGCTATTTTCGTGTTATTTTTTTTTTTTTTTTAGAAAAATTGCTGATGTGCTTCTTGTAGCCTGGCCACAATATTGGAATAAAATTTAATCTGTTCTTCGACAAAGTCCTTGAGTGTTTCTTTTAAATGTTTGTCTCGTTCTTCACGGAAATGAGTCATTTCTGCCATAACAGCATACGATATAACATCAACTCGACGATTAACTTCGGCCAACTGTTGATTTCCCATCTTCTGATCAGCTACCAGACGTTCGCAATCTTTTCTTTTTTGAATTGCACCTTTATGGGTTGACAGGATATCAGGAAAACTATTAAGCACTCCTCTGTAATAAGAACAATCATTAAATGGACTACAAAAGGATATAGCATTTAAAAACATACCTGTAAATATGTAATCGATCTGAAAGTGGAATCCAATCCAGTCTGGGTTGTTCTCCAAATAATTGACCAATATTTATAAACAATCCTCCAACTCGGCCAACACTTTCTGCCAAGGAATGACCACTGGGGGCTAAACGCCTCTCGTCAACATTCAAAGCCTTAGCCAGATCAGACAGGCCATCGCCGATGCGTTGAAAGTCTTTTTTCGATTGAATTTGACTGCGTTTCGTTTGTTCCGATGCGATGGTCAGTAGATTCTTTACAGCACCGTCCATTAAATGTGAAAAATTGGCACAACTTTCCATCTGCGAGTCCACAAAGGACGTGAGAAGTGTTTTCTCAGGAGCATATATCGCCCAACAGTAAGTCACACCGACATAAGTGTCACGTTCGGCACGCCTTTTGCCAGATTTCCATATTTTATCATCGGTACAAGTGAGGAAATGATACCAGACTTCGCATTTCGATAGAACCGGGTGTCGACATACCCAATCGACAAACTCTTGCAATTGAACACGTCGATGTTCGACAAATTGATCTTCATAGCGACCAGATATTTGCTTATCGGGTAGCGGTGGAATTGGAATTAGGCAAAATTTGTCAACAAGTCGTTCATGCAACCAATCGAAATGTTTATAACGGCGGGAAACCTAGAATTTTATGAATTATACCATTGAAATTAGGGTTTTATTTTCTTTTCCTATGCGAAGAAAAATTTTTAGTCAAACAAAAATCTTGGAAACAAATGCAAAACAAATAAAAGTAAAACCTATTCATCTGATTTAATTTTTGTATGGGAGCCATATTAAGTTAAAGGTAGTTTTTTGTGTTTATACAGAAACTATCACTTTAACACACTGCACATACATAACACAACATAAACATGTACAATATGCATACATACATGCATGAAACTTAGAGCTTTAATTTAAAAAAATTATCAAAAATCAACATAATTAGAAATAAACACCCTAAAAAATCTTGTTAAATTGAGCTAAAAAAAAGTACAAGTGTGTTGTTCAATATCAAAAGCCATTATATCCAATTTTGAAAAAAAAAATGACTTGTTGCTATCATTCAAACACATACTTTGAGTCCAAGTTAGGACCTGAAATCCCATTTGATCTCATTGAAATCAGACCCAAAAAGTGTAGTTAGTTTCAAAAACCCTTTTATCCACTTGAGTTTGACCATTAAGGTCAATGCACGTGATGGAACAAGCCTATCTTATATATTTGAACGTCCGCAGTCATCCCCTTACCAAAGACTTCTAAATCTTGAAAAAAAGTCTTATCAATACTGCTTTCTATGTTACTATTTTTTTCTCTCGTATGCACGAAGAAACGCTAAGGGCAGGGTAATAAGTCCTGAGGCAAAAAGTCAACAATGGACTGTTTTGGTGTGTTACACAGATATGACCTACCCTGGGGGGCCATAAAGCCAACATAAAATGGGTTAACATTCCCTAATTTTAGAAAACAAGAGGATCATAAGTTAAAAACTATTTTCGCGTAGGTACATATATTTTAATATTATTTTATATAAATGGTTCCCTTGTACCGCTCACGCAACCCTTTGCTACGCTTAGAATAGGTATGTATGTCTTGTCGCCAAGCAGGAACTAATGTCAAGAGTTTAAAAAAAAAAAAAAAAAAAACAGTACCTGTGTGGCACAAAGTTGCATCAGCGGTATAAACCCAAAAGACCCAAGAAAAGGGGTTAAAATCCTTTAAACCCGCACACATGCTACTGTTGCCCAAGGTTGCCCAATAAGAAAAAGCGTCAATTAGTAGGTCAACAATCCACAATCGATGGGTTAGAAGTCCTCAAGAATTTCATGTGGACTCTTGGCCTATCAAGGTTGTAAAAAGGTCCACGATTGATTTGTGGGCCTGTGACCCATTCAAGTGAAACAAGACGATTATGAACTTTTGAACTATAAATGTATGACTCTGCACCGATGCTAAATGCTCAACAAAATAATCAAAATGATAATTTGAGTTATTGGAATAATTTTTTTTTTTTGTTTTATTGCTTTTTTTTGGCTTAAAATCTAGATGTAATTTTCAAAACCCATTTTATCCATTTGTTTTTGCTATAACTTGAAAACTAGAACCCCCAGATCACGATTTCTTCAATTTTACTGTGAGGAATGCCAATCCAATCAATCTAGCAAAACAAAAGTTCTTAAAATTTATTTGGTTTAGAAAATACAAGTGTTTTTCGATTTACTCGAAACTATCAAAAGATGATATAATGGGTTTTGTTTTTGATCAACACAAGCCTTTAACAAATCTTGGTACAGGCGGTTTTTTTAATAAATTTTTTACATTTTGTACATTTTTAAGAAAAAAAAATGTTACCCCACTATTTAGTATTTATTAATGTTAAATTAAAAATCAAATTTCGAAACAAATCATTCACCCGTTTTTGAAATATCGAATTTTCAAAAAAAAACTGAACATTTTTTAACAATCTAAAATTGTTTTTTTTTTGAAAATTTTGTATAAAAAATGTAATTTAAATCAGTTGTAGAAAAATCTGTGGAGCCATTTTTGATGTCCAAAAAACGCTAGATACCAAGGCAATAGGTAAACACAAAGAAACACAGACAGACGGACGGAATTGCGAGACCCACATTTTTCGTCTTCTATCGTAATGCCAAGTTTTATAAAAATCCCGAGCTCGATTTTTTTTTATCACAAGTTAAAAAAGTAGCTGTAAGTGCCACCGACTGCGAAAAAACAAAAATTCTTATCATTTAGATGTTTGCAAAATAATTACGTACCAC
The DNA here is from genome assembly GCA_947049315.1 of Epistrophella euchroma. Classification (NCBI taxonomy): domain Eukaryota; kingdom Metazoa; phylum Arthropoda; class Insecta; order Diptera; family Syrphidae; genus Epistrophella; species Epistrophella euchroma. Next base: position 27,381,403 of record OX346248.1, on the reverse strand, counting down.
CGCAGCGCAGGTCGGGAAGAAAGACTTATCAACTAAAACCAAAAACAAATTTCTGAATTTAGAACGAATTTTTTTATTCGGAAAAAAATAATACCCACTGGAAACGACTTATAGAGTTCTTATGTGGCTTTTAGAAATTTTTATCACATTATTTAAAGTTTTTATTTTTGATGATAAGCGAGAAATGTGAGGTTATATCGGATTCACATCATTGTCGATGAAATCAGAAATGTGTGTAATTTCATTAAAAAAAAATTTAAAATGGAATCATTTTCTTTATTCAATATAATTCTTGAATTTCTCACAGGAATTTTGTGTTCGAAAGTATAAACACAAACTCTATTTAATCAGAAATCATTCTGATGAGACATTTTGGTTTTGTTTATAGTGCAAATGATAAGAGAAAACAAATTTAGATTACTTTTTTGTATCAGAAGCAGATTTTTAATAATATGTAGATTTATACATAATTATTTGATATAAACAAAACTTAAAATAAAACAGTGATTCGAATGACTCATCCAAAGACATGTGGAAGAAAAAAAGAAACCAGTTCTAGTTCCGAAATAAGCCTCACTTCTTATTAATCGGACGCTTTGCAATGCTCGTAAGTGGATCGGATAAGCAACACAAGTTTAAATGCTAAACAATAAAAGCTACAAGGAGCTAATAACTTAAAAAATTATGTAAATTCTATAATACAAAATATGAACTTGTAAATGTGAAGAAAGATATACAGTATGTTTGACAAATAAATTCGTAACTAAACGTTGGTGTTTTAAGAAAAGAATTTTATAATTTAGGAAAAAAGATCAAAAAAGCATTAACTTATGTTTGAGAAACAATATTGTGTAATTGAAAGAAATTTATATTAAACATATTTTTTTGTTTTGTTATTCTATATTGGTTTAGAAATAGAAAAATTCGGGCAGTTTTGCATATGAAAAGAAACTTAAGCCTAATTCGGTTATAACATTGATTCAAACGCTTTAATTTTGAAATTTTGAAACACTCCATCAGGGTACAAGACATCTTTAAATGAGCTTCGACCTACTTATCTGAAATGAGGAGTATGTAACCATCGTTGTGATGTACTCCTGTTTCTGTTGTGCTAATAATCCCAATTTTTTTTACATTATTATTGACCAACGTAACTTTTATTGGCTGCAACTTTTATTTTTCACACAACTTTGGACTCAAACTTACATATAAAATCCCTACTATTTATTTTACACCTCAACAAATTGCTGTGGAATTTTAGACTAATAATAAACTCACCGAAATATTATTAAAACTTGGCGTCAGCTGATACGCAATGAAACTCTTCATCCCCTTGAACTTGGTCTCCTTTTTCGGACTTGCCACACGAACCGTATATGGTTGATTATTCGGTTGCCAGTGATAGAAATTATCTGTCTGCATAACATACACTATATCGCTGTCGGCCAACTTCTCCTTGTTGCTCAGCCCGAGTATATACGAATCCGAACTTTTTGCAAACATTCCTGATTTCTTGACAGTTGTGGCAACAGCACTTGGATGTTGCGAAGATAACGATATAAGATCATCGGCTGGTGCAGCAGGTAAATTCTTATTATCATAGCTGGCCGAGTGCGATAGACCATAGCCAGTGTGTTTGCTTGAGCTAACATGATTGCCACCCGGAATTTCCGAGTAAGTTTCGTTGTCATCATCCCAATCGTCTTCCCAATCATCACCTTCGTTGAAATCATCAGCTGTTTGATCATAACGTGGTGCTTGCTGAGCTGGAGCTGGAGCTGTTACTGCAGGAGCAGTGGCAGTCGATCCACTTCCATTGAATTGTTGAGCAACTTCCGCTGCTGACATTACCTCGACATAACCAGCTGGAAAGAGGCCAGTTTGACCAGAGGGATTTTTACCCTCCCACCAACCTTCACCGACATCTGTGCGCAGAACAGTTAAAATATCACCAGGATTAATAGAAATTTCTGCTGTCCCAGGTTCGCCAACGAATTCGTATAACGTTCGCACGTAAGACGTCATGCTTTATGAATGGTGTTGTAGTTTCTTCGAGAAAATAGCTGAAAATTGATAGTTATCATGGAACAATAACATAGAAATGATTGCAGGACTAAGAAAAAAAAAGAGAAAAATCCATCAAAGTAATACCACCCCCCCCCCCCACCTTGTCGACTATGAATCACAAACATCGATTAATAGCGGCGCGACGACAACTGATTAAAAAGCGACGTGGTGTCTCCAAACCTTTGTTCTTGGAATCGAGTGTCTTTTCTTCTGTCTGCTGGTTCCGCCCTTTACTTTCGTTTTGTTCTTAATTGAGCAAGGCCCACAGATGGCAAGGGCAATCAGGATGAGAAACGACCACCCCTAGACAGATATACACATCGCAATGAGTTAAGCAATATGTGACCCCTGTTGGCAATAAAAATACAATTTTGCTTAAATTAATCGCAAAAAGGGGTCACAACTCATAATATCCAATCAGCGAATGAGTACTGCGGATGATGATGAAAACACGCAATGACGTCACTAAAAACATAAGCAACAACTCTAATTTTTTTAACCATGGTTTCGAGCAGAGAACTTGAGGAAGGGGGATGTATTTTCTCGTTTAAACAAACAAGATTTTTCTTTATTTTTTCTATCTAGGTACTCACACTTCTTAACTAATTTGTGCACTTTGAATCTTTTGTTCTTGTTATCAGAAACATTTAGTAAATTTCACCAGCTATGGACTATATCTCTGGATAAAGTAAAATTTTTACGTTTTTGTTGATATCTTTTAAAGATTGCAATTTTATGTGATTTTAGATTAGACTATAAAAATATTTAAAATCAAATAAGAAATGAATAACAATGGTTTTTAACTTCTTGTGGCTTGCTATTTGCTTGAAAAATTTTACTGGACTGCCAACTGCCACTGCACTGGAATCTGGAATGACAGTCGAATTCATGGAGAAATGGGTGGAATTTTTTTTGAGAACCGTCATTTTGACAGCGTACACTTGTATAAATAAGCTATTGACCGATAGAGGGCCATACAAATTTTGAAACAGATACATTAAGGCTTCCATTACACGAACAAATATATCTAGGCTTTCATAGACGCTAAAAAATCGGTGCGAATCTGTGACGACTGTAGAATGTACAAAGATTCGCTAGTCAACTGATGAGTCCAAGTGAGATCGCCGGGACGAAACGCCAATAGGTAAAAAAACTAAGAGTTTCTATGAATTTTCGGCAAAAATACTTCAAAGTTCACATAAAAAAAAATATTTTTGCTCAGTGCGCGAACAGACAGTATTTATTCACTCATTTTATTGCTAAAAAATAAATTAATTCTTACATTTTTTTTTAAGTTTTGAATAAATTGGTCTCAGTATAAAATCTTCCTTATATTTTTGATAACCAGCTGTTCCAACAATCACACTTCAAAATTCAACTTTAGTGTAGTGAGTTTCGTTTTGACTTTTCTTATAAAAAATATTAGAATTCGAAAAAATGTTATGGAGTCACAACAATCCTCACAAAAAAAAATCAGAAGAGCTTTGACTCTTCACAAAAGGAGTATTGGGCTGTGAGCATGAAATATTTTTTATTTTGGGGGTGAGAGATAGGATAGGATAGGAATTAATGTAAGGAAAGGGGTAAATTGAACTGTAGGATTTTTTATTTATAATAGGTGTATTCCTGTTGCACTTTTTGTGTGTGTCCCTCACGGTTTTATAATTTTTATAAGCAATACATTTACCCTGTTTAAATAACATAATAAATCTATAACGGCATATACAATATTTATTACAACGAATATGTAATACATGAATATTAATTGCAACCGAGTGAATATCGGTAAATACAATAATTTGTACAAAAATTTGGTAGAGTTTATAAACAGGGTGTTCGATAAGAAAAAGAATCGTATAGGAGGGGGTATATTTCCCCCCAGTTAGGCGGGAGGGGAAATTTTCTAGAAAATCGACTTGAAATAAAAAAAAATTATTAAAAAGCAATGTCATGTTATACTTTTTTTTTTATTCAAATTATTTGAGAGAACAGTTTTTGAAAAATTTATTTTCAAACTCAAAATTTTTAAAAAATAATGAGAAAAATTGTGTTCAAACTATTTTTTTTCAAAAGTTTACGTAATTAAGTAATATTTTTGGTTTTAATATTCGATGCTCCTATCTCGCTTTAACTTTTTGGTGCACTGTATACCGAACACCTTGTATATCCATAAAAAAATTCTTATCGAACGAAATTCCATTTTGTTCGATTTCAAATACTGGAATGAAAAAACATGAAAATTAAAATAAATGTAATAAAATTTAATTTAAAATTTTTTCCTAAGGTGTTTACAATAAATGATTCACAGTCGTACGGCCCAGTGTGTGTTTAGTTCACAAGCTCCAGTTTAATCATTATGGGTTTAAATTGTATCAGTTGTATTAATTGTATTTTTGAATACTTAGACAATGTCCTAGTATTTTGAAATATTCAGAAAATGCTTCATTTAATAAAAAAAAATATAACATTTATCAAGGTTTAGCCAATCGATTCCGCTGTCTAAAGTTAGATCACCTTAGCAACAATTGAAAATGTTTATTTAGATGACTGTCTGAAGGTGGACAAACGTTTATTAATACGCCTATGTATGAATAACATAAGCCTAGGTTTAGTTTAGCAAAAAAATAATAAAGAAATGATCACAAATGTATATTTAAAATTCGTTGCATAAATACAGTCAAATTTTGCTTAGTCGGTTCCTCAAATGTCATTATCCTCACTCTTTTCGAAATTTAATGAGTTGGAGTCAGAAAAAAAGATGGAATTTTACCTTCGGACTCATTTCTAAACGAAATTTTATAATCTTGCTTGTCAATACTTGATTTTGACTTTCATACTATTAACGAAATGTTAAAATAGAACGCGATTCCCTTTGCAGCTCACTATGTTCTTGTCAATACTTGATTTTGACTTTCATACTATTAACGAAATGTTAAAATAGAACTCGATTCCCTTTGCAGCTCACTATGTTCTTAACTATTATTCTATTTAAAAGCTCTTTCTTTGAAAATTATCACATTTTCTTTCTAGGTTTTAGATATTTTTTACTAATCTAGTTGTTACTCCACTTCAGTGAATAAGCAAATTATCTACAAATTAAAATCAATTAACTTCAATGTTGTTTTATTGCCAAGAATTCGGACTAAACTAACTGATTAAAGATAAACTAAGATTCAATTTACGTCTACCCCTCTTTTATCGCAGCCTAAGTAAAAACACGAAAATACCCCTTATACAGTTTAACAAAACATTTGTAAAAATTCAAATAACGTTAATGGAAACCTGTTTAGTTTTTCTTTGCAAGTTTTAATTGTAGATATTAACAGCTCCCTCAACTTTTGAATTTTATAAGTACATAGATGATCGTTGAAGTTAGGAGAAATTATTTTGTATAATTTTGAAAGAAACTTGATGTTATAAAGATTTTTATTTCGGATTTACCGCAATAATTTATAAATTTAAATTAATTGATGGCTTGTGGGTAGTATTTGCACACAAGCCATCAGTCAACCCGTGACCACGACAAGTGGAGCCTTGTCGAAACGTTCAATTAATTTGAATTTATAAATAATAGCTGTTAGTCCGGAATAAAAATCTTTACAATTAATAACAATCACGAATATAATAGCTTAAAATCTAAAACTTATGTGGTCGTATTAATAAACATTGTCTAGACAGCCGTCCAAGTTTAAAAAAAAACTTTTCTTATTGTTGCTAAGGTGATCTAACTCATGATCTTACTTTAGATAACGTAATCGATGGTCTGAACCATGACTAATGTAATATTTTTTTATTAAATAAATCATATTTCTTACTAGGTTCGTTCGCGTACTCCCCAAATCTACGAATTTGTACGAATTTCTACAAATTTAACGCAAATTGTGTTCGTTTACGCAAAAAATGTGTAGTTTTTCGCAGAAGAGAGCGCTCTCGAGAGAGTAAATTATTTCCCCTTTCTGCTAATTTCAGCCCAAAGAAATTCTTCGGGCAGAAATATGAGTTCAGTCAAAAGTCACCTTGATATTTGCCAGAACATCTCTTTTCTTATACTCATCTGTTTTATTTAATTTAATGTAATAAATTAAATTGTGATTACTTTTTTATTTTATTTTGAAAATCTTTTCAAAGAAATGATGACGATATTTATTTTTTTTGTTTTCAAATATTTGACGTTAAAAAACCGGTAAAAATTATTTGTTCAAAGCGTTCGTGTACTATTTCGCAGTTTTACTTCTCTCTGAGAGAATTTCATCCCCACTCCTCAATATTTGATAGACTGTGAATTTTAGTGCAAAAAGTACACGAACGAAGCTACTGTTTCGAAATACTTAGACATAGTTTAAACAACCAAAAATCTAATAAGTACGACCAATGATGTTCTACTAAAAACAAAACTTCAATTGAATTCAATTTATTAAATCCAAGTACAAGCAAGACTTACAGCTTAGAAAATACATTCAAGACTTTAAGCACAAAAGTAGAACATAGAAAAAAAAAACAAGCTATAGCGATGGCAGTGTGCGAAAAAATTATGTTTCATTTTATTCTAGGTTAAACCCAAACTCCAACGATCGTTCATTTTGATTTGATGCATGTTATGCAAATTACACGGGGAAATATTTTTCTTTATAAAATGAAATTCTTTAAAAGTTTTGCATCGCTTGAGTCGTTCAATATTTCAATATTTCACAATACAAAATTTAAATTACGTTTAGTTACTTGAAGCTTCACTACAATCAAGAGTTTTTATAAAAAGTGGAAAAGTGAAAAACCAAAACATGTGCTAGAGATGTCTGTACGCGAAAATGTGTACAAAATTTCAGAATAATTTCTATGGCTTCACCATTTCTTCGAAGAAAAAGTCATGTTTTTGTTTTTCACTATTATGTTTCTGAAGCATTATTTGCAATATGCAGCATTTTTACGATTCACTTGACACTTTTATTTAAAAGCTTTATCAATTTCGCAGAATTTATTTTGAACCTCAATCCGCCGAAATCAGTGAGTGAAAAATTTTAAACCACACTCGGTCCAATATTTGAACCACGATTTGAACCTTTTATACTGCATTAAACACATATTTTTGTTAATTTTAAAATAATTACATATCTAAAGGTGTTTTCAATTGCTTATATTTGTTTACAGTCTAAATAACTTTAACTAAGGTGTATACATTTTTCATCAAGATCTGACATTCTTTAATTGGTTCAAATTTAAGACTGTTTCGTTAAATCAACAGAATATTTATTTTATTAAAAATCGTCTTTCAAGATTCCATTCATAAGTAATTATATTTTAATTTTTCACTAAATAACGAAAGTATCAAAGTCGAGTATATTATCACTTTTAAATTTTCATCAAAATTTTTTTGTGAGGTCGTAGTTTCATTTAACACAAAACAACAACATTCCATTAAGAAATGCAAATATTGATTATACCTATAACGTTTTGTATACACAAACGCTTATAAAAGGACATTGTGGGTTGGGTGAGGGTGGATTCGTGGTAAAATGTTTTTCCTTGCCAAACGCGAGATTTAGGTGCGGCCTTAAATAATTACAAATACCTTGTCAAAGTTGCAACGGCAGATAATTATTCAATAAGACAGAGGAGACACAAAGGATGTGAGGGTATGGCAAATAGCACACAAAACATGACAAAATTCAATTATTCGCTTAATCTATTTTTGTTTCTTGGAAGTTTAATAAGTTAGTTGTTTCGTTAATGAATCATTCCTTCTATGTTTGAATGTTGTTAATCATTATTTCAGTTTTAATTTTTGTTTTAACAATATGGATTATAGATCCAAGTTCCACTTACCGCCGTAATGAGAGGTCCTAAATTGTGTTTTTGCATTATATCATTCAAATCACATTAACCGTTTTTTCTTTCAAAACGTCAAACTTTTAAACTAGGATTGTAAAAACTCCAATTTTAATTGAAAGTAAAAAATAAATATCAGCACCGCTATAATAACACCAATCACAAACACTAACATGTTGAAAAATAATAAAAAATACTCTTTACTATAGTCAAGAAAAAATGACGACTTTCCGATGTATGCGTAATTCCTTCGCTAGTAGTTTTATGAATGAGAACAAGGAAAAAAGAAACTTTATTGAAAACCTCGGTATATCATCAAGGAGTAGTGCAATGAAAAACAGACAGAGTGGGCATTTTATAAGGATGGGCAATGATAACTTACACCGTTATTGAACTGCTTACATAACTATGTAATTTAAATGAGTTGTTTTTTAATTTCTTTATGTTATTTATTTATTTTTAATATTCACAAAAAAAGACAAGACAGTCTTTAGAATGAGTACTAAACTGAGCGAGTATGAGAAAGTATAAGCATTTATTCGCATAAATAACAAAAGACGCGATTTGAATTTTGTTTGCAATAGTGTGTCTTTTTTTCTATTGAAGAATTTTTCCAACTCGATATCACCTTCTTATGCTAAGCCCTGGTTCTTCATGAGCTATTTGTGCCACTGAATTTATTTACTTATAATAATTGTAAAAAATAATGTACAACTTCTGTTCACTTCTCACTTATGCTTCCAGGAATAGTTCAGTGTTTTATAGCATCAAATATAACTACATTTTCATTATATTTATCAGAGCGGTTTTCTTAAAAAGTAATTTTTTATATATAAAATTTCTTGAAATTTTTTAGAGAAAAGAAATTGGTATGTCATTTTTAAGAATATAATAATATACAACTAAAACCAAAATTTCAAAAAAAAATCATCAACCCGTTTTAAAAAAAATGATTTTTCAAAAAAAAAAAAATTGAACTTTTTTTTATAAATTCAAAAAAACTTGTTTTGAAAATGTATGTATGCAGTATTATTTTAACTTGATAGGACCTCCTTAGTAAAAAATTTGATCAAAATCGGTTGAGCGGTTAACGATAAAATCGAAAACAAAAAAAAAACGGTTATATGGCAGGTACTGTTAATAACGTTTTTTGGTAAATTTTATCTCATCAAAACGTAGACCATACCACCACAAGTACACACAATAATTTTTAAAAAATTGTTAGAGCCATTTTTGAGATCAATAACTTTTTTTAAAATGGTCTTATGGCAACCGTTATTTTTTGAGCAAAAAAATCTCGATTTCCCACCAATCTTACTCCAAGTTTGAAGAAAATCACTTCAGTGGTTTAGGCTGTAGACCGAGATACAGACAGACATACAGCAGACATACAGACAGACATACAGACTAGACATACAGACAGACATGCAGACAGACATACAGACAGACATACATACATACAGACAGACAGACAGACGGAATTGCGTGTTCTCTATCATCGTAATGTCATGCTTGATTGTTATCTCGAGTTCGTTTTTTTTTACGAATCCAAAACTTGCCCTATAGTACCTATCGGAAGTAAAAATAGTACTAACTTTTCTGTTAGTTCCCTTTACTCTGAACTCTGATTTTCGTGGTTTTTAATCAAAAGTCGTTCCCGTATTACAAAAATTAAAAAAATCGTAGTTAAATGTAAAAAAAATTTTTTCAATTAATTGATTTTTTTTATGAGATTTCAAAATGACTTTTACCTATGTAATTGTAATTCAATTGAAAGTTTTTTTTTTTGTGATCTTTAAGTCCAAACCCAGGCATACAGTTTGGTTCATCCACAGTACACAATATAATACAATGCTCAGTTCTGCGCATGTCTTGTATTTTGTTTTTGTAAATTGTGGACGAGGGTCACTGTGATTCGGAAAAACTTGTGTTTTATTTTTGTAAATTCTGAGAGCTAGGTCACTGTAATTTTCGAAGATGCGCAATATGTTACCTTCAATATGTGTACTGTGGGTTCATCAGTATGCTCTCAAAATAAATTCTTGATTTTCTCTTCTTTATTAATTGTAAATCCTGTAAAAATAATATTTTTGGCAACCCTATTTCAAGTTACTAAACATTCCACAATCCACAATATACGTAATCAAATGTCAAAATCAGTTGTTCCACATATGTTGAACAACATAAAATAAAATTTTAAATTGTTTACTTTAAAGCGCGGGAAGTAGTGTTATTTATTTAAAAATTAAAAGCAATTATTAAATTTATTCATATAAATATGGAAATGATTTGCCGCAAGCGTTTGCGTTCCGATGAATATCCATATCAGCTTCAAAGCAAAATGTTTATTAATCAACAAAAGATTGACCGACTCAACGACGAGAAAATGAAAAGAATCCATAGTAAATTTTATTTTATATAATTCGACACACATTAACATTAAACATTTATAATTATTTCTGTTCTCAAGGTAAAACTATATCAATGCTGTTCAAAGGCGCACAGAATTTAGAAAATTCTAATGCTACAAAGCCTCTTGGAGTTGCGGAAATATCTCAATTGGTCACCTTAAGTGGAAGCGGAAATTTGGTCTTTGCCTCCAAAGAAAAGGTACCTATTTCTAATTTTTATGTTTGGTTCATGTTTTTAGATAATTTCAATCTCGTCCAGCCTGAAGGATTCCCTAAAGAGAAACTTAAGTCGAAATGTTGCGGCAAAGAAGCCTTCATTACTGGCGATTGTTTCAATTGCAATCTTGGACTCTGTGAGTTCTGTGCTTCGTCCTGCATTGGTTGTGGCCAATTCCTATGCGGCAGTTGTATAATGCTTTTGTAAGTGATATTTATTTTTTAATTGGATTGCCTTTCAGCAAGCAAAATTTCTTTTAATAGTGAATGCGGAACTTACGAGCAACCTATTTGCGAACGATGCAAGATTTTCAATTAAGGATCAAACAGCAGTAGTCTCCCGAATAAGTATTTAGTTTAATAAAACAGTTGCAATCTATATTTATTAATTTCTATGAACTAATTTTTTAATTGTTCAAATAGTTTTGTTTAAATTATACATTAGAATGAATTTTATTGTATGCACAAGTTGAAAGGTTGAATGTACCAATATCACTCGGAATGTTAATAAACAAAAAATTTTATATTAGTTATTTGTGCATTCATTTATCTATGTACTACATAATAGGTACAAGATAGTTGTACGTGATTACCTTTTATGTGATTGAAAACGATATGTATAGAGTGGCAAAATTTCTTTAGTTTTAATTATCGCCTGAAGCCGAAAGCGAATTAGACTTGAGAAATGGGAAATTGCTGTCACTGGACTAGAATTATTGAAAGTATTGTTTAAAATCTATTAATCATCGAATAAGCAATGTGAAGTTGTAGCTGTAGCAAATTTTAACTTTTATTACACTTAATCAGCTCCAAATAAAGAAAAAATCTTGTATTTTTTTTTTGGATTTTTATTTTTAACCCTTATAGTCGCTCTAAGCCGTTAGATCACATCTTAATAGTAACAGTTCGTTATCTTCGCGGTGTAGTTTTTTTTTTATATAACGCTAAATCACTCTCAGCTTAAAAGTTATAAGTATTGTAGATCTTTGCAGTTGGACGTTCCGAAGCTTTAGCCCTGCCGATGCCAGCAGATAGTGAGTTTTCTCAAGTCTCATCCGGGTTTCTATTTTCACCTTCCCATACACAAAAAATATCAGCCTTATCATCGTACCCGATCGGAACGAAATTTTCTCCGATCTCTACGAAATGTACGAATTTTGTATCATTTTAGCCGTTCCGAAAGGGGCAATCGGACAGATCTACGGAAAAAAAAATTAATATGTACGCTGAAAATGTCAAATTCGCGCGTTGCATGCCGATGAAATGTCAAAATGGCAGCAACGCATCACGAATCCTGCGATGTGTGAAGATATTTGCTTTCCGATTCCCCCGGCAGAAAATTAGAAGTGAAAAATTTCCCATAACCATACGATATGATTCGTATACCATGAACAGAAAAAATCGTCCGATCGTATGTTTTCCCCGATCGTAAATTTTCTCGAACGGATACGATAATAGGGCTGATACTGCAAAATAGCGGTTAATCTATCTCAGTTATCATAACAGCAGATATTTTCGCCATTTTAAAATATAGGTATTGATAATTCTTTTCTACCGAGTCATCAGGTATTAATTAAGAGATACATTTTTTGAATACAAAAATTATTGATATCCTAATTTTAAGTATTTAATTATATACATAAGAAAACCAATTAATGATTTTTAAAATAATGATTTTTCAAAAAAAAAAAATCGATTTTTTGTTGTTTAAATCCAAGAATTATTCAATACTTCGACTTAATTTTTTTTTTAATTATAAAAAGTTATTTTCTTTACCAAAATGTAGACCATTCGAACGAAAGGCCGTCTCTCAGATTAATATAATTATAATTATTCATAAAACGGTTATATGCATCTGCTTGTGCCGTTATTTTTAAAGCAAAAAAAAAAATTACTATGACATATCCCAACTTCCAAGGGCACAGACATTTAGACAGAAATGCGGGACACGGGACACACTCTTCGTATACTCTGTTAGCATAATATTGAAATAAACCGCTATAACGATGGGCAAATTCCTAAGCGCGAAACTTGAGCAAATTATGCTAAACCAACAGCTTCAAAACTCAAAACATAAAAATCCCTGCAACGCAAATGTATATAATGTAAACGCATTTGTGCAAATGTAAAAATTATCTTGTGCAACTCCGAGCAACTTGCGCAACAAAAAGTTGCCTAGTGGGCGATGGGCCTTATAGTTTTTTGGATGGTTACAACAATTACTTGTAGATTAGGAATTGGTAAAGGCTTAATTACATTCAAGACTTCTGACAAAACGTACAAAAGTGAAAAACTAAAACATGCACTAGAAATGCCTGTGTGTGAAAAAGCCTACGAGTTTGATGTCATTTTATATCGAATTCCTTTTAAGAAAAAAATCGATTTGTTCAGAAGAAAAAATCGACTTTTCTGGACAAATCCCTTGTAGTAAAAGAAAAAATTCGATTCTGTTTAGAAAAAAAAATCGAATATTTTTGTTAAAGGAATTCGACATTAGATTGATACCACATACCAACCACAATTTTTTCGCACACAGGCCTCTCTAAGCATATTTTCGCTTATCAGATGTTCAGTTTTTGCATACTTTTTGCAATAAGCCTTCAATGTAATAAAACTTAAAAGCTATCTATGAAATCAATGAGAAATGACATATTAAACACAATTTTCTTACGTTTTTCTGCACACAGCCATTTCTACCGCATGTCTTATGTCGAATTCCTTTTACCAAAAAAAATCGATTTTTTTTCTAAACAGCATCCATTTTTTTCTTTCAATACAAGGGATTTGTTCAGAAAAATCGATTTTTTTCTTCTGAACAAATCGATTTTTTTATTAAAAGGAATTCGACATTAGTTTTTCACTTTTGTACTTTTTGCAAAAAGTCTTGAATGTAGTTAAGCCTTAAGTATCAGCTTTTATTACCATCATAGACGTGATTTTACTCAATAAATCTTTTGGAAATCTTTTGATTAAATAAAACAATTCCTTATTCTTTGGAATTTTAAGTTTTTAGAACAATGAACATGTTGCCAGAAAAAAAATTTAAAATATTTGTTTTTTTTTTATGTGGAATTCCTTTCAAGAAAAAATCCATTTGTTTAGAAGAAAAAATCGACTTTTCTGAACAAATCCCTTGTATTAATGTCGAATTCCTTTTACCAAAAATATTCGATTTTTTTCTAAACAGAATCGAATTTTTTCTTTTATTACAAGGGAAATGTCCAGAAAAGTGGATTTTTTCTTGTAAACAAATCGATTTTGTTCGTAAAAGGAATTCGACATAAAAGAAAAAATTCGATTCTGTTTAAAAAAATCGAATATTTTTGGTAAAAGGAATTCGACATTAAACTAAATATGCAACAGCTACATAATAATCATCAAAAGTGTCATAAAAGAAAACGTGTACCGTTTTAAATATACGACTATTTAAAAACCTAATCGCATATTCAATAACGAGGGATTTTGAACGATAATCGTAATTCGTAATACGGGCTAATGTCGAATTCCTTTTAAGAAAAAAAAACGATTTGTTTAGAAGAAAAAATCCACTTTTCTGGACAAATCGATTTGTTCAGAAGAAAAACTCGATTTTTCTGGACAAATTCTTTGTATTGAAAAAAAAATCGATTCTGTAAAGAAAAAAAATCGATTTTTTTTTTGGTAAAAGGAATTCGACATAAGATAGCTTTGGTTTATTGTTGCATCAGCTGTCTTCAGCTGTTTTTCAACAAAGGATTACAACAACACAAAAATATCCGGATAGTTTTGGATAATTACCCGAATGCCAACATTACAGATTTTCGGAGTGTTGAGAATGACCAAAGGAAAAACCACAAAATAAAGGGACCAATACAAAAAGTTTAGGCGCACCATATTAAAACAGTTTCACCAACATTACAAATCAAACAACTTTTCGTCTTGTCATTTTGAAATTTGTTGTTGCTTTTTTTTTTAGAACGTCAGCTTTGCAAGCAAAAGAAAAAGAGAAGACGTGTCTATCATCCCAAAGTAAAGCGGCGTGCCCATCAACAAAAATTTCATTTAAATTTATCTATAATTTTTCATAGTTAAATTAAAAAACGCAATTCATTACTCCACCTGAATAAACAACACAACCAATTGACTAACAATGCATACAGTTCTTACCCGTGGAAATGCCACAGTGGCGTATTCCTTGAGCGTTCTTGCCTGCTTGACGTTCTGCTGCTTCATCTCAACCGTGTTCCTCGACTACCGCACCGAATCCAAAATTAACACAGTTAAAATTTTGGTGTAAGAAAGCATTCAAATTAATATTCCAGATTTCATAATAGTAATGTGATTTGTTTTTGCCTTTAGGAAAAACGTTCCAGACTATGGTGCTTCGCGAGAGAAACACGATCTGGGATTCCTTACATTCGATCTTCAGACAAATCTCACAGATCTTTTTAACTGGAATGTGAAGCAGCTGTTCTTATATTTGACTGCCGAATATAAGACAAAGGAAAACGAACTCAATCAGGTTGTGTTGTGGGATAAGATTATCTTACGCGGGGAGAATACAGTCCTGGACTTCAAGAACATGAACACCAAATACTATTTCTGGGATGATGGAAATGGTCTGAAGTGAGTTTTCTAGGACAATTTCATACTAGTGTTGCAATTATAATCTATAACTTATCCTTCCTCTCTAAGAAACAACAATGTAACCCTTTACTTGTCGTGGAACATCATTCCCAATGCCGGTCTGTTACCGAGTGTCTTTGCTCATGGCTCGCATTGGTTCAAGTTCCCAGAGCACTATTCTGTGTCGGCAGTCTAAGATCTAACACAAAAACTACGATTTCCTTGCTCCTTGTGTTTATTTTTTTGTTTTGGAAATTAATTCGCTTAATTTAAAATTTGTTTTTTTTAGATATCACAGAAAATAAAAACAAAATTAAGATTCAAATAAAATTGTGGTTTTGTAATTTATTTCGTGCCATTCGTATCCTTACACACTTCATTGAGTAACTTTAGAACATCCTTTTCTCTGCGTAGGGCTTGTTTAATGCAGGCGTCCATTTGGTCCTTGTCAAAGGGGGTACCTCCTGGTTTGAGGATGAAACACACATCTCCATTGCAAATCGCAACATTAACTACGGAAGTCGAAAGAATTTCTTCTTCGGCCGTTGGATCTGTGATTATAACATTGCTGCAAGTAGAAAGAAAAACAAACAAAAAAATGAGATAGGTATGATTCGACTTTTTAACTTCTACGATATAAAATAAGATGGATCATCTTCACCGGCTTTGAAAAAGTCTCAACCCTAAGACTTCCGCTATCGCCAGTCAATGCTGTTCAGTTGCGTATAGCAGGGCTTTGAGCGTTCTGGTCTAGCCATTTTTCAAGCATAAGACAAGTCTACCATGCTATCATCAAAATAATTTTCTACAAATTGTTTTCGAAACTGGCTACTCAATATGAGTTAAATGAACTTTTTTGATGCCAACGTGTCCTTTTGAGCTACCTAGATCACGTTATTCGTAGTGACCTAAAGCTGGAACTAACATAGAAATGATAATTTCACCACCATGCATAATGGAAATATATCTACCTAATTCTTAAAAATTTAGAGTTCAAACCTTTGAACCTATAAATTATTAGTGAAGTGAGAATCTACTTATGGTATTTAAATCTATTTTAAATTACAAAATAAGTTCAACTTACTCATCGAAAACCATAAATGTTGTGGAAACCGGCACAGGTCCGATATTCAATTTTTTCTTTTCACTAGTATCTACTTGTACTCTGTTGATTTTGTGATCGTAATCGATAGAAGGCAATTTTAAATTTCTCAAAGCTGCCACACAAGCTATCAGAGCAGCATCAACAACACAGCCGTCGTTGTCCAAGCAAATTATATCACAATGCAGTGCCCAAACCAATTTCTCTTTATGCAAACAAAGTTCCTTTAAATTTATACAATTAGAATTAGTTAGAATGTCATAAATGGCACAGCTATAGACATCGGAATCCTCATTGGAACCAGTTCCGCTGCGGTATTTTGGTGAGCTCATTTGTGGTAGTTCAACATTCGGTATGATAAATCCATTTTCAGGGGTTGCAGATCGGGGTTTGGCCAATTCTGCGCGAATACCACACACCACACTGGTGTTGCCCACTTTGACAACAGCCGAACCGTCTGCAGTGACGATTGATCCAACGTTGACGCCAATCGGACGTAGTTTATCGAATTCTCGTCCATCGGGACGAATATCTTTGTTCAAGTAGTCGCGGTAAAATTTAACCGGGTGAATGAGTCTGTTTGGAAGGCAATTAAATGATTTAGGCAAATAAAGAAATGATATAAAGGAAATGTAATTTAAGTACTTGTATTGCTCCGCCATTGTGTATTTTTCTACAAATAATTTTTAGTTTTTTAAGCTTGAAAAGAAATAAACTGAGAAGACAACAAAAAATTAAAAAATGCAAGACGCACGTGTTGACAACAAATTAGAAATGCCAAATTTGACAGTTGAGGGATAAGGAACATGTTGATAAGAAACAGCAATGCCAGGTTATTTATTTTACTGTGTACTTTTTAAGAGTATGTGTTCCGGGTACAAACAAATGTTGCATTTTTTCGTTTTTCGTCGTTTTAAGGCTCTCCCAAACCAACGCGAATATTCTCCGCGACAAACAAAAACAATAACAATAACGTGTTGTTTTGTTTGACAACCACGTGTTGTTATTGTTGTTTTCGTTCGTCGCGCCGAATAATCGTGTTGGTTTGGGAGAGCCTTTACTCAAAGGTGCCACCAAATTCGGAAATTCAAAATTGAACCAGAAAATCCCTTCTGCTTGATTCTCTCATTAATCACCATGTAATTAAACTTAGAAAGTCGAAAGTTTCGTCATCGCTCCGAATGCTTCGTAGATATTGGTTTAGGAGAGCTTTTAAACTGGAGATCTTAAGTGCCAGTTGTACAATCGTGGTTTAAATCTTGATCCGTGGTTCAGGAATTTTAACTCGCCGATTTCGGCGGGTTAACTGAGGTTCAACGATGGTTCAAGGTTTCAATATGCACTAAAAGCCAATTACATGCCTGAACCATCGTTGAACCACAGTTAATCCACCGAAATTGGTGAGTTAAGATTCCTGAACCACGGATCAAATATTTGTACAACTGGCCCTAAGGGTCAGTTGTAAAATCGTAGTTTAAACATTGCTCCGTGGTTCATGAATTTAAATTCACCGAATTCGGCGGATTAAGTGAGGTTCATCGATGGTTCAGGAATGTTCTTGGCTTTTATCACATACTTTAACCTTGAACTATCGTTGAAACTCAGTTAATCCGCCAAAATCGGTGAGTTAGGTGCCAGTTATAGCTATCATTGAAACTCATCATTGAAAATTTCAATGATGTATTTTAAGACGTTTAGGATGCAAAATCTATTACTACGTTTCCATGTGGTATTTAAGCGAGCTTGAAGCTCTTTTATACCCTTTGTATACCTGCATCGAGTTGAAATGAGCTTGAACCGACTCGACTGAACTTCAGGAGCGGAGTCGAGTCGAAATTTGTGCTAAAAAGCCTGGGTTGAGGAGTTAACTTTAGAAACACCATATGTCATTTCGACACCATTTTAATTCAACTCAATATCGAGCTCTCAAATCTGTGAACGAAAAACCTGGGTCTAAAATCCGACCCCAATCCAACTTGAGCTCTCGATCCTGAATGTAAACGTTGTATATGATTATTTTTATGCCAAAATAAAGCTTTTATCTTAATTACTATATGTGGCCAGAAAAAAATTATTTCGGCTCAACCGTTCTCATGAAATGTCTTTTATTTTTTCAATGGTCATTGATAAGGTAGTGCAATCATTGAAATAATTTAAGTCGATTTATATGAAAGGTTGGGCTCAAATGAAATATTTGCAATAAATATTAATAAAATCATCAGCATCATATTTAGATCATAATAAATACTTAACTTTGCTTTTTAAATGCCTCAAAACTTAAATTAAAAATTTTCAATGATGAGTTTTAATGACAGCTATAACTGGCGCCTAAAATATGGAACCACGTTTGTACAAATAGCCCTTCTTACTAAAAAATCAATTATGTTTAGAGAAGAAAAGATTTGATTAGAAGAAAAAAATCTATTTTTTTGGGCAAATTAAATCTTTCGTTTTTAGCAAGCGCGAGATTTGACATTTCTACGGAGTTTGGGTTTAAAAAATATTCAAAAGTGTTTACTGTTTGTTTAAATTGATTTAAAACAAATATATCTATGTTTAAAAAAAAAAGTTTTTATTCATCAAATAAGTGTGAATAATTAATTAGAAATAATCAACAGAATTAATAAACTCATATTCCAATAAGTGCCGATGGTGGATATGCGTTCCTTGATTGAGGAGTTTCGTGATGGAATTTGTTTTTTTTTTGTCTACTTGTATGCATAACTATTTTTGTTTTATTTAGCTTCAAAAGTTTTATCAAATGGCACATACAAAATTACGAAAAAAAAATAGAATTTGTAGGTAATGATTCCTTATAAAAAAGAATCAATTTGAAATGCATTCAATTTTTTTTAATTTATTGTTTCTAGGGACATTAAAAAAACATATTCCGTTTTTTCACTGGACTCTTCTTTCCACCGTCCTTAAATTTAAATAAAACAATTTAATTTTTTTTTGATTATTTTTTTCTTTAAATTTTATTTTTCTACTTAAAAAATTGCTTACAAGATGAGGATAGCATTTTCAATTGTTATTCAGTTTTTTTTTTTTTAATTTAATTTTCTCGTAATTAATCAGTAATTTAATAATAATTGAATTTTAACAATACATAATATAATATTACTTGGTTTTCTTGTTTCTCCCGCCTTCCTCTTTTCATTATCCTCCTTCTCTTCTTTCTCTCTAGTTTTTATAAATGCTTTGTAAATGTTTTTTTTTTTATTTCATTTATTTATAATAATTTGTGAATTGTTTTGTTTCATCATTTTGAGAAGACCTTTAATTTGTGTGGTTCTTTTTTTTTAATTTAGTTTTAACTGGCTGAGAATTTTTGAATTCATTTTTTAATTTTTTTTTTTTCAGATAGTGACTAGATACGCGAATGATTAGGATGATTTTGTTTTTGGTTTTATTTGATTTTAAACTTTAATCTTAATATTATGTAGTTTTTATGTTTTGGTTTTTGAGAATGACTGAGTAAAGGTAGTAAGTAGGTAGGTGATGAAATTTGTTTTCCTTTTTACTTATTTTTGTTTTTTTTTTTTCATTTTCAATCTTTTTTAAATATAATTTAAGTAATAATTTTAACTATGGAAATATACAGTATATATATATAATATTTTTTGTTTTCATCTTTTCTAGTAAAATATTATTTAAATGTTTATTGATGTTATCTACTTGTTTTTTCCTTTAAATTTGGTTTTCAATTGAATACCTATATTTTATATTATGTATATGAACTTATAAATATTTTTTCTGACTTATAAAACTAAGAAACATATTTTTTTAAATGCAATCACTCAATAAAAGAAATTATTGTTTATATAACAAAATATATATAAAATGTTTATTTATATTTTTTTAATTGATATTCACAAAAAAATTGAGAACTTCTACTTAATAAACAATTTTCAATTTTTATTTTTTCTTTATCGTTTGTTTAAATATTTCTACAATTAAAAATAATTGTTAAAAGCACTTAATTTTTACAAATAGTTGATGTTAATTCATGTTTTATTATTTTTATTTGCTTAGTTGAAGTTTTTCTGTTTTTATTTTAATATTTTGTAAAGCATTTTGGTATTTGCATAATTCCAATGTTTTGTGTGTTTTTGTATTGAAAGCAGCTTGTTATGAATTATGTTTTGTTTAAATATTTAAATGAGAAGCATTTGAGAGCTTCCAAAATAGGACTCGAGTGCTCAGATTCGATAAATTATTAAATTTAGCATTCATATACAAAACTCGAAGGACGAAAACAAAACTTTTATGTGAAGAATAACTTTTTGTGGAAGCTCTTGAGTAGTTGTTTTTCATTCGTTCTATTTTTTTTATTTAATAAAAAATATGTTTTGTGATTATATCGAAATGAAAAAAAAAAAATCGATCAATTTTTATGGGAAAGTATAATGCATGAATTATTAATTTAATAGAAAACTGCAGTCGTCATTGTAAAGAGCTGTTTTAGTACTTATAGCATTTTGTTTTGTTAAATATTTGTTAAACTTATCTTTATTGAATTTTTGATTTAATTCTTTTTTCATCTAATAACAATGATATGGCTGCAATTTACAAATAAGATATGTTAATAGTTTGTATACTTTACTTATTTAAAATTAACTAAATTTAAACCAAACCAAAAATAAAATCAAAAAATATAAGTTTTTCTAATATAAATACTTTGTACTGCAGCAATCATATAAATTTTAATGTGAAAGTGTATATAATAGTTTTTGTTGTATATATAATTTCAATGTAATATTAGATATTTATTTTACAATGTGTTTGCTATATAAACGCCAACTTAAAAGCAAAATAATAAATAAATTGTATTTAAGAAATGCATTTATATGAAAACATGGTATTCTTCTGTTTATTGAGTAAATATATTATATGCTTATAAATATTTATCTTGGAAGCGTAGCTTAATTTTTTTATTTACTTTGAATTTTCAGCCAATAGGGAAATTGTGTTTTTTTTTCTTTGAATATCATTAATTGAATTTATTTGGTGTTTTGCGTACATAACTGCTGGAATATTTTTGCGCTTTTTTAAATTGAAGGTTTTAATTTTTTTTCTGTAACAAACACTCATCTTAAAAAATGTTAAGAATATTCGCGCATTTTTTAAAATAACGAAGCGTTATTTTTATTTAAAAAAAAAACACATCCTACAGTATTAAATATTTCAATGATAATGAATAAACCATAAAATTTAAAGAAAACTTTGAATAGTTGTTACGAGAGTAGTCCCTGGCAGAAGATTGGAGTGACTAGTCACTACAGAAAATTTAGGTTGCAAATCCAGAATTTGAAGTAACGTAATTCCCTTGGCCATGCCGCATTTTCACGAGACGGACCAACTAATTCATCTGAAAAATATTTTAAACTCGGCTAAGATTTTCTTCATAAAAAGTTCAACAAGTGCCACCAGGAAAATACATATGAATCTAACAAAAAGCCTAGTTTTAAAAATTTTATTGCAAAGTCGTTGTAAAGTACTGACTAATGGAGGTTTTCAATGGTAAAAAAATCAATTTTTTCTATCCAGATCTGTCAAAACACCGATTTCAAACATTTTCGCCTTCCAATGGACAAAAAAATTAATTTTTTTTTCGAAAAAAAATTAATTTAGCAGATAAGGATTTTGCGGTAGATCTACCCCTCTTCTTACTAACACCACTATACACCAGTACAATAGACAGTTGCCAGTTTGACAACATAAGCTCCACAGACACGAATATACACTAAATTACCATGACAAAAAATGAATCTGAAATCGTAATCCACCCGTCACCAAAAAAATCAAATTTAAGACAGAAATCTGAATCTACCAAAGGAAAACTCCATATAAGTATCGGACAATCTCCTATGACGGTGTTCACATTGGACTTACTTACTCCTTGGATTTTTTTTGACGTCTATATACTTTTTCTCGTGGTGAGAAAGAGACAGGCAAGTGAGGCAGGATTTTTTAAATTTTTTAAAAATTTGTGGATTTTTTTTGACGTTTCCTTTTGTGACAAGTGTTTTGTTAGTATTTAGTTTTTGTTTGGCACTTAAATACTAAAGAATCGAAGTTTTTTCAATTGGAAAAATAGTTTTTTAGTGAAATATTAATTTTGTGATTGAAAAATTTCTATTTAAATTCTCCGGCGAATAAAAATGTGTGTTTTATTTTAACGACTACTGAACGTCAGAGTGAATCGGTTGTGTGTGTCTGAACACGAGCTGACTGACTTGTGTCAAAAAAAATCGTAAATTTGAGTCCAATGTGAACACCGTCTATAAATTCATTGATGAGGTTTTCCATCAAGTAAGTAAAGTCAAAAAGACAATTTCCCCTCTATTTGCGTTCCATTGGGCAAACGTTCCATTGGACACGATGTATTTTTGATTCTAAATCAAATTTGCAAATCTTCGGTAGATTAACCCCTCCATGTACAAATACCAACATGAATCCAGCTGTCAGTTGGCAAATGTGTTTTGTTGATATTTGGGTTTTGAAAATTATGTTGAAAAATGTGAAAAATAAGTCACATTAGACGTATTTATTATCGCTAAAGATCCATACAGATCATTTCTGATAACAAGAACCGCTATTCGAATTTTGAAGCATAAGAACAAGTACCTACGACCGATCCCGTCGTGTTTTTTTTTTTTAGGATAAGTGGTACTGTTCATTCTAGGATTTCAATCAAAGCAATCTTGATAGCTTGTTGTTGAAATCCCTTGTTCAACAACAAGTGTACACTGAAGGTGTATATAAACATTTTTGGATAAGTTGGCACCGTCTCCGATAGGTCCTGGAATGCAAAAAATAAGAGAGCTTTGATGTTATGAATTCGATTGTCCAAATTTTGGAATATATTTCTTTGGAGTAGTGAATAAGTTTACTTTTATTTCACTTTCAAAAAAACAAAATTTAATTGCAGTCTGTTAGCTTTTCGACTGCAATTCAATTTTGTTTTAAAAAGTAAATGATATAGGTCTTTGATTTGGGACTTATTTTCCTGTATCAATTTTTGAAGCTCTTTTTATATAGTTTTTTGTGTTAATGTTTTTGGGGCTTTGAATATTTCAAAGATTGCAGAAACTTATAATGGCTAATTACATACATATATGTAAACCTTTCAAAGATCAATATTTTTTCACCTTGACGAAATTTTTTGAACCTTGGGACATTACAAACGCATTATTTGAATTCTAGCGAAAAGCTTCCCATACTATTCAAAGATTTTCTTTTTTATCAAAATTCAAAATAATATTGAATATTATTTACATGTAAAACTATTTTTTCCTTCATTTAAATTCAAACGTCAAATTTTTAATACCTACATATTTCCCTTATTCTGTTTTTCGGACTTTTTTTTTTTATATAAAATTGCTTTAATTAACTTTTTTTGAATTTTTTAATTAATTAACTATATTATATACATCATCCTCATCGAAAGTTTAACGCAGGAATTGTTGTTTTTTTTAATTATATTACAATCTAGTTTTATATTGCGTAGATTTTTTTTGTTAAATATAATATTTATATAATATAATGTATACATTATAAAGCAAATTTATAAAGTTATGTATAATAATATTCTTTGTTATTTTTTTGTTAACAAAAGAAAAATTTCTTTCGTTTGTTTTCTATCTTTTTTTTGTTAATATTAAAAGCTATTTTGTTGTATTAAAATTAATAATAAATCAATATATACTTTTAACGTCTTTCTACTTCTTAATTATTGTTAAAGTTGTTTATCATTAGATATTATTATTATTATTTTTAGTAGATATATATATATATATATATTTATATACATATATATATTGTGTATATATAATTTTTGTTTTGTAATATATTGTATAAATGTTAGTATTCCATTTTTTGTCTTTATTTGTTTTGTTTATATACATGGCACTAAATGGCTTATATATAGTAATAATATATAGCTTGTTTTGTTTTGTATTTAAAAAAATTGTTAATATTTACTTTTGATTTTCTTTTTTTTTCTGTTAATTAAATTTATTTTGTATTTTATATAACTTTTCATGTTGTGTTGTCGGGAATGAATGAATTTGTTTTTTTTTTTCTAAATTTTAATAATTTTGTTTTTGTTGTGTAATTTTGAAAATAATTCGTTTTGTTTTTTTTTGTTTTGTTTAACAAACCGTTTATGTGTAAGTAAGTTTTAATTAATTTTTTATTTATTTGTTATTTTTTTTTTAGTAATGTATGTATATAAATTTATATCACATGATTCCAAAAAGGTTTTTGTTGTTTGTTTGTTTCTTATTTTATAAAAAATTGTTTTTTATATGTAATGTACAAATAAATTATGTAAATAAGAAAATAATTAATAAATGCGTTTATTGATGTATGTATATTTTGTTTTATAAAAAAAAATAAAACATAAACTTTATTTAATCACCCATACAAATTATTGCTTACATAATAGGCAACAAATTCTGATTTTGTTTTTATGATCATTTTCTTTTTGTCTTAAGCAAATTGTTTATAATATACATATAAGAATTTTGTTGCAAGTTGTATACCGCGTCATATGCCTTATCATTTTCTTTTTCACATTTAAATCCAACTAAAAAAAATAAAATTATCTAACACCTAAACAACAAATTATTTATTTATCAAAGGCAACCAGTTTATGAACACTTTAAACTCAAATAACATCAATATATTTATTGTAGTTATTATGTCAAGTAAAGTAAATAATAAATTAACAAAATAATGTGGTCACAACATTGAGATGAATTAAAATTTGCAGAAATACGAACAATTAAGCTGAAGGAATCAATCAAAGTTTGTAGTAAACGAGAATCATTTAAAAAATGTTTTAAAATATTTTTAGAAAATAGAAATTAAATCTATCAATCCTTTGCGATTTAAAGAAAAAACTTATTGTAGGTATACATACTTACGTGATGCACACGATATTAGAAAACCCAAATTATCTATAAACTATATCTTGTTCATGATGTATCCAAGGGCTTATCTTTATAAGTTATGATATTTTTTTATTATTTGCGTTCCTGAATATAATTAAATAAAAACTGGTTACATACATAATGCTTTCACCATCGCAATAGCACAAGTCTTGTACGTGCATATAATATTTTTTTATCACTTTTACGTGTAAAGCGCCACTATCTTTTTAAAAATCAACAAGAACACCATACTAGGAATAAACTGTTCTAAAATGCATAACAAAGCCAATTCCAGGAACGTAATGGAAAAAGTATTTTAACCTTACAAAGCCCAGTTTTCAGTGCAAGATCATCCGAATTTTTATTCTCTCGAGGTTAAACGAAATTTAACTTCTTTAGTTAGTGTGCGAATAAAATTTAAATTTTTAAAATAATTTTTCTCAATTAAATATTATTTATTGCACTATATATTGCATACTATATTATCTAAGGCCAAAAATCTTTGCTTTGGCATAGCACCCCTTAGGCTAGGAATTTTTCGAGTGACGGGATTGTCGCAAATTCAAATGAAATAAATGCAATTACACTTGCGATTTAAATTTCCGCCTATAAAAAATCTTAATCGCAGATACGGTGTTAAATGTGAATTCAGGCACACGCGACTGAAAAATCGCAGTGTTTAAAAAAGTGATACAGGTTAGAGCGATTTCTTAATCGCAACGACTCAAAATCGCAAATATACCGCGCCCTTTCTGCCTAATTATCATAAGCGACATTTTCATATTGTCATATAAAGTTAATTATTTCATTTTTTTTGTGCATCGAAAGCAATCGTACCTTTTGTCATCTGTCAGTAACAATATTGTAATAAATGTTCAATGCTTAAATTTGGCCTAATTGGTTCCGTTTCTCAGCAAACAAAAAAACAAAATGTCGCTTACGATACTTTTATTTTTTGTCGCTTACGATAATTTGGCGGAAAGGGCTCGATACGTTCCTAGCCTTAGAGCCACTTGTAAGATCGTGATTCAAATATTGAGTGGAGTTATTAGCACATACTTATTTAACTTCAATTAATTCACCAAAAAAAAAAAAAAATTTGTTTTATTTGCACCCAAAAACTTTCTTATTCACCACCCATTTGCTGCCGGCCAAACAATTTAAATTTATAAAATGTAAAATCGTATAAAATGTAGGTGGTAATTCCATGACAAAATATAGTTTTTTGCAAAACAGCTAATTTTGAACTAGACTTAACCCATAAAATACCAACTTTGGTGAGTTAACTCTGAATTAACTCAAGAGATGTTTTTGACATTGAGTTGAAATAGCAATTTTTATAATAACTTATTACAGTTATAAGTAGCTCAGCTCTGAGAAAGATGATTTTTTTTGTTGTAATAGAAGTCAAAAAATCGAACTAAATTAAAGCTCCTATGCTCTGAAAAAAAACATCCTTTTTGCATTCGTGCCAAAGTGCGCTTCTGATAAGGTGATTGTGAACTAATCTTCAGCAATCAGCTGAAATTTTTTAGAATTTGCCCCACTCTACCTTGTTTTTTGTCGACTTTTGAACAACAAATTTCATTTATGTCAATAGTTTTGTTGAACTGAAAAGTTGCAATCTTTCAAAAAAACACCGGTTCACTTTAAGTTCTATGATGCTGTTAGGATTTCCTTTCCAAAGCATTAAAAAGATATTTTTATAATTCTTATTGGAAGCTTTGTATGTAAAAAGCCTGTAAACCTGATAATTTTATCATAGCTTTCCATCAACACGTTTTAATTCTTTAAAACTTGTTTGGAATTTGTTATTGAATGAATGAATAACTTCTTATACTTGAAACATAATAAGTTTTCTCCCTGCAAATTTTGCAAAAATAAACAAAAAATTTAACAAACTAAATTAAAATAAATAAAACAAACAAATTTGAACGTGTTATGAATATATATAAAAATTTAATTTTATATATACTCGCGTATTAAGGATTTTTTTTTATTAAAATTTTAAAATATAATAATATGTTGTATTGTGTTGTTTTGTGTAAATAATTCTTTATTTTTATTAAAAATACTGTTTTGGTTTGAAGAATTATAGTTATGATACATAAAATTATTGGTTGTTTTTTTTTTTAAACTGTTAATAATTATAATAAAATAAAATGACATTTAAATAAAATAAAAATATAAATAACTAGAACAGTCTCATGTTGCAAATAATATATTGTATATTTTTATGTGTTTTATTGATATTTTGTATAGTTAACAAGTATTTTTATATTAAAAAATTATTTGAAAAAATTAATAACGGTTGTTTTTATGGCAATGAATAAATGAATAATGCTGGTTCGACACAACGATTGGCTAAATAGTTTATGCAGGTTATATGGCATCGATTTGACTAGATATTTTTGTTATTTGTACGAAAATATTTTAAATTTTTTCCCAAAGCAAACAAAAGGTTTTAATCGAAAATATTTTATTTATTTTAAGTAAGTTTTCTTAAGGAAGGTATTTGTTTATTATAAGACAAAACGAAACTAAAGGTGGAATTTAAGTTGAACATAAATAAGAAGCGGCTTTTCAAAAAGCGATAGATATAAATACCTTCTCTCCTTTTGTCATTTCACAGAAAACAAAATTAATTGAATGCCCGTTTCCATTTGATTTGATGGGAATGGGAAAACGTTAGTGGAATAATTTGAATAAAAAACGATCGATAGAAATCGTTCCCACTTTTATATGTAGAGAAAGAAAAAAGATAGCCTAGTTGTGTTTTCACGAATGCTTACAAAAAAAGCTATCCAGAGAGCTTTGGATACAAATTTGAACACGGCCAAACCCAAAGTTTTGGTACGATCGACTTTTATCGAATGGAACGTCGACCGACACACGCAATAAGGACCAGAAGAAGACACAAATGTGAAGGCTTAGCTATTATTTTGTGCAAGTAGGTATTGGGTTTCGTAGATCATTTTGATATCTGACAATAATTACCTATTTTCTAATATTTGAGCTTAAAATATGCATAAAACACTTTTTTAATTTTAATCTTATTTCTGCTTAAATACTTTTTGTTAACCAATCATTGTGCTTTTTTGTTATTATGTTATGGAAGTTATTTATTAAAATCGATTGCAATCAGTCGTCTTTAGAACTTAAATTTTTAATTTATTATGTAACTGGACTGGAGCGAAAACGAAAAAAAAAATAAAAATATAATAAATCTATAAACAACTAATGACTAAAGGAACACAAAACTATATTCAAATGCAATATCTCTCTTCTATTCTATCTGCTAATTCATAGTTTATTTATTTTTTTTACATAAAAAGGAATAACAAAACATTAATATTATATTGTTTACACCTTTTTCTTAAAAAAAAACTTTTTCTTTTTGCGAATAATATCTATGTATGCATGTTTGTTGTATATATATATAGTGTATATGTATATATATTTATAATGAATTCATGTAAAAAGCCTCTTACTTTAGTTTTACGTTTTTTTTTTAATAATATTAATTTACAGAAATTATAGTTTAATTATAAAAAATATAGGTAACAAAAGAAAAAATATTTTTACACGTAAATCCTTTTTATTGGTATAAATTTATACCAATCTTTTTCAAAACTAAATAATCTATGTCTAGTTATAAATTAAAAAAAAAATCTTTACAGAGAAAATTTTAGGTTATTGATATAATTTTATACCAATAGTCATAACTAAATGGTCTAAATCTACGATCAAATAAAAAGCAAAACAAAATCTACTCCAAACGATTTTTGTTTTCTTATGTTTTTTTTACTTCTCTTAATTAAAACTAATGAATATGTTTTTCACAAAATTTCGAGTATTCAAGTGTGTGTTTTTGCGGTCAAGATAATTCCGCAACGTGTAAAATAACACCAGATGTGTGCATTGTAACACTACTACTTATCTACTATCACCTGACATCTCACTGATCACCTCGAAATCTTCGTTCGTTGCTCTTTGATCGAGACCGACTACGTCTTGAACGTGGCGCCCAACGATCACCTTCAGACTCACTATCATCGGAGCTATTACTGCCCCCTTGGGAAGGTCCAGTATGGTTGGTATTTCTTTCGCATGACGACGAATCACCCGGAGTTCCACTGCCACCATGATGATTCCTGTATATCCTCCTTGGGAGATTCAACTGGCCGTTGTCCACGCCGCCGCCGTGCCGGGCGCCATTTGCTGCCGCAAGGAGTCGCAGATTGGGATTGCCTTTGGACGTCGCTGCGTCTGGTGGACAAGGCGGTGGTGGTGTGGCGGGTTCGAATTCTTGATCTTCAAAGAATTCCATATTTACATTGCGATAATACTCCTCGGTTGGCTCTCCACCTTCGTTGAAGTAGGATGCCTCGTTGTCGCGACAAAATTGCTCATACAGCACCGAACCGGACTCATACTCATTCTCGCTGTAGATATTCTGATGATGTGGATCCTGCTGATGGCGGTACTGATGCTGTGCTTTCTGTTGATGTTGATGTTGCTGGTGCTGTGAAGGCAGTTGTGAGTGTTGCTGGTGCTGTGGATGCTGCTGGTGCTGGGGATGATGATAGCCTCCAGTATTTCTTTCTTGCATCCAATTTTGCGGGAAATTAGGTATCGGTGGTGGTGGGAGTGAACCCCAAACTGGAGGCTGATGTGGTTGTTGCATTCCACGGCGCATCACCTGAGGCGACAGTGCTGCGGGATTTGTGCGTATCGTCATATTGTTCATAGTCTTATAGCTATTGTAAGGATGATCCGGTGGGGGTGGGAGCATGTCGCACATATTCATTGGCATCCGAATGGGTGCATTGTATTCGCTGGAACTAGGGCTCGCCGAGCACTTGCGGCAGTCGTCCGCTATTGAGCTTAAACCAATGCCCATTCCTCCACCTGCTCCACGTTGCAGAGTAACCGTTGCATAAGGTTCCGGTGGTGCGGATTGCCCTATACTTAGCTTTGGCATATTGACCGTAGTCAATTCAGCGTATTCAGACTGTGGTGCCGATGGGGGTGGTGGTGGCACAGCGTAGGTATGTTGTGGTTTGATAGTGGTGTTATTTTGCATCCATAGAGTATGCGATTTATCAGCAAGGGAAGATGTGAGAACTGGCGCCGGATATGATGCTTTAAGATTGCGCTTACTCCGCTTCGCCCAAAACACCGCAAATATAGCTCCACTTATTAGACATATTCCGAGAATTCCAAGCGCTACCCCTGGCATCCAAGACATTGACCATGCACTTAGTGCTGGGTCAGTTCTGAAAATAAAAGGAAAAGTTAAATTGTTAAAAAAATAAATAAATTAGAGTTTAAAAATTAGCTTACTTTGGCGGTCTAGCTATGAAGGACGGGTCAATGTGAAGAGGTGCTGGAGGACTGTATGGCCCCAGACCACCTGCTGTCAAGGGTGCTACTCGAGCGATATACCGTCCGCCAGGACTTAAGCTATTGATCACCACAGACTGTGTGCTGGCATTAAGTGACATCTGTCCCAACAGCTTGTTAGTCACATTCGATTTTATTTGAATCTTAAAATTGAACATTTTTTGAATATCTTAAACAAAATCTGGTAAATCATTAAACTTACTTTATAACCCGTCAGCTCTCCGTTTATCAAATGCGTGGGCGGTGGAGACCAGCGAACGTACGCCGCTGTATTGTTTATAACTCCAACTCTTACGTCTGTTGGCGGTGCAGATGGTGGCCCATCGAGAGTTTTTCCTTTTCGGAGATTTGATATAGTTCCACCAAGTCCCTTGGGAACAGTCGCAAATATCTCATAGTTCGTGTAGGGCTTCAAATCCTCCAAGCGATGGGTTTTCTTTTCAAACGTAGTGCCAGTCGATAGATATTCCTTGGACAATATACGCACTTCAGCTCCATTCAGGTATATCGGACGGTAGTATAGGGTAATTCCCTTGTTGGGGAATAAATTTGTCTGAGCATACTCCCAGGTCACATCTAGAGTGCTCGATGAAACTGGGATCACAGTTGTTATCAGGATATTTTGGGTGTTCTCCCATCGACTATTAAATGATTCGGGAATCTGAAAATCTCCCTCAGGATCTGTTGGTGACTTCACGTGAATAAAAATCTTCTTGACGACGCTTCCAGCTTCATTAATAGCTGTACATGCATACCAGCCCTAAAATATTCGGTTAGTGTAAGGTTCTGCATCCAGAGAGTTTAAGAGTACTTACCTCATCCCTCTTTTGTATGTTCTTTATGACAAGTTCTCCAGTTTTACTTATCTCGAAATTGGGCAGTTCTGGTGGTGGTGACGAGGAGACATCGATAAATGATGTAGTTTCCGTAACTAAACTATTCACATCGACATCGTCGTCTTTCTCTTCGTCAGAGATGACTATACTTCGTCGGGTGCGATTGTTTCTTGGCAGCATTGAGCTATGTCGTTTTGCTCTGAAACTCATAATTTTCGCCTTTGCCAAGAGTTCCTGTCTGGCTTCTTCTTCAAGCATTTGAGAGATTTCGTCCTGCAGGTTGGCCACGATTCCTTCGGATAGAATCTTGTCCCAGATTGTTATCGTCTTAGGTCGACCAGATGCCTTACAAGGGAGGTTTACAGTTTCACCTTCCCCGATATCTACATCTGATGGGGCTTCTGTGATTCTTGGGGTAGCTGTAAAACAGTGAAAAATTAGTTACGGTTTCGATGTTATATAAATGGGGAAATAAAACATACCGAAAACACTGAGTTTTATAGACAACGAGATATTTCCTCCTTCGTTGTATCCCTTACACGTGTAGGTTCCTTGATCTTCAGCTCGTGCATCTTCTATTCTTAATGTGTTATCCAATAGAACTCTTGACCTACCTTCGGGAAGAGAGCCACCATCACGATGCCATGAGGCGATAGGTTTTGGATCTCCGACCAGCTCACAAGGAATGTCCACTCGTTCGCTTTCTATCACTTCGGTATCTGTGGGACCACGAACTATATAAGGTGGAGTGAGCACCTTTAGAGTAGCTGGAGGAGCATTCTTTCGTCCTGCCATACTCTGAGCTGAGCATTCATATTTGCCTGCGTCTGAGACCTGTACCTCGGATATCATCAAAGATCCTCCTTCAACCATGGACAACCTATGGAGATAAAATTTAGAATGACTCTTTTTCTTCTGTGTCTTTGGCATTCGAACTTACCTTTTCCCACTCAAGTCTAGAAGCTTCCCATCTTTATACCAGAGAACTGATGGCTCCGGAATACCACGCGGTGGTGTACAATTCATCACAACTGGACCCCCAACTAACGCTATTGAGTCAGATGGCTCTGATCGAAAGTCATCTTTGAGCAGGGCTATCTGAAGCGTTGCGTTATTGCTCACGGCAATGCCAGCTGAACTTTTAGCTTCACACCAATAAATTCCAGCATCTTGTTCTCGTTTATTGTGCATTACTCTGAAAATGTTAAATTTTTCAAACCCATATAATCGACTCTTTTACGGAATTTTAACTTACCTCAGAAAAAACAATGAGCCCTCGGGAAGTATAACTCTTCGTTCGGACGGAACCAATGGAGTTCCATTGTGATACCATGATATATCTGGTTGAGGTCGACCAGTTGCTTTACAATTAAGTGTGAGTGGTTCATCGCGTGCCGCTATCGCATCGGCTGGATGTTCTAATATTCTGGGTCTTTGTTGAGCTGTAATGAGATTAAGAGAAAATAAGTTAAACATTCGATGATTAAAAAACTTAACTTTGAAAACCTTAAAAGATAGCTATTTCACAAAAAGAAGGAAATGAATAAGAAAAATAAATCCTTCGGTGAATGTTTGTTTGAAAAAATAGAGACAGCATCTAAGCCCAAGCAACTTGCAGCCCTGCTAATAATCTCTATTTTTATTATTTTTGGAAAGCCATTTGGCAATCCCTTCAGAGACTAAGAAGGAGTGGAATTTGCTAGCAGATCTAAGTATTTTGGCCGGTTAGTGGAGAGCTCACAAAAGAGGAGGCTGAAAACTTTTCGGTAACCCCTTCATTTTATAAACTATAAATATTCCTTGATTGGAGGTCAAGAAAGAACAGTATAAGTATTCTTTATCTGGGAACAGTGGCACCGAACTTCAGATCTAAAGAAAAAAGTCTGCGGATAAGGATTTAAAAAAGACGATTTATAACAAAAGTGTTCATTTCATTTCTGTACCTATGTATATACATATGTATGTATATTAAGAAGAACAGGCAAAATCACCTAAGGTCTAAGATGACCAAGCTTTATTTATGTTGATACCTTATTCTACAGCACATAAAAGCATTGCAAAACCAGACAATTGCAAAAGCCATGGAGCCATTCCTTATATTATATCCAATAGCGTGACTAAAATTTAACCAGATATCAATCAAGTTTGATTAATGGCACGTTAAAGGGTCCTTAAGTTGGTACCAAGTTCTACAAACCATTAAAACTAAAATAAATCTTAAGTTTTGCTTTTTTTCTTTAAATATTTCACGGAATTTCAATCTACAATGTGAATTAGCTTCTCTTAGAAATTCTACAAAGCCTATCTAAAAAGACGATCCCCTTCAATCCTTTTTCACTTAAAATAAATCAGTCCCTGAAATTTAAACTTCCTGTAAGCATCACAAAATGGCACAATAGCCTGTCGCATACTTAAATACAACGTACAACTTGCTTTAAGAAATAGAAGGATTTACCAAAAGAAGGCAAATAAGCAAAAAAAAAAAAGAAAAGCAATCGCCATCGGGGGTCTTTTTCTTGCCGAATGGATTCCTTTATTACTTCCAAATCCAAATTGTATCTCTGCTCAACAATGTCGCGATTTTAACTTCCTTTCCGGTCCAAACTGAGTCATTATCCTTTTCTTCACAAAAAAAAAATAAAATAAAATAAAATATTATAGGTAGGAAGATAACCCTCTCTCCTCTCTACTTTATTTATTCAAAGTTCTTAAACCCTAGACAAAGGACGAACGAAAGAATATTTTCTTCAGTTTTATAACTTAAAATGTCGACTCATTAAAATTGTATGTGTTCTCTTTTGCAAATAAAATGTCGACAAATAAAAGTTAAGACAAAAAACAAAACTCAAGTAAAATACTTAAACACCTCCATTGGGAATACTAAACAATTTTATATATATTTAAGTTCGGCAGGACCAAAAAGCAATCCGAAAATTCCAATTCTGGGTGAAAATGTTCTTCCAATGTCATTGACATTCATTGCCATGCACACCTCTAAATTTTGTACGTGCACGCACAAAACTACCTTTATACTCTTCCTCTCCTGGCAATTTCTATTTTGCTTTTTCCAAAACTCTGTCCAGAGTATTAAAAGGACGACGACGAGCAACGACAATAGAAGAAAATTCATTTTTGTTCAAGTGGAAAATAACGTGCGTAACACCAACCACACGGCCTATATTTCACTCCCCTCTTTAGATATATGTATATGTACCTATACTGTACATATAAATGGTAGGACCGCATTTGGGGGTAGAGAAACAGAATTTCCCTTTGGACTTTGATCCAAATCAATATGTGACTATAGTATCAGCAGCAAACAACAAGGACGATGACGAAAGGAAAAACGAGGTAAACCATCGTGCATCCACTGAATGTCATTTCGAATGAAATTGTGTCTGCTTCAGAATGTCCGACATGTCATACAGTGGTCATAGGTTTAACCATAAATTGAACTAAATTAATACTTACATAGTTAAACGTTTATTTTAATAAAAGTTATGAAATTTTGGAATATAAAATATGAAAACGTGTACTCGTATGGGTACATAGTAAATAATAATGTAGTTTTTGTTTTTAAGAACTATAGAACTTTACTTATAGAAATTGAGTTCGAATCGAATATTTTTTGGTTAAAAACGACAACTTCTGAAGAAGTCTCTTACGGCCATAAGTTTAATTCAGATTTAAACTTAAATCCAGATGAATTTACATTGAATTTGTATGATTTACATCCAGATTTAAGTTTTAATCTGGATGTATTGAGTGAATAATATGGCCGTTATTGTTAGTCCAATATTTAACCGCATTATTTCGTTCATTTGGGTCTTTGCTGTGTTAAGAGTTTTATTTAACTCTAAACTACGAAAATAATAGATCTCAAAAATTCATTTTTGATAACGGAAAAAAAAACAAAAAAAAAAACAGTAATTTGGAAGACAAAAATTGGAAAAAACGGTCTCTTGACAGCCCCGGATAAGAAAGTTAGTTATTAAGGGTATTCACGAACCGATGCAACTGGTCTAGTATCGTTGTAAAAGTGCAAAAGTATATCATTTTCTTACACTCCAACAACAAAATATACTGAAGACAATCTTACACTTTTGCGCTTTTACTATACCTCAACTCCATTGCAACAGAAAAATACAACAGTGTAAAATTTGCAAACGTGTATTTGGTAGCAAACCAAATGTCATACTTGCTGTCAGCTGTTGTTCGCGTATGTATTTTCTGCAGTGTTAAAACGGATTAGATAAAGTGCGTTCACGATCTACTAAAAAAAAATAATATTTAATTTCAGAAATAGAATGAAGGCTGTTTCACAATGCGACGAGAAAACGAGACGTGAGCGTGACGAGATTTCTTCGTAGTTTCTCTCTCTTAAAAAAGAAATTTAAACAGTGAAATAATACATAATCAAGCATTTCTCGTCGTCTCGTCACGTCGTAAAGTTCGAAAAATTGAAAAAAAAAAAGACGCAACGTGACTACGAGAAATACTTTATTATGTATTATTTCGTTGTTTGAAATTCGTTTTAAAGAGAGAAAAACTGTGAAGAGATCTCGTCACGCTGACGTCTCGCTTTCTCGTCGCATTGTGAAACAGCCTTAAGTAAACTTAGTGAAAGTCTTAAAACCAATATTTTGTAGATAAAAGTACATAAGTCTATTTGAATTTGAACCTACATACATGTATGGAACCTTAAACAGAAATGTTTTTTACGGATTCTACCAATGGTTCTACTCTTACGACCTTGTGAGGTTATGACAAAATCTGTTACAGTATGAGTCTGGGAAGGGGCCCTATTCTGCAAACGTGAGTTTTATCTGTATACACACAAATTCATGTACCTTTACATATTAAATTTTGCGATACCGCAAGAGTAAAGTGCAAATTTTTGAAAGATAACGTGGTACACATGATAGGGAAATTTATTCACGTATATTTTGAGCGGAATAGAAAGTGTACACTTGGGGAATTGGGCCCGTGATTACGCGATTTATTTTTTCGTTCACTTTGACTCCCGACTTTTTGACAGATTGGTGGAAGGTTGTAGGAAAGTACCTTACCCCCCCCCCCCTACATTTCAATACCTCTCCACCCAATATTTCAAAAAGAAGAATGACGAAATTACAGCCTTAAAGGAATCGTGTGATCAGAGGCTGTATATCTCTTGTTATAAAAAAGTGCCTCTCACCTTCGGATTTGGCAGAAAATTGTAGGTCTCTTCGATTTCCAAGCCAACACCACACCCCAAGAAATGGTCGCGCTACCTTATTTATTGATTAAGTTTCAAATCGAATTTTTCGGTCAATTTAATTCTCTTTCTAATTTGAAAGTCAACCACCAAATTATTTTCGCGTTTCATCTTCGCATCTGTCAGTTTCATCAAAATAATGGCTGATACTTTTATCGTTGACAGATTCATATGGTAGCTCAACACGGTTGAACTCCCATTTGAAATGCTTTCATGCGACCAAAGTACGGACCAGGGATGCCATTTTTTTAAAAGCGATAAACCATAAAAAAACAAAATAAATCTAACAAATGGGAACAAGGCCATTTCAAATTCTGATGCCCTGATCTGATATTTCATATAGCTTGGGAGCTATACACTTCGAAGCTGGAAGGAAGAAGGGTTAAAATTTGTCCCGAACAAGATATAAAGGTTACCTTCGTGATTTATGTTATCAAAGCAGCACTTACAAGTTTCTAATTTAGTTTCCAGAGAGAAGTTTCTTTTTTACCACAATTTATTTCTACAATGTATTTAGCTAAGAGTATATTATATTTTATTCTTAGAGAAAACTATGTTAAAAAAACATATCCTTGAAATGTCCAAAACAAATTCTACGAGAGAGTTATTATACTATAGGTTATCTTAAATTGGCAATTCCAAATTTTAATTCGGTTTTGTCCAACTGGATTAAAGTGTTCGTCCACTGTGCGTCACTCTGCCGAACGGATACTTTTTTTGCTTTTTTGGGGTCGTCGTCGTCGTTTAATCTGAGTAAAAATGGATAAGCCAGGTGGGGAATGGTAAAATCAAATTATCATTCATCCATTCATCCCTACCCAACACAAACAAAATAAAAAAATAAAAATGAAAATTCCGTTTTATTGTTGTGCTGCTGCTACTGCTGCCCTGTGTGTGATGTGTACACGGCTGGTTGGGGTTGATGGGATATAGGATTTGGCATTTGGAGAGGGATGAGTAAACGTCTTCTTCAATCTATCCCCACACTAAGCACTCTTCGGGTATAAGCAGCGGCAAGTGCATCAGTTTATTGCCACATCAAAGGGAAAGGGAGCACGCCCCATCAACGTATGGCCGACCGGCGGCGCGCGGTGCGGCGGCGTAAAATATAAAGGGAGACTTAACCCTCACAACAACAGCAGGATCGTTTTTTTGTTGTCGTTGTCGTCGTCGTCGTCGTATATTCACAGAGTTTTAGTCGTTGTCGACTGTCGTTCTCATCATCCAAAGTGGCACC
The DNA here is from genome assembly GCA_947049315.1 of Epistrophella euchroma. Classification (NCBI taxonomy): domain Eukaryota; kingdom Metazoa; phylum Arthropoda; class Insecta; order Diptera; family Syrphidae; genus Epistrophella; species Epistrophella euchroma. The sequence continues at coordinate 27,343,504 of OX346248.1, read as the reverse complement.
AGACTTAAGAACAAACGGGCTGGGGCTCTATATGTTTTGCAGTGAAATTGTGGCAGCAGCAAGAACAGCGGCTGTAGTCAGTCCTGCAGAAGAGTGGTGGGTTTTTTGGGATTGGATATTCCTTTGGTATCGGGGAGCAGCACGCCACATGCATATGAATTTATTGGATAGCGTAGTTTTGTTGTTTCAACCATTTATCCTTGTGTGACTTGGATTTTCATGACGACGACGACCAAATGTATTCGACGACTACGACCGACGACGTTACGGTGGGGTATGGAGTGCTGCGCAGGGGGAAACGTTTTTCTTTTGTCTGCTTTTAATACGGAGGAAAAACCTTAATTTTCCTTCCTCCGTTTCTATCTCTCTCCTCCTCTCCATACATATATCTCTCTGTCCTTCTGGACTGTTTTTACGTTTCTTAGTGTTTACTAGAGTTTTGGCAATAAATCGTTGCAGTGTTGTAGTTATAATTATTGTGTCTGCTATGCTGTTCCTTGGAATCCTGATGGGCTGAGGCTTTCTACAATCAGGTGCTATATTCCGTTCGTGTATACGGGTAATAGATTCAATTTTTTTTCCTTCCACATAGACCAGCCTATTGAGAGATTTCGTAAGGGTTAGAAGATAGAGGGGAAAAAAAGCTAAGAGAATAAACTTTAAGAGTTGAAAATAATTATTGCGGCCTTTTACAAAGGAATGTCATATTTAATTTTAACTTAAGGAGTTTTTTTTTTTTTTTGAAGTTTATCTTCTGCGGTTATTGCTTACTTATAGTCTGCCTGGTATGTCTGCAGGCGTAAAGCTTCATTATTGGGCTTATTTGAAGTCACCCTATTTCCATATTATATCATCAAAAGGGTTTGAGTATTTATTCATTTTGTCAAGTTGATGTTTCCCGATTAATAGGAATTACTATTTTGAGAAATAAGGGACGTTCTTCAGTTTGATGATAGATATTATTAGGTATTTATGAGAACAGAAGTTATAGCTGATGTTTTAGTGATAATAGAGCCTCTTAGTATAATGATTCGTGATAGTATATGTTCTGTTAAAACGACATTTTCGATGAAACTATCTTTTTTTTTATAGCCCAAGAAAATTCGTTATTGCGTGTTGAAAAAATAATAGTTGTGAAAGAAGTTTACGAGAAGGCAAACAAGCCCGGAACAATCCCACGATAAATTCAAGTGGGATAGCCGATAACTTCGTAATAATATAGTATTGAGACATTCAAACAGATATTGATTGTTATTTTTTTTTTTATTTTATTTTCGTATCCAATAAAAGTTAAATTTTACGCACAATTTTTTTCTTTTGACGTCAAATAAAGGCTTTAGAATCAAGATATGGCACTTCAATGTCTAAGTCTTTTGCAATCATGTAATTCTCTATTAAATTGCTCATAAAACAAATATTTGTTTCGTGTAAATGAAAAATTTCAAGGTTTTAATGAAATAATATTCCATCGTTCCATTTGTTCCGTTGCTTTTGTTTATTAGTCTCTGCGTGCTGCGTCCAGGCGTATGTCTAGCTTGAGCTATTATCACTTTTTAAACAAGGTTAGATTTTTTTTAATCCCATCATATATTTTCCTTGTATCCCTCTTTATTATTGTATATTTCTTGCAGTTTTATGCTTATAAAAGCTATTTTAGATAGATATTTTCAAAATAAACAAAAATTTAAGAGAAAATTTAAAATTTTTTTAAAAAGTACGTATACGCCCGAGTGTACAAGTAAATTTCCTGGACATCTTTTAAATAGGAGTTTGTAGTTCACGGACAAATTAGTTCAAAAATTATCTCATAGTTTAGCAGTTTAATAATTAGCTTAAGAGTTAACGCATCCCGTTTCAGTTGGTTCAGTTAAGTTCATCAGTAGTTCACGATTCACGAATGAACTACAGAGCGAACGAGCTAATATCTTACGAACTATATCTAGATAAAGAGGTACGCAGAACATGTTATAATGTGTTATAATGTATGTATTTATCTACTTATCGTAGATAAGTTGCTTCGCAGAGCTTCTCTTACACAGAATTTAAGCTCATTTATTTCACTATTATTTAACTTTCTGATAAATTCAAAGTTGGTAAAATTCGGAGTTGATTTCCAATTATGTTGAACGATAATTGATTTGTTATACTTCTTTAAATTTAAACTTTGCAGCTTAAATTCAAAAATTGGCTTAACCCTTGTGCGAATTGGATTAAAGTTGCGTTCAATTTTAAAGAAAGATTGATTTTTTAAAACTAATGCTGAGCTTTTCAGTGATAAGTTAAACCAATCGGTTAACTCTGGACATAAATTTATTTACAGTTAACTCAAGAAGATTTTAAGAAGAGAATTTATTCGGATTGACCTAACAAACTCGGAGGATAAAACATCAAAAGCATCTGTTTGGTAAATCCAGAGTTATATTACCAAATTTGGTGAGTTACAAATTTCGTGTTTGCGCAACGAATCGGCATTTTTTTCGGCTACAATTTCAGGCAAAAAGAAAAAGCTGAAAATTCCATTTTTTTAGAATTTGTCCACCAAATTCGTTTTTTTTTTACGAACTGGAAATGCACTTTAAATTCAAATAAAAAACGAACAAGAACAGCTATCCAATTAATTTTTGCGCAATAAATAAGCATTTGAAAAGCTACAGTTTATAACAGAAAATGAGAATTATTATTTTCGTACTTTCGTCCGCTAAGTTCAGACTTATTTTAACGGAAACGGCTAATGTGAGCGGCACTTTTCTATGACAGGAGATACTCGTGGAGTTTTGTCAATTCCTCGTAAGAGGCAGTAGCCGTAAGCATAACAAGTTTTCCGATTACGAAGAATTCGTAATAGGGGTGAGTGTCTTCCGTTTTATCATCTGACCTGCACACTATACGTGTTCCCTAACGAGATTGATGAAATAACATGCAGTATGCATCTCCTTGCTGAAATCCTGTCCGTGCTTGAAATAGTTCGGAAGAGCTATTTTCCAGTACCATGGATCAATCCGCATAATTTTCAAATGTCACGACACACCCTGATCAGTTTACCTAGGAGTTCGACATGTGTAGAGTTCTTGACGGTAGATGCTGTCACATGCCGTTTTGAAGTCGATAGGCGTTGATGGTCGACTTTGGCCAAACATTGTACTAAGTCTTAAATTTTCAAACAATATCAATTTTTCAGTACTAGTAGTCTCGAATTATTCCGCTTAATTGATTTGTAGTAATTAATAAATAAGTCCATGTACAATTATAGTCGAAAAAATATTTGCTCATTATGTTAGTTGAAACAGCTTTAAAATGTTCCTAACTATGACATTTTAAGATTTTCGGATTTGCCGCGTTAATAAATAATAGATACTAGCTGACCCGACAGACATTGAGTACCTACTCCTAGAGGATTTACCATCAGATGAAGAAGAAAATAACCAAATGTTATAACCCTTAAAAAAAATATAGTCAAACGTGTTACACACTGAGGTAAAAAAATCCTCTTTTTTTATTCTTTGTCTGTTTTTAGTTGCTATATATAATATTACAAAATAATACAAAATAAGCATTAATGGGGTCACTGTGACGTATACGTACTTTTTTATCAGCATACATTAGGGGCCGGTTATAGCGATCAGAAAAAACGCATCAGAAAAAAATTCTTTTTGATAATTTAATGTTTTATCATACGATTTTATATATGAAAAGAATTTAAATCGATGAAAAACCACTTAAAATATTTACTTCATAAAAAAAATTTTTGTTGGAGGAAATACTTTCTCTAAGAAAAGTACTTATTCATTTTTCTGATGGAAATTCCGTACGAAAAACGAGTTTCTATCAGAAAATGCTTTTTGTAGGACAAATATGTCCTCCAAAGAAAATTTTTTTTATGAAATAAATATTTTAAATGATTTATCATCGATTTGTATCCTTTTTATATTTCAAATCCTATGATAAAACATTAAATTATCAAAAAGATTTTTTTTCTGATGCGTTTTTTCTGATCGCTATAATCGGCACCTTAGTTAGACTTAAAAAACTGTACATCACAGCCTTACGGCCATATTATTCACTCAATACATCCAGATTAAAACTTAAATCTGGATGTAAATCATACAAATTCAATGTAAATTCATCTGGATTTAAGTTTAAATCTGGATGTATCGAGTGAATAATATTGCGGTTCATTTTATATAATTAGAGTTAAGTCAGAGTTTGTTGTTTCAAAAAATTAAAATCGATTGCGAAATTTATCCCTTTACTTCCTTTCTTTTATCCTTAACAATCCCTTATTACTTCCTTCGGCACATATATTTTTTTGTCTTTTAATCACCGAACAGGTCAAATTCCTTGCCCCTCTTCTTCTATATATATGAAAATGAATCCTTTTTTGTGTTTGTACGGGCATAACTCGGTTAAACATCATTTGATGGAGGATTTTTTCGTTTTATTTGTATTAAACCAGATTAACACACAACGGAGCCGAAAATTTGACCGAAAATTAGAAAATTCAAACCGCAAAATCAGAAAGTCATAAAAGCATCTTGAAATTTTAAACCTTCATAATTAGTTTTTTTTCGTACGCGCATAACTTGAGTTATACCTTTCATTTCAAGGTGTTTTCACGATTTTCCGAATTTTTTGGTCTAATTTTCTGATTTCCGGTCAAATTTTGTAATTTTTGACTCTTTTGAATATTAATCTGGTTCAATACAAATTCAACAAAAAAAAAATCACCAACCTTATCGGATGAAGTTTAGCTGAGTTATGCGCGTACGAACTTAATTTCATTTCGCAAATTTTGAAATTTCAAGGTGTTTTCAGGATTTTCCTACTTTTTTGGTAGAAATTTTCTAAGAAATTTTCTAATTTTAGGTCAAATTTTCGAATTTTTGGCTCCGTTGTGTGTTAATCTGGTTTAATACAAATACAACGAAAAAATCCCCCATTAATACAAATACAACAAAATAATCCCCGACCAAAGCGGATGATGTTTAGCCGAGTTATGGGCGTACAAACACAAAAAGGGATTCATTTTTATATATACAGATAGATTAAGCGAGTTCAATACAGTACTCACCCCGAACTTTTCGCTACAAATTTCATTGGGCGAAACGTTCGGGGTGAGTAAAAAAACAAGTAAAAAATGTCATATGTATGTAAATAACTGCGATAACTTAAAAGTTATAATCCTAACTACATTTTTATGTCATTTAAAATTCCTTTTTTTTGTTAAACTAATTCTAGGTTAAGGTACATAAATGTACCTATAATTACATACATTCATAAATTTTTCCCGCCATTAAATTTCACAGCTGAAATTGAAGAAAATTACACACTTCCAAGTGTTTCATCTCTTGACCTGCAGTTAATTTGTTCATTTGTTTCTAGTACAGGAAATTCACCCTTTTCCTACTTACTAAATGGGTGACAGAGGTAGGCAGCTCCTCAATCATAATGTTACAGTACGAACGAACGAATACGAGTCTTGAACAGTGGCGAGTATATTATACAGTGTGTGGAGTTAAGACAAGTACCAATAAAGAAAAAAAAAATAAAAACGAAACACTCGTTACCAGACGACGACGACGACGACTATACGATGAATTGTTGTAAAGCTCAAGTAGTCCTTGATGTGATTAAGAATGACGAAAGATGTGAAACGACACAAGAGCATCAGCCCACAACAACTTGTATTACACCATAATCACCAGACATCACATCACATAGCACAGAGTCCTTTCAAATTACCCGAGAGCTATCTCCTTCATCGTTAAGCAAGATAAATGAAACGAATACGTCCGCAGTAATTCTTAACACTTACTTACTCTCACTTTAATAAGACATTAAATAAAATTTATTTGCCAAACTGAATATCTCTTTCATGACGAAAATATCTATCTGTCCCATTGCGTATTAGTGTCCTTTTGTCATTTTTATATAAAAGGTATTAAAGAGTAACCTACTATACCTACTTTCTACTGCGTCTTTTACATTCAGCGACAAAGAAAAATGTACACGCACAGCGTGTCTCTTAAAGGATAAGACATAATATATCTGTTCTCTTTGTGTTGTTGCTTGCAGACAACAATGGGTCTATCACAAATCTAGAAAACAATGGACAAAAATGGAGAAGTCGTGAGATAGATATTTTTTTTTTCGTAGACTACGTGCTGGAAGAACTTCAGTAAATTCGAACTAAGAACGGAAGTAACTGCTAGTTTAAATTTAATCGTTAAGAGTTGTATTCATAGTTATTTTTTGTTAATGTTGCCTGTCTTAAAGTAAGTTTAAAAAATTAATTTTGTGATAACAAATTTATTTTCTATAATTTGTAATGCCAATAAAGTAGCATTTATATATGAGAGTCACGTCCTTTTTTATTCGAAAATCCTATAAATTACCCCTTTACAATGACAAATTACTTTTATGAAAAAAATTAAACGATATTTCCATAGCAAAACCATTTAGAAGGAAAATTAAAGCGGTGATAATACTATATTTATTGAAAAATTCTATTTTCATAAATACATTTTCGAAGTTCAAATTTAAAATTTCAAATTAAAATAATTGTTTGCCGAGACTACTTGGACCACGCCAAGTATAAATAAAATAAATAAATTTGATGGCACAACAGCTCATGAAGAACTAGGGCCTAGTGACTTACAACTCTCAACCATTCATGTGTGCGTGTCTGCAGGAATGGAGGGGACCTACAGTTTATTGCCGAATCCGAACGGCTAACGAGTGGCACTTTTCTGTGACAGGAGATACTCTTGGAGGATTTGTCAATTCCTCGCAAGAGGCAGTAGCCGTTTTTTCTTTTAAATAAATAGGTGGCGAGGCTGGGGATCGAACCTTAGACCTCCGGCATGACAGTCCATCGCACTAACCATCACGCCACGGCTACTACACCACGCCAAGGCTTTCCGTAAATTTCAGCCCAAAAAATATAGTCTCGGGAATAACTAGGATTAGGATGTCTTGATATCCCAAGATACCAAGACCTATTTATCGTCCTAATAATTTTTCATAAGGATAGTTAAGCCACCTTTTGATTATTTTGTTAGTTTAAAGTTTATGAAGGTTTATTATCAAATATTTTAAGTAGAGGAATATCGAAACAACTCCAAATTATGACAGAAATTTCTTATTTACTGATAACTGACTAAAATTTGGTAGGTTTACTGATCAAGTTTTCTAAACCTTTTGAATTGTGAGTAATCAGGTGAAAAAAAAACTTGCCAACTAAACTAATTAAATTTTAGTCAGTCACGCCCCCTGTATGATAAACCTAATTTTTTATTTAGCATGCAACAACAATCAGAAGTGCTCCATATAATTGACAACACTTCTGAGAAAGTGGGTTGATGCCACACCCCTGAATGTCAAATATAAAATTTAAATTTTTTTCCTTTTCTTGCATTGCAAGCCCTATCGCTCTACCGAATATCATCATATTCTACAACAATCAAAAATAGTTCTAAGAAAGTGGGTGCATGCCACACCCCTGAATGATGAATCTCAAATTTAATTTTTTTCCTTTACAAACATTGCAAGCCTTACCTATGTACCAAAATTCATCATTCTACAACAATCAGAAAACAATTGGAGGAAGTAGGCGGATACCACGCCTCCTATATGGAAAACCTTAAATTTTCGATTTTTGTCATTGTAAGCATTGCAAGCCCTACCGCACTTTCGAATTTCATCATTCTACAACAATCAGAAGTGCTCCATATAATTGATATAATAATTCATTAAAAATGGGCGGATCCCACGCCACCTATATGGAAAATCCCAAATTTTCAATTTTGTCCCTTTTTAAACACCACAAGGCCTACCGTTGTGCGTAATTACAAGATTCTATGGTATCGGGAAGTGCTCCACAATTTTAATGACCTGTCAGTCAGTAAGTACGTTAGTCAGTGAGTCAATCGTGATTTTTGACGTCCCATATATAAGGAACCACTAATGCTAGAGAGTTGAAATTTTGATGAGGTGCTTGTGCTTGCCTACCTTAGAAAATATGGCAAGTTTAAAGTTTCTGACATTTTTGTTTCCGAAAAGCACTTAAGTTTGTTCCTGTAAAAAGAGGTAGTGCTGGGCAATGCCGTGACCTTTGATCTTCATCTTTCCATTTGTTGAGAGCGCATTATATGAAGTTCTTAAAAAAAAGAAAGTCAAAGTTATCTAAAACTGAGCATACAAGTGTATGCTTACTCTGTTCCCAAGTCATTACATATGACTGGTAGAACAAGCGTATATGACAGTAAAGAAGCCTTAACCCGATTTTACGTGCAGCCAGAATTTTGTAGGGCATATAGACTAGGCTAGTATTACAAAATAAAGTAATAGTTGTTCTAAAACTTTGTTTATCGACACCATTAAATCTTAACTACAATCAATACTTTTGTGAAAATTGGAAAAGTGGAAAACATGCGATAGAGATGTCTTGTGCAAAAAATTGCACGAAAATGTGTTTGATCTGTCATTTCAGATTTATTTGACAAATTAAAATTTTTTGACGTACACGCGTCTCCACTTTTTCACTTTTTGCCATTTTTGCTTACAAATTGTGTTTGATCTGTCATTTCAGATTTATTTGACAAATTAAAATTTTTTGACGTACATACGTCTCCACTTTTTCACTTTTTGCCATTTTTGCTTACATATGTTAAAAGTCTTATATGGTAGGCCTTTTAACAAACAAGAATTAAATTGAAACATAAAAAAACATTTGTATTTAGCATACATATGCAGACGCAAAGTTCTCTTTTCCCATACGTAAGGGAAGATGTTTCCGAAAAGTTCAATCAATTTTTACATCGCAGCATTTTAAAGACCCCCAATGGGCTATTGCAATTCATTTTAAGTCGCCATTAAAAATAGTAACTTCACAATTTCTGTATGAAATTAAAAAAAAAATCCTTCTTTAATTGTGTTTTTAAATTAAATTGAAAGTGAATAAATTACGGCTTAAGCAATCCTAGAAGTCATTAAAAAAATTAATTTTTAAAGCTGGCAACCATAGTTTAAGTTTAGCTTTATCCTAACTTCTTAGCTTATAACTTGAAAACACTTCTTCACCTTTTAACAACAATATCAAAAATAATGTAGCACATTATTTAAATTTTGTCCTTTTGCTGCTATTTTCGTCATTTGTTATATATTTTTTTTTTTTTTTTGAACATAAATAACCTTGGGCTACTTTTAACTATATGATGGAAGCTCATTTTGCGCTCGTGATTTGAATAGCGTGTTTGTTCGTCCATATATATAAATGTATTTTATGTATTTTCTTTGAACATTTCACACAATTAAAATAAGGTGACATCAAAATAATTTATGCGCAGCCATCAAATCATTTAACAAAGAAAAACACGCAAAGCCTTTTTTTTCTGCCATAATCAAATCATTCAAAAGTATAACTAGCTTTAAAAACTAACAGGGCAAGTATTGGTTTTATTAAAAAAAAAAAAAATATCGTAGTTTTAATTACATATATTGTGCACATTATTTCAACAGCTTGACAGTCTCAAAGAAACTATTGTGAGACAATTTGCTTGCAGATGTTACAACATCAAAAAAAAAAGTATTCACGTCAGATTTTGAGACATTAAATTTTTTTTTTGCACAAACCGTTTTTGAGATATTTGCCAAAAACTTCCATTTTCATGAATGTTTGCCCCTTTTTTTAGAGATTTTTTTGACTTTTCGATTCGCTGTAACTTTTTAACAGTTAATGTTACAAAAAAATTGAAAGGCCATTTAAAATTGTATGAGCTTAAAGATTGGCGAATAAAATTTTCCTTAACACATACTCTTTTTGAGATATTTGCAAAAAAAGTCCCATTTTCATGAGTTTTTTCCCCCTTTTTTAGAGATTTTTTGATTTTTACATTTGCTTTAACTTTTTAACAGTTAATGCTACAAAAAATTCAAAGCCTTTTTTGTTGAAAATTACATGGGCTACAAGATTGGGGAATACAGTTTTCGACTAACTGTTTTTTGAGATATTTGCAAAAAACTCCCATTTGCATGACATTTGGCCCATTTTGAGATTTTTTAACTTTTCATTTGCTGTAATTTTTTACCGTTTAATGCTACGAAAAAACCGTTAAGACCATTTTTATGGAAAATCGCCTCAACTAAAATATATAGAAACTAAATTGTTCTCTAGCACAAACCGTTTTTGAGATATTTGCAAGAAACTCATTTTTAGACCCTTGGACCTTTTATAACTGACCTAGCGGCCATCGATATCGATCGATCGATAAGGAACTCTCTCAGTTTTTAAAGAGTCCCATTACCAACGTCCATGCCAAATTTCAGCATCTAACTAATTATTTCCTTTCTTTGGCATTTTTTCGTCTATTTTTACTGGACTAAAAGCACATCCTGACAATTTTTAATTATTTAGACACCTTCTAACTAGTCATAAATCTAATAAGTACGACTGTTAGATTATATAGCCTAAGCGAACAGATTTGAAATGAAAATTCTAGGACTGAAAATGCAGTAAAGTGTTTTTGATCGGTGACTTTTATTATTAAATGTATTAGAAGGGTTTATAGCAACAAGCGATTATACAAATTATGTGTTATCTTTTAGTCTGTAAATAATTAACTTTATATAGCATCACTGGACATGTGAAAATGTTTCATTTTGGACACTTTTGGTGCAAGCAGTCAGTTTTAAATTTATACCAATCAGGTACACAATGCGAATACTAAAGGCCTGTTTTCTCAAATGAGTTTTAAATATTGTGGTGTGACAAAAAGACCACTTATTTATCCATTATTTATTTTTTTTTTGTGGCATTGAGTTTCACTTAGTATTACATTGTACTTAAATACATATTAAGGCTCTCCCAAACCAACGCGATTAATCGCCGCGACAATAGAAAACAATAACAAAAAAACGTAGTTGTCAAAACAAAACAACACGTTGTTGTTATTGTTTTCTATTGTCGCGGCGATTAATCGCGTTGGTTTGGGAGAGCCTTTAACCTATTGAGAAAACGAGCCTTAACTACTTTAAACAATAAGAGTCAATTTAATAAAAGTGACCAAACAGGCATCTCACTTATTGTAGTAGATTTTCTTAAGGGTCTTTCAGTAAACGTCACATTGCTATTCCACGAATATTTTGTTTTTATTAATTGAAAATTTTAATCCGTAGCTTAAAGCCCAAAACAGATGTGCAGCTTTTTGCCATGCAGCGAAATTAGAAATATAGAGATATCGTGCAGCAAAGGCTGCATGTAGAGCCTGGAATATGTCAACTCTCATAAGAACTTGTGTAAATTTATTTTCGCTGCATTGGAAAAAGCTGCACATCTGTTTTCGGCATAACTCTTATTCCATGGTGTAGTAAATTCGTGGAATAAGGGTGGAATTTTAGCCTTTTTTTATTAATATGGCTGTAAGAGCATTACGGTAGGTACATGCGACACATCAGTCGTCCATTGATGCGTATTTTAAATACATTTTCATTCCATAATGGTTAAATTTAAACCTAACTATCGGCTTTTTGTCATGTTTTAACAAAACCACATCTTTGCCCATAGTTCGATAATGAGTAGGTACCTTAGTATTTTATGTGTAAGAATTCTTTGTCGCATAGTGTATCCATAGTGTGTGTATTTGTTTCAATGATTTTTATTTCCCTTTGTCAACCCTCGATTTGTTTTATCGATGCCGGGTTATTTCATTCTACACCCTGGCATCAGTGGGGGTGTGGGGGCTTAACATGCCTGTGTTTGTGTATTCGTTTGACTGGTTCACTCTACTTATTACCCCCCCAAAAAACCCACGACTCATCGTCATCATCATCATCATCCGAAACCCCTATAGACCCAACCCTTAACCACCTTCTATAAGAGTGTTCTTTATGCCTACTGCTGCCGCGGTGCTTTTATCTTAATGAGGGAGAAATTGTATCTCGGTTTTCTTTGCCTTCATTCATATATAGGTATACGTATAAAAAAAATGTTGGGTTGTGTGATGCTGATGATACATAACCCAGACCCGACAGTATGATTATTTCATGAGTTTTTCCCAGCCAGATTGATCATTGACTGCAAAATTGTCCGATTCGAAATGAGTTAATTAAAAGGGGAGCAAATGGTTTGTGCTGTGTTGTTTTTCTTTGTAACTTATACACATTATAGAAGTTTGTGGGTGGAAAATATTATTATTATTATTTTGAGCTATTCCTTTTGGTGGTAATGAATAATGGCAAAGAGTGACGCACGGTGAAGAGATAGCAGAAATAGAAGACCTTAACCCTTATAATAGACATGTATAAAGAAACTTTTGTTTTTCCATTATAATTTTATTCGGGGGAAAACACTGAACCAAATGAGCTTTACCTAATTTGCGCCGGGATATTTTGTTTTTTGTTTTCTTTGTTTTTGTGCACTTTAAATTCTCAATTCCGTGCAGAGAGCCATGAACTCTGTGATTTGAACAGGGTTGTTAAAAAACAAAAACAAAAATATTATAGTTCTGAGTTCTTATTAATTTACGTGACCTTTCTTTATAATTATTAATAAAATTGGTTCAAGCGGCCTATAAGACTTATAGCCCGCTTTAAACAATTTCATTAACTATTATAGTTTTGTCGTTTTAAGACAAAAATGTATGTAACGCGATAATAATAATAATAATCGGACGTTGTTAGTTCAACCATAGAGGACCAGCACAAATAATACCGTGTGCAATATTCGCTTTATGATGTGACAAAAATCTAAAGAGTGTAGGTTGTGCCAAAATAAAGCATTCATATGAAGAAGGGGTTAACTGACGTTTGAAAAATTTTGAGACATAAGGATTCAAAGTCGTTTGATTAGAACTATTACTATTTTTTATCAAGCTTAATTGAAAACAAAAGATTGTAGAAGGCCGCCAATCTTTTAGCCTTCACATTAGTGAAAAATTAATATTGCCATTTACCTACCATTTTTTTTTATCAAAACACTTCAATTGTAAGGTTCACAGATATTCATGGATTTAAACAGTACCTTTCATAGAACAGTTTTTTAACTTCCATTGGAAGTTAATTGTAATCGGTCCGATTTGTGAAATTGAAAATTTTGACATTTCTCGGATTACATTGTTTTTAGAGAGATTTCTTTGTACGAACGTTCTTACGTTCGAAAGCTTTTTTTTCGCCGACGATATCTCGAGAACGCATAGAGACATCGACTTCAAATAAATTTTATTTTACAGATAATAAGGCCATATCGTGCAGAAAGGATTCTCAGAAAAATTCAATTCGCGGTTTTTTTTTATTATGTATACAGTAATTTAAAAACAAGTTGTAAAATGGCTTGTTTCTCGAATATCTCTAGAACAAATAATGTTATCGACTTCGGCTTGGTTTCATTCTATGCATAAATTGGAAAATACTTTTAAAAAAATCAACCCACAGTATTTTTTATTAAAAAAACCATTACTAATTGTTAAAAAATATCGAGTATCTTGAGAACACACAAGGATATTAACTTCCGGTTAATTTTATTTAATACACAAAGTTATACTTGTAAAACAAATCAATTAACAGTTTTTTCTAGCCCAAAAAAACTGCTTAAAATTGTTAAAAAACGAATATCTCAAAAACAACCAATGATATCCACACAGCAAACAGCCTTATCTTTATTACACAACTGATACATTTTTCGAAGATTTTTAAAAATCAGTGTGCGGGTCAAGCCCAGCCTCTTTTTGTTTTTCTTAAAATTACATTCTGTATTCAAAATTTTCATGCTACACTTTTTTTAAAGCCTTTTCTTTATTACGTTTTTAATAAAATTATTTGAGAGAATAGTTTTTTAAACATTAATTTTCAAACTCCAAATTTTGTGAAATAATGAAAAAAATGTGTTCGAACTACTTTTTTTTTTCAAAATTGTTGTTTTTTTTTTTAAGTAGTTTTTTCGTTTTTAATATTCGATGTTCCAATAATTTTTAGTTGCTCTCCAAGCTCGGTAGTGATAGTTTTTGGTCAGTAAGAAAAGGTAAATGCATGTACTCTTTCGTATGACACACTCACATTGAAATATTTAGATTTGAAAATTCGTTGCGGTCTCTAAAACCGGTAGTTAGTTAAGGGTTAAAATGTCGTGACTAAATGTTTCATAGATAATTCATCAATTCCTATTGCAAAACAAATCTAACTTGCCTACATCTATCTCAGCATGATGTGGGATTGAGATAAAATAAAGAGACATCAAAATGAGTTGCACGGAATGAGCCGAATTGGGGTACCGTTTTTTAATGATATTAAATCTATTAATTTACTTTCCAAAAATTTGCAATAAAATTAGAAGAAATTGGCAGTTTTTGAAAGTAAACGAATAGAACAATTTTGTCAATTTGAAATGATAGATGTCAGATTGGAAAACTAATATTCTATTAACACTAAGATTGAAGTTAAATCACATCTCAGTTATTTTTTTTGTAGATATCAAAAGATGACATTGGATATTTTTCTGTTAATTCTTATCTAAAACCGAAAAAAAAGCTGTCCCATCGGACGACCATGGTAAAGCGGGACGTCTGGCTACCCTAGCTCAAGTCTGAAGAACAAGTAGTTTAAAATTAAAAACCCATTAAAAAACTATTTTGAGATTAATTAAACAAACATACATTTTGAAACATTCAGCGATCAATGAAATGACAAAAAAATTGACAGGATTCTGCGAGAAATTTATTTAAGTTTGGACAAATCTATTACATATCTATAAAATTAAGAATAATTATTTTTTATAACTTAAAATGGGAGCAGAAAAAAATTAAAAAAAAGAATTATGGGCAGAGAAGGATTCTCACCTCTTTGAAGTTCGCGACTATCGAGAAATGTCGTTTAAATATCAAACAGAAACTAGTTAATTTAATCTGCCTTATTTATAAACAAAAAATGGTTATTTCAGCTCTTATGTTCAGGGTAACTCCATAATAACATACGGCAGAATATATTCAGTTAACCGTTTTTACCTTCTATTGGGCACAGTAAATTGATTTATTTTTGTATTTAAATCAAATTTTGAAATCTATTGTAAAAAAAATCAATTTTTTTTTTGTATCCAGATTTTGACATTTTTCGCCTTCCAATGGGCAAAAAAATTGATTTTTTTTTCGAAATAAAAAAAAATAACCAGGCAATTCTGGATTTTGCGGCAGATCATCTCCTCTTTTTACTAACAACACTATACACCAGTGCAATTAAAAGCTTAGTTAAACCACTAGTAGATCCACAGATACGAATATGCACTTATACTATGACAAAAAAAAATCAACCTGAAATCGTAATCCATTCGCTACGAAAAAAAATCAAATTTCAGGCAGAAATCTGAATTTACCAAAGAAAAACCCCGTAAATTTGTCGGCAGATTTACCCCTCCTTTTGTAGGTACTTATAGGTACAAGATAATATCAGCTGTCAGTTCGCAGATGTTTTTTGTTGATATTTCGGTTGTGAAAATATGTTGAAACTATTGGGAAATAATTGCTACTGATAAATGGATGCAGTTCAAAATGAGCCCGATAACTTTATCAAGTTCTCATATCTCTTCTAAAAGTGATTCGAAGGATGAAATATTGACATAAATCTTATTTCAGCAAAGACTTAAATTTTTTCTGCGAAAACATCTTCAGACAAATGAGGTCTTTAGGGATTTTTAAACATCTCTATTTACTATATTATTGTAAGCCTTTCACCAAAATGGTTAGGTACGTCATCGTACGTTTAAAATTTAGATGTCAAAATACAAAATTTTAATCTGTAGGGGAGAGGAACACCAGGTTAAGCTCTTGACTATTAATTTAAAACTTTTTAAAACCTTCTTTTTTCCAAATTATCTTGCTCCTTGTTAGTTTTTCAGAACATCCATTGTTTTGTTACAATTCAGTGCAATATTTTTTAAGTCTATACAAATAAATGCTTTTATGCGTTTATACCACTTCAAAAGAACCCTTTTTTTCATAAAAACTCAGACTATAACAACCCTGCCCGAGGATATTTTAAATTAAACGAGGGGTTGCATTTTTTTTTCGTTTTAAGAAAATAAAATAAAAAACAGACAAGCAAGTGATTTCACAAGAACAGAGCCAAAGCCAGCAGAAGCAACAACATCAACAGAAAATAAAAAGAGCATTATTCAGATTGTTGAACTTTGTAATACCCCAGTTGGATAACGCCGCTCCTCCTTGACCTAATGAATATACGAGTACACCACCACCACACGATTATACAAACAAATGCCAGCCAAAAGGGTAAAAAAGTGATGTTGTCCATTATCTGATTTTTTTTTCTTTTGGTGTTGTTAGGGCTGTTCATGCTGAACAACAGCGAACAAGAAGTCCATTAAAATTATTTGGAATTTTTGTTGGACCAGTGTTCTGACTGACTGACCCAGAAATTCTATATCATTTATAACACAGTAAGCACAACCTAAAAAGACAAGAAATGGGTGGACAACATCTCTGTTGCTTGGACATGGACGAACAATTCACTCAGTGACTTTCTGTCCGCATCTACAAACAACAAAAACAAAACAACAATGGAAAAAAGTTGACGAATTTTGAATCTGGTCCAAGAATTGAAATTTCGTTTTATATTTTATATTATTTTAATTGACTTGAAAACTATATGCAAACTGAAGGCTTTCGTAGAAGAGGACGGACGGGTCAGAGCTCTTGGGAGAAGTTTTATGATTGAAGATTCAATTCCAGAGCCAGAGAAATGAAGATTGTCATTTTTGAAGATCGCAATACGAACTTCTTGGAATTTGGCATCAAGGAAATTACAAAACTAGGACAGCAAAGAGCATTTCTGATGGATTGTGGGATGTGGGTATACGACCGATGACGATGAGTTTATGTATATAAAAATGGGACGTGATTTACCCTAAGACGACAGGATGACGAGGACGAAGACGAGAGACTATGCTGTAGATGGCGCGAACATGGCAAATAATATATTCGTCGAAAACAGTAGTCACATTGAATAGATAAATTGTTTGCTTTGATCCCTTCTTCCTGATGGTATAGCTCTGTTCTCTGACAGTAGTTATGCTATGCGTTGTATTTGCATAGTTATGGTGTTCCAGATCCTGAATCCTTAAGTTCGTGTCGTGTATAAAGCAAAGTATATACCTACTCTCATAATAATAGTACGTCTCGGAATTATGGTTACTAAAACGAGTGTGAATGTTTATTGTTGGTCCTTGTTCCTTGTTCTTGGTTGGTTCACCCTTTTTGTGTGTGCGGACTGCGGACTGAGGAGACGAAGCCGGAGCCCAGAGAGAAGAAAGTTGCTGATGTCGTTGTCGGGGATCTAAAAAGGAAATTTAGAACACGTGCTCGGAAATTATATGTGTTGTGTGTAATGCGTGGAAGTGGAAGGGTAAAATATATCAGCGCAAGGTAAGGAGGATACTTGCGGGTATGCTGGTTACACTCTTTACCCTCCTTGGTTCCCGACTGCCCTTGGCGCACCACGAATTCCATCTATAGGTACCTATGTGAATATGGATTGTGTACACGACTGTACAAGCACGCAGAAAACATCGCAGCCACTAAAGGATTGTCGTTGTAAATTTTCTGCCTGGTTAAATAGCTGGGGTGTTGGTTGTATAGTGCGTCATTAAATACGCAGTGGTTTATAAAAGCAATTGTGCATACATTTGTATGTGCGGATATAATAATAGGTATAAATATACCTACATATAAAGGGAAACATATTTATATCGCTTTTTGGTTTTTTACTATTTATTTTAAAACAAAAGGCCGATAGTGTAAAGACAGCGGGGTTTTTGGCTAAGAAATTTTGACGAAATAATTATTTTACGTTTATACCAGTTAGGGGAAAAATAAATGAAACTATATTTCCCGTCGATATGCATGTACTTTTCACAATATGACATAAGTACTAATTTCATAAGTTTGCGACATATATAGACAGTTATTTTTTATACCATTCAGTTCCATAACATGGAATAGGTACTCTTTAAATAAAATAACCAAAGAAACATTGTTTTGTTTCGCCTCATCGCCTCATTTACACGAGTGACAAAGTGACATTATTTCTGTCATTTTATACCAATTGTGGGCCATAAAACAGGATTATAATCCACAAGTGGTATAAAATGACAGAAATATTGATATTGTCTCACTCGTGTTAATAAGAAATTAGTGAGGGTAATTAGTGTTTATATAAAACAAATATGTAATTTGCGTTAGACCAGTTTATACTAGTTTGAATATTTGCTCCTTTCATGCAAAAATGATCAAATTATGTGTAAAGAATAGCAAGTCAGAACAGTTTAAAACAGAACATTTCTCACCAAACAGCAAAAACTTGTTCTTTTTTGTTCTAAATTGTTCCAAACTGTTCCGAACAGCCTCACTGAACATACCTAAAGTGCTTCACACATACTTGCACACACACCAAAGTAAATGACATTTATCTAAACGTCAGTTCAGTTTGAACATTTAATTTTGCATGCACAAGAACTTTTTAGTGGTCCGTGTTTTGTAATAAAATAAAAATAAAAAAATTAAATAAAATGGGTTCGCGGTTAAGTATTGAATATAGTGAAATTTTTGCAATTTTTATAAAGAAAAAAAAGTGTTTTGAATACCTCCCAATAAGCAAAAAAAAGTGCACCCCTGCAGGAGCACAAACGATGATACTACCGGGCGCTGCATGCGTTTATACTGACGTGACGTAAATGCACACAAACGGCACAAATATTAGGACTATGAGAACTTTGTATAGTGAACATGACCAACCATCAGTTTATCGGCAAGCTGGAACGTGGTAAGAACACTTAAGTTTTCGAAGAAATCAACATAACAAACAACGAGAAGTGCCTGTTGAAATTAAAACCATGGAGAATTTTCGTGGAGGCACCAACTGTATCATCCTGCTAGCCGTCGGCGTGGGTCGCCAAGGAAATGTCTTCCGTCGACAATGCATACTAGAAGCAACTGTAGGTATCAGACACTAGTTGAAATATGTGGAGTAAATCTGGTTTTTCTAGTCAGGGCTTAGGCAGAATTCAACTGACAAGGGAAAAGGTACATAACTGGCAAGGGCCTAGCGAATGCCTATAGTAGCCCTTGCTAAACCCTTGTTAGTAACTATGAAAAACTTGCCAGGGCCTTATTGAAAACTAGATTCTTTTTCCAGGCGGGAATTAATTCAATATTATATTCAATTAAATAAATTACGTGTAGAACTCAATTGTTTACGTTATAAAAGTAATAAAATTCTTCTTTTTCTATTTCTCATTACTTTTCAATTAAGTATATATTTGAATACACTAAACAGCTCAATATTTCATATAAAATACCCCAATGTGAAGTCGATTATCGTAAAATTTATACATACATAAGAATTTGTCCATTTCTATGTATAGGCAAAGTTTTGTGCGGAGTTATTATTATGTATTTTGTGTACCTTCTTTATTTTCATTCAAAAGGCTTAAAGTAATTTATTTAACACTTACTTAGTGTTAGGATTATATTAGATATACGAGTAGACAGTAGAGTATACATTATACATTAACATTTTTATAGTCAGTCGGTCAGTGTGTTTAGGGCTTAGGGCAAAATTTTATATTTTCAAATTTTAACCCTCCTAACCTTTTTTGTAAGGTGACATTTTGGGTTGATTACTATTATGCCTAAAGTATAAGGGAAAGGGGATTAATGGTGATGATGATGTGGTAAAGTGGAGGTAATTAACTACATATATAGAGGTCTTTCATTTATATGCATTGTGATTGAGATCTCTTCTCTAAAAGTAAAATACGATACTTAAAATTAAGGGTAATTGTGTATTTGGGAATGCTCTTTGCCCTGAAAAGCTTGTTTTTGTTAATACTTTTCGTTGTCTGTGTAAAACTATTACTATACAGACGTGCAGTTTTCACTGCATGTTGTGTTTTGGTATATAAAAGCTGTTTTCTTTGTTTTTCAAACACACGACATTTTTATTCCACCGATAATTTGATTTCTACTAACTAATGAAATATGAGGTGCGTTTTATTGGTAATTTGTAGCTAGCATAGCAAAACAAGTTCAAAAAAAATGCAATATCCACTCTTATGTTCACTCTTTATTTCTGTGGCATTTAAGGTTTAAGTCCACACTCTTTTTCCACTTTTATATTCCTCAATAATTTATACTGGATTATTTAACAGTTCCTTTGGTTTTTGTACTTGTTCACCAGGGGCAATTTTACTGCGCTAGCTATAAAATTACCAATAAAACACACCTATTATTTACTATATTAAATACAAAAAATTGTTTTAACATTAAACTATAAATGCACAAAACTGGGTTGGCGTGAGAGAGGTGGGAAGAGGGGTAGACTCTTGGTATATTTTGTTTTGTTAAAAACCTGTAAAAACTTCCAGTTTTGTTAATTTTGTCACCTTTGCAAAAGAAGTACTATCAGCTTTTCCAAGCATATGCTTTCAAAAATATTAGCGAAATGCTTACGGACGTCCAAACGAAAACGCTAATTTACGTTAATATTAATCTTGTTTTTTTTTATCCATCAAGCCATTATGTTGATGGAATAAAAAAAACCTCTGAACTAATTAGTCCATTAAAATGTTACAAAATTTTGACCGAACCTCGCATTTTGTACAGGACAAATTTTTTTGATGGATATGTAGGAGGGATCAGTGTGAGTGTTAAAGCAAGTTTTCGTGGTTGAACTCCCACCATTTGCCCCCAATTTTTGAAAAGGGGGCGCAAAAAGGTTTTAGCAATATCTTGAGAACCATATATAGCACAAACAAAATTTTACCATATTTGTGTACAGAATTAAAATCTCTACAATTTATATCAACACACTTTTTTTTCGTAAAATTGAAAACAAAAAAGTTATAATGAAAAAAAGATGACTATTATTTATTTTATATCCTCTCTAAGATAAATTTCTTAGAACAGTCATCTTTTTTTGGTTATAACTTTTTTGTTTTCAATTTTACGATAAAAAGTATGTTAACATAAATTGTAGAAAATTAAATTTTCTACACAAATATGGTCAAATTTTGATTGTGCGCTGTATGGTTCTCAAGATATGGCAGCCAAATGAGGGGGAGTTCAACACCGAAAACTCGTTTTTACACTCAGACTGATCCCTCCTACAGATCCATCAAAACAAAATTTTGTCCTGTATGAAATGCAAGGTTAATGTAACATTTCAATGGACTAAATCGCAAATTTTGGTTTTTTACATAAAAAAAAAAACTATTTACATTTTATCCTAAGCCCCCCCATCATAAATCCGCCAATGGGTTCAATGTTAATATACAAGTCATATTGATTTTTGTAGGCATTCGAAAATAATAAAAAATGGAAGAATGCAAATTGTAACTGAAAACCAACGTCTCTGCAATATACTGGCTAATTTTCCTGAACATGCCAATTATATATATTTTTTATATTATTATAATTAAAGAATTTTTAAGATTTGAATTTTTTTTTTTCTTAACAGAAGTTGGATTATCCTACAAGAAGTCTCCCGAATGTCTACGCCTGTATCGTCAAAGTTCATATTTTTTCATTACTATTTTTGCTTGTATATGGTTGATTAAAATCGATTCAAATTGCTCCATCTTCTTTATTAATCATGAGCATGACTCAATCATGAAAAAAAAAAAAAAACATCTTATCAACCCACACATCTAACCTAAATTCATTGCCCAAATGCAAATAAGTATACAGATAAACATATCTTTATTCTATAGAAAAATGCATAAAACATTCTTGACTATAATATGTATGTATATTACATTGAGATTTCCTCTTCAAATTGTTGAATTCTCGATTTGGTTAACAAACGCTAGGTTATTTCATTCATTTCAAATTTGTTATTCCTCTGACTCTATCATTGACCTAAGGTCTTTACTTGTTTTTCGTCGATTCTGGAATAACTTAATGTCTTCCTTTCAAAAAATATCTGTGTAGCTACTATTGTGTTATACTTTACTATCTTTGAATATGAGGTCAGCAATAAAAAAAAAATAGGTAGGTATATCATCTCCCGATCCACTACGATTTAATTCTGAATATTAAATATGTATACAATCAGTTAAATTGAGATATTCAAATGTAACATAATAAAATTTAATATATCTTTTTATGATACTTTTCTTATAACAAAACAAAAACATAACCTAAAAGAAAATTTGTATAAAAAAAAAAAAAATAAAACTTCTGATATTTTAGATGTTTTCACACAGTGGGCTTACTCGGTTGGTTTTTTTGGCTGGTGGTTTAGCGGCACAAATTCAAATAATTTAAATATGGCGCCAGTTCTTCCAGACTTCTTAAGTGTTGCTTTGTTAGTTTTTTTTTTAATACAACAAACCCCAGAACACCTGCAGGGTGAGAAGGAAATGTATATACAGATATACAATAACACAATAATAATACTCAAAATTTTGTTTAGTTATACATACATATATTCCCTTTTTTCATCTCTCTAATATAGAAACCAATAATAGAAGTAAAATTCTATTCAATTTCGGTATCCCACGGGCATACAACAAAATACAAAACCCGGAGGGTGCATAACCTCAAAACTAAAAAGAACAAAAAAAAAACAACGAAACTGAGCGCAGCATGCTGAAGCTGATGCCATGTCCATGGAACACTTCCTTCCAGCAACTATGCTGATGTTGAAGTTTTAAATTGAGTTTTTACTTAACGAAAGAACTTCGAAGTTTCGATATAAGTGGAAGTAATACTTTTCCAAGTGGCTATGTCATATTCTGGTGTTACAACTCTGCATTTCCCAAATGTGTCAGAAGTTATAAATTTTCTATAACTTAAAAGGTAACTAGTTAAGAACTTACGAATACCTGTGGGGTTTGCAACAAAATTTTTGAATTTTAATATAAATTGATACTAATCTGTTAGTATGTAGTACAGGTTTTTTTTTTCTGTGAACAAATACGCGAACAATTTTTCTATATTGAGGAATTTTAATTTTTTGTTTGTATAAGCTTTAACCGGGTATACGTTGTCGCGAAGCAGATTTACTTACTGCTACTAGCTACTAATAATTACTGTGTAACGAAAACAAAGTCTATGGAAGGCAATACAGGGAGTCATTTATCAATGATGAGGCCAGCTCCACAAACTGTCAAATTTTAGGATGTGCGAAAAAGGGAGGAAACACAAATTGGGATTTTTTTTTCATTCAAAATTGACATTTGGTTTTGGGGACAGAAATTCATAGATTGAGCTGTAAAATACGCAGAACAATATAGTCCAGTCATATTAGACATAAAAACAGCCAAATTACGGAAAAATCGCCGGAAAGCTGGATTTTGGTATACAGCCTTCTGATGGTGTTCTTAAGAAACTACAAAAAGTCCCCATCGATAGGAGCGCCGCTACCAATTTAAGGGGGGGTTAAAGGCCCCCCAAAATGTTTTTTCAGCAATATCTCCCTAACGATACATTGTACCTAAAAAATGTTGATGACAAATTTGTAGCTTAGAAAATTTCCTACAAAAAAGATTATAACACTTTTCATAAAAGTAACGGTTTTCGAAATAATTCAATCGGTAGAGTAAAGGCTTTCAGTTTTCTATACAAATGGAGAATGCACATAAATATACAGGATGATTTGAATGTGGTGAAAAAAAAAAACCTAAATCGTATAGGCTGAGTCAAAACAAAAAAAAATTGTTTGGAGGGGCAATATTTTAAACAATCGACTGGAAATAGAAAAGAGATCATTAAAAGACAACGACAAGACTTACAATATCACTTTATACCTTTTTTTTAAAGCTAGAAGTCTGTTCTTTTATATTGTTTTCAATTCAAATTATTTTAGGGAATAGTTTTTGAAAAACCTATTTTCAAACTCAAAATTTTGAAAAAATAATGAAAAAAAATTTGTTAAAACTATTTTTTTTTCAAAATTTTACGTTATTAAGTACTATTTTTGTTTTTAATATTCAAGGCTCCTATTAATTTCTAACCAAACACTAAAAACTAGGTGTCTAAATAGCTTCTAGTTTTTGAGAAAATTGCAAATAACCAAGTCTACTTTCCGCCGATTTTTCCGAAGTCAAAAATGTGCTTAATGACCTCGCGGTACTAAAGTAGACTTGGTCATTTGCAATTTTCTCAAAATCTAGAAGACATTTAGACATCTATGGTCGTATTAATTAGTTTTTTGACTGTTTAAACTATGTCTAAGTATTTCGAAACAGCCGGAAATATGCTTTATTTAATAAAAAAAAAATATTTCGTTTGTCAAGGTTTAGACAATCGATTACGTTGTCTAAAGTAAGATAATATGTTAGATCACTTAAGCAAAAATTATAAATGTTTTTTGAAATCTTGGACGGCTGTCTAAAGTTAGACAGTGTTTAGTTTTTAGTCTTTTCTTTCAATACAAGGAATTTGTTCAGAAAAATCGATTTTTTTTCTTCTAAACAAATCGATTTTTTATTAAAAGGAACACTTACTGCCCTATTCATAAACCAAAACATGGTTATTTTAGCTTTTGTGTTCAGGGTAACAATACCATGGAATATGAATTTTCCGGACTTAAATGGAATAGTTACTAATTGCCTTTAGTTTTAGTCCGAAAAATTCCTATTCCATCGTGTAGTCACCCTGAACACAAGAGCTGAAATAACCATTTTTTGTTTATAAATAATTCAGTTAGTGTTTGAAAACAAAAGGATTTAATAATCGATCGGAATTCAGAACAGAAGTGAATGTCTGACAAAATTTGAGGAGGTTTTGGAAAAACCCGTTTCTGATGAAATTCATGATAGTTCACAGTTAACGAAAATAAAACTTTATAGGCAATAGAATCTGTTGAATATCTTATTAGAGAGGATCCACTAATAGAAGTGACGGACAGTTCAATAACACATTCGAAATTGACAGATTATGGTAGGTCAGTGAATATACATATGAAGACATTTATACACAACTGTTGCATTATATTTATAAATAAAGAAATGTCCAAATTTGTATAGCTATAGCCGCACGCACAACTGTCCAAGAAAATTTCAAGGAAATCTAATAAATACGACAGTTTTTTTTTAGATTTTCCAAATAAAAATTCTATTCCCATAAATTTTTTGGTATTTTTATTTTGCATTATATGAAATGCTTTTATCAAGACCATCAGCTCGTGTACGTGCTACAATGTGGTGCATTTAATTTATCTTCGCCAAAGAACTTTTTCTTACAATGATATTTTTGTCGTTTTTTTTTTTTATACTGGTTGTTTCCAAAGGTTTTTATTATTGTCAATATAACAAAAGTTTTTTATCTTCGGATTCTAATAAAAAGCGTTAGATGTTTTAATGTGATGTCCTTTATCGCCGTATATACAACAAAACTTACAGTCATTTTTATGGTTTTGGTAAATTACATTTAAGGTAGGTATGTCGTTATTATTTCTTTCTTTTCATTTACGTGTTTCGAAATCCTAATTGCCTATTTAATGCTTTTCTGATACAATAACTGTCAAAAAGAGAAAAATAAAACTCTGCTACCAGTTTTATTCTTTTGTTTACCTATATAATAATTATATATAAGTTAAAGTCCATCGATATTATATATATGTAAAATAAAACAAATAATTTTATTTTCTAATGTCATGCTTAGTGTACTCGTAAGCTATCACAAATTTTATTTATGTATATGTGCATACACAATATTTTGAATTTAAATTTATTGATTTTTTCTTATGTCGAATTCCTTTTAAGAAAAAAATCGATTTGTTCAGAAGAAAAAATCGACTTTTCTGGACAAATCCCTTGTATTAAAAGAAAAAATTCGATTCTGTTTAGAAAAAAAATCAAATATTTTAGGTAAAAGGAATTCGACATTAATTAAATCCAAAATGCAAATTCGAATTTCCTCAGAAAACACTTGAGATTTAAAAACCATTATAAAATGTAGCTACCAAAATAATCTTCATAAATATTCTGCTTTATTTAAAAAAAAAAATACATTTTTTGAAATCCATTTCCATTTATATCTTCATCTCTAGTTCTACAAAAACACGCCACATGTTCAAATAAAATCAATCGAAAATTAAATCCATCCTCTCTGTAGGTAGGTATATTGGATTGCTATTATAGAGAGATGAGAGAGATGACTTAATTTTATTCGAATGACTGACAAAGAATATTGAAGTGTGTATAATTTAAGTAGACAAACTAAGATCGAGAGGGATGGTACATACATACATAATATATAAATTTATGTTTAAGCAATTGAGTTGTGTTATTTATCCACTCTTGCTCCCAGACCAATTGTATCATAAAAGAAGAATAAAATTCAAAGCCAAAAAAGGGGCTCCCACTCCCCTAAAGTGACATTTGCCAAGACGAACAAGTTGAAATGATACATGTAAATACAAGGTATTTTTTTTTATATATAAAAGACATATTTTATACACATATTTGTTGGTATATTCTACAATATGATGTAAACCAATCAAGAGCATTGACAAGTTTAGTTTTCTTTCTACATAAATTACCCCAGAGAGGAAGTGAGAACAAATTGATGTCCCAGAAAAAAAAAAAAACGTGTAACCTCTAAGTGGTGCATTAAGAATGTGGAAATTGGATTTTTTCTTTCAAAGAGCTAGACAATAATTTTTAGACTCTTGAAATATTAAAATGAGAAAAAAAAAAAACATGACAGATTTGTGAACATTTATAGATTTCATTTTCATTTTTTGACAGCTGACAGATGTCAATTATAAATATGTTCATTAAGTGACATTTAGTGGGCCTTTTACACGTGGAGTAAGCCATCAAACTTGTGACAGCTAAAAGTCAATCATTCGACATTAGGTCAAAGATATTTTTAGCATACAGTTAACATATAAAAATCAGTTGGAACGTACGTGCGTGCGTCGATTTGACATTAGTGACACCTCAAATTCTGTCAGTTTTATTGATTGAATTACCTCCTCGATGTGCAGTAAGTATGTGCTATATGAATTGATCTTATTTATTGGAAAAAGGTCTTATCTTGTGGAAATAATTCGGACATCTAATAATATTGCTTTGTTTAATGACGAAAAACTAGAATAGAACAGAACAAAACAAGTGTGTTAAACACACCTAATAGCATACATTTTTAAATAATACCTATGATTTATTTATTTAAGGGACAATACAACATAAGAATTCATTTATTATTTATCTTATTATTTTAATTAAGATTGAACGTATGTATACCTACTTAACATTTTGAAAGAGTTGTTACTCAAAAGGTCTTACGAACCTATTAAAAAATTAATGAAAGAAGATTATAAGGCTTGTTAAGGTAAATATAAGAATAATTCATAATGAAGGTTGGTTTAAAGGGGTGATAATATTTTATACCATATATACCAGCATCGTTTTACTCAATTTCAATGTATACGTATAGGTACATTGCGATTCCCAGGATTGCAAAAGTAGAAGGGTAAAAGAGGTATTAAAAGGGAACATGATAATAAAAAGTGTGGGGACCTTTTGAATAGTTCTTAATTCGGCATGAATTTTAGGATGGCCTTAAGAGATTTTATATAGGAAAAAGTTATTTACATATTAATATTTAAAACACATTTTTCAATTTGTAACACAATTATTTATGTTTGTCCATTAACTTAATGAATCCGAGCTCAAATATAAAAAAAAAAAACAATTTTTTAAACAGCTTAAGTCTTTTTCGAAGAAATAATTGATTGAAACTGAATTCTCGACACATGATGTGTCCTATATTTATCAAAAATATTTACATTATATGCCTACTTATATATCTAATAAAATGCATAATCTTTTTTTAATTTGACTTGACAAACTTTATGCGACTAAAGGTCGCATAAAATCCTCCAATTGAATTTAATTCAATATAGTCCACTAAACAACAACAAAAATATTTTTCTTTTATTTTTGTTATTCCTCTTCTTTATCAACAACGAAAACGAACCCATTTTACAAACAATGGAATAATTATTACGCATTTTGAAATTGCTAAGTTTTAGCTTCCGAAGTAGTAGTTATTAAGTGTTACAAGCCTTTAAATTATGGTATCTACTAGCATTTTGAGAGTTTGAGTTATTTTATCAAAATTTGGTATGATGTACTTATTTATACATTTTATCGAAGAAACCAGAAAAGTGCGTGTTGTGTAATTGATAAATATTTGGATCAAATTGATGGCAATTTTTTTTCCTTATTTATGCAGAATGAAAGCAAAGTGCGCGTAGGTTAATATCAAGAAGATTGATTTCATGTCGCAAAGAGCAAACTATAGATGCTAGTTTACAATGTGCATCAGGTATGTACATAGTGAAAACAATACTATTACTGACAGATGACAAGAGGTCCGATTGATTTTAATGCACAGGCAAAAACGAAACGATTTGAAGACTCGGTGCTTTTTTGCGGGGTTTCGCAAAAGATCGTGTCTTCACGCACTGTCCTAAAACTCTTAAGCAATCCTATGAAGTCGTGGAGGAAATTTCTACGTAATTTGTACAAAATTTATAGAAAATTACCTTAAAAAGATTTATTTATGAACGCAGTAATGTACATATTTCACATTTGGTAAAGTCAAAAAAAAAAATAAAAACTTCATCAGAAAGGTTAATTTTTGAGTCTGATGTTGTTCCTTTTTTGTCTACTTTCTGAAGTTAAAATTGGAGAACCCTGTACTTAAATCAAAACGTACAAAAATTAAATTGTGCTTGGATAAATGTCAAAAACTCGCTATAAGGCTGTAGATACAGTAAAACCCGCTTAAGAGAAAAACCCGCTTATCTGAAACATTTTTTTTATCCCCGAGTATTTTTCGACCAATTACCTTTAAAACACTCCGCTTAAGTGAAAAACCCGGATACCTGAAACATATTTTCACTTCAATTTTTTCATTGAAAAATAAACTCGTGAAAAAAAAATTGAATCGTACAGAACGAAAAATTTGCTGAATGCTTTCGTTCTTCCTTATTTTTCACAAACGTTTACATTAACATTTTCTAAACAAATTGCTTTATCTTCTCAAGCTAAAATCCAAAACAACATTTTAAATAGCTCAAGAGGTAACGTATTTTGACATTTATTAAAAAGAATACAACATTTTCATAATTCAAAGATAAATAAAAGATAAATACAATTGTTTCTAGCATTAATTCTTCGCTTAATGGAATTTTTAGACCCGCTTAAGTGAAATTTTTTTCACTTCTTCTGACTCCGTTTAATCGAAATTTTTTTTCACTTAAGCGGGGTTCGTTTAAGTGCAAAACCGTGCAAAACCTGCTTAAGTGAAAGAAAGACTGTAACATTTTGCAGTTTCTCTTAAGCGGGTTTTACTGTACCTACATAATGTACCTATATTTAAAGGGCTTTTATAGTTTGTTACTAAATGGCGCATATATATCTGCCTTATACATATAACCTTCATATTGTGCATACTATGTACATACATGTACCTATATCTGTAGACAGTAAATGTAAAAGGAAGGTTTTACAGATTTACGTATGACGTATACAAGTATCTTGCCATCTTTCTAACTCAGACTAAAGTCTTTTGTTAAAAGATTCTTTTGTTTTGTGATAATTGCAACCAGCATCATTAAGTTAGTAAAACGATTTAAGGTATGTATATTTTGATTCGAAGGTAGGTTTGATTTTAGAAAGGTACGAATACATTATACATTTATCGAAAACGCCATAAAACTTATTGACTTATCTTATATCTACCAAAAACCCAACCATTTTGTTTGAATAGATCAACCTCTCTTATCTAGGTTAAAGTGATTGTTTTCATCCACTTAACGACGTAGACAGCTATGCCTACTTCAATTTTGCATAATTCTCCAATTTTAAGGATACAAAAACCTTTATACATATATTTCCCTGTCTTCTTTTATACCTACCTACCTATAAATACGAACAACAAAGCAAAAGATACAAATCTCTTCACAACTCAATAAAAATCTATACAAAATAGAGGACAAAATATAGCTTAATAACCGGAAACGACAACAGCTTTACCTATGTATCAACTATCATCAACATACCTATTCTTTGCAAAAATATTGCGCAATATTTTCCAATTTCTTAACATTCCAAAAAAAAAAAATTAAATACAAAAGTAGGGAAGGACCAATTTTGAGAGCATAGCTAATGCTTACATAAACGAGAAAAAAAAACTGTCAACAACCTTGATCCCTTTTCATGCTCATTCATTTAAATTTTCTATTATTTTTCTTTTTCTTTTATGTTTGTTTGGCTGTTGTTGTTGTTGTTTTTTTTTTAAGATGAAATTTGTAAATGAAATAAATATCCGAATCTGAATCGGCCAGCCTCCGCAGTCCACATTCACCGAATCGAAACATCACCATCATGGAAAAATCAAATAAAAGAAGCCAGACGCCTGGCACTTTAAAGATTCCCTAAATAAAACAATCTACCACATGTGGTTTTTCGAAATATATGCCCATACATACGATTTACTTCAAAAATTATAAAAGAAAAAAACTTTAATTGTCAAGTGGATAGAAAAGAATCCTAACGAACCATAAAATACGGGTTCCTCACTTCATTCTTGCCCCTTCAATTATAATTAAGGAAAAAGAAATTTCTTTAAGATTTAAAAATAAAAAGAAAAACAATAAAATTTAACTCACCATTGACAGTTTTCGAGGTGAATACGTTTAAGTAAAACACCACAGCAAATAGTCCAACAATTTGTCTCCGTTTATTATCCATCATAATTATTTTTTTTATTTATTGTTTTTTTTTTTTGTTTATTATTTATTTTTTCTTGAAATTTATATCCCTTCTTATGTCCTGAATAAATAATCACCACACACAGGAATAACTGGCAGGATAAGCGTGTGTGTATTGGTTGGTGTGTGATTGTGGTGGTGTGCCTATGCTGACAGTAGAGATAAGTGTGTGTTTGTGAGCACACGTCTCGCTTTGCTGCTGTGCTGTGTGTTATCCTTCTTCTATTTTCGTCCTTTTGTTCTTTATGTCACTTTTTTCGTTGTTTCTTTATTATTTTTTTTTTTTTCACCAAAAACTACTCCTCCCTTTTTAGAGATTTTTTTTTACTTATTTGAAATTTTTCACAAGGTAGGTAAATTTTTTTTAAAAATAATACAAAAATTCACCTCCGCTTGTGTGTTTCACATTTAAAAATGAGTTAAATTTTTCAAAATAAATTTTCCAATCACCAAGGACATCACGTTGGATGATGATATTGATAGATTCATCACATTTAATTCACCACTTTTCCTCTATGTCGTTTAGGTATATTTCATTTTCTCATAAACTCGCCCATTACGATTTTGTAACCATTTTATATAAAAATTCTCTGAAGATAAAACACACAAAATTAGAAAAACGAATTCAGTGTTTCTGAAGGATTTTCATTTGGAAAATTAATTCTTTGAAAAGATATCATTCCCTCAATAGGAAAAAATATTAAACAGAAAAATAAACGCACACAACACGCACCCGTTGAAAATTCAGAGAAAATCCATTCGTTGTTCTACTTCTTGAAGGTACGACAACGACGACACGACATAAACGACAGAGACACATACGACGACGAAGAAGAGAACATGAACATTTATTAAAAGAAAATAATGCACATTACCTCTGGAAAATGGTAAATAGAATTGGAAAATTGGAAAGAAAAAAAACACCACAGGCACATGCCATAGAGAAAAGACAGCACCAGGGACCCAGCGTTGCCGGAAAAATGTTTGTAAAATGCTGACAACAGTATAATACCATTTTAAGCCACTGCATGCCCGCTAGAGGTACATACATAGTATTTAACAAAGGATCACGGAAATAATTTATTAAATAAACGAAAGAATTTCATTAAACGAAACGTAATAAAAATAAACAAATGAGTACACAAAAAGGTACATGGGTATAAAATAAAAAAGAAATTTGTCAATTACAAAGAAGTTCTTTGGTGGTATAAAATGTTGGCAAGTTGTATTTATTAACTATTTCGCTTAACGACTTTAAATACGATTTTTATTAATAGTTTTAATATTATTTTATTTTAGTACACCAAAATTAAAGTGCCATATTATAAGATTTTGAGTGCCACAGTGTCATTTAAATGGACAGATTGTGTCACATCGGCAAGACGGCAACACTGCCAACACCACATTGTTTTGAGGGAAAAATCTTTTTCTCACAAAAGAAAATATCTCTCTAATTTTTCTTCCAGCCAGAGTAAAATTTCTCTCATCTTCAAGTGTATTTTAGAGGGATATTCTATTTTCTTTCCAGCAAAATCGAATAAAATGAAGAAACAAAACACAAAAAAGAAATACCTACCCATTTTATTCGTGATGAGATGATAGGCAATGTGATATGGGAAATTCAAAACAAGACAACATCGCGAAGCGGCTGCTGCTGTCGTTCACAACAGCAGCAGCAAACGATAAAAATAAATTGTACCGTAAAATTGGGAAACCAGAACGAACATTTTTGTTGGTTTTATTCTATAAAAGTAGAGGACCGGGACCGGCCCTTAGCTGCGACCCACGAGGAGAAAACAACTAACAGTATGAAGGAAAAGTACGTTTCTTAGCAATGAAATGTGAAAATTAAGAGGTTTTAAGTTTGCCCAATAGAGCCCTTCACTTTTAAATTTTAAAATGAAGTTTGTTTCATAGAAAATAAGTCTTTTCAGATAATCCATTTGTGAAACTACAGATGTGCAGCTTTTTCCCATGCAGCGAAATTAGAAATAGAAATATCGTGCATCGAAGGCTGCACCCAGAGCCTGGAATATGTCAGCCCTTATAAGAACCTTTGTAAATTTATTTTTGCTGCATTGGATAAAGCTGCACATCTGTTTTCGGCCTTATGAAAAAATAAATTTACAAAATTATTTAAGCGCAAGCTACAGTGCAGTCACAATATACGTTCTGTGGTATTAGTTGGTAATTTTTTTTTTTTTTGCTTTGAGTTTTAAATTATTTACTAACTATCCATTGTTGTTTAAAATTTAAGTGAAACATAAATGTTAAACATAACTGAAATAGCTTCAATAAAATAATGTAAAAAAACAGCAAAAATAGTCCAATAAATTAATATCCCTTGAAAATATTAGAAAATAACCAACGAAACGTCGGGAAAAATTAAAAATATGGATTAATTCTTTTAATTGCATATACAAAATATATGATCAAGCAAATTAAGAAAAATTAATAAGCTATTTTTTAATGAGAATCTATTCAGACTTAAATCCATAGAGTAGGTGCCTATTATTAACCGAATCGTACCCGTTTTGCCTGAAATACCCGCAAATTTTATTTGAATTGAGTAATGTCGAATACCTATTAACAAAAAATTCGATTTTTCTTCTAAACAGAGTCGATTTTTTTCTTTCAATACAGGGAATTTGTGCAGAAAAATCGATTTTTTCTTCTAAAAAAATCGAATTTTTTATTAAAAGGAATTCGACATAAGAGAAAACTCTCTGATTTTACACTTCAAATGCACGGCACCACTAATAATGTACCGTGTACTGTGCGGAACAACTAGTCCATACAAAATTTAATGAGCAATACCTCTCCCCAGTACAGCTTTTAGGGTGGAAGAGAAAAACCACCTTAATTCGATTCTCTAGATTAGATAAGATAGGTAGTCTATGCTAAAATCGATCATATCGCATCGCAACTGGCTGCGGCGGCGTTGGTTTCTTTTAAGCACATAGACAATAGTTCAATGGAAGCATTATTTGTTCTGTTGAATAAAATCTTATAAAATAATCGGTTTCTAAACATCCTTGCAGGAACATTGAAGTTAATTAAGGCCAAAATATCAAAACACTCAATATGATTTGTCAATACGTCAAGAATGAGCACAACAGCAGATAACTTTCTGTGAATGTAAGGAGGCAAGATTCCAAATAATTTCCACTTTGTTTAATAGAAAGGCATATCAATGTCACAGCATTTTCTCTAATTCTCTTGTAAAACGTTGTTGGATTTTCTCGATTCTAAAGAGTAAACTTCATACAAAGGGTTCCAAATAGTATTAAAATATTTTAAGGTGCCAAAAGTGCTAATTTCTAGTATTAGGTAGGTACTAGGTAGTAGGTATTTATTTTTAATTAATTAATTAATTAATAATGGAAGCATAAATGCATTATGCACTAATAATGGCAGTTTGTCAATCGTGTAAATGCAGCATTATATATGAATGCTAATTTATAACAGCTATAAAATTTTATCGTATTGAATAGTGAGTGTTTGTAAACGCGCTTCGCCTGAAGTATGCCGATAAGCGGAGGGCCATTGCCCTGTGGGGCTGCAGAAACAGTACCTACATTTATAAGCAAAACTGTTATAAATTTGCAAAATAACCATATGATTGGCCGTCATTAGGCCGTGTGCGAATGAGTTTATAAAGTTCGATTAAATTTTATCCGAGACTCTATTTTGACGTCTCCACGTACAGATTTATTTCATCAGTGTCAAAAATTATTAAAATTAACACTATTTTAATCCAATTCAGAATTCGCCGCTTTACTTCGCGCACATACTGTAGGAAAATCCTTCAAAAGTGTGAGAAATCATCGACCGACAGCAGCAGCAGCAACTCCAACTAAACAACCAAAAGAACGAACAAACGACAATAGAACAACGAAGAAAGGGACAAAGGGTGGAAAAGCAAGAACAAACACAGTCACAAATCACAATTAAAAAGGCATATACTTCACACACACACGCACCTAACAAAAGACCAAACATGTATACATATGTATATCAGCTTATCTGTATGTGTGTGGTGCAATGAAAATCAAAAAAGCAACAACAAAAAAGTAAACACATTCATGGGCACGATGACACGGGCGCGCGCGATGCGAACAGGAAGAGGTGTCATAATTTATGTTTTCTACCCTTCGAACCAGAGAATCCAGAAAACGCGACTGCAATTGCCGCCTATATCTGTGTTATGTGTGTTTGGTGTGTGTGTGTGGGCGTTTATATCATTTTTGCTCTAATGGATTTTCTTTTCACACGCATCAATTGATCTGGGTATTTTTTTTTTCTTTCTTTTCTTAAATTTATTTTCCATAAATATACTTTACCCTAATAAAACTAACAACTTTTCTTTAACAATTAACAATTTTTTTTATTTAGGTATATTTTTATTTTTGACAAAAAATGGACTCCCTTTTCTACATTTGGAAAACCATTATTTTAACACATTTTCCACATTTATTTTTTTCAAGTCGTTCACACTTTAGACTTTATTTGATCACAAAATGCATTTCAACAATTATAGAAGATTTTCATATTTTCTCACGGAACAAATTGAAAAAGTACAAATTTTCGAGTTAACTTTAAATAGTTTTAGGTTTTTCATGCATTTTTTTTGGGTTTAATATATTATTCACTTTGTTACATAAAAAAGGAAATGGGATTTTTTTTTATGGAAAGGAAATGATAATTTTATTTAGAACACCGAAAAACGAGACCGAACCGTTGGATATGCAAACAACATAGCAGGGCGACAAGAAGAAAGAAACTGAAGAAAAGGAAAATCGAAAAGAAATTTAAGGGAATAGGGAACCTTGGTATTGGAAATGTTTGATGAAGGGAAGACCTGGAAGGGTTATTTGGAATTAAGGGATTTTTCTCACTGGAATGATATAAATGGAACTGGAAGGAAAATGAGTAGCGCTAGCGAAGCGATGATGGCGAGTGCATGGAGGGATGAATTTTATTTGGATATTGTGTTTATCTCTTTTCATCTAAGTAAAAAATGCATTTTTAAAGAAACGAAAACGCATGTGTTTATTTATAATGTGTCAAAACAGAAAGAGGAATTTTGTTTTGAAAGAAGTGTAAAAGGTTAAAACGGAAGCGGATGTTGATTGAGATAACGGAATTATGAAAACCGTATTCTACTACAACTCCCAAGCAAGGCTGCATAGTAATATATTTTTAAGTTCCTTCTTTTTTCTGTATTTAAATTAAAACTGTCTTTCTCTAAACGCTTTACATTGAAAAATGATTGAACCAAACGAACGATTCCGATACGAATATAGATAAAGGTAGCGAGTTCTATAATCTTAAAACAGCGTAAATAAAAAAGTCGTTGCGTATAGGTAAGGTACATAATATTTATGTTAAATACAGTTCGCAAAAATTACTCTGAATAATACTATGAAAGATGACGCGAAAATTAGGTATGTTGCCTGAGAAAACATCTACTTATACATAAATTAGAAAAAAATTTAAATGAAAGTTCTAGTTTTTTGGAGGGCGATGAAGTTATCATGACATTTACAATATTTCATGAGAGTATAATTTTTGTCTTTTGGTTCCAAGTTCATCAACAGACCATTTTTTAATTGGGTGTCGGTAATATTTACCTGTTGTACAGATGTAGTCATTTTTACATAAAAAACGACTATAATTTTTTTTTATGAAAAGTAGTCTGGCTCTGATTCGGCATACAAAAATAGCCTCTGGATTTATGTTTCATAAAGCTAAGATTGTAGGTATACTGAAGTACTATATCTTCTTGATCCATAAGAGGGCTTTCATTTGATAATCCATTCATGGTATTGGTATATTTAGCAAAACTGCATATGAAAAAGTGGATTTTCTAACCTAAGCAACCGTGAAAAGCTCGTCCGATCACTGGTTTTTTTTAATGTTTGGGTTAAAGCTATCAGCAAGTATCCAGTCTTTCAATAGCTGCATTGTATAAAGGTATATCATTGTGAAATAGTTTTAGTGTTTCTCTAAGAGGATTATGGATTATGTATGTATTAATTTTTTACCAAAATATTAACTTAAGGTTCATTTGTAAGGTTATCAGTCGCATACTGATAAAATATAACAAACAGCATTACCCGATTAATTGAGCCTGTCTCATTTGACTTTGCCGCTTAATTAGACGAAAAAAAGTTTTCTTATATAAATTAAACATTTTGTTGCACAGTGAAATTAACTCCGACTATTTGATTTAAGGCTATCCAAATAGGTACCTAACCAATCTAAAACCAACGCGAAGCATTCGAAACGAAGGCGAAACTTTTCCCTTTTTAAATTTATTTACGGGTCACCATTGTTTGGCAAAATTCATTTGGCATTTCTTGTTTCGCCTTAGTCGTTAAATATTTCGTTTAATTCGCAATTCTTTATTGGCAATTTACATTTTGCTTTTTATTCATTACATTGTTCAATCATTCTGCAATTAACATTCGGCGGTTTTATATTTCGCTTTTTGTTAAAAATATTTGCAATCATTTCGCAAAATTCATTTGGCAAATTATTCCTTAGTTTTTCTTTGTTAAATTTTTTATTATTTGGCCAAATGTTTTTTCGCAAAATATTGTTTCGCCGTTTCATTATTTTGCGAAATAACGCTTCGCCGTTTAATCATTTCGAGAAATATCGTCAAGCCGTTTTATTATTTCGCTAAGAGATCATTTCGCCGTTTAGTTGTTTTGATCGTTTGACCAATCATTACCATCGTCTCTTCAAGACTAATTATGTTTTTTATTTGAGTAGTGTATATAATTTTTTTTATTTTATTTTGAAATAAAAATGAAATTAAGTAAAATCTTTTGTTTAAAATTTTTGACATCCCTTTTGTCGTTCATAGTATTTAGGTAAGTACATAACAGAAAGAGGATTTTCACATTTTACTCCAAGGAAAAAACGGTTTTAAGCAATTGGGCAGTTATTTTCGTAGGTGCATTATATTTTTTATATTATCTATTCAGTGTTTTTTTTGCTTTTTTTTATTTGGCAATTTGTTGTTCAGCTTTTTTTTATTTGGCATTCAATTGTTTGGCAATGTTTTGGCTTCCATTAAATTACATGTCTTAAAATTTCGTTTTTTTTTTTAATTTATTGGCGCGATGCGAATCTTGGAACACTTTTTGGTCGTCGTACAATGTTTCGCGAGTTTCTTTACTCTAATACTCTAATAAGCTTAAAAGACAAGTACATTTTTCGGTTAATTGAACGGATACAAATTAAAAATTAATAAATTTTCATTTAATGGGAATTGATATATCACTCTGTACAAAAAACTACCAGCTTTATTTTTGTTAGGTTTATATTAGTAAATCAAAAATTTGCTGCTGCTTGCAGTAATTTTCACAATAAAATTAAAACCAACAAAACTGAATTTCAAAAAAAAAACACGTTTATCAACTGGTTAGGTAATTTATTGAAAAAGAAATTAGAAAAAAATTATCGCTGCAATTAAGCGGGGAATACTGTACATGGGAACATACAACAACCAAAAATCAAAATTTCCTTAGGAGCAAACAGCTTTGAATTTATTTTCATTCTGCTAAAATCAGTGAAAGTGGACGACAATGAATTATCTTAGTTTTGCTGCCATAGTCAGCTTTTTTTTAAATGTAATGTATTTTTTCCTAAAAAGTTGCTATATTATATTTAACTAAAAATAAATAAAAAATACTAACAACACTTAATTATTTAAGGTTTCGCTCACATGTAGCCTTGATGTTATGAACAAAACAACTTCACAGATTGCATTCCCTCGAAATCAAGATACTCTTGATGAAAAGCTTTGTTACGATGAATTTATTCCCAGAGTAAATTATGTAATGGCGAAGATTAAGAATGATACGAACTTTTGTGTGAACGGTGCTGATTTGAAATTTCAAATTAAAGAAAAAGTGAAACAGCTGCATGGTTTAATGGCAAAGTGTTCTTTGGAGCTAAATCCCAGGAAATATTTCACTTGTATGAAGAGTATCGTAAGTAAGCTACTTATTCAATTGTTTTATTAGAATGTTACAAAGGACCAATAGGTACATATATGTATATTAAAATAAATGATTATAATACAGTTAAAGGTAAACTGCTAGACCGATTTTGAACAAACTTAAAAAAACTCTCTGGCCAATATCGAAAATTAATTTGGTTTTGATATTTCAGAGTCCAATGCAACATAATGTAACTTTTAGTTTTCGCACCATTTAAATTATTAATTTTTTTTCCCTTGTAATGCCAACATCAGGTTGTAAAATATTTCAACCATATTTTCTCCCTACCCAATTCATATAAATACATACAAATAATAATTTAATTTTATTTGTACTTTTCTTTCTTTTCAGACCGCCGATAATAAAAAAATATTAGATGAAATTTCTTCGATCACAGATAACTTTTCGAAACAAAATAAGACTGAATGTCTCATTGAAATCTTTGAAAGTGCTAAATATAGAAGCAGTTCAGCTTTCTATGATCTTAATCTTTGCTTAAAAAATATACATCAGTCAAATTTAATTACAACAACAACAACAACTTCACCAAAACCAACCGAAGTATCATCGGAAAACAGTGATTTTTTTTCAAAAGCCCTGGTTGAGATCAAAGTGGAGTATGCAACCTTAAAAAAATGCGTTCTAAATGGTGTGGAATTCAATACGTGTTGGGAAAATGTTGTAAGTCTTGGCACGTTAAATAGGCTAGACATAAATTGGATCTAATTAGAAAAAAATGTCCTTATTTTTTTAGATTTGTTTTTCATCTCTTTCGTTTTTCACGCTGAATTTTTATTCGATTTAATATCGATTCGAAAACAAAAGGTTATAAGACAAAACCTGTCAAACAATTTTTTTTCTTTTTGTTCAGATTCAGGTAAAAAATTAATAATTTCGACAAGCTCTTTCTTTACACGCGACACGTATTTTATAATGCAACTGGCGAAATATTTTGCATAAATTATTACGTTTTTAATACATTATTATTAGTAGTATGAAGTAGGAGAGAATATTCTAAATTTTAAGCGAGCTTGGCATTGTGTTATTTTTGTTTAACATTTTATTTAAGTAAAATCAATTGTTTTTTTTTAGTATCATATTTACTCCATATGCCAATTTGACATTTACAAATGTTAGAAAGGGTATTGCATCATTTTTTTTTTACAAAAACTCTCATGCCCATCGCCCACTAGGAAACTTTTTGTTGCGTAACTATAAAAGTTGCTCAGAGTTGCTTGCCCTCGCTCACTAGGCAATTGGGCTTTTCCAGAATCTGACTCTGTCTATTCTCTTTCTAATTTTGACAGTTCTTTAACCGAAAAGAAGCTTTAGATGGGGGGAAAACAACAATACAAACAAATAGAAATACACACCGATACTGTTCGCGCATTTAATAGTATGTTTGTTTTCCCCCCATCTAGAGTTTTTGACGTTTGGTGGAAGTTCTCAAATTGAGAACTTTTGGGTTCTTTTGGGTTGAGTTTTTTTTAATTGAAATGCTAAATATTGACCTTGTATTTTGGTTCAGCGACGATACAAAACTCGTTCAGTGTAAAAATAAAACTTGTTTTTCGGGTTAAAAGCGTCTCATTTGCATAAAATCTTGGAAAATTCCCCAAAGTTGCTGGAAATTGCTCGGAAATTGCCTAGTGGGTGGGGGCTAAGCAACAAAAAGTTGCCGGGGAAAAAGTTCCGCGAGCAATTTCGAGCAACTAAAAGTTGCCTAGTGGGCGCTCTCCCATATAAGCTAATATGTAATTAGATCGGAGCAACAAAACGTTGCTGGGGTGAGCAACGCCTCACTCTTTTTGTTGACATATCGTATTTCACCTTAGGCCTAGTTTAAAGATCGAAGCGGAGTGAAATTTTCATACAAAAAAATATCTTTTTTCCCAGTCGTGAAAAATACAATAAAATTAAATTTCTAGGGACAAGGAGGAAGAAATTATTTGTTTCGAAGTATATTTGTATAATTCAACGGACTTATCTAAATCGACGCGAGATTTATTAATGTTTCATTTCGATTTGGATTTCACTTCGCTTTGATGTATAATCTTTGCTTTAGAAATAAAAATCTAAAAAAAAAAAAATTAAAAAAAAAGGAATATTTTTTTAAATACACCATCTTAATCAAAAATGTATGTCCTGACCAAGAATTAATTTGACCTTGACTTCACTTAACTAAGTCATTTAAATTTAATTTAACGATTTCTTTTTTTTTTTTTCATTCAAAGGCTAGTATTTCCGTATATGGTCAATCCTTTAAAGAGCTTGCGGAAATTGACAAAGCTGGTGACTCCTGTATAAGACAATTCCTTACAATTGCTCAAAATCAGAACTACCAATTTGACTTGGAAGGATGTCTAAAGCACGGTTATACAGCAGTGATACAATCTGAAGAAAATGAAGAAAAAGACATTCTGTTAATTCGTAATCTTTTAAAATTTTACAACACCTTTAATGGTTGCAGAATTATGAGTAAGGATTTAAGTACTAATGATTGTGTTTCTAATATGGTAAGTAAGTATTCTGTAACTTTTTAAACTATTACAGTAGATTACGGATATAAAAAAATCTTGTGTATGAAAAACACGCTTATTAGATAGGCCGACGCCGCGCCGCCCGCCGCGGCGCCAAGCACGTTCCCATACAGATACGTGTTAAATAAAGCTCATATAAAAAAAAAGTTTTTAAATATAATAATATAATACGAAAATTATTCAAATTCAAAATTTGATTATTCCCCCATACCATGCATGTATTGTACCTGATTTTATAATTTAAAATATTTTCTTTCATTTCTATAGTTCGGAAATGATCTTGCTTTGGAAATTCAAAGGGAAATTACAATGAAATCAGAAGGAAATTTTGAAAAATTAACCAAAATTATTATTGATTTATATAAAGAGCATTTGCCATGTATTGGAGACATTCTTCCATCAATGCAATTTGATTCAATGAATCTCGTCTATGGCGGAAGTAATGTTTTACAGGACTGTTTGATGCTAGGTTACAAATTACCTGCGGTAAAAACTGATGATGATATTCTTACTACATTGAAAACTATTCAAGATAAAATAAAAACTTGTACTTTACATCCCGATAGTCCAGGTTTGTTTCGATGTTTACGGAATTATGTAAGTAATTTAAAAAAAAAATTCTTTAAATGATTAATAAATAATATTTAAATTTATGTTTATTTTAGCAT
Organism: Epistrophella euchroma; assembly: GCA_947049315.1. Lineage (NCBI taxonomy): Eukaryota > Metazoa > Arthropoda > Insecta > Diptera > Syrphidae > Epistrophella > Epistrophella euchroma. Next base: position 27,301,492 of record OX346248.1, on the reverse strand, counting down.
AATGTATATTATAGCTTTCTTACACCCATACGAAATGATCATTATGAATTAGCTGTTGAATCAGACGCAACATATGACACCTGTTTTCGAATTATTTTAAAAGGATATTGTGAGGAAGAGAATGAGGATGAGGATCCAAAATGTGGTGAATTAAGAAATTGTATTTTTAACAAAACATAAGTCGATATTATAAATTTTGTAAATATAAAACAAAACATAACCCATGATGTTAATTTAAAGTGTTTTAATTTATTTTACTATAAAATGGAAATGATTTCGATACCAATAGACTGTTGAACAGATATAATTATGGGTTTGGAGAAAAGATAAGTAGTGCTCACCGGTCGTTTGGCTCGTTTTTGCAGGACGCCCCCAGGCCCCAGATTTTTTTAATGGCAAAGACCAACTTACCACAAAATATAAGCTAAGCTAAACATATTACAAAAAAAAATCGACATCGAATTTTAAAGTTACAAATCAACATTTGCTGTAATCTTGTTATTACATTATTGTTTTTATTCCAAAAGAGTGCTTATCGGTATCAAAAATTAATAATAGAAATCAATTAAATTTACAAATTCACCTAGGCGTATACTGAACATTTTTAAAATCGTAAGAATATCTGTATGCAAGTATTCTATTCTTTTTTAACTTTTCATTGGAAGTTATTGTAATCGGTCCGATTTGTGAAATTTAAAATTTTGACATTTCTAGACGTTTCGTGGTCTCTGGAGTCGGATTACTTTGTTTTTAGAGAGATGTCTGTGTACGTTCGGAAGTTCTCGAGAACGCATAAAGATATCGCCTTCAAAAAAATTTAATTTTACAGATAATAAGGCCATAACGTGCAGAAAGGATTTTCAGAAAAAATTCAATTTGCCGTTTTTTTTTTTTTTACAGTAATTTAAAAAAAAAAAGTTGTAAAATGGCTTGTTTCTCGAATCTCCAGAATAAATATTGCTATCGACTTCGGCCTGATTTCATTCTATGCATAATGACGTAGTGAAAAATTGGTAATACTTGAAAAAAAATCAACCAATAGTTTTTTTTTTTAAATTAAAAAAACCATTAAAAATTGTTAAAAAATATCGAATATCTTGAGAAGACACAAAGATATTAACTTCGGGTTAATAGTTGATAATCGGTAGAGTTTGTAAAAAAAATTCAATAAACGGTTTTTTTTTTCTAGGCCGAAGAAACTGCAAGAAAACTGTTCAAAAATGTTTTTTCGGCTCGGATATCTCAAAAACAACCAATGACAACAACTCCGAAATAATTTCAATTTACACACAATACTTTAATTAGTAATTGATAAGATTTTTAAAAAAAATCAATTGACGTTTTTTTTATGCAAAAAAAAACTGATAATAATTGTTAAAAAAATATTTTTGGTTCGAATATCTCGAGAACAACCAAATTGTTGAAATTTTTCTTATCTCATATATTTAGAGCAAACAGCCTTCCCTTGATTGCACAACTGATAAGTTTTTCGAAGATTTTTTATTAGTAATTTTCTTATAAAAAATAAAATCCGGTATCGAGTTTCAAAGGGAACCAATGGAAAGTTATCAGTGTGGGTCAAACTCAGCCAATTTTTCTATTTTGTAGTCAATATCCAATAATTTGAGTACATATTTTTTAATCAAATCCTTAATCAGACGCTAAAATGTCTTCTAATTTTTTAGAAACTCGAAAATTGATATGAAAACCAACTTACGCTCTTGGCTTTCTTTCACATCTTAAATCTTATACCATTCATCCTTACGCTGTTTAGAATATATGCGAGTCACAGCAGCGTTGCCACCTGAAAAAAATTACCGTGCAAGATTTTCTCAAAAAAAATGCATACCAGCATTATGACGTCAAAGTTGCGTCAGAGGCACATATCATTTAATCTAAGCTTAATCTTCCAAAAGTAAGTTATATTGTATCTATTGTTGGGTCAGAGTGGTCAGTACATTGATTTGGGACTTATAAAGACAACATAGCATAATACCAGCAACACAATTTTTTTGTTTCATTTAATAAAATTTGCTATAAACTTACCATGCGAAGTATGAATTATGATACAAAATCTTCTTAATTTGTATATGATATGGTATAAATGTATTGTAACATTTATACCTACATTATGTTTATACATATGTAGGTTTATATGTATAAAATAAATGTGTGTGAATGACTAAGCTTCTTCAGGGACCATAATAGTAGAACATAAGACACATAAACTTTTTAGTTTTCGGCAAACAAGCAATAATTATTAGTTCGGTCAAAAGTTTATCAATCGCATAACTTAAAAAAAAAAAAAACAAGTTTCTTTTTAATAAGTCTTGTTTTTATTTTTATTCATCTTTTATCAGTAGAACGTGCAAGACAATGAAGTGTCTTAATTTTGTTGCCATAGTTTCCTGTTTTTTAAATGTAATTAAGACAGTGTTCTCGCCTTAAACTCACTCATTTTGATCTCGCAATATTATATCTCCTTGTCACTTCATTTTTAGTATCGATTTGTTTAGAAGAAAAAAATCGATTTTCTGTTTAGAAAGAAATCGAATTTTTTGTTGAAAGGAAATCGACATAAGATTTAGAAAAAAAAAAATAAGAGGGAGCGAGATAAAATATAGAGACGTCAATTTCATATTTTAAATTCTTTAATATTTAAATAAATACAAACTACTTAAAACACTTCATTTTTGAATTCATTAAGGTGTCGCTTACATGGAGTCTTTCCCTTATGAACGAAATAACTTCTCAGGTTGTATTCCCTCGAAATCAAATTACTCTTAACTCATCGATTGCTGAAAGGATATGTTACAATAAGTTTACTCCCAGAATAAATTATTTAATGGAAGAGATCAAGAATAGTACAAATATTTGTGTAAATGGTGCTGATTTGAAGGCGAAAACTAGTGAAAAAGTGAAACTGATCCTAGACTTATCGTCGAAGTGTGCTTTGGAACTGAATCCTGGAAAGTATTTTACTTGTATGAAAAGTATCGTAAGTACTTGATGTTTTTATAATACAGTCAAACTTCCTTAAGTGAAAAGTCTAGTACGCTGCTCATACGAAACGAAATTTATAGTTGGTTTCGAACATGATAACGAAATGCTTACGAAAACCACAACGAAAAATTACCCCTTGACAATGTCACCCTTTGCAAAAACAAAAAACAAACACAAACGCAGAAAAATCACAGAAAGCCATGTTGTGTTGAAAGAAAAAACAAAAACAAACAGGAATAGAGACCAAATGTCACATTTCCGCACACAATTAATGGTATAGGCAATTAATTCTTTAGCGTACCGCAGAACGAAAAATTGAACGAAATTTTTTGTTTTGTGATTTTCTTGTGTCATTTTTGTATGGATTTTTTCATTTCGCATCAGCAGCATACTAGGCTTAACAACGAAAAATCTAAATTATTATATATTTTATTTAAACGGATTTTAAAACGGGTCTCAGACAAACAAAACAAAATTTTAGTTTAACGAACCTCAGTAATTTAAAAAAAAATCAGTTTTAACTCCGGTATAATGGAGCGTCGACAGAACTTTTACATACAAAAATAGTTACATCATATATACCACGTAGGTACAATGAAAATATACTACAATAATTAAAGTTGTTTTGTTTCTTCCATAGGCAGCCGATAACAAGAAAATATTGAATGAAATTATTTTAATCACAGAAAAATTTTCGAATCACAATAAGACTGAATGTCTCATTGAAATATTTGAAAGTGCTAAATATAGAAGCAGTTCAGCTATCTATGATCTAAATCTTTGCTTGCAAAGTATACATAAATCAAATTTATTAACAACTAAATCCGAACCATCAATAGATACTTTGTGGGAAGATGATTATGATAATGACATGGATAACATCTATACGAATTATGTTACTTTAAAAAACTGTGTTCTAGAAGACGGTTTGGACTTCAGTTATTGTTGGAAAAAAGTTGTAAGTGTTTTTTGTATGTTCACTTAATATTTGTATATCTAGGAACGAAATGTAAATTATTGAGGTTCTTAATAATATTTACAAAATTGAGGACCCACTATTCGTCTAATGAATCGACTGGAATTATAAAACTAAATTTTTGTTAAGTGCTTAAATTCAACCTTTCAAATAAAAATTTCTGTTTGCTGCCTCAACTTTTATTCTCTGTAAAACATTAACTGTTTAATGGCTTAGTCGATTTGTCTTGTTTTACAAATAGTTGATTCTTCCTTATAAGGAGCTCTAATAATATTGTATTTTCAAATTAAAAATACATCCTTTCTTTTACTTGTCATTTTAGACACCTTTCTAAAATATTTTCAAAAACGCCTAGTCCTTTCCTATTTAAGTTTTGTCAAGTACCTAATATTTCTTACCAAAAATTTCCAGGGTAAGGGTTAAAGCAAAAAATAAAAAACTAAGATAAGATTTTAACAATTTAAAATATATTTAGAGAACAGCGTGTAACTTTAAATTTCAAATATAAGACCTACCATAAAGTTTCCACTTTTTATTTAAAAAAAAATTATTTTTGTCTTTTTTATTTCAAAGGATATTACAATAAACGTATACCCGCATAAAAAAATCACTGAATATGACAAAGCTAAGAACTCTTGTGTAAGGCAATTTACTTTTTTGTACTTTTATCCTACTGTCGGCTTTGAATTTGACCTAGAAGGCTGTCTAAGGCAGGGTTATACTGCAGTTATACAATCTGAAGAAAATGAAGAAAAAGACATTAAATTAATTCGTAATCTCATAAAATTATACAACTCATTTAATGGTTGCAGAGTCGTTAATAAGGACTTAAATACAGGAGTTTGTGTTAATGAAAAGGTAAGGGTCTTTTAATTTGTGTCTTTTAATATTATGGTTTTCAATAAAATTAATTGCCTGCGCACAGTCTTAAAAAAAAGAACAAATAACGCTACATCATATTTATTTATTTGATTTTATTTTTAAATATTTTTTCTTTTTTTTTTTAGCTGAGTGATAATTTTGCCTTCGAAATTCAAAACGAATTTTTAATGAAATCAGACAATTATTTCAAAAAAATAAGTGAAATTATTAAAAAATTATACTTAGAGCATTTGCCTTGTATTGGAGACATGCTTCTTATATTCCATTTTGATTCATTCGAAAGGTATATTGATAGAAGATACGATTTGAAAAATTGTCTTAAGCTAGGTCACAAATTACCTGCTGCGGCAAGACATACTAAAGAGATCTTCGCTATATTTGAAACGATTCAAAGTAATATCAAGAGTTGTACTTTACATCGGCATAGTCCAGGTCTGGAACAATGTCTTTACAATTATGTAAGTATTATTTTTCTTTTGTTTATTTTCTTTCCCATGTTCTTATAAATTTAATATTCTATTAATTTTATTTTGACTATTAGGTTCATGTGTATTATGACTTTCTTATAAATCTGGAACATCTCGAATTAGTTGTTGAATTTGATAAAACTCAACACACTTGTTTTCGATTCATTTCAAACGAATATATAGAAGAACTAAGAGATTGTCTTTTTAAAAAATCATAGGTTGATATTATAAATTTTGTAAATATACATAAAACATAACCAATTGTGTTAATTTTAAATATTTGTATTTATTTTACTATAAAATGCAATCAGTTTGAATCCGAAATGTTAAATCCTTTTTTTCTAATAAAAATATATGTGAAACAAATTTTCTCATTAACAGCAAAATATACTATATTATAAATATTGATATAAATATGTACATTGTACATAATGTATATTGTATGTAGTACCCATGCAAAACTATTTATTTGTGCATGTTATTGGCAGTAATGAAAAGGATCTACAGCGCATCCAAGCTGCTAAGGTGAGAAGCATTAATTCTTCATGACAAGAGATACTCTTGCTCTTGGAGGATTTGTCAATTCCTCGTATTAGGCACTAGCCGTTACAAAAATGTTTATATTTTGAGTTGGAAAGAGGCTGGGAATCGAGACCAGACCCCCGGCGTGACAGTCCTACGCACTAACCACGTTATCTCATAGAACGTTATTTCAAGAATTTCCTTTTTGAATATAGAAACTGCTTTAAAAATTATTTTCTTTAGATTCAAAAAATTTTTTTAATGCCTTTTAGGGCCAATTTTTCAATGATCAGTTAAACCTCAGATACTAGTATTCCCTGTTTAATTGCGCTTTGGTTAAATTGACTTGATTGACCGAAAAAATTTCGTTCCAAAATGTTCTGTAAGTAGAACAGCTTTATATGTATATGGTTTATTAAACCCCGCTTATTCGCTTAAGGGCCAGTTGTACAAATATTTGATCCGTGGTTCAGGAATTTTAACTCACCAATTTCAGCGGATTAACTGTGGTTCAACGATGGTTCAGGCATGCAATTGGATTTTAGTGCATATTAGAACCTTGAACCATCGTTAAACCTCAGTTAACCCGCCGAAATCGGCGAGTTAAAATTCCTGAACCACGGATCAAAATTTAAACCACAATTGTACAATTGGCACTAAGGCGCCAGTTATAGCTATCATTGAAAATTTTAATGATGTGTTTTAAGACGTTTAGTATGCTAAATCTATGATTATTTTGATGCCAATATAAAGCTCACAACTCAATTAATATTTGTCGCCGGAAAAATTTTTCATTTCAGCCCAAACTTTCATATAAATTGACTTAAATTCTTTCAATGATTGCACTACCTTGTCAATGATCATTGAAAACAGAGAAACGAGATGAAATGTCTCATGAAAACGGTTGGGCCGAAATGAATTTTTTTTTTTTGTTGGCCAGATATATTAAGTCATAGGCTTTATTTTGGTATCAACATAATTATATATTTTGCATCCTTAACGTCTTAAAATACATCATTAAAAAGTTATATAGTGAATTTCAATGATAGCTATAACTGGCGCCTAATAAACTATTCGAAATATTCGTTTAATTGATTTAGGGCCACTTGCACAAAAGTTTTCTGACAGCAGTAACCCCTGGTTTATAAATAATTGAGAGCTATCTGATTGATTTGATTCAAATCGCGTTGTAGAAAAATATTTGTTCTCTATTTAAGTTTAAAAAGTTATCCTTTTTTCGTTCTCTGGATAAATAATTAAACTCTGAATAGCTCTCACGTCAAATTATAGAATTCCTTACGAGAAAGCAAGTCAAAGCGAAAGAGTTTGTTTATTTTTATTTTTATCCAATTGTCATTTATATTCCGTTCGTGCAATTAAAAAACGATAAGTTTTTATTTATTTATTTAAACTGGGATAGTAATCCTGAGTTTTATGGATTAATCCGTTCGTTTGGTGCAAGTGGCCCTTAAAAAAATGAAATATCGAACTAAAAACATGTAAATTTTTCGGTTAATTGAACGACGTCAAACAACAAATTTTTATAGGATTTTTTTAGATTTGAGCCTGAGCAGAGCAAGAGCATTCTGATTTCAGAGTATAGCACGTTAACACTCAGAGCGCTCTGGGCTGAAAGAGAAACACATTTTAACAATTTCTGATATCTATCTACTTGTTGTCCAAATTAGTTACAATTACCTCCAAATAAATATACCGAAACACTTTTGATGATGAAAAATGTATCTTTTAATTGATCAACTGGGGCAATTAAACGGGGAATACTGTACATCTAATTTGGAAAGTAGGTATACCTCAAATAATAAAACATTCATTTCATTTCAACTTCAACAACAGTCAGTCCAATTAATTGTTCTCTTATTTATTCCTCTGCCAATTAAACTTAAGATTAAAAAATCGGCTCTTTTCCAAAAAATATTAGAACTTCATTCCATCAGTGATATCACTTATTTCTTTTATTACAACTTTAATTTTTAAATACAAATACGTATTGGTCCTATGGATAAATTTTCACATTCCGAAATCTCTTTGATATTTAACAGACGATCCAGTAAATCCGAAATTGTGCAATATCTTATTAGACAAGAGCATACATTTTCTAATTTGTCAAACATTTCATTGCTTCCCGGATGGTATAGAAAACAATCACCATTTTCTAAAATCAATGTGAAGCAAAAATTTTCCGAATACAAATAAGCTGTTTGGTATTTCCTTAAAATCCAAGTCAAGCACATGAGTAATTCAGTTTTGCAAGCAGGTTGAACTGTTGGTATAAGAGGGCTCACTTCGAGTTTTTGATTGGACAGATAAAAGTTTCCTTTAAAATCAACAATTTGTATGTTTGATGTACCTTTCACTATATACAAAAATAAAATGTATCAGCATTAAGATTATTAGTTGCGGCTCCTATTTCATAAAAATTGAACTTCTTTTTTTTTTTTTAGTTTGTTTGCAAATTTTAAATTTTATTTATGAAATATATTTTATGTGACAAAACAGGAATTTTCCTGAACCCTTAATTGATGATATCGTAAGGCTAGGCGCCACTATATTATCGGTAAATTTTGGAGAACTCTTTCCAATCAAGTTAAGCCGAAAACAGATGTGCAGCTTTTTCCCATGCAGCGACATTAGAAATAGAGATATCGTGCAGCGAATGCTGCATGCAGAGCCTGGAATATGTCAGCCCTCATAAGAACGCTGCATTGGAAAAAGCTGCCCATCTGTTTTCGGCATTACACATTTTTTTCTCATTTCTAACTGACTAAACAGAATAGAATGCTGGAACTGGAGCCGCAGACGAAACTGGAAGAGCTGTCAAAAAGTGTCGTACGTTATTTTTTTTAAGTGCCCACAATGCAGCTGTACAGCTTTGAAAGTATTTTGAAGAAAAACAAAAGAATATTCTTGTGTACAAGCTCAGAATTCTCATTTTTTGTTTCCAATAATTTTCCTTTTAATAAATATTTTTTTTCGCGATACAAATAACCACAATATTTTTTTCCCACACAAAAATTTGTTTTTTTTTCTTCATACAAATTGAAACGTCAAAAGGGTCGTACGTCTGCGGCTGCAGCTCCGTATGCGGCTACGTTCCGTTGTGTTCGCAACATTGAATTTGCGTATATTCAATATTTTGACAGCTATTCCAGCTCCGGCTTCAGTTCCGTCTCCGTCACCATTCTGTTCAGCCAGTAAATTATCATTTTACATAAATATATCGACCACCACACATCGCCCTCAACGACGACGACGTCTCAACTGTCGCTTTAATTATATTATTGAATTTTCAAATTCAATAACATCCACCGCAGCTACCGGATGCGGTTGATTGTCTAAAGCCAGATGTATGAACGCATCAATATGATGAAATGTTGGACGATTTTTTCTGCACTTTTATAATTCACATTTACTCCTTCCCACGATTATGATAGGTTCACTCTATGGGAATTCGTCTTTTTCGCTTCTTCCTTTAACAGTGTTGTGCGTACCATTTTACGTACGGAAAGAGAAGTACCATGAAAAATACTACACTGCTGAGTGCATAGTACACTATATATGAGGAGTTTAGCAGTTTTTGGGTTTCGAGCTCTGAAATTATTTTGTATGCCTACAGTTTGGTCTGGGGCCGGGGACTCTCTCCCATCATGGTAGTATTCGCGCAGGTTTATGTTGTCTGAAAAGCATCCTCTTAAAAAATACGTTTTCATATTACTGTGTCCCTAAAAGTTCTGTCGAGTATATTTCAATTTCTAAGAATAAAAAAATAAATAAATTTGGTGGTACAACAGCTCATGAAGAACTAGGGCCTAGTGATGACTTAAAACTCTCAACCATTCCTGTGTGCATGTCTGCTGGCGTGACAGTCCAACGAACGCGCAGGTTTATGTTGTCTGAAAAGCATCCTCTTAAAAAATACGTTTTCATATTACTGTGTCCCTAAAAGTTCTGTCGAGTATATTTCAATTTCTAAGAATAAAAAAATAAATAAATTTGGTGGTACAACAGCTCATGAAGAACTAGGGCCTAGTGATGACTTAAAACTCTCAACCATTCCTGTGTGCATGTCTGCTGGCGTGACAGTCCAACGAACTAACTATTATGCCATGGGCTACTGAGAATATTATGGAGAATAAATTAAATTGTCAAATTTAATCGACTTGTTAATTTAAGTTTTGTCAATTTCTATGAAATAGACGCCTGTGTGTAGTGTTTATGCATAATGTTATTTTTATACCTGCAACAGTATTGATGTACAGATTAACTCCTGCGAAGAGTATTTTTTCCAAAGTCTTCTTTGTCCAGAGTGTCGGGGACTTGACCCTTGATAAAGCACTTGCCTCGACACATGCTGCCTGCAAGCTCTGTAAAGATTTTCAAAATTATTCAAAAGAACATCCCTTTCCAGGTTATACCAAAGCAGCTTACTGGAAAAAAATCCTTGGTTCCATAGAATCTATGTGATCTTAAAATATCACGAGAATAAAGTATCTCAATTCCCCTTGTAGCTTTACAAAATTTCGATGCTTGCGGTTTTATCAAAAGACCTTCTGGTTTCTCAGAAACATGATCGAAATAGAAGGGTTCATGGGATTGATTTGAAGCGTAATTTCCACTTTTTGTTGCCAAAGGCCCTTCAGCAATATCGTTTATTATTTTCATTGGCTTACAAATTCCCTCCTTAAATGGAACAATCGAAATATTAACACTTCGTAGCTCATACCAATTGTTAAGATCTTCTTCTGGATTAATTCCTTTCAAAATTATATCGAAAAGACTTGGCAGTGTTGAAGAAGCTATTACAAAAATTTCCCTTTCAATTCGATCAATTCCAAATAAATAGAAAACTCCATTGTCTCTCCATATGGAAAATGCATTGGCAGTTCCAGGAAAAAACACAACAACTTGCTGGCAGCTTTTAAAGAACATTGTAAGAGCATTTTTCAAATTCACACCCACAATCTCTGTTCGTTTTGTACTAAAAATAGGCCCTTGAATATTCTTTGTGAAATAAATGTGGCAAAGAAATTCATTGTCGATGACAAAGTTGCAACGAATGTCATCGAACGATGCTGGTGATCGATGAACCTCAATATCACAATCGGACTTTTGAAGAAGGTATCTAGCCAGAAATGATATCTGAAAGCAATTAGAATAGGTATGTGTTAAATAGTATAATTGAATTGTACTTAATTTACGTTATTTCATACATACCCTGTGTGAAATGTTGAAATTCCATAACTCAACAAATAGCAATTGACTATGAATTAACGCTGCAAGGGCAAGGCCATGTTGAGGAGTGTTGTCAGAAATAAGAGACGATTTGAGAATTCTCATATTAGTTTGATAAGGTTGAAACATATTTTGATCATTTGTTGTACTGTGTGAAATTAATTTTGATCTAATGATATCTTTTTCGACAGGGATTGCATTGGAATTTAATTTTTCCATGGGATCACTTTCTATTCCAATCTAAAAAAAATATAATTTAGAAGGCTTTAGAAGGAAATAGAAACTCATATAAGTTAAAGTCCTGAAAAACTCCCGAAAAATCTTTTATTATATTCGATTTCTAAATTTTTGACAAATCAAAATTTGGACTCTTTTGTTAAATTCCTTTTACCAAAAAAATCGATTTTTTTTCAAACATTTTTTTCTTCTAAACAAATCGATTTTTTTGTCAAAAGGAATTCGACATTAAATAATAATAAACTGACCAAATTTTCAAACAATTTCTCGAAAAACTGTAAAAAAAATCTCTCTTCTCATTAGTGAACTGAATTTTGGGGAGGAAACAAAATTGTGTGATTGGGGTTTTTTTGTTCGGACGCGCGTAACTTTGCATTGGATTTTTTTGTTGGATTTTGATTAAAAGTCGAAAAATCATGAAAATCCGAAGTTCCTCGGTCGAATTTTCCAAATTCCGGCTCCGCAGTGTGTTTACCTACTCGGTTCAATACGATTCCAAAAAAAAACTAATGCAAATCGGATGTAGTAGCCCGTGGCGTAAATGATAGTGCGTTGGACTGTCATGCCAGAGGTCTGGGTTCAATACCAGCCTCTTCCACCTTAATTTTTTTTCGGAGCTACTACCTCTTGCGAGGAAGTGACAAATCCTCCAAGACTATCTCTTGTCATAGAAAAGTGCCACTCACCTTAGCCGTTCGGATTCGGCAATAAACTGTAGGTCCCCTCCATTCCTGCAGACACGCACACAGGAATGGTTGAAAGTTGTAAGTCACTAGGCCCTAGTTCTTCATGAGCCGTTTGTGCCACCAAATTCATTTATTTATATTTTAATCGGATGATTTAAGCGTACAAACAAAAAAAGCAATTCCAAAAGCATGCAATTTCATGTTTTCACGATTTTTTGACTTTTTTTTACCGAATTTTTCAATTTTTGGCTCCGTAGTGTGTTTACCTGATTGAATATGAATTCAATAAAAAAAATTCTCATGAAATTTGATAATTTTCTGCCGAGTTATGCGAGTACGAACAAAAACCAGGTTTAAAAAGTATGCAATTTCACGGGTCTTCACAATTCTCCGACTTTTTCGGTCGAATTTTCCAACTTTAGGTCATATTTTCGAATTTTTGGTTCAGTAGTTAGTTATACTTGGTTTAATACGAACTCAACAAAAAAAAATCCATGCAAATCGGATGTTAAGTTAAAATAAAAGAAACAAACACATTTATAATAATTTTTCATGGCCATTGAAAAAAGCCACTTGCGCTCAAAGCCTCCTCAATATACATAGTTCTATGGATGAAAACTCTAAATATTTTACTTACCGTATATAAAATAAATGTGTTAGATCCCCCAATACAAATAAATTTCGAAAGCAAATGATTCAGAAGATTGTCGATTTTAGAAAATCTCGACATACTCGGCAAACCACCATGCTCAACTAAGGCTCCATTGGGATTCGTTTCAAACGGATCGTACAAATAAAAACCACCGTCACCCTTCCAAATTGACATAAAATATCCTTTGTGGTTGAGAATCATTGCAGTACCCCCTTCAATAGTTCCCAACTTTCCAGTTGCCTTCTTTAACTCATTCAACAATAAGTTTCCATTGATTGTCGAATTTATTTTCCATTTGAATCGTATTTTATAGATGCTAAATATTGACGAAATCTCTTCCAGTGATAGCTTGTCACTTTTCACTAGCCTAGTTATATCGGTTTTCTTAAGAGCGTTAAGACTTTTGGTAAATAAACGATCTCCATACTTGAGAAGCACATCCAATAAAGTAGTTGTCATTTTACTCGAAGGCGTGATTCTAGCAAAAGCTATTGCAACTATGCAATTGGTGAGTTCTAATTTATTGCGATTCATTACGCATGGATTATTCTGCGTCATTGAACCACGTAGGATCGAATGATTAGGGCCAACAGAATGGTAACCAGGCTTAAGCTTGAATTCGAAATCATCACTTCCAACTGGCATATTCGTTAGTATCAGATCATGAAGGGTGAACTTGCCATACTTGAAGTCTTGAGGAGTTTTCGCTGAAATATGATCGAAAAACTCGTCGAAGTTTGAAAACCAAGCTGAATATGCAGAACCCTTATTGTCAAAATGAGTGTAGGTGCGTTTTTCTAAATATAATGGGCGATCTGTTGGCAGGGTTTTTGATGGAATTTCTTCATTATCGGTGGTGGCGGCGGCGATCTCTTCTGTTTGCAATTTAGCCATGATTGACAGATTATCACCACCTGATTGATCTTTTCCCATTTCAATTCTTCGTTTGGTAAGTTCTCCATTTTCTCCAGATGCCTTAGGATCGAAAACAAAATATAGATTTTCCCTTTTCCAGATAGCTATCTTGTAAAAATCAGACTCTAGGACAGCTTCGTGGTGATCACTGTTCTTCTTATCCCAAGACTGAAGAATCCCTTTGAGATCATTAGCAGGAGGGGCTCCTTGGGCTATACTACCCTGAGGCCGAATAAATAACTCCTCATCCTGTGCCTCAATACCTTCTTCGTTTTCGTAATCCTCTTGAGCACCCATTTCATTCTCGCCCTCCTCGCCCATAACTTCCGGTAAGATTTCAAGGACTCCGACAATTGGCTCTCGGGTAAATGTGAACTTATTCATTCCTATCATCGGAACAACATCTTCCCATTGAAGCTTGTAGTCCCGAGCTTGACACTCAGCCAGTCCCATGTAGATTTTACAAAATAATTTATCACCAATTTTTAGAATATCAGCTAGATCTTCCTTGGTCCAATTTATGGAACTATTAATTCGATTGAAACCCAGAGCTATCAAGAGATTAGCCAAAGTTTGTTTATCGGCTCGGACTCCAAACATTTCGTGGCCTTCGTGCAGATCTTTAAAGGGTCTTATGATAGCCCCACTTGTTCCAAATTCTTCATATTCATAGAGCGGGGGACGATCAGCTGCCGCTGATATTGCGATATCGACGGGAGTGAGGCAGTACTGTATGGAGTTTAAGGTACATAGTTAAAGCTAGCACATATAGAATGTTTGAAACCATAGACTTACCTCATCATTATCTTTGGTATTGAGGCACGTCGTTAGGAAATAGAAAATATCACCAATTGTTTTAAACCGCATGGCATTCGCAATTCCCATTGGTGGTAAATTTTTTTCATTTTCTAAAACGACATGAAGTGCCTTAGCTTTGAGACAAGACCGAATTTTTATAAACTTACCACATAGGCATTGTGGTGGCATTCCAAGAGGTTTTTCGTATGGATAAAAGAGGTAATAATGGTTATCCTGACCTCGCCATATTGCTAAAGCTATATCCTTAACCGTGAACATTCCGTAGGTTGCAGAATTAAAAAATTCAGTCAATCCTTAACAGAAAAAAAAAGATCAGCTCATATTAATGACAAAGTATTAGGATACATTAGCCAGTTCAGGTTTTTAAAGATCTCTGAGATCTCAAGAGACCTCAGCAATCTCAGAAATCTGAACGTAATTCCTCAGTGCTGTCAAAAAGCTGAGACTAATATTTTTTGGACTCGCTTGCTCAATTTTTTTTCCCAGTTGAATAATTAATAAAAATGAGATGGAAAATGGATTTGACTTCTAACGGATAAATTTTGTTCAGGTTTCTCCTTCTGCTCAGTGGAGCTGATGGAGCTTGCTGAGGAAGATCTCAGAAACGTGAAAAATTTTGTTGACAATAAATTTGACAATTTTTCCAACGAAAAATTTCTTCGTGAAATTTCTCGACAACATTCAGTAGACTAATTGAACTTTTCTTTGAAGAGCGAAGAGTGAACAATAAACTGTGTTCTGTCGTTATTTCTGACATTTGCCTGAATGCCTTCTGGCTATGTTAAAAAAAATACATGAAATTATGCTCACCATTCCTTAACTGCGCCGATCCACTTCCCTTAGCCTCTGCTAACATAGGACCATGTACCTTACAATCGATGATCGTAAGCCTAACTCGCCTGCCACCTATTTCCAACATTGTTTTTACACTCCGAAGATTGAAAGGCTTATCAGTCTCATGAGAAGGTAATGATAGCTTGAACAGTTCAATCCCTTCACTGAGCACTTTATCAATAGTTTCACTTTCCCAGTCTTCTTCTCGGTTTTCTAAAGCAGTCATCAATGCAGAAATTCCCATACAAACAGCTTTTCCCGATCTTAAAGAATCATCTGCATAGCTATAATCACAGAGAGTCTTCGTGCCAAAAAGCATCCATTTATTTTTATCCATCCCAATCCATTCACCTTCATCGTCAGGCTTCATGGAAGTTTCGAAAAATTTAACTTTAATAATTCGATATGGATCTTTGCGATGCTTCAATGCAATACTCTCAACATAAACTTCAGCCAATTTCTTTGGATTTCTATACCATGTTACACATGCACTACCCCCTAAAGCAGTACTTCCCAGTTCGGATGAAAACATTCTTGTCCACTTTCTTCCCAGACCATCACGTTCTTTCGGATCGAACATAAAGAAATTATTCTTTTGTTGCCAAACGAGAACCATTTGTGGTCCAACTAGAATTCCAGTATCGTTGCCATCGAAAAACTTCATCAATCCTTGTTCAACACTCATAACTTCTGGATCCACAGATGTGACTTTTCCGAAAACTAGTTTATCAAAATTTGTCGATAGATTTTTCTTCATAAATTTAATTGGGTATTTTATTCGATCCATCCAATCTTCATTGTCTAAAAGATCTTCATCTTCACTTTCGTTGAAGAGCTTTTTTCCAAATTTCATAATGTCATGGATTATAATCGATGTCCAGAGATTAGCTGGGAAATGATGCAAAAAAACAGCAGCTGCTATAACAGTGTGAGGAATTCGATCGGGGTCCTTGCAATATTCTTTACCCACGAGAATTCCTCGCTTATCAGGTAGTTCTTTGTAATCTGAACTAAATGTCAATATCATGTCCTCGGAGAGATCTTCTTCAACAGCTTCAGGTTCTTCGACTTTTTTCTTGTCCTTTTTGCGTTTGATTGGTGCTGCAGCTGGGGGTGTTGCTTCTTCAACTTCTTCTTCATGGACACTTTCTCGAACTTCTTCTTCGGCAGCAGCATCTGTGCCCTCCGGTAGTTTGAACTCATCATTGATGTTTTCAAGTGTCATAGGAACCTTAACCTTATTCAGGACTTTTACTGAATATAAACTACAAACTCCATGCTGCAGTTGGAGACTATGCTCCAATAAGATTCTAAGATCTGTTGACTTTAAAAGTGCTGGTAGTCGATTGTCAATATTTTGGAATCCTTCCGGTATAAATGCATAAAATTTATTTTTAACCTTCCAAAATGCAAATGACTTTCCCGTACACTGTAGAACTATACCATGATTATCACTGAGAAGCTTATCCGTCATCTGGACTTGGCTATCATCAAGGCTGGATCTTACACCACCATGGAGTGGTATACTACATGGTCTGACAAGTATTGTCACTCTATTCAAATTGAGAAGAAATGTCGGACAAACACATTGAATTGGATAACTTGAGTTGCTTCGAAGCTTTAATTGTTGCAGAGTTAATCGGTGAACTTCATTACCGATTTCAAAAATATTCTCCACTATAGCTGTAGACCATTCAGAAAATTCTTCAACAGCAACATAAACGGGAGCCACGACACACGTTGAAGAATTCTGGAAAAAAAAATGTTTAAAATGAAATAGAAAAAAATTGATTAAAATTACTGAAGTTGTTTTGATATAAACGCGATTGTGCATTCCTTTAAAAAATCTCAATTTGTATATAAAAAACTTAAAAAAATATTTTTTATAAATTCAGTTTCAGTTTGGTAAAGTTAGAGCCAGTTAAAGAAATGAGACCAAAAGTTTATAAAAACCGTTATAAGTCGAAAAGGAAGTGAAAACTACTTCTTAAGTTTTTCGACTTTAAATGGCCCCAGAAACTCTTTTTGTCTGATGCGTCGTTGACTGTGGATCACCCTGTATATAAAATTTTGTTAACATTGTTTTGCAATTTTAAACAAAATACGGTTTTCCCAAAACACTGAAAAAATTCAATGGCAGAAACCGTTGTTTTCGGTCCTAAAAAACATAACAGAAAAAAATTAAATGTGTCAGGAGAATGTTCAAAAAACGAGTAGCACTAAGTTTAAAGACTAATCAATTTAATAGTTAACGTTGGCGCCGACCAGGCAGACTGAATTGTAAGACCACTTTTTCGACTTCCCTTTCGCTGTTATGTAAAGTTTGTTTAAGGACTCCTTTGCAAAAATTCTCATTTTTACTGTCAAAATACTGAGGAAATAAAATTTGGATTCGCTTGTTTAATGCTTGACGTAAAGAAATCTCTGAGATCTCATTTTCATCAACATAAACAAACGTAAATTCTGAACGAATCGCAGAGAATTTATTGTTGCGATAGGATTAAATACAATAAGGTTTCAGATCAATTGAAAACCAATCAAACATTTGGGTTAGTGATGATATACTGATGATCTCGTGAATACGGTAGCGAAATACGTGGTGTATCTTTTTCTGAACTCAGACACCTTGGTTTTAGGGTCGATGGTCCCAGTATAGGGCAAATAATGTTTTTCAAGTCAAAATGGACCCTTAAGTATGCTGAAAATTTGGTGGCTGCATAGCAAGTTATTGTTATTCATTAAAAATGCTAAATAAAAAATATGGATATGCACACAGAATTTAAAGCTTGCTGCTCAGCTCTTTTGTTTACGATAATAATTATAATTATTTGTGGATAACTGTTTACCCTTGAGCCCAATTACGGAAGTACTGTCAAGTGCTAAAACCTTGAAATTATTTCTTTATTCGCACAACATGAATATGGATTAATCTCCATAAATCTATTTTTCCGAATGTTCAGAACTTCAAAACCAATGTACATCGGTATCACAGTACATATATTTAAGGTAATATATTGCGCATCTTCGAAAATTACGGTGATCTGCCTGTCAGAATTTACAAAAACAAAACACAAGTGTTTCGGAATCGCAATGACCCTCGTCCACAACTTACAAAAACAAGATACAAGACTTGCGCAGAACTGAACAAAAATAAAAACTCGGAAGATATTACCTTCTATATGTGTACTGTGCATCGGTATATCCTTTTAAATTATGTATCTATTCCATTATTTTCCTAACGCTCATACTGTAATTAAACAATGTCCAACATTTTGGTACAGTTGAACGTTGAACGCTACTTGCAATAAAGGCCATATTAGATAAGTAAAAAACCTTTATTGTGCACATAATTACTGTATGCCTCTTAATGGCCTTTTCAACAAATTTTTAATTCAACATAACCTTGCAACTTTTCCACAAAGGTATATTATTCCACATTAATGGTAGTTAGTAGTGTATAAAAAAAAGAAACATTTTAGAACTTACCCTTATTTTTCTTGAGTTTTTGGGTCCCTTAAAATCTTGAAAAGTTGGTCGATACCGTAACATAGCTAGTCCTGGTGCAACTTTTCCCCATATTGTTGGTTTTTGTGGCTTAGGAGCACTTTGAAAGATTACATATGCAATATATTTACATTAAAAAGAAAAAAACCAAAAATAAGCTGAGCTGATATTTTCTTACACATATGGTTTACGTTTTCTATTCGGAGATTTTGAAACTTTTTTAGAATTTAGAGTCATTATGCAAAAACTTTTAATTTTTTAAATTAAACACAGGCGATTTATCAATTTTTGTTAAAATAAGAAAACTGAAATTTATATTGAAAATACTTTGACAATTTTTTCAAATAAACTCTGAACGGTGATTTTAATTCATAATGCTAGAAAAGGGTTTAGATTAACTTATGTATGTAGTTGATTTTTTCAGTAAATTGCATCTCTTTTTATATCTTAAAAAGGGATGATTTTAAATAACGCAGGAGTCATTCCATATGAAATCGTCTAATTCAAAAAGCCAGCTCATTTTAAGATTATTCAAAAACTTTAAGAGAATCTTCTTCTGGGCTTCAAAGGAGGAAATCTAAGGACATTTAATTTTCCGTCGACATAGGCGAATTAAATTTCCTTAAACCACAAGTTTAATATTGAAACTCGTTTGTACAACCGACCCTTAAACACCAAATTTGGTGAGTTAAAGTTATTCGCTCGCTATCACATGTAACAGTCCATTGCATATTTATTAATACGAATTACAAGTTGAAAAATGTTTAAGTTTTTGTTTTTCGTTTATTATTGCGGGTGTAAGTGATTAATGAAAATGCCCACATTGGTGCAATGCGAAACTCAGAACATTCTTTGGTCGTCGCAAATTCGCTTCGAATGTTATGCGTAGGTTTGGGAGAGCCTTTGTATATTGTATTCTTTTAAGATCTCTTGTACCTTTCACACGAAGAAACACAATCACCCCTGTTCTAATTTCCGTTTCAAATCATATTCGTAAACGAAATTGATTTTCGTAAAGATTCAAAAACAGTGTTTTGAATTTCGCTTTCAGGTTATCTAATATTCAAACCTTTTTTCTTTCGAAAAATCAATTATTTTTAATTTTATCGAAATCATAGCTCACTCATTGTAGTAGCCGTGGCGTGATGGTTAGTGCGATGGACTGTCATGCCAGAGGTCTAAGGTTCGATCCCAAGCCTCGCCATCTATTTATTTAAAAGAAAAACGGCTACTGCCTCTTGCGAGGAATTGACAAATCCTCCAAGAGTATCTCCTGTCACAGAGAAGTGCCGCTCGTTAGCCGTTCGGATTCGGCAATAAACTGTAGGTCCCTTCCATTCCTGCAGACACGCACACAGGAATGATTGAGAGTTGTAAGTCACTAGGCCCTAGTTCTTCATGAGCTGTTGTGCCATCAAATATATTTTTATTTATTTATATAGCTCACTCATTCCACAAGTATTGAAAACGAAAAGTATTTCAGAACACCTAGGAATTCAGAACAGGGGTGAATATCACGGTATATATATTAAAGGTAATATCATTAGCGTTTTCATTTTTGTTCTGTTCTGCGCATCTACAAATATGGTGGATCCAGTGCCCATTTACATGTCAAATTTCGATATTTGTTGTTGTTTTTAATATTGTGGTGTAAAGTTTTTGGGAGCACTCAAGCAACCATTTTTTAAATTTCGATATTTGTTGTTGTTTTTAATATTGCGTTGTGAAAGTGAAGTTTGTGGGAGCACTCGAGCAACCATTTTTTAATTTCTGACAACCTGCGCAAGATATTTACTTAGATTTGTGTACTATGTGTGAATATAACCGATTTTCTGTTTTTTCCTTTTAAATTATCTTGGTTTAACCGTTTAACGCAAATTAACGTCACAGTATGTATTATGTGTACTGGGTAATATATTACCTATCTTTGAGAATCTCACAATATGTCAGTTTTTTTACTCGAAACGTTGTACGACATTGTACGATGCAGAATTTACTGTCAAAACCCATAGAAAAAAAAATTTGAGAAACTTGTTACTGCGTTTTCATTTAAAGCTGAAATGAGGTAATTTCGCAAATTACAAAAAAAGTGTTCAAATTTTGTTTGGCGATCCAGATTGTCAATCGCTTGTTTTTTTTGTTTTTTTACATTCAATTCTGTCATTTTAAATGTGATCCACTTTGAATGGATTCCATTTGGGTGTGTTCATAAAAGATTCAGGTAATTTCCTACAGAATTTTGTGCAAATTTGGTTGAAATTACCTTATTTGGAAATTTGAATTTATATGGGAAATGAGATGATTTCGAATTGAATTTGGAAATTGTATTAAAAAAACAAACAGTGTCTCACAGTAACCCATATTTGCGAAACTTGGATTTGAAGCAGAAAACTAGTTGAAATGAATGAGAAATAATAAGTTCAATTTATTTTATTTTTTATTAAGGCGAACCAAAAAGCTGCCGAATGAATAAAATCCGTATTAAAATTTGCGAAAATTCGACAAGTGACTCGCTTCAAATATTAATGACAATTATTTTTTTTTACTTTGACATCTATAGCAAATATTTTTACATCATTTGATTGCTTTAATTTGTTATTTTATTTTATTAATAAAAATTATCAGCTCAAATGCTGAATAATAAATTATAGTCTTCATTTTTAAAGAAGAAAATGATACTAAAGTATGATTGTTAATTCAAAAAAAAAATCACTACACATTTATGTTAAAGTGTAGACAATACCTTAACTTAAGATACACCCTATTTTTAATTTTCTGTTTTGTGGCTGTCATCAAAATTTCCCCTTCGGAAGTTGTCAAGAACACAAAAGAAAATGTCAGATTTTTTCACTCTCCTATCATCACAAGTACACGAAGAGGCAGAAGTTACGGAATATTTTTCTTTCGTGATGTGTTTTTAATTTCAATTAATTATAATTTCCTTCATACAAAATATTTATATTTCTTATTAAAACAATCTCATCTTACTCGCGAAAATAATAAAAGTAAAATTACAAGTAAAATATTGCCGGTTGTACATCACAAAAGAAGAAAAAAAGTGACAAAAAAAAAACGTAGTGCCCCCACACACTTGAGTTTGTGAGACTGCAAAATTCTAAGTCGCAATTTAGGAACAAAATAAATAAATTTTTTAAAATCTCTAATTAATAAAGAGTGTGTGTTGTATACAAATGAGTGATATCATCGTTGTCGGTGGGGCTTTTATCAATTTTTGTATCTAGCTTTAAATTTATCACAAACCAAATAGATAAAGCTGACAAAAATAAATCAATTCACTTGAATCATAACGCTCAATGTGCAACAAATCAATTTTAGTGCATTTTATATTCGTCGAACCCAAAAAGCAAAATGCTCCGGGAACTAATTACTTGGGTCCTTAACACATATCTGGGCAAATATCTTGAAGATTTTAATCCAGCACAATTGTCAGTTGCATTGTTATCAGGTAAGCTCCTGTGAATCATCATTTCCTTCCTTATTTTGTTGAAAATTTAAAAAGATTATGTAATGAAAAACGAAATGTAAGTAAAATTTCAGGACATCGCAGGAGTGCGAGTTCCATCATCCCAAATCTAAGTGTGCCCCACTATAATGGTGAAAACCAGAAAATAAACTCTTTTGACCTTTTATGACCAATCGTTGCTAGGCGCCAGTTAGGCTACGGCACTTGAATGAGAATTTCGTTCCTCATTCCATCTTAGTCGATGAACTATTCAAGAGTCTAGTTGTGCGAAGGAAAATTGAGGAAACTATTTACATCTGCTCAACCGGGGCCAGCCTAAATAATGTGGTTTTTGTTTCTTAAGAAGATTTCACTTTTTTTCTGCGCACTTTCTTCGGGGAATTTTTGCCAAACAAAAGCTTGTTTATAATTCTATTTCTGTAGTCGCAACGGATTATTTAATTCAAAAGAAAAACAAATGAAGAATTTCTATTGCAGACTACAAAGACTGCAGACAACAAACTTAACAATTTTATGGTGTGGTAGAGGGCCGAGCAGTAGGATTGTCATTGATTGAAGTTCACAGAGCATTGAACTTATATCTCGTCTACGTCTACTACATCTTGTTTAGATTTGATTTGTTTTCGATTTCATGGCTTCTAATAGAACAAATTTAAACCTTATCAGATTCAAGGTTGCAGAATTAAAACAGTTGTTGTTCATGGTCTTTCTTTATCTATGGTGTAAAGCTAGGTGGTTTTGTTTAATCAAAAACACTAAGTATTATTGTATGTACCCACATATATTATTGCATTCGTAATCTCTTACGTGACTGATTATATTATTCTTACTTCTTTACGTTAGGATTGAAAAGTTGCTTAATTAGTTCTCATGTGTCAATTAAGTTTTCATTCGCTTTAACTGTTTAGTCAAGTTAATAAAATTTATATCTATATACATACTGAATACATTCACTGTCTGTTTAAAGTTTTATTACTTTTTTTGGGTTTTGGTAGCGCTCAGCAATCAAATCAGAATTTACTCAAAATGTATATAAATAGTACCATTTTTTGCAATTTTTTTTAGCAGTGATTCGGCTTCATATTTATTTTTACAAACTCGAGCACTATTTTCTAGATTGTTATTTCTCTTTTTTAAAGTTTTTATGCGAGACGCTTTTCAAATTGGTTTGCAATAGTTTGTTTATTTTTCTTTATATGTTTGTTTTGCTTTGAATTAGTGGTGTCTTTATTTTGCAATTCGTTTGTTAGTCTAAGAGTTTTCAAAATATTTTTTGAGCAGAAAGAAACCAAAAAATATTAATTTTACAAATACATATGTATGTATGTAGTTTTGATGCAGATAATAATAAACAAATACGTCGTTATCTCAGTGTTATAGTCAGAAAAAGTACTTTCAAAGTATACAACGCTTCTTAATATAGAATAAATAAGTTTAACCTCTTTAAATGCATCACATCAGCTCTCTGATTTCATTGAAATAATGTAGAGGTTCAAACGTTTCCCACAAGAGATAGTTTCTAAACATAAGAAAAAGAGTTTTAAACAAAGCAGAGCCTTCAAAGATTAAATCTTGTTCGTCTGTGGAACAAGATGTAATCTTGTTTCATTCGCCATTTATTTAATTAATTAAAAGAATCCAGTCTTTTTCATTGTCAATTAAATTAATTAGTAAAGAGCAATGTTGCACGGATGATCAAGGCAGTGTCTTCCCTGAATCAAAAACTAAATCCCTTCTACTACCACAATTCTTTTATTTTAATGCAAATTGTTATGACAAAGGTTGAGACTGTACCATTTTTTTTTAAATCTAAGCGAATACTAATTAATTAATACATTCAGTCTACGTTTGAGTTACCGAAAACAACGTATGTTAATCTGGAAGTCAACAAAGTTAGGAACACGACACTGAATCTATGTACATAAATATGTATGTAGTATGTACATCTGTATATTAAGCTTTGTAGCAAATCACTTTCTTATTCAACAACAGCAAACGATATAGACGTTCTCAAACATTATAGACGCTTGCATAGTTAAAATTTTTCATTTAGTTAAGATATTTTTAATACTTTCATGAATTTAAATTTTACATTTTAAGCACATATTTAATTAATTGTGAACTCTATACATATGGTATAAAAACGACATTAAAAAAAAGTTATTCATAACAAGATATTGAATAAGTCGCAAATGAATGATTGAAATGAAAATCACCGTTGATGTTTTAAACATTGCCTCGAAATGTTGAATTTCAATACCTATTAAAAGCTCTCTTGCATCAAAGAAAAGGTTCGATTTTTGTCTATTTTCATGTTGTATTAAGATGGAGCCTAACCTTATTTTTACAAACCGATTTTCTGTAGAGCAGAATTTTATTTTTTGTGTCCCACAATAATCATCGTAAATGCATACCATTCTCTTAAATACTAACTGAGTACTTAAATTTTTACAGGTGAAGTTGAATTAGAAAATGTTCCAATACGTAAAGAATCCCTCCGTGGCTTTGGCCTTCCATTGCAAGCTATCAGCGGTAATATTGGTAAAATAAAACTACAAATTCCTGTTCGTCAATTTCGGACAGCACCATGGTGTATAAAAATCGAAGGTGTCCACGCCGTAATTGGTCCAAAAGACCTCAACGATTGGGATGATGAAAAAGAAAAACAATCAGATCTTGAATATAAACTATCTCAACTGGACGATGTTGAAGCCAAATGGCGAGCAGCTAAAGGTGATAGCTGTGAAAGCAACTACTATGCGTCATCATATTCCAGCTGGCTAAGCTATGGCACTGGTTTGGCAACAAATATCTGTGAAAATCTTCAGCTGAAAATAAATGGAGTTCACATTCGATATGAGGATTCGATAACAATTCCAAATTTCAGTTTTGCAACTGGAATTACAATTGAATCTTTGACAGCCCATACATGTGATGCGAATTGGCAGCAAAATTCGACGACATCGTGGAATCAAGAAGTTGCTTTTAAATTGGTTGAGCTTAAAGCATTTGCCATTTATTGGGATCGTTTGGTTCCAGAGAATACTTGCTGCAATATTCAATCCAGTGAATTAAACAATTTGATGGAGGAAGTATGCTCTAGCAAAGGACATCGATATATTATAAGTCCGATTAGTGCAAACGCTCATTGTCGACACGATAGAAATCCGCTTCCGTTACGAACACGAAATCGACCAAGGCTGTCATGTGAAGTGACTGTGACGGAGGTTAACGTTTGTCTGAGTGATGTAAGTTAGGACTATTTTTCGTTAAAAATAAATTAGAAAAAATAAACTTGTTTTTTTTTTCAGTTTCAATATACCCAGATGGTAGACTGTATACGTGGTCTGCAAGCGATCAGCAAGATACGGGACTATCGCGTCCTTCGTCCATCGAATTCAGTTCGTGGACATACAAAAGATTGGTGGATATACGCTGTGCGTTGTCATGGTTTCTTCTTTGAAACACCAAATCAGAAATGGATAAAAGCCAAAGAGAACATACGATATATTAAAATGTACACCAAAGTTTTATTAAATCCCAATGAGAACTTGTCGCCGGAAGACAAGCAATTCAAATCGGATGTAGAGAAGTCTCGTGACTTGGACGATTTGCGAACGCTGCGGGAAGTTTGCTTCCTTCAGTTAGTAGCAAGTGAATTAGATCTAAAGAGCCAAGATGGGAATCAAGGAAAGAGCATGCTATTCCAATGGTTTCCCAATTGGTGGGGATGGTATGGCAACTCTGGAGCAGTTTCTCCAGCTTCAGAAAATAATGGCGAATTATTGCCGGCAAATGATACATCACACACTCTCGAAGACGACATATTGAATGCACTTGAAGGCTCCGTGGAGAATAATTCCCTCCTAAAACGTGATGCTGTTTTTGGTAAATTTGACTTCTTCCTCACTGGTGGACAGTTGAATGTTTGCAGTGAGAACTACACAAGTGCCGAAGTGAAACCAATGATGGAAATGAATTTTGATAATTTAAATCTCAATATTGAAACAAGACCGAGGTCAGGATCTCACTTAATTGGCTTGTCACTTGGTTCTGTGTGTGTCAAGGATTTATTCACACCGAATACGGAGTTTCCCGAATTGATAAAACCGCAAATAAAAGAAGATCCGCAAGTGCCGCCGGCATTTAGTCGTTTTCATAATGTAAAAGGAAAGAAGGACATGGAGGTTACAGGTGATTTAAATGAACCATGGTTTCTTTTGCAATATGAAAAGAAACCATTAGCATTCAACACCGACTACAGACTGGCTGTTAAGACGAGATGTCTCGATGTGGTTTACAACATGGAGGCTCTAAAGTGGTTGACCGACTTCTTTACAAGTCCTTTGCAAAATGCTACCGCACGACAAAATCTTGAGCGTATGAAATACAGCACAAAAATGAGGCTAATCAAGAATTGGAAGAGTATTATCGAAGGGGATTTGGTAAGCCATTTCGTCAGTGATATAAGAAAAAGTTATAATTATTTTATGTTTCCAGGGACAACGAAAATCGTGGTGTCTTGAGATCGATGTATCTGCACCGCAAATTATTTTTGTCGAGAACTTCACAAAGAAGAACACATCAATTGTTCTCGTTGATTTTGGACGTTTCCAGCTGTCCAAAAACTCAACCGAAAACCGAATACGACATCAAAATTTAACAAAGTCCGAACAAGCTTCAGCGGGGGTTGAACAAATCAATGGGCAAGTCTTCAATTTGGAAAGTGAAGAAGATGAAGCGTTCATGACACCTTGTTCGACACCACCGGGTTCAGAAAACAGTCCATCTGATTCGACTACTTTGCTTTCAGCAGTGCCAGATTTATCGGATATTGTAATAAACAATGATACGGGTCTGGAAGATGCTCTGCATGATAAAATCTACGATAAATACACAATTGACATGACCGACTTGCAGGTGCTAGTGTGCAAAGGCAAAGAGCGATGGGGATTTGCCAGTGTTAAAGGATCTTCTGCATTGCATTTGCTTGACCGATTTAGTATATCACTGCAATTGGAGAGACGTGTTGTTCATACAGTTGATCCAGAGTATCCATCGTTAACATTATTTGGAACTCTCCCAAAACTTGTAGTCCACGTCAACGAACATAAAATTTCTGCCTTGATGGATATTTTAGCAATAATCTCTGTAGATAATTCACCGACTGCTGAAGTTCATGCATCTCCAGCTAATGTCTCGGATCATTCATCAACATTCCATTTGGAAGATGATTCGCTAAGTTTGGATGAATCAATTAACAGTACCCAACAGCAACAACAACAGATGAATTTGATTATGCTGCAATTTGTCATCGATCAGATGTCGCTGGAAGTTCAATCCAGAGGAAGAAGTATTGCAGAATTGCAAGTTTCTGGAGTTCGAGCTGGTTTAAGTAAACGACCGGAAGACAGTAATATTTCATTGTCTGTTCATGGCTTACTGCTAGTTGATGCTATACAATCATTTGGGCCTGATTTTGAGTTACTTGTTGCCAGTCATAGGCATGTGGGGTAAGCGATTAAAAATTATTCTTTAAAGTCTAATTTTAAACTGTGAGTATTTTTTCCTCTTCTTTTAGAATGGATAGTGTTTCGGGCAGTCTTAGACAAAGTGAACCATGCTCACCAACTTCACCAGCATCTCCAGATCCATTAGATAACCGAAGACCAACAAGTCCTCTTACCATAACCAAAGCTATCAGTTCTCTTCAAAGAGGTATGCAATATATTATGAACATTTTTTTTTTTTGTAATGTTTTGAATGGATACCTAAATTTATTTATTTGACTTGGTTGCATTTTTCTTAGTTATTTATATTTTTTTTTTCTTTCCTTCTTAATTGAAAATGACTGATATAACATACTTATGTCGAATTCCTTTTGACAAAAAATTCGATTTATTTCTGAGGAAAAAAATCGGTTTTTCTGGACAAATTCCTTGTATTGAAAGAAAAAAAAATCGATTCTGTTTAGAAAAAAAATCGAATTTTTTGTTATAAGGAACTCGCATTACAAAGCAGTTTTGACATTCCCCCCAACACGTTTTATCCATTTTTTTATATAAAAGTAACGGTACCTCTCATTTTTTTTAGCATATTAGAATAAAACGTATTTTGGTTAAAAAAAATTTCCACCAGTTTTCTACAAGAAATTCAGTTAATTCGATTCCGAAAAATGGTTATTAATGACAGCTCCCATAGAACCATTTTAAATTTTCTTTTGATTTTTAGGTTTAATGAATCCTTTAAGTTCGCATACGAATTTTTTTGTTTGTAGTTTACCTGTCGGAAAAACTTTAACAATTTAAAATAATAGAATCATTCACATGATTAATGTCCGTTAAGTTAAAATCAAAACAGGAAAATGTATTTTTATAAATATTTTCAACTTATGCTGTTTAGTATAGAAACTACTTTTTTTCAGTCGCACCAAAAGAACGTGAACATTTTATAATTAAGAACTAGAAAATCAATGCATGGTACATCAGTTCTTCTAAATAAATCTTTCCTTATTTTTCCTAATCGTCAGATTGTGTTTTGTAATTTTATTGGGAACCAAAGTCCTTCATAAGCAAGTTATTAAAAAAAGCTATTACCAAAATTTTTGTTTTAACTGTAATTTTTATTTTATATTATTTTCATTTTATTTTTTGATTTCCCGATTCGATGATTGGTATTTTCTTATTTTCTTCAAATTTGATTGAATTTTGGTTTGAAAAAATATAAAATAAATATAAAAAGCTAACTCAGCAACTTGGTCGACTTTGGATGATTTAGATGCTCTCATCACGGTGGAAATTAATTTTATAAACTCAACGCCAGATACGGAACCATTGCAAATAGCAAACATTAATTTTAATAATTTAGATATAATTGGTAAGTTTTTTTGTTTTTATTTATTTATGTGAACAAACTAATCAACAATCATTTTTATTTTCAATTAGCCAATCAAGAAACTATAGTTGAATTACTTGGATTTGTTAATCGAGTTGTGCCGAGTAAAAAATCAACATCGACAGCCGCTTCACAAGTTAAAACTGGCAGTGCAGCAAGGCCGACGTCAATTGATTTTGATCGTCGACATCAATTGCAACGTCAATTCACTGAAACTCGACTTGGAGGACCAACCACAAATGCCATCACATCAATTCGAACAGAAATCACCTTTGACTTTCATCGATTAAATGTTTTGGTCCTACGTGCTCTAAAACGTGATTCATATCTAGTTGGGCGAAAAGTAGGCACTTTTACTATGAGTGAGGCGAAAATTCACGCCACACTCGGTCAAGAAGAGATATCGGTTGACGGTTCGCTGGGTGGCTTACAAATTTTGGATCTAACACCAGAAGGAGTAAACCATCAGCGAATCTTTTCGGTGGGCAAAGATCCACTTACCGATCCGCCAGACATACGACAGGACCTGCTTAACTCATTGACACAAGAAGTCTATGGCTATGGCATGGGTAAGGATAAAATGATTGAGCAAACACAGGCACTGTCGTTTAATGTCTCGCGTGATGTCACCGCTACTGTGAGTGTAAAAATTCGAATGGCTTCGGTGTGGTATACGCATTGTGCGCGTTTCGTTCAGGAGATCAGTTGGTGTGCCAAGGAATTTAAACATTATCTCAAGTATAATTTTAAGTTTGTTTAAAAGTATAACCTTTTATGAGATTTTATTACTGCAGAAACTTTGCCCGATCCATTCGTGAGAAGGCTACAGATATGGCTATAGGCCTAGTGCAACCCCTAAATGAGCCAGTTGATATTTTTATCGGCACTCCTTTGGACGAAAAAAGACCCAAGTTGTTCGCTAGTCCACACAAGGTGAAGAAGCAGGGAAAAAAAGTAAAACTAAAGTAAGTCAATGCCAGTTAGTTGCTTATGAACAAATGCCAAACCATAGTTTTCATGCTTTCACATACAGGCTCGACATTATTCTTGACACTCCGGTTCTTGTAGTGCCCCGTTCTAGCTGTAGTGCTCAGGTTCTTGTAGCACATCTTGGAAAAATCACAGTAACCAACAATCAAGAAGAACTCCGCTCACCACAAAATCATCATTTCGAAGACTATACAAATGAAGAAGAAGAAGATATATTTACAATTGACGAAGTAGATTTTCAACGATACGAACCACAAATGGATACTACACCGAATTCCAGCGATGTTGTTCGACTTTGTGACAAATACTCCATCGAAATACGTAATATGAATTTATTCTCGTTGGACACAAGTCGCAGAAAAGGATTTCGTTTGTCCGCTTTGCCCAGAGCTGAAGAATTCTATTCCTGCCAGACAGATGCAGTTGCAATACTTCATGATACTGTGATACAATTGGAAGTGAAAAAGTTTGTTGATGATTTTGCAATGCCTTCTGTAAACACCAAAGACCAACAGGAAGAAGAAGATCTACTGGTAAAGTGAATTAAATTAGTTTCCAAAGAATTTATTCTAAATCCTTTCGTTTTTTTTTTATTTATTAGATCGATGGTAGTGTGACACAACCATTACAAATCTCCCTGTCTCGCAGGCAATATGAACAACTTCTTGAGACTTTGGATAATATTTTTAAAATACCAAACGATCTGGTTCGTCCACCCGCCGAAGTGTCTGTTGAAACAATAAATTCAGACACTGACAATAATTCATCGCCATTTGAACTGAAAAATCGCTTGCCTGACAAAATGTTTCAAACTGAAAACCAAGATAACCAACACAAAGAAATCACTCCGAAAATTTCATTTTCTCTTCCGATATTCATTATTCAATTAAAAAACGAGCACGATAATCCATTGATTGAAATAACATTTAGAGAATTCAGTGTTCAGTATGATAAGACAAGCCAGTACGAAACTGTAGTGCAGGTGATGCTGCGATCAATTCTGATGGAGGATCTAAAATGTCCCATCGACTCAAAATATCGGCAAATGGTTGTCTCTTCAGCCCAAGAGGACAGAAGTTGTCGGCCAGTGAATGCTCCATCGTCTTCGTGTCCAGATTTAGTGCGAGTAGCAATGAAAGATGAAATGCCAACTGGTTCATTGCCAGAGAATTTAGAATCAAGTGCTGGATTTGATTGTAATACATCTGCGGCTCCTACGACAACTTTAAATGCTATAAACTACCATCGCAGCCGATTGCAAGTTGATGCAGCATACTGTCCAGGAACACCACCTCCATCGCCTCAATCGAAAGCACATGAAGATAATTTGGTCATATATTCGGCGCTATTGATTGATCCAAAATGTCCCACCCTAGCCACAAAATACCAAAATCGAAGACAGACCAGTTCTATTGATTTCAATTGTTTGAATTTGATAATTTCCGTAGAAAGATGGTTTATGGTTTTGGATTTCTTCGGTCTTGTCTCGGATGACGAGGATGAAAGTACACCAAAAGATGGAGCTGAAGAACAGGTCGATGAAGGTAAGCATCGATTTTAAAGCGAAAGATTAAAATGTTTGTTCAAATTGGTCACTTGTTGCAGTACATTCAAATGGAAACACTGAATTAGAGATCACAGTGCGTTCGCTGAATTTGGTTTTTGTTCGAAATGAATCGGAATTGGCCAAAGCTAATGTTTCGAATGCATTTTTTGTCGTAGCCAAATATGATTTGACAAAAACTGTAGAAGGTCGATTGGGCTCGGTATCGCTGTATGATCTTACTAACTATGGCAAAATCTATCGGGAGAAATTCCTTACAAGTGGATCAGAGGCTTTGAAATTTATTTATAAGAGGTAAATCATTTTAATAGGATCTTTGAAGCATAAAGGTTTTCCAAAGTTGTGTTCTTTTTTTGTTTTTAGACAAGATGATAAAGAGGCTCAGCGATCTTTGTCGAAAGACGCTACATTAAAAATTCAAATGTCTTCAGTGCGGTACGTCCATACGAAACGATTCGTAATGGAAATTCAGGCATTTATTAAGGAATTTCTGCAGTTGCAGACGGTGAGTTCTTATTGATATTATATTGTGGTTTTCTCTCAATTTTCAAGGCAAGAGTAAAAAGATTAATAATTCTGTCTTCTTTGCAGCCTGTGATGAAAAAAATCAAACTCTCCGATCGAGGCCCCAATACACAACAGCGCCCAACACAGCTTGGCCTTGAAATCAGTGCTGGATCACCAATAGTCTTACTGCCACTTAGCTTCGAAAGCAATCGCATGATTATGGCCGATCTGGGAGAGTTCACATTAACAAACAGTTTCCATTTGGCCAGTGAAAGTCATGTGATAAGTAAAAAATCGGATGAAGCTCTCATGGATGAGATTCTAGATGTTATGCAAATAAATCTTGTCAATACAAATCTCTTTACCGGCGATCGAGTGTCAAAGTCTCAGGAAGTACAACGCAATGAAAACGATGCTGATATCTGTCTTGATATGGGAAGTTTTTGGGCATTAAAAACTGGAAATAGTATTTTCAAGGAGAAGTGTCATTTAAAATTGCAAGTCGAACGAAATATGGATTCGGGGAATAGTCACAATTGTCCTGATGTCAGTGTTCAGGGGACTCTATCGCGATTGAGTGGGGTTCTTAACCTGCAGCAATATAAACTTGTGAGAGGTTTTTTGGCCTACAATTTGGGCGAGAACATAGACGATATTTACACCAATTATTCCTTTAGTTTGGCCGAGAGTCGCATGAATATCACGTCCATGGAACAGGTCCAACAATTGATCATACCTGATAAAATTGTTTGGAATAATCTCTCGATAAATCTTGACTTGGAAGATGTTTCGGTTCTCTTGAATTCACGTTCCGACGACCGCCTGCATGATGACCAACCTCTAGCTTGCATAAACTTTATAAAGTCTTGTCTGAAGATTGACTCTTATAGCGATGCATCTCAAGACATCGACTTGGTATCACAAGAGATTTTAGTTACCGATTCTCGCTTTCAACGCAGTAGCTGCGAAGCACCCAAGAATGTATTCACCAACATATTACAGCCGATTCGAGCGGAAGTTGGATCAAATATCGTTCAAGCTGAAGTGCACAGTCGTCAGAGGAAAGACCATTCGAAGTTTACGATACTCTTAAACAACATGAGAGTGATGGCAATTATCGATTGGATCGAGAACCTCCAAGACTATCTAAGTCAGGATGCTGATCCTCCATCGGGGGCGATGATGCACATGAAAAACACCGGAGTTTCACTTAGTTCGAGCACTTTGGATGAAACAGAGAAAGCCCCCATGGAAGTGATTCTCAACATTACCGATTCTGAGTTAGTTTTTGTTGAAAAAACCGATCAGTGCGATACGAATGCGATAATTTTGAAGAGCACAACGGTGTTTTCGTTTAAACCAATGGATCTCATTCGCCCTATTTCTGTGAATCTGAACCATCTGGAAGTTTTCTCCTGCATATTGGGCTATGAAAATGAAACTGCTCTATCGATCATCGATCCAATTACCATTAACTTAGATTTGCGCGAGAACACAATCGATATTCAAATTCAGAAGCAATTGTGCATCCGGCTATCGTATCATGATGTCAAGATGTTTATTCGAATGATGGAGTCTTTGCCGAATCAAACTCGAACCGCACAAAAGAAACGCACAGCACTGCATCGTGAATCGGTTTATAGTATGCCAGATGCAGAGTTGATAGCACCTCTAATAGCAATGGGATTTAAGCGTGCCGATTGCATCCGAGCTATGGAAATGTGCAAGAATCAGCTGAACGAAGCAGCATTGTGGCTAACTCAGCAGCGAGCTACTATGCGGCAGCCTACAATGGAAGTGCATTCAGTAGTGGTGAATGCTCAGTGCATTTCGGTGTGTGTCATTGACGATTGCATGGATGCTGATGTTCCCTTGTTGGAACTCTCTTTGTCGCAGCTTAAATTCAACCAGCTGTTGAATGAGAGATTAGCATCCTTACATAACCATTATCATCCTTTAAGAATTCCGGTTTTTTGCAGTGGCCAGTTGGAGGCAGTAATAGCCAGTGACTATTACAACCGTCACTTGAGTGGTTGGGAGCCGGTAATCGAGCCTTGGGAATGCACAGCGAATTGGAACTACAGCACTGGACAAACAAGCCACGACAGCAATCTTCTTAATCTTTCGATAATGTCCAAGCAAATGCTTAAAGTCAACATCACTACGACTCTAATTGAGCTATGGCATCTTGTGAGAAACAATTGGACACAGGACTACTATGAGGGAACTAACAACACTGTCGCCACTTCAACTACAAATACCAGTGACTGTCCGACAAATTATCGACGTCGGGCGCCATTCGTACCATTTTCACTCAAAAATGACACCGGACAAGTTCTGTCCTTTAAAATTCTACTCACCCAACCAGGTGGAATCACTCGAACCGAGGTAACCAGCCATAACATGATCAGTGAATGGATACAAGTACAGCCCCATGAAACTGTTCCCTTTGGTTTTGGTCCACAGACCAAATTACGGCACTTGGACTCTCACAAATTAAATTTACATCAAATCCTGGTCCAAGTCAAGGGTTGGGCTCAAGTTGGACCAGTTTCAATTGACCGAGTGGGCATATTTTTTCGTCATGCACTCCAAGATGATGCACCATCGGAGAAAGCCCGCATTGTATTCGATGTGTCGCTTGTTGGATCAGCTCAAAAACTGATAACAGTTAGGTCAGCTCTGAGATTAATTAATCGACTAGACAACAAGATCCTCCTTAAACTGGACCAAGAGACAGCTGTGGTGGAACCTAACAAATGTTTCAGTGTGCCGCTTAGTCGAGTCCGTTCAGATGTCTTCTTTATGCCCATATTCGAACTGACTCCAGAAGACGAAAGAAATGGAAACGCCTTGGCGCGAGTTAAAGACACTCCAAGAGATTCGAATTTGAATCATCAGTTGAATGAGTACTTTTTGCAACAAACACTGACCACTACAAGAAATGGCAACCGACAGTTTGGCTTATGCGATGAAGGAATTTCGTGGTCCAAGTGTGTCGAGGATATAATTCAAGAACCGAGAATCTGCCGTGCCAATCGAGATAAAGTATATAATGTAGTGACTACAATCAAACGGGATGGATATCCTCACCGTGATGGAGTTCCTGGGCATACGATTATGCTTCTTCCTCCGCTTAGAATCACAAATCTACTATGCTGTGATTTGTTGTATAAAATTTCTGGTCAGGTTCAAGACAAAACTACTAGTCATACTCAGGGAAGAATTACGTCATCGACAACTGCAAACATTTATGAAGTCAGTCTCGAGGAAGCCATCAGTTTAAGCATCACACTTGATAACTACAAAGTTTCGGGACAATTGAAGATTCCAGTTGGTCATACTGGGGTAGTTGAGCCAAAATTAAAGCTTCTCGACATAAATAATCGAGATCTGCATTTGAGAGCATCGATACAAGCCATCAAAGGGAACGGCATGGAAATATTTATAAGTGCTCCTTTCTGGCTGGTAAATCGTACTGGCCTTCCGTTGGTATTTCGACAAGAAGGTGTATCACAACCAGCTTCGGGACAATTTGAGGAGCATGAAATGGCTCGGGTGGTAGCACCGCTCATGTTTTCTTTCTCAGATCCTGAAGCATCGCCATCTCTGGAGATTCGCCTTGGCGAGCGCTATGGCAAGAATAACCAAGTAAGTCTACAAAATCCATCCCAAAATGAAGATTTTTTGATAGTCTTTTTCAGTGGTGTCAAAGCTTTAGTCTACACAAAGAGATTATCTATCGTCAGCTGAAGGCGGCGAACTCCAACGATAACTTTGCCATCGGGGTGGAAGTTCGCCGTGGACGAGGGCGGTACTCAAGAACGAGTGTGGTTACATTTTCTCCAAGGTTTCAGCTATACAATCGAAGCAGTCGAAAACTTCAATTTGCGCAGAAATGCCACATCATAAAGCCCGTAAGTGTTATAATGTTCCTTCTGTGTTGAGTTTTTTTTTTTTTTTTTTTTAACACATTCTCCCTAAGGTTGATATGGAATCACGTAGTACTTACATAGATGCCGTTCCAGGATGTCATTTTCCCTTCCATTGGCCGCGATCTGACCAGGAACCACTTCTCTGTGTTCGAATTGTTGATATCGATTGTTGTCACTGGTCAAGTGGCATTCCCATAAACGAAGCACAATCTGTCTATATTAATATCCGAAACGACATGGGTGATATGCAATTCCTACGACTCGAAGTCATACTGCAGGGCTCCACATATTTCTTGCTCTTTGGAGATGCTCATGCTCTTCCGCCACCAATTCGATTGGATAATTTCTCAGAGGTTCCTATTAAATTCTTCCAATATGGCTGCAAGCCCGAATGGAGAACCACTGTTCGTCCAAATTCCTCTTTGTCCTATGCCCTTGATGATCCCATTGGACATCAATTGCTGCAAATTGAAGCTCCTGGTGGCAATTCCATTGAAATACCTCTCCGTAATCTGAGTTGTTCCGAAGGATTAACTTATTCGAATTTCATATACCTCGCTTTCAAGGGAACCTTTCAAACGCCTTCAGTATCCGAACATCTTTATTTATCCTCAGAGTTCGATATAGAGTGTCAGCATCTGGTTTTAGGTGTGAAGAATTCAAAAGTTATATTGATGCGAAAACATGCAGGAGATCGATCACAGTTATGGCTGATGAATAAACTTGGGCAATTGGAACATGAGGGCTCGTCACCACCCAGTGAACCTGGTCGGTCATCAACATATTCGGTGACTAGATTGGTCTTAGATTTGGAAAAGGCCCCGAATCCAAATGATTATACTAATCTTTGTGTACGAGCACCAAATACTCAACGACAGACAACACAAACATGGAAATTCGAAAATGGAAGACTGATGTGCCATGCTAATATGTGTGTTCAGGTTAGATTTTGGTTTTCTCTATATAATTTGTACAAAAACACGTCTAAAACAATTCGTTCTTATTTCAGGCTCGTAATGGAGTTTTCGGTCTACGGCCTGGTTCCGATGCAGTTCTCGGTCGTATTGAATCCGAAACACGAACACTAAACGATGTGCAAGTTCCCATTGAACAAAACATAGAAAGGCAAAAGCTACGACCTGGTTCTGGTCAGTTGGATGTGAAAATTCGCATGGATGGACCAATAAAGACAATACAAATAATCGATGTAAAAAATCCTCTTTCAACATCGTTGACACCTGATCCACAATGGAGACATGCTTCAGCGGTGAAAATCAAATCAAATCGTGGCTTCCGTGAAAAGAACGAAAAATCGCACTTCGTTGACGAATTAAGTGTAAGTTCTGGGAAGGGTTATACAGAATTAGGGTATAATTTGAAATTGTTATATTTTTGTGTAGGTCAAAGTTGATTTGGAAAAGGGTGTGGGAATATCTGTGATATCACGACAACCATGCGAGGAACTGACTTACATCACACTTCAAAACATCACAATAGAAGCTCTAGCCACGCCATCAGTGCGATCAATTGATTTTCGAGTAAATACTCTGCAAATCGATAATCAATTGCTTGACACCCCATGTCCCATATTACTGTACACTATTAAACCGAATGTTAGTTCTTCGCCAGCACCATCGATGGCCATCGAAAGTGGAAATATGAATGCGTTGACATTTAACGCCAAGGTGCTCTCAAGTCCAAACAAAAACGCTGTTATTGTGGAATACTTAATATTTGACTTAAGGCCATGTGTAGTTTATTTAGAAGAGCGTCTTATTCTAAAGATGGCTATATTCCTAGGACTGGGTTCATCACATCATTCAGCCACAAGTCTAGCTGATGAATCGGAATACGAAGCACAACAAGTGGAGAAGAGAATTTTGGCCTCAAATGCTAAACGCTATTATTTCGAAAATTTACAAATTCATTCTACTCATGTAAGGTTTCCTAATAATAATCATGCACAATTTAACTTTCATAGTTTTTTCCTTGCAGATTCGCTTGAGCGTCATAACTGCTTCAAAACTGTCTCCCCAACTAGCCGAGATGAAGAGAAAACTCGGTTTGACGTTGATCAAGTTCGAAGATGCTCTAATTGAATTTGATCACTTCACAGACAGGCATCATTTCGAAACATTAGAGATGTACATGAGAGCCATTAAGTCGCATTATAAGAATCAGATTAAATGGCATGCTGCATACATTCTGGGAAGTGTTGATTTCCTTGGGAATCCTTTAGGTTTTGCAAATGATCTGTCCGAAGGTGTTTCTGGACTAATTTTCGAAGGTTCTGTAAAAAGTTTAGTAAAAAATGTCACTCATGGAATTTCAAATTCCACTGCAAAGCTCACAGAGACAATATCGGATGGCTTGGGACGAGTTGTACTCAACGAACAGGA
This sequence comes from Epistrophella euchroma, assembly GCA_947049315.1. Classification (NCBI taxonomy): domain Eukaryota; kingdom Metazoa; phylum Arthropoda; class Insecta; order Diptera; family Syrphidae; genus Epistrophella; species Epistrophella euchroma. The sequence continues at coordinate 27,262,972 of OX346248.1, read as the reverse complement.
CACTGAAACACGTCAGAGGATACTAGAAGTCCCAACTGGTTCGAATACATCTGGCGAGCATTTAGCAGCTGGTTTAAAGGGATTAGGTTTCGGACTTTTGGGTGGTGTTACGAGTATTGTTCGACACACATACGAGGGAGCACAAACAGATGGATTCCAGGGCTTCATAAGTGGTCTTGGCAAGGGAATTGTTGGAACTGTTACAAAACCCATTATAGGTGTTTTAGATTTGGCATCTGAAACTGCATCTGCTGTGAGAGAAACAAGCAAAAGTGCTCATCGTGTACTTCCGGAAAGAAAACGTCCACCACGTTGTGTGACCGGAGCCCCTGGAGGTCTCCTGCCACCATACTCGTACAGACAAAGCAAAGGCCAACAATATTTGTATCTTATCAATCGGCGAAATTTTTCCGAACAACTGATGTCATACGAACAAGACTTATGCAATGATAGGGACTCTAAATTGAGATTATTGGTGTCTTCCGAATATTTACGACTATTTTCTCGTACTGAAGAAGAACCTACTGTGATGTTGGAGTGTCATTTAGATGAAGTGCTTTCATGTCATCCAGTAACAGCACAAAGTTCGCACAATTCGAAAGCAAAACCACATTATTATATAGAAATATCGAAAAATCTGGGACAAATGGGAAGGCCAAGAGTTCGTTGTCAATCTGAGGAGATGGCAGAAAAGGCGGCAAGATGTGTAAGTACATCTCTAATCTCTAATTCAAAAATTTATTACTGGCTGCGTTCGGTTGGCACCCCAATAGGCTATCCATCTATCCCAAAATGTTTAAGATGGTTGTTATTCACAAACCTATTCGAATAGCTTAGGATTGCCAGCCGAACGCGCCCATTATTTAAAATGCGTGAGCATATTGAGTTTACAACGGATAGATCACTATGTTCGAATTTTAATAGGAATTTTACAGTACTTTCAATTTGTTGCCGTTAGGTTATTGTCCGTACTTTACTGAATGTAACTTCATCTGCTTTAAAAGCATATCTTTTTCTCGAATTCAATTCACAAACACGCTTCGAATTTGAAGGTCGGACAAAATTTGTTATGAGGAAACTTACAGAAAAGTCAAATAAACACGCATACAGCAAAACATTCTTCGAGAGATAAAAGTTCCTGATTAAATGCATTAAAAATTTATGAATATTTCTGTTCCATGTTTCTGTTCTAGCTGAAAAAATTTCAGAAAAAGACAGATAAAATCATGTAGTGCCCAAAAAACACCCGTGTTTCATAAATACCTTATTTTGTTTTAGATTTTCGTAATAGTTAAACCTAAAATTTAAACAATATTAAATATTTGGTTTATTTAATTTTTCCACAGATTAACTACGCGAAGAGTGTCTACGAAGAACGTGAGCATACGCTTAGTTACCAATCATCACTTAACGAAAGCTAAATCATCTATGTTTATATGAATATATATTTTGTAAATGCATATTGGACTTAAAGGAATATATTTGTATGAAAAAAAAAGCAATGTAAAAAGACTTTGTATAAATATTTTTTTGTTATTAATTTATTAATTATTGCTTTAAACTTTTTAGTTTTAAAGTCACAGAAAAAAAAAAACAATTTTAATGGGTTATATCAGAATTTGTTTTAGGTTTTAATATTGTTCAGTTTTTTTTTTTTTTTTTTTTATTACATAGAGAAGATTATTGTGTAGGTCAAATGGAACTTAAATTCTTAACCAAAGACTGTATTGTATTCGAAAATTAATTCGACGATATTAAAATCGCTTTAAACTTAGTTTTTTATTTAATTATAGTTATTTTTAACTTTTTCTTGCAATAATTTGTTAAACAAACATGTGTCTAAAGTGAGTTATGAAATTATCTAAAAAAAAAACAATAAGCGAAACCATAAAAAATAATAAATAAGTAATTACAATTTGAGGCAAATTATTTAAAAAAATATATGATATTTTTTTATGAATGTTAAATATAAGTTAATATTTCTTTTTTATTATCCCCACTAAAAGCAATATTTCGCGCATATGATTTAAAAAGTATCGCTAAGAAAAGTTAAAATTAGATTGAATTTTTATTATTTATTTTATTGAATATTTTCTATTTTTTAAAAAAGAATTTAAATAAATCTTTATACCCAAAATTATTGTAGTAACTCAGCAATAAAACTGTTACACCACAGTTGGTAATTTTTTTTTATTATAAGAATCTCCTATTTCATTTCTGCAAGATAACCGCAAATAATGCAGTGGTCTATAAATTTTTTTTTCTGCTGGAAATCAGAATTGCGCAATTGTTTTTTTTTTTTTAAGATATTTTAAGTAAAAGTTCAAAAATATCACCTTTTAATCCTGTTTTAGACGACGCAGATTTGTTCCTAAAACTCGTTAAATCATCTGAAAGTACTGGATTTTCCCATCAAAATAATAAAAAGTGTTGGTAAGAATCAATATGAATTTTGAAGCGGAATTTCAGTACTTAAAGTTGACGTTACGAATTTTGTGCAGAAAAAACATTTTTGATGTAAAATAAATTCGCTTAAAATTAATTTTTAGAATTCGAGTATCTCAAAAACCTGAGCAAGTTTAGTAATTCCGAAAAGTATAATTCTTCTTTAGGGAACCAAACAAAATGTTATATATTTGTGAGCTTCATTTATAATTATAATATCCGCAAAGTCCTAGTTTACCCATCACTCTGAACAAATTTAAATCAACAAAACAAATAAATTATTTTCTTAAATATCCTTAAACTTTATTGCAATACTTTGTACCCGTACAGTTAGGTTTTTCATTTTTCCCATATTAATAAATTATTCAAAATAAACAGCGCCTTCTTCCACCAGATAAATATTTTTCCATCTTTTAAATTGCTCCCAAAATGTTAAGTTAAGTATAGTATGTGGAGCGGTACGCCAATAATTTGGCACAAAACCTTTATAAAGTCCTTTCATACCTTCATAACGGAAAGTTTTTAAGAAGCAATCAAAAATGTTTTTATAAGTAAGTCCTTTTCCATGTTGATCAACTCCTGTTTAAGAGAAAAAGAGATGTATAATAAAAAATAAGAAAACTAATCGCAATAAGGAATTTACCTTGATTAAACATTCTTGTTGCAACTACATCAAAAGGTGTCATACAGACTACAGCAAAAAAGCCACTCACCATACTCGAGCCAATCGCCGTCAAAAGAAATGATTTTTGAAAAATCTAAAAATTCAAGTTGGTTGAGAAAAAAAATAAAACTATGAGCTATTTTTATTTTTAATAATTTACTTCATACTGCACAAGAATATCTTTGCACGCCGAAAAAGTTCCAAGTTGAGCCGAAGATGCAACAGCGGTTCGTGGTACAATGCCAGAGAATCCACGCCACAATCCCAAGTATCCTTGTTCCTTGACAATATTAACTAATGCAAAAAGTGTATTTCGATGGTGATGCTGATAGCCGACTGCATATTTTCCTACAGATTGTGCTTGCAATTGGGTTTTAATCATATAAAATGGACAACCCAGGGCAGATCCAAGTACACCAGAAACTCCTCCCCAAAAGACGCAAAGAGTTGGTGAATGATGAGATTTTTCTTTGTCAAGTTTTGTCCAATTCCAGTCTTCAACTGTTTGATAAAATCCCAGTCGAGAACTGTTCATTACAAATTGAAATGTAAGGGCGGCGCCGAGACCTTTCTGTAAGCCCCATACCCCCTCAGCTTTTATAATTGAACGGATAGATTGATAAACTCCTCTATATGGTTGCGAAGATCCTTTTGTGATTTGAAGTTCACCTTGCAGTTGCTGGCGGGTTTTTATCACCTTGAATAAAAAATAGTGTTTAAAATTGATTTATTGCTTAATTTGTGCATAGATTTTCATAAGGTTAATGTTCTTTGACTTTATGAACCAGGGATTAAATATTTAAAAGAAATATAAATCAAGTTGTACCTAATTAACTGTTTTTTTTTTTTGTTGTTTTCTTTTGAGTCTTCAAATAAATTCATACTTTTTTCAATTTATCAATAATAGACTACATGAAAAGAGGCCACCCAAATAATGAAAAATGATCCCAATTCACAAAATTTAATCAATTTTTTGTTGTTGTTGCTTTTCATATAAGCCATTTTTCATTTAAGGGTTACGTATAGATTTCTAGATGAATCTGAAAGCGATTTATGTAGGTACATGCATATTTGTGCATAAAATGATGGCAGGCCCAACAAATTTAAAATTATACATACATATGTAGGTATCACAACGGCCAAGATAAATGGTCAAGAATTTGTTTTCATATATACATAGTATAAAAGCACTTCATATATCCTTTCCTTGGTTTTCTGTAAATGCATAAAATATCTTGGACTATAGGTCGCAAAAAATCTTCCATTTGAATTCATTTTCAATAAAGTCCACTAAAAGAATAACAAAAATAATTTTCTTTTGTGTTTAATGGTTTTAATGCTAAAACTTTTGCGAAATAAGCTGACTTAAACAAGTTGATGCACTTGATTTTTTTTGTTCCACATACGCCACAGTGACCCGATGACCTTTGCCTAAATGAAATGAACTATGCACATATGTACATAGAGGTACGAATATTAATCTATTTACATAGATCAACTTTAATGTTAAATTTACGTGTATAGGAATTTTCTTTTCTGCAATCTAAATTGAGCCAACGCAAGAGAACCGGGGAGATCGAATGGGGAAATTACAGATTATCCGAAGTATGAAATAGATAATCAAGATTAAAGTTATTATTGAACAGTTCGACATGTGTTTACTATATGTACATATGTTTTATGTGAAAACATATACAAAAGCATATTCTCTTCTTTTTAGAAGAAAACAGAAAAAGGTTAAAAAAATAAAATCTTTACTTTTATTTGCTTTTTAGTTTGTATTTATTTATCATGTGGGATTAACAAACGGCGATATAGGTACCTGTCCCTACCTACATATTTATGTATGTATATTTATCTAATTAAATTGTAATTAAAAGCTTTTTAGTAATAAAAAAAATAAAAAAACTTACATCTAACGGATTACTGAAGAATCCAGCGCACATGGCAGCTGTACCACCCAAAAGATAGTCCATTCTTTTTTTTTTTTTTTTTTGATTTAAAGCTTCTTTTTGTTTTTGTTGTGTTGTAAGCTTTCTTTTTGTTTACAAACAAACTGACCATACGAAGAACCGGTAAAATGACATTAATACACTTTACTTATATTTATGTATCTATGAATCAAAAATAGAAAACCAAAACAAGAAAGCGAGACGCGTGCGTATTTATTTTAAGAACAATTTTGTAAATAACAAATATAATGCAGCCCGAAATAATTGACTTTAATCAACGTAATAGCACTTTGTCACGTTTTTGCACTATCTCAATATAAAATTATGTAAGAAATGGAAAATTTTAAATCAAGTAAAACATGACGTATTCACTCATTACTAATGCTTAAGTGTTAGAAATAAAAAGAGTATGATATACGAAAACTTTAACTAGTAGGTAGGTATTTAGAATTTTTTATAACTGAATTTATAATTACTGCCGGAAAGTTCATTATAGGTTAATTTGCCCACGAAAACAAAACAATGTCGTCATAAGAATAAGGAGATTTAACTTTATAATTTAGTTGACACTACTAACTGACCTATCCACAATCAAAAACGCACAAGTACGTCATAGTTTAACATCCGGTCCATGGGTTAAGAGTTATTTTCGCAACTGAAACACCTTCCGCTGTTGATTGTTTCAAACTAAAAAGATTCTCACATCGTGGCAGCAGTGACAGTTCAGTACCTACAGTAGATCTCTGCAATAGTTTTGTTTTGTTAGATAGTAGTACATATAAAAGCGCTCCACAAGCACAAGCGTTTAAGAAGCTTTAAAGACTGTTGACGTTAAGACTTAGTTTGATAAACTGAAGAAATATAATTATTATATACTTAACTGACTGATAAAAATAAGAAGAAAACTGCAGTGTCTAGAATTTTTAAAGACAGTTTTATATTTAATATTATACAAATAAAACATACACATACAAGTTGAAGTTGCTTCATTGTTATCTGCAAGGTTAATGTTAAGGATATATAAGGCCGCCAATAAGAAATGGTTTAACTATATTATAAATCACTTCATATTTGTTCAACTAGTAAAACTAGTTCAGAGTCGTTTATATCTTTCTTACATATTTTGCGCACATGATTTCGAAAATCACAGTTAAAAATTATTGATTAATGTTTTTGGGATAGGTATGTATGAATTTTTCAATTTTTTGTTGGGACGGGAGATCCTTAAATTTATGTACATACTTGCACAACGGAATTTATTTTTTCTGATTAGTTACAAATTTGTATTCATTTCATAAAAGAATATATATAAAATGTGTACATTAGTAATAATTTGTTAGATTAGATAGATAAGTTTAGATATTTAATAAATGTTCAGTATGGTATAAGTATACACTTTTTATTTCTTTTAAATAAAATATAGGCATGACATGATAATTGTCGTCTGCCAGATTGGCAACTTATATAATTTACAATAATTTACGAATTTCGTTACATTTTCCTTATGTATTTTATTTTGCATTAAATTCTCAACAAGTTACATATATGTATAAGCAAAGTACTATAAAAGATTTTTTTTTCAATGATTCAAAAAATTATTTCTATAAATTTAAAAAGTTTTCTCCAATTAACACACTTTTATTCCAGAAGTTTCTTCGTAGTTCTCGCATAATCGAGCAACGTCCAATGGCACAAATATGGGAGGTCACTCTTTCTTTGAATATGGTGCGTATTGTATGAAGAGTTGAAATAATTTTTAAGTTCGAGGTTACTAATTGAAGAACAATGGGTTCTTTAAATTGTTAAAATAACGCGCCAGTTATAGCTATCATTGAAATTCATCATTGAAAATTTGAATGATGTATTTGAAGACGCTTAGGATGCAAAATCTATGATTATACAGGATTTACTTCCCATTTTTTTGACATGTGTTAATACTCATTGTGATAGTGTGGAAGGCCTTTAATGTAGACACGACCGCCCTCACCAGTTCGGACTCAATTTTCCCAATCTAAACGCAAGGTCATAGATTTACTCCACTGTTTTCTAAATTTTCAAATCCTATATATCCAATATATTGTTTTGTTTTGTTAATTTAAAAAAAAAATGGAAATTTAATTAATTATTTATTTATAAACATTGTCTAACTTTAGACAGCCGTCCAAGTTTTAAATAAATATTTTTAATTGTTGCTAAAGTGGTCTAACTTTTTATCTTACTTAAGACAACGTATTGTCCAAACCTTAACAAATGCCATATTTTTTTTTATTAAGTAAAGAATATTTCCGGTAGTAGCCCGTGGCGTAATGGTTAGTGCGTTGGGCTGTCATGCCAGAGGTCTGGGGTTCAATACCAGCCGCTCCCACCTTAAGTTTTTTTCGGAGCTACTACCTCTTGCGAGGAAGTGACAAATCCTCCAAGAGTATCTTGGCACAGAAAAGTACCGCTCACCTTAGCCGTTCGGATTCGGCAATAAACTGTAGATCCCCTTCATTCCTGCAGACACGCACACAGGAATGGTTGAGAGTTGTAAATCACTAGGCCCTGGTTCTTCATAAGCCGTACCACCAAATTTATTTTTTAAAGAATATTTCCGACAATTTCGAAATACTTACGGCCATATTATTCACTCAATACATCTAGATTAAAACATAAATCTGGATGTAAATCATACAAATTCAATGTAAATTCATCTGGATTTAAGTTTAACTGGATGTATCGAGTGAATAATATAGCGGTTAGACACTGTTTGTCGAAAATCTAATAAATACGACCAAATTAACTACATTCAAGACTTCTTGCAAAAGTCTTCATGCTGAATCTGAGAATATTTATTGAAACTGATACTTTTGCATAATTTTTCACACAATCTACCCGTCCGTCTCACTGCATGCACCATTCTGTAAAAATCCCATGTAAATAGGCACTAATGCATTTTGGCGTCTCAAGCTTTATAGTATGTCGATTATGGAATCCGCAAAACAGCATCCGCAGTGATTCGCAGTGTAGTGCTCTCTTTTCTATTCATCGATTTGCCGTGGAAAGAAAAGAGAACAATATGCTGCGAATCACTGCGGATCCACCATTGCGGATTCCATAATCGACATGATTAACATGATGAACCTCACCAATCCCGACCAGTCCCGACTCAATTTACCTAATCTAAACAGGGTCATGGTTGAACGTGGTTGAACGCAACTTAATTTTGACATTGACAGTACCACTTAAAATTGGTGAAACAAACACACCTTTTCCATATAAACAAATTAGTTTTTATAAAATTAAATTACTGAATAATATAAATAATGAATGAGTCCGCTTTACCATAAATAATGAATAAATTAAATGCGAATCAAGTTGAAAAATTGATAGAATCAATTAAAAAAAGTCCTTTAATTTTCGATAAGGCTGACAAATACTACAAACATGTAAGCGCGAAAGAAAAAACATGGCAAAATATATCCAAAATCGTAGGTGCTGAAGGTATGCATGCTGTTTATTTTTTGTTATTTGCTTTTCTAGAAATGATTGTTTTGATTAAATGCACATATTTTTCTTCAGAAAGTGAATGCAAGACTGCATGGAAGTCCTTAAGAACCCAATTCGTTAAGGCAGCTAATGAAAATACACGGAAACCCGGACAAAAAGGATCAGAAAAAAAATATAAGTATTACGACGAACTTTTATTCCTGAAAGATTCCATCAGAAGAAACAAGTAAGTGATAAAGTAATACATATGGATATTTTTATTTCAACATGTTATATTTGAATAGGAAATCTTTAAAATATGACCATGAACTGTTTATTGAGGAATCTGATGTTCTTTTATACGATGATAACACAGAAGTGGAAACATTCGAAAAGAACGAATGTAATCATGATCATAAACAATTTGAAGACCCTTCGATATCAAACATCGGTACACCAAGTTCCACGTCTTCTCCGAGACCTTCAAAAAGAATGAAGTCTGAAGAAATGCCACAAGAACATGCCCATTTCAAAGAATTTTTGAATTCCATTGTGACAGAAATTCAATCCACAAATGAAACCAAACAAGACGATATGCAAATATTTTTTTTGCCCATTGCCAATATGATTAGAAGTGCTAACCTGACGAGGTTTCAAAATAGACAAATTCAAAGAAAAATCTTCAATTTTGTAGTTGAAGAGCTAGACAAACTTGATAATAATGAATCTTATAAATAAAATTTCACTGGCTGAATACAATGGTGTTGCTGTAAGTAGCTATGTCTCTTGGCACTGTCTAATTTACAAAAATGGTATAAGAAGCTATAAACTACAATGCGAAACTGCAATGTCTCTTGGCACTGTCTAATTTACAAAAATGGTATAAGAAGCTATAAACTACAATGCGAAACTGCACGAGTAAGCCTAATTTACAGTTCCTGTGCTATGCAAAAATTCATTAATTCCAACAAAATTAAGTATGCAATATGTAGGTACGTTCTAACTTGTGTTTTTCGTACAAAGAATCGTAATTTAATGACATTCGTTAAATAATTTATTTGCTTGCAAAACAGTAGCAAAACGTGGCGTGATGGTTAGTGCGATGGACTGTCATTCCGCAGGTCTAGGTTCGATCCCCAGCCTCGCACCTAATAAAAAAAAAACTGCTACTGCATCTTGCGAGGGATTGACAAAACCTCCAAGAGATCTGGTCATAGAAAAGGTGGCTCACATTAGCCCTTCGGATTCGGCCATAAACTGTAGGTCCCCTCCATTCCTGCAGACACGCATACAGGAATGGTTGAGAGTTGCCAGTCACTAGGCCCTAGTTCTTCATGAGCTGTTGTGCCATCAAATTCATTTATTTTATTTTACTTGCAAAACAACGGCAAGTGAATGAAGGTAAAAAATTGAGCACTAGGATTTCTTATATACCAAGTCAAAAAGATTTGGTCTTGAAATTGTTTGAATTTTTTTGTAGGTACTTTTCTCACGCGACTTGTAAATAAGGCTGGAGCAATAAATATGTATTTAATGGAAGTTAAACTAACTTTTCTACTACAGTTACATTCCGTTGTATTCAGCCAGGTACTGATGAAAATTTTTTGAAGTTAAATTATTCCTCTGTTCAGTGTAGTCTGAAAAAGACATGCAAACTTATAAAAGTCTTGATAATAAAAGTATTGTATAAACCCCGAAGAGCCAGGGTGCCCCGTCGGTATAAATTTTTCTGGGAACCAATATTTTTACTTGCGATATAGGTCGAACTCGAGATAACAATCAAACTCCATTACGATAATGGAGAACACGAAAAAGGTGGGTCCCGCAATTCCGTCTTTATGTCAGTCTGTACCTCGGCGTACAGGCTAAACCACTGAAGAGATTTACTTCACACTTGGAGCAAAAGATTTTTTGGGTATGCCCTAGAGCGAAAAATCGAGAATTTTTTAGCTCAAAACATAAGGGTAGGTACTTGCCATACAACCGTTTTGAAAAATGTTATTTATCTCAAAAACGGCCCTAAGGATTTTTTAAAAATTTTTTGTGGTAGGGTTTGCATTTTGGTAAAAAATAAATTACCAAAAACCTTTAATTACCTAATGGTACCTGCCATAGAACGGTTTTTTTTTTATTTTCCATTTTCTCGCGACTGAACCAATATTGATAAAATTTTTTACTTTGTAGCTCCTATCAAATTTGAAAAATACTGCATACAAATATTTTCAAATTTTAATTTTTTTCTGATACCTCTTCTCGGAGAAGAAAAGAGATATCAGAGAAATTTAAACAGAATTCAAAAGAAGAAAATTTGTGCTTTCAGAATCTGTTAAAAATTATGTTGAAACAAATTACCTCACGTTATAACTTTATTTCGAAAACGGCGAAAAAAACGTTTTTTTTTTATTTTCAAACGGGAATATCTCAAAAACGTGACGTGGCAGAATATTTCTGACTTGCAAACTTGTAAAAGTTTATTGGAATTTTAAAGATGTAATAATTACATACATACATTACATTCCCGAGTTCGGGGAATGTAAACATGCTCAATCACTGCTAAAAACAATTGAAAAAAAATGGTAGTAGTATTATACTAGTAATGCACATTTTGGGCAAAAATTGATTTAAAAGCTGAGAGCAAACATTAGCGTATAGGTTGATTTCCAATCTCACAATTTGAAACGGATAACGGACTTCATTCTTCATTTGCCTGCAGAAATGCGACTTGAATGTGGCGGTTACTACGTTTAAATTCAGGATCGAGAGCTCGAGTTGGATTGGGTTCGGATTTTCGACCCAGGTTTTTCGTTCCCATATTTGAGAGCTCGATATTGAGTTGAATTGAAATGGTGTCGAGATGACATGTGGTGTTTCTCAAGTTAACTCCTCAACCCAGGTTTTTTAGCACAAATTTCGACTCGACTCCGCTCCTGAAGTGCAGTTGAGTCAGTTCAAGCTCATTTCAACTCGATGCAGGTATACAAAGGGTCTAAGTGAGCTGCAAGCTCCCTTAAATACCACATGGAAACGTAGTAAGTGTTGTCGAAGTTTTACTTTTACAAACTCGACCACTGTCAAAACATTCAAAGCGAAAAAATCACAAAAAATTTCGTTGGATCAAAATTTACCAATAATGAGGTAGGTACTTACCACAGTACACATATTGAAGTTAATGTATTGCGCATCTACGAAAATTACAGTGACCTGCCTGACAGAATTTACAAAAACAAAACACAAGTGTTTCCGAATCGCAGTGACCCTCGTCCACAATTTACAAAAACAAAATACAAGACAAGACATGCGCAGAACTGAACAAAAATGAAAACTCGGAAGATATTACCTTCTATATGTGTACTGTAAAGCGAGCTTGAAGCTCACTTCAAGCCTTTGTATACCTGTATAGAGTTGAAATGAGCTTGAATCGACTTGACTCCGCTTCAGTAGTTGTAATTTGCGCTAAAAAACCTGGGTTGAGGATTTAACTTTAGCAACACCATATCATCTCAACACCATTTTAACTTAAACTCAATATCGAGCTCTCAAATCTATGAACGAAAAACATGTAATCCAACCCTAACCCAACTGGAGCTCTCGATCCAGTATATAAACGTAGTAATTGGCCACGTTCGGGGGGCAAGCCAAACCTATCCGGATAGGTTTGTGTTGTTGTAAACCCTTGTTGAAAAACTTCTGATGTCAGCTGATGCAACAACAACTCAAGGTATCTGAACATTTTTGGGATAGGTGGATAGCCTATCTCACTACCACCCGAACGCAAGCATTGTATCGATCATGAAGCTCGTTTCGACCCTTTGTAATCCTGCATCTATTTGAAATGAGCTTGAACCGACTCGAGTATGCTTTAGGAGTGGAGTCGAGTTGAAATTTGTGCTAGCTGTAGCTGGGCTTAGCAGTTTCCTTGAGAGACATCAGATGTCATTTCAACACCTTTTCTACTCAACTTAGAATTGAGCTCTCGAGTCTTAACTCTAGGAACGAAAAACCTAGATCGCTTAAATAAGTGGTTGTCGTTTTGACGATTTCTCTCTCTCTATCTTTCTCTATATAAAGTGCGGAGACAGCTATCTTCAAAGCGACAATCAAAAAATTGAAAATCAACTATCGTCTTGTCCGATTCTACCCCTGGGTCAGAAATCCAAGTCGATCTTTCGATCCTCTATACATATAAGTAAATGCGGTAAAAGTCAGAACAGAGTCTAGTTTCACTTATCAAACAAACATACCTGTTGCAAAACAAAAACAAACCCAAAATTGTACTTTTTCACCAGGACCAGAAAAAAACCAAAAACTAAAGCAACTAACGGCAAGAATCAAGCAAGAAAGGAAGCGATCGACCGCCAGTCAAAATGGTTTTTACAGAAAATGGGTAATTTTACGCAAACATTTTATTTGTGATAAACTTAACAAATCGAACAACTTGCAGCGATACTTTGCAATCATCAGCAATGATCACCTCAACCTCAGATACAAATGAAGAAGTGCTAGCAGCAGAATTAACCCGAATAAATGAAGCAACTTCTAACGCAGCCGAGCTTCATTTGCTGCAAGTCGAGCATGCCAAGCTATTGTTGCTGCAAGTCAAGGAGGCAGTTGTTCATGCACGCGAGAAACATTCGCTGGAAATGGAACAAATAAAGGAGCTCCATCAATTAAGAATTAAAAAGCTTGAAGTTGAGATAAAACAAACTAATTCAAATGAAGCAATTTAAGTTTTTAATATTTTTTTTTGTTTATTCTTCAGTATTATGTTTTATTAAGCTTGTTGTAAAATAAAAACCGAAGAACCTGAAGAAAAGGTTTCTATTCAAAATTCATATTTTCCCAAGTTGTCTTGTAACTTCATCTCGAACTGGAATACAAAAACATAATCGACTTTTAGGTTTCCAAAGCTAAGGAACCACAAAAAAAAATGGTGACTTCCAGATGGTCGAACCCCAAACCAAACCCCCCCCGTGTGCTAATCGCATTCTGCAGCTAGAAGCAAGGGTGGGCTCTGACATTCATATTGCAACAAAATTCAAAACTCGGCAAAGCTGCGAAACCCTCCGAAGTCTCGTTGGGATCATAGAGCACTCAAATAATAAATAACCCAAGACAAGACTGATTTTTTCTGTGACCAAAGCTAAGTCAAGCAAAATAAAAGAGAAATATGTAGTTGTATTTTTGTAAATATGTATATAATAATCGAAATCAATTGAGTCAACTTATGCTGTCTGAGTCTTTTGCACTTTGGCCAGTTCTGTCTTAAACCTTCCGATTGACTCTCGAGCCAGTTTTAACTTATCTTTTAACTGTGTGATCTCCGACTTTACTCTTGCCTTGACCTCGAGGATGTTTTCGAGTGTCTTAACTTTTTTATTTTCAACTGTAAAACAAAAAGAAATTACTTTATCTTCTTTAATCGATTTAAATCTCTTACAGTCAGTGTCATGGACATACGGTCCATTTGTGATTGGTGTCACATTTGTCAAATAGTGTTGCATCAACTGGGTGGGTTCTTGGAACACAATCTCTTCGTACTGCTCCGACACCAAGCCTTTTTTGCTATCAATTGTCGATGAGGATATTTCTCCATCGACTATGGGCGACTGGAAGAGCTTAAGAATGTGATAACATGTTACAGGACGCTCAGTCGGGTCGTTGAAATAGATTTTGATAACCACCTCGAATTCTCCCCACCCAGTTTCGGTGACCTCGTAGGGTGGTTTGGTAACGATTCGATTGGGATTTGCATAGCTTTCGTGTAATTTAAAGTGGACCTTCTTCACATAGATGGACATGTCTTCGTTAAGGTAGGGCTTCACATAGACTTTCCACTGATGTGTGTGTCCATCTTCTTCGCGCTTCTTTCCGAACGAACGAGCGATATTGCCGTAAACAATTGCTTTTACTATTGTCAAGCCCTTTAAGAGTATATTGAATTATTCCGAATCATTTCATGAATAAAAACAATTTTGTAATTTTTTACCTTGACTCTGCCACCTGAATCTGGTCCAAAATCAGTAGGAATGTTTAAACTATTCATTATTTATAGAAAAATTAGGGAGTTTCTTTTTCCTGAAAGTAAACAAATTTTGTTTTTTGCGATTAATTTTTGTTTTTACTTTGACAGTGGGTGACATCTAAAAGTTTTCTTACGGATCAGAATCGGATGAGAATAAAAATGAAGTCAACAATACAGCGGTTCATGACAGGCATAAACAAGGGATCTCTCACACTTTGCACATTTTTTTACCCCGAGGCCATACCTCACGCCACCACAAGCAATAATTGTTATTTCTTCCTTTTTCAGAAATATGTATTGCTGGGCAAATTATTTTATGAAATCTCACTTGCAATAAACCCGCTAAAGAGAGAACAGCTTGACGTCTACGCTTCAATTTGATAACGAACAAAATACACCACCTAAAATTTTGAGTCAACTCCTCTACCCAAAGGTAAAAAACACACATTTCTTCCTTCATTTCTTCTACGATGGTATGAAAAATATGAAGAAATTGATTTCATGAAATTCGGGGCCTCCATTGGAAATATACATTACTTGTTCAATTTTATGAAATGAATTATTTCCTCTGGAAGCCAATGGTAATATGGGTAGGGGAGGCAAGTACAATGCTGGCCAGAGGCCAATACCGGCCACCCCCGTATCGCCAAATGCAACAGATACCTTAGGGTTGAAATATTTTTAAAATGTGCTTTGATAGGAGCTTATTCTCATAAGTAAACCGAGTTTGTGTTAAAAGTTGTGTTTTGTCTGTAGTATCAATCTGAAATGACATATCGAACACTATTTTCGCAAGCTTTTTCGCACACAGGCATTTCTAGCACATGTTTTAGTTTTTCACTTTTGTACTTTTTGCAAAAATTCCAAATTCAAAACCGAAACCAAACTGTTTAGTTGCATGTGCGCGCCTGGCATTACTACTGTGATGAGGGAAATTCGGGCCCCGGTTTAAGTTGTCGTAAATAAAAAAATAAATAAATTTGGTGGCACAACGGTTCATGAAGAACCAGGGCCTAGTGACTTACAACTCTCAACCAATCCTGTGATACTTTTGGAGGATTTGTCACTTCTTCGCAAGAGGCAGTAGCCCAGAAAAAAACCTTAGGTGGAAACGGCTGGTATTGAACCCAGACCTCTGGCATGACAGTCTAACGAACTAACCACGGGCTAATACCTAAGTTATCGTGGCTCTCAATAAACTAAGAACGAACTGGGTTTTCGCAAATTTATATTTAAGAAAGAGTTTTCTTGTGTAGAATTATGCCCCTAAAAATTGAGAAAAGAAAAATAAAGACAAGAAATTCGAAAATTTTATTGTAAACAAGTCTTTTATTCTTTTTAAAGCTATGTTCTATATAGTTCTTTTCAAATCAAAATTCCATTGAAAATACATACATTTTCTGTTTTCAGCTGTACTTGATTTTGATTCTTTCGTTTAAATTTAAAACTTCCACTTAAAACCCAATAATTAGATAGTATAAATGTTTTTTGTTGAAAATTTGATTTAAGAGAACACTAATAACTTTTTATAGTCAAATTCCTGTATCACATTTTCTAAAGTCGTTTGGATTTCGAATACCTGTAGTCTGCATCTTTAAGAATTCCTTAATAGTTGTAGTCGAAGTTTCCGTAATTTTCATACTTCAAAGGGAAGTATTTGTCGAGTTTATCTTCATGGTAGATTTTAACATTCTTAAAGTACATGTTGGGTACGTAGAATTCTTGAACGTTGTCAATTTTCCTATCGAATGGATAGCCCAATGGATAATTATCAACGTAACGATTGCCTGATCCAATGCCGCAAGTGATTTTGTAGTCGTAACTGGGAATATCTTTTGGTTCGGCATTGTATTGACTGATGATAAAGAATAATTGCATGGGCATGCCCTTTACCCAACCATGAGGCAAGGCTAACCTAGCTGGGTATCCGCAATGAGCCTCGCTGATTCCATATGGTAACTCTTGTTTACCTTCGTATGCCAACATCACGTACTTGTACAGTTCGGTATAAGTTGTTTGGTCATTGGTGTTATAGTAGATGTCCTTTGAGTTACGTTTAATAGTGCTCTCTCCGGCAGGCAGGTCGTAGTTGAAGATGTCAATTTCCAAGAAGTTTTCGCGGTTGCTCAATAAATTGATTTTACGACCATATTGATCAAATTCTGGAGCAATATAGGTACGAACTACGACCTTCTTCGGTTCTTCAGAATGGACCTTGATGTTGTAGTTGTATGGAATGTGGTTCAAACGCATTTGACGGGCCAGCAGGGTCTTGTCCCATACGAACTTTCCGTCGACAAACACCATCTTCTCATTCAACAGGTTTGTGATATCGAGATCGACCAAGTCGAAGTATGTCTTGAGTTCGCTCACTTCAACATCGTAGATCTTGACACCGGGGACGATGAGTTCGTCACGAGAGTATGATGGTAGTTGGTTCTTGAATTTGTAATAAACTTCCATAATTTTCTTGAAAAGATGGTATGAGATTGGGTCACGTAGCATGGTTTCGTAGTTCTGGAGCGCATGAGGCTGGACAGTGAATGCATTATATTGACCACCACTGAAGTAGACATTAGCAAGGGCATACCAGTGACTGAAGAAATTCTTGTCCATGATGTCAACGTTACCTTGCATTAAACTTCCAATATAGTCAATCGACTTGGGGTTTTTAAGATCGATCTCAACACCTTTGCTGGTTACGTACTTGCCGGTGTCAATTATATCCATGATTCTGCGGTAAAGGCCCATCAAACGGTGAGCCAGTTCCAAATTCTGATATGAGTCCACTTGATAGTAATTCTTCCTGTAGGTAAATCCGTTTCCATTATAAGCAATCAATTGTGGATCATAGCCGGTCTTGACCAATCCGTATATTGAAAGCATATCAATTTCTCCCAACCCATTCGAAAGACGTTCCATGTAGTAACGAGCCAGCAGTTGTTGGACGTTGTAGATCCACAATTCTCCACGACGATCCTTGTTCAAACCGAAATCATGTCCATTTAGAATGTCTGCGTAGTCCATATTCAAGTAGTACCAGTAAGCATTCAAGCCAACATCTTCTGTGAAGTAGCTCAACTTAGATTCCTCATTGAAGATGCCAATATCACGTGTGTAATCGACTGGTAGATAGTAAGCATTAATTTCCTTCAAAATTTCTTGATACTTGGGGTTGTTTTTGAAGTCTTCGATATTGTTACGAAGGAAAGTCTTTTCTTCGACGTAGAACTGCTCGTCCAAACCCATCAATTTCCACCACTGCCACGTTTTCCAGTCCTTCAAATAGAAAAGTTTAGAGCTTTCGAGAAATGTGTCTTGATCATAAATTGATTTGAGTTCCTTTTCGAGCATGATTTTCCTATTGTAGACATCCGAATCGAATTTCTCTGCCTTGTAGACGGACTTAGCGTTAAGATACATTTGTGGGAAGATCTCAAAGATGGATGGCAGGATGAGACCCTTCATATCTGGTCGATGGATGACGGCAAGCGTCAAGGCATAAACGAACATGCCCTCGTTAACATTCAAACGAGCCCAAGCGATATTTTGCACCAATGTCTCGTAGTCTTTGGCATAGTAGAAGTAGTTAAAGAGTCCTAGAGCTTGTTGAGCATGGTAACTTTGCACAGCACTGAAGTATTCTCCCTTGGGAAGAAGACCACCAACCTTGTATGAATCGTAGAATTGGATCATGGTCTTATCGTATTTCTGAAATGAAGAATATGTAAAGAACAATTCAGTAAATCAAGGATTTCCTAGAACTAACCTGATACTTTGATGGATCATTGATCAGCTTGCCACCAAGTTTGATGTACTCCTCAAACTGAAGAGGGTCCTCCACGCGGTACAAGATCTCGAATAAGAACTTTTGCTTCTCTAAATAAGCCTTGTCAACTATGAAAACATTAAATTAATATTTCCTTTCGTTCTTTGTTGGGGAGGAAAAAAAAAAAAACAAATTATACGTACCAACATAGGAAGGGTCCTTTGAAACGCTAGCCGCGTGTAGGCCAACTACAGCCACACAGGCTAAAATTGCGAAAGTTAATTTCATTATTTCTTTTTTTGCTGGTGCAACTAATGCAAGTTTCGATTGCCAGAACCAACTGTCTAGAGATCTGAAATGTATTGGGCTTATATAGTGTATTTACAGAACAATTACCTAAGCATCTGTGAAAGTGATGATAAGCTTGTTTTGTTTCACTATCTCTTGCAGGCCTTTTTATTTTTAGTTGAATTTTATTAAATCAAAGGAATATGTTTCTTTAATGTTATCAAAGTCAGATTCATTATGATTTAATTTTTTTGTGCAGAACATATTATTAATTAGTATTGTTATCGCTGTTAAAAAAAAAAAAACAGACACCTAATTCTTTATATTTAAATAATGGCCACCTGTTGGCAAAGCAGCTTGTTTTTTGTTATTATCTATACCAATGGAAAAAATGTTTAATATATTTTCATCTTTTTATAGCCTTTTGAGACTTTGGGCGGTGTTTTTTATTCGCTAAAAGATACTTCATTCTTTTGTAAAAAAAATCTTATTCAAGATTTTTTAATGTCACCGTTAAGCCTAAATTGTGTGAATACAATTTTAGCTCAAGATTTTCCCGAGTTAAGATGTGTAAAGTTCTCAAAATAACAGAACTTTTTAAATTCCCATTGGCCTCTTGTATCCGAATCCATCGTTTTTAGAGAGAGGTGTGTACGTACATTCGTACGTTCATTCGTTCGTACGTTTTGTACGTTCATACGTTCGTACGTTTTTACGTTTGTACCTTCAAACGTTCGTGAGCTTTTTTCGCAGACGATATCTCGAGAATGAATACGGATATCCACTTCGAATAAATTTTATTTTACAGATAAGAGGGCTATTACGTGTAGAAAGGTTTTTCAGAAAAATTCAATTAGCGGTTTTCTCATTACAGTAATTTAACTAAAAGTTGAAAAATAGCTTATTGTTGAATATCTCGAGAACAAATAATGCTATCGACTTTGGTCTGGTTTTATTCTATGCATAATGGTGAAGTAAAGAATTGGTTAGACTTAAACAAAAAATTCAACACACAATTTTTTTTTTTTTATGAAAAAAAAACGGTTGACAATTTTCAAAAAATATCGAGTAGGTATCCTTAGAACACACAGATATTAACTTTGGGATAATTTTATACACAATGCCATAGTTGATATTCGGTATAGAGTTTGTAAAAAAATTCCGTTTGACGATTTTTTTTCTAAGCCAAAAAATTTGCAAAAGAAACTGCTAACAATGTTTAAAAAATGTTTTTCGTTTCATATAATTCTGATTTGAAAAAATAACATCAAGTATCGAGTTTCAAAGGGAACCAATGGAAAGTTCAGTGTGGGCCACATCCAGCATCTTTTTTATGCATACTCTTAGAGTATTTGAAAACAGCGTTAAGCACGTTCTTGTTGAATGTCTGCATATCGTAATGGGAGGAAAGAATGGTTCTGGATATTCGATAAAGCATTCGACATTTGTGTAGTGGGGTCTGTATACTTAACAGTACGTCCAAAATTATGCTCCACATCATAGCATCCTTGTCGCTCTGTGCGTCTGTTCATCTGTATGTCTGTGTGTCCTTAGAAATTCAAGCTGATGCCTAAATGGCACTGCGGATTTCTTCATACCCTTCCGAACGATTCGTTTCAAATTTGGTACAGAAGATTTTTATAGGTTTGCCCAGAAACAAAAAAAATCCAATTTTTGTTTGCCTTTCTTCTAAATATTTCAAATAATATTGCATTTCAAAATTTTACAAACAAATCAAAGAAAAAATCCATTTTTTAGTATATTTTGAATTTTTTTATTACATTTTTTTTTTGTTTAAATATAGCTTTACTGTTGTCTTAACTACAAGAGCAAATTTGTGCATACTTTGTTCTATTTAAAAATAATAAATTCAAAATGACGAAAATATTGTTTCCTTTTTTTTTTTTATTTTTTTTTTACCGTAACTCGTGGACAACTTTTCACATTAAACATATAAAGTTGGTGGTTTGCGAGAACCTTATAGATAACCGCAATATGCGAACGTTATAAGATTATTTTAAGTGAAATTACTGAAAAACGTGAAAAACATGGACTTGCATAGCAATTTTTTGACAAATGCAAAAAGGGATATAGATAGGTACCTACATAATAAACTTGAGACATTATTTTAAGCTCTATAGTTGGACAAGAAAACTTTATCAACGCAATGTTTTATATGGATTCATTGTGACGTTATTTCAATAAATCTACGGTCGTATATTAATGAACGTTAGCCGTGTTTTTTTGCGCATTTTTATCTTCGCTTAGAAAAAAATCTAATAAATACGACTGCTATTGTTTAAATCAAATAAATATAGATTTACCTCAAGGGCCAAAAGGGTCATATTGCCTCCCAGAGGAGGCCTTATTGTGTCCTTCACCAATGGAATTTAACACCTTATCAAACCTCTGAAGATAATGCATATAAAAATGTTGTTTTCATTTAAATGATGCTACGACCTTTTGCGAAGAACAAAAACTCAAGCTTCACAACAAAATACCAAAATGATAACGATTAACTTGCTTATGAATACGAATACCAATATGGCTGACGGCAATAATCCGAATAAAAAAAAATATGCACGACTGGATCGCACGCACTGGCTCTTGTTGCTAACAACTATAATTTAGCCACATATTCATAAAAACATGCTTCAAAAATATCATTCAATTATTTTAAACGAAAAAATGCTAAAGAGTCGAAAGTACAAACAAAAATATTTTTTTTAATTTTTTTTTTTTTCAAAATTTTAATATTCAATATTAGGTTTGTTTGTTTAGCCCTAAAGTATTTTTTGAGATGTGGGGTCGCCCTGAAGAGGACCTAGGTTTTTTACTGGGGCGAGTTGAGGTAACGAATAAACTGCCAAACTGACATAAGTTGTGAAGCATTTGTTTTGTTGAAGATTCATGATTGTTTATTTTTTTTTTTAATGCAAATAAGATAAAATAGTACATTAATTGAATAAAAATAAATAGGAAAAAATAGAATCCGTATTTTATTTATTTTTAAAACAATTATTTTTATTAATCAAAGTACAGCAATTCCTTCTTGCAAACAACACAATTGAGAGCCTATTGGTATTTTTTGCGAATTGAAAAATCTTGGTTTTTTGACAAGTACTGGGTTTGTCACAAGAACCTGATGGGATCGACCCTGGGTAAAGTTCAACGAACAATAAGATATTGTTTGACCTACAGAAGCGTCAGATTCCAAAATTATAATAAAATCGGTCGGACCATTAAGATAAATCTATACGTGAATAACTCGAAAATTTTCTCATAAAAACAACAAACCGATATTTCCGCAATGGGATTTTTTTGGCAAAAATCTGAAACAACTATGTTCAGTTAGTTACATGTACACAATTTAATCAAAATTGTTAGAGCCGGTTTTAAAATATTAAAAAAAAAAAAACGAATCATTCGTATGCCAGCTAGCTGTTCTCGATGAACTAAATAAAAAAATCGAATTTAGAAAGACAGAAAAATGCTCTATACCAAATTTAAACCAATCGGTCCAACCGTTAAGGCTCTAGTTCAAATTTCAGCAGTCACACGGATGCACAGACCAAAAACACAGACCGACGAATACGATATGGCGAAACTCACTTTTTCGGACTTCTCAATGGTCGTTGTATCAATTTTGATTACAACTCCGAAACCATAGTTTTTTACACTAAACCAATACTTGCCCTATAGAGCAAGTTATAAATAAACTTTTTGCATAAACCGAAAAAACAGATGCGAGTCTTGGGATAAAGAAGGTCAAGCTCCATGATAACACTGTCATAATATTTCATTTTATTCAATTAGCAATCGGTGTATTCTGCCAAAGATAGTGCGACAACAATAAAATAGGCCTTATCACACCTTAGAAATAAGGTGTGGATCAAGATGGTTTTCCTATAAAAAGGAACCGGTTTGCCAATATGGACATCAGTTGGTGTTTGGAAAACAAAACTGGCATAACTTGGGGACAGCAAAAGTAAAAAACGATGAAATTAACCCTGGCAATTTTATTATGCGTGGCTGTGGTCGGCCTGAACGCGGCTATCGTTCCAAAGGACCTTTCTTATACAAGTAAGTTTTTTTTTTCTAGTAAACAAACCATCAAATGAAGAAATGAAAACTTCGTTCTCTCACAGTTGACAAGGTTTATTTAGAGAAGCAAAAGTTCTTATTCGAGATTTTGTACCGCGTGGAGGACCCTCTTCAGTTTGAGGAGTACATCAAACTTGGTGGCAAGCTGATCAATGATCCATCAAAGTATCAGGTTAGTTCTAGGAAATCCTTGATTAACTGAATTGTTCTTTGCATATTCTTCATTTCAGAAATACGATAAGACCATGATCCAATTCTACGATTCATACAAGGTTGGTGGTCTTCTTCCCAAGGGAGAATACTTCAGTGCTGTGCAAAGTTACCATGCTCAACAAGCTCTAGGACTCTTTAACTACTTCTACTATGCCAAAGACTACGAGACATTGGTGCAAAATATCGCTTGGGCTCGTTTGAATGTTAACGAGGGCATGTTCGTTTATGCCTTGACGCTTGCCGTCATCCATCGACCAGATATGAAGGGTCTCATCCTGCCATCCATCTTTGAGATCTTCCCACAAATGTATCTTAACGCTAAGTCCGTCTACAAGGCAGAGAAATTCGATTCGGATGTCTACAATAGGAAAATCATGCTCGAAAAGGAACTCAAATCAATTTATGATCAAGACACATTTCTCGAAAGCTCCAAACTTTTCTATTTGAAGGACTGGAAAACGTGGCAGTGGTGGAAATTGATGGGTTTGGACGAGCAGTTCTACGTCGAAGAAAAGACTTTCCTTCGTAACAATATCGAAGACTTCAAAAACAACCCCAAGTACCAAGAAATTTTGAAGGAAATTAATGCTTACTATCTACCAGTCGATTACACACGTGATATTGGCATCTTCAATGAGGAATCTAAGTTGAGCTACTTCACAGAAGATGTTGGCTTGAATGCTTACTGGTACTACTTGAATATGGACTACGCAGACATTCTAAATGGACATGATTTCGGTTTGAACAAGGATCGTCGTGGAGAATTGTGGATCTACAACGTCCAACAACTGCTGGCTCGTTACTACATGGAACGTCTTTCGAATGGGTTGGGAGAAATTGATGAGCTTACAATATACGGATTGGTCAAGACCGGCTATGATCCACAATTGATTGCTTACAATGGAAACGGATTTACCTACAGGAAGAATTACTATGAAGTGTATTCATATCAGAATTTGGACCTGGCTCACCGTTTGGTTGGCCTTTACCGCAGAATCGTGGACATAATTGACACCGGCAAGTACGTAACCAGCAAAGGTGTTGAGATCGATCTTAGAAACCCCAAGTCAATTGACTACATTGGCAGTTTAATGCAAGGGAACGTTGACATCATGGACAAGAATTTCTTCACTCACTGGTATGCCCTCGCTAATGTCTATCTCAGTGGTGGTCAATATTATGCATCCACTGTCCAGCCTCATGCGCTCCAGAACTACGAAACTATGCTACGTGACCCAATCTCATACCATCTTTTCAAGAAAATTGTTGAAGTTTATTATAAATTCAAGAACCAACTGCCATCATACTCTCATGATGAACTCATCGTCCCTGGTGTCAGGATCCATGGTATAGAAGTGAGCGAACTGAAGACATACTTCGACTTGGTCGATCTCGATATCACAAACCTGTTGAACGAGAAGATGGTGTTTGTCGACGGAAAGTTCGTATGGGACAAGACCCTGCTGGCCCGTCAAATGCGCCTGAACCATATTCCATACAACTACAATATCACAGTCTATTCTGAAGAACCAAAGAAGGTCGTAGTTCGTACGTACATTGCACCTGAATTTGATCAATATGGTCGCAAAATCGATTTATTGAGCAACCGCGAAAACTTCTTGGAAATTGACATCTTCAACTACGACTTGCCTGCCGGAGAAAGCATCATTAAACGTAACTCAAAGGACATCTACTACAAAACCAATGACCAGACAACTTATACCGAACTGTACAAGTACGTGATGTTGGCATACGAAGGTAAACAAGAGTTACCATATGGAATCAGCGAGGCTCATTGCGGATACCCAGCTAGGTTAGCCCTGCCTCATGGTTGGGTTAAGGGCATGCCCATGCAATTGTTCTTCATGATCAGTCAATACAATGGCGAACCAAAAGATGTTCCCAGTTACAACAGCAAAATTACTTGCGGCATTGGATCAGGCGAGCGTTATGTTGATAATTATCCATTGGGCTATCCTTTCGACAGGAAAATTGACAACATTCAAGAATTCCTTGTACCCAACATGGACTTCAAGAGTGTTAAAATCTACCACGAAGATAAACTCGACAAATACTTCCCTTTGAAGTATGAAAATTACGGACACTTCGACTATAAATATTAAAAAAAAAAAACATCTGAGTTTCTTGAAACGGTTAACGGCTTTGAATAATGTGATGTAGCGAGAGATGATGTCTCTCAGAAAATATTTATTATTTTTTTTTATCTTGCTTATGTTGATTCATTTTTGAATATTTTTTTTTATTATTTTATAGAACTTGCAATGAAATAAATTGTCATGAACAGTTTGAAGAAAACTTATCAATTTTCTTGTTTTAATTTTTCAAATATCATAATTATCTATAAGTGCTATACCTATAGCAATTTGGGCACTTCGTCTATTCCTATAATATCCTATCATCTTAGAATTCGAGTTTCGCATGTTAGCAAGGCCGCACTGTAAATTGTACAGCTTTCAATAAACACACATGCGTCAAAGGTTAGCTTGCATACATACAAGTTTAATTTTTCGTAGGCACCGATATTTTTGAAGCTAATAAATTCAATTTCGCGTTAAGCGAATCACTAAAAATTTTCAAAAAATCTCTTAAGTGGTGTAGGCTGTAGGTCAAGATAAACGCGCTCTGAACGAAAAAAGAAACACATAAACTCCAAGCTCTGAGCGCTCTGAACTAAAAAAGAAACACAACATTTTTTTTTTAGATTTTAAACTTTGGTATTCGCGATTTTTATACATTTTCAGTTTATTTATTTAACGGACTTAATGCGTTTGATGTTAATTCAAATTAATTGAATGCTTTTACCCGACGTTTCGACGAAATTACATTAGTCGTGGTCACGGGCATAGAGTACCTATATTATCTAGAGAACCGAAACCGACTCGTACCCCTCTTGCCTAAAACACCCGCGAAATTTATTTGAGATGAGTAAGAGAAAATTCTCTTAATTTACTCTTTTTTTCCTATTCGTGAATTAGTGTGAATCGTGGATTCAAACACAAAATGGCGTCATTAGCTCAGTTATTTTTTTATAGAGTCGCGTTTTCAACATAAATACACATGAATATTACTAGATTTGAATGCTAAAAGCAAGACAACACTAAAAAAAAATTGTTTCGGTCCATTAAACAGTTGTTTAAAATAATTGTATTGAAATTTTGTTTTTAAATTTCAATTTTTGAATTTAACGTTTTCTTATTTTAAATATCTCAGCGCAGGAACCCATCATAATTGAGCAAAAACGTGTATACTATTTGTTACAGCAGTGGTGGATGGGGTTCCATTTAAAGGCCTTTGTCACACAGAACGCGGTCCGGCGGTCTTTGTAAAAAATTACAAACAAAATTTGCCCGTCGCGTTCTTTCCTTCCATGGTGTAGTATTGACCGGCCTGTCGGCCCGCGTTCTGTGTGACACGGCCTTAAAATGCACGGGATCACTAAATACCTACGTGCTCAATGAATAGTCGACAAAATGGTCCCATTCTCTCACTACAGCTTGTAGGGTGAAAGAGAACGAACCCCTTAAGTTTGTGAACAAGCAAAGCTTACTGCATCAGTGGTGCGTTCTTTTATGTACTGTGGTTTTATTTTCAAGGTATGATCTGGATCCAAAGATTTTGTTCTTACTCTTAGCTCAGCTATTATTGGCTGGCCACTTTGCCAAATGCATGTTGGTAAAAGCCCTTAGGAAATTAAAAAAAAAAAACAGAACATATTTCGGACTTTTCTCAATTTCGCTGAACAATTCTAAGTTTTTTTGGGAAGTTTTACAGATAATTTTAAAATTTTAATTGTTCTAAAGTATATCGCTGTCAATTTGTTTGAAAATATGTATTGAAGAGCCTAGCTTTGTAAAGGATCGATTTTGGTCGATATATCGAAACGGATTTGATTTGATTTTTATAATCTGGATACTGCGTTTTGATTTAGGCTTTCTCCTCGAATACCAAACATTATGTCAACCAGTGAAAATGTTGCCGAAGCCATAATTATTTCGTTTTGATAGAAACAGAACTTAAGTCAGAAATTATATAATGCAGTTTTCCAGAAAAAAAGAGATAAAATTTGAAGAGGAGGAGGGCTCCTTATCAAGTCTTTTGTTAGTGCAAATTATGGAGTGATAGCAAAATACATTAAAAAAATTCTTCTCAATTCAAAAGTTTGGCTTACATTTAGATCGAGCTTTGTTTTTAAACACACAGATGTACTTATCTAGTCTTACTTAATTTAAAATCGAATTTAAATTACCTACATAATGTACCTATATTGAAATTGAAATGCATCGATACCGTAAGAGCTTGATTATATTTGCTCTAATCAGTAAAGTAATAGCCTTATCATTAGACACTTGACCTCTTAGTTTTTAAGTAAGTCTGTGATGAAATAACAATCTGAAAAGCTATTCTGAATCATAGCTGTTTCTTTTGCAAAATCTGTCAGTTTTGAAACTGTAACAGCATAATTCAAAGAAAAGCTAACTCCATACATACACATATGTATTCCATGTAAATAACATGTATGTACATGTAACAATTGATTATACTCATTTGTTTATATTCTTAAAATATGTTATACTGTGTTCTGTTCTTTGTTAGGTATAGATTTTTCCGATTTTTTTAAAAGAATTAACTGATTTCAGATAATATATGATACATGGAACCGCAATTTGCCTCTTTCAATTCACAGGTAAAAATATAAAAAACATTTTTTTTTTTCGTATCAATTTATTTCATTGCCATTTTCGTAAATATTTTGCACTCTTATAAGCGAATTTAATTATTCAACTTATATGGTATCTTACAACTCAATTCCTACACCTAAATTTATCTTTATGCCAAAGTTTCCAGGCTTCATTGGGAAATACAAAGATCAACAATTCAGCAAAGAAACACATGCATCTAGTCACATTTTCTAAAAGTTGTAGTCGAATTTTCCAAAGTTTTCGTACTTCATTGGGTAGTACTTCTCCAATTTGTTCATGTGGTAAATCTTGACCTTCTTGAAGTACATATTTGGAACAAGGAATTCCTCGAAGTCTTCAATTTTCCTGTCCAATGGATAACCGAATGGCATACTGTCAATACGTCGCACTCCTGAACCAATTCCGGACAAGTATGATGGGTCATATTTCGAATACTGTTCGTGTTCAGCATGGTAAGGACTGATCATGAAGAACATCTCCATTGGCATACCACTGACCCATCCACGGGGTAAGATCAAACGGTCTGGGAATAGAGAGTGAGATTCAGAAATGTTCATGTTAAATTGGTGTTTGCCATCTAAGCACATCATCAAGTAGTTGTAAATTTCGGAGTAAGAAAGAGGATCACTGGCAGTCCATTCCATATCTTCTGAGCTACGTTTGATTAAGTTTTCACCGACAACCAAATCGACAAGGAATTCATCAAGTTGCATGTAGTTTTCACGGTTCTCACTCATGATCATCTTCCTGCCGTATTGGTCGAACTCGGGAGCCATGAAAACACGAACGACAGCCTTTTGAATCTTGTCAGAGAAAACCTTTAATTTCATGTCGTATACTTCGTGGTTTAGACGCAATTGACGGGCCATAAGAGCCTTGTCCCAAACGTATTTGCCATCCTGGAATACCATTTTGTCATTCAAGAGAGTGGTCATGTCCATGTCCACCAAATCGAAGTAGGTCATCAGTTTGCCAACCTCAACGTCATTGATTTTAACACCAGGCATAAGCATTTCCTCGTGTTTGTAAGATGGCAGCTTGTTCTTGAACATGTAGAATTTGTTCATCATCATCTTAAACAATTTGTATGAAAGTGGATCACGGAGCATTGTTTCGTAGTTCATGAGAACATTTGGTGAGATCATCATACTGTGGTAATCTTCTTCGCTGAGGTACATGGAAGCCAACATCCACCAGTTGCCCAAGACGTGTTTATCCAGAACATCAACGTTTCCTTGCATCATGTTGCCGATATGCTCAATAGCTTCAGGCATGGTAAGGTCAATAACAGAACCATCCTTCATCATATATTTTCCAGAATCAATGATGTCATCGATCCTGCTTTCGACGTTCATGAGCATTTTCAACAAATTGAGATTGTGGTATGACTCTAGCTGGTAGTAGTTCTTTCTGACGGTGAATCCTTGTCCGTTGTGGTACATCATTTGTGGGTTGTAACCAGTTTTGACCATGCCGTACCATGAGAGGGTGTTAAAGTCCTCAAGTCCATGAGATAGACGTTCAGCGTAGTAACGGGCCAACAGCTGTTGAATGTTGTAGAGGAACCATTCACCACGACGGTCCTTGTCCAGGTTGAATTCCTTTCCGGATAGCATTTTGGAGTAATCCAAGTTCAAGTAGTAGAAGTAGGCGTTCAAGCCAATATCCTCGGTGAAATAGCTCATCTTTGAGTCTAAATTCATCATCTCCATATCGCGAGTATAGTCCACTGGCAGGTACATCATTTTCAAGTTGCCGTAAACAGAGTTCAACAAAGTGTTGTTTTTCAAAGCTAGATTTCCATCGCGGAGCATACACTTGTTCTCCATATGCATACCATCACCAAGACCCATAAGATTCCACCATTGGTATACCTTCCAGTCATTCATATAGAATTCCTTGCCAAACATTTCGGACATATGGTCCTTATTGTAAATGGATGCCATTTCCTTTTCAAGCATCATTTTTCTGTTGTATGCATCGAAGTCGAATTTCTCGGCGGCCATTATGTATTTGCCATTAATGAACATGCTAGGGAAGATTTCGTAGATCTGGGGCAAGATTATTCCTTGCATATCGGGACGATGGATGACAGCCATGGTCAAGCAGTAGACGAACATTCCTTCGTTGACATTCATACGAGCCCATGCGACATTCTGGACGAAAGTCTCAAAGTCCTTGGCGTAATAGAAGAAGTTGAAGAGTCCATGGGCTTGGAGCATGTGGATGCGTTGCATGACACTGAAGAACTCTCCTTTGGGCAATAGTCCACCAACCTTGTAGGAATGGTAGAACTTCATCATCCATTCGTCGTATTTCTGGAAAACGTTTTAAGGCTTAATTGAGCTCTGAACTATAAATTAATTGTAAATGATCTTCCTTACCTCGTAGTGAGTTTTGTCGTTGATCAATTTTCCTCCAAATTTAATCCATTCTTCCATCAGGAGATCGTGATCAACACGAAGCAAAATCTCAAGGATGAACTTTTGCTTTTCCATCATGGACTTGTCAGCTAAAAAGGACACTTCATTGTGCACCGAGAACTTTTATTCAATTTAAAAAAATTTCTTACCAATCTTTCCTTCTAAAGATATACTGGCTGATTGAACGGCCACTATGCCCATACAGGCAATAATAAAACCGGCTAATTTCATTTTAAATTTTTCTTAGGATTAGATGCGCTTCTTCGAATCCCAAAGACTAAACTCTGCCTTTTTCATTGAAAATTTCGAATTTATATACTTTTTTGAGTCTGTTAATTTGTTGCAATTTTTGTCTGTGTTTATGTTTTAAAGTGATAAACTTTATCATTTTTCATAAAAGAAATGCTTTTGACAGTACTGTTATCATCACTTATTTATGTTGCATATGCATGACCTTTAATTTGTCTTGTTTTTCCAAAATTTTGCATTAGAGATTACTTTTTAATTATTCTTATCATTCATTTTAATAAACATTAAGACCTATGTATGTCCTATTCTTTTTTTTTTTTATGTGCATTTAATTTTTGTGGAAATAAAAAATTGAAGACCATTTCTATGTTTGGCTATCTGAGGTTAAAGCTTAAAAAATTTTATATAAAAAAAAGGTGGTGTATTTCTACCTATCATGGTAACTGAAACATGACGTAAAGTCTTACATATGTATGTCCTACTTATGTTAATACAAAATATGCAATTCGTTCAATATCTTCATCAATTAGCTGATTAGTGTAAGTGCCTTTCTAGAGCGAAAAATCAAACAAATAATCCCCTAAAAGTGCTTTTACCTCATTTTTATCTTATTTTTGAGATATTCTAGCATCTAGCCAGTACTAAATTCAAAGTATAATTGGTAGGTGCCAATAATGTAGGTATGTTACCTCACGAAACAATTTTTCTCCAAAAAAATTGTAAAGGAAATCTGAAAGTTTAACATTTTTAACGGTTCAGACCCTCGAAAATATGGCCCGTGGCCGTGGCCGTAGCCATATTTACCTGCGGGGTTTTTACTTTTTGAATTGGCAATAAGGCATACCACGAAAAGGCAGTAAGATCTGCAGGAGTAATTGCCTTTCTGAATATTGGCATTAGGAACAATACTTGAAGTATGATTCGCTTATTTGAAAACAAAAAGGTTTTGGACTATTTGAAGATTTTGTCAACAGTTTTTTGGGACAAGTACCTTGGGTGGCTTGCTTCAAAGAATTTCGCAGTTAAGTCAAATATTGGAGCAATTGCAACTTAATAAATCAATTATCAGGCACGTAGCCAGTGGGTGGGAGGCTTGAGGGGGCTGAAGCCCCTCCCGAAATGATTTTAATATAAGGAAATCTTTATGTCTCTTAATAACACAAGACAAAATTCCGAAAATGTTTTCAGAAATATTTTTCAATCCGCATCGCAACTTGACGAGAACTTATTTTAAATTTAATTTATTTAAAACAAACAACACGTTATAAATCAAACGTAATCTACTGAGACTTTTGTATATTAGGTAAAGATGCTCTGTAATTTTCCCTAAGCCTAAGGACTTTAATATTCATCAGCAGATGAATAAGGTTCGCTTAAGAAGCTGAGGTACATATATCTTGATTTCCATTTATCTAATAGTGTATAAATAGTATATTAATTTCCTTAAGGTTATGGAAAATGACAGACGATTTTTTGCTGTAAATATGGCTCGGTGGATTCAAAAAATTAAGGCGTCTACTTCTGCTGTGAAAAAACTATAAACATGTAAAAATATAATAATTTGTTAAATAAATATTTACGTAACATTAATTAAAAAAAACTAATAGAAATTAAAAAAAAGTAATAAGTTTTAAATTTTTTGTATGAGGAGCATTTTATAAAAAATTCCTCGTTAAATAATTGATTCCAAATAGCTTTAAATGAATTGAAATGCCAAATTTCGGTTGCGGGCCTGAATTATGGCTAGAAGAAAAGTAATGGTGGACTTCCACTTGTCTGTCCTAAATGACAAAAGACCAGTTTTGATAAGATAGAGTGACCAATACTGGGAAATATGTATTCCTTTCGTACTCTTCGTTTTGCTCTTCCTTATATAGTGTCAAAAACACAAAAATAGAAAAGAGAAACCATGGCGAAAAATTTTTAACAGCCATTAAGGTATTTGCATGACACTACTTAATAGTTTTTCTAATTTTAAAACTATACTAAAAATTTCTTAGTTCAAACATAAACAAACGCTTAAACCAGTAAAAGCTTATATCATTTCCACATTTGTTATTGTCAAGTGACATTTGGAGTAAAAAAATAAATGTGTATCAACTTAGCGTCACTTTTTTTTTTTTATCAAAACGGTGCTTTTCTGCGCTAATTGGGTCAACGAGCTAGTTGTTCGTTGGCCGCCATTTCTACCATTTCTACCTAGCGTCACTTTTTCCATAGCTGATTTAAAAGTTGTTGCTAATTAGTTTGTGAAAAACTGTTTGTCCTGCTAAGTTGACGTCAACTTTTCAAAATCAAAGATAAATTGATTCGGTTTTGGATATGTTGAAAACTACTTATGTAATCTCTAATTTATTACGAAAAAAAAAATGTAATCGCTGTTTTGGTTTGCGAGCAAATGGGTGTACTTCTATCATGACGGGTGTAGTGTTGGAGTCCATTAAGTTTAAATTTTCAGACTTTCATACAAGCCCTCTATGAGTCAACGGCAAGAAGCACAAGTTAACATCTCGCATTGCTTGTTTGTAAGAAATCATTTTTGACACTTCATTTATATGACATTTAGCACAGCTGTCTTTTTCTATTTGAATTATTGTTGCTAAACTGCCTTATGCCTGCACTTCCCCAGTTGTTATCAACTTGCTTTATATTCATTGCGTCCGGAATACTTCTGGTTGTTTGGTAAATTTAAAATAAAAAAAGATGAAGTAAATTAAACGGAAAGTCTTATATTAAACCCATAATAGCATGAGTTTTCTAAAGCAGATGGAGCAAAGCAAGGCCGTATCCATACAAATATTTCGGGAGGGATATGATTTTTCAAAAAATTATTTTTCGCTTTTTAGTATGTAATCTACAGAGACCTCTATGATATTATATAAGGACCTCTTACAGTAATTCAACAAACGGTTGAAATTCTCAGTTAACTTTTCTTTAGAAAGAAAAGGCTTCCCACTTCTAAAGAAAACAATCAAACAATTTTTGTAAGAAAATCAAAATTAAACTTGCAAATTTTGAAAATATATGTAAGAAATTCAGTGCATGTAATCCATGTAACAATAAAACAAATATAGAATTTAATTTTACTTACTCATAATCACAAAGCGGGTAATTATCACAAAAAATAACATCAGATTAATATCTATATGTATAGGTATTAATTATTTTTTTTTTTAAACGGAAAATTAAGTTATCTGGCCTTCTGTGCAGTAAACACATCTTAATATCTTCAGTATTCAATATTGATATCAATTTCTCTTTGAATTGACATCAAAGCTAATCCTTTCAGTCTTTCTCAGATATGTTTTTAATCTCTTCATCGTTGAAAATGTCGGTTCCGGTGTGCATGTCGAAAGTGGAAGGGTAGCCAAAATGTTTAAAAGTTTGTGGACATTTGGAAAAAGTTGCATTTGCATTGCATTTTTGTACGGTCTTCTGGTAATTGTTGGTGGCATTTCGTCTTCCATAGTAAGAATTCAGCCTCCATACTGTCCCAATCCAAAAATTTCTTATATAAAGGTACAATTGAAAATTTTCTTCGTTAAAATTAGTGTTATTTTTATCGGTATTAAAACATACAAAAAAGAAAGTGTCGACTTATGATTCTCGAATTTCATTTTAAGTTGACTAATAAAGTCATCTAAGAGAGGAATCAAAATTGTTATTGTTATATGTCTCTGGATCTGTCGTACTTATGTTGGACCTATGCTGTTGTCTTGCCACAACCCGGGGAATTTTTATTTTTTCTTCTTCAACACTTAATAATTCTTGTGCTGTCTGGAAAATTATATTGAATTCCAAAATAACATCCTCTCGAATTTTTTGTAATTTGTTTGATGTCAACTCAACATGATCCAGAGCAGGTACCAAGTCGCATGAAGGGGATTGTAAGATCTTACAAACCGGCAATGTGTATGTAATTAAAACACTCAAGCTACACAAACTTGTCAAAAAATCACTAGCTCTAACAGATCTTAAAAAGCAGTTCGCCTTTAATGAAGTTCCAACCCCGGTGATTTGATCTCTTTCCTTAACGGGACGAGATGGCTCTAAGATGAACTTGGTAGTTACCACACCATGTGCTCCGTCAGACTCCTTAGACCACAAGCAGGTGGTAAACGGATTTCTGAAACCAAAAAATCTGCCTACCCTGGCATTTTGACCCACAGAACCACGAGTGTCTGTAGAGAGGATCGCAAATATTGAAAATGAATTCTGCAGTTCATTTTCAGTATTCTTTTAAGCCACAGAAGCATTAACTCGAGATAAATATTATTTATTTGTATTGTCTATCTGACAAAACGTCATATAGACGTGTTCATTTTAAAATTAGTTCTATACACTTATTGATAGAATGCGTCACTCCGTGCGTTCAACCTACATCTGAAATTTCAGATTTCTGAATTTTTGGAGCTTCTGATTGGCCAGTAACTAAAAGTCATCTGACTTTTTATGACAGCTGGCCAATCAGAAGCTCCAAAAATTGAACGCACGGACTGACACTTCAAAAAATACTGAAAATGAACTTCAGAATTCATTTTCAATATTTGAGATCCTCTCTACAGACACTCGTACAAACCCCTCTTAAAATACCGTTTATAAATACATATAATTAGGTCACTTGAGTTATGGTATAAAAACGGCGCGGCGCTCTTCAGCGCTACTTGGGTCCCGAGGTTAGGTTGCTCAGGGCCGCCATTTCTACATACCTTCCTACAATATAACCTCATTAATGATATGATATTCCTTTATTTTAACATAAATGTTAACCTAAGTAAGAATCAAGAAGCGACGGAAAAAACAAAAATATTTTCTTTGCATTACATTAGCATTAATAAGCAGTGACAATGACAAAGTTAGCTGTGTCCAGTTGACTTAGCGTTGCTGCCTGAAAAAATATACGTGCCATATTTTCTGAAAAAATGCCATTTGCGTGCCATATAAAAAAAAAAAACAAATTCTTCTGTTTTATTAAAAAAGAAAATTTAATTCAATGTCACGAGTTAAAAAATACAAACAAAAAATCAAAATTTGTATGTAAATCATTTGCTCTATTCGTATATTGTCAAAAATAGGAGCTTTTATGCAATTGAAACAAACTTTCATTTAAATTCGTTTTATTTTAATTAAAATAATGGAAATAAAAAAGCGTGCCATATTGAACTTTTTCGTGCCACGAGAAATTTATCGTGTCAAAAAAGCACGATCGTGCCACTTCGGAAACGCTGTACAATGCACATATACCAAATTTATTGCTCATTAATTTTTTTAAAATAGAACATTTACTAGCGGCCATATTATTCACTCAATACATCCAGATTAAAACTTAAATCTGAATGTAAATCATAAAAATTCAATGTAAATTCATCTGGATTTAATTTTAAGTCTGGGTGTATCCAGTGAATAATATGGCGGTAGGTATAATTTTTGGATTCAGGTTTTAGGAGGCTCTCAAAATTTGGCAGCCCCGGGACGGGCACGAGACTTCATTTCCACTATTTATATCTCTATAATTTTGTTCTCTTCTTTCACAACTGGCAAAGTACAAAATTAAAGTTCTCTATAATTTTGTTGTTTCTCTTCTTTGCACAACTGGCACGCCTGTTAGTGACATAAACACCTGACAGTTGATGTCACTAAAATGTCAGAACTTTAATTTTATACTTTCACGGCCTTATCAATAATTCTCGCTAAAATCCCGTTACACAGTGTGCATCGTAGAATGTTATCGTAATTTGATGATAAAACATATAACTTCCAAATTGAGAAATATCATAATGCTCAAAATCTTAACAAAAAAGAATTTACCACAAAACCTAAAACATTTTTTAAACTAATTAACGCCCAAATCGAGAATCGGTTCCAGGTTCAACCCTAGTTCAAGATTTTAACTCACCGATTTCGTTGGGTTAATGATAAACTGAGGTTCAATGCTGATGATTAGTGAAAAACTCATATAACTCGCTTTTCGCCTCTGCCTGTATATTTGCTGAATTTTTATAATCGAAAACGACGAAATTCTCGAAACCAACAACTTAGTTAATTTGTAATAACTTCAAAATGAATATTAAAACGCCAAATATTTTCGTTAACTGTATACACAATAATTGTTTACAGTCGTTTTTATTAAGAACGAGAATTTATGAAAGCTATTGTCTTCGATGAGCCAAATGACCAAAAAAGTCAAAGACCCATCATATTAAATCTACGCGTTATACCTTAGATAAATGTAGAATTAGATGACATCAAACTCTATGCCAATTGGTAGTCGAAAGTTCCGAAATTCTCGTACTTGCTTTCGTATTTTTCAAATTTGTCCATGTGATAGATCTTAACATCCTTCCAGAACATATTGGGTACAATCATATCTTTCAAGCTTTCAATCTTCCTATCGAATGGATAACCGAAAGGCATGTTGTCAATGAAACGAGCTCCTGATCCAATGCCGCACAAGTAGCTGTGGTCGTAAGTCATATGTTTTTCTTCGTCCATCTTGTATGGGCTAATCATGACAATCATCTTCATTGGCATACCCTTGGCCCAACCACGTGGCAAGACCAAACGGGCAGGGAAAGCACAGTGAGGTGGGGAAATGTCCAAATGAAGTTCGTTTTTGTCTTCGCAGGCAAGCATAACCATTTTGTAGAGTTCAGCGAAGGTGGTGCGATCCTTGCTGGTCCACATGTAGTCTTTGGATGATCGTTTGATCTTGTTCTCTCCTTCTACCAAATCGTAGATAAAGGCATCGATTTCCATGATGTTCTCAGGGTGATTCTTTAAGTCGATCATGCGATTGAATTCATCAAATTTAGGAGCCAAGAAGGTGCGGATAACTACCTTTTGGGCGTGCTCAGACTTAACTTTCATCTCAACGGTGTATGGCTTGTGGTTCAGACGCATTTGACGGGCCAATAGAGTCTCGTTCCAAACCATTTTACCGTTCTCAAGGATCAGATGATGGTTAAGAAGATTAGTGATATCGAAATCTACTAAATCAAAGTAGGTCATCATCTTGTCAACATTCACATCCTGGATGGTGACTCCTGGCATCATAAGTTCATCACGTTTGTATGATGGAATCAATTTCTTGAAGCTCTTCAGCATAACTATGGTTTTCTTCAAAAGCTGATAGTAAAGTGGATCACGCAACATTGTTTCGAAGTTCAACATGACATGTGGCATCACAGTCATACTATCATATTCCTCACCAGAAAGGTAAACACTAGCTAGTTTCAACCAGTAACCGAAGTAAGAACGGTCAATCATGTCCATGTTTCCTTGCAACATGTTTCCGACAATTTCAATGGACTCGGGTTTCCATAGATCAATAATTTTCCCATCCATGGTCTTGAGTTTTCCATATTCAAGGGCATCGGTAATGTGACGTTCAAGTCTCATGATTTTTTCAATCATCTCCGTATTCATGTGAGATTCAACTTCCCAGTAGTTCTTGCGCATGGAAAAACCAATTCCGTTGTAGGAAATCAAATTTGGATCGTAACCCATATGAACATCACCATGCCATGAGAAGTCACTGATTTCGCCCATTCCATGTGACAAACGTTCCATATAGTAACGGGCCAAGATTTGTTGGACATTGAACAACCACCATTCTCCACGACGATCTTTGTTCAAAGGTATTTGCTTGCTATCCAAAACCATCGAGTAGTCCATGTTCAAGTAGTACCAATATGCGTTCCATCCCAAATCCTCAGTCAAGTAAGTCAATTTGGATTCTTCGTTCAAGATCTGAATGTCACGGCTGTAGTCAACTGGCATCCACATCATCTTCATATCATGCCAAAGCTGTTTCGATTCGTTCTTCATGTCTTCCATGTCTTCGCGGTGAATGCATTTCTCTTCCAAATGCCAGTCTTGATCAAGGCCCATCAATTTCCACCATTGCCACATTTTCCAATCAGTCATGTGGAATTGTTTGTCATGCATGTTTTTAGCGTGTTTCTTCTCGTAGATGGAGAGCCATTGTTTTTCGTACATAATCTGTCTATTCCATTGTTCCCAGTCGAATTTCTCAGCTTGCATTACAAGTTTGCTGTTAAAGAACATCTGTGGGAAGATTTCATAGATCATTGGTAGCATAATTCCAGCCATATCTGCACGATGAATCACAGCCATATTCAAAGCAAAAACGAACATTCCCTGGTTGCAGTTCATACGAGCCCATACAACATTATCAACCAAAGTTTCCCAATCCTTGGCATATAAGAAGAAATGGAAGAGTCCTGTTGCTTGTTTGATGTGATACATGTTGACCACACTGAAGAAATCATCTTTAGGCAAAAGTTCACCCATTAAGTAGTTTTCGTGGAACATTTTCATCAAATCATCGTACATCTGGTTTTGAGTTGAATTTCAGAAAAAAAAACTACCAAAAGTAAATTTATATAGAACTTACCGAATAGTGTGATTCATCAACAATCAGTTTTTCACCATGCTTCATCCATTCATCGACCATCAAGGGCTCATCAACATGTCGTAACATATCAAAGAAAAACCTTTGCTTTTCCAAAAATGCTTTATCAGCTGCAAATGTTTTATATACATTTATTTAGAGTCCTTGCATTATAATTTAGAAAATGAAAAAGTCTTAAAAACTTACCAATTTTTGCATTCTTTTCGACAGGAGTCGAATGAACAGCCACCGCCGCCATACAGGCCAGAACAAATATCGTTAATTTCATTATAATGCTTTTGTTGCTCCTCCAATTGTTAGATTTCCCTCAAACAGATTAGACTGCACTGCCTTTTGAAATAAATTTGGGAAGCTTTTATAGGTCTGCTGAAGTAGAAGTTGTTACCTGTTGTTGATTATAATAAAATGATTGATAAGAAATTTTTGCTTAGAAACGCGCTTTTTGTTTTTGAGTGTGTGATGGGCAAGTGGCAATACATTGCGTTTTGAATGCATATCGCCAGGTTGAAAGGTTATTTTATTTTAAGAAATGGTTTTGATCTTGGTACTTTAGTATTGGCTTTCGTTTTGTTTTTTAAATCTTAAATGCATTAAAATAATAAACGATCGATAACCCAATAGGTCAGAAGTGATGCAGACATCGTCAATTTTAAAATAAAAAACAATATAATACATATATTCAGGTGATAACATAGCCAGGGCATATTATTATTGTAGTATTTTATAAAAAAAAAATACATTTTTTTTTGATTTCAAGCAGTTTGAACAGTTTTTCGAAAGCTTGGATAGGTGTTCTGTTTAAGTCAAAGTATAGCTGGAATCTCTGTTTTCTTAAACGTTGGCAGGAAGGTACATCTTAAAAGATTCTAACTGATGGATGATCTGATAACTGATTCGAAACCCCGAGTATCGTAACAATCGATAATCTCAAAACTGAATATCTCGAAATCGAAAGTTAAAATAAAAAGATAACGCAAAAATTACCAAGAGAGAAAAACGCCAAAATTGGCTAAGCTGCCGTATTTTCCTTGAATATTTTTGCCGACTATGGAATCCGCAAAACTGCAACCGCAGTGAATCGCAGTGTAGTGCTCCCTTTTCTCTTCATCGATTTCACGTGGGAAAAATAAGAGAACAATGTATTGTGAATCACTTGCGGATCCACTATTACGGATTCTATAGTCGACATGATTCTCTTGAATGTTTAAATTCTTACATACGCATTAACCCAGCTCTGCTTAGGTTGTAGGTATTTGCTTTATTTTCAGTTATAAAATGTCTTTCCAGTAGAAAATTAGATTCCAGAGGTCGAAGTATCTTTGATATGTTTTAAAAAACATCGACAAAGGGACATTTGGGACTTATATCAATACCTTTCAGGCAAGGGTCTTTGATAATGTTTTTGGAATCATACTGCACATTGAATAATTTCCCACGGCAAGAATTTAATTTTAGAAAGAAACTTACTAGAATTTTCGGTATAAGTAATAAAGAACGAATTTAGCAGAGTTCTTTATTTCTCATCTTAATCTGATAGCAAAAACGAAAAGTCGTTTTTTTTTTTGCATACAGCGGACTTCTTGTCAGAGATTTCATTTCACTGTTCACATCAGAACGCGTCATTGTGAATTTTTTAAATAAAATTCAAATACAGATTAAATTACACACACAACAGTCCATCAATATAAAGGCTATTGGTCTTTCTTATCTGGCGTCTATTAGTCTGCTAAACAATTTCCAATCAAGCTCTATATAAAAGCTTCGAATTTTAAACCTTATTTTCAGTATCTTTGATGAAGACTGAATCGTAACAAATAACTGAACAAACTATTTTTTGGAAAGTAGCTACTTTCAACCAATATGATGTTACGCTTGCTGACTGGACGTACAAAAAAAAACTATGATGAAGGAAAAATAAATACCTACCTAGTGCGTAAAAGTTAACCTAATTTTCAAAGAAGTTTTAATTCGAAAAATCCGGAAATACTAAAAATTCCGATAAATATTGGTTCATAAACAAACTTCAAATAGAAAGAATTCGAACATTGCCTGGTTAACCTGGGGCCCAATTTGGCAAGAAGTGTGAATAATTTACCGTGTACACTTTCTCTTCACGCTTAAAATATGCTTAAATAGTTTTTCCTATCTGTATACACACTGTAAAAAATTTTGCACTTCTGCGGAAAATTTCATGTGTACCTATACGGATTTTTGAGAACGCAAAGAAAATAAGTCACTCTTGCGGAATTGGGCAGCTGTCAGTGTCACTTGTATCTTATCGCTCCTCTTCCCTATTTCTTCTATCTCTCTGTCACGGTTTCTATTCATCACAGCTGTAAAGTTTAACGAATATGAGAGCCATAAAATTCACATTACCATACGCAACTAAGGAAGGAAAAGTTCAATTATGTGACAATAGCCAATTACTTGCATGAACCTAAGCTAATCCACAAAAATCGGTGGTCTTGAACCACGGGTTTATATTTAAACCACACAAAGCTATAGCTGTAACTCTAAACCGAGGGTGTTACAATTAAACACTTTTGAACAGTTTATTTAGAAAGTTAGATTTTCTAAAACAAAACATTTTTACGCGATTAATTATATCAGTCAAGAGAGCGCCGCGCCGCTACAAGTTCAACATGCTCCACCAAGATTCCACAATCCTATTTGGACATAAAGGAGTGGAGCTAAAACATTAATTTGCAGCTTTTTGAAAGGGCTTGGCTAATCCTTTAATTTGATACTATGTACTCATTTTACTGTGCACTCAGTGCACTCATTGTTGGGTGTTTTAGGATTTTTGGGTCAACTGTTGAAGTGCATTTCAAGGTCAAATCAAATCATAGAGTACTTAAACTATAACTGCGGCACTCAATTAGCAAAAAGTTGAGTCCTAATCATTAGATTCTTGAATTCTTTCTGTGGTGGTGCTATCTTGAAGTCAATTTAGCGTTTCCATAGGTTTGAGGGGAAGGGGAATCGACAATCAAGTGATGAGCCAAAGTTGCAGCACTTAATTAGTACGTAATTAGGAATCAGCGTTGCCGAAGTGGCACGATCGTGCTTTTTTGACACGATAATATTCACGTGGCACGAAAAATGTCAGTATGGCACATTTTTTTATTTCCATTATTTTACTCAACGTGAAGCAAATTTCAACCTAATTTAATGAAAATTGGTTCAAATTCCGTAAAAAGTGAGCAGAAGCACATCATTTTTGACAATTCACGAAGAGAGCAAACAGTTTCTATTCATTTTTGTTATTGCATTACACGCTGTAATAAAATTGATTACAGGATTTTCACGAAAATAGAAGAATTAGTGGTTTTTCCAAAAAAAAAAAAAAATATTGTACGTTAATTTTATTTCGGGCGGCAACGCTGATTAGGATACAATCAAAATCAATTCCTTAATTACACTCATTTAAACAGTCAAAATGGCGCTCTGATACTCTGGCATTATAATGGCAAGAAATGAGCAGGTTCATTGAGTGATGGGCGCATTCGAATGATTTAATCGATTATAATCGATTCAGGCAACATCTCGAGATATCTCGATTCTTCACTTGAATCATTCGAATGATTTTCCATACCGATTTTACCTTCCTCTGATAACTCGAGAAATGAGAACGCAAGACATGCAAGAAAAAGAATAAATAACCAATCACAACTGCTACTTCAAGTACCAGCTTTCGCTGCATTCGCTCGAGTGTTGAATACACGTACACAAACAATCAATTTTTCCTTGATCATGAGTTCTCGATTATGTGTGTTTCTCTTGCATGTCATTTGTTCTCAGTTCTCTTTCGAGTTCTCGAGCTCTCATTTATTTGTTACTATTTCATATTTCGAATGATCATTTGATTATTATGATCACTCGAATACTAATATCTGCGATTATTGAAATCATTCGATTATGCCCATCATTCATTCTTTATTGTGCATTGCCATTATCTGTAAAATGTTGTAAGCATTTATTTACACAAAATAGGCGTTTTTCTTTTTAGTTCAGAGTTGGTTCAGAGCAGAGCACTAAGTGGAATATGAGCGAACGGAGCAGAGTATGTTCAGAGCACTAAGATTTATTTATGAAACACACCTGAGCACTGAATTGTCATATCTGTCAAATTACATGGAAACTGTATGAAGTAGGCCGCGATCAGTTTTTTACTCGGTCTGCTCGGTTATTTTATTCTGACCCATGGAGCACGCTCGGAATGCACTTTGAACGCAAAAAGAAACACAAGTTCCATGCTCTGAGCACTCTGAACTCAAA
This sequence comes from Epistrophella euchroma, assembly GCA_947049315.1. NCBI lineage: Eukaryota > Metazoa > Arthropoda > Insecta > Diptera > Syrphidae > Epistrophella > Epistrophella euchroma. Next base: position 27,219,942 of record OX346248.1, on the reverse strand, counting down.
AAAAAAAACACAACATTTTTGTTTGACAGTTCGGGCTCAGCTCTGAACTGAGCTAAAAAATAAAAACGCCTAATGTCAGTATAATAGTAAAATTAAACGTCATTTGCACTTGATCATTATTTTTATGAGAAAAATATAATGGCAGATTCTGGACGATTTATAGATATGGCAATACATATAGTGAAAGAAATTATAGCAATTTGTCACTCGTGTTAATATGCGTATCATAGTTCGATTATGCTATCCTCTCGTGTGTATGTAGATACATGGCATGCGGAACAGAATATATGAATTATAAAGTCAAAACTATATTTCAGACCGTAGAACGTGTTAGTGGGCGTGAAAAATTCCTTAAGCTTTTTAAGCTTTCTTTAAGATGTTAAGTAAAAGTAAATTAAACGTAAATTTAAAGTAAAAGTGGGCGTGGCATTGGGTGTGGCAATGAATGAATTTAACTCAAACCACTTTCTGAATGCCTTTTCGATTTTGATAGGAAAAAAGTCTAAAAATGTAAGCGAAATCGGTCCAGTTGTTTTTGTATTGTATAAGCCACGTACGCATGTACAATGTACATCCTAGGTTACATTAATTTTTGTATACAATAATGTTAAATATAAGCCTGATGCATTAACTGAAGCTATAACATAAAATGGTCTAAATCATAATCAACCCCTGACTTTTGGATATTATTCTAGCGAGAGGTTGATGAAATTTACACTACAATCAATGTGTTTTTTGATGACCGATCTTGGTTTTTTAAGATTTATTAATACTAAGTTGTAAAGGTATGGCATATTAGTTTAGTTTCAACTTTTTGTATTGTCTTTTCTTACTAACGAATAAAGAGCGTTATTTTATCCCGTATTAATGTAGTTTGAAAGTAACAAAATATAACATTCATTTGATAATCCTTAAATTCATAAACCTAGTTTTACTCTCTAATAGGTAAAACAAACGGTTGCAATATATGTATTATATTAGCACAAAATCTGCAAGAAAACAAGTTTTTCGAAATCCGGTAAACACTGATTAAAGAACAAAAAACATTTAAGTATAGTATATGTCTTTTTTGATTTCTTTTTTAAACAACAACTAAGCTGATAACAAATAACACACAAATATTTGACTGTGGAATTGTTCGACCAATAGATTGCAGGGTGACGAATTTCTGATAGTAAAACAACTTTGGCATTTTTCTAAACACAGACAAAGTTCAAAAATTTTGAAGGACAAAATTTTGCAACTGTATGGAAAGCTTATCGTAATAAAAAAAAAAAAAGAAATATCAGGTATATTTGGGACTATATAAGGAAGGCATGGTTGTTCAGCTAGAGGTAGTAGTCTTGGGGATTCGAAGAAGCGCATCTAATCCTAAGAAAAACTTAAAATGAAATTAGCCGTTTTAGTTGTTGCCTGTATGGCCATAGTGGCCGTTCAGTCAGCCAGTATATCTTTTGAAGGAAAGATTGGTAAGAAGTTTTTTTAAATTGAATAAAAGTTCTCGGTGCACAATGAAGTGTCCTTTTTAGCTGACAAGTCCATGATGGAAAAGCAAAAGTTCATCCTTGAGATTTTGCTTCGTGTTGATCACGATCTCCTGATGGAAGAATGGATTAAATTTGGAGGAAAATTGATCAACGACAAAACTCACTACGAGGTAAGGAAGATCATTTACAATTCATTTATAGTTCAGAGCTCAATTTAGCCTTAAATCGTTTTCCAGAAATACGACGAATGGATGATGAAGTTCTACCATTCCTACAAGGTTGGTGGACTCTTGCCCAAGGGAGAGTTCTTCAGTGTCATGCAACGCATCCACATGCTCCAAGCCCACGGACTCTTCAACTTCTTCTATTACGCCAAGGACTTTGAGACTTTCGTCCAGAATGTCGCATGGGCTCGTATGAATGTCAACGAAGGAATGTTCGTCTACTGCTTGACCATGGCTGTCATCCATCGTCCCGATATGCAAGGAATAATCTTGCCCCAGATCTACGAAATCTTCCCTAGCATGTTCATTAATGGCAAATACATAATGGCCGCCGAGAAATTCGACTTCGATGCATACAACAGAAAAATGATGCTTGAAAAGGAAATGGCATCCATTTACAATAAGGACCATATGTCCGAAATGTTTGGCAAGGAATTCTATATGAATGACTGGAAGGTATACCAATGGTGGAATCTTATGGGTCTTGGTGATGGTATGCATATGGAGAACAAGTGTATGCTTCGCGATGGAAACCTAGCTTTGAAAAATAATCCTTTGTTGAACTCTGTTTACGGCAACCTGAAAATGATGTACATGCCTGTGGACTATACTCGCGATATGGAGATGATGAATTTAGACTCAAAGATGAGCTATTTCACCGAGGATATTGGCTTGAACGCCTACTTCTACTACTTGAACTTGGATTACTCCAAAATGCTATCCGGAAAGGAATTCAACCTGGACAAGGACCGTCGTGGTGAATGGTTCCTCTACAACATTCAACAGCTGTTGGCCCGTTACTACGCTGAACGTCTATCTCATGGACTTGAGGACTTTAACACCCTCTCATGGTACGGCATGGTCAAAACTGGTTACAACCCACAAATGATGTACCACAACGGACAAGGATTCACCGTCAGAAAGAACTACTACCAGCTAGAGTCATACCACAATCTCAATTTGTTGAAAATGCTCATGAACGTCGAAAGCAGGATCGATGAGATCATTGATTCTGGAAAATATATGATGAAGGATGGTTCTGTTATTGACCTTACCATGCCTGAAGCTATTGAGCATATCGGCAACATGATGCAAGGAAATGTTGATGTTCTGGATAAACACGTCTTGGGCAACTGGTGGATGTTGGCTTCCATGTACCTCAGCGAAGAAGATTACCACAGTATGATGATCTCACCAAATGTTCTCATGAACTACGAAACAATGCTCCGTGATCCACTTTCATACAAATTGTTTAAGATGATGATAAACAAATTCTACATGTTCAAGAACAAGCTGCCATCTTACAAACACGAGGAAATGCTTATGCCTGGTGTTAAAATCAATGACGTTGAGGTTGGCAAACTGATGACCTACTTCGATTTGGTGGACATGGACATGACCACTCTGTTGAATGACAAAATGGTATTCCAGGATGGCAAATACGTTTGGGACAAGGCTCTTATGGCCCGTCAAATGCGTCTCAACCACGAAGTATACAACATGGAATTGAAGGTTTCCTCTGACAAGATTCAAAAGGCTGTCGTCCATGTCTTCATAGGTCCCGAGTTCGACCAATACGGCAGGAAGATGATCATGAGTGAGAACCGTGAAAACTACATGCAACTCGATAAATTCCTTGTCGATTTGGTTGTCGGTGAAAACTTAATCAAACGTAGCTCAGATGATATTGAATGGACTGCCAGTGATCCACTTTCTTATTCCGAAATTTACAACTACTTGATGATGTGCTTAGATGGCAAACACAAATTTAACATGAACATTTCTGAATCTCACTCTCTATTCCCAGACCGTTTGATCTTACCCCATGGATGGGTCAGTGGTATGCCAATGGAGATGTTCTTCATGATCAGTCCTTACCATGCTGAACACGAACAGTATTCGAAATATGACCCTTCATACTTATCTGGAATTGGTTCAGGAGTACGACACATTGACAGCATGCCATTCGGTTATCCATTGGACAGGAAAATCGAAGACTTCGAGGAATTCCTTGTTCCAAATATGTACTTCAAGAAGGTCAAGATTTACCACATGAACAAATTGGAGAAGTACTACCCAATGAAGTACGAAAACTTTGGCAAATTCGACTACACGTTTTAGAGAAATATATAGGTTTAAGGAATGACTATAGATTCATGTTTTTCTTTACTGAATTATTGATCTTTGTTATACTTGCTTAAAAAAAAATTATATTTCAATAAATTGTTACGAACAATTAAGAAAATTTGTTTATTTTAAAAAGTAGAGTCGATAACTATAAGCCTAGAAAACTGATATTTAAACATGCTTTGTGCATGTTTAAATTAATTAATTGACAGTACCGTAATATGTTTAGTAATAATGTGCATTTGCACAGGGCAGGAATATATGTAGTTGCATATTGAGCGAGGGCAGCGATGTGATGTAATTATGAAGTTGGAATTATCTTTAAATGCTCCTCTAACCCCATTTAATGTTTTCATAATTGCAGCTTATGTATACAATGCAGTATGTAGTGCATTCATGTTAATGGAAAAATATTTGAAGCATCAATGCCACCTTCCACTCCCACAAAATTTTCTAAATTCCTTAGTCAAAAAAGTAGCCCTTCATCCAAAATATATAAACCTGAACAAAACATAGCCTCTACCACCCTCTACTGACCCATTTCATATTGTATCAAGCGATTGGCTATGCTTTGGACTACGTGCGGCTTTATAGCCAAATTGCAGGTTGACACCCAAACTGATGACATCAGCTACAGGAACGGCAAAAGCTATGACAAAAAGATATGTATTAACAGTGTGGTGGTCATACAGGATAATATATGGATGAAACGCCAATGCATTTAAGTTTACTACATTAATAGGTATAATGTATATCTGCGCATCATTCTCCTCCCTCAATAAAAAAACAAAATTATCTATGTACTCTAGATCGTGATAGCACATTTTTTCTAGAATTTCTCAAGCCAACAATGAAAACAGACAAAACATTGATTTTTCGTCTTCTCTCTATCCCTGTTGTATAAAGTTTGAAATATAAACTGGAGAAAAAAATTGAGGGCTTGGTCTAATGTGTAAAGGGTTGAAATGAAAACCGAATTCACCAAGCCACAATCAGAGCTACCAGTGTTGGTATAGTTGAACCTTATTCGTATATTTTATAAAAATAAATAACGGAAAAATTCGAAAAATTGTGAAAACTCGAAATTGCATATTTTTAGGCGAAAAGAATTTCTTCGGGTGAAATTTTTCAATTTTTGGCTCCATATTGTGTTAACCTAGTTTAATATGAGTCCAACTAAATATCCCCAATGAAAATCGGATGATGTTCAGCCGAGTTATGCATGCACGAATAAAAAAAACTCCAATATGTAATTTCACTGGGTTTCACGATTTTCCGACTTTTCTGGTCAGTTTCCAATTTCCGACTCCGTATGTGAGTTAAATTAGTTTAGTACGAATGCAGCAAAAATATCCATCCTATCGGATGACATTCAGCAAAGTTATGTGCGTACAAACAAAAAAAATGGATTCATTTTTATTCATATAAAATAACTAGCGTAGCCCGGCGAACGTTGTATCATCCTCAAAATAAAGTTGTTCGTGTATTTGTTACATGGCATTCTTCGTTAACCCCATTAGGTAAATTATAAATAACTAACTTTTAAAAATTATGTATCCTTTAAGCCATCCTCTAAGTATAACATTTTCAAAATCGGCCCAGGGACGCTCTCGGACTTCCATGTAAATTTTTTTGAGCTTCGAGCAAAATTGAACCGTGTATTTTTTTTGAAATTAATCGGAAAATGCATGCGCTGCTACACCCTGCTGGCAAACTGTTAGACCGACGCACGTTGATCAAACACGCACAGTAACGCTCTTGGACTTCCACGTTAGATAACCTGAAATTTTGCGCTCAATCATCATGGTGGTTTTGGAGTCCAGAAGATATACCAATCTACGCATAAAAGATAAAAGATTATTTAAATATTTTAATTTTTTTTTTTCGATTTAAAATTGGACAAAATTCACGTTTACAAAACTTTGAAACTAAAATGCTGCTCTGTTGGTGATTGCATTTTTGTCCTCTATAACAGATTCTTCAAATTGTTGTAGCTTTTTAACGGTTAATGCATACTTAACAAAATTTTTCTCTTAAATTAACTATTTTTGAAATTTTTTAAAAAAACACATTATCATGACTTTTGACTTCTTGTTGTTGACTAAGCGGTCATTCGATCGGTTGTGAACTCGGCCAAAAACTCCCAAAATTCAGAATCTTACTAATTGTTTATCTTTCTTTGGCATTTTTTCGTCTATTCTTGCCTATGGACCAAACAAAGATTCCTTAGAAGAGTTCATATAAAAGTAATGTTGCCATTTATCTCAGCAAACAGATTAAAAAGTCCATTGTTTTTGATTCAAGGATTTTCGAAAGGATATTTATTTTCCATATGTAAAAACTCGCATATGCAATAATCCTTTATATTTAGAACGGACAACAAAGAAGAACGAAAGTAACTTATTTTGCCGGACGAGTTAAAGTGCCGTCGCGCTATGCAATTGCTGACCCGGCGAACTTCATTTCACCTATAATTGATTAAATTATAGGTAATATTGTTCTTTTCGTCGAGCAAGCTCCAATTGTAATCACGACTTTCCGACTTTTGCGGCCTAATTTTACAAAATTTTTATGTCCGTAGTGTGTTTATCTTGTTTGATATAAATCCAACAAAAAAAAACTTCATTCAATTTGGAGGATTTTCAGTCGAGTTATGCGCGTACGAACAAAAAACTAATTCAAAAAGTTTGAAATTTCAAGTTGTTTTCACGATTTTCTGACTTTGTCGGTCGAATTTTCTAATTTTCATTTGAATTTTTCAATTTTGGACTCCGTTTTGTGTTAATCTGGTTCAATACAAATCCAGCAAACAAAAAACTGAAGCGGATGATGTTTAGCTGAGTTATGCGCGAACACAAAAAGGGATTCATTAGAATAATTTAAAAGGTTTGTTCTATTTTATTCATTGTATGATTATTTTCTTTTTGTTTAATAAAAGTTTTAATGTTTCTCAGTTATTTTGTAAAAAAAAAAATATTGATGTTTTTCAATTTCAGTTACGGGATTTTGGGTTTTCGAGATTTTGGACTTACTCGATTTTAAAATTTCTGGATTTTGGTTCTTTGTCAATTTTGTAAATGTCTGAATTTACCAATGGAAATCTCCATAAAACTTTAGAAACACAGCTTGTTAGTATATTAGGTTTAAGATTTAATTGATGTAGGTATAACAACGCTGCCAAGCCCTTCAATTTGTTTAAAATTATACATTTTTCATCACACCCTTGGCCATGCTCCAAATGCATCACATCATACCTACTCGTCACCATATCACTGTTGTCAGTGGCGTCCATGCTATGAGCCATACCTACCATTCGACTCTCTACAACTTCGCCATTATATACGCCAGTTTGTATAATTTTGCCCTTTTTCGACTTCAGTTTCCCTTTCTACTACTGTCTGGAGTAGGTACTTTTTTTTTTCTGTCCGCGTCCTTCCATCCCTTGCGGACAAGTGTCGAGGCTCGTTTGGTTTAAACTTTGCACTGTTTCCAACGCTGTTTGTTCTTGTATGCATTTACAGACACATACCCAGTCCATAGAAACCATCAGGAAAAAGGTGGTTGAAAGCAGCAGCAACAGCGACGAAGAGTGTATACTGACTGTGAAAGAGCCAGTAGTAGGATCAATGACCTGAATTTCAGTGAGACAGTTTTCAATCGATAAATTTGTTCTATGTGCACAATACATGCATGCATTGCACATAGAGTGCACTCCTCCGTTGCGTTCCCGATTCTTGAATATGATGTCATGGGATGAGAGGAATATTAATTTGTTTATATAGAAATTTCTATGTACATACATATATCTAATTATATAAGTAACTTCACACAAAAGTGGATTTGGCTGTGGCTCATTGCAAAAAAATTAGGTAGTTTGCTGCAAGGATAGTTTCAATCTTTCAATTATATATTTTGGCTAAAACATCCAGACCCGGGTTGTGTTTCTATAGCTTTTCTTCTTTGTGAAGAAATTTCGCTGTAGTTTCCAGAATATTCCTTTTTGGCTGTCTGCCTCTGCATATAGGAAAGGCTATAGAAATATGTATGGATGATAGACTTTTTTGTGTCCTTTCTTATTGATGCAATACTCATCTATATGTAAGATACTGGTAGATGTAGGCAAAATGGTTTTTGTGTTTTATATTTGATTTCGACGTTTCTCTATAATGGGTGTGGTTGAAGAAAATATTTTTTTTTACTCTAGTTTTGGAAAATATTATATAATTTATGAATAGAAATATTTTTTTTTCAACTCCGCATACCTACCTACACAAATTTTTTTTTTTATAAGTCTTAATGTCTTCACGAAAAAAAAAAAAAACGATGACCACAGTAACAAAAATTACTTATTGGAATTTCGGCATAGAATGTCAGATCACTTTTTTTAGTTCATTTTTATTTTATTTTTATACTTTCAATAACTTCAAGCTAGATAAGTTATAATTAAATGCTAAAAAAAAAACTTTTTCGTTTATTTCGCTTTATATACATACAAACGAAATTCTTTCATTTTTAATTGAAAATAACAATATTTAGCAAATACCTATATAGATCCAAATCTACACTAAGATTATTTAAATCTACCCAACGCAATATACAATTTTGGTTTTGTACCTACTTAAATATTTTTTTTTTTTAAATCAAGACAAATGTTTGGAAAAAATTCCAGAAATTAAAGAAAGATTGCAGAAAAGTTTATTACTTTTCGTCTCTGCATGATTTTATTTTCTCATGTTTTCCAAAAAAAATTTCTGATCTATCTGTTTATACCTACCTTAATAACTTTTCTCACCACACTGCAAAGAAAGATTCGAAAATTTGTACAATTATTCGTTAAGGTCACGTGAGTAGTCTGTAACAGTGGATTTAAAAAAAAAAACGGATTGCAGTTTTAGTTGCAGTTGTATTTAACATTTAGCTGACCAAAATGAAAATGTATGTATATAGAAGATATTTAAAACAATAAAGTTCCTCCATGAGTTTGATTTCAATATTTAACGTATTTGACGACTTTTTATTAATTTTTGGAGTTGTAGCGTTAAGTTTTCTTAAACAAAAGAAAATAAAGGGAAGAACATTTGACTTCTAGATGGCAGCGGCCATCAAGTAGCTTTAATTTATTTATGTAGTGAAAAAATAAACAAGCTGCTATAAAGTGATGAATTTTATTTAATTGAAATAGTGGTACACTCGGGCGTATACGTACTTTTTTTTTATTGTATGGAATCTTTAAAAAAAATTACAACAATTTTGTATGTGCATGGGGAGTTGGTGTAATTAATTCTATACCCTCTCTTCCCCCCCCCCTTCAGGGGGTGGGGATGGCAATTTCTGAAAAAATTGACTTAAAATGGGAAAAATTATTTAAAGTCAACAAAAGCACACCCAACAATGTGCTATAACTTTTTTGGAAGCTGACTTTTCGTTCTGTTATTTGCTTTTTAAATCAAGTCGATTAAGTAAATTAAATTAAATTAAGATACATTTTTGAGAAATACAATTAATGATTCCAAATTTTTGAAAAAAAATTGAGAATTTTTTAAGTTGATTTTCTCAAAATTTTGTCTAATTAAGTGCCACTTTTTTATATTCGATGCTTTTACTACTGAAAGCAAATGTAAAACTCTTTCTTAGCTTTTGAGAATTGCAGACTAAAAAAATAAAGGTACTTTTTCCAAAAATGTTGGTTTTGTTATGTTTATGACGCAAACAAATTACCATTCATAAATTAAACCCTATTTTTTCGGCTCTCATTTTAAATCCATTAAGAATTTTTCCCCAATAAAAAATTCTCAGAATGATCCCATGAATTATCAGCCAGAATATTCTGCACGAATTAGAGGGCACCTTGTATATCGAATTTGATTTTCTTTTTTTATTTTTTTTGTTAGGCAAAAACCAACGGTACTAAATTTAAATGTTCATCTCAAAGGTAAAACTTAATAAAAAAAAAAAGTAGTTACATATACTTCCTAGTGGCTATGCAGATTGGAAAAAGACAAATTTTATATCTACAATTCTAATCTCTACAAAAACGTTGGAAAAGTCACACAAAATTTTGAAGGTGGAGAAATAAAAAGAAGTGTCAAATTTATGTCAAACAACAAATACCTACTCGAATCGATTTTGAAATTGAAATTTCGAAAAATGAACATATTTTATTTTCCTCTAAACATTCCATCACCAAAAATGTTTTACTCCTTTTTTTTTCTTTTCGTAAAATTATCAACATACAATAGTTGATCGATAAACAGCAAAATTATTGACCTGTCAAAATTTTTCCCACAAAATAATGCTTCGAACATTATTTTTCCCGGAAAATTTTAGTGGAGACTTTTTTGACGTTTCACTTTACAGCGCGTACAAGCGTCACAATTTTGAGCGTGAATTCGGTACTGCCTGGAAAAAAAATTGAAGAAAAAATTTGTCCGGGAAAAAATTTGTATGAAAAGAAAAAAATTTCCCGATCTGCTACCTACCTACTAGGCTTTAACGAGAAATTGCATTAAAGATTGGTGTATTTGTAAATTCTTATATTTTAGATTCATACAAAATTTGAAATCACCAAAAACATGAACAAATAAACATTAAAACTTCTTATTCATTATACGGACATTAATATATTTTAAGACTGCAACTACAGCAGCACCAATTAAATTATTTAGTAAAATAAACGGACAAAGAAAATAATTTACAAATTCTTAACTTCCAATGAATAATTATCCAATAAGTGTGTTCACATGTACAGTGCTGTGCAAAACATTTGCAACTAATATCACCTATAGTTGAAAAACCATATATTTGTCATGGAAGATGTTTGTAAAATATCAAATATTTTCATTGCGTGAGCTTTATTTTTAATCATGCCTAGAGGAAAGCCAAAATTAAAATCAACAAACAGCTTCAACGAGTAACTACAATTTTTTTTTACAAAAATGCGTCTGTTTTTGACTGTTCAAAACATTTGCAACTCACGCCAACGAGTGCCAACCGACGCATTTTGACCACGGTAATAAGTTTCCGTTATTTGGTTCGTTCTGTACATTATTCGCGGTTCATAATCATGAAGTCGTTTAATCGAGATAAGATCGTTTTGAGACAAAAAAGCGAACAAAAATTAGCAAAACAACAGTTTTAATTAAAATGGCGGAAACAGGTATTCTTTTGAAACTAAATCGAGAATTTTGAATAACTTAAAAAAAAAAGGAATATCTCAGAAAGAAAATTTGATCAAATATTCTATACATAAATCGACTGTTTGCGAACCACCTTAAGTGGAAAGGTGTTGTGTCACCATAGAGATAGAGGTCGAAGGCTTTACAGTATATGAGTACAAGAAGATTGTAGTGTTATTAATTTCAGATGAAAAAAGCAAACAGATGAAAAAAGCAAACAACATGTTCACCAGAAGTCAATGTCCAACTACAGTTGCCCATTTCCTCAGATCTTCAGACCGGATTATGTGGTTAAAATAAAGTATGGACAAAAACCTTTTACTAGCATATTGCACAAACTGATCTTAATTAAATTTTGTCAGTATGTTTGACAACATGGTTTGACAACCATTGATTTCATCATTTAATTGCAAAAACAACCCCAGTATAGTAGCTTTCTTTTTAAAACCGATAAAATTAGCATTTCTTTAGTCACTTTCATCTTGAAAATGCGAAGCTTAATATTTATAATTTTTATGTTTTTGTGACAGTGCTTGTTTTAATGCATGAAGCTAAAAAATTAAATATAAAAGCCTTTTTTATTTATGTTGTAGTATGTAGGTATGTAGTCCTTCCATTTGAAGACCACTCATTTGTTTGCGTAGAATAATTTCAATCGTCTAGTCTAGACTCTAGAACTTGCATTATAAGCACGAACATCTAGGAAGGGCGCGTTTTTAGATCTGCAAAAGAGAGTTGAGCGAATAATTGCACTTTCTGCACATAAGCCTTATTCTTTCCTCATATTTTTCTAGAGGATTTGGAAACAATTTCACTCTGGTTCTTGTGATTCATTCGTTTATCTTTTTGTATAGGTATACATAATGTAAATGTAGCTATAGAAGTTATGTTCCATTATATAAAATGAATACCTACCTTGTCCTCTGGACTCATTTTATTTTCATGAGCCACCCTCACTTTTTATTTTGCAATGAAAACAAAACAGAATAAAAAGAAAAAAAAAAAAAACACTGCAAACCACCATTAGTGTGCACTTTATCATGGAACAGGAATACGCGGGACAGGAAAGGCAGCAAGTGTCTGTTATATAGAACGAGTACAACAACCTTGGCTTGGATTCACAAAGTAGGAACAAACAACACAAGAGTGGTTACATACATACGTATCTATATGTATCTACAGGCTTTCACCCAGCAAAGTGAAGCACAGTGTTGTGCTTTCCCTCTTTACGAACCAAATTGCGTCCTGTTCTGGTGCACTCCATATTGTGTTCCTCTATACTTTTTTGCTCTTCGTGTCATGTATCAATTCTGCACTCAAATGGAATGGTCTACTCCCTAGTGTTTCTTCTATAATATTCCTTTCAGCGCAGCCAGACACTAAGGTGTGAGAAATGCAGGGAGGTGTGATGTGGTGTGGTGTGGTTGCTTGCATATACAACATATATGCATGTACAAATTGCACCCTTGAGGCTTTGAGGATCATGATGAAGTTTTTTGTCTAGGAGTACCTAACCGCTTTAAGCATGTCTGGAGTGAATGACAGTTTTCTAAAAATATCAATGTTAATAAAAGAACCTACCTGTAAGTTCATCAACCCTCCCAACAGACTGAAAGTTTATTTTCTAGAATTATATATGAATAATTTCCAAGAGAATCTGACAAGAACTCTCGAACTTGAACTTCCAGCAAATATATGGAGATAATAGGTGTTTAACTTTAGAGAGCTCGTAGTCTAGGTAGTAAAAAAGTCAAGACCAAATATAAATTCGAATTTCTTTCTAGGAACTTGTAGCGTAGCTCCAATTAAGTCAAAAGCCTATTGATTTTATAAGTCGTAGGTGTAAACAAAAGTAGAACGTATTCGCGAAAAAGATTGTGGAACCTAACATTTTTTCATTTAAAAGACACAAGTCCTTAATTGTTTTGAGGTTCCACAAAGTGCAAATAAAACCAATACATGAACACAAATAAGGAAAACGTCAATGGAGCTTATGAAATTAAAAAAATCATGCGTTCCAAAATCTTACACGCCATAATTTAAATTTCACAACAACAAGCTGTATATGAATCTGTCAACGACGAAATTTACAGCCATCATTTTGTGGCAACTGACAGATTCAAAATTGTAAAGCCAAAATAAAAGGTGTTTCATAGATCTTTAAATGAATTTTTGCTGTTATAATGGCAGTAATCATCATACCTATTATTTATCTTAATATATCGGACACAATTCTAGGATTTGCTTTTAAAAATAAATAATCAAAAATTTCAGTTGCCATAACGTGATGATTTTTAAGTTTCTGGATAAACGAAAGAGGGATATAATTGACAAATAGCAATATACATACATATTTATATTATTTATAAACCACCTTTTATTTTCCCATTACAATTTTGCATCTGTCAGTTGCCACAAAATGATGGCTGTCAATTTTGTCGTTGACAGATTCATACAGCTCCTTAATGTGAAATTTATGGCGTGTAAGATTTTGGAACGCATGATTTTTTCATTTAATGGGATATGTGAAAATGACTCCAATGGTTGTGTTTCAACATTAAACAAAGCTTGTCTATTAGCGCTGAAATGAGGTAAATTTGCAAATTACAGAAAAATTGTTCACATAACTCAAATTCGATAATTTTGTTTAATACATACCTATACATTGAAATTTGACCTTTTAAATGGTTTCCACTTTTAATGGATTCCATTTGAATGTTCGTAAGGTTTTCATGTAATTTCCTACCGTTTTTGTGCAAATTTACAATTTAGAATTACAATTCCTTGCTAGAAGAAGTTTTTGAAGATTGCGAAAGAAAAATGTTCATCAAAAAAGAAAAAATTGAAGAATATTTCGCTCCACTCAAAAAACCTACTAAGCTATATTCTACCTTCAAGCATTAAAATAAGAACAAAAATCTTGCTTTGACACAAAACATGTTCCCCAACTTTTTTTTTTTTTTATAAAGAAGGCAAACAGGATTATTCAATTCAGTCAGTTGCGAAAAATCTCTTACCTACTCACACTACATATAACTTCGACCAACTTTTCACCTTTATTCCCCCGCAAAAACATGTGCAACAAAACATCAGCGCAGCAGTTATGAGCGAGATTGAAAAAGACGAATAGTAGATATAGACAAAATGCAACAACAAAAGACTTCCAGAAAATCCTTGTATCTACTTGAATCTATTGCTCAGCTTGCAACTGCGCACTATACCAAAACCCCATCACCATATCTCCCACCTTATCCTAGAACCGGATTTGTACAAAATGGTTAATGGCCTCTTTCATCTTCCGTTTAAAGGACGTCGCCCGACGTCGTTTGTTGTTGGATTTTCTTTAACTAGACTTCAGAATTTCTGTGGGTTAGAGGTGGCTGTGGAAAAATGATTACATCTGCGCCTTCCACCTATATAAACTTCACCCCAAGCCTGCTCCTACATTTGATGGCAGTCACTGCATATTATTCTATCGACCATGATTCCGGCGACGACGTCGACATAGCAGAGTGTTCAACTATTACATCTCCAGATAGACAATATAGGTATACGAACCTTCGTTCTATATATTCCAGTACCAACCCAGCACATTCATCAAAAATATCCCACTAAGCCCAAAACAAAGCTCCTCATACCTCATCTTCTCGTTCTCTACCTATTTCTGTCTATGTACTATGCGAATGTCAATGGCATGGAAGTGCAATCCCGGCTATATAATGCAGAATTCCCCACAAAAACGAAAATCAACTGTGCACCCTGCACCCTCATACACCAAACAGAACACCAAGAAAAAAAAAACAAGCTAAATATACATATACAGGGAAGCATTTGACTAAATTGATTCTTTTGGGCGCATTATCATTCAAAAGTTTAAATATAAATACAGTGGTGGTCCAGTATAACGAATGATATAATGTCCAGAGTCTATTCGTTATATCGAAAATTTGTTAAATCGAATACGTTTTTTTCATACAAATCTTTAAATAAATAGAAAGTACAACTGTATTTTTCATTATTTTGTTTCATATTTCACTTAAAAGAACAAAAAAAAACATATTTAACTTCATTTACATATACGCATACATTGTATGAGGAAAAGATTTATTAATTTTGTTCAAATTATGTACATAAATAGTACATACAGATATTTGTGCTCATATTTAGGAAAAAAACACGTCAGTATGCATTTGTTTTTTGGGCGTTTAATGTTATGATTGAATGCCTCTGCCCGTAAACTTCTTAGAACTAAGACTTAAGAGTTTTCAATGCTATTTTGTTCTGCATATTGGATGCAATTGTCAAAATTTCCGAAAGCTTCGTACTGACTCACTCTTGGAACTTCAGTTTCTGAGCTACCATTTTCATTAAATTTTCTTTAAACCTGTAGCATTTAAGTACGCGAGAAAAGTAAGACGTTCCTTAGAAATTTTTCTACCAGGAGCACTCGTTTCGCCAGCGTGAACGTATGTAGTATCTGATAGCATTTTTCAATACAACCCAGATTCATCCGCATTGAAAATTGCATTATAGCTGAGTTTATTTTCTTTTATTATTTCAGCTAATTTCTTCTTAAACGGTTTGACAAGGTCTTCTCTCGGTGAAAGCTTTTCACCAGACTCTTTAAGAAATCGAATTCCAAAGCGCTTTTTCAATTTTGTTAGTCACAACAAAAAATGCGACTAAAAATCCGTTACGTTATTTTAACGTTTGTGTATAGCGAACGAAAATTTAAAACTTTAAAAAAAAAAAAAACACTTGAGTAATGAAAAATTGTGTATGTAATCTTAAAAAAATTATCATAAACATACATATATGTAAGTAGATAGTAACACATTTAAAGTCAAGAGTTTCTTTCAAATTTGTTGTTTGTAATTTTTTATTTTTTTTTTTATTTTCTGAAATTCGTTATTTGTTCGTTATATAGAATACCTAATGGACTTGAAAAAAGTGTTCGTAATATCGTTCATTCGTTATATCGGCATTCGTTATACTGGACCACCACTGTATTGATAAAAAATTGTTCGCTATATATTGTTTTATTCAAATACATGAGCCTAGTTCCTTTATTTTGAAACTCTGTGATTTTCTGCGCATTTGTGTGATTTTCAGTCCAACGTTCTGTCAAAGTTCATGTAAAACAAAATAAAATGGCAGTAAAATGCACAGAAAATCACAGAGTTTCAAAGTAAAGGAACAGACCTATAATTGATTAAATACCTCGATCACTTTAAGTCTGAAAAAAAAAGAAATTCAGAAATAAGCGCCATAAACTTGATTATTGTGTGTGAGTCAAAGTGTCATTTCGATAATAAAATATACTTAAATATGCACTATTTAACCTCTTGACGCATTTAGCTTATAATGCCTCTATTCAACGTTGCACCCGTTTTATAAATAACATTTTTGGCGTTTAGAGGCATTATAAAGAGTGTATAACATTATGCACTCATTATTATCCGTTTATAAATTCTTCAATAATATTCCAATTACGATGGACAAAGTGTTAAACTATATTTCCTTATTGCATGACGATTTCTCATATGGACAAGATGGTATCCCTCCTATAATTGTGAAAAAATGCAAATCCTTATTGGCCTCTCTTCTTCTTCAATTGTTAACTTAAATCTTAGCTCCGGTAAATTTCCATGTATATAGAAAAATGCTTTTATCACTCCAGTCTTTAAAAAGGGTAATAAATCCGACATTATGTAATTACAGGCCAATCTCCAACCTTTTATGTATTCCTTAGCTTTTTGAGCAGGTAGTGTGCGATATTTTGACATTCGACTGTAAAAATATAATTTGCAATCAACAACATGGTTTTATGCAGAAGTGATCCACGGTAACAAATTTACTTGCTTGTATGCATATGTAAATGCTTAACAGCGTTAGAAAGTGGACAAGAGTTCGACTGCATCTATACCGAATACCGATTACTCCAAGGCATTTGATCAACTCTCTCATGAAATTATCTTGTTTAAATTAAAAATGGGTTTCCTCCAGGGCTCATTTCTTGGATTTCATCATATCTCGAAAATAGACTTTCATTGCTAAATCGGGAGTTCTTCAAGGTAGCCACTTAGAGCCTTTTCTTTTTATCTTAGATATTAATGATGTATCACTCTGTATACGTTATAGTGAAATTTTAATTTTTGCGGATGATATGAAAAATTTTAAAAGAATTGAATCTGCCAGTGATCGAGGATATTAACAGTTTTGTTTTCTTTGGTCGCAAGATGTTGCTTGTACTAAGCACTCTTCGCAAAGATCTGATAGTGTATTAAAAAAAAATACATAAGGCTGTTAAAATACAAATCCTACTGGAAAATGTCGTTTTGCTTTTGAGATTTATTATCAGAAATGAAACTCATAAGTAAGTTTTTTCTTAATTTAAATGGGTATGTGTTAAATAGCCAAAAACATTTGAAGTTATGCATCACTTCATACTCGTAGTTTGTTTATTATACATTTTTCCAGCTGTGCCAATTCTGAAATCGGATAATATCGAGATTTTTCAATAATACCTCCAAAACAAGTGTGATTAGTTTTATCAGATTCATTAACTAATGCCTCATAGTTATCATAATTGGCTCGTATGTAGAAAAGATTTCTTCCATATATGTCGACCTAATAAAGAACATAAAAAAATAAATTATATTTTTTCTTCAAAATTAAAAAAAAGAAAATACTTACTGTATTCTTAAGACATCTTTCAAATCCTGGACTATCTGGATGCACAGTGCAGCTTTTTATAACATCTTGAATATTTTTCAAGTCAGCTAGAATGTCATCGTTAGTTACTTTTAATAACGTAGGGGATTTGTGACCTTTCAGAAGACAATCCGTCAAACGACCTCTTTCGATAGGCTTCAAATTCATCCCATTGAATTGAAATGTTGAAAATAGGTTTGCAATACAAGGCCAATGCTGGTTATATAAATATTCAATGATTTCGCTTAGTTTTTTTAAATTCTTCTCCGATTTAATTGAAATTTTACTCTGAAGTTCACTATACAATGAATTATCATTGTCCAACTGTAAATAAAAGAAAATATTTAAAGACAAAAAATATAATTTAGAGCCAAGAAATAAATATTTTCAATGCAAGAAAATATTTTTTGTCAATAATGCTTTAAATTAAGGACCAGAGAAATGTCAATTTATAACAGTTAAATTACTAGTTATCCTTTACTGATTTTCTAGATACATATTAATATTTTGTATACTCTAAATAGTAATAGAAATTATTCCGAGAAAGCAGCAAGTCAAATCATTAAATTTTGTTTGTTTTTTTGCGCTGTTTTTTTTGGGTTAGTTATATTTTTAATTTCTAAACATAGATATTGGCTACTTTAGGAAGTATTTTTCATTCGTGCAATTTAAAAACGAAAAGCGTTTACATGAATAGCTATCCTAAACATAGTTTATTTTTCTGTTTGTTTCGTGCAAGTTGCCCTTAGTAATTATTATTTCTTAATTTAATTATTTCATATCTTTTTTTTTAAATCTTAATAATAGCTCTTGAGGGCTTTAGGTCAGTATTCTTTTTTATTTTATAAATGTATGCGACGTTTCGGGTGTGATTACACCCTTCTGTTCTTAAGACCTAATTTTGAAAAAAAAATTTAATAAATACATATTGAATTCAATTTCTTACCTACATACAAATAACAATAATTAGAAGTTTTATAAAAGTTTAAAGATAACGAAGCGTTATTATGTTATTTTTAGCAAATTCAATTTTTAAAATACATATCTTAAAAAAGACTTTTAAAAAATTGTATTTAATTCGAATATAAAAATTCAAATGTAGTTATATGTTTTGAAAATAATATCAAAATATATATGTATACATATTCGTACAAACATGTAAATTTGTATATAGTGATTTTTCTTCTTTAGATATTTTGTATTTTAATAAAAAAAAAAAACAGATTTACGAAGGGTATTAGCTGATTTAAAAATATTGAGACTTTATAATAATAATAATAAAATAATAACAAGAGCAAGTTTGTGCGATCATGTCGTGCATTTAATTTTGAATAGCAATAAACTATTGGATATTGTCGTTTGGGTAATATCATATTTCGTCAAGTTTATAGGTAAAAAAAAATTACAGGACACTTACCTTTTTAAAAACACATTCCCGAGTATCTAAATCCTTGCTTATGACTCTGCAAGAATTAAAAGAGTTGTGGAAATTTTTAATACCATTAATTAATTCCATGTCCTTGTCTTCATTCTCTTCTGATCCTATGACTGCATTATAACCGTGTCTAAGACAAGTTTCCAATTCAAATTTGAAGGTATTTCTTTTATAGCTTGTGAAGATTAGAATAAACTGCCTCAAACAGGAGTACTCTGCTTTGTCAATTTCAGTAAGTTTTTCAAAATGATCTGATAAAAGTTTAAGTAAATCTGGACCGGGCTCGTATAATGTCTGTTCATCGAACTTTTTTGAAGTAAAATAAAAATAATAATTTTAATAAAAAAAAATATGTATAAAACTTGATGACTTACAACTTGTTCCCAACATGAATTGTAATCCATATTATATCGAACGCAATTTTCTAAATTTGCATACATCATTTTAAACGTATCCAAGTCATTTAAAAATTCTTGATTATCTACTGAAGGATATTCAGTCGGTTTTGGTAGAGTTGACTGATGTATATTTTGCAGACAAAGATTAAGATCATAGTGAGCTGAAATGCTTTTATATTTACCCTTTTCGAAGGCTTCAATAAAGCATGCAGTTTTATTCTGTTCAATTTGTTTGAAATTTTTCGAAAAGTTTTCTGTGATCATAAGAATTTCATCTAATATATGTTTACTATCGGCTTTCTGAAACGAACAATCAAAATTAAATACAATGGTGCAATATTTTGAATAGACTGAAATAAGAGTAGGTTAGGTATATAATTATGTATTATCTATCAGTTTTTCATTGAGAGATCATCTTACCCGCAGTTTCACAGTCAAATTTTAAACTTAAGATTAGCTGAACCTGAACTTAAATTTAAATTTAAGGTTCAACTCCTTGGGTTTCACAGCATAAACTGAACCTCAGTTCAATTAAACGAACTATATTACTGACCTACATTACCATTTTCTCAGAAGCACATGTGCAGTCAGCGCAATTCTCTCAATTTAAATTTTTTTTGAAAAGAAAAGAGATAGAGAAACACATGAGTGATTACCATGGAAACATTTTTGAGAGAGTTTAAATTAAAACGGCAGAATACAAGCGTTTAACTTGTTGAACTCAGTTCAGGTTTGAACGTACACTGTGAAATTGAATTAAGTGTTTAACTCAAGTTTAAACTAAAAGCAGAGTTTAAACTTACACTGTGAAACTGGGGGTCAGCTAAGGGTTTTAAACCTGAGTTAAGCCTAAAACATATTTGCAAGTTAGTTTATAAGTCAACAAATTTCGACTCAAAAATCTATCGAAATCGAGTTACGACACTATATGGAGGAGGCAAGTTCCTTAATGGCCATTTCGATTTTGATATCGAAACGTCAGTCGATTTGTATAGATTCGCTCTGCGATTTCGGAAGATTTCTGGGAACTGAAAGTTAAAGTTAATCCTACACTACACTGAAAGCCTGCTTCTAGGTTAACTCGGGTTCAATTTATTTACAGGATTAACTAACTTGGGTTTAACTCTGAGTTAACTAAAATTTCAACACTAAAAAACTGATCCTAAATCTTCCAAAATTTTGCGCAAATAATGATTCAATATGTTAAGTTCAATATGTTTTCCGATTCCAGTGTGGAACCTAATATCGTTTTTAGTCGGTGCTCCTTTTTTATTTTGATTTATGGAAAAGGCTGAAATTGATTGGACTGGGATATTATTTGGAGTCTTTTTCTGTTACCAAAAGGGTATAAATGCTCAAGAGAGCGTTTTATTGTATAATTATCATGATATTTAGATAGTAGTGTTTGTGTGAAATCAATATTTCCATTTTCGATTGGAATAAAAAAAGATTAGAACAGCTGGAAAATCCGATCAAAAACAAAATTATTTCATATTTTTTCTGTAGTTTGAATAGGCTCAACATTTTAGAACTGAAAACTGTCAAAATTCTCAATTTGACGTCAGATTCAAATGCAGCAACCATAATAACATTATTTAACAATTTTAAATAATTTCCAGTTTTGGGAAATTTATATCAGATAATTTTGAATACAAAATTCTTGTCATCTTTTCAACATACCGCAATATTTTGGTCTTGTTTTGGAAATTTGTTACAACATAATATCTGTACTGGAATCTCTCTCATATGAAAATTTGCATATTTGTATTCTATTTCATTTCAGCTTGAAATAGGCAGTGACACTGCATTCACTGATTTTTTTTTTGCAATAAGGCAAACCATAAATAATATACTCACAATTCTTTTGACACACGTAAAATATTGGACGATATTTGGCTCCAAAGAACACTTTTCGGCGAATACTTGCATCAGTTTCAATTTTTGACCAATTTGAAACTTCAAATCAGCAGCATTCACACAAGAATTTGTACTGATCTTAATCTCTGTAATTGCATAATTTACTCGCGAAGTAAAAGTATCGTAAAATTTCTGTTGTTGCTGTTTAAACGATGGACGGAGTGGTTTGAAATAATCTTTTTGATACAATGCAACCTGAGATGGTTTAAGCTTTACATAGGAAGAACTCGATGCAAGCGATACCTAAAATAATTTAAATGTATATTATTGTAAATGTTAAGGTAACAAAATCTAAGGAATTGAGAAATTATGATAAATTACATTTAGCAAACAAGCAACTATTGCAAAAAAACTAAAAGACTTCATTGTCTACAACAACTTTCGTCTGATGTTTGATGAATAAAAACAAAATCACGACTGATAACTAAGAATTTTTGGTTTGTATTTATTGATGATATGTTTTATCAGTAAACGACCGATAACCTTACAAATGAACTTTTTGTCAAATTCTTATTTAATTTGTTCTACTTTAATGGTACCCGCCACAGGCCTCATTTTTATAATGGAAAATTGCAAAAAACTACTTATAAAATTAATTTATCTTGTAATTTGCTCGTTTATAACATACATCTTGCGATTTTATTTGTTCTACGTAGAACTATACTGCTGTCACATACAAACAAAAAATGGCTAATTTAAAAAATGATTTGTTAATACAAAAAAACTATGGGCCTTACCAATAATCATATTTAGTTATGAATTATTGCAGTGGAATTAACCATAACGTTGTGGATCCTACATAATTAACCATTGGAGACAATTCGATATTATGGTTCATTATTTATGGGCCACGTAAATATTTAGGTAATGCCAAGTACGGTTTATTATTTTCATAAGTTTAAGTTATTTTGGTTCTTTGTTAAAGATAATGGACTTGCGCCCTTTTTGCTTAGTAATCATGCAATATTATTTGTTCTTCGTAGAACTAAGTTTTAGTGTTGAATTTAAATTTCAGTTAAGCTATAGTTATTTGATACTGCAAATAAATTGAACCCGAGTTAACTTAAAAGCAGTTTTTCAGCTTACGAATAAATTAAACTTGCAGTTGTTAAAAATCTATGGAAGTGTATATCGACGTTTCAATTATTCTAAGAAAATTGCATATTCCACAATATCATAACTCGATTTCGGTTGATTTTTGACAGATATACCTGAGTATTTAAATAATCCAGGGTTAACTCAAAAAAATGTGTTGAGTAAATTGGGGATCTAAGGACTTAAGTTGAAAAACTGGGCTATAGAAGTACTAGAAGTACCTACGACTTTCATTAAATTCATTTATATAACAGTTTAACAGGTTATAATATGTTATAACAGGTTATAACAGTTTAATCAAAAAATTTTTTAAAAATGAAAATTATTGCATGGAATACAATATTCGTACAATGTGTTTTTTGTTCTTCTCCATCCTTTTAATTCTGTACTGTTTATTTGTTTAAATTCCAGAGCATTAGGGGCTTATTGCGGATGAAATAGAATCTTGTCGAATAGAATTAAAGTCTACTTTCGTTATTTCAAAATTCTATTCGTTAATATTTTTCTACTTGACTTTTAATATTTGTACTGAATATTTTCTATTTTTTTCTATTTGAAAGAAATTTTAATTCTATCAAGAATTTTGATCGACTTTTGTCGAATAGACTTTTTTTCGAATAGACTCTCGCAATAAGCCCCTTAGTTTAGTTTTTAGGTCAAAAAGGCATTAGAACTAGCAGTAATATATATTTTAAATTTATGTTTTAATAAGACATGCTATTTTTTATAAATTTTGTCTAGTTTTAAGGCTTATCATCTTAGTTTAATTACTTACTTACTTACTTTACTTTAGATGGCGCTCACAGCCCAGGATGGACTACGGCCTCAACCAACAAGCCCCTCCAGCCAGCTCGGTCCCTAGCTAGCTGCCTCCAGTTACGCACTCCAAGTTGGTTGAGGTCGTTTTCCACTTGTGTGCGCCACCTAAGGTGGGGTCTTCCTCTGCTGCGCAGACCGTCAGGGGTAGATTCGAAGACTCGTCGGGCTGGTGCGTTGGTGTCCATACGCTCCACGTGTCCCAGCCATCTCAGCCGCTGAATTTTCAGCTTCTTGACCAGGTCGACGTCGCTGTAAAGCCCGTAAAGCTCGTTATTAAATCTTCTCCTCCATACTCCATCGATACAGACTGGACCGAAGATCACCCGAAGAATCTTCCTTTCAAAGCACCCAAGCAGATTCTCATCCGTTTTTGACAGGGTCCATGCCTCTGCCCCATATAGCAGGACCGGGATGATTAGGGTCTTATATAAGGTCTCCTTGGTTCTCTGAGAGAGGGCTTTATTACTTAGATGCCTTCTTAGCCCGAAGAAACAGCGATTGGCAAGAGTAATTCTTCGTTTGATCTCTGCGCTGATGTCATTTTGCGATGTTACAGTGGAGCCCAGGTAGACAAAGTCCTTGACGACTTCGAAGTTGTATCTATCCATCGTGACGTTTTGCCCGAGCCGACGATGTTGAGATTCCTTTCTCGATGATAGCATATACTTCGTCTTGTCCTCATTAACAGCCAAACCCATTTTTGCCGCCTCCGATTCAATACTTGCAAACGCGCCGGTAACAGCTCGCTTCGTTCTCCCAACACGCAGAAAAAAAAATTCTGACCGAGTGCGTTTTTCGGTGGGTTAAAAAAAAATGGGTTGAAAACAACGTAGTCCGGGTTAAAAACTACGTAGTGCATTTGGTTAAAATCGACGTAGTCGACTCGGTCAATTGCAATTGTTTAAAATAAATAACAAAGAAGATTATATTAATTGAAAAGATTTGTTATCTTTATCAAGAAACTTGTTTATTATTACCTATTTTCTAGATTCTTTATTTTAAATAAGATATTCGCTTAAAGTAACTAACTGCATTTAGTTGTTTTGACACATCTCTCAGTTAACATTAAACAATGTTTTCATTTGAATTAAACAATCTTCATGTTTAAATTAAACTAATGGTAGAAATTGTTTAAATTAAACGATTATTTAGGTTAAAACAATAAATCAGAGTTATTTAATCTAAATAACCTTCTCTTTTAAATTAAACGAATGGTGATGGTCAAATTAACACAACTATTTGTTTATTTTAACTTATTTATAAATGTTAAAATTGCATAACTATTAGGTTAGAAAAACCAATCAGACTTGTTTAATTTTACTTACTAATTGGGCTATAATTTCGAATATTAAATAATCTTGCTGTTAATTTAACCTAATAGTGACGCTCAAAATAACACATTCAGTTTTTTATTTTAACAAAGTGTTATGTGTGTTGAAATTGCACAACTGAGAGGTTGGAACAATCAATCGGAATTATTTAATCTTACCTACTAAATGGGCTAAGATTCCGAATACTAAACAATCTCCCCGGTTGATTTAACCTTACTGTGACGCTCAAAATAACACAACCAATTTTGTATTTTAACCAAGTGATGTGTGTTGAAATTGCACAGCTAAGAGGTTGGAACAATCAATCGGAATTATTTAATCTTACCTACTAAATGGGCTAAGATTCCGAATACTAAACAATCTCCCCGGTTGATTTAACCTTACTGTGACGCTCAAAATAACACAACCAATTTTGTATTTTAACCAAGTGATGTGTGTTGAAATTGCACAGCTAAGAGGTTGGAACAATCAATCGGAATTATTTAATCTTACCTACTAAATGGGCTAAGATTACGAATACTAAACAATCTCCCCGGTTGATTTAACCTTACTGTGACGCTCAAAATAAAACAACCAATTTTGTATTTTAACCAAGTGATGTGTGTTGAAATTGCACAGCTAAGAGGTTGGAACAATCAATCGGAATTATTTAATCTTACCTACTAAATTTGCTAAGATTACGAATACTAAACAATCTCCCCGGTTGATTTAACCTTACTGTGACGCTCAAAATAAAACAACCAATTTTGTATTTTAACCAAGTGATGTGTGTTGAAATTGCACAGCTAAGAGGTTGGAACAATCAATCGGAATTATTTAATCTTACCTACTAAATGGGCTAAGATTCCGAATACTAAACAATCTCCCCGGTTGATTTAACCTTACTGTGACGCTCAAAATAACACAACCAATTTTGTATTTTAACCAAGTGATGTGTGTTGAAATTGCACAGCTAAGAGGTTGGAACAATCAATCGGAATTATTTAATCTTACCTACTAAATGGGCTAAGATTACGAATACTAAACAATCTCCCCGGTTGATTTAACCTTACTGTGACGCTCAAAATAAAACAACCAATTTTGTATTTTAACCAAGTGATGTGTGTTGAAATTGCACAGCTAAGAGGTTGGAACAATCAATCGGAATTATTTAATCTTACCTACTAAATGGGCTAAGATTTCGAATACTAAACAATCTCCCCGGTTGATTTAACCTTACTGTGACGCTCAAAATAACACAACCAATTTTGTATTTTAACCAAGTGATGTGTGTTGAAATTGCACAGCTAAGAGGTTGGAACAATCAATCGGAATTATTTAATCTTACCTACTAAATGGGCTAAGATTACGAATACTAAACAATCTCCCCGGTTGATTTAACCTTACTGTGACGCTCAAAATAAAACAACCAATTTTGTATTTTAACCAAGTGATGTGTGTTGAAATTGCACAGCTAAGAGGTTGGAACAATCAATCGGAATTATTTAATCTTACCTACTAAATGGGCTAAGATTCCGAATACTAAACAATCTCCCCGGTTGATTTAACCTTACTGTGACGCTCAAAATAACACAACCAATTTTGTATTTTAACCAAGTGATGTGTGTTGAAATTGCACAGCTAAGAGGTTGGAACAATCAATCGGAATTATTTAATCTTACCTACTAAATGGGCTAAGATTCCGAATACTAAACAATCTCCCCAGTTGATTTAACCTAATGGTGACGCTCAAAATAACACATTCAATTTTTTATTTTAACCAAGTGATGTGTGTTGAAATTGCACAGCTAAGAGGTTGCAACAATCAATCGGAATTATTTAATCTTACCTACTAAATGGGCTAAGATTCCGAATACTAAACAATCTCCCCGGTTGATTTAACCTTACTGTGACGCTCAAAATAAAACAACCAATTTTGTATTTTAACCAAGTGATGTGTGTTGAAATTGCACAGCTAAGAGGTTGGAACAATCAATCGGAATTATTTAATCTTACCTACTAAATGGGCTAAGATTCCGAATACTAAACAATCTCCCCAGTTGATTTAATCTAATGGTGACGCTCAAAATAACACATTCAATTTTTTTATTTTAACCAAGTGATGTGTGTTGAAATTGCACAGCTAAGAGGTTGGAACAATCAATCGGAATTATTTAATCTTACCTACTAAATGGGCTAAGATTCCGAATACTAAACAATCTCCCCGGTTGATTTAACCTTACTGTGACGCTCAAAATAACACAACCAATTTTTTATTTCAACAAAGTGATATTTGCTTAAGTTGTAACAGTGCAATGTACAATGCCTTTAATATAAGGGGCTGGTTATATCGATCAAGAAAACACTTCAAGATACATTTTCGTTTAAAAAATGTAATGTTTTATAATACGATTTGAAATATAAGTAAGGTAGAAATCGATAATAAGTCACTTGAAATTAATATTTCTTTGATGAGAACAAAATGTTCTTCCTAGGAATTTTTTCCAACAAATGTTAAAGCATTGACACTCTCCCAAACCAAGACGAATCATTCGGAGCGACAACGAAACTTCTTTCTTTTTAAATTTACTTACACGGTGATATATGAAAGTGCCCACACTCACGATGCAAATCTTGTTACATTGTACATTCGTTGCAGATTCGCACCGAATGTTTCGCATCGGCTTGGGAGAGCCCTTATTAGTATTAATTTTACTGGTGTAAATTTTATTAATATTAAAATATAATTGTTTACGAATTGCTGATTTCAATCGCTCTGTTTGATGTCTTTCTTTATAGTTTTATTAATTAAACAATAATTATAACGCGTCAACATAGCTTTTTCACTATTTTGTTTAAGAAATAATGTTATATGGCTGTTGTTGATAACAAATTTGTAAGGACACAGTCAATATTATCTATACAGCCCTGAAGAAGATTCCAACAAGAATCGAAACGTCGGCAAATATTTAATAAAAATTGATCTAAAACGCAGACTGTATTTGGCTTTTCAGTTAAATGATGTAAATTTCGTACGAAGAAAGAAATTTCCATCAGTAAAATAAATTAATAAATGCATTTTTTTTACAAAGGATAATTTCCTTGAAGAAAAATTCTGTTTATGAAAATAATATTTCAATTGATTTGGCATCGATTCGTATCCTTTTTATATTTCAAATCCAAATGAAAAATTTTCCTGATGCTTTTTCCCTATCCTAACCGGCTTCTCATTGAAGAGCTCTTTACGTATTCTTTGATTTTTTCTGAAATAGTTAGACCTTAAGCTTAAGTTCGTTTTCTTAATAGGTTTTACCATACCTCTTCAAGTCTTGATGATCAATCTGGAATACTGAACAAATTTTAAAAAACAGAACGTGTTTGCACCCACAATATTTCATAATATTTCATATTTCTTTAAGAACAGAACTGGTTATTTTTGCATATGAACTGTTATTAAATGTTTTTATTCCCCATATGAATGTACGAATCCTAAAAAATAACCAAAACGTATCTAGGTATCTATGTACATTATACATATAGGTATTAGAATATTGTGTAGCAAATTCAGATTTTTCAATCTGGGAAACCTTAAATATAAATTTACTATATCAATAACCTTAAAAAAGTAAAGCTGTGGCTCAGTATCAAAAAAAATTTCTTCAATTTGAAAGACCTCCGCTTTACTAAGTTTTATGAAATAAAAGAAGCTTTAATTCAAAATTTTTAAATTCGAAAAATTTAATTTAAATTATGAAAATAATAAACTATAAATTCAATTCAAACTTTATTAAATTATCTTCATATGTATATTCGCCCTGCTAGAACAAAATTTTAAAAAATCATTATTCTAAAATCTTAAACGTTTATTATCATTACATTTCAATAAACTGAAAATGAGGGAAAAAGTACAGCCAGATTATTTAGGTACCTAACGCGCCAAAAACCTTACTTCATTTATGTGTAATGAATGTGTGTATCACAAGCAAAAAATATTGCACAATCGTATAAATGTAGGTATATAATGTACACTATTTTTCACTTGTGGCGGATTACATGTTATCTGCAAATTTCAACAAAAGTAGAGCAGGACAGATACATTCCTTCTCATGTATCTCATGTTGTATACTCATAATACTACCTATACCCATTTAAGAACACTTTTATATGTATGTATGTAGAGACGTATAAGCGATGGAAATATGACAGGCAAGATTTTTGAGTTTATATGAGTTTTATTACCATCAGTTTTATTTCAAGTAATCATTTGTACTGAAAAAAAAAACATTCAAATGAAGAACAATTGAATGAGAACTGTATTTCTACATACAATACATAATGCATTACCGCAGGTACTGAATCCATTATGTTTGCAAATTTCACCAATTCCGAGATCTTCGAAAATAAAAGAGAAAGACAGATTTGCATACAGCAATGCAAAGATCTCATTTTTCTCACGCATTGAGTAGGTATATCACATTACACTACAACAGAGATGAAGCATTTACATAAGTCTCTACACAATTGTATAGTATATGTGTGCTGACACCCAAATGTTCGAACACAAGCATTGCACACAACCATATTTTTGAATTGCGCGGTTGAAAACAAGTTCTATTGAGATCAGAGCTTGGGTTTTTTTTTTTAAAGAGAAAACCTTTTAGCCAAACCGAAAATTCCCTTTTTCGTCAAGAAATTGTTTCATTTTTCATATTTATTTCCCACAGGAAAAAATTTGACTTAATTATGTAAATATTTTGAGTTTCTTTTTAAATAAATAAATCAAAAATAACGAAATAAATTTAAACTTTATACTGAGCGGCATCGGAAATATTCAATTATAGCTTTTTGTTTTGTTTATACATTTATAAAGAAGTTCTAGGTATGGGAAATTAATTCATTTAGTCTTATTTGAATTAATTTCGAAATTGTATCTAAGTTTTTCGAAATATTCAGAAAATGCTTTATTTAATAAAAAAATATATTACATTTGTCCAGGTTTAGACAATCGATTCAGTTGTCTAAAGTTAGATAAAAAGTTAGATCACTTTAGCAACAATTTAAAATGTTTATCTATAACTTGGATGGGTGCCTAAAGCTAGAAAATGTTTATAAATACTGATGATGGTGTTTTTTTTGTGCAGATGACTTTTTGTCGAAAAATGTAATTAATATATAATAATTGTAATTAGATTTTTTTCGCACTCAGCAATATTCGAAAAAAAAAAATCATTAGCTTTGTTCGTTGAACCTTTCTTTTCTTTGACAACCCCAAGAGTTGTCAAACAAACCTGGGTTTTTCTATTCTCAAAAAACACTTTAGGGCTTTCAATTGTTTTGCTGACTTCTAAAGGTGATATTACATTGTCATATATATATGGCAAGTTTGCCAAATAAATATGGCTCAAAAATGTCATATAAGTGTGATAGTCATATATATATGACAACATATATAAGACTCCATATATATGACAATCATGAACTATTTTGAATTAAAAAAAAATATATGATTTAATGAAACGTGATTGGTCAAATATATCGTATTTTTTTAAATATTTTATTTTTCGTAGCAACTGTTTCATATTTGTAAACAAAAATTGACAGAAAAAACTTGTGAACATTATATGGCATACATATATGGCATAGTCTATTAATACTTGTCATATATACAAATATTGTGTCATATTTTATATGACTAGCATTGGTCATATATATATGACAATGTAATATCACCTTAAGCAATAAAGAATTTCTGTACTCGAATAATCAAAACTTAAAGTAAGATTTAAAAAATGAATAAAAACGACTTTAAACGTTTTCATTTTTTTTCCTATTCAATTTTATTCAATTAGTTTACTATTGTATCTAATTTCTATTTTTAAAACAAACAATCATGAATCTTCAACAAAATAAATGCTTTACAACTTATGTCACTTGGGCAGTTTATTCTTTACTTAACTCGCCCCAGCAAAAAAACCTAGATCTACTTCAAGGCGACCTGTAACTCTCACATAACAAAAATCAGTCGTGAAAAGGATAAAAATGAAACAAAACTAATGTAATTTGTTTCAGTTCTCATCGTTTATCGTCCAATTTTATCGATTTGAGATTTACAGAACGTAGACACAGGTTTAAAAAAAAAAAAACAGAATTTTATTGTCAGCGTGAGATCAAGGTTTTCAAAAAACGCTTTGGGGCGACCCCAGGGCGACTTCAGGGCTTAACAAACATACCTTTTTATAGTAATAGGGCATTTAAAGGTGTTATAAACGTCCCCCTTTTTTTTCAAAACAACTGACAACTGCCTTTTAAATACCAGATTTTTAAACGTTTTTTCTCAGCGGATATATGAGGTCTTTTGAGCTTACGCAATAAATAAAACCTATCTTTATATCTTCAGCAGATAAAAAAAATGCCAGTCGAAGTTATAATTATCTAATGGCTATTTTATCTCTTTCACGTCATATTTAATCCATGTCACACCTTTGCGCCACTATATTCATCTTCGAAAAGAATATTGTGTTTATGAAAATTTCTAAAAATTAATTAAATCTGATATTTCGTTCGTTTTATTTTTAATTCGCGAAAAAGGGATTTTTCCCATCACCCCATAGCACTTTTCCTTTCCTTAATTAATCGTTTCAGTGTGTTACATAAAACGAGTAGTGGGTTAATTTATATGAGTTAAACTGCTGGCTTTCTCTATATACACTAATACTATTATCAAATACCGTTCCTTTTCTTCTTTAATCGTTTTAGTGGACTAAATCAATTGATTAGTGGGTTAGTTTAAATAAATAAAACGGCTGCCTGCCTATATTTTAAAACACTAATTCCATCATCACATGGCATCTCTTTTTCTTATTTAATCCTTTAATTGGGCTATATTAATCGAGTAGTGAATTAATTTGAATGAGTAACACTGTAAGCTTCTTCTATTGAAACACTAATACTAATATCATAAGCCGTTACTTTTGAAAACAAGTTTTATTCGGATTGTTGCTAAGTGGAGGGTTTTATTTGAAGAGAAATATCTTCAATCAGATCGAAAATTCCCTTTAATTTTCAAAATGGATTTTTCAGAGCACCTGAGGTTGGTGATATTGACAACGATACAATTTTGAAAGTTACTTACGAAATTTTTGAAAGCTTATACCTAACATTTCTTTAAAAGAATAAAAAAAAGTTTTCAGTCATTTAAAAAAATTCTTTATAGCGAATTTTATCTGAAATTTCATTTTACTGAACCGATTCTGATTGTGTACTGTAACAAATAAGTTGAGTTTTATATTTCTTTAACCTTATTTTAATAGAAATTTTGTATCTCATCTTTTTTATCTTCTCTTATTTTACTTTAATTGTTTTTTTCAAATAATTTTAAAAGAATTCATTGCAGTTTTATCTCGCATTAATTTTTTTTAAAGTTTTTTTTTTTAGAATTTATAAAGGGACATTTCCCACCATCCCCCAGCACTACTTTTCTTATTTAATCGTTCGAGTAGCTTACATGAACCGAGTATTGGGTAAATTTAAATGTTTTGAACGGTTATCAGCCTTTAGATACTAGCACTGTACTAGCATCGAATGATTTTCCCTTTCCTTATTTAATCGTTTCAATGGGCTAAATCAAATGATAAGTAGGTTAATTTAAACTAATAAAACTGCTGCATGATTATATTCAGACACTAATACTAACATAACATGGCGTCTTTTCTCCAAATTCAGCCTTTTTAGTGGGTTAAATGAAGCGATACGTGTGTTAGTTTACATAAGTAAAACTGCTGTCTGCCACCCTGTCGGTTACGTGCCAGTGAAATTGAATCTTTCTTCTCAGTCTGTGGATGAATTTCAAAGTGTTCGGTCGTTTATACCTACTAGTAATTGTTGTTTAAAGTTAAGCAGTGAAAAAAAGTGTTTTGAATACAAAATACCTACAAAGGTAATAAAAAGAAAGTCTTTAAAGAACTTAAAAT
Organism: Epistrophella euchroma; assembly: GCA_947049315.1. Lineage (NCBI taxonomy): Eukaryota > Metazoa > Arthropoda > Insecta > Diptera > Syrphidae > Epistrophella > Epistrophella euchroma. The sequence goes on along the minus strand of OX346248.1, from coordinate 27,187,271 downwards.
TAAATATTCATAAAAAGAAAATTAAATATAAAGAAAATTGAAATCCAAGTGTCTGCATAATCCAAAGAAAAATGGACGATGACGTAGCTTGCCTATTAAGGCAATGGGGCCTGGAATCGTATATACAGAAATTTGAAGGTATGTTATTATAAATAATGCAATAATAATAATATGTTTTCTTGTTATAAATTCATAATATTTTTGTAATGAACAATTTATAAAAAAAAAATTAAAATTTTGCAATTGCAATTTGCTGGATTTTCTGCTTTAATCGAGTGCCAAGTTTACTTTAACAGTGAAAGTATGTTACTTGAACCGACCTGTATGTTGCAATTGCAATCGAATCAGTTTGCTACTTTATCCGAGTGAATTGTGTATTTTAATCGAGAAGGTGTGTAGCTTGTACCGATCAATAGTTGCAACAGCAATCGAATCAGTCTGCTACTTTAATCGAGTAACTCGTGTATTTTTTTTCGAGAAAGTGTATAACTAGGAAACTCTATTTTATACATTTTCTAGAAACTGTTATTTATTGATAATGCCTTCCAAGATAAATAAATAAATAATTCATTTTTGATTTTCTCGTACAGTACCTATTTTACTATGGGTTTTAAGTTCAAACATAGCATTGATTTTTATGAAATCATTGTATAAATTTTGTTTATATTTTGGAGAAATTATATACAGTCGAAACTCGATTATATGGGATTCTCTCAAATGGGATTTTTATTTAAAGAATTGCTTCATATTCATAAATGTATTAACCGGGATTCTCTCTAATATTCATTTCAGAAAGAACACAGGTATTATTTCAAAATTCCATTTTTTGTAAGGGATTTAATTCTTTCTTATCCCTTATGAGTTCCCATCTTTACCGAATAAAGGAGTTTCAACTGTATAAATAAAATAATTTTTTTAAATAAAACTTCATATAGTGTTTTTGAATTTTCATAGCATAAATTCATATTTATTCAAGAAATCGGACTGATGTTTGTTTTTTTTTAGCCCAAACAAACATTTTTTTGTTTTTTTGGGAGGTGGTCTAGAAATAAAAAAAAATATTCATCCTTCTGAGCGTTTTGTGCTTATTTACATTCATGTCCATAAACATTGTGGTCCAAGATTTTCGTGGTTTTTTTTTAGTATTAGTTGAATTAAACTCACCTGGTCCTAACACTACTCTAATTTTTTTAGATTTTAAAAATTATATTAAGAGTTCACTCATTTTTTGAAATTATGAAATTATAAATACCGCTTTCTCAAGGAAGCTTTTGATGTCAAGATCTATGAAAACAGACAATAATGGGTGTTCTTTTATTAATCAGCATCGAAATTAATATTTTTATTTACATAAAGTACAACATAAATTGTGATTTAAAAATTTTTGAAATACTCAACTCAATTCTTGCCCATTGGCGTGTTCAGGAAAATAAATTAGAGACTTCTCTAAGTCAAAAAGTGAGCAAGCGAATGAAATTTTTTTCTCAAAGTCTTGACAACAAAAATGAGAAATGTTGATCCCATTTTCTTGAACTTGCCTGATGTGGGCTTTTTTTTTAAATACATCTGTTACAAAATTTTTAACTGATTAGACAGACATAAGAAAGTAAGTTCAAACTTTAAAAAATTGTGAAAAAAATGAATAGATACATTCAATAATAAATGTATGCCAGTATTTTAAAAATCAGTATTTATGTTGTGCAAGAAATGAGACTAGAAGCATTTTACGAGCGAGAAAAATATATGCAAATGTATTTAACATAGAAGGGTATTTGCTAGCAAATGTTCAAATTAGTTCTTACAACCCTCAAAAACTCACAGTAAAAAAAATGCTAGTTTTAATGCAAAGCTTTAAAATTATAAACTACTTGCAAAATTATCAAAACTAGTAAATACAAAGTCTTTCAGTAAATATATCTACTCGTTCTTCTTTATTTACCTCCATTTTCTGCATTCGACAATAATAAGCAAACGCTTCAGATATTTACACCTAAAAGCATTTACTACTGTTATGAACATATACCTATTTGTTTTTAGATTTCAGTATTTAGCATACTAAAACACTATCTAGACAAGGTACCGGTTAGTGTTGAGCATTCACCTTAACATTGATTGAATACCTTATTAGGTAAATTGGTGGAAGCATAAATCGCACCCACAATTCGGTGCGCTCAACTTAATTGCTGTCCAATGACAACCTATGAAAAAATAATATGTGATAAGACTAGGTTTGAAATGTAGCCTTCAAGTTTGGTGAATTTTTTTTCTGAATTTCAGACCAAAAGTTTGAAAAATCAAATGATAAAAACATTTAATTTAACATTACATATTTGAAGAAGTATTTTCTTTTGAATAACTGAATCAGGTGTTCTTATTGAACTAACTTCACATTTTGACGTTTATTATATTATCCAGCTTCCACTTCCAATTTTCACTGATTTTGTAGTTTTTTTTATTTAAGTCTGAATCTTATTGTGGCTTGCTTTTGTGCTATCTTTCTTCAGTTGTGATACTACAGAATCAGTAGTTTTTTTTTTTGCTACTGATAAATGTCAAAGTGAGTTGGTTGTGTTCACATCACTTCCTGATTCACGTCAAAAGAAATTGTTTGATTGAGTCCGATGTGAAAATTGCCAAAAAAGTTGAAATACCTTTGTTGACATGAATTTACTTACTTTATCTCAGAAAACAATATAACATCAATGGCTATGGCTCTGCTTGGACCTCAAGATATAAAAGAATTGTTTACCAGTATTGGACACCGAGTTGTGTTTACAAAAAACTTAGAAGAATACAAGAAACTAATGTACCCGGAAGCTGAAAGCAATGTTAGTTTTGTTTCTATTATTTTATGAAAATATTGTATTCATTGAGAAGTTTAACTGGTATGTTACAGATTTTTGAAACACAATTGTCAGACATAACAATAGATTCTGCATCAACAATTCAAGAATTTCCTTTTAATGAACTCATTTCATACACCACTCAAGCAAGCGGAAGTACTGAAAAGCAAAGCGAAAGTGAATCTCCTAAACACTCAAACGAGAAACTCGTACGTTTGTATATCTTTTTTTTACTATTATTTATAATTATTTTTACGGGATTGAATCCAATTCCGGTTGGTTTTATTTTGGGAAATCAAAGTCCAAAATTATCAAAATATTAAATTGTTTTTAGATACATATCATGGTATATATTTACGATGTTCCATTCGCCTATTAAATTTATTCTTTCAGAATGCTTAATACATATACCTTTTGTATGATGTTTTATTTTTTCTTCTTACTAAACCACCTTTAAGTGTTAGAAGAAGGAAAAAGAAATACAAAATATTTGAAGGCAATAAAATCTCGACATTAATGTTTTTGGAAAAATATTTGTTTTATACAGTCGAATCTCAGTTATCTGGTTTTCATTTAACAGGAATTAATACACATTCATAGCTTTAAAGCAGTCTTAAAACATCGGAATTCAGTCTTATATCAGTAGTATAAGTAATATGGAATAACATATCCTTAATCTAAAATTCCAGTTTTTATCCATGATTCTGATTAAACCGGTCACATTGGCCAGGATAACAGATTTTCGACTCTATATTATTTTAATTCAGATTGCTCTTGAGTTATTTAATAGAGACCCAGATAATAGAGTTTTGACTGTATATTATTTAAATTTAGAAACATTCCGGGTTTATTTGTATTTTGTAAACTACAATGGGTATAGATTTTTATGAACAAAAACTGTTTTTATTTTAAAACAGGGGGTCTATTTCTCTCCTTTAAAGTGGAGGAAAATTTTTTATGGAATTTTTATTTCTTTACTTAAGATATTCATTCTGTTATTTTGTTTTAAATCAAGTTAATCAAAAATAACGGTTTCAATATGCTTAGTACCTACTTAATATCAAACCAACAAAGTTTGAGAAAAAAAAATAGTTTTTGTAATTTTCAATTTCTCAGAAAATATAATACAACTTATATCCATCTGCATTCAAGCACTAAATAATAATTTTAGCCAAATAAAATATATTTATTTTAATATTATAGGTACAGATACATAATAATAGAATAAATATATGACTACTTATAAAAAATCTGTAGAATGGTCGTACGACTTGCCGTTATTTTAATTAAAAATCTTTTCATTTGTTTATACTTTCAAAAGGAGAAAAAATTACCCTACTTCTTTAAAAAATACATTTTATTTCGGAACACTTTCTTAAATATAAGATAAATCTCAGTGATATGCAACATTTTGTATTTTGGTTTAACAAGCCAGACAACTCAAAAATTATTTTGATAATTTTGGACTCTGATACCAACCTTTTTTTTTAATGATTACAAAGATGAAAAATTAAATTAAAAAATTTTAATATTGATAAATGATTGCCTTTTAGAGCTTAACACAGCTGCTTGAAAGTTCCTTGGAAGGAAAACATTTGCTATCAGTTTCAAAAACTACTCCTCTTGGCAATGCCTCTCGACTACAACTTGTACGTTTAATCGGAACTTACATTTTGCAAAACAATCCCGCAAGAAATATAACAGCTGACATATATACTCATTGGGCAAACGAAATTGTCCAGTTATTTACCGAAGAGAAGAGGACAGTATATTTGCATACGAAGTTGGTGGAATCTGGCCGAGGTATTGGTAATCGTTTAGTAGGAAAACTACCGGACCAAATACATAACCTGAAAAGGAAATACAGAGAATCAGGATTGATAACCAAACGCCCAAGAACTAGTTCTCCAAAATCACCATCTCCTTTTTCATCGCCATCATCACCATCAGTGAGTCGTTTCCAAGAAAATAATTCAGAAAATGACATTGATTGTGACGACATCATTCAGTGGCTGAAAAATTCAAGTCATCCGTGGGAAACAGTTGAGGAAAAATGGGAGGAAACCTCACGTGCTCGTCTGCTTCAGATAAATAAAATTACCATCGATGAATATTTCAAGGAATACCCAGCCCTACAAACACCAACCGGTCATCTTTTGGTAAATAATAACAATGTTTTTTGATGTACATATAATTAAAATAACGAATCAAAAATATTTGAATCATATCTCAAAATTTGTTCATCATATTCCAATCTGAAAAAGAAAAAAACAAATGTTTTTACATAAACTTTGTTACAATTTTCGGAAAACAAATTTTTTTTCTAATTTTAATTTTCAAATACGAATTGTTTGCCGTACATGATGAATGAATTTTAAAATTTTTCATAAAATTTCTCGATTCCGCAAGTGTGAGGTTCGAGTATTTTGAAAGATAACGTTTATCCAGCAAACTTATTCACAAATATTTTGAATTTATCTAAATAGAAAGTGTAAACGGAAAATTATTCACACTTGCGGAATTTGGCTCCAGAAATTGTGTCAAACTATGAAGACAAATATTTTAATTTTATTTATATAAAACATATTTCGTTTTTCTATTTTGCAGTTGATAAAGGACTTTAAAGTGCTATATCCAGACAATTACAACGGACTCATAGAAAATTTTCCTATCTACAAAAAAGAACTTTTTAAAGTAGCAGCAAGGCGACCAGGAAAGGATAGATATATTCAACAATTATTATCTCTTGAAAATTGTAAGTAAAATTACTTTATTTTGATTATACCAGTGTTCCTTGTACTGTTTATATAGTTTTAACTATAAATTATCGTAAATTCAGATAAAATTTTAAAATATTTTAAATCTTATTGGTTATCACTAAGGCAGAAGACAATGCATATAATAGTTATAACTAAAATTTTCACAGTGTTACTACATACATTGATTTTGAACTTTTCAAGTGGTCTTTCATAAGTTTTAGAACTGGTTAAGTACATTTACACAGAGTATTTAAAAATTTTATAATGATCAACATTTCTCTTACCAACTTTAATTGCTGTGTAAAACACACAAAACAATAAATAACTACTTTTTGTTACGAAGTTGCATTTGCTGACCTATTTCAAGATTAGTTTTTTTTCTCTAAGCATGATACATATTAGAGACAAAGATAGACAAAAACTTCGATTTCACAACTTCTTATATACCTTATTTTATGAACAGTATTTTCTGTAGTTCAAATAAGTTGAAAATGTTTTGAACAGTAATAGGGGTGTTATTTTCAGTCGTGTGAACAAAAAATACGTATACGCCACAGTGTACAATTGCTTCACAAAATCACCTTCTTGGTAATTTTTTGATTAATAATGAACTGCAACCCTTATATTATCGATCTCAGCGTAACCAATTTTTCATTTACATATACGTTGGTTCTAAGCGATTCTTTGAAAATAATAATATTAAGAAATTTCAGTAGTTTTCTTTAATACCCGTTTTTTTTTAAATAATAGTTTAAAATACATTTTAAAATATTCGTTTCAGCTTCTGAGGAGACAAGCAACCTTGCAGCATTTCTTCTCATTCCATCGCTGCTTTCCGTAGTAACACTGAGGTTAAAGGGAAACAAAAAAGTTTGGAGGCCATCAAAATCAGAAGTTCGAGATGGATTTATTACGCACGTGACCAGTGATGCGGGATTGAGTGAAGCTATTTCTTTTCGCAAAACCAAATTGAATGAGCTAAATCTGACACTACAACCGTTTATTATTGCGGTCGGTGAGTCACTTAGTGAAATTAAGTCATATTTCATAATAGTTAATGAAATAAAATATTATATACCTACTGTAACTCAAGCAGTAGATACCTGCTTAAAAATAATTTTTACTTTGAATGCAAAGTATCCATCAGAGAGTTCGTGTGCATGGATGTTTATTCAGAATGGTTTTTATAAAATAAAAACTAGATATGACAAAACTTCCACTGCCACAAATACTTTGTTGTCCGAACTTGGGATAAAAGATTAAATAAGATTAAAATGTGCAGTATTGTCTTACCAAAACCGAAACCTTTAAATTTGAATTTGAAATAATGGTGAATTCTTACTGATAATCTTATATTATCGAACTTCGTTATAGTCCGAATTCTTTTATATACTTCCTGTATAAAATTTACATCCTTAGTCCTTGCCGATTGCTGTAGGTACTCTATAATACTTTTAATAACCAACCGAATGGTTAGTTCTTTCTGAATATCCTTTTTTTCGAACCTCGTTATAATCCGAATCATTTTATATACTTCCTGTATGTACTGTACATGCTTAATCCTACTACTTTTAGTAACAAACCGAATGGTTAGTTCTTTTAGACTATCCTTTTTAAACTAAACTAGTTATCCTTTTTTCGAACTTCGTTACAATCTGAATCCTTTTCTATACTTCCTGTGTACACTTTATATCCTTAATTCTTGCCGATTGGTGTACTATACATTGTTTTTTTAGTAACCAACCGAATAGTTAGTTCTTTCTGACTATCCTTTATTTCGAACCTTTTATATACTTCCTGTATGTACTGTACATGCTTAATTCTTGCCGATTTTAATCAACCGAATGGTTAGTTCTTTCTGACTATCCTTCTCAATTCAAAAATTCCTGTTTAAATAACGAACACACGATTCATGTTATGCTTTACAATTTGAATCTTTGCGATTTTTTTTTATAGGTAGTAAGAGTTAAAATAAGAAGGCCAAAGGTTAACCTCCTTATACTATAAAATATATTTTTAACCTCTTTTTAATTTCTTATTGCTTATAAAGAAATATTTCATTTCGATAGGCTCAAATATCCCTTTTTGCGGTTTTGGTTAAGGGAGACACTACTGCTTTTTATAAAATCAAAAATCAGTATGGCTTCTTGCTTTTTATGTGGTATTAGATTTAAAGATCTAAAACGTCTTAGGCAACACTTTTCTTTCGTACATAGTGACCACAATTTTACGCAATTTAATTGTAATGAAGATGACTGTAAGCAATCGTTTAAAATTTTCAGTTCATTTAGGAAGCACTTTAATAAACATCATAGTCGTAGGAACATTTTTCAAGAACATAAACAAGATGAACTTGTTTCTTATCCTTCTCTTCCTCTTCCAAATATTGACTTTACTTCCAACCGGTACACTTTTACTTTAGACGAAAGTCAACCGATAACCGCAGCTAAATATACAACGCAGGCTGTTGAAAAAGCAATGTCGATTTTCATTGCTTCTTTGTATGGAAATGCACTTTTGCCCAGAAATATCGTACAAAAAATAATGGCGGGCTTTGAAGATTTTTTGAATTCTTTGAAATCAACGGTTGAGACGTGTGTGGAAAAAGTAAGCATAGAGCACTCACTACCTGCTGACTTTTCCAATTCTTTAATAGAATCTATCACTCCTTACATTGTTTCTCCTTTAGATTTCTTTCGAACAGAGCACAAAAGAATGTCTTATTTTATTACAGAAAAGTCTTATGTCGAACCCGAAGGTATTGTTTTAGGTCAGCGAATGAAAAGAATTAAAACCCAAAGCATATCACGTATGGAGTCAGTCACTTGCCAGGAGCATTTTATTCCTTTAAGACAAGTTTTGAAACAATTTTTTTCACTTGATTCCATACTATCTGAAACCTTTCAATATATGGATAGTCTTAAAAATAAAACTGTAGTCGAAAACTTTATTCAGGGTTCTTATTGGAAGATGAGAATGAGATATCATTCAAATAAACTAGTTTTACCGTTGTTTATGTATTTTGGAGACTATGAAGTACGAAATTTTCTTGAAGGTAATGCTGGTATTTATAAGATAGGGGCAGCTTATGTCTCAATTGCTTGCTTACCACCTTGGCGCTCTTCGGTCCTGTTAAATATGTTTTTAATTCTTCTTTTCCATTCCTCGGATAGAAGAGACTTCGGTAACAACGTTATATTTCAGCCTTTAATTGATGAATTCAATTTTCTTTTTGAAGAAGGTATAGAAATAAACATTTCAGATTTCAACGGGAAAATATATTTTGAGCTCGCTTTAATCCTTGGTTACAACTTAAATATACATCCTATGATAGGGTTTTCTGAGACTTTTTCAGCTAATTTTTCATGTAGAGTCTGTAAAGTCTCAAAAGAAGTTTTAAAAGAACAGTTGTATGAGGAGACCGCACTACTTCGACAGATGTCAAGTTATAATTCAGATCTGGCTCTTGATAATTCATCGTTAACAGGTATAAAAGAAAAGTGTGTATTTCTTCGAATAAAAAAATTTGACTTATTTCAGCAGTTAGGTGTTGATATAATACACGACGTGCTTGAAGGTGTTGCAAAATATATTTTAAGTTTCATTCTCTTGGAGTATACAGAAATCTTGAAACTTTTCTCCTTAACTCTTTTTAACAAAAAGCTTTTGGCATTTGATTATGGTCCCGATGGTAGAAATAAACCATGTCGTATAGAAAAAGAGTATCTCAAACAAGGAAATATTCGACTATCTTCTTTGGAAGTGATAACCTTAATACGATATTTGGGGCTTCTTGTGGGTGATTTCGTCCCAAGGGAAAATAAGATCTGGAAGTTATTTATGACACTAAGAAAAATTTTAGATATCCTCTTCAGCGTGAGCATTTCAGATGGGACCCCATCTTTATTGCAGGTTTTAGTAGCCGAACTTAATGAGCTATATATTGACTTGACCAAAGAACCTCTTAATCAAAGTTTTCATAATCTTATTCATTATCACACTGCTCTATCCAATTTCGGTCCACTCTATTCCTTTTTTTCAATGATATTTGAAGCTAAGGATAGGTGGTCTAAGATATATGCTAAGGGATCACGTAATGGAATGAATGTTACTCTTACTTTAGCAAAGAAACATCAGCTACAGCTTAATGAAATGCTTTTAAAAGGCAAACTATGTAATACACTTTCCGTTGGTCATAAAGTGGATATGTTACCATTGGAAAAAGAATTTATTTGCTCTCAATTACAGTTAGATCCTAAAAAAACTTTGATTAAAGTAAATTGGGCTATGATTTCTTCGGAACGCTATGAAAAGGGGTCAGTTTTAGTAAAAAATCTAGGTTCTGATAGCTATACGTACGATTTTTGTATTCTGAAAAAAATATACTTATATGACTTCGATCAACTGATTTTCAGCTGCAATTTATTGCGAACTTTAGGCTTTGACGAGCACTACTTTGCTTTTGAAGTCGAAAATCCACAAAAAGAGAAGGAAGTCATTATGTTTTTCAAATCGCTTCCCAATACTATCCCTAATACAAAAACTATCCTATCAAATGGTAGACAATACATAGTTTTAAGAAGCCCTTTGTAAAGTACAAAATGTACGCGAAATATAACTAAATATTTAATTAAATAATTAAATTTATGCATTTTTATAAAATATAATTTAATGGAACTATATGAAAAGAGACTTTTTAAATTAATTCAACTTTTATTTATAAGACACATTTAAAAATCCTTAAAGAAAATTCTGTTGACAATGGAATACATTTTAAAACTTATATTTCACAATTTATTTTAATGCTACATGCCAAATTTTAAATTTTTGTTAATTAATTAATTAGTTTTTACTATAACTTAAAAAAAAAACATTAAAAATAAAAAAATTAGTCAACTTCAAACATATTTTAATTATTACTATAGTTAATGAAAAAAATCTATTATTGTATTTACCCAATTTTTTATTTTTTTCTAATTTTCTTTAAATAACTTTTGTTTTATATTATGTAAAATTTTATGTTAAGACTTAAATTTAAGTTTTCATTATTGTTATTCTTAATGAGAAAATAAACATTTTTATTATTTTAATTATTGAAAACGAAAATGTTTTACTTAACTTAATTTCTCAAGTTTTTCTATAAGTGAGTTCACCTTTCTATTAAATTACAGTTTAAAAAACGAGTAGATAATGTTTATAAAAAAAATACATAAAATCGGAATTCTTGTTTCTTATAATCATGCTTTCTCAAATCGATCTAAATCAACAGGTGCATAAACATACATATTGAATTGTCGAACATGTTTAAAGTTTCATATGTTTTTTATCATTGATAAATTATTAATTTTTTTTTTATATAAACTTTATTTCATTAAACAAGCTACTGTAACTACGAAGGTAGCTTTTTTAACCGTGTTGAATCAGCCCATCTTCTCGGTTGATTCCACTTATCTACTCGGTACTTAAGTCAACTTTCTTTCCAAGAGAAGCCAAGTAAATTGTCTCAAGCAACCGTGTAGATAAGCTACTCTAACCGAGTAGATTGGATACTCCAGCCAAGTAGATGGGCTACTCCAACCGAGTAGATGGGCTACTCCAACCGAGTAGGTGGGCTACTCCAGCCAAGTAGATGGGCTACTCCAACCAAGTAGATGGGCTACTCCAACCGAGTAGGTGGGCTACTCCAACCGAGTAGATGGGCTTCTTCAACAGAGTAGATTGGCTACTCCAACCGAGTAGATGGGCTACTCGAACCGAGTAGATGGGCTACTCCAACCGAGTAGGTGGGCTACTCCAGCCAAGTAGATGGGCTACTCCAACCGAGTAGATGGCTACTCCAACCGAGTAGGTGGGCTACTCCAACCGAGTAGATGGGCTTCTTCAACCGAGTAGATTGGCTACTCCAACCGAGTAGATGGGCTACTCCAACCGAGTAGATGGGCTACTCTGACCGAGTAGATTGGCTACTCTAACCGAGTAGATGGGCTACTCTAACCGAGTAGATGGGCTTTTTCAACCGAGTAGATAGGCTACTCCAACCGAGTAGATGCGCTACTCTAACCGAGTAGATTGGCTACTCTAACCGAGTAGATGGGCTACTCTAACCGAGTAGATGGGCTTTTTCAACCGAGTAGATAGGCTACTCCAACCGAGTAGATGGGCTTCTCTAACCGAGTAGATGGGCTATTCCAACCGAGTAGATGGGCTATTCCAACAGAGTAAGTATGTACATTTGAACGAGTAGATGGGCTACTCCAACATAGTAGGTGGGCTACTTCAACCGAGTAGACAGGCTACTTCAACCTAGTAGATGGGCTACTCCAACCGAGTAAAAGGGCTACTCTAACCGAGTAGATGGGCTTCTTCAACCGAATAGATTGGCTACTCCAACCGAGTAGATGGGCTACTTCTACCGAGTAGATGGGCTACTCCAACCAAGTAGATGGGCTACTCCAACCGAGTAGATGGGCTACTCTAACCGAGTAGATGGGCTATTCCAACCGAGTAGATGGGCTACTCTAACCGAGTAGATGGGCTATTCCAACCGAGTAGATGGGCTATTCCAACAGAGTAAGTATGTACATTTGAACGAGTAGATGGGCTACTCCAACATAGTAGGTGGGCTACTTCAACCGAGTAGACAGGCTACTCCCACCGAGTAGGTGGGCTACTTCAACCGAGTAGACAGGCTACTTCAACCTAGTAGATGGGTTACTCCAACCGAGTAAAAGGGCTACTCTAACCGAGTAGATGGGCTTCTTCAACCGAATAAATTGGCTGCTCCTACCGAGTAGATGGGCTACTCCAACCAAGTAGATGGGCCATTCCAACCGAGTAGATTGGCTTCTTCAACCGAGTAGAAAGGCTACTCTAACCGAGTGAATGGGCTACACCAACCGAGTTGATGGGCTACCTTAACCGAGTAGGTGGGCTACTCTAACTGAGTAGGTGGGCTACTTCAATTGAGTAGATGCGCTACTCCAACCGAGTAGAAGGGCTACTCCAACCGAGTAGATTGGCTACTCCAACCGAGCATAATGATTACTTTAAACGAGTACATTGGTTACAGCAAGCAATTAGATTGTCTACTCCAACCCAGTAGATTTGCTGCCCCAACCGAAAAGATTGGCTACTCTAGCAGAGTAAATTTGCTACTTTAGCCGAGTAGATTGGCTACTCTAACCGAATAGATGAGCTAATTCAAACTATTAAATTGGCTACTCCAACCTATAAGACTGTTTTTTCCAAACGAGTAGATTAACTAGTCCAAACGAGTGGATTTGCTCCTTCAACCGAATGGATGGACTATTTCAACTGAGTAAGTTGGTAAATGTGAACGATTAGATTGGTTGCTCCTAACTAAACACGTTATTTAAAGCAAATGATTAGATAAGCTACATTAACTAAGTACATGGGCTAGTTCAGCCGAGTAAATTGGTTACTTTAAGTTATAAAATAGGCTACTCCAACCGAATGAATAGGCTACTGCAAATTTTATACAAGTAAATATACCTGCTCTGAATTGAGTGGATAGGCTATTTCAACAAAGAACATTGGCTACTACAACCGAAAGAAATGATTAAACCAATTGAGCATATTTGTTAAGTTAACCGCATAATTAGGTTACAACGATTTAGTACAAACGTGAACAACCGAGAAGATTGGCTAGCTTAACCTAAAAAAAGTTTGCTATAATAATGAAGTAAATTGATTATTTTAAATGCTTTAATAGGTTTCTGTTATTAACTTAATGGGCTAAAACACCCATTCAAATTTAGTAAAAAACTAACCCAGAAGTTGTTTAAAAAAATTTAGTACACTTTAACCTAATACGTGGATCAAACTAACCTATTTCCTTTGACATAGTTGACTCATGTAAATTTAAACGAGTTAGTTTGCAGGTTGTATATTAACAAACATATTAGGTCAATTTTACACGAGTTCTACGTTGTTTTTAACCAACCATTTTTCTGCGTGAATGATGTCAATATCATCTGCATAAGCAAGTAGTTGAACAGACTTTTGAAAAATTGTACCTCTGTTGTTGACTTGCGAGTTGCGTACAATTGCTTCAAGAACGATGTTAAACAGGTTGCATGATAACGCGTCGCCTTGCCTCAAACCTTTCTCGACATCAAAGGGTTCGGTGGTGTTCTTGCCGACTTTGACGGAGCAGCGAGATTTCTCCATCGTCATCCTGCACAAGCGGACGAGTTTGGCAGGGATGCCGAGATGCGCCATGGCTCTGAATAGCTCGTCTCTGTCTACGCTATCATATGCGACTTTAAAATCGATAAAGAGGTGGTGTGTATCGATTTGAAACTCCTGGGTTTTTTCCAAAATCTGTCGGAGTGTGAACATTTGATCGACGGTTGATTTGCCGGGCCTAAAACCACACTGATAGGGGCCGATCAGATCGTTGACAAACGGTTTTAAGCGATCACACAGTATAGATGACAAGATTTTGTATGCGACGTTGAGGAGACTTATACCTCTGTAGTTGGAACAGGTCAGAGCATCTCCTTTCTTGTGGATGGGGCACACTATACCGAGGTTCCATTCATCGGGCATACTTTCCTCCGACCAAATTTTGGAGATAAGCTGGTGTATACTCCCTACCAAGTCATCTCCCCCTGCTTTGAATAGCTCGGCTGGCAGGCCATCCGCACCAGCAGCCTTGTACGTTTTAAGCTTGGCTATCGCTAACCGCACTTCATTTGGGTCGGGTGGACGGAAATTTTGACCATCATCGTCCAGGTTGAATGGAGTGTTCTGTCTTACAGCGGAATTTTGGCCATCTTCGCCGTTTAGCAGTCTAGAAAAGTGTTGTTTCCAGATCCTCAGCACCGACTGTGTGTCTACCACCATATTCCCACTCTCGTCTCGGCAGGCTTCCGTTCTGGCCTTGTAACCCTGGGTAGTTTGCCTCACCCTTCGGTAGAACTTTCGAACATTAGTTTAATTAAAAATACAAATTAATTAAAAATGCTTAACTTGTTAAAAAACTCGAAATTTTTCACGAAACCAAAACATAGAGCAAAAAGTACAAAAATTAAAAGGCAAAAAATATGTGTTTTTTTGTCAGAATTCATAAGAAAAGATCTTTTGATGAACTTGCAAAGCCTTGACAGTGAAACCGAGGTGAAAAAAACCTGTTTAATTTGGTGTGGTCATACACTTTTCTAACAGGATTTTTTTTACGACGAACCCGGTTGAGATACATATGTAATATGAACAAAGAAATTTAACTTAATTTAGCAACAATTTATACAAATTTTGCTAAAAATTCATTAATTGTGAAAAATTCATGTGTTTGTGTGATATAATTTAAAATAAAATTGAATGAATTTTTTCAAAACCAAATTTAAATATTTCAAAAGGATTTTGTCAAAGGGTGTCTTAGTAGAATGCCAATAAGTTTAAAATAACAAAGCAGAAGTAATAAACTATTCAAATAAATTTCTTTATTACTTCTGTTTTGTCAAAATATTTGCGAAAATAGGGTTTTGATGTTTTTTGAGTAAAATGCCTTATTTTTGAGTTATTGCGTATATCTTTGGAATAGGTCAATCGATTTTGTTATAATTTTGCAATTTGGTGCTTCTGAGTATTTCAAACAATATTGCAATTAAAAATTTTAAAAATAACTTTTTTCAAAAAAAAAAAAAATAAAAAATCAAACAAAAAATTATTAACATAAACAGTTGTATTAATTAGATTTCCTTAGAACACTCTTGGACAGTTTTGCAACTAGCCACTGTCTAAATAGTTGGACAACTCATTATTAATAATCACATTCCAGCAGCTGTCTAAATCCGACCTCATATTGCCCGTGGGCCGTGACATATTATTGAATTTATTAAGCGACTTTTTTTGGCTACGTTCAAAGAACATTTCTTTCATTTCAACATTATTTTTTCGTTTCACAACAAGAAAATTGCCATTGTTCATTGAACATGCCGACTTTAGAATAGATTTGGACCACCAATTTCGGTGTCTAAGTTAAACAACCGATAGAAATGTTTATTAATACGATTTTAGTTGGAGAGCTGTCAAAAAATAGACATACTTTGGAATGGGTTTACTAATAAGACTGAAATACTTTTTCAGTTTAAACTGCATGAGCAAGTTGTTGCGATCTAGTCGTGCATATTTTTTTCCGTTGCTTCTGACTTTTTTCTAAGACCATTTGTGTTGAGCCAGTTAAAGATTGTACCTTTCTCCTTAGTTTGATATAAAGTGCGGCCCTGGTCGAATATAGACTACTTGGCAGCTGATGCCGATGATAACACTGAAAATCCGCACCAGACCCTGAATCGGAATATATAACCTATATGAGATAAGAACAAAACAGAAAACCATTGCACAGTCGTACTTCACTCAACCTCGTCTGCTGTACATAGACGATGAGTAAACGAGTTGCAAGGTCGACGAACGCTCGACGCGCTATAATAGAACACGCCATAATCATATAGCCAAGCCTCACACACTGAAGGAAATGAAGGAGTCTTGGTCTGGAAGTATGAGAGTGGGACATGGGTTAGCTTGGAAATAGAACTGGGACCTGGGACTGAGAGTAGGAACTGCTTTCATGTGGTGCGCATAAATTTTCATGTTTAAATGTATGACTATATTGGTAAACATAGGAGGAATGAGGCGAAGCAATGCTGGTGGATGTTTCGTCATTTGATGTTGGGATGGGTCGGGGATTTTGCGCGCCAGAAAATAATTTTCCAGCTTATATGGCTGACATTGGGTTGTTTTGAGAAAGCATTGTCGCTTGCTTCTTCCGCCTGGCACCGGGGATTGCTATTGCAAGTGGAATTGGGCTGATGCTGAGGATGATGATGGTGGAAACTGACTGACGTTGTGTTGTGGCAATGGCAATGTAGGAAATTTGCTGGATGATTCTACTGGGTGAGAGTGTAGGTACCTATATTTATTTAGTTCAATGCGAAGATCACGATATTCATATACAGTGACGTGGCGGCCAATGCGACAGACCAACAGACCGACAGACTTGATGCGAAGCGAACTTGAAAGAGGGTTTGGGGTGCAATTATAAAATGTTGAATTGGACTATAGTGCTTTGTGTGTGCACGTGGTGCTGGAGGTAGAGTATCGGAGCAGGATGACGATGGAATTGGATGGATTATGCTTTTAGAGTTCAATGTTAGTGTCATTGGGAGGTGGTTTTTGTACCTATAGCTTGTAGCCTGTACATAACATCATAGTTAGTTTAGGTAGGTATAGGTAAATGTATCTAGTATAGTTTTTCAATTGGTATTTTTTTTAAAGTTTTTTAGGTATTGCTTCAATTTTATTCTGTTTTGAAAAAAAAAAAAAAAACAGAACAGTAATGGTTAGAAAAATGAGACAAAATCGAGAAAAAAATTATTACCTACCTATGAAGTCGTTAAACAGCAACGAACTTGTCGAGTGGTTCCCTTAAGAAGCTTGAGTCGAAAATAGTTCTATAGGAGGTAGGAAGTTGCGCATTTAGTTGATAGAAACAGCTCAGCAAAACTTGTTTCCTAGTAGATAGTAGATCGGAAGTAAGTAGATCGTTCAGTAAATAAATTAAAAAACGCTTGTGGAAATGCCTGAAAAACTCTGTTTAATAGTTCTGTTTTATAATTTTGTATTAAAATATATTCGAGTCTTGCTAAATCATACTTCTATGTTAAATACTTATACCTACCTATTGTAGTTTTTTTTCCCAAAAAAATAAAAATTAATTGTAAAAAATCGAAAAATCGTCGTAATTTTCTAGCCCTTACTGTGATTCGGTGCATATCTTCACTAATAATCTCTTTCTTTTCCTTGGAACTAATACCTATACATATGCATATGTATGCTTATGTAAAAGAAAAATCTGCGTACAAGATAGGTACAAACATAAAATGTATGCAGTACAAAAAAATATTGTGTCTTTGACATTATTTATAAGTATCTAGTTTCTACTGCAATATCAAATTGTGCTTAAAATTAAATGTGGAATGTACTCAAGGTTCCTGAACTTCATTCTTCAAAATTTTACAAATAAATAACAACAACACGGGAAAAAGTAAGTATTTCGATAGAAACTGCCGCCATCACTAGAAGGCTCAGCTTTGGTGCTTGTGTGGTGAGGTTCTGAGGATTACCTTATGACGACACGCAAAATACCAAGCCCATTTTTATGTGGCTTTGGCAATGACGCCACTTTAATGCATAACACAAACACTTTCAGAGTATCCGTGCATGGTGTTGTACTTTGTAGACCCAAGAGCTCAAAAACCCTTATAGGTAGGTATCTATACGAGCTGCGCCAGAGATAGACAAGGGTAGGGCGCAGCAAAAAGGATTTGCAACACACATAAGGAGCAGCAGCATACAAACTGTACATAGAGTCATTGCATACATAAGGGCCATGCTGTCGCTGTTTGGGGCTGAAAGCGTGTACGAAAATGCCACAGCAAGGGATGGAATTAAACAAACGGGACATAAAAAGGGGCTTTGGGGAGAAGTGTTTTTTTTTTTTTTTTGGGTGGGGTTGTGGGGTTTCTGAGTTCGTTCTTGAATTCGAAGTGAAAAAGTTAGTTTATGGTGGAACATGAATAATTGCTGCTGCAGAAGAGGAAAGCATAATTCCACTACCAAAGAAGGGTGTTGTCTGCTTACTCAAACCATAAAATATTCTCTCATATAGCCGAAGACTTGCCAGCTCGCCACAATACATTACACATCTGCAATGTTTTATTTTTTTTTATTTTGAAAGTAACAGGACAAGACTCTTGGTGGTGATTGTTGAAATATATTTAAGCCAACATTTGCGCCATGCAATTTCTTTCCCATTATGTTGGTCATGTCTTGTATAAACCCACAATAGGAAAAAAATCATAGGTAATTGAAGGGTTGCTATACCTATATTATCTGAATGTAGTTTTTGTTTGTTTGTTTTTGTTTTAAAAGTAGTTTGTGGTTTAATAATTTTATTGTAGTGCTGTACCTAGGTATAATAAGTTGTAGTGTAGGTGCATTAGGGTGTCCGTTGTTTTCCGAATTTTTTTTTTTTTTTGGATCGGCCACCCACTTTATCCAACGTTTATGCGCTACGAAAAATTTATTGACCAACAAAAATTTTGTCCGAGGTCATTAACCCGTGCCTCTAAAGCCATACATTTCCCATACAAATTTATATGGAGATTTTGTACTTTTTACCTTTTATTTTTTTTCTCTCGGGCTAATGTAAAAATTAGAATAGCTTGTTTAGTTATTCTTTATTTGCTTTTCAATTATTCCTTCAAAAACCCAAATCCAAAAATTTATGTAAAAAGAAATTTATAATTTATTTATAATTTTGTATTCTAATTTTTTATTTCTAATTCAGTAAGTTTTATTTATCTATAAAATATGAATTTAGATAATATAGAAACACTAACGGCCATATTGTTGGCTTTCTTCAACACCAGTTTTGAGCAAAAACTAGTTCTATTCATGTTTCAAGTTTTAAGTTTTTCACTAATTTTTATTACTTTGACATCTAAATAAAAATATTCATACATATTTTGACATCTAGATCAAACCAATATCTTTTTTTGAAAATTTAAAACTTGAAAACCCTATAGAACTAGTTTTTTAGTAAAACTATAGCCAGCTTTCTTTGAAGAAAGTCAATAATATGGCTGTAAGAAAAAGATTAAAAATCGTTAAGTATCAAAAAAGGTAAAATGTAAAAAAATGATATGTTTTTAAAAATTGTGTTTTTATTTTTAGAACTATTAATATGCAAAAATCAATAAAAACAAAATTAGAATAACTGCCGTAGTTGAAGAAATTTAAATATTTAATAATTTGAAAAATTAAAATAAATTATAAGTTTTTATTTTTCAAAATTTTTAATTTTTTTTATAAAAAGCATTATTATCTTATAAAAATAAAAAAAAAACAAAATTGAAATAGCTTGTTTAGTTTCAGAGAAAAAAATAAAAGGTGAAAAGTACAAAGATGTAAACTTTTTAAAATTCGAAATAAATTATTAATTTTTCTTTTTACATACATTTTTGGATGTAGTTTTTTAAAGGAATAGGTAAAAAACAATAATCAATAATTGATATTAGCTACATTAGTTCGAGAGAAAAAAAATAAAAGATAAAAAGTGCAAAATCTGTATGGGAAATGTATGGCTTTAGAGGCACGTGTTATTGACCTCGGACAAAATTTTTTTTTGTCAA
This sequence comes from Epistrophella euchroma, assembly GCA_947049315.1. NCBI lineage: Eukaryota > Metazoa > Arthropoda > Insecta > Diptera > Syrphidae > Epistrophella > Epistrophella euchroma. The sequence goes on along the minus strand of OX346248.1, from coordinate 27,167,453 downwards.
TACATTTTTCGGAGCGCATAAACTTTCGTTTAAGTGGGTGGCCGATCCAAAAAAAAAAGAGTTTGGGAAATAACGGACACCCTAGTGTGCATTGTACCTACAATAGGCAGGTACCTATTGCGCAAGTTGAAAAATGCACCCGTTTTGTCATATAACTTTGTACTTGCGATATTTTTATATCAACTCGTACTCTGGATCTGGATGTCTGCTTCTGTCCCCTTTTTTGTTGGTTTTTTGTTGTGTAATTATCGCAATTCCAGAATAAGGGCATGCAAAAAGAAAATGCGCAAAATGTATAAGCCTACAGACTACATACTTATAATTGTACCAAATGGGGTGAGGGTCAATCACACATGATATATTACTAGGTATATGTATTGTATAACATTTGTGCTTGGCTTGAGCAGGGTGAAGTATGAAGTTGTTGTCTGTCGCTTGTGATTGATAAACAATAGATTTATTACAAACTGCTTGTCTTTCCACATTTCTACCATTTTTGTTTCAGTCAAAATAAAAGTTTTTAGAAACGTGTCTTTGCGAAAGTGCACTTATTTAACCTACCTAGTTATAGAGTAGACTTTGCAAAAAAATTATCTAGGCTCTTATTATTAAGTATTTGAAAGGTATCAGCATGTCCGAAAAAAATATATTTTTTTCACCTGTAGGTACTGCAAAAAAATAGGAGTTTCAGCAATTTTTTACGGAATTTGGGCCTATTTTCATCAAATTTCGACAAAATTATAACTTTATTTTTTAGAAATTGAAAAGCATGCGGTACATATTTAAATTTTTCGTGCCAACCAGCGTTAGGTACAAGAAGAAATTATCGTTAAAAATGTATTCAAGTTTAAGTGTGTTTAGGTACCAAATTGAACTATTTTTAGTAATCAGATCAACATGACCAGTTTTTCCTTTCCAAAAAATCGGTAGGTAAAGTCGTTTGGGGTAAAAAAAGTGGCGTGTTTTTGCCGTCCTAAATTCTTTCAAATCTGCCGCCCTTTCCGCTAACTCGAATTTTGTCAAACATTTCTCAAATATGTAATAGGTAACATTAATTAAAAAAAATTGTAAATAATACATTTTCACCTTATCTGTTCGGTTGTACTTGAGGTTGCAAGTTACACAGGATTGTATTTTTTCCAACTGATTGAAGATAGGCTTGTCATCTCTAAAGAGAATAGAATAACGGCATATTTGAGCACTGACGGCTGTGGAGATGGATAGTTTGCTACTTAAAAAAAAACTTAGAAAACAGAACTTTTTAAATTGAATTGGCATTGCTCCGCGAACTCTGTACCACGCTTAAATTTTTTTTTTTAAAGAGAAAAACAATTCATCAGAATAGCTTTTCCAATCGACGTAAACCAACTTGACGATGGAAATTAAAAAAGTACGTATACGCCCGAGTGGACCATACATTTGAATGAATTTCATTTCTTTATGGAGTATCGTGTTCTATTAATAAATTTTATTTATTTTTATAGTTAAGAATTTTTGCATTGATTATGTAATTATTTTTCATAGTACCTACATGAAGGATGCAGCCTTCTAAAAGTCGAAGGCTATTTTTCTCTTGTCATTAAAAAGTATATTAGCTGTTCGGATAAGGCAATAAACTGTATAGATCCTCTCCCTTCCTACAGACACGCTTACAGGGAAAAGTTGACAGTTGAAAGTCACTAGGCCCAGGTTCTTCATGAGCTTTTGTGCCACAAAATTAATTTTTTTTTTCAGCAACATCACAAACCACAACCAATTAATGTTAGTTAGTTTAAGTGAAGTCAATATCGAAATTTATAAAGTCCATCAAAAAGAAAGTATTAGTTGCTGCGCCTAAAATTTTGGCGCCCTGGGCTATATCACATTCTGCACACGTTTGACCATTGGCGTAGTAAAGAATTTTTCCTAGGGTGGCTGCTCACCCTCACCCACAGCCAACTGATAAGCCATAACAAATTATGGCTAAATATATAGGGTACGTTTAGTTTAGTTTAGATTAGTTGGTTATTTAATTAGTCAGAGTTAAGCCGGATCCACACATGTCTCGTGTGGTGTGTTGTGGAGTTATGTGTCGTTATCGCTTTAATGTATTTCATATGCGTAGATCCATACTTGTCTCGTGTGATGTGTTGTGGTGTAGAGTGTTGTATCGAAATCTATTTTTTAACCGATTGCACCATACCACGCTATGCCGAAGGCATTTTTTTTAGTGTGCGGAAAAGAGAAAACAAAACTCTTGACAACAGAACAATAGAAAATAAAATATTTCAGTTTGTAAGACAGCACGATTGATTAGTGTACTCAGTCTACACCAATCCATAACACACAACACGAGAAATGTGTGGATCCGGCTTTATGCACATTGCATATAAAATATTTAATGTGTTGTTGAAGCTCGCTTGGGTGGGTTAGCTGAAATGAGCTTTTTTCGATTTGATTCGACATTTTTACTGTGCAGAAACCGAATGGAACCAAAACGCGAACACTTGCCCTTAAGTAGGGGAATGTAAAGTGCACGCAATCTATGGTTTAAGTGTGCTCAGGGTTTTAGTTCAACATTTCTATAATTAAATTAAGTTTAAAAACCAGTTCTGATATAAGAAAAAGACTCGAAACGAACTCAAGAACTTAGATATCTTGCGATCACACCCAGTTCGTTACGCAGCAAAGTCATGAACCTATAAATGCTTTATGGAAGGTGGTTTTTTAAACGATGTGTAGGTACCTCCGATTGCATATATACCACCAAAGATTTTGCCTTCTTTTCCTAGCTTATTGCGGTGTTTTAATTACCAAGGACAAATTTTATGTAAGTAGATAAGGAAGTGCACATATTAGTTAAAAAATTGTTAGATTTCTACCTACGCTCTTCAACTAAAAACCTGGGTAGGAATAGGTACCTCACTTTAATCTTTTCACTGCACTTTGTTTCTTTTCTTTCTGTTCTGTTTGTTTTGATAGGCAGGACGTTTCCTATATGTTTGTTACATATCTACCTACTTCGAATAAAATAGGTAGGTATAATACAAACAAAATAAGGAATCTATAGGTAACTTAGCATCCCTTTTTCGAATAATTACACTAAAAACCTCCTTGTCAACATAATAATCTCTCTCAAGTCCCTCGGCCAAACATATCCCTCATTAAGTCTTCAATAGCGAATTTATAACAACGACGCAATTTCTTGAATTTCATCATACCATGTACATAATTTCATACACATAATAGCTATGACAATTTCTATCCTTTCCTAAGCCCTAATTTGATGTTTCACCCTCTAACTATGTTACTTTGTACTCACAAAACGAAAATTCGTCCACAAAATTCAACGATTAGTCTTTTCGTTTTGTCAAAAAAAAAAAAAATAGAAACCTTTTCAAAAATCGATAAGTCTAGCCTAGACAAACATAGAGAGACGATAGGTAATTATACATAAGCTCATAACATAATATATGTTATCTTGCTACTGCTTAGCTGGATTTCTATGTGAATTTCCTTTTTCCTGTTTTCCTCTGGCCACCCACCCAACCCTAATATAACAGAACACTGAAGTTAGTATAAATTCATGGTGAGTGCTTGTGTGTGTGTGTATGATCAAGACTTCACCCTAAGGTTGACGGCAAACATATCTTCATTTGGAATTTGGATTGAATTCATTTTGTCGTGTTCCGACTTTGCAGTTTTTTTTTTTTTTTTTTTTTTGAAGTAAAAAAGAAAAACCAAAAATATTTTGCAACCCCAAAACTTTACTCTTATAGTCTTCCTGTTTCTTCTTGCGCACTTAGGTATAACAACCCCCCATATGTTTCATTGAACTTGACGCTCGGAAAACTCGACGGGGGTTGTTGTATCGTTGTGTTCAGTTCAGTCACTGTTTTGGATGTGTTTGTGTATTGTGCTAGGGCATGAGCCGAGCATAAGCTTCAGAGGTTAAGCAAAGTGTATCGAATGAATGAGGGTGCAACGCGAGAAACACGATTCAACAAAAAGTAATGTGTTTGTCTGTCTAAGGGTTATTTTAATTTTTGTTTTATTTTCCTGTGTCACTGAATTATAAGGACTGTCCTGGATTTCGTTTTAATTGACGACGTAATAAAATTCCTAATCGAATATTCAGCAAAAAAAAAAAAATAGGAAAGAAAGACATGGTTTTGTGTTGATTTCATATAGAAAATAAGGTCCTTGGACACATTTACCCAAAGAAAAAGCAAATAATTTATACCTACCATCCATAACGAACTGCTTGGCGAGCAAATAGACGTCAAACAAGCAAGACGACAACGAAAAGTTTTGAAGAAGCATCTAGAAGAAAAAGGAGGAGGAATTTAAATTGTGAAGACACAATGAAGAAGATTCAAAAAGTCGGTGGCCCCCCGTCCATTGACTCTGGTTCTCTGTGTCTCCACAAAAAGAAAAACTCTCTATATACATATTATCTTCATATTTTCTATTGCAGAAGAGGTGGTTGGCATTGGCAATGGCATCATGAGGCTATATAATGTATGTAGTACTGAGCTAAAAAAAAAAAGGGTACATGCTGAAAAGATAAGCCAAAGAGGCAACCAAAAAACTTAGATTTTCTATTCTCGTTTGTTCACTATATTATAGTAGACATAAGGATTCTTCTTTGTTAAGGATAATGTAAGGGATCCGTAAGAAAAATCGGGATTGATATTCCAAAATAGAAACTGCAACTGATATTGGATGAATCAAAAATATCGGTTTGTTCTTGTCAATATTAGATTCATTTTTGTTTTCCAATAGGTAGGTAGGTATAACTTATACAACCTGACTGTAACTCAAAGCTAAATAAAAATTCATTAGGGTATCGTGGTAAGATGGTTAGTGCGATGGACTGTCATGCCGGAGATATTGGTTCGATCCCAGCCTCGTCCAACTAATAATATACTAATAATAAAAAAACGACTAGGTACTGCCTCTTTCGGGAATTGACAAAACCTCCAAGAGTATGTCATAGAAAAGTGCCGCTCACATTAGCCGTTCGGGTTCGGCAATAAACGGTAAGTCCCCTTCATTTCTGCACGCGTACCTACACAGAAATGGTGGAGAGTTGTAAGTCACTAGGCCCTAGTTCTTCATGAGCTGTTGTGCCATCAAATTTATTTATTTATTTATTTAGATACTAGTCCACGTATCAATAACTTCCAAATCAACGATAAGAAGCTGAATGCAGGTGATCTACGCGTTAACTATCTAAAGTCACCGAAAAACAGAACAACGAACTGTCAACACACCGTCAACGTTCAATGTGACAATCAATAAAATAATGGTATAATAAAATGACACAAATGCCGCTAAAAGTCAATGTTCTTACAAAATACGTTGCCATGAATATACGCGTTGACGTTGACATGTAAAATGATGACTATCTTGACATATCCAAATTATCCAGGAATACGAGTAACATTTGAAGAAAAATATTCAGTGTTCCCATCAAGGTAGGTATAGTAGAAAAGGTGGCCCCGAACAATAAGCGCTGAAGAGCGCCGTTTTGATACCATAACTCGTATGACCTATGCATTAAAAGTGATTTTGCAAGATGGATTCACGGATCTAAATGTCAAACTGGGAGAATTATTGGCTTCAGAAATCCGTTGTTCATTTGCTTGTGGTCTAGGAAGTCTGACGCAAGACCATGGTGTAGGAGCTACCAAGTTGACCTTAGAGCCATTTTGTGGCGTTGAGGAAAGAGATCAAGTCTTTGATCTGCAGTTCATTAAGGTCTTCAAAAAAGACCTTTCCAAATGAATGTGCTCTAATTCTGGCCACAGCGGCACATTTACAGAAGAAATGAAAGACAGTTTCCTTTTCTGCTGGTCCCAACAGCAATGGCACTTGTATGTTTCCAAAATAATGTTTGTTGCCCATGTATCAAGCTATAAACTGCGTCAAATTCGATTAAAGGATAGCTGCGATCACAGAACCTACATACACATAATAAAGGTAATGGCGCAAAATTTTAGACGATTTAGTATGACGTTAAAGCATTTTTAGTATGATGCTACGTTAAAAAAAGGCTTTTCCAAATTTCAAACGAGTTAGCATTGTATTATCTTTTTAACATTTTACTAAAGTTAAATCGCCAAATGCCTATTTTATATTTTTAGTATCATACTAAATCCAAGTGTCACTTTGGCAGCTACAATTGCAACAATGGATTGAACTGTCACTGTTTTAGGCGTGTTCAGCTAGAAAAATACGTTTAGTATGATACTAGTTAGCAAATGTTTAAAACTAACAATATTTTAGTAAAGAGTTTTAAAGTTAGCAAATTGTTAAGTATAGTATCATGCTAATACCTTAACATCAGGCTGTTTAAAATTTTGCGCCAATATCATTACAATTTTAATTTTTATTCAGTTCTTCGCAGATTTGATAGAAAATGGTGGGGATCCAGTGCCACTTCACTTGTCAAATGTCGATTTTTATTGTTGTTTTTAATAATCAGGTGGGAAATTTTATTTTAAGGGCTCTCGAACAACCATTTTTTAATTTCTAACAATTTACATTTTACCTTTGATTTGTGTACTGTTGCTGTGGTCAAAATAAAATCGCTTTTTAAATTATGTCAAATACGCAAATATATAATCAAAGTGACGGAAAAGAATCCTTCGATTATTTCAAGGTAAGAAAGTCATTCAAAAACGCAGGAGGTAACTGGTCAATTGAATTTTTGTTGTGCTAATAAATATGACTGGAAATAGGAAGGTTAATATTCTTTTTCAAAGATTATGATGTATTATATAAATTTAAATTTGAAAAAGCAAATACGTACGTCTTAGTTAGAGACTTTATTTGTATTTAAGTTATTTCTGTTTTCAAATTTATTCTCCTTTGTCAATCCTTTTTTTCCTATTTTTTTTTTTTTGTAGTGCACAAACAGATCCTACACAAGAAAAAATTATCTAGCTAAGTTCTTGCTTCTCCTCTTTATCTGTCGTTTTTTTTTTGTTGATTTTTTTTTTTGTTCTTCAATTCACTGATCTGCGTCTATCTGTATTCTATTCCATCTATAATCGCGTAGCCTTGACTTTTCTAATAGTACGTTAGCCTTGGAATCATCAGAATCTAGCATCATCGGTTTCGCTAAGTGCGAGTAATGTGGATGCACATTCTTGTATAGTTTCAGTATAGCAGCCATTATTAACTTGCTTTGTGTATATGATATGTTGAAGATATGGTGGAGAATTTGTAGCAATTAGATGAGAATACGCACGAATATTTTCATAGTTGTCTTCTTTTTTTTTTTTTTTTGTGAAAATCGAATTCATCTTTTTGAATTCTAGATGGAATCCTTTTTATATATTTATAGATTTTTTTAAATCTTTATAGATTTTTTTAGACTGAGAGATAATAGGAGGTGGAAATACTTTTAATTCATTAATCTATAATTCGATAAATTAGGTATAATTATAGATAACTTCGTCATGTCCTTATATGATTAATGAGAGAAAAAATATAGCATAAGTTCAATTTAATGTTTCAAAGGCAAGTACCTACCTTATACCTGCATAGGTACGTACATAGTACCTACATTAGTAGGTATGAATGGCAGTTTTGATGAAACTAAACCTGCTTTGCAAGAGGGTAGCTACACAAGAGGTGCAAGGAGGTGCACTTGCCTGAGTTAAAAGGGTATGCGCTTATTAATAGAGGTGTGCCGCATCCATCCATTGGGTTTTCGACCCACCGATAGGTAGGTATTTCTTGCTTAAAAATTAAGCTGAAATAAGAATTTACCTTCATGAATGTAAAAAAACATATTCATATTCAGGCTATATTTTTCCTACCATCTTATTAATATTCACATTTGAAACCATATTAAATGCATGAATAAATAGAGATTCCCTATCTCTTTTTCTTCTATCCTATCAGTGTTTTCCAAACTTTTGACATTGCTGGTACCGCTTCTAAGATTTTCGTAGCTCTGAGTACCCCCCGTTATAGAAATGTATTTATTCTTTACTTTCGTAGTTCAAGTCAGATAGAAGACGAAATGTTATTTTTTGTAGTGTAAACGCTTTAAATACTCGAATGTTTCAAGCTAAAACCTCAGACTTTGCTTTGATGGGAACACAGTACTTATTAGTGGTGAAAAATTAATTTTCGAGTCGTTACCCCCAAGGGCGTACGCAGGGGGAGCCAGGGGGGGCGGTTGTCCCCCTAATAAATTTTACTTTCCTACATTTTTTTGTTGAGTAATGCCCAATATTAATTTTAAAAACTATCTTTGATGTTAAAATTTTTCTTCAAACATGTCGTTCGTCATTACAAACAAAACGTTTCAATACTTTCTTCAAAATTAACAAAAAATACAAATTTTTTGTATTTTTCTGTACTAACTAGCTACTATTATATACACTACGGGACCAATTTTTTTCATCAGACACCACCTAAATTAAAAGTTTATATCCTACAATAAATTTATTTACAAACAAACTCTGTCATTAACCTGTGCATCTTACATTAAAAAAAAGAAATAATTTTGAAAATATTTTCTATAGATATTTTTTCATCCATAAAATTTTAATAATGTTTTTTCAAAAGGATGAAAATTAGCAATATCTGCAACATTGTTCAGGAAGTAAAATACGTAAAACTTCATAAATTCCGTAAAAATGTGTATGGGAAGATTATAACTTTAGAGGCACCATACGAATTAATGAGCTGCGCCAAGTTTTTTGTTTTTGGTCCATGAATTTATTGTAGGGCATACACTTTTTATAGAGGGGGTCACTGATCAAAGCAAATAATGAGTTTAGGAAATAACGGACACCCTAATGTGCATGCACAAGCTATAAAAATTTACCTTTTCAGTCAGAATAATAAAACGGAGTTTTTTATAAACACTGAATATTATATTATCTACCTTACGAGGGTTGTCAAAATTCTGCTTTAAAAATTTTGCTTATTTTCAATATTTTTAATAAAATTCTGCAAATAATAAAAAAAAAGTTTTGAAAAATTAAAAAAAAAAATTTTTAATTTTTTTGTTTTTATTTGCAGAATTTTGTAAAATATTGTCTTACAATTTTAAAAATAATATTATGTATTTGTTAATAGAAATAATGTTGTTTTTTATTTTTTTTTGTTATCGTCGCTTAAGTTTTTTAAATCACAATAAGAAAAGCCCTTATTTACTTTCAAAGCTGGATAGCAGATAGAGCCATAAAATGGAGAGAACATGAAAAAAAAATATAAAAATTAGAAATTAGACATAAGGCGCTAAGCTAAGGCCAAATAAGATTTCTTAAGAAAATATCTTAACATATCCTTTAGTTTTTTTTCTCTAATTATTAAAGGTAATTTGTACCGACTGATATCTTATTTAAAAAAAATAAAATGAAATTTGAGTTTGGTTTAAAAGTTTTGTAGGTAGGTAGGTGTATAGGTACAATGCAATTAACTTTTGTGCTTTTGCTTTTTTGCCCAGTAAAGACGGAGCCCTTATTATTCAGTCCAAGGGTCCAAAAAGTAAATACCTGCTCTTCATTCTAGACCTGTTTTTTTTTTCAATGCGAAATTAAAGTTGAACCCGAGTTAACTCACGAAATCGGATGGGTTAACTCGGGATTTACTAAACAGATGGTTAAGATATTTTATCCTCCGAGTTTTATTTTTAGGTCTATTCGCATATTTTTTTTTAAATGCGTTTCTTGATTTAAATGTTAATAAATTTATGTCAAAAGGTAACTTATTATGGTTTAACTCGTCACTGAAAAACTGGGCCTTAGAAACATTCCGCTCTAATAAGATATCCAATCCATATATAAAGCCATCATATGATGACAGATTAACTTTGACCTTAGACTCCTTCATCTGCATATATGCAAACTTGAATATATGCTATAGTTTACTGTTCACCTTCTCCCCTCTGTCCACACATAAATTTTATAAGAATTTCTAATGTCACTGCCAACAAACTCGAACTAAAACAAGAACCAAGTGCAAACACCTCATGTCACTGTCATTGCCATTGTCTTTTCTATCACCTAAACTTCTTTTATTATGTGTTTTGTTCTTATGCAAAATTTTGAAATGGCGACCCAACAACAAACCCAATACGATTGGAGCAAAGCAAATCAGCATGGTGCATTGCCTTCCTTGAATTGTCACTCAAAGTTACGTCTAAGGTTTAAGTCTCTATACCTACGTGCTACCTTTGCAGTGAAGAAATAACAAAAAAAAAACTCTAATTGTAAGCCAAGCTGACGATGACGCTAGACAGAATTTATAAATATGAACCTGCCCGAAGGAGCCACCATAGTGCATTCACCAATTATCCATTCCACCCTCTTCGTTATAAATTGCAGGGCCGTATTTAAATGATCTTAATTATTTGAGGTGAAATAATATATGAAGCATTGCATACCTAATGGAGCAGTGGCGTATTTAGTTTTTTTTTTGGCGACGTGGTCTATTTCCAATCAGCCGCCCCCTCATTTCTCCAGAATTCCGACGCACATCTTTGACATAATTGTTCGGATGCTCCAGCTTTTATTTGAGGTTTGCAGCTACTCACATTGTGGTTTCCCCGCTGATTGAGGAATAACGGTTACCGTATTTTTGGAGAGAATAGAATTAATATCATTATTACAGCTGCTTGCAGCGGAGATGGATAGTTTGCAGTGTTTGAAAAAACACTTTTCTTGAAAGGATGGAACCTTTTAAATTAAATAAGCGTTTTCCCGCGAGCTCTATAGATAGGTGGTAGGTAGGTACCATGTTTAATTTTTGTTTGAAATAGAGAAAAATAATTCATCAAAATAGCTTTTTCAATTGACGTAAACCAACTTGAGGTGGGAAAATAAATATTGTAGGTAGTAAAATTTGTTTAAGATTCAATAAAATAAGAAAATTGCGTATACCTACGCCCGAGTGTACCTCATTAGAATGAATTTCATATTGCTTGCAGACATTATTGGTCTTATTAATAAACATTGTCTAACTTTAGACAGCCGTCCAAGTTTTTAAAAAACCTTTCTAATTTTTGCTAAAGTAATCTTTTTATCCTGCTTTAGACAACGTAATCTATTGTCTAAGCCTAGAGAAGTGCAATATTTTTTTTATTATAAAAGCATATTTCCTGATGTTTCAAAATACTTAGACATACCTAGTTTAAACAGCCAAAAATCTAATTAATAAGGTCATATGTATTTATTTTGCATGCAGCCTTCTAGAAGTCAAAGGCTCTTTCTTCTTTGAAATTATTTAACACTTTTATTTATTCTAAACTTTGCAATTTAAACTTACGCAAGAATATTATTTCTTCTCATCAACTACCTACTGTAGCTACGTTCAGTAGGTAGGTATAGGAGTTCATAGAGGACGTCTTCTTTATAAAGATACTTCCCTGGCTTTATGTTCAAATTGCTGATACAACACCAAACAAACTCTTCGCGCATCCAAGAAACAAACATAAAATATCGATCCGAAACTACATATAACTACCTACTCTACTGAGGCTATTGACCGAAAACAAAGTCTTCCCCCTTTATGTCTTAGAATTTGCCAATTATTATTGTATATATTCTATGCAGACGCCTTCTCCTCCAACTACCGCATTATTAAATCCCTCACCAAGCAACCCGCCCATTGCCATCACATTCACATTATTGTAGGTATTTTGCCCTTCGGTTTTGTTTTTGTTGTTGGTGTTTTCCTGTGTGCTGTTGTAGTGCAAATTGCTCGATTGCAGAACGCGCCAGCCAGCTTATTGTGAACACATTATCCACCACATAAAATCCAGCTCTAGAGCAGTTGCTGTTTCTATTTGCTGGCACATCACCGCACCACCCGACCGCCCCATATGAAGTATGACAAAAGATGGAACGCCAAAAGCAGAACTCCAAAACGTTGCTACGAACGGGCAGACGACTGGTGCATGGAAAGAGAAATTCACCCAAATACCCCAAACCAAATTGCATCGAACGAACGAACGAACTAACAAAATCCATGGTTGTTGTCCCTTTTCTCTGACATAGACACGACTCACTCTCGTTTTACCCAGAGCCGGAGTTGAGTTTTTTTTCATGGTAGGTATTCCATGGCACTGTGCTCCTTGTCATCGTTCTGCCACCTCTTCCACATCCGACCAACCCCCTCCGGCATTTACCCTTGCATTCTGCATAGATCCCAAATGTTTTCAAGGCAAATAACCCAACTGCATTCATATACACACATCATGGTAAATGATAAAGCATTTTCATTCCCCAGAAGAGGCGACTTCTCCCAGTTCCCAATCCCACTACCCACCATGGACGCGCTTTTCCTTCTGCATGTCTATAGAATAGACTTACATTATACCAAACAGCATGGTCGGAAAGCAAATCCTCCTCGTTGCAGGGTGGATGTGGGCTAGAGCGAGATAGAGACCCATCGACCGACAAACGAATCGACTACCAAGCTAACGACTCTATACAGCTGCTGCTGCTCCGCTAAACCCAGAGAAATTCACTAAAGCCAGACAGGTCGGTGAAGGTCATTGCTACCAAAATACCTCCTCCTCCTGTTCTTGCCCATGCCTTGTTGTTGTTGGTGTTTCTGCTGGATTTTATGCTGAAAGTTGCCTTCGCCTTGCTTCCACACATTCAGGCTTAGGGTGAATGAATGTGTATACGAAAACGAATACGAATACGTACGAATAGAACCATCAGAACGATATTGAGATTTTCTTTTCCTCTTGATAAATTTGTTCTAATGTTCTATTTGTGTGGTTGTTTCCTTTTTAATGTGTTTTTTTCGTCAAGTTCAGTATTACCAGGTCAATATAAATATGCGCTAATAGTTATGCGCTAACATCGATTGATGTTTGATTGATGGTTAGGCTTTTGGGCTGATAGCAGATCTTGTTCCTATCACAATTAGATCGATGTAGATCCCTTGTGATACCCTGGAGGATTGGACGCCCCTAATAAGTTAACCTATAAGTTTTCATGGATTATCTAGCCATCTAGAGGCATTAATGAATTTCGAAAATTTCACACCAAATAAGTTGGAGAGCTCTTCTAAATTATTAAAAAATTAGCTTCCTAGGTGTTTATTTCTAGGTTGCGACAGTGCTGGCAGTGACAAAAGAAGCGAGAAGAATCTTCATGTGCTTCTTCATAGCCACAACTTCTGCATAGATCATCCGTGCTCAGCCTCAGTTTTTTAATGTGGTACTTCAGCAGATTGTGTCCAGTAACTGTACCTACGACAGAGCACAGTGATTTCTTATTTAGTGTCAAGATCCTATCCCTCTTCCCCTTGTCGAAACACGTCCAAAGTTTTTTGGTATTCGTGCAGGAGTCGAGTAGGGTCCACATTACATTTGTTTTCTCAAGAATTTTCTTTGCCACAATCTGTTTGAAGGAGCAGATTGATGCATATACATTTAGTTCTGCTTGGTTTGGATCAATTGATGATCCAATACGTGCTATCTCGTCTGCTTTCTCGTTACCTGGAATTTTATATGGCTAAGTACCCAGCAGAGCCCTATGTTGTGCTGCGAGCTAAGAACCTTGAGTTTTTCGCGGCGGCGCGGCGGCAGGAAACAAGTTTTGATTTTATTTCTATGGCAGAGAGTGCTGGCTGCTTGGCTGTCAATGAAGAAGGTAATATCAGCTGGCGGTATCTCCAGCATTGACAGCCGTTCAGCAGCCTTGGTTACTGCCAGAACCTCAGCTGTTGTTATGGAGTCTAAAGGAGCTGGCTAAGTTTGGAGTTTCCGAATAGAATCCCGCTCCAACTCAACATTCCATTTTAGACCCATCAGTAACACTGCTACCGTTTGGTCTTGAGGTTGCGTATCTGCCCATTCTATGGATGTTATAGAAGTAAATGGTCTAAAGAAATCTAGTTGGGGAGTAATATAGTCTGTGCAAACATTACTACCTATATATTTGTTTAAAATCTGAGCGTGGCCCACTTGACTGTGTTTTCAGACATCTGTCTGGCTTGGTCGTAGTGCACTATTTGCTGCTGATTCTTGTACAAATAATTCAAGAGGCTTAAGATTGAGTATGGCTTCAAGCCCGCTGTCGGGGTAGTTGCCATACTTTGTACTTTGGTTAAAGTTTTAAGATTGGTAGCTTTTTCTACCCCATTCCACCATAAAACGATTTTTAGATTAGGTCCCCAGGTTTTTCCGAAAATTCTGTTGCAAGCGTAGAGGGCAAACATTGCCTTCTGAACTCTTTCTTAGATGTTCAAGTCGTCCGCGTAAGCAACTACTTTGACTCCACTGTATTTAAGCTTGTTCAAGCAATGATGGCATTGTAAACACCAAGTTCTACAAGAGCACTCTCAACTGCCACATTCTGTACATTATTGAAGGCTCCTTCAATATCTAGAAAGGCAGCTAGGGTGTATTCTTTGTTAATTAAAGATTTTAATTTGTCGAAATGACACTGTGAGGAGCTATTGCTATTTTTGTACTTTTCCCTTTAGTGTAAGCATGCTGCGCTGGAGATAAAACCTTGTGGGGAAGCTTGCATCGAATACGGATATATATCAGTCTTTCGAATGTTTTCAACATAAAAGAAGTGAGACTGGTCGGCCTTAAATCTTTGGCGTTTGTATGACTGGGTTTACCAGCTTTAGGGATGAAAGTCACCTTTACTTCACGCCACGATTTTGGGATATACCTATCCCCATTTCAAAATATTCTCAAATATGTATTTCTTTGGGAGTACCGAATAATTACCATGGAGTTGTACTTGTACTTAAAACTTTAAAATACAAAGGTAATTGTACTTACTTTGTACTTAAGTCACAATACATTTAATAATTATTTTACAATTCTGTTAAAAAATATTCAAAATTCAACTGAGAAGGGCATCAGTGATTGGACTTAACATTTATGCCCATCTGGCAACGCCTTAAAGGCGCATGTACTTCATAGCTTAAGTGACAGACTGCACCCTCTGCTTCCATTTTGCTCATTGAAGCGATTATTCTACATAGCACAGGGTGTATGCAGAAAGCAAAAAAAAAAAATAAACAAGGAGACATAGATCCCAACGCCCAACGGAAGTGATGTCGTTAGGTTTGGCAAAAAAGAAAATAATAAAAATCAGTGAATGCTTCCACAATCAAACTCCACTCTGCTCCATTTGTAATGAGTTCCATGAGTTTATGAGAGGGGCTGGGTCGAGTCCAGGGAAATCTTAAAGCATATTATGTAAAAAAAGAATTCAACATCAAGCCAGCACAAGTCATAAACATCAAGGGCACTGGCATTGCTATTGAGTTTGTCGCCATTGCCATTACCATCACCAACCCACTACCCACTCCCACCCAGTCTCCATTATGTACTATGCAATTTTTTCGCAAAGACCCATCTTGATGATGTTGTGTTTATCCAGAAAGCAAAAACCCCATACAGAGCAGAGGACGGAACGGAATTTTTCATCCAGGGTTTGAGTTAAGCATAGTTATGTACCTTAACGAGTAAAAGGGAACGGTTTCCTTATTGAAGCGTATCACTGTGTTTGTATGTCCATTGTAGATTTATCAGTGCTACCTTTCCCATCCCTATTAAAACTATGGAGAATTTTGCACAGTCTTTTGTTTGCAATCACAGACCCTGAAGGTTAGGGTTATGTATTAAACGGCTCAATACTTTTGCAGTAAATAGGGTGTACCTAGGTATGTCTATTCTGGTACATTATATTGCATTTTAGTCTTAGATTTCCGTGACTTTTGATTTTGTTGGTAAACCTACTTCAAATGGAATCTTCTTCTTCTTCTTCGCCTTCTTGTTTTCAACCTCAATGGAGTGGCACAAGGTGTTTTGAATATTCTATAAATCCATTTGAAACATGATGGAACACACAAAATAGAGCAACACACAAAAGCTTTTGGGGAGTTATCGTAACATCATCAACCGTTTCCTTCAATAAACCTTAACATTTACAGTCTAGACGGTTTGCATGTTATGTTTATTGCTATTTACTTTTTGTTTTTCGACCAGGAACACCCAAAATGACTCATACTGTTGGGTATGCTTTCTGTCCTTAAAAGGGAAATAAATTGTAATTCCTATGGGGGGGTAATAATTGGAAAACCCGGCTGTCATTAAATCTATACACTCCTCGGGGTCGAAAAGGTAGCTAGGTTTTAAGGGAAATCATTTTGGTTGAGTATTTTAGTTGTCAACTAAGGACGATTAGGTAGGTACCTATAAGGCGACGATAGCGATGACGACGCCTTCGAATAGGGTTAGATGTTACGAGGTTGAAAAGGTCTAGAAAAAATAGTCACGTCATCACTTTACATGTTCATGTACAGTAAAACCCGCTTAAGAGAAACTGCAAAATGTCACAGTAGCTAGGTTTTAAGGGAAATCATTTTGGTTGAGTATTTTAGTTGTCAACTAAGGACGATTAGGTAGGTACCTATAAGGCGACGATAGCGATGACGACGCCTTCGAATAGGGTTAGATGTTACGAGGTTGAAAAGGTCTAGAAAAAATAGTCACGTCATCACTTTACATGTTCATGTACAGTAAAACCCGCTTAAGAGAAACTGCAAAATGTCACAGTATTTTTTTTCACTTCAGCGGGTTTTTCACTTAAACGAACCCCGCTTAAGTGAAAAAAAATTTCACTTAAGCGGATCTAAAAATTCTATTAAGCGGAGAATTAATGCTTGAGCCAATATTGTATTTATCTTTGAGTTATGAAAATGTAACTTTCTTCTATACCTGTATACCTACCTCTTGAGCCATTTGATATGTTGTTTTGGATTTTTGTTTGAGAGGACAAAGCAATTTGTTTATATAATGTAAGTGTAAACGTTTGTGAAATAATCAGAAATTCAAATGTCATTTTCGTGGTGAAAATGGTGAAGGTAAAAAATAAACAGGAAACGAAAGCATTCAGCAAATTTTTTGTTCTGTGCGATTCAATTTTTTTTCACTTAAGAGAGTTTTCTTCAATGAAGAATTTGCTTTGCTTGAATTTTGCTTAAGCGGAGTGTTTTAAAGGCCGAAAAATACTCGCGGATGAAAAGTGTTTCAGATAAGCGGATTTTTCTCTTAAGCGGGTTTTACTGTATTTGAAAATATTTCGCGGCCAAGTTTGTTGAGAATTTAAGAGGAATTCTTTTTTCATTGGGGAATATCATTGTACCTACATATGTATGTATACCTACATGTGTAACTACACCTGTATTCATTGTTCATACCTACCTACACATAAACGAGTTTCTGTAAGATTGAAATGGTTTTAAAAACGGTATACCAATCTAGTTTGAAGTATTTTTGGAGTTTAAAATTATCTTTTAGGAATAACGAAATACAAATTTAATTTAACTTTAGAAAACTATCACAACATTAATTATCTTCTATATACCTATATAAAAATGAATCCCTTTTTGTGTTCGTACGCGCATAACTCGGCTTAACATCATCTGATTTGGTTGGGGATTTTTTTTTTTTGTTGGATTTGTATCAAACCAGATTAACACACAACGGAGCCGAAAATTAGACCGGAAATCTGAAAATTAGACCCAAAAAGTCGGAAAATCATGAAAACACATTGAAATAAAATTTTATTCGTATGTGCATAACTCGGCTATAAACATCATTCGATTTAGTTGGGGACTTTTTTGTTAGATTTGTATTGATTAACACCTAACAGAACCGAAAATTCGACCGAAAATTGAAAAAAATCGACCGAAGAATTACGAAAATCGTGAAAACATATTGAAATTTCAAACTTTCTGAATTAATTTTTTGTTCGTACGCACAAAACTCGGCTGAACATAATCCAAATTGGATGAAGATTTTTTTGTTGGGTATGTATTGAACCAGATTAACACACTACGTAGATAAAAATTTTAAAATTAAATTGGAAAAGTCGGAAATTCGTGATAACAATAAATTGCATACTTTCTGAATTTTTTTATTGGTCGAAAACTAGTGTGCCGTGCAGTTTTTCTGCGATGGGTGGGAGGATACCATGTTCGCTTTCTAATTCTAACTGATTTTTCTGTAACTCATAGAATGAATAAATGTTAACCAAAATTAAATAATCAAAGGAATCCATAATTTTAGTTATTAATCATGGAAATTGCTAAATCAGCCGAATTTAGTGAACTTTTAAGCAAGTTGACATTTCTTAGTCTAATCAACTAAATCTAATTATAATCTTGTAATGTCAATATTTTTCCTAAAAATAAATTTATCTTAAACCTTGTTGACAGGTCCATTTTCTCTTCAGACATCTCTATTAATCCGCACAAATAAAACGAACGAAACATCCGTTCCTCCTCACTTGTTATTGTTTTGATCCAGTTAATCATTTAGGTAGATAGGTAGGTTATCAATTCAAATTTCAATATGAATTAAAAAAAAAAAAAACACAAGACTAAAACGGTTCTCAATTCCCAAGCAAAATCGAGAACAAAAATTCGAATAAATCAACTTCTTGGTCTGGAGGTTACCTCATTTAAAAATTCCCAGAAATTTCCTGTTGTCATCGCAGCCAAGCCATGACAGGGTCAGGCTGCCAGCTCCAAAATTTTAAAAGTTGGCTGCGCAGAGGCATCAGACCACTCCACCATATACCTATAGGTGTACCTACATATGTACATATTATAATGTGGCCGACATTTTGACCTCTATTTCTCATTTAATTTTCAATGCCATATTCTATCGTAATTTATTTGTTTTTATTTTTTGGTTTTCACTTTTCACTAGAATTTCTGGTATAAAAATAAACAATAACTCTAATACCCATACCAAGGTTGTGGTTGTTCTTTCGTCACCACTTAAAAAACAATAAAAAACAAAATAAAAAGAATTTGGATACGGTACGGACCTCACTTGATATGCTGCTGCGGCTTGGCGGTGGCGATTGTCGCTTGGCCTTCCCTCATTTCTTTCTTTACTTTGACAAACCCGAGTGTTCAATGTCAATGTGGCATCAGTTCACTGACCGAAAAGAACGTAGTCATAAGAGGCAATCAGAGATGTGTGTTCGTGAGACCCTTTTTTTCATAAACCAACATTTTTTTTTTAATTTCATTTATTATTTGAGTAGTCTGCTAGTTTAAACTTTTTACCTTAAAACCTTTGACTTCCTTAAATATTTGTTATAAGGCAATACAATCGTAACCTTCATAAGAAACGACCTACCGAAAAATTTTAATACCTAGGTAAGTACTTACTTACAGAAGAAATAAACAGTTTAGATCGTAAACAAAACCATGATGTTTTGTAACAATTTTAACAATTTTTAGTTGACGTAAATATTTTAACATGAACTCTGTTTATCTGGCTACGGCCCTGCTGACCGAGTTTTTGTTTCACTTTAACACACCTTAGAGAAAATTATTTAACTGTAGGAGTTTTTGCCTTCTTTATCAGAATAATAATGCCTACATCAGAAATATGTATACCTACTTCCAAAAAAAAAAAATCGTATGACAGTTTTCTAAGGTTACCCACACACGGTCTGTGTCTGATAATGTCATGATGAGTAAAATATTTGTGTGTTTTCCATTAATATCAGCTTTTGAATTTAAATGTAACTTGCATATACTTATCTGCTTGACCGCATAACAATCAAAATGAGCTTATTTGTTATTATAATAGTAATGCCATGCTTAATTTGTTTGATGACATACCTATAGTCATATTGTTAGGTGCCTTGCACTTGAGAAACGACCAACAAACTTTAAATTGCGAATATTTGGGAATTTGGAATGTTGTATTATCTTCCACAACAATCCGAATTCCCAAATTGTTGGATATTTTATGCAGGGTTTTCTGTTTTAACTTGTTGATTCGATTATTTATTCACTTCGCCCTAAGGTTAAAACAAAACAAAATTTAAGGAGGCTGCAGAAATTATTTTAAAAGTTTTTTTTCGCGAACGCATTTAACGTAGTCTAGTCGTGGCTCAAATGCTACAGAACAAACTGTCGTTTTATTTTTTTCTTCATTCTAAGTACATATGCATTCTCATTTAATTGTTAGGTAGGCCTTTGTTAGGTAGGCCTTTGAGCATGAGCTTTTACAGTTTTTCTTGTCTGAACTTTACTTAATTTTTTGCCAAGTCAGATTGGCCGCGTTCGGGGGGCAAGCCAAACCTATCCGGATAGGTTTGTGTTGTTGTAATCCCTTGTTGAAAACTTCTGATGTCAGCTGATGCAACAACAACTCAAGGTTTTTGAAAATTTTTGGGATAGGTGGATAGCCTATCTCAATACCACCCGAACGCAAGCATTCTTTGATTATTATTAACTTATGTGCATTATTTGACGTAAGGCAATAAAGGCTAGTTTACACTCCGTGCAACAAGTCAATGTCAAAATTATTGGGGTGCAAAAAAATACCCATTGCTGTTTTGGAATGCCATACCAAGTATACTTTCAACATTTAGGTTTCAGTGCTAAGGACAATCAACTTTTTTTTTTTATATCTTCATCATTAGCAGCGTTTTATTATCAACGGATCTGGATCAGAATCATTATTCAACACGTACCTACTACAAAATCAATTCGGGATCCTGCTTTTTGTCAAAATCAGTTGAGCCGTTTTCGAAATAATTAAACTTTTTTGATAACGGTTGTATAACATTTTTTTCGAGCTAAAGAAAATTTCAACTTCGCCTCTAGGGATTCACTAAATAACCTTAAATTCAAAATTTCAAAAAAGCTCTTCCAGTGGCTTGGGCTCTCGGTTGTTTAGGCGGGAGGGGCAATTTGTTGAGAATGAATTAAAAACAAAATTAAATAACAGACTTTACTTTAAAAAAGTATGTCATGTCAGAAGTCAGATTTTTTAATTTAAGGAACAAGTAATCAACTAGTCTCTCTTCGTTGCGTTGGTCAGTTTGGGTAGAAATAGGTATAAAAAAAATACTATAGAAGCCCGCTACCTGCACAGTCATCCTTACCCTTCAAATTCAATTTAATATGAAAAAAAGGTCACATGGTCAGTGACTCAGAAGGATTTCGAATCCTTTGTATGACTTTAGAATAACAAATTAAATTCCATTATTTGTCTTACTCATTGCGATTATTGAACTTTTGGGAAAGCTTTTTTGTCTAATGATGGCGTTGAACTTTTGTATGCGTCTGTTTTTTTTTTTTTTACAAACAATATATGAAATAATAATGAGGTTAAAGACTACATTAGGTTAGGGAAAGACAATAATATTGGAAATACAATAATAATATCAGTGAGATTTTTGAGTAAAAAAAGGTCTTTAACCTTTGAGATTCAGTGTTTATCGTGGATGTAGAAAGACAAAACAAAGTTTATTCACATGTTTAGAGAGTATAAAAAAATGAAAAATAAATAAAATGAGAGGGTGTGCTTGAAGTACATTATGTAGGTATGTACTAAAGTACATTATACATATACATATGTGTACATACGAAGGTTTACTTATTGGGGATTTTCTTGGATAACTATACCTATTACTGAAAAAATATCCTTAATTGACCTCGAAGACTGGCATCAAATAAGAAAAGTTCATTGGAGATGGAGGTTTGGAGATGTGGGTTCGAGCCTTCAGGCAAAATTCAATTACACACCTTCAGCAAACATTTTTGTGTATTCTGTTCTGTACAGGCTTGTAGCAACAAAAAAAAAACCACTATTTTATTCTTTAAGTGGAAACAATTCCCGGGAGTAGAAGGTACTCTCGTTAAATTACGTCCCTTTCCCCTTGATCCACGCAAGCTTTACCTATTATTTTGTAATACTAGACTCTGTGGTATACATTTAAGAAAGGGCAATACTGGAGAAATGCTATATTATAACAGGTATACAACTTTATTACCATTAAAAGAATCTGTGCGCTTTTCGGGACTTGCAAAAAAAAAACTTTCGCATATGATCCGATAAAAAGCTCGTTTTGATTGAATTGAAATAAGAAAAAATCGTATAATAGTTAGTGATCTATTTCTCTTACCATTTAAGCAGAAGGGACAATTTTCTTAATCAGTTAATTAAAATCAAAAAGAAAAATGGAAACAACAGCAACACTAATAATGTAGTACTAAAGTTTTTTATCCAAGAATTAATTCTGTTACATAATTTCTTTTCAAATCGTAATATTTTAGTTAAGTTTTTGAAAAATAAATGTTCAAACTCAAATTTTTATGTAAAAAATTAAAAAAAAAATCATTCAAATTGATTTTATTTTTTTTTTAATTTACCTACATTCGCGTTTGCGAAATTTTAAAATAAGTGTTTTATTGACACAATATTTGTTTACCTAAGGCAATACTTATTTAATAAATAAAAAAAATAAATAAATTTGATGGCACAACAGCTCATGAAGAACTAGGGCCTAGTGACTTACAACTCTCAACCATTCCTGTGTGCGTGTCTGCAGGAATGGAGGGGACCTACAGTTTATTGCCGAATCCGAACGGCTAACGAGCGGCACTTTTCTGTGACAGGAGATACTCTTGGAGGATTTGTCAATTCCTCGCAAGAGGCAGTAGCCGTTTTTTCTTTTGAATAAATAGGTGGCGAGGCTGGGGATCGAACCTTTGACCTCCGGCATGACAGTCCATCGCACTAACCATCACGCCACGGCTACTACATTTAATAAATAAGCCTAATTACATTTTTCTTTAGGTATGTACCTACCTACCATTCTTATGATTTGAAAAATACCCTTATCCTGACCAAAAATTTAAAACGCCAAGATTGACAACATTTCCGGCAACGTAGGTACCTATTACATACAAAGTTATAGGTAGGTACCTAATTAAATCTTAAATTATTTATGTTTACTAAAGCAACCTTGATGTGTATAAAATTATTTCTCTATAATGAAGCTCTTTCTTCCTGAATTTACTATACCTACCCACTTACCTTTAATAATGCCATGTATCAATAAAATCTAATTTCAAGGAAATAAAGATCCTTCCTGGAAATCTAGATACATCTGTATACCTATACATATATCTAAATTATAAAAATGTCAACACAAATACACAATATACTCAGTACTCAGACTCACACCAAATAAAGTGACACAGGCATTATTCTACATTATCACTGTACTAAATAAAGTGGCGCCCAAGTCCACGTCACTTGCTGTTGCCATATCAAATCCATCCAACAACACCGACCCACCGACATTAAAATAATCGATAGAACTGTAATTCAGACAAAATGCTCTATATGTCTGTTTCACTCTTTCTTTAGTGTAGATTTAAAAAAAAATACAGAAAATCCACAAACAATATACCTATCTACAACAAAAAACCGGTCGATGTGCCAGCTGCCATGCGAGGTAGCACGTTTTTGCAAAAGTAAATTCTCACAGGCACAGGCAGGCAGTTGTCTGCAGACATTCAGTGGAAGTGGTGGTATTTTTTTTTTTTTTTGTTCGCTCTGCATACCTATACATATTTTTATTTGTTTAGAATATTAAATTGTGACGGCATTCATAAATGCTAGTGAAAGCATTTAATAACGTTTGTACATACGGCGGCCCAATGAGTCTGGAACACAAAGAAAAGTTGATTGACCTGGTTAAATTGAATCCAGGATTATGGAGACAAAGCAGAAAGGCTCCTGGATTCAAGCAAAAAATATGGGATGAAATTGGTGCAGAACTGGGTACAAGCGGTGAGTACGAATTACATAAAAAAGGATAAAAAATAAATGCATAATAAATAAAATTTGTACAGGATATGATGTTAGAAGGCAATGGGAAGTACTTCGGGATCAACTTAGGCGCGAGAACAAACGTTTCAAGCAAAATCCCAATTACAAGTCAAAGTGGATGTTTTACTCGAAGATGCTATTCACGCTGCCACAGAATGACGCTTCAGCTTCTGCCTGCTCTGACGAGGGAGAGCAATATCAACATCCTGACCTCCAAATGCAAAACGAAAACTATCACTTTCTTACTATACCAAAAACTGAAGAAGGACAATCAATTATTCAAGTGCGCAAGGATCTGCAAGAGAGCAATGATGGTCTAGGTCATCCACCCACAGCGATGGATGGATATTTGCAAGCGCCAACAGTGGAGGGAAGTGTCGAAGAATATTATCCTTTGACAAATGCTGCAGGAGTCTCTTCATCTACTCAAGTTCCCCGATACTCCGGGAATGTTGAACTTAGTGAAACAAAACGAACTCGAAATAAACGATATCCTGCTGATGGTTGCCCGGAAGATGATGAGGACTATTATTTTGCAATGAGCTTAGTGCCATCGCTGCGATGCATTTCGAGATCGAAAAAGCTAAGAGTTAGATCGAAAATAATGGATTTGATTGCAGTCGCTTTGGAAGATGACTATGAGCAGGACAGAGATAGAGAAGATGTCAAAGTGAACACTGAGCTCGAAGAGACAATTGTTCCTCATCAAATCGTAATGACTTCAATAGAGAAAAAAAACTAGATATGTTAAAAATACGATACCTATTATTAACTACCTATTAAAAATGAATAAATATAAAAATTTTAACATATGTACCTACCAAAAAATGTTTTCATTGAAGTTCTAGAGTAGCTTATCCTAAGGTTAATAGACAGATATTGACGTCGCGATGGCAAGACTGGTGAGGGTGCACAAACTGTTTTGGGGAAATTCTCCCCTATGCTCGAAAGCCAATCAATTTTGTTTTTATTTAAATTTGATCAGAACCTCAAAAAATATGCATGCCAGTAATTAAGTTTATAATGTAAAAGTTACGTTATGAATTTCTAGTCGGGGGGTGGCCACCACGACCGGTTGTTAGCTTTATAAACGGATAAAAAAGCCATGTTTTCATAATTGATTCAGTAAGAACGCATTGAGAAGTAGCTGCAGCTAAAAGAATGCCTAAATCACAAACTGTCATTCAAATGACCAACTCATGTAGCAAAGAACGTTTGCAATGGTCCAGCGCGGTTTCCGCAATGACCAATTTGTAATGTGAACGCGCTCAGCTCATATAGAATTCGACATCAAGATCCGCACACGTAGTCAACAACGTATGGATGACTCCGCGTATGGATCCAAATACGGATCCGCAAAACTGCGTTTGTCGGCTCAAATTAGTATGGACATTCACTACCGACCCACTTGCGCATGTATTGTAAGAGTGAAAGTTCACCATACTCAGCGAAAACCGAAACCAAAACGGATCCAAAACGAATCGCAAAAAAAGTACTTCCCCACTTGAGTTCTACATTACAACAAATCTTTTTTCATACAAATTTCTCCTTTCAATTGTACCTACCTACAACAAACAAACAAGGCTTTTTTTTATTTTGAGACAGTTTTGTTTTCATCAATTATATACCTAAATACAATTTACAAACATATTTTTATTGCGCTACAAAAAGACGAAATGAACTAAAAACAGTAACATTTTATTTATGAAGCGACCATTTCTCAATTTTTCTTACGAAAATATAAGAAAAAAACTGTATCTTCGCTACACAACTTGCACAGATGAACTAAGCTAAGGTGTGGAGAAAATGCCTGTAAATACAAAGAATTTTTGTAGGTGTGTGTGAAACACTCAGTTTAGCAAAGATCTAAGAAAGACCGAGAAAGTTGGATCAGTGAATTTGCTTGAAGGGTGTAAACAGACCTTATAATAAGTTAATGACGGCACTTCCGTTCAGACACGTGTGGGCGAATAAAGTTGTGAAATTTATTAAATTACAATCATTGTTTTTAATATCAAATAACACGTAAGTTGCACCACTAGCTTGCGTTAGAAAGAGAAAAGTGTTGCACGATCCTATGTCATTTCAAATGCAGCATGTTTGTACATACTTAGGTACATACTTATCCGGTAGGAATAATTACAACATTAGAAGATATATTTGCTGATAAAATTTACAAAGTCTTATTCAGTTCTGTTTCGAAGAGCTTCTTCAATGTTTCAATAACCATGTTGTGGATTTCAGCATTTTGTCAAAAATTTCAGATTTCAAGAACTTTTATCAAAAATGGCATAAAACCCTTGTTCTATTCATTTCTTTAACATTTTTTCTATGTATTGGGAATTTAATTTTCATCTAGCCTAGGAAAGTTAGATCAAGATTGGACAAGCTTACAAAAAGTCCAACCAATCTGAATTTTGTGTCTATAAAGCCTTTCTTCAGATATTCTAACCATTTCCCTACAGTGCAGTTACAGTTGCAAAAAAAGATTCTATAATTTTTTTTCTGTACTTGGCTGAACTAATATGTTAAATCCTTTTTGTGTAGAATTTTATAGGCTATACAATTTTTGACACTATCATTCGATAAAATCAAAAGCAGAATATTCAAAATAAAGGGTTATTTTTAAGATGTGTTTAAGAATCCAAAACAAAGTTCCATACCAAAATCGAGATTTTTGGGATTTTTTGTTCGAAAGAAAAACTAATTTTACTTCTGGTTAAGCATCTCTAGGGATTTTATTTATATTTTCAATTTACTTATATAAGATGCTAAGTAAAGAAGACCTTATTAGTTTCCAAGTTGGTTAAGCATTTAAAAATCTCCCGCTATCGAAATCATGCAATATTAAAATTTCGTAAATCTAAAACCCGAAAATAAAAATTTCACACAGAACTTTTAATTTCTTTAACCTATTACTCGAGTAATTTTTTTAAGCACTTATTTTAAAGAAGCGAGGAATGTTAATGTGAAATTTCGTCATATTCGGTATTTTTTGAATTCGAGATTTACGTATCAGAGCTTTGGTTTCCGGTCATTCATACCTCTGTCTGTGATAACTCAGGTAGGGGAAACTGAGACTTTGAGTAACAGGGTCAAAAAGTATCTAACAGCTTAAAATAAAAAAAATATAAGAATATCGTGAAAGAGAGAGAGAGAGAGTATCCTCCAAATTTAAGGGCAAGTTTATACCTACATAACATATAACGAAAAGTTTCCTTATTTTTAATCCGCCGTATGACTTCGTTATTTTAAGATTTATATTTTTACGAGTTTCGGTCGGCAAAGGGATTGCAATCATCTGAAAAATATTTCTTATCATCAAAAAAAGTTGACAAAAATTTAACAAGTCGCCGAGACGTTGCATTGGCCGTGTTCCTTTGGGGTGGCGAACTACTCTTGAGTACTTTGCTGGAAATTTTTAATGGAACGCACAAATTTCACTTCTCTAGTAGCAATCTACTACAATTTTAAGTGATTGCTAATTATTTATAATCTGTGGAATCCATACCATCAAAAAGCTTGGGAGATTATACACACACTTTTTCAGTTTATATGATTTTTCGACGTATGTATATAAAAACTCATACAAAATAAGAAAGTGTGTGTAAAATTATCTATGGAAAGTCGTCTTGTAGAGACTCTCATCTCCTTATTAATTGCTTTATTTTGTTTATTTTTGTTATTGGTGAATGGTGAACGTAAAAACGGTAAACAAATTGAAATAAAATGTCATGCACATATGAAAATCTCTTAACCTAGCCAGATGCCCTCTGGGGAATTTTAGGTGCGTAACTACTCTGCTTATCTACTCGCGCATTAGAGCTTGAGTAGATGAGAGTACTAGATTACAGTTTTCATCTACTCATGATCATGAATAGTTCGTCACCCACAAAGGAACACGGCTATTATCGCGGTTGTAATTACACTCAAGTGTAAACTGCGAGAATAAAACTTCAGAAGCATCAACTTCGCTGTATGCACAGTTTAACACTTCAAATTTGGTGAGTTAACTCGGGTTTAACTTTAATTTCGCACTGAAAAACTGGACCTTAATGTTGTGAATTGGACTTCAAAATTAAATATTATTTTTTTACATTATACATTATTGTCGGTTCGGAAGATGAAAATATATTTCAATCCTTGCTAAAATTTGAAGGTTAATTTCAATAGGTACTGTTCACTCCGAATTTCCTTGATTTCAATTAATATGATTTCTTGGAAATTATACCTATAGTAACACGAGTACATATCTCCTTTATTTAATCTTACTAACCAATTTAGGGATGGAAAATATTTAAATTCAGTCTCGTCGTTATTTTATATCCATGATCTAAATATAGAAAAATCTGTTTCCTGCCATGATGATGATATGCGGATATTTTGACCAATAGGTACGTAGAAATTATATAGGATAGATACTGCAAAAATCGGGACGATACATTTTCATCCCTTAAATTGGATTTTTTTCTTTGATTGTTTTGACATCTAGATACCAATACCTACTTATAGCTTCTTCCTTGTCTTTAAGGTGAAATTTAACTCCCTATTTTTTTTTCCAGCAATCCACTTAGCCAGACACACAACCTGCTAAGTTCAAAGCCTGCTTCAATGCATGTGAAACACATAATCAGCCATAGCAAAACACAAAAAAAAAAGACACTTGGATGCATCGCGAACGTGATTATACCTACCTATACTTTAATCTAGGGGTTGGTTCTTGATTAATGCTCTCAAGATGGAATGATTTCTAACAATAGCGGTAAGCAATTGCACAACAAACGAGTAGACAGAACATGACTCTAAGCTCTGCTGCATATACGTACCTGTAATATGGGGAAATAACCTTAAAATCAAGCCAACACCCTGTCACTGCAATGTACAGACATTTATATGATATTGGAAAAAGGTGCTTCATCACCCAAACCACGGACATGCAGCTTGCACCGAAAGTTTCTTAGCTTTTGTTGGAGTGTACGACAAAGTACAGACAAAGAAAGTTCTTTGAACGGGGCTTAAAATGGCAAAAAGCTTTTGCCGGAGAGCATCAGGGTTGTTGCATCACTGTATGCAGCTCTTTATGCATATATATGGTAGGTACATGAGGCCATGCACACATCAGAACCTACACACGCGCCTCTATACCTACCGTAAGTTTGAAGGTGAAGGGCTCACGGCTATGATGGTAGCTTGTTGGAAAAAAATTTCAGGGGCGCCCTCGGTTTCGAGTCACAGACGACGAACGCAACCAAGGGCAAGGACGTCCGGGCATGCGCAGAAGTTTGGTTATTACATTCTGCTTTTTTTTTTTTGCATCTCAACAGTTCAGTGCAAGGTGAAATTTGATGAGGGGTGAAACCACCCTTCGACACTAGAATACCTACTCTAGCACCCCATGACCATAGATTTGTGGGTGCACTTGATGTGCATATGCAAACGTGTTGGCCATGAGTGTTGCATGTATTAGTATCAGTTAGTGTGCGTAATGTGTATTGGTATTATTGTGTTAATTGTGCAATATCGGGCACCCGGTGAAAAATACTAAACTGTTAGGAAAAAGAGAGAGTTTTCGACCAAAGAGAGTTATTTTGAATTTTCATTTTATTGCTCTCCTTTTATATTTTCGATTTGTCCTTTCGTTTGTTAAGGGTGAAAAAAAGTATTTATTGTTTATTTTTTTTTGCCTTCTTACATTTCATAGACATAAAATAATAGTTTGAGGGTGAAAACAAAATGCCCTTTGCCACACCGAATGACACACATAATGTAGTGCACCTATATAGTGTGATTCGATGGAGAGGGTGTAGAATGGTAGATGATGATACTGTATTTGAGGGTAAGGTGTAGGAATAAGAAGTTCTACAAAATTCTTCTTTTTTTCGCAATGGGTTTGATATACATATGTATGTAGGTACGTATACGTATATAATTTTGGAGAGAACAAGGATAAATTTCTAAATTAAAATTACAGCAGGCTGATGGGGTGGTAGCGTGGATATTACCTTCCTGCCAACTGCCAATTTTAGTTCAATGATTTCTCAAAGTTCATATAAAACATTTAATTGGAATAAAATTGCCAGATTCAGGAATTTAACGAACATTCCAGAAACTTATTTTGAAATCACAATTTTCATCGCTCATTTAAATGATTTTATTCATATTAAAATCAGTGCCATAGAATATAAGGGCTAGGGGGAATAAACCCCCCCTCCCCCTCATAGCGAAGCTTTGCCCCCTCCCGGCACCAAGCGATTACGAGTTTTTTGAAAACTGCTGACGCTTGGGAGCAAAATATGATTAAAAATTTCAACCTGATAATGGAACATTGATTTCGAAACGCATAAAATCTTAATTTGTTATATTAGTTTTAAAAATATATACATATATACATACATACCTACACATATTATTTAATAATTTAAAAGATTTTCTTTTTATTAAATACCTACGTCAATAAACAAAAAACTTGGAGACCAAAAAAAACCAAACAATGAATGAGCTGAAAATGAACACTCATGAGCGAGCATTTCCGTACCATTCATTTGGATAGCCTGCTTTTAAGATATCTAGAAAAATCAGAAATTCCGTTTCTGAAAACCGATTATAATGAGTATTTTGTATAGATAAGCGCAATCTACTGTAGTATTCATGCCTTCAAACGGCGCCTGGTGCATTTTTCAATTTCGTGAAAAAAAGGAAACCAATTAATAAAAGGTGTTGTATTGGAATAATCAAAATTTGTTATTGTCACCATTGCTCACGAGTTGCTCAAAACAGCTCATATGCTTGCGAGTGAGTCATTTGTTATAGGCTCTTTTAAAATCTTAAGTTGTGATATTAGTTTTAAAAATAAATAGCCCGCCTGGAAAAACAATCCACTTTTCAATAAGGTCCTGACAAGTTTTTCATAGTTACTAACAAGGGTCTTGCAAGGGTTACTAAAGGCATTCCCTAGGCCCTCGCCAGTTATGAACCCTTTTGCCTCGTCAGTTAAATTCTGCCTAAGACCTGACTAGTAGAAACTATATTTGTTTCACATGGTTTTCCATTCAACCATTTCAGATATGGGGGCCAAAACTAGAAGCTGTCAGTCGCTCTATATTATATTAGATATCCAGCTCCTCGATGCTCACCACCCTGGTTATACACTAAATGATCATTGTCGTGTCCAGTCCATGTCCATAGAAGAATGGTTCCTTGCGGAATATCATCGACGTTGTGTACTTGTCCTAGATTGTATAATTCAGCTAGATCCCAATCGATGAGGAGCAACTGTCTGGTACAATTGGTTGTAGTCTGTATCATTGACGTAAGACGTTTCCTTGACGACGACGGCCAGCAGGATGATATTGTTGGTGCCTCCAAAAATTCTCCATGGTTTTTATTTCAAGAGGCACTTCTTGTTCTTTGTTGTCTTGTCTCGAAGACTTCAGTGTCCCAGCTTGCCGATGACCTGATGGTCATCCTGGTTGGTCCTATCTAGTTCTCATAGTCCCTATATTCATGCATCTGCGGCGGTGGTGGCAGCCGGCGCGCGGTACGCTTTTTGTTAGTTTATATTGGGAGATTAGGAGGTACTCACGTTTTTTCTTGTTAAAGATGATTTATTTTATTTTTATTTTATTTTATTATAAAACACTGACCACTAAAATATTCTTGCGCATGCAAAATTGAATATTTAAACTGACGTTTAGTTTAATGTCATTTTACTTTGGTGTGTGTGCAAAGTATGTGTGAAAGACTGTGTAGGTATGTTCAGTTCAAAACAGTTTAGAATAGAAAAGAACAACTTGTTTTCAAAAAATAGTAAGAGCTTGGATAGACCTTAAGGCTGATGTGATGAGAAGCGTTGGGATGGGTTGGATAGGGCATACGGAAGGGAATATGAAATATTGGGAAAAATACCTACTAGGTATTTTGGTTTTATGCCTATAGATACATAAAACCTATTACAGATTGATCTGTCAATAGGCAAAGCTGCAAAAAATATTTTTAAACACTTATGTAAAAACTGCTAAAAATATGAAAGCGTTTATTTACCCGACTGGTTGGCCATACAAGAAAAAAGAAAATGTTGTAGGTAGATAGGTATACCTATATGCCACTATCTTCATACCAACCTATACCTACCTAATAGACCCATATTTTCTGTTAAGTATGTAGGTATATTTTTATAGGTTTGCCAATTCAACAAAGCATGTAGGTACCTACCTATTACCTAGGTATACCTACTTACATTATGTAGGTATGTATGAACATACTTACATAGGTAGGTATATGTATAAAACATACAAAATACCAACCACATAAATCTATACAAAAACAATCATTGTCAAGGGCTGTTGTCAGTAGATATTGTTGAAGTTGAAACGAGAAGTAAAATAACTCACCCCCGCAAACTATTCAATACTCTATCAAGTACAAAAATAGTTTGAGCTGACAGAAAGAACAGTAATAACAACAACAACACAAAAACAACAACAACAAAAAAACGACAAAAACGATGACGACGACGACCTGCACGGAGACTGCACCCGACCTACCCATACCATACACAACTTAAGCTTCTTCTTCTTTATTCCTTCCTTCTTCTATCAGTATTATGTTGTCTATTTCTTCATTTCCTTCATTCGCGAAAAAATTTTGTATTAAATTTCTCTCCATCTCTCTTTTTAATTCCTGTGTTGGAAAAAGCTTAAGAGAACAACAATAATCATGCATTTTTCTCCGTCAATATTAATAACCAAAAATCAACCCCACGGCTCGCAGAGAGTCAAAACCGATTTGTAGGGTGGTTTTCTCCCTCTTTGAATTAACTTGAGGGGTCTGAACTGGGGTGTGAGTGTTAGTACAAAATTGTTTTTTCAAGTTAGTGTAGGTACATACCTACCTACTCGCCATACGTAAACACCTCCGGCCTCCAGCCATCATTGTAACAGAACAGAAGTGAGATAAAGAAAAAAAGAAACAATTATTTTGCAATCAAAAGTAGAAAACGAATCCTCCCTTCAATTTAAAAGAAACCTGTTTGCATTTTATTCTTGGTGTTGTATACCTTACCTATTTGGAACTTTATTATGCACCCCACTTTATATGAACTTGAACCACACAAACACAAGTGCAAGGTAAAATTTTCTCAGAGCAAGCATTTTTTGGTTTTGTCACTGTTTCTCTCTTTCTTATCTCTCCCATATTTTAAAACTTTTAATATGTATAGTAGGTACAAACAAATGCATACTTAAACAACATTTTTGTGTAAATAACATGGAAATGGAATTTGCAAAAGTTTTGCACTTGAGCTTGAACGCGATTTTAATGGAGCAGTGTTAAGGTCGTTTGGGGAATGTTGTATGTGAATTGTGAATGGGTGTTAGGTTTGGGTGCTCCTCTCGTGAAAAGCATTTTTGAGGTTGAATTTTGAAAACACATACATATTTAACAAATGCGGAAGAGATGAAAAACAACAAGTGATGCCACTGTATATGATAAGTTAAGTACCTTTGATTTTTGTGCGTCTGTGTTTGTTTCAGCAATAATTGGTGAAACTTTAAACGCATATTTTTCGCTGTGATTTTGTAAGCACTTAGTTGTCGTGTTGGAAATCAACGAAGAACTTCGTTTCGCATCAGCAGCGTAGGTATTACAGCCAGCGTAGCAGCTATGGCAAGATGGTTAGTGCATAGGACTGTTGCGTCAAAGGTCTAGGCTCGATTCCGAGGCTCGTCCACACTGCCTCTTGGGAGGAACTGCGAAAATCTCCAAGTTTATCTCTTGTCATAGAAAAGTGCCGCTTACATAAGCCATCCAGATTCGGCAATAACTGTAGGTCCGCTTCATTCCTGCAGACACGCACAAAGGAATGGTTGAAAGTTACAAGCAGTGTTGTTCCTCTACGTTTTGACTTTAATTGTCTACGTTTCAATGTAGACAATGCGTCAACAATGTCGATAATGTAAACAATGTGTCGACAATGTCAACAATAGCTTCTAGATCTTTTAATTTGCCAACAAAATTTCGGAGTCTTCACGGTATTGGTCCAGTCTCGTATAACTGATCGTCCCGATCTCATTTCGTTACAGAAATGCCGTGTTTTTCTGTATATCTTGGATGAAGTACCTATGGAATAAAGTTAAAATCTGCCAAGATCACCTAGAACGCTGAAACTCTCGGTAATTTTTCTGTTAAAAAAAATTCTCATTTCAGTCTCGTCTTTGGTGGATGTAGAGTCGGTTTATAAAGATATAATTCAATCATTTTTGGGTCAATTTTACAAAGAAAAAGGTATTAAGAAAATCTTATTTTATGAATTTTCTACATTGTTTACATTGTTGACCAGCTAATGTCGACATTGGTTAATTGTTTACCTTTGATTGTTTACACGTAGACAATCGTGTAGTCTTCATTTATAGTTTACATGGCACAAAACTGGTTACAAGTCACTAGGCCCTAGTTCTTCATGAGCTGTTAGGCCTCCACATTTTTTAGGCTTTTCAGTTAAAACTCCAAGTGTATTCGCAAAATGATACGGGATACTACATGCATGTTCAGTTCATTAGGGTGGAGCGTCAATGTATGGAGAAAAAAAAAGTTGTGGTAGGTATCAGTTTTGAATAGGTTAATTAACAAATAACTTTTCTGCTGAATCCGAATCGATTATCGTAATTTCAATTTTCATAAAAACCTCGGATTCAAATCAAATACCTACCTACTTGAAACTTCTTTGAGTGATGCCGAGGTGACGAAAAATTTAAATATGTGTTAACCTTTGGGGAATGTTTGTATATTAAATTTTTTAATTAAATGTTAATTGAATAAAGAAATAAATTTGAAATATTACCGACCTACCTACTTAAAATTGAAAAGTTGTACCTACTTCCGTACTGGGGGCATCAAATAGTACAAAATTCAGTACAATAGTAATTCTTTAGGTAAGTGTTGAAATTTCTCTCTAGCTCTCACACACTCGCATTAAATAGTAAAAAATTCAGTACAATAGTAATTCTTTAGGTAAGTGTTCAAATTTCTCTCTCGCTCTCACACACTCGCGAACGAAATCCACTCCAAAAATGTATCCAATTTTGTCCCAATAAGAATATTATCGTTTCGCCCGGCTCCCGGACCGGCATTTGTTCTTGTATTTGTTCAATGCCGTCGTCTCGTCTATTCTGACACAATGCCGCACACATCAACATCGAACCGTTGCCCCCCCTCCCCATACAATCAAATATTTCATTTTCAAACGTAGCCTAATATTATGTTTTTGTTTTGCATAGTTCTCCCATATTATTATATTTTATTTTTGTTTTCTCTTCATTTTCGCTTTTGGATAAATTTGTTGTTTTCAATTTCAACACAATCAAAACCAGAGCGGCACCACACACCACTAACTTCCCCTTATGGTGAAGAAACAAAACGAATAAGCGGCACAGAAAAACATTTCCAACAAGAAATAAAGAGTGTTCGTTTCGTTTGGTTTGGTCGTCGTCGTGCTCGTTGCTCTCGCCGGCCGATTTCAATTCTTGTTGGAAATTGTCGTCGCTGATCTAAAACAAACTGTATTTGTATTTCGTTCGGAATCCGTGATACCATACCATAACCATAGTCCACAAACCATACCATAGTTTGTGTGGTGTGTTTCTGTTTTGTTCGTTGTTCTTCGTTTGTCGGGGTTTTCACTTTCATCCTGGAGGGTAGCAGAACAGCAGAAACCAGTAAGAGAAAGTACGGCATAAGAAGTGGATCGTTTACTCTGTGTGTAACGAATTTTTGTATAATAATAATAATAATAAATTCCACTTCGCAGTGTGTGGAACGGAAAGGAAAAATATAGTGCACAAAGTTTTTTTTTTTTCTTGCCCATATAAATTTTGTTTCCTCCTGCATATTAATGAGGAATGGAATCGTGTGTGCCTGTCGTCTATTGTATTTTTCTGTGTGTAAATTAATTGTTTTGTTAAAAATCAAAAAATTTTAATAAAAATAAAAAAAAATATATTTTTAACTTCTTATTTTATGTGTACCTACAACAATTTTTGTATTTTTTTTGTGTAAGACCTACCTATTGAATTCAGAATGATTTTTCGACAGAATTGAAAAGTTTATTAAATCCTCCGAAACTCAGGGGTGGTGTACTAATTAAATTTCGAAGAAAAATTTATTTCATAAGAGAAAAAAATGTGTGACGATCATTTTTCCTAGAGTGCAACAAATAATAGAAGTATACACATTCTGTCGACGACCTACTGTCATAAATAAATTGTTTTAACGGTTTTATCTGTCAAAAGTGCGATTCGCCCGTTTCGCCGTGCGGTGGTTCATTTGTGTTATATGTACCTCTGTATCTACTAAAAAATTAACAACATTTCATGACCTCCGGCAAGGATTTTTCTTATTTCCCTGAGCTCTCTTCTACCCCAATCAATTTAATTGCGTTGAGTTTATTTATAGAGAGCGAGAGCACAAGAATATTATAGTGGATATAACAAAAACAACTTATTTACCATACTGTTACTTCGTCATCATCTGTCATCACCTTTTTATGGATTAACTGGATTGAGATTTTAAAAGCGATCATCACTTTGCATCATCTCAAAAGAGGGGGTGGTTTTCGGTTTTTTTTTATTCATTCAGTGTTAAATAAAATTGTGTCTGGTACCTATGTTCTATGTCGTTATGTATGAAACTATTTAAATATTTCTTTTTCATCCTTTTATGTGCAAACCTACATACCTATTTGGCCGCGATAGTGACACCTGGTAAATATTTGTATTGTGTTTGTTTGATGACTAGTGTTGTCACCCTTTCGCTATAGGGTGTTATTAGAAATGATGTGTTGTTTTAAAAATATAATTACTCAAAATTTAGTTTCATTGTGAAAGTGAAAACACAATTTTTTTTATTAATCAAAAGTACCTACCTATATAACCACGTTCGTAGGCATATGGATGGAATATATCAAAAAGTTTTACATTAACTTATTTTAAATTAACCTTTAACTTGGTTAAAACCAACTTAATATTTTGGATCTTACCTCGTGTGAAATCTATAAAAATATTGAAACATAAATTATTCTTCATTAGTTACCGAATTAAATACATACCTACCTACATTAAACTTCAAGAATATAGGTAGTGGTTTTAAAATAAAATTCAACCTAAACATTTATTTATAAATAAAATCAAGTGCTTTGCCATCAACTAAACAAAAATAAAATAAAAACAAAAATACTTATTAACTACTAAAAAAAAGCTCATTCACCCAACTCAGGATTACAAGTGTTGTTTGAGAAAAGGATTAAAATAAAAAGGATTTCGCATGTCAGTTAAAAAATTAAATATTTAATAACAAATACCTACCTACATAATTATAAAATACTTATATTTTTTAAACATTAAAACTTAAAACTAAACAAAAAACAAAAAAAAACATTATCTACAATAATCAACCAAAATCATAATCTTTTATATAATTATCTACACATCTTTTTCGAGGAAATAATGGGACATTTATGCTAAGATTTAAACGTAAGTTTTACCTACTCAAAATTTAGTTTCGATAAGTTTTTTTTTTGTATATTCATTGATGAATATTAATGAAAGGTAACTAGGTACCTTTCTTTTGTGTATGAATAAAATTTCGGCTCAACTTTCCTTTACGACATCCCGAATTTGAACACACGGATGGTCTCATTCGATAGGATAGATAGGCATTCACTAAAAAACACCAAATATCACAATTTTAGGGTGAGGAAATATTTTTAGGTATTTTTAATTAATTTTCAAAGTTACACTTTTTCCATACAAAATGCATGGAAAATAAATTAAAAAAACACCAAGATGGCGATGAAAGAACTTCACTAGTCGTGACAGAGTATGCTTAGTATTGCCAGATGTACACATTGGTTTTGGGATATTTTTTTATTTTTGCGATTTCTGGGATTTTTATTCGGAATATTCAGTTTTAGCCCGATTTTTAGGGAAATTACTTATATGATCAGTTATAAAAGTGTTAAATTTTAACGGTAAAATATGCGGGAAACAAGTCACAATTGCAATATTATTTCCTAAATATCAACTACCCTAAAAAAAATCAACTTCGAAATCGGGATGTCGTAATGGAAGTCGCCCCGAAATTTCTTTTCTAGGATCTAAATGCTAACTAAGTACCTACATAAAACGAAATTATATTTAGTTTGTTCAATGAAGGAATAGTCAGACGACAGGGACAGAACAGAACAACGACTAATTTTGACATTTCTCACAAATCTATTCTTTGTATTGTTCTACCTAAAAAGCAAGTGCAGAAAATCCTGCTGTATACTATTGAAAACTGTTCCAAACTGAACATACCCATTTTTATATTTCTAACTTCTAATATTACCCACCAGAAAATCTATAATATCTTAATGAAGCTCTAGAAAGTTTTATACATAGATACTCTCAAGAGGAAACCAAAGAAATTAGATAAGCCTTGGTTAGTTATGTACCAGTTTACCTCGGAATTAAAAAAAGAAACCTAAGTATTAAGTATCCTTGGACCAGTATCTACGATAAACTTAACGAAATGTATTGAAAATGGTTAACTTTAAGCTTTAATATACAGGGTGATTCACCTAAGGTGTGACACAAATCTAAAGCGTATAGGTTGAGTTTAAGAAAAAAAGTCTTGTAGGAGGGGAGTCTATTTCCCCCCATTTAAGCAGGAGGGACAATTTTCTTAAAAATCGACTTAGAACAGAAAAAAAAAATCATAAAAAAAACAACGGAAATGCTTACTATATCTTGCTATAGGTATTTTGTTTTAAAGCCAGAAGTCTGTTCTTTTATTATGTTTTTAATATTCAAATTATTTTAGACAACAGTTTTTGGAAAATTAATTTTTAAATTCAAAATTTTAAAAACAATATAAAAGAGTGTGTTCAAACTGATCTTGTTCAAAATTTAACGATATTAAGTAGTATTTTTGTATTTAGAAAAAAAAATTCAAATTTTTCCAGATGGGAACTTTCGACATCAATACAATTCTTACCAATTTTCGAGTTGTGTGTTTTAACAAAACATAATATTATGGAGATAAATAAGTCCAGAAAATTCTTTGTTTTTTTAAAATGGAAAATTTGAGTGACTCCCGCCGGCCGACGGCACACGGATTCGGTACTCAGGGTGCTGAATAAATTGTAAATAGTATCATAGATAGTATCTCCTTTTCTTCAACATTCTGTTCATGAATTGTTCGAAAAAAATTCAACTTTTTAAACTTGGGTGCTGTAAAAAAGATAATTCGGATATTTTATTAAAAAACAATAATAAGTTGGAAATGAAAGAAGACCTACAAAATGGGTTTCGGTTTTCTTTCATTTCCACAGAGGTTCAGTTCCGTAGGTATACCAACATAGAGCGATGATAATAATGATCAATAGTTGAAATTGCAAAACTTAAGAAAAGGGAAATGAGTTTTTCATATTTGATGGATTTTTTTTGTAGAAAAAAAAAGACGCAATAAATTTTTTGATGGCACGACTTATTTATTTAAGGACATCCAGCGACAATTGTTTGAAAAACTCCATAGCAAAAAAGCAGCTAGGAAAAAAGTTACCTATACCCGCCTGGAAAAATGGCAAGTTTTTGGCAAGTTTAGGCGAGGCCCTGGCAGGTTTTCGGCAAAGAAAACATGGACGAGAAAAACAAGACAGACCCCTATTAGTGCCTCGCTGAGAACATTTATTTAATAAAGTACTGGTGAGGTTCTTCATGGTAACTACCTATTTGAAATCATTTTACGCAAATTAATAAAAGCATATGTACATCGTAATAAAAATCTTTGTGTGTTAATTAACTCTGCAAATTTCAAATTATGATTGGAAATCAGTGTGTAAAATAGTAAAATCGCAACTGCAGACAAAACAGAAAAAGACAGAACCACAACTGATTTTAACATTTCTCAGAAATCTGTTCTCAGTTGTTCTACCTAAAAAGCAAGTACAAACAGACTCACTGAACAGCAAGCCATAACAGTTTAGAACAAACAATTTCTCATTGAACTTGTTCTTTTCTGTTCTAAACTGTTTCGAACAGCCTCAATAAACATACACACACCAAAGTAAAATTTTGCTCCTCATCGATTGGGAAATAACTGAATTTTATCATCTAGGACAAGTACACAAAGTCGATGATATTCCGCAAGGAGCCATCCTTCCATGGACATGGACTGGACTGCACACGACAAACACACGAGGAACTGGATATCTATCTACATTAAAATATTATAGAGCGACTGACAGCTTCTAGCTTTGGCCCCCATATCTGAAATGGTTAAATGGAAAACCATGTAAAACGAAATATGTGGAACAAATCTAGTCTTTACTAGTCAGGGCTTAGGCAGAATTTAACTGACGAGGCAAAAGAGTTCATAACTGGTGGAGGCCTAGCGGATGCCTATATTAACCCTTGTTAGATTCTTGTTAGTAACTATGAAAAACTTGCCAGCGCCTTATTGAATACTGGATTGTTTTTCCAGGCGGGTAAATCTTAAATTTAAATTTATATTACAGTTGTTGACCACAAAATCAAGGTGTTTTTAAATCAGTTACCATAATTTTAAAAATCGTATTTAAACCTTTTTTCAGAATTTGTTGTTTCTCCCAAAAAAAAAAAAATATCCAAGAAAGAACAAATTTTTTTGGTACTCTCAACTTTTTAAGGAAACAACATTTTTGAAATGTTTCCTAATAGAAGTGTTTTTTGGTTGTTGATTTTATTAAAATCTCGATTATTTAATTTAACAAATTATGGTTTTTTGTTTTCAAGTAAAAATAGGAGCACTATGTACATAATGTATATATCTTAAGAATTTCTAAACAAAAGAGTCCTTTTTGTTGTTTGCAACGCTGGCTCCACATTCACCTTCAAAAAGTCATCGCAAAAAAAAAATAAACTAATTGAACAAATTTACAAAATCCAAAAAAGGAAAATATAATAATGTAGATTATGTTTGTTGGACGATATCTGTGGTACTATACTACACCCCTCCAACAGCTAAGGCCACGCAATCATGGAGAAAATCCAACAGAAGTAAAATAGGATGAGTGAGGTCAGGTCGGTCACATTAAGGAATATGCGTACAATCAGATAAATACTTTTTTGAAGGTTCTTTTCATAAGAACTTGAGAAGTATAGATATGTATATGGGTTTATGTATAAAATGTATGTCGTTAGTGCTTGACGTTGTCAATCAGTTCAAAAACTCACAAACTTTTTGGACAAGGTCAAAGGCTATTGTCTCTGAATAATATTAACATTGTGTTTTATATATTGTGGGTGGCATTGACTTTGATTGAAGCACTTTGCTTGTCCTTTCATATTCCAAAATTGATATAAATCAGATGTACCAACATATGTACATGTGTTAGTTGTATTTAGTAAGTTTGTATATTTATACATAATGAATGTGTGGAGGTAATTTTCGTTACCAATACTAATCGACAAGAATATTTTACTCTTGAAAGTTCATAAATAATTTTTGGCTAAATTAAGGACAACAAATACAAAGTTTTAATTGAAATAAGAAACTTTGGTCATTGGCTGTTTCTTACGATTAGTACCTAATTGTATTGTATAGCCTTCCCGGGTTGAAACAACCTTTTTCAAGTATTTATAAAAACCCTTCCCAAATCTATCAGAACGATATACAGGGTGTTTTTTTTAACAAACTAACTACCCTTTTTGGCGTGATATCCTACTTTACAGTTCTCAGTTGTTGTTATGTGCAAAGCTTGGATTTCACAACGAATAGGCTAAGACTTGCAAATACGGCTAGTAGGTTCATTGTTTATGTTCCGAAAATCGTGGATCAGTTCGGAAAACTACAAATTTATTTCTTAGATAAACAACTTAACTTTTGTGGTTGGATAACAACGATGATGAAGAAGTCCAAAAAAAATTGTTGTTTTCGCCAAAAATATATTTTAACGTCATTTGAATCCTATTTTAAGTCTGAATTACCTACAAAAATTCATTGAAGTAGGTTTGAATGATGATGTGTTTGTTAGGTATTGAATTAGCAGTCGAAAAAAATAGATCTTTAGCTGTGTGTATGCGAGAGTTCCAGGTACTCCCGACCAAATCTTCTCGAAAATGACTAACTGTTCACTGATTAAACTTCCTACATGTCATTAAGTCTTAAACAATTTAAATAAAGCACTATAGTGCCGATACCGATACTAGTCTCAATACGATACAATATTTTCTTATATAAAACGAGTGTGTCTTGAATCGATCGAATGAATATACCTACTTATTATTTCTGATGTAAGAATATTTTTTATCGTATCGAGATTGGTATCATATTTACCTTTTTAATTTTTATAATATTTTTGAGTTTAAAAATCTACATTATTAATAATAATTAAATGCATTTTCTTTTATATTTTCAGATAATTTTCTTTGAATTAATAAAAAAATATAATCAAATCAAATACTGCTGGGAAAGAGTTTAGTTTTGTATCTACCTATAATTTATATTTAAACAAATAAATTTAAATCCTACACAACAATATTTATATTAAATTTGGAATGCATATATAGAAAGTAGATGATAAACAAGGATTATACTATATTTAAAAAAAAAATTGCAACTCGAAAGGCTGAATTAGGTTTAAACTAAAAAAAATTAAAACAAAAAATAAAAGACAGAATATAACCAGACTGATTTTTAAGTAGAAAGTAAGAAACAAACAATAAATGCAAGCTGTTGGATTTTTTTTTATCGGAAACACAAAACAAACTATAAACTATAAAGAAGCAGATGAAAATAGCTTTTCAAGCGAAATATGCCAAACATTTGCAGATTATAACTGAAAAAAAAAAAACTACCACACCTATTTTATTGAAGGAGTAGAAACTTTGTTTAATTTTTTTAAAAATTGAATTGAAGAAAAACGAAATTTAAGATGAAGAAAATGCAGTGCATTGAGGCGAAGCTAATAAAAACTGAACCAATCGATTTGGATATGATGCATACGGGTGATGATAGAGAGCGTGATTCGAGTCCTGGGCTAATGAATACGCGCTATCATCACATCCAGATACATTCGCCGAAGCATCAACAATCGATGCAACAGCAGTCCAGTCAGCAGAAGATAATCCTTTCGCCTCGAGTTGAATATGTCCATCGCAGTATAAAACTCTCTCCCGGCAGCAGTAGCTCTTATGCTCAGATACTTCCGGATAATCGGCGCTCAAGATCGCCTACATCGACAATCCTCTCGCATAGCCCAACTTTGCCAGGTGCTCCGCAAATAATAATCACACGTGCAGTGCCACAGCCACAACAACAGCAACAACATCATCATCAATCATCGTCGCTGCATTTGCAACACATGCAGCAGCAACAACAACAACAACCACATCGAAGTCACTCACCACCACCGCCATCGCCTCAACACCATCACCATCACCATCAACATCAGCAACAACATCAGCAACAACATCAGCAACAACAACAACAGCAACAACATCATATGCAAC
Organism: Epistrophella euchroma; assembly: GCA_947049315.1. NCBI lineage: Eukaryota > Metazoa > Arthropoda > Insecta > Diptera > Syrphidae > Epistrophella > Epistrophella euchroma. Next base: position 27,124,283 of record OX346248.1, on the reverse strand, counting down.
AAGTGCGCGTAATACGCGACGGTCGATTGTACGACGACAACCATCGCCATAGATCACTTTCGCCACCGCCACCTCCGCCTCCTCCTCCACCCCCCACGCACTCGCAGCACACGCATCCGTCGGATAAAGTGCGTCTGATATCGTCATCTCCGGTTGACGATCATCATCCGTCTAGTTCGCGAAAGTACATTGTGTCGCGTCACGTGAACGTTATTTCGACTAACGGCATCAAAATGGACGGTTCATCCCCACCGGTGGGCGTAGGGGTGGGAATATGCGCAGCACCGACGCCACCTGCCCCACCGACCCAATCGTGCAGCAATTCCAATGGAATGCAAAACAGTTCCGGACTTTTCCGCACCCCTGTGGTTTCAAGTAGTTCAAGTAGTAGTAGTAGTAACTGTAATAATAATTCATCGACATCGATGCGACCACCGCCACCACCACCACCGCCAAAAATCAAAAACACTTCGCCACCGGGTTCTTCGGGTGTTATGGGCAGCTGCGGCGGCGGCGGCCCTGGGAGTAGCTCCAGCAGTGGCGGGGGCTGTGAGGAGCCATCTAGTTCGATTCCAGATTTAGGTAAGTGCAGACAATATAATTTTATAAATTATAGTACATTAAACATGATTTTCTTCTTTTTTTGTTTTGTTTAAATCTCTAGAAGAAACTTGTTTTGAGGCTAAAATATAGACTATAGGGTTAATTAAATTTCAGGTTGTCATCAGGTGTTTAATCAATAGTGAGATACTTCTTGAATTGAATTTCAATTTTAATTTGAATATTTATGAAAAGTAAAAGGTACAGTTTAATGAGTCGAGATCATTCTTATCGATATCTAAAGTTGAACCTGTCTATTTTGTTATGTGTGCCTGACTGGCTCAAACGTTAATAACAAAACAAAAAGCTTAAAAATTTAATTTGTGTTAAATTGGCATTATCACTTCAAAATTTCAAGGGTCCAATAATTGGATATTCAAATAAAGTAAAAAATTCGACAAACTTTTTTTCTCTCAAGAAAAATTTCCGAAATTTAAAAGAGATAAAACTAACTTGACAAATATAAAAATTTCCTACATTTTGTGAATTAGCATTGGGTGTAGTGGAATGATTGCACAAGATGTATCACCAGTTACGCATCAAGGTCCCTATAGCTGAAAATGCCTTGGATAAATAAACCAATGCGTCTTCGTTGGACTATAAACGACCAATTAATAAATATAGTATTTCGTGATTTCAATCCTAAAATAGAAATTAAGAAAAAAACGTTCTAATGGTGTGCCGCAGGGCTGAGTTTTCTCTTCGACTCTCTTTTTCATATTTATCAAGGATTTTATATTTGTCTTTTTTTCTAAAAGATTTCTACCTTGTTAAATTTGTTTATTTTACCCTTTCAACCATAGAGAATGACAAGTACCAAAGTGGATGTTATTTCAACCGGTTTTAGTCCGGTATCCTTGATTTTGTAAACGTTTATATTTAGACAGATTTCTTCTTACTTGGAAACCCGTTGCTGTCCGTTGTTGTTACTCTAGAAGTTCAGGCCTTTTTAGCCACCTTTGTGGGCCCTCCAAGGTAGACGCTTAGGCCCTTTTCTTTTTATTCTTCATTTATTGTTTTAACTTCTTCAACCAATATCAACCTTTTGGTCGATTTGGATATTATTTCTGCAGAAGCTTTGCTCATACATGTATTGGTGATATGGGTTAAATTTTGAAAACATTAATATTTTGGATTCCATCACTTTTCGTACCGAAAAAAATTATATTTTTTTGTACTCAGCAGAATTAATTTCAACAAACTTGTTTTAGCGGGCGCATAACTTCCAGAAAAAAGTTTAAAAAAATATTATTTCCCTTATTCGGATTAAAACCGACTAAAACCAAAAGTTCGAAATCATGACGAGGGTTTTTGCAAACGTAACCAAATTTTTGTTGGATTTTCAACATTATCTTCTGTTTGCTTGTGTGTACTTTATATAAGTACCACGTTTATGCGGTGTTGAAGCTTACTTGTTTTTATGTAATTTACTATCGAACTTAAGTCAAAAAATTGGTTATTCACTCAATTTTTTTTTTAATTAATCGTTGGAATATTTTAGATCTATTTTTCTATAGATCTTAAGAAAAACCTTTAAAACCCGTTAGAATTGATCAAATCTGGTGATCCCTTGATGGAAAGTTATTTGTATAGAGTTATACATATAAGAAATAGATTACTTACTTACTTACTTGTTTCCAGCGAGGGTTTATTTTTGAGTGCAAAATATTAATGTTTTAAAATATTGACCCATATACATAATTCTTAAAGTCAAAAAAGATTCCCAAGCCTTACATTTCCAGAATCGAAGGTCGTTCTACGTCTGTATGCTGTTAATGCAATATTATCTAAACTATTTAAAAAAAACTATAAAATTAAGCGAATTTTATCAAAAAAAAAACGCCAAACCCCTTACACGGATGCACACACGCACGAGCTCACTGATTCACAGACCTTTTTTTTATGATGTAACCCACTTTTTTTAATTTCTCCATCCGTAGTGTTGATTTTGATTAGAACTCCTGATTTTTTTAACACAAAAGCGAAAACAAACTTGTCCTAAAACAAAACGAAAATTGTCAAGAAAAATCATTAATTGTTAGGTATAATAGTATCTTTTTTTTCATTACTCATAAACCTACAACTTTTAATTACTTTTTTATGCAACAAAATGCATAAATAATTCCATGCAGGTGACACATTTTTCATTCAATTGAGTTGCTATTTACTGTTTTTTTTCAAGAAAGATAAATAAATTCTCAACTTATATGCTCATTAATTTTTGTTAACCTACTGAAACAATCTCTGAGATACATATTATATATTTGTTTTTAAATTAATCGAGAGATACAAAGGGGAAAGGAAGCAGCAGACACGGTAGCAGAAAAAAAGTCAAGGTCGTCGTGATATGTCAATCAATTAGATAGTTTTTTTTTTTTTTTAATTATATTACTATTGCGCCTACATACATCAGAACAGCTATACAACAAAATAATTTTTATTTTTAAATAGATACAGGTGTTTGTGTGTTTGCCACATTGAGATAAATTATCTTTTCTATTCCATTCAAAGTCTTTTCTATTCCATTCAAAGTGTGAGCAAAAAATAGTCTAGGTATATATTTTTTTCCGTAAATCCACATAACTAAACTACTACTTATGTACATAATACAAATCTTTCCGGGTTTACAAGATACACACTTGATTCAAGGTGATTGATAGATATTTTAAAGTTATAATCGATGAAATTTTGTTTTAATAATATGAAATTATTTTTGTAGGTAGGTATTTGTTTTTTGTTTTGTTTTTGTAATTAATCTAGCTATGATCATTTGAATGCCACCTTTATTGTAGGTATTATAACAGTTATTTTATAGGGTGTTTCAGATTTAAATTTAATAAAACATTTTATGATTTGATTGATAATAAGGAAGAGCGCCTTATATCGTCGACACAACTCAACAATTGAAATTTTTGAGCTAACATTGTAATTTTGTGTAGAAAAGAAAAACCATCCGGTCTAAGAATACTAGATTCTACTAAAATATTTGGAACTTATTGTGTGACATAGATATCTTAACTGAATAATGGAAATTCAATTTTGTATTTAATTTTCTGTTGAATTTTATTATAAATGAGATTTGTTGATTTGTGTCGTTTCTCTTCTGAACCGACAATATGCTTTTAATGCTGAAAGTTTTTATATAGAAAATGCTTTTTGTTTTTTGCAAAAACCCCTTAAACGGTTTTCAAAATTTTACTTGGGGTTTAAAAATAACGGTATCTGCCATAATTTTTCTTACCAAATTGTTAATTTTTCCATATTAACAAACCAGTCCCTGGACAAACATTTCCAGCTTAGTGATCTAGAATTTTAATCTTGCAAAGAGCCGTAAAAAGCTATTTTGAAAAAAAAAAATTAATGAGGGGCTAAAAACCGCGGGTGACCTTGAAAAACTTTAACCCTGGATTAAAAATTAACTTCCAGTGAGAAGTTTAAAATTACAGGGTTGCCAGATTGCCAAATATGCATTGAATATCTGTCTTTACAAAAAGGTATAGAATGGCTTTTTAAATGTTACCTTTTTTCTTTTTTTTTTTTAAATGTTTTCACGGTGGAGAATAAACTCCCCTCCCACACCATTTTTTGTTGTCCCAACAAAACCTACACGCTCTTGATTTTTATCATACCCTATGCGAATCACCCTGTATATATATTTTTTTAATTATCAGGAGGGTTTAATAAAGCGTTGTTGGTTTAAATTTTGTATATATACCCATTCATTAAATAAAATATCTCTTAGATACATCCTCAATAGGATTTCAATAAAGCACATAACACCCTGTAGAAAAATTAATACACAAATTAAATTTCCAGCTAAAGAGCAAAAAAAATATTTCAAACTTGTTTGACAACAAATTATAAAAAAAAAACAGTAAGATACATTTTAAAATAATGTAACTGCAATCCGCACCTCACATCGGATGATATTTTTTTTTTAAATAAAATCGAAACTCTATAAGAAAACAGGTACCTACCAAAGGTATCTATACTTCTAGAAATACCTACTAGACATATGTATGTATATACCCAAAGTATTATGTACGTATCTTTATATAAATACATTTTTTATTCTGTTATTAAAAAAAAAAACGTAATAAAAATGTATCTCATGATTGAAGGTTAATTTGTACGTAATATAGAACAGTGGAACACTTCCTGTATATCCCCAAGTTCTCTTTCGAGATAATTTTTCATGGAACTTTTTCTCATTTGTTTTTGTGTATGTGTGTGTTTTGAAATAGTATTTGGACTTCGTCATTTATTATTATATTATTGTCCAAGGTTAAGATAACGGTAGGCGTGCTATTCTATTCGTGTGCTGCTCCTACATCGAATGCCGAACACCGAAGCTGCTATAGAATGAAATAGAGATCGCATGCATAGAATTTCTTATAGAATTGCCTTCCGTCATTGCACTACTCACTGCCATACCGACTATGTGTATGATTTTATAGCTGGCAATGCGGTTCTGTCAATATTGTGTCTCATAAAGTGACAGTGAGAGAATATAGAAGTGATTAATGGAAATGTGAGATGTATTTTGTTTTTCTCGGATTGTTGGAATGATATTTTGAGTTAATTGTTGAGGTTGAATCTGTGCTTTGTTATTGAAATAAAAAAATGTAATGGGTAAGGTATATGTAGATATGTAATATTGGGTAATATAATACACCTAGTCATAAAATGGAAACGGGTTTAGTTTTAGACGATCGCGGTGGACGGATAGTAATGTGGAAGCCACCTTAGGTTAGCGTTGACCTTTGATTCGATATGTACCGCTACTTTTTGCAGTTGTAACTATATTTTAAAATAAAATTAATTAATTCACGAATAGCTGTAGACAGTGCTACAGGTGGGTAATGAAGATTTTCATGAAACTTAATTTTCTTTATTTATATCTAGATACCTATACATATCTATGTAATTGATATATCTAGGTAGGTACGCATTATTAAATAATATTTGCGTTGAATTTACAGTTTAAGTGGTAAAGTTTTTACCCCACACCCTATTATAGTGATCGTAAATGAGTTGAAATACAATAAAACCTGTTTTGCTTGCGATATATTAGGTATGCACCTATACTTTATGGTACCTATCAGTGGCGTGGCGTCCATGTAACACCATTCCTATCGGATTACCTTTTGGAGTTCTACCTCAACACTGAACCATGTTAATAAAATAGCGCACAACATGAATCTAAATGTATAGTCAAAATATGTGTGTATTTCTGACACTTACACATGAGCAAGTCTTGTAGGTTTTTCTTTGAAAAATTCCTTTTATGTACTTATTTATTTTATTGTAAAATTAAGATTTTATAAAAAAATTGTACAGCAAATACCTACTTACATACATATATCATAGATTGGAAAACAGATCTGCAATACGTATAAAGGATATTTAAGGCAGACAGTCATAATTTAGTTACCTACGTTTTCGGGTGATTAATTTTTCTTCGACTTACCATTTGAAATCATCCACGCCACGCCACTGGTACCTATGTGTTTACCGGTGCCAGGTAGGTACCTACCCTATACTTATACACACCTACATGTATGCATATGCATGTATATATTACGTGGGTACTGCATAAAAAATCCATGTCGAGATATCAATCAAACCTGATGGTCCATTGAAATGTTACATTAACCTTGCATTTTATACAGGACAACATTTTTTTTTGATGGATCTGTAGAAGGGATCAGTGTGATCGTAAAAACGAGTTTTTGGGGCTGAGTTCCCCCCCATTTGGCCGCCATTTTGGAAAAGGGGGCCTAAAAAGGTCTTCGCGATATCTTGAGAACCATTCATCGGACAAACAAAATCTTACCACATTTAAATGGCTGTTAATGAGGAAAAGACGAAGTATATGCGAAAGGAATCTCAACATCGTCGGCTCGGGCAAAACGTCACGATGGATAGATACAACTTCGAAGTCGTCAAGGACTTTGTCTACCTAGACTCCACTATAACATCGGAAAATGACATCAGCGCAGAGATCAAACGAAGAATTACTCTTGCCAATCGCTGTTTCTTCGGGCTAAGAAGGCATTTGAGTAATAAAGCCCTCTCTCAGAGAACCAAGGAGACCTTATATAAGACCTTTATCATCCCGGTCCTGCTGTATGGGGCAGAAGCATGGGCCCTGACAAAAACTGATGAGAATCTACTTGGGTGCTTTAAAAGGAAGATTCTTCGGGTGATTTTCGGTCCAGTCTGTATCGATGGAGTATGCGGAGGAGAAGCTTTACGGGCTTTACAGCGACGTCAACCTGTTCAAGAAGCTGAAAATACAGCGGCTGAGATGGCTGGGACACGTGGAGCGTATGGACACCGCCGCACCAGCCCGACGAGTCTTCGAATCTACCCATGACGGTCTGCGCAGCAGAGGAAGACCCCACCTTAGGTGGCGCACACAAGTGGAGAACGATCTCAACCAACTTGGAGTGCGTAACTGGAAGCAGCTAGCTAAGGACCGAGCTGGCTGGATAGGCTTGTTGGTTGAGGCCGTAGTCCATCCTGGGCTGTGAGCGCCATCTAAAGTAAAGTAAGTAAGTAAAAAACAGCTTCTGGGTTAACTCAGGTTCAACTTATGTGCAGAATAAACTAACTCAGTAACTAATAGTAGGCTCTTTTGTTCATATAATGTACCTATGTATAACTGTAAGTCCGTCAATGTTTATGACGTCCGTAGGCAAATCTGCCTCTCACGAACCTTTAGTAACATTTCCATCAGTCTCAAATATAGATACACCTTGGGGCGTCCTAGGATTTTCCCTTTTCATCCGCCGCTGATTCCGACTAAGATCTATAGAATGCAGATACCCCATTTCGACTGATAGGTATATTGTTTAATTATAGATTAAAAGAAGGAAGCGTACCTACAAAAAATAACATCATTTCTTGAAAAATTAGTTTTGGTTGACATCAGAGCAAAAACACTCAATCAAACTTCTAAACTAAAAAATCATGATTTTAAATTTTGTCAACAAAGTTCGCAGACAAAGTTAACTTTATTTTTTTTTTAAAGTTATCTTACCTACCTCTCTTATTTACACAAAAATTCCATTGGAATTCACTGACTGTGACATAATCTTCATAAAATCAACGGATTGGGGGTCGAAAGATTTTTAAATCAAAAACAACGTGAATTGACTTTTTGTTCTTCCCAGAATAATCTGACATACCTATCTATATCTAATACTCAAAAAAAAAAAAAACAAAAAAAAAAAGTATTCAAATTTCGACTGTTGACAGTCATTATCATCACCCAGTCACTTTAAAAGTATACCTAGCTATATTATGGAGCTCACATACTAATACAGATATTGTGTGTCGTCTTTATTATCTATTAAAGTGAGAGTATCTTTGCATCTGTTGAATGTATACCTACATATATAGATAGAAATAACGTAAAGTAGGCAAAAAACAAGTAGAAATAAAAAACAACCATCCAATCCAGTGTTTACTTTCATCTTTAGTTGCAAAACTTGTAATCATACACGGAATTTATAAACTTTTTCTTGTCGATAGAGAGGTACATATGAAGATACATATATAGAGAAGAGGCAACAAAGAGAGAGATTGTATTTCTTTTTGACAAAAATAACAATAACGAACGACAACACGAATACCTACATACATACATAAATGTATGTACATACGTTGACGACCTTCAAAAAATTGAATAATTTTGACATTGATCTTGATTTTGACATTTATCAGCGGTAATTTTAATATTTTTCGTTTCATGACTCAATTTTATAACAGGGCGAGAGTGACAACGATGAAGATGACGAGGGTAGATTTTTGGAATGTCTGTTAAAGTAGGTATTAGGTACCTATAATTAAAAATAAGAAAATCGTGATAGTTGACAATAACTATTATTTGTTTTATTTTTATGACTTTTCAAACAACTGTCATTTTGAGAAAACGTATTTATCTATTAAAGTTATTAAATCTGCTCACACAGCCGCATATTAATTAATCCCCCGCTCATACACCTACAAAATGCAGTTAAAATTACATATTATAGAAATAAAATTACGTGCTCGAATAGGTCGGATGTTCTTGCTGTTAGACATTCAACAAAAATTTTAGTGCAGTTATTGGTACATTTGTACATTGTTGATAAGAGATCTTGGATAACAACTGCTGAAATGCATAAAAAGCAATTATTGTAGATGCTGGGTATTAGTTCCCTTTGATACCCGATGTTATTTTTACTTGTTCTATAGGGCAAGTATTGGTTCCGTATGATTGTGAGTGTGAGGTAGCCAGAAAAAAGCCTTTTGCTTGCCTACGATTATTATGGAAAGAAAACGCCACCTAGGTACATAATAGGTATGTGTATGCAAAGTAATTATACGAACAGACAAACAAAGCGTACCTGCGTGTAGAAACAAAAAGTTTCGATGCTTATACAAAGTATAGCAAATGATAGTATACCTATGCAGATCTTTTTTGGAAAATTGCTTAAACACTAAATGGACCAACCCTTTGGCGTAGCAAATAAGTTGAGGCCGAACACTTCAAAAAAAACTTCTTAAATACGTCATTTACCATAGACCCCATACATTTAGCAAGGCCCTTCCACATCATCTGCACCACAAGCATCGCAAGAACATTATACTTGGATTATGGAAAAAAGCTCAACGCTTTCTTTGTGGATTTGGAGAATGCGCTTTAAAAACTTAGTAATGTCAGTAATATTACAAAAATTATACAATGGAAACCTTACTGGGGTTTGGGATGGTATAGATAATATTTTATCGAAATGGTTTCAAACGGAAACAGGAGTACAACAGGATTGCCTTCTAAGGCCACTTTTATTCTCATGATTTTTAGATGCGATTTGGGAGGATTTCTACCTGGAGGAATAACCTTTGCTGAAACGAAGTAAAAACTTCTGCTCTACGCTAATGATAGGCATAGTAATAATGGCAGAAAATCCAAATGGGATGCAATTGACGATAAGTTAGCTACAGAAATATTGTATTTTGTAGAATTCACAACCGAACACGACCAAATCAAAAATTATGGTTTTTCGAAATGGAACGGGGATATATACAAGAAGCGAGAAATGGCACTCTTGAGATTGGCCGTCTACCAACACTACAAATTTACACAATCAACCTACTCATGTCCTCACATATATATAAAATCTCTAAATACCTTCAAAGCAGAAACAAACAGCTGTTTTGTGAATGGTAGAGACTAAGAAGCGAGTATAGCTTTAAAGATATTGCTGCAGGAACTCCTAGAGAAAATAGTAGATTCGTACCAAAACAGCTTTCTAACACAAGCCACGAGATCATACCTCGTCATGATCTCGGACCTGAAGATTATTTTAACGACAGTTATAGTCTCGATATGATATCCAACTTTTTTAAAGCCAGATGCGAACTTTTACCTTTAAACTACATACTTGCCACATAGGAGTGAAGAAAATTTTGCGTAAACTTCATGCAACCTAAGAACAAATGAAGATATTCAACACTTCATTGGAATCTGCCCTGTTCTCAAATAGATGAGAAGTCAGAAAAAATGGGTTTCGCCATACAGTTCGCGTCGTTCTGTGCATGACGTGTGCTTCCGTACGTTTACTGTAATTTAAGGTTGGCCGATTCGCTTCAAATTTGGTACACAACATTTTTATGTGATTCCCTCCTAAAGGGTAAATTCGAATTTTTGATTTAGCTCATCTGGAACAGGTAGCTGCCATACATATATTTCGCTTTTTTTCAAAATTTCTCAAAACCGCATCTAAAGATTTCGTACCTCTAAAAAAAAAAAAAAAAATAAATTTGATGGCACAACAGCTCATGAAGAACTACGGCCTAGTGACTTACAACTCTCAACCATTCCTGTGTGCGTGTCTGCAGGAATGGAGGGGACCTACAGTTTATTGCCGAATCCGAACGGCTAACGAGCGGCACTTTTCTGTGACAGGAGATACTCTTGGAGGATTTGTCAATTCCTCGCAAGAGGCAGCAGCCGTTTTTTCTTTTTAAATAAATAGGTGGCGAGGCTGGGGGTCGAACCTTAGACCTCCGGCATAACAGTCCATCGCACTAACCATCACGCTACTACGTACCTCTAATTAGTAAAAATACTTTTTGTAAGAAAACTGTATTCAGTTTTTCGCCAAAAAATTCACCTCGTGTAATGGGGTTTAATGTTTTTTTTGAGAAAATTACCTTATTTTTAAGTTATTCACGTTGCACGTATAGGTTTTTAATGTGTGGACAGATTTTGTTTAAATTTTGCAGTCTGTAATTCAAACCATATTGTATTTAAAAAAATTTAAAATTTGTTTTAATAAAACAAAATTGTGTTTAGTACTTTTGGCTCTAACATTTTTGTCATTAAAAATATCATTACATTATTGAAGCATATCTAGTATTTTATACAGGAACGTTTTAGTTGTTTACAATAAAAAAAATTTCTTGCGATCCAGTCGTGCATTTTTTTTTGAAAAATTTCCTGCAGCTATGCAAGAGTTGGTGAAATTCAAAATTGAGTTCCAGCTCTTTTGTGATTTATTTTAAGAGTTAGATATAAGCGCTGTTTTTTTTCTGATATAATAATAGATAATTTAGTTTTATTTTTTTTTTTTTTAATAAATTTTATCATTAAATTTGCAACGCCTCTCTCGTTATATTTTTCCACCAAACCATAACTAATCCTTGAAGTACTTTACTTACCTACACCACTAATACAAATGAGATTTATGTACATAAGTATGATATTATTCTAGAAGAGAAGATGTCTTATTTAAGAAGTATTAAACTCGAATGAAAAGCGAAATTAAATATTCGATACAGAATCTTAGATTTAATAAAATAAGATTGAAAGAAGTCTATAGTCCATTTATCTGACTGAGTAGGCACGAGTTTCTATAGCATAATGTATAATTGTATATATTTTTTTTCATGGCAATATAAAAGATGTTACTTTCCAGTCACATTGAATAATAATGACGGAAGTGGTTGGGGTATAATAATTATCGTTATCTATCTTAAAGATAAACTGTTTAGATTACAAATGCGGCACATAAAGATACAAAAATATCTGACTGGAATTATAATTAACTATGAATAGAAATTTATATCAGTACTAGGTACCTATAAACTTTTTTTCAACTCATTTTCAAGGGCATTATTAAAATGTTCTTCCCTAACGAAAACGATTGGTTGATTGGAGAAAATGAGGCAAAATTATCGAAATTGATGTAGGTAGGTAAGGAAAATTATATTGATTTTTTGTTTTTTTTGTCAAAGAATAAAAAAAAATAGGTACCTTGTAGGTACATACAAAAGTGAGTCAAGATAAATGAAAGCCTAAAATTATAATGGGACGTTGACATTGTGTGAACTTGAAGTTAAGTTTACCTTAATGGCTTTCTTTAATATCATAAAATGTCTTTAGTTGTTGGCATCAGAAATTCTATGGAGGTCAAGGCCTACTTTTATAAGAAATTCTATGTTTGAAATAATTTTATGACCAAATGGTGATGGATTATTTGATTCATAATTTAACGATTGATCGGAAGAAACGATTATTTTGTCAAACCAAACCCATCAGAACTATATTTAGCGAATTCTTTAAGTTTTTTTTTTTGAGGAATAGAAATAAAGGTTCCCCCGTAAGGTAAGTTGTTATTTAAGTTTTCTAATTTTTGTATAATTTTGTATGATTTTCTATTTATGCAATATGAGCATATTCGGGCTCACGTTACCCTGTTTTTAATTTAATACAAAAAATATATGCACGAATTTGTTCTTGTAGTTAAAAACTATAATAAACAACAGCTGCGATGTTCCCAACGTGTGCTGCGATGTGCCGTATTTAAAAAAAAATCGTTGTGCCGTAAATATTTTTTCAAATTCGCATATTCAAAAATTTTCTAATGACATTTTTTTTTTTAATTAAGTTTTTCAAAAAACTTAAAGTTGTGCTGCTTTGTATTCAAGAAATGATACTAAGAACCGAAGGAAAAAAAAAATCGCATATTTGCAACTTTTACAACCAAACGCAAATCTTGCGAAGCAACTTAGCGAGAAGTTAGCATCGCTATTTTCGATTTTCAAAAAAATAAAGATTGTGCTATATTGTCTACAACTTATGCTATTTGTGCCGTCAATTTGTTTTTTATTTTTTTTCAAATTCGGAAATTTCTAAATTTTACGGATGAATTTTTTTTGAAAAACTTCGAAATTCCGAAAAATTAATCATGTGCTGTTGTTTGCTCAGTTTGTGCTGCCAATTGCCGAAGAGATCAAATAAATAATATTCGCATATTTGCAGCTTTTAGAGCAAAAGATTAATTTTGCGAAGCCTGAAGTTGGCACCGCCATTTGAGGTTTAAAAACAAAAAAATATATGTTGTGCTGTGTTGTGCTCGACTTGTGCCGTAAATATTTTTTTCAAACGCAGAACAACGCAGAACAAGTTGGCGGTCTAACTTCATGCACATAATAAAATCGTAAAACCTATTAAAAAGCTATACGTGAATAACTCAAAAATAAGGCAATTTTCTCAAAATACACCAAAAATGTATATTTCCTCAATGCGAATTTTATAGTGAAAACGTGAAATGCAGTTTTTCTACAACCACTATTGAGTGTTTTTGAGCAAATTTGAAAAAAAAAAAATGAAAAAATTGTATGACAGCTACCTGTTCTAGATGAGCTAAATAAAAAATTCGAATTTACCTTCTATCGGGAATTATATAAAATTTTTTGCACCAAATTTGAAGGAAATCATTCTATCCGTGTAGGTTCTAACTCAAATAACTGTTGACGTACGGAAGCGGAAGCCCCGACGCACAGACGCATAGATCGACGGACATTATCGTAAAAACCACTTTTTCGGACATATCCGAAATTTTAATTAAAATCTCGCTTCTCGAGGAAGTAATCCTTATCCACTGACGTCACAGGGCGCGATGTGTGTTTTTTTTTTTTTAATTCAAAATTTCAAAAACAACTTTATCGATTTTTCTCAATATTGACATCTTAATGTTAATTCTAATTAAAAAAAAAATGTTCTTAGAACCAAAAAAGAGTAACAACTATACTGAGCAGTGAGCATATACAAATGTTACAAAATAAATTGCTTTAACCGAAAACGATGCTAACGGTAAAATTCATTTCGTACGTCGCGTCGAAAGTAAACGTGCGTAGGTATACGGTATATGTACGTACGTACGACTTACTCGCACCTAGTGTGCGCACTCCTATATAGTACTTAGAAGGTTGGGATTGTTCGTGCGTGTTTTGTACGTATTCGCACGACTCAATTCCGTACGATAACGCATCCAATGTGCGGCCGGCCTTAAGCTAAAACTTTGCTCATGAATGGGAATGTTTATATCGTACGTTTTTAGCTAAACAAATAAAGGCTACCTACCTACCATTATATTGAATTTACCAATGCAGCAACATGCTGTTGTTGATATTTCTTAATACCTTCCTTTCGTGTTAATATTTGATCTTTTTTAAAACTCACATTCGTTGATGATTTTGCCTATCAACAAAATTCTGTCATACAAATGACTAAATTTGCAAAATAGGTTGGTACCTACTTTCATTCTAGAAAGTATTTAATACATTGTATAACACGTAATCCAAACAAAATAATGTTCAAGCTATATAATGAGATATTGTAATCTCACCCTGACATTAACCTCAAGTCAATTTATATCAAGAGATCAAACGAAAACAAAAAAAAAAAAAAAAAACAAAAAACGAATAAATTACACACATCATACAAATTATTACCCAACCCCACAATTCCTATCCCATATAGAGTGGGCCACTTCACCCCAAACGTGCGCTACTCAAAGATAATAATTTCATAGCTTAATCTTTTTTATAAAAAAAAAAAATACAAAACAAAATAAAAAAAAAAACAACGAAGGCCAGCTGACCGACTAACAGACTATACCTACCTACGAGCAGATAACAAAACATCCAAGGCGCACACATTGCCATAACCATGCCCGTGATATTTAAATTCAATGTCAATGTCATCTAATACAATCAAATGAATTAAATAGAAAATAACACAAACGGCCCAATAGCATGACGAACAAAAAAAAAAATTATAAAAAAAAAAATAAAACTAATTCAAAGAAAAGTAACGAAAATTACGTCAAGAAAAACGAAAATATTCAAAATGATTTACAAAAAAAAAAAATCCACGAAAGAGGAGCAAAAATAAAAACTAAAATAAAATAAGCCCCAAAGTCTCTCCACTCCATATACACTGTCATTTGTTTTCACACCGTTATACGGATATGGTAGTGCTGCTTATTGTGTATGGACATAAATTACGGAATAGAGATTGTAAAATGTGCTTTGAAAGCAGGGATGGCTCTGCGAAATTGTTCAGAATGCTTAGGGCGCTTGAGTTTTAGAAGAGTGCCGCCTTTGAGGGCCGATCTCCACAGGAAGGCATATACGAAAGGAAGATCAATTTAAGGTGTGAAAATTAAATATTTGGTTTCTGTAACCGAAATTGATCCAACTTTGGGCAATTTTTCCCACTACCTCTTGAGCATGTCGCAAACCGCTTTTTAAGAAAACAAAATAAAAGGCGCACTTTCTTGTTATGTATTAAAAACAAAATGTTTTGGCGTTGGTTTTGTGAAAATTATGCTTCTAAGAAATTATGTTTCTTAAATTTGGATGTATTTGTCCAGTATTTTCCTCCATCATTTTGAAAGATCAGTAGAAAAAGGGCACGTTTTCAGCAAGAAGTCAAAGGAACACTATCTCTTTTTTTTATAAATTCGATGTCATTCGACAAAATAGAATCAAGAAGAATTTATTCTTAATTTTTTTTTGGAAGCGTTAGAAACTTAGCAGATAAATTGCTCTAGGAATTAGATTTCTGATGAAAATGCAGAGATATAAAAAAACTTGAACTGACCAATGATTAGACAACTTGAATGTAGGTACCTACCTTTGAAAAAACTCCAATAGTTATTTTATTGCACAAAAACAAAAATCTAATACTACGTTTTCACCGACCACTAAACCGAGATTTAAGTAGATTTACCATAAATCTTCTCCCAAATCCCGTGATTTATCATACAAATTCTAATCTTCACAAATCAAGATTTAAAATAAATGTCATTTAAACCTTCATAGGACCAATATTTTTAGAATTCAAACAGACCTATTCCCCTATTCAGCGCAATACAATCTGATTTTTTTTTAATCGTTTGACACAAAGCAAACTTGCCATCTCACTTTCACTTGATAAGAAAAAATGACCCACCATCTGCATTTTGAAAGATTCTGTCATAATTAATCTACTTTTAATCTTTTTGTCTGGTGAAAACACTATATAGGATTTATCAAATCTAAACTTGCGCTGAAAACGTAGTATAACAATGCCTCATTTTTCTATAAGCCGGCCATGTTATGAGCGGTACCTGCTTCTGCTTACACTAGTGAGAGAGTATATGAAGTAAGGAAAATGCTAAAGATCGTAAAAACTGCAACAAAAGAGAAATATTCAATTAATCATTAATTTTTTCTATCTGCTTATTTCTCAGCTAAAATAAATTTATTCATTGGAGAGAGCGCGCCGCGCCACCGTTCAGTTATTAATTAAGAGAAATCAATGTGATTGGCTGCGATTATTGTTCGAATGTGTGAGTCGACCTTGCAAGATATTTATTATTTTTTTTTTAATCTTGTCGTCGTCATCAGCGTATATTTATTTAATAAACTGAATAAAATCTCTGCTTACTCTTGCTTATATGTAGGTATTAATAAAAATAAAAATAACTGTTTAAAGTAAGTGTATTGTATGGATAAATTTATTAAACAAAAAAATGTAATAAGCAACATTTTAAATGATTTGAAAAATATAATTTTTTAATTTGGTTATTGCTTATTTGCAAGATGGAGTTGCTGGGGCCAACAAGTTGTTGCAATTTAAAAATCGATTCTTTTGATAAGAGCGCGATAACACAATTTTGATAGTGCAATGGTTTTTTTTTATCTTTAAGAGATAGGTAGGCAGACACAGTTCAAAAAGTAGGAACATACCTACCTTCATACATAACATTTGGTTGCGAAGTAACTAAAATTATAAATATAGAACAAATTATGTTCCTTCACTAGTAACCAATAGTTAGATATTTGGCATGGTATGAATTCGTAAAAAATTTTCGAGATTCGAGATATTGATCAAGCTTGACAAAAAAAGTTGGTTTCGGAAATTACATTATGGCTGTTTGTACAGCTGCAGCCTAAACAAGTTTAGATATTCTCTAGCGTTTGTTTGGACATTTCCTCAACAAGTTCTTAATTTTTTTTATTTTCAGAACCAAAAATAACAGTACATACCTACCTGATAAAGAAAATGTTTTACAAAAATCTTATTTACCTTTTCAAAAATGCTCTCACGAATTTACCAAAAAAGGATCTGTTAGTTATAGAAGGTGTGGGCCGCTTTAGGTAAGAACAATCCATAAAAACGATAACTAAGAGCACAACCATGTTTATTTTTAGCTTTTCCTCGAAATAGTTTGGTAGATTATAGATATTCTTATAGAGAATGTGTTATATAGTTTTATATTGAATATTAAAATTTTAAAAAATCCAATTTAAAAAAAATAATTCCTTTTTTGAAAATGATTTCTTCGATTTTTTAAGTAACCACGGGCCGGTTTCTTAAAATTATTTAAAGGATTTAAAAAAAACTGTTCTTCAAACTTAAATCAAATAAACATGGAATACAAAAAACATCATTGGTAAACGAGCCTAAGGTTTTCATAAAAAAAATCTGTGCGCTGGAAACTGGAATTTGCATTATCTACTTTTAACTATAATAAATACCTAAATAATTTTACCATAAGTCGTAATTAAAAGAGCCTTCCGTATTGATTTTCGATTTTCTCATTAGAAGTCTTTTACTATCTACGGATTTGGATCAGATTCCTTTCTCAGCATATAACACTAAAATACCATGGAATCCTGCTTTCTTTTTGGAACTACATAATTCAAAAACCTTAAAATTAGATCATACTCTATAGGGTATTGGTTTTTTGTTTTGCGTGTGGTAAGTTAGTGTAAATTGCAGTGTAGAGCATTTTTAGCAAGTTGAAGTTTTCTGAACTCATTCCCTTGGAAAAAAAAAACAGGAAGCTACCGAAGATCACAAAAATTAAGCAACAACTTGATGAAAAAATCGCTTTAAACGATTGGTTGGATTTTATATAATTTGTTTGTAGATATTAGTGTATTTTCATGCACAACGTCGGTCGTCTATTCGCCGCATCTTTAGAACCTAGTTTAATAAAACATCGAATTTTAGACAACAAAAAAACTTCGCTATTGCTTAAAACGATGGAATTATTAAGTAGTGAGGGGTGAGTGATGAGGGGTGGAAATTATATTGTCAAGTGATTCGATAGGTAACGCTTGAGTTAAATAACCTACTTATTCTATATTTACAAAAGACCAAACCAAAGAACGAATCTCAGGAAGATTTGCTACAATTTTACATTTTTTTTAAAAAATGGTTACCATTCTGACTAAATACGAACCAGATTTGTTTCGATTTTACCTATGACCAGCTTAACATAACGTCGTAGATTAATTTTCTCTAAAAAAAAACAACAATAAAATAATGGTACACTCGGGCGTATACGCAAATTTTTTTAAATTTAACGAATTCTCAACACATTTTCTTCCATTGTTGCTCATGCACGTTACATTAGTTTAGGTCAATTGAATAACTATTATTTAAAAAAAATCTCACGGTTGTTTATTTCAAATGTTACTATTTAAAAAAAAATAATTTTTATATCGCATACAAAATGGTAGGTCTAGTTAATTTCGATAGTAACCCATGGTAACACCCTGATAATACCTTACCTACCAATGTAAATTTTTCTTATAGAGCCTACATTGAGCACTAGATTCTTTTTTGAGGTGGGAATATAGCTTTCATTAAAAATAGATATTTCAGTGAACATGGGTCGCACAGTGACCAAAAAAAACAAAACATGAAGATACAAAATCGAGTTAAGCAACTCTGACATTAGTAAAGTAAGGAGATTTTTGTTTTGATCCTATGAGGACAAATTTAAATTTATTTTTTTTGACCATTCACGTTATTTTTTGTAATTGCACCCAGCGTCATTCACAGATACACTGTTAACTAAGGGAACTAATATGTCTGTTCCTTTACTTTGAAACTCTGTGATTTTCTGTGCATTTTACTGCCATTTTATTTTTTTTATATGAACTTTGACAGAACGTTGGACTGAAATTCACACAAATGCCCAGAAAATCACAGAGTTTCAAAGTAAAGGAACAGGGCTAATAATTACAAAACTTAAACAAATACGTTTGAGTTGTAGTTTCAAATTTCAAATAGTATAGTAGGTACCTTAAAATTCTATTTTTATTATATGTAAGTGAACTGATTCAAACTGTAATGTTTTTATTAAATCAATTTTTATACGTAGTTTGTACATTTTTAATAAAATTCAAAATACATAAAACTAAAACGGTTTTGTAGTTCTAGCAGTTACATACTCGTACTAGAAGAGCTGTAAAAAAAAAGGTTAAGCAAAAAGCAGTCAATTTGTTTCAATTCTGAGCGACAAAATGTCTAAGAATTCCTTTCATCACAACACAAGCAAGCCAAATAAATACAAATTTCAAAGAAGAAAAATATAATGTGCAAAGCCTTTAAAAATTTTATTGTTCAATCGTAAAAAAATGCCCCAATGAATGAATACAAATCCTCAAAAAATGACCTTCACCTTCGACTCATTCGAGACTTCAAAAAGACTTACTTAGGTAAATACACACCCAACAGAACAGAAAAAAACGCAATCATTAAATCATCGCTTAGGTACTCGTTTTTAAGTAATAAAAAAACCAGAACAAATTATTTACTAAACATCACACCTTTTTCAATATGATTATTGATTGATATTTTTCTTTATTTTTGGGATATTCAAAGTGCAATTTAACACATACAAAGTTCTTTGATTGCAATCGTAGTTTTTTTTTCTCTTCAAAACTGTGCCATTATCTTCTCAAGAATTCAGAAGGTGGGTCATGTACATGAGTAAAGTGCTTTGTTCAAGTTCAAGTCACCTTGTAAATTTTGTTTTATTAACCACAAAACAAAAACAAACAACACCAACAACAACATTTAGTTATCATTCAAATAAAAATAATATTCATTGTTTCATGTCTTGACTAATTGCATTTTTCTGATTGACTCGATGGAGTTGATATTGTCATCATGTTTTATTGAAATCGGACCTGAGAACTCGCGTATTTCGTGTCGTTCTCGTTCACGTTGTTGGTGTTGTTTTTCTTTTGCATTTCTTGAATCTTATTTCCTACTAATTTTTGTTGTTTTTTCGTTTCTTATGTCGCGCTGTGCAGCCCGGCCCGCTTCCACTGTGTCGTGCGTTCGTCGTCGTCATGTCGATTTCTCGGTTGTTCTTGCTCTGTAATTCGAAATTATAATCAAAAGTTTATTCAGGTATAAGTTCAAGGTAAGCCCAGCCAGAGTGTAGAGAGAGACCTTCGATAATAATTATTGTGTTAGTGTGTGTATCGTATCCTATAACTATCTGTGGGGGGCTATATCGGGTTGAATATTCTCAAATATGCGAACATGGAGAATAAAGAGCTCCAACTTTTTTTTCATGTGTGCATGATTGGAATAAAATTCATATTCTGCCTACCTATGTAAGTGTGAGTTTGTGTCTTATGTAGCTCAAAGACTATCGTATGTTAACTAAGGTTAGGTATAAGCTAGGTATATAGATGTGTATGTTTGTTCAGAATTTATTTTCTTCTGAACGAAGCTCTGTAAGTAGATATATAGGTATGTATAGTTATATGACCTTTTATAGCATTTCATCGTGTGCCATACAAAATAGAGAAAAAGGATACATATTTGAGATCCTTAAGAAAAAATGCACAGGTCCATTGGTAGATATGCCAACCCCAACAGTTTTTGTTGGTTCTATGGTCGTTTTGTGCGATTCCAGAAGGTTTTCTTTCCAGAAAATTTGTCCATTCTATGAAATTTGTATAATATCCTTGACCTGAAAGTTTATAACTTAAATTGCATTCAAGTTTCACTGTCTTGAAGGTAATTTAATAAAATTACAGATTAAAACATAACACTTTTTTGTTTTCATTAAAAGAAATGTGAATTCGCGAGGAACTATATTACCTATGCCTCTTAAAGAAAGTTAGTTCATCACGGATATAAAGTCCTAGAATATGAAGTAAATGAGTGGATACAAATAATTTAATTCGAACTTCCAATACTTTTGAATGAAATCTTTATATGGCGTGGCGTAGATGATTTCAAATGATAAGTCAAAGAAAAATTAGTGAAACATTAGTAGGTACCTAACTAAATTAGGAATGTCTTCTACATGAAATTTCCTATATCGTGTATTGCAGATTTGCTTTCCGCGCCATGATAATAAAGCAATTCAAGCTAATTTTGCATATGTAGGGTAGGTACTTCAAGTCATTAAATTTTAAATTTAAGCCTTAACTACATAAGCCAAAAATGTAAAAAAGTAAAGTGAAAATTTTCAAACTCATTTTGGGAAAGTTTTTCTTACTAGAAAACTTATAAAAATGATGCAGAAAGCTTAAATTTTCGTTTAAAAAGAATTGTATACATTCTTTTTCACAAAACAACTGCGCTAGCGGGAAAAAAAATATTTTTACTTTTGTAATTTTGCAAAAAGTGGCCAATGTAGTTAAGACTTTACGATGAAATTAATAAACCGAATTTTTCAAACAAAATCCCTCCTGACTTGCTCAATTAATTTTGCACAACAGAGGTTGGAGTTGAATCTGCCATTGTGGACTGGATTTATTCCATGCTCAATGGTAGGGTCATAAACTCTTAACTTGGAGGCAGTATATTGTTGAGAAAACAGTTACAAGAGGCACATCACAGGCAAGGGTAATCTCACCTCTCCTCTGGGTCCTCGTTGTATACAAAATTCTTACAAGTTTTAGGAATAAAGGTATCAAAACAGTGGCCTATGCTGATGACATAGTAATTTTGATATTAGGTAAGTTTCTTACTACTATCAGGGATATTATGAAATCTGCGCTTAATGAACTTATTTTAATGGGCAAAACAAAACGGTCTAGGGGTTAACCCTTCAAAAACTGAACTTGTTCTGTTTACAATGAAATGAAAACTAGAGGATTTTACTCCTCCCAAGCTAAAGGAAATACCTCTGAAACTCTCCAATGAAGCTAAATATCTTGAAGTAATGCTTGATTCAAAGCTAATATGGAAACGGAACACAGAGAGCACTTTGTACTTTCTACATATGCAAAAAAACCTTCGGTACAAGATGGGGAATGGCACCGCAAGTCATCCAATGGATGTATACGGCGATCGTTCGTCCTATACTTACATACCTACGCATGGTTCGATTGTGTGGTAGAAGGCCGTAGAAAAGGATAGCTAAGCTACCTCAAAAACCTGAACAATTACAGAGATTAGCCTGTATAGGAATAACGGGGTCACGGAGGTCTACGGCACAAGCAGGGCTGGAAATAATTCTCAACCTTCCAGCCCTGTTGAGGTGTATAGCAGCCAAAAGTGCATTTCGATTTAAGCAAATGGACTCTTTGAAGCACAGCACCTTTGGTCATGGGTCTATCTGGCAAGAATATTAGAACCCTGATAGGTGCACTGACGGCGTGAAACCGCGTTGAACTCCCGATGTCAATTTAAGACAAATTAAATTTGTTTATTTAAAGTTTAACAGAACTTCAGAATAAAATTGGCAGTTTTGGGAAATAAATAAACAGTGACTTAGTATTGTCGATTTTTTAGGGTGCGCATCGCTAAGTATGTAATGAATATTTTGCACCAAGATTTTGGATTTTTATAATGCAAGGCGGTTGTAAGGGCCGGATAACAGTATCTATTTACATATATGCATGTTTAGTTAGTATGTACATATTATCTTATGAATTTTTGGAAAGCTGAACGTCGCCTTAGAGAAACCCAGACAGATTTAACTATACTTACGCCCAATTTCCTCACATAGGTACTAAACTAGCTTAGAACCCGTTCTTCCTGAGCATTTCTTCACATCCCTAGTAACCGATCTAATTCTAAATTCACACAGCGGTACTAGGAACTGGTCTCATCTAAAACTGGTCTTATACTGATTTTGACAACATTTTGGCATTTTAAAAATGATTGTGATATTTATTTAACATTTACATTAGTTTTTTGTATGTGAAGTTTTCAATCAATTTTCGAAAGAATTTGCCTATCTTTGATTTATTTATTATGTTTTCTGTTTGCCAAATTGTTAAAGAAATAAAATACATTTTATATTATTGAATATTGGCATTGAATTTCTTCTTATTCAAAATATGTTAATATCTAATTTGTGTTTGCGGTAATGATTTCGACAAATTTATGACTTTTCGTAGTATAAATTGAATTAAGTTTGCATGTTCGCATTGGGATTACCAAATTCGCCGGCTTCAAAATGTGTGCGCACAATTCGAATGTTGGTGAAATATTTGACCGAGCATCAATTCCGGTAGATTTTTTTACAACTTTTAGTCCGCCAACGATATTTTTCGATTACGTCAAGGGTCAAGGAATTGGTTACATGCATAAGTGGCCACTTCAAGTTCTGAAAATGCTACTGGCTTTTATCCAAATGTCGCAATTATGTCATGCAAAACCTTTGGTTGCCAATATTTTCATAAAATCGGCAACCGCTATATGCATCGAACGTCTTGACTATTTTTAAAAAGTTGAAAATCTAAAAACCAACAAAATTAGAAAAAAACGCTCTTATCTAACAGTACTCGGTACCAATTTGATAGGACTAGGGCTTAGCACTTACATATGTGAAGAAATCATTTGGTACCGATTTGAGTACAACTTTTGGTACTAGCTATAGGACTTTGTGAAGAAATTGGCTGTTAGAGCCCACGAAAAAGTCTTAAATTTTATTAGTTAATAAAGGTCAAGAAGATATAGGAATAATTACTAGCACGAAAAAAAAACTGACTTCTGATAGTGTATGCACTATGCAGGTACATATTTTTGGCTCTCTATGCTATTTCGATATCAATAGTTCATCATTTATTAAATTCATTAATTGCTTGCAAAGTTCCAACTAACCATAACATATTTTTGTAGCTTAAAGATATACATTATATGATGTATGGGATATGTAGGTAAAGCAAGCAAAACCAAACTTAAATATACAATACAAAGTGACATCTTCCGTTCTTTTAAGAATTAAAACCAACAAAAAAACACAAAATCTAGGTCACTGCACTAACAAAGGACAAAATTCAAGTCTCATAAATTATTTCTTCAAAAAAAAAAAAAACGCATTTGACTTGGAATTTAATTTGCCTGATGTGCTGAAACTCCATCGCGCAGTCATTTGTATAGCTTCACCCAATTACTTAACCCTTAAATGGGTTAATGCTCTTTCATAATTAAATTCATTAATTCTATACTAGAAGGAACTGAAGCGATAACAAAAACTGAAATTATTTTCGAAGACAAGGGAGTCCGCGCGCCGCTGTGCCATTCCCCAGCAAAAAATTGAAGCATTCCTTTTGATCAAAACGATTCCAATGCTCACATTGTTTTTTTTTTTTGACAAAACGACAAAAATTGAAATAGCAGATTCTTTTTCATATCCACTCCCGTATACCTTACTACAAACTGCAGCTCTTGAGAAGTGTTTTTGACCTAAAAGTAGACAGTCTATTCAGTTGTGTTTTTCCGTTTTTGTCATTGCTTTTTTTTCAAGACTGCACCCACCGGAGATTATCATAGGGCTCCTCCACAACTCCAAAACCCTTGATATCGCTTTGATTTAATATACATAGGTACACTGCCATGAAAGAAGAATCCGAAAGAAGAAAAAAAAATAATAAAAAAAAAAAAAACAAAGCCCAATATCAAGACTTTCTGCAATGTCTTATTGAATGCACTATATTGTGTGCGCTTAAGGTTAATGAAATCGCGCCAAAAGATGTAACAAAACAACGATTCAAGATCGGAGGAAAATAAGAAGAAGAAAGTCCATTCCTCAAGCGTCCCCCACCAAAGTAAATGAGGCAAAATGAACTGAGCAGTCGCGCAGCGCACTCAGTCACAGTCAGTGCCCTTGACTTAGGTCAATAACACTTCCTTCGTGGATGTTGTTTCGTTTTTTCTTTTTCATTATTAGTTTTTTTTTCTGTTTGTCCATTTTGCTGCAATTCATTCTTCGTCTCTCGTTGTATTTTATACAAATATATATATATTGATCGTCTGCACTTCAAATTGTGGTGTGACCATTTTTGTTTTTTAACTTTATGCTTTATTTCTCGAATTTGTTCTCAATTTTTTCTAAGCAAATTCATTTTTGTTAAAATTGTAAAGAAGTTTCAAATTTTGCTTCATCTCAAAACCGTCATTCTTTCAACCTACTGCCACACATCGCCCTCAACGACCGACGACCTAACTGTCACTTCAAATATTATTGACTTTTCAATTTTAAATAATAACATCCACCAGCCACAGGATATACTGTTGACCGTCATACATAAGCTAGATATATGAACGCAGTAATTTGATGAAATGTTGGAAAAGTTTTTCTGTACTTTTATAATTCACACTTACTCCTTCCCGCACATATGATAAGTGAAACTGGTGCCTCTATCCCATTCTAGTATTTGATTTTGAACCTAGAGTTTCGACTGGGGGCGGGGACTCTATCCCATTGTAGTATTTGCGTCTTCAGTTTCGGCTGGGGTCGGGGACTCAATCCCAATTATATGAAGTATCGTGTTAGTTATTGAGGCACCCTATTTTTTAATTATATGAAATACCGTCTTATATTATTTTAAGTAAAATTAGTTTGTAGGATTGGAAGGTTAAATAAAATTGACGAATAATTGGACTTCTGAACTCTTCAAAAAACTCGACTATTCTTGCTTTATTCGTTCTTACCCTGGTACCACTGAGGCGCTAATAATTAAAAATGTCGAGACAAAGCGACCGCTGCCGATTTTGTCATACCAGTGTCGCGTCTGACCATTCTGTGCGTCTGTGCGTCCACTGTAATATAAGTTAGAGTGTAAATGGGTAAACCGATTTGCTTTAAATTTGGTACAGATAATTTTTATAAGATTCCTTAGATAGTCCATTGAAATGTTACATTAACCTTGCATTTCATACAGGACAACAAAGTAATGAGATCTAAAAGTACGCCAGGATCAAGGCTATTAAGGTTTTTAATATAAAATTTTTTCAAGTATTAAGTTAAATCGAAGCAACTTAAAATTATGAGAGACATTTTATATTAACAGACGTAGTAGCCGTGGGCATGATTAGTGCGTGGCACTATCATGCCGGAGGTCTGGGTTCGATTTCCAAAATTGACACATTTCATTGTATATAATGTCGAAAATGAAGCCAGTTATACTAACATTTTTTTTTCAATATTTCAAAAGAAAAAAAAAACAAAAAGAAAATAATTTAGACAAAAAAAAAAAACATACAATGGTCACACTTTTCTCTTAGCAGAAATTGAAATTTGCAGAAAGAAAGAGTGAAGCATGTGAAAGAACCAAGCCCTCTTTTGTGTGCGAGCCTTGCTTCTGCCACCGCAGCGATTCCATATACAAACCTACATACACACCAGGCTGCATCGCATCTTCATCATCTTCGTCTTCTTCGTTTATCCATCATCTACAATAAACGACGTCTGCATCACGCGACAACGATTTAAGTTTTTTTTTTTGCTACGCGCGATCTTATTCACTAAATTACTGGGGTCCTTATATTGCCTATACCTCCTCTCTCGGCCTCCCCCCTCTTGTTCATTGTCACCACCCCTTTAAAGACTTTGGTTCGCCACGATCTTGGGCTAAATTTGCAATTTTTCTGTGCCATTTAAATGCAAAAAAGAAGCATGCGTCATATTGTAATGAAGTATGTGAATGTTCGGCGAGGTGGTAGATATGCAGAATGGATGCGAATGCGAATAAAATGGAGATGAATAATTAAAGATTAAAGTTGGACCAAGGCGAATAAATGGGTGCATTGCCATTGGCATTGTCTTAAAGAAGTTTAAAAGGTGGATAGAGTGTGTTGATATATTACACTTATTATATGCACATATACCTATCCACATACATATCTATGTATATTGATGCACATTTAAATGAGCGAGTTTTTGTATATAAAAAAGATAAGCTACGGAGTATGTTGCTTTGTTTTTAATGAGTCCCTATCTGGAGGCAGTTTTGTTTCTTTTTTTAAAAAACAAAAATTAAATAATACCTGCCTAGGAGGTACTTAACATACAAAATTTTTATCAATTTACTTAAAAAAAATTAAATTAAAGAAATTTTGATGGCACAACAGCTCATGAAGAAGTAGGGCCTAGTGACTTACAACTCTCAACCATTCCTGTGTGCATGTCTACAGGAATGCAGGGGACCTACAGTTTACTGCCGAATCCGAACGGCTGTTGTTCCAGGGCCATCAGGATTCGTAATTTACTTCGATGGAAGTAGATTTACTTTAGTTTTGAGCAAAAAACAGAATTTGCTTCCCTATCTCGCTTTTGGAACATCTACTTTTTTTTTTAGATCAATACTCACCTATACCGTCTTCATAAGAGAAAGCACTGTTATTTCCAACAAACTCTAAATGTCAGTCATTTTGTTCGTTTTCATTCTTTTTTACTAAAAATTTTTCAATGTGGTATTAATGTCGGTGTGTGATATTTATGAATTTATGTTTTAATTTGAATTTCATTTTAACAAATAAATATCGAAACTTTGCTTAAGTTTTAGAGATAACCTAAGTTGCGCTAGACACGACACGGAACGAGATTCATCATGGTCTCTCCTTGGAAAACCGAAGCGTTCGAGACAAGACCGTCAAAAAATTAAACCGAAAAGAAGAAAATGCATTTATCAATAATTATTAATAGGTAAATGTGAATATTTTGACCCTCCAGGATACAAACTTATATGGCCAATATCTCTTCTACAAAAAAACCACCGAGGCAATACATCCCTTTATGAGCTTTTAACATTTTTGTTCTTTAGTCAAAATTTCTTAACAATGACTTCACCGATTTCGATTTAAATTCGTACCTTTTAGGGTCAGTTTGATAGTGCATACGTACCGGATTAAATGGCATTTTAGTTTTTCATATTAGGACCTTGGGCTCAGTTTAATAGTTTTAGTAAGTGGCACTTAAGTGACCAACATAAGTGACTTAAGTGCCACTCATTAGGATTAGTGCGCACTGAGATATTAAGCCTTTTATTTGAAACTGGACTTTTATAGTTTCTGAAGTGCCTTTCAGGCTTTCAGTGGAAAATTAAAATAAAACGGAAATAGTATTTTAAAGTTATTTGAGAACACTATATTATTTCCGAGATGCTACTTTCGTATATCTATGGTTTTGACCAATTCTGCTCTTATTTTGAACATCGAAAAATATAAGTATGTATGAAGTATAAAAAATATTGGTGCAAAATTTTAAACAGCCTGATGTTAAGGTATAAGCATGATACTAACTTAACAATTTTATAACTTTAAAATTCTTTACTAAAATATACTTAATTTTAAACATTTTGTAACTAGTATCATAATAAACCTATTTTTCTAGCTGAACACGCCTAAAACAGTGACAGTTTAACCCATTTTTGCAATTGTAGCTGCCAAAGTGACACTTGGATTTATGATACTAAAAAGATAAAATAGACATTTGGATATTTTAAGTTTGGTAAAATGTTAAAAAGATGCTAACTCGTTCAAAATTTGGAAAAGCCTGTTTTTAACGTAGCATTATACTAAAAATGATTTAACTGCATACTAAATCGTCTAAAATTTTACGCCATTGTATTTCTGACAGTTATTTTTAAAACCAAAAAATCAAAGAAAAGTTACACCTATTTTTTGATAACTTTTGTTTTTTTTTCATACTTTTTTGTTTAGAATTTATACCTATATGTTGTATTAAAGTGAATTAAAAGGTACTTTATATTCAGTCCTTTGCTTAAGACCACAAGGGCAATTTATTCCGATTCAGGTATGCATTTTATTTTTATTTGTTCTTGTTTAAAAACTTAAATTGTTCATAATTTACTATTTATCTAAACCCTACACTTTACCATCAGCGTCATATGGGATTCGCTATCTTTAACAATTCTTTTAATTTCACAAAACTCTAGATCTATGCACAAATAACGTTCAACGCAGTCAATACCTAATATAACAAAAGAAAATTAAATATAAGTACCTTAAACGAATATACTTTGTATCTTTAATATATTAAACGCCACCTGCTGGTGATGGTGACAACAATCACAAAAATACAATTATATATTTTAGTGAAGCAATTTTCTCATAAATAATATTAGCATAATAATTTCCTATTTCACTTTCACGCTATTGGCAATAGACTTATGTATTTATTTTTAGCCCCACTCATTCATATATTAGTGATTTTATTTATTTTTGTATGTATTTTTATTTTCAATAATATATAGGACATATTTGTAGGTCGAATCTGGTTGTTGGTATATAGATTGGAATTCGCCCAAAAATTAAAAAAAAATATATATTTATTATTCTAACGTTTTGACATTGAAAAATAATAAACGATCTTACATCAAATGTCTCCGTTTTCGTCGAAGACGTACACGTTCGTTGCCGTCAACGCACAGTGGGACAGACAGTCCTTATGGCATAGTCGAAACAAATTATATTAAAAAGATTTGAATGTGCAGTAAACACCTAGGTACTAAATGTGCATTATATACTCAAAAGCGTTCATGTGGACTACTCTCCATGCCAAGTCTGTCCGAAGAGCCAAAGTACACTTTTCCGATGTTTTTGAGTGTGCTGAACTGAAGTCAGAAATTGTGATGCTAGCATGGCTTAAAAATTGACTTTTTAATCATTTTTTCTAAATCCGATATTTCCGCAACCGCGCATCGTAAATGGTTGCACAGAAGTCAGAAATATTCTATTACGTCACGTTTTTCAGATATTCCCGTTCAAAAATCATAAAAAAAAACAGTTTTTCGCTGTTTTCTTGGTTGAAAGCAAGATCTTGACTTAAAGGTGATTTAAATAACGGCATTTTCTTTTTTTTTAACTATGACCTTAAATATTTTGATAAAAAAAATGACATGTATGTTTAAATCTTATCAAATAAAAAACAATACTCTAGTTAAATTGGTCCAAGTTTTAGGCTATTTTATTCTACTGTTACATCGATGTTATTAGATTTGTGTCGTCAATTTCTTTATTCTTCCGTATAGGGGCATACATAATATACACTGCTTTGGGCTGTTAATTGCTGATTTGCTTTTTCCGATGTGTTATAATGTAATTATTCAATTTCTTGATATATTTGTGAATTTTATCGAAAAATATGCAAAACATTTCTTTTTTCTCTTTCAACAAATTGAATAAATATTTTATATGTACATACATACATACATTTTATTTAGTTTTGAAATGAAAATTATTATTTCGGATGTTTTTCCTTAAAATGAACTTGACTCTGAAGGTCAAGGCTTTAATTGACTTGTTTTGTAGTTTCAAACAAAAAATAATGGTAATTGCAAACCAAAAAGTTTTTTTTTTTTTAACCATAGTAATCAAGCTAAGTAATGCAAGTCCAAATAAATCGTTATATTTGTGTGTACCTATAAATTATTTTTTGAAAGAATAAACACTAATTTATTTTTTGTTTCCAAAAAAAACATGAAAATGTTCACTTTTGAAGCTGTCAATGCATGTGTTCGAAAATATTGTCTTTTTTTATGTCAAGTTGAATTAGCTTTGAAAAGAATGGTTATATGCAGGCTTTAAATACTGTTGAGTGATTGAAATGACAAAAAAGGAATCATCTCTGTGATTTTCAAGCTTTATTTTCATATTTTAAGACTAACTTTTGCTCCAAGTAGTGCGAAAAATTATATTTAAAAAAAAAAATCACGTTGCTTGCGCTATAAATACAAATAATGATTGTTTAATATAATTTGCATGTAAAAAAAATAGAACAACTGACTCAAAACGTAAATTAACGGATTTTCGTTTACCATGGACGGATAAACTAGGCCCTAGTTCTTCACGAGCTGTTGTGCCACCAAATTTATTGATTTTATCGCTAGAAAATAATAAGGTTGGTTTCGATTGGTTAACAAATGACAGCCCTTCTTCTGAAAGGAATAGAAAATGCCTTTGCATAGGCCTCAGATAACCAGTCAACGCATCTAGCTATAACATTTGTGTTTACTGATGATTTTGTTGGTGACGTCAAACGTTCAATGCAGTGTCTTTTTAATATTGACCGCCTTAGCGTTGCTTAATTTACAAGCACAAAACTAAAAAAAAAATATCAACGAACGCATCCTTAAATATTCGTAGCCTGCCAATCTTCCCCAAGAAATAGCTTTCGGAATGTTAATGTATTTCGGGCGTATTTTTAACTTTATCGTGATGACAAACATGTTTCAATTTTAGAAATATGGTTCCAAAATTATGATAACATCTTTTTCAGTATTTTGTGTTTTTGTTTGTTTTTCGTGTTAATTCTTTTATAAACGTGGTTTATTCTCAAAATTTTTGTTTTATTTTTAATTTTTCAAACTTTGCTTTCAACATTACTTACACCCAATGTGGTCTAAACTTGACGGTTTCTTTAAATTGAATTTTGAAAAATTCAGTTCAGAGATTAGGATTATTTTTGGCTTAATGAGTGGGAGTAGGTATGTCAATAAGCTGAATTTGTAACATTCGGAGCAAAGATAACCCACATGAGATAGTCAAAACTCCCACAGTTGTTAAATAGGTACGTGCGGAGTCATCATCATATTATGATCAACTGTATTCGCTATAGAACCATGGTTAATTACTTCCATTCACTGAATAATTGGCACGATTGTCAGTCCAATTTTGCATGAAAATTTTTGGGCAAATGTTTCCCCAGAAACAAATTATTTTTTTCTACAATTTGATTTATGTATATGTTAAATTGATACTGCAAAAAAGCAGTTTTGAACATTCTAGAACTCTCATTCCTTCTATCGAAGATAAAAATATTCTATCAAGAAATTTGGAATTGGAGTATTCGACTCCCGAAAGAATACGTCTGCCTGAGAATATTTAGAATTGGGCTTTGTGGAAGAAACACATCTGAGCAGCGCTGGCTGTGAGCGATAAAGCAAACGTAACAATCAACTCATTGAAAAAAAGATTCGATGAACGCATAATTTTGCGTATTGAACCTGTAAATTGGTCTCAAAGATCTTGTGATTTAATGCCTCCTGATTATTTTCTTTGTTGAAATACGGATATCGCTGATGGTCTACGCGGACAAACCCGCAAGAATTGACACATTGGGTTTTGCTCCGAGAAATGCTCACTGACCACCACCGTAGCCATACATCGAACACCCAGAGTTTTTTTTTTAATCGCACGAAACGCGGTAGCGGTAATGTAACACCCACTTGTTATGGCGAAAACTGTTACAGCTGTTATAAATTAGCATTTCTCTAGTCTATCGTCCTTATTTTAATTATCCATTTTGTATTCTACTTTTATTCTTCCCCATTATGAAGGTGAAGGTAACTTGTCGTCATTTTCATTTTATTCTTATTTCACAGTCAAGGACAGGACACATGAATTGAGGAAAAATGTTTTCCTTCACACAACAACATTAAATTGAGGACTTTAAAATCCATACCAACCCTAAAGCTACAATAGCATGTAGGTAAGGTAGTTCATATATTTTGCATTAGAAGATCACAACAGTAATAATGTTATTCCACTAGAATTTTTTTTCGACTTAACCTAAGGCCACAAACAATAATATTTAACCATGACCTGACACTTGTATGATAGAGTTAAAGGTTGCGTCTAGGTTTAGCTGATGTTTTTTCATGCAAACAATACACACTCATATATGCAATACAGAGAGGATGGGGTGCTTTTGTGTCTTCCTATCTTTTACTCGTATACCTACCTATGGGATGACATTGAAAATTTTAAAACTTGCGCTTCTCGTTCAAGTTCAGTTTGAAAATGTCCTTCACCATGGACTCTTCCATATAAACGCATACCAACCAAACAGCAAGTGGTGGGAGTTTGAAGAGAAACGTGTCCTTTTTTTTCTCTATTCCTGGATGATGACTCGCGTGTAAATAAAGTTACCTTGGAAAAAAAAATCTAGGCTTAAAATTGTTGTTCAATAACGATTGGATAGGTCAATGAAAATTAATTTAAAAAATAATTGCTGATAATTCCGAGTAAAATCAATATTCTGGGGGTGGTGGCGGCATAATAATAAGAATTCCTGCAATCAAGGGCATCCTTACATCCACGTTCACGTGTTGTCTAGGCAACGCCCTTCAAATGTGTGCAAGAGCTGCATATATCATTGAATTAAGTTTAACTTGCATGCACATTGCTTTAAAAGAGATGATCGAGGGATGATGGTATATTTCACAAGATGAAGCAGGGAGGTAGGTATATAGTTTAGCGTTCAAGGTTATTGTTCGGAGTGCCTCGTCGGCGTCGCATCAATATTAGGAGAGTGGGAGGTTGAATGCACTTTGGTAGTAGTTGTGAGTGAACTGAATTTTACGTATAGAATCAAATCTAAGAGAGGGAAGAGAAGAACGCTTCGCCGCCGCTGCTCCATTCTCCATGTCCGTATCCATGTCTGCTGGTGAGCACAGAAGTTTGCCAAGAGAAAAGTGTTTTTGGTAGTTGTAGTTTATGATACCCATCTACCTAAATATTAAATTCAATACTGTTTGGAAATTGAGAATGACTTGACTATGAATAAACAGCTTTTTTGAAATTAACAGATGGATGAAGTTTAAAAGTTTGTGGCCTCTCAAAATTCATAAGCCACCGCTAATCTATAATTGAAATGAAAACTTGTAGGATTCTACTCGAAACGGAAATGAACTTTCAATAGCCTTAAGGGTGAACTACCTACCTACATATTTCTCCTATAGACAAAAATATATAGGTACTTGAATGTGTTCTCATATAGGGGAAGTAGGTATTGGGTTTGTGTAGAAAAATTCAATCACAATGATTCCTTATCTTACTTTAGGTAAATTAAAAACTAAAAATAGCATAGATAAAAAAGATTGAAATCTTTTTAACATGACCTTCAGTTAAATATTTAAATATGTACATATATTTAGACTTTTATAAAAAATATCAAACTAAAAAGGTAGGTTTCTCAGCCAAACCAGCTCCGTACAAAAAATACCGGCACATCAGTAAGACTATCATTAGGTCCGTTCAAGGGTGGGGTCATGACACCCACCATGAGTCATATTCAATTTTGGAGAAAAAGATACGATTCACGCAAAAATTCCTTAGCTAGAACATTGTTATACAGTTGCTGCTATACTTACATATATCTTAAGCAATGCTGTATGTTTGCTTCTCAGAAAAAGTATTTTAAAGAAGAGAATCGTCTCATATCGTAAGTTTGCTTGCTTGTATGGGCTTGTATTTCAATTTACAAAAGAAAAATAATCCAAGTTTTTAAGTTAATTTAGAAAAAAATACAATTTTTTTTTTTTAATTTGTATAAGACTAGTTCAGGTTTATGAGGTCGTAAAGATAGTCACAATTTTAGAGACATATGACCTTTCCTCAGCAAAATCTCTAAGTTTTGTTGATATTTAAGGAAAAAATTAGATCCGGGTGCTCAATTTTTGATAGCGCAAAAAGTTGTGTTCACCATACATTCGCCGTCAGTCGGTCTGTGCTTCTGTACGTCCAACCCAAAATTTAGAAAATTCAACACCAAGAAAACCCAAATTCCCGTATGTATGTATGTACAAAATTCTGAAAAATTATGTGTAAAAAATGAAAAATTTGCGGGACAAAAGTTTCGGAATAATATGGGTTTTTGAGATTTTGGGTTTACACGATTAAGATTTTTTGGGAATCTTACCCCAACGCGTCTATGTTACATAAATATAGAACTCCAGATAAAGCTATTGCCACGCGCTAGTTCCATACAATTTATTTTAGAAAATTCCAAGGTCAGCGTGATTGTTTGATTAAATTTTGAAGTGTGTGAGCCCTCCTGCAGTAGCCGTGGCGTGATGGTTAGTGCGATGGACTGTCATGCCGGAGGTCTAAGGTTCGATCCCCAGCCTCGCCACCTATTTATTTAAAAGAAAAAACGGCTACTGCCTCTTGCGAGGAATTGACAAATCCTCCAAGAGTATCTCCTGTCACAGAAAAGTGCCGCTCGTTAGCCGTTCGGATTCGGCAATAAACTGTAGGTCCCCTCCATTCCTGCAGACACGCACACAGGAATGGTTGAGAGTTGTAAGCCACTAGGCCCTAGTTCTTCATGAGCTGTTGTGCCATCAAATTTAATTTTTTTTGTGTGAGCCCTCCGCACAAACTCTGGATCGTTCTCTTGGTCCGTTGTGCTTGTGATAAAACATAAAATTAGGAAAACAACTATACTAGACGACTAGAGTCTTTTTTATGTTTAATTTATGTAATAAATCACCAGAAATCTTCCATAAAAATTAAAGATACGTCTTTGAACAAAACCATATAGGTATAGATTCTTCCTCGTCTAATCATCAAGTTTTGTGAAGTATAGAAAAAGTTTCAGACTAGATAACATTTTTTGGACAAATTTATCGTAAAGGTTAGTGTTATCTGAAAAAAATTAACCTTTGCTTTATATATTTAATAAAATAATTGAGAGGATTCTTGGACGACATCGAAAAAGTTTTTTTTTTTTCTCTCATTTATTAAGATTTTTTATTTTTTATTTTTAAAAAATGATGAAAATAAAAATAATTTTTTTTCTTTGTGTTTTTTTTTTCAGGTGAGTGGACAAAACACTTTCCAAATCAATATAGTATGGGTAAGAAATTTTTTTAATAAAACTTTTTACATTTTGAACATATATGTAATTTATATCGAGATTATTGTTATTTTTCGCATTGTGAAAAAAAAAAAATTACGACTTATTCTTTACGCGTTTTCCCATGTACCTAGATGGATTTTTTCTAGCGACATTTAAAGCAAGCATTTTTTCGTGACACATTTATCTATACGGCATTTGCCATTTTAAAACTTTTTTCGTGCAATTTTTCTGTTCTTTTTTTTTCTATTAAATTCACTGTAACGAAGCGCTACAACATCTAGTACATATACATACATATGTATTTCCTTATCAAATTACCGATGCGACTTCATACAAAGCAGATTTCACAATTCACTGCGCAGGCACACTCAACCCGAAGTTAATTAATTAGAGCGAAATTGGATATAATAATAAACCATATAATTTTGTTTCTCATCATCTCTCAGTTCACACTCAATTTTATCTGCATATTTCATAAGAGCAGGTGAAGAAAATGATGAATTTCATCATCTTTCTTTGACTCGTCCAAGTATACCAATAGAGTGTATAGAGGATTAAAGCTTTGTTCCCAACTTTTTTGGGCAGATGAAATTCTCTCAGAGAGAAGAAAAATGATGAAAAAGTCTGGAACTTTCTCTGGGTAAACATATCTGCCACTTTTTAAACGTCAAACAAAAGAATCGACTAGAGTTGCCATGAATCTATGATAAATCATTATCAAAGTTATCAAAAATGTATAACTAAAGTCTTACAAAGTATAAATAAACTTGAAAAACATAAATTGTTTAAAATAAAAACACAATTTACCTACTTTAATTCAACAAAAAATTTAAATTTATTTTGCTATCGAAAAATATTTCAAACAAGAAATTCATGGATTGTAATTACATTTTCTTCTTAAGAATTACTTCTGCTAAACGAAAGGTAAATGCTGTACCTAAACTAAAATAAAAATAAAATTAACACTTGGGCAACCCTTACTTAGTCTGCAGCTAAATTTGAATTTATTTGAATTAAAACTGCCATATTTTGACAGAGCTCAAACATGCCGATTTTTGCCTAAAGAAATTTCTTGGCAGAAATTTTCAGGTAGGGCTTAATAAAGCCTACAACATAGACAAGCTAAAAAAAAGTACAAAGAACAGCTAGCGTTGGCACAACAGGGGCCTTACGAACATGCCCAAAAGATGCCTTAAGCGTTTTTCTGCACCTACTACCACCTGACTTACATATAAAATATCTAGTATCCTGCAGCGCGATAAGACTAAAAGATTTGAATTGTTGGGTTGCCAGACCTTATGGTTATAGCAATATTACAAAACTGATCCCTATGGACATGTTCTCAACAGCCACTGACTACTGCACTCCTACTCTGGACCTCAATTCGGATTTTAAAGTTATTTTTCCTACCAGGGAGGAATGGAAAGATGACCTCGTGACGAGAGGCTTCGACACAACTATCTTCACTGATGGTTCAAAGATGGAGTGTGGAGTTGGTTCGGGTGTTTTTT
The DNA here is from genome assembly GCA_947049315.1 of Epistrophella euchroma. Lineage (NCBI taxonomy): Eukaryota > Metazoa > Arthropoda > Insecta > Diptera > Syrphidae > Epistrophella > Epistrophella euchroma. The sequence continues at coordinate 27,087,184 of OX346248.1, read as the reverse complement.
TCCGAATCTCTGAACATTTGCAAATCTTATCGACTTCCTAACTTCGCTAGTGTTTTCCAGGCGGAATTGCTGGCAATCAGGGAAGCATGCAGGATACTTAAACAAGACCCTAACAAGAATCGTAATACTGCCATCCTGACAGACAGTCAGGCAGCCGTTAAAGCTATTGCTTCGCCACTTTCGTCTTCCAAATTGGTTCGGCAATGTCGTGATGAGCTCGCAAGCCTAGATGGGAACCCTAAAGTCTCCCTTATCTGAGTTCCAGGTGACATTGAGGGTAACGAGCGGGCAGACGAACTGGCCAGGCAAGGATCAGCCCTTCATGACTCTCTTGCGGAAAGAGTCAACATTCCTCTTGGGGTTATGAAGGGCAATATATTCTCAATTTTTCTAAATGAATTCAACCGTAGGTGGAGCAGTTTAGCTAACTGCGTCATATCCAGAAAGACGTGGCCCACCTATAGCAAAAACCGAACAACTGACCTTTTATGCAGACCCAGGCGAGACATAGCCAGGGTCGTTGCGACCTTTTCTGGGCACTGGCCCATCGGGGAACATGCGGTGAAGCTGGGCATCCCTCACAACACTCACTGTCGTAGATGTGGGGACCAGCAGGAAAGGGAAACTGTTTACCATTTCCTGTGTAAATGTCCCGCTCTGGCCAGAATCAGAACACAATCATTGGGAAAGGCCTTCTTTGACGATCTCAATGAACTCTCCGAACTGAAGATCAAAGACTTGATCTCCTTTCTCAACGGGTCGAAATGGTTCTAAGATGATTCTTTAAGTAGCTACTACTACTACACCATTTCCCCCGTCAGAATCCATAGACTACAAGCAGGTGGTAAATGGACTTCTGAAACCAACAATCTGCCTAGCCTGGCATTTTGATCCGTGAATCCCTCTTATAACACCGGTTCTTTATATAGGGCACACGAGTCATGGTATCAAAACGGCGCTCCTCAGCGCTAATTGGGTCACCGAGCTTAGGCTGCTCGGGGCCGCCATTTCTACCTACCTAGGGTAAATGTTTTTCTCTCTCGTTAACGCTCTCTTTTGCTCAAAACTGCTGAATTTATGAAGTGTGAAACAGGACTTGGCAACAATTGTTGACAAATAGTGACAATTGGTAGCTTTCGTTAAGGTTTGGAACAAAGCTAAAAGATCAGGCCGTAAACAAAAGCCTTTCGTCAGGTGTTTTGGTGACAGGTAAGAAGCCAATCGAAAATTATAATGAACAATTTTTTAGGGATATTAGCTAGATTAGGGGAAGTTTTATTATAAGTGTTATTATTGAGAATTTCTTTATAAAGGGATTTCTATAAGAACTAGCTACCGTTTTGTTCCTCTGCTTAAAGTTGTTATAATCTACAGGTGGGTACCTAACCTACCTTATCTTACAAATCAAATAACTAACTCTATATTGCTCAAGAAGCTACCTATACACACATGTACCTATATGAGAAAAGCATCTTAAGAAAAAGGTTTCTTTTTGACAGTTATGAAGGTAAATATTTATTGTCTTTCACATACAAAATTCACCACGAATCTACATATACATACCTACCTAGACCTAGTTTATAACAAAAACTTCTCCATTTCCAAAGTTAAATAGGTGCAAACACTACAAACATATTTTTGAAAATCTTTTTCTTTCTGTCGTAAGCAGCGCCATTTATTTCTTAGCAAACTGTCATTATTGCACTTTGAGAATGTGCAACTTGAAAATCTTAGAAAAAAAAATGATTTTTTTAATACAAAAAAGCTTTCTCTAACTGTTATATAAATTGTGTGCAGTTGCAGCAAGTGCATTTGATAGGCAAAAGCTTTTTCATGTCTAGCTCGATTGCATCTAGTTTCTATCAGGTGTCGTTGAGTGCATCGTAGGTAGGTTACTATTTCTCTTTTTTTTTTGTAATTTAAATTCAACGGATACCTATAATATCTTAGTTCTTGAAATTTAAGTCGCAAAAGATTTGCTCGCATATTAGGTAAGTATCTTTCTCTATCCTTCATTTCTCTCACTCTCTCTCACACTCCTTAGAGAACCCTGTTTTATTTAGCAACACACATAAAAGCATTAGGTAGGTATTATTATAGCAAAAGTCGTGTTTTCTTTTTGACTCGGTTTGATTTTGATTGGTGGTGTTGTGTGGTAGCAGAATGAAATATAATGGAAGAATAATATATCAAGGGCAATCGGAGCCCTCATCAAAAAGGGACATTAACCTTGATACTGGTTTTTGGTTAATTCAACATATATCCTTCTCTTCTTCCCATCTCTCACTCCCGCGTTTGATATCCTCCTATATTTCTATCCATCCATCCATCGACTTAACCAACATCCTAATCAAAATGGTTGCCTTCTCTGTTTCTTCTTCGAATTCGCCATCTAATAATCATGTGTCGTCCTTTAGTCGGTAAAAGAGGGTGAAAAAAAGGACAAATACCAACAACGATCAGGAACACAATCTAATGGGCAGTATTGAGTTTATACCCACGTATAGGTAATGTGGTATTTCAATGATGACTTTTCAATTCCGAACTTTATTAAAAGTCACTCCTCATTCCCCGATTCATCATCATTATCACCATCCATTGCCATCAACCTATCACCCACGCAACAACCTCCTCAAGCTCTTTTTTCGTGCGGTACCTAAAATAATTTTGTTTTGCTTTTTCCGAGCTTGCGCTCATTCGATGTATGTACCCATTTTCTACTTACCGTGTAAAAAAAAAAATAAAACAACAACACCATCAACTAAACGAAAAAACGAAGCAAAACACAGAAAATGAAATTATCACGCACACAACATTACTTGCTCACATATTTGTTCTACAAGAGCACACGCAACGGTGACGATAATGTAAAAATGCGTTGTTGCCGTTGTTGGTGCGTAAATGCGTGTTGTTGTGTTTGTTCTTGGCCTTGACTCACAATAACCCCATAAAAATTGTTATATTTTCTTTCATTCTCCTTCTCTTCCATGTTGAGTTATTTTTTTTCTTCGTTTTTATTATTTTTACTTCGTTTCGTATAAATTAAATATGTATAGGGAAGTTTTTTTCTTTTCGAAAACGGGCGCCCGGTGTGGGGCAAATTCGAATTCGACCGAAAATAAAAATGTAGAGCAGTAGAGTAGGTGTCGTTGGTGTCGGTCGATTTTTGTTGTTTTATTCTTTTTCTTTACATATTTTTTTTTCTGGATCCCCATCGAATCGCTGATGGAGGTATTGTTTTTCTTTTTTTAGTATTTTGTGTTTGTGTAGGGAATTGAACTGGATGCCAATGCCGAATCTCTTCTCATAGGTATAGCCTAGGCTCTCTGAGGTGGGCTGTTTGTTCTGTTTATATTTTTTTTTTCGGTTCTCTTAACTTTCTTCCAAGAAGATTTCTCAGTGGGAGTAGGTATGTAGGGTAGGTATCTAAAATCTAACCTAGTCTTTTTCGAATTAGGTAGGTACCTACCTATAAGGAAAAGTAATATTTTCATGGTGTCAATTCTGAGAGCCAATCCTAGGCCTAGGTCATAAAAATGTTTTCTCTTTGTTTACATTTGGTTTTTATTGCGATTGTGTTCTATATTTACATTTTGGTTTTCTTAACATGGGGTAAAGGATTTTTATGAATTCAAATTAGAGTTATTTTTAGTAGGTAGGTACCTAACCTGCCTACGTATCTGAAACGTATTTTTTTTGTTTGAGATAGGTTAGGAAGTTATAGAAAATGTAGGTTTTTACGTATGTTGGTATGGTTGGTATGTATAAGCAAGCGAATATTAAAAGATAAATCTAGGTAGGTATCAATTTTACTAAATTTGAGTGAGGACATTCTTTTTTCTTAACCTATGGAAAAAAGTTACTAAAAACTAACGAAAGCACATACATACATGTAGTTACAATGATGTGTTATAGCTTTTTTGAAGGCTAATATTTCTTCTTTTATTTGTTCTTCAAGTTGTTCAAGTAAATAGTTTTTTTAGGAAATAAATTCCAAAGTCGAAATTTTTGAACAAAATTGTGGATTTTTTGAGCCAACAAATTTTAAAAAATATCTACCTAATTTTTTTTTTTTTTTGGAAAGCCCAATACCAGGTAGGTAGGTAGGTAAACCGTATGCCTTTCGTTATAGGGCACTATATCACGAATGTTGAATAATTTCGCCGGTTCAATTTGTACTTCCCATTTCATAGGTTGGTATAGGTATTCAACTTAATCATAAGTTGATTATCAACCATCTTTTGCTTCGTAAACATTACAATTACATGTGACTTGGTAACATTTAAATGGTTATTATGGCATATAAAGGAGTTCTACTGTATTGTATTACAATTTCGTTATAACTGTCCATACTTTAACATTTATGACACTTGATTTATATGTATAATAAAGTCCACTTGTAATCCCGAAACTAAAGTAAGAGGTTGTCTCATTAAACACAGCAGCCGTCGTATAACCCCGGGTGCTACAGTTGTCATAACCCCTTAAAAGTAAAATGTGTAACTCAGATTACTAGTTTATTGATTTTTTTTAGAGCCAGTTTTTTTTTTAATCGTTATAAATATTCGGTTAACAACTGTCAGCGAGGAATAAATAAGAACTTTTTTTTTTATTTTTAATTGAATTATTGACTTTTTTAACGTTTAAAATCAAGAACTGAAAGTATTTCTTGTGAAATATTTTTGAAAATCTACTACTAAACGCACTTGACTTGAAAATTTGTACAAAATTAATCATGTCTCTACGAGTGGGTGAGAATTTAATTTTTTGCAGTCGTAGTTAATGCAGTGGCGTAGCTTGCTATTTGGGGGCCCTGTTTAAAATTTTTTTTGGGACCCCCTTTTTACCGACTGGGCTACATTCTTTTTTCTACAAACAAATAACATTTAAGTAGCCGTGGCGTGATGGTAAGTGCGATGGACCGTCAAGCCGGATGTCTAGGTTCGATCCCCCAGCCTTGCCACCTAACAATTTTTAAAATAAAAACGGATACTGCCTCTTGCGAGGAGTTGACAAAACCTCCAAGAGCATCTCTTGCCGCTTACATTAGCCGTTCGGATTCGATAATAAACTGCAGGTCCCCTTCATTCCTGCAGACACGCACACAGAAATGGTTGAGAATTGTAAGTCACTTGGCCCTAGCCAACTAACAATTTTACCTCTATATTCCTCCAGAGAAACTACTAATCGTCTATTATTGTACTCATTTAAGGTTTTAATAATGCTCCAAAGAGTAAAAAAGGTGACAATTTTTTGACTCATATTGCTCCTTTATGGAGTAAGCTTAGTTACTCCAAAGAATAGTATATGAGTAGTATTATACAAGTGCTATAGGAGTATTCCAAAAAAAAAAATTATTTCTCATTGATTTTTATTTTTACTCTTGTTTTTGTTTATTTCCTTTAAAGCTTTGTATTTTTATTTGAAATGAAATCTTAAATTTGAGAAGGAATTATTTTTATTATAAAAATTACTTACTTGTCTATTAGTCGAATTTGGGTCCCATTTCACCGATAACCTTGCCCGCTAACCGCTCGGCCATTGTGGCATATATTTTTCGTAGCATTGATAAAGTACATATACTTTCGGCTTCAATCTTGTACTCCCTTAGGTATATTTCAAACAATATTTTTTTAAACAAAAAAAAAAAAAAAAATAAACAAAAAAATTTGAATATTTCTTAGGTCTTTTGGGTTTTTTAACATATTTCGTTAAAATGGAGGTCATTATATTTGACAGCCAAAAAAAAAAATAAGGAGAAATCATACAAGCGTGTGTTATTTCATATATACATACACGTGCATTAATACCCGAGTAAATATAAATTATGTAAAATGGCGGCGTAGTGGTCTCGCTTCATTTGTAATATCTTAAGAAATAAAATATATACACATTTTGCTCTATAAACGAAACGCGTGCGGTGTTAAAGTAGATACATGCAATTTAATTTAATAAAAAACTATTCACAGGATAACTATTAAAGCAAAAACTATCCCGATCATATTAAAGAATGATTATAGTATGATTATAGAAAAATTGGCTCATTACACCTATAAAACTAACATAAAGTGCAGCACATGATATTTTTGCGATGAGTTTGACTCCTAAAGCGACTTGTGTTCTTATTTCTGAAATCGTAAGCAATTTTGTTAATTGGAATCTTCATGAGCTGTTGTGCCATCATATTTATTTATTTAAAAAACACTTGCATCAGCTTATAATATTTATTTGTTTAATTTAAATAAATAACAACCTTGGTACATTATAAGGTTAAAAATTAATATTTTATAAAACTAAAAAAAAAAAAAAATTCACATTGTAAAACTTTTCATTTTTTTCGCAAATTCATTAATTAAAAATTTTTCCAGATTTTTCGGTTTCTATGGAAAAAATTGTCCTATAACCGTTCGTTTCTTATAGAAGTTTTGAGAAAATTTTTAATTAATTTTAGCTTAGAAAAGATTCTTTCAACTACTGCTGTTATAATTGTCGAAGTATCGAAAATAGAAGGTATTCAGTGATAACTCTAACTCCTGGGCCCTATTGCGCCAACAACTTATCTCGCAACCAGAGATCAGAAATAACTGTTGACCTTTATTTTCAATTGGTTTCTCTCTGAGAGTTACCACATTTCTTTAAGAAGATTTCGGTTACGGTTTGAGATTTATTTATTGAAAAACAAAATATCGGTTATCGGTTGAGATTTATTTTTTATTTTTTAAAATATCTCTCAATGGTTGAGTTTTTTACGAAAAAATTAATGGAAAAGGTCAACCTTTAACCTTTTTCGTAGAAAATAAATCAAAAATGGTTAATTCGAACAAAAAATTTTAAAAATATAACTAAGCGACCTAGCGACTTCAAAAATGCATATTCGTAATCTAGGAAGTGCCACCTTTTCAATTGATGCATGTCATTATATGAAAAATCGACTTTTATCTTTAAATACGATTTGCGGCTAAACTAGACGTGCTAGAGGCATCAAAGTTTGCATCTTTAAACTTGACTTGCGGCTAAACTAAGCGACCTATCGACTTTAAAAATACATATTCGTGATCTAGGTAGCGCCAGCAGTTCTAAAAAATCAATAAAAAAGTTTGTAAAAAAAGTTTGTTTTTTTCAAGAACTTTCAAAAAAGGCCGGGCAAGGTGCTTTTAATAAAAAAGATGGTAAAGAGAAATTAAATTTTTGGTTAATGTGTATTTTGGTCAAGAAAACTGTTCACATTGGCGCCTGCCTGGCGACTGATAACCCCCTAAGCGGAGCAACGGATTTTGTTTTTTTTAATTTATGGTATTAAATTTCGCTAATAATAAACTCTCAAGGTTTTTTTGACCCAAGATTGTCCTTTTTTGTCACTAAAAATAAAATTTAAAGATGAAAATTCCCTTTCAATTTTGAATTCAGTCGCTGGGACGCCAAGCAAATATGTCAGGAAACTTGATGATGATGACTAAAAAGCCTAATAAGCTGCAATTTAGCATGCAGTGCTAACAAAAAACTAAGGGCCATACTAAGAGACATTCTAATTGATAAAATTGCAGATGAGATTTATTTTTTTCTCTCAGCGATTTCTCTCACTGGTTGACCGTAACATAAAAAAAAACAAAATAAAGGTTTCGCTCAGACCTTGACCGAAAAACTTTTTTTTTTAGAATAAAGGTTATTTTGTGACTTTTATTGAAAATAGCAACAAATAAGAGTTATTATGGGACCTTTCAAAAGGTTGAGATTTATTTCTGATCTCTGCTCGCAACACTTAGCTGATTATAATAAATCGTGGTAAAATTTTGCTGTGGCGCAATGAGACAATACCGGCGGAAATAATTTGGCCTTTAATCGGAAACAAGGCCCATATATGCATTATGTGCGGGGAAATCATTTCACCAGTCGCTACAAAATCGTGTCAGGATTTATGAAAATTTGCTTAGTGATTATTGATAAGTTGTTGGTGCAATGGGGCCCTGGAAAACTAGAAGCAAGGCTGTCGAAATCATTCAGCAATATTTTTTAGCAAGCGAATGATCAATTTTGACTTAGTTTTTTTTGAAAACTATAAAAGTTTATTTTGTTCTAAGACTTCGAATATATTACGACGATCACATGCTCGGAAATCTTCGTTTAGTTTGAGTAATTAAAATATCTAAGCAGCTTACATGAATTCTGTTACAGAAATCCAAGTTCAAATATCCAACAAGAATAAAACTCTTAATCATTTAACCGGAAAATTGTTTTTCCAGTGTAAGAATTTTATGTTGGATTCCTTCCAACTAAAAATATCGATTCTTTAAAAAAAATCGAAAAAAAAACAATTGTTTTTTATTTCTAAAATTTCTCTTTAGTTGGAAGTTTGTTGCCGCGGGCTTAAAAAATATTCAAAAATGTTTTTTTTTTTTCAAGTTTCAATTAAATTAATTTTGAAGCATGTATGACATTAAGTATGAAAATATAATATACAGGGTGTCGCAGTATGAATGGTCCAAACTGAATATGTTGATATGTCAGGTAATGACTTCTCAGAATTTAGTAACTTGTTCTTGCTGAATCATAACAGTTTTCGTGTAACGGCTGTTTTTTTTTCTTTAATTTGTACAAACCCCTACTTTGAATAATTTTTTTTCTCACCCCGTTCATAATTGACTTTTTATTTTTTCTATATTTACACTAAAAAATTGTCCAACAAAAAGAAATTTTTTGTTTATTAAGATAATTTTGATTTTATATGCCCTGTTTTATAATTTTAATACCTATGGTTTAGGTTTAAATAAATATCTACCTACATATAAAAATTCAAGTAGGTACCAAAATTCACCATCTATGGCATGTAAGTACATTCTTTATAATCTTTGAAAACACAAAACACAAATTCTATCTAATCCAATCTAATTCTTTCCAAATTTCTGTATATGTAAGTAGGTACATAAGTAGGTACCACAATTTATTTCTAAAAATAAAAAACCCACCTCCTGCCGGGAGAATTACATACAAAAGAACCCTAACCAAATAAAAAAAACAAACACGAAACAAATCTCTGACATCTTATCTCTTTACCCTCGAGACTCCTACATTACCCTGATTTTTGTTTCGTAAAATTATACACTGTTGCTCTATACCTAACCCCGTTCGCCCTCCTTGGAGATTCAAATTCCTTATTTTTTTCAGGGCCCTAACAATTTCCATTTTGACCCACTCCACTCCATATGACTCCGCATCGATTCGCGAAACTGTAACACGAACTGCGAACATAAATTCACACTTCTCATTTTAGTACTAACTTCCGGTGGGTATATGTTTCTCTTGAAATCGATTTGCTCTTAAGATAGGATCCCAAAGAGTGAAAAATAGGCCTACCCTAAGAAAACCTTGCGTGATGGGTCTTGGGTAACCACCAACACCATCTCACCCAAGTCATGTTGATCCTTAGGCAAGCAAAAAAAGTACCGCTCAATATATTCCTTGTGATGCCTTCCAAAAAAAAAAAAGAAATCATTACATCCAGGAAGACAATGTTTTGAAAAAGAAAAAAAAATTAAATAGGGTAAGGGTGGAAAATGTGGGGTGGTTTGGTGGGGATTTTCGAACATAAACTGCCTGTTTTGATGCCGCATGCGAGCGTCGAGTGCGAGAGCGAGTGACGACAAAAGTGTGTAAGTACGTATGATAAATCATATTATCATAGGGGAGGAATACTTCGCACTTCATTTCCGATAAAAATATGGAAGTAGGTATATTGTGCGTTTGGCGATAAAACGCGTTGCGTAGATACAAAGTATTTAATTTTTTTTTTTTTTTTGTTATCTGGAGATAGCACGTGTCCTTGATTTGATTTCTCAAAGTCCTTTGAACTCACCCCTATCCAGTTCAATTCTTGATTAATTTTTCTTTTTGTCTTCTTGCTTCGGGCTGATTTTTGTTAGTGTGTGTGTGGATGCGTGTGTATTTTCTATTCGGATTGCCTTAAATTCGTATACAGGGTGTCCCGAAACTCAACGTCAAGCGGGTACCGGGTGATAGGGCAGGTTGTGCCCGTTCTTTAATAAGTATGAAAAAATAATCCATCTCGCTTGGTTTTGTAGTTATAGCAATTTTAAGAAAAATAATGAATATCGATACCCTAGCTCACATTTTTCGATACAGTGGTTACAAATTTTAAAATGTTGCTGTATTTTCTTTTTTGACGTAGTCCTTAATAATCATGCTAGTGATCGCAATCACAAATCCAAGAATTAATATTGTCAGTTTCGTAAGAAAAATAAAGTTTGACTGAGTCATTTTTCAAAAAAATTTTGTAAGCTAACTTTGACACTTCATATTTTTAAAAAAATGTACCACACTACCCTCGGCAAGTTATTTAAAAAATTGGTCCGTTTTATCAAGATTTCAAAATGGTACAACACTTGCTATTTATTTACTCGTAAGAAATACGATTGATTTTTTATTTGCAAAAGGGCCATAGTTCACTTCATATCACTTTTACGTAAAAAATGATTTTTTGTACTCAAAAATCGGTTTTACCGAGGTGTATGTAAGATAAACAGAGGCACTTGAACAAGACACTGTTTGCAGTAAATTAGAGTGAGACAGATCAACATTACACATGGTACGCTGCCGCTACGATCAACGATCTGTGGGCTGCGTTCCTGCCTTTACTAGCAACTTCTTGTAGTTGTGCGCCATTGTGTTACCCTGGACTCGATTAGTGTTGTGAAAATTATGTTAGTTATTATTTGGTAATTCGTAATAAAAGCTTTTCACAAATAGCGTATTAGTACATGGCTCAAGAATATAAAAACATCCATATTAGTCCATTGAAAGTAAGAGTAACCTGGCATTTTATATCCCTTTAATTATAATTTTCTTAAAACTTTCGTCTGTTTTAAATTTTAATTTGTTTTCAATTTTGCGATAAAAAGTGCCTTACCATTTATTGTACAGAATTAAATTTTATACACAAATGTGCAAAATTATTTTTGTAAGACGCATGATGAAAATAAGCGCTTATTTATGCTTAATTTAAAAAAAAGTTATTTAAACAAAATCCGTCAACTTACTAAAAAGTTATGAATAATTTAATCTCAAGATATAGCGAAAAACATTTAACACCCCATTTTCCAAAATGCACCCAAAAGAGGGAGGGGCTTTAAGCCCCGAAAATTTCATTTTACACCAACACTTATCCCTCCCATAAATCAAAAACATTTAGTCCTGAAAAAAATGCCAGGCTAATGTAACATTTCAATGAGCTAGTATGGATATTCTTATATTCTTGAGCTTCGACAAATACGCTATTCGTGAAAGGTTTTAAGGACCTACGTATTATTAGATACTAACTAACATAATTTTCACAACACTAATCGAGTCCAGGGTAACACAAATGCGAACAATTACGAGAAATTGCTAGTAAAAGGAGGAACAAAGCCCTCAGAACGTAGCGTAGCGTGTGTAATGTTGATCTGTCTCACTCTAATTTACTGCAAACAGTGTCTTATTCAAGTGCCTCTGTTTATCTTACATACACCTTGGTAAACCCGATTTTTGAGCACAAAAAAGCATTTTTTACGTAAAAGTGATATGAAGTGAACTGAGGTCCTTTTGAAAATAAAAAAGCAATCGTTTTTTTTACGAGTAAATAAGTAGCAAGTGTTGTACCATTTTGAAATCTTGATGAAATGGGCCATTTTTTTAAATAACTTGCCGAGGGTAGTGTGCTACATTTTTTTAAAAATATGAAGTATCAAAGTTAGCTTACAAAATTTTTTTGAATAATGACTCAGTCAAACTTTATTTTTCTTACGAAACTGACAATTTTAATTCTTGGATTTGTGATTGCGATCAATAGCATGGTTATTAAGGATTACGTAAAAAAATAAAACAAAGCAAAATTATAAAATTTGTAACCACTGTATCTAAAAATGTGAGCTAGGGTATCGATTTTCATTATTTTTCTTAATATTGCTATAACTACCAAACCAAGCGAGATGGATTATTTTTTCATACTTATTAAAGAACGGGCACAACCTGCCCTATCACCCGGTACCCGCTTGACGTTGAGTTTCGGGACACCCTGTATAGATTTTTTTTTGGGAATCCACGACGCACGTTAATAACAGTAAATGTAAACGGCTTCATAAAGACATATTTATTTTATTTACTTGCACAAGGACCTACATATATGTAACTTCCTTTTTCCTATTAACAAACTGTCATTCAAAGCGTATAAGTTCTAATAAAAGAATAAAATATGGGCAATTTTTATGGTGGAACAAAATTCATTTGATGACAGTTTAAATGTTTCATCAAAATATCACACGAAATGGAAGCTTGGCGTTGAGTAAACCCAGGAAATTGATGGTAACCAATAAAATTGACAGTCATGTTTGGAGAATTTTGCTCAAAATATTTTTTTTTTTTTAAAAGTTTGACGAATTATTTGCAAACTTCAGTCAAGTTTCTATTTTTGTTTGCTTTTGCCCAGCCCTGATTTGTTTAGGCACTTAGTATAAACAGGTATTTCAATAATATAACTGGTCAAACAAATTTTTTGTTTTTAGTTGCCGAAGGAAAGAAAGTACATATACTTTTTCGATGTTGTTTTGATGGATTTCAAATCTGAAGTCAGAAATATTCTATCACATTCCGTTTTTGAGATATTACCGTTTGAAAATTATAAAAATCATTTTTTGCTATTTTTGAGGTTGTTTTTTAACACGAGGTTATTCGTTTCAATATATAATTTGTAACGGTTTTTGAAATTTAAAATTTTCTTCTAAAAAATTCAGTTTAAATCTTTCCGATATCTCTTTTCCTCTCCGCGAAATCCTCAGCTAGTTGATGGTAAGCCTACATCAACATTAAACCTCCCAACACACACCGATACCACTACGCTATGCCAACAATTAAACAAGCTCGACTTCTTCACTCGAAAAAATTATATTTACTTTGACATCTTTATAATTCACAGTGTGTCGTAGCCGCAAATATAACAAGAGGACATAAGAAATGTCATCAATTGGAAGTTTATTATCGACTCGTGATTTTCTTATTTGTGGATTAGAAGAGCAGAAAATATGTTTCCAGCTTATTTTAGTTTGAAGTAACTGTGATAGCTTCAGGTTCCTTTTCTTGGTGGATTCGTGCATCAGTAAAGCTAAACTTTTTGGTACTTAAAGATCCTTCTCGCTTTACTGAGTTGTGGGCTTGAATTAGATTCCTACCGTTATGCCCATCTTTCCCTCGAGTAAGCAGCGGACCCACTTATTGAAATTCCTTTGGGTTTAGCCCGTAGCTCATATCTTTTAATTATAGCAGCTTTAATTATATGTATATGAAATACGTAGTTATTTAGAATAAATAAGTTTTAAACGAAATTGTAAACGCATATTTTGTTGATAAAAATAAATATTACATCTGGTAAAATGGTTAAAGTTCTTAAGGCTTGCTGCCTAACTTTTGGTTGAGTATTTTCAATTGAAATGTTAAATTGACCTTGTATTTTGGATCATTGACAGTACATAAATCGTTCATTGTGAAAATAAAACATTGTTTTCGGGTAAAAAGTCTCTCGTTTGGCGATGGGCCTTACTCTCTTTTTAGTCGAGTTTTATACTTGCTTTCTTCAGGAATACCCTGACTACGAAGAGCTCACCTAAGCCTCGAGAAAAATGCATCAGAATATACATAACTCTCATTGAACTTGTCTTAATTAATTTTTCTTCAGTTCTCAATAGAAAATTTTTTATATCTTTAACAATGCATAAAAATGGATCTTCCGCTGTGGTTGTCTTGTCTTCTATCTTAGCCTACCCCTTTAGTCTATATGAATTCAAAACTGGTTTGAATATTTTTTTTAAATTTGGATTTTGGAAGCTAAAACTTTTTTTAAATTTTTAATAAGCATTTAAATAACACTTGCTTTGCTTCCTAAAGTAATCGATTACTCATATTCTTATGAACATATTCTTATGAACTCCAAAAAACCAAAAGATTTGACTAAAATTTAGGAACGACACTGTAGTACCATACACCTACAGTGTCGTTCCTAAATTTATATAAGGTACTTGTGCTTTTTCAAGAGGTTGCATAACATAGAAGATGACATATAAGATAACTGTTCATTATAAGCGCCTACTACATGAATGAACAATATGTACTAATGTAAAAGGTTTTAAGTTAGGGAACTTACATACATATTATGTATAGGTATGTTTTGATGCGTTTATGGTTTAAGGTTTTAATAATGTTCTGAAGTTTTCTTTATTCATTTTATATTTTGATTGTAAACTTTTTCTTTGTCTGCATAATGGTATGTAAAATACGGGACTCAATCTCACAGACTTGGTCTTACAATTAAATACTATAAACTAGCTCATCATTTAAAATATATGAAAACCCAAATAATGGGAAGCATATCGATCGACTAGTTGTAGTTCCCAGTTTGCGAATTGGGAATACTGACGTATAAGGTTCAAGTAAACATTAATTTGTAGCAACACTTAGTCGCTTCAGGTTGCTCTACTTGGTACATACGTGTATCATTTTGAGTTGACTTTTTTGGTTCTGAAATTTCCGTAGTAGATTTTCCCTTGGGTTATTGCCTGGGGCTAGAATCAGATTCCTACCGTTGTTCTACCTGCTTGCTCCTTCTGTCTGAGTGACATCTTGGACCAAAGTAATTTTCCCTTGGGTAAGCCTTGGATTAGATGTCCCTAAAGTTTCACAAGAAGTTAGCAGAACAGTTGCCCAAAAGTACATTATTAAATTTAAAATAAAGAATATAAAATTAGTACCCGAATTAAATGCTAATTAAATGCTCTACAAAAAAAAAGTAAAAAAAAAAAAAAAAAAAGACTCAAAAAAAAAAGAATCAAAAAAAAAAAATCTTGAATTTGCCAAAATCTGCTTTTTCATTTAATTGCTTCTTGAATACGAACTAATGCTGCATTATGTCAACAATATTTTGAAATCCTGATTTCAAAAAAACCAAAATTTAAAAAAGTCAATTTCCGTGTTCTGCTAACTTCATCGACCATTTTAGCCACTTTCTTGAATTTTTTTTGGCCAAAATTTCTTTCTAGAATTAAGTGCTCATCGAGTACGAACTAAATCCTGCATTATCTTAACAAAATTCTGAAATCCTGATTTCAAAAAACCAAAATTTAAAAAACTCAATTTCCGTGCTCTGCTAACTTCATCGACCATGTTGGCCACTTTCTTGAATATTTTTTGGCCAAAATTTCTTTCTAGAATTAAGTGCTCATCGAGTACGAATTAAATTGTGCATTATCTTAACAAAATTCTGAAATCCTGATTTCAAAAAATCAAAATTTAAAAAACTCAATTTCCGTGCTCTGCTAACTTCATCGACCATGTTGGCCACTTTCTTGAATATTTTTTGGCCAAAATTTCTTTCTAGAATTAAGTGCTCATCGAGTACGAATTAAATTGTGCATTATCTTAACAAAATTCTGAAATCCTGATTTCAAAAAATCAAAATTTAAAAAACTCAATTTCCGTGCTCTGCTAACTTCATTGACCATTTTGGCCACTTTTTTGAATTCTTTTTGGCCAAAATTTCTTTCATCGAGTACGAATTAAATGCTGCATTATCTTAACAAAATTTTGAAATCCTGATTTCAAAAAACCAAAATCAAAAAAAATCAATATTCGTGTTTTGCTAAATTCATCGACCATGTTGGCCACTTTCTTGAATATTTTTTGGCCAAAATTTCTTTCTAGAATTAAGTGCTCATCGAGTACGAATTAAATGCTGCATTATCTTAACAAAATTCTGAAACCCTGATTTCAAAAAACCAAAATTTAAAAAAAGGAAATTAAGTTTTTTAAATTTTGATTTTTTGAAATCAGGATTTCAAAATTTTACTTATACAAACTTAAATAAGTATGTACCTAACTAATCCAGTTAAATTAATATGAAAATTGTACTATAAATTTACATATGGTCATTGTTAAACCGACACTTTTATACGTAATCTTTTATACGTCAACGTCAATACTGAATTAGTCAACTAGCTATGTTATGATTTTATCTATGAACCACGATGAATAAGCATGACACATTGTAACTTTAACAATGTCCACTTGTGTAGTTTACATGACCCCTAGTTAATTTTTAAATATATTTCAGTCCAATGATAAAATTCAAAAATTACAATTAAATAAATTTCATATAAAAAAAAAAAAAATCACTGCATTAAAATATCATACCTCGTTATTGTATTATGTTTCATTATGCCTCTATCAAAAGTTTACAAACATTCTAAGTTCTAAGAATTTAATTTTATCATTTTTTTAGACTATGTTTTTTCTTATAAATTTTATAATTTGATAAACAGTAATCAAAAATTTGAATACAATAAAAAAGTTCACCATATTTAACTCGTTCAAATACAAATTAATATAGGTACTCTTATGATTAAAACTCTTTTTTTTATACATAATTGAAAAAAAAAAACAATAAAAAAATATTCAACCTTATTACAAAGAAAATCAGAACGATTTTTTCTGGTAAACATACTTTGTTTCCTACCTTCTCAAATTATCTAATAAAAAATAAAATAAAAATCATAAATAACAAAATACAGTTTCCATTCTTAAAATAGGTACTCGTACTCCACTTCAACATTTTATTTATTTTTTTCAAAATAATAACATCAACAACAACAAAAAATTAAATTATAAATAAAAAAAATAAATACATACGTTTTGTAAATGTATGTCAGTATATCATATGCGTAGTTAGAAAGAAACCATACGGTTTAGCTTGTGGCATTTAAATAGAAAGTTGAACGACACACGATAATATTTCAAGGCCACGGTCAAATAAATTTTTATTCAACAGAAAAACGTATACGAAATAAACTACCCCATCAATCATTAAAGCTAGGTAGGTATGTACTGTACATATATTTTCAAAGCCAAGCACGCAATAAAAAAAACAAAAAAAAAAATAAAAACAAATTTTATTGTATTCATTTTATTATATCATCTCCACATCCTACCCTGCTCTCCACCCCTAGAATAAAGTGCTGATCGAATGTCAACCCACCATCAAGCAAATTTACTGTTGACGAAATTAATAAAATTAACAATTTCGATTCTCTTCCTATCCTCGTCGTCAGATCTTTATCGCTATATACATATGTACTGTACATACTATAGGTATACTTTCTCATCAAAACCATCTAAAACCACCTTTACTCCGACAACCCTCCGTGTGCTTGTTGTCTTATTTCATCAACACCAAATAGTGTTTTCCATTGTATTCGCTACTCGAACTGAAGATACTAAATTTGAAGGTAAACACAGATCTGAGCTTAAAGTATTTCATAATAAACTCGAACGTGAAAAGAATAAAAAGAAAAAAAAAACACTCCTAGAATTGAAATTCAGATTGAGATTTTTGTGTGCTCGGGAGAAAGAGAACACATCAAGAAATGACAACAAAGAGGGTGAGTTAACACGGCAACAACAACAAATACAAGTCACTAATCACAATACGAAAGAGAAATGGAAATACAGAGAGAGAGAGGGAGGGAGAGAGAGAGAGAGAAAAATATAAACACACCAACAAATTGTTTAGAATATTAGAATGTCAAAAATTGTATTTCCACTTGGCCCAGATTATTTTGAAGGTCACATACTTATCAGCGGTCGTTCACCTAGTTTCTATGGTTATCAGATGTTGCGCGTGCACAAAACATACACACACCACACACAATTTACGATAGGACCTACATATACACACATACTGATACCTTATACCTATCTAGAGATATAGACAGCTGTAAATTGTATTTTTTTTTTTCGGTGAAGATTCAACTATGTACATAAATACGATTTCGCTTTACGTAATAAAGATACTTATTTTATAGAAAGAAACCCACACAAAAAGAATGACAAGACGAAGAGTTGTGGTATACACAATCTTGTTAAAGGTTCCGTCGACCCTTATACAAACTCGCGGGCCTATCGTTTACGGTGACACTGTCAAAGAAAAGGGTCGACAGCAACACTTTAGGCTGTTTGTGTAAGGTGATAAATTGCAATTAACTTGAATTAAGAAGATTACCTACATTACAGTTTTGTTTTTGTATACCTAGTTTGTACTGGAAAACGGTCATTTCGGAGCAAGTGAAAATTGGTTTTCTTTTTTTTTTTTTTAATTTTTTTTTGAGAAGAGAAGGAGGAAAGGGGTGAATTGAAAATTGATTTAGGAAGTGGAGAAATTTTTAAGTGTTTAATATATAAGTTTATACCTTCTTTTCAGCTTTCAGTGTAGAATGTAGTAGACAAGGCCGTATCTAAGAAAATTTCTGGTGCTTTTTTCATAATTTAATTAGACTTAGGTTCTATTTTTACACTTAGTTCAGTTTTGTTTATATGTATGTTTGTACCTACCAATATTAGAATGGATTTTCCAAACTTTATAAACATAATTCAGAACTGATTGACAATACTTATGTTTAATGTTTTAAATCTTCACTAACCGAGAGAAGGAAAAGATTTAAAACTGATTGAAAATTTGTATCGAAAAGAAAAAAAACTAAAATTAGGAGATGTAGGTTGGGTCGTATTGGAGGGCGGTTTTACTTCCCCCTGTTAAGGCAGGGAGGTAATTTTCTAAAACAAAAACAACTTGAAATTGAAAAAAAAATCATTAGAAAACAACGGCAACACTAACTATGTCATTCTTCAGTGGTTAACCGTTTTTAAAAGCCAGAAATCCAATTGTTTTTTTTCTTTTTGAATAAATATGTTTTGATGAAGAGTTTTTAAAATATTAATTTCAAACTAAAATTTAAAAAAAAGAAAATGAAAAAAATAGTTGTTCAAATAAATGTTTAAAATTTTACGTCAGTAAGCAGTGTTTTATTTTAAATATTTAAATTTCAAGTACTAAAAACCAATTTCTTAAATTCAATTCAATTCAATTCAATTCAATTCAATTCAATTCAATTCAATTCAATTCAATTCAATTCAATTCAATTCAATTCAATTCAATTCAATTCAATTCAATTCAATTCAATTCAATTCAATTCAATTCAATTCAATTCAATTCAATTCAATTCAATTCAATTCAATTCAATTCAATTCAATTCAATTCAATTCAATTCAATTCAATTCAATTCAATTCAATTCAATTCAATTCAATTCAATTCAATTCAATTCAATTCAATTCAATTCAATTCAATTCAATTCAATTCAATTCAATTCAATTCAATTCAATTCAATTCAATTCAATTCAATTCAATTCAATTCAATTCAATTCAATTCAATTCAATTCAGTTTTATTGGTAAATACTGCAAGGCTTAGTTTTTTTGAAAATAACTTAATAATCTTTGGATTATTTTAACTTTCTCAAAAACTAGAAAATATTCAAGCATCTTGTTTTTAGTGCTTGAATATAAAATGTATTAATATAAATTAAAATACGAGATTTGAATATTCTAAATTTAACGTACAATATTAGACATTTAGTCTGAACACAATTGTTTTTTTTGTAATTTTCAAAAACTGTTCACTAAAACAATTTTATTTAGAAACAGATTTCTGGCTTTTAAAAAAGGTAAAGCATGAAATTGAAGTGTTGTCGTTGTTTTCAAATGTTTTTTTTTTTTTCAATTTCAAGTTGATTTTTTGAGAAAATTTCCTCTCCAATATAAACACGGGGCAAATAGACCCTCCTCCTCCTTTACGATTTTTCTTATATCGAACAAAACACCCTGTATGACCATTTCAAAAATATGTCCTATGAACGTGTATTAAAAGTTTAATTTTTACTCAGTAAAAATTGAGTTGTGCAAATTAAAATTCTGAAACCCTAAGCGGACATCGGTGTGTTATTACACAGCAAGTAGCAATATTCTAAAAAATAAATTAAATAACAGACAAATATTAAAATTCAACAACATTCCTTCAGTATCATTGTATAATTTTTTTTTTAAATTGTTTTTTTTTTTTTTTTTTTTTTTTTTTGTTCAAAGAGATATTTTTCAAAATTTTATGTTATTAGGTTCTATTCTTTTTTTCTAAAATGTAATCATCAAATGTCTGTTTCAAGATTTTGAGAAAGTTTAAAATAAAATAACAAACTTTCAAGTTATACATAATAAATAAACTTTTTAACTTGAAGATGAGAAGATCTATTCTCGTAAAGGTTTATAAATATAGCTTAAAATGTTGTATTACAATAAAAAGTGAATAATTTTATATAATCCTAGATAATTAAAATAATTTCAAGTTGAAAAAATAACCTGGGAATCAGATATTTAAATAATGTTTATGTGGACACCTAGGCGTATACGTAATTTTTTTTTTTTGGAAATTGTTAGAATTTAGAAACTTTGTATTTTATTTATTCTCTATAAGATTTAGTTAGGAGAATATATGTGTGTGTATGCATGTATGTATTGTATATCTCTTGAAAACTAATACTCAGCCTTACAGTTTATCAAAATGTTTGAATTGAAAAATGTTAACTATGTAAATTCTGTTAAAAATTTTACATCAAAAATATTTATTTATTAATAAATGTAAATTAATATTTAATACCTCAAAATACAAGAGAAGTAGGTACCCCCACATTTTTACACAGAATAAAGCTTATGAAAAATAGCCCAACAAATTTTAAACAATTATGTTCAAGTCTTTTTCATTTTTTTAAACAGCTTATTTTTTGGTAAAACTGGGACACATCTTAGCCTCAAAATTATACATTTTTAGATTATGTTGCTCCAAATTCTTCTCATTGTGATTCAGCATATAAATTCAAGAGATTATTTTAGTCGAAATAACTACGTCCCTGCAAAAAGTAAATTGACTCAAGCTTCATAGAAAATACAAAATAAAATGAATATTAAATTTGAAAAAAAAAAAAAAACAGATGACCAAAAAGGAAATGCTTGAATCAAATACTCAGACTATCAGTCATCGTTTTATGATTTGGCTGACCCGAATAATGACGATCGCTTAAAAAATAAGAACGATTTTTGAATGCCTTATTGAAATGAAAGTTTATAATTTGTCTGTCGTTAAAAACAAAAATATTAATCAATAGTGATATAAGACATTTATTCGTCAGAAGAAAATTAACAGTTCATGAATGCATCAATTTATTATTATTTAACAATAACAACAGTCACTGTAAAATTAATTTCAATCATTTTTACAAAGCTCCCGCTACACACCTCAATTCAATAGATTCAATGCTAACCGATTGAAAAATGGTCGCAATTGAATTATCGCAGACAATTGTGTTTTGTTTGTGTGGGACTTGAGTGTATAGCTGATGTTCTCAATAGAAACGTACTCGAATACTAAAAAAAAAAAAAAAACTAGCAAAGCTGCAACAAATGCAACAGCAAGTGCAAGAATGTATACTTAGTGTTCGTTAGCTGGGCAAGTGCTTTTTTATGGGAGCAGCAATGATTTTATCGTGACGTTTCTACTCAAAAGTGAATAAACTGTTTTCAGTACAATGACATGACTGGCGCACGAGAATTACGAGAATATAAAAAAAGTATATCTAATTTTTTTATCTTATTTTTCACGTGACTGTACTTACATTAAATTATGTTACGTATAGTGGGTTGATTGAAGAAGATGTGTAGGTTCGTGTAGTTTCACAATCTGTGAAGCTTAGAATCGTTAGAAGCAATATTCAACGCATCGTATTTGTGGAAAAGGAACATTTTTGAATGGCATAATTAATTCACGATATTAAATAATGCTTTTAGGACGAGAAGCTATCGACAAGGTTTCGGTTTTTTTAAAATTTTCTAACGATTTTGATTAAACTTCATACATGTAAATCAATTAAAACAATACTGCTTTTCAGGTATTGTTGGCCAAAAAAGTCTTATAACGTAAATAGGCTTCTGACATTATTTTTTGATAAATTTGCCACGTACATCTTTTTAATGGCTAAATGAATTTTGTTAAAATTCTGCAATTGAGTACTTCTAAATATTTCAAAAATTGTATTTAAAAATGTTTAAAATATTTTTTATGAACAAAACAAAGAAAAAATCGTCTTTCTTTTCGTAGGTACTATGTACTACTTTTGACAACATTTTCTCGTTAAAGATATGATCACATAATTGATACTTCAAGATGTATGTATCTATATTCCAGTTTTTAACCACAAGAGCAAGTTCGTGCGACCCAGTCATGCATTCTATTTTAAGTAAAATGACAATTGGCTTGAAAATTTTAAACTTTAATTTTTGTCTCAAGTCCGCGATTGTAGCCTAAATTTTCATTTTGAAGCAATAAGCTTGTTTTTTATTGAAATTAAAACTCCATAAGAATCGAAGTGAAAAAAAAATGGCATTTGCAGAAGATTGCTCCTTCTGAGCTTAATACTTATGGCAAGTTATGGATTTGTAAAAAAAATGCAACTCGTGATTTTGATCAAATTTTACATAAAGACAAAAAACTGAGTATCCGTCTGTCTGTTCGACCACAATTTAAACGGATGGGCACGTTTTTTTTTTTTTTTTTTTAATTTTCTCACTACCAAAAATCACAGTAGGCATATCTGTCATATGATTGTATAATTTTTGGAAAATCTTATTTTTATCAAAAATGGATCCAAAGATATTTTTTTTAAATATTCTGTTAATTTTAATATTTCTGAAAATGGTTATAAATAGCATCAAAACCATTTTTTGATTTTCGACTATCCCGAAAACTAATCAACTGATTTTGATCAATTTTTGTACATTTTGTGTACCAAAATTTTAATTTAGATTTTTAAAAAAAATTTCAATTATTTTTGAAAATTGATGAATTTCGAAAAAGTCTTTTCGATTTTTATACATTTTGCAACTAGGCTGTTTAGAATTTTATTATTGTTATACTCGTAGTAGAAAATTAACGGTACATGCAATTATTTAAAAATAGTTCTATAAAATCTTATTTTGCTCGAAAACGATTGCTAAGAAAAAAAAAAAAAAAAAATAATATTTATTGTTTTTGAAAATTTGAAAATTTTGTATTTAATAAATTGAATAATAAGAAAACAGCGGACACTTAATTACCCCAAATTAAAAAAAAATCATATTTTTACTTGCGATATATGTATGTAGGTACTATAGGGAATGTTTTGGATTCGTAAAATTAATCGAACTCGAGATAATGATAGAGAACACGAAAAAAGTGGATCCCGCAATTCCGTCTGTTTGTCTGTCTGTATTTTGGCCTACAACCTAAACCACTGAAGCGATTTTTTTCAAACTTGGAGCATAAGATTTAAGATTAATTTTTTTTTAAAGAAAACCGCTCCAACGATTTTTAAATTTTTTTCAGCATACATTTAAATTTTTTCAAGAAATGAGATGGCGTTCTGCATTCTGATATTAAAACATTTTAAGTATGTACTTGTTTTATCATTTAAAGAACGTGATTCATGCTTTTTTCCATATTCAAATTTCCATTCCTCTATTAATTAAATGGATAAATACATATACAATACATACATATAATTATTATTTATGTCTTTTATATAACACTCAGTCTTTAAAATTCGAAGAAACTTTTAGTACAAGAGCAAGTTGGTGCGACCCAGTCGTGTATTTTATTTATTTTGACTGAAAATTTATTCCTGAAAAACTGTTCGTTTAAACAGCTTTATTTAAAAACCAAATAAAAGAATGGAATAGGTATAAGCATTAAAAAATTGTATGTTAATTGCTTAAAATAACAACATTTTTTAAGTCTTTTAGAAAAACAAACAGAGTTTTTTTTGTCTAAATTTTTGTGATTATATAAGCTGTTTGTTTTTGAACATTTTTTAGAGATCAATTAAGTTTTTTCTGTTTTAACCGAATTAAGACTGCCTTTTTATGAAAGACAGTGGCGCATTTTGTATGGGAGAGCAGGCAAAAAAATAATAGTACAATAATAAAAAATAAAAATAAAAATCAACCAATTTTGTTTAAAATTTCAAGTGCATAAATGGTTACCAAAACGGTTAATTTAAGGCCTAAATAGAAAATTTGTAATGGAATTAAATCTGCTTGAACATGTAAACAAAATAGGTTGAGATATTCGGTTTATATTATTTTCTTTTCTGATCCCCTACAAAATAAAATAACTGTGTTGTGTGGAGAAAAGATCAGTAAAAATTAAAAAAAAAAACTTTTGATAAAACTTTCAGATATAGTAAAAAATTGTAAAATAAATAATCATTATAAACTCCCGCCCCAGATAAATTATGTTACTCATTCGAGTGATAATTGTATTTTTCCAGTTCGGCGTACATAGTTTTTTGTACAACCCCTATTTTTTTCGATTTTTTTTTAATTCTTTATTTGTGAGGCTTGGATATTATTTATACAAAATACTAAACCGAAATAGACCTTTGAGGGAACGTTCTTAGATTTTATCAATTAATCTGCAAAAGATTTAAGCTATCATTCCAGAGAATTTATACTCTTTAAAATATAAATTTAAACTAAAAATCACAATATTTATTTTTAAGTGTATTTTTCCATTTTTGCGCCCCACTGTGAGACATCGTCACAATTCACAAAGATGGATTAAGATACTAATTGAATTCAAATTTAAAAGATAAATAATGAAGTTCTATAGGCTCTTGAATCAAGAATACCAGACACTCTCCACCAACAACCTTCCATTTTAACTATGAATGGTTTAAGTTTTTCTGAATTATTGTCCAATTTTTGTTTGAATTTTTTTTTTGGAACGTGCCAAAAAAAAAAAAGAATTACGATAAAATACAATCTTGAAATTTCTTGTGAAATTCGTATCAAGGACACAGTCTGCTGTTCTTGTCTACAAATTCATTGCTCGACCCTTCCGATATGACAACATCCTCCTGCTGACAAAAGAGGTACATACATATATGCATGTATTTCATGGCGACTCAGCAATGTGCGAGGCGACATCTCATAAACTATCTGCGTGTATCTACATTCAAATAGTGATGTGTATAATTGCGAAGCATGTCGTATTGTATCCTCCTCCTTGTTCCCTCATGCAAAGGACCGCTTATATCCTTGGCTTAAAGGTTGCGTGCTCATTTTCCACGTACGAGACTATATACAGACTTACCCCGTGTCCCTTCATAGGGCATGCGTTGTATAAGTTGTAATGTGTAATGTTTAAACTAGTCCTGCTGTATACGGTGGTAATAGTAGATAGGATAAAGATGATGTAGTGATACTCCCTACCTAGTGGCCCAGAAAGGAATATTTTTAGCCTTCTTTTGTTGTTGTTGTTGTTGTTGTTTTTTTTTTTTTTTTTTTTTTTTCGTCCTCATTAGAGAGAATTGAAACCCACTCAGCATCATTTGGTTTAGTATGTATGTATTCCTACAGCAGACAGGCATGTGGAGTTTGACTTTTGTTGGGGCTGTTGTTCGATATGGTGGTTCTGCGAAACCAACCTACTTTACAGAGTCGATGCACGGATTCAGGGACATCCACAAAGGCCACTCAGTGTTCGCAAGTGAAGTGTATTTAAATCGAATAAAACAACAAAAAAGCAAGAAAACAAAAACTAACAGAAGGTAAAGTGGTTTTATATAAACCAGAGCCAGACTATGACTATGACGATGGCTTGAACGACCATGGTATAGATATGTAGTTCTATACAAAAGCTATAAGAATGAAACTGCCAACTTGTATACCTACGTTTAGCTATGATTTGCAGAACAATCCTTTTGTTTATTATCAAGAGTATGAGGCTGAATTATATATAAATAAATATTATGGAGGCCGTTTAGTTTGGCGTTAATCCATTAAATCATTAAGAAGGTAGGTATATTTATGTTATTCC
Organism: Epistrophella euchroma; assembly: GCA_947049315.1. Classification (NCBI taxonomy): domain Eukaryota; kingdom Metazoa; phylum Arthropoda; class Insecta; order Diptera; family Syrphidae; genus Epistrophella; species Epistrophella euchroma. The sequence goes on along the minus strand of OX346248.1, from coordinate 27,061,362 downwards.
ACAAAGAATGGAATTATTGCTTTTTTTTTTTTTTAATTTTTAGAAAAACTCGTATGTGCTGTGCATGTACTAATAGCTTATGATTATGATCAACTTTGATATCTAACTGTGATTTTTTCTTTCTATTTCCAGGTAAGTTCAAAGAACTGTTTTTAAAAATTGGAAACAAATTGGTGAGAATAACTTTAATGTAAGATGGTGAATGAAAATAGTTTTTTATTATAAGCCCATGTGAAAAACAGTGAAAAGATAATCTTCTTTTGTTTGGCTAAAAAACTCAAAAAAAGTTGTCAGATTTTTCTAATATTATTATATTTAAGTTTTATCATTAGGAAACGACGCCTTAGGCTCATTTAGGCAAAACTGCTTACAAAAATCAATTTTCGGATAAGTCTATAACGCAAAACTTTAAGGGCGAGTTTTCAGAGTTAGTAAACTCCAGATATAAATGTGTGTACAGTTAAGTTAGGAAGCTCTTTTTCAGTGAACAAAGCATGCGGATCGACGTAAAAATGTGGCAGGGTAAAATATCAAAACAATCTGTTCAGTAAACTCGGAAAAAAACTTTCAAAAAAAAAAAAATACTTAGATGTATACAATATACATACTTAAACAATTTACAGGTATTTATTTTCCAAAAAAAAAAAAAAATGAATTTTTGTAAAAGCGAATAAATATTTGTGGGAAAAATCTTGCATTTTTATACAAGCTTAAAATGATTTCCAAAATAAACATTTTGATTGAATTCAATTAAGCCATTAAAGAGAAAGTTCGAAATAAGAAAAAAACCGTTCAAACAGTATGTGCCGTTAAAACAGATTTTTTTTTGTTTTTCATAAAAATGATACATACCTTAGGTACAGTACCTGAAAATATAAAATCGTTAGAAACGTTTCTGACTGAAAAAGCTTTTTCATAATGGTTGTGGGCTGATACCATTAATTTTGGAGCTAAAAGAATTTGAAAAAAATTAAAGGGAATCACCTAAAAATCTACAAAACTTAAATCTGCATTTATAAAGAGAGAGAAGAACAACTCTCTCTATCCAACAAACATACAATTTATATTTTGCATCCCTTATTTTTTGCATAATTAGCATGAAGATACATGTAAATCCTCCATAAGTGTAATAGTTTAGAAAACGTTACAAAGAGATTGATTCAAATATTCAAATTTTCTTGAATTTTCTTTTTATTTTGTTAATATGTGGTTTTAAACGTATTTTTTTTTTTGCTAAAAAAATGTCAATTATTGAGCTTTAACAATAAAAACCGAAGAACGATACTAAAGTATTAGTCCAGTAACTTTATACTATCAGAGCTTGCATTAGATCCGGTAGTTCTGATTTTTGGCTGAGTCGAACTCGAGCGCCGAGCGAAACATGGTCAAAAATCCAAAAAACCGCGAAATTTTCCTGCTTTTTTCAGTTATGGGCGATTTTAACCCTAAAAAACTAGATTCTCGACTATAACTTCGCTCCGCGATTTCAAAGTACCTACATATTTAAATTTTCTTCAATTTGAGTCTAGAACTATCTCTCTAGGTAGAGCCAACACTTTCTAAAATACCGCTATTCAAAATTGCGCAATATAGTAAATTTATAACAACAAATAGCATAATCTGCAGTATTATTTTAAAAAATAGCGTTTGGCACAAGATGCATAAAAATTCTACAGGGTGGAGGTTAAGTCGAAATTAGAAAAAAATTGTGAGGGAGGGGTAGTCTTCATCCAGTCTTATAATGAATAATTGGTAGGTATGTTGGTACATAAAATGTTTATTTATGCTTTTTGTTTTTTACATTTCAACAGTTATAGGTACTTCGACTGATGAAATTTTTAGAGTTTTTTAACATACTATACGACATTTTTATTGTTTACTCTATTTTGCTTACCTACTAAGGCGTTTTTTTTATTAAAAAAAATATGTGAAATAAAAATTAAAAAAATAAAATTATCGAATGCGGAACAGTTTCACTCAAATCTTCATACAAATATACCTAATAACAAAAGTTTATTTTAAAATGTATAACAAATGTTTATTTTAAAATTAATTATAGTTTCAATAAAGTTTAGCGAAAAGTTTATACTTTTGCAAGCTTAATTTTGTATAACAGTTTCGGAAATATAAAAGCTTTTATTTAAGCTTTTTTATAACAAATTCATTTAAACAAAGATTATATTTTTAAGCTTAATTCTGCACAGGAAACTTTTAGCAGACCAAAAAAAAAACATAAACAAAAACATTTCAAACTAAAAGCTTATGCGATGTTTTTATTTTCATATTACTTCTCTATTGTGCTTGTGTTTTACTACTATTCTCTTGCTCTTGCTCTGATTTTAGTTTTTCTTTTAAAGAAAAATTGCATAAAGCGCGCACACGAACAACGGTTGACATTTCACAGCTGTTCCTGTTTACAAAGAGTCTGGGCAACATGAAGGGTTGGGGCGAGTATGGGACACTGTAAATTAAAAAAAAAAAGCTTTTCCTCGTTATGGCTGTTATTTAGTGCGATGGTGCGGTGGCGGCATCGCCAACATGAAAACTCATTATACGTTAACGTTGCAAGTTAGAGAACACACTGTAGCGCACCACTGGTAAATTGGCAGGCAACGTGCTTCATTCCTTGAAAGCAAGAGTGATTTCATTCCATAATAGAGGCGCCACTCAACATTCATAAAGCAGATATCATTAAAAAAAAAATAAAACATATTCTTAGCTGTGGCGAAAATTGCTTGATAAGAATTTACATATTCATATTCTTGTGAATTAGCCAACCATTGTGGGTTCCAATTATTTCAAATGTCCGCAAGACAAAAATCGTGAAAATGAATAAGAACCTTTTCAAAAATACTAAACGAAAACAGTCTAGTAAAATAACAATTGTAAAAATTTTGTGATAATAGTTAAATTTTAAAATTGTTAAACTTAAATAAATATATTTACCTATATTAATCAAATTTATAGTTCAAATTGATTTTTAGTGAAAGTTAAATAGTGAAAATTTATTGGTGCCATAAATTAGTACATCTACCTTTACTTAAATAGAAATTGGAGTTTAAACGAATTAAAATAAATAAATAAAAAATAAAACAATTAACAACATTTTTGTGCCGTATACCTAATAGAGTGCCAATATTATTTAAATAATAAGTTGCTGTGTGTTTATTGTTTTTGGACTTGATAAAACTGATATTAAAAATGACAGTTGGCAGTCGTGAGGATCTGTTCGCCAATGCACGGCATATTGATGATACCGAACGTCTAATTGGGCGTGTTCTAGCTGGTGAGTTATTTGTTTTCTTTAATTTTTAAGTGGACTGTCTAGAGGCCTAATATGCACCTAGGTGTACATTATTTCTAGAGTTCCATAGTTAAAATCTTATAGCTCACTCTAAAGTAGCAAGCATTAAAGAAGATTTAAATTACTGTACTGTACAATATTTTAGTACATCTTTCGTACCTAATGTATACTACACTAAAATATTTCAATCAAATTCTATACACAATCTAAAATTGCTTTCAAGTCTCCAAGCTGAAATATAACTACAGGAACAGGTATGGTAGAAACTTGTAGCTTATAGAATTAAGTATCTACAATAATATTATTCACTTAAATGTAAAAACCGACAAGTTAATTTATTTATATTATCACACCAATCTGTTGGTTGGCGGTCAGTGACCGTATTAACCTAGTTTTCCCATACTCAACAGCCATACACTCTCACAAGTGTATAGGTACATCATCAATTTTACTTTCAGCTTTTGCGGTTTCAAATTCTGTTAAACATGTGCGTGTGGAGCAAAAAGCTTTCGTTTTCACAACAGTGAGTGAAGAAAATTAAAAAAAAGATGTTCAGGAGGTTTTGGGTTGGCTTTTGTTTCCCTGGGATGAAGGGCAAAAGGTGGTAGTTTGCTAAACGAGAACATTTATGTGATAATTTTACATCAGCATAGGAAAAATATTAGGTACCTACCTACCTTTATTGAAAATTTCGACAGAGAAAGTTTCTCTGTAAAAAAAAAAATACAGCTACATTTTAAAAATTCAAAGTTTTTTTTTACCTCTTAATTTAAACTCGGAGTTAACCCCGGTTTATTTACTCAATTTTATTAAGCTTGGATTAAAGTGTAGAAATATTTTTGATATCCTTGAACTGGAATAGCATTTAGATCTCTGGATCTTTAGTAGATACTGACAAAGTGAATCTTATGTGTTCTTTAATTTTTCAAATAAAAGTACCTACAATTTAAAAAAAAAATAGTTCAATGCTCCTTATTTATAACAAGGAAATATTTTGTTATGGCTTAGTTATTTGACCAAAATGTCCAGTATGATAGCCACGGGTTCTATCAGATGTACAGTAAAACCCGAATAAGTGTCTCACCATAAATGACTCGTTTTGAGAGGTACTTATGCGGGTTAGGTAATTATAAGAAAACCCCGCTTAAGTGCGCATACGCTATTACCACTATATTTACAAAAAATTTGAAAAAAATGGAAAATAAAAAAAAAATGTTATGTTATTTAAAAAATAGGAAAATACATTACATTAACTGACTAGATGAAAACAAGCTTTTGTCTTTTTCTGCTGATTTCAATTGTGTACTTAGAACAATTTTTTTCAGGTAAATTTCACTAAATAAGGCATACAAAATAAAAGGTTATTAAGGGGGGAAGGTAGTTAAGCGAAAGGTACTTATTAGATGAGATTTGTATGAAAAAATCATCGAAATTTTGGTTCTAAAAAAAAGGTACTTATGCGATAGGCACTTATCCGGGTTTTACTTTACATATTACAGATTGTTCTGAATACCTAATTCAAGGAGTTTTCAAAACAATTGATTGAAATTTCTGTCATTGAGTTATTTGTGCTCATAAATTTTATTTTATTAAAAATTCCCAAAATTCGAAAGTGAAAACTTAACACTGTGAATCTTAGGCCCAGTTTTTCAATGCGAGATTAAAGTTAAGCCTGACTTAACTCAGGATTTACTGAAAAAATGCTTTTGTTATTTTATCCTCCGAGTTTTTTGTATATAGATTCGCATAATTTGTTTGTTGAAAAGCTGTTTCTTGAGTTAACTGTGAAAAAATCTATGTCAAGAGGTATAAGTACCTCTGGTTTAACTCGCCACTGAAAAATTGGGCCTTAGTAGTCTTATGTTTGAGTGAAAAATATCCATTTTTTTTTTATTAATCGCATCATAGGAATATATCGATAAAAGAAGGTATGTTCAAAAGTTTTGCTCTTTTACTCAAAAACTTGCAGGAAAAGTGAGTGACACATCTTAAAACGATGGTATCTTGATAATAAGTCATACCATCGTTTAAAGATGTGTCGCTCCGCTTACTTTTTCTGCAAGTTCTTTAAGAAAAGAGTCAAACTTGTTGGAATTGCGTTTGGGTTAATTTTATTTGTGTTTGGGTTAATTCTATTTGCGTTTGTGTTAAGTTTATTTGCGTTTAGGTTAATTCAATGTGCAAATGCTCTAGGTATGTATGCACATGTAAATTGGTATACCATTTAAAAAAAAAAGTGGTTATGAAAATTTATAAAAAAATAATGATTTTTATAAAACGCAATTCTGATTTCTTTTTTTTTCAGAAAATATATTATGGAATTGCATTTTAACTTTTATATTTTAACTTAATATTTTCCTTTTAAGAAGGACGTATGTGGTGGCCAGGGTAGATAAAATAGCTAAGGTTAAACAAATTGCTGAGTTATCACCCTTTCTTCTTAGTGTTTTTCTTTATTGTTCGAGTATGTTTTATTTCAGTTCGTCTTCTACTCTGTGAACTTCGCTTAATCAAGTGGAGTAAAGAGTGCAGATAGATGAAACCTTTTCACTTCCACAAAGTTAATTTTCTTAAAATATTGCAGTATAAAATATTGCAGGGTCTTTGCAATCAGAAGGAAACCAAAAGATAAACGATGATTTAAAATCGCTGTAGTGTAAAAACAATCTTTGAAGGATATATTATTTTGTTTAAAATCGGCTAAGCCGTTAGTAAGAAAGAATGATAAAATCGGAATTCCCAAAAAAAAAATCCTATCGCTCCTATAGTTCTACTAAAATGAAGACCCTACTTACAGTTACAATAGTAGATAAGGTTTTGAGGGAGTTCGGGGACCCATTATTTTAATTTAAAACTTTCCTTAAACTTCTGCTGAGAAAACCTACACCCACAAAACGAAAACCAGCTTGGACTTTTAATAAAAAAATCATCTACAGAAATTTTATCTATTATCTAATGATAATGACTAACACCAACCTTATAGATTCATATCAAGTTTAATGATTTCAAAGTTGTTCGTTAACCTATAAGAAAGAATTCAAGTAAAGAAAATCATTTATTTTTGTATTTTTAAATCAATATAGGTTATTTCACTTAGCATTTATAAACTTCAAAAACAAAAAAGCTTTTAAACATATATTTTTGAAAAAAAAAAAAACAAAACAAAAAACCAAAAACCAAAAGAGAAAAAATAACGAAACATTAATCATCGTATTGTACAGTGCAGGTCAATTGGTTAAGCACAGTTGAACATTTTGCAAAATATTAAAAGTTTTTTATTTAATTTTATTTCATTTTACTACCTAAATGCACTTCAAGAGCATATGTACATTAAACAAAAAGGGAGTAAAATAAAAGGAAAGGAAATACTAGCTAAAACATCCTTGCTCTTAAGATCATATGTATAGTGCCTAATCATTAAATATACAGGGTGTCCCGAAACTCAACGTCAAGCGGGTACCGGGTGATAGGGCAGGTTGTGCCCGTTCTTTGAAAAGTATGAAAAAATAATCCATCTCGTTTGGTTTGGTAGTTATAGCAATATTAAGATAAATAATGAAAATCGATACCCTACCTCACATTCTTAGATACAGTGGTCACAAATTTTAAAATTTTGCGGTGGTTTCTTTTTTTACGTAATCCTTAATAACCATGCTATTAATCGCAATCACAAATCCAAGAATAAAGATGGTCAGTTTCGTAAGAAAAATTAAGTTTGACTGAGTCATTGTTTAAAAAAATTTTGTAAGCTAACTTTGACACTTCATATTTTTAAAAAAATGTACCACACTACCCTCGGCAAGTTATTTAAAAAAATGGCCCGTTTCATCCAGATTTTAAAATGGTACAACACTTGCTACTTATTTACTCGTAAAAAAAATACGATTGCTTTTTTATTTGCAAAAGGACCTCAGTTCACTTTATATCACTTTTACGTAAATAATGCTTTTTTGTTCTCAAGAATCGGTTTTACCGAGGTGTATGTAAGATAAACAGAGGCGTTTGAATAAGAACACTGTTTGCAGTAAATTAGAGTGAGAGGGATCAACATTACACACGGTATGGTACGATCTACGTTCTGTGGGCTACGTTCCTGCTTTTACTAGCCACTTCTCGTGATTATGCGCCTTTGTGTTACCCTGGACTCGATTTATGTTGCGGAAATTATGTTAGTTATTATCTGGTAATTCGTACTAATAGCCTTTCTTGAATAGCGTATTTGTACATGGCTCAAGAATATGATAACATCAATACTAGCCCATTGAAAGAGTTACATTAGCCTGGCATTTTGTTCAGGACTAAATGTTTTTTATTTATGGGAGGGATAAGTGTTAGTGTAAAAAGAAATTTTCGGGGCGCCATTTTGGAAAATAGGGTGTTAAAAGTTTTTCGCTATATCTTGAGAACCATGCGTCTTACAAAAAAAATTTTGCACATTTTTGTATAAAATTGAATTCTGTACAATAAATGTTAAGGCACTTTTTATAGTTAAATTGAAAACAAAAAAGGTTAAAACTAAAAACAGACGAAAGTTTTAAGAAAATTTTCATTAAGGGGATATAAAATGCCAGGTTACTATGTAATTTTCAATGGACTAATATGGATGTTTTCATATTCTTGAGCCATGAACAAATACGCTATTTGCGAAAAGCTTTTATTACGAACTACCAGGTAATAACTAACATAATTTTCACAACACTAATCGAGTTCAGGGTAACACAAAGGCGCACAATTACGAGAAGTTGCTAGTAAAAGCAGGAAATTAGCCCACAGAACGTAGATCGTAGCGTACCTACCATGTGTAATGTTGTCCCACTCTAATGTACTGCAAGTGCCTCTGTTTATCTTACTAACCGATTTTTTAGCACAAAAAAGCATTATTTACGTAAAAGTGATATAAAGTGAACTGAGGTCCTTTTGCAAATAAAAAAGCATTCGAATTTTTTACGAGTAAATAAGTAGCAAGTGTTGTACCATTTTGAAATCTGGATGAAACGGGCCCTTTTTTTAAATAACTTGCCGAGGGTAGTGTGGTACATTTTTTTGAAAATATGAAGTGTCAAATTTAGCTTACAAATTTTTTTTGAACAATGACTCAGTCAAACTTAATTTTTCTTACGAAACAGGGAATCTTTATTCTTGGAATTGTGATTGCGATTAAAAGCATGGTTATTAAGAATTACGTAAAAAAATAAAACACAGCAAAATTTTAAAATTTGTGACCACTGTATCTAAAAATGTGAGGTAGGGTATCGATTTTCATTATTTATCTTAATATTGCTATAACTACCAAACCAAGCGAGATGGATTATTTTTTCATACTTTTCAAAGAACGGGCACAACCTGACGTTGAGTTTCGGGACACCCTGTATAAGACTGTGTTATTTAATTTACAAAATCCGAAAATGACATGATAAGTGGGGAATAGATAAAAATGTCTAAAGTTTTTTTGACGGCTATGCAATTTACGAAAAAACCCCAAATTCCACTTTGGAACGGAACAGATTCCCAACGGGCGGTGTTTAAGTGTTAATCAATTCATTTCGTAAAGCGAACATATGGCACTGAGTTAAAGTGCTTTGCACATGAGCTGCGACCTGCGAATGCGAAAAAACCTTTTAAAGCTATTTCTAGGTACTGGCTTATATAATTTTTCTTTTGTTTTTGCTTTGTGACGAATTGAATAAATGAAAAAATCAAAAAAATTACATAGAAAACAAAGCGTAAAATTAGTTGAAGTTATAATTTTTTTTATTTTATTATTACTTAGGTACGCGACCAACAATTAATTTTTTGCGATTTGTCAAACGTCAATTCTCAATCCACAACAGCAGGACGCATTCCACAAACTCTCATTTTGCTTGCTTATGTTTGATCACTATTCGCAATTGTCAGCGACCACTCATGTGAATGAAATGTCAAAATACGCGACCATTTGCAATTCGTAGTTCGCTGGTCGCATGTGCAAAACACTTAACGTAAGGCTTTTAATTGCATAAAAGTTGTAAGTCTAAAAATAACATTTGATTCAAAAAGAAACCAACAGATGATATACATAAGTGCTAATGATAAAAAATCTAGATCGATTTTTTATGCAATATTAAAATGTAACAATAAATTTTTTTTATATATACCTAATCAAGTAAACTACACTGTATCTATGCCAAATCGTTCAACAAATAAAATAAAAAAAAATGTTTAGCAACGAAAAAGCCCCCTAACATTTAAGTGGATTGAAATTGAAAGAAAAAGTTCGCTTTCGATCTCGTTGAGAGTAGAAATCTATCTCAAAACTTATATCGCGAGACGCGAACTCACACAAACCCTGCATACAGTTGTTGGCATGCCCATTTTTCGCGCACACTGTCTCACACCATCAACACACTCAAAAAAAACTGATATAATAAACGAACTATTTCCTGTTAAGTAGGCCATGGATTCGAACGGTCGTTGCTCCCTTTTCTCGATTTCGTCGTTGACGTTTGTGGTTGCCTTAAGAGTATGAGAATGAGTCAAGGGGTGAAGCGAGAGGGTGACATCTCGTGCTGTTTTTTTTGAATTGCTTAGTTTATATTAGAAGTCTAGGGTAGGAACACCCGCCTAGGTGCGTTGCGTAGTATGGTGACATGACGGCCTGCACTATTCAGCTGTGCTTGCTTGCATTGCCAAAAACTCGTGTTTTGGTTTCAATTTCTGTTTCGACAGAGTGCTGAACAAAAAGTGAAAAATATGACGACATTTACCTAGTATTAATCTTGACACTAGGAGGCGAGCCCAATTTATTATATTTTTTTTTTCAGTTGTTGCAGCATGCCGCCTTCTAAAGTAGCAACGAGTTCTTTAGGTTTTTTTTTTTTGGGAGGTAATTATTGTTTGTTGTACCTACTCGTAAGTAGTTAAGTCAGTTGTTGTTACTTTTATGTGCAGCTGACAAATAATTCATGTGGTGTATATGAAACCTACAGCTGCTGTGTTGGCTTTTGGTGCATGTTGCATGGTTTGCAATGCATTTGCATATTATATTTTTACGTTCTATTGTTATTATTAGCAACAACTGATCTAATCTTTTTGGTTTATACCTATAGCTAGGTAGTTTGTGTTGTTGTAAGTTGGTGTGACACAGATCAATGTGCATCGAGTAACACAATTAGAGCGGTGATAAATTTAAAGGTGTAAACAGGATTCCGATTACGAAATTCAAACAAGTGTAGAATGTGGAACGGTGGGTTTAAAGGAGTTTTTGAATTTGATTATTTAGATAGGTAGGTATACCTACATACATACATATACATACATACATGCAAAATCTAACTACTTATTTCGGTAGATACCTAGATATTTATGATTGTGAATAAATTTGGTTTTGAATTTGGGTTGAAGATTTGTTCTAAAGACAAATTTAAGAGGTATGAGATTATGGGAAGAATTAGGGTGGCTATAAAAGGAATGAAGAAAAGGGAACAGATAAAATTGCACAAACAACACAAGATCAGAGCTTCTCAATTTACACGTTAAATAAAATATGTACTCAAAAGTCAGCGTACTACATAATGTAATTCGCTACAAGCTTATAGATGAGTGCAGGGAAAGCATTCCTTGCCCAAATAAAAACAGTTTTAGGTTCCAGGTTCGAATTATGTACTTACTTTCCATACATTGTATGAAAATGTTGGGATAATTTTCAGCTATTATTACGCAAGTGAGATCTCAGAGATTTTGCTCCGTCAAAAAGTTAGCAAGCGAATCAAATTTTTTTTTCCTTCGTACATATTTTTACAGAAAAATTAAAAATATTGCTCAGATTTCTGAGCACAGTACTTACACATATTAAAAGTATTATTAGCAGCGTTTTCAATTCTGCTCACTTATCAGAATCTAAAATAAATGGTGATCTAATAGCCGTGGCATGGACTGTCATGCCGGAGGTCTATGTTCGATCCCCAGTCTCGCCACCTAATAATTTTTAAAAAAATAAACGGTTACTGCCTCTTGCGAGGAATTGACAAAACCATCAAGAGTATCTCTTGTCATAGAAAAGTGCCGCTGACTTAGCCGTTCGGTTTCGGCAATAAACTGCAGGTCCCCTCCATTCCTGGAGACACGCACACAGGAATGGTTGAGAGTTATAAGTCACTAGGCCCTAGTTCTTCATTATCTGTTGTGCTATCAAATTTATTTATTTAAGTGCCTATTTACATGTCAAATATCGATATTTGTTGTTGTTTTTAATACTACGATGTTAAGTTTTTGGCACGAACCACCATTTTCTAATTTCTGATAGTTTTAATTTTGACAACCTGCGCAATATACCTATTATCTTTTGTAACCACTGTGATTGCTGGAGGGCTCTTGCCTTATTAAAATATTTTTTTAAATGTTTTTTTTTTTCAGATTTTTGCATTAGAGTTAGGTTCATAATTACCTACAGTGGAATATTGGGCACCAAACACGAATAAGAGAAAGTAGTTACCACCCTGACTTGACAAATTGGAATGGCTGACATTTTTGGCTTATAAAATGTCGTCATTTTGAAATATAAACCTGAGAAAAATGGCAACTAAGTTAATGAAACCCGAGTTAACTCAGCTTATTTGATGGGTTAACTCAGGATTTACTAAAGAGATGCTTTTGATATTTTATTGTCTGAGTTTTTAGGTCGATTTGCATATTTTTATTTTTGTGGAAAACTGTTAAGTGAATAAATAAATGTCAAGAGTTAACAATTCTGGTTTAACTCGCCACTAACAAACTAGGCCTAAGTACCAAAGAAAATCGCAAAGTCTGGATCGAGTTATTAATAAATTCTTCATTAGTGGAGCAAGATTACTCATTAATGACAATAGGAAGGTACTCATATAATGTATTGTCAAAAAATTTAACCAATATGAACGGATTAACCCTAAGGAAACTTATGCTATAATTTTCCTTTTTTTTTGTTTTAATAGATCATTCCAACAATCAAGTCAAATCACTTTTTTATGATTAAGTACTTCAAAATGATGCCACAAAAATGCCGTAGTTTTAGTTTTTTTTTTTAAACAACTATAAAACAGTGGTACACTTGGGCGTATACGCACTTTTTTGTTTGATTTCTTTTTTTTTTTAAATAACTTCATTTCTTTGTGGAGATTTAATTGGCTTATGTCAATTTAAATATAACTATTTTCCATAAAATGTGGTCACGTAAAAATGGTACGACCCTTTTTGTTTTAGTCAAAACTATTATGACAGCCCAAAATTTGGCATATCTAAGCAACCTTACCTATAAACATGCCATAATATTTTAAACCCAAGTTTTTGTTCTACTCGTATTCAACTTCAGCTGATGTTGTATTTTATTCATAGAACTCTTTTTTAAAATCAGGTACATACCTATCTAAAAACACTCTGATGCTCATTTCAAAAAATCCAAGGTCTTAAGACCTATAGTTGGTTTAACTTGTTTAAATTCTTGAAAGCATAAATATTCATTTAATGTGGTAAAGTACGTAGAGCTACTTAATTTATGTACATATGCATAAATTATGTATGAATGTATGTACCTATGTATATATATTCATTTGAATTGAAATATTTAATTATTTTATTTTTAACATAACCACACTAAATTAAACAAAATTGTGATAATTTATTGGTTCTAAGAAAATATTTACTTAAAAACACAAAATTTAATTTTTTATATAATCTATACCTAGGTAGGTATAAGCAAGGCTTAAATAGGTACTCGTGCTTTGTAAATTAAAATTTTTATTAAAAGAAAGTGAAATCCGCCACTGGTATCAATTATATAACAAAAAATATAATTATCCTCCAAAATTTTCCTTAAGAACATGAACAAAAATAGATAACCTGAATATACATCATTCATAATTGACACATAACATTACCTACCTACCTATTTATAATATATGTCATCAATGAATTCACAAATTACAAATGAAGAATTAAAGACAAAAATATTTTTTTTTTTAATTCACCGACTGTTCTAGATTTTCTAAGAAAATTCATATTCGAACAAAAACAGGATGACGAAGAGGATGATGGTGAATGGAAATGTAAACATTGCACGTTTTATGATATTTGTTCGTATAGTTACGTCTTCACACAATTTTCTATACCCATATGTACTGTACATATATCTGCGCTAAAAGACAAAGTAAAATATATTTCTTAATAACGAGAGTGTTCGTTGGCCTTCGTTTCCCTTTTAATTCACAATCGTGCATTGAACTCATGTCACTTACGACCTACTTATACTCACTATAGACCTGCTGCTCTCCTACTACTAATACGGTAACGACAACGGCACACAAAAAGCTCCACATCATTTTTTTGTTTCGTTTTTCAAATTATCTATCTACTATAAAGCTTAAGCAAGCAATTGAATTCTTAGAGGAAAACTACGTTTAATTGGCATGGGCAACAGAGAGACACACAGGGATATTTTACGAATCTAACTAACCCAAATTCAATTTTGTAAAATATTTTTGTTTTTGTTATACTTTGACATATATGTGTTCTTTTACTTCCCAAAACTGACAATTCCTACAAATTTTAGTACAATTTTATTTTATATTATATGAACTTTGACAGTGTACAATACATACTTTAGAAATTGTCGGTTTTGTAAAAGTAAAAGAACAGAGGTTACTCAACGCTATGTTTCCACCGAAACTTAATTTTATGTCGAATTCCTTTTAAAAAAAAAATCGATTTTCTTTCTTTCAATACAAGGAATTTGTCCAGAAAAATCGATTTTTCTTCTAAACAAATCGAATTTTTCGTTAAAAGGAATTCGACATTAGTTTAGATATTGTACTTATAATTTATTGTATTTAAGCTTTAATTACACAGCTCTGGTTTGAATAGATTATAATCTGTTCGTTGACTATACACAACAGTTTTAATTATGAGTGACAAAATGGCATTGATTTTGTCATTTTACATCAATTAGTTGTAATGAAACTGGATTCTGACGAGCAATTGCTATAACAGGGCGGAATTAATGACATTTTGTCACTCATGTATAGGACATAATTTGCTGTGTCTTTAATTTTGACAGTTAGATAGATAGGTGTAGATCTTTCAAAAATACAAAACAATCGAAAAAAATCGTGTAATCAGTCTCATTGCATTGTATTTTTTTTTTATCGAGAGCTTCTAGATGTGACACTGATGATGATTTAAAACATCAAACAAAATCTTTTTTATGTGTTGTTTGAACGATTTAACGAGATTTTGTTATCTTTTTATTGTAACTTATAGATAAATACTTTTTGGTCAAATAAATTGTCAAAATGCTCTAATGTGTTGCGCCGAATGACGACATTAATGAAATGAAACAAAATGTGTGTTGAAAACAGTCTGTTGTTTATTTTGTATTTTGTTCAGACAATAGAATTCACTAGCTGAATTTTTTTTTTTGTTTCACTGAGGCTATAGTTTCGGTAAAAGCGAAATTTATTCACAAAAATTTGTGCGAAAGGCATAGCAGTTTTAGCTAAGTAGGTATACTGTCCATAATTTCGTAATGGCCCTAACTACAAAATTTCCGATTTTGAGTAAATATGGCATTTTTGGAGACATTGCCCTATGATTAAATTGAATTGAAATAAAATTAATTTAAATTGAATTAATTTGAATTGAATTGAATTGAATTGAATTGAATTGAATTGAATTGAATTGAATTGAATTAAATTGAATTGTATTGTATTGTATTGTATTGTATTGTATTGTATTGTATTGTATTGTGTTGTATTGAATTGAATTGAATTGAATTGATTTTTTCTATAGATGATGGAGAGATTGATGATGAAAATAGATGAATGAGTTTTTTTTTATAATTGTCGTCTCTCAAAATTAGAAAAATATATTTTGTCAACGGATACACAAATTTAGAAGGGTACTTATTTTAGCTCTTGGTGTTTAGAATTTGCATCTTCAAATTCCTGAAATTAAAAACAAGAGAAAATAAAAAAAAATAATCGATATTTTTTTTCAAAGGAAATCGATATTTTGTTTTTGGAAAATCAAAAAAATATTTGTAGAGGTGGTAATAAATGCTTATCTTGTACAAAAAATTTGTTTTTTAAATTGGACACTTTTTGGGGTTATATAGATTTAAAGAAACCTTGACAGTACATACATATGTAGGTATATGAAGCTATCTACACACATATTAAAAAAAATACATTACATATGTACATATAACAAAAATAGAGCCCAAAGGAGAATCCTTGTCCAATTATTCTTTATTTAAAATATTATTTCAGAATTTCATGGACATCTTAATACATACATATTTTCTACATTCATAAAAACATCAAAGTGAAATCATAAAAGATTTCACAATTGTTAGTGAATGTCCGATAACATCCTCGAACAAACTTAGAATTAAAAAAAAAAACACATCTTATATGAACTTCCCACTTTCAAAAAATAGTAATTAATTCAATGCACAAAAATAAATTCCTTCTTCTATCTCATGCAACCGAAAAAATAAATAAAATAGTGAATGCAAGTTTTATTTTTAGAAATGCATATTTCTTCCTCTCAATTCAACCGACAACGACCGACAGTTTAACCGACCTTCACCTATTCACCCTACGAGTTTTATACCTACCTTCACATTTTTAGCATCCACATGCGCGTTTTTGATTACCATGAACAACCCCTCGTGACCTCTTTTCTCACGTGAAATAAAACGATAGAAATTGAATTAAACAGAAAACAAAAACAACAAAAAATTAAAAACTATGGGTCTATGTACAAAAAATGTATCCAACTGAATCAGATGAAGGCATAATTATACAAAATCAATTGTTTAGCTTGTTGAACTGTAAATAATGTCTAAGGACATCCTCTCCCCCTCTTAAGTCAGGATATTATAAATTTTGTTATGCAAGATTAATTTGTCTCACTCAAATCGTTCTTTGTTTTGAAAACCTTTCGCTCTGATTCGTTATCACAACCAAGACACTCTGGGTTGTTTAGTGTTGAAGTTTCTTGTTCTTGTCAATTTTCAGTTCAAAACCTTGAATCAAACAATTCAATCTTCTCTGCCTCGGCTCCACAATTCATTTACTATAAATTAGATTTTTACTTGCACCATCATCAACATTATACTTAAGATGCAGCAGCAACAGCAGTAGTTGAACGCCACAGTTGAAAAATAGAATGAAACACTTGCATTTGCTCGCAAAAGGCGCCGAAGGCGAAATCAACTTCATCGCTGTATTACAGTTTATTGTACACCCCCGACTCTGACACCAACGATAAATGCAAATATAAACAACAAGAGATACAAAAAAAAAAAAGAAAAAGATACAGCAACTAAATTCAATGAAAACCATGTAATAATATTGTTTCTATGTAAAAGGGTACCCCCGTCTGCCGCCACCGCTTAGAGTGCAAACCCATTCACGATTCTAACGTTGAAGGTCGTACATTGGCCTGGTACGTTTACCCCAGAAAATTGTACTTTGTTCTTCTTGGATGCCCCCTACATTACCCTTCTATCCCCAATTTTATTATAGTTTGTTTGTACGTGTGCATGAATGTATCTATTTTCCTTTGTGTGTATCTTTCTTCGAGCGAACGTCGAAAAAGCTTTTCCACTAATACTAATATCTAAGTCTCGATTGCATTAGCTTGGATTTATTAAGCGCACAAAATGCAGTGCATTTCACACATGCGATGTTTTTGCGATGTTTTTTCTACTTGCGATTTAATCCTGGACTCCTCTTACCATGCTAAATATTGACCTCCATTTGACAATTTTATGATGAATAACTTTTTTTTTGTCCATGCGCCTTTATTTAAATATAATAATTTTCTGTTTAATTAGCCTAGTCCTAGAAAATCGCTTATGCTAAACTGGAACATGTTAATAATGGGAGACTGTGTAGAAAAAAAAAATAACTCAGTCAAGGATAAAATAAGAGTTCTTGTTTTCCTTTCACAAAGTTTTCTGGTATTTTTTTTTGTTTCATTCATCATTCATTCATTTATACAGAAAATGAAATGTTTATCCTTGTTATGGCGGCTGATTTGAAAAGCCACTCGTTCTAGTGGTCTAAATATAAATACATAGTTATAGGTACCTTTTGGTATATTCTTCTTGAACTATTGGAAATGGAAATCTTGAACTAAATTTGCTGGCAGTAGACATATACAAATAAACTATAGGTGGAAAGGATTTTTTTAAAATGTTTTATACAAGTGTGTAAATATTATATGTAAATATTTTTTATGTAGATATTTATAAAGGCTGAATAAAAATGGGGTCGTCTGGCCTGGAAATTGTTGAAGGTTAAAATTCTTTTGCTGTTCTTCTAACGCTGATTATTATTTAACCTGTTTGTAGGTAGGTACCTTCTTTTCTACATGTAAGAGTTCTAAAATATGTGTGACACAGAAGTATGTATTTAGAATTTTGGAAACTTTGAGATAGAAGGGACGAAGTTTTTCTTTCATACTGCCACATACTGCTTTGTAACTTTTTGACAAAAAAACGAAGCCTGTCGTTGAAAAATAATACGCAAGTATTTAATAAGTACACCTCAGTCTTTCGAAAAATTAATTAAAAAGAATTTTTACAATTTTTTTACTTAGAGTCAAAGCAAAGCATTCATTTATTTAGCCTTGAAATTGAGTTCAAGTCGTATATATTTTATTGGAAATTGAAAGCTTTAAAAAATGTTATAACAAATTGTCGATGATTTTTTTAATAGTATTATTTTCTTTATTTCAAAAATTCAAAATAAATAATTCTGGAATTCTAATCGGGAAATTTGAATTTGATTCTTGATTCGAGAGGGTTCATAGCTGTGATCTTTCACTCGCAAATTTAGGCTCAGTTATAGTAGCGTACTGTATTTTTTTTTTCAATATTAATTTTTCAAAAAACCAACTAAAATATAATTGAAAATCCTTATATGCAATATTTTACAGGCTTAGAAAATAACCTTCTGAATAATATGTTTGATCCCGTTAGAGCCAATTGCGAAATAAATAACTTTTTTCGTAATGGTTGCATGGCAGGTACTGTTGTTTTCGGAAGTAACCTAAATTATGGAATTGGATTTGTTTAAAAAAAAATTAATTTTTGATTTATTTATTTGGACATTTTTCAATTTTTTTTAAAGCCTCTTAAATAATAAAAAGGGCTTTATAAAATCGGTCATCAGTAAATTAACTGCCATTTATTACTAAAATGAATATTTTACTAGTACTATATAGGTAATTTGAAATTTTATTTCTCTAAATTTCCTTCTCATTTAAAAATAAAATTAACAAAACGCTGAATTTAGCACTTTTTTTTTGAGGTTTTGTTTTTAATGACTTAATTTGGTACAGACATGAGCTCTCCAATTTTTAAAATTTAAAAAAATAATTTTTTTTATATGTAGTTAAGTTTAGTTTATTTCATTCTAATTAGACTTTAAGATAAATTACCTTATAAGATATTATAGATTGGTTATTAATTTATTGAATATAATCATATAATAATAATTTATAATTAAATACAAAACTTATTTTCATTTTAACAATTTGATTTGTGTCTTGAAAACTTTTTAGAAAAAGATAAAAACTAATCCAAATTTAATAAAATATGTAGTAATATGAGTGCTTTTTAGTAGGTACATAAGTAAGTAGTTCATACTAGTTTAAGTTCCACAGAAAAAAGTTGATAGAAATTAAAAAATAAATCGTGAAAAATAAGATTTTTCATTTACAATTTTAAATATTTTTAATATATTTCGTAAAATGAAACTTTTTTTAAAAATCCAAAAAAAGTTTTGAAAATTTTGGCAAACTTTTACAACACTATTAAATTTTTCAAAATGTTTGCCTTAAAGATATCTACATATTTGTTTTCAAGAAAAGCGAAAAAAAAAAAACGATTCTATGGGAGGTGTCAATAATTTTTCACAAAAAATATTTTACCAAAAAGAAGCCTAGATATAAATATACATTTTCTGATTTTTTTTTTAAATTGTATTTTTCTTGTTCGCCGAAAATCCATCGGAATTGGATACCGCGCGTTGATGAGACACACAAATTTGTGTGCGCTAAGACGTCCACACTGACGTATTTTTTTGCGTTTAGACAGATATTTGAAGCGAACACAAGACACAAAGTAATTTTGTATTGATCTGAACGTGGCTTTAAATACATGCTATAAGAACAAAAAAAAAAAAAAAAAACAAGATGGCAGCTTTAAACCATGGACAATGAGTTACGCAGTAGGGCCTTTTCAGGACTTTCGGTTGATCGCTTTCCTATTCTCTACAGTGCCAGCACTGACACAAGAAGAATAAATTTGTAGAGGAGGCAAACAGCTAATTACTGTCAATTTATTTTTGGAATCAGTTTACATTTAAAAGAGAAGGGGATTGAAGAATAGGAGTAGCCTAGAAATGTTTGGAATTTAAATGATAAAACTGGAAGGAATGTTTTCGACCGTGTTCGCTTTTATAAATAATCCAATAAATTTACATTGTCCAATCGCTTCAATACCTACGATTCGATTCTGAGTGAAATTTAAGCTGAAAATCAAAATAATCCTTGAAAACAAAATGGACACTAAAGGGGAACTAATATTTATCATAAAAAAACGAGGGTTTTACGAAACAGTTATGTGCTCAAACATTGCATAGATATAACTGTTTCAAAAGAGTTAGTTTTTTTTCTGTAATATTAGTTTATGTCATTTTCAAAAATAAGTTCAAAATTCAATTAGGGCACTCTGCTTCTCATGGCCTCAATTGAGGAGGAAAATTTAGTTTTCATCGCGCTCACTGATATGTGATACTCTTTAGAATATCAAAGACAGTTAAAATTCATCTCGAAATTTTTTTCAGCACTTCTGCCTGAAATTGAAGCCTGACGACGAAGCTCGAAGGTAAATTAAACATTTAGTTTCACAAGACGGCCATACATTCTTTTGTATGATAATAAAGATTTTCTAGCCAGTACCTATGTACCTACATAAAAATATTTTTTTTTGTTTTCTTTTTTTATTATTTCAGTTTTCAAAAAGTTAGATATCTCTAAATGAATCACCTTTTACATAGATAATTATAAAAAAAAAGTTGGAACCATTTTAAATCTAGCTCAAAAATATGTTTAGGTAGGTATAGCTCGACTCAACTCAATTTTATGTCCATCATAAACCGTTCTGAAGTCAATAATACAAACTATTCTTATATTTTATTGAAATAAATATAAATATTTTTCTCTAACATTTCTAAAACTCGTTTATGATTCAAGTCCTTCTTGTTGATATCTACTCCGAAAATAATAAAATAACTTAGATGTCCTTGATGAAAACTATTTGTATAATCAAACCTTGAAACAAAAAGTACCTAGCTATATATTTGTAACTCGAAACCTTATAGTGAAATTATTTTAACCAACATTTTTAACCCATATCTTTATTAGAAGGTTCTCTCTCTCTGCGTAGGTATCAACATAAAATTTCAATAAAAGAAAAACAATTCCAAACATTTCCTTGAAAATTTTCTATCTTTCCTCATTACATACAAATCTCGAAATAGTGCAACGACATGTTGTAAGGACACTAGCAACTAGCATCACGAGTTTTATCCGACTACCTATAGTAAGTAATATTCCAAATATACATTTTTTCTTTCGAAAACAGCATACTACCTACCTAGATAGGTAGGTAGGTACAACAGTCAAAAAAGTAAACCTTCAAGAAAAAAAAAAAAAAACTATCTAAAAACTTCCAAATTATAAAAATAACCCATCTCTAACCAGACAATATTTTGTAAATGAATCCAACAAAACAACTTAAACGACGACAAAAATGTAGGAGAACGGAACGATACTCGCGCAAAAATGCATCCCTCACATATCACATTACTTGAGCAAATCCCACTGCCTCTCTCCCTCCACCACTCTATTTAAAGCGTTATAAAATGCACTGTTCCATCTGAAACCATTGCCATTTGCCAACCGAAAAATTTAATAAGAAAAAAAAAATACTTTGCTCTTATTAATGCTCAGTATATATCTAGATCCAAAAGTGCAGTAGGAGGAGAAAAGGTGCAACAGCAACAGCAAGACCCCAACCTAGCCAACAAAACGGTCGAACGGTGAGCTAAAGGGGGGATTTTTATTTAACAAAATGAAAACTTCTTAAGGTTACCCGAAGCAGGTCAATTTAGTTCGTTCGCCTATCGAACTTTCAGTTCACGTCACGGATAACGTCAACCTTGCACATTCGAATTGGTGTTGCACATATTGCATGTATAAGAACACATTTGCATGATGCAAAAAAAAGCTCAAAAGCTCATCACGTCAAACTTTTACCGTTGTATACAACATGCCATACAAACTGTCATACAGAAAACTGGCAACTTTTCACGATGCACAGCACATATACCCATAAATACCAGAGGCAGTTGAACGACCGTCAACTCTCATGGACATTGAGCTTTTTCGATAAAACACATTTCCCTTGAAAGCTTTTTAAATTCACACACACTATTGGTAACACAAATAGGTAGGTATAGGTATTTTAAAAAGGCAGACCTAACTTATACTGCAACTGCATTTGTACATATACACTACAGTATGGGAGCTTTTCCTGCCCCCTTAATTTCAAAATATGCACCACCAAATTTTGTGTTGAAAGTAGTTGTAGGTATAGTTGTAACAAGTAGGTAAATTTATTTGGTGCTCTGAATTTTATATCTAGCAACACTATGGTTTGGTTAAGTCACACATTACAATAGATTGCGCGAAGTACAAATTTAGATCGAGGTTATTCGTTGCAATGCTGAGAGGACGTTGACACTCTGCCTGTGTGCCTGGTCTGCGTAAAGTGGCAGGCACACTGAGTGCTAGTGAATGTGGTATAAGGCATAACTAAGAAAATGTGCATCAAGTATACCTACATGAAGTAGTAGCTCTAAACCATGTGCTTTTACAATTTGTAGTTCAAAGATATAGGCTCTGTTGCTAATGGGTAGATTTTCATGATTTTCTTAAACTATAGGCAGTTCACTTCAAGGTTGCAGAACTTTGCTTTGCATGCTGACATTTTTTTTTTTTCAAAATCTAAAACCTATGCAACAAAATGTACAATAAACATCTGCGTGACTTTTAATTTTTAAAGTAAGTATAGGTAACTATAATACATACTCATCAAGACATTGTTTAATGTTCGATTATTGTGGTAATGATAATGTTCGTCGTTCGAGGTAGACTAAAGCCGTTTTTCTTGGTGCACCACCCCTGAATAAGTAGCACTCAAGCGCCTTCCATATCGGTCATTTAAGTACCATTTACTTTCTCATCTCAGACTATGAAACTAGGCCTAAAAACAAATGTCATTTAGTATCTATCAAATATCTATGTTAACGCGAATCTCACGATGATGCATAGGACATAATTCGATCTTAGAATATAGACGTGGCATAAGACTAACTGGCTGAACAGAATAGAATGACGGAACTGAAGCCGCAGACGGAACTGAAAGTGCTGTCAAAAAGTGTCGTACGTTATTTTTTTTACATGTCCACAATGGAGCTCTACAGCTTTGAAAGTATTTTGAAGAAAAACAAAAGAATATTATTGTGTACAAGCTCAGAATTCACATTTTTTGTTTCCAATAATTTTCCTTTTAATAAATAATATTTTTCGCGATACAAATAACCACAATATTTTTTTCCTACCCAAAAAGTTGTTTTTTTTTTTCTTCATACAAATTGAAACGTCAAAGGTGCCGTACGTAAAAAGTTAAAAGTTGGTGAACTCTTCCGTCTGCGTCTGCAGCTCCGTATGCGTCTACGTTCCGTTGTGTTCGCAACATTGAATTTGTGTGTATTCAATATTTTGACAGCTATTCCAGCTCCGGCTCCGTCTCCGTCTGCGTCACCATTCTGTTCAGCCAGTAAAACGATCAGTCGATTAATCGATCTATCTGTGCTTGTATATGTTAAATAGACAGCTATCGTTCAAACGACTTTATCGTTTAATTGAACGATCGCTAAAATTTATAGTGATCTAGGTACGTGTTCTACATAAATTAAAAACATTGCTGGTACTACAACAGCTCATGGAGAACCAGGGCCTAGCGATTTACAACTCACAACCATTACTGTGTGCGTGGCTGCAGGAATGGAGGGTACCGTGGGGGCGCGTTTCTATAACAAGAGATATAGTCTTGGAGGATTTTTCACTTCCTCGCAAGAGGCAGTAGCCCTGAAAAAAACTTTTTTTTTTTTGTTCGAACTCAGACCTCTGGGTATGACAGTCCAAAGCACTAAATATTACGCCACGGGCTACTAAGGGCACATGTTCTACTCGAACAACAAACATATAACTAGTGCCCTTGATATAATAAAAGAATAATTATTCTGTTCACTCTTGCCTTAACCGCAAATCATATAAAAAAAAAAGACATATTTGATAGAAGTCGAAAAGTAGGGATGACACCACGATATGTGATATTTTCGTATGAAATATTCACAAGCTGACAAGAAGATGATAACTGATAACTGATTCGTCTGCAATATATCCCGAAACTTTTAAGAAAAGTAAATAATGTAGGGAAGGCTAACTTTGGACGAAAGAAATCTACGAAGCTCTTACCGAATTAAGAAAATCAAGAGAATACGTTTGGAAGCATCGCAGTCGATGCGCAGCTCTGGACAACCATTTCTGCATCTAAAATCGAATATCGCTGTGCAGTTTAAATGATCCCATATTTAACCTGGTGGCCGATTCTGGGTCTTTGGAAAAGTGAATCGAATAAATCGTTTTCACATTCGCTCTCATGCATTGCTTTCACTTTTTCAATTCACTTGGTACAAAAATAGCTATTCTCGTTTATTATTATTTTGAAAACTAAACTTTTTATAAGCGCCTCTATAAAACATAACTCAAGATCGGTTTAACCGATGAGTTGGCTTTGGATTAATTAAATAAATATTTCTGTCAAAAACATATTGAGTTAGGAGACTATGGAAAAGGCCATATCGATTTTCATAGTGTCGCACCACTTTGATTTTAAAACATTTTTTCCAACTTAGAGCAAAATTGAATGCTACACTGAAAAACTGCTTCTTGAGTTAATTTAGGTAAAATATATTTACAGGATTAACCAACTCTTTAAACTCAGAATTAACTTAAGCTCTGAAAAACTGGCCATAAGGTATGTTTTTTCAGTAAAATTACAAATAAAATAATTTAATTAAAAATAGACGAACTCTTCTTCAAGAGAATTATCATAAAATAAATATAAAATTAAAATTCAAAAAGTTATAACCCTTTAACAATATTTCTTTTGAAAATGTTCGTCTAACTCTAAGTCATTCATTAGTGTTCCATCTTATAAAAAAATTCTCCTAGTACCAATAACCTATTTTTTGATTCAATAAAACTATTAACATACTCAAACAATTTCAATTCATATATTCTTTTCTTTCTTTTTAGGTAAGTTTGATTTCTACACAAATATTTAACATCTCTCTATTTTCTGTGCTAAAATTTAAAAATAGTTGGTAAGTCATAAAAGGATTGCATTAATTTCAAATAGAAAACGTTATTTAAATCCCGCCAATTATGGCAATAGCGCCATCTAACGTGTACTAGTAAATTTATCTAATACAAATTTCCTTTAACTGTTCGATGAAAAAGCACAAAGCTCTATGGTTGTTCAAATGGATATTAGTACTTCTGATTTGGATCACGTAGCGCTGTCATCGTTAGATTGAATTTTTGTTTTGCTCTTTTAGCGGTAATTTTGAATATAAACAAATCGTTAATAAAATTGGAATTTAAATAATTTATGATGGAATAATATTGAAACTTTCGTTGTGCTTTCAAATTTGAATGAAAATCGGTTAGGATTTTAAATGATTAATTATTTTTCGAATGCAAAAGAAAAAAAGAAAAAAGTTATATATACAAACTAACTTAATTTGTAAAGAAAGCTTAATAAGACAACGTTTCTCGATTAATTTATAACAGTTAACGGTTGATATTTCATTACGGAAAGTATAAGAATTGATTTTACAGACCCCCAACACAATTAATAAAGAGAGCTTTTTAGAAAACAAATATTTAATGAAGTTTCTTTAAAAAAAAATAATTTTTTAATTTTTATTCAACATTAAAGAATAATTTGCTTATAACAAGTGGTTCAATCATAAGGTGTCTTAAACGCCAAATAGCAATATTTTAACTGTAGTTAAAACTTAAACAAACTGCGTACCTTTTTTTCAACAAATATTTGGTTTCACGCAAAAAGGCGTTATAAAATATTTTTCTTATTAAATGATATCATACTTTGCCTATAAATTGTGTGTACACTCGTATGTTAAAGTATGTATTAGATTCTAAATTTGGACAAATTTTTGTTGTACGTTTCTCTGTCTAGATTACCTTGAATTTGTTTGAAAATACCTTTTCCGCATTTTCACGATTAAATTAAAGTGTGATAAGATAAAACCTTCATATGTTTATCTGGTCATTGATCTCTACTACAAAAGCGTATTTTATATCATTTAACCTCCAATAAAATGAAGTAGTATTTTTTTTAAGTATTAAATGTATCTTACTCATCCCAGAATTACTACATATGTACATGTATTATGTATGTTCATTATAATTTCAGAACATCAATTAATCAGAATTGGTTTAAATATTTTTTGAAAGAAATATTTTTTTTTTCCAGGAAATGTGTGTATGTAATAATTTTATTTATCGAGGGTGAATTGATAAGATTTCCACTTTTTTGAAATTATAAATAAATATTACATAATATCAGAATAGTCCATTCACTAATGGAAAAAGGTCTTTACCTTACAAAAGGCCAAATTTGTATGGTTAAGGTTGATGTTCTCAAAACCACTACCTACTTGGAAATATTTGTTTACGTTAAGTGTAAAACGATAGGAATATTTTTCATGGTAATTCAAAGAGTAGAAATTTATTTTTTTATGAAATAATTTGCGACATAAATTCAAAAAAAAAAATAAAAACTAAATTTCTAGTACAGACAGGTGTTATTAACATCGTTCGTGTTTTTTTTTTAAATGTAGACTATCTATATCTTCTATATACATTATAAAAATGGATGTATGTTTTGAATGGACTTCGAAACCACCATACTGATTGAGCTCGAAATTTCAGGAAGCGTGAAAGTCCTAGAGTTTTCCTGTGTATATCTTTGGTAAAAATCGGCCCAGCAGTCTGCAAACGAGGCGAATTAACGTATACACTTCCCCACTAATTTCCTAAAATACAGTTCGATTTTGCTCAAAATTCAAGCAAATTAAGAAGGTGGAAGCAGTGATGCCAGATCGTGGGGAATCCCTTTTTGTGGGCATGTGTTAAAAAAAAATAAGCCAAAAGGGCGAAAGGGCGTTTTCATGCCTCTCAGCAGAAAAAAATGGGCCTTTTAACTGTTCAACTTTTTATTTTAGTTTTATATTTGAATGCAGCCATTGAAATTCATACTTTTAGATTTAGATATAAATATAAGAAGCGAAATCGATTGGGCAAAGAAATCAGCACCGCATGCACATTCGAACTCATTTAAGATTTTGCTCAAAATTACAGGAAATCTTAGGCAGTAGCCCTAGAGTGTTTCCATGCGATTTTAGAATTGTACATCTACATTTTCTAGTTTTTTTAAAAACTCAATACATATTTCGAAAACGACTTTATTGATTTTTATAAAACTAAGCACCAAACATTTTTTAACATCATTTAGAAAATTTGAACAAAAAAAATTATTTCTAAAGTATCTAACTGTTTCAAAACTGTACTGTAAGGAAAAACTAATTTCCTACCAAAATTTATTCTCGGAGCTAATATTATAACCATTTACTTATTAGAATAAATTACAATTATTAAAAAAAGCTTTTTATAAGTTTTAATAATATTGCATATTAATTTAAAAAAAAAATAGTAAGTTTTAAATAAAGAACAAAATTATTTCTTATTCGATATATTAAAAATGGGCTCATCATTTTTTTTTTTTTCGAAATTTAATAATACTTAAAATGTTTTTTCTTAAAAATGTTTAAAATTCTATAGGTACATGAGAAATTATTTTCTTTTTCTTTTTTTTCATTAATATTTATTAAAGAAATCATATGATGTAGGTGATAAACGACACGGCATTACATTTTTGTGAATAAAAGCAAAACTATCAATTCTATTTTGAGGTAGAATTTTTGAAATATATAAAAACTTCTTTTCGTTGCGTTTTCAAATCAGATTGAACGGTTTTTTCCCAAAATATTGTGTGTTTATGTTTATAATATACCAATATTTTAG
Source organism: Epistrophella euchroma (assembly GCA_947049315.1). Classification (NCBI taxonomy): domain Eukaryota; kingdom Metazoa; phylum Arthropoda; class Insecta; order Diptera; family Syrphidae; genus Epistrophella; species Epistrophella euchroma. The sequence continues at coordinate 27,033,737 of OX346248.1, read as the reverse complement.
CAAAACATAATTTTTGATTGCATCCTATCCAACAAATGGATGAATATTTTTTAGGTCAGTTGTTTTTTTCATTTTTGGTAAAGTTTTTAATTTTTATCTTTTTAAGGGTTGATTTGAGAAACTTCAAATTCATAAAGCGTATAGTTGTTTTTGGTAAAAAATTAAATTAAAAAAAAAAATATTTTTTTTAATTTTTTTTTTAAATTAAAAAAAAAAAAAAAATTTCTTTTGGGTCAATTATTGTTAACGGTTTTTGATTTTTATCTTTTTAAGAGTTGTTTTCAGAAACTTCAAACTTATACAACAAATAGATAATTTAACAATAAAGTTCGGAAAAATGAGCTTTTTGTTTTTTTTAATTTTTGAAAAAAAAAAAAATTTAATTTGCAAAAAATGATTTTTTTTAACGTAAGAAAGTTCAAATTTATACATAGTACTTATACACAGGTAATTTTAGTGTTCATATTTGAAAAATAATTTTTTTTTTTTTGATTTTTGTTAATTTTTTTATAAAAAAAAAATTGTTTAGGTCAATTTTTATTTGTATTTCTAATAATTTTACTAATTTTCAATAATCATTTCATTACTTACCGCCATATTATTCACTCGATACATCCAGATGTAAACTTAAATCCAAATGAATTTACATTGAATTTGTATGATTTACATCCCGATTTAAGTTTTAATCTGGATGTATTGAGTTAATAATATGGCCGTTAGTATATCTAGGTATATTTCATTATTTTTTCATTAAAGTATTCATATAAAGTCCATGTATTTCATGTTAGAAGAAAATTTTATTTTAATAATTTTGATACTCCTTTCGGCGAGCGTTGCGAAAACGCAACACGAATATTCTGGAAAACCAAAAGCTTTTCCAATTTTTTTTTTAATATTTCCTCTAATTACACATAAAATATCCAGTATGTGAAGAACTAGGGCCTAGTGACTTACAACTCTCAACCATTCCTGTGTGCGTGTCTGCAGGAATGGAGGGGACCTACAGTTTATTGCCGAATCCGAACGGCTAACGAGCGGCACTTTTCTGTGACAGGAGATACTCTTGGAGGATTTGTCAATTCCTCGCAAGAGGCAGTAGCCGTTTTTTCTTTTAAATAAATAGGTGGCGAGGCTGGGGATCGAACCTTAGACCTCCGGCATGACAGTCCATCGCACTAACCATCACGCCACGGCTGCCGGAAATGGGTTAATTTAATTTCTGTTTACTTTTTTTTTGAAAAAAAAGAAATTTATTATTGAGTTGTGTCGTTTTTCTTCACAACCCACGATATATGAGAATGTGCAGTACGGTACTATATTCTTATTGGCGATTTGATCGTTAAGCCTAAATATAAGACTGACGTCTTCCTTCGACCAATGTATATACCTAGGTAGTGGCTATAATTAACAATTTTTTAAAGCATATTTGATTTTAGAATTTGTAAATTTTGCTTCTAAAATTCTACCTACTTAATTTCATTTAGGTGTCTAAGCTATTTTATCTTTAACTTTAGGTAGGTACTTATTTTAAATTCTTTTAAGTAAAGACAAATACATCTTCTTAAACTAGCTCATACTAAAAGTTGTTCTAGACCGATTCAAATATTGTGTATTGTGTATCCACCTCATTTGTAAACAACATCAACCTTGGCCTTACAAATAAATAGCCACATGCGTTAGAATTTTGAGGTAGAATGTTATTTATTAAACAAGGTAGGTAGAACAACACCATAAAAATAGATATAGAAATGTACTATGCATAGGTATATGTGCACTTAAAGTTCATTCAACTTGACCAACAAAAAAAAAAAATAAAACAAATTCTTCAAAAAAAAAAAACGAAACATAACAACACCACAAAAGAAAGATACCCCAACAACACAAAATGCTATCAAAAAATAAAATTAACATACCAGGCAATATATCTTTTCTTTTCACCTTTTTCATATGTTAATGCTTCCTAATTTCTGATACCCTACCCTACCGTCCGGTTCAAGAAAAAAAAAATAAAAAAAAAAAAACACATTAGTAGGTCTTGTCTTGATGTATCAAAGTCATATACAAATGATATCATCGTTCTTGTAGTAAACAAATAGGAAAAACATAAACACGATAAAATAGGAAAATACCCAAATATCTATTTACAAATTTACCTTCACTATAATTTACCTACATACCTACCTATCTCCTTTTAAAAGGGATCCATGAATAGAAAAAAATATGTAGGTACCTACATACCTTTGGTATATACTATACATATGTAAATAGGTATACATAGAAATTTGAATGCCATCAGTTTTAGTTTTTTTTCCTTCCATAATTATTCATCTCCTTTCTATTCACCCCCACAATATTCTAAAAAAAATCATAAAAAAAATACATTGAAGTCGAAATCACCGAAAGTGTTAAATAATTTAACCAAAAAGTAAATGGGATACAAAATTTAAAGATACATAATCAACAACAGCAGTAATAGCAACAACAACAACAAATATAATTATTATAATAGAATTTGATGAGAATAGACAGACAACAACTTAAACAAAAAATATCTACCCGTGTATCTTTGTGGTTGGCCGAGTATCGCTATTATGTTTGTTCTATGATTTCTATGGAAAGTCTCACAACTCGCACATCAGCTCAAACATACATATAGAAGTTCAAGGTCAGTAAACTTCGTTTCTCAGTACACAAACAAAAAAAAATTATATTAATAATAACAAAAAAAAAAAAAAATAGAAAAGAATAGAATTACCTAACGAAAAAAAAAATGGATGATGATAAATTACTACTAGAAGTAGCGAGGGCAGAGCTAGATTAGGGGGATTGTGCCACGAAGAAGAACTTGTTCATACAGGGTGATTCGGAAAAAATAATTTTGACGTATAAAAAAAAAAAAAAAACATATGGGGTTTTGGATCCCTAACAAAAAGCAAATTCGAGATTTCAGTCAAACCTATCGTAACGATGAAAGAGAGTATTTATTTTGGAAACGACTCTAACAATTTTGATTAAATTCTGCTTGGCTAGAATACTGCTTTAGGGAATATAAAGCCGTTATTAAAGGTACCTGCATTAGAACCGTTTTTTTGATTTTCTCGTTAACAGCTTAACCCTTTCTGATTAAAATATTCATTCAGGAGATCCTTTAAAGCTTGAATTCATTCATTTTTGAAAATAAAAATATACCTATTTATTTTTTGTTTTGAAAAATCAATAATTTAAATTTTTTAAGATTACAGTTTTATTTGAATATTGGTAAGCAAAATGTTTTTTTTTTAATGTGGAAGAAATTTTATATATAAAAAATTATGTATTTATTATTTTTGTTTAATTATTTACATGTATATAAGAAAACATAATAGATTTTTTAAATTAAGAGCAATCATTTTAGGATTAAAACATTTTAAGGAGTTATTGTAGCAAATTAAATAATGAGATTTTGGCTTCCTAATCATTTTTTTTTATTTTATGCATTTTTTATAGTAAAAAAATAAAATTCAAAAACCATTTTAAGCTTATTTCGTGTATTTGTTTGTTGGAGAATTGGTCCGGCTAATTTATGCAAGGCTCCTAATTAATATTTGTCTTGCCAACTAATACGAAACTAGAGTTTAAGGGCCATTGTTGAGACGAAACATAAATATTTAAGTTCCAACATAAGACCTTATATGACAGTTTACGCTGAGGAAAAAGTAAAACGTAAGTTGAACAAAAATATTTAAGTTTCGTTTCAGCAAATGGGCCTAAAGGAAATTAGAGTTTAAAGAAAATATTCCCATGTTTCATTATTGTGGTGAATTTTGTATTTTTTTAAATTTTGAGAACTTTTTGATTTAATGTATTCGTTTTTTTTTTTTGCGTGGATACAGAATTTTCTAAAAAGGCGAGACTAGAGAAATGTCATTTTATAATAGTTATAACAGTTTACCGCTATTTGAAGTAGTTAGTACATACATTTCAGGTTCCCGAAGTGTACTTATCTACCGGTAGAGGGCTCAAACCATACGGGGCTTCATGAGTACCTTTTTGGCATTACTTAAGCAAGGTCTTTAGGTCTAAGAACCAGTGGCAGGCAGACTTACAGCATTTCAGCACGATTCATATTAAGTGTAGTCATTGTTCTAGACTCTGTTTAGATTGTGAATTTGCACTAACGTAGTGAAAATTCTTTGTTTTCTTCAAAATTCTGTTAAAAGGGTAGGTCCTACAACAGGTATCTTCCAATAATTTTTTCTTATTATATGGACTTTTCAAATTAAGAATTTAAAAATTCAGACTTAATGCTTTATGAAAAAGTATTTTTTTTTCACCTCCAAAAAAATAACGTAATTTTTGATGAAGATTTTTGTGGTCTTTTTTTCAAAATTCATAGTATTTTTGAATAACGGAAACTATATAGTATAACATATCAGAGAGACAGACGTGTTGCTATCACGTTAAATTTTTTGGACCTTTGGGACCCCCCCCCCCCCCCATTCCCAGAGGTACTATCAGCTGAAATTATGAATGCCCATTTAATGCTCAGGAGGTCTAAGACAATGACTACACTTAATATGAATCGTGCTGAAATACCGTAAGTCTGCCTGCCACTGGCTCTTGGACTAGGTATAACTTCTTTCGAAAAACACACTCTTTTAAAGATCGATTTTTAGCAGACTTTGGTATATTTGCCAAAAACCGAATTTATTTTTAATTTAAGATAGTGGCAACCCTTAAAGGGACTGGTGGGTGGTCGGATTTCAGTTTCTCATGGTAACTTTGCGTTTTCAAAAGGAAATATATTCTATAAAAATAAATCTAAATATTCTGGGCTGAATTTAAGTTTTCAAAAATTAAATTGTTACTTTAAGGCCCAATTTTTTAGTCGTGAGTTAAATCAAAGTTAGTTTACTTTGGACAAAAATTCAAAAAGCAGTTTTTTTTTAGGGATTTCATGTAGATTGATCTAAGAAACTCGAAGGATAAAATATCAAAATCATCTTTTAAGTAAACCCAAAGTTAACTCACCCAAAAAAACTCAGGTTTAGCTTAAACATCGCTCTGAGAAATTGGGCCCGAGGATATCAATAAATAATTGGAAATAGTATACCCTAGATTAATATCAGCTGCGGTACGTAGTTGATAATTCTATAAAAATTTTAAAGATAACGATGATAAAGAAAATGAAAGAAATTTGGTGTGAATTTTCAAAAAGATCGATAGTCGCTCTCGAAATATGGATTCTGATTTTTTAAATTTATTTTTCTGATTCACCCTGTATAGTATCTATCTCATTGATAGTCAAAGTGTCAGTCAGTTCAAAAATATGTACCACCACATATAGTCCTATATAAAGACTCAAAGAAGATAGATGATAATGAAATACGGAAATTAGGACTATTGACACACAATGGGCTGATAGTTTAGGTAGGTACATAGGTAAGGTACCTATTTAAACATTTTCAACAAACACAATCATACACCTGGTTTCTGGCTGAATGTTTTAAACATTTTCGTTTCATCATCCACGATGTGATGTGGTGGCACATTGTTGTTGAAAGTAAATATATAAACAGAAATTTAAAGACCAACGAAAAAAAAAAGTGAATTCGAATTTTAAGCCCACGGATGATGGGCTGAATTCTTATTCTTTTATAGCTTTTATGTAATTTGGGAGAAAACAAAAATAAAATAAAGGAATGTTGAAGAATCTTAGGCCTAGTTTAAGGTCTTGTCTTCTTTTTTTCTTTCTTTTTTTTTTTTAGGGAATAATTCTATTTTTTTTTTTTATACGAAACAGAAAGTTGATTTTCAACTTTTATACTTGTAGATATGTAACTTTTCAGGTGTAGGGTATAAGAGCATGAGGGTTATATTTGATTTTATCATTTGATGATGACTTTATAAAATGGGTTGTTTTATTTAATATGGGTTATTGGGTTATTTTTGTTTGAAAAGGGATAAGACATAAAACGTTTTAGTAAATGAAACTTATTTGAAAATATTGTGTCGATACTTTAAGATTAAACAGGCAATTGTATAATGAAACAAGGTCCAGTCAAATGTCTCTGGGTCGGTGATTTCAGAGTAATTATGACAACCTAATATCAAAGAATATATAAAGTTACCAAGAATGCGCATCTCATACAAATTTTTTAATGCACGTTTTTATATGGCGGGTTCCAATATTGCGACCTGCTCCCAGAGCTGTTGCTTTTTTTATGGGCTTTTCAAGGACAAAAAATTGTGCCTTTTATTAAAAAAATTTATTTAAAATGGAAAAATTTTATAAAAAAATGGCAACACTTACTTAAAAGTGTTATAAATTGTTTGAAAGCTAGAAGTCTCTTCTTTCATTCCCTTTTTAAATCAACTTATTTCTGTTTGTAGTTTTCGAAAAAATTACTTCCAACTTAAAAAATGTTGAAAAACAAAAAATTGAATACAGATTTTTTTTTACAATTTTAAATACAAAGATCGAAGAGGTTCTTAATACAAAAACCAATTTAGAACCTAGTATTAAAAAAGGTGAAAAAACTCAATATTCAATTTTTTGTTTTTCAACATTTTTAAGTTGGAAATAATTTTTTCGAAAACAACAAACAGAAATAAGTTGATTTAAAAGAGTTATGAAAGAAAAGACTTCTGGCTTTCAAAAAAGGTATAACACTTTTTAGTAGGTTAGGTTAGGTTAGAGTGGCCGTTTGGATGTTGTTGACTCACTTAGACCCCAAGGGCCATTGTGATACCACTAAAGAAAGTTACTCATGGGAGAGTAATGAAATTAAGCAAACCATTTTGTACTTTTAATGAAATTTGAGAGACATCTCGTGTCTATCGTTGCCAGTTCACTGGTATTATCAAAGAAGGGGTTACCGAGGTAGGTGTTCCTTCTATTGGAGAGTGCCGGGCATGTACATAGAAGATGTTGGACTGTTTCCTCTTCTTCCTCGTCCATGCAGCTTCTACAGAAGTCATTGGTGTAGACCCCCAGCTTCATAGCATGTCTACCTACATATGAGGCAGTGTCCTGTTATGACTCCAATTGTGGAGCTTATACTTTGTCTGCTCAGGGAAATCAACCCTTTTGACCGCTTCAGGTCTATGTATGGCCATATTTGTTTAGTTGCTAGGCAGGTGGTACCTTGTAACCATCTAGCATTTGTTGATTCTAGAGCATATTGTTTGAAAAGGTGTTTGCATGTAGCAAGTAAGTGTTTTAGTAAGTGTTGCAATTTTTTTATAAAATTTTTCCATTTTAAATAATTTTTTTAATTAAAATGTGCAAAAAAACCATTTTCGCGCTCCATTTCAATTAATAATATATAACGTATATAATCTTTATTAGCTTTCATATGACATAAGTTTAATCATAGTTGAGCAATGTCTTCATTAAAAATTATAAATTTAATGAAAATTGTTTTCAGTTTTTAGTTTTTGAAGAATAAAAATTTCCCAAGTTGAAATTCTGGGTGCTGCATGCCCTATTTGTGAAGGGCAGAACTACACATCTATTAAATTTTCATTTTCATTTCCTTAACATTTCATGAGCACATGGAATGTTCTTGCTTGGGTAAATTGGGTCTAAGACTCTAATATTTTTTTAAAAAATTGTCAAAAATACATACCTACTTACTTAGTCAAAGAAAATTCAAGATAATAATATTCACTGATTGACTGATGTAGGTATCCATTTGGAAGCATAAGACTGAATTTAAAATTTGGTTCTCAAAATTTACGCAATTGGAAAAGTCCTTTAACCAAAAAAAAAATAACTCGAGTTGTCGATAAACGAAAAAGAAGACAGAGTCAATGTCCTCTTAACCTTGAGAGATTCTCCTCATGGACATCAAACTTTAGATACATTTTATCATATCTATACTATATGTATGTACACAGCTAAAATTTCAAAAATTACTTTTATTTGCTTATTATTCCTCTTTCTCTCAAAGTTAAATATAGGTAGGTAGGTACCTATACTTCTTTCCACAAAAAAAATAATAATCAACTTTTTCGCTTAGATTTACGTGTCTTCTTTTGTCTGCAAATTCAGAATCAGCACACACTACATACATATATGTAGGTACGTGGAATTAAATTGTATTTCTTTTTAAATTCCCTTGTTTTTGGTATTAACACAACACAACACAAACAAAAAAAAAGAAGATTTACAAAAAAACACTGGACACAAAACAAAGTTCCTAAATTTGACTTTGGTCCATCAACAGTTCATACATCATTCTACAGGACAAGCGTTCACCAAAAAAAAAAACAACTTGAAACAAATTTAATTCACAAAATAACAAAGTGAACTAAGAGCAGAGTTGTTATACGTGGTGGTTTTAATAACATGAAAAGCAATGGCGCAACATTTTAGACGATTTAAGGTGATATTACATTGTCATATATATATGACCAATGCTAGTCATATAAAATATGGCACAATATTTGTATATATGACAAGTATTAATAGACTATGCCATATATGTATGCCATATAATGTTCACAAGCTTTTTCTGTCAATTTTTGTTTACAAATATGAAACAGTTGCTAAGAAAAATAAAATATTTAAAAAAAATACGATATATTTGACCAATCACGTTTCATTAAATCATATATTTTTTTTAAATTCAAAATAGTTCATGATTGTCATATATATGGAGTCATATATATTTTGTCATATAAATATGACTATCACACTTATATGACATTTTTGAGCCATATTTATTTGGCAAACTTGCCATATATATATGACAATGTAATATCACCTTTAGTATGATGTTAAAGCATTTATAGTATAATTCTATGTTAAAACAGGCTATTCCAAATGTTAAACGAGTTGGCATCGTATTATCTTTTTAACATTTTACTAAAGTTAAAATCGCCTAATACCTGTTTTATCTTTTTAGTATCATACTAAATCCAAGTGTCACTTTGGCAGCTACAATTGCAAAAATGGGTTTAACTGTCACTGTTTTAGGCGTGTTCAGCTAGAGTTTCTTAAGAAAATAGGTTTAGTACCTATGATACTGTTAGAAAATGTTTAAAAGTAAGAATATTTTAGTAAAGAATTTTAAACTTAGCAAATTGTAGTCTCATGCTAATACCTTAACATCGGCTGTTTATAATTTTGCGCCTATGCTTCTATTTATTTTTATCGTTAACGGCTTAACCGCTTTCGATAAAAAATTTGTATACAGTGGGTCCTTTTAAGTCAGAACAAGTCAGAATAACATAGCATACATTTTTTTTTTTTACAATAAAGTAATTTTTGTTTTTGAAAAATCAATATCATAAAAACGGATTTATTTTTTTTTTAAATCAAGTATGTAATCTAAAAATTGACATATATTCAAAGCAATGAAATTTTATTTACGAAAATTTATAAAAAAAAAAAACAAACAACGCTAAGGATTTTTGAAATTTATTTTATTCTCGACGTGAAAGCTTGAATACAAATTTAAGATTTCAAAGTTGGTGTAGTAGTAGGAGAACTGTTACAAAAAATAACATATTATGCAATACTTGGTACATAGGTACCTACATATTTAGGAGAGCTCATTTATGAAATTTAAATTTTTTATTGGAAATGCGCGTGATAGTGGGTGGATTTCCAAAAATAAAACATTTTTATTTATCATGCTTTAAGGTCTTTAGGCTCACATAACAACAAATTTGCATCTCTTCTTCTAATATATAAAAAAATTGGGCGGATATTACTAAGAACATAAATTTATATTTATACATTCTAATCCCTAAGACGGGTTCTACACTTGAAGTTTTTTGACGTACGACACAAAAAAAAAAAAAATTGAAGGGAACGGTGGTTAAAGAAGTACCTAAGACTTGTAGGCAATAGATAGAATCGAAACGATGGTTTAGGTTAAAAAACTGGAGGTATCTATAAATCCTGTCTTATAGGAATACAATTTTAAAATTTCATCAAAAAAATTTCTGAATTGTTAAATAGTTACTTCTGTTTAAAACCTTATACAAAGATGGTAAATAAACAAATTGATTATTTGTGTTGAAAGTTTGCTCAAAATGTATAGATACACTTGGAAGTTGTCCAATTTATAATCAAATTTTTAACAAAATATCCTCATTTTTCCTATTGTTAAACCGTAAAATGAATGCAAACAATTTATGAATTTTAAAAAGTTTTTATGCAAAATGAAAATTTGATAATTTTTTGTTATACCATCACTGGCTGTAAGATACAATATCTACACCACAAATCGTTCTGTTCGATGTTTTCTTTTGTTTTTTATCCACGCAAATTTCGCATGCGAAAAAAAATGGCAAACAAACAGGAAACATACAAACGCACCGCAACAACCATATCTACGCATTATCTAACATGGCACATTAGCAAAAGAGTATAGGTAAGTCAAGAACATCATTTATACATAAAATAGTGGTTGAATTTCGGAAAAGAGGGGACTGGAAGATGTTACTTTGTTTCTCATAGAAGAACCACATCGTTTTTTTTTGTTTTTTGAAGAAACTAAAAACGAGAACCTAGTGTTGCTGACCTCCATCAATGAATAGAATGGCCTAGCTTTTGTATTTATTATAACGATAGCGAATTTCGCACAAGATTTTATTTTTTTTTTGGCCAGTTTTGTCTATTTGTCATGCATATATTTCATTTTCTATTTAGCAAGGTATTTATTTTGTACGTGCATATCTACGTATGTATATAAGATTGTTTTTAAGGCATTTAGGAATATCTTAAAAGGTGATTGGCGACTGTGTCTTTAAGTTCTCAGATGACTTCATAATGTTAAGCTTTTGATAAATGATGACAGGCTCTTGTTTTGAGAATTTATACTTATACTTTTTAGTGATTCAATTTTCCATAATTTATTTTGACAGCTTAATCGCAAGTTAAATATCTATTTAAAGGACAGAAAATGAGCCCATCACAACTAACCATCACGATTAAGGCTATACAATCGGGGAATTGTAATTTTTATTCATGAACATATTATGTAGGTATCTATTTAAAAACAGTTTTCGAATTAGTTTTATTTTCAATTGAAATCATTGGAGAATTAATTTATTAATCTATATCATATTTAAATATATTAGTATCGTCCCGTGGCCGAAACTTGGCCAGCTAAAACTGACATACTCTAGAAAGGAGAAAACTTTCAATTTCGCTAACAATTTGTTAAAAAAAAAAAACATTTTTTTTAGCTTGCATGTAGTTGGCCCCCCGACTTTGAAGTTGGGCAAAACTGTTAATGGCAATCGTTTGTACACGTTTGTACAACTTTTAGAATAATTTGTACACGCACCGTTTTTTTTTTACAGGCAATTTAAATAAATGGACGGTAGTTGGCCCCAAAAAATTTTTTTTTAATGTTTTGAAAAATTTTGAAATGCAATTTGATAGATAATCGTTTGTACACGTTTGTACAAAAAATATTTTCGTTTGTACACGTCCCAAATTTTTTTTACAAAAATTTTTTTTTTAAAAAATGTGTCTCGAAATTTTGAAAAGTATGCAATCGTTTGTACATTTTTTATGATGATTTTTCATGGTATTAATTTTTTGAATTTAATTTTTTTTCTATTTTTAATTAATTATTCAAAATTTTGGGACATGTAGTTTTTTTTTTTTTACAATTCGAAAAATCTAAAAATGCAATTCGATGGATAATCGTTTGTACACGTTTGTACAAAAAATATTTTCGTTTGTACTTTTTTTTTCATTTTTTTTTTTTCAAATTATCGAGTTTGGAAATTAATTTTTCAAAAACTATTCATTAACACAACTTAATTTAAAATAAAAATCAAAAAAGAGATTTCTGGCTTTCCAAAAAAGTACAGCATGGCATTTTAAATTGTACCGTTGTTTTTAAATATTTTTTTTTCTGTTTTAAGTAAATTTTTTTTTAGAAAATTGCCCCTCCTGCCTAAACGGAGGGAAATAGACCCCCCCCCCTCCCATACGATTTTTTTCTTGTCTTAACCCAACCTACTCGCCCCAACAGTCTGATGCATCTTATACCTATCACCCTGTACATAGATATGCCCTTAGCCGTTCGGATTCGGCAATAAACTGTAGGTCCCCTTCATTCCTGCAGACACGGACACAGGAATGGTTAAGAGTTGTAATTCACTTAGGCCCTGGTTCTTCATGAGCCGTTGTGGCACCAAATTTATTTATTTTAGTGGCAAGGGGTTAACCTAAGAAACTTAAAATGTAGCATTCGTATTTATAAACGTTGTCTAACTTTAACACAGCTGTCCAAGTTTTAAATAAACATTTTTAATTGTTGCTAAAGTGATCTTACTTTTTATCTTACTTTAGACAACGTAATCGATTGTCAAAAATAATATTTTCTTTTATTAATCAAAGCATATTTCCGACTATTTCGAAATACTTAGACACTGTTTAAACACTCAACAATCTATTAAATACGACCATAGCTAATATAAGAACTTGGTTCTTATTTTTTTAACATTTATGTTTTTGGTGTGATGCTCGTTACGCCAAATTTTCCTTCTGTTTTAGCCTTGAGGAACAGTAAACTCGTACCTAAACCTCTAGGGTAGCCTAATCCACCAAAAATTTCGTTTTTCTCTTGTGTGGAATTGGAAAATGCTCCAAGATTATCTCTTGATCCTTATCTTAAGGACTGCAGTAGGTATGGGTTTCTTTTTCTAGTTCTTCGAATTAACTCACTCAAGGATTCGTGTGAGTAAATTTAACCTACATTACAAAGTTTTTTTTTTTTATTGTTTTTTTTTTTTTAACTTGGGGTCTTTGAACTTGTTCTTCTCTTTCCTCGTTGGTATTATGGTCGTGGTGGCAAAAGAGCCATCTAGAACTTTTAAAACAATAAAGTTGACAATCATAACAGAGGCTCTGCGCTGGCTGTTGTCGTAACTTGTGTCGAAAACAACAAGTGAATGAAATAATACGAATAAGAGTAGGTACATAAAAACGAAAAACGAAGAAGAAAAGTCAAACGTCAACAACACACAAAAAACGATGGGGTCCACCCTGAGGGGGCTTACGAAAAAAGAGTTGATGATGGTAATGATAATGAGAAGGCTCTTATGATTGTGGTGTTGGTGTGGTGCCTTTTACGTTCCCCCGACCTTTTCTTCATATAATTTTTCTGTTCTCTTTCTTTGCATTTAACTAAACCCTCTCCCCTTTCGTGTGTTTCGTGCTTCTTTTCCATAACTTTATTTTTGTTGTTTTTAATTTTATTTTTTAATTTAAATATTATGGTGTGTGGTTTGGTTAGACACTCTATCTAAATTCCAAAGGATGTGAGAAGAATGGGAAATTAGTTCCGCAGTGCGTGAAGAACTCGCTTAGTATAGAAGTCCAAGATGAAAGAGAACAACGCAAAGGTAAGGTATTGGTATGGTTTTTATTCTTTAGGGCTTATACTGCTGCACAATATTTTATTGTTGTTGTTGTAGGTATATTGCAATGCTAGGTATATCCAAATCAACTATAATAGGTGATTGCACTCTTGTGGCAGGCAACATACATAGAACCAACCTCTAACTGGGAGCTGGATGGGACTGGGAGTTCTTTAACATTCGTTTTAGTCATAATTGCTTTGGTAGTTATTGGAGTTCAACGTAACAGTTTTTCCCGGGTGATAGGCAGATAGGCCGGCAGGCAGGTACCTACCTACCAACCTAAGCTTAAAGAAATTGCTATGGTGGAAAAACTCTGAACTGGTGGAAAATTTCAATTCTAATCACGATGCAAGCATATGTAGCAGGTATAGTATAGTTGCATCATCATTCGACTTAGGTGGTTTAAATGACGGTCTTGCCTGCAATGGTGACGACGATGATGATGATGGTAGCGGGTGATATTAAGTCCTATACTATTCTAGAAAGAAACAGAACGATGGATGTAGTGCATTGCAGTGTGCATGGAATATATGGAGACATGGGCATGGACTTCAAGGAATTTCTAGTTCTCGTGTAATGACGCGCCGCTGCTAATGAGTCAGTCATTTACCTGTTTCAAGTTGAGCAACTATAAGGTAGTTATGCGGATAAGACGGATGGGATGGGCTGAGGTTTTTTTTTTTTGTTTTTGAACACAAGTGTTTCTTTGGGAAATACGTATAGACTTTTTAGACAGGAAGGAACTCATGACTTCCTATAGGCGGAATCACTTTGTTCCGTAACAGAATACCTAGCAATTTTCGTTTTGGCGCTCAAGACCCTTTGACACTCTCTCAATAGCTTAGCTATACGTACCTATGTATCTACATGCACACATATAGATATTTAGGGGAAGAAAGAAAAATGTATCAAGTAGATTTTTAGCCGGAATTCTACTAATTTTCCGCTAGTTTTTTTAAAAGCCTATAATACTCACCTAAAGTGAAATGGAAAATGAATGTGTAATAGACATTTATTTCAAGTTTGTGCAGCAGCTGAAAGGGATAAAAGGGGAAATTTACTAGAGCCCCCTATTGCACGTGTACACGTGTACCCGTGTTACACGTGTTACACGTGTAATTAAATTATTCGTGTACGAACACATGTATTTATATTTACACGTGTATTTATAAAATACACGTGTAATAACTTGAAAATCGTTTTTAAGATGTGAAACATAAACATAAATTTTTTTGGTATTAACGTAATAATCTAATCTCGGATAGAATTTAGTCGACATTTTAATCAATTCCTACAAGGCTTAAGTTTTAAGAAATCAGAAAATCGTCTTTAATTTAGGTACTTCTATTTACTAAACCTTGTATTTACAAGTTCGTCGCTTGTATTTTTTGTGAAAATACCCCAATCAGTTTTTAAAAAAATTATAATTACACGTGTTTTTTTATTTACACGTGTATTTAGAATCTACACGTATACACGTGTACATTTTTTTTTAAATACACGTGTACATGACGAATACACGTGTAACTAAATACACGTTTGAAATCGAGAGCTCTAAAATTTACTTTCATACAATAGAAAGGGCGATCGTTTAAGTCCTGCTTTCTGTTGTATGACAAGCCTATTTAGGCTTATGCGAGTTTCTATTCTCTCTTGCTACCGAAGTCCGTTGGTACTGTGTTTACGACCTTCTCAACGTAAATGCCCTCTTAATGCAGTGTGGAAAATTTTGAGGGTAATATGCTACGCTGATGCCCTCAGCCCCCTCTCCCCGCGTTATCCACGTAGTACCGACTCAAATTCATACTCCAAAATATTAAAAAAAAAAAATTGTGATTTGACATTTTTCAAAGTGTATCTATGCATTTTGGTTATTTTTCTTTTGGGCGATCAGAATCATAAAAGGGATTCTCTATACAAATTTGTACAAAACTCCTAATTGTTTTTTTTTTTTTTTTTTTTTTGGGAATCCAACTATATACCAAACGTCTTCGGATATCACTTTTTTATTTTTACCCAACTCCACCCTATGAATAGCGAAATTTAAAAAGAAACAATCCTTAAGCCTTCTCTTAAAATTAAACATTCAAACAAAATAAAAAATTTTGAAATCAGACATGTAGTTTTTGATATTACCCCGGACAAACAAAGCATGGTTTGCGTTTTATTAATATAAATTAGAGCAACATTAAATACCATCTCAAATTTCATTGTTTAAAATTCGTTTTTAAGATAGAACAACTGCAAAGAGATCTTGTAACGCTGACGTCTCCTCTTTTCAGAGACTTGATTGGAAATATCAGTTAATGGACAAAATTGTAGAAAAAATCAATTTTCTGTCATGGTTAGTTTTAGTAAAAAGTAAAAAGAAAAAGGTAGTTAGGTACAAAACTGCTATAAACTTTCAAATGGCCGCACAATCGGTAATCCGATTGGGATACAAAATTCTTAGGACAAAAATCAGCAGAGTTAATACAATATTTTTCTTATGCAAAGCTGCCTCTCAGGTTCCCATATAATCTATCATTTAGGTTCAAGTCTATGACTCAAGTTCAGGCCGACAGAAAAAATAAACTGCCAAATCACTTAATTAAAATTATAATTAAGTGCCAACTCATATTATGATGAAAAAAAAGAAATCTATTTACAGACAAAAAAAATAACAAACCAAAAAAAAAAAACTTACAAAAGAAGTAAACAAACAAAAAATAAAAGAAAAAGTTAAAAAAAAAACCACAATCCATAGGACTTGTCCAAATATAAAGACTTGAGAATGTTTTTGCGTCGTTCTTTTTCGAATCTAGGCCATTGCGTCGGAAAGTGTACAAATTATTATACCCACATTTATATCTTCTTTTTCATGTACATACATACATATATTCTATTCAATTTGGCTGTCCATTGTATTAAGTATCTATACCAAAAAAATTGTGTTCATGGCAACCAACACGTGTATTTCAAGTTCATTGCCAAATTATTATGTTCAGATTTTTTTTTTGTGTACTTATTTTTTTTTTTCTTTTTTTTTTGACCGCTGGTATTTCGGGTTTAAGTACATGCGTATTGGTGTGTTGTATAAATCATTTATGCGTTGTCGTTTTGCTTTTCCTTTTTAAACAATCTTTTCGTCAGCCATAGTTACTGGTTGGTTAGTTCGTTGCGTTGGTTAATTTCGTTTGAACATAAATTTGCTTATATAAAACTATACATAGAAATTCATATAAAATTAAGTACGTATAGTGAACTTTTTTGGCAAGTTTATATACGGCGACGTGAACATCGAGAGAAAAACAAAGAGGGATCGAGATTGAGATCATATCAGGCAGGTGATATGAGATGGGAATGAATATTTTTTTTATTTTATAGGTAGCTTCTTTGAAAATTAGTACATTTAGGGTTTTTTTTTTTAAACAAAATTTAGGTAGATTGATATTATTATTCAGATATATACTTGACGAGAAAGGCTGATTTATTCAAATTAAAAATAAATATTCAAAACTACATCAAGATGTGTCCATTCCTAAAATTCTTAAATTACCTTTGGAGGAAGAAAGAATTTTAATTTGGAACATTTTGGTAGATATTCTATAATGCTAGTTCTTAATTAGAATGTAGAACTACAAAGATGTGGTCCTTATTGTAAAAAGATTTAACTCAAGAAAACATCATGTTGGATAAAACAGAAATTAACCAACTATCGCTTTAATTTCTACAACAATTTTTTTTTAAATATTTTACAAGAATTCCAATTTAAACGTCACTGAGCACCGTGTCAAATTATGACATCACTTGAAAAATTAACAAATCACCTTAAAGGCCTTAAACTACCTTCAAAAATTAATTTTGTTAATGTAACTAGATGAATTTACATGATTTACTGTTTAAAACTGAGAGAACTTTGCCTGCTATGTAATCATTTTGTATCAATGTTAATTAATTCTGTAGCCTTTTTACGTTTTTCACGCGAACTAAATATGACTATTTTTGATTTAACAATGTTCGCCAGTTTAAAAGCTTACATGAGTTCTTGTCAAATTAAGCCTATGACAATGCAATACTTCCACGAACAAAAGGGATGAATTCTCATGGCATATTTAAATTTTAATTGATTTATGGAAACTTCGTAAGTACCCACGGTACACATATTAAAGGTAATATCATAAACGTTATCATTTTTGTTGTGTTCTGCGCATCTATCAAAATCGATAGAAAATGGTGGATCCAGTGCTCCTTTGCTTGTCAAATTTCGATATTTGTTGTTGTTTTTACTAATGTAGTGTGAAGTTTTTTGGGGCACTTGAACAAGCATTTTTTAAATTCTGACAGTTTAAATTTTGACAACCTGCGCAATATATTTCCTTAGATTTGTGTACTGTGGTAAGTACCTGATGGGTTTAACTAGCATTTGGACCTGAAAAAATTACTTTATTTATTTTCCAGCAACAATATTTTCTCTTAAATAAATAGTTTTTAAAATTAATTTTTCATTACTTGAATTTTCTTCATATCACTAATTTGATGTTTTTACTGGTTTTTTTTAAATTTGTATTCATTTCTCATCGATCGATTGACTGTACCTACATGATTTGGGTAAAAGATTGTAGAAAAGAGTTTTATCAAACAGATGCAGGGTAAAAATAACAAAAAGTTTGACTAAGTTTCTCTTTTTCTTTGGAAAATCAGAGTTCCTTGCGCTAAAAATCAACCCGTTAAAATGTTTGAAATTAAATTTTTTGAGGTACCTACCTACTTAAGCCAGTTTTAACTACCATTTATGAGTCTTTATTGACACTTATCATGAGAAATAATAAATAATCAACCAAAAAACCCAGTTGTGCAATTTTATCACGAACTCCCGACACATTAAATAAAAATGTGCAATCTTATTTTATCACCGACTTTTCAAGTTCAGTTCCTTTTGTTTTATTGACTTACTGGCTTGTTATCTTGATAACCAAATAGAAAATAAAACCATTTGACCCCTCTCATAAGACATTTTTCATAAATCGAAAAAAATCATCACATCATCGCCCGCACTCAACCTGATTTGTGTGAAATCCAATTAAAAATTCGAGTTCCGAAAATTGCGAAAACTTACTTAACGTAAAAAATATTATTAAGAAATAAAATTAAAAAAAAAAAAAGTTTAATAACAAAATACAAATACCATTCACCTCCTCCGAGTGCATTAATATAATCGGCCAAAACCACCGTACTTCAATGCAGCACACTGCGCGGCAATTCAAAGTTCATTAACATTTTACATGATAAAAAGTTGTAGCGTGTAAATGACTAGGCGGTTGCAGCGCGGTGATTGTATCGCTACGGATGGGCGTTTCGTGTAGGAACGTTTACACCGATCATCATATCGTTTGAACTTAGCACACATTTTTAAGTGACTCATTTCGAAATGCATATGCGTTCAACTCCCTCTCGTGGTTATTCGATATCGGAGGTTTTGTTTATTTTTGCAAAAAAAAAAAAATATTATACAATCTTTCAGTTCATTATATCCTGATCGTGACATTCACCTTTTTCCATAAAAACAACAAACAAAAAAAAAAAAAACATTTTTATTTATTTCCTTAAATGCGTTTTTTCACCGAAGTTTTATTTACTTTAAATTTAAACTTGAAATATTCTTCTTTTTTTTTTTTGTGTACAAAATCAAAATCCGTCCGCGACTAATGAGTCAATTTGCACAATTTTTAAACAGATGATGATGTATTGTGAATTGTGATTTTTTAAATAGCGTGAAAGTATGCAGTTTCTTGTTTGTAGGTAATCGTACCCATATTGTTTAAAATCAATCATGTCACTGCACTTTTGGGTCAATGGAATTAATTCATTTGTTTATTTGGTTTATTTGAGGAATTCTCGACTGTGTTTCCTGATTGGACTGGTTTTGTTTTTGAATTTATTTTGTTTATATAGGGTGTCACTGAACTTATTATTGTATGTTAAAAAAAAAGGTTGTTTTATCAATTAAATTGTAGAAAGGTCCATGGCCAGCACAATTTAGAAGCTCAGAAGGTGTGTCACAAGAAATCGTGTTTGAAAAGCTTCAATAATGTTATTGATTGATTTGTGACTTAAAATAATGACACTAGGGGCTAGGGGCTTAACATTGTCTGAGAAAAGTTCTAAATTATAGTATCTATCCTCATACATGGTCAGAAGTGCACACAAGACAAGGAATGTATGAGGGGTATTCACGATCCGGCGTTACTGGTCTAGTATAGTTCTAAAAATACAAAAGTGTAACATTTTCTTACACTCCAACAACAATTTATACTGAAGACAATCTTATGCTACACTTTTTCACTTTTATTATACCTTAACGCTCAACCCCATTGCAAACGTGTTTTTGATAGCAAGCAAAATGTCATTCTTGTTGTCAGCTATTGTTCGTGTATGTATTTTCTGCTGTGTTACAACGGAATAGCAAAAATGAGTTCACGAAAAAAGTGGGTCCCGCAATTCTGTCTGTCTGTACCTCAACCTACAGCCTTAAAGCCTAGTATGCTGCTGATGCGGAACGAAAAATCCCATACAAAAATGACACAACGAAATCACAAACGAAAAATTTCGTTCTGCGGTACGCCGTTCGATGAGTGAAATCGATAATTGCAGCAGATTATTTGGAGAGATCTGTCATCTTTTTTCGCACAGAATTAATTTCCTGTACTATTAATAGTGTGCGGAAAAGTGACATTTGGTCTCTATTCTTGTTTGTATTTGTTGATTCTTTCATAACAACATGGCTCTCCGTGATTTTTATGCGTTTGTGTTTGTTATTGGTTTTTGCAAAAGGGGTAATTTTTCGTTTTGATTTTCGTTGGCATGTTGGAAACCAACTAAAAATTTCGTTCCACATCAGCAGCGTACTAGGCTTACCCAATGAAGTGATTTTTTAAAAACTTGGAAGTTAAAATTTTAAGGTTATTCCCTGGAGTAGCCGTGGCGTGATGGTTAGTGCGATGGACTGTCATGCCAGAGGTCTAAGGTTCGATCCCCAGCCTCACCATCTATTTATTTAAAAGAAAAACGGCTACTGCCTCTTGCGAGGAATTGACAAATCCTCCAAGAGTATCTCCTGTCACAGAAAAGTGCCGCTCGTTAGCCGTTCGGATTCGGCAATAAACTGTAGGTCCCCTCCATTCCTGCAGACACGCACACAGGAATGGTTGAGAGTTGTAAGTCACTAGGCCCTAGTTCTTCATGAGCTGTTGTGCCATCAAATTTATTTATTTTTATTCCCTGGAAGGGGAAATCTATTTTTTTAGCTCCAAGAATAACGGTACCCCTCATGCACTGTACTACTGCATGTATGGTCTGCATTTTGGTAAACAAAAAATGCGAAAAACTGTTATTAACGGTACCTGCCATAGAACCGTTTTTTTTTTTCTCGACATCTCGTTAATGGCTTAACCGATTTTGATAAAAAAAAAGTGTATTCAAGCCAGGTACGTATTTAAATTAGGTACGCAGTTCAAGCTAAACTAAATTTTATTCCTACAATTCTTATCTCTACAATCGTTTGCTAAGAGCACAAATGTCAAAATTTATCTGTGAAAGAATGTGTTGAGCATAATTTCGCGCGCAAATATAAGTGGAGACTTTTTGAATTAAGCGCGTGAACTGCGTACTGCCTAGCTAAATATCCTCGCTAAAATTTATCTTTGGAGGAAATTTGTATGGAAGATAAATTTAAGCGCGATCTGCGTACTAGGCTTTAAGATTAAACAGTATTGCATAGTATTAAGATAAAAAAAAATACAATTTTTTTTTGAAAACGGGGAAAGAGATACAAAAATATTAATGTAAAAAAGGCTTATTAGGAGGAACAGCTATAGGAGGTATTTGGTAAAATTATGTTTGATGTTAAAAGTGGTTTAGTTATGGATACGTACGAAAAAATCGAACTCAAGATTTTATCAAAATTCACAATACGATGAAATGGAAGAAGATAAAAGTGCAATTCTGCCTGTCTTTGTATTCAAAAAATGGTTAATTTTTTTTAAACTTATAGTATGTAGTTAGTACCTATGTATCTAGCGTTTTTTTGACATTCTCCTGAGAAGTTTTGATTTAAAATTTTTTTAATGGCCAAACGTTACGATACAAGCAATATAATTTTTTTTAGCGTTTTTAGAAAATCTAATTTCTTTTTTGATTTTTATTGGCTGGCTCTACATACAGTTAATTTTAAAAAGTTGCAAAAAAATCGCTTTTCATACTTAACCATTTTTTGTTATTTTTCTTTTTTTCTTGAAAACGGTTCAACTTTGACTTTGATAAATTTTTTTGTACCTATCTTTAGTTTTTTTGAAAATGGTGATAATAAATACTAAAAAATGGTGTACTAATTTTAGTTTCCTAAATATGTTTAAAAATGTCTATACCTAATACTTATACATGTGTGCATATGTTCTCTATCAGTTTGTGAAAATTTGACTACTTGAGTGAGTGAATGCGTTTTAGGACCTTAAATCAACGAGCCAGCCAAGTAATTAAAATAAAAAAAAAAATTGGTTGCACAACCGCTCATGAAGTACCAGGGCTTGTGACTTACAACTCTCAACCATTCCTGTGCGTGTCTGCAGGAATGGAGGGGACCTACAGTTTATTTCTATGATAAGAAATGCTCTTGGAGGTTTTGGCACTTTCTCAAAAGAGGCAGTAGCCCTGAAAAATAATTTTTGTTTTTAGGTGGCAATGGTTGGGAATCGAACCCAGACCTCTGGCATCACAGAATCAGCCAAGTTGGAGTAAAAAGTAATTAGTTAATAAGAAATTTGAATCACAACTCACTTATAACTATCGCTTCAGAAAGTCTCCGGCAAATCATTCCGACTTTTAATTTTCTTTGTTCAATTTATTTAAAAAAAAGTATCAGCCATCTTGATAATTCTTTTTTTTTTTTAAGAACCTAACTTGTTTAACTTCTTTTCATTACTAACCCTATTTTTCTTAAATTCTTAAGAAAACATTATTCTAAAAACAAAACCTGACTTATTGTAAACACAAATCTAATGCTTTCGCAATCCTTTCTAAAAACCTTTAACTTCGCAGTAAGATTCTTTTTGATTTATGTTTTTTTTTTGTTATCTATATGATTCTTTTTGTTTTTGTTATTTTGAATATACCTGCCTACCTTTCTACTCTTACTTAACTGTCTATTTAAATGTGTTTGCCATTTTTATTATGAAATATTTTCTTAGAAAAAAAAAAACTTACATAAAAAAAGTAATTCTCAAGTTCAACAAAAGTTGTAAACAAATTTGAAGGTGAAAGAAAAACGAAAATTTATAGATGAAAAAAAAAACACACAAAACATTAAAAACGAAAACAACTTTGTCCCAAATAAACAAAATAATTATTCTTATATTGTTATCTACTTCTTTCACTTTATCCATGAATATATTTTTTTAACCACCACATCATCATCATCCAGGTTGAAGAGTCACTCACTCCGACTCCATTAATCACATGACGAAAGTCACTTTTTCTTTAACAAAATTCTTCTTCTGTTTTTTGTTAACTTTTTCAGATTCTTCATTTTCTAGAACAACTTCTTTTGGATAATAAAAAATTAACTCTAACTTCTACCGGTTAGATCCAAAATGAAAAGAAAATATATACAAAAATGAGCTTACAGTGCTAAACTAAGTCTTGTTGGGGCCCTGATGCAATTTAAGAACTTTAAATTAGACATGGAGGCTGTTTCTGTCAAATATTTTACGCTAAAATTTTTGGGATTTGCCTGTCAAAAATTATTTTTCTTCGAAGTTAATATCAACTTTTAGGATTTTAACACTCCATATTCGCAAAAAAGTATGCCATCTAAAAGAACAGTAATTGGTCAAAATAAGTCAGCTAGTTTCAGTAATTGGTCACCCATATGTAGATTTTCTGATGAATTTTTGAATTTTTTTTTGTTCAAATTGACAAAATCATAAAAGTATTCTATGGCTGAGAATTAACTTAAGAAATCTGAACATTTATGAGGATTAAGTAACCTTTAAAATCACTTATTCTTTTTTTCGAATATCCCATAAAGAGATGCTAAAAATCACAATTATCGACCTCGAAAAACTTTAACCATTGATTCAAAATATGAAATGGCTGACCAATTTCTAAAAATATTTGACTTTTGTGTCAATTATTGACTTTTCAGATGGCATACTCACCTCAGGCTACTTCCGCTAATCAGTTAAAATTGTTTGAGACAAATTTCTGACATTTAATCAAAAATTTGAATATTGTCAAGTGACAGTTCGTCAAATTTGTACCAATTCTCTGCTTTATTAAGTTAAAAAAAAGATTTTCAGATGAATAATTAAAAAGCTTCAGCTCAGACGATGTCATGTTCTCTCAACAAAACTTTGTCAGTTTTTCTCTCAAATACCTACTAAGAAAAACAAATTGCTTAGTTTTTTGTGAGATCACAGAAAATTGATATACCTACATTAAAAATTTGTCAAAAATCTGTAACATCAACATTTTTGACAGTTTATTGGTCACGACTCATATAATATATCTAACAATTATTATCGAATGTTTTGCAAAATTTTTTAAAAAAGAATAATGGGGTTGTCATTGGTAAAAGAAATAAACTTTTTCTATCCCAGTTTATCGAAATGATCGATTTTGACAAATGCATTCTTCCATTGGGCAAAAGAATTGTTGAAATTTTGAATCAGGAATCAATTTTGTAGATTAACCAGTCCTAACTGAAAAAATGTAATTGCTAGCCATATCAGTTTGAAAGCTTAAAATTTTAAAAACACGATCTAAAGTAAAAATTTAAAAACATTATTATGTGAGTAAACATAAATGCAATTTTCAATCCACAGAGCCCATTAGAATCAATGGCCTTAGAACTCAGGTTGTTTTCAAACTACGGACAATCCAACCCTGATTAGTTCTACACACGAAAAATTAACTAAAATTCGGGAAGTAGTGCGTCAAAAACCGGGACCACAATTCTAACAAGTTAACAAAAAAAAAAAAAAAAAACATACATTCTACTTGAGTGTCCATTTCTTAATTTTATGAGTTTGCTGGTTTTTTTTTTGTTATTCCAAATCCCAGTAAGGAACACAACTAAAAAAAAGTAAAAAAAAATCGAAATGGAATTTAAAATGTTCCAGGTAAACAGGTTCTTCCTTCAAACGTTTCCATATGTTTTTTTTTTGTTTTCTATTTTCTATCAGCGGCTGCCGTATGTCGTCGTCGTCATCGTGTGTTGTTCTTCTTTTCTTCGTCAATTTCAACACACATCATACAAGTTCTTCCAACACTCAACACTCGTTCGTCTGTCCGTCCGTCCGTCCACCAAAGGTTCACAAAAAAAAAAATACAAAACAAAAATGAAGAACTCCACCGAGAATTTAATGCCGGTTAATAAAGGTCATTCACTTTCCTACGAAACTTGATGTTCTCTTCAATGATTGAGATTTTTACAAGTATTGGTGTTAAAACTATACACAAAGCCACTTTGATTCTTATAACTTTTTTTTTTTTTTTTATTTTTATTCACAGGTGACATCCGCGGGTGATTTTCGCGTGTTCTTTTATATTGGAATTTTGTTACTGCTAAGGCACGTCCGTATATATGTAGGTACCTTCATTAGTTTGAGTTAAGTTAAATTTGCCGAAAGAGGAAAATAACTCACTGCGTCCTTATGGGGGGATCAATAAATTCAGGCGCTTATGATGAAAGGTCGGAAGGGGTTTTAAAAATGTTGTAAATTGAAATATGAGTCCTTTATATCGAAACGACCCACACAAAGACGAAGGGTTCTCTTAGTACATATTGGAATAAGTATAGTTTTACATTCCTGTATACAAAAATATCTGCAGACACTATTCTTCCGTCAGTGTCAGCTTATTTAGCTAGAAATGTGGAAGTGATGACGCAGGGTATGTTTCCTGTTTATTAACTTTATGTGTTAGTCACAATCATTCTTCCGGATTCTTTTCCTTAAATTTACGTGTAAGTAAAGAAACTTATTCATAAGAAAAATTCCTATCATAGAAATAGGTTTTATGAAATACAGTAGTCTCTCGATAATGTGAATTACCGATAGGTACTGTGAATTTCTATAAAATCTGAACCGCAAAAACTTTAATTGTCATCTCTATAATGTGAACTTTTAAAATGTTCGGACTCTAAAATGTTAATTTCTTATTTGTACCTATTAGTTTTTTATATTTTTCTTTTTTCGTTTGTCAGTTTTGCGTGCGATATTAGAGACTTATTGCCTGTTATTTGTCTAGACATATACATTTCAAGCTTTTGAATGCACCTGCGGTCAAGAGAGTGTCTACTGCCAGTTGTGTAGGTACATTTTGTTGTTTCAATCAGTTTCTAAACACTGCAAAAAAGTTGCAGTAATGTAAAACCCTCTAAAATCCGAAAACGCCTTGTTTTAATTAGTTTACATTATCGAGGGACTACTGTATATGTGTTTAGTTTCAAAAATATTAAACGGTATTTTAAATTTTTTAAATGACAAAGGGCCTTACCAATAATCAAATTTAGTTCAGACTTAAATATTGCAGTAAAATTAACCCTAACGTTATGGAACCTAAATAATTAAACATACATTATATTCTCAATTTTTTGAAGTCAATTCGATATATGTTTCAATATTTTTATAGTCCACGTAAATATTTAGGTAATAGGCACCATGTACATTATTTAGAGCCCATTCCAGTATGGTCCATTTTACTATAGGAAAAGAAATTTTTCGATTGTCTCCAACATGACGGCGCAGGGACATAAGGTCCAGGGACATAAATCCAAAATTTAATTTTTGGGGCATATGTCTCACTTGAGTGGGACATAAAGTCAAAATTGAATTTGAGCCTTAAGTCCCACCCAAATGATACCTGCACCGAAAGTGACACCGTTTGAAAAAACAAACACAAACGCATAAATATCACAGAAAGCCATGTTGTGATGAAAGAAACAACAAGAATAGAGACCAAATCTCACTTTTCCGCACACAATTAATGGTACACGTTACAGGCAATTAATTCTCTGTGAAAAAAGAGCGGAGATCTCTCCAAATAATCTGCTAAAATTATCGATTTTGCGCATTGAACAGCGTACCGCAGAACGAAATTTTGCGTTTCTGATTTCGTTGTGTCATTTTTGTATGGGATTTTTCGTTTTGCATCAGCAGCATACTAGGCTATACTTCTTGTAGACATTGCTGAATATAATTTTTGCTCTAATTTTCTTAAATTTTTTCTTTTTTTGACCCTAGGAACTCATGGTTTTCGTCTGCTGAAAGGCTGTTTATTTCGGGGATGATTCCTGGTGATAATTCTGAAAAAACAATTATGGTGAATATTTTTTGAGAAATCAATTTTCAGTCAACATTTTTGAAAAAAAAAATTGGATTTCTTTTTAATTTTACGTAATTAAGTGCCACTGTTTTTTCTTTATTCAATACTCTTTATTATTAAATTCCATTAAATTCCCAAAACAAAACGAACATCTGTTATCTAAAGATCTCTCTCTATCTCTCTTTTCCAATCAATTAGAATAGGATACCGGCTGAAAATATAAATGTCTTAATTTTCAAGTTGATGAAATCCCTTTAATCGGTTCAGTTGCATCTATTCATTCAGACAAGAAAAGACGAGAAAAAAGTGGAAGAATTCAAAGAACATCTTCTTTTTTTTTTTGATAATTTGTATGGGGGCTAGATGCGTATAAAGCAATTAAATTGGTACAACCGTGCATAATAGGGATGATGTGCATTTAAACGAGACTATATAGATGTGCAATGTGCATCTTATAGAAATCATTAATCGATGAAGTTATGTATAGGGATCATAATGAAACAGACGACATTGAATTATATTCACGAGACTTGACTTCGTTTAGCTGCAACAGGCACACACAAACGCACACACACACTTAGAAATTCAACTATATAGACATTTGCAGGCTTGCCACTGTGTGATTTTCTACTTTATTTTGCAACTTGATTGAAACTAGTTCGTGGTTTCATAATTTATTTTTAAAATTCCCATAAGATCAATAAATTTTGATTGAAATTTTAAGCCGTTTCCATTGATTTTGGAAAGAAAATTCCAGCTGGTATTAGAATACAAACTTGCACATGAAAAAATAGCAGAACAAGACTGCTTGTTTTGAAAGAATTCTTCCAAAACAAATTTTTAATTAAGTTTAAGGCGATTGATCATCAACTAACCAATTTGTTGCCAGATCCTTTCAAATGTGTTGTATGGAAGCGCTTCGACTAGACAACTTTTTTTTAATCCACAGAACCAACAAACAAACAATATTATAAGTCCATATTTGGAAAAAGTACAAGAATTTCTGAACAAAATTTCGAAAACTGATTGAAAAGAGATACAAAGTCGAAATATAAAAAAAAATAGCTTTAAAAAATGAAACTCGGTTCGTAGCAGTTCTTAATTTTATATGAACAAAATTCGTTATGAATGCTGAGATTTATATAGCACCTGGTCAGCTGTTTGTACTGAGGTTTTGCTGTGAGCATATGCTCATTTCATTCGTATTAATTAATGAATTTGATTTTATAAGGTTTTTGGCAACATGTGGCTTTCAACAAATTGTCATGCAAGCATTCGGGCTAACAAAAGAGTTAACAAGCTTTAAATCACCTTCTCAGTTTGTTTATATTGAGCACTTACTCCGAGAAAATGCTCAGTTGTATTCATAGCTATAAATGAATTTGCCTTTTAAAATGTTTTTGACAACATATTTATCTCTTCAATATTCTGTGTATGTGTTATATTTACAGTATTTATTTATAATCAATAAAATATCTTACTTTTAAAATTTTTAAATAAAATTTATATTTCCTTAAAATTTCTCAACGGCAACCCTACCTCATAATATCGAATTTTTAAAATGGGTAAAAGGAATAGAAAACTTAAGAACTTAGCAAAGTAGGTTGTTCCATGCTCATAAAGATGTGTTCTATTTTCTTAAGCTTATGCTTACACAACAGACTCCCATATGTGCTCCTGTTAGTTCGATTTATGCATATAAATACCAACTTCTATGTATGTAAATATGGTTTTTCTTACTCCCTTTTTTCCCTCCCAAAACTCGTGCACGTTTAAGGTCTTCTATTTTTGCGTTTTGGAATTTTCCATTTTTCCACTTGTGATAGTGGCATAGCCAAGCATTGGATGCACGTACCTATAAAGTTGTGTGGTGGAAATCTTGTTTCGATTGGTGTTTTAGCTATGGTGCATCGAAATATGGGGTCTTTAACCCTTTCGATCGCACATCGAGAGGCGACTGACTTGTTTCACTTTGGATTGGAGAAATTGAAAATGAAAAATGTGTTTTTCTTTTTTTTTTTCTTATGTTATTGTTTATTGGAGTTGTTGTTTGAGAAAATTGAAATATTTATCATGAGAGGGCAATGTCTTTGAAGGGAATAAAAGTGATGGCAAGAAAGTTAAATACATATGGATACGGAATGTGTCTTAATTTTAAAAGCAAGTACTTAGGCTTGGTAAAGTTGAATACTCTTGATAATTAGTTTAAGGCTAATTCAGCTTAGGCGTGGAATTTGCCATGGGAATGGATATGAATTTTTATAAGTCACGTTTTAAAGTTGGTATTAAGTCCATTATTATGATTTGTATGCAAACTGTATTTAAACCAAAGCAAAGGAAAAGCACAAGCTTGGTACCGTGTCAAAATGATCCAAACAGAAAAAAAAACGAAAGTAGCCAGTCCAGTAAAATTAGCTTTTCATCCGGGCCATCTCACAATTTTTTTGGACTAAAGGTCGTTAAAAGCTATTTTGATGACGATTTCAAAGTGTTTATGAACCATGCAATTTGTTCTTTTAATTGGTTTGTATACGACTTTGATCATTCGGTACGAGAGAACGGTTCAATGGATCGATTTGAAATTTCGCGGATATATTGATTGACTATAGTTCTTAAAAAATCTTACCAAATTGAGTCCTGCAATTAATATTTGTAAGACAGTGAAAGACTGACTAAAAGTCATTAAATAGTCGTTTTTTTTTCCTTTCCTTAATCTTACGGTAAGGGGCAAAAAAAAGATAATCGTTATATAAAGTTTTAAAAAGATCTTGTAGCAAATTAATTCCAGTTTTCAAAATTACCCTTCAATTTTCCGTGTCGGCATTCTGAGATATAGCTAAGATATTGGTAACCAAAGTCAAAAGTCTGTTTTTTTTATTCAAAGCTATCAGATATTTTTCTGAAAAAAAAAAAAATTGTTGAACCATGAAAAAAGACGACTTTAGAGCTAAATAAACAAATTATCGAATCAGTACATTTAATTGGTTCAAAAAAAAAAAAATAAAAGAAAATATCACTACAAAAAAAACTAAATTTCTGCCTCATGCTGTTTCTTATGATTGCGTAATAAAGGTACCTTAAAAAATAATCTTTTACTAAAATTTCTCACATAAATATACCAAACCAAGATATTCAAAATTTAGCAATAATTAATTTATAACAACAAATAGTATAAGATGCATAAAAATAAAAGAGCGTATAAATTAAAAAAAAATAGTGTTTTTCCTAATTTTTGAATTGTTCAAAAACTGTTGACTAAAACAACTTTATTTAAAAAGAAAATTTAAGAATGGATTCGTGGCTTTGACAAAAGGTATATGATTTTATTCTAAAAAATTTCGTTAGATTTTTATGAGTCGTTTTCTATTTCAATTTTTTTCTTCTTTTGACCCAACTTATACGCTCTTTTATTTTTATGCATCTTGTGCCGAGAACCATCTTTTTTTTATTATACTGAAAATTATACTATACTTGTTGTTATAAATTAATTATTGCTAAATTTTGAATATCTATATTTTCGAAACTGTTGTTTACATCTACACAGATGTTTTGGGCAAATTGAAGAAAATTTAATTGCTTTGAAATCGTGGAGCGATGTGCGTGTCTGCAGGAATGAAGGGGACCTACAGTTTATTGCCGAATCCGAACGGCTAACGAGCGGCACTTTTCTGTGACAGGAGATACTCTTGGAGGATTTGTCAATTCCTCGCAAGAGGCAGTAGCCGTTTTTTCTTTTAAATAAATAGGTGGCGAGGCTGGGGATCGAACCTTAGACCTCCGGCATGACAGTCCATCGCACTAACCATCACGCCACGGCTACTACAATCCTTTGGGGTTAAAATTGCCAATAACTCAAAAAAGTGCGATGTTTTTTATTTTTGACCATGATGCGTTTGGCATTCGAGTTCAAAAACTTGGGTTTTTCTTGAGGCTAATGTCATAAATAGCTCAGCAAAAATTGAGAACTACCGTATCTAACGCAAACAAGCCCTCCTATAAGACGACAAAGTTACTTTTTTTTACATAGACTATTTTTTAATGTAAATTCTATTTTCATAACGGTAGTGAAATTTTGTAGCAATTGAATTAAAAATACCATTCTCAAAACATTATTTGTTCAATTTTGAAAATAGGGCGGTCTTTCACGTTAATTGCAACTTCTTATAAATTATTTAAAGTAAATTAAAAATTTTGTGTTTAAAGCAAAGTCTCTGGATGTAATATCGTAGATTTGAATAAATAAATAAATATACGCCACTAGTAGGATTTCGACTAATCCTTTTAGTAACATTTTGATTACAGGCGAAGAGTTGGCAACAAATTTAAAATTTTGATTAAAAGACTATATGTCAGTTTTACACTCCGGTTTAATCGATTAGGTGTTCAGGTTTGCTTTTAAAATAAATAGAAGGTGCAATTTTATAGCTAGCGCAGTAAAATTTCCCTTGGTGAACAATAACAAAACCAAAAGTGCCGATAAATTAGCCAGTAAATTAGTGAATATAAAAGTGGACAAATTGTGTGGACTGGAACCTTAAATGTCGGTAACGTAGTTTATTTTTCACTCAAAAAAGAGTATGAACACATACAGAGAATAAAAAGTGGATATAAAAGTTGATACAGCGTTTTATTGAACTTGTATTGATGTGCTAGCTATGAATTACGAATAAAACGCACCTAGAGATATTTTTGTGTATGATACACCTATACTCACATAATCCTATCTTAAACTAAACTTATTTTTTGCAAGTAAAATAATATTTAGGCTCCCATAACTAATTTATTTCTTTTAAAAACAGATAAATAGGTTCACAATATTGAGACCCTAAAACTAACAGTATGATTTACACAAGAGCAAGTTCGTATAGTAGTGCATTTTATTTTCACTATTTTTGTAGTAGGTACCACTCACATTTCTTGAGTATTCACTTTAGGCCAAAAATTAGCCAACTATTGTGTTGCACATGATTAAATTACTCGATTTCAAAAATATTATAGTTTTAGCATTAAAAATGTGGCTCCATACGCTCCTCTGGCATAGTTTTCATAAATAAATTGTGAAAGTTTTTTTTTTTATTTAAAACACATGTAATTTTAATTGAGTAATAAGATATATGCATATGAGTAAATATGAGTAAATTAATAACTTCTTTTTAAACCCATCGAAAAATAACTAGTTCTGTTATTTTAACTTCACACTAATATGCATGGTTATTTTAATTTTTATGTAAGTATATTAAAAAATGTACGTTATATTTTTAGCTTTACAATTTCTTAAAAATAACTTTATTACTCTCTCTTGTCTCTCTACCAAACCGATGGAGAGAAATTTGAATCTTTTTAAGCCAAAACATTTTTAATTCACCTCTTGATCTTTTTCCCGACTTGTCGTAAATTATCATTTCTTAATTTTTTTATATCTGTATCAACTTAAAATCACGAAAGAGACTTTAAAAGGTCAATGGCAACGTAAAATTTATCTTTCAACTTTATTAACAGGAACCAAAAATCAGAAAAAAAAATCAAGATCATGCAAATGCAAACATTTTTCGTAATTTGCACAAACATTTTGGGTGAAAATAACTCTCACTTCATGGTAGGTATAAGACAGTTTGGCGGCGTGCATCAGCGAAGTGGAGGGTAGTGTTGACGATGACGATGGACTTACAACGATATCATATGAGAAGTTTACTGACCTTCATGTGATGCGATCTGAACCGCACCGCATCGTTCAATCACCTCCAACTCACCTGTGTGTGTTGGATATGCTGGCGATGCAGTGGCTGGGTGCAGCAATAAAAAGCCAACACGAGTTGTTATTGTTGTTGCATGCAACAAAATGTTCAGCCACAAAAATTAAAAAAAAAAAACAAATAAAAACCTTCACTTAGCGAATGTCTCGTTAAAATCCCAGAGCCGAAGAGCATCTGACTCCAAACTCGCAAAGCACGAAAAGAAAGTTTTCCCAATGCAAGTTGTTTATGTTTTTTTTTGTTTTGTTTGTGTTTTATTTTTTTATTTTTTGGCTAATTGCCTTTTACAAAATTTGAGCTTGCACAAATGTTAGAAAATGCACTTAAGTGATTTTTATTTTTTGTTGGTTTCGATGTTTAGGGAGTAAGGGAAATGGAGGGAGGACGATGACTCGGCCACGACCATTTTCATTTGCTCGCGCCAGTATTGTTGCCAATGAAAGTTGTCCTAAGTTGCACTGTGATGAAATTTCCAGATGGAACAGTTTTCACAAAGATAACCACTTTATGATATACCCGATCACTTTCATTTTTATTAGTTTTTTTTTTTTTTTTCAAGTCATGGCAATTTGTGAAATCGATAGGTGAATGAGAATGTTGTTGGAAGACACAATTACAAGGCAGAAACAGCGTGAGGTTTTCAATGTCAATCTTATGTAAAATCAGCATATGACTTAGTTATTTTATTCTTATTAAATGTAGGTATGCATATGTACATGCTGAAGCCTCATTAAATCTGAATTGATTTGGAATATTAAATACCACTGGGCAACACATTTTTTACGTTTTTGAGATTATGTATTATGTAAGAAGTTTTTACCACTTCTCCAAGGGTTCCTCGCTAACTTGATACCAGTTTGACAATTGTGCAAAAAAAAAAGCATAGACAACATCTAACGACAAATTCAAAATTGTCACAATTAGGCCGTGTGCGAATTCGTTTAAAATTGCGATTAAATTTTATCCCACATTAAAATTTGACAATTCTACGTACAGATTCACCTCACTAGTGTCAAAAATTAATCTTTGGATAAAATTTAACGCGATTTTAACCGAATTCACACACGGCCTAAATTCATGAATAAAATAACGGCTTATAAAATAGTAAAACATTGACAATAAGAAGTTTGTATACCTTTTCCAGAGACACTCATGACTAATGTTAATTTTAAATTTCGGTTTTCATTTCATATAGACTTTAAACAAAATATTTTCACTTTGTGTTATTTTTTCCGTTGGGAAAACATTTTTTAAAAAATAAAAAAAAAAATGAATCCCTTTTTGTGTTTGTACGAGCATAACTTGGCTAAACACCATCCGATTTGGATATTTTTTGTTGGATTTGTATTGAACCAGATTAACAAACAACGGTGCCAAAAATTTGACCCAAAATTAGAAAATAATAGACTTAAAAATTAGGAAAACTTGATTGAAACCTTGAAATTTCAAAATTTCTGAAGTGAAATTGCGTTCGTACGCGCATAACTCGGCTGAAAATTGTTGGATTTGTATTGAACCAGATAAACAAACAACGGAGCTGGAAATTTGACCAAAAATTAGAAAATTATAGACTTAAAAAGTAGGAAAATTTGATTGAAACCTTGAAATTTAAAAATTTCTGAAATGAAATTGTTGAATTTGTATTAAACTAAATTAATACACAACAGAGTCGCAGATGGAAAAATTCGAACGAAATGTAGAAAATTCGATCGACAAAATCAGAAAATCGTGAAAACATCTTGAAATATCAAACTTTCTGAATTAGTTTTTTGTTCGTACGCGCATAACTCAGCTGAACATCATCCAAACTGGATGGGAATTTTTGTGTTGGATTTGTATTGAACCAGATTAACACACTACGTAGATAAAAATTTTAAAATTATATTGGAAAAGTCGGAAATTCGTGATAACAATAAATTGCATACTTTCTGAATTGTTTTTTTTTTTTTTTTTTTATTCAAACGGTCTTTCTACATTGGCGATTGATACGAATTGGTATTGCATCGATACAGAAACTTATTGCGAGAGTCTTTTCGAAATAGAGTAGTCAAATAGACTTAATTTATGCTGTTGTTATTTTAAAAATCCTTGTCTGTGTTCCGAAATGTAAAATTTACTTTGCATAAGTTTGACGGTTCGGAATGCAACTAATTATGCTGATAAAAAAGGACGTATACGCCACAGTGACTCTGATAATCATTATTTTTTATTATTTATTTTGAAGGGTCTGTAATGTTATACATAGGTACTACAAACAGGCAAAGATTATTAAACATCTCTCTCTTCTTATATCCAAATGTAATAGGTTACAAGGTCCAAAAAAATGGAAATATAAAAATTTATCAGTGTGTAACTGAAACTCGTTTGGCTAGAATTTTTAAAGGGTTGGTTATTTCCTTCTTTACCTAATGATAAATCCTCTAGAAGTAGGTACACATTGTTTTATCATCTATTTCAGTTAGAGTTGAATATTCATAGCTGAGACAGGACAATGTCTTTCGGGTCGGGTTGGCGATTGATTCGAATTGTTAGCCTGCTGTAACACCCTTTTATAACTACATACATAAATGGAGTAGGGCGATACAACGTTCGCCAGGATCCGCTAGTAATCTACAAAATTTTCGAAAAGCAAAGTGATTTTTTTTTTTAATTCATTTATTTGTTTTTGAAAATTTTGACTAGAAAAGAGCATCGAATATAAAAAGTAAAATTATGGACATATGTTTAAGGCTCTCCAAAACCAACGCGAAACATTCGGAGCGAAGACGAAACTTTCGCCTTTATAAATTTATTTGCATTGTACTTAGTAAGAGTGCCCAAACTGCCACGATGCGAATCTTGGTACATTCTACATTCCTCCAACTCCAACAACTTTCTTAAAACTCACCTAAAAACTATTATTCACGCTTTTGTTTGGGAACTTAAAACAATATTTTTAGGCTTACATTTTACACTGCGAGGTACAGAATCCAAAAGGAAATACGGAATCAGACCTAATTGGCTAGTGGAACGCTCGTCATAAGGCCGGTTCATATGGATTAGCATGTTTGACAACCATTAATGTTTGATGATTGAAACGCAAAAACAGCAAACAGTTGGCAACCATGTTGTATGGTTTTCAAAATATTTTTAAAACTTGCTTGGTTACCTTGTTCATATTTTCATTCGGAAAAAAACTTGAACAAAAAGTGCAAAAATGGGTTTAATCACATATAGTGAGTTTTGAGGTGATTTTTGGTTGACATATTATATGCCAACATACCTTCACATGAGATTGGGGTGATTAATTTTGAAAAAAAAAATTCAATATTTTCACGGGAGATGATTTTTTTGAGCTATGAAATCGTTCGAGCGGAAATAAAAAGCACATAAATCAGATAGAAAAAATCCATTTAGTAAAAATAAAATATTTTATTATTCAAAAAAATTTTGTAAAATACAAATGTCTATAAAATAAATACATACAGATGATTCATATCATCGTCATTTCGCCGAACTAGATGTTTTCTTATTCCTTTTTAATGGTATTATTAATTTCACATAAATAATATTTGACAAACTCATAAGTTGTCCAGCAAATAGCTGTACCCGGTATTGTATAGAGAACTCTTGGAGTAAAACCCTTCCAGAAACCAATGGGCCCAGCGATTTTATAAATTTGTTTAATAGCTTCAATCATGCCACGTGTAAATCCGATTTCCTGAGTATTCAGTAAAGTCTTGCAAACATCTAATGGTGTGGTTAGAGCAGCAGCAACAGCTCCTGCTGCACCACCAGCAACAACATGCACCAAAGGGTTGTACTCTCTTTTGGGATTCATAAAAACCTGAACATACTCGTATGTTACAAAATGTATTGCTTGAAATGGCACATTCATAACAAGTTGAGTTGCAAAAGATCGATAGAATGCCTTTGGGCCTTCGTCCTTGTAGATGCCTTTCATACACGATATAACCGATTTATATGGTGAATTGTACATTTGCAAACGTTGCTTGATAACTTCGGTTGGATTTGCTATCGCATCGTGTAGAATTGTTGCAATTACTGCCGAGGTCATGAAATTGATATTATTTGAGGTTGAGAATTTCGCAAGAATATCCTTGGATAATTCGTAGGAGCTGAAGTAGAGAGCGTGAGCGGGTATTGTGCCGGCAATTACAACTGATACACCACGTACGGGCCTGAGAAGGCCCTCAGATTTGATCATTTGCATGAAGGTTGTATAGATATTGGAACTTGCATGTTCGGGTGATAAACTTTGCATTCTTGTTCGCACGGAATCCAATGGATACATGAGACCGAATTCTAAAACACCAGCAGCAGCACCGGAAATCATGTTAATTGCAAAACTTGAAGTTGGCAGCTTTTCGTAGTTGTCTGTGTCCATTTTGACAAAAGTGTGTTCTTACATTGACAATATTCGACTTTTCTGTGATTTTTTATTTTTTTTTTCTACTGACAGAAGGAAATTTCTCAGTTACTGAGTGAAAGCGAAAGATAAATCATTTATAGTATCCGTGGAAGTCGGTAGGAACGGCGGGGCCTATAATTTTCAAAAGCATCAGAATTGCTAGATGCGAGAGGCACTCCGTTATGAAGAGAGATAATTCTAATTTCCTGGCAAGAAGTCAAGTATGTACCTTTTACCCCTAAAAAAAAAAATTATTTTAGGTTGCATATGCTAGATTCGAACTCAGACCTGTGTCCTTATGCTGTAGCCATCACACCAAGAGGTATACTAGGAGTGAAAGCAATATTGTTCAAAAATACATGATACCTGATTCAAATCTTTAGACTCTCTAGAAGCTTCCATTGGCAGCCATTTAAATATTAATTTATGAACCTAAAAGTCAAAAGTTTTTTGCCCAAAAAGCATGTATGTAGGTAATGTGAGACTGAGCAAATAAATTAAAGTCTACTCTATATCTATAAGTTTGATCATTCTAAAAACAAAAAATAAATCCTGAATTGAAAGACTCGGAGACCAGATTTCATTGCCTTTCGCATTGCAACAAGCTGTGTGTCTCTGCATAATTTTGTTGTAGTTATACCGATATCTATCGAAAAGCCAACAACCCCACACGACATTCCCCGAACAATCTGGAAAACTCCATGCAAGTCTCCGAACCAACAACGTGCACAACCGCCCCCCCCCCCCCACACCACACGTTGCACATTCACCCTCTTTCTCGCTCATTTTATAATCATCAATAGCAACATGCTGCTAAACTCCAACGTCATCATTGCCATCATCCATGATCATTGTCGTTGTCGTCAAATAAATTTCATAAAACCATTTTTTTGAGCGGCAACACTTGACTGTGTGTATATTTTCTTTCATGGTTAGTTACCCCGCTCGATGGCAATGAACCAGAGAACCATTGACCAGCTACAACATCGCAGTGCAACAACTCCAGGTTTATAGTATATGATGATGTTCAAATGGTGGTGGGGTGCCTCCTCATCCAGCCTTATGTTCTCTGGCTCAATGCAAGAAGTGCTGCAAGGGAGCTGAAAGAGGACCTACTCGTTCGTCATCGTTATCGACGACGTACAACGAACGACAAACACAATGTAGTTTGGTTAGCCATCATCAGAGAGAGTTGAAGACCATACCAAGAGTGCATTGATCCACTGCAGCTTTTCACCATTTTTCCAGCTGGCTTTGCCCGGTTGTCCTATGATTGAATCTGTGAAGAGTGTTTGTGCAAAATTATTCTATTATGTATAGTATTTTGCAGCGCCTTCTACCTTCTTTTTTCTTTACTATATCGGTAGGCAGAAAACATTCCCGCTACACCTCTTCATTCTCCACGTTGTGCAAGTAATGGGCAATCTCAAACTGCCGCATACACACAGATGTTCTCTTGGTTTTTTTTTTTGCTGTTGCAAAAGTAAGTGCAATGAACGAGTCAATAGCCGAGCAGGCATTGCAATGCAATTTCTTCTTCTTCTTTACTCTCTCTTCCCCGAAGGACCGGAGTTTTTGTGGAGCTTTCTGTTTTTCTTTTCTCCCTTGGGGCCATTTTCAATTGTATTTTTTTTTTCGATTTTTTTTTTATTGCGTGTTTCTCTCGTCTTTGAGTTGTAATATCAACGCCAAATTGTTGTAATCGCTGTTCATTTCTCGTTGCACGTTTTTATAAAATACTTTGTGAAAAAGGTGAATTTCACCAATCTAATACCTAGCTAGTTTTTTTATTTTTGTTTTTATTTCGCAGTTAAAAATACGTACTTTTATATTATTTCAAAAATAAACCTAACTGATTTTAGCTTAATTATGTACCTACATATTTTTAATATATTCTCTGACTGGTATAAACTGGTCAAGCGTAGAAACTCATGACATATTCCTTTTTTTTTAAAGTTATTCCTTGATTGGTATAAATTTGTACACTGAAAATAGGGATGCACTTAAAACATGTGCTCACTTGTTTTCATTTTTTACAGAACATATACGTATAGACATAAAAAAAATGTCAAATTTGGAACCTGTGTGAAAAATCATTTAAAAGTAGACATGTCATAAGTTTGGTTTATAACGGAATCCATTGTTTTGCCCAAATTATGCCACCAAATTGGAAATAGGCGTATTTATCAATGTTCCCATCATGTTTTTTTTTTTTTGGTGAATTTAATATTTGTATTAATTTTTAGTGTTCTGAGACCACTCGCACTAGATTTGCTTTAGTTCAAGTTTGTCGGGGGTCAAATAATAGATTTCCTTGGCTATATAGCTTTTGCCAATTTTTGATGAGAAGAAAACTAAATTAAACAAACAGGACGCGGAAGACAACGGATTTTTGAATAATACCTTAGGCTAGGAATATCTCCTATGAGTCAAAAAATATGGAGAAAATTCAACCACAAGAAAATTGGCTAAAGTCAAATTTTCAAAAAGAATTACTAAACACGTCGTGCTTTAGGTTAAAGAAAGATTAACTTATAACCTTCCTCCTATTTCTAACAACGAATTCTAAAATTTGGTAAAGTAGTTTTCAAGACAATGTATTCAACGAGATTCATTTGCTTTTTTAAGCATGGATTGGTGTAGGTATAGCAGGAGGCAAAAAAAAACAATATGAATTTTATTCCTTAGGTTCTAGAGCTCACCTGCATTTGAGCCCTAGCACCTAAGTGGCATTGTTCAAATGAAAGAAATGCGGGCGTGTCGGAGGACGGAATTCAAAAAAAAAAAAAAAATATTCATGTCGATTATGGGATCCTCAAAACTGCTTTCGCAGTGAATCGCAATATATTTCTCTCTTTTCTCTTCATCGATTTCACGTGGGAAAGAAAATAGAAAAATGTACCGCGAATAATTGCGGATCCACTATTGCGGATTCCATAATCGACATGATTAATTAAATCCTTTTTTAAAACTGTATTAATTAAATCCTTAAATTGTTGCGAGTTCATAAAAAAATCCTTTGGAAGAATGCACTTTCGATTTTTCGCGAATTTCGAAATCGGTCCAGCCGCTCTAAAAATTTTAAGTTGTTTAGGCACGGATTTAAATTTTATATAAAATTATATTTTTAACAGAAAATAAGAAATCTATATTTTTCATATGTATTTCTTCTAATAGTCTGAACTAAAGATTCAAGGGCCCAGATCGCGTAAGACGATTCGATTGAACGATCATCGTTTTGGCTATAGCTTTCTCTATCACATGTGAGGTGAAATATAGAGAGAGCAATCGTCAAAACGATGATCGTTCAATCGAATCGTCTTACGCAATCTGAGCCAAGATTTTTAAGTTAAAAATAACGTAGACTTTGTTATTTTTTCTTTAACAACTTGATTTGACATCGAATTAAACTAATTAGCACTGAAAAATTCTCAGAGGTTTTGCTCACCCAATATTTGAATTAAGAGTTCTTATTTACATATAAATTTTGCACGAATACCCTTGAAAAATAGTTTAAGAAAAACGTTAAACCGAGTCTAAAAAAGTCCAATGATAAAAAAATCTTTAAGCACTTTATTCTCGACCAATATTGTGAAATCCACCTAACATTTTTGTATTCAAAGCAAAAGAGAAATGCCAATTGTTGATTGTAAAAGTCCATGTGTAATGTGTGTTGCTATTGCTTGCTCAATGGATGTCATAGACTCACAATCGTCATTAGCAGTAGCAACAACAACAATAAAGCAAAACTAGTAAATTGTATGATCATTCCATCGTTCAACAACAACAACAAAAACAAAAACTGAATTTTATTCAGCAACTAGGTATACAGTCGCAGTCGATTATAATGACTTTGGTGGCGGCCAACGGGTGAGTTGACTGACACCGATCGTCCTCAACGTTTCGTTAGTGTCGTTGGCTCTTTGCGACTTTGGTATGCTGCTGCTGCTGCTGGTATATTAATCTAAGCTAAGTACAACTCTCAGCCATCAGCAGCTAGATAGTGCGATAGCAAACCTAAGCTTAGATACTTGCACTGGTTACTGCTTCTATATAGCGTGTGTAATGATGTGTTTGTAAGTAAACTATACGATAATATGAAGTGAAGGCGAAACCACCTCTCCTTTTTTTTCTATAAAAGAAATAGAGTCTTGAGTTGCATTGCATTAGATGTTGGCGTTGGCGTTGGTCAGGTTTATTGTTGTCGCTTATTTTTTACTTTGAATATTTTTTTTTTTTACTGATTGATAAGGGGGAATGTGATCAGCAGGAGGTAATGTTGCTGTATTTTTCAATTTGTTTATCAAAATCACACAGCAAACACCCATGACATCGTGTGTTATCCTGATGCGATCAGTTGCGGGAAAACTGGGAGCTCCCCAAGTGTGTCTCTGCAATGCAAAACGAGGCGAACAAACTCCACATCGAATCGAGTATGGTGTGAATGACATTCATTTTCATTTATGTGCATATGCCATGGAGTTTTATTATTTTTTTTTTTTTTGTAATTCCTCCTGCTCTTCTCTCATTTAATGTTTATAATCTTTTTTTTTTCTCTGACTGCATTTTTATCTGCTGGTTGTATTTAATTTTTGAGTTTTTTTTCTACGCTCTGAATGACATTAAAAAAGTCAGAGAAACAATTTCAGTTGTGGCTTACAAAGGCAACTCGACTCAGTCTGATGACCAAATGACCCCTTGTTTATCTTTTATATATTCATAGTGAGATTTCGGTTTTTTCTTTCACACACGTAGCGTACCCACGCGTTTTATATTTGAAATTATATTTCCATTCCCTTTTCTGGGTTTTTTCTGATACGGTTTTTTTTGTATTCGTTAAACATAAAATAAATGTAAACAAAAAAATAATCTGTTTTACTAACGGGGTCAGTTAACTATTTTTTACTCAAGGTTATCTGATATGAAAACACATGATTCAGTTTTTATTTGTTTAAATTTAAATCATAAAAATTCTCGTCTACAAAAATATTCCCGAAAGTGTTCTGTTCACATTGATAAAAAAAAAAGAAATGTAAGCTAACAAAATATGGAGAGGCTTGTAAAATAAAATTTGGAAAAATGTTTTTTTTAAACGTTTTTTACAAGCGTTTTCATAGTCATTTTTAATGAACCTGTTTAGATTGTGATTTTCGATTTTTATAGATGAAATCGGTGAGAGGATCTCACCAATAAAACTCTCAAATCAAACATGAACGTAGGCCAAATAGAGGAGTTACCCTACAAAAATCAGGTAGTTCTAAATTTTTGATATGTTT
This sequence comes from Epistrophella euchroma, assembly GCA_947049315.1. Taxonomy (NCBI): domain Eukaryota; kingdom Metazoa; phylum Arthropoda; class Insecta; order Diptera; family Syrphidae; genus Epistrophella; species Epistrophella euchroma. The sequence goes on along the minus strand of OX346248.1, from coordinate 26,991,558 downwards.
TTTAAGTATGGTTTGTGCCTAGATGAAAAGAAAAAAATTCATTCATTCATTCTTCTTTTTAAAACCGTAAATAAATTATAAATCGAACGAAATATGGCCGAGTTAAGAATCGTTGAGTGCGAGAGATCGCTCGAAAACGGTTTTTTATCAATAAATTGAGATTTTGAGGGTATAGGAAAGTTTTTAAGTATATAGGTTCGTGATGTACTCGAATAGGCCTACAACCTCTACTAGGTCAGTTCAGAAGTTCAAATCACTGTAGCACAGTTGTGTTATTAATTTTTCTTTCGAAAGTCGAGCAATTTTTATCACGACTTTTCCGGCCTAATTTTTCGATTTTTAACTCCGTAGTGTGATTATCTGGTTTAATATAAATCCAACAAAAAAATCTTCATCCAATTTGGATGATTTTCAGCCGAGTTATGTGCGTACGAATAAAAAACTAATTCAGAAAGTTTGAAGTTTCAAGATGCTTTCACGATTTTCTGACTATTTTAGTCGAATTTCCTAATTTTCGTTCGAATTTTTCAATTTGCGGCTCCGTTGTGTGTTAATATAGTTCAATAAAAATCCAACAAAAAAAACCATGCAAATCGAATAATGTTTAGCCGAGTTATGCGCTTAAGAACACAATTTCATTTCAGAAATTTTGAAATTTCGAGGTGTTTTCATGATTTTCCTACTTTTTCGATCTCATTTTCTAATTCTCCTTCGAATTTTTCAATATTTAATTCCGTTGTGTTTTTATCTGGTTCAATACAAATCCAACAAAAAAATCTCAAACGAAATCGGATGATTTTTAGCCGAGTTATGCGCGTACGAACACAAAAAGGGACTCATTTATATATATGTATATACAATACATAAATATATAAGAAGAATATTATTTTTTTTTTTCAAGAATTTAGACCATGCGTTGTTTTATCAATTCAACGAAGTATGAAACTAGCTTCACGCACGATTTAACTAAAACGCAGTTTCGAAAGCTAGGGACTTCTTCTAGGAATTTTTGTAAGCAAAGATTGTTTTATTAATAAAGAACTATAGTTTCATGCTTCACATGCACTTGATTTCGAAAGCTAAGCACTTCTTCTAGGAATTTTTTTTAAACAAATATTGAACTGATTGAAGTTACAAATTTTGATTTAATTAAATGATTTTGTTGTTTCTTTAAACAAAACACCGAATCAACTTTGACAGTCTATGTTAAAATTACTTGAAAGCCTAGTTTTCTTTAAAAAATAACTTCTAACGAAAAAAAGCTGTGTATAATCATCTCATTACGCACAGTAACCCAATATTAAAAACCATAAATCATAAATTACGCGAAAATTCATCAGTGATTAAGTCATAACCGTCCTTGGCAGTTTACAAAAAAAAAAAATATATATATATATATGAAATGAAATATTCGTCATGAAAGTCAAATAATCACACACTATAATAAAGTTGACTTTTCTTATAAAAGATAACTCTCAAATAAACAAGCAAACAAAAGAATACTACAAAAAAAAAGAAAAAAACTATTATTAATTATGATAACCTTTTTATATTTCAAACCTCACATGAACTTTGACCTTCGTCGAAACCAACAAAAAAAAAAATAAAACATAAAATTCGCATGTTTTATCTTCCATAGATATTGCCATTTACATAGCCTTCTCTAGCTTTAGCCATATGAGTAGATATGTAGTTGATTTTATCAAAAGTGTGCAAAATGTTTAACTTCCCTTCCACATGATATTATTTATCAATTTATTTTGATATTGGTGGTCGTGTCCTTTTAAATGTCATAAACTTTCTCCTTGGTGTACCTACATTATTGAGAGAACTTTGTCACAAACCATCCTTCAAAAAAAAAAAAAAAAAAATTAGTCACTAAGATCACAAGCTCTCGTTTGTTAAGTTATAATTTTATCACCAAATACCTGACTGCCTGCCTACCTATATCAACTTAAATTTAACCCCCAAAGTTTAAAACAAAGTTTAACGACACAAAAGTATTCTCTCCTTGGGATCGAGCACTTCCGCTTCAGATATAGAGACGAGTAAAATGTATTAAACATGGAGGACCTTCCGGAACGATAACAAAGCCAATAACACTAAGCTCAACATGGAGAATCTTTTCCGAAACAAAAACATACATTTCTAAAATACAATTTTATGCGTATGATTCTGCAATTTTTTGTTTTAATTAATTTTTTTCTTTCTGTATCTGTTCCAGTGGTAATAGTTTTATAGCTAAAAATATACATACATACCTTCATAATTTATCTAAATATAATTTTTTTTTTGTACGAGCTTTTTTTTGGTTGTGCTTTTTCAGAATTTTCAAATGACATATGTATAGCGATGAGTGCCTCGTGCCTTATTTTATTTCTATACACTCATAGCTGAGTGGAATGAACAACCCTGAACTCGTCATCATGAAGGTCGCAAACTCACGCATAATGGGGCGGCTATAAAACATGCCTACCACCATGTATGAATGTATGTGATCATCATTTTATCATCGCGATTCCGTGAGTCTTAATCAGACTTAAGTTGTTGTTGTTGGTGGTGGAGCTGTTGATATTTCGAGACAGCAAGCAAAAAAGAGATAAGAGCGCAATTGCTAACACACTCACCCACTTTATTTAAATGGCAAAGCCAACAACAAAAATATTGATTGGGGTAGCAGAGCAGCCAGCTGATGTGCTGAGTGTTTGAAGACCAGCGCATGTGACTGATAAGATGTGATGCACCCTTGAGTTGAGTCGTTTACACCGCGCAGCGGCTTGCGGCGAGCACAGCAGTGTTGGTGTTAAAACATGGAAATAAAATAATAAAATTTAACACTGTGTGGAGGTGAAATATAATTTGCTTCCGATATTATTCTTTCATCAGTCGTGCTGAGCTTTAAGCAAATATAAATTTATAATTTTTTTTTTTTTAGCAAAGGGTGTGTATAAGAAAAAACTGCGAAGAAGTGTTGCCAGTTTGAGAGGAATGGTAGTATTTATTAATAAATTAATTTATTTATTTTTAGCTGTGGTTTATAGATACAAAATTCAATTAAGTTGGTTCTTTCTTTAGCCGCATAAGAATGTGAAATCCTTTACCTAAATTTCCTTTCTACATATGTACATATGTGGGTGTCTCCTTTTAAATAATTTCTTATTATTTTTAAAACTCGCACTACAAACTTTTTAACCAAGAACAGTGTACTCTCTCCTTCAGCCGGAAAAATTTGTTGGTACCTTAACTTATTTCAATGTTCGGTTGTGAGAAAGTTTACTGTAAATGCAGTTTTGTTCTTAAATAATCTCTTAATTTCTGATCGTGAAGTAAGCCCCTTCACTGAGTCGAAACCCAAAGCGAATTCAGTAAGTTTTTTTTTTTTTTTTTGAATTTCTGAATTAACTTTTTTTCTCGTTAATAAGGGTGGTTGTGCAATAAGTTCGAAAATAAATCCATTTAATTTAATGTATGGATTATGATTTCATTTTTACTAACACAAAATTTTTTAAATAAGAAAGTTACCACTGGAATGTTCGGAAAGCTAAAAATCATTTAAAAATCAAAAATTTGGAAAAGCAAGCTTGCGTAAACATTTTTCATAAATTCGATTAATTGAGATGATAGTTGCAAAAAATGTGAAAAGCATTTTTAAAACTTTTAAATAGCATCATACGATGATAGAGCATGTACAAAAGACTTTTGGTCTGTACTTTGCCCTAAAGCCTAAAACTTCTCAAGCGATATTCTTAAAATTTGGAACTTTAGGTTTTTAAGGAAACTTAAAACTTACTGTATCGCCTTACAATCGTTAAGGAAAACCTTAGGCAAGACGCTTACTGAAGTGGTGACGAAGTGGAGTGGTAGTGGCGTGATGACTAAGTAGCAGGTAGAACTGTTAAAACCTATGTAATTAAATGGTTACATGCTTCTCAAAGTGGAGTGGCGCTGGCATGATATTTTGCCAGTCTGCTGCCACATATATCGAATATGTTTAATTTTCAAGTGGCAAGTAAGTGGTGACGAAGTGGATTTATGAACTCCATACGAGTATGCTTGTGATAATTGACTTATAGACCGAGAGCTGGTGAACGTATTTTGCCACTGCAGTGCACTTTAAATCACTTTCATATCATTTCTCCACCACCCCATCGCCAAGCCACTCCACTGCCACTCGCTACTCCTTTACCACTCCTTTTCGTCAACACTTCACTTTTTTTTGATTTTTAACAGAAAATCATTGTTGTTTTTAATGACATTCTTATATTTGTAGGTAGGTCTGTACTCTGTACATGGGACCTGATGCTGAAGCGGTTTTTCTTGAAATTGCTAATTGAACTTTATGTTTTGTATTATTTTCTTAGAAGTGAAATTAAATAAGGTTATTTATCTCGGAAACGGCCCTAATGATTTTGATACAAAAAAACTGTGAACTTATTGTTGATTTGCTCACCATTTCCGTGAACAGAAAATTACCAAAAATGATCAACAACTTTTTTCATTGTTTTGCATTAGTAACAATACTGATAAAAGTTGAACAGAAAAAGTATATCGTTTAAAAAACAATCAAAGAAAAATTGAAAAATGTTTTAAAATTTTTAAAATTTTAGTTGTTCATTTTTTTTTTTTGTAAAAATCAATTCTTTTAAAATCTTATTAGTATTGTAAAAAATGAAAAACTGTAAAAAAAAGTGGTCAGAAATTGTTCTTTTCTTTGCAATTTTACAAAAATAAAATAAAATGTCTTAGAAAATTTAATTATCCCATCAATGTTTGTAAAGCAGTGAAAGATTTACAAAAATTCTATAAAACGTTGTTTTTTGTAATTTTTTTTCAAACTAGAGGTGAGGTGTCAAAAAAAATATTTGCTAGTTTTTAAAAGATCTTGTAGGAATTTATGCTGAGATTTCTGTAACCAAATTGAAGTGTTTCTGTTTCTGTTTTTTTTTTTTTTTTTTTTTCATTCAAAGCCAGATTTTCTTCTGCAAAAAAAATTGTAAAAAGAAGACAAAAAGACGACATTAAAGCTGAATAAAAAAGTTATCGAATCAATACATTTGATTGGCAAAAAAAATGACACTTAAAAAAAAAAAAATAATAAAATTTTTGGCTGGTGCTGTTTCTTGTCATTGCGCAATAACGGTACCTTAGAAAATCATTTTCTAAAATATATACAATTATTAGTGTATTTTTGTCAAAAAGACAATACCTATATCTTATAGATTCCCACAAAATATACTATATATGACGATAGTTGAATACAGTCATGTTAACCAGAATTAGTAATCACGTGGTTGTCTAGTAAGCATTATTTTTTTTCCAGAAAACTCATTTCTATTCATGTCAATCGTGTTATCTTATAAATAGAGTATGATAACTTAATGTTGGCTTACATTTTTTCAATACTAAAACCATTTTCCATTCACTATATCATTTTCACTATCTACGAAGGTCTAAGGTACCTACAATAATTATGTTTTAGTGTAGCTTAGAACGTTGTGAATTTTCATTTTAATGGAAAAAAAAGGAAAGACTCGCCTCCAGCATAATAATTGTGATTTGCTGTAATAGTTGATTGCATGAAATTCCCATTATCTCAGACGCTGCTTAACTTCTTCCGAATAAAAATCCAAGTTAAGCTTAATTTTTACCTAGATCTAAGCGAAGTGAAATATACTCCAGGCGTGAAAAACTATGGATGTTTCATGTTTTTTTTGTAATATAAATATCTAATGAAAATATGCATTACATATAAATTTTTGAAAGTTAATTCGGTGCCTACCTTTCTTTAGTTTGTTCTCGTGTAAAAGTGAAATAATTCCTTACTTCCAATAGGAATTTTATTTGAACAAATTCCCACTAAAATTAGAATAAATTTACGTATAAATATAAAGTTACATATTTACATATTTTTCTATACACCATTCTAGATCATTCCCAAAACTATTATTTTCCTTCTCTATCCCAATAAATTTATCATGCACAATCTTCAAAAAATAAACTCACTTCCCTACTCTGAATACAAAGGTCTAGGTCATTCCTCTCGTTCAACTTATCTCTAAAGTGCATTCTCTATATAATGTAGGTATTATTCTCCTCCGCTTTCAAATGGAAATACGAACGAACAAAAAAAAAAAATATAAACAGATAAAAAGACTGTGAGGAGACCCACTCATATATATGCATAGAATTTAATCGAAAAGAAGAAAAGATAGAAAATTTTTGGGTCTTCAAAAAAAAGACATACAAAAGTAAAAGTGCATTATCGTTCTCGCTCTTTCTTTCATTTATCAATCTGGCAACACTCTCGCCCACCACCTCTCTGCCAACTCTTAAACGCACCCCAAGATTGAAAGTTTTCACTTCAACTAGCATCTCTCTATTACCATTTTTTTTTTGTCTTTCTTTGGAGATCTCCCCAAAGACAACAGGAACATAAAGAAACAAAAATCCATGATCACATCTACAATCATAAGCAAATACACACACACTAATGAAATAAAACATTGCATTAAATCGATGATATAATTTTATTTACAAGGGCACGATCAACGTTCGTTGGCCGCTCGCTTAGCTCTCAGTAAATTCCTCGATAGATGTCGCTTTCCCTCCCCATCACTCCCCGCCTTTCGGGCCCCATCAGAGATTGTGGTAGTCATCGAATTCAATGTTCAACCAGCAAAAGAGCTCACCAGACCGCGCGAAATTCAAATGTCGCGTCATCATCATCCTCTCTATCTCTCTCAGTACACTCCGCTCCAACCACGAGCGAATTAATTTCAATGTTATTACTAAACCATTCAAACATGCTGCCGTATCTATATGTGACGCTGACTACTTTAAAGTAAAAGTACCTGTTATTTAATTTTATTTCACTCTCTCGATCTTGCTCTCCGTCTACACTACGATACAAGTTCCTCCTGCTCCTATATGATCGCGAGTACACTTTTTTACTTTGGATTTCGTATCTGAAAGATATAAAAGTATCTACGCATATGATTGCCCGCTCCCCTATGATATTAAGAGCATAAGACTGTATTAGAATGTGGTGCTGTGTCAGTGTGAGTACTTGCTGCTGAGAGAGTGGAGTTTTTACTTGTTTTTGAGGCAGGCCTGGCTCGGTGTTGTGGTGGCTTTTGCCAATGAGACCAGATCCAGCGATTTTCCTTTCATTGACAAAGTTCGACTCGTTCAGAGAAGATCATTTTGTTTCGTAGCTCTGTGCATCCTCACAATATTTTAAATTTTTGTTAGTTCGTCGCAGTATTCGTATAGGGTTATTTTAGTCTTATCGGAAATTTTTTTTTATTGAATTTTTATTTGTCATAAATTTTGATTTCACAGAAGAAAAAAGGGTTTCTCGTGTATTAAGTTCGTATGGGGGAGGAATTTCCGATATCCTCGCCGCAGTGCGTTCGTTCGTTAGTGAATCTTTTCCAAAACAGTGCAATGCACAATTAAAAATTGATTAACAAAATTTAACAAAAAAAAAAAAAAAAAAAAAATTAAAATGAAAATGCTTATGTCAGCAGACAGCTCAGACTGTCCAACATCAAGCAGCAGTGGTCAAGTGTATAACAATATCAATAGTGGCACTTCGGTGATTTGCATTCCATTTCCATCGGATAACACAAACGTATCATCACATCAACATCAAGGATCAGTTGTATCGGCATCCTCGTCGACATCATCGTCCTTATGTTTGTCACAACAGCAACCGATAACAGTGCGTTCTCATTTAGAAAATGCCCTAAAACTTCCACCAAATACCAGTGTTTCGACTTATTATCAAAACACAAAACTGCATAGTAGCGTCAAATTAGATACTGATACTGCAATTGTTATTCGCAATAGTACCAATCCGTCATCGTCGTCGTTGTCGTCTGGCGCGTCGTATCCGATAGTGCATCAGGACTTTCGTAGATACAATAATAACTCTGATTCGGTATTGTCACAAATAGAGAGTAATACAAACTCGGCAATAACGACAACAGTTATTGCCCGAAAAGTGCCTCACTCGAATGTGATTTACGTGAATAAAACTTGCAATAGTGGTTCAGTTCCTTCTTCGATTATGAGTTGCAATCAACAACAGCAACAACAACATCAACATCACAACCAAATTGTTCAAAGCAATAATAATAATAATATTGAAAACAAATGTAATATTAAGATTGAAACCAGTTTGATAAGTAACAGTGATTTCGTCAATCCGAATAATAATAATAATGCTACTGGCACGGCAGTCAGTACAAGTGATATGAATGTTCTAAATGGTAATAATGTTGGTTGTGGTAATAATCCGTATGACAATTCAATAAATGACCATTTTAATAACAATAGTAATTGTCGTGGAAATGTGTCACAACAACAATATCAACAACAGCAACATCACCATCATCAACAGCAGCAGCCGCAGCAACAGCAACAATTGGATTTAAGACCCCAAACACCGGAATACATAAAGAGTTACCCTGTAATGGATACAACTGTGGCCAGTTCGGTCAAAGGGGAACCCGAATTGAATATTGGTATGTTTGCTAACATCAATATTGTCTTTGAAATAATAATTAAGCTTAATAAGCGGAGCAAAATATTACTTGAAACTAAGCTTCAAAACCTTTAATTCAAACGTTCAATTCTAGGTTCTGTTTATGTCTTAATTTATCTTGTAATTATTCTAGTAAATACTTTTGACCAAAAATCAATTAAAATTTTCATATATAATGTGTAATAATATCTCGTTTTGAAGTGGCGCCCAACGCCAAACAAAATTTTTTTAAACTATGTGCGTTTGAAGTAATTTAAAATAAAATTACTGAGTACTCGTAATGAATTTACTAATTTTTGTTTTCAAAATCTGAAATAATAATAAATTTGACAGATTTAAAAATTCCACATCAAAAACATTTTAGTGTCGATGTAAAAATAAATCATTTTCTTATTTGACGTTAAACTACAGCAAAGCATTTTAAATAAATGCTTAAATATTGCGAAAAATACAACAATGTAATCTTCTGTTGGGCGCCATTTAGAACAAAATGTTCCCTTTATAATTTCTTAATAGAAAATTGAAATCAATTATTCTTATGCCTATCAATTAGTTGTTTTTTTTTGTGAAAATTCGCATACAAAATTTTATATCAGTGCCAAAAAAATGGTTTATTTTATTACTTTTTTTTTATATAAGTACACATACTATTTTTATATAGATTATTTTTATTTTTAATGTTAAAATTCCTATTTCAGTATTTACTATTATATGCTTATTCAAAGAAAACATCAATTTTTTTTTTTAAATTCTGAATTTAAAAAATAAAATTTAAATTATTTTTTATAATCCAAAAAATTATTAAAAAAAAAAAAAACCGTTCTATAAAAGTTACTGTTAAAAAGAGTTCTCGATAAAAGTGTTGCTGTTTAGGCATTTTCTTTAACAAAATTGTTCGTTTTGTATTCCTGTAGTTTCATATTATTCTTAAATCTCAAATTACACTTTTTAAAAGTACCTATCTGTAATTTTATTTTTGAAAGTGTTTTATTTAAGCCTTTCTCATAAAAAAAAAAATAATATTTTAAGTTTGTATGTATATTTATAGACGTATATTTGTAATGGAATTAAAAAAATAAATTCTGGATGGATGAATGTTCTCCACTTTTAATTAGATAGAAAACTGAAAAGTACTTCCTTTACTTTTTTAGCCATTAAAAAATTTCTAACGAAGCAATTTGTTTGTTTTTCTTTAATTGGCGCCCAACGTGAAACTTTCTTTTTGAACTTAGGCTATAAATTCATATAGGTATTCAAATAAAATTGGACATTGACTTTAAATCATTCCAAATATGTGGATAAATATTCTTGGGAAGTTCGAAACTCCCAGCTACAAAAATGTAAAGTTGAACAAATTTTTCATAATATGTATAGATGAATATGACACTTTTATTTATGCCTTCCGTTTTATTTTCCTATAGTACTCAATTTTTTTATTTAAAAATGATTTTAAATATATATTTTGATAATTGGCGCCCAACATGAAACCTTTTTTTGGAATAAAAAATAGTTTGCTCATGGTCTTGGTGTTAAATTTAATTTCTTTAAAATCAATGTCTTGTAAGGATCTTAAAAATATAACTGGTGCCTTAAACCTCGCAGTTTTCATCTTCAAACGTGTAAACTTAATTAAAAGAGACACACATTTTTAACATTTTTCAAAGAAAAAAACTGTATTTTAATTAATTTTTCAATTGCATTATTTTTGAAGCATAGAATAAAACTAATTTAATTGGCGCCCGACGTGACACCTTTTTAAGTAATCCAAATAATTTTGCTGTTGGTTTTGATTTAGAATTAGTTTAAAATTTAGCAGTTATTTCGCATGGAAAATAAGGGCTACGCAATTTATTTAAAAGAACTAAGAACGAGCCAACAAGCCAACTAAGTTATCAGCCAACTGTCAGTGCAAAGCAAACTATGGGTACTTACCAACTTCCTGGAATGGAATATGTTTCCTAATCTGAATTCATTTTATTTATTTTTCATAATTTGAATTCAGTGTCATCTAAAACCAAAGTTCAACTCTTTGTATTTGAACTTTGCTTACTTTATCATTACTTCTGTTTTTAATGGCACTTAGTACTTGTACCTTAGCTAGCTATGAACTTCCCAATAAAACACGGATATATATTTTAATTATCATTAATGCCTCTATCAAGGTGAATAATAGAATCGTTACTAAACAGTATTCAAAGCTGTTTTATGTATCCTAATCCTATATTTTGTCTATTGAAAGTATTCTGATTCTGAATCTAATTTATTTGATTTAAGGACGTGTGAAATATAAAAAAAAAACGAATTATAAAACTCACAAACTTTCTAAAATTCCAAGACCTAGAAAAATCTGAAATGTTTTTCCTTAAAAAAAATATCATCATTTTTTTTACTGTATATAAACAAACAAAAATCATATATAAGTTAAATAAAATCTTAATCCGCTAGTTAAGATTAAGATTAGCGAAAAACAAATTAACAAATGTCATCATATTACGCTTTTGTCTCTTAGTCTCAAGTTCAATGACAAATCTATAAAAAATTAATAATATTCAATTTAAATTTCCGGAATCCATGAAAACATACACTTTTTTTTTGTTTAACTTTTTTGACAGATGAATGAACTTTTTATTTTCTGCCTTGAAAATCTTATACTATTTCATTTAAAACAAAAAAAAAAACATCTGTCGAAAAAAAAATAATATAAAAACTATCATACGCGCATTAATTTTGTTAATTACCTACATATGTAGTAGATATAGGCATTTTTCCACTTCTCTGTCATAATTTTGTTTTATTATCCAACATGATCAAATATTGCTATGTATTGTATGATTGTGTAGAATGGACATACATGTGTGTCAAATTGCGTATATAAAACGCGCCAAAAAATATGTAATTAACATAAAAAGGTTCAAGTTATAACCTTGTAGGCAATTTTGAAGATCAACTCACCGTGTGAATATAAGTAGGCATGTAAAACCAAAAAAAAAAAAAAATGGTAATAGGCAATCGCTGTCAGTTCAACGTAACGAACATGGTCAAGGTGAATAGAAATAATGATAATATGAGAGAATGACAAATACAATGTGCTGTATACTAATGTATAATCGAATCTTAACCTCAACTGAGGTCATCTTAGGCACGAATTCGTTTCGGTTAATTAACTTATAAATATTGAACCCTGGTTGTTCCGTGTAACTTAGGGGGCGTCACTTGAACAGAGGCCTAAGTAAGACCTAAGTTTACTTTGACAGTTGTTATTAGAAGAAATCAAACAAATGACACATGTGGTGAGTTTAGAATTCATTCTACATTCTACATTTTATTCTCAAAAAAACTTCCGATTGTATACCTACGCTTATTCTCTGTTGGTCATTCGAGGAGGAAGTCTCCCAAACACACTTAGGCATATAAATTGCTCATTATTTTACCATAATTACACAAATCAACTCCGACTTATTGGAATATTATGAATATTGTATTGATATTTATGAGAAGGTATACCTAGTCGCTGGTCCGGTGAACTCGCCTGAGATGAACGCTCGTTTTCAAGAGCAATCAATTAAACTTGGAATCCGTTACAACGAGTTTCTGTATTTTTATTCATTGAATATCATTTTGCTGTTTTGTTTATTTTGCTTCTTAATTTATTTTCTGTACTTTGCATGCATGCACATTTGCCTTAATAATTTTGCTGTGTTCGTTTTGTTATTTTTTTTTGTTTCTTCCAATTCGATCGACGACGAAAGTGCGTTCTTTCAACGTATCGCTTGTTGCTCTGCTCTGTCAGTCTCGTTCATATGTCATTAAACTTCATTTCTTTAACGGAATTTTCTTTTTTTTCTGTCTGCTGGCTGATCTTCTATGCAAATTTATTATCTCTTGCATTTATTTTGTATTTTCCGCACTGATAAGAGTGCAACAAAATGATGGTGGGACAAAGAGAGAGGGAGAGGTGAAGAAAATATATAAATTGAAATTAAAAGGAGAACGACATATGTCATTGCACTTGTAATGTCATCAACCAGATGGCACTGGTTTTCGCTTGGTTTGACATTTTTCCTTTTCTTTTTTGTTTGCTATTTCTCTACGCTATGGTTGTGTAGCATTAACTATTATTTTGCAATGTCTTTTCGGATAATGATGATGATGGCGGTGCCAGATAGAAAGTGAAAATATTTTCATTGTTCACGAGAGAAAATGTTTTGATTTTTTAGTACTGGCACGGTCGATGTGGTGTGGTGAGTAAAAGGGGAGAAAAGAAAAGTTACTATCATAATAAACAAGTTCAATAGACTAGCGCTATAGTTAGTAAAGTCGCTGTGGGATGTTGCTGGTTTTTAGATTATGTGTCTCTTGTTTTTGCCTTTTTTGCTAAATCTATTGAATTCAACTTACCATAGGTAGGTATATGACTTTTGATTTCTATTGCTTACTTTTTTTATGAGATGAGAATATGAAGTAATATAAATCGAAAGTGTTATTGGCATCAGAAAACTGAAAATAACTAAACGAGTTGAAATAATGCTAATGTGCATCAAGTAAGACAATAATTGAATATGGAAGAGATAAATAGCTGTGGTATAGGTAAATATACTATATCTACATCTACCGACATGTAGGTGGTGGGTTTAGTGATGGTAGGTTTAAGAGTTAATCGAGCGAGTGAAAGCTGCTGCTGCTGTTGCTGGAAAAAGGAAAAGTCAAGTACGCGGTGGCGCGACGGTTACGTTAAGCACTTGAATTAACATCAGAGATTTTTTTTTTTTTACTTATGTTAAATTGTTTTACTTGTGTGAATTGTTGTTGGAAAATCTATTAATTGAACACTTGCTATGAGAAAAGTGAAAACAATTTAATAGGCAATTTGCAATGAACAATGAAAATAGCAATGAACTTTGCATTAAAGTTTGTGTTGACTTCTTGGCAAATAAATAAGGATTACTTGCGAAATTGTACCTAGTTACCATAAGGCCCCTAAATAAGGATTACTTGCGAAATTGTACCTAGTTACCATAAGGCCCCTATAAACGATAAATTTTCGATTTTACTGGAAGGATTTTGAAGGAAAGACATTTTGATTTACGTTATATACGACAAAAGTTATACATTATGTACCTATGTAAATGTAGGTACATTTTCAACGATCCATCTGACAGATTTCCTTGGTACCTAAATGACCGCATACAAAAGTTTTCTTACCAGGGCCTTGATCATATTGATAGCAGTATTCTTGATTTGGCAGGTGTGGGTGGTGTTTGCGAATATGGAGAAAATGAGAAAATCAAAAACTAAGAACTGAATAGAAAATAAAAGATTCTTAGTGTATTTTGAAGCTTCTTCTTGAAGGAGTCGAACAACTTTGAAGATAGTTGATATCCATTTCCCAAAATTTTACAAGAAAATTTGGATATGATAAAATCATCCTCTGAGTCTGTTCATAATGAAGCATGTACACGAACACGTATATGTACAAGGCAGTCAACTTTTGAAGAACACCCTGATCAAGTTTTCATGGGAAATTTACACGAATACAAGTGAAAATTTCCTTCCGTCAAAAAGTATGCATGCGGATCCAAATTTTGTTCTTTGTAAAAAAAATGTAAAGATCTGCGCATCATGTATTTATGATACACCTAAAACAGAATATTAAACAAAATTTTAGTAGGCCAATGTAAAAAAAAAATGTTTTTTCAAAAAAAAAAATGTTTTTTCAAAAAAAAAAAAATTTTTTTTTAAATTCAAAAATTTCAATTTTTCCTCTCGGGGGAATCACCTAAAAATGTTAAGTTTAAAAAAATCGCTTCAGTGGTTTTGGCTGTAGGTCGAAGTAGGTATAACAGATACCTACACAGACAGAGAGAGACCAACTTTTTCGCGTTCTCTATCGTCTTAATTTCAAGTTTGATTAAAACCTCGAACTTTATAAAACAAATATCGATAGTAGGAGCTCATTTTGTAAATTCAACTGATATGTCAAGATCAACCCCATTTATTTATGTAAATAAAAAATATGAATTTGGAATGAAAATAAATGATTTCTTATTTCTGACACTAAGTAAGGTGATTCTATGAGTATGGAAACGTCAAAAATTAAACCAGTATACCTAGCCAAGGTTAATTTTTGGACTTTCCCACGCACACATATTATAGGTACCTATTCACTTTACTACTTGTGTCAACACTTTCTGATTTTTAACGTTATTATGAGAGTTTTAAAGGAACGTCAAAAATTAACCTGCCAATCAGTATTTTCCACCACCATTTTAACGTTTTCGACAAAGGGCCTAAATATTGTGTTGCGAACAATCCACACTTAGTTATTCACCTTTATTGATATTTACAAAAAAAATACAAAATATTTTAAAGAATGTGTCATAGCCTCAACTTAAAGAAACAATATTCTAAACCCACCCACGCACATCAATGAAATAACGCTTACAGTCAGAAATAAATTGCTTCATTCCATACAAAAAAAAAAAAAAAAAAAAACACTTTAAACTCTATATAAAGAGGCCTCGAACATTAATGATTGTTTAATTTAAAATCACTAAATTAAATACCCCAGAACATTTTTGTCTCGAATACAACTTCACGATGACGATGACGAAGACTACTACGAGTTCTCTTGAAGTTGTGTGACCTTTCGAGGACTCTGAAACCTCTCTCCAAGTATGTATCTTCCAAACGTATTTCCGCATTTTATTCTTCGCAAATGTATTTTTATTTTAAAAAGTATAAGGTTATTCTTCGTGTTTCATCAGTTTGTTGTTATTGTGATTATTTTCATTTATTTGTGTATGTGTATGTACAAGTGTTAACCTTGTACAATCAATTTCCTTAATTTTCTTATTTATTGAATTTTGAGCAAAAAAAATAAAAATAAAAATAAATAAATGTTATGTCAGTATAATGTAGAACTGTATAGAACCAATTAACAAATAAAAAAAAAATAAACGAATATTTTCAAGGGCAGCCAAAAAACAAAATAAACAAAAAAAAAAATATAACACGTTTGCCATCCCATTAACATTATGCCTATCGCTAAATAAAGATTAGTTAAATGTGTGTTTTTTTTTTAATTTTATTTTTTGCGCTGCTGATAAAAACTCATATCACTTAGCTGAGCGTTAATTTATTAATGTTTAATTTTTCTGATACAAAAATAGATTTTTTCTATAAAAATTGACACCAACAGCTGCTTTGAACTTGAAATAAAAGAAAGGCAATACAAAAAAAAAACATAGAAGAATAAAAACGATGCAAAAAAAAAAAATAAAACCTCAAAGAAACATAACCTTACCCAACAACTGCTCACACCCCATGAATTAAGAAGCAGAAATGTGTAATCTAGTCAATCTTTCCCTTCCATTTTTATTTAATTTGGTTCGTTCGTTGTCTTTTAAATCTCATCAACCTTTTCTCTATCTAAATTTATTGTCCCCATGAATCCCCCCATTTTCCATACAAAACTATATATATGTATGTATATGTATCTAACTAACCACTCATACATGAATAATAAAAATAGAGAACATTTTCACCAAACTGTGCACAATGGCAACACTTAAAATGTACACTGCATGACGATTTAATAAAAACAAGATCTTCTTGTGTGAGGTTGAGGTTGTAATCGCTGTAGAGTTAACCAGCCATCCAGCCGAGCCGATGCGAGCGATCGTTTGTTAGTGCAATGATCTCTGAGGCAAGTGTCAGTGGCCCCTTCTTTAGTACATAAAGCAGAGGTTAGATTGAGGTTTATTTTTCTTCTGTGGGGTTTTCCTTTTGAATTAATTTTCTTTTTGTTTTCTTTTTATTTTCATGTGAAGGGAAAACAATGCGAAGAAGAACCAAAGACTTGTTTTAAATGGAAATTGTTTCGAAATGTCATTGCCATTAAATAGCTATGCCTTAGACCTAAGATAAACTTATAATAAAAGAATAATTGTGTAGAGACTAGAGAGTTAAATGCTATATTTCTACATTAATTGTACATATACATATGTACTCTATACTTTTTGTATTAAAGACAATATAAATGTATATGGTTCAGGGCGGGACATGCCAAATAGCATAATCGAAATGTGGATTTAAGTCCAATGGTCTATAAAGTTACAAAAATTAATTTTATTAATAACAATTTCCTGTTAAATGTATAATGGATTGGAAATTTGTGTCAGAAGTGTCTGCTATTGCTAGAAATGTGAACTTGAGTGATACTAAATGCTAAGTTATCCCTCCTCATATCTTTAAAACTACCAACTACTTATGTTAATAAGATGTAATCCAGCATCTGATATAAACATATTTTTGAGCATATAACTTGAAAACGCTTCTTTGGAAAAAAAAAATTAGCACCTATCAATTTTATCCGATCACTGACCCAAAATTAATCAAGCACATATCTTTGAATGTGCTCTCGTTAATGGTTTATCACTTTTTCGGAAACTGCCCCCAGCCTCAGCACGGAGATAGAACTTTCCCCCTACACAATAATTATCTTCTTAGAATGATCTCCAGGAATCATCCCACGAAACATTGTGCACAAATTAGAGGACACCCTGTATTTAGTTCTGAGAACAATTTTTTTTAATCTTCTAGATAATATTGAGAAACCCTAGACGTCAAACGCCTAAGTTATTTCCAAAATTGACTTTAAAAAAAATGTATAACCTTTTTTAAAAATCTAAATTTCTGTGGAACATTTTTAAACTGTCTAGAAGCGTTTGTATACATAATTTGATTAGGCGCCAGTTATAGCTTTCATTGAAAACCATAAATAAATCAGTGAAATGGTGGAACAGTCCATTGAAATGTTACAAAATTTTGGCCGAACCTTGCATTTTGTACAGCCCAAAATTTTTTTGATGGATCTGTAGGAGGGATCAGTGTGAGTGTAAAAACGGGGTTAAACTCTTCCCCATTTGGCCGCCATTTTGGAAAAGGGGGCGTAAAAAGGTCTTCACGATATATTGAGAACCATACATCGCACAAACAAAATGTTACTATATTTGTGTAGAGATTTAAATTCTCTTCAAATTATGTTAACACGCTTTTCATCGTAAAATTGAAAACAAGGAAGTTATAATAAAAAAAAGATGACCATTGTCAAGAAAAGTATCATTATCTTCTTCTTTTATTTATTTAATATCCTCTTTAAGATAAATTTCTTAGAACGGTCATCTTTTTTTGGTTATAACTTTTTTGTTTTCAATTTTAGGATAAAAAGTGTATTAACATAAATTGTAGAAAATTTAATTCTCTACAAAAGTATGGTAAAGTTTTGTTTGTGGAATGTATGGTTCTCAAGATATCGCGAAGACCTTTTTACGCCCCCTTTTCCAAAATGGCGGCTAAATGGGGGGGAGTTCAACCCCGAATACTCGTTTTTACACTCACACTGATCCCTTCTACAGATCCATCAAAAAAAAAATTTTGTCCTGTATGAAATGCAAGGTTAATGTAACATTTCAATGGACTAGAAGTTATAGAGTTGATCATTGAACGAAATAATGACAGATGAGAACAGAAAGAAAATCGAACAGATATCATTGGAACGATTGTTTTTCACTTTTCTGAAACGAAAATAAGCAGTTCATTGGAAACTATTTTGATCATTGAAATAAGAAAATTGACTTTAAAAGAGAGTTTTAAAATATATTCCCTTCATTTTGATACCAAAATGTCATCAATTTTCTTTCTAAAAGTGCCTCAAAATGGAGAGACAAAATTTTCAATTATGGTTTTCAAAAAAAACTATAACTGGCGCCTTAATATCTTAAAATCAGTTCATGGATTTTCGATAAAGTTGACAAAAACGGTTTTACGTGGGATACTATTAGTATAACAGTTTCAAAAAAGAAACATATTTTTATATGTAAATGACAATTAATAAATTTTTTTGTATACAAATCTGTCCAACCGCTTTATTTTTGATCCTTAAAAATGTATTTTTGGTCTTTAAAAATGGAAAAAAAATTGCTATTAAGTTTTAAGAAAATCAATCTTTCCGTTTTGGTTGTAGCTAAACAGCACAGAATTGCTTTACCTAACCTAACAGTTTTTATCTTCCCCATCACTTAATGTCAAGTCTTTATTTAAATTTCGAGTTGTTTTTTGTTTTTTTTTTATTACGAATGCCCAAGTACAAAATGCTTAACTATTGCCTTATTCACAAATTAACTAGAACGTTGATCGAAAGTTATAGGTAGCCAATTAAAATATCTTCGGCATCTTCGAGACCTTTTTCATATAAACATAAACAAAATAATAATCATTTATTAAATATAAACATATTTCAACATTTGAAAGTAGGTAAGTTTTTGTCACCAGAACTGGGAATTTCTACGAATTTTAGTAGACTTTTATTTTTTATATGAACTTTGCGATTTTCTGTAAGAACGAGACTAGAGAATTTATAAAAATGTTTGACAGTTATAACAGTTGTTCGCCATCAAAAGAGGGTTTGCATTAGCGCGCTCCAAGCTAATTAAAACAAACTCTGGTTACCTGTAATATGTTCATTAGGGGAAGAATTTTATAATCGAAACTGTTATAATTTGGCATGTCTAATGTCACTTCCTTTCTATAATAGTATGTCTGTCAATATAAATTTTCTTCTCTTTCATCTTTCGTTTTTTCCATCGCGTTTTCTATTTTAATTAGTTGATAACCCACCTACATACTTTGGTGAATAAGTTAATAATTAGCATCAATTAAATACAAATTTATTTTGTCGATAAGATTTAACATTTATTTGACTGATTTGATTTGATCTTGAGGTTTATGATTGAAGTTATAACACCCACTGTCATTTCTTTAAAATTAACTTAAAAAAAAAAATTTTACATACTTGAATCTTTTTATTTCTGTACTCTCTGCCACTATCATCAAGAACAAAACAAACAAAAATGTATGCAAAGAAATGCCTGCCCAAATAAACAAAACTTCAAAATTTCATAATATTTGTTTCTGTTTATCACAAACATTAATCAAATGTCAAAAACCAAATAAATAGTCCCTATACCTACCTACCCTAGCTAGCTACCTAACCTAGTCTTGAAAACATTTAAAAGTTCAATAACCTTAGCATACATTTAAAACAAAAATACTACGTTAGACCTTATCTGTCGGAATTATGTAAATAAAGAAATAAACCCAAAATTGATCATGATCAAATAAAATATAAAACCAACAACAACAGATGACAAAGACATGAAATGACATACATAATTTAAATTGAAAAAAAAAAATTAATATTTTTTTTGTAAAATATTATGTGGGAATAAAAATTAAAAACAAAAAAATTCCCAAAGATGCATTCGACCTAGGCTAACAAAGACTTTTATCGGGTACCATGTATTACAAAGCTAAATTTTACAACAATAAGAGAAAAAAATACATTCAAACTGAGACCACACACATTTATAGAAGAGAAAGAAAGAAAAATAAAAAAAAAACATATCTATACAATAACCTACAGCAACTCCATCTGTATTGACTTTCTCCAACTTATATTTTCCTTTCTTTCTATTTCTTTTGACATTTCTTCGTTTGCGCTGCTCTGCGACGGCGACGAGACGAAGTAATCACACCTCTTTCCCCTTTTCTTTTTCCTTTCTACTTGTTTTTTTTTTAACATAAGATTGTGGTTCCCTCTGTCTCGTGTAACTCTTCAAGTTCATCGTATATTAATTTAGCTTTCAATGATGAAAGTTATGTAAGATAAAATTCTTGTTCTCTTTGTTTGTGTTTTGAACTTTCTTCGTTGGTTGGGAACGATCTTGATTTTGTTGTCTGTTTTGGTTGGCATTTTCACTTTCTTTCTTGTGCTGGAAGGCTGGTTTTTCTGTTTTTTTTTTTTTTTTTCGAATTCAATTGGTAATGGTTAAGCAGTTGGCCAAGACTTGTCAGCTGTCTTGGTATAATCTTGGTATAATTTATTACAGCTGGGTGTCAAATTGCGTTTTCTTATTCTCTTTCAGTACTTTCTCCTTTTGATTAAATTGTTTTTTTTTTTTTTCTTATAAAAGTGAATTCAATTATCTGATGTCGTTCTTTGTCTCTTTCTTTTATTTACAGAATTCGATGGAACGACAGTACTATGCCGGGTGTGTGGTGATAAAGCTTCCGGTTTCCATTATGGCGTGCACTCCTGTGAGGGATGCAAGGTAAGTACCAGATTCGTATTTCAAGTGTTATGAATAAATAAGAAGAAAAAAGAAAAGATAAAAGATGCATCTCTTGTGCTGAACACGTGTCTGAATGTTATCTTCATGATCATTTTACCTGAATCGTAAGGGCATTACCTACTACAATAAACAATAAAAATAATAGGTATATAAAAACCGGAAACGTGTGCCACAGAGCAGATAAAAACGAGACAAGAAGGAGAAAGAACAGATTGACGAAGAACATAATATAATCTTGTCAGTGACATTGAACTCGAAATGTGATCATGAAAGTGCGCACAGACTGCAATGCACACAATCGCGGGTAACCTAAAACGGATGATTATCCTTGACGTTGTATACCAACTTTTTTTTTATTCTGCGCCTTATTTTTTTTTTGTTCCTTTTCAATGAACATTTTGTTACCTACGACGCAAAAGACGATGACGCGATGAGGGCAAACCAAAGGGTGATCCAGTCTTGGGACAACTTTACGAAATTCAAAAAAAAAAAAAAAAAAAACAACAAACAAATATTACTACGTTTTATTTTAATCCTTAATAAGGGAGTCACACACTGCCTTTATGTCAGACTCAGATTAGGCCCTTATACCATCATTATATTTTTGCTGTTTCCTTCCTTTTTTTATCGCCGCCGCCGCCGCTGCCGCACACTATGCTTCTCATCAAGATGATCTTGATCGTTTAGTCGGGTTTCGTTATTCATTTTTTTGTTGTTGTTGTATCAATGAAGACCTTGTAGAAATCACTTGAACTTTTGGCAATGTCCTTGAATGTTATGCTTTGTGTATAAAACTAAACCCATTTTGTATATAAATCTGCTGCGCAAGCGATCAATTTTCAAAAAAAAAAAAAAAAAAAAAAAAAAAAAAAAACCAAGGGTTCGTTGACACTTTTCGTGGCTGTGTCCTCTACTTCAATGCCAATGTCAGTGTTAATGTATTTTGTTCACCTTTTCTTCTTTATTTGGTCTTGTGTGTTGCTGTTGGCTGTTTGCTGTTGCTATTGCTTATACCGTGGTAACATAGTTATTCGCATAAAATTAACATATTTTTTGATTATTCTTTTCAAAAAAAAAAAAAAAAAAAAAAAAAAAACTTTAGAGTGAGAGAGACAGTAGCAGGGGGAGATGTATGTAAGTATAATGCGTAGCCCTTTTTCATTGGTACCTACCAACTTATAGCGAATTGAAAGAGTGAGAGTATGGACATTAGTTTGGTTCCAAATAATTTTTTGAAGTTCAAGGTTAATTTCCATCTTTTGTTGTTTAGGTTTTACCTTACTTGTCCGAAAACCTGTCCCACAGATTGACCAAAATTGACTAAATAAAAAACTTACAGTGGGACAGAAAGAGCTTAAGAAGAAGGCATACTTGACTAAGAAATGTACAAAGCCCGCTTTTTGAGCTGGTTTTTGTTACTTAGATTATGTATGTATGTATGTACATTTGTAGGTACGTTTTTTTGTCTAGTTTTGGTTGATATCATTATTCATTTAAAGTTGATTGCCAAATAAAGTTACATAAATATCTAGTTATAAGTAGGTACCTAGCTAAAGAATAGAAAAAGAATAGAAGTAAGGAAGAAGACATAGAGAAAGACCTTGGTTTTGTCTATTGGCCTCTTTAAACATTTAAGACCATCATAAAATACTCACCTTGGACTTACCTATTTGAATCTTATTTTAATTTTTTTTTTGTTGACACCCTATTCAGTGCCTGTTAGTAGGCAATCGAATACAATACAAATAAACATAAATAAATTGATGGAATGAATTATTTTGAATAAAATTTTCACATTTTTGACAGCGGGTAGGCGCCTATTGAATTTTTTTTTTTGTTAAATGTATTGTCCCTGACTTTGAATATATGTACAAAATATAAGAAGTGTTGTCGTTGAACTCTTTTTCTTTTGTCTTCATGTTATGTTAAGCTCTTTTTTTTACTACTACAAGTCGTTAAAATGTCAGTTACCTTTATAAGTGGTGATTAAAATAATTTATCTATAGGCTGTGGTGAATATGTAATATAAACAGAGTTATGAAAATCAAGTTTGTTTCTTGGACAAAATTAGCGGAAAGAGAAGTAGATATGTACATACATACCTACCTACCTACATCGAGTATTATCATTGGCATCGGTCGCTAATGTTAAATAATTTTGACGGTTTTGCAGACTTATTAGAACAAATGTTTAGTCAGTTTTATGGAAACTGGTTGAGTAGTATTTCAAAATACATATATCAAGAGTTTCCCGCGGTGAAGTAGTACCTACCCCTTATGGTGGTGGTTAGTGCGGTGGAGTTCTCCAGTGGTACTGCCTTTTGCGATGAATAAAAAATTTTCCAAGAACCTCTTATCCAAGAAATTTGTAGAACTAGGTCACCCTGTTCCTGTTGAGAAAAAAAAAAAAAAACTGTATACAAATAAATGGTTAAGATTGCCGTTTGAATTCGGCAGCAAACTTTGGGTACCGTTCATTTCTGTCGAATTAAAAGAATGCACATAGGAATGGCTTAAATTATAAGTTATTACGCCTAAGATCTCCTAGAGTTTTTATGGCGAAAAAAGCCCCTTACCTGTTCATTGATTTTTATTGGCTCTCAAGTTTTAATTCTACATGTACCTATAAGTTTTTTTTTTCATTAAATCCGGTTGCCTAAAACAAAGAAAAAAAAAAGTCTTTCTAAGTGAACTTGAACAGAATATCGCTGAAATATTTTTATCCTTAAATTCAACAACATTTCTAAGGACAAATCCGCTGTCGAATAGACAGCTCATCAAATATTTCTAAATTGTAAACCAAGCAAACTAGATGCAACTAGCCTTAAGTGGACGACATTTTTGGTTCCAAAATTGAAATCAATAATATGTCTGTTCCTTTACTTTGAAACTCTGTGATTTTCTGTGCATTTTACTGCCATTTTATTTTTTTATATGAACTTTGACAAAACGTTGGACTGAAATTGACAAAAATGCACAGAAAATCACAAGGTTTCAAAGTAAAGGAACAGGGCTAATATCTATTTTAAAGAACTGAGCATCTTGTTTATTTTTATTCTAATTTAAAAAAAGAAAAATATTAATATTCAAAATACATTTAAAGATACCAGTTGTTTTCTCAATAAAGGCTTGGGTTTCATAAATCTCCTTTTTGGACTTGATATGTGTAATGTACAATATCAAACTCTAGATGTTTCGTTCATACACTTTGATAAATTCAGTTAATTGTATAGACATTGACAGATTTATATAGCAAACTTACAATGGCGACGCACAAACTACCAAATCTCACCTTTACGCCCGTTAAATGATAAATTTCTCAATAAACGATTATTATCAGTATCTTAGATATAATTTAAAATTATTTTAGCAATAACAATAAAATTTATCCACTGAAATTCATCAAATCACATAAACCATTACAGGGGATGTATGGCGTATGAGTGATATTTTGTATTTGATCCATATGGCTTTTAAATTTTTAAATGACGTACCTACCTATTTTGTATGGAGCAAATTTCATTTAAAGATTTAAAAGCCTGCGTTAAAAGGGCTTTATGAAATGGGCCATTAATCTTCTAGTTTTGTTAAAGTATTAAAGTAGGTAACAGCTTTTTTTTTTTGTTTCGCTTCTTTTTTTTCAACTGTCATAGTAGAGTTTATTTATTTGTTTATCTTTTTAAATACCTACCTTTCATCAAATATATTAATGTAGATCGTGATCTGTGACATAACTCAATGATGATATAATTAATTATTGTAACACTCACATTTAAATTGTTTGTATAACTTCCTTATTGAAATAATAATTTAAAAAGTAGGTATAAAATTAATTAAATACATAAGTAATTAACTAAATAATGTAACCTTGATTTTTTTTCGTTCGTTTTTGTTAAATGTTCAAGTAGATAGATAGGCATGTACCTATGTAATGAATATACCTACAATCTCTTCCTATAAAGATATATTTTACTGATTTGCTGATTAATGGTTACGAATTAAACATACCTTGTGCGTAAGAGGTTTGAATGTAAGTAGTTATAATCAGAGACAAAAAATATCGATTCTACAAAGTGTTTCAAAACAGCGAATGCATAAATCATAAAATCTGAAATTTTTGACAGAATGTCAAGAAAATAGTACTGTACACTTAATGTCAATTTCAGTTGATGAGTAGATATTTTTATGATGATCTCTGTTAACGATGAAAAGTTTAAATTTTTCATTTTTTTGTTTGCTTACCTATCTACCTTTATTTACATATGTATTTGCTAATTTGCAAATTTTTTTCTTTCTCCATTGAAGATGGCCATATCTTAATACCTACATATTGCCAAATTCACTTTTTTTTTTGTTTCATTTTTTATTATTTATGTTTATTTTTTTTAAATATGTATAATCTCTGGTTCTTGATGAAAAAAAAAAATATAATAGGTACGCATCATACACATTTTTCACACATACCTACATTATCTAGAGAATCAATACGCACGCACACACAATCTTCACACACAGTCTATATATTTATGTATATGTAAGCATACATAGAAAATGAGATAATATATGTGCGGTAATTGACCAGGAATAATGTGAATGAACTCGTTCAATGTCAATTCTTCTTCCCTGCTTCGTTTCGTTTTTTTTTTTTTTTTCTTTAATGTTAGTTGTTCGAATTTAAAATCATTCTCTTTTTCTTGATTTTCTTTTGTGTAGTTTATTGTTGTTGTTATATTCCCTCATTCCACTATTATATTATTCTGAATATTTATTTGTTCTCGTATTTGGTTGTAGGAGAGTTAAAGAAGAAAAATAATAAATACCTATCCACCTAACAATATGTATAGCTGCTGTAAGAAATGGATGAATAGTACGAAACGAATAGTACTTAGGTAGGTATATGATATTTAGGAATGTAAAGGTGGAAACGAAATATATGTGTCATTATTTTTGTTTGTTCTTAACATTTTTACAACAAAAAAGTCATTAATAAAAAAAAAAAAAATATTTACTTCCTCGATTACTTAGGTCAACACATGGGACAGGGGACGTATAGATAGATGTAGATAGGTTGGTAGGCATGTTGGTATGTATAATTTATGTGGGTAATTATATGTTATGTGTTTTTTGAAATGAGGGCAATAAAACCTGTACGTACGTAATCAATTATGTGAGATACTCAATAGGATATTTAATAAACAAGAGGGTAGGTAGGTATAAGATGTCAAAAAAATTTAATGGTCTTCTGGCAGAAGGTAAACTGTCAAGTACCTACAAATATGTAGGTAGATAGGTACCTAACCTAGACAGTCAACGGCTGTCTTTTCAAATGAACTTGAACATTAGCTTGAACTTTAAAAGGTTGTTTGTAGCTTGAGAATATACACCCGTTTAATATGTTTTATCTTTTATAAATCATTTAGTTTTTTTTCAAAAACTGTCGCCCAACTCGAGATTTATTTTTGGTTTAAATGTTCGATATGCCAAAAAACATGAATACTATGACTGAAATTTATTTTTGGATGAACGAACATTACAAAATATAAAAAAAGGATAAAATCATAAAACTCAATATTGGCTAGAAATGACAACCTAAGTGCATCGTTATTGTAGGTATATTCTCAGAACTAACTGGAACAAATCTCAGATATAATATTTCATACCTACACAAAATGCCATTGGTGTCTTTAGAATTTACCAACTTGGTTTTTTTTTTCAAGATAGGTATAGGTACGAATAGATATTAAATGGCACCCAACACTTCAAGAGTTTTTGTATACCTATGTATGTACTTTTAATTTTATTTCTTTCTTACTGTTTGCTGTATAAATTCCATTTTTCTGGAAAAAAAATAAATTCATAAGTTTTCTTTATTAAATGGCGCCCAACGGTTTGGACACTTCTTGTTATTGATATTTTTAGGAGTGGGTATTTGTACATGCTGTAATGGTTAGTGCGTTAACCTGTCACGCCAGAGGTCTTGTTTCGATTCCCAGCCACTGCCACCTAAATACCTACTAAAAATGTTTTTCAGGTGAGCTGCGTCTGCGAAGAAGTAAAAAATCCTCAGAAAAGTGCCGCTCTACTTACACTTTCGGACTTAGCAATAAACTGTGGGTCCCCTCAATTCCTGCAAACACGCACACAGGAATGGCTGAGAGTTGTAATTGACTAGGCACCAGTTCTTCATGAGCTGTTGAGCCACCAAATTTATTTATTTATTTTTATGAGTGGGCTGGGAAAATAATTGCCTTTTTTTTCCAAAATAAATAACATTTTTTTATTTATTAATTTATTTTTCTAAATGGCGCCCAACGATTTAAAATTTTCTTTAGAGTTAGAAGTTGTAGACTATTTTGAGTATTCTTAGCTTTTTTTATTAAAAAATGAAAACAAATTAGATATATTAGTTAAAAGAATGGATATTAAATGGCGCCCAACACGTAAAGGGTTTTTGTATAATTAGGTATATACTTCTTCTTATCTAAATGTTTTGCGTTGAAAATGCCATTCCTTTTTTGGCAAAAAAGTTTTAGTTTTTTTCATGGATGATACACTTCTAATACATACCTATACAAAGTTATATACCAGATAAGGGCTACGTCTTTGGAGTAGAGCAAGACATGTATAGAAAATGTGACGTATTTCATATATTCGCTATCCTTAATAAAAACAAAAAATACATATTAGTTTTTATGTATTTGTTTTAACTTTTTTTTAATGGCGTAAAATTCTTTAGAATTTTAAATAAATGACATTATTTTTGCTTTTTTGAGGATGATTTCTATTTTTTTACATAAAAATAATTTTTTTCTGCATGGCGCCCAACGCTTTGAAAAAATCTTTAGAATGAAAAGATATTGTAAGTGTGTTTTTCAATTTTCCATGGAATATTAACTCCATAATTGTACATTGAAAAAATATATTTATTATTTTTATTTGTTTTTAAGGGCGCCCAACGTTTTAAATGTTTTTCTAGAATTAAAGCGTTTATTATTAAAGAAATTTTTAAAACGAGACACGAAAACTCTTGTTTTTTGTTTAACAATATAGGTAGGTACATCATGTGTCTTTAATTGAAAAAAAAATAATATTTTTTGTTGTTTAGACATGAGTGATGTTCCTTTTATATGTCTTTTTATTTTTGTATTGATTTACAATGAAATAGTCATTATTCCAAAGAAGATATGTCTCAAAGTATGTCTTAAATACAAAGATAAGTTCATAGTTAATCCAAAATGGCGCCTAACGTTTGAATATTATTTTACATGTTAGTGACATTTGCCGTTATTTTTGAGATTAGTTTGTATTTTAAAGAACCTGACAGAATCGCACAAGCCTGCTTTTATTAGTTTGAGGGCTCAGGCTGCTGTGAAGAAGTAGGTATTGAATGTGTGAACTGAGAAAAAAGAGCGAAAATAGATAAAAGTAATACAAAATTATTTCTTTGAAGACTATTTTAGTAAAATATATATTATTTGATATATTTAGCAATCAATTAGCTTAAGAATAAATAAAATTGATAGCAAATAAATTGTTGATTTAAATTGAAATTTAATTAAGAACAACAACAACAACAAAATAAAGCAATATCCGAAAATAAAAAAAAAAACATTTTCTAGAACCTTCTCCAGCTATCTATTTCCATTGTTCTGCTTCTACGATAAGCCTTTGCTCTTCATTTTCATTGCTTCATTATTTATTTTTATTCAACAACATCAATGCAATAACGTTATCAAGATTAATGAACTCCCAATGATGGCGGTCGCCTCCAGGGGCAAACTGATGACAATTACAAAAAATATAATCACCGCCCGCTATAAAAATGACGGAATCCGCAACCACAGAGTGCCATTGCTTTTATTACATTAAAATCTGATTGTCCTCGGGAAAAAATAGTGTTTATCTGACATCTGAGTCATGTTAATTATATTCAACCTTTCTTCGGACTGCCTAGGTACCCGTTCCGGAATTGATTTTCGATTAAAAAAATTCATTCTATCTTCCCTTTTTTCCACCACTTCCCGTATTTTTATTTCATTCCTGTTCCAATCTAACCTCAATCCTGTCTGTAAAAAAAAAATTTAAAAAAATGAGGTTGAGTAGGGTTTGATGCTTGCATACAAAGAGCATTATGTGCATCCACAATAATAATCTTTACACACAGTCAGTCAGTCAGTAATTCTGCTGCTGCTACTACTGCTGTTGCCCCTGCACAATTCTTTCGAGTTTATTGCACTTTCAGTTCAGAGAGGAGCTAAGCCATTCCTTTGCTTGTTTGTACTTTATGTGAAAATACCAGCAGAAAAAAATTTGAGATATTTGCTGTTTTTTTTTTCGTGAAAAATCGCAAAGCATTAATGACAAAATACAAAAACAAAGGGGGACAGGGATAGCCCAACAGCCAACAACCCCTGGCGGCCGGCGGGTTACAACACAGTAATTGTAACAACCATCAGTCCGCGAATTGTTGTTGCTTGGTGCAATGAAATACTGCATTCTCCAAATGAGTGCCTTTGTGTGTGTGTGTGTGTTTAAAAACCATTCCAATGGGCGAAGGTCAACGTCATCGAATATGTGGTCTGTCTGGATATATGTACTGAACATACATGAGAATTCACGCAACATCTCTCACTCGACACTCGCATGTGAGTGTTTTGTGTACATCGAGTGTGCATTGCCCCCAAACTGTCTCGTTCTAGCCATAGAAATTTGTTTTCAACTCTTTCTCATTCTAGCGCTCTATGAATCGTGGGGTGCAGTAGTACATTATTATCTTCTTTTATGCTTTATCAAACCCGAGACACAAACCCAAAGTAATTGATGTGCAGGCAGCATGGTTCTTCTGTTTCTTTCTTCTTCTTTAATAATATATTCACCACCACCATGTGCTGCCTTCAGTCCTGCAGAGCACGATGATGAAGGTGGAGATGGAAAATAAGATAATGAAGAAGACTTGCTTTACCACAAAAACTAAGGAAAAGAATGAAGAAAAAAAAACTCTCCCAGTAATAAGTGCGAGTGTGTGTATGCTTTGTTGCATTTTTGGGGTGAATGCTCTCGATTGCACTTGAACGACTGACAGAGTGCATTCATTTCTTTCTGTTTCTCTTGTGGTTGTGCTGCTGATTGTGGACTGTGGTAGTAGTGGTGGCTGCTAGTATGCCTTTGCCTACTCTCTATGCTTTTTTTTTATCGGTTTTCCTTTATTTTCTGGAGTTTTTATTGTAATTTTGTTTCATCGGGCTGGAACGGCTCTCGCCTCGGCCTGCCACAGTCTCCCATGTGTGATGACGATGGGGGATTTTATAGTTTGTTTGTGTAAGATGAGGGTATTTCTATTTCACGTATCTATTTTTTTCTCTAGCCCTCAAAATAGAACACTGATATAGAAGAAGGATTACGTTTTTTTTTTGTGTTCGAACATAAGGAAGTCGCTTAACGAAAATAAAAATATTAACACAGGGGGTTGAGTGTCGAGGAGGATGCCAATGAACCCACATGAACTTGTGTTTATGTATAAAAATTGTGTGTTGGTTTATTCTTCTTTTACACATCATGATGTGCATTCTCTGCATGGGTATACGATTATTTATTTAAATAAGGATTACAAAGCATAGATAATCAGGTATGTACCTGCCTACTTATGTATTTCCTTTGAAAAGAAAATTCGAAATGAATGTAGATGAATATGTTTGGCAACCAATGTCATTGGCGGAGCTCTTAAAATATTGATATCGAAGAATATTAAAAATTGATTTCTACTAGGCCCTTTTGCACCAACAAACTTATCACTAATCACCGAAATTATGATACAATTTGGTTGTGTGGGTGACATAGTGCATATGGACCTCATGTCCGATTTAAGGTCAATAGAAAATTATTTCTGTGGACATTGTGCCATACCGCCAAAGCAAAACAGTAGGTATCACGATTTATAATAATTTGCTAAGTAATGAGTGATAAATTCTTAGTGCAATAGGTCCCATAGGGATTGTTTTATTAGAAGACCTAGGGTTACTTAACGATAATAAAACGCGGCTTTTGCTGAACAGCAATTTTTTGACGTTTGTTTCACAATATGTACTTCTGTTTGTTTACTTCCCAAAACTGCAAATTTGTGCATAAATATATTTATTAATTTACTCAAATAACAAATTATAGAATATGGAAAAAAAAGCGTGAAAACATAATTGTAATATGTGCCTATGTATATATTTTGTATAGTAGCCCATGGCGTAATGGTTAGTATGTTGGACTGTCACGCCGGAGGTCTGGGTTCGATTTCCAGCCGCTACCACCTAAAAATGTTTTTTCAGGGCTACTGCCTCTGGCGAGGAATTGACAAATCCACCAAGAGTATCTCCTGTCATAGAAAAGTGCCGTTCGGATTCGGCAATAAACTGTAGGTCCCCTCCATTCCTGCAGAAACGCACACAGGAATGGTTGAGAGTTGTAAGTCTGAAGGACCTACCTAGTTCTTCATGAGCTGTTGTGCCACCAAATTTAAATTACATTAGTATAGGCATAGCAAAATTTTTTTAAAAATGTATAACTTATCAGTTGAGCGGTCTACAATAAAAAAAAAAGAAAAGAACTTAGATTAGTATGTAGATAAGTCAATTCTTAACTAGCCATAGACATAGGCACCTAATTAACTTATTCAAATCCGTTTCCCTAACAGTCCTAAATTTCTAACCATTTACACTAATCTTCTCATTTCTTTACCCTCCACGATTGAAAAAATAAAACTCTTATTACGACGCTGAATGCCTTCAACTACAAAAGTACATAATAATCTTCAGTCGCACATCAAGATTCCATGTCAATGACCTAACCACTAACCATTATACTATAACTAAATTCCCATAGGATAGGTTCAAACACTACATTATGTATGGTAGGTTAGGTATACGTACCTAAAGCTCTAATACTAATTTGCCGTTAATCCATCCAAACGACAACATCCACACATCACCATATTCGCGTGCAACCATACCTAATTTTTGCTTTTTGCATCCAATCCAATATCGAAGTGAAATGTGCATTGAAATTATGCACATAGCCTAAAGGATATTAACCCTTTTGTTCTATGAGTGCAATTAAACTTTGGTATTCCATACAATCGGCATGCACACACCTATTGTTGTGTACCAAATGTAATTACAAAAACCATTCGTCCAAACGACCAATAAATACGAGTTCAACCGACCACAGCTACCTTTTCAAAATAAATAAATAAAGAAAAAACCTATTGCATGTAATCGCAATCCGTTTATTATAATTTATTGCATGCGTGCTCGTTCTCGTTCGTTGTTGTGCGCGTAAATTTGCATGCCACCATTCCTCACTTCTTATTATTCCTCATCATGTCGTCTTCTTTTCTAGTATACCTATACCTATTTTTTGCTAGTGCCTACCTACTTAAGTCCATTTACCCAGAATTTTTCAGCACAATTGCCCCCATCTACATAAGCCTTACACTTCAGTCCTAAGAGCTCAGACATTGGGAATAAGATAAGTCAACTGAAAGAAATGAGCTCTATGCTATGCTGTGTGAAAAATCGAGAACAAAACAACAGAAAAAAACTTTGCTCTGCAAAATTGCAAAAGAAAATGCAATTCTCTTCCTTTTTCTGCCACCAGAAAGAACTCGTCTCTCTTCTCCTGCTCCTGCTTCTGCTTCTACTTTGTCTCATTCCACTTTTTTTTTAAGAACACCACAAGTCACACAGATACAGGTCATCGCACCCTGCAATTTAGGTTATCAACCTCGCTTATTTAGGTTACACGCCGCCGTGCTTATGTGCAACACCAACTCCACTCCAGCGCTCTTTTTTTGCTTCTCAATTCAACTACTATGTGCAATTTGGATAAATATGCATCGTCCCTGGAAATTCTATTGTTATCTCTCTCTTAACGACGCAATTGCATGTGTTTGCGAGTATGCTCTCATTTAGAAAAATTCACTTCTGCAACATAAAGTAGGACAGATAGAGAATTTGTAGCCAATTGACGTCATTAGCCTAGTGAATATTCTTTACCTACTCTAATGGTGGAGCTGAAAATAAGTGTAGTATACTTTTAGGCAGTACATTTTATATGTAGCTCCTTTGGGTATACAATGAAAGCACAAAAGCTAGTATGAATTTCGAAAAAAGCTTAGATACATGTTGCTGGAAAATTGGGCAAATGACGTCAAAAAATTGCTTTCTAATGTGGAGAAAAGGCTAGCAATATAGACTACCTATATAGAGAGGTAATAAAAACGACATGATGTTTCACTGTGTGAAACAAAACCAGGCTATTTGGGTGGTTGGTTGTGATAGAGAAGGTGGTGGATCCAGCGAGTTGAATAAATCTTATGTAGGTTTGCCATTTTTAGTTGGTATATATTACCGTACCCCTACCCGTCTGTTGGACATGGTCGACGACTTGGTTGGTATATATAGATATTTAAGGGTAAAAAGAGAAACACACAAATCCTATGAAGAATCTAGCTGCATTGAAACTGGGGCGAGGGCATAGTGCAATGAACTGAGCCACTGTGATATGTGATTAAGAAAAAAATGGAGGATACTGATGATAGGTACACAACATAATGCATACCTAGAGACAAAAATGGATACAATAAAGTGTCAGTAAAAGCGGGAAATGAGAAGTTTACAGATAGTGAATGTGTCAAGTGGGGGTGTAGAAAACATCCGGGAATTGTAAGTCCTTCCCACATTATTTATAGATTACCTATCTATATAAATTCATCTGGACACTAACCACTCTCGAGGTCATATGAGGCTAATGAACTTCTTACCTAGTTTTCTTCTCTATATTCTTTTAGGTAGGTATCTCATCAGACACATTTCTGTATTTGACATTTTGAGCTGTCATCACCTTTTATAGCAATCAATCAATCGGAAAAAAATATTAGGTAGGTATAAGAAACGACAAAATGGAGAACAAAAATACACAACAACATGAAAGGGTCAACGTTCCTTTGTTCGATTTATTTTATTGTTGTGGTTCAACAGCCAGCAAAAACACACAAAACAATAATCATCGTCATCAGAAGCCAGCCAGTAGAGCCACCAGCACCAAAGATCGGCTACCTGTTCACGTGCAAGAACTCGATAAAGGCGGGGAACGTAAACGCAACAGAAGTACAACAGAGACATGCCTCTGGTGGTGGTGGTTCATTTTCGCGAAGAGGCTTTTTTTCTCTTCCTCATTTATGGCCGACGAAGTATATGTAGGTAGATATCACTACTATTCCCATTTCTGACTGTTTTTCTTGTTTCTTTTTTGTTGTTGTTGCAAAATCTTGGTGCTGGTTGATATGATAACGATGATGATGACGCGCGGGCGATGGATGTGCAAGAGAATCCGATGTTATAATATAATAATAATGCACAAACGTGTGTGCGCCTTAACAGAACCATATAAGGATGAGAGAGGGTGGTGGGTGAGTTCATCACCAGAGGGGGTTCAAAGCTGCAGGAACCTGTATCTTATAGCCGAGAGTGAATGAACTCTTATGCATTTCACGCGGTTGTGTGTTTCTTTTTGTATGTTTTATTTAATTCTTCTTCTATTTTCTTTTCTAAAGCTTCTTCTTTGTGCAAAGTCTCTTTTTTTCTCCTCTTTCTTGCTGTTTTCTTGATGTGTATTATAGGCCGACTGCATGCGAAAGTCGTTGCACTGTGCGGTACTTTCGTTGTTGCGAGGTCGATGACGTGCAGCAGTTTCATGGAATGCATTTTCTTTCTTCGTCTTTCGTTTCTCTACAATTTGTTTGTATCAATCGTGTTGTCCACCTTGGAGGTGTTATCATAACTTTGTTGCACGGAAGAATATTATGATGAATGTTGCTTAATATTGCTTGGCTCAATGAGTCACCAGAACTATGAGTGTAATAGTGCGTCATCATCGACACAAAATGAGAACAGGAAATTCCCCATTATGTGTTTGCTATCGTTGTCTGAAGAATTCAAGTGACAGATGGGAAACAATATAATGCTGCTGCAAATTGCTCATCATCGCACATCATTATCATCATCAGCATTTGTCGTGAAGTTCTCCAACATGGCTGACTGGCATTTATGACAGATTTTATTGTATATGTACATATATATGTAGGTACATATTTTCTACATAAATATTTGTATTCATATTTGTGCGATAAGTAAACATATAAGGAAAAATTCACAACAACTGAGTAAAGTGATAAAGAGGCCATCAACAGAAAATCATTTTGATGTTGTTGTTGTTTAAGTTTTGCGAATGAGTGCGTTTGATAATGACGTTTTATTACTCGCCAACGCGAACGACAACAATCCGAAATGTCATTGACTTCTTCTTCTTAAGTGTCTTTGGTAGATATTTAAAAACAAAAATAGACATTATTATTTATTTCTATAAAAAAATATAGATCATAGGTTGGTACGAAAGATTCATCCATGCAAACTAAATCTCTGCGTGCATGGCTATAGGTATCTAAGCACACATAGTGATATGATAATGATGACGATATAGTAGTGGTGTGTGCATCGCCTTAAGTGGCCTCATGTAGCGCACGAATTAGTTATTTGCGGTGCGTGCAATATCTGTCATTCTCGCCAATTGTACATACCTAGGTATGTAAAAAGTAAAATGCAAGCAATAGAAAAGAGATAGAATGGCAATTCTTTTTTTTTTCCTTCATGAATATGGCTTACTGCACAATTTTGCAGAAAATAAATTGGTGACGGAAATAGCCGCTGCTGGTTGTGCACTGCATCACTATTCAAAGCGGCTAGCTTCGAGTTGAAATGTGTTTGCGCTCCCTCATGATGATTGCATAATTGATATGCATTCGGTATCGTTGTGTCTCCTCTCGTTCAACATCCACCCACCACCCGCTCCCGCTCAAAAGTATATATTTTATTTTTCTGGATAAACTTAGAAATTCTAATTTGCAATTTTATGTGTAGGTAGTAGGTATAGCTTGGTAAGGTATGGGCACTGAATTATGTGCTATGAGTGGCTATGTTTGATTTTTTTGTAAGACCTACGAGTATGTACACACACTACAAACTTGTTAAATAACGGTTTTAGATATTTCATCGAAACTAGCGGTAATAATTTGTGTAGTTATTTTACATTGCTGCATTTTTTAAACTTTCAATCGAAGTTTATAATCGTGCGATCGAACACGCTGAATCATTGCTGAATTGGGTTGGTCTACTATCTCATGTTGAAGACCATTGAACCTTAATCATTTTTATGAAAAATTGATTTGTAAATGAAATATCTTACAGAAAGGAAATAATAGGGGTATTCATGCCCCCCTCTTCATTCTCAAATTAGTTTGATAAACATGGCTTGATGATTGGGTGTGTGATTCATACCTGTTCTGTTCGTTTACTTGACAAAGCTGCCATTTTTAGCTTAATTTTACTTTTTATTTGAACTTTGACATGACCTATATGCAGAATAAAACTGGAAGTTTTGTGAAGTAAACGAATAGAGGTAAAATAATGTCAAGCATGCTGTCAATTTTAATTCAATATTTACTTGTCAAAGTTATTCATGACGTTGAAATTAACTTTCCTTTCGAACCTGATCACGATTCCTTTCACGATAAAATCGCGGTACTAACCCGGGTTTTACATATATGTATACCTACGTATCCTAGTCGACCCAACCTTGTTGTATGTATCGCACACACAAAATGTACGCTGAAGACATTTCAGAAAAATAATGTGTGCTTATTTCAGCTATCTCCGGCAAACAGCCTCTTTCAGAAAATCGGTAAAATTCATTAAAGCAATACTGACATATCAAAAAACGGACAAATCTTTCAAAAATTAATATTTTTTTCAAAGTTTAAATCCAACCAAAATTTTAATCTTAATCGCACAAAACTAGTAAATTGTGCCAGCAAAATACGAAATCCGGCCCAAAAAAAAACAAACATTCCAGTTGTAATTTTATTTTCTTAATAACAACCTCTACTGACAGTTGTGCGAAAGCATGTCTTCATCTAGAATATCATTTTTGGTTATCTGTCAAAGTTGTCAATATCTTTTTTTGTTTAAAAATTATTTTTCCTATAACTCACGTTTTTTCATTAGATTTATTTCTGTCCAAAGAAATTATTTGAGACATGAATTATGTACACGTTATTTGTTACTTTTTTTTTGTATATACACATTATTAAATTCTCAAGAAATGTTTTCATAAATATTTACTTGACAGAAATTGTCGCGCCCATTTCTTCCTGGTCTATATTTTCAAATTGGCATGCTTTATTCTTACAAAGTATGCGTATGCAGTGTGGTTATATGTGTATGCCATACTAATCTTTATGCATAAAATATATTTATATTTACCTACTCTTAATTCGATTCTTTTGCATATGTATATTTTTCTTCCGTCATGTTGTTAATGTTGAGACATTTGACAGCAGGCTATTAATTCTATTTTTAATTTTATATATTAAAAATGTATTTTAGTAGCAAAAATTATTTGAATTAATTATGCGTGCGAAATGTGTTGTGCTTGTGCGTTAGATAGAAATTTTCGAAATTGTTTGTACCTACCAAAATATTTAATTTGTTTTTGTTGAATAAAAGTAGGATTTTTTTTAAAATATGCACCTTATAGCTTTTTAAAATTTATAAATATTAGGTACATTATTTTACTTTGAAACTCTAATTTTCTGGCCGTTTTAGTACAATTTTATTTTTTTTATATGAACTTCGACAGAACTTTTGACTGCAATTCACGCAAATGCATAGAAAACCAGAGAGTTTCATAATAAAGGAACAAACCTGTTTTGGTTGGTTATAATTATTATAAATTTTATGCCTTTTTCAATTTCATTTTTGGTAGGTTTTTTCGGAGTGCTCTATTCCATTTTCGATAGGAATGGAATACTCCCAAAATTCTATCATGTTCAAATCCCCATTAATCGGTTTGTTAAAAAAAAAAAAACAGAAATTTGCTTCTCTATTCAACATCAACCTGTCAAACATGACCTAAAAAGTAAAAGAGGTTGATGAAGTAGGCAGTTTGGTACTTAAAAATATAAGACGAATTCTTTATTCAACTTTTTAACTTTATTTGCTACTTTAAAATTGAACGGCACGAGGTTAAAGACCTAAAAACTTTAAAAAAAATGCCTTGTGTTCAAATAAAACAACATTTTTAAGGCCTAAATTAATTTAAAAAAAAAAAAAAACGAATCTCAAATTTCGCATATTAACCTACATATGTAAGTAGTGTAGGTATATCCCTCCAAATTTAAAATAATAGCCTTTTAATTATGCAATAAGATCTTGCACATTTTCTTCTTTACATTGGTTAAGCAACATCCGCTGCACAAACCGCCCTATTTTTTACAATAATTCTTATATGTACATACCTCCCTACTACATATCTTATCGGTGGTTCCAAAAACAAACTGCCAACGCAAAAACTGTATTTAGCCTCTCCTGTACTCTTCCAATGAAGACAAAAAAAAAACAATCATTCTAAAATCTTAAAACCAGCCTAAATAAGGCTCTTTACCATCATGCATATCCAACAAGCACTAACTATGTATGTATAGACAATAGTGTGGTGAATTATTAGCATGCCAAAACATTTTTCCCACATGATGGCATAAACTAAACCCTAGCTGAACAGAGTTTATAGCTGGAGTTAGAGTTAAAGAGGGTTATTCCTACACTCTATAACGTACAAAATTTCGAAAATTCCAGATAATAATAAATTCCCCGCCATACACCCTGTTCCATCACAGCACACAGACACCACATTCACAAAAAGACTTACCTACCGTTGTTGTGCGAGTAGCAGCAGCAGCAGCAGCCATCAACAAAGGAACTCAGAACGTACTAGAAATAGGAGCAAATCAAAAAGCAACAACAGCAAATGCGAAATCAAAAAAATAAACCAAAACTTCGCCAGCAAAAAACCAACAAAAAAAAAAAAAAACAGCGACAAGAATGGAGTGCAACAACGAACGAAATAAAGAACAAATCAAACAAACCTAAAAAAAAGTGCAGCCAGAGCTGCGGGTTGCATTGGTTCAATGCCCTTTGTGGCCCTGTTTGAACTGAATTTTCGCGCACATTATGACGCGCGAACGAACGTATACAAGCACACATTCTGTCCGCTGAATTTTCTTCTTAAGCGCATTCACAAAGTATGTATGTCGATATGTATATGAAACAAATACATAGATGCAGTATGCATGCACTATTGCGGCGGCAATTTGTGCGTTCTAACACCATTAAATTGGGGTAAGTGAACGCACGCAATGCAATGCACAATTGTGACGTTCGTTTCGCGAATGTTCTCTCGTTGCTGTCATTTGTGTACGAAAACGCACTCGTGATAGGTTTTTACAAAGGCCAACCCACTGAGAGTGTAGAAGAGGAGCCTTGCACACAGAATAATATGCACATTGCGAGTTTGGGTCGGTGCCGTTCATTCAACTCACTAATACACTTAAACAGAGCTGTCATTCGCCATATACATACACATACATTATACACTCACTGACAGTTCGCAATTGGAAAAGTGCCTGGCTGAGGCCGTTGCTGCTGCTGCTATCGTTGCTGCTGCTGGCTGCCTGTTTCTTGGGGAGCACATTCTGTGAATGCAAAATAGTTTGCTTGGAATTGAATTCGTTTTTTTTTTCTACCTCGTTTTCTTATTCTATATTCTTTCGTTGTTCTTCGAACGTAGTCGTCGTTAGCCGACGACGTCGTCGTCCGGAGAAGTCTCCAAGTCCCAACCTACCCCAACCAATAGATTAGTGTTTGAAGCGGGAGTCATCAAATCTTGTGTGTGTTTATAGTATGCTTGCAATGAGAACGAATGAAATGCAAATATTGCATAAAAGTGCACTGAACTGTCAGCTTGTTCCACCGTATCGTCGTCAGTCGGTCGTTTTGTTTGTTGGACTGGCTGTTTGATGTTTGAATGATTGTGTCGTCGGTCGTGCCGTTTTGTGATAGATGGAACGAACCAACGAGCAAATAAAATATTCTGATTAGGCGTTAGTTTACAGCTAAAATAATCTAATTTTATATTTTATGCCGAGCGACAACCGTTTTGTTTCTTGGTACCCTACAATGTTCCTATGTGACTTTTCTCATTTTTGTTTCGGTTGTTGAATGTGCAATTGCTGGCTCTGTACACACATTGCAACTCTTCTAATGCAGCCGCCCTCTTAAGTTCTTTGTGTGTTTTTCTGGTGGTTTTTGCACACACTTAAGTGGGGCTTGGAGCGTCAAATTCGTCGTCTTATGTCACCCGTCATCGTCATCGTCATCTTCGCCGTTGCCGTCTTTGTCGTTGGGCTATAATAATATCAAGCAAGAAGAATCACACATTAACCACTTCGGTGTGTTTGGTTGTGTATACATGTATGTTTTTTTTTTAAGAGGACTAAGGGCCGATGACCGATGGTTAATTAGGTTGCTGCTTGCATTGATTCGGTCCGTCACCGACGAAAACCAATGAATACACCACGACGGGTGGTGAGGTAGGTAAGAAAAGGAACACATACCTATCTACATCGTCTTTTTGTTTTGTCTTGAATTTTTCTTTTCGTGTTTATTTTAGCATTATTGTTATTGTGGTTCATTTTGGCCTGGTTATTATTCAGCTTTTTTTATGCTTTTTCTGCTTCGACTTGGGTTAGCTATGATGACGATGATGTGGTAGTAAAATTTTATTTATTGATATTCAGGTATGTGTGAATTTTTGCCAATATTAGCGGTATTATGTAGGTAGCTACCTACACTATCAAGGTAGGTATAGTGTTTTGTTAATTTTACAAATTATGACCCAATAAAATGTTGTGCTGATTTTATTACATATTACAATGACATTTTGTTCGTGTTTCATAAACAATATCAGGTAGTTAAATTTCTTTGTTTACTTGTTCAGCGAATTGTCAAACAAAACAAAAGACAAAGAGACATTAAAGAATTCATTGACAGGACCTATCTCATTGCTTTTTTTTGAAAAAGCGGAACTGTTTGATTTGTGGAGAAAGCCCATCTGATTTACCGAGTATTGCTTACATGCTTTTGTTGACATAAATTTAGTTGTACCTAGGTAGGTACATACATACATACATGATTTAATACCGTCGAAATTACATTATTCGATTTTATATTAAAAAAAATTAAACAATAATCACTTTTGTGATTCGTGAGTACCTAAGCAGAAATGTCTTGGTGACAGCTTAAGCCTAGTTTATATGTACATCAATAAATCTTGCCTCGAAAGGTTTACAAAGAAAATATATTTTGTTTTATATTTGGTTTCAGATAAGTCCGTTGTTTCCAAGAACTTTAAGGCAAACAAAACAGACCAAATGTTGCATAAGCTGTTAAATTAACTGCGTTAGTGGGTGCTTTCAGCTGGCAATCCAAAGATATTCGGATAAGTTTGCATTTGTTGTAATCCTATAGGAAATTTCAGCTGATGAACCAAACAGCCGTTGTCAAAAAACAAGTCTCAAGCAGTCCGATGGGCATTTTGAGGAACAGGTGATTACGTTTGCAGTTGATTTATGGTTTGCTGGTATCGCATCATTTGTTGTTATGTTTTCGGCGTTTGTAAAGGAATTTGATTGTAAAGGAATAAACTATTATAAAAATGCCTTAAAATGCATTTCAGTGTAATGTGGAATTTTAATTTTCCTTATGTCAGCTGTTTGGACCTTTGACAGAAAGTTTTACCTATCTGACTTTTCCGTTCGAAAACATATCAGATACTAACCTATCTCAGAGAGCCTATCGAATTGCCAACCGAACACGGCCAGTGTTTTCACAAAGAACACAAATCTAATGGCCGCGTTCGGTTGGCAATCCGATGGGCTATCCACCTATCTTAAAAATTATCAGAGACTGAGTTGTTGCATCACCTGTTATTTTACAAAGGATTAAAACAAAACAAACCTATCTGGATAGCTTTGTATTGCTTGCCGAACGCGCCTTATGATTTTTTTAAGCAACCGAACGTACTCTTTCCTTATCGTGAATAAATCAGTGCTGCCAAATTAACTAAATGGTTTTGGTATACGTTTTTTTAGCACATTTTAATTTTAAGCCTATATTATTCTTATGCGTTTGAAAAACAATTGATAAAAACAATCGATATTACGGAAAATATTTATGCATAAAACTGAGAACAAAGTTCTTAAACTAAGACTTAAAAACTAAATATTAAGAACACAATAAACCTTGTTTCTAAAATGATCGATGACAGAGGTTAAATTAATATTTTTATCAGGTGAACTAGTTTCGACCGTCAAGTTTTATGATAAACGAAAAAATTTAATCTGATAGAGCCAGACATTTCCGCTATTAGCAAAAAAAAAAAAAAAAAACATTGAAAACATCCAAAAAAAAATTTGTACATAATAAAAAACAAATCAAACAAACCCCTATAGGTAGGTAGGTACTCGCATACGACGATGACCTTATTTCTGATTCTGATAATAATTTGCAGAAAAGTTCACACACTCAAACTTTCGCATACCTCAAAATAAAAAAAACAACTTAAATAAATTGTGTTGGATATATGTACGTATGTACCTACATAAATATCTTTAAACCTACAAATAAATTCATTTGGTTATTTATCAAAGTAAGTATGTTATTTAACTAATTTTGTTCAGAAGCCAACAAAAAAAAAAAAAAACACTACAAGGCAAACAACATAAACGCGCAAAGCCTAATAAAAAAAATCTATGCTCAACACAATCATACTGTGAGTGCTTCAAATTAAAACAACTATCGCAGATAATCACAGTAATAATAAAAATAATAATTGAAGTGAGTGTCGTGGTGGGATGGATGACGACGGTTCAATGAACCTTTCGAGGTGACTTCTAATTCAAGTGAATTGTTGTGTGGTGTTGTGCGATAACCATTTGATTTCAATGCAAAAACAAAAATTATTATTGTTTTAACTGAGATATGACTTTCTGGGTCTTTTATTTTTGTCAAATTGGATAAAAATAAAATAGGTGCCAACCGTATTTTGCAGGTGGGTAGTTAGATAGGTATATAGAAAAAAATTAATAGAAATACCTACAAAGAAATTTTTTTATAACATTTGCTCAAACTGTGAAAAAATAAAATAA
The DNA here is from genome assembly GCA_947049315.1 of Epistrophella euchroma. NCBI lineage: Eukaryota > Metazoa > Arthropoda > Insecta > Diptera > Syrphidae > Epistrophella > Epistrophella euchroma. Next base: position 26,948,676 of record OX346248.1, on the reverse strand, counting down.
AAATAAATAACCCAATTTATGCCCACTTGAACAATGGATAGCGCGGCAAGCGACACACGTTTTTCAAACTGTGTATAGGTATTGGTTTTAATTATTATTTGTTCATTTTCTTACTGGGGATAAACCAACCAATCCAGAATTGAATAATAATAATCTTATTGTTTCTAAAGCTATTATCCATTAAGAGGGCGTCGAAGTGGACGGAGTATGGCACGTTAAAGTAAAAATAAGAAATTAAACAAAACAAAATAAACAAATTATTATACACAAACAGGACTTATGTATGTTGTAATAGTGATTTGATTACAAATGTCACTGCACTTGAATATCAATTAATCTATTGGTGGTTTATTCCATAGTGATTAAACATATACGCACAGGAAACTATAGCTATCAATTTGAATTAATCGTTATTTTGTTAGTTGTTGGGCTCTCGCAATCGTATAGATATACCTAAAGAGTCAACAACAGTTAGTTTGTTTGATTCGCCCAGTGGGAGGTAAGTTTAATAGTCATGACTTTATACAAGAGTTCATTGTTTGGTTCACCTTATGTGGGGAATATTTTTACCTGACTTCATACATTATGCAGCTAGAAAATTGCTTATGTGCTTCACGCATGGTTTTGTGAGTACATTTGTAATTTTTGTATCCCAAGAAATGTGTGAAAAATAAGTTTTGTTTTTATTTTTTGTAAAAGGTAATGCTTTTTATTCACCACATTTATATGTAGTGTCAAAATCGATTTGAAAGGTTTGAACACAGGATTATAATTTGAAAAGATCTCACACCAGTCCTAGTTTTTCAGTATATACCCACCCGATTAAAAAAAAAAAACGAAATTGGTGAGTTTTCTCTGGACTTACTATGAGCAGATGCTTTTGATGTTTTATCTTCTGAATTCGTTAGTTCAATCCGCCGCATGAAGTTTTTTCTGAAAAACTGCTTCCTGAGTTATCTAATAATTGATTTACGTCCAGAGTTAACTAACTCGGGTTAAAATTCACCACTGAAAAACTGATCCCAAGAGAGAATTGTAGTTGTTTTTGAAATTCTGACAGGTTATTAATTTTTTTTTTTCAAATATTTTCACTTTGAATTCGAAGTTAAGAAGCTCTCCGAAACATTCAAATCGACGACGAAACTTTCGCCTAAAAAAAAAAAAAATAAACTAGGGCCTACTGGACTTACAACTCTCAACCATTCCTTTGTGCATGTCTGCAGGAATTGAGGGGACCTACAGTTTATTGCCGAATCCGCACGGCTAATGTGAGCAGCACTTTTCTATGACAAGAGATACTCTTGGAGGTTTTGTCAATTCCTCGCAAGAGGCGGTAGCCGTTTTATTTTAAAAATTATTAAGTGGCGAGGCTGGGGATCGAACCTAGACCTCCGGCATGACAGTCCATCGCACTAACCATCACGCCTGTCTAAATTAATTTTTATCGTGATTAATGAGAGTGCCCATACAATAGTGCGATGCGAATCTTGGAACATTTTTCGGTCGTCGTATATATTCGCTACAAATGTTTCGCGCTGCTTTGGAAGAGCCTTTAAACAACATTCTTTTTAATAAGAATTTCAATATTATGAAATTTTATACACATAGCGTTTATAACTCACAGATTTCATGTACGTACAGAAATTAGCTTTAGATATAGCTAGTAATATTGCCAAATTTTCTTTTTTGACAGTTTAATCGTTTCTTGAATTGGTTTGTTATTTAATATTTTCTGATTTCTCAGAAATATTCATATTCTAAATATAATTCTCTGTTAAATTCCTCATTTATAGGTACTATCAAAAAAAGAAAATTTTTTAAATTTAGTTTTTCTAACTTTATTGTTTATCGAATAAAAGAAAAGAAGAGTGAAATAGAAGAAACATCGAATCTGTCATCGTCAAAAGTGACAGCAATCATTTTGTGGCAACTGACAGAAGCAAAATTGTCAAGCAAAAATAAAAGGTAGTTTTTCTTTAAGGCAATTTTGGCTCAATTTTGACATTTATAATGTAAATTCTATTTTTATATTTAAATATCGCACACAATGCTAATACGTATTTGATTTTAAAAAAAGTGAAACAAGAAATGTCAGTAGCCACAAAGTAATAATTTTGAACTTATTCTTATAAAAAATTGTCAACAAAAAAAAAAACATAATTCCATAAAAATGACTTTTATATTGTTTTTTACTTTCATAAATGTGTTCTACCCTGATCTACCTGAAAGCAAGCAACCACATCAGAGAATCTTTAAAAAAAAAAAAAAACTGATGTTTGAGGAAGATTCTATATGATATGCAATAATATGTTTTATGAATCTGTCAACGTCAAAAGTGACAGTTATTAGTCATTACTTTGTTAAGAATGATAGATGCAAAATTTCAAAAGCTTAAATAAGAGGGTGATGTTAACTTCTAAGGGATACATAGGCTCAATTTTAATTATCAAGAATATAATCTTCCTATTTATCCTAAAAATGTTTGAAATACAAAAAATTTCACTTCATAAAATAAATATGACTTTTTAACGTTTCTTAATTTATTAATGTAGGGTAAATACTAATACAATCGCCATTTTCTAAAAAGTTCTATAAGAAACTTGTGAAAAATTAAAAAAAATTGTTTAATAGATCCAAAGTACAAAGACGGTGTTCCCATTCGCGCGACTCAATTTGGCGTCTCGCTCTTCAACCTCATGATGAAAAGAGATAGCCAAGTGTGGTAAAATTTTTCATTTGTTTTAAAAAATACTGCCACATGTTACTACCTTTTTTATCATGAGGTGGGGGTGAGATGAAACAAGAAGAAGTATCGCACGAAGTGATTCCAATGTGTCGAATATAAATTGCTGATTTGACAGGAGAGACTATACAATTGCCGATTTTTATTAACATATTTGGTACATAAGTCATCAGCAATCATACATTACAAAACCTACACAATCGAATTCTCTTTGTTTTACTTTTTTTATTTATTTTATGGGTAGGTACTAAAATTAGTGACCACGACTTTTTTTTGCAAAATACTTCTTTGTTCGACCTTTATTTTTGGCATTTTAAAAGAAAAATTTAGAGCAAGGTTTTTTTTTTTTGTGCTTCACTTCATTTTATAAACGTCCATGACATTTAATTGAAGATCTTATCTATCTTAAAACGATCAAAACAATTTAAATAGAATAAGTCGGTTCGTTCCCATTTTTTTTATATGCATTTTGACAGTACTTCGGATTAAAATTGACAGTAAATGAACAGAAGTAATAATAAAAGACATTACACCCATTAGACAAAGGTACCAAACTTTAAGCTTATTCGTTATCATTTAAGGTAAGGTGTGCTGGGAACAAATTTGCAGCTCTTCATATTTTTAACAAATCTATAGTGAACATGATTTCTTGAGGATCAACTTATCCTATTGCTAATCCTCATTTTTTTTATTGTGATGAACACATAATGGCGGTGACCCACCTGTCAAATAAAACAAAAAAAAACATGGTTCGTTCTTTTTTGTTTGCAATAAAATTTCTATAAAACAATCATCATCAATAAATCAAAAACTAAAATCAATTTCCAAATCCTCTTAAAATGTGTCATAATAATTCCCCACAACACAAAACATATAAACACATTCACAGCAATAAGTGCCAAAATATAAACCCTATACAAAATGTAAAGTCCCCACTATCGCTCGGCTGACTCACAGCCGAGTATTTTTTTTCGATCTCAATTATTTCAATTTTTATTTAGTTTCGTTTCACCTCTGGTATTACTCATAATTTTTCGAACGAAATAAAATAAAAATTAAAACAAGTTTGACAGCCGCCCAGATTATTTTTTTTTTTTATTTTTTTTGTATCTACCACACGACGACAGACCGACCATACCTCGAACCTAAATATCGATCGAATTTAATGAATTTTTTTTAATATTTATATAAAAAATGTATGTGGAGTCGAATTTAGTTTGACTGTTGTGTGTCAAATTATTTTTCTCAGGCACAAGCAAACATGTTTACACGACTTTGCCAACCCAAATGGCACACACAAAATAACATAATAACACTCGATGAACTGTGCGCTGTGCGCGTTGCATTCACCATGATACAGAGACCGACGAATGTTACGACGACGACGACGTCGTCTTTGAGAGTTCACTGCACTCACCTGTGCCGAGGCAATATAATAAGAGAAAAAAAATTCTGTAACATGCAATAAAGACCTTGTTGCCTGGCTGGGCTTAATTGCAACAAAAGACCTAGGTATAGCTGTAGGCTGCAACAACTCTTGGTTCAGTAACATAGGCTCTTTGATCGTGATGTTGGAGAATGGTAACCGGCTCGGCTTCAAACCAAAAGTGCAAGAAACTTTATCGAAATCTATAACAAAGAACAGCATAATGTAAATGTATAGGAAAGGGAAGGTAGGTAGGTAAGGTAAAGTATTGGTTTAACCCACCACCGTGCTGCTGCACAAGCCATCGGCAACAGCACAGCCAAAGAAGACAAAATATGCAAATGGCCATGATGGAATGGGAGCTCAGACATTACAAATAAGCAGCAAACCCAACTCCATTGCTTGAGTTGAGTTGCTTTGCTGCAGCTGAATGATAGATCGACCATAAGTTTTTCCATCAGTGGCCAAACAATATATTATTTTTTTAAATTTAGATTCTAGTCCGTCCTCGAGCATATTATATTTGTGTGTTTTCATGGAAAATTCTATTTAAATGACATTTACACGGATCTCCGTGTGGTTTAGTGCTATGGTGAAGTTCTTGTGTTTATATGTATATGTCCATGTCAATTTGACATTTAACAATAAATTTCAAATTCTGACATTTCAAATGGTATTCCGTTGAAAACGGACTCGAACTTCATCCAGCCACAGCAAAGTGCAACGACCTTTTTTCGATGTGATGATGCAAAGCACAGTACATCCATGAGAAATATTTAAGTCCATATAAGTTTGTATAACTTTCGATGTAGGTATGTATAAAAATGGGAAATTGCTGGGGTAAACTCCAAGTGGATAGTTCGTTGAACTTTATTTAGGTCAAAGCAAATCACAACCCCTGGCTGAAATCGAAATTTGGAACAGGCGCGAACCGAAGCATATATAGTCACATCTTTATGTACCACCCTCTCTTACAGAGAATATGCCTGAGTTCCAAAGAAGACATCAGGGACGAGGACGATGTCGGATATAGCATATAAGGAAGAACGCGCGAATTATATCCAAACGGAATCCAGAGTGAGAAGAGAAGTTCCCTTCCCGCAACACAGAACACACCACCACCTACTGTTAAATCTGGAATACTTTTCGTTTTGTATTTCCTACCTAAACCATGGAGCAAACGGACCAACGAACGGCCAAACGAACCCGAACCCACCATGCCACTGTCAACCCTGGATGTGACCCAATTCGAGGGCGTTAGCATCACAAGTTGCACACGTTTATGGTGCTGCTTTTGGTTCCACTTGTTCTTCATCGATGATGATGATGGTGTGTACTCGTATACATTGTACAAACATACCCCCCCCCCCCCCTTTTCACATTCACATTCACACTGTAAAATCCTTTGGTACAAGGAAAGAAGGATAGTGTGTTGGAATATACAGGAATGCGGACGTGAAACGATACTCGTTGTTTTTTAGTGGTATATACGAACCTCTTGGCATTTTTTCTTTTTGGGGTAGTTTATAGAGAGAAAGTGCTTTCGTTGTACGCGCTACGTAAGGTTACTGCCGTACGTTGACCTAGTTTTCGCTCGCAGCAGCACAAGCAGCCTTTTGTATACAAGTTTTGCTCTGACTGGGTGTTAAGGAATTGGTCCTCCTGCGCGCACACAGGATATAATTATAAGAGGAGTTCTAGATATTTCCTTTCTGATTTTTGTGTGCTCTTGTGCAACCCTTATGATTCGATGGTAAATTTGTTTGATTGCTTATTGTATTAACCTAAATATTTTTGTTTTTCTATTGATTTGTTTTTACAAAAAAAAAAAAAAAATGAAAAATTAATAAATACGAGGGTGGTGAGTATATAATTAGCTCTTGGAAATCATAACCGTTTTTAACCCCAAATAACAGTGAATAGTATTTCCAGTGCGCCATTATACTTTTGAGAGAGGAAATAGGTATAGGTAGTATAGGTATGTTGTGTCTTATTGTGTGCTTATTCTCATTTTTCCCTTGACTCTCTGCTGGTCTCTATACCCTCAACGAGTATACGTACGAAAGGTGAATGAACTTTTACACCACATTTATAGGTACTGAAGCACGTTGTATGTTGTGACGTCAATTGCTTTGACACTAGATGACATGAGACCAAGGAGGGATGAAAATATACCTATTTTATGTATGGCCCCATATAACATATTATAGTTTTTTTTTCTAGATCTATTTGATAGCCCTCCTACAAAAATAAATTTATTATTGGTTTTCGATATACATATCTATGTATGTACATATAACAGTTATTGGAAGAGAATTATTAGAGAGAACACAAAGGGATTAAGGACGTTGATTGGATATTTGATGATAGGATTTTTATTGTTTTTTGATTAATATTGGGGATTGGTTTTTTTTTGTTTGTTGTTTATTTTGTGGTTGTTAAGTATAGCCTTAAGTCCTTCGATTATTTGGTGAAGTTTAAGTTTGAAAGGTTTATTGCCACTTGACATAAATACAAAATGAGAAAATATGAAATGTCAAATAACAAATTGTTATTTTAACCAAGGTTATTGGATATTTTACCAAAAAAACTTATGATGGTAAAAGTTGGCATTTTGTATATACATATATTTACATTGTGTGTGTTTTTCCAGAGGATTTTTTCTAAGCATTTTCTATTGTTTGAGGTGAATTTGATTTCTAGGTTAATTTTTTACTTTTTCTCTGTATAAATCCACCTGACTGATTTAAAAAAAGTAGTGACTCAAGATTATGTTAATTAATTTATGACAGTACTTATTTTAAAGGTACTGTTTATGCGGCCCTGCACCCAAAGAGTTACTTTTTATTACAACGAAAAATTGTTTTATAACTTATTAGAAATTAACATGTTTCTATTCTCATCCTTAAAAAAAATTAACTGGAATTTGATTGAATTTTGAACAACAACAACAACTTAAAAGTGCTACCACCAATTGCTTGCGAATTAATTTTAGGTATTTTAATTCGTTTTATTTTTGTTTGGCTGGAGATATACATAGCTATTTCAAGGGGTGCCAAGCCCTATGGAATTTGATTAGGCACATCATCGCGTAACATACATACCTACCTTAAACATATCTACCTTAAAAATTGATAATTTTGAAAAAAAAATCTATAGAAATAAAAAAAGTACGTATACGCCCCAGTGTACCAAAGTTCCACATTTAGTAAGAGATTATTTTTCATCAGATATAATAGAAATTTGTGTCTACTTATAGGTATTTTCAAATATTTATTTAACATACCTACATGGTGAACTACAGTTACTGATGGAGAAAAAAAAACCATCGGTTTCTGAGATATAATCGAAAAATTTAAGAGGATTTTTCTCGTTTACACATCGTTTTTAAGTTATATTGATTTTTATGATTTTGAAAACCATTGCTTTTGATTGTCTAAATAACTGCTAAAATGCACCTTATTTTAAAAAAATTGTATTATGATGTTTTGTTTTATGTGCATACATACATACATACATATGTACATATGTATATTTCAAATTCTTTTAAAATTATCAGTGTAATCCTTATTCGGATATAAGCTTGAATTAACTCATAAAATATGTTTCTCAGTCAATTTGATTTTTAAGTTAATTAAGTTAACCAACCAAATTTGGAAACTAAATTCTAGATAAATTGAAGGGAGTTTTTTGGCATACCCAATTATACTGCAAAAGCAAATGATGATGTTCAAATGTTTAATTTATTTGCAAAATTCGTCAACAACTGTTGGTTAGCTCATCAATGAAAAACTGACTTCTATATAAAATAAAAATTTTTCTTATTTGAAAGAAAGTTCTATTCTCTTCTCAAAGTTCATTGACACTTGATTGTTTTTTTTTTTGCTTCTATCAGATGGCGCCTATTTCCCCTTTTTGTTTTTTCCCAAGTCTATTCTATTTCTCATCAAAGTGCTTTTTTTGATGGGTAATCAATTAACAAATGCACTATGCGGCTGATAGTGTTTACAACAAAATTTGTCTATATTTTTTGATGAAATCTAGAAACAGAAATGAGTGCACCAAGAAAGAGTGAGAGTTGTTTATTTTTGGAACTGTTATAGAACGTCAAACATATTACATCAAATTGAAAAGTGATTAGATGATCTTGTTTACTTTAAGCGATCTTGTTATTTTTGTTTCCCCCTGAGATTTAATGAAAAAAATATACCAACACAGTTTTGAGATTTTGGTAAAGTGGAAAAAATAATTTTCTTTTTTGTTTAGTTCACCACACGTGCCTAATTTGACAGATCTGAAAGATGTTTTTTTTATTGGTAATGTGGTGAAGATAAATAAAACATTTTTGTCGTTTCTGCGCCTAAATTCACTTGAGTAGTGTCAAAACATATTAGACAAAAAATCAGGTTATTTTTCGCAATTTCCTTACGCCTTCCTTATACTTACCTATAAAGTATTTGGTATTTTTATCAATCGCTGTTCATAATTATTTAGTGTTTTTCGCACTGAACGTACCCCATTTGAACAGGTGACATTTTATGAATTTTTAACTGTAGCAAACTGGCTTAAGAATGTTTTCAAACTTTGAGTTGAGTTTGAGAATAAATTTTGACCGAACCAAAAACATTGTTAAATTTATACAACAAAAACCTCGTAAGTGCAGATAATAATAGCTCTTATCCAACTTTGTTACTCGTTTACTGACCTATTTTTATTTAAAAAAAGATGCAAAATTAGCAATGAGCTAAAGCCAAATTTAAATAAATTCACTGTTTATGTTGATAAGTTCGATCTAAATTTTAAGAACACTCCCGAGACAAATTATCAAGCAAAAGCTAATCCTAAGAAGTAAAATAAACTAAAATATTGAAGACTGTCATGTAATATCACAATTTATGTGCAATTCCCTCTCACTTTCATTTGAGAAGAAGAAAAAACTTGTTTCATCTGTTTGCGCTTGCGTATACACTATAGCACAAGAAACCTCACCAAACGTCAACGAACTCCAAGACTGTAGTAAACAGCCTCTGCTATATCTACACCAAACTACTAGCAGTCTTGTTTTTTTCTATGCCAAACATAATGTAGTTGTTTTTTTTTTGTTTGGCATAACACCATTTTTGGTGTCTATATCACAGTCAGCTTGCGAGCTGACAAAATAAAATTTAAAACCCACTCTATGATGCAATCAAAGTGCGTTACGCACACAAGACTTGCAGCGAAAGGCAAAACAGCGAAAAGCTGTCAACTTTACCAAACACAAATGACAAGAGATATTTTGACAAAAAAAAAAATAAAAATGAAAAAATAAAATATTTTATGATTTTGTTCTATTAGTAGAGGCCCAACCCTCGATAGAATGCATTGCTAGCCAAATACTATGCAATTGCATTAGTTTAATAAAAGAAAAAAACCACCAACATCCAAAATAAATCTAAAGCAGAAAATATAAATATTTCGCAGAAAAATATCCACCTCCTGTCATTTGTGCCTCTATACATAAGTCCTTGCTGTTTTCAGTTCTCTCCCTTCAATAACCCCCTCAATCATAGTCCTACATCTATCTATACACACTATCATCGACGAAAACAACTACACAACAGAGAGCAAAACGAGATGATAAGAAGATACACACATTCAGCTATAGAATAGTAGAAAGACAGCAATGAGCTCCACATTCGGTTCGAGGTAGGTGACCGAAAAGTGGGTCACGACAATGGCGAGTTCGTTGAACTGGCTATGACTCTATGAACGCACTCACACTACATCACAGCGCCATCATAAGCAGTAGCAGCAGGCAGCTCGGTGTATATTTTACTCGACGAGATACAAATTCGCGGGATACAGAGAGCGAACTATGAAAAAGAGTAAAAGAGACAGAAATAATTAGCCAAATGTTATCGTAAACTGAAGCGTGAAAGAGAGGCTATTATTGTTTCGAGAATCGATTTCGTTTTTTATTTTATGTGTCGTTTCTTATAGTTTTGCACAGAGTGATTAATTGCTTAAAACAAGTAGAAGCAAAAAATATGCGAAAGAGACGAAGGAACATTCAAGAAAACTGAGCAGGGAATGATTGTCAATAGAGTGCAATGTACCCTGTGTATCTCAATGCATTCGGAATTCAATGTGAGCAAACAAATGCCCCAATTGTTAAAAGCAGCAATTTACTATCATCTATTTATTCATGAGATGTTCAGGTAACTCTAGTTTAACGAACTGAACACAAATGTCCTGAATGAATAAAAGGAAATTATTTTTGACAGTTCAATTATCGATTCCCTTACAGGTGGATTGGTGACAGTTAGTGTGAAATAAATCAAAAAGTTACCAAAATATTTTGATATGAAACACAATGGAATGCCTCGTGGTGGTTAATAAGGGTTAAATTTGTTAAACCAACCACTACCACCCACACTCACCCCCAGTTCTGGCACTGGCACGCACTCTTACTGGCTCACCTTCCTTCCACATTCGATAGATTCGGTGTGAATGACTTCAATTACCCCACAATCTATGTAGCGCGAGGTTGGCGGCCATCAAAGAAACAACCTCACCACACAGCACACATACATCGTAACCCATAGAGTCAAAAGCGAATTCGAATTGAACTACGCTACGAGTGCTGAGAAAAATTACGAGGGAAATACGCTGAAAGTAGTGTTTGTTCACTCTCGTTCATTCGGCTCTCAATATCGCTCTCCCTCACTCTAGTTTTATCGAACTTACACACACATTCAAGCTTTTACTTAATACGTATAAACTTAAATGGAATGTAAAGCGAGACTCGTTAGTTTTGCTCATTGAAGGTTTGCTCCACCATCAACGACACCAACCCGAGCTCGCGCCAACGAACAGAGAAACAGAGAAAAATATTTTCCAATTCGAATGAATAAACAGTTTGACGTTGGGGCCAGCAATCATTCGCAAATTGTTTGTCAAATGAAACGGTTACAAAGATTTTTGTGTGCGCGTTTTTTTATACAAAAATAACAAAATTTGACATTAACTCTCATTGCAGTTTTTAAATTTAAACAGAAAAAAAAAAATTAATTTTTAACGGTCGTGAGTGGATACAACAGTTTGAAGAATAAATCATGTTCCTTATACAAAAATAATACTTATATTAATAAACAAAAAATACTGGGATTAATTTAAAATCATTCTCACTTAGTTTAAAGAACTTTTGGTGAATACCATTTTATATTCAAACGTGAAAAAAAAGTATTTAGTTTATTATAGCAAAACAAATTGAAAAAAAAAATGGGTTGTGCAATTCAAGAAATCATAACTGATAATCAATCAACCAAATCAAATCCAAATACAATTATGGATAAAAATCAAATTTCAAATACAACAACAACCAAAACACTTGTCATTGGTTTAAGTGACAAAATAACACCACCACCTGTGGTAAATAAGACTAACAATAAAAGTCAACAATTGAAGCAACAACATTCGGCATTAGTTAAACTTTTAGAATCAGCGCCGATAACAACAATTAAGACAACAACAACAACAACCACCAATAATAGTAATAGTATTAATAATATTAGTAATAAGCAGGCAACTAGTCCAAATGCACATTATGTCAGTCAAATAGTAGTACAACATCCGCAAAATATTTCATCGCATCGAAAAAGACTGAAGTCGATACATCAGCAATCGTCAACTTCAACAATGACAACGACAACAACAACGATGTCATCGACAGCGACAAATATGCTGCCACCCCAAGAGCATCATAACGATAATTTTAACAACAGTCATCAACATAATCATAATAGTATTAAAGTGCGTAAAAGTGACGCGAATTATCATCACTGTCAAAATCAAAATCCTCAGCAATCGCATAGAGCAGACAATGTAACGCCTTTATCGGCGGTGGCGGCAGTGATTATTGATAACAATGAGGGTGAGTGCGGTAATAATGATGACAGTGGTGAGAATAATAAAAATAGTAACAAAATTGTTACAAATAATTTTACTGGTGATCATCAGCAAACAATGATGATGATGACCTCCGCGGGCAATTACGAATCAACGTATCAGTGTCCGTGGAAAAAAATTCGTTACGCTCGCGAGTGGAAGCAGAAAAAACAACAACAATTGCAAACAAACAACAGCAATGTCGTTGTCGGTCTTGATAATAATTTAAAAAATGTCAAAGATTCATCGTTGTCGTCAATGCAAATGCATTTAAACAAATGTGATGAAAAAGTCACCGCCATAACGATAGATCGAAAAAATTCAGAGCTAGCGAAGCGATTGGGTATCATTCCCGAAGATTCTGCATCGCACAATCGTCGTGACAGTTCGGATAGCAATTCGAGTATGTCGAGTTCGTCAAGTCTTCAATCGACAGCATCATCAGCGTCATCGGTCTTGTCGTGCTGCACCTGCACACCGCAGCAATTAAAAATGGACCAAGAACCACCATGTCAATGTAATAATTGTCAAGCCATGGATATGGACTCTGGGTGTGATGATGAAATTGCATCCGATCACCAGTCTATAACTATGAATTATTTGTGTCAGAAATTCGATGAGAATTTAAGTAGCAATTGTACGAATAAAACTAACGAAAATGATGTTAAAATTGAGATTAAGAAAGAGTATTTAGGTCAGAGTAATGAACCTTCAGCACAGAATTTAGCATCCGGAACAAGTGATGTACGTTCTTATTTCTTCTTTTTATTCAAAAAAAAAAAAATAAAAATGAATTATTTTACCCATCTCTATAAAAATTACCCATCACTATTTCATTCAATTATTTAATTTTTAATTTTGTCTTTTCTTCTCTTTTCAGGGCTTTTTCCGACGTTCTATCCAACAAAAGATTCAATATCGTCCATGTACAAAGAACCAACAGTGCAGTATATTGCGAATTAACCGCAATCGATGTCAATATTGTCGTCTGAAAAAATGTATAGCTGTTGGAATGAGCAGAGATGGTAAGTTTTGAAATTATTTATATTTTGTATACATTTAATACATTTATTGGAGAAAAAGTAGGAAACGAGAATAAAATCTAACACTAAATGTCAAATTAAATATCAAACCAAACAAGATGTTATGACATTTAGTTTTCAAAAAACGAATTCGTGCTAGGAACTTAAATATTCTCATAGTAAAGTCAAATTTGTGTCATAAAGTTTAGTATTGTAGGTAGATAGAGCAAATGTTTTTTTAATTTATGCATATGATAAACTGTCAAAACCCCTTCCTGTGATGGCAACTTTGATATTCTAAAATTACCTATACCTAGATTATGTGTACCTTACCTACATACATACACACATATTTAATTAAAGTTAAAATAAATGAGATAGAAAATTAGTTGTCAGATAAATTCCTTCTTCTTTTGACATTTCCCTCTGACATTTTGAATAAGTTGTCAAATTTATGACTTTTGAAACAAACAACTCTGAAAAACTTGATTGTTTTTATGAAGAGCTCTATCAAAATAAATTTTAACCTCCTTTCTATCAATATTATACTCAATGTCTCCGCAACAAAATTGCGAAACACGATAATTTTCTCATTCACACACCACGATAGTAGGCTCTACCTATGACTATGACCAAAACGAAAACCACCCACCATATTTCACCTTGTCATTTCTTTTTCTCTAGCTCTCTCGCTCACTTTTGAACTACATTTGGAAATGTAAGTTTAATAATAAATAAAATTAAAATACGAAAACCCTAGCTTGGTAATAACTTATCTCACCACACAACGTTCAAAAATCCATCATAGACCAACGAGATAAGATTACAACACACAGAAAGAAAAATTTTTAAAAATTACCCCCCATCCGCCAACCCCCTTTTCGAAATCACCATCAATACACTAGAGTGTATAACACATACATTAACAAATAATCTCTCATAATCGAACCAACATGACGAACAAACATGTTGCGAGCCGGGTTCATTGACCAGCCATGAACGAAATTTTCTGTAGCTCTTTAGTTGTTGTTGCTTGAATTATTTTTTTTTTCGTAACGCGAAACAACAGAAATGTACCCTTCACTTGAGTTCCAGTGCTGTTTAGATATTTGTGTGTTTTTTTTTTTATTTTTTTATTTTTGTCATAATATGGTAGGTAGCTTGTCCCACTTTCAGCTTATTTTTTTTGTTTTCTGGGTATTTTGGGTTTTTTAGTTTTTTATTGAATAAAATAAAGAGGTTGTCACACTCATGAAAGAAGAAATGCAATGATTTTCGTAATAAATCTCCTCATCGGTTGTTATTTAATTTATTTTGTGTTTTTCACCACACTTAACATAAGACAAAGAATCATTCCCCATACCGTCATCATTTCCATACGATGAAATTAACGACAAACGAACGAACCGATAAACAAAGGCACAAAATACACTACTGTTGTATACTGCTGTGGGTCTTGTGCTCTGTTTCATTGTAAAATTATTGTAGGAGTACGGTACGAAGCGAACAAACGATCCAAACCTGGTAAAGAGCGGTGAGGTGGTGAATAATGGTAGAATCATTGTGGAATTGTGCTAAGAGTGGAATGACCGGACTTAACCCAATTCGTGAACGACGAACAATTTTTGCTGCTGCAACACACAGAGCACACAAAGACGTCGCGGCGCGGTTGATTTTTTTTTTTTTTTCAGTTGAAGTACCTATACACTACACATTTATAGCAATTGAGTTGTTCGAAATAGAACAGCAAAGGGAAAATAAAATAAAAAAGAGGCCAGTACAGGAGTGAATGAGATAATAAATTAGCTCACAACAATGATGTTATAAAAACAAATTGGATGGAGAAAGATACACAGAAAAATGTGTATGTTGGATCTTTTTTTTTTTTTAAGCTAAGATAGGTGGCATGTCTTAGGTATGATTGTGTTTCGTATCAATTAAAGTAGCACAGAGCTGAAAAACTTTGCCCAGCGGCAAACTTAGCCACCGCCGCCACTGTTGCTCCGTCACAATCGTCGTCTGTGTCATCTCTATATCATGGTAATTATTGTAGTCATCTACAATATGAAGACAGAAAAAACAAGAAAAGAAAGAAGACGACGACGACGAGAGAATATGTTTAGTTAAGCTAGGCCGATGACTCTAGTAATGAAATCGAAAGTTGTTGTTTTTCTGATTTCTTCTGAGTATAATACTAAACAAAGAAATTCAAGAAGTTTCTAGAAAGCATATAGATAGTGTTGATTTGAATGAGTTTTAATGATGATTTAATTGACGAATTGGAACAATTGTTTGATTAGAAAATTGGTGTTTAGAAAAAATAAGATAAATGGCGCCCAACTAAGGATTCTTTTTTGAGATAAATAGCTTGTTTAAAGAAAAATGTTAAATGTTGTGGTTTTTTTAAAAGTAGGTGTTACCTATTTTGAATATTAAGAACGTGTGACGTGTTCTCTTAACATTGCACAGTTACTTTGTTAATCACTTATCTACATGTATGTTGTCTAAATATACTATGGTATTTGTCGTAATTGTTATATTATCACCCCGAATGGTTCAAATCCATCGTAGGTACCTATTTAAAAAGAGAATTTCCCTCAATTACTTTTATTTTGTTTTTTGTTTGTCACATTATTCATAAATAAATCAAAATTATTTGTGAATTCCTTGAAATGATTTAATTTAAAAACATAACCTTTTATTTCGTATGTACCTACATATGAAGGTATATATGTATGTGCATACTGGGCTTTAGACTTCAAATTCTACATTGAGAAATAAAAAATGGCGCCCAATCAGAATTTTTGTAGAGAGAATACAAAGACCAGTGGTGTAAATTCCGTGAAATAATTTAAATTAAAAGCATAGCTATTTTTGTTTCCCATGTATGTATGTATAAAAATTGTACATTTAGAAATACAAAATGGCCTCCAATAAATAAGAAACTATTTTGTATAATGCTAACTGTCTAAATTCTTTGAAATAATAACACTTCTTCTACCTAGTGACCAAGAAATTCTCAAATCAGAATTAAAAATGGCGCCCAATTAAAAACATTTTTTAAAAATTCAATGACTTAATATGAATATAAATTCTTTCCATGGATATTCTAGGTTTCTTGAACTTATTACGAATAATTCTCCATAGAAGAACACAAAATGGCGCCCAATTGCAGTTTATAAAATGCTTTTTACTCCATGTATTTACATATAGTCTTGCAATATGTGTACGTGGCCTTCCCTTTGCCATCAATAAACTATATTTATTTAAAATTAAATAAATATCTTCTAATTTTTAACAAAATTAGCCGAAAAATATTCTTATCACTGACTGGTCTAGTTTTCTGCAACTTTATCTTTATTGAATTAAAATTTCATATTATTGTTTTTTATAAATTCTTGCCACAGGCGAAAAGAAAAAAATAATCAGCAAAAATGTTTTTGGCGTACAAATATTTTGTTTAATCTATCGAGACCAAGGCTTTTATTTGTTTTTGTATTATGTACTCATTTCTATTATTAAATACTGGTTTCATATAAAATCAATTTGCTTACCTTACCACAAAATTTCAAAATTAAAAATATTTTTTATTTATTTTTCACCGGAAGCTGTTTTTTAGAATTTATGAAGTAACACAAAAATAGAACGATTTATGTTTATTATTGGGTATAAAATCTTTGTTTAGTAGTAATTTTTAGATGTTTAGATAGAAGACAAATCAATCTTTTTCTGAGGCTAGATTAATTATGGTACCTATGTATATCGTATAAAAAACATTTTCATATCTCTTCTGTCAGCATCAATCTTAATTGTTAGACTGTTTCCAAACCTTCCAGAGTCCAAATTTCAAGTTAAACCCCTCACACCGCGTAATGTCACACATCTTCTATGTTCGGATATGACCCAATTTCGACACTTTTCTCTTTTTTATACATATGTGTGTGTGTGTGTATTCGATGTGGCGCGTTTTACGTTATAATAAATCCATTCATCCTTGACCAAAAAAAATCCTTCAAAATGAATCTCAACATAGGTTTATGCGTATGTCATGCGTGTGCGTGTTGATCGTCATCGATGCTTTGTCCATTTTTTTTTATTCATTACAATTTTATAAAAATGACCGTGTTCCCCTTTTCATTATCTCTCAAGGAAAGAAGAGGTTACTTCACGTTATAATACAAACAAAAAAATAAACAAACGAAAAAAAAGAGAGGAGAATAAAAACTTAAATAAACTGACCATCGACCTAGAAAATTGAAAATTTATTTCATCGATTAAATAACAAAAAATGTAAAATATTTGTTTATTCCAAAACCTCTCATCTATCGTCTCCCCTTTATGTTTCCTCTTTTATTTTGTTTATTGTTACTGTTATAAAAAGAAATTGGCATTTATCTGCCAAATATTTATTAATCAAATTTTATTTTCTCAAATACATGCAACAAAGTTTTTTCGTTGAAAACGAAACTGAAAGAGCAAATCTACACTATATACCTACACCTCATATACCAGCAACAACAACTACAGCAGTACGCATGCTATCAGTCGAGGCTGAGTTCATTGACCGAACCAAGTCTGACGTTCATAACATCGAAAAACTAGGTCAACCATAGCATATACACAATAACATTTTTCTCCGTAGTTGTATGGGTAGGTGTAGCTCTTAAACTAATTCAAATAAAAAAAAAAAAAAAAAAATACCTATATACACACTCTGACAGTTAGCAGCAGCATACCATTAGCTGAGCGCTTATCAATTTGCATAAAAAAAAAGTTCAGTTTGTTTGCTTAATTTCCAGACAGATGCATCAGCCATGATGTTGATTTAAGGCACAACTATACAATAGTTTAACTGGATATTCACCATATCGCCACCCACAACTTGTCTGATGTCAAATTTAAATTTTGATATTTTTGCATATTTTAGTGTGTCTGGATTCCAAAAGTGAATAGCACTTTCGGAAAGATTAAAACAAAAAAAAATAATATGGCAGGGGGCCCATTTGATTCAATTTTTTATTTTCTAGTCCTTCAATCCTCTCCCCCTCGCATGCTACACAGCACATACGAATATTTATATACAACACAAACTAAAACTGACAGACTTTTATTCGCATTGCCTAGCTCACTGACAGTCGACGGTTATTTTAATTAAAATGAACTCAAATTAGCACGAGGTTAACCAAATTGAAAGTAAATTTATTTTATTGCGTTTTTATGGTGTGGACTGTGTGTGTGTGTTTGTGGATGCATGTATGTGTATGTGTGTTTGTTTAATTTTCTAGGTCTTTCAATTGTTGAAATTGTTGGAATTTTATGCAACTTGTAGACAGATGTGTCGCTCACATACTTTTTATAGAAAAAAAAAATAGATAAGATATTTATTGCAGTTTTTTTTTTTTGTTTAGGTCCCTATACCTACTTAAATTTTAAATTAGACAAAAATCTAGGTATTGTCGTCTACTACACTGTAAATAGGTAGGTATATGTAAAATAATATAATCAAAATGGATGCTGTTGTTGTTTTTTTGTGTCAGCAAAAAGGGGGAGTAAAGTTCATTTAAAAATGTTGAACTCTATTCAGGTCACATCAAAACAAGAGTGTGGTTATAGACACACGCAGCAGCAGAAGTAAAAACGAACAAGTCTGTGAAACTTAAGTTGTGAGGTGGAAAATTGATGAGTTATGAAGGGGAGGATAGATACATTTTCCACACAACACTTTTGTCATCGTTCATCCACTTGACACATTTAAGTAGATAGATGAGCTTGTGCATGTTGTTTGCTTATTCTCTATGTAGAAATGCGGAAGCGCATAGGTACTTACCTAAATGAAGAAAACATTTTTCCTTTCTAGAAACTCCTAAAAAATCCCCTCTTATTTGTAGATGATTAAAAGCGCCTTTACTTTTTTCGATCGTTCAACTTTTAGCATCATCATTTGATGGCGCTTGGTATCTGTCAGTTTGAAGCAACGAGCGCAATTACAAAATAGTGAACAAATAAATAAACAACATCACGAGCAATCACATCACAAGTAAAGTATAGTGATCCCCAAAATAAATCTTTGCTCGCTGTTTATGTTGTCGTTGCTGCCACACTGCCACTGTTTCTGCTGCTTTCTATTGCATAACGAGTGAAATTTCATGCGTTACGTAAACACAAACTGAAAGACAAACAAAGGAGAGTGAGGAGAATAAATAATAACAAGTTGTAGAGCAATAATGTTGATATCGAGAGGAGAAAAAACAACTCGTCAGTTGCAATAAAAAAGATTGTAGTTACATGTCAATTAATAAACAAAAAAAAAAAAAACGAACTCTCCCCTCAAGCCTCTCTATTTAATAATGTGGTGTTGTGTGTACGAACCTTCAAAAGGTTGTTTACCTCTTGCTCAATGAACTGACTTAAATTGTGCAGCAGCACTATTATAGTAGTCGATACACGTTAGTTAGAACGAAGAGCAAGACTCTCATTTAGTCCGGGGTCATTTTCATACAAACAAATCAAAAAGACACCAACACTATCGAAATCTAGTTTCGATACTCGAACTAATATCTGAGCGAATACTATAAGCATCTCGCTTGCACATAGAAAAACTTATTGAAAAAATAAATTTACTTTCATTTTTCAATGACTTCTAATTTATATGCTTCGCTCTTTATCTCACTCAAACACACAACATTTATAGTTAGCTCTCATTCAACTTATACTCTGAAACATCTGGTGTGTATCCCCACGATGAGCTCCGGTCAATGACACCGAATCCACACAACCCATATTCCCCCACATATGTATATTCTCGAAGGTTTTTCAGTTCGAATATGCATACAGAATAATATGTTTCGCAACATTACACATACGCCACAGTGACCGAAAGAGAATGCAACTTGTATTTCGAAATTCGAATTTAAAATAAAATTCTTCGAATTTAAATTGAGGATTCTATTGCATTCTGTGTTTATGTGTGTATATTGAGTTTTTCAATATGAAATATTTTGCACTGTGTGTGTTTGGTGAGAATGTTGCGAGATGCATATTTGCATGCACCCACTTTTATGATGGTGTGCTTGTTTGTGTGACTTGAAGCAAGCAAAAAATAAAACAGAACCACTGAGTGCAGCGACACAAATTTAGGTCATGCTCGGTCATTCACTCATGGCTTCAATAGTGTGTGAATGTATGCGCGCCTTTAAATTTGCACTCTGCACTCGATGCATACCTATAGCGATAGGAAAACCATTTTTTTTTATTTTGTAACTATCACTATTTGCCTTCTCTTTTCATCCTTGGTCATTGCAATTTGTTAATTTTATTGAGTTTTTTTTTTTGTGGATAGGTTGGTACCTATATATTTGACATTCCCTTGTATAAAGAAATAACAAACTTTTAGCTACAATAACCGCACATGACTACTGACGAGTTAGATAAAGTAACAATAATGGTGGAAAGGCGTCAAATATGATAGTGGGAGATGAATTTTTTTCTTCAATTAATTTAGGCTAAACGTAATTAAACTACAAACTCACTCCCTACCTTACAAAACTCAAACCTCAATCAGAAAACAACAAAACAAAAAACAACTACCTACCGAGTCTTTATGTAATCATTTGTTGTTTTGCTACGAGTTCGTAACGAGTTCATCGAACTCGTTATATGATGGAGGTCTTTTGGGCCTTCCATTCCACTTTTTTTTCTTCTCTTTTGAATGCGTGTAATGGCGAAATAATTGTGAGTCTAGAAAATTACAAAAATGTTGTTGGATGAAGTTAGTCAAAATAAACTAAAGTGAAAGTGATACTCAAATATGAATCATTACTCGCTGTAGATATCTATCTTGTGCAGCGCAAAATTGATAACAATTTCGATGACAAAATCTCACGAGGCGCACGATTAATTTCCCGGTTTTGACATCAAAATAGGGAGGGCTGATGATTATGGGGGTCTCGAAGTCTCTGCATAGCTGAAGGATGTAGAAACTTCGATTTTATAAAGAGAGAGATACCTCCCAACTGCTACTGCTGCTGCTACTTATGCACGTTTGGCATTTCCTGATTATTATGATGACACAAAAAGAGATGCAGAAACAAACCGTTACGCAATCTACTAGATGTAATGCACATCGGTGAAAGATTTATAGTGATGAGCCATGAGCGCAAATTATAAATTTCTTTTCGAGGGGAATAAAATTGTTGTTTCTTTTTCTTTTTTTTGAAACTGATTTTTCCTCCAACAACAATAATGTTAACTTTCACTTTTCATTTTTTTTTCTCGTGAGTTCGAGTTTGCTTGTTTTGCTCTGGCTCTGGTTTCGTTATTTTTGTTGAGCTGTGGCGGGTTATTTTGTATGGCTATGCTGTCCCATTAATAGTTCAATGACTTGGAGTTGTTTGTTTTGTATTTTTTTTTTTTTTCATTTTGCTTGCTTTGGTTTTCTGATTGTACAAGACTCTGTTGTGTGGGTAATGGGTTAACATAATAATGCTTCAGGGTCTAACAACTTTGAAATATTTTACTCATAAAATCCGTTTAGAGGATTTATTGCGTTACTGATAATGGTTTTGGCATAAATACAGAGAGATGTTAGGTATGATGGTTGACTGCGATGATGATGACAAGAAGTGTCAAGTACCTTTTTGTGAATTGTAAATACCTACATATAAGTAGGTAGTTAGGTTTGTTGAAATTTAGGCCAAGTGAAGTGAGTAGGTGTTTGATCAGGTTTTTTTTTTTTTTTTAAACTAAATTTAGTGTCAACCGAGGTTATTTGAGTGTTTTAATGAGAATTTCATTTGAATGAATATATGTACATTTGAAACGAAAAAAAAACTTAATAATTAAAAAAGATAAATTAAAGTCTTATGGAAATATAAAGTTAGTGGTAAATTTATTGGGGAAGGTGGGTACCTAATTACATTAAAATCGTTGGAACCTGTAGTAATCTTACAATCAAAACAACAAACTATCAATTATGTACTTGCTCAACATCTATTTTGTAATTTTCTTTCGAATGAAATTGTATTAGAGGAAATGATATTAGGTACCTATTTCATTGAAAATCGTTAAATCGTTAAAATTAATTAAATTGTCCAGGAAATAAGGTGAAAACAACTCAAAATCATCTAAATTGAATACAACAATACCGATCTTTCCACAAAACTATTTATCATTTATTGACGGAATATTTTTTTCGGAAAATTTAATTTGTCCAAAAAATATAATTTGTGTGTGGTAAAAACAAAAAACTATTGTCCACCTGCTATGGTGCTTACTGATTAGCGTTTTATCTTCTCTTCTCTTTGGTGGTCTGTTTAGCAACTCGAACAATTTTTAAGTTTTCAAAATTCGATGTAAAAAATTTTTTTGCAAGTCTCCCTTTTTGAGCAAACTATCTTCAGTGCTTTGGCAAAACTAAGGTTAATTTAACATTTACACATTATACATTATTATTTTAATAATAAAAAAATACTGAAATAAAGCAGTCAAGTAGAAGACTTAGCACTATTTAATTAGACTTGTTGAATTATTGATTTAAAATAGCGTTTAACGGCCTTTAGTCCATATAATATAGTTGGATAAAGTTCACACTAGGTATTCATCTTGAATTCTATGTAAGATGAATTGAACTTAATAGAAATTACGTATGGACAAGGCCCTCTGGTCAACTGATAAGTCCAAGTGAGATCGCCGGGACGAAATGTCAGTTTTTATGGAAAGGCTGTTAAAAGCTATTTGGATATATTTTCCTTGGTGTACGTTCATATGTACCTATATCTACATATGATACACTTTCCATTTGAAATACATATGTAGGTATAAAACATTCTTCAAAGAAAGTCCTTTCAAAACATAAAATTTTGTATTTTACCTCATACTCGAAGCAACATTTATAGCAAATTTGAGCTAGCTTGTAACCTTTATTCTCAAGTGTTACACATTTTGAATGCAGTGTCACTGAACGTAAATTCGTTCACCTCATTCACTCAAGGCAAAGCTCAGTTGCAACGCAAACGAACTCAATAAATTCTGTCAATAAAAGTGCAATGATTTTGTCGTTGTTTTTTTGTTCTAATTTCTTTTTTATTTTTATGTAGGTATTTGAACTACAGTGTCAGAATTTTTTGGCAATGTAAACCTTATTTTAATACATGTACATTATGTATATGATATGTAGGTATGTACAATGAATCATTTGTTTATTTTTTAAGGCATCAAATGTCATCATACATTTATATTGGTAAGCTTAAATGACACATTTCCAATTAAATGCACAGTCTGTCAAAATATGAACACACAAAAATCTACCAATATTTTCGAGGTATTGTAGGTATCAGCGTCTTGTTACGTGCAAAAATAAATTTACAAACAATAAACTTTTGTGCCCTCTTTTTGCAGTTACAATAACAACAAATAAGTATATTTAAATTATAAACCAATGAACCTTTGGTAAGAATTTTTTTATGCGCAGTATAGTTGTTATTTTTGTAAACATGAACAGATATTTGAACATTCTCGTTCAATTGAAGTTCAAGGTTAGTACATTTTTGTTCTTCTTTTTGTTGTCAGATTGGGGAGCAATGCATTCTGATTTTTATTTTTTTATTTAAGAAAATTTAAATTGCAGTTAAAAGTTCATTTAAAGAGAAGATAAAAGAACGAAAAGCTTCTCGATTAAAATTTATATTAGTGCTTTTGAGAGAAAATATATTTAATTATTCACCACATTTTTAAGAGCTTTCTTGAATGTGGTGAAAAGTTCTCTTAAGAGAATATTGCCGCACATTTTGCCGGTTTTTAAATTAGATGAACACAGTTGTTCTCTTTTCAATGAATAACAATGCGGAAAAAGTCACGTATACGCCAGAGTCCTCTAGTTTGATTTTGCAGAATTATTGCACAAAAAAAAAACAGAAATGAAAGCTTTAAAGAGTAGCTATCTCTCCATCAATGAAAGCTCTAAACCTTTTTCTTAAGAGCTCCAACAGATTCAGATATACCAAAGTATCTTGTAACTTTAGCTGTCTTTGATATTTCAATCTTTTGTTGACAGTAATTGAGAGCGGTTAGTTGGATGACAACGTACTGAAAAAACCGAACCATATACCTAACCCTCTCTTCATTTAAGCGGCTTTTTCGTGTGTATTTTTGTGCTTTTATAAGCCAACAAAATAAACAGAGGAAAAAAATAACACGAAATAACTCTGCTCCAAAAAAAAAGCACACAACTGTGAGCTACAAGCGCTTAAATTGTGAACTACACTCGTCGCTGGTATACCCCAAGTGGTAGATGTGTATAGAGACGACGGTCTCAATAATTTGTATCTTGTATATATCTCTACACAATACAATCATTTTTGTTGTGTGTGATTATTACCTATATTCGTAACGTGCTAGCAATTTTTACAGTTAGTCGCGTTCAAGACCTTGTCGAGTTTTGTCATGTTTGCATTTGCACAATTAAATCAAAAGAAAATCATAACAAATATTCAAATAACCATTCATTCATCGTTCTTAGTGCATAAATAACAGAAAATTAACGGTGTGGTGAATTCTGAAAAATTTTTGAATGAAAACAAGAAAATAATCTTCGACAAACAAGGATTAATTGGAAAAAATAAAATTATTTATATACCAAAAGTTAAAAAAAAATAATTACGCGAAATTTCTACAAAATGAAAAATTGTGATGTAAAGAAAGTTCCTTCAGCAAGTTTAAATTTTTTCTAAACAAAAATTAACTAAAAAAAATATAAGAAAAAATTCTCATATACAAATATTTAATTAAACAAAAAATGAATAATATTTGTGAAAGGTTAAGTGAATCTAATAACAAGTGGCGGTCAATCCAAACAGATTTGTTAAATATTAGCATATCTAACTAAATAATTTTGACCATTAACATACAAATTTAAAAAAAACATAACTTTTATTAAAAGTTTTAATATAAAATATATAAATTGTACCTGAGAAGTAAAAATAAAAAAATAAAAGTTTAATATATTATTTCACTGTGATTTTTGTTTAAGTTTTTTTTTGTTGTTTGTTATTTTGTAATTAAAAAAAAATATTCACATCAAAGTGCATTCAGGTGTCAAAAATTTGGATTATAATTAAAAAAAAAAAACTACTTGCCGGAAAGTGAATTAAAAAAAAAAGAAAAAAAAACAACAAGTCACAGTACCTTTTGATGCCGTCGCATTAGCAAAACAATTAAAATCAAATAAACCGTGGATTATTATATGATTTTAATTTTCTTTATAAATTAACAAATTAACTCAAAGTTTCATTTGACAAAATAAAAAATTTCTTCACATACAAAATGGAAGAACTACCAATTTTAAAAGGAATACTTAAGGGAAATGTCAACTATCACAATGCACGTACGTATTTATGAATAATTTAATCAAAGACTTTGTAAAAATATAAAAACTTAATATAAAAAAATCAGAAAGCCTTTGAGTTAGGAACCTACTTATTTAAATAACAAGAAACATAAACGGCTAAGTCTTAGAATTTGAGACAGTTAAACGTTAAATAAAAATTAAAAATTTAAACTTAAAATTTTATAAAAAAAAAATATTCAAAGAGATTTTGCAACTGTCACTAACCGAAAACATTAATTTTTGCCTTTTATGTGAACCACTATTAATGATTTACTTTCAACAAATCATTTCCATAATTTAACGAATAATTTGATTATTTTGAATATTTATTAAAAATTTCGTTGAACCAAATTCCATCCTTGTTCATACTGTCTGTAAGTTGAATGCCATAAATTGAAATAAATGCCGCAAAACCTATCAATTTATTTTTATTTTTAAATCATAAAAATTGATCTTCAATTATTGACTTAACGAAAGTCTTAAGAATATTTAAATTATGTAGTTATTTACTGCTTGACAGTTAAATATTCATTATTAAATGATGAAAATGCTACGAATTCGAATGTTGTAAGAACTTAACGTAACCTACAAAAAAAATGCTTTTGCATGCCATGTTATAGCGTATTTCGAAATTTCTAGAATTCATAAGGCGCATACATTTTCACAAAACTGAACGAAAGCTTTCAAAACTTATCAGAAATCGATCAGTATTTTGTTTTTTGTTAAGAAACGATAGAATTGTTTTTGTTTTTTAGGCATTTATGGGACATAAAAAAATATGTATGAATATAGGTATATTCCAAATAATTTCGTCAAAAATTCAACTTAACGAACATTGAAAAGTGACTATTTGATACCTCTGTCTACTGCTAAACACCAAGTTACCAAAGTCAAGAATATTCCATTCCAATAATTTTATAATCTATATTTTTTTTTATTTCATTCAAAAAAAAAAATCTCTGTAAAATTTCAAACTCCATTCATTATTAATTTGTTGACATTTTCCAATTTACATTCATCTTCCCACCCAAATTGCTCTACTTAGGTATTATACTCAGTTCAGTAGAATCCCTCTTTAAAGTAAGCTGTCAAAAACACAAAAATGTGTGACAATTTCCCTATATGTATAATTGATCCAAATGATTAAAAAGAAATGTATGCCAAAGCGATAACTCTCGAGTTTGCCTATACCGACTATCCCCATAAAGCGGTTGCACTTTCTTTTTCAAAAGCTATTTCTATACTTCGCACACAGCTGGGTCTCGCGCCATAGCCATTGCGGCTGTTATTGTATTGCTTTCGATTTTCGTTTAAATAGCAGATCGGAGCTCAAATAGAGAAGCCGACAAACTAACTAACCCAGCAACCTATAAGTTTACATATATGATGTAGGTACGAGAAAAATTAGAGCTCATAATTTATGCACTAAGCCTGCATGCACCAATAATTTTTCTAAACTCCAGTTTTTTTTTTTTTTTTTTTTGTTATAGTCTCTTTTTTTTATTTTTTTCTTAATTCTCTTTGCAATCAATTTCATTTAGTGCAAAAAAAAAATAAAATAAATAACCAACACACTTTTTCGACCTCTTTTAGATTTTCTCTCTTTCAGTTTGGAATCTTCTTCCTCCTTTCTATCTCTGGCTTCATATAGAAAAATGAAATGATCATGCTATGCTCATCAGTTAGATGCGGCTTAAATGCTTGTCTCTTGGACCACTATTAATGGGCCGTTGTCATTCTCTAATTTCTTTCATGTTAAACACAAATAACACAGAGAAGAAAGAAACGAGGAAACTAGGTGGCGCTCTCATTTTCGTTTTCATGCTGCTATTCTACCATATTGTTTTTTTTTTTTTGGTCTCGTTTAAATCCATAAGTTATTCCGATCACAATAGATACGCATAGCCCACACAGCTTGAGGCGTAGTGGGGTGCTTCCAGGTAATGTTTGGCGTGCGCTGCCGGTTCTGTTATCAATTTGACACATCAGTATCTATGGACAGCAATTAGCTGTCGAATTATAGTGCAATATCGTATGGCTTTCTCTTTCATTCATCGTTCGCATTATTTTTTATTCAGTAAAGAATAAGTAGCATGCTACTGTCTTAATTTTTTTTGTTGTTGTAATTTTACCTCTCGCACTCTCTTTTTTTTATTTGTAGGTCATGACCTCTTAGATTGTTTTCATAAAAATGAAAGAGATAGACGAGCGAATCTCGTACTGCTCCAAAGTGAAATTAATAGGATTTTACTTGGTGCGCGATGCGATGGCTGGTGGGCCTTCTTTGATTGACTTTCGATGTATAGTCTTGGCTTATAGAGTTAAAAGTGTTACACTTCTCACTCACTGACTGCTTTGGCTCGGTTTGTGTTGATTTTCTCTCTTTGAACTCAAAAAGTCACTGATGAGTGGGAGACGATCAACGATCCCGATGAATACGATTTCATTAGAGTTCATGATCGTGATGCGCGTGTTTTTTTTTGTGTACGATGAGAAAGTTCACCCACATTTTATTTTCTTACTTTTAGGCAAAAACAAAATGATTAACGAGAAACCCTAGGCCAGAAAGAGAGTCGATCGTTTTTTTTTATTTTTAGAGAAAGTGTAACAGCCGCCTTAATGTGATACAAACAAAATTGAGAGCAAGCCAATAAAAATATCATTATGCTTGCACCCAAAAAATGAAATGAAACACAATGACCTACTTAAGGGTCTGTTCATGTCTCTTTTAAGGTTTTATACCCATCTTCTTATTGTTGTATTTTGGTTTTATTTTTGTTGTTTTGCATGTTTCACTTGTGTTGCTGTTTAACTGCGTGTAGGAAAAAAGGGGGACGACTTGAGAAAAAAAAAAAAAAAAAAAACTGTGTCCTTCCCGCCAGCGAAAACTTTTGTATATGTGTGGAAATTGGAACACACGTATTTTGCTTCCGATCCGACACCTGGCGCAACAATGCTGTCTGTTTGGTCCTACTTTTTCTCCAATTTCATTGCATATGTCAATTATATTTTATTTAATTTAGCTTCTTCTCAATAATTTTACTAAATCGAAATGTTTTCTCTTTATTTACAGCGGTGCGATTTGGTCGCGTGCCGAAACGCGAAAAAGCGCGCATCTTAGCTGCCATGCAACAAAGTACACAAAATCGCGGCCAACAAAGGGCGTTAGCTACTGAGCTTGATGATCAACCTCGATTGTTAGCCGCTGTATTGCGTGCTCATTTGGAAACGTGTGAATTTACCAAGGAAAAGGTTGCTGCAATGCGTCAAAGGGCACGCGAGTGTCCATCATATTCAATGCCTACGCTTTTGGTGAGTAAATTTATTTATTTTTTAATACATACAATAGTTTATTTGTGTTTGAATAATTTTAATATGGATCAAATCAAACCGAGTAGCAAAACTTGAACGAATTTATTATGAACTTCTGGACGTCAAGGTTGGGCTGCATTCAGTTATAAGTTGATTCTCGCTGTCAACTGAATTCCATTGTCACTCCCACAATCAATTTTAAATAAGTATATGTCTGCCCTTAAGTTTACTTCCTCTTCTCTGAAAGAGATAATTATTTGTCCTCAACATTGAGACAGAGACGTACATATGTATGTATATATAAATGAGAACTGAAGTAGGTGTGTTTTTGTTTGCTAATTGCTTAATTTCCGGTATTTAACCCCATGAATGTTTTTACTTCAATCGACCTCTGAATTTGTTTTATTATTATTTTGTCTTGTTCGATGATTTTAGTTATACACTGATTCGGTGCAAGGTGAACTTGTCAAATAATTTTGTCCATGGTATTTGGCAATTTCCTTAAACCGCTGTGATCTATGATTATAAAGAAAATCTTAGATTTGTTCCTTAGAAAAATGTTCATAAATAGTTCTTTTTGACAGATGTGACAATATTACAGACAACCTTGACTTTTCTTCTTGCTTTTGAAATGATCTATTCAACTCGTTTTCTTTATATACAAACACGCCCTCTACATGTCGTTCTTTTATAGTATCTATCTACACATTGGAAAAAATTACAATCTGTCATTTTGAGGCACTGTGATATATAAAATAACAGGTGATAGTGGAATGTTGTTGTATTTATAACTATTGCGTGCATTTTTAATACAAAAAAAAAAAACAAGGAAATGTATTTAATAATTTATTCAAATTGCCATTAAATTGTACTTGAAAATGATAATGAATGCATATTAACGCTACAGGAAAAATACTTACTTTAAGTTTGACATTATCACATTCGAGGTGAATACTTATTACTTATTTTCCTTATTACTTGTAGGTATATTGACAATTCAAGGTTTTCTTATTCTTAGTTTGCTTAAATACACATAAAGTCTATATTGTAACAGACAAGTTTATATTGCCCTTGACAATTATAAAAGGTTTTAAAATCAAAGTCTCATATTGGGCGCCATTTAAAATTTATCGTGAAAATTTATTTTAAGTTTGTTGGGCGCCAGTTTTAAGAATATTACCTTAGTTCAAAATAGGGAGTTACTATATTTAACTGTTGTAATTGACAAATTTTAAATTTCCCTTTTAAATAGCAAACACGAAAATTTCGTATTTGGGGTCTCACATTGGGCGCCACTTTTTAACTAACCTAATTATTTAAAACCTTGCAGTTTCAAACATTTTAAACAGATATACTAAGTGAATTTTAATGTTAATGAAGCCCTGTAGTACAAATACGTATTTAAAGTTTTGTTGGGCGCCATTTTTTTAAAATAAAGTCTCATAATTTTGAAATACGTATCAATATTATTTATTATAAATTCATTATAATTGGTAAAAAATCAACAAAAAAGACCAGTTGAGTGTTTATTTATGTATTTTCTTTTTTAATTTCGTTCTTTCTTTAATCAAAAATATAAAACAAAACATCGTAACTACCGCTATCAACAAAAAAAACATCAATTAATTGTGCGCATTCTTTTCTTCGAATAGTAAATCGCAATTTAGTTCCTTTATCTCATTTTCAATGTCACATATTATGATATCATCATGCACACGCTTAACACCTCCGTTCAATGTCAAAGTAGCAATAATAACAATTTTGTTGTTTTTTTTTTTAAATTTTATTTTGATTCATCATAAAAATACATAACAAAAAACAAAGTTTGGTAAAAGTTAAGATAAATTTAAAAGAAATCGCAAATATCTAGACGTGATAAAGCAAACAATTTTGCTAAACACCAAACTTTCCATAAAAAAAAAACAACAAAAACAAAAAAACAAAACACATAAGCACACGCACATTAAAACGATATTGTCAAACGTGTCTTTACACCCTCACACTCGCATGATAGAATCCCATAAAAAATACCGAAATTCAAATCATCCTTTCAAAGTACGCGATTGTAGAACCACCCCACCAATACCTACACGCGTTTTAACCACAAAACAAAAGTCGGCATCAAGGTTACCGTATTTACTGTGCTTTCTGCTATAAGAATTAAAGCTCAAACAATAAAAATGATAAAGTATTGTTATTTTTTTTTTTGGGTATTTATTTTTCTGGAAAAAATATTCCATGATTCACAACAAATGTCAAGGTTGTTCTGTTGCTTTGATCCCTAAAAAAATGTCCTAATCAAAATTTCAGAAAAAAAAAAAAACAAATTTCCGGTCATCTGATCATATTAAACGTTTTTTAATATTACGCGCCAATCGACAAGTCTTTATAAACAAAATATGTGTTAGGAATATGACAACAACAATATACATATAATAAGAAGTTTATTTAAATTAATACCAGAACGAAAGAGCAAAAATTATCAACGAGCAAAAAAAAATAAAAAATGCCATACGACCTTGTATCGAGTTATTTTTCAACCTTGAAATTATAAACGAGCAAAGCAACAGCTAATAATAAAATACATACTGACTAAGACAAGAAATTCTAATGATGTGTATGTGTTCAATTCGGACGGTCGGTCGGTGGTGGTGGTGTTTATTATAATGGTGACAACCCCTTGATTACACCATGTTAACAACTCTACAGATCTTTACAGAATACCTATGGGGTGAGTTTCAAGGGGTATCACCACACGCTACCAGCCGCACCTCCCCATTAAAACCACCCCTGACATTTCTATACAAGGGATGCATTTATTGCTATCAGTTGATCAAACACACTAAAGTTGGCGCGCAATGCACATTTCACCAATCAACAGCACGCCGATAAAAACTGCAACTTTGTTGTGTCAAGAAATAACAATGAACCACCCCTTCACCACACTTATAATAATTACTAGGAATAGAAATAGAAAATATAGCGCTAAATAAACACACGTGCGCCGATAAACGAAAAAGATTTTGAAATTATATTTTTATTGATCCTCCTTATGGGAGAATGTGTAAAAATTGAAAAAGCACACACATACATATTAAGTAGACACACAAAATTAAACAAAAAAAAAAATCTAAATTTCTAGACAGACTACGTCATTCGAGAACGACCTTGTGAAATACGAGGAAATAATTTTTTTTGTTAAGCAAACGACTATCTCACAACCAGCAAAGCAATGTGACAATGTATTAGTAACATATTCTGACAGTTCGTTCATTCAAGTTGTTGTTTATTGTATTAAACTTCAAATTAGTTAAGGTTAAGGCTAAGTTGATGATAAAGAGATTCGTTTATCTCCAAAAAGCAAGAATAAAAAAAAAAACAAAGTCATACCAGACATTTTGTTTTATTTTGAGTTTTTGCCATGACATTGACACATGCAGCGTCGTCGTCGGTGTCGATGGCAGCGGCTGCTGGAGCTGAATTTTTTTTTTATCGCACACAATAGTTTAAGTTAAATTAAATCAACTATAGTATAGCGTCTGGTCAATAAAATGCTATGTACATCGTGTATTAAATTCAATGTCACCTCACATCTCTTTATAACAGATATACACAAATGAGCTATGTATAATGTTCTGTCATAAAGCTTATTGGTATGAGATATAGTGCTGGCGGCCGGCGTGGCTCGTCTATACCTACATCAAAGTTTGACATTGACTGTTCTATTTGCACCTAGAATATTATTGCTTCCTTGTTGGAAAAAAAAATATTCATGTACATATAGCTTAGCTACTCTCCCTCTATATCTCACATTTTTAATATGACGAGCACAAAATTGAACTACGTAGCTTTTTAATAGACATATTTCTATTTTATTATTCACCACTATCTACCTTCATTCCTACCTCCCTTCATGTCAGTTTAAGGTATAGTGGTTGTCATTTATTGTGAAGGTCAAATATAAAATCATTGCGCGCAGTTAGTTTTGCGCATTTGCGAACGAACCAAGTCAAAGCCATGTGTGTCCAGCCAAAGGTACATATTTTATTCCGCACGTGAAATGGCCTATCAAAACAATTTAAATAGGATCTCACCACAATCAAATACAACTATTTGCCGGTTCTTTTTCTCTATAATTAAAATTTCATTCAAGGTTATCGTGATGCTTAAATTAAACAAAAAAGAAGTAGAAAAAAAACAATACCCCAAAATAGCTGAAAATACTTAATGGCGGCGCAGATGGTCGACCATAAGTCGGAAGCTAACATAGCTAACATGGTGGTTGTTGTTGGTGTTGGCGTGTTGTTTAAAACACGTGGATTCTAATGTTAATGTGACATGCAAACAAAAAAAAAAAATTGCGTTGTTGTTAGCAGCGTCACATGGCGGACAAACTAATTGATCATTTTCTCTACGAACCCGGTAGTTTAATTACTAAAAGCACCGCTACACACAACCTCCCCCACATTTCTTTTGCACTTTGAGAAAAAAGCTAGTTTTTCCCCACACTCACCCACTCAGTTTGAGGGTAGTTGTACATATTTACACATTTGAATTATTCTTCTCACACTGTTGATAGTTTAAGCTTCCCGCTGCGCTAGCAGGCAAGCAGGCATACCGTTCAAGAACCTTGAACTCTGGTTCGTCGACCTTGACGTTAATGTCATTCTACTCTATTCTAACATTATTATAACCATATACATATGCTTGAACATATACAACACCCAACAAACGGGTCGGTAGTGGCGACAAAATTGTCGGTTTTCCTCTGAAAGTTATGATGATAGTTTTTTTTTTTAAGTGAACTCTTCTTGCAAACAGAACCAAGTGGAGAAAGCTTTTGCTTTTGTAGCCGGGTGAGAGAGCTTTTCGATTACTTGTTTCAGTATACCTACAATAGAACAGGAAGAGAAACAAAAATGAACTTAAACTATGAACATATAGGTAGATTGTATCGATTTTCCCATGCTTTTGCTATTCGATTTGACCTTCGCGTGAACTTTTCCCTGGGCTCTGTAAAAATGATTCAAACTACAAAAAATATCTACAAATAAAACAGTTAAGCTGATTTCTAATGTTATGTTTTTTTTTTCTCTTTCTTTGTTTTTCTTAGGCATGCCCTCTAAATCCTGCACCGGAACTACAATCAGAGCAGGAATTCTCACAGCGTTTCGCCCATGTTATTCGAGGTGTGATTGATTTTGCCGGCATGATTCCCGGTTTCCAATTACTCACGCAAGATGACAAATTCACACTATTAAAGGCGGGACTATTTGATGCGTTATTTGTGCGGCTTATATGTATGTTCGATTCGTCGATTAACAGTATTATCTGTTTGAATGGACAAGTGATGCGTCGCGATGCTATACAAAATGGAGCGAATGCACGTTTTTTGGTGGATTCTACATTCAATTTTGCTGAGCGAATGAATTCTATGAATTTAAGTGATGCTGAAATTGGTTTATTCTGCGCAATTGTTCTAATAACCCCTGATCGGCCGGGTTTGAGGAATACCGAGCTGATTGAGAAAATGTATTCGAGGCTAAAGACATGCCTGCAATCGATAATCAATCAGAATCGCCCCGATCAACCTGAGTTTATGACAAAATTGTTGGAAACAATGCCAGATCTGCGTACATTGAGCACCCTGCACACAGAAAAATTGGTAGTTTTCCGAACGGAACATAAGGAATTGTTGCGTCAGCAAATGTGGTCAATGGAAGATGAACAGCCTTCGAAGAGTCCAGCCTCATCGTGGGACGATGTTCGAATGGACGATGTGGCGAAATCACCATTGGGATCGGTTTCGAGCACTGAATCTGGAGATTTGGAATATTCATCACAATCATCGCTGGCGTCGTCAGCCCCATTGTTGGCAGCTTCATTGTCTGGTAGCTGTCCGCTGCGTAATCGTGCCAATTCGGGTTCATCCGGAGAAGATATCGATATTGTGGGCCCACATGCTCATCTCACACAAAATGGTCTGACAATCACACCGATCATTCGATCGCATTCCCACAACCAGCTGCACCATCATTTGACATCGGGCACTACGCATCATCATCGCTATAGAAAGCTAGACTCACCGACTGATTCGGGAATTGAGAGTGGCAATGAGAAGAATGAATCCTCAAAAACTGTTAGCAGTGGTGGCAGTTCTTCATGCTCCAGCCCTCGATCAAGTGTAGATGATGCCTTGGACGCAGAAACCTCCGCACAAAGTCTATCGACGACAGCTGCTGCAGCAACCAGCAGCAGCACCATTGTGGCTTCATCGGCGGCATCTCCATCAACCGCGATGGCAAGTTCTTCCTTGTCATCGTCTTCGCCGTCATGCTCATCAAGTGCGGCTATGAAGAGACAGATTGTAGAAGATATGCCAGTTTTGAAACGTGTGCTCCAGGCGCCACCATTGTATGATACAAACTCGCTGATGGATGAAGCGTATAAGCCGCACAAAAAATTCCGCGCTCTCCGTCACAGAGACTTCGATTCGGCCGAGGCTGATGCAAGCAACACACCGGGCTCAACAACATCGGCAATGCCAGGAGCAACCAGCCCGATGCAATCTTCAGCAATGCCAGCCCAAGCTCGGCAGCACCCACAGAGCCCACCACCAGCATCATCATCAACAGCATCACCATCTCACCATCACTCTCTACCACCCCATCAACATCAAAGCCAACTTCACATGCATCTGACGCGCAATACCACTCCCAACAATGGCAGCAGTAGTCGCGACAGCAGTGCTAGCGGCGGAAATTACCAGCAGCACTCAACTCTTTCCAGCACACACTCCGTGCTAGCAAAGAGTCTAATGGCTGAACCACGCATGACACCTGAGCAAATGAAACGCTCCGACATCATCCAGAACTACATCATGCGTGATCAGAATGCTGGTCAATCTAACGGTCTACTTGTTTGCACTGCAAATTCCCCCGCTCCACAACATCACTACGCCAGCTCTGGTTCTCCAAGCTCAAGTTCGAACTCCAACTGCTCATCACCCTCAACGACGACAGTTACACTCGCCTCTCCACCACCCTCCTCATCGGCGGCGGCGTCATCGTCAACACTGCATCCGCCACCAGCTGGCACACCAAACGGTTTGAGATGGCAGGGCCATTCAGTTATCACCACAACCACCATTCGTCAACAATCAGTGTCACCCAATTCGAATGGCAGCAGCAGCAGTGGCGGAAGCAGCAACTACTTTCAATCTCCCCACTCAACATCAGTTTCACCACCACGCCCTTCCCCCTCGGCGCACTCACCACGTCTCCTCGAGTTGCAAGTTGACATCGCCGATTCCCAGCAACCACTAAATCTGTCCAAAAAGTCTCCAACACCCCCACCTTCAAAACTCCAAGCACTGGTCGCGCACAAATATCCAACAATGTCAGCCGATGTCACAGTGACAGCGACAACCACCGCCTCACCCCAACCACCCACGCCACAGGTGCACAAAGTCCTTCTTGAAGCGTAACATGTGGCCGCACGCAAGAGAGCCAGAGACAACAACGAATACCGTGCGTCAACAACTGCTATTACAACAAAAACTGCCAAACAAATAAGCAGCGGAGAGTAGTAGTAGCAGCTCATGGCAACGCATCATTATAACGGTGACGTTTTGTAAATAGTGTCATTTTGTTTTGTTGGTTCCCTGTTTCCCTGTACAAACACTAAATAATTCAAAACAAACACACCTAATAATAATTATTATGAAACGGTGCTCCAGTGGCTGACAGAGATGACAGAAGATAAATACAAATGAAAAAGATGCAAATAGAAACATCGATTTATTTTGAGACAAAAATTACTGACTAAAAAATGATAAAAAAATAAAAAAAAACATTAAACAAAAAAGAGCGAGACTGAATTACATTTAGGCATTGGGATTTGGGAAGGGGTGACAATTTTTTGAAAAAAGGGGACAAAAAATTTAAAACTCAAAAAAAAAAACAGCGAAAATTATTTATTTTCATTATAAAAAAAATTAAAAAAAAACACAAAAAAAAACATTTGGGGTTATAAATATGAAGATAAGGAAAGAAGGTGACATAACATTGAATGTTGTACAAATTGTATTTAAAGAAAAAAAAAATAATCTTAAAGAAACTAAAACCCGAAAACAAAAAATGTCCTTAAAATTTAAGTGAGATTTTAAAAGAACACAAAATAAATAATTTAAAAACATAATAAAAAAATGTATTATTAAATAAACCTTTTAAATTTAAACTACAACAAAAATCACATCTCTGCGAGATAGATAATCATTTAAAAAATGACATCGGGCAAACAGTAAACAGAAACAACAAATAAAACTGGGTGTATTTTTTTTTGTCAGAAATTGCAAAGAAAAAAAGAGCTCTAAGCTAAGCATCATTAACAAAAAATAAATGAAAATGTAATAATAATTTAAATTTTAACTTAGTTCTTAAGATGTAAATAAAAATATGCAAACTACTTCATTTTAATAAAACAAAAAACAAAACTACATAAAAGTCTTTTAAGAATGATATAATTTATAAAACAAGTAAAAAACACACAAATTAATATTTTATTGATTAAAGATAAATTTAAAAATAAAAATTATTATTTTTTAGAGATCTCTTTTTTTAATATTAACGATTCGTTGTAAAATTTTATTTTCCTTTTTTCATTGTCATCTTAAGTGTGAATGAAAACAAAACACACACAATACCCCTCCCAAAATATACAAAAACAAAAAAAAACATTAGAGATTTTTTTTTTATTATTTAAAAAAATATAAATTGTTTTGAAATTTCTTATTTGTAATAAGTATGAACGAGAAATGAAGTTGTTTTCTAATTTTATTGTGAAAGTGAAGATATATTTAATAATAAAAAAAATTAAGATTTTTTTTAAGCATAAACATTATTATTATTATTATTAAATTTATTATATTCTGTATATATAAACAAAAACACAAACAAAAAACTGTTTTCTTATTCTCTTGTGTATTCTAGAATTTACTATTGTTATTGAAAATTAAAATAAAAAAATAAAAAAAACTATAAATATAAAAATCATACAATATATTATCATTATTCTTATTATTATAATTATACTATAATTATTATTATTATATAAAGAGAAAATAAAAAAAGAAATATTTCATTTTTATTGAAAAAAAAAATTGTTTTGTTTTTTATTATATTTTTTTTTTTTTGTTAAATTGGTTTGATTTTGTTTTTTGGTTCTACTCCATTCACTTTGCTTTATTTCTCCTCCGCATGCGCTGCCTTTTTCCAGAGATTTTTTGGTTTGTTTTGTTTGTTTTTCTCCACAGATTTTTTTTCTTTCAGATTTATTAAACAAAAGATAACACAAAACAAAAATTGGAACACACAAAAATAAAAACTCCGATTCTGGTAGAATCTTCGTAGATGGTTAGTGTAGTTTGAATGTCTGTATGAAAGTAAAACAAAAATTCTCAATGTTAAAAATAAGTGTATTTGTATTTACTTGATAAACATAATTATATCAAAAGTATTCACTGTAAAAATTTAAAATTAATTTAAATAAATATTTAAAAGCTCACTCAGTGAAGCCAGAAAACCAACCCCATCAGAATAAGATTAATCTAAATTAAAGAAATAAAAATAAAGAAAACAAATTTTAAATTTGAAATAATTGTATAGTTAAAAATAAAACAAATTAATGATTACTTATATTACAAATAAATAAACAAAGTAAATACAAAAAAAAAATAAGAATTGTATGTATTTTGTCCATAATTTTAAATAAACACAAAAACAAATATTTACTTAAAAAAAATTAAAAAAAAAACAAATGCAGAAAATGATGAAGACAAACAGTTTGAACAATTACAATGAACATAAACATAACAAAAAATTAATGAATGAAATAAAAAATAAACCCAAATGTTTATGAGTGGATTAAAATATGCATATACATATATTATAATAAAACAAAAAAATAAGAAAGAAAAAATAATAAAAAAAAAGTAAGAAACAAAACAAATTATCATAAATAAAGAAAAACAATTTTTGTTTTAAAAAATAAAAAAAGTTTTATTATTTACAAGAAGTGGATTTTGGCTGTTTTCTCTTTGTAGATGACGATTTTTCCTTGGATTTTTCGTTAGAAACTTGTTTTGAAGTAGGTATCTGTCCGAACGATGGCTTGTGATGTGCAGATTCTCAAATAAAACAAACGATTTAGAAATTAGACCAGTTATTCTCGTTTATTTCTTTTTTTTACATTTCCCATTCACTCAGCTTGGCATGAGATATGCTATGTCCTCCTACGTTAGTGTTACCAGATTCTGTTTATTTTAAATCAGTAGGTGAATATATTATTCGTTGGCTTCAAACAAGTTTAAGTTTAATCGAATCGCGGCTATCGTGAATACAAATTTTCTCGGGAAACTTTATTCCCGATACCAATAAATGCAGAGAGAATCTTATGAGTTATTCCCTTTATTCACGTTCGATGCAGGGAAGTATTCCCAGGGAAATTTTATTCGCGGT
Organism: Epistrophella euchroma; assembly: GCA_947049315.1. Lineage (NCBI taxonomy): Eukaryota > Metazoa > Arthropoda > Insecta > Diptera > Syrphidae > Epistrophella > Epistrophella euchroma. The sequence continues at coordinate 26,909,345 of OX346248.1, read as the reverse complement.
ACCCCCTAATGTGATTTCATGAGGTGTTGTTAGTCACCGTAACACATTCTAAAAAAATTATAACAAATAGATGCATTTGGATCCTAAGAAGTAAAGCAGTCAATATATTGGTCGGTAAACTTTTTGACGAAATAACCCAAAATATCTCTAAAATGAGGCAATTATCTCAAACCACCTCAAAACCTTGCGAAAAAAAAGTTTCGTTAAAAGCGTTTTCCAGAAAATTAAAAAAAAAATCTTAATCTCTTTTATTAATTTAGAAAAAATACATACAAATGCTATTTACCACATTTGATACCTCTTCGTCCATTCGTTGTGACTGAAGCTTGATGAAGAGCTGAACGCAGGCCTCAAAAAAATTTATGCTGACTAACAATTGCCATTTCATTAGGTTTTGGGGACAATCATCGTTTCCCATAATTCTTATTCTTTACGAAAATTAAAAGAATTTGGCACATATACTATTACTTGGAGACACGCAATCTAGTTACACTGCCTTTTTTACTTATTTGTGTTCAATAGTTTTGCCCTAAATAGTAAAAAAAAGAAAACAAATTTAACTGAATAATTTTGTGCTTCATATATGTACTTTTATGTTTGTACCAAATTTACAAAGTCCAGTCAAAAATTTTGTGGAATTTTATCAAAGGAATACGGCTAAATTTTGTAATAATGCTTTTCAACTATTACACGCTACATTCTATGTCAACGACTCAAAAACTTTAATAAACAGCCTTATTGTGAGTTTCGCCCGAACAACATTTCACCCGGAAAATGTTTTCACCTATTGTAAGTTTCGCCCAGGCACGACAGTTGGGCTCAACGCATTGGACTTAAGGTCGCAAAAAATCTTCCATTTGAATTTAATTCAATACAGTCCACTAAAACAATAACAAAAATAATTTTCTTTTATTTTTTTTTATTCTCTTCTTCGTACATTAGCCAGACCACGGGATTACAACAACAACATATATTTCTAGGTGCAAGAATGTAACCATGTTCCCCTAGAAAATTTTAAAGTGTAATTTTGTTTGGGCGAAACTCACAAATAAGGCTGAACATAATTCAAAATAATAGTTTTAGGGCCAATTTGTGTATTCCCCTATACTTAATTGAAAGCTTATGATTGCAAAATTGACTAACGCTATTTTTCCGACTTTACCCTATCAACTACTGTCTGAAGCTGACTTCTAGCCAAAACAACCAGAATAATTAGAACATTTTTGCAACTTCTAATCAAATTTGGTCTTAAATTCCGTTTGAATTAAAAAAAAGTACCTAAACATTTCGCAACATTTTGAATTTCAAAAATTAAAACATTTTAATACAGCACCTTAAGTATAAAGTTTAAAGAAAATAGCTTCAACGTTTTAGGCTGTAGATCAAGTGTGTTGTTTATCATTGAAATGCCAAAGTAGGCCACAATCCTAAGTTCGATTTTTTACGAAACTAAAAATTAAAAAAAAAAAATAACCCACATACGCCCCAGTGACCAATTCAATCCAGTAGATGAAATAAAAACAACCCATAGCCCAACAAATCCATTACAATTTAAAATAATTGTCTAATTTAATGTGTTGAAAACTTTCAAATTCATAATGACCTAAATTTCTATCCTCTTTTGCCCTTCCTTGTCCTTCGGATAAAGCTGTAGACGAGAAGGTGAGTAAGATGATGTAATTGTGTAAAGATGGGTAAATGGAAATAACTTAAAATTGTCCTAGCAATAAAATGAGTAACACAATGATATACATATTATATTAACTAGCTGATTCAACCAACTTTGCTCCACCCAAAAAGTTTGAAATTTCGATTTCTCACGAATTTTTCAAATTTTCCGATTAAATTTGCCAATTTTCGTCTGTGTAGTATGTTTAACAAAGTTACAACAAAAAATCCCCTTAAAAATCGAATGATATTTAGCCCATTTTGCGTACCTAATTTATATACCGATTTACATTTGGAGATGTGCCTATAGTCAATGACAAATTGTGGATAAAAAGTACTTAAAATAAAGTTTTTATTTTTATACATACATAAAGTGCATATTAGAAAATTAATTTTTTTATTTTAAAAAAAGAGCATAATTTCAGCTTTTTAGAAAATTGAAAATAAAACCGATTGAGCTTTTAGGGGAAAAAATATGGAAATAACGCTAAAATAGGGGTAAAAAAGAGTTTACAATGAATGTGATATTAAAAAAAAAATATTTCCTCTTCCTCTACAAAATTAAATATAAAAAAAATTAAATGCAAAGTTCTTTTTTAAATTGGTGAAACACTTTTACTTTTAACTTTTCAATAATAGTCTGAAAAATTGAAAAGTAAAAACACTTTTCACTTTGCGAATTTTGTAAAACAATTTGACTTTTACTTTGCAGGAAATTATTTTTTTGCAAAAAGTTGCAAAGTGAAAGGTGTTTGGTGAAATCGGCCACAGGTTTTGCTAGGGTTAACGTGGACGTAAGAGCACATTGAAATTAACTTTTAAAAGTTATTCACTGAAAACTGGCATTTTGTCAGGCTGTATTTTAAATATTTTTTGTCGCACGTAAAATCTTAGTATGTAAACGGAAATTTATGAAATTCAGTGCCTCAAAAAAAATACCAGAGAAAGTTCTTGGCCCAGATGAACGTAGAGCGAGAGGTAAATGTTAAAAAAATAACATTTTTCATTTCTAAAGTACATCAGTCTTTTGACAGTAAAATGATTGTAAGCAAAAGTTTTAAACAACATTTTAACCTTTAAATTGAAATAAATAATATACGTTCCTTGCAACCAATTATAGAGAAGCCGAAGAAATCACTCTTAAGATTTGTAACAACATTTTTTTTCAAAATGGCGGACGGTTTATACACTTTTAAGGGAAAAGAAAAAAATTCGGCACAGTATTTTTACTTGCGACAATATAATGTTTACCTATACTTAACAGGGTTTCGCCTTATTTCTGAAAAATTGACTTTAAATGGAAAAAAAATTATTAATATTCAACGAAGGCACATACAACAATGTTCTATAGTTTTTTGGAAAGCTAATAATCCATTCTTTTATCTGTTTTTTTTTTTTTTTTTTTTTTTTTTTGAAGTAAGTTACTTAAGTGAATGGTTTTTGAAAAAATCAAATCAATTTTTTTTCCAAGTTGATTTTTTTTATGCTTTTATCAATTTTTAGTCATGTACTCATACTTAAAACCAGATATAAAAATCTTTGTAATTTTTTAGAAAAAATTTACGAAAGGTACTTTTGGGCTTTCGTTACACAGACACTCGTATAGACTTAAAAATAAGTCTGCCATGTAAAAGTTTTCTATGAAACGGCCAAGCAATACTTTTTGACCACGATGTGAGGTTTGTAGCGTTAGGTATGCTTAGCTCTTCATAAAATCTCATAACGCGAAAGCGTTTTATTAGTTTATGAGTCTTGGCGACCTATTTCATATGAAATGTTTTTGGTGAAATTTAACTACAAAAAATTCTTTTTTTTAAGAATATTTTTGGGTGTTCTTCATTTTCAAGTAAACTTAATGTTTATTGGAACCATTTACTTTGAGAACCCTCAAATGGGGCTTTGTTTTAAAATTGACAAAAATATTTTTATAATAACATTATCTCTGAGTGTCCTCTCCAAAATTTTAATTTTCAATTTAGAACGACAACGGCAAATTTATGATACTTTTGTTCTAAACAATTCAAAGTATTTAACACCTTTTATTCACTTGATTGAATTTTCTCTTACTTCGTCATCATCAGTAGGTAGGTATATTTAAATATGGGCGTAGTAAGATTCCTTACAAAATGATAAAATAACTCACTTTATTGTTCCCAGTTACAAGTATTTTAAATAATTCTGCTAATTATACTAAGGAGCAATCCAAACGCCCTTGTTTAACATAATGGATCCTAGGTAGGTACTCCTGTCACCGGCGCGGCGCATTAGGTTCCTCTCTTTTACTCCTTCTCACTTACTTACTACCTACTACAAACCACCCCATTTTGAAAATTACTTCAAAATCAAGAGAAGGAAAAGGCTACAAAATGCAAATTAGATCAACCTGTAAAATAAATTGATTTTAAAAATCTCCCCACGTTTTGAAAAGTATCTAACACTCTACTGATATGAAAATGTGAGTAACTTTTACTATGACGCTTTTCCCAATTTTATAGAGGCCGTGGTTGGTTTGCTGTGGTGGGGTGCGGAAGTCAACACGCGCGCACTCACACTACCCCTAAAAATAAAAAATAAAAAAAAAGTTAAATACAAAAAGCAGAATCGAATGCCGGGTGTGTATCGTTTATTATGTTTTATTACGCGCTTTTTCACTCTTCTCCTTCACATTGAACTTAAACTTGAAAAAAAAAAAAAAAAAAAAAAGAATTGCGAGCACTTATTTTCGTTTATATTTTTTGTTGTCGTCGTGTGTTAGATTTTTTTTTTTTACTTTTCTGTTTAGCACTTCCTCATCATCATATCGTTCTAAGTGTTGATGTTGTTGCTTTTCTATTGGCTGTATCGCATTGTATTTGCTAAAATAATAATTATACTTTTGTTTATCACTTTTTCTAATCAGCTTTTGAGCTTTAGCAATGGCATTGAAAATATAAACAAATTTACTCGGGAGGAGGGTGCGAGAAACGGTTAAATAGAAAAATTTAAATCTAATGAGATGACCCTGAAATCGCAAATTATAGAATAGCTTACGCACAATTTTTATTATTTCTTATCGCTACACGCACACTTTAGGTGAAATTTAGTTTTTTTTTTATTGTCTAAAACGTGCGTAGGTACATATGTAGTGTGTTCAAATATTCTTAACTTCTCCATAGACAGTGGCCAGGGCAGGGGGGAACAAAGCAAAATTGTTTTTTTTTTCAGATTATAAAACTGAATTAAAATAGGAAGTATTGTTCGTCGAACTATTGACTCAAGTCTACCATCTATACAATTTAACGTACCTATGGACATCTACTACTTTTAGTATTATGTCGACATTGTTAAAACATTTTTGAGTCAATCGGAAGACAAACTCACCATCAGCAGTGACCCTAGTTTACATTTTTTTTTTTTTTTCAAAATTTTGGGTCGTTGATGAAAACGAAAATTATATTCATTAATTTTTCCAAAGAAGCTTTTTATATGCGGAAAAAACTAGCATGTATCTTTTAAAAGATATGAGTATTCTCTTTCCAACGATATAAATTTTTTTTTAATCGGTTCAAAATTTGTTAAGTTATAGGCAATCAAAATTTAAAATAAGATCAAAAAAATAAAATGAGTAATTTTCTTAAAAGATCGAACAATCCAAGTTTTGATTAAATTTTGATCGCTTTTATAATTTAACAAATTTTAGTCCAATCAACAAAAACTGTATATCGTTGGAAATAGGAAACTCACATCTTTCGAAGGATACATAGAAAATTTTAATTTTATAGCCTATAGAAAAATTATGCCAGTATTTGAAAAAAAACATGTTTTTTTTCGCATCATCTCAAAAACTGGGTCACACGAACTTGTTCTTATGTAGGTACGATCACATCACTATGATTTTGGTTTTAACTTCGAAAGAATCATCCGCTCAATTCTAAAATATCGAATTTTTGAAAAACTATAGTTTTGATTCTTTTTTGTATCTATCCGAAACGTGTTTCTGGAAATTTTTATATGCAGTAAGGCGAGAGCGGTAAGTACATATGTTTTTGTGACGCTGATCTTTTCGCGATTTACCACCCAACCCTCCGAGAAAGACATGTAATCCATGTCAAATTACAAAAACGTGTCGTATGGTAGTATACCAGTTCTAGATGAGCTAAAACAAAAATTAGAATTTTAGGTAATTAATACAAACAAAGCACTCTACCGAATCAAATCTGTCACTAAAATAAACATCAAATTCCTGCGTTTACAAATATGACAAAATGTCATTATTTTTACCATATTTTAGCCACTTATTGTCAAAATCGTGCTTTATGACAAAGAATGGGAGCATAATGGAGATAAAATAAAATAAATAAATTTTATGGCACAAACAGCTCATGAAGAACTAGGGCCTAGGGCCTAGTGACTTACAACTCTGAATCATTCTTGCAGGAATTAAGTAGACATACAGTTACAGTGTACTGTCGAATCTGAACGGCTAAGGTGAGTGGCACTGTTCGATGACAGGAGATACTCTTAGAGGATTTGTCACTTCCTCGCAAGAGGTAGTAAGTACCTAGCCCTGAAAAACATTTTTGTTAGGTGGCAGAGGAGGCTGGGAATTGAACCCAAACCTCTGGAGTGACATTCCAACGCACTAACCATTATATGTGGGAAATAATTGTCGTGATGATAAATAGAAGCAGTTCAAAATGAATCGGTACTTTTATCAAGTTCAACATATTTTTATGTTACTTAAAGGGAATCGAGGCATGAAGATTTTTTGAATAATTCACATAGAGAAAAAGTTGTACAAATACAGTAACAAAAACAAATAAATTTGAAACTCTGTTTCCATTCCCAATGGAATAAATCATTTTTTTTTTTAAATTTAAATCTTAATTTACTAATGGAAACTCCCATAAGAACAAGGCCAAGAATATGTCGTACGATTACTTTTTTTCTGAATTTTTTGGTAAATTCTTAAATTAAAATCTTTTTTTAAATGAAATGTTTTTTCTGGAATTTTGTTAAGGATGCATAATGTTGTAGCTTTACAAACCAAATTAATAACTAAATGCTACCAATTTATAAATGAAGCGATAGTAGAAGTTTTTTTTTTTGTACGACGTTCTTGTGAAGGTTGCGGTTGGGTAATTTTTGGTCAAACCGCAACCTTCCAAAACATTAAGATAAGAAAAAAAAAAAAAAAAAAAAAAAGAATAAATAACTTTGTACCTGGCCTTGACTCAAATAACAATCAGAATTTTTAATTATTTTTCATTTAATATTAATTATTTATTTTTAAAAATGCAACGGTTGCACATATGTAAATATGAACCTATATAAAATTTATTTTTGCTATCGTAAAAAAATTAACAAAATGGTATAGAAATTAGAAAAAAACGATAAGATACAAATTATTTAAAAAAATATTTATCAATATTGTATAAAAATTATTATTAATACAAAAAATGTATACATTATACGATTTTTTAATGGTGGTTTATAGAAGTTCTATACAGTGTGTATTTTATTTTTTGCACTATATTTTGGATGATAATATCTGGGATCATTAAAAGAAAATGGTTTGGGGGGGAAAAAATTCTGTACCCCTCCCTGAGGCTGGAGAGAGGAAATTTCTGAAAAATTGACTTAAAATGGAAAAAAAATTATTAAAAATCAAAAAAAGCACAAGCAATAATTTGTTCTAGCCTTTCTGAAAACTATCTAATATTCTATTTTTTATTTTTTTCTAAATCGAGCTGTTTTTGAGAAAATTAAACTTTTTGGATTTTTTTTTTTCAATTTTATATATATTTTTTTTTTAATTTTACGTAATTAAAAGCCACTGTTTTTATTTTTATTAAATTACTAAAACCAGATTAGCAAAAAAATTTTCTCAGTTTTTCAGAAATTAAAAATGTACCTACTTTTTCCCAAAAAGTTATATGTATGACGCAAATAAATTACCATTCATAACTAAACACTTTTTTCGTTTTTGAAAATAAAAGGCATATATATGTTTGTGTTGTTTTTTAAGGATATTTTCTTTAAATTCGATATCAGTCCGTCATTTTGTTGCTCTAAATCTTAAAGAAACTATTTCCACTAAGTCAGTAGTAAAGTACCTAGATTTTTTTTTATTTTCTCCAAAACTTGAAGACATTTAAGCATCTATGGTCTTATTAATAAACATTGTCTAACTTTAGACAGCCGTTCAAGTTTTTAAAAAACCTTTCTAACTTTTGCTAAAGTGCTCTATCTTTTTATCTTGCTTTAGACAACGTTATCTATTGTCTAAGCCTAGAGAAATGCAATATTTTTTTTATTAAAAAAGCATATTTCCGACTGTTTCAAAATACTTAGACATAGTTTAAACAGCCAAAAATCTAATTAATAAGACCACTAGTTTTTAATGTTTGGCTAAGAATTTATAGGTCCATTTAATATTAAAAACAAAAATAGTCCTTAATACCGTAATGTTTTGAACAAAATTAGTTTGAGCATAATTTTTTCCATTTTTTTCAAAATTTCAGGTTTAAAAAATTAATTTTTAGATAATATTAACTAAAGTAAAATAATTTTAAAACAGAATAAAATAATTGACCTTAAGTTTAAAAAAAAGTATAAAAGTATAAAAGTTCATTAATAATTTTTAAATTTCAAGTCGATTTAAAAAAAAAAAAAACTGCTTCTCTCGCCTAAACGACGGAAAAAGACCCCACAATATTTTTATCCTGTCTTAAGCCAACCTACACGTCCAAGTCGTTTGCCACATCTAATGCGAAATAAGGTGTCAGGTGTGCACTATGTGTATCGTTGAAGTATTGTTAAAAAGTTTTAGCTTGAAAAAGCTCTAAAGTTATTTTTTTTTCAAATATGCGTTAGAATTCAATTCTTAAAAAAATATCTTTGTAAATCTAAAAAAATTGCAAAAGAAGATTTTGAAATAATCTAAAAATTTCTTCTTAAGCGTGACGTGTCATCTCACAAAAATCTCAGCCTATACCTTCCATTTTTCGAAAATGTTTTCTTTGTATCTTTATCTGATACATCAGCATACAATCGTTCCCAGAAAAGGAAACATGAGCAAAAGACAGTAGTCCATATAGGTTGCATAGCAGGGTATATTTCAACACATTACACACAAAACTACAATGAAAAAACTTCAAAAATAAAATATTAAACAAAACGAAAAAGTCCACAGTTTTTTTTTTTTGTTCCTTTGTTAACCTTGAACATTACTCATTTGCGTCAGGCATATTATATTTATCTTCATACCTTGGAGTCATCATTATACGGAATCTAGGTCAGGAACTTTTGGATTTCATATGAAATTAATTCCCGTATTTGTATACATTTACGTTAAATGCTTGATAATCGGCTTAGTGATGTGGTGTATAAACGACAACAAAAAGGGCCACACTATCCCTATGGATATAGCCATCATCAGGGAAGATAAACATAAGTCTTTGTTGACGAGGCGGTAGCTAAAATATCATTCGAAAGGGGGATAGGTATAGAATTTTGATGATTCTAAGTTTTAGTATTCGTGATAAAAATTTCGTACGTGACTTGGGAATTGAACTTTTTTACACTGGAGGAAAATTTATTCGCTTTAAGTTTAATTGATTCATTATATTAAAAATTAAATTCATTTCATGACAACTCGTAGGGAACCAGAGGGCCTATTGACTTAAATTCTCAACCAATCCTGGGAGCGTCTTAGAAAGCAAGAATGTAGATGACTTCGAATGTTCTACCAAAGTATTTAGAGTTTTTTGATTTTGTTTAAAAATAATTTGCCCTTATAAAAATATCAAACAAGAAAGTTTTCTAGCTGAAAATTTTTGCCGTGGCAAAATTGTTAAAAGGAACATAAGACTGTCATAGCCTTTGGACTGATGCCGCCTCTTGCGAGAGAACCTGACTTTCACCTCAGCCGCCGTTCGAATTCAGGAGACAATTGTAGGCTTCCTCCAATCCTACTGATAACACGCACACAAATATAATTGAGGGTCGTGATCCACTAAACCTTGGTTCCCCTGCCTGAGTTTTCACACCTTAAAATTAATGTTTTTAAATTTCATTTGAAGATGTTTTTGTCGAACCTATAAAAACTACAATTTTGGTAAAAAGCTAATTTAAGCTGGCTGGCTGGATTGGATGGTTGGCTGGTTCTTCTGTATGGCTACGGTCCTGCATATTTAGAAAAGGAGCTTCTTCGTGACACTTCATATTGTCAGATAGCATGATGGTGAAGTTCTGGAAATTTGATACGATTCATTATAATTATCGCTGATGTAGGATAATGTGGTATAGAAAAGAATAACAACTCGTGTTACTATTCAAATATCTACACATTCCTTTTTTGTGGCTGAATTTTTGTTGTTTGTATATTTTTATAAACGTTTTGTGGCTGGACAGTAAATTCATTAGTATTAATATGTATAAGAGTTAGCAACAGTTGACCTAATTTTTGCTTGTTTCATTGTTGTTGTTGTTTAGATAAGAAGGGGACTTTTAAGATAAAAATAAATAACACAAAAAAAAAAATAAATACAATAAATAAAAAAGGTTAAATGAGGTAATTTCCTTTTTTCTTTTTTTAATTTAAAAAATCTTTTCAGTTTAATAGGAACTGTCGATGGAGGGGAAAATAAAAATGGGTTTTCCCAGAGTTAAGTCGATCAACATTATTTTAAACATTCCTGTCATGAATAACCCATTTTTTTTTATCACACTTGGAAGGCAATTTCTGAAAAATTGATATTAAATTAAAAAAAAAAAATATATAAAAGTCAAAGAAAGCACATACAATGATGTGTTAAAGCTTTTTTGAAAACTTGTATTCCATGATTATATTTTTTCCTTCAATCAAGTTGTTAAAGTGAATAGTTTGTGACAAATTAAATTTTAAGTTTAAAATTTTTAAAAAATATCGTAATACATTTTTGTTTTCAAGTTGATTTTTTTCAAAATGTTGCATAATTTATTGCAACTCTCTATTTTCTAATATTCAATTCCCTTATCAATTTTGAGTCAAATAATGAAATTTTTTTACGGCCATATTATTTACTTGCCTCGAAGCTAGTTTTACGGCAAAACTAATTCTTTAGAGGTCCGTCAAGCTGGGTCCACCACAACGGAAATTTAAAAATCTAACTAGGCATGAATTTGGGGCTAATTCCGAAAGAGCTCCAAATTCCCTTCACCCTAAAACTTGTGGTGGACTCACTATTTAAACAATCTAATGATGCAGGAATTAGGGGCTAATTTGGGGCTAATGTTGTGCTTTAATCCCGTAGGAGCCCCAGATTCCCTTAAACCCAAAATTTGTGATTGACTCAATATGACGTAATCGTACTGGATCCACCACAACGGAATTTCAAAATTCTAATGATGCAGAAAATTAAACCAATTTTGGGTCTAATTAAATGCTTAAATTTTAAAATCAGTCACAATTTTTTATTTAGAAAACATAATTTGACTTCTAAATCAAAATATTCATACATATTTTGAAATCTAAATCAAAACAGCTAACAGAAGCTAGTTAGCGTTAGGTTGTTCTTAATCCTAAATGAAAATTTTTCGGTAAAAAGCTAAAACGCAATTTTCTGACAATCATTATTGACGATTCGGTATGAAGTTTAATCAAAATCGTTATGTAGCCGTTTTTGAGAAAATTTGCAATAACCGAAATATTTGTATAGGAAGCTTCCGGAAATTACGCCGGGATTTTTTTTTTTTGAATAAATCCCAAAAAGATGTCATACATTTTTTTTTCTGTAAAATTATTCTGACAATCTTTTTTAAAAATGTTTGGCATTATTTTCCGCTAATTTTTCTGACATTTTTCCCATTCTCAAAAATGGAAAAGAAAGAAGTTATTTTCAAAAAAGGGCCCAGAGACACGATGCGAACTCGTGAAGAATATATTGTGGCTAATTTCCAGTTCGCTTTCTGGCTGTTTTCTTCCATATCCATCTAGCACGCAATTTCCAATATTTCTGGATGATTTTCCAACAGTTTTTTTGTTTTTATTTACAATTTTAGTTTCAGGGAGCTTTTTTATGACAACAAAATTTACAGAATTTTGATCATTTACACGTTAAGGTCATTAATGGCTAGAAAATGGAAGATAGAATGGCAGGCTATTTTTTACGCGGCATTATTCTATGAGACTTTCACTTTAACCTAAAACTCTTTATGTACATATACAAGTTCAAGTTGTAGTAGTTGTGTATATTTTCAAAACAAAGTGCGGTGTACTTTCTGAATTTTGACTCTGACACTCTGTGTATCACTTTTTCATCGCCATTGTTATCTAATAAACATCTTAAGAGTGAAAATATGGAAAATTGAAAAAAAAAATAATAATAATAATAAATAATGAGAAAATAAAAGGTCAAGTAATAGCCATGAATTTTCAAGGTCAGAACTTACAAATCCGCAACTTTCGCATGACGTTTTACGTGTTCACCGAAGTCTCATTTATTTTTTATAATAATAAAACTCAACAAAAGCTGTGATAATTCATATAGAACATTACCCTCAGTTCTCGTAGTGATGGGGTGCAACCGAACTAAAACTAATTTCCTCTGTTTTTCACACAACTTAGCTAGCAGCACTACAAGTATACAAGTTTAAGTATGACTGTACATATGTAATGTATATTACTATACTTGAACTTGTATAAATATAGTCATAGTATAAGCTCGAAGTAATGACAAGGGGCATAAATTGGTTCGTTATATAGACAGAGGGAAGAGAGTGTAAGATTCGTGACGAGCGATAATTGATTTTCACAATCAGTTTACTTCCCCCTCAGCACTGACCTTGGAATATGTGTATGCACACACGTTAGCGTAGCGATGAGCTATATGAATGATAGCATTTCATTCTTTCGTTTCGTAAAAGCAATTATATCAGTTCGTCTTCTTTGACCATTGTTGTCGTCGTGTTGTAGGCTGGCTAATGTGTTTGTTGTGGAAAAAAACATTCGTCAGAACATAATGCCAACGTCCCAAAGACTAAGCGATCGAGATAAGGTACAAAGTACTTAGCCTATCTGGACAAAGTCAATGTCAACGGAAATTTTGATAACGAAACGTGGGGATATTTACTTTGGCTTTATCTCTGTCATATTACAATGAAAGAAGGTGCTCCAGCTCCTGCTCGATATGAGTTCATTCATATTAAAAGAAGAATGTGTTATATTTGATGGGGGTAGGTAACACTTTGAAGAGGGTTGGTTATTCATACTCTTTTGTCTATATGAGTTATTTATAATTTATGGGATGACGATGACAGGGCAAATTAATAATATCTAGGTACTTTATCTTTTTGTATAGGTTCTGATGAGAATTACCTCTTTATGACTTCATTAGAATTTCTGCTATGGTTCCGGAAGTAACAGTTTTACTGGAAACGTTTTTTCATAACAATTCATAAGTGTAAGTCTGATTCAAATATTGTAATTTTAATACCTACATATACAATAATAATAAATAATTTTTGCTCTAAATTCCGTTATCGCTTAGAAAAATCATTGTTTCTTCCATTTATTTGTTATCCAAAATTCTTTCTTTTACATGCGCTTATTTTTAGAATCACAGTCACAGTCAATGGAATATAAAAGATTAGATTTTCTTAATTTTAGATCTGTGAGGGCTTTTATCGAACAGTTATTTATAGAATTACGCAGAATTAAATCTTGAGATGATAAACTATCTTGAGATTTTGCAGTTATAGAAAAATCAAAGAACTTAAGTCAAAGCCAAAGCTCTTTTCCATGTGATTTCTGAATTCGAATAAAACAAAATTTATTATTCCATTCTTTACCAAATTTTTTCTATCAGGAGATTTTTTATTCAATATTTCGCATTAGCTCCTCATACTATATTCGTCAATTTTACTCCCACTGTTGCATCATCCCGACGATGCTGTTGTGCCCCTAACATTGATTATGTATATAACCCACCAAAAGCATGACCCACTGAGTCGTAGCTGACTGACATTGTCGACCGCAGTTTTACGTTACACTTAACGTGATGCAACGATTCGGTGGAAGTGGAACCAAATTCTAGAATGCATTTAGGAAGTTAACATGCAGTCCTAATGACATTTCAGGTATTACCAAAGTACACTAATAGCCCTTCCACACTATCTCATCGAGTATTAATACATGTCAAAAAAAGTGTGATAGAATTACTTACGACTGCCAAATTTGTGTGAAGAAAACGATTTTAATATTTTGCTTCCACACTTCCACCAAAAAAATCAATTCACGATAACCTCAAATAAAATGGGATAGAATGTGTGATGGTTTTAGAACCAATCCCAAAAATGTTCATGTATTAACACCATGTCAAATTGTGTGAGATTGGCTGTAAAGTCGTGTGGGATGAATTTTCATATTTTGTTTCCATACAGGATTTAATTCCCACTTTTTTGACATGTGTTAATACTCAGTGGGATAGTGTGGAAGGCCTTTAAGATACTTAAATACCCCTAGCTACCGAGTTCTTAACCGATCGAGAAGAAATCAAAACAATCTTGAGAGATTTTCATAATAATTTTCATAATTCGTTACTCGAAAAGCACCAAGATTGTAAAAAAAAAAACACTACCACGTATGAGTGGAAGGGGATGGCAAAAGAAGTCAAATACTGTCAAAAAATGTCCACAGTAATAATAAAGGAACAAGTGTTCTCCGGCCAACAAAATGCATATGGTGATAACCGACACTCCAAGATTACCTTTTGATAAAGTATTTACATGGATATTGTACGTGGACTTCTCATTTCTCAATCAGGAAACAGATATATTTCGACGTTTCAGGATGATCTGACTTAGTTCATGGACAGTGCGGCTCTTCCTGATAGGGAAGCTACGTAGAGTATTTTACGAACAAATCGTGACAACAACGTTACACTGCAACAGAATTAAAAAGAAATTAACAAATATAATTACGAAACAATTTTTCTACTTTTATAGTAATAAATTTAATAAAGAAAAAAAATAAATTATGCGTGGACAGGATTTATTTAGACAAAAAATTTAAATATTTTCTTTGCCTAAATATCGTTAATAAATGTAAACTTTAAAACAATTCACAGACTTTATACATTTTTTTCGAGCATTTTTATGCAGCATTGACAATTCAGCTTTAATTGAAGATCTAATATTGACAATTCTACAATAAGAACCAAAATTATAAGCTCCTTACTGCACTCATATCGGTTATTTTTTAAGATTTTGAACACAAAAAAAAAATAATATTTTTGTTTTTGAATTTTAAAAAAGTTTAAATTTTTTTTTTAAACTCAATATTTCGAAAATGACTTGGTCGATTTTTATTAAATGTTGCGCCAAGCTAGTTTTTAACATTATGGAGCAATTATTATTATAACAAAATATTGATTAAACACCGTTAACCGGATTCGAAGACGACTCTTACGATTTTAGTTAAAAAAAAATGTGTGGCCTAATAATGAGCTTGATCTACAAACTAACAGGAACGAATTTTACGCTAAATCCTTATTGACAGTATCTTTTAAAGAACTATTTTTTTATATTGGTTTATTTCATTGTTTGTTCAACAGTTCAACCAATTTCAATAAATTTTATATTTATAGGCTACTACGATTACTACTTTGACCATCTTATAAGGAAAAAATGGAAGTTTTGTACCGAAAAGATACTGTTTTTTTTTTGGCAGTTAGTATGAAAAAGTAAAATAAATTTATTACACATCCATTATCAGTCCATATATGTATACCATATTATTTCTAGCCAGATAGATGGAAGAGATCTCTGCAGCATTTTCAGTTTGTCAGGTGTTTTTTTTTTTTGTAAAAAATGTTGATTTATTTTAAAAAATTCTCGAACCTAATTTTAAACTAGGTTTAAATGTTTTTATTTTATTTTATTTACCTATTATTGTTATGAAAATCATTTGCTTTGATATTGAAAGCCCTTTAGTTTTAATTAAAAAAAAAAACAAAACCTGTTTAACAAAAACGTGCTGAAAATATAAAATAATGGATTAGTTAATAAAGATAAAATTTGCCTTCCGTATATTATTAATAAAGAAGCCCTTCATAAATTTTTTAACTTCACGACATAACAACACTTTTAATAGCTTTTTATACTTTTATCGATGAATTGACGCACATAAGTTTGTTTTACAATCGAACACGTCATTAAATTTATGTGTATGAATGAAGAACTTTCGGTCACTTATGTCGAATATTTAAATAGTTTTTTTTTTGTAAGGGTTTATTATTCAAAGGTCTTATGACCTTTATATGATTCATGGACAAGGTATTGTCGTGCAAGGTCAAACTTTATTCGATGACTAATTAAAATATTAAAGAAAAAAGGTGAAGCAATGGCATACAAGTAATTTATAGTGAAAATATAGCAACAAGATACGGATATAATAAAATATTATTTTATCAAAATAAATTTTTCCCAACTCTGGAAATAGATTGCTTTGATGGTTAAGAAAACAAGTTAAGCGATTTTTTTTAAATAAAAAAAATCTTAAATTAATTAACACTAAAAGAATTATGACAATATGGACTTATGTCTTAACTTTTTGAAAATAAATTAAACATTTATGACCCATTTGACACTTGACATATGTACGTCCATGATTGAAATATGGATGTCCTGTGAAGTTATGTCCCTGGCCGGTTGTTTTGTAGGAAGAAAATAATTTGGTCATTAGAAACTGCCCTTCACTGGTAAATTAATTCGAAAAAAGGAAAAGAAAATATTAAATATATTAAATCTAGTTTAATACATACTTCTCATTCTGATTATAACATTTTTAGAACATTACGAGCTAACCAAATGGAAACGTCCAGATTCCAGAGCAGATGGAATAAAAAATGTTATTTATTCTGAAATAAAAAAGTTCAACCCCGATTAAATAACCGACATTTATAACCGAAATAAACAAAAATAAAAGAAAATTATTTTTGTTATTGTTTTAGTGGACTGTATTGAATTAAATTCAAATGAAAGATTTTTTTTTTTTTTTTTTTTTGCGACCTTTAGTCCAATGCGTTTCGCCCAGGCACGACAGTTGGGCTCATCAGTTAGATGCTGTCGTACCCTTCTAAGACGCAATTTTTTGTCGATGAATACCGACTCTTAATTAAATCTACAGCGCATAGGCAATGTAAATTATATTATTCTAGGGGAACATGTTTACATTCTTGCACCTAGAAATATATGTTGTTGTTGTAAGCCCGTGGTCTGGCTAATGTACGAAGAAGAGAATAAACAAAAATAAAAGAAAATTATTTTTGTTATTGTTTTAGTGGACTGTATTGAATTAAATTCAAATGAAAGATTTTTTGCGACCTTTAGTCCAATGCGTTTCGCCCAGACAATTTAAGTTAATATAGTAGATACAGATCACAAACAGATAATTTCAGATCAAAAGCATTTTTCCACAAATTAGGTTCTGGATTTTAATGTTCCTTTACCAATTTGAAGTCCACATAAAGTGTAATTGCTATCAATTTTTTAAATTAATAAATTAATAAAATAAATCTTATTTTCACCAAATTTTTGCAACTAGTTCGTTTAGATATTCGGATTATTATTAATAAACCTTATTTTTTCTAAATATTTATTAAGCTAATCATTACTCAGCGACCTTGGAAAGAAAGGGCTTTACTCCAATTGGGCGAGATAAAGACGAGGAAGAAAAATCACATTTTGTATTGACAAATAAATAAATTTAAAAAGGTTTTGTAGAGTGACAGCTCTGAATTCATCGGGAACCCGAGCATACCTGGTGGGCGTGTTTTTGGCAGAAATAAAGGGGATCTACAAATTTCTTGAGAAAAATTAAAATTTCAGCTTTTTTTTTTTAATTTTAGTTGTATTTTTTTTCTCGAAAAGATTGTTTGTTTCTCATTTAAATCTTATCAGTATATGAATTGTAATAAAATTTAAGAGCGGTCTTGTTGAAAATTTGTTCCAGTTTTCAAAACTGCTCTTAAATTTTCCTTGTCAGCATTCCTTGCTGAGATGTTGGTAACCAAAATCAAAAGTCTTTTTTTCAATCAAAGCCAGATTTTCTTTTGAAAAAAATTGTACAACGACGAAAAAAACTGACATTAAAGCTTAATAAAGCTATCCAATAAATTCATTTAATAAGCTCAATAAAAAAAGTTTCAAAGAAAATGACACTTTAAAAATAAAAAAAAATTGGCTAGTGCTGTCTCTTATCATTGCACAATAACGGTACTTTAGAAAAATCATTTTCTAAAATTTAAAAAAGTGATTTTTTTCCCCTTAATTTTTTTTGACAGTGTAGTTACTGAACTAATATACCTATTTACATTTTTAACGGTAAACGGTCGTAAAGTGTCATAATATTTTCTATTGAAATTTTGAACTGTGATTTGTGCACAAATTATTTCTTTCAAAACTTCGCATTTTGAGAGTTAAAAGCCAAAAATCTGTAGTTTTTACTTTCTATCATCATTAGCTTAGAAGTTGTATGCTAAAATCCGATATTTTCGTCTTTTTACTTTTAATTAAAAGGGCCATATCTTCTCAATGGTAAGTCGGAGGAAGAATTGGCTCAAAGACCTGTCAGTGATCAAATATATCAAAAATTGAAAAATCTTTTTAGAAGATAAAAAAGCAACAGAAAATCCACTTTCATTATACATACATATATGTACTTAGGTAATATTCATTTTTGTTCGTTCAATTTAATGTATCTACTAGAAAATTGAAGCTCGAACTAATCGTCATTATTTTATAGCTTATAATATATTAACATTTCTCTGTCCACCCATTACCCCATCCATATATTTCCACTGTTGGCAGTTCGGGGATTTTTTTTTTTTGTTTAAAGAGCATAACATCATTTCGCGTTCAATGACTAATGGCAAATTTTCCTGGCACGTTCCGAACTCATGCTTATCATCAAATACTCATGCTCCAAAAGGTAGAAGGGAAGAAAGCATTTACTCATCTCCCAATAATATTATTATTATTATACGTTTATGTATATCTGAATCTGAAGAACGTGTGTGGGTTGTGCGCACTGACCTTTGACCATGGAACAGGTTCATGTTGGGGCCACGTTCAATGTCACTTACCCCTACTCTCTATGGATACATAAAAACATTTATATCAAAAATAAACAGGGACTTTACTTGCTATATAATTTTATGTAGGTACTTATTTGTTTAGTGTATGTATATATATCATTTAAGCACATGGGCTTTAAGTGCTGAATACGAAACAGAAGCTTTATTCTATTTTTGTAGTCACTTTGTAGAAAAGAAGTGACTAATTTCCATTAAAACCATAAAGTCACGAGGGCGAGGGCGAGAATTGGTCTTGTATATGATGTGGAAATAAAATACTACATATTTCCCTTCCAATGGAATAGAATTATATTTTTCTTTGAAACGCTATAAAAATGAACAAAAAAAAATACTAAGAATATGTTTAATAATAAATAAATTATATTATGACTTTGGCTAGAGCAATTGAGTTTTAAATGACGTCATTTGGGACTTATTTTGAAATAATAATTATCATTGACCTTTCATTGGAAAATGTACCTACATATTACTTACGTCACTGGAAGCTTAAAATATTTTGAAAAGAAGCGAAAGTAAAATTGGGAGTTGGGAGTTTGAGAAAAACAAATATGTAGTTCGTGTTTAAAGAAGGGAGCTTGTTGACTAACAATTCGAAGGCTGTATATTTTTTTGTCGCAATCATACACTTATCAGAATTAAATATGAAAAAATTACTTTCAATAATTTTCATTATTTACAGTATTTACATAGGTAGGTAACCAACGACATATTAAAGTTTTCTGCCGTCCGCCTGGGCTATTTAAACTACATAAAATCTATCGCCCCCCGCCCTCACTCACAAAAACCCATATATAAAAACTATAGGATTTTTTTTTTAATTCAAAAAAAAAAAATGCGTATACGCCCAGGTGGACCACTATTTAAATTGAATGAATTAATTGTAACTCTATTTATGGAGCATCTCGTTTAGTATATACATAAATCTCATAGTTTTTTGTAGATAAAACTAAGTTACATAGAAATGTATTTATTTTGTATAATCCTTGATGGTCCTATAGGTACTAAATACTGTATACAGGTGTGACAAAAACCTAGAGCGTGTAGACTGACTTAAGTCTAATTATATAAAATGAACTGTAAAGCTGTGATGTACAGATTTTTAAGCCTAACTAAAATATACTGATAAAAAAGTACGTATACGCCACAGTGACCCCATTAATTCTTATTTTGTATTATTTATTTTAAAGGGTCTGTAATATTATACACTGGAACTGGAACTAAAAACAGGCAAAGAATAATAAAGAGGATTTTTTTCACCTCTCTCTCTCTTCTTATATCCACATGTAGTAGATTAGAAGATCCGAAAAAAATGGAAATATAAAAATTTATCAGTGTGTAAAACGTTTGGCTTTATTTGTTTAAGGGTCATAACATTTCTTTATTTTCTTCTTCATCTGATGGCCAATCCTCTAGAAGTAGGTTTTCAATTTTTTGTATTATATATTCCAGTTCGATTTCATAGCTAAGACAGGACAAGGTCTTTCGGGTCAGCTAGTTTTATTGTATAAATAAAAAAAAATAAATTGATAAAAAAAAAATTACCAAAAGCTGTTATTAACGGTTCCTGCCATAGAACGTTTTTTTTTTTGTATTTTCGACTTTCTTGCTAACGGCTTATTCGATTTTAATCAAAATCTTTAATCAGGCGGTCCCTTTAACTTTGAATAATATTGCATATAAAAATGGGATTCCTTCATAAAAAATCAATCATTTTTTTTTTGAAGCGTGATTTTTTTAATTATGGTTGAAGGTGTATTATTTATTTCTTAAGAATGACATAATTTTTTTTTTAGAAATTTCCAAGAAATTTTATAAGTGGTACATATATACTAAAAAAAAAACATCTTGGATTTCGAGTCTTAATTCTAATTCCAGTTTTAATTCTAAATAAATTTAAACTTAAAATTGGCGTTCCATTATCTTTTTAAAAGTATAATTTCTACATTATGTATAAAAATTATATTCTTAAAAATACCATTCCTAAGATTCTTAAAATTTTGTTCTTATTAATCAAGATTTATTAGAGAAATCGGGTGGTGTACAATTTGTATAAAGCGTTTGGAGTAAAAAAAAATTATTTTTCTAAATTTTAGGAATTTGATTTTTTTTATTTTTATTTATTTTTTTTGTCGAATAACATCGAAAATAAAATATGTAATGTTTACCCATAATTTTTACTTATAGCTTAAGTACTGTTTTATTATAAAGACGGGTCGGACACAATGCAGCACAACCGTCTTTTTAAGAAAATCTTAAAAACTAGTCTCTATATTTTTGTTTTTATTTCAAAATTTCTTCGAATTCACTTTTTTTTTTATCTATGTATACCAATCTCTGCATGTGACACGCATGATTGACATAAGTGAAATCACCAACCAAAACAAAATGCAGACCGTCATAAAAGAAAACCTTAAATACCAAAACAAAAATGTCATCTTCAGATGGTAAAAATCTCCAAATATCTTTATGTAATAGGTATCATGAATAAAATTTCACATCCGACACCAATTTTGTTAGTTTTATTTGTTCATAGACAATCGTGAAATGGTTTCCCAAAAGGTTTTTTGACCTTTTCTCATCTCGGCGTTCGGTGAGGTTGGATGATAAAAATTAAGTGGCCTAAATTGCATGAAATTTCTCCAAAGATTACAATCACTTTTGGCTTAAACAGAAGAAAAGTATAAGTGACGAAAGCTGAAGAACTGTAAAGAAGACATCAGTGAATCTTGTTATGGTTAATAGAGATAAAGGGTCGTTCGTTCATGCTACTTGAACATTAAAATAAAAAAAAAATTGTTGCTGTTGTTGTATTGTATAGGAACTATGGAGGTGTTCCGTGGTTCAATGAATCCAATAAATACCTTAAAACAAAAAAAAAAGGTAAAAGCGAAATAAGAGAAAATATTTATGCTGATGCACAGTGCGTGCTGAATTTTTATTTTGGCAGAGGAACAAAAATATAAACATAAATTTACCTTTCGCTTTCGCTTTTTTTCCAACTCGAAGTGGATTGATGATAGTAGAGATAAGTTAGCAGCTAGCGGCTTAAATTAATTGACAGTTTATGCAAATGAAATTATTATTTCCTTAAACTGACTGTCATCACCACACTTAATACAGATGGTTTTTGGAAACGATGGTTCCTCTCTGTGTATATGACATCGCGATGTTATTAATCAAATTTTATTGAACTTTCTGACACATTTGACCTAGATTGAGGTGAATGGCTTTTTTTTATAAAATTGTATGTTTAAAAATTTTAAATTTAAATTAATTCAGATATGCGTAAAACAAACAAAAGCAGGTGTACCATGAATTTTTAGTATACGAAAATTACATTTTTTTTTTGGTGTTCTGTAATCCGTTTGGATCGAATCATTCCACTCACATTATTCGATCAATTTAAATCTGTTACAAAAAAGGCATACTTTCTGTTCTGAAAGTGGCATCAGTCCCTTTAACATCGTCTGTCTTTTCTACTGTACATCTCTTCTAGCCCAGGAAATTTACCTAGACTTTCACTCAAAAAAAAAAATATACCGACAAATTTAACAGGAAGCTTTATTTTTATTTCTTCATTATTTCTTAAAAATTGATACCATTCCAGAATGCTCCTATAGGAAACTGAGTGGTCCAAAAAAATATGTTCATATATTATGGCTTGGCTCAATAAAATACAGGGCGAAAAAACCTATAAAACTACCATTCTTGATTTCCAAAGCTCGAAATTTATGATACAATCACATATATTTAACGGAAAGAGTTGTTAAAAATGTTTGTCAGAATAATTAAGAAAAAAAAACAAATAGAAGTCGAGAAAGTACTTTTTCAAAATGGTGCACAGCACAGACTTTTTGTTTCAGTTTAAATTTAAATTGAGAAGCTCCAAATGGTAGAGAAAGTGGGTCCCCGTCCCGTCCGTCTATCTATCTCTTATATTTATTCGACTATACAGCTGAAGCGGATAGGTCAATATTATTTTAAATTGGCCCTACAACTTTTTTCTACGCGGGTAACAATTTTCTCGCAATTTATTAAAAAAATCCATTTTTGTTGGCATTTTTAGATTGTTTTTTTTTTTTTACTTTAGAATTATTTTTTCTTAAAAGCACGTAATTTAGTATTATTTTTTATTTTGAAAGCCCAATTTGTTCTCTTAAAAAACTTAACATTTTTTTGCCAAAAAGATATAAAATTATAAACAACAAAAATGAAATTTAAGAAAATATGACCTCAGGAACTCGTCTGGTAGACTCTATATATGTTTTATTATAATTACTTGTCTATATTGTAGAGGTTACATCCTTTTGGTAGAAGTTACAGTTATCCCTCTCATAGAACAATTTTTAATTAATTCAAATTTATTTTTTTAAGCAAAACTTCTTATAATTTAATAATCTGTTTTAAAAAAAAATGTCTGCTTAAAAAAAATTCTAAGTTTTTTTTTTCAAATTTTTATACAATTTTTTGAAATAAAACCGATCGAACGATTTTTTAAATTTTTTTCTTTTAAATTAACAATTTTTCAGTTTAAATTGTAATTTCTATGGATGTTAAAATGTGCAACACTGTTGTATTTTATGTTTTTTTAATGTGAAGACCCGAACACAGGACATACAAAGAATTGCCCATCGAATCATCCATTTTCGTTAAATTTTTTTATTAAATTTTTCTACTCTTTCTTTAATTTCAAAATTTCTTGATTGTGCGAAAAAATCTAAGCTCAAACTTGTTACCTCAACATTTTTTTAAAATAAAACATGGTTTTTCCTCCTTAATAAATTTTGGAACCGATCCAACTCTAAGTTAGTTTTTATAAAATTCTTAAAACATAAAAATAAAGCTCTCCATAAAAATATTCAGATTTTTTGGATTTTCGATTTCTGAAGTGAAAGTCTTATATTCCTAATGAACTAATACATAGGTTTCTGTACATAGAAGTTAAGATTTAGTTTGAGATCTGATGTTCGTTGTTTCAGAAGCTGAAGTGTACACTGCAAAGCTTTGACATGAATGAAGGGAAATAGACCTTTCTCTATTTCCCTTTATTTAGGCGGGAGGGGTACTAAGATTAGTATATTATAATAATTTTTTTATATAAATTTCCTTTAATCTTAAATAATTAAGTTTCAAAAACAAAACTTTGAAAATCCTATGATGATGACTTGATTTTTTTTTTTCAAAATTTTACGTTCCTTAAATAATTCATTTATTTTTTTCAAAAACTGGAAGATATTAAAGAATTAGTTTTTGACTAAAAATTTGATAAATGCATTGAATATTAAAAATAACAATATTATTACGTATTTACAACTTAATACGTAATGTTTTGATTTTTTAATTTTTTAAAAATTTTGATTATGAAAATCAATATTTCAAAAACTTTCAACTAAAAACAACTTGACTTCTTCAATGACTGCAACCAAGTTGTGATCCCTGCTAATATAACCGTGTCGTCGTGCATGTGCCTTCTTCATTTTTGAAGATTTTTCAAATGGAGAACAATATGGTGTGTGAATTGGATTAAAATTACGTTAAATTTGATCCGAATATTAAGAAGAGGAATAACAAAAATAAAAGAAAAATATTTTTGTTGTTGTTTAGTGGACTATATTGAATTAAATTCAATTGGAAGATTTTTTGCGACCTTTAGTCCAAATGCGTTTCGCCCAGGCACAGCATCTAACTGATGAGCCCAACTGTCGTGCCTGGGCGAAACGCATTTGGACTAAAGGTCGCAAAAAAAAAAAAATCTTCCAATTGAATTTGATCCGAATAGGTATTAATTTTTGACACAAATGTGTAAGTGTCAAAATTTAATCACCGATAAAATTAAATCGAAATTTTAACCCAATTCATACATGTCATAAGATGTGCTATAATAATTCTGCTTTGTTTCCCACTATGAATTCAGAAAATTTCAATTCTGCGGAAATACTTTATGCATTGTGGAAAAATTATTCCCTGACTCTTTGTCACGTAACTTCAATCTTATACATCTACATAATCTACTTGTAAAAACATGCCAATGACCTCGGTAAGTAAAAACTTAAACAAAATTAAATAATCCAAAGAAAAACGAGAAAACTTTCACATCAATTAAATAAATTTTTTTCTTTGCTTACGTTTTACACAAAAAAAAAAAAAAAACAACACAACTCTTCAACTCCCCCTGCTTATGATTTTATTAATACTTTGTTGCCTCACTGCCTGAACAAAAAAAATTGAATAATTCCAAACCACACACTTAAATTTCTTTCCACAAGTATTCGACACCGAGTTCGTCGACCACATCCCTTCCAAAACGTCCGATTACATAGGCCAAAACAAGTACCATTCAAAAAAAATTGTTTTAACCAAACTTTCTTTGGGCCTATTTCCAAATAAAGGCTTTTGATCTGAGATTTCTTTAATGCTACATTTTTTGGAGGGAAACAAAATATTGGCAAAAAATAACAGAAACACAAATACCTACCTCTCTACCTCTATACATGAAAAAACCAACTAAAATTCCTACTACTCCAATAAGCCTGGGATGTCGAAGAAAGTAAAAAGCTGCTTTACGGTACCTAAAGCCGTGGCTAAAATACCAAAACCAAAAATAACAAACAGATTGTATCGGAAAAAGAAATTTACAAGAGGCTGTTGACACCGTAATCTTTTTTTAACAGATGACCCCACCTCCGCGCCATCCCGAACCACACTGCGGCCTACCACCCTCTTCCTCCATGCCAGCCGAACTCTTCTGTGATTTCTCCTTCAGTTATGCTTTGGCTCTAAATTGATGACAAAGTGGTTGTTAAAGCCATAAACCGTAAAGTCAATGCCCCATAGACGAATGAGCCAACAATCCCCTTCACGTCACTCTAGATTGACCTCAATTCGGTATCTCAATCAGCATAGTATAGCGTAAAACCACCTCCCCCAAAAAAAAGACGATCCCCTACCTCTTATGGCCGAATACCCCACTCGTCATTTTAGACGCATTAATCGAAAGTGTAATTCGTTTTCACTTTTTCTTTGCTCGTTTCGTATGCAGCTAGCGGAGCGGGGCAGATTCATTTCGAAGTCGAATTCAAGTAAAAGACATATCACGTCTTTACCTTCCATTCCATATCTACTACGCGAGACCGAATGTCTGTCGCTTTGTTCGTTTTGTCGAAGAAAAAGTGTTTTGGCCAGAATTAGGTAGGTAGATGTCTCAAGTCCCCGCTCCATCACCGCACCGCCACCAAACTCAGTTACTATAAAAAGTTTAAAGAAAAAGAAAGTTACCCACCCTTCCCCTACCGAAAAATCGCACTATCTATTATGCAGATAGCTTTTTTTTTTCGTATCTTTGTACGAGTATCTATATCTATTCACACAAGATACAACTATTGGTCTATAAGCCCATTTGGAATGTGAATCATATCGCCACTTTGTTGGCTGAAACAAGAAAAACATATACAAAACAAACTAAGTATGTAAAGCAGAAACAGAAACAAAAGTTGAAGAAAAATAAAAGCTACTGGAAGACGGGTGATGATGGTAAGATACGCGCGACGAAACGATTTTGAACGAAAACTCTCGGTTTCACCTGGAAATTTCTTTTCGATTTCAATGCGAGTATGTTTTTTTTTTTTTTTTTTTTTTTGAGTTTGTTGTTTTCATTTTCTATTTTAAATTTTTTTTTGGTTTGTTTCTTTAAAGTCGTGCAGCAAGTAAAAGTTTGCCGAAATATTAAAACGGGGTGACTGTTATGGCTTTATTGTTTGGTTGCAACTGAAATATAGTGAATGGAAAAATAAAAGACCACAGTAGGTTGGGCAGGTAAGGTTTTTAAGATTAACACAGGGCCTATAATGACTTACACTACTTAATCAAATCATTCTCAATCATTCATGTGATTGCAATTTGTTAATTTGAATCGAGAGGACCTACAATTATCTACCGAATTAAAATGGCTTCGATTGGAGATACCACGACATGATTTATAATTGGCAACCAACGAACCAAATTTCTCAAAAAAAGTGTATTAGAACGACCTCTGGTTTGGTAGTCCAAGACGCTATAACTATTACGCCAAAGAGGAATTTGACACGCACTTTTTTTACCTTAAGGCCCAGTTTCACAGTCGAAGAAAGCGGCCCTTAAGTGGACAGTGTGGGAGGTAAAGGCTATCCAGTATATCAGTTCACTCTACCCTGAATGAGTACAACATAGGTCTCCCATGTTGGTCGCATTTACTCAGACAGACGACTATGTTAATATTTATTGCCATACAAAAAGTTCTTTCTTTCCTTTCTCATAAACTGACTTTTATTGTCAGACTGATTATTGATAAGGTAGTGCAATAATTGAAATAATGAGTTATTTTATGTGGAAGGGTGAGCCCTAACCTTAGGTAATCCAGAATTCACATTTAACTGAACAAATCTCAGCGTTAACTCGGGATCTAAATTAACTGAAAGCGATGTTAAAGGTGTTAAATTGTGTTTTACAGAGAAACTGTGATGATTTCCACTGAAAAACTGGGCTTTAAAAGATAAAGTTAATTCTCCAATGAATTAGTTTAGTTCGGACTTACTTTATTTATGCAGAATTAACTATCTCTAATAAAATTGGCCGCATCTAATGTTGTTTCGTTTGGATTTTAGGATTGTTCCATTCCAGTCGAATATGGAAATGTTGCTCACTCCTTCTACTCCAATTATTTTTATTATTCAAAACACTCCCGAAATACAAAGAAAAGCGACATAGGAAAAGTATAAAATGTCTTCTTTTTTCGGAATATAAGAAATTGATTTCTTACTTACTGTAATAAATTTTCTTATGATAAAAGTCAGCTAATTATTCCATGAATTATCAATAAGTGAGACAATTTTCTACAAAAACGTGCTAAAACTAATTTACTTATGGTTGTCTTTTTCAAACACGATGGTCAAATGGAGTTTTCGTACACTCACCATCACCACTAACATCAAGAAATATTTTCCTGCACAAAATGTTAAGTGAATGGATTAAAGAGAATTTCCTGCGTATTGTAGTAGATTTTCTTAAAGGATTTGGAATACAAATCAGTTTTGTTTTTATTAATAGGAAATTTTAACCTGTGAGTTAACTCTTGTTCTATGGTTTAGGGCTAGTTGTACAAATATTTGATCCGTGGTTCAGGAATTTTAACTCACCAATTTCGGTGGATTAACTGTGGTTCAACGATGGTTTAGGCATGTTATTGGCTTTTAGTGCATATTGGAACCTTGAACCATCGTTGAACCTCAGTTAACCCGCCGAAATCGGCGAGTTAAAATTCCTGAACCACGGATCAAAATTTAAACCATGATTGTACAACTGGCACTTAGTAAACTTGTGGATAAAGCCGGATCCACACATGTCTCGTGTGGTGTGTTGTGGAGTCATGTGTCGCTATCGCTCCAATGTGTTTCAAATGCGTAGATCCATATTTATCTCGTGTTGTGGAGTGGTGTGTTGTGTCGACATCTATTTTGTAACGATTGCGCCATACCACGCTATGGCGCAGACAATTTTATTAGTGTGCGGGAAAGAGAAAACAATGCTCTTGAAAACAGAAAAATTTCAGTTTGTAACACAGCATGCTTGATAAGTGTACTCAGTCCACACCACTCCACAACACACCACACGAGACATGTGTGGATCCTGCTTAAGAGTTACAAAAGCGTTTCTAATATACTATCGAACACAATTTTACTTATTCCAATGTGAAAGGAAGGAGTGAAGACGCTCTATTTTTGAAATTTGTGTCTTAACTTTTTCGACACACTGTTGGCACACAATATGATTTCCATCACCAGCACCACTCAAGTAGTTATAATTTTTTTTTATCAGAAATTAGCTCCTCTAGTGGCTTTAGTCACCATCACCACTCACTATACTACATTATATTGAGCTAGGGTCGAAGTCAACGAACGGAATTGAGTTCATCGAGTTTGTTGAACCTCCCCAGAGTCGTGGTCGTCGTCAAGAGTGAAAATTCGATTCCGCTCTGTGACCACCACCACCACCACATCCCCCCATTCATCCATCATTTAACCAGGCTGAAGTAAGATGCTGTTGTTGTTTTTTTTTTGTTTTCAGCTGCGCTAAAGTTGCTTTTAATTGGGCAAACAACCAAACAGCTGGACGGATAGTCAGTATAGTAAGTTAGTATTGGCTAAGTAGTATTGGGGAGCTTGAAATAGTACATATATGTAGATAAGGGCGTGTATAATGTAGGTGCCACGGCAGCGCGGATAAACTATGGATAGATAGTATGCGCGTTGGCACGAAAGGCGATTTATAGGCTTTTGAAAGCTGCGTTTTTTTTGTTTGTGTATCTCATCGACTCTAATTTAGTTTTTTTTTTTTTATAGATTAGGCTTTTTTTTAACGCTGAGGTCAGTGAACGCTAATTGAAGGCAAAATTAATGGTGAAAATGTGTCCATATTGTGGCAAAGAAGAAGTTGATTGGTTTGGTTTCGGTGGTGTGGAGCCACAGGAGCTGCTGATAAACTGAAGGAAAAACCTACACACCTACTTTGAAATGGAAACGCATATCGACCGTCATCAGGTTAAGAAATTAATTTGGTTAAGGTGAGGATATAGCTTAGCGAGTGAGCGAACGTTGTTTTGGCCTGGCCATGCAACTTGATATAAAATGTTGGATTTTTAATATGTGAAAGTTAATCCTTTTTTTTTCTTTTATTATCATTCGTCATTTGTTTCCTGTATGCGCAAAATGAAGACAAGTTTTGAACTCGACCGAGTGAAGAGGATGTTCGCATCAATACCATACCTACTAAATGAGATTCGGACTATGGGGCAGGTGAAAGTGTCATGTTTATAAACCATGATGCGATAAAAATTACTCACATGCTCGTTCTCATTTATTTCAATATATGATAATAGCGATATGTTAAAGGAGATTTCACAGTCTGGTTATTTATTATGACCTCAGTTTACGGGTTAAGTTGAAAAGCTGCTTTATGGTAGTTGAGTTTTGTTGGTAGGATAAAAAAAAAAAAACATCAGAATTGAATGGACACAAAGTGTAGTAGTAGTCAGTAGTTTTTACTATGTCACTAATGCACATCAATAAGTATTGGACTATTTTGTAAAGGTCATTTTGTTATTTATTGTTCATTAAGATCTCGGAGTTTTTTCTGGATCTCTAAGTATTAAATGAGAAGCAAGGGTAAGGCCTGTCTAACTCTATAGTTCAGTCAATGAACATTTTCACCTCAACGATTTTAAAACTTGGCAGACTTATTAAGCAAGAGAAGCCTGGTTATGTAGTGTTCAAAAGTCTCCGTGAATCTGAGGCGAACTCTAGCGGCAGAAATATGTACCATGTCGATTTTTTTTGGTTTTTTGTTATATCAAAAAATTATTTGAGACAAAATAAAAATTATAAATTTTTCTACAAAATTGACTATGACAATTTTGTCTTATTTTTCATAGTAAAAAAGTTGTTTTGCACTTAAAATGATTATTTTTTTATTAATTGTCTTTAAACAAAATGCATTGCATTTATAACGTTCTAATTGTTAGATATAAAATGCGGTAGCGCTACCATTAAAAGTATTCTGATTTTTGTGCGAGCCACCTGAAGATTTTGCCTAACCTATTGACAGTTCCTTTAGAACCACTGGCGCAAAATTTTAAACAGCCTGATGTTAAGGTATTTAGCATGATACTACTTAAAAATTTTCTAACTTTAAAACTCTTTACTAAAATATTCTTAGTTTTAATCAATTTCTAACTGGTATCATACTAAACCTTTTTTTTCTAGCTGAACACGCCCCAAACATTTTTGCAATTGTAGCTGCCAAAGTGACACTTGGATTTAGTATTATACTAAAAATATAAAATAGGCATTTGGCGATTTTTAAAAGATAATATGATCCTAACGCGTTTAAAATTTGGAAAAGCCTGTTTTTAACCTAGCATCATACTAAAAATGCTTTAACATAATACTAAATCGTCTAAAATTTTGCGCCACTGTTTTTATTTATTTTAGCTTTTCTCGAAAACAATTTAATTGATTTTGATGATTTTTTTATGAATAATGTTTTGAAAAGTTTAAATAGTTATGGAATGTACTGACACACCAAAATTTTCGAAAAAAAAAAATATTTCCTGAATTAAAAAAAAAAGTGTTTATTATTTTTTTTTTTTTTTTTTTTTAAACTCAATATGTACACACATATTTCGAAAACGGCTTTATTGATTTTTATTTAACATTTTGAATATTACCAGCGGCCAGCGGCGCGGCGTGGTGTTAATGCAGTTGGAGCATGATATAGTAAGCGGTGTGACACGGTACGTCATAAATTGTTGAATTGAAATATAAAATTTTGATTAAAATTTGCATTTTGAACAATATAAAAAATTAGTTCAGCTGTTTTTGAAAGAGTCGAATATATGTATGTACAAAAAGTATGCATGACTAGATCGCACAAAACTTGCTCTTGTAGTTAACAACAATATACCTACACTTAGATTCATTTTAATGAACAAAAGTTAAACAAAATAACAAAATTGCCAAAAAAGATGAATTTTATGATTGTTTTCATTTTTTGTTTAAAAAAATCTGAAATTTATTTTAAATACAGTAAAAATAATGAAAAGCAGCTGATTGCAAAATTATAATTTAAAAGCTATACTAAATGAGTAATTCCAAGAGGCGATTTTCTAAAAACGTTATTTCGAATTCGTAACGTTAATAGAGCAAGGAAAAATAAAATGCACTTCAGGATTACATAAACTTCCTCTTCAAATATTTTATATATTTATTTATTAATATAATAAATAAGATATCATGGAAAAAATGGCAAAGTATGGAAAAGAAGGACGAAACCTTTTTTTTTAATTATTCAACATTTTCAATACTCAGTTTTTGAAAGTAAGCTTAGAAGGCTCTATACAAATAATCAAAATATCGCGTGATTTTTTGATTATTTGTAGAGCTTTCTACATATGAATCGATGATTCTTAAAGTTATAGGTGGGAAAGTAAACATTTTACAAAATTTCAGGTGTAATAAATTTTCTCTCTCGGTGGGAATCAACTCATCATTCCCATGTGGCGCAAATTCCCGTGGAATAAAAAAATAAAAAGTAAGGTACATAACTACCATAGTTATCGAGAAATGAGTGTCGATATTGACAGTTTTTAGTGGAAAAAGTTATTAATTTCTTTAAGTGCCAGTTGTACAATCGTGGTTTAAATTTTGATCCGTGGTTCAGGAATTTTAACTCGCCGATTTCGGCGGGTTAACTGAGGTTCAACGATGGTTCAAGGTTCCAATATGCGCTAAAAGCCAATTACACCCCTGAACCATCGTTGAACCACAGTTAATCTGCCGAAATTGGTGAGTTAAAATTCCTGAACCACGGATCAAATATTTGTACAACTAGCCCTAACATAATTCCCAATACATTTGAGTTCTTTATTTTTAAATAGTAAACTAAACGTCAGAAAATAGGTTATTCTTCAGATACATAATGTACATACATATGTATATGGATATTATTGTATCGAAAATGATTTTTGAATCAGTTTAAATTATTTTGATAGAAAATGGACAAATTTATCGATTAAAAGTTGCCGACTTAATTTTAGTTCAAAGTAGGTATGAATTTGGATTATTCGACTATTTGAATTGTTGGCCAAACAATTTTGAATGAAGCCTATTTTAATAACTGTCAAAATTGTCAAATAGATTTGGACCAGAAATACCTTTTTATTTAAGTAAAATGATGCAAAATCTAAAGCACAAAAAGTACTAAAACGAAGAATAACAAAAACAATAGAAAACGTATTATTTTGTTTTTGTAGACTGCATTAAATAAAATTAAAGTGGAAGTATTTTGCGAAATTTAGTCAAATGCATTTCGCCCAGGCACGACAGTTGGGCTCATCAGTTAGATGCTGTCGTATACAATTTTAAGACGCATTATCAGTGGATGGTTATCGACACCAATATATTTATCAGGAATGATATGCTGCAAATAACAAAAAGTAGTTCTAATCCCTTAGAAATATTGCAAAACATTTTGGACTTGTTTTTTTTTTTTTAATTTGGTACATAAGTTCTTTATATGAAATTACACATTTAAGCATCAAGTTAAAGGCAACTTTTTGTATTCGAAAATCCGTACCACTTTCTGATCTAAACAAAAAAGTTTCCATTTCGAATAAAAAAAAAAAAAATAAGGCAGTACCTGCAACTAAAATAAACGTCACAAATAATTAATTGTCCCAAATTTCATTAATTTTCGTGAAGAATTGACGTGGAAAATATATAATTTGTCCAAACAGATCACTGCGCTTGCTGGTTTTCTATTTCAGAGAAAACTATAACCTTTCTTTTCTGAACCTTATTTCAATCAACAACTTAAATGATTAATGCCTTATTTCAAATTCACCAAACCTATAGAACAATAATTCGGGTCATCAAAATTTTAAAATAGAAATTTTTTGTTCATTTTAATTTCCTCTAAAAGAAAGAACGAAAGTATAAATATTTACAAACGAAAACGAAAGTCTTTCTTTCAACTGCATCAAAAAGTAGATATTACTTTCTCTTGTGCTCTAAAAACCTACAAAACCGAAAGTTAAAATTAAAAAAAAAAAAAAAAAGAAAGAAAAACCTACAAAGAAGCGAACAACAAGTTTAAATTTACCTAATGCCTTTAACTCTTCTGTCGTCGACAAAAAGACATAACGAAAAGTGAGGAAACGTGTGTTTAATATAAAATTGTTAAACATTTGTTCATAATTTAACTTAGTTTAATTTTTTTGCTTTGACCACCCGCATCCTCTGTCCTCCAATAACCACGAGTCTCTCTAAAATTTAAATCGATAAATTAATTTGTTCAACACAATAAAGAATAATTTATCTCTATAAACCCCAAGCTACAAAAAGCCGCTAAATCAAGAACTGCCAAGGTCAAAATTGGCCAAAAAAACAAAAATTGTTTATATGTATGCCTACATACTTACCAACTATACACCTTCCTAACTTATGTTCTAAATATTGACTAAGCAGCTATAAACACACTTCAATAAAAGTGTTTAGACAGTTTAAAAAAAATTCAAGAATTTTTGATAGTATGAGAAGCGTTTAAGGGGGTATGCGAGAAGCCGAACAAAAAAAAATTAACATATGCCTTATTTTTTTATTTTATTCTTACCTAAAAAATGTTTAGATTAGAATTTAATGTTTTACCTTGAGAATGCAAACACAGAATCGCATAGAACACAAATTATCTAAATAAAATATTTTTTTGATAATGACCTTCCACCGCGCCGCGCGCTTTTGCGATGACTGGCGCTGTGTTGCTGCCTTGTATGTGTTCAGCTTAATTGATAAAGAAAGAGACTTCCTTAAAAGTCATTGCTTAGATTTTTTATTTTTCATTTTTCATTTTTAAGATTAGGTATAACACAAACTGTCAAAGTTGCTGTCACCGCCAGGGCTGGCTGGTTCCTCGTGCGATGTTGGCGATGTTGGCGATGTCTAACGTTTGAAGTTGATTTAAGAATAAAATAAACCAATTCCAGGGTCAAACCTGGCAGGCATGCAAATAGATCCTATAGTTCCGTGGTGTCATCGTGATCTTATGTCACTTATTGACATATTCAATACACGCGATATAGCAACAGAGTTCTACTTCCTTCATACATACATTCAAATTGACAACCGGAACAAAAGAATGCTATTAACTTACAAGGGTGCTTTTGGAGGGGTAAGGGGATGGGAGGCTCTGATTTTTTTGTTTGACAATATCATGACATATTATCATAAATCGATAATATTTTTTGGGGGACACAAATTTACATTATATCAGCTGAGTTTTCACCTTGATATAATGAAAGTGGACGATTTTTTTTTTTGTTGGTTTGTTTTAATTTTTGTTTCGTTCCTCATAGTTCTGTATAGCACTTGAAGTCAATGTGGATAAGTAAAACAAAAACAGCTTGGACCTGTTTCATGGCCGAAAAGTAAGGCTCGTGTATTTTTAATCTTACTTCCAAATACAAAGATGTGCAGATGAGTTTGAATCTGTCTCAGGCACGGATGCGGCATTTTACTAGGGGAGGTGTTTTCTTTTCGATTTTTTTTCTCGTGACGAATGACATTTATAAGTACTGATTATACATATGTATGTACATTTATGTAAATTTAAAGTCATATTTATTAGATTTTTGACTGTTTAAACAGTGTCTAAGTATTTTAAAAGGGTGTGAAATAGGCTTTATTTAATAAAAATAATGTTGCATTTGTCAAGGTTTAGACAATCGATTTCGCTGCCCAAAGTTAGATAAAAACTAAATCACTTAAGCAACAATAAGAATGATTTATTTATAATTTGGACGGCTGTCTAAAGTTAGACAATGTTTATTAATACGATCGATACTGTGTATGTAATTCTATCCCGCAAAATCAGGACCGTCGCTGGGCATATTTCGGGAATCCCAGTTTTATTTTTTTTTTTAAACAACACGAATGAAGGAAAAATGATATTTTATTTACATGTATTTCCGGCATTCTGTGAAAAAAAAAAATCTACGTATGTAGATTGATGAATTGGGGGCGATATAAACTTGATGAGGTACATGGAAGAATTTTCAAAGAAGTGGAAATACATACTTTAAAAAAGGCATTTGCCTTTCTTGCCCCTCCTTGTTTATCCGCACGGTAGGTTGTTACTGTCTCGAGGATGTTTGAAGCGAAACAATTGAGTATAAATTTTTGTTTAAATATTTAATGTAGGCATTCGAAGAACGTAGGTAGATGATTAAATTTCACAGTGGAATTATTTAATTTCAGGGCCGTCATTTGACTTAAAATAAATAAAACATATAATAAATTCAATTTTCACTTAATTCTTGCAATTGATTTATAGAATGAAAAAGATATATCCAATGAAAAATTTATGGTGATAATAACAACTGTACAGTATTTCATATTTCTTTATAAATATTAAAAAAGTCTTAAGATAAGATTTTAATTAAATTTTAAAAGTTATACAACGCTTTTAAAGTGAATTAAAGCTGCAAATAACATTTTATTTCTCCTAGCTCTACATTATTACACAAAAAGTGGATCTCGTAACTCTGTCCGTCTGCCTATCTATTCGACTACATCAGCACTAACGCGGATATTTGTACATTCCCTGACAGGTTTTTTTTTTTTTTTGGGAACACAATTAATGGTACTTATCATTTAATTTTTTTTTTTTGCATTTTAGGAAAATCTTGATTTTACTTAAAAATGGCCCCACAGATTTAAAAAAAATAACTTATAAATTATTCTTCGGAGAATTTTGTTTTGGAACCATTTTTTTTAGTTTCGATTTTCTTATATAACGGTTCATTATCTTTTAAGAACTTTTTCTATGGAGAATGTGTTGTAAGGTTTAAATAAAAATGTGTCGGTGCTAACATTTTCTATAAAAATAAAAAGAGTTTTTAACGTTACCTAGCAGATTTTAAGAAAAACATTATTATTTTAGCCATAACTAACGGTAGATACCTTTCATACAATTTTTTAAAAACTGTAGAGGAAAAACTTGTTTTTTTCGAAAACTATTAAGATTTTTATCAATTTTTTTTCGCTTAACTAAATAAATTCTACACTAAGCCGTTATTAGCGGTCGTATGTACCTAAATATTCTTTTGATTTTGAACTATCTCATTAAATTAAATGCGTAATGGGAGCGGAAAACCGCCTTAGTGGAGAACGGGTTAGGTTAACTAAAAAATAATAGTAAAAATAATATTTTCAAATAAATTTAATACATATTGGTCTCGACGTAGAATTTCACACTCTATAGCATACATATCTGAAGTCTACCGAAATCCGCGTATTGGTCTTTTGTATAATCGCTTTCAAATAGTGGGTAGGGGGTAGAGGGGTGGTGGAAGTTTATCAAACTGAAAATATTTCTCTTATTGGTATAATATTAGCATATGACACATGATTTTGGGGTACTTTTTAATGCCCGATCTTATGAAACCAAATATAACACGATATAACTACCTTAAAAATATTTATAAACTTTTTATGAAAAGCTTACCGAATTTTACGTTCAAACACGTAAAATGTTACGAAATAAATAATCCCACCAAAAATAAATTAGGGCGCCAAGACTCACACGCTCATAACGCTTTCGCTATAAAAAAGTTATGAGATCTCATGAAGAGCCAAGAGCCCTTACTCTACCAGGCCTAACTCTCCAAGCCCTAACTCTACAAACGCTACATCGTGGTCAAAATTATGGCTTGGTCATTCTCCTTTAACTAAAGCTCTCATAACTTATTAATTTCTTTTCAAATCAGATTAAGAGGCTTACAATATTCAGCCTTAAAAACCATAGTTCGATCGTTAATAAGAGTAAGTATTTTATTTTGATTTTATTTGAAAGTAATGTGGAATAAATGAGAGCTGTATTTCTACTCTCGTAGGAATTCCATATGTTTAAAAAATTAATTTTACTATGCTGGGAACAACTTTTAGGAAGCTGAAACTTTTTTAAAGTTTGCATAATTTAACTTACCGCAGTTAAATACAACAACAAACTAGAAAGTTGATAATGTTTCTCCAATTATAAAAAAATAAATAAAAATAAATTTGATGGCACAACAGCTCATGAAGAACTAGGGCCTAGTGACTTACAACTCTCAACCATTCCTGTGTGCGTGTCTGCAGGAATGGAGGGGACCTACAGTTTATTGCCTTTCTGTGACAGGAGATACTCTTGGAGGATTTGTCAATTCCTCGCAAGAGGCAGTAACCGTTTTTTCTTTTAAATAAATAGGTGGCGAGGCTGGGGATCGAACCTTAGACCTCCGGCATGACAGTCCATCGCACTAACCATCACGCCACGGCTACTACAATTATTGTGTACAATTTAACTTTTTAGTGGAGTTAACGAAGTGAAGACTTCTTTCAAGAGTTTGCTTGTAGATAAACTATTATGAAGTCCATATTCTTTTTTCAAAAAGACAAATACTAATAATTGGAATACGTATACTTCATATTGATCGTCCTTTTATTATTTCGTATCCAACTACTGAAGAAAGTTCTAAAATCAGGACAGGAGCTTATTTTCAGAGAAACTCTATAGAAACTCAAACATTGCCGAAATGATTTGGTTTTATTAAAAGTTATATGGAGGGCACACAGTGTACCAAACAAAGTCAAAAAAAGTGAAACTATAGTATATATTAAGAAGTAGAGTAAATAAACTGCCATTAATTAACTAAAATTAATATTTTTCTCTTAAAACGGACAATTTTAATGTTTACTTTCTAAATTTTCTTTTGATTTAAATATTAAATAAACAAACTACGCAAAAGAAATGTAAAAGGTTTTGTATAGGACTTGGTTCATTACAGCTGTGAGCCCTATAAATATTGGAATTGATATAAAAAAACAGATATTCCAAAGCTTCCAAAATCATGATACACTAACAAATCGGTCAGCAACAAAAGATATTTATAAGTTTGTTTAGAGTTCTTTATCTTATTTAGAAATATAACTACCTATTCCACAATTTGTATACCGACTAAAGTTTTTTGTAGTTTTGATTATGTCCATTGACCTCCATATCAGACATTCAAGCCAAGATCAAAAAGGCATACAATTTTAAATGGGCTAGACGCACACCAAAACTGACGCCTTATTCGAGGTCTATTTAATTAGGGCCAAAGTAGCCTGAATTGTTTTTATGAGTGTATTATACATACATAATTATACCAATGATAATAGTCTGGGCGGTGATGCGGCAAATTAAAAATCTATTTTTAAAATTGTTTTGGCTGATTGGAAGTATATTGATAAAAAGTTTAATAATAACACGTTAAGTATACATACTCGTACTCGAATAAGATCTTCATATAGCAATGATAGTACATGGCGTGGGTATAGTTCACATTTAAAAACTTTGTATATTAAAATCAAAAAACCGACAAAGCTGAATTTTGGTGATGAGTTTTGTTTAAGTGTCTTAAGTATTTCCTAAAAAGTGTCTTATGTACATTTTACCAGAGCTAATATTTCTAGGGTACGTGTTTAGATTCCGTGAATATCTTGAAAATAATCAATTTTCAAAAATAAATTATCAATTTTCGGAAATGAAATTTAAAAAATCATGCAAATAAAAAACATTACAAGTATATATTATATTTTGTGTTTTAATTTACAATTTTCCACCAACTCTGGGGTAAGGAACTGGGTATGTTTGTTTTTTTTTCTTTTTTTTCACAGAAAACCCAATCCATTGAAAAATTATAAAAAAAGAAACAAATTTTAGAAAAACGTGCACAAACGTTACAATATTGGTACTTTATTTTAATGTTCTTTTCTCTATTGCTCTTAAGAAGAATTCCATAAGCTACAATTTCTGTTTTTTTTTCCAAAAACTATGATAATTTTTGAACTTAAAAAAACTACAAATTCTTTCCTTTTCCTTCTAACTAGTACCATGCAATTAAAGTTGTATTTTAAAGGCCTTTAGGCTTATAGAGATTTTAAATTCATTATTATTTTTATTATTTATTAGAAACAATGTTCATTTAAACCTACAAATCTATTTATAGTTTAATTAAATTTGATTTAAGTACCACCAGCTCCAAATATACAACTTTATCTTCTTGACTTTAAGATGTTACTATGATCTTCAAAATTAAATATGTTTTACAAAAATATTCGTTAAATGATTGTATAAACATCTTTTCTAGGGCAACTAGCGTCACAATTTATTATTCACAAACAATAATTTACTTCTGATCGATGAGCATTATTTGCGAACGATACGCTCAGTAATATGGAAAGAAGAGTATGTATGAGTATATATGTCTCACTGTCACTGGGCTGAGATACCAACTTTCAAGCTGTTTCGCTGTTATTAATTTAATGGTTTGTACTGTTGGTTTGGAGAGTATAATCTCCATGACCTTATTTAAATTTATAAGCGTGGATAATTATTGTTGATCGTGAATAATATTATGTCCGGCTGCAGACAAAAATGACACATAAGCATTGAATCAACATTGTTATAAAAAATTCTTGACCCTTCAATGTAGATCATTTGATAATTATTCAATTTATTGAAAAACAAAACAACCAAAGACCCTTTAATATCAACGCTATTCAAATTTGTATCTTGATTTATGACCTAAATCCATGAAGTTCGTTCTAATTTTATATGAGATTACATTGGAGTTTGTTTTTTTTTTTTGGAATTCACCTCCCCACAGTTGTTTATGATCAACATGACAGATACAAAAAAAGTCAGTTTATTAAGCTAAAGACCTTTTTAATTAAGAGGCCATAGCATGACGTGATATTGCTTTATATTTGAATTTTGGGCGAGGGTCAGGGTGTTCGTTCGGTCCATACAAGGTGATGCTTCTGTAAATAAAATTTCTGTGCAAATTAGTAGGTAATTTGTTAATGGATCGTTTTTTATGTCCACATATAGTTTGAGGTGAGACTATAAGCATAATGATTTTGGCAATGGAAAGCAATTTACTCTTTAAAACGAAGGTTTCTTTGCTGGTTTAAATGAAGTTATATTATTATTATTTGAAGGGTGCAAAATAACAAATGATTGCTTGATAACTATTGATATCAATGGTGTGAGATATCAAAGATAACAAAGTGATATTACTCATTGACTTATGAATAATCTCTCAGATTCCTCTTTCTGGCCATCAATTAAAGTGGAAATGAGATAAAGTACTAAAAAGTCAAAATAATTCAATTTGTGTGAGTCAAATGTGAACATCGTCTAATAATTACAAAAAAAAAAAAAAAAAAAAAAACAGTAAAAATAATGAAAATTCATAAAAACTTTGTTGGATTCACGATTATTTTGTCACATCTATTAATACCAGTTTTACTTTGCGGGTTTTAATAATAATCTAATAATTTGGTAGTTTTACCTGGAACATTTTGGAGAAGTTTTTGACTTCACTTCGCATCTTGGCATCTTCGTTGCTAGAAAAAAAACAGCTTTTAGCCATCCAAATATTTGTGATTAGTTTTCCAATAAAAATAGTTAAGAGATAAATTAAAGCAAAGAAAATTTTCTACATTTTTTTGAAAGATAATTATAAAAAAAAAAAAAACACTGCGGTTCGTTGTATGGAAAGACATTAATAGATTGATAAAATCTGAACCACACTCCATCGAAATTGATGATATTTGCTGGTGTTATAAGAGACAGCTCACTATTTGCTATTCTTCTAACTTTATTCGTTCAAATCTTGGACCATGCATACATAAAGTTAAATTTGTATTTTTATTATTTAAGTTGATAAAGAATAGGGATATGTTCTGTGAAACATTTTTAGTTAACAAACATAACAATTAAAAAATATTTAAGGCAGTAAAAGGCACATTTGTATAAAATACTAGCGAATCCCGGCAAACGTTGTATCGCCCTACTCCATGTAGTGGTGTTACATCAGGCATCGAATAAAAAAAAAAAAAAAAAAAACAATTCAGAAAGTAGGCAATTTATTGTTATCACGACTTTCCGACTTTTCCAACCTAATTTTTCAATTGTTATCTCCGTAGTGTGTTAATCTGGTTCAATACTAATTCAACGAAAAAATCTTCATCCAATTTAGATGATGTTCAACCGAGTACGAACAAGAAAATAATTCAAAAAGTTTAAAATTTCAAGATGGTTTCACGATTTTCTAACTTTGTTAGTCGAATATTCTAATTTTCGTTCGAATTTTTTAATTTTCGGCTCTGTTGTGTGTTAATTTAGTTCAATTCAAATTCAATAAAAAAAATCCTCATGCAAATCAAATGATGTTCAGCCGAGTTATGTGCGTACGAACACAATTTCTTTTCAGAAATTCCTGACGATTTTCTGACTTTCTTAGTCGAAATTTCTAATGTTCGATCGACTTTTTTCAATTTTCGTCTTCATTGTATGTTAAGCTAGTTTAATACAGAGCCAACAAAAAATAACCCCACCTAAATCGGATGATGGTAGGTCGAGTTATGCGCGTACGAGTTATGCGCGAACGTGTTGTGAGAGTTTCGAAAAATGAGACCATATTGTTCACAACTATTAGGAAAGGCATTTTTTTTACTTTTTACCGACCTCAATGAATGAACTCCCCGAACTGAAGTTTCAAGGACTTGATTTCTTTCCTCAACGCAGTGGCCCACTTACGGGGGGAAGGGGGTTTTCAAACTCTTGTTTTTTTGCTTTATTAACTTTTCAAAATGAAAGTGCATACATTTTTCTAAAAATTTCATAAAATAAATGTTTTCTTTCTCAAACAACCGTTCGAGTTCCAGTGCTAGTTAGTTCGATCTCACGGTCTTTAAATTTTATTTATTTCGTAGATCGGCTGTTAGAACCTTAAAGTCGTCTTTGACACTGCATTTCTGCAAGAAATTGGTAACACTTCCGAAAAATTTTCAGTATTTTTTGATACCATTTGCTCAATTTTTACAGGTTCAATATTTGCTTTTATTATAAATTTCACACACTTTAGACAGAGTGTACATGATTCGATTGCAAAATTGATTTCTCCAATACCCTCTTTTTCACATCATCAACTGCATAAATACTAATTTTTTTTTTCAGTGCCGCTGGGCATATACTAGACAACTACTAACTCTTGAACTTTTAGATATTATTTTCTTAATACTCGATTGCCATAAATTAAATAGTGAGTATGATATCTCGAATTCATATCTTATTCGAACATCCTAGAGACTAAATTTAAAGTATTCACACATAGCCAAATCCAAAAGAGCATAATTATATCGAGGCCTCATTGAGGAACAAACTTGCCTTCAAGCCCCACTTGCTTCCATCTATATACTTACAACGAAAGTGCGATGACTTTCGATTTCATGAGCGAAAGTAGGCACTTTTTCATAAATATTGTGTCGTCGCATTCGCGTTCAGGCATTTTTGAGGTCAAAAATGAGGTTATATACTTTTACTATAGTAAAAAAGTAACTCTGATGGTGTGCGGTGTTTCATGTTATAATTTCGCTATACTTACTATTGCAACTACATAGCGTACCACCAAATGGAAGTCACATGCATAAATAAATAGGTATTCATGGCAAAATTGTGGTATGTAAATGAAATCGAGAGAGTTTTACATTAAATCTATAGTGACGTAGTGAGGCATAGTATTTTATTATTTAGAAGTGAATGTTGACTTGGTCGAAGCGCTCTTTGTAAAGGCAACTTACGGTGGCGCGCAGCCTCATTATGGTAGATTAGTGAAACTCTTACAAACTTTTTGTTTTTTATTTTGAATTTTTACATACTTTTTTTTTTGTAATATTTAGGTCAGTGCATTACAAATAGGTTTAACAACCTTTTTATTTCAAAAACCTACTGATCCTTGGAATGGCTAAGAGAAAAGGCTAAATAAGTATTAACAGAAAATGAGTGTACCTATTGGTGTACCTAGTTTTGGAAAAGGCAGTTAGATGTAAAAAAAAAATAATAAGACTATTCTCATTTTTTCTTTCTCTCAAAAAAAGTTATTTTTATTTGCTGCGTTGGGCGCCATCTAAAAAAAAAAAAAAAAAACTTAAAGCTAATAGATTTACGGTTTAAAGATAAAAAACATGGCACAGGACGCTCATTCTTACTGATGTGGCATTTTTCGGGGATGAGTAATAAATTGGATATATTGAAGCGCATCCCTTTCCCGCTTTCGTTTTTTGTTTGCTTTTATCAATAAATATTTCTTACTAAAATTTCAAAATAAAATAAAGTTGAATTTTTTTATCTTTGATGAGATTAATTTCTTTTTAAACTGATATAAAATCAATAAAT
The DNA here is from genome assembly GCA_947049315.1 of Epistrophella euchroma. Taxonomy (NCBI): domain Eukaryota; kingdom Metazoa; phylum Arthropoda; class Insecta; order Diptera; family Syrphidae; genus Epistrophella; species Epistrophella euchroma. The sequence continues at coordinate 26,865,714 of OX346248.1, read as the reverse complement.
AATACTATAATATCTGCTGTGCCGTAGATCGTGGCTACAGCTTTATTGTATGTTATGCTTTAAAAAGTGGCCGCAGCTTTCTTTCCGTCTTTTGTGTTCAATAAGATATGCTGAACATGATAAAGGTACTATAATTATAAATGGCGCCCAACGAAGCAAATATGAAGTCTTAATTTACAACAGTTTCAAACATGCGGGATTTAAAAAAAAAAATAAATAAGTACATATTCATGCAAACTATTATACGATTTTTAAACTTTATCTGCAAAATAAAGCGTTTAACTTAATTTCCTTTAATTACACAGAATAAAATGTAATTTTTTTAACTATTCTTTTATCTGTTTTGTTTCTTCATTCAGTGTTTCCTCCCTTATGATCCAGTATAGGAAATAAAGTGAACGGACTACATATGTATATTTGTATTTAGTGAAAAAATAAATATTTTTTTTTAAGTGGCGCCCAACACTAAAGATAAAAAATTCTTAAAATTAAGATGGACGGATTAATAACGGATGTCAAAAATCTTTGGACCTAGCACTCCATCCCTATTAACCACAGGTTGACACATTCGCTCATTTCTGAATTATTGAGAGGAAAAAACTGTAACCTGTCCATATGAAAAATTTCATAGAAAATAATAATTAATTATTAACTTGGCGCCCAACGTGGGAAACATTTAAATTTCCCTTATAAAGTTTCATTTAATCAAAAAATTATCTTAATGAAAATTCCTTATTAGAGTTACCATACTCCTTTCCTACATGTCTTATAAATTCATGAAAATTCAACAATTTAAACTGGCTTAAATTGAGCAACAATTAATTTTAGCTGGAATTCTCCAGGCGAACAAAACAAGTCAACTGAAATTTGTAGTTCCATGTTGGCCTAGAATCAAGATAAACAATAAACAACGGCAGCAAACATTTCGCTTAGTAGGTCAGTGAAAAGTGAAATGATTTTCTTTTTTTATTATATTACCGCTATATACATAAAGCTCTTTTAATTGACCGCATTCTATATACGTGATAGTTTCATAACGGCCATATAATGAGCAAACATTAATATGAACCACCTATTACCCGTCACTTATACCTCAGCTTAATTATAAAAAAAGAGAAGGAAATCCAAAAATAAACAATAGATCGTACAATAACCTCAAGATAAGTGAGTAAGTCTTTTTTTAGTTTGTTAAGCTTACGTTTATAGGAATACCTCTCACAAGCTTGAACGCTTTTACGACTATACCAAGAGCCACAAAAGAAACCGAAAAATCAAAACCTTCAGAACCGCACCTCTGCGCTCATATATGTACATATACCAGCTGGCTGTCTGTCTGGCCTCACTTTAAACAAGCTCCACATACATCTGTTCGCTGTCATTTCTGCCACACCAACTAACCTAAAAATGTCACTTAACAACTCCCTCTCTGAGTCAGGCTCTCTCCAACTACGACGCCATCTTTGTATGTATAGTAAAAGCATAAAATGACGACGACGAACGATCGTTAACTCGTCTCCATCGACAACGACGACGTCGATGAAGAAAGTGAATTTGGCCTAAATGTAGGTCAGGCCAAAGTAATTATGTCGAGTAAAAGTGAAAATCAGTTAACACGGTTTCTACATCACGCCTGCGTGCCTTCGTCGTCGCCGGTCGTTCAACAATCAACATGCGATTCAGGTTTGAGTCTTTCTCCAGCGCCAACCTAGTGTTCCAGTTTCATTTTCGTCGCTATATTGGCATAGACTCTCAGACTCAGATTCGGATGAAGAGATGAAGGTTTTAGTTTTTTTTTTTTCTTTGAAGCTTTGACGATGCTTAGCTTATCGAGGTCTTCATCCTCTTGTTGGTTGTTTATTATTTTATTCGTACGGTTTTACGGCTCTGAACTTCCGGATACAGAGTAGTTGTTGTTGGTATTAAAAGAGAAGTCATATAAACGAACGTCTATTCATCTCGTGTCATTGGTGTTGTGGTTTTCTTGGATGGTTGGTTGGTTGGATGTTGGACGATAGTTTTGGGTGATTCTAGGCCAACGAGATCGAGCGATGCACACAGTTTGTATAGAGTTTATGAGTTTTCTGAAATAAAGAGGGCAAATATTTCGTTGAGAAATTTGGCACAACTGTTTTATTTTTTGAAAGGCGGCGCAGTGTATTATGAAAAGAAATTTAAGTTAGTTTTGATCTGACCAATTTCTAAATTATTTCGGAGAGAAATTTAGACAAACATTTTCTATACTAGAGAAGATGCATGGGGTTTAAGTCATGTTACCTCTTTAAATAATAATCACGGAAAAGCTTAACTATCTGGACAGTTTTACTTTCAAATTCAGTACCAATTGTGTGTAGTACAGTTAGGCAAATAAATTAAACCTTAAATTAAAAAATTTATTTAGTTTTAACATTATTGTCGCTTTGTATATTTTCGTGACAATGTGCCAACTTTAAAATATACCTATTTTTATTATAACAAAAGATACACGGTCAATTTGTAGTTTGAAATATTGTATCAATTAACAAAAAGTATTTTTGTCAAAAAATGGAAAATAGTTGAAAGTGAAAACAATAGCTAACGGGATGGTATTAGTTTTGACCAATCAATTGGAATAAAACTCAGGACAATGGGTTCTTATTTTTATTATTGGAGGTACATAATTCACTGGGAATTTTAGTTTACATTATTTTGAATATAAGGTGGTGATCAATTGGCGCCCTCTTAAGTTCATACACAGAAGCCTTTTAGCGAAGCTTTTTTGAACATTGTGACCAGAAGTTGGGTACATTCGGTTCGGATATTATCTCTTACAGCTTCCAGGGTTATCGATATGAAAACTAAAAAAAATAGATTTCAGTTAGTCCCATAAAAAAAAATCGCAAAAATATTAAAATCAGAAGAGCGTCAACTCAGTTGAAATTGTTTCATAGCGAGATGAGGTGACCGGGAAATCTTTTAGCCAAAAAGTCCATGCACACCCTAACTGTGTAGACTGTGAATATATCTCGTCCTCAACGTCAATTTCTTCGAATGCAGAAAAGAAAAACTTCCGGATTTTGGATAGGTGAGTCTGTACAAAAACTCTTCCCATTCCCATGGAATAATGCATTTGTGCCGAAGGAAGTAAAATTTTAGTGAGATACAATTCGCAATCGATTTCAATTTTTTAAGCAACAACCCTGACTTAACTTTCATAAAGACTTATTTTAGTTTAAGAGGGGTTTGTTATTCAAAATATATCTAATTATATAAAATGAGCTGTAAAGCTGTGATGTATAGTTTTTTTAAATCTTACTAATCAATGCTGATAAAAAAGTACGTATACGCCACAGTGACTCCGCTAATGCTTATTCTGTATTATTTGTTTTAAAAGGTCTTTAACGTTATACATATAGGTACTAAAACTAGGCAAAGATTAATTAAGAGAATTTTTCACGTCTCTCTCTTCTGTATTGGAAAATGGAAACATAAAAAATTATCATTGTGTATTACACAAATTTCTTTAACATTTGGTTATCTCCTTCTTCACCTGATTGTAAATCCTCTAGGATTAGGCACATATTTTTTTATTATCTATTCCAGTTCTAACTAATATTCGTAGCTGAGACAGGACAACGTCTGTCAGCTAGTATATTTTTTAATTTTTTTTTTTCATTTGATATACTATTTTTAAGTTTATTTAAATAGTACACATTTAAAAACGTTATTCAAAAAATACTAATTTTGAAATATCAATTTAAAAAAAAAACTGAAAAAAATGTATTTTCAATATTATTTATTTTTAAAGGAACCTCAAAATAAAAATCTTTCGAATAAATGAAATTAAATAAAAGATCTATAATAATACAAATATTATTATCATAATCGTTAGAGCTGTTTTTGAAATAAATAACCTCTTCCATAACGGTTTTATAACAGGTAGGTTTAAATACCGAAAAATTTGCAGCAAAAAAAATCGAATTTCACATCTCTTCAAAGGTTAAAAGGCTGGACGGGTGGTTTAGTCAGACAAACATACAGACGGAATCCCGGGACAAACTTTGTTCGGTTTCTCGTCGTTTGTAATATCATGTTCAATTGCAATCTAGAGTTCGATTTTTGTACGAATCTCAAACTAAATACCTACGCTACATGTCGTGAAAATTTAAAATACAAGCGAGAGTTCTAATGACACACAATAATCTGGGTAAAGTACAGTTTTCTTCTTTTTTAAATTCAAATTGAAATTGACCCAATAAATAAGATTAAAATCCCAAGGACAGTATAAATATTATAATATACAAATCTTCTTTAAAAAGATGAAAATAGTAACGAAATTTGTTTTCTTTTTATATGGAACTTGAACAGGGTGATCCAAAATAAATTAAAATGGAAATATTTTAAATTTTTAAAAAAACATTAAAACTTGACTCTTTTTGATTGGAAAATATTTAGTCTTTAATTTTCACTTTGATATATGAATTAGGATCATTACATTGCAATTCGTCATGGTAGACTATTTTGCATTTTCAGGTTAAGCCAAGTTATGCGCATACGAACAGAAAAGCAATTCACTTTTATTTGTATTTAAAAGATAACCCAAAAATAAAGGAAATTTTCTCAAAAATTTCAAAACAATGTACATTTTTATGAAGAAAGTTTTTGTATATCTACTGATCTGTTAGGTCGCATTAGAGTCAAGCAACTAAAAAATTTTAAATTTATAGATAAAAAGAAAAGTAAAGACAAAAAAATTTCACAAAAATCTGAACCAAATAGGTGGTGCCGCACAGTGTGGCGCGTCGTTCTCGAATATTAAATATGTAGTTCTATATTTAAGGAACAAAATGGTTCATATTCACAATATTTATGTATTAGATTTGTATGTATGTAGGTATTTAATGCTGTTTTAGTGTCAAAAAGGTAAATATATTAATTAAATCAACCCTAAAGGAAAATTTTGTTAGAATTTCACTGTTTCTAAAATGATGGTCAGTCTAACTTTAATGTAAAGTTGAATTACATTCTTTTAAGATTTTATTTATAATCAACCTAAAATTATTCCATAAGTACGACATATTTTATTAATTTATCTATTCGGGCGTATACGCGCTTTTTTTTTTTTTAATATTTTTGAGTTTTCAATAAATTCTCTTGTCAAACCGAGTTAATGCTGAGTGAGGTCAACTTTCAGAAAATGCGGAATCAAATATTGGATCAAATATTGTGCCACTTAACTTAAAGAGTGAACACAACGTCTGCCGGGGGGCATTTTTTCTTAAATCCTCATATCTTCTATATTATGTGAAACTCCTATAGCACTAGTTTGCCGTAAATTTAACTTTGAAGCAAGTCAATATCTAGAGATTTCAATCATTGCATTACGATGATAAAGAACACGAAAAAAGTTGGTCCCATAATTCTTCTGTCTGTCTGTACACAACTTACAGCATAAACCACTGAAGCGATTTTCTTAAAAGTTGGTACTTACGATTTTTAGCTGGTTGCCTACAGGGGAAATCGAGATTTTTTTAGACCCAGATAAAGATTTAAAAAAAACAATATTTTTTGGATTTTTGAGAAAAAATTCAACAATTTTTTTTTTGAAAAATCATTTTTTTTTCGAAAACCGGTTAATGATATGTTTTTAGTTATTTGTGTTTATCTTCTGAATGAGTCAACCCATTTTGCAATATGATGCTTCTGAGTAGTTAAAAAAATAATGCATTTAAAAATTTTGAAAATAATTAAAAAACAAAAGAATTCGAACGGAAAAAATTATTATTTTTAGTACTTTTGACTTTTTTTTTTATTATTTTTTCGTTAGAGATATCCTAATGGTTTTGAGTTACCTACAAGAGCAAGATTGTGCGATCTAGATGCGCATATTTTAACGGATTTTACTTTTTCCTCATTAAACGAAAACTTCACACATGGAAAAAGGTTCCGCTCGATTTATTTATCTGGTGACTTAGGTGGTACAGAAAAATGACTCCCGATAACGTTTCCATGAATATCTATAAGCAAATTTCCCTTTCCGAATATATATGTGTGTATGTACAACGTATATAGGCGGATCAATTCAGTTCCAAATCAAATAGGTACACCCTGTAAATGTAATCAATAAGCTTAAAATTCTTTTAAAAAGTGCCATATTTTAATAAAAGAAACAATGAACATAAATATAAATTAACGTTACATATAATATGTATGTAACTATAAATTTTCCGACCGACAACTTTCTCGAACCACCCTGCTATACTTCATACACAATTGTGTTAAATTAACAAGGACCTATTAGTTTCATATTCCCAAGGACATAATGTTAATATTCAAATACCGACCCCAATATACGTACAATTTCTTCTCCTGCCATTTTGTACAGTCGTTCTAATTTAAGAATGACATTTCGGTTAAGAAATTGGCTCCTTAGGTTCGGCGTATGTTCTCGAAACTCCACACTAGGTAGGTATATAAGTATAGGTATAGGACGTCACGTAAAAAATAAACTTTCAGGGCCATAATCTAAATAGAACAAAAAAAAAAAAATCAAACTTTTGGTCTCTTCTTATGGGTACATCCAACCACCAAAATGCTTACTTTTATTCAACAACAAAAACAACAAAAAAAAAATCATGCAAAGAGAAAAAAAACGACTTTTTTTTTCAAATATTCCTCCAAATTAAGTGCGACGCAAAATAACACAATGTTAGATATAGAGAAAGAGCAGTGCCCGCGTAAAATTTAGGCTCCAAAATTTCTAATTCAAGGATTTTCGCTTTTCTGTGTAAGTAATATCGTTGTACCTATATCTAAGTACTCAAACCTTATACAAAAAAATACGACGCAAATTTTTATTAAAATATACGTGTATATTATGTAGGTATACCTTTCTTAAAAAATACAATCTTAAAAGGGTTGTGACTGGGTCGTACAGTTTTGCTTTTAGGACTGAGTTTTGCTTCGATGATTCATTAATTTTTAGGTTACAGAAGTAAAATTACTATGAAATCCTGTTTCCAGTTTTCATAATTTGCTTACTTTTACCTTAGATGGCGCTCACAGCCCACAATGAACTACCAACAAGGCCCCTCCAAGCCAGCTCGGTCCCTAGCTAGCTGCCTCCCGTTACGCACTCCAAGTTAGTTGAGGTCGTTCTCCACTTGTGTGCGCCACCTAAGGTGGGGTCTTCCCCTGCTGCGCAGGCCGACAGGGGTAGATTCGAAGACTCGTCGGCTGCTGCGTTGGTGTCCATAAGCTCCGTATGTCCCAGCCATCTCAGCCGCTGTATATTTTCAGCTTCTTGACCAGCTCGACGTCGTCGCTGTAAAGCCCGTAAAGCTCGTTGTTGAATCTTCTCCTTCATACTCCATCGATACATATTGGACCGAAAATCACCCGAAGAATCTGCCTTTCAAAGCACCCAAGCAGATTCTCATCCGTTTTTGACAGTCTCCATGCTTCCGACCCATACAGGATGGTAAGGGTCTTTTATAAGGTCTCCTTGGTTCTTTCAGAGAGGGCTTTACTAATTCTAAGCCCGCAGAAATAGCGATTGGCAGGAGTAATTAATCTTCGTTTGATCACTGCACTGATGTCATTTCGCGATGTAGTTTTCATAACTTAACAGCTGATATTTGTACTCCTTAACCTTCAGTACCTTCACATTTTTTAAAATAAGTTGCTTTTTTTTATTCAGTTTTTTTTGTATTTTTATTCTTTCTATTTTTTTATTTTTAATTGCATTGGCCAAAAAAGTGAAAAAGTACTACAAAAGTGAACATTTTAAACCTCATTTTGGGATAGTGTTTCTCACTGAATAACTTATAAAAATGATGCAGAAAGCTTTAATTTTGGTTTAAAAAGAAAATGTGTACATTTTATCACAAAACAACTGCGCTAGCGGGAAACAAATATTTTTGCTTTTGTAATTTTGCAAAAAGTGGCCAATGTAGTTGAGGCTTTAAGGTCAACTTATGAAGGTGGTTTTGCTTTCCACTTTCCACATTTAAGCGCAACTTACATAAATTGGGGCATAGGAATTAAAAATTCATGTATAGATTTTTAATCCACACTTAACTGCCCCCTCTGTCTTTCCTGATGAAAGCCTGGATCCTCTTTGATGAAATTCTTGATTCTGGGACGAATATATGTAAATACAATTGAACCACGTAAACATAATGAAGCTTATCAAGTTTTCCATTTTATCGAAATTGGGTAAGTATGATTATCTCATAAGTTTTCCGAAATTTTACTCATCCCAATACAAATTTTTACGAATCCATAGCTTACCCTTACATCAGATCCAACATTTATTTCAAGTTAGGGAATAAATGAAAGTGAAACGAATAAAAGACGTGGGATCTGCGAAGGTTGAAAATTAGGGGGTGGATTTTTGTATTTTGTTTTATTTTTTTATTCTCTCATTTGCCCGGGGATGAAAATTTACCAAAAGTTAACTTTTATAAGCCTAAAACCGAGAATGTCCTTGACACATGTAGTTAACCCGAAAATGTAAGCACTTATGCGTGTCTTTGAGGCCACCCGTTACCAAACCTTCTATATGCTTACTATACTTCGTTTGTGCTTACATTTAATAGATACAGTACCTATACAGATATATGTAGATACTTTCCTAGAAACAAAAATTCATGTTGTCATGGTGTTAGAAGGCAATTGGGCTTGGGCATTTTGCGCGGGAATTTTTGCAGAACGCACGCCTGCCTATACATACATTTATATCCTTTCCATGTTGATTCGAAGCATTTTTCATCCCTCGGGAAAATCAAGGACAACACTGTTTGTGGCACGCGTGGGAGTTGAGAACACAACTGGTAGGTACAATTGTATTCGCCTTAGGGTGGGTTCTTGAGGGTTGTTTATATAGAAATTTTCAGGGATACATATAAAGCAGGTTGCCATTGCCATTGCCACACGTGTGCGGGGTGGCAAACAGGCATTGGGTTCTACGAATTCAGGCGGCAGAAGAACAAAAAAAAAAAAAAAGGAAAAAGCTTCTTCTTATTTTTTTTCTGTGCCAGAATATCTTATCAACCAACGCTTTAACCAAAATGGAGAATTGCGTACTACGCCGTAGATTTTATGTTATTATGTATTTGGGCTTGTTTTGTAAACAACGCCATCATGCTCAAGGTCAAAGTTAATATAGATACGTAGGTATACAGAATATCTACTGTATCTGGTAGGTTAGGTACATTTATGTATCTCATCGGCTTAGAATACCGCACCCTCTTGTGGTTTAGTAAATAGGTTTGTTATGTTTTAGACACACTTTATGTATATTCCTTCATATAAGGGGATGAGTTATATAGGAAACCAGATTGTCAATTTGAAGAACATAAGCGCTTTTGATGATATATGTACAATTTTTACGCACATTTCTGTATGTATAGGTAGGTATGTACATATGTATGTACTTAATGGAAAATTTTGAAGGGCAACAGAGCAAGAAATATATAATGACAAAAGTTGTCTTCGTGAAAGACTATATTATATCTTTAATAAAAAAAATCGACAGGAAATGTTCAAACATTTTACACGAAGTGATGCGTAAACTATTGATGCTGGAGATAAAATGAATTTACCTACTTATTGGAAAAAAAATTAAACCATGTTGAATATTTTTGTAGAAAAAAGCGAGGACGTAGGTATTTTGGATTTTTTTAAAAATGTTATCCTTCACCGAGGAAACATATTTCTGCAAATTTTTTGTTTATTCAATGTCTTCTCCCTACTTTTACACGAGGAAACAAAATAGGTACGTAGTAAATCATTTTCTTAAGTTTTCATTTAAAGGCTCTAAATTAAATGCAAACGCCATCAAGTGTGAAATAGATTATCAAAAGAAAACTTCCTCAAATCTTTAACTGGGACGATTTTGTTCATCCCATTTAGCTACTTCATGAGTTTTCTCAAAACCAGGAAAACGTCTGGTTCAAAGTAATATAGCAAATTATATATTTTTTTAAAATTTTGCTGACGAGATTAAATCATGACCACGAGCAAGAATATCTTTTGGTATGTAGCCAATTTAAGGGAACAATTTTGTACAAACAAAACGACTTATATACAGGTCATTCCCATTTGAAAACTAAACTTTGAAAGTATTTTTAAAAAGACGGAAGCTTATATTTGTTATATCTATGTACCTACTCTACTCGTAGTTAAAATACTGCCTATTTTGATGAAGCACAAACCTGTTTCAAAAAAAAATGCAGCTTTGCTGACATGAGAAACTTCATTCACATAAAAATAAATTATCAATGTTCCTTTCGAAAGTGAGCCACGTTCGAACAAAAAAAAAAAAGAAACCAAAAAAATCTATTCAGAAAGTATGCAATTTATTGTTATCACGACTTTACGACTTTTCCGACCTAATTTTACAATTTTTATCTCCGTAGTGTATTTATCTGGTTTAATACAAATTCTAAAAAAAAACCCATCCAATTTGGTTGATGTTCAGCCGAGTTATGCGCGTACGAACACAATTTTATTTCAGAAATTTTTAATTTTCAAGATGTTTTTATGATTTCCCTACTTTTTCCGTCGAATTTTCTAAATTTTGATCAAATTTTACAATTTTCGGTTCATTGTGTGTTAATCTGGTTCAATACAAATCCAACAAAATAATCCCCAACCAAATCAGATGATCTTTCGCCAAGTTATTCGAAGTACGAACACAAAAAAGTATTCATTTTAATGCAATACATACAACATACTACATAAATCAACTTGTAATTTTTTTAGTTTACCTGGTTTGATTCTTTTGACGTTTATTTGCTTAAGGAGATGTCATTTAATTTTTAATATTAACAACTAGAAGTGTGCCTGTGTTCCAAAGTGTAGAAATTGTGGAAGTAATGCCGCCTACATGTTTCATACGCATCAGCAACACAAACTTGATGCTTTGTAGAAATATTACATTGCATATGTAAGTCTAACGTTTCGGAATGCAAAACAAAGAAATTAAATCGAAACAGCTACAAAATTTTCGGATGCGCAGTTTGCGCAGTAAATGCGCATCTGGAGCCTGTATAGCGTGTCGATTGCATCAAAATATTAACGAAAATTTGAGTTTTTAAATCTTTTAAACTATTCACTAAAATAATCTGAATTAAAAATAGAATATAGAATAATGGGTTGAAAAAAAATGTAGATATACCATAACACTGAAGTGTTGCTGTTCTTTTTTAATGAATTTTGTTCCCATTTCAAGAAAATTTTGTAGAAATGTGCCTCTCCCGCCTAAATCAGAGGAAATACACCCCTTCCTCCTATAAGGATTTTTTTTACTAAACGCTCTATCCTTTTGTCGCATCTTATACAAAACATCCTGTATGTAGATAATACATTTTAAGTAGGTACAATCTAAGTTCCCTAACTTTTCAAATTTTCCAAAAGCGAAAAAAATGTAAAAAAAAAAATCCGCGGACTTTCAATTTGTGAGCACTCAATTGTCATATCTGTCAAATTACATGGAAACTGTATAAAGTTGGCCGCGCTCAATCCATCTGCTCAGTTATTTTATTCTGAACTCATGGAGCACGCTCTGAAGTCTGAACGCAAAGTGAACAAAAAAAGAAACACTTGGAATTTGTGTTTCTTTTTTTGTTCAGTGTGCGTTCTAAGCGCTCTGAACTCAAAAAGAAACACAACATTTTTGTTTGACAGCTCGGGCTCAGCTCAGCTCTGAACTGAACTGATCTGAACTAAAAAAGAAAAACACCTAAAAAGAATGATGCAAGGGGAATACATATATTTAGTTGGAATGAAACGAGTTCCAGTATTTTTGTTTATTTTGATTGCGTACACGTGCCATTGGGATTTCTCTTAAATAATATGAATATGTAGACTCCTGAATAAATATTGCAAAAAAAAAAAATAAAACAAAAAAAACATGGACTCTGGTAACTGTGTTTAAGCAAATTGAAACGCAATATCTTATATGGCAAAGCATATAAAATATGTACTCAATTTTTGGCACCTGGAATCAGTTACTGTCGGCTTTCGTATTGATATTTGATAAATTCACCCTGCCACACCCACTCAGTTCTATGTATCCATGTATTTTATTTTTTTTAAGGAACTGATTTCCATAATGTCGATACAGAGCAACTTCTCAAAGCAAGTGCTCTTCGAAATCACTTTGTATCTCTAAAAACTTCCTAGCTTCCTATAAATTAGAGAAAGGTGTGGGCCCACAGTTTACCCACTTCCATCTTTCCCAAGCTGCGAGTAACATTTTGAATGAACTTTAGGACAAATTTTAATATCGAGGGTAGGTACCTTTCAATGGCACGTGTTTTTTTTGTATTATTATATTTCTGTGAATTTAAGCAGGACGACAAGGAACTTCTTCATTTAAAACGTGCCTTACTTAACTAAGTTTAACATGCCGTAAAAAGATGAGTTTTTTTTCCCTTAATGTTGACATTATGTTGGCAACAAGGGATCCTTATACATTTTCCCAGAAAAAAAATAATGATTATCATTATTACGCCTTATACCTATCTCTTTGAAATTATGTTAAGGTTTATACTTTCTGTTTCCGCTTAAAGTATACCTACATAGCAGATACAAATTTTCGTTTAAAAATTATTCTTGTGGAAAAAATGAAATAGTCCAAAACAAAAGCTTTCCTTTGACTATTTTAAGGATTCTTCAGCAAACCGGGAAATCCTTTATAATTTTACTTTTATTTACTTCCCCTTTTTTGAAATAGGGTATTTTCATTTTATATTGCTTAGGGTTAGATGTGTGTTGGTTAGGTAAGGGATATTATTTAAATTGTTAGAAATTTGTAAAATAATTGCGTGATTCTTGTATTATATACCACCCTCAACCTTGAATATAAAACGAAGGGCTTTTTTATGTTTTTGTTGTCCTACTTCCTTATTTAAGTAATTTGTTTTTATTTGTATATATGAACATACCTAAATACATAGGGTAGGTTTCGCTGTAATTGGCATAGGTACTTATTGGATGGTTTTTGTTTGTTTGCTTTTTTTAGGGAAATGAATAATATAGAGGGTGGTCCAAAAATAAGTTCTTATGGATTTTTATGAAATTAGAAGAAATGTCTTAGTCATTGGTGTTTCTTACGTGATTTTAAAAATGAAAATAAAGAACTCTAGGTGACCATATATTTTAAACGTGAAACCAAATGAATTTTGGTTGATAAATTTTGTGTAGGTAGGAATAGGTATATATGTATCAGAGCTGTAAAAGACTGCAGTACTTTGGTAATGCAGTTAATAACGTCGCAGTTAATTAACTTACCTATTGAATGTAGGATAATACTGTAAATAAGTACTTTAACTGCGAAACAAGCAGTCAGCAGTCAGTACTACATTCCGACTGTGCAGTTAAAAAAAAAGTTAATTAACTTTAAGTTGATTAACTGTAGTACTTTTTAACTGCTTTTAGTCTTTTTAGTCAGTGAAAAGACTTTGTAATGCGATGAGTTTACTTTTAGTCAGCAAGTCTTTTAACTACAGACAATTAACTGTAAGTTTTTTAAACTTGTTTTTCTTTTAAATTTCTTTCCTTTTTCTTCCATCCTGTTCTTTTATAAGTACAAGTCTGCATACTTTTAGTTAAAAGACTAAAAAAAGCTGAAAGACTTACAGTCAATTGACTCTTGTTAAAAGACTAGCTGACTAAAAGTAAAATCATTGCAGTACAAAGACTTTATTTTACTGACTAAAAAGACTAAAAGCAGTTAAAAAGTACCTACTGCAGTTAATTAACTTAAAGCTAATTAACTTTTTGTTTTTTACTGCATAGTCGGAATATTAGTACTGACTGCAGGCTGCTTGATTTTAGTTAAAGTATTTTTGTAAGTTAAAAGACTTAATGAAATTAGTCTTTTTAGTCAATTAACTGCATTACCGAAAAGACTGCAGTTCTTACAATTCTGTACATATTTATTGATTTCAACATTAAAACTTAACTTAAAAGACTTACATATTGAATTTAATAATAAATTTTAACAAATTATGTATTTAGCTGTCGACTAAATGTAGCTGTTTTTGGATTTTTTAAAGATTCCTTTACCTTTCATACAATAAGGGATCAAACATTTTTAGTGAATTTTGAACTGATGTTTAATACGATCGTTTAGAAATTCGAACACCACATTTTCTTTTAAAATTTTGAGATCAAATATTGAAAAAGAAAAATAAAAAGAAAAAATAGGAATAAATTTTAAAATAAATAATCTATTTAAAGAAATTTTTATAAAGGAAATCGGTTTAACCGATTGACTTACAGATTTATAGGAATTCTGGCCAGATTTAACTTAAATAAAACTGACAAACGTTTATACTTTTCGGAATATTTCGAAAAACTAGTTAGACTTTCAAAAAACAGAAAAGTAATTTTTGTGTAGTGGAGAGCGGGTCTAGAAGTAACAGGGGTAAAAAGTAACAGCTAAAACTGAAAGGGTTCCTCTGAAAATTAAGAAACGCGTGAAGGAGAAAAATGTTCGTCTACTTCAAATCTAACGTCAAGAATGCTTTAGCTGTTAATTGGACGTCAAAAAAAATTTATGGGTGTAGTGCCCAAAATTGATACGTTTTTAACTTTATTTGTTTCTTTGTATTTTTGGTATTCTTCTTCACTCGGAATAGATACAGTGCTAGTTATTTTTGTAAATACTTATTATATCTTTTTGTTGAGTTTATGTACCTACATATGTATATATGTGAGCTATTCATGGTTTTCGGATATTTTTAAATTGAGTCATTTATGTTAAATTTCATGGTGGGGCTAGTAGTAACATTTTTGTGGGGTAAGTTGTAACATAAAAAAACAGACTTTGTTCATATATTTTCAAACATATTTTTGGGAACCAATACGATGGAAAATGCTTTTTGATGTTCGTATTTCGTTTTGATTACAGTTTTTTTTCTTTATTTTGAGATAAAAATAAAAATGTCTATATCATCGTCAACAAAAAAATGATGAGATAAGTGTGGTCCCTAATGTGTTTTCCTGGCTTGCTAATTATGTAGCTAAATTCATATGTGTTTATATCTAATATTCGTCCTGAAATACATATATTTACTTACATTCCAAATCTTAATGTGACTTAATTCATTAACTTTGTTTTTTATCATTAAAAATTAATTAATTAATTAAATAAGTAATTAATATAATAATTTTAAAGTAATTAATATAATAATGTTTAAACTTTAATATTAATTTTATAGGCTTTGCTATATTTTTTATTGTTTATCTTCTTTATAAATTAATAGTTTTCGTAAAAATAGATACTAACATTTTTGTTACAATTTACCCCGGTCTATGTTACATTTTACCCCGCATATGGTTTTTTTTGACTAAATGTTATATTTTTTACATATTCTGATTAGCATTTGTATTGGTTTTTTGTTGGATTTCTTAGCTGAAATATTGTTCTTTCAAAAAAAAAGGTTTGGCTGAAGTATTTTAAAAAGCTTAGGAACAGCATCAATTTCAGTAAAAAGTGTTACTTTTAGCCCTATTCTCCCCTACTTACATTTTCAAATTAATATTCATTGTAAAAAAAAATGTCACCTAAGTAATAAAAAGGCTCTTATACGTGTAGGCTGGGATGATACAAGAAAATTAATTGTATGGGAGGGGTCTAATTTTCATTAAAATTTTAAAATTATTATTTCCGTCGAAATTATTATTTTCGACTTTCTCATCATTAACGGCCTAACCAATTTTGAGCCTGAATAGTACTTTTTGCCTATGAAAATTACAAAAAAATTGAATTTTAATTTTGTTTTCTAAGTAACATTGTCGAGAATATATGCATTAAAGAGTTTATCAATAAAAAAGAGAAAAAAAAGAAAACAATAGTAAACTTTTATTTTTTAAAGCTGTGTACCTATGTACTTATGAAAGTAATATATTTTGAGTATTACAGTGTGCAATTAATTTTGCCATAGACTGTATATATGTATAGTATTTGTTAATACTTCCAAAGAACTTCCTACTAAAATTAATTTCAATAATGTATGTATTGTAGGTAAAAACAAAAAAGCCTGTTAAAGAAAAGTTTATTAAAAAAAAAATAACATCAATAGTTTATTGACATTAAATGTGCTAATATTATTTTGAAAGTTTTCCGAAAACTTTTCCAATAAGTATCAGGATTTCCACCCATTTATTTCATAAATGTGCCATTTCCGCCAACGCTCTATTAGTATATCATCTACCTTAACTTCTGTGTACAATAAACGAGTAGATATACATATATTCTCATCCCACGCAACACGGGCATATTTCTTACCCTTGAAATGACCTACACTTTGAATTTAGTAGATACCTACCTAAGGAGGCATCTTTAATCTTAATAAATCAAGAAACCGTGCGTGGACAAATCTCAAAAATGCCGGGTAAATGGGAATCTGCGCACAAGTGAATAACCTTCATCATCAGCTTCAGTATTAGTCCTATTGTCGCCAGGAAGTGCCAATATTGAATGAGACAGCATGCAATCCACCATAAACATCATATAAACAACATCATCATCAACCTCTTCGACTTACGAATTATTCGGAAGAAACGCCAGAACGCGTTACACGCCGAGATGATTCTATAAATTTGTTACTTCCTTTTCCGTTTTGCGTGTTACTAATGGAAGGCTTTTGGTTGCTAATGGTGTTAGGTATAGGGGTATACATTTTTTTCTAGGAATTGGCTTGTATTTTGAGATAAATTCATTTAAGAATCTCGCTATCGCAACATCTTAGAGGTTTTGGCGGGCGGTTGTTTGTTAAGCAAAATTATCTTCTTGCCAGGGTTTAGGGGAGAAAGCTTAAAAACGCGTGGGATGAAAATACTATAAAGGTAAACTTTTTCCGATATATACGCATCCTGAGCAAGTCTAATATGTAAATACAAATTGTTTGGGCAAAATATAAAGATTTGAGGGTATGAGTGTGTTGGTGATGGGAAAGCTTTCAAAAGATGTTTATTTAAGATATATCTACAAATGAACACAGGATATTAAATTCGAGGTCAATGGTATAGAATTTTTCTTATACAAAATACCTACCTATACAAGAAAGAAATAATTGAAACAACTGCCACAAGGATATGGATTGAAACTTTTGTGTTAGAAGTTGCGTGTGGACTTTGTGAAGTAATTGAAGCACATTTTCATTATAAGAATAATCAAATGTTGATTTATCTATATAATATCTATTTAAAAATGAATCCCTTTTTCTCTTGGTCATGGCATAACTTCAGAACGATTTCACCGATTTCATTAATCCTTCTTTAAGTTTTCTAAACCTTAAAGACTATTTTGAAATGTAAGTATTTTTGTTTTTATGAGCCTTATATGTATATACTTTAAAACCACCATATGATTGAATTCAAAATTTCAGTAAATCAAAGGTGGGAGCCTGAGAAAATTCCTGTTTTTATTTGAAAAAAAACGAGCTTTCTGGCAGTTTACCAGTGCGAGAGTGTCTGTTTCGGTCTAGAAGCAGATAAAAAACACTCTTCGATTTTTCTTAAATTTCAGGAAATCTTAGTTGGTAGTCTTGTATGCTCGCTAAAGATAGCACTGTCTGAATAATGTAAAGAAGTTACAAATTAACTAAACTTTGTATACTATGGTATTCACATCACCAATTATTATATATTGTTGGAAACCGTGAACTGTATACGAATTACTGAAAATATATCAAAAGATATTCTTATATTAAATAAATTTTATTTTTCTAAAACATACAATTTTTTAAATTTCGAGAGAAGTTTTAAACTCTTCCGCTGTATTTTCTTGTAGTACAAATGATTCCTTATTATGTATTTGTATAAGTAAAAAGAGAAAAGAAAAAAAATCTGCCCAAATCTTGCCCCCCCCCCCCCCCCCCTTGATTAAGAGAGATAATCGTATAATATTTCTAGTTTTTTTTGTATTGTTTAAACATTTTTTGGACTTTCTTTTGTTTTGTTCTTGTTGCAAATTTCCGTTTTCTCTACGATTTTTTTTTATTTGAACTTGACTTTAAAAACACAATTTTTTATATTTTTTTTTGTCAAAAATTTCAGTTCGAAAATTAATTTAAGACAAACTGTTCATTAAAACCACTTAATTAAAAAAAATAAAAAAAAAGATATTTAACTTTACAGAAAAGTATAAAATGTTGTTGTAACTATTACCCTTGTTTTTTAAATATTTATTTCTGTTTTAAGTCGAGTTTTTAGAAAATTGCCCCTCCCGTTATTTAATTTTCTCAAAAACTACAAAACACTCGACCATTTACTTTTCAGTGTTTGACTAGAAATTTGTAGGAAAATCAAATACTAAAAACTAAAATACATTCACAGGCACATTTAACCGCCCACCTCGTATTTCTGTAAATTTAAAGAAACCGTTAAGTTTAGACCACATTGGGAGTAATTAATGTTGAAAGCAAAGTTTGAAAAATAAAAAAAAACAAACAAAATTCTGAGAAAAAAACACGTTTATTAAAGAATTAACACAAAAAATAAACAAAAACACAAAATACTGAAAAGGATGTTATCTTTTGTTGTTAAAAAAAAGTGGTAAAATTATTGAAAAACTTAATTTTTAATAATGGGTGTTTGCGACGCAGGCTCTAATTTCTTCGTGGAGCCGGTTTGAAAACCCGTCAATGATGTCCTGAACATCCGACTGGTGGTATGTTGTGCACTCACACCAACATTCCTCACCTCAAAAAGACGTGTACGAGCTTCAGTAGCGATGCAAAACCGATTTCTCAGTATGTTGTTTAAGTAACTTAAACAATATTAAAATCGCTTTAATTGCAAAAAATGCTTCGATGACAATTTTATCGGGCGAAATAAGGGTTTTAGTTTTTTGTTTCTTGCGAAAATATCCGGTAAACACAAATTAAATCAGCAGATAAATTATAGTGAACTTAGACAGTTAGGAACTTAAAGAGTTAGGTGACTACTTAGGGCCAATTTTTCAATAGTCAGTTAAACATGAGTTAGTACTTATTCTTTAAATAAAGCAAAAATTTGCTCCTATTTATTCCTCTGACAGCTAACTGAATGTTTAACTGATGATTGAAAAATCGACTTTTAATAACGTACAATTTTGAACAAAAATAGTTTGAAAACAATTTTTTTCATACGAATATTTTTTTAATAATACAAATTCGATACTACTGCAGTGATTGTTGTTTCATTCAGTGCAGTGGTTGTTGTTTCATTCAAAAACTATAAATATTGATATAACTCTGCGAGAGCTTTACAAGTGTGTCATGGAACAAGTGGCCCGTTTAGGCAAAAGTGCATGCGAAATTAATTTTTCGGGTGCAAAAAAATGCAAAAATTTTACCTTTTTTGAATTAACAAATGTTTGGAGCTCTAGCAATCGAAAAAATTATTTCATTTGTATGAATGGTTTGGCTTGTAGAGCGAGTCACAGTTGACAAATTTTTATGGTGAGAAAAAAACAATTATTTTTAATTTTGAGCATAAAATCTATGAAAAAGGTGAAAATAAAACTTTTTTTATTATTTTTACTTGATATGTATGTTAATTGCTATAATCAGAAATGAAAAAAAATAATAAATTTTTGTTAACTGCTAAATTTAATGTTTTTTGAAACATCCATTTTTACACGCTTTTTCGACTTAACACTGAGTAGAAAAAAAAGGTTCAAACATAATCAGGCCGCAGGTAGAAGACTTTGCACTATTTAATTGGACTTGTTGAATTATTGATTCAAAACTTTTAACGGCCTTTAGTCCATAAAAATTGGGTTTTCGTAGATTGACGAAAAAAACAAAATAGAACTTTTATTATTTTTTTAATTCGAAGATCCAGTTAGAATAATTCCTAGGACGAAATCCATTTATATGTAACTAAATCAGCAATATGTTTTAATTATTTCTTTAAAATTATTTCTTTTTTAATGCAATACATAGTCTTTTTGTTTTTCCAATATTTTTTTTTTTGAAAAATATTTCCTAAATATCCCGATGAAGAATTAAAAAAAAACGAAATGGCAGTTTTTTTTACTTAAATTTGATAATAAATAACATAAAAACAGGCTCGTTTCAACAACCCGTATCTATATAAATATACAACATGTATAGTACCTATATAGGTGTGTGTATAGAGCAATCCGAAAAAATGCTTCAATCTGCAAAAGTGCACCGTAAGTTAATAATTTAAAATTTGTGATCAACAACAAGGGTAGTAAATACCTAAGTTGGGCTTACAAATAGTTAGAAGGTACCCGCCTGGAAAAAGAATCTAGTTTTCAATAAGGCCCTGGCAAGTTTTTCATTGTTACTAGCAAGGGTTACAATAGGCATTCGCTAGGCCCTCACCAGTTATGAACCTTTTTGCCTCGTCAGTTAAATTTTGCCTAAGCCCTGACAAGTAAAAACAAGATTTGTTCCACATATATTCTCCATGGTTTTTATTTCAAGAGGCACTTCTTGTTCTGTTGCTTCGAAGACTTCAGTGTACTCACCACGTTTCAGCTTGCCGATGAACTGGTGGTCATCTTGGTTGGTCCTGTCTACAACATAGTTCTCATAGTCCCTATATTCCTGCCGTTTGTGTGCATTCACGTGTCGGTTTAAATACGACGGGAAATAAAAACACTGACCACTAAAAAATTTTTGCGTGTGAAAAAATTGAATATTTAAACTGACGTTTATTTAATGTCACTTTTAGGTGTGTGTGTGTGCAAGTATGTATGAAAGGCTGAAGGTATATTCAGTGAGACTGTTCAGAACAGTTTAGAATACAAAAGAACAAGTTCAATGAAAAATTTTCTGTTCTAAACTGTTTTGGCTTTTTAGGTAGAACAACCTAGAAAAGATTTCTGATAAATGTCAAAAGCAGTTGTGATTCTGTCTTATTCTGTTTTGTCTGCAGTTGCAATTTTACAACTTGACACACCGATTCACAGTCATTATTTAAATAAACGTTCTCAGCGAGGCAATAATAGGGGCCTGTCATGGTTTCCTCTTCCATGTAGGTATTCCTTACCGAAAACTTGCCGGGGCCTTACTTAAACTTACGAAAAACTTGCAATTTTTCCAGGCGGGTAGGTTCCTTAATTTACTTACTACGGAAGGGGTCTTAAAAATTTCCAGTTTTGTTTTTATGAAAGATCTTGATTTAAATCAACATTCAAAATTCAATCTAAAAGAATAAAAGTAGGTACCTATCTATCTTTACCTTTCTATGCATCGAAGCTTGAATTCATTTCATGATCAAAGATTTTTTTCAAATGTGCTTCAAAATAATTTACTTTGTTTTTTTAACTTAACGTAATAAAAATCTTTTAAATCAGGATCGAAAACACTCACATATACGAGTAGATATAGAAACTGGCAAAAAAAAACATTCTCATCTATTTAGTTTCAATATAAACCTTCCAAAGCCAACAGCAAAATGAGAACAGAGAATTATACATACATACAAATAATTTGTATTCAAGGTCGAGCCCGGTCAAGGTTACATTCACCCCGTAAAAAGTCATAGCCTCGTACACTACTACATACTACACTACATCGATTTGTTGAGTATACACGATTCGGTGTGTTTGATGCTGATGGCTGTGTCGTTTCGTTGTTGTCATCGCAAAACTATATCCTATCCAAACCACCCACCATTTTGAAGAAAAGCTCAGCCCCATCCTAAACACATTTACAAAAATATAATTTTACCTTCATATGTACATACATAGATAGGTAAATATGTATACATAGAACAAGGAGACAATGCTACGCAGTAGAAAAAGGTTCACTTCGTTTTATATACCTACCTAAATCGTTATTATTATTTTCTGACGAAACGTTTTGTTTTTCTGTAATTCAAATTGTAGGAGTTATGGGGGATGGGGCCTAGGGTAGGTACATATACTGGAGATAAACAAAAAGCTTTTCAATAAAAGCTCAATGTCATTCACGAGTACCGTTTTCAATATACCTACCACTACAATCTCAGCCTCTAACAGTACTTCGACCTCGAACTTCATGCACACAAGTGGGCAATGTTCGTTGCTTCATTGAGTAGGTAGGTATACTGCCGGGCACAGCGGGTGGGTTTATAGGGAAATGAAAATCGTTAACTGGAGGGTAGATGGGTCGATGATGGGTGGTATGGATTACTTGCGCAGATGAACTTGAATAAGGCTTTAACTTTTCTATGTTACCTACATTATATGCTGGCGGTTTCTTAAAGAATCAAGCGGTAAAGATAAAGGACATCAACCAACATGCACCTGCGATAAAAAATAAGTGTGAGTGAACGCGTGTAGCTAATTTCGAAGGCAACTTTATTTTAACCTTGCAATAAGTTGGCAATCAATGGGACTTTGCTTGATGGTTGACGAGCCTTTGCCCGCTCAAGTAGATTCTATCTCAATTATATGATGAAAAGGTAGAGCAAACAAAATCCTAATTGGAAATCATCATCAGCAAAACAAAATCGAAACATAAACATGTCCCTAATTGAACTCGTCTTCTATTTTTATTCTCGATTATGGCTCCTCTCTATCCCTTCCCTATACCTACTCGCACCGAAGGCGAAGGCATTTTTCTTTGCCACGTAAACGGCTTTTGCAGAAAGAATTTATACTTTTGTATTGACACAGAAGGTATCTATCTATCTACACCTAGTGATAAAGTTTGTCTTCATCATTGCTTTTGTGATAATGTGCGTATATTGAAGGAATCTTAACGAAGACCCCAGCACTTAGTGGCGTTGTGGAAAGTCGTTGTTGTTGTGCGGTTGAATGTATGAAGATTCAAGGTGAAAAGTAGGTACTCAAAGAAGATATGTAAGTCCTTGCAGAGAGTTTTGATCTGCAAGCCTCCTCGCGCGTATCTGCTTCGTTCAGATAATTACATTTTACTGGGCAATGATGATTTTGCTTTGTTTGCCTGGTAACAAACCATAAGATGCTTTGTGTCAAAACTTTTTTTTTTTTTGTTGCTGCGTGGGAATAGCTAGGCTTTGACTTGGAAATAAATTTGGTGTCACAAAATTAATGGAAATGCTTTCATGTATATAACTGGCTCGTGTTTCGTATAAAGGCAATGGTTAAGAGAAGACTGAAGGTCTATATCTATAAGATTTAAGTTACAAAACGTACAAGACTCGGTCGCATACATACATATGTATCAATATCTACTTAAATGCATGTACAGTTGTGAAATATGTACACATAAATATACACACAATCATATACCTAATATACCTAAGTACACTACACATTCTACCTACCTAATCTATACAATAACTTGTGAGCCCCCTTTATAACTACCTGGTTAGTATTTGACTGTTTTCTGACATGTTGCAATAATTACTTTCTTTACAAAATATCAGAATTTATAATTTTATTTGATCAACAAAATTCTCTAATTATTATTGAACAAATAAATTGTGATATCAACACAATGGTAAAATTAATAGGTAAAATCTAATACCTAAAATTTTTTTAGTACAATTTGTTTTGCAAACATATCATTACATTAATTGACCTGTTTGGTAGGAGTTGTTGGAAATTTTTGTTTCACAAGCTTTACCCGTATACTGATAGTTTTTTGGGGTTCAGGATTTTCTTGTTCGTTATCAGAGTCAGTTGAAACACTTTCACTTCCTAGGTTTTAATTCACTGTATCCTCCACCCAGTCCCATTATCGAATTTCTTCATTATCAATAAATTTAATTTCCTGGTGTGATTTGGACTAGAAGACGTACCAAGCAATTTCATTAGCATCCTGTTCACGAAGCTGTTGACCTACAATTCGAATTACAGACTACCAATTTCCAGCAAATGTTCGAATAAAAAGATATTTAATGTAAAAAAATAGCTGTTCGAAATGTGGAGTGTTTAAATTACCGAGCGTTCGAGGTACTGAGGTCCTACTGTAATAAATTTATATTTCAACAATATCATGTCTTATAATTCAAACTCTTTGTGTAAAAAGAACTTTAAATTAAGTAACCTCTTTAATTAGGTAGACGGTAGAGCTTTACTGTGTTTGTTAAAAAGAAATTAGTTCCGATAATAGTGTCCCCTCCCGCTGCCGGCATTTATGAAAAACCGTTAATCCACATTTATTTACTCGTATTTAATATTCGATCTCCACTTTTTAAAATAGATTTCTACATGGGAAAGTCTTCCAGAATTGATACTTTCGGAACACCTGTATTTATGGAGCAAAAACAAATATATAATTTTTGTAGATTTCATGTCTCACAAAACCAAAAAATTATCATAATGAGTGAAGTTTTTTTTCTACCACTTAATAACTCACAATTCAAAAGATTTTCTTGGTCAGTTAACTTAAGTCAGTAATCATTAAATAAGGTATTTTTCTTAAATTTTGAAGTTGTTTCGATATTACTCTACTCAAAATATTTTATATTAAACCTTTATAAACTTTTTGGCCTACGTTTAGATCTCTTTACTTTTCACAGCTGACTTGCTACAGAAAAGTTTTTTTGTAGGGTAACTTCGCTTATTATTAACATTTACGTTTTTGGTATTCGTTTTATTTATAATGCGCAAAAATCTCAAATTTTCAAACGTTCTATAAAGCTTCATGTGTTATTGAGAAATTTCAGCAGATGATTTGCGCAATAATATGTGTACGAAGAAGAAATAAAAAAGACACACATTTCAATTTTTGCAATTTTTTAATTTTTTTTTTTTTTTTTTTTAAAGCGTCATTTTCTTTGAAATTTTAGTTTGAGTCAATTATGTCAATAACTTAAAACTTGTTTAATTAACTTTCAACAACTTTTTTTGTCGTTCCACATTTTTTTGCCGAAAATTTTCTGAATTTGAATCTTAGCAACGAATGAAGACACATAAGATTTTAAAAACTAAATTAATTTCCTTTAAGACCGTTTGAAAGCTTTAGAACAATTATTTTGTATCCTTTATTTATAGATGAACACATTACTGCAAAACATTTATCAATAAGGATACTTCAAAGAACAATCATCAATGGTTCACTCAGGCGTATACGTACTTTTTTTCCCCCTTGTATTTGATGCGCTTTGTAAAAACGACTTTTTATAAACTTTGAGTAAATCTTTCACTGCTTTACAAATATATATTAATTGAAACATTTATTTTGATAAGACATTGCTTACACCAACACCCATCATTATTTTTGTAAGATTTCAAATTGATCCATCCAACCGTTTTTTTTTTGTACCGAATGATTAAAACCTACCACACCAATTAAAGGGACAAATAGTATTGCTTCTAAACATTGTGTGTAATCGTTATCAAAATAGAAAATAAAACAAAATTTGGTGTCCACTTTTTACAGTTCTGCAATTGAAAGAGTAACTTTTTCGACTTGAAATGAAAAAGAAAGCAATTTTTCCTTAAAAAAAAGACTATTGAAAAAAATAAAATATTTTTCTCAAAGCTTGATATTTTATTATATAATTTTTTTTTTTTTTTGAAAATTACATCTTTGTCCAAAAATAGTAGGTAGAAACAATATAGTTAGATACGATTTTGACGTTCTATATCTCAGGAACCACGAATGCTGAGGAATTCGAATTTGATGAGGAACCTAAGCTTGCCCCTTTTAGCAAATATGGCAAGTTTGAAATATCCGACTTTATTGGTTCTGAAGTGAAAGGGGGGTTAAAAAACACTTGAGTTTGTTCCCGTGAAAAGTGGTAGTGCCAAGAATTTGGCTGGGCACTACGTGTGCCCTTTGATGAATCAGTGATAAATGGTGTCAACATAATTTTTATGTCGTGTAGGACTTACTGGCTGAACAGAATAGAATGACGGAACTGAAGCCGCAGACGGAACTGGAAGAGCTGTCAAAAAGTGTCGTACGTTATTTTTTTTACATGTCCACAATGGAGCTGTACAGCTTTGAAAGTATTTTGAAGAAAAACAAAAGAATATTATTGTGTACAAGCTCAGAATTCACATTTTTTGTTTCCACTAATTTTCCTTTTAATAAATAATTTTGTTCGCGATACAAATAACCACAATATTTTTTTCCGACCCAAAAAGTTGTTTTTTTTCTTCATACAAATTGAAACGTCAAAAATGCCGTACGTCAAAAGTTAAAAGTTTGTGAACTCTTCCGTCTGCGTCTGCATCTCCGTATGCGTCTACGTTCCGTTGTGTTCGCAACATTGAATTTGCGTGTATTCAATATTTTGACAGCTGTTCCAGCTCCGTCTCCGGTTCCGTCTGCGTCACCATTCTGTTCAGCCAGTTAAGTGTCGTATAGGACTTCATGAGCTTTAATTAAAATGGGATTCTTTTTAAACGAGTTGCAATGTCAAAATTTATATTGTAAGACAAAACTGGCAGTAGCCCGTAGCGTTATGGTTAGTGCGTTGGACTGTTATGCCAGAGATCTGGGTTCAATACCAGCCGCTTCCACCTAGAATTTTTTTTTCAAGGATTCGGCAATAAACTGTAGGTCTCCTCCATTCCTGCACACACGCACACAGGAATGGTTGAGAGTTGTAAGTCTCTAGGCCCTGGTTCTTCTTGAGACGTTGTGCCACCAAATGTATGTATGTAAGACAAAACTGGCGGTATGGCGGGCGTTCCATATACTCTGTGGTGGGGGCTCTGAACTCGCTTAACCTATTTGCAAATCCTTATGACGGACTTAGAAAAAAAATGTACAGTGTCTAAAAAAGTTTAATGATCACATATCGAATAGAAGCTAACTGATAATAATTTGAAAAAGAAAAATTAACGAAACCTACCTACCTATTATCTGCAAGTGTCAATTATGACCGCATCAGATACAGAGTCGGTTCAGATGTATTTTTCTAGATTTCTTATTTTTTTTTTTTTTTTTTTTTGAAACCTTTGTTACTTTTTCTTGGAATAAAGTCAACCTGCCTACACTTATATTCCAGCCATAGTGGCTCTTGGCTCATGACTCATGAAATGTATTTTAAACAAAACAAAAAGTCTCAAGACTCATCTTCCTTGAATTTTATGTCTGTGGGAATCGCAAATCACTCAATGCCATTTCACACCTTTTTGATGACTTTGTTCCCCAATCCTTCGTTACAAACCGTCCTTGAATTGGAACATTGGTTTTATAATTTATATAATTTTTTTTTTTTTTTTGTGGTTTGCGCCTGGGTTCCCATAAAATACATAATCTGGAACGTTTACCGAATGCATGAAATGAAACAAAGCTTGAACAAAAGAATGCTGAAAATAAAACTATATACAAACCTACATAAAGTAAAACGATTCCTTTGTTGACAATGGAATTTGAAGCTAATCTTTGCATATGAGTTCATCATATCTTCGAGGAAATTCTAATCCCTTTTTTTATAGGTAGTTCCTTTTTTTTTATTTAATTTATCAAGAAATGAGTGGGATATAAATATGTGTAGATGTACTAGTAGTTCCAATAACTGAAAACTGAGTGCAACACCAGCTCGAAATGAGCCATGTAATGATGTTTAGTTCATAATTGAAATAATGCAATGTGAGTTTTTTTTTTTGTTTGCTGATCCAAAATAGGACACATACAGTACTGGAGTCGTGGGAGAGTTTGTAGATAATGAACTTCTTCAAGGTCTCAATGTTTACCAAATGACAATGAATTTTGCGATGAGCTGAAATTCTCTGGAAATTAAAACAAGATCAAGAATAAATAAGAACAAGAATGCAATTTTGAAAGGAGATCTAAAAAAATGTATTGCTTATGATTTTGATTTCCAAAGAAGAAATATACATATACACATATGTATGTACATACATATGTAATGTATACCTACCTAGTTTTTCCTTATCTATATATGGATATCATAAATCAGAGCTACACTCAGAGAAAAACTTCAGAAAAAAAAAAATAATAAGTGTGTTTTTAAATTTTAGAAGTTGCACTTCCCATTTAAAGTTAAAGGAAACTTAGAAACTGGTAGATTTAAGAAGATATCAATGTTATTTCAA
The DNA here is from genome assembly GCA_947049315.1 of Epistrophella euchroma. NCBI lineage: Eukaryota > Metazoa > Arthropoda > Insecta > Diptera > Syrphidae > Epistrophella > Epistrophella euchroma. The sequence continues at coordinate 26,837,774 of OX346248.1, read as the reverse complement.
CTAAAAATTCTTGTAAATAAAGAAAATTTTAAGATATTGTCGTAACCGTAATTATTATATTAATTGCGAATTTATGGTAGGTATTCAATCATTTAAAATTTTAATTTTCAATTTTACTACATGATCTGTTGGCTTAACGTTTCATAAATTTGTTTTGATAATTTTAAACTTGATGAAGTTAACGTGGTCTTCGTTAAATAGCGCTGTGTCTGTTCATTCAAATATAAAGTTATGAAATTGACAGTTTATAAAATTGACAGTTATTTGAATTGTCATATTATTTCTGAATGCATGGTGTTTATTTTTCAAATTATCGCGGCTTATTTCAATTAATTTTATTTATTTCTTGATAGTTTATGTTTATATCAATTTAAAATATTTAACATAAAAATGTTTCATAGGTGCGTTGAAATTATACCTACTGGTTTATATTTACTCAGCCAGATTCTCATACAAATGTAACCGGGACACTAATTTAATATTGCAAGTGGTCAAGTAAACTACGCAGGTAAGTATTATTAAAATAACAACTTGAAATGTTAATTCATTACTGTTCTCGAACAAACTTAACGTATGGCCACTGGTTTTATAGAACCTTTTGTTCTGTTTTTAAATAGTATGTAATTTATCTAGATTTTCTTCTTGATTTAACAGAATTATTTAACCCTGTTAGATATTACGTGACCACTGACCAGTCGTGTTGAAAAATAATAACCTGATAAATGATTAGTTTTAATCGATATTTTCTCTGAGTATAACTCAAAATTAGGAACATAATCCAGAACTTAAACTTAATTAAAAATTTCCTGCGTACAAGCTCAATTTAATTATTAAAATTAAGAACCTAAGATTTTTTTTAATACAAAGTATATTTCAAGCTATAATACATATGTTAACCTAGTATTTTTTTTTTATTTAGACTGTACCTATATCAGTGTCAGCTACAATGGATGTAGTGCTTATGATGACTCTAATAAGTTTTTTTTCAGGTCACATTCTTTTCTATACACCAATATTCTAAACACCCCCTCCCGTCCTTGAACTGAATACCACCCGTAAGAGTTTCCATAACTTCTTAAAAACCTTTTAACTGAATCTACTGTTGTAGCAGAAAAAATCATTTCAGCACTTCTTATCGTCTTTTTTTAATTTTCATTTATTTTTTGCATTTCAAAAATCTTACTTATAGAATCGTTCTCTCAAATTAAAAAAAGGGAAAATCGAATCAAAAAATATAAAACAGTTTCTTCTAGCTCCAAACAATTAATAAGAAAAACATGAAGCGCATGCATGCTGCTCTCTACTTAAGTCCTTAGGTACTATAATCTATTGCACGCGCTTCACGTTTTTTCTTTTTTTTTCTAAATGTAAGGGACTTGAAGGAATTATTTCATATTTTTGAATTGCGTGCGGTTATTATATAAGCTTATGATGAAATAAAATCAATACTCTTGAGCTAGAGACTCAAAAGCTTAAATACACGAGTTGTTATCTCTAATTTTAAGCGATGATGTTTAAAATTTTAAGTAACAAATAAAAAAGAAACGTTTAAATTTAAATAAAATTGAAATTTGAGATATACATGCTAAATAAACCTCTTTAAGATTACGGAATGGGTTCGAAATATTTTTAGCTTATTCCTTTTTTAAAAATAAATGAAATGACTAGGGTTAAGCTTTTATTACAAAATAGATAGAAAAAATATTTTTCCAACTGTTACATGAAATTTGGTTTGGAACACGAAAAAAGTGAGTCCCGCAATTCCATCTGTCTGTTTGTACGTCTGTCTGTAGACTAAACCACTAAAGTAACTTTCTTCAAACTCGAGCATAAAATTTTAAGTTTATTGCCTAAAGGGGAAATCAAGATTTTTTTAGCTTAAAAAATAACGGTACCTGCCATAACCGTTTTGAAAAACGTTATTTATCTTCTAATTTTTTCGAAAAAATTTTAACAAATTTTATATGTAAAAAATTATTTATTAAGAAAACCGATGCAACGATTTTTTTAATTTTTTTCCCATAAATTCGTATATTTAATTGGATGTCGTTTTTTATTCTAATATTTAAATATTTTATGTGTACTTGTTTTATCAATTTAAAAAATGTATGTATCTTACTTTCTTCCATGTATTTTTTATTTTATTTTATGGATAAATACATTTAGGTACGTACTAGGTATGTTTATAACTATTATTTTTAATTATTGGCATCCGACAATAGGATTGAAAATGGTTAAAAAAAAATATAGGTAAAATTGCGTTGCAGTATTTTGGCTATAAAGAAAATTTAATGAGGTATTGCATAATGCATATATGTGGATGAAATAATAGTTTAGAAGGTAATTACTATCGACATCAATAACATTGAGACTAAAAATAAAGCGAAATACATGCGAAAATTTTTTCTCATTTTCTTGAATTGTCCTATTATATCGAAAAAAAAATTTCCTTTAATAGGAGCAAAAGGTTTATAAAAATAATGCTCTAAATATAAAAATTTAGTAATCTTTTCGACAAGAATAACTTCTTTCAAGGAAAGCCTAAAATTTTATGAAATAAATTCTCGTTTGGATAACATACCTACTTGTTCTTCTGATTCAAAATTAGTACAACTTGGACTTCTTCATCAATCATCATCGTAGGTACCTAATTTTAAGTTTTATTAAAAGATAAAAACCTTTTATACTTGTCCTACAGACCAAATCCATAATAGGGCGTGATAACATGTTACTTTAATTTTCAATTTATACCTATACCTATACTCATATACTTAATTAGGTCTATAAAACTTTTGACATTTAAAAAATCTAATGCGCAGTAAATCCTAAAGAACCCTTAAATAAAAAATTCCATTTGGATTTTTATTTTTAAAAGGATATTTCAAAGGGCTTATTTATTTATTATTAAAGAATCCTTTAAAATAATTAAATGCGACATCTTCAACCTGTAGACAAACTCCAACGCAATTATAAAGTTTTTTCTTTTAATTCCAATTATTTTCCTCTTAAGCTTTTTCATTACCAATTAAAAAAGGCCATATTAGTTCATCTACCTCTTAGAATACTTAGGTACCCTATACCCACGTCACGTTAAAATCGAGAATTATATAAAATAAAATAAAAAGGCTAAAAACTAATTTTATATAAGAAGACTCTATTGTCCTAATGACGCAAATATATAAACAACCGTTACTCAGAATGGGTGGAAATGGAAAAATCAGTTGAAAACCTCCCGGCAACACGCCTCATACTACAACCAACCATGTATACACAACACATACTGAATATATCAAGTCAACATGGATGAAATAAGTCCCCCACTGCCACACTCTTGATTAGTCTTCTATATAGACGCCTACGACGCATAGTGAAATCGGCCCTGTTCAATGGCAAACGTCAATAAACCCCGGACAGACTTTTTTTTTGCAAATTCCTAGAATGATTCTGGTTTTTGGCTTGGGTTTGATATTCCCCTTGAATTCCCTCTGCTAAAAGTTTATTGAAAAGCTCGGGAGGAGGAGATTTTCTGCAGCTCTCTCTCTCTCTCTCTTCTCACTATATTTTTAATAAACTTTTAAATTCTCTTCCGGGTTGATGCAACAGTTACTTTCCTTTCACAGACAGAGAAAAAATGCTAAATCCTTGCTAATTAACGTCCCAGGGATTGTTCAAGTGAATGGAAAATATGGAACTTTTCCAACTGCTGTTTTCAACACCTAATCCAACAGCAAGAACTTTTCTCTCTTTCTCGCAAAAAAAAAAGACAGAGTGTGAAAAAGAGAAAGTGAGAGAGGGTTTTCTGTAAGCCTCAACCCCAGCCTATGTGCTGAATTCTTTTGATATGATGGCGACCGACCTTCTATATCGAAACCCAATATCTGTCCAAACTGTACCCCCCCCCCTCCCTCCCTCCCTCACACTTTTACACTAGCATCGCTTGATATTATTATCTTTCATCTACACTTACTTCCATTCCATAGGACAAACATAGTAACACACAGAATAACAATAAATAAAAGCAACAACAAATAACATCACGCAGATAGAACCTCGAACGGGTATAAGCAGGCAGAGAGCAAATTTAAAGGCAACCGGACTATATGTACTTGAAGACTGGGCAAGGACACAAACTTGGAGCTTGGTTAAGTTCAAGGCTAAGGATACAAGGATTTGAAATTTTTTTTTATTTTATTTTATTTAATTTTTTTTTTCTGTTCTTCATCATATAACTTCGTCTTATTTACAGTTGGCTTTGTTTTCTGGTGGTAATGGTGTTTGTGGTAGGTATAATAAATTTTGGATTGGGAGAGTGGAGGTGGTGAAATCCTTCAAATCTACTGCTCGTGTAAATAATTGCCTGCGAGTTTTATTTCATTTTTATAGGAGAAAGACCCCCTTCTAAATTTGTTTTCAGTTTTCTAAGAAGGTAGGTTTGTACTTTTGGATAAAAAAAAAGGACATTCGAAGGACATCGAAACTTAGGACATTGAATTTGCAACGATTCAATCCTATTTGACATTGATTGTATAGACAGAGGGAATGGTTTGCTGTCAAATCTTAACACTATGCGCTCCATATATCGTGGGCTTAAGGTTAAACAATATATCGAGCTCTCTATATCATCCCCGACCTTTTTTCTATGATTAAGGAATTTTCATATAGCCGGCTCGTGTAGACGTCAATTTTTTAAAAGGCTCAGTGAATGAACAAGTCAGTGAATTTGTATGACCTTGTCCTTACTGGAATGCCAAGCCGGCATAAACACAACCAGCAAATGAGAATAACAGGCGAAATGTTAGGCGCAAATAATCTACAAGAACAAAAATAAAACCTATGGCAATGACGCAACAACCTTCAATTTTTGGTGCGACTTATCCTTGGCCAATGCTAACACAATATAAAAAGGCTGGCGATGGATGGGGTAAGGCTGACTTTTTGTGGCCCCATTTCTATTTTCTATACTTTGTTCTAAGTTTGATGTTGTTGGTGATGCACCTTGCTCTTGTCGATGCCGGTTTCTACGAGTAAAGTAGGTATTTAAAGAACAGCCAGGGGCAAATTGTACAACAATATACTTATATAGAGGGGGGCATATAATAGCTAGATATATATGTATGATGCTTTGGATTCTGTCCTTCGGTGGCTTTCTTGTTTTATTTATTTATATTTTTTTCAAGCTATTCGTTTATTTATTTGATGTCCTTGAAATACATCAGGAATATACGATTAGTTTAAAAGTGTAATAATGAAAATGTTGATGAAAACAAGAAAAATAGGAGCAGTGGAAATATAATACTATTATCACTCTATTTCTGGCAAGCATTTTTTTTTACAGGTAGGGTATAGAGTCGCCGATGCAACTGCCTTAAAATTCCGTGCAAAGACCGCCTTGACATTAAAAACTGCTGAGAACGTCGCCTGGTACCAAGTTTCGGGATTTTCCCTAAAGCGGCCCATACACACAACACTTGTGTCGACACTGGTGTCGGTGTACTCAAATGTGGTGTGTTATGGGCAAGTGTCTACACCGATTTCGGTGTCGAACACGGTGTCAAGAAAATCAAAATCTTTTGATTGTTTGTGTCGGTGTTGCTTAATGTGTTGCGTGTATGGCGGAAGGCTACACTGGTGTCATGACACTGGTGCACACACTTGTGTTGTGTGTATGGGCCGCTTAATACTTACTTGCACCCGAGCAGCGAGCAATGTTCACATCATTCCGAAATGCACGGGTTCTTCCAGCACACGGAAGATCACAGACAGCCCCTTTGTTGCTGAAAACGCTTGCTGCCTGGACAAATCGGTAAATTGTTGGAGCACTGGGCGTATTTTGAACTTGAAAGAAATAATTTCGATATAATCTTTGTGTCTGAATAAATGAATGTCGACTTTCAATTTTCAAGAAAAAATTGAACAACTTCGGTTCCGAAAATAAAATATGTAAACAAGAAAATATTATTTATGCGCCACAATGTCGAAGTCAAAACATCAACAACTGGTTACCATTTTGCACAATTATTTTACAAAATACTTTGGTATGAATTTATCTAGGTAGGTAGGTAGAAATGGCAGCCCCGAGCAAAACCTAGGTCAGACACCTAATTAACGCTGAAGTGCGCCATTTTAATACCATAACTCGCGTGGCCTGTAAAGAAAACGATTTTTAAGAGTAATCGCAGACAAAATGCCAGGCTGGCGGGCAATTTGTAGGCTTCAGTAGTCTATAGCCATTTGCTCGTGGTCCCAAGAGACTGACTAGTGAAACTGAGAAGACGATGCATATGCGCCTGAATGGCTTAGAGCCATTTCGTTGCGTTAAGAAAAGAGATCAGGTCTCTGATCTTCAGTTCGGAAAGTTCGTCGAGGTCATTGAAAAATGCTTTTCCCAATGATTTATATCTCGTTTTGGCCAAAGAGGGACATTTGCAGAGGAAATGAATGACTGTTTCCTTTTTCTGCTGCTCCCCAAAGCTACGACTGTGGTCCAGTGAGTATTGTGAGGAATACCCAGCCTCGTCGCATGTTCTCCGATTGGCCGGAAAAAGTTGTGACGACCCTTTTTTATGTCTCGCCTGGGTCTGCATATCAAGCCAAGCCGGTTATTCAAGTTTTATTGTAAATTGGCCAAATCTTTCTCGAGAAAAACAAAAGTAGTAGGACTTACAATGCATGCCAGGGGAAAAATTGAAAACTTGAGATTCATCATTCAGGGGTGTGACGTCCACCCACTTTCTCGTAGCTATCTAATTGTGAGATCAATATTTATTTTCATAAAAAACGCCAAATTTTCAATTTTTTTTTTTTAAATCAAAAGACTGTATTTTTTCCAAGGTTTCCCAGAAGTATGAATACGATTATTATGATCATAAAGTCAATGCAAGTCAGTTATTATTCTGATTTTTGATGCCATCTATACCCTAGAAACTATTTAAATAAGGTATATATGTATACATAAGTGCATAAAGGAATAATTTTTCTCTGTACTTTTTCAGCAGTAAAAACACGTGATCTTTAGAAAGAGCAGCGCATTGCCTCGCCATGGTATATTTTGAACTACATACATAGAAGCAAATCAAGGGAGACAAGTATGTGTTGGTAGGTAGTCGGCGTAATAGGTAAATTTCACTTTGGATTTATGCATATTTAAAATCTAAATAAAAGTTGTTCTTCGACAGACGTCATTTATCCTGTCTGCTAATAGAAGTCTACAAATAAATTAGAAATAAAAGTAAGTGCGATTCAAGATTATACTTTGGTCCCTTGTCTGTGTGTAGGTACAAATGCGTGTTGACCTTCTAACAATTCAACTTTGCACAGTCAGAATCTTTAGGGAATACATGTACACTGCAAGTCATTTGATGAGGGTCGTTTTTTTTTAATAGAGGCCGAATAAATATGTGCAATTTGAAAACGAATCTAGTCAAAATAATGAAAGAAACTAAAATTTGAATCTTGAAATTCGTGAATGTAAGGGAATTTTTTTCTCTTGATCAAAACTGTTGAAATGTCTACTGTTTTTGACAGCGAATGCACTAATTGATCAAGGCCCTTATGTTATTGTTTCAGGGCACTAATATGCCAACGGTCAAAATGTTCTGTTTATTGACAACGAAGCGCGCTAATACACACATACTTTTAATGGCGAAAAACTGTAAAAAATTGGGTATTTTTCTAGTCTCGTACTTGAAACATTTGATTTTAAAAATTCAAGATCTTTATTGAATTTCCTTCCAGTTTTCTTTTTGTTCCTTCCTTTTTCGATCAAAAATTAAAAGTTTACGAAAAAACCTCGTGTAAAAATACGATAAGTCTCAAAAAACAACGATTGTAAATAAAAATTATGACCTAAATCAAATGACGTGGAGTGTATAAGTGTAGGTGGAATATCCTTGCTAGCAAAGTTGTTTGGGATTCAATTACTGTCCTTGAAAAGCTTTTATTATGAACTCAAAGTCATCGTCGTCGTCTTCGTCGGCGCTCGGGTAGACAATACAGTTTGCTGCTGATCATTGATGTGAAACGCACACAAAACCCACTTTCAATCGCCCGTACCTACCTATATTTCTATTTCTCATCCAATAATCTCTTCCTCTGCCCTTGCTATAAGCAAGCAAAGTAGGCAGAAATTCTATACTAAAAGGACGATGCTCGTGCGGCTGATTATAAATCCGCTGTTTGTGTTAGTGTATGCGACCTTCAACTGTATATGTGCTAGTAAAGAGGCAAAGTAATAACATTACAGCTTAATTTTATCATAGCACATTGACAACCCTTGCACTTGAACTGTGAGTAGGAGAGGTGGCAATGGCAATGGCAATAAACGGGCTCGTGGCAACCTTCGCCTTAATATAAAAGCTCTGTCGACAGTAAAGTTCTATTTATAGCTGTTAACAGTTAAATAGAAAAAGAGTAAAAAGAGGAACGCGAGGCAATTGCAAAGTGCAATGCGTCGGACAAATTTGGGAATTCACTTATAGCACATCAAAAACAGAAAACATCGTCACCACTTGGTGTATGGAGGGTGTGAGCCAATGACATTTTGACAAAAGCTGCGATATTTACAATTTTTTAAATTAAATTTAACAATTTAAAGTGAAAGGTGCTTTTGAATGATAAAATTTGAATTTTGCAGCTCGCATACTAAAGAATTATACAAGCAGAGTAAAATGGCGCCCGGGTTTGAACTTAAGCTCTCGCAAAAGGGAATAGCATGTCCCAGGAAATGGCGCATGAATTATGGCCAAGAACTGTTCCTCGCTTGACCCGAGCCAAATTGTTTCCTCTGTATTTATGCGAATAGAACAAGATAAAAGTAGAATCCTCAACTACCTTGTCGAGCTAAGCAGATCTCAACTGTTCCTCTTGGCTGGAATAATAACGGGTCACAGCACAATTCAATGGGAACCCTCATGAGCAGAATGGGTACCACGACATGTGACTTATGCAGAGGGTGTCAGGGAGAAGCGGAGGAGGACTCCCATCACTTCCTTCGTGAGTGCCATAGCCTAGCAAGAACCAGAAAGACAACACTTTTCCGTCGAACTGGGTGACATCAGTGTTTGCCATTGAGAAATATTCCGAAATTCATCCAGGGCCCGTATCACGTAAGAAAAAAGCGTTTGTCTTTTTGAAGATTTCTCTCTCTATCTTTCTCTATACAGGTGGTGAATGTCTATTTCCTCCTTTTTAGCCGGGAGGGGCACTTTTCTAAAAAATCAACTTAAAACTGAAAAAAAAATATTTAAAAACCTGCTTTAAGCGAATTAAGATTCAAACTGAACGCTTGACGTGAGATTTTATGTAGAATAGTTCTTTTATGTATTAAAATAATCTATTAAATTTAGCTTAAGGAGTATAGCGGAATAGTCTAATAATTGGAGCGATATTTTCTTTAATTTCCGTAACCAAAATTAGTTTTAAGTTGCTCGGGGTAGCCGGTAATACGAAGCGAAGCTATTAATTTTGCTCGCCCTCGCCCAGTAGGCAATTTTACGTTTGTTTGTTGTCTCCTTTTCCCTTTCTACCAAGCGGTCATATTAAGGAAAACAAGTGCTTTTGCTTGTAAAGTTAGTAAAGCCAATCTTCTGCTACATTTTCATCCAGATCTCTATATAGGATCTATCTTAATCAAAGAAAGTATAAAATTAACCTTCAGACTCCAGACTTTTCATATACATTACACTCTTTCATGAACTTATGACCATCAAAAAGTCTTTTGATTTGCTGCAATATGACTATTTCCATCGCCAAGAAATCGTAGTTAATGAGGCCAAGAGCAAAGCGGCACTAAACAAAAGGCAACGAATGATGTACACTATACCGAAACTGCCAGAAATACCACAAAGTCATCAAGGTCATCGCAGTGGAGAAGTCTGGGTATATGATGTAGATGACTCAATGACTACTCTGCATATTGCCCAGATTTTTATTTCTTTCTTTCATTCGAGGGATAAATTAAATCAGAGGCTGTCTGGGAATGTATATCTGTGTAATAATGTGGTAAATGTGCCTACAATGAAATTTGTTTTGTTCCAGACAAGAGTTTTTCGGTGTTCCTTGCTCCAGAATATGTTTTTTTTCATTATTTTTTTTTATCTACATCACTTTTGGGTTGATTACTCCCTCTTTCTTTTGAACTTGCCATGAAAGTACCATAAGGGATAAGGGCAGATAATGTATTCGTACAAAAAAAAAAGAAAGAATTTCAGATTTTAATCGAACATAAAATTGCGACCGTATATTAAAGCAGAATTGTGTCTATGGTTTGTCTGCTGATGGGTTCTATTCCATTCCAGCCTGCATCTGTTCCTAAGCCGAAAAATTTTTAATTCATCATTTACTTGTTTAAAAGTATTGAAAAAAGCCAGTATATAGCATTCGCACATTGAATTAATCTAATCGCAAATAGATTTAACCCAAACACGAATAGATTTAACCCAAACACCAATAGATTTAACCCAAACACAAATAGATTTAACCCAAACGCAAATAGAATTAAACCAAACGCAAATAGAATTAACCCAAACGCAAATAAATTTAACCCAAACGCAAATAGAAATCTTCTAACCCATACTTCTTGGGTTTTATGTATTTTAGCGTTGTCCAAAATCAAGATACCGTCGTTTAAAAATGTTTCGCTCACTTTTTCTGGAAGGTCTTGAAGAAAAGAGCAAAACTTGTTGGAATTGAGTTTGGGTTAATTCTATTTGCGTTTGGGTTAAATCTATTTGCGTTTAGGTTAATTCAATGTGCGAATACTATATCTACTTACATGTTTGAATACATTTTTTTATAGAAATTTAATAAAAATGTTTTTGTTAAGCCCTTAAGAATTTAATTTTGAATTTTGTTCTTTAAGCCTTTTTCATTTTTTTTTTTCAAATTAACAATCATGCAATACATGAGAGCAAGTTTTTACGACACGGTGCTTATTTTATTTCATTTCTGCTAACTTATTTTTTATTGACTCTCTATACACTTTCTTTTGTTATTAATCAATTGCTTTTCGAGCACTCAAGAAATTTAATTAAATTATCATAACGATACTGATAGGAAAAATGTATCTCTGCACTAATTGCATATATGTATGTAAGACTGTCCGCAAGATGTGTTGGGTGGTGTGATGGGTGTAATAACCCACGTTAAATGCCAAAGGGAGTCATTCCCTTCGTATAATATCTTATACGATGTAAGGGCGCCTCGAAGCAATGTCGTCGATGACAAAGGGCTAGTTGCTCAAGCCACCGAGATTATAGACGATCTGTGACTTTATTTGATTAAATGGTCATTGATCTGGGTGATTCGTTATTGAACTCATCAATGAACAGAATGAAGTTCAATGTCGGACATTTCGAATGATAAGAATAAGAATCATATTTGTTGATGAATCATTAAAGATATTCGCAAAAACAATAATTTTGATGCAATTTGTACATCAGTGTTGTTGTTAAAACAAAAACATCTTACTATACAATGGACACAAGATGTTGCTGATGGAGATTATTAAAATATTAAGAACTTTATAATTCAGAATTGCCCACAGCAAACAGTCATGTTGTATATGTTTTTTTGTAAGGACTTATTGAAACAAATCGAACAGCTTTTTTCAGCAAACACAAAAAAGCCAGTGTAGGTATTTACCAAATTTTTACAATCCAATTTACGGGAATTTTTTAGTTCTAAATTTGAAAGTCAGCTAAGCCCTTGGCTTTGAATTCGGCAAACAGAAAATTTTAGTTACACATCGAAGATCTAACTAACTCAAATCGCGTCGACACAAGGCGTATGGAGAGACTTTGGGCTCCATCTAAGAGAATTCATCAACAATGATACCGCAGTCATCTTAAAAAATATAAATTTGTATAATTTTAAGAATTTATTAATTTCCACTGGAAAATAATAATTTTGGTGGCACAACAGCTCATGAAGAACTGGGGCCTAGTAACTTACAACTGTCAACCATTCCTGTATGCGTGTCTTCAAGAATGGCGACCTTATGTCACGGCACCGGTTAATATTATGAAAAAAAAAAATAGAGTAGTATGTTTTAAGGCGCCTTATCTCTGAAAGTATAAGTCCCACAAAAAATGTTCTATGCAAAAAAAAAGATAATTAAATTTTCTATTGAAAAAGTGTTAACAAATTCTGCCTGCTATGAGCCGTTTTTCAGATATTGGCTAAAACGTGTTTTTAAAATCCCTTTCACCATTCAAGCATTCAGTGACCACACTTGGATCAAAGTATAGGATTTTTTATGTCGATCGTCGTACGCTCCTTAGCACTAGACATACCAACGTCTATAAAGTGCAAAAGAGCATCCATTTATCTTATATTCTGCATCTATTCTGTTTGTTCTATTTAGCATTATTAATTAATTTATTCATTTATTTATGTTCTTATACCTGCTACCATACCAAATAAGTTCTTATTAGCTAACAGCTTATCCAGCTAGATTTAGATTATATCTTCACTACTGAGGATATTTTCCCAGCTTTCAAATAAAAGATTTTCATTTGGATTTTGGATTACAAGTTTAGCTATAGACTTCGGCAACGTGTTATTTCCGTAGAACTTAGAATTCTCCCCATATAGCTCATATGGCTTCTCATAGTGTATTCCAAAATAGTTTTCATTTGACATTCGATACAACATTGTTATAAAATGATTTTATTTATTTTTTTAATTAAAAATAAAAAAAAAGTTGAATTGTTTTTTTAATGTTCGTATATTAAATTGCAAATAAAGCAAGTTTAATGTCGAATTCCTTTTACCAAAAATAATCGATTTTTTTTCCAAACAGAATCGATTATTTTCTTTCAATACAAGGAATTTGTCCAGAAAAATCGATTTTTTTTCTTTTAAACAAATCGATTTTTTTATTATAAGGAATTCGACATAAGTTATTGTTTCCTCCCTAGGACGCATATAGAATCCAAAATCCCCCATTTTTTCATTTTCAGAAAAGGTAACCCTTTATTTATGTACCAAATTTATTAAAATAAGTACAAACTCTTACATATTTTTCATATTGATTTGATATTTTTGTATTAAATATGTGCTACATGAAATTTGACCCCAATGCCCCAAACAGAAAATGAAAAATGGCCCCAAAAATTTATATAGAAAGCAACAACAACACAAAATTGATTAAATCTTGTGAATGGGTGTCATTTTTCATTGTTTTGAGGCCTCTTTTCATTTTTCATTTTGGGGTTAATTTTCATTATGAAAAATGTCCTCAATTTTATATGTTGTCGTTGCTTTATGTATATATTTTTGGGGCCATTTTTCGCTTTTTGTTTGAGTATTTTTTGCTTTTTTGGGACTTTTTTTTCATTTAGTTTGGGTAATTTTTCCATTTTGAAAATGGGGTCATTTTTCATTATGAAAAAAAGCCCCAAGTTTGGGACTATTTTTAATTTTTTTTTGGGGCCATTTTTCATTGGGGCCAAATTCAATGTAGCCTTAAATATGACTTTGAGATCAAATCTGATAAAATTTCATTGAAATTTGACAATTTTTACAATTAAGAGTTGGCGTCCAAATTTTTAAACATCTATAAACCTACTCATAACCTCCAAATACTTATTTAAATTTCTTAAATAACTATGTAGAAAATTACAATAGCAAATAATGTTAAATAAAACAAACTTGCTAAAAATCAACAAAACAGTCATGTCAAAATGTATGCAGTTGCTCTACTTTGTTCAGTTAACATTTTTTAACTAACCAAAATTATAAACTGTTTTTAAGAAAAAGAAAATAATTTAAATTAATTAAAAGGGATCAACTAAGTCAAATTTATTAACCTACATAGGCTGATGTTTGTTTATAATGAAAACATTTATTTTGAAGTTCTATAATTCTCCGAAAAAAAAAAAAAAGATTTTGATTTAAGCAAAATAATTGTTGTTTGCTAGCTAAGGTTGGATTTATTTTCTGGTAGGTATTTATGTCCCACATCTGTCTGGTTGTATTTTTAGATAAAAAACCAAGTCTAAGCCTAAAAACAGCAAATAACAAAATAAAATAAAACATTATATTTTTTCTCCAAATCAAAACATATTTAAATTTCTTGCTATTTTTATACAAAAAAATTCACAATCAACAAACAAAACAATAGCCTGCCAGAGTTTGAGACGGTATTTTTTTTTTTTTTCATTTATTTAATTTTATTATTATCAGTAAAATGTTACCTTGAACGACCACGCTCTGACCATGACTTCTAAAATGCCACTTAATCAAACGGGAGGAGTCATTTTTTGCTAATTTATTCTGGGCCATACGTCTCATTGTTCGTCATCGCATCAACATCATCATCATATTGGCTTTTGGGTTCTAGAGTGGCTACAGTTGCGACGAGGATAGCTTTTTGTTTTTGTTTTTGTTTATCTGATGGTGTCATACAGTCACAACTATATACAGTATAGAGTAAATCTTCAAAATCATCTTTGCATTTGCCATATTTTTTTTTTTTTTTTTTTTCGTTTACATCAGCTGAGTCGAGAACATCTAGCCTCGAACTCGAAATTATGATGAACTTAGTGAATGCTTTTTGGTTCGATAGTCAAAGCCAAAGGTGACATTCGTTCTCACATAATTTTAATCATTTGGGCGACGAATTCCTGGAACGAGTGTCTGGAATAGTATATGCTATTTGGCGTTGGCTCTTTATTAATAAAACGATGACATTGAACCTTTTTTTCTGATTTCAATTTGTATCTGCAAATAAAAGATGGATCCAGATCCACAAGCCAGACAAAGGCTAAATGGGTTGGGTACACGTAGAATTATTCTATAAATATCTTGTGATTTGGGATTTCTGCAGTGTATTGGTATTGTAGACACAATATAGTAACATTTTGTTCTTTTAGCGCTAAAATAGTTGATACTGTAAGAGGTCCATCAAAGAATGCAACATATAAGATAAGTTGCAGGAGTCAATTAACTTTTAACGTAAATAAATCACGCCTCAAAGAAGTGCTTAACCGCAAATGCATGTTGGTGCGTTGCTTCTGATATGACCAGTCAGTAACACACACATTGCCAATGGAAAATTCGGAAATCACGATCGTCAAACAATCGATAAACCTCTCATTTAACTCAGCCTGTTAATTTCACTGGACTCCCTCTATATCAAAAGTTTGGAAATTTCGTACCCTGTCTATATTTTTTATTTTGAAAAAATTGTACTTAAGCATTAGAAAGACAGAGATTAGATCAGTAAAAATACTCAAACTAGGTGATTTCTAGATTAATTTCCTTCCAGTAAAAATAAAATACATGACTGGGTCGCACAAACTTGCTCTTGTAGTAAAAGTTTCTTCGAATTTTTAAGATTGAATGTATGTTTATGTATATTTATTATTTATCCATTTAATAAATTGAAGAATGGAAATTTGAATATGGAAAAAAAAAGACTGAACGTTTTTAATTCGATAAGACAAGTACTTAGAATGTTTTAATCTCAGAATGAGGTTTGCCATCTCAGTTTTTGAAAAAATGTAAATTTATGCAGACAAAATTTTAAAAATCGTTGGAGCGGCTTTCTTAAAAAATATTTTTTTATAATAAAATTTCTTGAAATTTAAAAAAAAAAAACATTTGTATGCCATTTTTAAGAATATAATAATATACAGCTATTTCCATAATTTCAAAAAAAATCTTCGACCGTTTTCAAAAAAAATGATTTTTCAAAAAAAAAAATTAACTTTTTTTAAAAAATCCAAAAAATATTTTTTTGAAACTATTTGTTGCAGTATTATTCATACTTGATAGGACCTTCTAAATAAAAATTATGATCAAAATTGGTTAAGCGGTTAACGAGAAAGTCGAAAATAAAAAAAAACGGTTCTATGGCAGGTACCGTTAACAACGGAACAAAATATAGACCATGCTACCACTAGTATACACAAAAATTTAAAAAAAATCGTTAGAGCCGTTTTTGAAATCACCCAAAAATCTTATTCTCCAAGTTTGAAGAAAATCGCTTCACTGGCTTAGGCTGATGTAGGCCGAGGTACAGACAGACATACAGACAAGACATACACACAGACAGACAGACGGAATTGCGGGACCCACTTTTTTAGTGTTCTCGAGTTCGATTTTTTGCACGAATCCATAACGTTTGTATGGCAATTACGGTTATGTTTTTAGCAAAATAAAAAATCTCGAGAATCAGCCAAAAATCTTATGCTCCAAATTTTAAGAAATCCGGTTCATTGGATTATGTGTGTGCTATGAAGTTATCCTTTCCTTAACTGGTTGAACAGAATAGAATGACGGAACTGAAGCCGCAGACGAGCTGTCAAAAAGTGGCGTACGTTATTTTTTTTACATGTCCACAATGGAGCTGTACAGCTTTGAAAGTATTTTGAAGAAAAACAAAAGAATACAAGCACAAGCTCAGAATTCACATCTTTTGTTTCCAATAATTTTCCTTTTAATTGAAAGATTTGTTTGTGTGATAACACACGCGCAGTGTAGTCTGCAAAGCTTTCGCACCATAATATTAATATTGAAGGTTTGAATGAAAGAACCTTCAATTTTCCTTTTAATAAATAATTTTTTTCGCGATACAAATAACCACAATATTTTTTTTCCGACCCAAAAAGTTGTTCTTTTTCTTTATACAATTTGAAACGTCAAAAGTGCCGTACGTGAAAAGTTAAAAGTTGGTGAACTCTTCCGTCTGCGTCTGCAGTTCCGTGTGCGTCTACGTTCCGTTGTGTTCGCAACATTGAATTTGCGTGTATTCAATATTTTGACAGCTATTCCAGCTCCGGCTCCGTCTCCGTCTGCGTCACCATTCTGTTCAGCCAGTAAACACCAAATTCGGAGTGTTAAAGTTTTTCACTCGATGTGTAAGTCCTATCATTCTGTTGTCTTTCGCTTATTAATACGGGGGCTAACAATACACATCTAGGTAGAAAAGAATTTGATTATTAAAAAAAAACAGTTATTAACAATATGGAAGTGAAGTGACCTAGACATGCCAAATTATAACATTTTTTTTTTGTGTACCCAATACAGTTTGAGTTGTATTTTCGTTTTGAAAATGCTACTTAAAATTTTAAAATTATGCTCCCTTTGAGATTTTTAAAATGACAGCACTGATATGAAAAGACAATTTGTTGCGAACGGGTAAACAAAAAATCTCCACACAAAAAAGTTTATGTGGGTCAAGAACACATCTCACTATATACATACATACGAGTAAAAACTGTGTCATACTCAATACGACCGCATACAATGACCACTTTTTAAATGTTTTCATAGATTTATTGTTTGGTTTTTGATTATTTTTGTTGAGTTAGAAAAAAAAATGGTTAAAAAGTCTAGTATTTAGGTGTCTATAAAATAGAAGTGATCAAGAAAACATTACAGAGCGACAATTTGAAGGTCTATTAATTGACAATTAAAACAAAAAACACAAAACAAACAAAAGGGAACACATTTAAAGTACAAACATAAAACATATCATAATATTGAATAGGAAACGAACGCCCATAACATTGGCATTGTGAATTTTGATTAAAATAAACAAAACAATGTTTCCTATACACCAGGTAACTTCATGAAGGTTTATTTGAACATTAAACACTTTTAACATTTTGTAGGTATTCTATTTATTGAATGAAACCTTAAGGTGCATTTTGGTTAGGTAGTTAGTTTGTTTGTCAAGCTCATATCATTATTTACTAGCGCTATCTTATTTGTGATATAATGAACTGGAAAACATTTGACACTTTTGCATTGTACATCACTAAAGAAAAATTACCTCCGCTCCGGATGGATAATAACTCGTATTTATTTTTTCTTTACATCAAAATATTATATTCGTGTATAAAAAAAAAATGTATGTTTTAATCAAAATTAACCTCTAAGATAATCAAAAAGACCGAAAAAGTGGGTTTCGTCAAAAAAAACTAATTTTCTTGTTTCACGAGTTATGTATGACTTTCAGTTGCATTTTTTTTAACTGGAGCTATTTTGTTTTATTCGAACAAAAATGAATCATATTTGCATTTTTTAGCTGATAACGGTTTTTTTCACAAAATTTACGGGTTTTTTGCTCAAAAATCGTGGAATTGACCTTTTTGTGTTGCAGAAGTGATATAATAGCCCAGGAAAATTAGACAAAAAAATGGCAAAACGACGAAAAAATTCCGACAAAGCTGAATTTTGGTGGAGATGTTTATTTTTGTACCTTAAGCATTTTCCAAAAAGTACCCTTAATTTGGACCGGGGCTTAAATTTTTATGGGGGATAAAAGGGGTTGAATTTCAGTTTTTTGCTAATTTCTCAAAAACTATCAGTCTTTTTAAAAAAATGTGAAGGCAAAAGTTGTAGCTTATGTAATTTTACATTAAAATTGTTATAACTTTTTTTTTCGTACAATCTATAGGTTTTGAGAAAAACGTGCACAAACTTTATAGTGTACTGGATTTATTGAAAACATTTTATTGAAGTTGCATGTTTTGACGGGCAAATATATTTTTATCGTATGTGTTTGGGAACATCTCCACATTATAAAAAAAATTTGTCGGGGTGGTAGGGGCTAGGAAAAAGCGGCCATATTAAAACAGCTCGCCATTTTATTTTCATTAAATAACTCGCCTGGATTTTTTTTTGTAACAAAATGGCCAGTTAAAAACTTTAAGAGAATCAAAATACCTACCTTTTTTCATCTTTAAATTATAGCTTGTCCAAGTTCACCTACATGTAATGGGGTTCAATGGAATGTTTAGCTTTAAGACACCCTCCTGCCTCTCCTGTGGCATTTACTCCACTAAAACCTATGACAACTTTGTAGAGGAGGGTTTGTGAAATATCTTTGTGGAAGATAATTTCTTAAAATTGTAAAATTTTTCATCAACTTTTGCATTTTAAAAATCTAAAATCACATTGATGGCGGTTTCAAACACCCCTCTCGTGCGAAATATTTTACCCCTCCTCAAAAATTTGTATTCAAGAATATAGACTGATATTTTGTCTTAATTTAAAGACTCCAATCTTGAAGATCCAATAACAAAGACGTAACTGATTTTTGAAACACCTCCATAAATTGCGTTACCACGTCCGTCGTTCTAAAAAAAATGAATAAAAAAAATTAGGGATTTTTCAAAAAAAAAAAAAAAACATAATGTGATTTTTCCCACAACAATTTTGAATATTTACAGGTATAAAATTTAATCAAATTCTTTTGAACCCGTTTTCGAGAAAAATTAATTTAAAAAAAAAACACAAAGTCGTTGCGTGGTAGCTATACCTACTTGTTCTAGATGAGCTAAAACAAAAATTCAAATTTTCTCTCTAAAGAAAAAATGCTCTGTACCAAATTTGAAAGAAATCAGTTCTTCCGTTTAGGTTCTAGCCCGAATAACATCGGACGTACAGAAGGACAGACGGTGTGCAATTATTATCAGAAAAACTGGTTGGGACTTTCAACGGAAAATTTTTGAAGGTGGCAAATTTTTCCAACCCTTAAAATGTAACATAAAAGTTTCTATTTTTATTATGAAAATCCAAATTGTACTCTTAAAATAATTTAATACTCTTAAAATAATTTAACATTTTTTTTAAAAGAAAAGAGTATTTAAAGTTATTAACAAAAAAAGTTAAAACAAATTATATTTCAATAAAAGTCGGATTTTTCATAAACATTAGAATAAAACTATGACTGAGTTTTTTGTGAGTTAGAAATTGCTATACTTTACGCAGTATAATATTCCTTTAATTAAAAAAAAAAAAAAACTAAAATAAAAAAAAAAAAAAGGTCCCCTCGAAAATATTAAAGTTGTCAAGTATATTTTGGTTAAAAAAAATGACATAAAACTGTTAGTACCTATTTGGTTATTTTTTTTTTCAATTTAACGTTAACTGATTTTGATCAAAATTTGTATTTAGGAGGTCTTTTAAGCTAAAAGAATTTCAAAAAAATTAATTTTTGGACTGTTAAAAAGAAAATCTGTTTTTTTTTTTTTTAATCAATATTTTGAAAACTGGTTAGTAATTTTTTTGAAATTACGGTTTTAAGTATAATTTTCAAAATGGTAATTAATTAAAATTACAAACCATTTTTTATTTAAGATCAAGTTCGTGCGATCCAGTAGTGCATTTTTTATTTATTTTTTTTTAATTTTCCTGTCTTTGTCTGCATTTTGAATAGTGTATAGTGTCTTTCACTTCAAAAAGCAAGAATGGATGCTGATTTAAAGATTGGTCCCCTAGCTTCAGACGCAGGTTATCCAAAGAAGAATTTTTTTCTTAAACTCTACAACATGAATTTAAAATGCTTTTCTTTACTTTTTTTTATCAACAACTCACTGTGATTTTCATGTATATAAAACCAATTTAAGCATCATTAATTGCTTAAAAAAAATATCCTATGGTTAGGGAAGTCTTTTAACGATTTAAGGAACTCTTTTTCAAAACAATGTTTCTTTTATATTTTATTTTATTTAAAAAAATTGAGACTCCGGAAACTTCAAATACATATTTATGTCATGATGTCTTGAAAATACATAAATACGGTCCTAAGATCGTTGTCAAATTAGTTAACAAAATCATGTGTTTTTTCTTTTTTTGTCAGGAACAAATTATATAATTGAGAGCTATTCAAATTTAATTAGCACCCTGTATACCTACAAAAAGCAGATTTTTGTTTGTCAGTAAATTTTATTGTTACCGAAAACGTGCCAATTATTATCAATTTATTTCGAGCAATCTTCTCGCTCCCAAGCAATAAATAGTTTGGCAACTATTTAATTTTCGCTATGGATCGCCCAGATTTGTCCTTCACAAAAATGTTTATTTGTTCTGTTTGTTCATAAATCAATTTATTTTATTTTTTGTTCCTGATTTCCCTATAACTTGACTGCTGCCTACACACATGATATATTATGTATATTTTAAATGGCCAACGTTTCTTTGGTCTATTTAAATATTATTCCATCTTAGCAATTTCATATTGAATGCTTGCCTCCCTATGACGACGATGGACGTGACAAAACTTTTGGCTTGCTATTTCGATTCAAAGGTCATAAACTTGAATATCAAAAATTCCACAAATGTCTAATTAGAGAAGAACTATGTATATCCCTTAGCTGATTTTCAGCTTAAGCTAATGACATCGTGTTGTGTAGGTATAGGTATTATAATTTTATAGGAAAAAGCTAATGGTTGGTTGGATTTGTATGTGTTTTACAAGCAATTGAAGACGTGAGTGAAATATTGGTGTAAACATACATATAGAAGATAGAAAAAGTCCGGAAGTTTAATTTCAGAACTATTTGGGTTAAAGTTTTGTTGTGGATTTACGAAATTTGTATGCACAATCGTGTTTGGTCTCTATAGAATCTGAAATACTATTTTTTGATAGAAATAAAAAGAACAATTGTGAAGAGTCTTTAATTAAAGGTACGTGGAATAGTAAATTAACATAAGAAGACACCCATCAGCACGCTTTTGAGATGGAAGATCCATCAACGAAAATTTTACCCATTAATGCTTGCTTTTAACTTATAAAAGTGAGTGATGGTCTAAGTTTTTTAATGTTCATTTAGAAAATTAATGAAGTTCACGTGAGTAGATTGTATTTCTATAAATTTCTTAGTAGAGGATGATCCAATTTGAGTTTTCTAAGTTATATAGGTAGCAGTTATTAAGCATGCGTTCTGCTTAAAACGTCAAAAGTTAAAAGATAAGCTGTGATTTTGAGGTGTCTCAAAGTTTCTAATCTAAGCACAATGACAATCATAAATCCTGACTCGATTAAAACAGGGTCTATAGTATGTACTCTGAAGCTTGTTAAAGAAAAAAATAAATAAATAAATTTGGTGGCACAAATGGCTCATGAAGAACCAGGGCCTAGCGACTTACAACTCTCAACCATTCCTGCGTGCATGTCTGCAGGAATGGAGGGGGCCTAGAGTTAATTGCCGAAACCGAACGGCTAAGGTGAGCGGCACTTTTCTATGACAAGAGATACTCTTGGAGGATTTGTCACTTCCTCGCAAGAGGTAGTAGCTCCGAAAAAAACTTAAAGTGGAAGCGGCTGGTATTAAACCCCAGACCTCTGGCATGACAGTCCAACGCACTAACGATTACGCCATGGGCTACTACAGCTTGCTAAAGATAATTTCATTTAATGAAGGAAATGTATCGTTTCCTTTCGTCAATTTGTCAAATGATGGATGCCTTACCAATAAAATTAAACGAATAGAAGCAAGTGCCCTTTTTTGTAATATCGATTAAACCGATTTTAACCAGCTCAACTTATAATTTCTTTATTCAGCTCGATATAAGGCTCTGTTTCCCTGTTAACAGAACGAACCCAATAGAGACACGATCGATTTCAAACTTATTTCTTCATGAGTCCTCCCTAGAGCCGCGTCAGATATACCATCTGAAAGGTTACCACTATAAAAGGTCAGATGGTTTCAGAAATTGGTCAGGCATAGATTATTTGTTACAATTTGTATAAAAAAAATTCAAGGTAAATAACAATGACTTTTTATTTTTTGTTAAACTCATAACTAAAAACCTACAGCTGACCAATTTCTGAAAGTGCAGGACCTTTTATAAGGAATAAGTAACCTTTCAGATGGTGTATACTTTTTTTCGAATATCCCATAAATGAGGTGCTAAAAGTTCATGTGACCTTGTAATGACCTTGAAAAAACTTAAAAAAAATATTTTAAAAAATCTATGCCTGACCAATTAATGAAACTACCTGACCTTTAATGACGTTTTACTGACCTTTTAAACTACATACTTGTATTTCTTAAATTCAACTAATGAGGTGCTAAAAGTTCATTACTGTGACCTTGAGAAAAAAACTTTAAAAATTAATTAAAAAAAACCTATGCCTGACCAATTACTGAAATTACCTGACCTGTTATGACCAATTACTGACCTTTTAGACTGCATACTTTTTTTGCGAATATCTCATATATGGGGTGCTAAGAGCACACAGCCCATTTTCGTAGCTTCTATATAATAATTAGTAGCTACCAAACAAAGGTGCAACTGGTAGGTAGTTATTGGTACAAATAGAGGCCACGAGCAAACCTAGCTCAGTTACCCAATTAGCATTGATGGCGTATTCCTTTTTTATATCACAACTCGTTTGACCCGTGAATTAAAATGATTTAGGGCCAGTTGTACAAATATTCGATCCGTGGTTCAGGAATTTTAACTTACCAATTTCGGCGGATTAACTGTGGTTCAACGATGGTTCAGGCATGTAATTGGCTTTTAATGCATATTAGAACCTTGAACCATCGTTGAACCTCAGTTAACCCGCGAGTTAAAATTCCTGAACCACGGATCAAAATTTAAACCACGATTGTACAACTGGCACTTACTCTGTTAAGATTTTGTGGATGTAACCCCTATCGGATCATCTTCCGCGCATATGTTCAGGAATTTGATGACTGCATGGTTTGGAAACGCAATCCCTTGCTAAGGAAAATCGTCCACGCGATTTTAGGATCTTAGGAACCTATATTTCCTCTTAGAGCCATTACGTAGCGTTGAAAAAAAGAGATGAAGTCTTAACAGGTCTTATTCATGCTAAGGTCTTCATTCAGGCCAAATAGGGGAATTTATACTGTTAACTGTTTCCTTTTCCTGCTGGTCCCTAAAACTACGATGAGTATTATGAAAAATATTTTGCCGTTTATATATCCTCCTACTGGTCAAGGACCAGAACAAGTTTCAACAATCCTTATAGGTAGCCTGGCTCTACATATTGTTCGGGGTGAACTAATACAGGTGGGCCATATCTTACTATTATGTATAATTAAAGAATATAAAGTTACCAAGAAGACGCATATCATACAAATTTTCTACTTTGACTTTTTTATGGACTTTTCAATAATTATCTCAGCGCTTTTAAAATGAGATACCACACACATTAAAACAGTCTGATTTTTTGTCCTTGAAAAGCCCATAAAAAATCAAAAAGCTCTGGGTGCAGGTCACAATATTCGAACCCGCCATATACAAATGTGCAGTAAAAAAATTGTATGAGATGCGCATTCTTGGTAACTTTATATTCTTTGGTATAATGCAGTTAAGTTCAACTGCCCCATCTACATTTCGATTCAGTAAGAAAAAGTAATTTTACTGTTTATAACTCTATATAACTTTTTATAACTGCAAGTCTTTTCCCAAGTGAAAAGCTGATATACATCAGCCAAGTAGAAGACTTAGCACTATTTGATAGGACTTGTTGAATTATTAATTCAAAATAGCTTTCAACGGCCTTTAGTCCACAAAAATTGATGTTCCGTTAAATCAATTATATCAATCAAGTTCATAACTATCAGATTTATTTTTTCTTTTTCGTAATAAAATGATTTTCTTTCAAAATTATGACACATTTCTGAATTAATTCAAGTCAAACAATGAATAAAATTAATCAAATTTATACACTCTCCTTATAAAAAGGGCCTTCTTTGAATTCAACTATGCGTGTCACCTTGTCTGTGCGATTTTCAACGTGGCCTATACTTGTATGACAGAACAATTAAGACTATACTAGAGGGTCAATCCGACATCACTATATAAAACTACTCTCTATACAGAGTGGCATCTCGTATGTCTATGTTATAATCACATTAACCAATTTGTATAAGCTATTTGCCCCCAGAATTTGGCAATACGCCTCTGTGGGACACTTAAAACGACGTTAAATATTCACCTTGATCTTGTCGCTACTTAATATAACCTCAACCTTGAAAATTGTAATATTTTTTTTATTTTCATCATTCTGTCTGCTTGCTAGACTCTCAGTGTTTGTGTGGCACAAAACCGCATCGATTCGATTAACAAAAAAAAAAAAAAAAAATTAACCGCCATAAACAAAATATTTTGAACAGGCTTTATTCAAAACAAAAATAATGCGGCCTGGGTATTGCACTGAATCACGCCTTCCCCGCCTGCACTTCCGTTGTCACTCACCCTGCAACTTGATCAGCAGCGAGTGCTAAAAAAAAAAAACAAAAAGCATTAAATAGCGTTGACAACACGAAATTAATATACAATAAATTATTTTTATTTTGTATCGTTTTTATTTGACAACTTTTGGATGAACCTTGACCATCACCGAACGCCGCCGCCGCTGCCGCTGCCGCTGCCGGTCGATCACATTGAAATTGACGCTTTACGATCAGTGAAAAAGCTTTCTTATCTTCTTGTAAGTGAATTTTTTGTTTTCTGACGTTTTTCATTTTTTTCTTTTTTCATTCACAATAAAAAAATAAAATGTCGGGTGGCGGTGGCGCTCTGGCAAATCAAAATAACCTCTCATTCTGTCAGTTCACTGTCAATGTCACACCGAAACAAAACTGCTGTCAATTTATAATCAGCAACAAATTCCTACAGATTATCGGAGGCAAAGAGTCATTTAAATTTTTAATTAATCACTTTTGAGGGGCAGTCTGCGATTGAATATACATATGTATTGTATATGTGTACATATTTTGTTTTTGCCAACGTGATTTGCATATTATACTTAGCCATGATCTTGGATTTTTTTTTATTTTCGGTTAATTTCAATGATCATCCAAAATGATCTCGAACTTGTAGCAATATCAAGAACGCCCCCGAAAAAAAATTATGAATTATGTGTAGGAAGTGCTGGGCTTCTTCGCTCTGAAATCAGGAAATTGAACAAATTTTTTTTATTCTATATTCTGACTTACAACTAAACTTGAAGCCCATCAAGGCCTCGGGATAGAGTATTTTGAATTTATTTTATTATTATATTTTACACAAATTTCATTCAGAAGATGCATGCTGCATGCATGTGGATTGTGTAGAAGGATTTAATGCAGGGGGTGAAATAATTTTGTCGGTCGTTCAACTATGGATATTTTCTGGGATATGTGGCGTACAGCACAGACAACGCAAGACACAGCGGTCGATGATTCCACTTGTAGTCAATTAATCAATCGAGCTAATTTTTCTAGGCACTCTTTTGATTTTATTTTTAATCGATGGGGGCGAGCGGGCATGAAAGAAATATATGGAAAAACAAAAACTGAGATTGAGAGAACAACCAAACACTGAATGCGTCGCATTAGTTATGGAAGCTTATGTACTTAAGTCTTAAGGTAGTGACACAGTCAGTCTTAGCAGTTTTTTGTTTGCAGTTTTTTGGCCTAGAAAAAAAACCGTCAATTGAATTTTTTTACAAACCTTATCTGTAACTAATAATGGTATTATGTGTAGATTAAAATTATTTCTGAGATAATACAATTGGTTGTTTTTGAGATATTCGAGCCGAAAAACATTTTTTTACAATTTTTAGCAGTTTTTTTTGCAGTGTTTTTGGCCTAGAAAAAACCGTATATGGATTTTTTTAAAAAACCTTATCAATTACTAACTATGGTAGTGTGTGTAGATTAAAATTATTTCTGAGATAATACAATTGGTTGTTTCTGAGACATTGGAGCCGAAAAACATATTTAAACAATTTTTAGCAGTTTTTTTGCAGTGTTTTTGGCCTAGAAAAAAAACCGTTAATTCAATTTTTTTTACAAATTTTACCGATTATCAGCTATAACTTTGTGTATTAAAAAAAAATTAAACCAAACTTAATATCTTTGCGTGTTCTCAAGATAATCGATATTATTTAACAATTTTTAATGTTTTTTTTTAATTAAAAAAAAAAAAAAAACTGTGGGTAAATTTTTTTTTAAGTACTACCTATTTTTCACTATGTCAATATTCATAGAATTAGAGATATTCGAGAAACAAGCCATTTTACAATTTTTTTTTAAATTACTATAATAAAAAAAACCGCTAATTGATTTTTTCTGAAAATCCTTTCAGCACGTAACGGCTTTATTATCTGTAAAATAAAATTTACTCGAAGTCGATATCTCTACGCGTTCTTGAGATATCGTGATGAACGAAAAAAAGCTTCCGAACGTACGAACGTACATGGTACACAGATATCTCTCTAAAAACAATATAATCTGACTCCAGAGACCTCGAAACGTCGAGAAATGTCAAAATTTTCAATTTCACAAATCGGACCGATTACAATAACTTCCAATAGGAAGTTAAAAATAAAGCAGTTTTGCTTAGCACTATCAATTATTATCAATGACGAATCATACAGAGCAATGTCCCATCTTGTACAAGATGACGATGGAGAAATCTCACTGCTCCGTCAAAATCGGCAAGAACACCCCTTTGGTATCGAGAAACCTTTGTTGTCGAGAAACGATTGAGGCAAAGCAACGCGTTATCGTGGCAACATCGTTCTTGATGCAATTGTACGCAACTCGCAAGTCAACAACATAGGAATAATTTATCAAAAGTCAGTTCAGTTGTTTATGCAGATAATATTGACATTATAATGGAAGAACGAAGCGCAACTATTACCCGCGTGTTAAGTGCATTAAAGCGTGTTAAGTGCATTAAAAGCCGAAGCATGGACCCTGTTAAAAACCTGCTTGGGTGCATTGAAAGAAAGATTCTTCGGTTGATTTTCGGTCCAGTCTGTATGGATGGAGTATGGTGGAGAAGATTTAACAATGAGCTTTACGGGCTCACGTCGACTAGGTCAAAAAGCTGAAAATACAGCGCAGCGGCTGGGATGGCTGGGACACGTGGAGCGTAGGAACATTGACGATGCACCAGCCTGTGACGAGTCTTTGAATCTACTCCTGATGGTCTGCGCAGCAGATAAAGGCCCCTCCATAGGTGGAAGGAACGCTTAACTGGAGGCAGCTTGCTAGGGACCGAGCTGGCTGGAGCGGCTGGTTGAGGCCGTAGTCCATCCTGGACTGTATTGGGCAATCTAAACTAAAGCAATCATTATCAATTTATCAATTATGGCATTTTGTAAAGAATAATTATCTCGAAGTCCGATATCTTTATTCGTTTCTCTAGATATGGTTGGCTAAAAAGATATCACGACACACACTACATCACTGAAATATCCTTAAAAACAATGGATTTGGATTATAGAGACTTCGAAACGTGGAGATAAGTCAAGTTTTTTGATACGATAAATCGAGCCAATTATACAATAACTTCCAATGGGAAGTTAAAAATTACTAACCGATTGTCCTGTGTATAATATGTTTTACTCTTTAACTTACTTATACGTTTAGCAATGACCAGTTTCTTCACTGTATAACAGTTTTAATATCCGTTAAGCTCATATCATAAGCCAGCATAACCACTAACCAAGCGGATATAGGCTATTATTGTTACACAAAAAAAAAAAATACTAACACATTTATACATACATACATTCCTACTTTTTTTCCTTTTTTGTTTGCAAATTTTCACTGCATGATCATGACATTTCTAAAATATTTTATATTTCTAATTTTATATTTCTAAATCCACCCACATAGCTTTTTAATGGTCTTATACCACTGCCAAATATAAATCACCGATCAATTAATTTAGCGCCACACAGTGCATGTTAAATTTGAATTTATAGTGCATCAGGGCACCAGTTTTGTTATTGTAATAATATAGAAAATGCAACATGTTGCTGTTTCCATCGCCATCATATTGACGTACGGTCGACACGGACGACAGGCATAATAAATTCAAGAAAAGTGAATTTACTTTCTCTTGACGAGAAACGTTTTGGTGATGGTGCATACAACAATGCAGCACGATAATGCGCTTTTGAACTTGACTTGACTCCAATTTTGGATTTCCACGAAATAACTTAGTCTTTGCTTTGCTGATTGAAATAAAAAATCGAAATAAACACCATTGCATTTAAAAAGAAACAACTACCTACATTTCATACACTCATTTAAGCTGAAAAACAGTTAATATAACAACACAAAAAAAGAAGTAACTAGACCTTTCATAGTCAGTTCCTATGTACCTACAAAGTATGTCAATTTATATAGTTAGGGCGATAGCGTTGTAAATTCTATAATTCCTAATTCAAGCAGATAATACTTATATTTGGTGTTTCGATGTTTCTAAAGCTCGCTCGTGGAGAATTATGTGCTTGACGTGAAAATTCAACAATTTGTATATGCGTATTTTAAGTCGGAAAGAATAGAGGGGACCTACAACTTATTTCCGAATCCGAACATTTTAGATGAGAGGCATTACTCTTACTCATTTTCCTGATGGAAATTTCGTACAGAAAACGAGTTTCCATCAGGAAATGCATTCTTAAGGAAATTTTTCCTGGTGCGTTTTCCTGATCGCTAACAAGCCCCTAAGTTGTTATGTGGATAAGTATTAAAGCTGCGTAAAGGTTAAGGACTAAGAATCATTAACGAGTAAGCGTACGGACAAAAATTTCTAAAATAATATTTTTTTCTTTTATTTTTTGATTATTAAAAATTTTATAAAATTTATGTACTCAATGTTATTTGTATCTATATGTATTTGTTTACTTTTTATCGAAAGCATCAGCCACGCCATTTATGAGCTATATGGAAATAACCAAAAAACGCAAATCCATATTTCTGTATTATAGATTTTTCTCCGAAATCTTAAATGCAAATAACAATAAAATAAATTGCTTAAGGTAATTCTATTAAAATCATCAGAACGGTTTTTTGAAAAAAAATTTAAAAAAAGTCGATGTGTTGTGGGAACTTAAATAAATTTTCGAATTTATCCTCTAAGAAATCAGATTAAAACTATCCTTACAACAAATCTGTTTACTTACGCACGAACTGGACCCACAATCCGACATGAACCTGAACCTTAACCATTCAAGCGCATGCGACGACGATGGACATTCGGCCTGATAGGTTTGAGAGCATAGTTATCTCCCGCGCGGTGGTGACGTCTCTATAAAACTTCTTATTTTTAAAGACCCTTTACGAATAGTAGCGTTCGTATTTGAAACTTCTATTTTTAAGAAACCGTCAACGCAAACAGGAGCGTATATCTTGTAAAAGAATTTTTCGCTCAAGCTCCGATGGGTTTATCATAATCATAGAACCATCTTTATTGTTTGGAATAGGGCTTCAGACTTCAGTACTCAATTACCTTTTTACCCTAAGAAACATCGAAAAGTTAAAGTTATTTTTATTGTAGGAAACTGCTCAGTGGTTCTTCTCAAAATAGTTTTTTTTTTCCTGCTTATATTTTTTATATAATTAATAGTCTAAAAAAGGTAAAGAATTAAAAGAATCTATCGATTACAAAAACAACCAACTTCTATAATTTTTCGTTTAGAAAATAAATTTAAGACTTTTATCTTTGTTTACCCTAATTTACCCTATTAAAATTGCGAGTTTTAATAAATCACGTATTTAGAATTTTTTAAATAAAATTTTCTTTTATATGGTATTTTGTTTATGTCCTTAAGACATACCATCTGAGCTGTGTCAGATAATTGTAAAAACCCGAAAAATTACCTTTAAGGTGTGGCAACCCTATGCCTTGACCACTTTACGCTATAGGCAACCCTTGCGCAAAATGTTTGTTTAGACACTACCTACAAAACTGTATACTTCTTATCTGGTACCTCGATGAGGGTAGGTCGTTCTATGGCGGGATCTTAGACTATATTAAGAAGTTTTATTTAAATTAAGAAAAAAAAGTATTTTATTTCGATTTGATACAAAATTTGATAGCAATTGGTTACACCGCGTTAATTCTAAAATTAAAAACGATTATTTTTTTACGAATCCAAAAGTACTGAAAATAGGTTTTTTCTTGTTTTAGAATTATCCTGCAATAAATTAAGAGGCTAGTGTCTATGGCCAAAAATTGATCAGCTGGTTTTGGAGACTAAGTCCAACATTAAAAAAAAAAATAAAACAACTGTTTTCATAAAAGTGCTTACAGCTAACCAAATTATGTCTTTAGGCTTAGCTTGCCTTTAATACCCCATATTTATTGAAATCTCTAATTAAACGTATGGCTTAGTCAAAAAAGGAAACGGAAATGGCAATTTTTTGACAAAGCAAATTGCGAAAGGTGGCCCAACCAGCAATTTGTTGGCTTAATGATAAGATTAATTAGATGTGCACCTTTGAAATAACTGCTATGTGATAGATGCCTATCTTAAATGCAACCCAACTTTTCAGACTATGAATCAAACTCCAATGCTCCACATCTCTACTAACGATCTTATAGATGAAATGGTTTGCATATTTTTCACTTTCGCTTTGGTCTTAGAGGAAAAGTTTCACTAGGTCACTGACCTTTGTTGATGTCTTGAAACACGACATCAAAATAGAAAACATTCAAAGAAGTCAGTCATTTTGCTCGAGTGACCAGCAGGAAGAGCCGATATCAATGTAAGCAATTAAGGATATGTCAGATTGCTGAGCCAAATTATGATATTGAAAGAAGGAATAAAGAAAAAATAAGAAAGTTCATATACTGTTGCCTAATTTAATGTGCACTTGGAAAAGTTGAATTCCCTTGCGGAAAATAGTACTTCAGTGTATAAAATAATGTCTGAGGGAAATATTTTGCAATTATAAAGACATTCATTCCGGAACCATTGACCCCCAAGGCCTCTCAAGTGACAGTATATGTATAATATAGAGCCGTTGAACGGGCGGTGGCGGGTGTCGTCTTATCCATGAACCGAGGGCATGACTGCAATGCACTTTCCGAGAATGAAACCAACAATGCAACCGACTACTCGACTTTACGTTACGTTGCGCTGAGAGTGGATGGATGATATAGAAGCGAGGGCTAGGAGGCTTGCAGCAAGAAGTTGTATACGAGCAACATTCTGACTGAGACAGCCGCAGGAATGAGTTGTTGTATTGTTATCGCTTTTACCGGCCAAACAAAAGTTCATGCAAGTCATAAATAATTGCGTGATTTTAATTTTGTTTTTTTTTTTTTTTTCTTCTCCTTTTTTTTGCATTCGTGAACTGCACTTGTTTGGAATAATTGTATTGTGGCTTATTCACGATGAACTCACGTTGGTTAATGGGGGCGATGATTCGATATGTTCGTTGATTTTATTGCAAAATAAAAATGAGAAACTACAAAAATTTATTTTCGTGCGATGTGTTTTTTTTTTTTTCTTTAAATTTAATTTTTGTTTTTGAATTATTTCTTTTGAAGGAAAACAAATTTCAAAGAATAATAATTACTTTTTGGAAACGAATTTAAATGATTCATTCTTGGATCTTCGATAGATTTATTAAGATGTCTGAATATCCGATTTATACTGAAATTATATTTTTAAAATTCATTGATATAGCTTTATGAGTGAAATTTTGGCAAAAAGGGATTAATTTTAATTCAATGTCTCAATTCTATAAACATAGCAGAGATTTAAAGTAACATTTTAGTCTACAAAAATTGGCGTTTTGTCCCGTACAATTTGTTTGTTTTGTACAATTTTTTGTCGATTACCGACTTGCTGCGAATAGATCCGCCCAGCACAATCGAACGATGCTAGTTGACTTGGTCAAACCATTCGAATTTCTATGCTCGTATTAGGTCAGCTTAAGCATGCTTAAAATTTAAAAACAGTTACACTTATCATTTTTCAATATTTTGCTATAACTTGGTAACTAAGGCGAATTTTTCAAATTAACTCAAACTACTTTGTATAGGGAATCAGATTTTCTTTTAAAAATAGACAGTTTAAAACATTTATGAACAAAAATTAAGTAGGACTAAAAACCAACCTAAAAAATTCGAAGGGTTATACAAATATTCGACACAAGAATATCGACTGGTCAAAATGTCGATTTATATTGGCTTTTTTGAAAGTTGAAATTCTGACATATTTTTATAAAACTAACAAAATGTCAAAATTTAGAAATCTCGACTTGAAAAAAAGTCGACGGTTTTTTGAAGATCTACATTGTAGAGACGATATTTATAAAATCGTACCCAATCCAAAATCAAAAATTATTTTATTAATTTTGTTGTACTAAATTGGTCATAACTTTTTTGAGCAAGATAAAGAATAAAAAATAAGTAAACTGAATTGAAAAAAATTGAAGCTCTATCCTTTAGCATGACAGAGTTGTCAAACAAAAAAAATCATTTTAATTATTTTGTTGCAATTTTTGATTTTTAACCTCTTTTGACTAGTATTATGGGTCAAGTATTGGTTGCGTGATGTGCAAAAAAAAGTCTGAAAAGTCGGTTTCATCATACCGTGTATCAATTTTTGGGTGCGTGCAGGTATACTGAATTCGCAAATTCAGTATACCTGTGTAATTTCCGAGTTATTATAAAAAGTAACCTTTCTCTCAGAAATGCATTGATTAATTAAGTTGAATTTTGTATTTTTAGAATTTGTATAGATTCTATATGTATAAAGATATTAAACAACAATAATTCTTAAACGCAATTATTGTTGCTTTTTTTGCCCTCATATTCCGATGTATGTACATTATTTAAAAGCCTATTTTCAGCTGATGAAAATTCAAAGCAATTGTTGAAAAGCCGATGTTAGGTGTTCATTTTTTTCTTGATTAGGACTACCTATTTTGTTTCAAATCTAATTTGCGAACTCATTCTTTAATTCCAACGTGAGGGTGAAGTTGGTTTCATGAGAAACCATGAGAGCAGACAATTTTCTAAGAAAATTTTAACTTTGTAAACAGAGCGCTTAATTCCTCTGCTTTTATTTGTTTGCTCGTAAATTCATGTATGTAATTTTGATTTTTAAAAACTAAATATGAAACAATCTAGTTTTGTTTATTTAAAAATTATGAAAATACATTACATCAACTGACTAGTGTCGGTAATCGTAATGATTAAGCGGGGAAGATAGTTAAGGGGAGTTTTATATGAAAAAATCGTCAAAATTTTGGTTCTCGAAAAAAGGGTGCTTATGCGGGTTAGGTACTTATGCGATAGGCACATATCCGGGTCTTACTGTATAGGGTTTCCCCTAATTTGTGCATTATCATTTAAAAAAATTTTAACTTCACCAAATACGAGGGGGAGACCTTCTGAGGCGGAGAGGGGTAATTTCTAAAATATTGACTTAAAATCAGGAAAAAGTTGCTTAAAAGTAACGAAAGTATACTGACATAAAATAATGTGCTATAGCTTTTTTAAAAGAAAATATGTATTCTATTAAAATTTTTATTTAAGTGGACTTTTTTTTTCAAAATTTTGCTTGTTGAGTGCCATTGTTTTTTTTGTTTACATATTCAATGCTTTTAATCATTTTGTGATGTAGGAAACTCCAAGTAGCTTAGTTGAATATCATTAAGTTTTTTATTGTTATTTTATAAAAAATAAGTTACATAATGTACAATGCATATGTACAGTGAACTCTCTCATAACCGGACACTGTGCAGGTACCAAAAAATTTGTCCGGTTGTGAGAAAAAAAAAACAATATTTAGGGACTTTGAATCAATTGAATTAGCATATTTTTCTTAATTAGTCGAAGCACGAATATACCAAGTTTTTAACAGAATAGGGCTTGCGAGACGCTATAAATTTTAACCTTTCTACGAGTTTCTGGACCAAAAATTTTTTGGGAATTTTTATTTGCTGATTTTTACTCCTATATCTTCCAAAATTTTACAAGATGTTATAGTTACCATACAAAAAGTACCTCAAATGACCTTATATAAATGGGAAAAATAGTGCTTTGTCCTCTTAAGAGAGAGGACAAAGCTGTATATTAAAATGAGTGTCCGTGTCCGGTTATGAGAAAGCCCGCTTGTTGGAGGTATCTGCTTATCGGAGGTCTCCATAAGGAGATAGAGAGTACACTGTGTATTTTGTTTTATGTTTTCTAAATGAAAATAATAAAGTACATACTATCAAGAAAATAAGTAAGTTTCTTTAAATAAAAATCTTCAATTATTCTAATGAATTCAGAAATAAACAAAAACAAAAAAGATCCAATAAACGCGTTTTTCAAATCAATCGTCAAGTTAATATTTTCAGATAATTTTTCGCTCCCAAGGGGTCACTATAAACTATCAAGGCCATCCTGTTCTCTATATCTATCTACATATAGGTACATATACATATACCGATGCGAAGTTTTTACAAGCTTTCTTATTTCTAATTTCTACGTCCATCCAGAATATCATCGTAAAATCAAGCCCACACAAAATAAAAATTAAAAAAAATTTAGGTATAGCACAACTGCGTATATACTTGATATGTAATGTGTTCCTACTTCGGATGAGGAGTGACCTTGGTCAAAACTAGTAAATAAAAAAATAGGTATATGGGGTATCTGTGTATCTTGAAATGAAAAAAAAAAAAAACCATGACATCATCTTTAACAAAATATAACAAAAAAATATTGAATGCCGGCAAAATCTTGTAAAAAATTTAAATCGGTTCTGCGAGTTCAATGACTAAAAGCCTATAAAAACTCAATGAATTCAATCAGCTTAATCAAAACTATTTACCGAAATGATTCATGTAGATTGTAGATATCTATTAATGTTTTATGTAGAAATTTATTATTTTTATTTCTTTTATGTGTTTTAGAGACGCATTAGCAACCACGTGCTCAAATATTTTTTTTTGTTTTTTTTTTGTTTTCAAAAAACTATGTTTTTTTGTAGGTACATATTTAGGTATGAACTCAGAAAAATAGAAAACTAACAAAATTATCGTTTCAAGATTTCAAGGTTATGTAAACAAATATTTTGAAGACCAAAAGCTTCTATTCATAAGGAGGTTCTAACTACCTATTTCTGAAGCAAACAAAAAAAAACTCTGTTATTGTAGCTGTATAGGCTCGACAAACTATAACCACTATAACCTTATATGGATAGCCGCAAAAAAAAAACACACAAAAGCTTCAAGGTTGACATTGAAATTGAAACGCTGTTGAGGTTGTTCCTTCTAGAAAATGATTTTCTGTTTTTTGGTTTCCCAAACCAAAGTTTGTTTGTTAGAAAAAATTGAAAGTTGCTTACTTCGCAAATTTTCAATTTTCAGCCTTAGTATCAGGTTCTTTCGTTTCGGAAGCGTGAAATTCACAAATATCCATTAAAAAAAGAAAAAAAAATTATCAGAAAAGCCATCCTTCGTCGTTTGCCCCATCTTCTCGTGCCGGTAATAATACACGACACCCCGGGGATACCAGAGCGTAAGAGATGGATTCTTTAATTTTCGCGCCAAAAATCACCTTTTACCGCATATAAGAAGCTTTATAATACAGGTAATACGCTCCGCTCGCTAACACGGTCTCTTATAAAAAAAAGACTCTTAATTAAAAGCTCAAATGCAAATACCATCTCTCTTATTATGTGTGGTGAATTTAAATTTATAAAACATATTACTCTTTCATAAGTTATTCGCTCTTAATTACAGAAGCCTTTTTATTTAAATTATTTTACTGGAGCTGGAGACGAAGAGTCAGAGTATAAAGCTGAAGCTTCTCTAAGTCAACCACCCTTCAAGCTCCAAATAGCACCTTCTTCATCGAAACTACTACATAAGAACGAGAAAGTATACTGGATATACAAAACTTTCGTTGTCATGCTTATGCTTTCCCATATGAGGGCTTTTACAATGTCACATCTCGCTCTTCTACTCAAAGCTAACGTTATACGAGTCTAAAATATGACTCGCTTTAAGACCTTGACCGTGAATTTAATTTTAGACTATAGGTACGCCATATATAATAAAATGAAATATTTTACAAGGGTAAATTACAGAACACACAACGGGCCTGTTAGCTCTAGGTATACTAATAGTTCTGGTGCCTCTCGTCACAGGTAGTCATATAGTAAGTTAGGTATAGAGAAAGGTAAAAAATTATTATAGCTAAGTACTAGATAGTGAAGCTTTGTGTACCCGGCTTCAATATGGCATTTCCGTGTTATGAAAAGATTTTGTGTGATTCTTTATACTAGAATCATCAACATAGTGGTGGTAGTAGCGTGACGCGCGGTCATGATACAGAATATGTACCTATAGCGGTGAAATACAAAGATGACGTTTTGTATCTCAAGGCTTAAGAAGAGGTGATTTAAGTGACTTATCAGTAGTTTTTCACCCTCTTCCAAACGAATTTATTTTAGGTTAGGTAATTATGTACTTTCAAAACATTTTATAACAAAGTTTTAATTGTTGATGTAAGGTTCGCTGTAATGTTTCAACTTAGATATTGTGTCTGAACTATTTGTATCTAACCACATTTAAATAGAGATAATAATAAAAAAAAAAAAACAGCAGACTAAGGCTGAGGCCCGGCTTTACCATATTTTAGGTTAAACGTTGATTTTTCTTCTTAACATAATTTTTATCGTAGGTATAACTTCAGTGCAAAAAGCATTCTAATATAAGATAAATTTGTGTAGGCAACGATCAGCTTCTATTATATTTTTTTGCTCAGACTTTCTTCTCAGAAATCGGACTTTTTCTTTTTACGGCTTTTCTATATTGTTTATGGTAAACCTACCTACAGTGGTTGAAATTGTATGAAAAGGAAACCAGTTTTAAATTTAAATTTAAATTTAATGAAATTTTCAGCATTACAGAGGATAGTATAAGAACATGATGTGATGAACATCATATTCGCGCTCCCTGATACGCCCTTTTTTTTAAACAAAAGAGTGATGTGATAGATGTATAAGGATTGCGAAAAATGTAGACAATAATATATTCAAGAACTCGAACAAAATCATGATCAGCTCATAATTACAAGGGCGACATAGTTATGGATTTGGACACATTTTTAGATCAATATGTATATGACCCCTAAAAGGGGGTGTGTTTGAGGAAATCACTTAGCTTATGCGGGTTAGGCAGTTATGCGATAGGCACTTATCCGGGTTTTACTGTATTTGTTTTTTGGAAAAAAAGCTTTGAATTTTAAATATAAGAAAGAAAAATCTATGCAAGATTGGATCGCACAAGTTTAAGCAAACATTTTTTTTAAAAAGTCAAAAATACTAAATTTCTTGTGTAATTTTTTTTTTCTTAACAAAAAATTATGTTCATATTTTTTTGAAATTTTTAAAAGTCCCAGACAGCAAAACTGTAACAAATTTGGATAAGTTGTTAAAAAGTTATAAGTAATTAACACAAACAACGTGAAAACCCTATTCCTGCAAACCTAATTTTTTGACAAAAACCTGAAAAGCAGTTTTCTTACAATCACTTTGGAAACGAGCAGCACGAAATATAATGCAAATCGGTGAACCCGTATTCGAGAATTATTTAAAAATCCAAGACCGCTGTATGTTCTTTGAGTTTCAAATAATTAAACCAATATTAACGGATGCAATTCCACCTATTTTCTTATTATGTGTAACTCCATGTAAAGGTAAGACATATTTTTATGGATTTTAGATACGACCAGTTTAAAATTTATCCCATATACACGTGGTAGTTTTATTTTCTCTTACCAACGATGAAACAGTGGTCACTGGGGCGTATACGTACTTTTTTTTATATTATTGAATTTTCTTTCATTTCTGTTCGTAATCGTTACGTTGGTTTATATTAAATGAGATAATATTTTTTCAAGTAATCTCACTGTTTTTTAATTAATATACTCTATGATTGTGTGGTTAATAAAAATTGTGAAATCTTCATCAAAACGAAAAAGAAAAGAACAATTTCTGTCCATTTTTTCCCAGTTTTCCATAAGTTAAAACACTGAAAAGATTTTAAAGGGAAACAAATAATCATTTCAACAAAAAAAAAAAAATACAACTAAAATTTCTAAATTTTAAAAATATTAGATATTTAATTTTTCCTTTAATGTTTTTTTTGACAAAACCTGTTTTTTTTTTTATTTTCAACTTTTATCATTTTAACTAACGCAAAACGGTTAAAAAAGGAAATAGAAATTGTTCTTTTCTTTTCCATTTTGATGACCGATTTCACAATGTTTATAAAACCATACAATTTGTAACTTTAATTGGTGTGTACGACTGTGATCATTCGGTACGGGAGAACGGTTCAATGGATCGATTTGAAATTTTACAGATGTAGGTGGTAGTTGTTTAAAATGTCTTACTTTAAAAATCTGTACTTTTTCCTAATTTTACGGTAAGGGACAAAAAAAAAAACAATTGTAGTAAAATTTTAAAAGGATATTTGTTGATATTACTTCCAGTTTTGAAAACTGCCCTTACATTTTTCGTGGTGGCATTCTTTGCTGAGATATGAAAATGTCGAAACCCTATTTACAAATGTCAATTTTTTACGAAAAACCTGATATGTACATACGCTGTTTTCTTACAATCGCTCTTTTATCGAAATCTTTGGATAGATCGAGAAAATTAAAAAAAAGGGAAACCGTTTTATGGCTACTGCTTGATTCATGTATATGAGTTAAAACAAAAATTCGATTTTTTTTATTCCAATATGGTGGTTATTATAACTTCATATTATGTCGCCATACATTTTTTAGATTGTATTTATAAACAGCCTAAAATATTCAGTAAATAACACGTAGTTTAATTTTCTCTTGAACCAATAATATTAGTGGTACACTTGGGCGTATACGCACTTTTTTTATTTTATTGAATTTTTTAAAAAATTTCCTCCGTTTTTGTTTGTGCATGTAATGTTGGTTTACGTCGATTAAAATATTATTATTTAAAGTAATGTCATGAAAGGGATTTGTCTGATCTTGTCCCGCTCACGCTTCTATATGTATTTTCGGTTTTTCGACTTTTTTCGTTAATGAGCTATCTAATTTAAATAAAAAAAAAGCGATTTAACTGTTAAGAAAAATGGCGCTTTTCTTGTTTTTTCACCAAAAACTTACATTTCGAAGGATAGACCTTCGATTGTGCAATATAATGATTAAATCTTAAGTAAATCTTTTTTTCCAAGCTGCTTGGAGGAATTATATGTACTTTTTTTTTTAATTTTTCGAACAAATCAAACAAATCATAAAGCTAAAAATGTTTCTGCTTATTTGAAGGTCTCTTCCGGGTTTATGTTCATCTTTTATAAACAATCTTTCTGACATTGACCAAATACACCATAATATTTAAATCCGAGTACATGATTAAGTGTAATATTTTCGATGAAACGTGTCAAAACGTCGAAAACGCAACCCATTACCCCCCGATATGAAATTCGATGTTCTAATATTTTAAAATATGTAATGTATAAATATAAACTCTTTTTCCCTTGGCATCCTAAATAATAATATATACAAAATACAACGAAATGAAACAATGAGATATTGTTTCCGCATATTAAATTTAGAATTAGAGCATTGCAGTTTTAATGTTTGTATTTATTTTGTTTGCAATTGATCGCGGTTGGGTCACGTAGCTGACGCGAGCTACATATTATAAACATGAAATGATGCTTGTCTAAATATTTTATTTTCTGTACTGGCTGAGAGGGTAAATTTCTATAGTCTAGTCTAGAATATAATAAGGGAAGAGCATAGCATTTTGATGTTGTATGGTTGATTATGAGTGTTTGTATTTTTTCAAGGCCGTACGCTTGCAGTTAATTGCCCGTTCTTGATTTTTCAATTTGTTGTTAATTATTACACACGAGCATAATAAATAATCCAGACGTTTTTTTTTTTTTTTGATTTTAATAAGCATTGTATTTTTCTTAAATGCCTGTAATGCACCTACACATGATCTTGGATCATGGTGTTTTGTATCTGTCCTAACAGATTTATAGATTCTGGAAATATCGAATACAAACTCAATATAAATTCAGATGGATACACAGGGTGTCACCTGTCTATCAACATATTCTTGTATTTCATTTTAATGATTCCTGGGATCATTCTAAAAAGATTTGTTAAGAAAAAAATTTTACATATTTTCTCCTGAGACTTGGGGTCAATACCTATCTAAAAAATTTACTTAAAATGGAAAAAGAAATATTAAAAATCTACAAAAGCAAGAACAATGATGTATGTTAAAGTCTTCTAAAAAGCTAATATTCCGTTCTTTTATTTCATTTTTTTTTAACAGTGACACTTAATTATGCAAATTTTTCAAAAATCAGCTTAATAAAAATTCACATTTTTTTTTCAAAAATTTTGACTTTGAAATTAATTTCTCAAAAATAAGTCAAGTTAAATAATTTGATTTAAATAGCACAAAAATTGGCGTTTCGTCCAGACGATCTCACTTGGAATCATCAGTTTGCTAGTGAGGGCCTTGTTAATACGCAATTCTGTAAGTTCAGTTCGTCTTACATAGATTTCATGATGAATATCAGTTTGAACTATATCCAACAAGATTAGAATTCCTAATTATTAAAGCTTAAAGCTTTTTTTTTTGCCCTTGGTTCGCAATGTTACAATACTGATGAGATTTTAAGGGGAAGCAAAACATCTTTTCGAGAAAAAAAAATTACAACTAAAATTTGAAAATTTTGAAAAAAATATTTAATTTTTGCTCCAATTTCTTCTCCACGCTTATCAGTATTGTAACTAACGCAAAACTGTGAAAAAAGTGGGCAGAAATTGGTGTTTTCGTTTCCATTTTGATGACAATTTGACAATGTTTATGAACCAACCCATTTGTTCCCTTAATCGGTTTTTACGACTTTGATCATTCGGTACATGAAAACGGTTCAATGGATTTATTTGAAATTTACAGAAATATTAGTGGTCTATAGTTCTTTAAAATGTCTTACCAAATTAAGTCCTGCAGTCAATATTTGTAAAGCAGTAAAAGATTTACAAAAAGTCTTTAAAAAGTCGTTTTTTAGACCTTTTCTGAATGTAACGATGAGGAGCCAAAAAAATAATCGTCATAAAGTTTTGAAAAAATCTTGTAGAATATTAATTCCAGTTTTTAAAACTATCCATAAATTTTCGGTGTCCTTATTCCTTGCGATAATATTGGTAGTCAAAGTCAAAAGTATATGTTTTTTCATTCAAAGCCAGATATTCTTTTGAAAAAAATTTGTACAATGACGAAAAAAGATGACCTTAAAGCTAAATAAACAAGTTATTGAAAAAAAACATTAAATTGGCTCAAAAAAAAATTTTCAAAGAAAATGACAATGTTCCAAGAAAAGAAATCGTGCTACTTCTTATGATTGCGCAATAACGGTACCTTAAAAAAATCATTTGCGAAAATTATTTAATACAAAAAAGATTAAGCTTCAGAATGCTTTTTGTTTCATCTCAATACGACCACTTTTCACAGAGATACACCTCTTCAAAAAACACAAAAAAAAAAAGTGATTTTTTTTTTGTTCCCTTAATTGTTTTGACGAGTGTATGTATGTACGAAGATTTTGTTTAATAATACAAATTCTTTATACCTACTGCTAAAATAAATCAGCAAGTAGAAGACTTAGCACAATTGAATTGAACTTTTTGAATAATTATAGCTTTTAACGCCCTTTGTTGAAGATCGCCGGGACCATACGACAATTTTTGTGGACAAAAGGCCGTTAAAAGCTGTTTTGAATCCAAAATTTGATTGATTTCAAGATAACTTTCAATTCGTAACTAGAGCCTATATGTAGTTCAAAAATTATTTTTTAATGTACCGACTTTAGAATAGGTTTGGACAACTAATAGCAGGAGGTATTTTTATTTTTGAAAATTCGGTATTTCAAAAGTCTTTTGAAGATTTATTTTTCTCTAATTTCATTTAATTTTTTTCTTGAAATTCATTTAAAAATAGCAACATTTTTTTAAAACCACTTTACTTGTTTTTTTTTTCAGAAATAAGAAAAAAATAGTTTTGGGTTGCAAAACAAAGTTGAATTTTTGAACAACAACAACAAATTAAAGGCGCTACCACCAATTGCTTACGAATTAATTTTGGGTTAAAAGGAGACTGCTGATAGGGCTTGGCACCCTTTGAAATAGCTATATCTCCAGCCAAACAAAAGTAAATCGAATTAAAATACCTAAAATTAATTCGTAAGCATTTGGTGGTAGCGCCTTTAAATT
Source organism: Epistrophella euchroma (assembly GCA_947049315.1). Taxonomy (NCBI): domain Eukaryota; kingdom Metazoa; phylum Arthropoda; class Insecta; order Diptera; family Syrphidae; genus Epistrophella; species Epistrophella euchroma. The sequence goes on along the minus strand of OX346248.1, from coordinate 26,794,982 downwards.
GTTGTTGTTGTTATTGAAAAATTCAATGAAATTGACGGAGTAAAGAATGGTCAAGTCTAATAAACTGAAATTCTTGTATAAATAATACAATAAATAATAATAATAAAACCAAAAGTTGTTTGGCTAATTTATTGTTATTTATGATGATTTTTAAAAATTATGTTCAGTTTAAACTGTAAAATTCATTCTGTATTTTTATTCTGCTATCCTTTTTGGAAGTTGGCATACCTAAATAGTTGACTCCCATAACCAAATCGAATTCATTTCCACTAGATCAATAGTTTTATACTCATACTTTACAACAATAGTGTAATTTTGACTAAGAGCAAGTACATGCGACACATTCGGGTACCTCATTTTTATTTATTTTATTAAAACCTAATGCAAAAAAAATGAGAAACTTCTCGATGCTTCAAACAAATCCTTCAAATTCAACCGCAAGGATAAAATTAATCGAAATGACAAATTCCTCTGCCCAATTTGTATGAATTTGTATGTTTTTTTTTTTTTTTTTTTTAAACCATTAAACTCATAAAAAATATGGATAGAATCAACCAGTCCTGTCCCTAGAACTAATTTTAGCCTCGAAGAAGTATTATTATTTTATGTATTTTTATAAGTGGAACGAGGTGAAAGCTTCTTAAATATTATTTCATACACAAATCGAACCTCTAGAAACAAATCTCCTTCTGTCCACCCCAGTTTTGTGTGTCCTTACACAGAAAAAAAAATAAACACTCTTAAGCTGAATTAAATACGAGGGCACAGACGGGCATGTCGGAGGACAAAGTGTGAACACAGCTGAAAAAATAAAATTCAAATTCCTTGACATGCTACTAATCCAACAACAACAAATTGTCCCAGAGTTCTAAGAAAGTCCTTTAAAAAAAAAAAAAAATATATATCTTTAATAATAATTCCTTTTTGCGCAGTTCACTTGTACCTTTTACACACAAAATACAACATTTACACGTACACTCATTTTTATGTAGGTACATACTCACAAAGTCACAATTTGTGATAATGATTGTGATGAAAAGTTCAGTGTCATTTCATTTCAGGACGAGGACAAAGATCGAGGGCGCCCGCTTTTTCAGTCAACACATCACACAACCCAAACACACCGCACTAGAATACGAATTTTTTTTTTTGTTGGTCTATAATTTTATGGATGACTGTGTGTAGGTACAATGCCATTCAATGAGACTGTCCTTGTCCTTCGGTGAACGAGCGATGGGGAAATTGCTTTGGACAAAAGGATATAGAATATACACATGCACTATACTTGTTTCTCTGTCTGCTCTCGTAGGACTATAAAGCTTTGGATTAATTGAGTATGTGTCGATGCTTATGAAATTTTAAAACAGCATGTAGGCCAGGAACGTTATATATTCTGAATAATTTATATCAACCATTTTAAAATTATTATTTTGATAATTTAGCTGTCAAAAAGGATTATGTCTCTGAAAGTGGCATTATGACAGTTTAACAGATAGCTTTTTGAAAGCTTTCCTAAAACGGTTTTTTCTACTAGGTCTAAGCTTTTTCAAAAACATTTAAGACACTAAATACCTAGCGTTCTTAAATTTATTAGACTGTAAAGCCATAACTCGAATAATTTTCGTGTTAGTTTTATTTTGAAAGTTTTTCGATGGCAACACTTTCATAAGTTGATTTAGGAAGCTAATTTGGGCAGATATATAGTCCCTTGTAATGTGTTGATCGTATAGATAAAACGGGTCTAAGGAACTGGTTGGAATAAATGAATAGTAAAAAATGAGATCTTAGTGAAATCAGTATCCACAGAAATCTAGGTACATCTGAGATATTCTGCATTTTGGTCTTTTCTTTCTATCCAAAAAACGTAAATTTTATATTTAACATCCCCTTTTTTCTGCAGAGCTTGCTTGTTCAGTCTATTGAGAGCTGTAGCGGCAGTGATGATGTTCGAAAGTTTTATCGAAGGGTTAAGCAATCTACCCAGGGATACAAGGCCAGAACAGAAGCTTGCCGAGATGGTAGTGGGAACATGGTAGTGGATACACAGTCGTTGTGGAGGGTCTGGAAACAGCACTTCTCTAGGCTGCTTAACGGGAAAACAGCCAAAATCTATGTTATAGACAGAACAATCCATTCATCTTGGACAATGATGGACAAAATTTCCGTCCTCCCGACCTATGTAGATGAAGTGCGGTTAGCGGTATCCAAGCTTAAATCGTACAAGGCTGCTAATGCGGATGGCCTGCCTGACGAACTATTCAAAGCAGGGGGAGATGACTTGGTAGGGAGTACACACCGGCTTATCTCCAAAATTTGGTCGGAGGAAAGTATGCTCGATGAATGGAACCTTGATATAGTTTGCCCCATTCACAAGAAAAGAGATGCTCTGAATTGTGCCCACTACAGAGGTGTAAGTCTCCTCAACGTCGCATACAAAATCCTGTCATCGCTATACTGTGTGATCGCCATAAAACTTTTTGTTAACGATCTGATCGTTATCAGTGTGGTTTTAGGCCCGGCAAATTAACCGTTGACCAAATGTTCCTACTGCTTCAGATTTTAGAAAAAAACGCAGGAGTTTAAAATCGATACACATTACCACCTCCTTATCGATTTTAAAGAAATATCAACGTCATCGACTCGGGGAAAACTTCACGATGGAAAGGTGCAACTAAGAAGTCGTCAAGGACTTTATTCACCTGCAGTCTCCATCAAACGAAGAATTACTCTTGCCAATCGCTGTTTCTTCAGGCTAAGAAGGCATTTGAGTAGTACCAGCCCTCTCTCAAAGAGCCAAGGAGACCTTATATAGGACCCTAATCTACCCGCTCCTACTGTATGGGGCAGATGCATGGACCCTGTCAAAAATGGATGAGAATCTGCTTGAGTGCTTTGAAAGAAAGATTTTTTACAGCGACATCGACCTGATTCTTTACAGCGACATCGAGCTGAAAATACAGAGGCTGAGATGGCTAGGACACGTGGAGCTTATATGGACATCAACGCACCAGCCCGACGAGTCTTCGAATCTACCTTGACCTAGCCCACTTTAGGTGGCGCACACAAGTGGAAAAATACCTCAACTTGGAGTGCGTAACTGGATGGAGCTAGCTAGGGACCGAACTGGCTGGAGGAGCTTGTTGGTTGAGGCCGTAGTCCATCCTGGACTATGAGCGTAATCTAAAGCGAAGAGTTTTTCAAAAACTCTTGTAACTTTTGTAACTCGTATAGCATTACTGGTTATTAATTGACTTGTGGAATAAGGACATGCGATACCTTACTTGAGGGTCATTTCGTGGGTTGTTCATAATTGAAAATAGCTTTATACCTACGCCAAGCCAATGCGTGAGTGATATTAGACTATAAAACGTCAGGATATACCTAACTTCGATTGTATTATGTATGTAGGCATTTATACATTATTTAGGTATATACTATACTACCCTCGATTATTATCATTTCATGTGTCAAGGTCTTGGACTACATAATGCCATTTTAGACACACACACACACATAAAATTTTAAATCTGTCTCAAGGCAAATTCAAATTGCCAACTGACATGTCATGGAATTTTATTGTTAAGACCATGGATGGATACGTTGTTTTCATTTAGGCATCTGGGACTACACACACTTTATCATCTTCACTCACCTTCTCGTACCTAACTACTCCAAACATCAACAGCAGCAGTCGTTTCAATCGACAATTTTCAAAAATAAGGACAAGGCAAAAAGTTGGGTATGTGATGGTAGGGTGTGAGTGAGGGGTTTTGCAAAAGGGGTAGAAAATTTAGGTCATTGAATTTTCAAATTTTTCAATGATCTAGATTAGACAACTGTTTTATATTAATCCTGGAGTTGAAAGAGGGTTGTTATTATTTGTTTTTTTTTTTGTATCTATAGAACTGGGTGTTGGGTTACTGGGGCGTATGTGGGTTATTTTTTGTTTTGAATTAATCTTTTTGTTTTACATTTATTTTAATAAAATTTCGGTTGATGCTTGGACTGGTGAACAAAATTTTAAGTGAACGATTTTTAAAATTTAGAAATAATTGAACAAATTTTTTTTAATTATGCATACAGTTTTATTATTTATTATTTAAAGCATTTTTGTACATAAATAAGCATTACTTATGTATATTTAAATATAGTTTTATTTATTTTTTAATGAGAATGTCGTCAAGTTTTTCAATTCGGTAATAACTTTAATCCAGTTCAAAACATATTAAAGAGATATGAGAATTTTTTCGTGGAATAAATTATTAAACCAAAAATATGAAATGAAATTATTGGCTTTATTTATTTGTGAGAATGTTCAGAGAAATATTAAGTAAAATGTCACAAATTTTCTTGGTGGCATAACGTCGCCAAAAGGTCGCAAAGGTTTTCAAACAATCAGGGTATTGGAATATATGAATGTAAATTACCTATAATTCTGATCCTTGAACCTTCCAGGGTCAACCTTATGTAGCGTAGACGACAGCTTTGCAAACTAGAATGCCCAGTGTATAATTGGATAATTTAGGCTCACGATCATATAGGTGGAGAGATTTGTATAAGAAGGTCAAGACCGAAGTCATATTGGCAGAGAGCGGTAACGGTAGTCGTAAACACTGGTCTGTTTGTTGAATTTTTGTGACAAAATATACATAAATAAAATTTGGTACATTTAAAGAATGTAGTAGCCGTGACATGATGGTAAGTGTGTAGGATTGTCATACCAAAGGTCTAAGTTCGATTCCCAGCCTCATCTACCATATAATAATAAATAAAAACGGCTACTAACTCTTCCTAGGAACTGAAAAAAGGCGCATGAATATGTATGTCAGTCCCCAAACAAAACAAAAAATGAAATAAGTCCTCAAAGAAATAACAAAATTATAACGTATAAACAGTGAGGTATGTATGGGGGCATGCTGTCCCCCTGCTTAGCCCACTATAGGAATTGGGGTAGGTGCGAGGTTGGGTGTATGCAAAGTTTCTTTAGCATTTAAAGAATCTGGATTTAAATTAGCTTTGAATTTATCTTATATATCCAATGTCAACAGCTGTTTTCTAAAGATACGTGGCCCAAAGTTGCACATATAAAATTTTCAGACATGAAAATGTAATGCATTATAAAAAATTTACATTTCCCAGGTACTACAGTAAGACTGCAGCAAATTTATATAAGAATGAAATAAGTACCCAAATTTGGAGACCTATTTCATCATGAAAAAATAACCCCCCAATTAAAAAATGAAATAAGTCATCAAAAACCGATGAAATAAATATAATGAGTTCTATTTGAGTTTAAGCTCCTTAAAAGGGTAAACAAAATCTAGAATAATTTTTTTTTTCGAGATAGTCTTTCGAGATTTTTGTTCATTCTAGATTCTTGTGCATTCAAGATATTTGCATTCTAGATACAAAAATTGCTTTTTCAAGATTTTGGTCATTCAAGATTTTTGTCTTTCGATATTACCTATATGTCATGATCCTGCTTTGTAAACCTCGTATACCCTTGGCCTAAGCTTAATTGTCAAAGTTTGTATCAAAAAGTATCAAAAAAAACTGTTTTCAAGCAATTTCATAAATTTTACCTGTCGTCATAGAAAAAAAGTTGTTCTACAAGTTTTATTACAAGCTTTATTTCCTAGAAAATATTTTACATATATATGTGCATTAGGGTGTCCGTTATTTTCCAAACTCTCTTTTTTTTTATTGTTCACCCCCTAAATCGAAAGTTTATGCGCTAAGAAAAATGTATTGACCAAAAAAAATTTGTCCGGGTTCATTAACCCGTGCCTCTAAATCCATACTGTTCCCATACAATTTTGTATGGAAATTTTGCACTTTTTAATTTTTATTTTTTTTTTCTCTCGAACTAATGTAGGTATTCTAAACTTTTTTTTCTGATTATTGTTTTGCAACTATTCCTTTAAAAAAGCACACCCAAAAATTTATCCTAAAAGAAAAATTTATATTTTATTTCAAATTTTTACATTTTAAAAGTTGAACAAGTATATGCCCTAAACTTTAAGTAAATTTATTTCAATGCAAAAATATACAGTTTATTAGGCTTTACACACCAATAAATTGAAAGAAAACCAAATACAAATAAATTCTTTACACAAATCACAAGAGAGGAAACATGAAACATGGTTTGTTCATATAATGTACATAAGTATATACCTACATAAATCAATTTTTTGAAAGAAGTCTATTTGTTAGTTGTTGCGTGTGCAACAAAATTTATTACAAAATATGTAAAAAGTTGGAAATCTCTAGTGACGCTGGACTTTGCTCATAAGAGTAATATCTAACATCCACTCACCCATTCACTCTCATAAAGAAAAAAATATATTTATATAAGAAAAACCTACAACTTCACCTTCATGTGGCATTGAGGGCTGAGGACAAACACTCTGTTGTAATACACACAATCCATGACCTTGTCCCTTGGAAAAGCTCTCAAAAGGGCATTTCAAGGCAATTGGCAGAGTAACTTATCCCACTAGTAGCTTAACAGCTACCTCCATATCCCCCACAAACACACACATAAGCCACGTGGAGCTGAGTTGAAACAACAAAATGATTTAAAGGATTCATCATCTAAAAACTCCTACACACCATCTGAAAAAGTGGGCAAATGCAAAAAACATAACCAGATTAGTCGAGTTCAGAGAATCATGGTGATTGAGTTGAGGATGAAGGTACCTACATTGATGGTTTCGTTTAACACACTGAGCTGTTAGGGTTTTAGAAAGGATCCTTATTTTCATGAAAGCTAAATACAGAAGTTGAATATGCACGTGTAACTCAAGGTGACGGAACAGTATCAGAAATGGGGACTTTTTTAATATTTATCTTATGGATGATTTTTATTGAATAAGGGATTAAGTACTATAATTGTGTTAAAATGCAAAAGAGTTAGTCGATGCTTTTGGAAGGTTTGTGAAATACCTTTTTGGTTTTAACAACTTTTTTTTCAATTTGGTTAAGCTTTGTTTTTCGTAGTATGTATTTCTGGGTATGGTTTAAGTATTTTTACTCTACATTTAGCTTTGCAGACATTTAAAGTAGGCTCCTGGAGCCCCTTTAAAAAACTTCAATTTGTACAAACTGAACAGGTCGAAACATGTAATAGTTTTCGGGTGAAACTCACAATAGGCAAAAGGGTGAAATGTGTTCGGGCGAAACTCGCAATAAGGCTAAATATCAATTCAGCTGCTTCAAAAACTATATTTTTATAAAAATCCACTAATAGGTTCTTCAGTTTTAATTAATTTGTGTGGTTTTTGATTTCTGAGGCAAACCCAATAAAACAACAAAACCCTTGTAAAATAAAAATTCTTTATTTCGCACATTACTTCATTCTTTGCTTTAGAATATTTGTTAGTTTTTCAAATAATTCCTTTAGCTCGGCTAAGACTTTTTCATTTTCATCCCACTTTTCCATGTCTTTTTCAACTGATCTTATACACGCCTGCGCACTTAATCTGGCCGATGATAGCTGCGAGTTAATACTTGACTTTTCAGTATCCTCGTGTTTATCAACAGCTTCCAAACTATACTCGCTCAATTCCTTGCACAATTGCAGGACCTTCATTGAAGAGGGCTGTTTATTTGCCCAAGTTAGTTCCTTCTGTGTGTATGCCCGATAAGCTCGTTGAAGTTTTTGAGCCTTATTTAAAGGTGTTGCAGCCAAAAGTGCAGATAACTCCCACAATTTCGATTCGGCGCCATACTTAACACACTGATGTCCAAGTAAGGTATTTGCTTTTTTTACTAAACGTTGTGTTGATCTGCCTTGGGCGTCAGGTGTGTCCTTAGCTATCGCCGTCATCACTATCGAAAGAACCTCCAAGTCTAGGTATCGATCCTTTAATTCGCTCAAGCGATTGTAGGCGTTAATGGCATCCTCGAAGTTTCCTGTATCGACACTGACCAACATAAAATTCTCCCAGATCTTCCAGTTCTGATAGTTGCACTTGAGAGACTCGCCTAGAACTCGATGTGCTCGTTTCTTATCACCCAATTTTATAAGCGCTTTTGCCAGATTATTCCAAGACTCATAGCCAAGGGGCTCGAGATGCGTGTAAGTTATGTACGCATGAACAGCAATTTCCCATTTTTCTAGGGAAATTGCTGAATAGCCCAATCGCAGCCATATTCGTTCCTGCAACGAGTTAATCTCGACAGATTTTTCGAAATGCGGCAAAGCCTTTTCGTATTCTTTTCGTGCGAAGAAATAGGTACCCCAGTGAGCTTGGGCCTTAGCACTGGTATGCTTACTAAATTCCCACGCGGTCTCGTAGCACTTGACGTCATCTGTTGCATCACCAAGAAGGCAATACAAAAGGACTGTTGGTTTCTTTTCCAGCTCCTGACGGACAATTTCTGCAGCTTTGTGGCGTAAATCAAGCTTGGTATAGCACTCGATGACTTTTTCCCAAGCCTGAATTTGCAGATAAAGGTCCAATGCTGACTTTGTCATACCCAGACTGACCATCAATTCACCCAACTGCTTCTGGACTTCCCACTTAGGTAGTATAAAAGACGCAAAGCCATACGACAACCTTTCGGAAAGAGTGTACGCAGTGCCATTGATAACATTGACAACTTCTTCACACTGCTTGAGACTCCGTTCAACGGTTCGATTTTGTTTGCATTCCTGACTGATATTCAAAAGGAGCGTAGCTAAACGTACTGCAAGTGGTCCATGGTCTTGGTAAAGTAGTGTATTGAGGTAGGGTTCGATTTCTTCTTCGGCCAGGCGGTCTGTGGGTTGAGAACGCTTCACCAGTTTCCTAAAAGAAATTACACACATTATTTATTTCAAGTGGTGGTAGAATACTTTTACTTACACTTTTGCTAGGACCACAGCTTGCAATATGCTGGGTAGGGACATCACATTATTATCTTCCACGTTGAGGAAACGAATCTTTTCAAGTCTAGTGTCATCGTTTAGTGTGAGCAGTTTAGGCAGATTCGTTGAACCATTTGAAACCGAAGATGAAGGCACATTTAGTTCTTTGTTCTGTTTAACTTTAAGACATAGCTGTGGCAGTGGCTTTTGCTGGAATTTTGTTCTAAGTCCAAGGAGACCTGATAAGAGGGGTATTGTTTATGTAAATAAAACATGCAGTCAATTATAAAAAATTTCTCAAGAACTCACCTTCAACATTTAGTTCAACATCTAGCATAGAGCATAAAGTATTCAAGACATCTTCACACTTCTGTGTCCGATGGAATAGCAAATAACCATAAGATACCTCCAGATATAACAAAGATTCTAATTCCATATCATTCAACGTTTTTCCATGCGCTAGGAGAAATTCGGATGTTTTCTTGAGTTCTTCATATAAATCACTAGTTAGATCATCGAGAATATTTTGATGGACACAAATAACACGAAGTTTCCACCAATTTACTATCTGAAAATCCAGAAAATCATCAAAACTAGAACCAAGTCAAATAGTACAACAAACCCACAACTGAATTTGGACATTTAGCAACAACCCGCTTTAGTATTTCTTCAGCTACGTGTAGAAATTCTGGAATTTGTACATTTAAATTGATTTCTTCTCCATTTACCATTAATTTTTTTGTAGCTTCGAAATCGTTTGGAACCGTTTGCTTTATGATTTCTTTGAAACTGTCCAAATTCTCGAATGAACCTGTGAAATTATTTTGCACAAATACAAGAACTAATGAAATAGCTGAAAGAAATTCATCGTGTACATCATCAGATGTATAATCATCGGATTTGAGGAAGTTTTGGAGGATGTTTTTGAACTTTTCTAAATCCCATTTGCATGTCCAGAGTTCTTTGAGTTCTGGTTTGGGGAAATCTAGGTGAGGAATGAATTGATTAATTGATTTCATAGCCAAGTATATATTATCTTTTACCATTTTCGTTCGAGTTATCTTTAAAATTACACAAATAAAGAGGAGAAAATTCGCCTTTCAACATTTTGTATTGGAATTGTTTTGAATTTGATAAGAAAGCAACATGGAATTTCGTCTACTGACACTGACAGTTGACAGTTTGTGTGCACATGCTTGTTCGAGAGTCGAAATTCTCAACAATGGAAGACAAGGGCTATGTCCATGAGGTTAGTCTATTAGGCCGTGTTTCGACTGTAATTATTCACTACACATGACCGTTGACCATAATGGTTATTTTTGTTGGTGAGATCGGTTAAGAGCTCTGGGCCCCTCGACGATCTCACTAATAGGGTTCTCAAACCTTCACTCGCAAATAGAACAAAAAACGCTATTTGATTTGTGTTTGCAATAGTGTGAGTGCCTCTTTTCTATTGACGAATTTTTCCAACTCAACGGCACCTTCTTATCCAAAGTAAACATCACTGAAATGCCAAATTCAAACTAAAAACTTGACTACATTAAAAACATTTTGCAAAATAACAACACGTGGTTGTTAAACAAAACAACACGATTTTGTTATTGTTTTCTTTTGTCGCGGCGATTAATCGCGTTGGTTTGGGAGAACCTTTAAGAAAACAATAACAACAATGTGTTGTTTTGTTTGACAACCACGTGTTGTTGTTATTGTTTTCTATTGTCGCGGCGATTAATCGCGTTGGTTTGGGAGAGCCTTTATTCAGATTTAGCCAGTTCAAGTTTCGGATATCTCACTGAGCAAGCTCCATCAGCTTCACTGAGCAGGAGGAGAAAACTGAACAAAAAAAAAAGTCAAAAACAAAAACTGGCTGTGAAAACAGAAATGATATTTTTTTTTATCACTTCACAGCTTCACAGATCGGGAATCGACCCCCGAGGAGAAACCTAGACAAACTTTCTGTGCTAAAAGTCAAAAACAATTTCCATTTCTTATAATTAATCAACTGCGACGAAAAATAATTGAGCAAGCGAATCCAAAAAATATCAGATTCAGTATTTTGACAGCAAAAGTGAGGAATCTCACTGGGAATTATGTTCATATTTCTGAGATTGCTGAGGTATCTGAGATCTCAGAGAGCTTGAGAAACGTGAACTGAGGCCTCATCACGTAAAATAAAAACGATTGGACGATATCGTTTTCACAATTGCTATCTCTTTCATATCTGTACAAACAAATAAAGATAGCTATATTTAAAACGATATCATTCGATCGTTTTGGTTTTAAGTGATGAGGCCCCCGTCTAATTGATTTCACAGACCAAACACAATTTTTTTGCACACAGGCATTATTATTGATGAAGCTCAAGGAGACAATTATTTTAGAAAAGTTCGTTTCCTTTCTGGATTTAAACATAAACTTTATTGAAAAAGAAAATAATAATTACATATAACTAAAACAAGAAATTAAAAGAAAATGAATTACCTAAAAATTAAAAAAGTCTTTTCTCACTTCGACTTCTTATAAGCTTCGAGTCCAAAATAATAAAAAATAATTTCGAGTGAAAATTTTAGGAAAAACAAATGAAGTTAAAAACAAAAGAAAGCTTAAATCTAAAAAATAAAAACTGGATGAGTTACTGGCTGAACAGAATGGTGACGCAGACGGAGACGGAACCGGAGCTGGAATAGCTGTCAAAATATTGAATACACGCAAATTCAATGTTGCGAACACAACGGAACGTAGACGCACACGGAACTGCAGCAGCGTTGCCCCCCTACTACAAATGTAGCGTTTTTGCTACATTTTTTTCTAAGAAAAATTCACTCCGTACAATCGTACAATATTCCAAAAACACTACAATTTCAAAACATAAAATTCTAATTAAGAAGGACAATTTTGATCTTACTTTCCATTTGGCAAAATATTTTTTTTTATTTATCCATAGCTGAATTTTTTTTTTTTGCAATCCCGAAAGGAATTGGATGAAGAAAACGATGTTTGGGCTAAATAGCTTACGTGTTAAATCCAACAACAACTAATTCGCTTCGGGTTTAGCTAGGCACAGTAGGGAGAATTATCGGTTCTTAACTTAAGCTAGTCGAAAAACTGTTTTACCGGCAATATTTACATACATACACGTTTTGGATAGTATGTATGGAATTTTTCGACCAATTTTTTTTTTTAAAGTCATCAATTTTTCGTTTCTGAAAGTGGATGATTCACTTTTTTTTTAAGTAATCACTCGGAAAATATTATAATTACAAAAAAATCAATCAATGAAATCATATTCGACACCAAAAAATCAATTTTAAAAATAAAATATAAATTAACCAATGTAATTGACATAAAAAAATATTAATAATGTTGTGTGTCCACCTTGATTTTGAAATTTTAGTAGGAAATTTGCAAAAATGTTTTTGTAAGCCAGATATTTTTTCTATGTAAATATGCATGAAATAAAATTCAAATTTAGACCTTTTATTATTTATACATATAATATTGTCGTTCCGAAAAAAATTACAATTTAGTATGTTGTGTTTTTGCGCGTTTTAAATTTTACTACATTTAAAATTTGCCACACTACATTCTCAACCTGTTAGGGGGGCAACACTGAACTGCAGACGCAGACGGAAGAGTTCACCAACTTTTTACTTTTCACGTACGGCACTTTTGACGTTTCAATTTGTATGAAGAAAAAAAACAACTTTTTGGGTCGGAAAAAAATATTGTGGTTATTTGTATCGCGAAAAAAATTATTTATTAAAAAGAAAATTATTGGAAACAAAAAATGTGACTTCTGAGCTTGTACACAAGAATATTCTTTTGATTTTCTTCAAAATACTTTCAAAGCTGTACAGCTACATTGTGGACATGTAAAAAAAATAACGTACGCCACTTTTTGACAGCTCTTCCAGTTCCGTCTGCGGCTTCAGTTCCGTCATTCTATTCTGTTCAGCCAGTTATTTACTATCAGCAACAGGCATCATCTAAGCATACTTTTTGCAAAAAGTATTGAATATTACTAGCCTTAACACGTTTATTAAAATAATATGTGCAAGTACGTGTTAATCTTTCTTAAAATTAATATCTGAAGAACCGACCTCAATTCGAAAAAATCGATGTTTTTCGTTGAAAGAAAATATTTTTCTCAGAAAAACAAATCGAATATTTTGGTCGAAAGGAAAAACCTTATTAAGGCTTTCTCAAACCAATGCGATTAATCGCCGCGACAATAGAAAACAACAATAACAACACGCGTGGTTGTCAAACAAAAGAACACGTTGTTGTTATTGTTTTCTACTTTCGCGGCGATTAATCGCGTTGGTTTGGGAGAGCCTTTAGACAATCTCAACGAATGTGAATTTCTTCAAATATTCGAAATTAAGATCTTTAGGTGATTTCCTTTACGAGAAATTGAATGCTTAAGTCCTGGTCAGATAGAACGCAGTCCGGTGGTCTTTGTATAAATTTACAAACAAAATTTGACCGTCGCGTTCTTTCTCTCTATAGTAAAGTATTGACCGTCCCGCCAGGCTCTGTCTGGCCAGGCCTTTCAGCTCTGAAAACCGTTAGGAAAAAACTTAATTTTTCTTGAAATGGCTCTAACGAAACTTCATTTTTTTTAATTGTATTCTATAATTGAAGAAATAATTTAACTTTTTTAACTTGGCTTTTCTAAATTACCCATTTCTTGCGCTGTTATTCTTTTTATTCATCGAACCTAGTTTTTTTCCTTTTAAGCATCTTGGATTATTAAAATACTTCAAGTGCTTGATTAAATTAAAGTGATGTAATAGATATAGAACCTGTCTCAAAAAGTCAAAGGAGAACATGCCCATAACAGTCGGGAACTCTGGTTTGATTGAAATATGTAGTAAAAAAATCTTTGATTATATAAAATAAATATATTTTTATCTAAACAAATAAGGAAAACATATAATAATTAAAGCAAATTCATTTTGGTGGTGACCAAGACTCGCACAGTCTGATCGAACGATCCGCAGACAGCGAGTCCTATCTTGTCCGGATTCCAATCGAAGCAATGCACTGGTTGACTGGATATTGTTGTGGCATTGAGCATTTGAATAGTCCCAGCAACACCCATGTCATTTCCATCTCCGGCGTCCTTGCGTCGTTTGTCTGGGTATTCATACTCCCAAAGGCGAATCGATCCGGTACCTCCGCACGTAAGGAATACGTCTCGGTTCTGTGGCAAATGCTTGACACTCCAAACAGTGGACTTTGGTCCACTTATGATGCCATTCGATCCAACTGATCTGCCGGCGTTCTTCTCCGCAACGCAAGCAAATCCTTTGTCCTTGTGCTGGGTGCGCATGTCGTAGACAATTAGGCCGCCTTCGAGGGTCGTCACAACCATTTTGTTCATGGGGATGTCTTTCCTGTCGAATTCAATGGAAACTATTCCGTTTTTTTCAGTAGTCTCCCAACGCACAGCCAAGGATCTCAAATCAAAGAGTTTTAAGTCTCCGTTGTCGTAGCCAGCTGCTACTGAGCGGTCTTCGTTGTTATAAGAATCCCCGAAAGCTACGGCCCAGCAATCACGGCTTTGTGGTGATGATACTTCCCCATCTGAGGAAGGTTCTGGAGTCATGTCAATCACTGGAGCACTGCCCTGACGAATGTCCCACACTTTTACTGAACCATCTCGACTACCGGTAACAATCTCTGGGGCTCCACAATCGATCTGTTTACCGCCAATTGCATCTATCGAGTTGATGATGCTCTTGTGCGCCTCAACATTGTAAATTGGGACTTCTGGTCTTTCTAAATCTCTAAAAATTCATGTTTTTCTTATTTTCTTACATATTTTTCGTTTTAGAAATCAAATTTAATACTCACAAAACTTGAAGCCGTCCACTGAAGTCCCCGACGGCAAGATGGCGATTCCTGAGACTTGAAGCACCAAACGAGGCACACTTGAACGATGTCTTCTTCTCGATGGATTTTATCAGATCTACTTCGGTCTCATTCAATTCGTAAATCTCTATAATTCCAGTTCCATTTGGCTTGGAGCCAATAACAACAAACTTCGCCGAACATGGAATCCATTTCACATCGAAAATTGTGTAATTTAGGGAATGACCGATGTGTTCGATGATTTGTGGTTTATTCATTGTTCAGTGCTGGATTAATATTTTTTTAATGGATTGAAACTAAATGCAATTGTTTGATCGATCAAACTGAAATTAAAGGAAAATTATAAAGAAACGTTGCTAGGAAATGCGGCACAGCATATTTTTTTTTTGTAAAATTTGTTTTCGATATCAAAACAAGGAGAAATGTCATTTAATTTTCGAGAGTCGAAATGTGAGTGTGGTAAAAAGGGTGTGCTTACACTTTTTAATAATGAAATCTCCGCAATCTTTCACACGAAGAAACAAAATCGTTGACCTCTTTTCACTCAAAGTCCCCTTTCACACGTAGATACTAGTTGCTGGTGATTTTTTTGACGTTTTCTTTAAATCTCCTAAACAATCTCTTGTAACTTTCACACGCAAGCAACAAAAACCCGGAGATTTTCTTTATTTTCCGGTCAACCCGGTCAACAAATTCAGGAGACTTTTTTGACGTTTCTCTTCACACTACATTTGTGTGCAAATGAGATAATTTCGTTCAAAATTTCCAAATTCAATTCAAAATCATCTCATTTCCCATACAAATTCAAATTTCTAAATGAGGTAATTTCAACCAAATTTGCAGGAAATTCAGTAGGAAATTACGTAAAACTTTTATGAACACACCCAAATGGATTCCATCGAAAGTGGAACCCATTCGAAATGACAGAATTCAATGTAAAAAACAACAAAAACAAGCGATTGACAATTTGGGCCTTCAAACAAAATTAGCAAAATTGAAATGTGAACACTTTTTTTGTAATTTGCCAAATTATCTCATTTCAGCTCTAATGAAAACGCAGTATTAAAAGGAAAATACAGCAAGTATCCTCCAACTTTGTATCTTCGTGTGAAAGGTACAAGAGATTGTTAAGGAGATTTAAAGAAAACGTCAACAAAATCTGCAGCAACTAGTATCTTCATGTGAAAGGGGACTAAGGAGATTTAAAGCAAACGTCAAAAAAATCTCCAGCAACTAGTATCTTCGCGTTAAAGGGGATCATTGGACTTACTCCTCGGATTTTTTTTGAGGTCTACGTACTTTTTATCGTTCCCACTTTGTGGTGAGAAAGAGATGGGCAAATGTGGCAGGATTTTTTAAATTTTTTTAAAAATTTTGGATTGTTTTTGTTGACGTTTCCTTTTGTGATATTTGTTTTTTCAGTATTTCTTTTTTGTTTAGCACTTAAAAACTACAGAATCGAATTTTACTGAAGATCAAATGTGCTGTTAACTTGTTGTTGGTAGAATTTGCATGTGAAAATTTTGCTTAATGTGAAGAGTTTCTTAATGTGCACATTAAGGAGTTGAACAAAACACACCTATTATTACGGAAGAGAGTTTTTCATATTCCATTGGAATCAAAAAGGAGTGAAACACTCTGAAAATCCAATCGAAAACGACATTAACTACATTGGCCACTTTTTGCAAAATTACAAAAGTAAAAATATTTTTTTTCCCGCTAGCGCAGTTGTTTTGTGAAAAAGAATGTATACAATTCTTTTTAAACCAAAATTTAAGCTTTTTGCATCATTTTTATAAGTTTTCCAGTGAGAAAAACTATCCCAAAATGAGTTTGAAAATTTTCACTTTTGTACTTTTTCACTTTTTTGGCTTTATGTAGTTAAGGTTTTATCAGTGCTGTGACTGAAAAAGTTCTAATCAATTCTCCGACGAGCAAAGATTTGTGTTTTGTTCTGCTGAACGTCAGAGTGAATCGGTTGTGTTTACATTTGCTTTGTGTCTGAACACGAGCTGACTGGCTTATGTAAAAAAAAATCGTAAATTTGAGTCCAATGTCCCCTTTCACACGAAGATACTAGTTGCTGGTGATTTTTTTGACGTTTTCTTTAAATCTCCTTAACAATCTCCTGTACCTTTCACACGCAGATACAAAGTTGGAGGAGACTTGCTGTATTTTCCTTTTAAACTACCTTGGTTGAACGCACACAAACGTAGTGTGAAGAGAAACGTCAAAAAAGTTTCCTGAATTTGTTGACCGGGGAGATTTCATTTCCCCCTCTTTCTTCCTGCCCTTCTCGCCAATGAACTATTTGTTGCCGGCAACTCAGTTGCCCTGTGTGAAAGGGGACAATGTGAACACTGCGTCTTGAATTTCCTTAACGCCGTGGTTAAATTGCCAATGTTTGAGGCAATGATTATTTAAATAGCGTTGGCAATTAATTGCTTGGGTAGGGCGTTTCATGGCAAGGCAATTCCATGGAACTGCAGATGTCAAAAAATGTAAAGAGATAGCTTGTTGAAAAGCTCTATACCGGCCTGAGTTTTCCCAATCTAAACAGGGTCTAATCAATCGCCGCCGCCTCTAGTATGCGTTCCACAACTACAGCATTTAGCGCCTTCAGTTTCCAGCTTAAAACCGTCCACTCAAAAGAAAATGCGAAAAAGAAGAGAAGACAAAACTGTCATAAATCAAACAGCTGTTGTTGCCACAGTTGCGCAGAAAACTCACCGAACCACTTTTCTATTTGAACCGAACTGTCAATACTTAACTTGCCGTTGCTACTTCGTTTAGAAGAAACAAATGCCTTTTGCTTTTGGTCAGTTTGTTGGTGCTATTTCGGTGTTGGTGTCAGCAATAATTTACTCGCGCAGTTTGAAACAATAATTTTTAATTAATCAACAAAAATACACCCCTATCTCAATCGGAAATTCCGTATATTTATAAAGAACAAAAAACAAATGTGATCTCCCTGAAACCGATTCCGTGTGTGTGTATAATAACATAACAACGAAATAAAAAAAAATTATCTTTTCAACGAAATATTCTTCGACCAAGAAACCTCAATTAAATTCATCATTTTCATTGGAAGACAACAACTTGCCTCATAAATAAGTGCATAAAGTATGTTTGATTTTATGTTTTCTTTAATTTTAAATAAATTAACTATCGATTTTGTTGTTTTCTTCGGTTTTGTGTGGGGAATTTCTTCATCTTTGCCTTGGTCTTCAAACACAATTGCTGCGCTGGGCCTCAAGGTCAAAAAATGTTATCTAACCAGCAAACCGATGTGGCGTTATAATATAGAGCGCGAGGTGCAATTCGTCCAGAACGCAACTAATTCAAGTTAAATCAATTATTAAAAACAAGAAGCTTTATAAGGCATTTTCCACCAGCATAATCTAAACTTCATAACAACGTCTGTCGTCATCGTCATTCGTCACTCGGCCGTGTAGGGTTCACTTGCCCAGAATTAAATTGAAATTGAAATTGTTGTCTCATAAAAGCGCCAAGTTTTCCGATTCTGAAAACAACGTGATTGTTCTTTTGTTGGTTGGGCGCGTACTTAAGTTTTTTTTTTTTTATAAAATCTATTTTTGCTGGTTTGATTGTGGTTTGTAGGTTTTCGATATTTTCCATGTAACACGATTTTCATATGAAAAACAACAACTATCGCCACTGGGGTAATAATCAATCCGGTAGGGCACTTGATAAAGTTCTTGTTCAAGTTCGTTGACAATTGGGATATATTTTTTCTATTAATATTTTTTATTATGTTGTTTGCAATTGTTTTCTTTCAGAAGTTTATTTGCAAGATTGCAAGCAGTCATGTGAATTACTGGTTGAAGTGAAATCAGCCTGCAGCCAGAACTGCTGGCCTAGTCGCTTGGTTCATTGAAACGCTTGTGTGATTAATTGTTTTTTTTTTTTAATGAGTAATGAGAGTGCAAGTGGTTGATGTATTGATTGGTTGAGCTTATCACAAGTAAAGTTCCAGTACGAGTACAAGTAGGTGGCTCTAGGAAACAAATCCACAGTGAAAACTAATTAACGATCATTGTTTTGCTGATTTTTTAATTAAGATTGTAGTTATTCGATGTTCATAATATAATACCTAATAATAAATTGGTATATGAATTCGATTTTTTCGTAATGAATTATCACTTAAACATGAATTACTGAAAGTAATAAGATAAGCATGCCGATTATGAAATCCGCAAAACTGCAGTGAATCCAGTGTAGTGCTCTCTTTTCTATTCATCGATTTCACCTTTCACGTGGAAAGAGCAACGCACTGCGAATCACTGCGGGTCCACTATTGAGGAATGCGGATTCCATAATCGACATGAAGTGTTTGTCTTTTGCGATGAAAAGTAGATATGTACCTAAATTAAATTGAAAATTTATTTCCATTTTTTTTACCATTATTCACCCAGGTTTTGATGTAGGAAAAATTCAAAAATTTTATTCGCGATAACTCACACTGTATTTCAAATGTGCGCCAAGAACTTTAACAGTAGTTTAGCTCAAACCAAAATTCTTTCACTATACTAGGTACCTATAAATAATGTCAAAAAATTTTGTAATGTTAATTTTCGACCTCCGAAATACGGTGCATTAATTGCTGGAGGCACTAATTAAAAGAAAATAATGTCATTAAATTAATTTGCGTCTGCAAATTAAATAAACCTGATAACGAATCTAAAATGCCTTTTTTAAGTCCACATTTTCAATATTTCACAAGTTTATTATTTGTCGACAATCAATAAACGTACGATCTGACTATATGCCTTTATCAACAGTCCCAAAGACGCAATGACCTTTTGCAACAAACCTATCGACGATGGCGGCAATCAGATCGTTGACTTCCCATTGCCAAGGCGCTTATAGAGACAAAAACAAAAAAAAAGCTTCACAAAAAATGCTAACCTTAATATGAAATAATAAAAAAAAACATATGTAGAGAAAATGGAATTTCCTGTCGAAACTCTCCTCTCAATGGTTATATTCAAAGCCCAAAGCTAAAGTGTAAATAAAATATTAAAAAATAATGAAAAAAAATATACAAATGTATGCCACCTATGTTCAAAGTCGTTATTAATCTGCTTACATAGACTTGACAATATACATATATAAGTCTGAAGGGGATGTTTAGGTTTTAATGGTTTTTTTTCTTTTACTCGTCAGGCACAAATGTCGTGTAATTCGAAATTACATTCAATTATATTTCGAACAGAAAAAAACAGTTAATTCATTTTTCAAATTGCTAAATGAATAAATAAAAAGTTATTTTCTTTTACTTTTGTTGCTCACGCGAGTTAGACATAATTATAACGTGCAACGCTTGAATGCCTTTTTTAATGAAAAAAAGTGCCGAGTTGAATTTTTTTTAAATTTATTTTGTATGTCTGAATGAAGGTTAGGTCGGCCATAGATTTATTGAAAAAAAGTTGTTTTTTGTGGGGATTTTTGTAAATTTTAAAATGTGTGTTAATTTTTAATTTGTGGCCTGAAATATTTGCTTACGTATAGACATTATATCGAAAGCAATAGGAGTTTTTGAGTTTATTTCACTGAAAAGAGTTAAAAAAGTCATCTAAAAAATATTTATTTAGAGGTTAACTTGCTGAGATAACTCGAGATTTAAATTAAGGGACTGAATATAGCGAGCAGAAAAACGCATCAGGAAAAAAATTTCTTTTGGAAAGTTCAATGTTTTATAATACGATTTGAAATATTAAAAGAATACAAATCGATGATAAATCACTTGAAATATTTTTTTCGTAAACAAAATTCTCTTAGGAGGAAATAATTTGTTCAACAAAAAGCATTTCCTTGTGGAGTTTCCATCAAGAAAATGAATAAGTACTTTTTTTGAAATAAAGTAGACAAAGTATTTCCTCCAAAGAAAACATTGAATAATAAATTTATCATCGCTTTGTATCCTTTTTATATTTCAAATCGTTGATAAAACATTGAATATTCAAAAGAAAATGATTTCCTTATGCATTTTCCTGATCGCTATAACCGGCTTCTAGCCCAAAGACACATTACGGGAGTATAGACGAATTTAACCTCAAACTCATAAGAAAAATTATATCAACCAAAGAATTAATTGCCTCAAATAAAAATAAAACCTGAAATATTTTTCTTAAAATGATTGTTTTAACGCAACTTAAATTTGAACAGTGATTAGATTATCGACACTAAATTTAGCAAAGAATTTAAATATTATTTTTATACATATGTATGTATGTAGGTAGTAGGTATGTATATTAGCTTATAAAAGTAATAAATGTGTTTTCAATCACTCAAGGCTTTTTGTAATCACATTTTTGCAGCATGTATGTATGTTATTTTTTTTCTAAAGGGCAAGTTTAGGGTCCGTTAAAAAAATTAATTCAAGATTTTAATCAGACCAATCATTTTATCACTCTTTCGCAGTTTTAAAAATTTTAAGAAAATTTGATGCACTCTCTTCAAAATATGGCATTTTTTGAGTTTCTTTCTGTGCAAATAGTAAATGATCGGGCTTAAAAATTAATAGAAAGAGAGTAAATGCTGCTGAAAACTTTTGTTTGATTTGCAAAATTAATTTTAAATAAAAAAAAGAACAATTTGTTGCTCAAAGGAATGGCGAATTGTCAAAATCGACTTTCCATGTGCATATCTAATTTTTTTTTTAACAAATAAAGTAGGATTGATCAAAAACCGAGTGAACACTGGCTTTGGTTACCATTTCAATAAAATACAAAACACAAAACCATTTTAATTTTGTTTTTAATAGTCATACTCGAGTACCCGTAAAATATCTTACATATCTAAAAAGAAATAACGTATCAAGTTTTTCTTCAAATTTATCAAAAAACTTAATAACCCCTGTTCTGATTTTCGCTCCGAATTGATTTCGTTAATGAAATTGATTTTCGTACAGATTTAAAATTTAAATCGTATTGAAAACTTCAAAAAAATTGAGTAAAAAACACCTATGTACGTTTTTAAAACGTTTTTAAGAAAAAAATAAAAAAAAAATAACGAAAATCGTTATGGAAGCTACACCTACCAGTTACAAAAGCAATAGAAAAAGCTAGACTGCACTATATACATAATGTATGTGTATCAGAATTCAGAAAAAAAAAACAGAACATGATTGAAGAACTGATCTTCAAAAAATGAGTTGTATAAAATACAGACAAATGGTCACCCTACATTTTGCGTACAGTACTGTCACATGATAAGAAATATAACAAATGTGCGTTAATAAAAATTAAATCATTTAGAGTCAAACACTTTAATATGATTGTGCAATTTACAAAAGATATAGTTTATGCTGTTTGATGAGTTGTTATTTGTTTTTGATCTTTTAAATAAACATTCTTCACCAACACGTTTAAATAGTAAAGAAATTAAGTTCACGAGTTTTGCGAACTCGTGAGCCTATAAATCCAAGCTCAAATTAACTTAATAAATGTATGTATGTATGTACATATATGTACAATGTAAATATAAAATAGAAAGAACAAATATTTATATCAAGGTATTTTCAATTGTTAGGCTAATAAAATGCACGACTGAATCGTACGAACTTGTTGTTGTGATTCAAGTATACAAACATTATTGACGGACGAATTTGAACAAAGTCAAAACTACTGAAAAAAAAAATTCAAAACGCACGGATGCTCGGACCTATAGAATGAAAAAAAAAATGTATTGAAAAACCAGGATTTTTTTTATGAAACCAATATTTGCCTTAGCGAGGTTAATAAATTATAAATGATTAATAAAGCACAGATTAAGAAGCTTAATAGTCAGAGTCTTGAATTCAAGAATATCTGTTGTGTTGTTTTTTCTGTTGGGGCTAACGTTGCGCTGGCTTGTTTATGTCTCGAAAAAATAACAAAACTTAATTTTTTAAGAATTTTGAATTAAATTGCTTGTGTTTTTCTCTTTCGCAATGCTTGTTACAATTTGTCTTAAAAAAAATATAATGATATTTTAGCAATAAAAACCCTTATTCGATTGAATTTAAATAACTGTACTAAAACAATAATAATGATTATAGCTTTCATCAAAATTGTTATCATTATTAACTTTTTTTAATGCTTTTTTTGCTTTCCTACAAATCTTATAAGTTTTAAATTAGAAACAACGATTTAGAATGGGAAATCTACATTCTAATATATGTATAAATTGCATGTCAGTTATAATAATCATTTACTGTCAAACAATTTTCTTCATTGATAATATTGTGTTTCTGTTCTTGAAAGGGATAATTCAGCTTAAATTATTTCTATGAATATTTTATAATTTCCTTAAAAAATATACTTAATATAGTAGAGAACAAGAAATGGCATGTGCATTTATGCAACCATATTACCTAGCCAATTGTGACAAGGGCTAGCAATTTAAGAAAGGGACAATCTACAGTTTTTTTCCATATTTATATGAAGTACATATGTTTTATTGGAATATTATATTGGTTCACTGTGGTGTATGTGAAATATTTTAATTTTCAAATTAAAAACGCCATAAACTTTTGTAAAAAAGTTTTTAGTTTATAATTTGAGCAGTTTAAGTTTATTATTATAAAATTATAAAAAAATATATTAATGTAAGAACGTAGTAGTAGTTCGCAAAAACCTAGGGCGACAAGAAAAAACCGTATATCTTTAAGCCGCGAGGGTCAATTATTTTTACATAAATGAATCTTTCGTAATTTTCATAAATCCATTTTGTTTTTGGCATTTGACTAAATTAATAAGAAAATTAAATACGAAGAACAAAAAAGCACTTAATAAATTATTAAATACCTTTTCTTCAACTTTTTCCAAAATTTTGAGTTTTAAAATGATTTTTTTTTTTCAAAATCAATTCACTTATGTCGAATTCCTTTTACCAAAAATATTCGATTTTTTTTCTAAACAAAATCGAATTTTTTCTTTTAATAAAAGGGAATACCAGAAAAGTCGATTTTTTCTTCTGAACAAATCGATTTTTTTCTTAAAAGGAATTCGACATTACCTAAATATAAAACAAGATCAGAGAGGATTTAAAAAAAAATCTGTAACGTGTAATTAGTTAGCAATGTCCATTGTTTTTTTTTTTTTTTTTAAGCTGGGCCTATACTTATTTTATATACTTCCACCCAAAGGAGGGAAAATAGAACCACCCTCGAAATTTATTTTTTTTTTGGTTTTAAAATACAAGCCTCGGCCTAAGAATCTGTTTTACAATACAAAATAGGATATTAAATTAACCGCTTTCATCGACTATATGGGATGAAAATAAGACTTAACTTAAAAAAAAGTCATACTATACCTACACACTTTTGAAAACAAGAATAAACATCTCGTGTTATATTTATTAAACAAAAACATAATCCCGCAAACAAATTAAATAAAAAAATACTGTTGTTTGCTTTTTTTCGTACATGAATAATAAACAATGTCTCGTACTTCTGTTATCTTTATCGTGTCCATATTCTTAAATCAACTAAGATCATTTTTCCCCCCAACTTTTTGATATAAAAGTAAATAAATATAATAAACTTAGAAAACGAGTTTGTTTGAAAAATATCATGTGAGAGAACTTTAAAAAAAATTATCTTTATTAATTAATTTGCCATATATGTAGATAACCTCAATATATTTGATTTATTATACTCATATACTTCCTCTATCTATTAACCATCTAAAATACAGTTTTTATTCCAACTAGCATAAGACTGTAGAGCAAAAGATGAGATCTTGGAAAATTCAATTAAAACAATCAAAAGGAGAACTCACAAAGCATTTTTTAAATTGATCCTCGATCTTGTGATTCAATCCACGAGATCGAATTGATGACCATGTGCTGCAGAAATATTCAAGAATTTGTTGTAGACAAAGTAAGGTATCTTTAAAGATGTTCCAACATCAGTAATATTTTATCTTCGAAACGGTGTTCAAGTGTTTATAGTGCAGCCTGTTTGTGTTCCATTCTTATTGAATAATATTTTATTTTTATTTAAATATATATTTAAATTTTATTCCTTCGATAAATTGATAGTAAGCTAAGAAATAATGTATTTGAGAGTTTTACAGAAAATATTGAAATTTTCATTTAATGCTTTAATTTATTTTTAAATTATTTAATATTATAAAATATTAAAAATTAAATATTAAAATTATATACATAATCTTCATATAAGTAGATCTATTTAAAATTTTTTTTCTTAACCGCCTAGAAAAATAATCTAGTTTCTAATAAGAAATTTTAACATGATATTAATAAGGGGAATCAAGGGTTACTACCGAAAAAGCTATACCCTCTCTAGGTAATTGCCATTTTGCCTCTCGAGAAATAAAACAACATTTTTAAAGATTAATTTATTTAAGATTTAATACTGAAACTTCCCGCTGACGCTAACCGTTGTGTTTCGCAATCATTTTTGTAAAGGAGGTATTTCTGATGTGATATCAAAACTTGCCTTAAAGTTCTTAAAAGTACATAAGTGGAGAAAATATCAAATACTCGTAGTATTTTACAAGATTTCATCGTTTATATTTTCCCCACTGAAAAATTTCCACTACCTTGACTACCCATTTGGAAAAATAATCTAGTTTTTTTAGTAAGGCTCTAGAAAGTTTTACATTGATCCTACCAAGGGGCTAGCAGGGCTCACTATAGAAATTAGCTAGGCCCTTGCCAGTTATGTAAGTACCATTTTGCCTCGATCCTAGGACTTAGTTTGCTTAATCCAGTCAAATAAACTTACTACGGGAATTATTTGTAAAACAAGAGTATTATGTTAAAAAGTAATAAACTTTTTATACTTTACATAACATTTTATGTTTATTAAAATGTTCCCACAAGAGGGATTCAATTACTCCGTCTTTACGCTACGTCAAACAAATTCTTATTTATAAAGTATTTTCTTGGCCGTTTTAGCTACACCCTCCTTCGCTTTTAAAAAAATGTGAAGGCAAAAGTTGTAGCTTATGTCTTACATTAAAAATGTTATAACCCTTTTTTTGATACAATCAATAGGTTTTGATAAAAACGTACTCAAACTGTATAGTGTACTGGATTTAGTCAGAAAAATTTATTGAAGTCCCAGTTGATCTGTGGGACTTTTTTCATCTTTGAGTTATAGCTGGTCAAAGTTCACCTGTATCTAATGTGGTTGAATGCCTCTCCTGTGGCATTTACTCCACCAAAATCTGTGACAACTTTGTAGAGGAGGGTTGGTGAAATATCTTTGTCTACGATCATTTTTCAAAATTGTTAAATTTTTCATCGACTTTTGCATTTCAAAAATCGTAGAAGCTTTTAACCCCTTCTCAAAGATTTGTATGCAAGAATGTAGCCTGATGTTCTGGCTTAATTTAAAGACTCCAACCTTGAAGATTCGATTACTAAGACGAAAGTTATAGCTTCGAAAGCCAACCATATTGCTCTATTTTGAATTTTTTCTGAAGTGAAAAATAATAAAACACAGTGTGTGCAGAATTCAGTAAATATTTTACAATCTTATGTTTTTGTTTTTTGTATTTAAGTTTGTATGTAACATTTTAAGCTTCTAGGCAAATATTTGCATTGAGAGATCATGCACTTAATTAAATTAAATAAGATTATTTTGATTTACAACTTTATATTCGCAGTTAATTATAAACAAAAAAGATAGCACAGTTATAATTTTAGTTAAAAATTATATCTCATTTGAATATAAGCGTTTTCGATAAATCGGATTAATTTTAATAAAATTCTAAATAAAAATGAAAAATTATAATAATCAACTTAAATATAGCCGAATGGTGGAATCAGAAACTTTAGTGTGTGTTTATTTAGTAAATGTTTTTAATTTGTTTATCGATTCATTTAAAACACCTGTTTTAATAAAAAAAAAGTTCAAGTGCTTTGATTTCAATCTTATCATTTATTTTTACTGCACAGTATTATGGATAAATTTATTAAGTTATACCTATTTTTTTTTTTAATCTTTAAAGTGCATGTACAATGAAACAATGTAAAAATTATAAGTTAACCGTGAATTATGTGAATATTGATATGACAATAATTATATGACAGGCTACTTAGGTGATAAAAAAGTCATGAAATTATACTCTGGCAACTTTCATATAAAGAGCCAATGAGACTGGTTTGAAATAAAAGTAAAGAATACAAATAAATAAAAGTAATTCTTTTAAATGCTTAAAGTTCGAGTGGAAAATGTTGTTCTTATATGATAGTTTTAAATCTGTTTAAAGTTCAAACTTGAATCCCCGCAGTATTACAAAATTGGCTCTTAGAAGATTGTTTTCTTTTAATTTCTTTTGTAACGGTTCTAAAAAGTTTAATTGGGAGCTCTTTGTTGGAATTAAGTAAATTCATATACAAATTATAATTTATACAGAAAATTTCTTTAAAAAAAAACAGCTTTTCTATGGGAGTTGTATTGTTAATAACGCTTATTGGTAACTTTTTTGTTGCTACAATATTACCTACCTACACAAAAATTTTTTGAAAAACTATTCGTAAGAAAAAAAGAAACGCCAATTTTTGCGGACTAAAGGCCGTTAAAAGCTTTTTTGTATCAATAATTCAACAAGTCCAATTAAATAATGCTTATTGTATGTAACAGCCCTATTCTGCTAAACATTCACGTGAAAGTTTGTATTCTACTGTTATCTGTCGCCCCAAATTTTGTATAAATTTCGATAAAAACAGGCTTTAAACAATTAGATTCTTTTAAGAATTTCAAAACTAACTATCAGTTAAGATTTGCACTTTAAAGATTGAAGATTTAAAAAAAATAATTTAAGGCAAATTGGATGAAACTTTCACGTGAATCTAAAGTTTCGATCGGATCGAAATGGCTGATTTATTTCAGTAGATAGTATACGTATTATTGAAAAAAATACTTCATATAATATACTAATTTCTGTTTTTTTACCTATAAGACTTATGGCCTTTCAAATGCATACTGAGATAGAAAGAATTTTTAATGGCACAGTGGGTTGGAAATAAGATGTTTAAGGCTGATTTCCAATGGGGCGTTGGGCGTCGCTTCAACAGATTTTTCTGTCAACGCGAAAGTTCACACATAGCAATTTATGCAAAGTGTTTACAATGACGCGTTCGGCAGTAATGTTACGATTTGGCACATATTAGCATGTACACAAACCAACGTAACATAACGTTCAAGTTGAAAAAATTCAACTTCAGCGCGCGTTTTGACAACTCAACTCATGTCAAATTCCTTTCAACAAAAAAATCGATTTGTTTAGAAGAAAAAAAATCGATTTTTCTGGACAAATTCCTCCTATTGGAAGAAAAAAAAAATCGATTTTTTTTAGAAAAAAATCGAATTGTTTATTGAAAGGAATTCGACATTACAGTTCTGTGGGTTAATTTTGATTTTCAGAATGGCCGCGTTCATCAGCACATTTGACAGTTCTGAACTGTCATTTTTAGAGCTTCTGATTGGCCAGCAGTCATAAAAATTCAGTTGACGTCGATTGACGTTTAGTTACGTTTCTTACGTTTTTTTCTGAATTTTCAGATGAAAAATTCTATCTGAAAATTCAGATGACAGCTAAAAGCAACAAAAAAAAAAAAACAGTTCTTGATCCAGTTTTTTTTTGGTGTGTGGTCTGATCATCTGGGTCTCGTATCGCTCTTCGGATTTTGATTTTAAAGTGCAAAAAATAATAAAAACAGAATAAATAATTTCAGACTTTTTTGTGCGTTCAGTGTTACGTTTTTCAGAACTGAATTTTTAGATCTGTCAAAAACGGGGTGATGAACGCGGCCAATAACACTTCAATTGTTTTTAATCGGCTCATTCTCTTCAAGTCGTCTGTCATGTCAACGCATTCGTAAAGCTTGTAAACGTAACGTAAGCGTCTCTAATGCGAACGCGCCATAGGAAATCAGCCTTTATAACCTTATGAAATTCCACGGGTTGCATATAGTTAAATCAATACTGCCTAAAACAGAAGTCGATCTCTCACCTCTGAGTTAACATTACATCGAACCATTTCCATACCAGCAAGACCTCCAGATACTTAACAAATTGTATTATTACTTTTGGGCTATTTTTCATAAAAATTGACAATATTGTGAAATATCTGACCCATAAATAATTTGAAAATATGGTATAGTTGTTAGAAAATATGCGACAATTGTCAAATGTTCTTATTATTACGGATGGTTTGACAAAACTCACTTCTTCGGATTTCTCCATCATCGTATTGTGTCAATTTTGAGTATAATCTCTAAATTATTTTTTTTTTTTTCACACAAAATCAATACCT
Source organism: Epistrophella euchroma (assembly GCA_947049315.1). Lineage (NCBI taxonomy): Eukaryota > Metazoa > Arthropoda > Insecta > Diptera > Syrphidae > Epistrophella > Epistrophella euchroma. Next base: position 26,765,957 of record OX346248.1, on the reverse strand, counting down.
GTCCTATAGAGGAAATAAAAAATATGTACATATATACATAAATCTCGTTTCGACAGCAAAATAGTTAAATTTTGATAAAAAGAACCTTTTTCCAATTTAAGATCTTAACGCCCATAAACTCAGCTTTCGAAAGATACCAATCGTTGACGTTATATTTAATGCTTATCAAACTAAACGCCGCTGTTACTTTTAACGCATAGCAACAATCTTAAATATTTTGATTTGATTAAAAAAAATGTTCAATTGTGGATTAGAAAATTAGTAGGAGTATATCTGTTCAATGAGATAAATTTACGAATTTCGTACTTTGCATCTGCATGAACGCACCAATAAAGCAATTAAAGTTAAGTATGAACATAGTATAAACTCTCAGCTGTTGCGCTTGAGTTCAAGTTCAAACTTGCATCATCACCTCGTTTGCGCAGCAAAATTATCGCTCAAACTTATCAGAAAAGCGTATATAATTTTCAAATTTTCAAATTTTGACAATTGATTTAAGAGGTGGAAAACTTCGTAGCGTCGCTTACGCGAGGCATATAAGACATTGCATGAGTAAAATATGGCTTTATTAATCTAAGTTGGTCATCTTTACGAGAAACCACTACAGAAGGCTTGTAAATGTTTTTTTTTTTTTTTTTGTCGAAGCAGAAAACTTCACAGTTTATTATTTATTATTATTATTGGCTTCCTATAAAGATCAAGCTGTTTTTGAACTTGTTCTGATACGACTCACTTCTGAGAGTTTTTTTTTTTAAACTGATACCACATGACCATATATGTATGAAGTTAATTCTCGGTGCAATTTGATAAAACTTTATTTTGTTGTTTTTCTTTATGAGTAAAATAAATGAAAACAAAATGCAACATTTTCTGTATTCTTTGTTTAAAAACATAAAGATATGGTTATCTGAACTTATAAGTAGATCATATACCAATAAACACAAGATCAATTCCTATAAACGAGTTCACTCTCTGATAAGGAAATAAACTTAGCTTTTATATCTTGAACGAGTGACGAATATAAAAAAAAATTAACAATAAACTATTTGGTGTTTAATTAAAAACCGTCAATGTCAGTAAATAAAAAAAATGTTTGTCTTATAGATAAACTTACTTTGTTAATTTTATTGCAAAATTCTAAATTTATGAAGCAAAACGTGTACAACAATATTTGCTGATATTAAACACTTATTCTCATTAGTAACCTGAAACTAAGAAAGCGTATTCTTTAGCAGACTTTAGTTTAGTTTTGCATAGTAAGTAGTGTAGAATGTACATTTGAGCTTGATACAAAATGTTTTGCTTTGAGTGTCAATAGAAAAATTATTATTATCGCTTTTCTACTGTTTTCGTATCACAAAAAAATCAAGGTTTTATTCAAAAGTAAAGTTACTATGATGGAGAAGTAGAAAAAAAGGTGTTTTTTCGGCATTCTGTTCGTCGGTCTGTTTATCTGTGCGTCCTTTCGTCCGTGCACGCGTAGATATACTTCGAGCTACAGCCTAAACTAAAGGAATGATTTTTTTGAAATTTGGTACAAAACATTTTGATTTAATTCTTGAGAGGTGAAATTTGAATATTTAGTTTGGAACATCTGGAAAGGGGCTTGCCACAAACTACACTTGTTAAAACAATTAAGGAAAAAAAATCACTTATTTTTATGTCGTTTTCGATTGGATTTTCAGAGTGTTTCACTCGTTTTTGATTTCAATGGAATATGAAAAACTCTCTTCCGTAATATGTGTACTATGCAGTAGTGAAAACTGAAATGAATTCTTCAAAAATTTCAATTCGTGAACATCCCAATAAGAAACATTTACTATTTTGACAATTAATCCAACGAACGACTATAAAAGTATGTGTGTGTTCAGAGTGCACTCCTAGCACTCCCTGATGAAATCCAAAGTGAAAAAACACTCCTAAATCATCACTCCAAACAGCAAATGGAAGGTTTTTGGAGTGTTGGGTGTGTGAATGGAGTGAAAAAAGAGTGCTAGGAGTGACCAACGGAAAACGACATTTGTGTTTTTTGAAGAGCTGTATCTCTGGGAAAAGTGGTCGTATTGAGATGAAACAAAACAGCATTCTGAAGCTTTATACTTTTTGAAATTTTATTTTGATTTTTTTCTTTTTTATGAACATTGTCATTTTTTTTGGAATTTTTTTTTTTGAGCAAATTTAATGCTCTGGAATATTTATTCCAGTTTTTAAAACAACTCTTACATTTTCCGTGTCGTCATTCCTTGTGAATATATTGATAGTCAAAGTCAAAAGTATGTTTCTTCATTCAAAAAAAAATTCTGAAAAAAAATTGTAGAATAACGAAAAAAGACGATTATAACCGGCATATTATTCACTCGATACATCCAGATTTAAACTTAAATCCAGATGAATTTACATTGAATTTGTATGATTTACATCCAGATTAAAGTTTTAATCTGGATGTATTGAGTGAATAATATGGCCGTAAAACTGCATAAACAAGTTATCGAAACAAAACATTAAATTTGCTCAAAAAAAATTCAAAGAAAATGACAATGCTCAAAAAAAAAAAAGAAAAAAAATTTAAATTTTCGGGTCGTGCTGCTTCTATGATTGCGCGATAACGGTTCCAAAAAAAAATCATTTTCTAAAATTGTGTAAAAAACGGCTCTAAGGTTTTTGATTAATCTTCATAAATTTCATGTTTAAAACAATCGAATACTGCGAATTAGAATCTTGCAAAAAAAAATCGAGAAACGGAACATTCTTTTTGAGAAAATTTCCCTATTTTCTGGTAATTCACGTATATCTTTTCATAGGTTAGACTGGTTTTTTCATAATTTTTCAACTCGATGCCTTTAAATAGTTTAAAACAATATTACATTTAAAAATTTACAGATTTCACTCATTGAGTAACCATGGGGACATTGAAAATGACTTTATTTTGCTAGATAAACAAAACATATGAATAATCTTTACAATCTTTACAAATGAATTAAAACGTAATAAGCTGTTTCAGACACCATTATAGGTTCTGAAGTTTCTAGTATTTAATATCACTTTCCATTTGGCAAAAAATAAATCTTGTTAATTTTATTTAACTAACCCCATACATACTTTTCTATTCAACCAAAAAATCGTTTCTTTTTTTTTAAATCTGAAACTCATAACTATTAGGATAAACAAAAATATGCCCTCAAAACAGTTTTAAGCGCTTATAATTTGCCCTTAAAAATCAATTATATGCCCTTAACAAGTATATGATTATAATATGCCTTAAAAATATGCTCAATATTGCTTGTTAAAATATATTCTATGTAGGAATGTATACCTATGTAATGTATTTTAAAAAACTGCACTAAAAAGAACGACATAAATCTAAACGTCTATAAAGCTAGCATATATGTACACATTAGCATAATCAATTGAAACCATAACTAGAATGTGTATATGCTAGCTTTATAGACGTTAAATCTAAAAACAAAAAAAAATTATGTAAGTAGTGTACAAGTGAGATTGTTGAACATAACGTTGCTTGGGCTCAAAGCCATATTAAAACGTATTTGAAATAGGTACATGCATTTTTTTTTATAATGGTGAAACGTTTAAATTTATGGCTTATTTAAGACATTAATTATACCAAAAATAAAAAAAAAACAAAATTTACACGAGTGAGTCTCACAAGCTTGCTCTCGTGGCTAACAAATATTTTGGTACCTTTCAACTTTCAACGAAAGAAATGTTAAAAAGTGAGAATTACTAGGAACACATGATTTTTTAATTTTGGGTTAATATTTTCTAAATTTTCAAAAGCTATCTATACCTGTTGTTTAAGCCTTGTAATGGGAATTGGGTTAAAATGCGTTAAATTTTATCCGAAGATTAATTTAATTTTTGACACAAGTGAGGTGAATCTGTAGAAACTTTAAAATTTAATTTCAGATGAAATTTAATAGAAATTTTAATTCAATTCACAAACGGCCTTAAAATATTTAGAATCACTAGATTACAAAATTGAATAATATCGTTCGAGGCGATTTAACAAACCTAAAAAAAGGTTAATTTTCTAAAAAAAAATTCTTTGGTAATTCCTACCCTATAGACCTTTATTATTTATTGAATAAACACTAGAAGACACCGAACAAATAATGATTTTAATGAAAGATATACAAATACGGCAAAATATGCACGTTAAACGTAAATACACAAAAATATGCATTTTCGACGAAACATGGCGCTTTAAAGACAGTAGGTATTTCTTATAAAACGGATTGCTAACCTAGTCTCGTCTTAATAGTGTTGCTAGAAAAAAATATGCTCTGGCATATATTTGGTTGTCCTACATATTACATAGGTACATCAATTTCAAGCAAGCTCTACTCTTGCTTGCAAAATCAACTGAAACTCTGGCCTTTCTTATAAGACCGCATTGTATTCTCTATGGAATAAAAATAAATACCTATCATTTTCATTTTCACAAAATCACAACCTACCTACCTCCTTAACTATATGTAGATGCATATACACAATACACATATACAACATACATACACATATTATACACTTTTGTTGGTTGCCTTGTCTGTTCATTTGTATTCTTCTGAATACTTTGTACTTGTTGTTTTTTTTTTTCTCTTTATAAATATTCTTCATGACCATTCTCCACTGAAGCTTGCCTGTTGACGACGAACAATACTCTTCTTCGTTTTTTCCCCGTATACCTACGCATGCTGTAATTCATCGCTTGTGTTCGTTTGTTTATTTTTATCATTCTAGTAATGTTTTAGTAACACCAACCAAAAATTTGATAGTTGTCCCCCTATACGCTTGAGTTCATTTTTCATATTATAAATTCATGTGTTCATTTCAATCATTTCGGTCATTTCTTTAGTAACACCAACCAAAAATTTCGTTGTGATGCCCTATACGCTGGAGTTCATTTCTGATTTATTGAATTTATTTCATTTAATCATTTTGGTAACACCACAACTCTGTCAAAACGATCCTATAAACATTTTCAATGTTAAAATTACAAATTATTGTTTTTAGAGAAATCAATTTTTAGTAGGTATCTGGTTTTGATTTTTTTTAAATATTCTCTTTAAAGATATTATACATTATATAACATTAAGAGTGTTTTTTCCAATCCGGAGGAAATTTGTTCAAAAACGACATCGGGGATTAGCAACACACATCACAGAAAAAGAATAGAGTTTCCATACAAGCTATCGATAACAAGTATGTAATTCAAACCAGTAACACAGAATTTTCCGGGCTTAGCTAAGCCCGAAGAAAACTAGCTGTGATTTCTTTTATTCATCACGTAAAATGTTAAGCCGCGACTTAGTGCTTTTTGAATCCACTGCCCTTTGGACTTAAAAAAAACACGGCTATTATTGAACTATTTACATTATGTATACATGTACACAATGTTCAAAATTATTCCCGCTTTTTTTTGTAAGCCCAAAGGGAATCGGGTGTTAAAAACAATATTGGGGCTAAACAATTTACATTTAAATGCATATCTGTTATCGATAGTTTGTATGAAAACTCCATTTTTTTCTATGATGGCTTCGCTTATCGCCGATATCGTTTTCTTTTTTAACCAATTCCCACTGGGACTGCTTAATGTATAGCAGGCCCGTAGCCAAGATTTTGTTTCGGAGAGGGTATGGTTCATTTTTGAATCAATTATTATTTAACGAGGAGTTTTTTGTATTATTAAAGGCTCCTTACAAAAAAATTAAAAACTTATTTATTTATTTCAATTTAATTAATGTACGTAAATGTGTATGTAACAAATTATTACTTTTTTCGTGTTTATATTTTTTTCACAGCAAAAGTAGACGTCTTAATTTTTGAATCCACCGAGCCTGATTTACAGCGAAAGATGGTCTGTCATTTTCCCTAACCTTAAAGACTTTAATATTCACCATTAGATAAATGGAACCCAAGATAAACCCGAGGTTCTTAAGCTAACCTTATTTTTTGGATATTTTATAGTACAACACAAAAATCAACGAAAAAAGTTTCCAAGAAAAACACTGATAAGGTTCGTTTAAAATGCTAATATCTTGGGTTCTACTAATCTGATGATGAATATTAAAGTCTTTAGGCTTAGGGAAAATAACAGAGCATCTCTTCTTAATTAAAAACGCCTCAGTAGATTACGTTTGTAGTTTATAACGTATTGTTTGTTTTAACGAAATTAAATTTAAAATAAAAAATTAATTCGGAATTTTGTCTTATGTTATTAAGATAAATAAGGATAACCTTATATTAAGATCATTTCGGGGGGCTCAGTCCCTCAAGCCTCCCCCCTTCTGGCTTTGTGTCTGATGTAAAGTATAGTTGTTCTCTAAAAGGGCAAATTCGTACGATCCAATAGTCCATTTTACTTGCTTTAGTTGTGTTCTCATTGAAAAAGGAAATTTTAAAAAAATTTGAAATTTATATGAAATGTTTCACGATTGTTTCAAAAAAGTTTTAGCTTGAAAAACTAAAGAAAAGTTTATCATATCGAATGAGGAATTCAAAAACATTTAAACAGCATTTTTAAAATGTTCTTTATATTTTCGAAAAGCTCGTACATTATTCCGATTTTTAACGGGCTCTATAATACTTGTATATCCTTATAACTTAATTATATTCTGTTTCGCTATTTCTTTACTTGTGTTATTTTTGTAGTATCGTTGCTCCTCAAGCTACCTGGTTGTTTACTTTTCAGCAAATCCATTCCAGGCATTGTGTGAATTAAAGCACAACTGTCTCCTCAAAACGAAAATATCTAAGTATTATTGTGCTTTTAGTATGCTTATAAGGAGATTCTACCAAAATGGTTAATATATGTATGTTTCGAGGGAAGCCATTCTTTAAGGTTTCAAAGAACTTTGACACAGACACCCATTCTCACTTCAAGTCAGGGATCATGATTTTTATTTTCTATTAAACATTTTTGAATTTAAAAATGAATAAATTGTTCTGGTATTCCAGGCTTGTGTTAAGTAATTGTGGAATGAGCGTTGATTTATCCACCTTAAGTATGCACAAAATCATGTTAAATATTTTTTAATCAATAATTTTGTACTTTAGAAAAATCAGGACACTCTATTAACCGATCATTCTACTCACAAATACTCGTCAATATGGAAAAACATGCAAGCAATGGACGGGTAAATACTTCATCATGAAGTATTGCTAAAATTCTCCAACACTAGTATTTATTCAAAAAATGGTTTTCTTTTCACCAAAAAGCTTTAAGTAGTTATCACGTAAAAGGATTTTCATTCTTGGCATGCGTTGTTCTATAAAACAATTCATGTGCATTCTTCATTTAGACAGATACCTTTATTTCTAGATATGCTAGATTAATAACCTAAGCAAACAATTTAGATTTTTAAGCTTTTTATCTTTTTTCAAATATCTAGCGTTTATTTTTTCTAATGATTGTCTACTTTTTGTTGCAGAAACCCCCGCCAACATTCGATATTAGGCATGTACGTAAATTTGCTGTTGAACATCTAAAAAAAATCCAACAAGGAGGACCCTCCATCGGTTGCACGTCTACCAAATCGCCATCAACCAGCCAATACAACAACCCTACGACCAATTGCCTCCAATTTTCAGATGTATATGAGATGAATACCCTGGCCAAAGACTTAAGCACTGAGTAGGCAAAGTACAAACCATATATGCATTAAGTTCCATTTGAAATAATTTTGTTTATTTATTTATTTTATAGAAGCGAAGCTTTAACGAAATCCTTCCTAGATCAAAAACCGAAAGGTAAACCCAAATTGAGCATTCATCGAGATGTCCTCAACCAAGAGGCGGTTATTAAACAAACACGCTATACAGCCCGAGACAAGAGCGTGTTGTATGGATTGCGTACATACTGGAGTACTTGGAATTTCCTCAGTCTATTCACTGGCATCATACCGATATTCCAATGGCTGCCCAATTACTCAGTGCGAAAGGATCTTGTGGGAGATATCATTGCTGGCTTCACGGTAGCCATTATGAATATACCGCATGGCATGGCCTATGGCATCTTAGCCGGCGTAACAGCTAGCAATGGATTGTATATGGCCATTTTTCCAGTATTAGTGTACTTGTTCCTAGGCACATCGAAACACATATCGATAGGCACGTTTGCCGTCATCAGTATCATGACATACAAAGTGGTCCAGACATATGCGACAGAAGATCTGCAACCAGGTGATGTAGGATATACGCCGCTGGAAGTTGTCACTGCCACGGCTATGATGACAGGAGTGGTCCATGTAAGTTTCTTAGAACAAAAATAATTGATTTGGAATTCTAACAGTCTCTTTGACAGATGTTAATGGCACTCATGCGGTTAGGTACACTCTCTTCTCTGCTGAGTGATCCTTTGGTTAATGGATTTACAACAGCGGCTGCGGTTCATGTCATTACAAGCCAGTTAAAAGATGTACTGGGAGTAACAGTTCCTCGACACAAGGGTGCCTTCAAGATCGTGTACACTTTCATTGATCTGGTGAAGTCATTACCAGTGGCTAATTTTGCAGCTATCAAAATTTGTGCATGTATTATAATTTTCATGGTGGTAATGAATGAGTTTCTTAAACCTTGGGTGGCTAAGCACACCAGATTTCCCATTCCGGCCGAACTAATGGCCGTTGTCGGTGGAACACTCATATCAAGGTATATGAACCTGAAAGACAATTATGGAGTTGCTTTGCTCGGAAATATTCCTACAGGGCTGCCATCATTCAAAATCCCACCTCTCGAACTGTTGCCGATAGTGGCTGTCGATTCGATAGCCATAGCTGTTGTTAGTTACTCCATTGTTATGTCGATGGGGTTGACATTTGCCAAGAAGCATTCGTATGAAGTCCGACCTAATCAGGAGCTTTTTGCAATGAGTGTTGGAAATATTTTTGGCGGATGCTTTTCGTGCATTCCAATGGCTTGTTCGCTGTCGCGTTCTGTTATACAAGAACAGACAGGTGGTGCAACACAGATTGCATCGTTTGTTTCGGCTATGCTTCTATTGGCAACAGTTCTATGGATTGGACCGTTCTTTAGTACTTTGCCAAAGGTGAGTTGATTAGAGCTTGAAATTTTTTTTTATTAACTTATTCTTTAATTTGCAGTGCGTCTTGTCTGGAGTTATTATTGTGGCACTCAAACCTATGTTCATGCAAGCACGGGACTTAAAAAAATTCTCACAACAGGGGAAGCTGGAACTTCTCACGTGGGTTGCGACGTTCGTCTGCGTGGTTTTCATTGATATTGATATTGGGTAAGGAGAATAATTAGAAGAAAACTTGACCATAATAAAACTGTGCTAAGAAAACTCAAAAAAAGCTAAATAAATATAAATTAATATATAAATATTTGTATAGGCTTCTCGTCGGAATTTGTATATCCTTAATGACGCTCTACGTAAAAGGATTAAAGCCATATAACTCTCTTCTTGGAACAATTTCTGGAATTGATGGTGTCTACGTTGACATAAGTCATCATAACGATGCAGTCGAAATTCCCGAAACCAAAATCTTCCGCTACACAGGTTCTTTAAATTTTGCAACAAGAAATTTCTTCAAAAAATCTATGTACGAAGCAATTAACGTTGATTGTCAGAAACTTCGTCGGGCTTCATTGATAGCCGTGGAAGCTAATGGTCGTGATAGCAGTATGCTCAATTCATTCCGTGTCCTTATTTTGGACTTTTCATGTCTTGCCCACATTGATATGGCTGGTTGCCGAACACTTAGTGAAATTAAAAAAGAAATGCGTCTTCTCGGAGCGAGAGTATTTATTGCCAGTCCAGCGGATCGTGTGTATGATACAATTGTTCACAGCATGGCTCTAGGCGAGGGTCCTTTCGAAGTATATGCCACATTAAATGATGCTGTAGCATATGCAAATGCATGTCGTAATGCGTGAAAGAAAACAAAAATGCTCAAGCAATGAAGCAACTAACCTACCTAATATTGAAATCGAAAAACTAACTTAATTAGTTAAAAAATTTTATTTTTATTATTTTTTCAAAAAATCTTAATAGCAATAGCTCTATATTTATAAGAAATGAAACAAGTGCCTGAATTACACAATAATTTGTTATTTTATGTTGAAAATGAAAACAACAAACAAAAAAAAAACAGAGATAAAGAAGGAATTTTATAAGATTTCCTTAGTACTTAAATGAAGTATAAAAGTCGATACGATACTTAATTTTAAAAATGACATTTTTTTAAATAACTTAAATAATTATATGAATGAAAAGTTATATAATATATTATGTATTTAAAAAAAACTAAAACAATTTTTTGTGATTGAAAATAGAAAACCAAAAAACTTAAGTTAAATGGAAAACAAAAATTGTAAAAAGATAATAATTATTATGATAATAAAGAAAGTATACAATTTTTATACAATTTTATGAAGTTAGTGCATTTTTCGAATTTTACTAAAATTCTGAATGGTCTTATAGGAAAACGTTATGTATTTTTTTTGTTTGCCCTAAATCGAAACGTAAACGATAGTTTTTACAATTTTCGAATTTTATAATGTAGTTATTTATTTCTAAAATTTTCAAGCTGTTTAAAAGTTAAAAAATACTAGTCAATTATGTTATTTAAACTTCCTTTTATCTTATTATTAGAAGTCAGTTAAAATTCAAGACAGAAAGTTGAAGTTATTAAGATTAAATTAAATTCAACCAAAGCACTTGTACATTATGACTGTTTACAGAGAAAAAAAACAACTAAAATGCGGTTAGGGTCAACTTATATAATATTTAAAATTCGTATTCTTTTCCAAACTAAGTATCTAGCATTGAAGAGGATTTGTAATTTGAATATTAATTGCAGTTAGCCTCTATTTGGCTAAGATTAACGATTAACCAAAAAACGTTATAGATTTTAGCTAAGTGACTGCTTAAACGAATGCCAAGAAGTATGCAACAAAATGTCGGTCGTTCAATCGTCCGCCACGGCTTAGCTGGGTTTAGATATTTTTTTCCGATATATTACCCTGCATTTGCCGAATGGCGGTCGTTATGTTTACTTTGAGGGCATTTGTTTACGTAGCGCAACCGAGCTGACCTGTACCTTGCATGTAGTCGGTATCCATATCCTTCCACTTAGGTCACAAGAAGTTGCATATCTACGATCTGCATCGCTCGAAGTTGGTGGTTGTGGCACTGTAAATTTCATTTTGAAAGAAGTAAGAACCTATTATTCCGAGAATCATTCTGCATATTCAAAAGTGCAATAACGTCCAAATCTGAAATGAAATATTGGCAAAAAAAAAACAATATAAAGAATTATTTTGGTAACTTTGCGATGAAACAAAAAAGAAAATAACTGTCGTTTACCGGCCTAACTAAACTTTATAATTAAAAAAAAACTGTTTGCTCAAGATAACCCCAATTTTCTGTTATCTAAAAAAAAAAAACTATTGACTCTAAAAAAAGCAATTTCAAAAATTCTTCTTTGGAGGTCTTTATTTAAGTTTTCGGATTAGCTACGTTTATAAATAGTAGATATTAAGTGAGTTCAATTCATTAATTACCTCGAACCGAGAACCACACTCAATGAAATTTGTAACGAAAAGTTTGGGATATTTGGTTTCAAAACTAAAAATGTCATGTTTGTAAAACCGTGAAAACCTTAAAAGTAATATCGCCCCTTTCCGGCAAATCATCGTAAGTGACAAAATGTTAATCCTACATTCAACTAATTGTTTCATTTTTTTCCTGCAATAAAAACGATCGAACCTTTTGTTGGCTTTCAGTAACAGTATTGCGAATATTACTCAATGCTAAAATTTGGCCTTATTCGTTTTGTTGCTGAGCAAACAAAAAACAATTTGTAGCTTACGATACTTTATAATTTTGAGGCTTACGATAATTTGACGGAAATGATTTGATATTTTGCTTTTCCTTGTTTTTACTAAGCTAGATGACCCCAGTTAAATGTTGTTTGATACATCTTTTTGGTTGGATAACACTACACTCAACACAAATAAATTATCTGATTTGGCTTATAATATTTTATAACCAGGTTGACTAAGAAAATATTTGTGTATAGTTTCTTATATCCTAAAATGTCTAGAAGTGGAGAATATTGTTTATTGCGCGTTCAGGTTAAAAATCGGGGGTAGATCGAAAATATAACTGCTTTTCGAACAGATCCTTGTTTCTCCGTTGGTTTAATTGGTATTCTTTAAAATAGTATGCTTGTGTGTTAACAGTCTCAATTTATTTTGTTATACTTGCAAAGATTTTGCCTCAAAAATCGACAAAAAAATCGGATTTAATTAAAAATTGTATCTCGCTTAAGTGTTTAAACTGAGAATTTCTATGGATTGTAGGTTCCTACAGTGTGTTGTATGAAGTATGATATACAATTAGACATATCCTAACGGTTGGCGCATTGGAAACAACAACAAAATTCCTTTTGATTCGCCAATGATTTGCATTACTAATCAAGATGTGGAATGCTATTTCTGTTTAATTCGATTCAAGATGTTTTCAGAAAAATCTAAATGATGTATTGGTGTTCATAATGCAGATGTTCCATATGAGTTATAAAACTAAGCAGCATTCTGACAATCTACCTGTATACATGAGTACTCAGTACAATGTTGTGTGGTAGCACAAAGTTCGCAAAATTCTAGTTCATTAACAGATTTTATGCAGGGTATTTCAGGACCACCCTTGCTCAATCACTTAGTGCTCAAAGATTTAGGAAAGGATTTAGACTTATCAATCGAGAAACCAAAAAACTTTCTTGATAACATAAAATCCGCTGAATTTTGTGAGGAATTAAAAGCGATGCTGGACGGCTTCTGCAAATTGGGATGCAATATTTAATTAAAGCTACATTTAATTGACTCTCCTTTGATGTTTTTTTGTCCGAAAGTATGGGTGCAGCGAGTGACGAACAAAGAAAACGCTTTCGTCAAGATCTTGTTGCTATTGAGAAGCATTACCAGGGAAGATGGGAACCTTCTATGCTAGCAGACTAATGTTGGAGCCTCGTCAGGGATACCCCTGAATCCCGTTATAAAAGGAAAACCAGCCACTCCAAAAAAACATCACCATTCCAGTCATATAATTATTAAAAATCAAATAAATCCTGGAAAGTCGTTGTTTTTTGTTTTATGTTTTATCTCGAAACTGAGATGATCAAAAAATTTTTTTTTTATATATTTCGATTGAATTAATGGTAAGAAATTATAAGAAAATAGTGAGATTTCAGATAATTTTTAAAGTTTGAAATTTGTTAAGTAGTGTAATCTATTGGTAAAATTGCTCATTAAAAAGAACATGCTTTAAAGTTTGTTTCTTTTTATTTTAAGAACGTGATAAATTTTCATTTTTGTACCATTTTTCTTATCCAGATCGGTGACAGTCTTAATGCAAATTCAAAATTACCAAAATGATTTTTCTTTTATAACCCGCCTGGAAAAATGGCAAGCTTTTGCCAAGTTTACGCAAGGCCCTGGCAAGATTTCGGTAAGGAAAACCTAGACGAGGAAAACATGACAGTCCCCTATTTAGTGCCTTGCTGAGAATATATATTTAATAAAATACTGGTGAAGCTCTTGATTGTAACTAACCACGTTAATACAGTGCAGTGATATGACAATTAATAAAAGTCGGGTCTTATTATATCGTAATAAAAACTTTTATGTTGTTGTTAATTAACTGTTCAAAATACATATTGAAATTGAATTGGTGTGTCAAATAGTAAAATCTATTTTACTATATTACTATTTTTATCAAGAAAAAACATGCTTTGGAAACCTCCTAATCTCCCATTAAGCAACTTAGTGCACCCCTGCAGAATCACAAACGATAACACTACCAGGCGCTACACGCGTTTAAAGTAAAGTAACGTACCATCAGATTATCGGCAAGCTAAAGTCTACCAAGCAATCAACATAACAAGCAAAACAACTGGAAGTGCCTCTTAAAATAAAAAACCATGGAGAATTTTCGTGGAGGTACGAACTGTATCATCTTGTTGTCCGTGCATCGTCAAGGAATTGTCTCCCGTCAACAATACAGACTGCAAGCAACTGTAGGTACCAGACACTGACTGAAATATTTGGAACAAATCTAGTTTTTACTAGTCAGGGTGTAGGCAGAACCTTACTGACGAGGCAAGAAGGTACATAACTGGTGAGAGCCTAGCAAAAGCCTATAGTAACCCTTGATAGACCCGTGTTAGTAACTATGAAAAACTTGCCAGGGCCTTATTCAAAACTAGATTCATTTTCCAGGCGGGAAGCTTAATAGAAATTTTTGGATAATTTGGATTTTGATAATTAATTTGGATAATGAATTTGGCTTAAAAAATAATGAGTACATATCCTGGTATGGCACAGAAAGTTGGCAATAACTGTGTCTTATTATAAAATTGTAAATTTAGTAAATTCTTTTTTCCATTCAACAGTTTTAATTTTAATATATGTACCTGTTCAACATATTTAAACTAAGCTTCAATCATCTCTCTAAATCAAAAAATAAAATTAAATCGCTCGCCCAGTAGAATGTCATCTATGCTAAAATATAATATTGATGATTCAGCGGCTAAAAAATTCTACAAATTATATCCCTCTCATAAAATATGCATAGTCTCCTCTTCGCCCAGCCTTGAACCTTTAGTTCTTTAATGAAATCTAAATGGTGTCCGATCTTGAATGGTTGTCATCTTTTTTACTGCTTTACCTACAACACAAAACTATTGTATGTATGTATGTAATGTAGGTGACACAGTTCTTTTATGTTATATCATAAATATTTTCAATTATTAACTTTTAACTAAATTAACATATGCAGCTAATTTTGTGTAAAGTATTGAGATAGCGTTCTTTATACATATATCGAAATGAGATTCGTTTGACCTAAAAAAATATCTCGTATAGCACTATTAACATTGACGAAGCAAACAAAATATCTTCTTAAGGTATTTTTTTTCTCCAATATTCTCCTCTTCATCTTGAATATTAAGTCTTTGATGCTGAAGCTGAAACTTTTATTTTTTTTTTGTTGTTTATATTTTATACTACGAATGACCCAATTTTTGTTCTTTTATCAAATGATGCCAATCGGTTTTGAATTTCGTTCTCGTCTTGCTTGTTACTCATTTCTTGTGGAATTCATTAGTATCCGTCCAGTTTATACTTATATCGCAGTTAGGTGTTTTCATTATGCCTATAACAATGTGTATATTCTATGTTTATGAAATGATGTTCTGAAAATCTTACATCATGAAGAGGGCAATAACACCGAACATCGCACCCAACACAAAAAAAAAAAAAAAAAAAACAAAAACAAAAAGAGCGATGAAGCAGAAAAATATTTCATAATTTTAAAATAGCAGTTGATGTTGGCTGGCTTTGAAAAGGTTTAATGTCTTGCTGTGTGAACTTCTAGGTGTGTGCTTATTATAAAAGTAACTAATTTTGGACTAGACACAACATGTACCTACATAAAAGTTTAAGTAGCAATATCCAACATGAAATTAACTGCATCTTGGAAGAAAAAAGTTGATGGGAATTTTTCGTTTTTTTGAACGGAAATATTAAAACAGTTAATAAATTGAGTTCAATCAACTTTGAGTAAGGTTCATAAATAAAAACCTCATTCAGAAAATTAAGATTAAAAATTTAAATTTTTTATCTGTAAATCGATTTCAGTAAGTCTACATTAAATGCAAACAATAATTATAAGCTTTTGAAATAGGTACTTGAAGTATAATACAATGAAAGCCCAATGCTTATAAGTTCGACTACTCTATACCAATTAGCACATAAATAAACTAAAGTCTTGAGAGAAAATTAAAAAGTGTGGGTTAACATACATAGTTTACAAAAAAAAGAGGCATTCAGCATTTGAATTATTGGAATAAGAAAACAAGACAAGTCGATATAAAAAAAAATATTTTAAAATTTTGATGGTCTGTAATTTAACGATCCCAAACCTCTATCACACTGCATTTTTAAGATCTCTCCGAAAAAAAAAATACATATATTTGAAAAACGAAATGAAAGATTATATCAGTTCGAATTGTTTAATTAGCTTTTTGGAAAACATAAAATTGTTCCGCATGCAATTATTTTGAGGTCGAGTTCAGTGCATCATGGTTTCTGAAAAAAAAAAAAAATTGTGAAGAGCTAATACCAATTACAATGTCTGTTTGCGTACTGTCGTACTTGTTTTTTGTATAGCTTAAATTAATTAATCAATTTTTTCATGGATTCAGGTATTGTTCAAATGCAAATAACATCTGTTAGAACTCTAAGTGCCAGTTGTACAATCGTGGTTTAAATTTTGATCCGTGGTTCAGGAATTTTAACTCGCCGATTTCGGCGGGTTAACTGAGGTTCAACGATGGTTCAAGGTTCTAATATGCACTAAAAGCCAATTACATGCCTGGACCATAGTTAAACCACAGTTAATCCGCCGAAATTGGTGAGTTAAAATTCCTGAACCACGGATCAAATATTTGTACAACTGGCCCTAAGTGCCAGTTGTACAAACGTGGGTTAAATGTTGATCAGTGGTTCAGGATTTTTAATTCACCGATTTCGACGGATTCTGAGGTTTAGCGATGTTTCAGGCAATTATTTGGCTATTATCACATACTTAAATCTTAAACCAACGTTGAACCTCAGTTAATCCGCCGAAATCGGTGAAATAAATTTCCTGAACCATGGATCAACATTTGAACCACGATTGTATAATTGACCCTAAACAAGATTTGTGGAATTTTAATTTGCCATGTACACCTGAATGGTATTAATACTAAATCAATTGGTATATTGAGAAATATAATTTTATCAAGCGATAGTATTCGTATAATTGTTTACGAAATAATATTCACATACATATATATTTAATTTTATACCATTTGATTGGTATAAACTGGTCTAAAAAACAAATATAGGTAAAAGTTTAAATTAAAACACCCCTTGACGAATTTATATTTCTTTTTTCTTAAAGGTCCTAATTTGAGTTAGTGCATGGTAGTGGTAGATAGAAAGAATTAGCGGCTAAAAGCAATCTAGCCCATGATAGTGACCCGACTACCGCCAGATTTTGCCCTGAATTATATCCTTTTTTTTTTGTTGACTATCACATTAATGAGGTGCTGAAAAACAGAAGGAGAAGACAGAAATAAAACAATTATTTTTATTTTTTTGTGAACGGTATTGAATGAAATTCAATTTTTTTGTTACCTAGTCCAATACAATACGAATTGCCCAGGCAAGATAATTGGGCTCATCAGCTAGCCAGTCCACGAGCTGTACTATTTCTAGGTGCACGAATTTAACCAAATTCCCATAGAATAATATAATTTACAGTTTAAGCTGCATAAGACAGCATATAACTCTAACTGATAAGCGAAGCTGTCGCGTGCCTGCTGGGCGAAACGCATTGGTGCTAAAAATCTGTATAATGGCTTTGAAAAACTTTAACCATTGATTACAAATTTTCTGAAATAGTTGACCTTTTTCGACTCAATTACTAACCTTTTAATATCATATTTATTCTTGTGAATATTATGTACACATATGAGATATGAGGTGCTAAGAATAATGGAATATTTTTGGGCGTAATATAGTCATGCATGATTCAGGTTTAGTTTTTAGATCACAATACCTAAACTGTTAGATCTAACTACTCTTTGGTGGCGGAATTTTATTCTCTTAAAATATTCTCGTAGATTATTAAAACTTTAATTACTACCTAATATTTGTGCAAGAATACTTTTTAGCACTAGGTCATGGTCAACACCACAACTTTTCTTGGAATGTAACCTTAATTACCTCTTAAAGTTTATTTAACCAGTTTATATGCTTATTTTTTTTTTTGTTGAAAATACCACACCTTGTAGTAGAAGTTTAAATCTTTATTCTTAAGACAGCAAGATACTTGTTTGTCCACAGCTCACCCAAATCCAAATCCATTATAATTTAAAAAAAAAAAAGAAATAAAAACACACACCCAATGGAAGAACAAATTTTCCTCTATCTTAAAGCAGATATATTCCTGAACATGAAGCCTAAGCTTATTATATACATAAATACATACATAAATACTACTATACTATTTCTGCAACTTAACTTTCAACTTCCCGTTAGAATCTACAAGAAAGCAAATCTACATTATAGAAAAGAAAAAGGGAATCGAAAAGAAGATAGTAGAATGTATAAATATATATTATGTTGTAAATATACATAGAAAGACTTGATGGTGCAACAAGTCACCTTGCAAAAGACACAGGTATGCCGGACTATTGCACACCTGCATTCTAGCAGCAGCTAACGCAACATTGCTTGGAATGGCGACCACTTCATCACCTTTTGGATCACGATAGCAATATAGAAAAAAAAAAAAAAATGGCAGCAACAACAACGATGCTACGATCTCGATATGGATGTGATGGAAGCAACAACGAAACTCCCCGCAGCACATAAAACCTATAATAATGATCATCAACGGTCGCAGACCGCAATTTGCCGCATCATCATACTACTGACCTCAAAACCGAAGGTAACCAAGGAAGAATCAATGTTGCGCATGAATGGAGTACTATACGCGCGGCCTGGATCATATTGACGACACAACGACGACGGTGCGCGGTGCTAAAGGTGCGATGGAGAAGGGACTTTTGGAATGAGAAACCATATCGTAACTCAAACGATACTCGTGGTGGTTTATTATTTTTCTATTTTCCTTTTAGTCGTTTTCATTGTTAGGGGCCCTGCTAAGACCGCAAAAATTCCACCAATCAATTTGCTGAATGAATATTTTAGAATAGAGTAACCATTGATCAAAACCTCATTTGCAGCAAATTCCCTAGAAGTTTGCCCGTGTTAACTATGTCTTAACTGGATTTTCAGGTTTGTAAATCAGCTCTTTTGTTTTTGATTTATATTTTATTTTGTGTTTATATTATTCTCCGTGTTTCTATAAAATTCGATTTTTTTTCTTTTGTTATTTTTGACGTTCAACTTGAATTTTAGAATGGTTAATCTTTGACTGCTGACATACTTTTTTTTTCTGTAATGAAACAACAATTTGTTAGGAGAATGTGGTGCTTCATAATGATATTTTTTCTTCAGATGTGAACATATTCTGCTTGTCAAAGTGAAAGATGATAAAACGTTAAGGAGATTATTAAGAACTGTATTATATAAAATTGGCTTATCAGTTTTTTGCTTAGATAACAAATGGATTGGAAGTTTCAAGCTGAAATAATACAAATTTAATAATTTATACTAACTTATTAGTTTTTGCTCTATTTAGTCTCTTCACAAGCTTGAGTATTTGATGATATTTCTGGGGATAAAGAATTCTTAAATGAAAATATTTTACCATTTTTTGTACATTTTATTTTGTATTTTCATTTAAAATTTGCGCCTTACTATTCAAATTTTTGAGGAGTTGAGTAAAATAATTTATAAAGGATATGAATTGCTAAAAAAATTCCTCTTAGCTTTCTAATCAAAGTTATTACCTTTTCTGAAAATTTGAAAGAAAAATCTATTATTATTTCACTGTGTTTACTCATAAATCAGTCATATGATAGGAGACACTCCAAACTTGACTGCAAAAAAAAAAAAAAAAAAAAAAACATCGTATAATTATCATCTTTTAACTAATCACAATCACACAGGTACCGCGATGAAAATCTCTTTGCAATCCTGATAGGATTTTACGATACCACCTTCTCTCTTATTTGCAGACCACAAAGCAATTAGATTTAATAACCACCATCGCGAGAAATTACTTTCACTGGGTGGTTTTCGGCTTACTAAATGTAAATCCAAATAGGTTTTTCCTCGCTTAATGTTTGTTGCAGCTCCATGGGGATATCTTGAATCTTGCAATCTATGTTTATGTCAGTTGGTTAAAGCGCGTGCATGATAAAAATAGCTATGAAGCATTATAAATTTCTGCAAATGAAGACCAAATAATCACAATTCAACTGAAAGTAAAATCAACCAAACGCAAGCTAACAATCAAATTAAAAACGAATAAAGACAATTTGAATTTTGTGAATCATTGTGACATCTGTCATTAGTTTTCTAGTGGTGTCGAGGTGATATGCCGCGAGTTTACAACATTGTATGAATAGTGGGAAATCAAACTCTGAATACAATGTATTCATAAGACAAGTAGGTACAGCCCATTAGAGTATTTGATGAGGCATTTCTCAAATAATCGTGCAGTGTCAGAGGTTTTGTGTGTTTGGTGTCATTGAATGAATATAGGCACAAAGACGCATGCTTACATTTATGGCAGGTTTTCATATTTCTTTTTTTTAATTTTTCAAAACGATTCTATAAAAAATTTGATTCGAAAATTTAACCCTTAGGCCTTCTTTAAATTCTTACCGACTAACAATATGCACACAGAAATGCATGAAGTAAAAAAAAACAAAACTAACACATCTTAAACTTAAACCCTAATTGCATGACAGTAAGAAAGTAAACAAGATTATGAAAGAATTTCTGTTGGTTAATACAATTTCAGCTTTATGTATTTTTATTCGCTAACATTCTCTAAAACATAATTAAAAAGAAAATATGACGTTGGTTCGATCCCCAGCCTCGCCACCTTTTTATTTAAAAAGAAAAAACGGCTACTGCCTCTTGCGAGGAATTGACAAATCCTCCAAGAGTATCTCCTGTCACAGAAAAGCGCCGCTCTACTTAGCCGTTTGGACTCGGCAATAAACTGTAGGTCCCCTCCTTTCCTGCAGACACTCACACAGGAATGGTTGAGAGTTATAAGGCACTAGGCCTTAGTTCTTCGCGAGCTGTTGTGCCACCAAATTAATTTTTTTTTACTATTGTTTGTTGTTCTTAAAAAATAAAAAGAAAAAGAAAACGTGTCGGAGGTGTGCTTGTGTATTTTACAAAGAAGATTTGCATACATATTCGTACACAAAAAAAAGGTTTTTGTTACTGGGTCAATGCATCAGATTGTTTTGCTTCAAATATAATCTTAAATTAATCAAAATTCAGTTAAAAAAAAAAAAAGTTTTCAGATATAAGCGTTTAAAGTTTTAAGTTTATAACTTTTTTTTCTGAAAATGATAGAAACTTATAAAAAGAACATAAAAAAAGACAAAAAAATGTACAATTTTTTGTACCTACATATATCAACAAATTTTATTTAAATTTATGAGAAAGGTGTGTTTAAAAAAAACTCTGCACTTGACACCCTTATGCAAAAATGAGTTTAATTTTTTTCTGAAAAAGGGGTTAAGTGACAGTTGGCTTTTTTAATGATTGGTTTTAGGCTGCTTTTTGTTGCCAGGAATCTGTGATATGGCCTTTTTATAGAACTAACGGTGCTTTTGGGGTATAAAGGTTAAGGTTAAGTTTGCACTTACCACATTCATGCAAAAAAAAAAAAAATATTAAAAATGAGTTCTCAGCTTATAAAGGTGTTAAGTGATCTTAACCCCTTCTTGCCAAAAAAAAAAAAAAAAAAAAAAATAAAACAAACGTGTATTTAACCCCTTTATCTGCTTTATCTGAAGCTAACTTTGTAAGGTACCTAATAACAGTAGAGACACAAGAATAAGACAAAAACTTAATTTGTCGCTTAACACCTTTATCGATAAAAAAAAAAACAAAAATCAAAAAATTTCACTTGACCTCTTCTCATTCTAGAGGCTTTTAAATATATACTAATTTTATGAAAATACATACGAATTGAATTTGTCGTTTTTCTTCCAAACCGACTGACGATAAGTACCTAATTTGATAAAGAAACAGTATTTCTTTAATCAATGAAAATAAATAAGTTATTAAATTTGGAGGTGCGACAGCTGAAACATATACCTACCCTACGGCTTTTCTTAATAATTCACATGAAGACATTCTAAGAAATACGCCCTACCCAAAAATAATAATAATAATTTTAATCAGATAAAACTGGAGTTATGAGACCTTTATTTAGTATGAGAACTTTATGAATCATCAAACTTTTTTCTTTTTCAAAATAATGTCGGCTTTTAAGTAAAGAAAATTATTCAAGATGTTTGTACAAATACATGCGTACATATATCATTTTAATATTATTTCTTGTCTTTCATTTAAAGCCATTTAAATGCTTCCTTAAAAATCACTAAAGAATTATTGGACATCTAAATAATTTCCATAAAATTATAGTATAAATAACACCTACATAAAAAATAACAGTTAGCAATGCGCTCGATGATGCAATAAGCCATCGAATAAGAACCAAAACCATTCTTTAATGGTCAATGAATTTTTTGTTTTTTTTTCTCACAATGATATTAGTACAAACATATTTTTTTCAAAATAACTCAGAAATAGAATCAAAACATAAAGTTCTATGTTATCGAAATAATTGAAGGCACTCGTAACAAGAAGAAAATAATACAAATTTCATGTCACATAACATAAATGCAATAAAAATCAATAAAACTATCTGCCCATTCATTAAATTAAAAATATTTCCTGACCATTTTATTCAAGCCACGTTACGGCACTTTTGTGGTAGTTATAGAGCGGCTTAAGAGAGACAATTTTGAATAATACATGAAGAACTTATGTAATTGTGTCTACTTTTGAAATATTATAATCGGTTGTTGCATGAAGGAAAGTGAAAATAAAAAAAAAAAATAAATGAGAAGCCCAAAAATTTAATAAGTTGTCAAACATTATACCAAACTAAGATATCAATTTAATAAATTACTGAATTATTGTGTTCATGAGTCATGATGACTGACATATGAGAAAGTAATAAGAAGTTAGTGGAACAAATTTGAGCAAATTTTGGCAACAACATGTTATGTCGAGTGATGAGCTTCATTATATATGCAGGGTGTGTTTGGCTAAAAGGGGTAGCTTTAATTCAATCCCGCCTCTAAAATACCTAACTTACTGTATATTAAAAATTCTTGTGTAATGGATTTTAAATATGTCTTGTATTTTCTTTTTTTCAAAGTTTTGTTGTCTATAGCCTATAGTTTATACATCAATGCGAAGTGAAATCCAAATCGAAATGAAACATCAATAAATCTGCTGTCGAAAGGTTTTCCAAGAAAATAAATTTTGTTTTATATTTGGTTTAGATAAGTCCGTTGAATTATATTTACTTCGAAACAAATTTCCTCCTCCTTGTCGCTTAAATAATTGCATTTAATTCTATTGTATTTTTCACGCCTGGCAAAAAACTAATTTTTGTTGTATGAAAATTTCACTTCGCTTCGATCTATAAACTAGGCTTATCAAGTAAAAATAATGACAGGAACTCATGAATGAAAATGAAAACATCAACAAGTTGATGGTATTTTTAAAACCACTTAAGTTATGCCAGTTATTATTTATGCCACAGGCATAAAGGCTAGGTTCGAATAGTTCCTAAATATAACAATTCGAAGACACACCCTGTATGTCTTGTCATCATAACAAAAAAAAAAGAAATAAATCTCTCGACATATATTTACATTTGAACCTACAAAAAAGTTAAACTTGCTCTTGATCATCTTACCATTTGTTTGATTGATGTTGGTTATAATGTGGCTTAGACAGACAATGATAGCGAAGGTTTCTCTTTGATGCAATTTTATGGCATAGTCAACCACTAAACCCCCTAATTACAATGGAATTTGCCACATAACAAATATCAAACTTTCGCTGGATGCTAGAATTACAAGAAACATTAGAGAAATTTATATGGTTTAAAATTTAGAATTCCTCATTTTTAATTTTGATATGTAATATATAGCCATTTACTTTGTATTTATGTACTGTACAAACCTATATTACATTACATATGACAACTTATGGGTTCGTAAGAAATCGAACTCGAGCAAACTAAAAAAACTACAAAAAAATTGTTTAAAAGTGAAATGAAGTCTAGCTACCTACCTTTAAAATGTGTAACAAATTCTCTTTCTCGTTGAGAAAGTTAAGAAGTGCGGAATAGATTCCCTGCACCATCTAGAATCTATAGACTATTCAATAAGGTGATACTGGTGACACTTTGTTAATCAAGTAAAATACCAGAGATGTAAAAGAATGCAATCATTTTTGAACTGCAGTTAATTGAATAAAAAGACTTATTTTAAAGTATTTTTACTTCACCTCAGTATTTTAACTTCAAAAAATAATTCTCAATCAATTTTGAAGTCTTTAATAATGCAATCATTTTATGCAGTTAAAAGACTAAAAGTTAAAAGAATGCAATACTAAAAGACTGCTTGAAGTCTTTGAAGTCTTTTACATTGATTGCATTCTTTTACAGTCTTTGAAGTCTTTTACATTGATTGCATTCTTTTGCAGTCTTTGAAGTCTTTTTGAAGTCTTAATTATGAGTATTTATGAGTGTTCTCTCATCTTCTGCGATATTTATGCATTATGAATTAAACTATAAATTAATTTTATTTAGATGAATAGATGAACTGCTTTTATCATTTTCATTAAATCAATTCGTATCAATCTCTCACAAATAAAAATCATATCAGAAACTTCTAAAACCATTGAAATCCAATTCGTTAACATTTTATTCATAAAATAGTTTTTATAATCAATTTTGAATTTTACAATTTTAAATGCACTAATTTTTAAATTCTATTTTTAAAGACTGCAATCAATATTAAAGACTTCAAAAAACTTCAAAGACTGCAAAAGAATGCAATCAATGTAAAAGACTTCAAAGACTGTAAAAGAATGCAATCAATGTAAAAGACTTCAAAAAGACTTCAAAGACTTCAAGCAGTCTTTTAGTATTGCATTCTTTTAACTTTTAGTCTTTTAACTGCATAAAATGATTGCATTATTAAAGACTTCAAAATTGATTGGGAATTATTTTTTGAAGTACAAATACTTACAAAAAGTATTTCATTGCAATCGTAAGGTGAAGTTAATTGAATGGGATTTCAAAGAATGAAATACCAAAATACTGCATTCTTTTACAACTCTGTAAAATACAAATTTTTTAAGCTCCAAAACAACTCATACACACGAAGAAATACCACAAAAATTCTTTCATTCACCAAAAAGTATATGAAATGAAGTTAGAGCCCCTAAGCATTAAATAAAGCTGGGAATAGGTTATAAAGCTATCATTATAGTATCACAAATGTTTTGTTTTATTTTTTTTGTTGGCATGAATTTACCAGTTTTAAATGCCTTTCAATAAGAAACCAAACTGGGTACACAGTTGCGCCAGGTATTGTTTTGATTATTTTAACTCATTTTTATTATAAAGAGAGAGAGAGAGAACAAAAGTTATGTTGAGTAGATTTTGTGTGCTTATTGAGATTGTCTTAAATAAGATTTACACGTCACAATTTTGTTTTATATCTATTTGAAAGAGTTGAAAAAAGAAAATAAAAAACACAAAAAAGTGGTTTTCGTTCGTGCGTCCACTGTTATTTGAGATAGAGCCTAAACGGGTGCACTTCTATTTTTTGATTTGATAAATTTATTATTTTTAGGAGTAAGGGAAAAATAATATCTTTACAATCAAGGATTATTTTACAATTTAAACGGTAGCTGTAATTTTTGGGTTTCATTGGTTTTAACGTCATTTCAAGTATTCAAGGTTTGCTGAAATTTGAATACATCTTCATACATTGGCAAATTATCAGTATGCACAATATTTGGGATAGGTATTGTTTATTGCTTAAACCATTTGCGATTTCAACATCATTTTTTTTTAAAGAAATCCCGTTTATTTCTAAGTTGTTAAATGCACTTTTTTGTTCCTTAAAAATTTGACTTTTCAATATTTTACACATATGTAGTACCCTTTTGATCACGGTGTAGTATTACTGGCTGAACAGAATAGAATAACGGAACTGAAGCCGCAGACGGAACTGGAAGAGCTGTCAAAAAGTGTCGTACGTTATTTTTTTTACATGTCCACAATGGAGCTGTACAGCTTTGAAAGTATTTTGAAGAAAAACAAAAGAATATTCTTGTGTACAAGCTCAGAATTCACATTTTTTGTTTCCAATAATGTTCCTTTTAATAAATAATTTTTTTCGCGATACAAATAACCACAATATTTTTTTCCGACCCAAAAAGTTGTTTTTATTCTCCATACAATTTGAAACGTCAAAAGTGCCGTACGTAAAAAGTTAAAAGTTGGTGAACTCTTCCGCCTGCGTCTGCAGTTCCGTGTGCGTCTACGTTCCGTTGTGTTCGCAACATTGAATTTGCGTGTATTCAATATTTTGACAGCTATTCCAGCTCCGGCTCCGTCTCCGTCTGCGTCACCATTCTGTTCAGCCAGTTAATTGGGCTTTTCCAGAATCTGACTCTGTCTTTTCTCTTTCTAATTTTGACAGTTCTTTCATCGAAAGAAGCTCTAGACGGGGGGAAAACAACAATACAAACAAATAGAAATACACACCGATACTGTTCCTGCCTTTAATAGTGTGTTTGTTTTACCCCCATCTAGAGTTTTTGACGTTTGGTGGAAGTTCTCAATTGTTAGCGTCAGTTGTCAGTTTATTTTTAGCTTATAGAGGGGTTTATCTGTCCGAGCATCAAAATGCACGATGCTTCAAATGTGCAATGTTTACATTTTGGTTTCCAATTATTTTTGATTCAGTGTATTTTCCTTTTGTCTGAATGCACTGATTTTTATAAACATTTCTCGCTGTTTTCTATATATTCCAATCTTCTGGGTTGAACTCCCCCCCATTTGGCCGCCATTTTGGAAAAGGGGGCGTTAAAAGGTCTTCTTGAGAACCATACATCGCACAAACAAAATTTTACCATATTTGGTTAGAAAATTAAATTTTTTATAATTCATGTCAAAACATTTTTCATCGTTAAATTGAAAACAAAAAAGTTATAATCAAAAAAAGATGACCATTGTCAAGAAAAGTATCATTATCTTCTTCTTTTATTTATTTTATATCCCCCTTGCTAAGGGTTTAAGAGCCCTCGTCAGCTGTGTGCATTAATCACATCCTGTCTTGATATGCGAAGTGTGTACCTACAATTTAACATATAATTGTGTATGTCACGCTGGTTTCCAGGGGATACGCCCCTGGTCCCCGGCAGTTGCATGAACATTTCAAAAGTGTAATGATTTATATCATTCCTTTAAACAAAGCTTGCAAAATTTAAGCTCATGTCTCAAGTCTCAATAAACAATATCCATTGAAAATCAGCTCGACAGAAACAGGAGAGAGATAAAAATAAGACTATCACCAGCATGCTGCAGCAAGTCCAGTCACAACCGCCATTAAGTCGAACAACGTAAAAAGAACCAGAAGAGCTCCAAACACCACTTCGTCACCGGTTCA
Organism: Epistrophella euchroma; assembly: GCA_947049315.1. NCBI lineage: Eukaryota > Metazoa > Arthropoda > Insecta > Diptera > Syrphidae > Epistrophella > Epistrophella euchroma. Next base: position 26,738,658 of record OX346248.1, on the reverse strand, counting down.
GCCATAAACTTGACTCAAACCACTCTTTTTAATAGCAGCACAAACTAAGAAAGTTTCAAAAGAGTTAAAGTTAAAACTCTCACTTGGTTTACACTCGTTTCTCTGAGCTCTCGCTTGTCAAACCACACTTTTACACGGTAGAGAAATGCTGCTTCAATAATCCAGCGCTCAGTTAGAGTTTAGTCCGATACACGAGTAGAACGTAGAGGAATAACGCAAATTGAGAAAGAAAAAAATACCGCCGACCGACGAATAAACAAACAAAGTATCAAAAGGAAAACAAGAAAAATACAATAATTTTGATACGTAAACAAGAGTTGTTGTTGTTGTATCGCCGTGTGCTTACGACAGCGAAGCCGCATCGCCGCGCTGCAGCTAGCCACGACATCTACCGCTACCGTTCTTCGGCGTCTTAATCTCGATTTACGTGTAGGTTTTCATTCGTTCGTATATTATTTGCATTGAATTGGCCTAATTAATTAATTACGATCCCTCATCATCAAAGAAAAGTGCGTGTAGTGTATTGTGTCCAGCGATCTTGCATATTTACGATCGCTTGTGTTTTTTTTTATAGGGCAAACATTTTTCCAATTTGTATAATTTAAATAAAATATAAATAAAAATAAAAAAAAAACGCAAGATAAATTTATCGAGTTGCGACAAGAAAGAAACACAAAAGCCAACGGAGTTGAAAGTGAAAAAGTGAATCTATTTTTTTTTTATTTTTTTTTTCGATTCGAAATCAATCGGGACGGGAATAGCACCCGGAACATGTTTTATTTTCGAATCGGAATCGCAAAAAAAAGTTGAAACAGCGTGGTAAAAAAATACAAAATAAAAAAAAAAAAAACAAAATAACAAAGATGCTCGAAGAATGCTCTGCGGGTTGGAGCGTGTTTTTTTTTCTGTTTTTTTCGCTTTAATGGTTTATTTTGATCGGAGGCAGTGATCTTGGATCACTGACATCCTTGAATTCCCTTCGCTAAAAGAATTCAACTAATTGTAGATTCGATTAGTTTGTGATTTCCATTTTCATTGCATCATCAAGTGAAAGAAAAATATTAAACTTGTTAATTTGTAAAGTTTTTTTATTTGAAATTTGATTAGGTGTGTGCTTTGGTAAATGATCTTGCCACATTCATAATTATCTATAATCGAAAAGGTGTTGTTTTTTTTTTCAGTTTTCTTTTTATGGAAATTTATTTAATTTGTGACAAAAAATATAAAAATAATACATAATAATTTTCTGAAGTGGAAGTGAATTTAAAGTTAACAGTGTGTTTGGTTTGAAGTTGAAAATACTTTTTTTTTTTGAATTTGGAATAGCTGCAAGGCGTCTATTGGATTATATATTCGAGTTGGAGAAAGTGCACAAGGAAGCTATCATCATCATCTTCTATCATATAAGCCACGGAGAAATCTAGGATACAATCTTTGTGTTGAACAAGGTAAGTGGATTTATACAGTCAGCTGTATTACAGTACAGTCAAATTAGTTTAGTTCAATTTGAATAAAAAAAATGATCTTAGTATTATATTAGATATATTTTACCAACATTTTGTGCTGATGATTTTCGCGAGATGGAACTGGTTTTATTACGCAATATCTAGAAAAAACTTTGAGTGTGAGAATTTATATACCGTGACATAGTACCAATAAGGTATTATGCTAACCAGATGAATCAATAAGAAAACAAACAAAAAAATAAAACATGAATTTGAATACCGAAGTTCAGTGGACTTGATATTTTATTTGACAGCAATTGATTAATACCAGAAGTTATTTTTTTATACATGTTGAGTTTAAAATGAGAAATACAAATCGTTATTATTTATATATATATATTTAGGTATGTATGAATATCAGTGGCCTATTTCACCAAATTACAATTACAATTACAAATTTGTACTTGTAATCTACAATTACAAAATTGTAAACAGATTTTCTGTTTCACAAACAACAAACATAATTCGATCGAATTTGTAACAAAGAGCAAAAAAAATAGAGGAAATTGTAGTTGTGATTTACAAATAAAAAAAAAAAGTTTCACCGCATGTTTGCTAAACTTGTAAAAAACAATTCTTTCTCACAAATTTGTAAAAGTCTGCCGAGTCGGAATCGAACGTTAACGTTAAGCGCTATGAATAAACAAAACAAAATTTTTGTTGCCGGTTTGATTCGCGAAAAAAAAGACATATTATTTGGAAAATTTTCAAATATTATAACACACAATGTTAAAATCATCGAGTGGCAAAATATTTATGAAACAGTTAAATCTCAATTCTTATTGAAAAAGACGGGAAATACCTTAGAGATATTTTTTGGCAAAATTTGAAACGGATTACAGTGGTAAGCCTAAAGTAGTCTTATATAAAATACATAATAATGTCTTTAATAAAAATCATTGCAGACTAAAATTGACAATAGAAAAAAATTGCTGCCTTGGTGTCAACGAAAAGTTTTTTTCAGACTCATTAGCAATCTGCGGTCCAATTATTCTTATTATTTCCTCTACCCTTATACGGTTTATCCGAAACTTTTCTTTGAAAGCAAAAGCATCTGAAATTTCGTAGTTTATACGCAACCGATAAATTTTTCTTCGCCTATTTGTCACAAAATATTCACTTGTATCACTATCGGTACTACTATGCCTTCGCCGTAAAGACATTTATGAGATTCCTATTGAAAAAGTACAAATTGTAAATAAAATTACACACGAACTTTCTTCTGTAAGAATTTTTCTACAACTGAACAAATTTGTAGAATTCTAATATTTGGTGAAACAGAAACTTACAAAAATACCTGAGTTTTTACAAATTTGTACTTGTAAACTACAAACAAAAATTACTCTTGGTGAAACGAAAATAATAAAATTCCCACAAATTTCCCTTTGTAAATTACAACTACAATTTTGTAATACAAATATTTTGTGAAACAGAAAAAATCGATTTTTTAACAAATATTGTAAGAAATCACTTGTAAATTACAATTTGTAAGTTGGTGAAATAGGCCACAGATGTTATAATATTTCCATGCTTATGTACATCTACGTATTATAAGTATGAAATAAATAGAAATGTTCGAAGTTTTTACTTATTTATAGCAGTAGATATTTTCCCAACTTTTTTTTTCAGCAGGTTTGTTAGAATTTTGCATCAATGGAGGATTTTGGATTTGGATTGAAAAGAGTTCAAAGAACAGGTTTTAAATTTAGAGAATTAATTCACCGGGAAAAAAATTATTTCGTTTCTACAATTTGATTTATATGCCAAATACTGCAAAAAAGTTGCTTCGAACATTCAGAACTCTCATTTCCGCTATCGAAGGTAAAAATATTCTACCGGGGAATTCGGAATAAGAGTATTCTACCCCTGAAAGAATACGTTACGTATCCCGGGGAATATTTAGAATTGGGCTTAATATGCTGTTCAGGCTTCCCGTTCGACCGTTAAAGCATTAAGCAGACACATACCTACACATGTATGTAGATTAGATCCTAAAATTCATGAACTGCGTGGTGTAGAGCACTGAACGCATTCGTTTTTCTCAAAACCTACTGCTAACCATAGAGCAAAAGTTATAAAATGTCGGGTGAGTTACTAAAATGTTAACACCGTCTTAAGTTAAATTTTCGTCCTGACCAATGTACCTATCAAAAAATGACATTTTTCGAACAACTCACAAAAAAAATATAAATTTTTATCCAATTCTATAAATTCTACAATTCTTAAAATATTGACAGCTGACATAATTTCCAATTAAGTTATTTTGTTATTGTCGAAATCTGACAGTTTTGTTGTGAAAATTTGTAAATGAGGTACTGATGAAAGTCTATAAAAAGTAGTTTTTTTTGTCCCTTTTTTAAGCTAACAGTTAGATCAAGGGCGTACGAAGGATTTCGATAAGGGGGGGGGGGGGGGGGGGCAAACTCAAATTTCATTTTATTTTTTTTAAATAAGATATCAGTCGGTACAAATAACCTTTAATAATAATTAGTGAAAAAAAAACTAAAGGATATGTTTAGATATTTTCTTAAGAAATCTTTGGCCTTAGCTTAGCGCCTTAGGTCTACTTTTATATTTTTTTCATGTTCTCTCCATTTTATTGCTCTATCTGCTATCCAGCTTTGAAAGTAAATAAGGGCTTTTCTTATTGTGATTTAAAAAACTTAAGCGACGATAACAAAAAAAAATAAAAAAACAACATTATTTCTAACAAATACATAATATTATTTTAAAAATTGTAAGACAATATTTTACATAATTCTGCAAATAAAAACAAAAAAATTAAAATTTTTTTTTTTTAATTTTTCAAAACTTTTTTTTTATTATTTGCAGAATTTTGTTAAAAATATTGAAAATAAGCAGAATTTTTTAAGCAAAATTTTGAAAAGCAGAATTTTGACAACCCTCGTAAGTTAGATAATATAATATTCACTGTTTATAAAAAACTCCGTTTTATTATTCTGACTGAAAAGGTAAATTTTTATAGCTTGTGCATGCATATTAGGGTGTCCGTTTTTTCCTAAACTCATTATTTGCTTTGATCAGAGACCCCCTCTATAAAAAGTGTATGCCCTACAATAAATTTATGAACCAAAATCAAAAACTTGGCCGAGCTCATTAATTCGTATGGTGCTTCTAAAGTCATAATCTTTGTATTTTTTGTTAATTTTGAAGAAAGTATTGAAACGTTTTGTTTGTAATGACGAACGACATGTGTTTAAAGAAAAATTTTAACATCAAAGATAGTTTTTAAAATTAATATTACGCATTACTCAACAAAAAAATGTAGGAAAGTAAAATTTATTAGGGGGTGGCAACCGCCACCCCTGCCTCTCCCTGCGTACGCCCTTGAGTTAGATGCCAACAAAATAATTGTTATAAAGTTATGAATAGTCTTTTAAGAAATCAATGGAAGTTTTCAAAACTGCCCCTAATTTTTTTCATTTCATCATTTTCATCATTCGTTGTTGAGATATTGGTGACAAAAGTTAAAACTTCTTTTTTTTTAAATTCAAAGAAAGATATTCCTAATAGTAAAAAGACAAAAAATGAAACCAATGACTCTTTTTAAAAAAAAGGGAAAAAATATAATTTGGACATTATGTCTCATGTTGTTTCTTATGGTTGCGCAAAATCGGTACCTTAAACAATGGGGCGAGTACGACAACTTAGGCGCCAAGAAATTATAACTGTTTTTTTTGGAGAACAGTTAAATACAAGCATTTTTTTCTAGGGGAATAGGGGGGGCCTATCTCCCCCCGTTTAGACGGGAGGGGCAATTTCATTAAAAAATTACTAAAAAATTTAAAAAATATATACAAAAATAACGGTAATACCTATAATTAAGTGTTATACCTTCTTTTAAAACCAATACTCTGTTCTATTATACAGTTTTTAAATCTAGTGAAATCTATGGATAGTTTTTGAAAAAATCGGTTTTAAACTCAAATTTTGGGGAAAAAAACATCAAAAAGATGTTTAAAGTGTATTTTCTCAAAACTATAAAATTATATACATATATTATTTTTTTTCTGAAATTCGTTGCTCTAATTACATTTTAATCAAAAACTAAAAACTAGATAAATTTATGTCTTCTAGTTTTTGAGAAAATTGAAAATTACCAAAACTACTTTTTTATGTTTTTGGTATTTAAGTAAGCTTGCTTACATAAATACAGTGCTAGCACCCAGGATTACGGCGTATAAACGCAATGAGATATGTATGGGAAGGGCATGTTGCCTTCCTGCGACCCCCCTGCTGGGCCCACTATAGGATTTGGGGTGGGTGCGAGGATTTAAAGAAACTTTGGCGCAAAATTTTAGACGATTTAGTATGATGTTAAAGCATTTTTAGTATGATGCTAGTGTAAAAACCGACCTTTCCAAATTTTAAATGAGTTTTGGCATCGTATTATCTTTTTAACATATTACTAAAGTTAAAATCGCCAAAAGCCTATTATATTATTTTAGTATCATACTAAATCCAAATGTCACTTTGGCAGCTACAATTGCAAGAATGGGATGAACTGTCACTGTTTTAGGCGTGTTCTGCTTAAGAAAATCGGTTTAGTACGATACTAGTTGGAAAATGTTTAAAACTAAGAATATTTTAGTAAAGAGCTTTAAAGTTAGAAAATTGTTAAGTAGTATCATGCTAATACCTTAACATCAGGCTGTTTAAAATTTTGCGCCATTCTTTTTTTAACACTTTCTCCATAACTAAATAATATTAGAACAAAGTATTATAATTGGTTTACACATGACAAATCTAAACTATAGATAAGTGATGTAAATGTGAGCTATTCGTGTGATTTTTTTGTATAGATATGTATATTTAATTGTCGCTTGCACAGGTTGTTAAATATTTAGATAAGCACTTCCGGTAGAAAACAAATATGAAAACAGTTAATTTGCGTATGCTAAAGCTAGTTTTCTTTCGCCATCATCAGTTAAAGACTCCTAAAACTTTCTAGGACATAAAAAGTGTAGGCCAAGCATTCGATAAAACAAGTCATGAATCAAGTAAACTGTGTGTGAAGCCTCTGTTGTTTTTTTTTTTTTGTTTAGCTTCATAGCAACGCAACCGTTGGGCTGTCCGGTTTCTTATTCTACATTCGCACTTACCTACCTAACCAACCAAATGCACTTGTTGCATTGCGTATATATGTATATTGCTACTTTCTGGGACATAATCATGATCAACCTGTTTCATAAATTGCCAGTTTATACCACCATCCAGAAAAGAGTGTTAGCCCGTTTTGTGAGGTACACACCAGACCAGAGTCTAAAATCAAAAACAAAAAATAATCTTGAAACACCCTACGTAGACTTACTCGTATATATGTAAAGATACTATGTATGGGCTATACATACGGAACTGATGGTTCCAATGAGATGCTTCGGTGTCGGTCGGTTCGGTGCTCGGCGGTCTTTAGTTCACAAGATTTTTGCTGAAACAATGTTGAAATGCTTAAATCGAGGTAACTTTGCTTATTTTGAGGAGACCTTCTTTGGGCCTTGTGGCTTCTGCATTTCTACAACATTCCTTCCATGATGCGTCTGAATTTACACGGAAGATCTTTCGTATACGTACCTTTATAAGTATAAATGTTTTTGTGTGGAATTTTGACGTGTTGCCAGTTGCGCAGATATCCTGTTTTATTTTTCATCCCCTTCTTATACCCTTCTCTTGTTGGTTGAGTTGGAACTCCTGTGTCGTGGCTTTCGACACATTTTTAATGCATAAAATCGTGAAAATAATTCGATTATATGTCGATTTTAATGGGGGAAAACTTGTCGACGACCAATGACGTTTAACAACCACATCAACTACTGTATACACAAAACACTGGACTTTTATAGTGCGGCTTCATATACTTTTTGTGTATGATCATTACGTAAGAATCTTGGTTTGGCTTTGATTTTGTAAAGAGTTGGTCTGAATGAATAAAAGAGGTGTAAAGTTTCAACTGTTTTCATCCGCCTTACATTTATTTGCAACAAAGTTGTAGTTTACCAATACACAAGTAAAGACTTCAGGTTTACGAATGCAATGATACGAATTCGAATATTATTCTGAAAGAATAGTTTTTACGGTTATGATGAACAATTTTAATAGTTCTATCAAATGCAATTTTTGTATTGAGTACCTAGGGCATTTGATAGACTTTTAGGAGCTTTATTAATGTAATCATTTTTTATTCTGGGTTCATTTTTATTCTGTTAGGTTATGTCACCTGTCGTGGACAACAGCTTCTACTTTCTACATTCAGTCCGAACCCGAGATATTTGCTAGATTTATATTGAAACAGATTAACCTACAACTAAAATTAGAAAATTCGAACGACTAAGTCAAAAAAATCTTGAAATTTCGAACTTTATGAATTAAGGCTTAACTACATTCAAGACTTTTAGCAAAAAGTACAAAAGTGAAAAACTAAAACTAGGGCTAGAAATGCCTGTGTGCCAAAAAGTCTGCGAAAATAGTGTGTGATATGTCATTTCAGAATGATACTACAGACAAAATACAATTTTTTCGCACACAGGCATCTTAAAGCATATATTTGCTCATCACATTTTACTTTTTGCCCTACTTTTTGCAAAAAGTCTTGAATGTAGTTAAGCCTTTAGTTTTTTGTTCGTAGGAACATAACTCGGCTTAACATCATCCAAATTGGATGGCGATTTTTTGTTGGATTTGTATTGAACAGGATAAACGCACTACGGAGATAAAAATTGGAAAATATGGTCGTGATAAAAATTTGGGGCTTGCTCGAGTTTGGAAAGGAACACTAATATAATTTAATGAATTATAGCCGTGGAACGAAGTTCGTCGGGTCGGCTAGTTTTCTATAAAGAAAGTAAAAATTATTTTTCTCCTCATTTCACAGATAAAAGACAAATATTTTCGTCTTTTGACGTTTTTTTTAATATAGCTCGGTCTTCCAAACGGTCGGAGTCGGAGAAAAAAAAATGTCACAACCTATTTTGTGGAAAATCTCAAGATCTACAAGATTTGATTAAAGTATAAAGCGTTAAAAAGTAATAATGTCCCCCAAGTTAGCAGAGCAAAGCCAGCAGAATAAAGTTTTAATGATGCCAGCATTAGGTGCTTAATAAAAATGAAAAAAAAAAATAAATGAAAAAAATTGTTTTTTACAAAAAAAAAACAATATTTTAAAAATTTGGAAAAAAAAAATTTACATTTTAATTTTTTCTACTTTTTTGGTCATAAATATACTTGAATAATTAAGATTTCATCTAGTTAGAATAAAGTAACCCATTTTCCGAAAGATTTTCCAAGATCTTAGGCAAACAACAAAAAATATTCAATTTCCCATAATCTGCTAACTTAAATTCGAGTTTTCTCGAACTATTCAACATTTTTTCACCCAAATCTTTTTTTATTAATTAGACGCTCATCAAACTCGAATTAAGTACCCCATTTTCTGAAAGATTTTTCAAGATTTGAAGAAAAAAAAAATTGTATATAATATAATACATAAAATAATATAATATAATAATATTTGGTGAAAAAATGTTAAATTGTTTGAGAAAAATCGAATTTAAGTTAGCAGAGCAGATGGGAAATTGTTTTTTTTTTTTTGCTTCAGATTGGAACATCTTTCGGAAAATGGGGTACTTAATTCCAATTAGATGAAATCTTAATTATTCAAGTATATTTATGACGAAAAAAGTAGACAAAATAAAAAAATTTATTATTATTTTTCAAAATTTTTTTAATTTTTTTTTTTTTTTTTTTTGTAAAAAACAATTTTTTTCATTTTTTTTGATTCGTAGGGCACTTAAGTAGCACCTAATTTTGAAAGCAAACCAATTTTTTTTTGCATGCGGTTTAACCAGTGCTCGAATATTGCTCTGCTAACTTTTGAATTCAAGTTCGCAGAACATTAATTTTCTCCAAAGGTACTGGAGCACTTAAATTTGTTGTTGGGTTAAGTACCCTATTAAGCATCTAATGATGGCATCATTAAAACTTTGTTTTGCTGACCTTGCTCTGCTTATTTGAGGGACGCGAAAAATCGCTGTTTTTGACAATGGTCTTTTTAGGAAGTATTCTTTAATGCCAAAATAAAGATAATTGGGTTAAAATTTTTTTTAGAATATGTAGTTCTCTTTTTGCACATAAAATAAACTTTGATTCGAGATGCTTATGTACTGTACATTTACGGCCATATTATTCACTTAATACATCCAGATTAAAACTTAAATCTGGATGTAAATCATACAAATTCAATGTAAATTCATCTGGATTTAAGTTTAAATCTGGATGTATCGAGTAAATAATATGGCGGTTAGAAATTTTGTACTTATAAGTTTGCATTTCAGTTTCAACCGATATAAAAAGTGTCTTCAAATTTCTACGGCTGCTGCGGCGGCGTCGCGATGCCGCAAGATTAATTACCTTTGGCCGTGAGCAAGCGGCAGACACAATCTGTATGTACGTCGTATGTAATTATGTTATTATATTATAACCTATTATAAGCTCTACCTTTATCAGTTTAATTTTCTTATCACTTATATCACAATTGGCTATTTACCAAGTCTATACCTAAGCGATGTGTGATGTGATCACATAAGTTGGATATATCAACCCACCCCTTTTGATATAGGTATACGTATATGTAGATAAATAAAATTATTCAAATTCCATACCGGCACTGGAGTGTAATTTTGTTTGTTTTTATTTACTTACTTTAACGTGTAAGTGGCCTTGACATTGACGTCATGCCACTCAACCATTTATTCACATGTGAGATGTGAGTCAGCAAGTACATATACCTACTTAATGCGCAACGGAGTGCATCCCACAGATTCCCATAGAATGCTTAAGTAAATTTCAAATAATTACCTCACCGCATCACAGTCACCGCATTCATTGTGGAAAAATATTGCGGAATGCTTTTCAAATGAACACAACATCACTGCAAAACCACAAGAGTAATGCAAGAGTCGCGCGAGTCGCGATTTTCTGTTTATAATTTAACCACGAATTATATACAAATACATACACCTATTAACATAATTTATATATAATTTTTTTTAAAATTAATAATAACAACAACAGAAAACATTTGTCAGTAGTTAGCTTAAGGTAAGCGATGCATATTATTATTATTATTCTTGTGTCATATAAATATGACTTAATGTTTTCCTTATGGATTTTTTTATTATATTTTATTCAATGAAACAATTAAAACTAGTTATTAAGAAACAGAGCGATTACGTAATTTTTTGATTTTTTTTAAATTGATTACATATTTCTTTTATATACCTATTGGGAAAATTACCGAAAAATATGGCTCCGAAAAATATGGCTCAATTGGCAGTTTCGTGTGATTTATCAGTATTCAGCCCCAGAGCTCATTTAATGGTTTTTGGCATAACTCAGAGATAGCATCATTCTGTATATTTTGAAATAAATAATTGGTCAAAACAACTTTAAATTTAATTGTTTTTTTAATCGAAAAAAAGTTAATTTTAATAACAAACAACTTGCATTTTTTTCTTTTTCAATATACGACGTATACCTACCTAAGTGTATCTGAATACAGAGTCAGTCAATTAAAGTGTTACCAGTATGCTATCACCAATTTATCAAAATTTTGTCCTAAAATATAGTTTGGTTTTTGAAGTTACAAAAACCGAACGAACCAATTAATTATTCAATAACAATATTCAAAATAAAATAAATAATTTGTTGGCCAAGAATGTAGCATTTAAAAATTTGGTATTAATTTTCTAGTTTTTAAAGATTTGTTTTTAAATTCTTTAATGATTTCGGTATACTTTCTTTGTATATTCATATAAACAAAATTATATATATTTTTTAAATTAAAAATCAAAATTAGTAAAGAAAATCTATATAATTTGTAGAATTTAAAAGTCTTGTGTGTATTATTTGTAGCCTTTTAAAATTATAAGTGCAGGACTGGGTTGAACATGTCATTTGGTCATTTTTTTTTAATACATTTAAGAAAAAAAAATTGGTACAAGAATTAATTAATTTGAAGTTAAAAATTGAATTAAAAAAAATAAAGACACATACAAAAATTAAGATGCAATATTATTAAAACTTTTAATAAGCACTTGTATGCTTTAAGTTTAATTTAAATTGGTTTAGTCGATGATGAGGAAGGTTTTCTTAGCAGTGTTTCATGGTAAAAAAATGGCTACTCCAAGGTAAAACATACTAATTTCTTCACAGAGAAAAATTGTAATGAAAATCGTTACAACCTTTTAAGAAGAAGAATTTTTTTTATTTCTCAAATAACTGTTTGGTAGGTGTTCCGCTATTTTGACTATAAATGATTTTAAATTTTCTGGAATGTATTAAGAAATTGTTAAACTACCCAGTAATTTTCAAAATATTGATTTTTGAAACTCAACAAATATTTTTTCTTATAGAAATTTTGTTATAGGTACTGGTAAAGTACTATTAAAACTAATGATTCCTTTTTTCGTAAACATTTTTATTTTAATACTTTCAAAGATTTTTAGAAGTCCCATAAAAATCCGTTTTCGAGAAAATTCGTATAACTAGTAATTAATAAAATAAGATTTTTTAATTTATTAGAAAAATATGACTTTCCTTTATAGCTGAAAAATTTGTAATTTTTTGAAACTTTATTTTAGGTCTTAAAAATCCAGCCATTTATTAAGGCTTAAACTAATGAGCAGACAGATAGATAGAATTATGTTAGTTGAAAAAAAATATGGAAAATTCAATAAAATTTGAGCAGACAAAATTTGAAAAGGATAAAATGAATAAAAGAGGCTGGGTTTGACCCACACTGATAACTTCCCATTGGTTCCCTTTGAAACTCGATACCCGGTGTTTTTTTTTTTTTTTTTAAAGAAAACTGCCAATTAAAAATCTTCGAAAATCTTATCAGTTGTGCAATCAAGGGAAGGCTGTTTGCTTTAAATATAATATGCGACACGAAAAATTTCAACAATTATTAGAAGTTTCCTTTGCAGTCTTTTTGGCCTAGAAAAAAACCGTTAATTGAATTTTTTTAGAAGCTTTATCAATTACTAATTATGGCATTGTGTGTAGAATAAATTATCCGGGAGTTAATATCTTTGTTTGTTCTCAAGATATTCGATATTTCTTAACAATTTTTAGTGCTTTTTTTTAATAAAAAAAAAAAAAAACTGCGAGTTGTTTCACTACTTCATTATGCATAGAATTAAACCAGGCCAAAGTCGATAGCATTACTTGTTCTAGAGATATTCGAAAAACAAGTAATTTTACAACTTTTTTTTAAATTACTGTAATAAAAAAATCTCTAATTGAATTTTTCTGAAAATCCTTTCTGCACCTTATTATCTGTAAAATAAAATTTATTTGAAGTCGATACCTCTATGCGTTCTCGAGATATCGTGAACGATAAAAAGTTTCCGAACGTACGTACACAGACATTACTCTAAAAACAATGTAATCCAACTACAGAGACCTCGAAACGTCGAGAAATGTCAAAATTTCACAAATCGGACCGATTACAATAACTTCCAATGGGAAGTTAAAAGTAGTTTAAGATGTTTCTTAATGAATTGTTTTTTATTTTATACCTATTAAAAAACTTCAATTTTGTTTACACATTTTTTATTAATTAATTTTTTTTTTAGAATTTATTCTAACATAGCACAAACTAATTCAGTTTCAAACAGTCCGATGTTTGAATCTTATTTCCGAAGTTTGTAGCAAAATAAAATTAAATGCATAAAAGTTGTATTGGCAAAAATAAAATTACATAATATAAATTAAAAACAAATTAACAAAAATATAAAATCATTTGTTTAGTTGATGGATTCATTTTATTTGTTAACTATTATAAAAATAAAAAAACAAATCGAAATTAAAAATTTGATCGAAATTAAATTAGCCGTTAAAAAGAAAATTAACAATGAGAGATAGAAAGCTCGCATTAATAAATATTTGTTCAATGGTTCTCGTTCTACACCTCTTGTGAGGAAATGGCAAGTCCTCCAATAGTGGGAATCTCTTACCACCATTTAAATGTTTACTAATTTTTCTTTAAAATTTTTTTATCACAATGTTATAGTTTCGCAAAATCAATTTTACTTCGCAATTTTTATTTCACATTTCATTATTTCGCATTATACGACTGGGTAGGGTACTACTTAGCATGCTTTCGAGTTTCATTACTGCGCAGTTATACTAATAATTATTTTTGGTTTTTATTATTTCGCATACTGAGCTGTAAAAAATCTCATGTTGTGCGGTTTTCGTATCGCATATTAAAAAATGGCAATTTGTTGTTTTGCAAGTGGAAATTGTTATTTCGCTGCAGTTTTAATTTTGTTTTTTTTTTTATCTTTTGAATATTTAGGTTTTGACATATGATGAAGTTATAGTTTAACCATAAGGATGGGATTTTTTTTTATAAAATCAGTTCATAAATATTAAATTTTGGACTCCAAAAAAATGCGCGCTTTTTTATTTTGAAAAACAGAACTTTGAATGCAAAATTTTGACAAAAGAATTTTGACCCCCACCCCTTTTCTCATTTTTATAATCTTTAACGTTAAGACATCCTGTTTTAAAAAGTGGGCGTGCCAGTAGGCTGAAATTTACTTTCATGATAATGTATCTAGGTACATACCTACTTTTTTATTATGCTTGAAAACTTTATCAAAATCGGTATATTGTTTCATACATTTTTTTGGATCGAAGACCCCCTCCCCACTTTGGGCAAAGTGTTGGTTATTTTTTCTTTTAATTTGATTTAGAGAGTTGATATTGAAAACATGGATTTTTGTTGCAGAATTTGAAAAATTACATATTTTATTATTTTGCATAATGCTATTTAAATATTAAATTGTTTTGCCTTCGATATTTGAGGTATATACATGCGATAATGAACTTCGCTCGGAATACCAAAAAATAAAATGCGAAATAATGAAAAGCGGAATACTTTTTATGTAATTTGCAAAGTTATTTACAAAATGTTGAATAATGAAATGCGAGATAAAAATTGCGATGCGAAATTTGCGAAATGAAGATTTTGCGAAACAATATCTACTACAGCGAAATGAGAATTTGTTAAACAAAAATTGCCAAACAATATTAAATGCGAAAAAATAAATTCCAAATCAAAAAATTGCGAAATGAAAACTTCCACGAAAAAAAACCCCACCAGATGAACCTTCTCTTATATTTCATGTTGTCAATTAAAGAGTAAAATTTGCAAAATAATTTTGTTCATACGGCCGACACCATTGCATGGTCTTTTTGATTCGTGTGCAATTGCTGATAATTGCGAAAAATGGTTTTAACTCATTCGCATATCTTCAATATGACGGACCTAAAAATTTTAAATTGCTGTGTCACTCTATGACTACAAATAATTATAAAATGATTACATATTTTTCAATAAAGTCGTAGGTATAGGCTGAAGTAATAAAATTGCAGTTAATGTTAATGAACATTAATTCTTTTCTGTGATAGGAATACAAACTTAAAAATTAACATGCTTTTATTTATCTTTGAAAAAGAAAAGGTGCATTATGTCTCATTCACGTTTTATTTTCACTATAAACTGCCTTTTGGCCATTTAAAATTCAACAAATAAATTTATAAGACCCAGCTACGTTGAGTTCCAAGCTGAATTATTTCTTAAAAATCCGATCGTTAAAGTTAAACGAAACAAATTTACACCTTCAATGTCGTTCATTTTAAGCCTCTATTTACAACCTTTATTATAAAACCAAACCAGCAAACAGTTATAAAGTGATTTCAGTCTTGGTTTTCATCGCGCGCATTTATTTCTCACCACACCTCGAGGTGATTTAAAGCATATAATTACATCATTTTTCAAAGCTTTGCTACTGGCTTGATATATGTACGTATGTTGCTTTGCTAGATAGTTTTCATGTCAACTTAAAATGAACGAGGTCAAAAACCTCGAAATTATGTTCGCAGGTTTATGTGAAAAAAATACATATCATGTGGCCTATACGGAGGGAAAAATTGTCTTCTAAAACGTGTTACACCTCTAGGAAACACTCATTAACTTTGGTTACATCAAAAATGCATTAAACATGAGATTACGCGTACATACATATAAACATGGTTGACTATGCGGCAGCTCCAGAAATCAGGTCTTCCCCATAAACAAGTTGAAAATTGAAAAAAAAAAAAAAATAAATAAGAAAAAATGTGCGCGTACGCTTGCTCTCAAAGATACAACCTACCATCATCATCATCAAGATTGGATTCTTGCATATCTGGACCATAAATGGCTTCCACCCAAAGTCGTATAGACAGACAACCCCGACCATCACCATCACCATCGTCGTCATCATACAACAGGAAGGTGTGTGTTTTAAACCAGGAGAAATAACCGTAAATCCCTATTGACCTGTATTTTCCATCATGTTGATGTCGTCTTCCAAGCCATGGCCGTTGTCGTAGTCGTCATCGTCGTCGCCTTCGCGGGAAGAATCAAAAAGAAACAGCGTAAAGAATCGCTGCAAAAAAATGTTCCCGAACCCAACAGACATACATACTTAGCTAACAAATCGACTTGCTGCAATGTTTTAGCTATTTTGCTCCGATCAGTCTGTGCGGACTCGGATTGACTCGGATTTCACAGTTCCCCGCATACATTGCCCCACGATTCTAAAGCGCGAATTCGAACTGAGCAATTTGTTCGTGATGATGTGCATGTGGAATAACTAGGTGAATTTCAACAGCTGGGAAATTGGAACTGTTAAGATTGATCATCATGTAATAGTCCATGGCGTAATGGTTAGTGTGTTGGGCTGTCTTGCTAGAGGTCTGGGTTCGATTGCCAGTCGCTGCCACCTAAAACTGTCTTTCGGGTCTACTGTGCGAGGAATTGATAAATCCTCCAAGAGTATCTCCTGTCATAGAAAAGTGCTGTTAACCTTAGCTGTTCGGGTTTGCCTATAAACTGAAGGTCCCCTTTAATCCTGCAGACGCGCACAAAAGAATGGTTGAGAGTTATAAGTCGCTAGGACCTAGTTCTTCACGAGCTGTTGTGCCACAAAATTTTTAACTTATTTTTTAAAATTGATCAGACAAAATATTTGATTTATTCAAGGCCAGTTCCACTAAACGTGATTCCATGTTTAATCCATATGTTTCAGCAATTTTAACTTAACTTTCTGTGGATTAACGGAGATTCAAAGATGTTTAAGGTTCAATTCTGTGAATGTAACCAATAACATGCCTGAACCATATTTAAACTTCAGTTAATCCGCCAAAATCGGTGAGTTCAGGAATTTTAACTCGCCGATTTCGGCGGGTTAACTGAGGTTCAACGACGGTTCAAGGTTCCAATATGCACTAAAAGCCAATTACATGCCTGAACCATCGTTGAACCACAGTTAATCCGCCGAAATTGGTGAGTTAAAATTCCTGACCCACGGATCAAATATTTGTACAACTGGCCCTAAGTATCTGTATCTTGAACTTTTAATAAAAAAAAAAAAACGGGTAGATTTTTTTTGTACATCTCGTTCCATATTCCCCAAACTAAGCCCATATTACATTTCAAATTTCAAGGATAAAATTGAACTGCTTTAATGATGAAATCCACCCAACAAAGCTGAACAGATAAAATAAAATAAAAAATCCAAAGATAGGTACAGGGTGGGGAAAAGAAATGATATGAGATACTGCTCATCAGTTTTGGACTATAAATGGAACACACTCAACCTATTTATGGCCACATAAGTTGTATTATACAACTCGTCTACTTCTTATCTGAGAAGAAGCTATAACAATATATTTTGCGTTATGTTGTGTGTTACTTTGGCACGTAAGTATAAAAAAAAATATATGGAGTAATTTAGTGAGATTTGATTGGATTCTGATTTCCGAACCACTCTAGCGGTTCGATTTGCAGCACGATTCGGCGGTATATATTTTTTTTTACAGTTTTATTATACAATGTTCTATACGAGGAACGCATCTCATGGAATTAAATCACTCACATTGGTTTTATGGTGAAATTAAACAACGCACGAACATAATAATTGTGTTGTGTGGAATTATATCAAAGTCAATTAGCGTGACATTTATTGTTGGTATAAGAGTACTGATCGAGAAAAGGATGAACGCAGTATGGACACAATTTGAAGAATTTTAACAATTGACGTAACACGTATTACATATTTCTGAAGTTTGATGAGGACAAGGTGAAGTGATGGTGCATATTGATGTAATAAATAAAATGAATTGACTGCAGATACTAGTAACTACCTGACCTGAACAGAATAGAATGCTGCAACTGGAATGAAACTAGAAATAGAAACGGAGCTACAAGAGATGTAAGTAAATAATGTCGTACGTTCTATTTTTTGAGCGCCCACAATGCTCCATTATGTACAGCTTTGGAAGTATTTTGAACAAAAACAAAACAATATTCTTGTGTACCTACAAGCTCAGAATTCACATTTTTTACTTCCCATATTTTTCCTTTTAATTCATAATTTTTTTTTCGAGACGCAAATAACAACAATGTTTTTTTCCGACGCAAACAGTTGTTGTTTTTTTCTTCAAAGTTAAAAGTTGGCGAACTCTTAAGGCTGCGGCTGCAGCTCCATATGCGGCCACATTGCGTTCTGTTCGCAACATTGAATTTCTGTATAAGTATTCAATATTTTTACATCTATTCCAGCTGCGGCTGCAGTTGCAGCTCCGTCTCCATTATGTTTAGGCAGTAAAGTTTACTAATAACATTCGGTACAATTTTTTGAATGACAAATATGGAAAACTAAATACCTCATAGGTATTAACAAAAAACTTGAAAAGCTTTTTATAAAAAAAAATTATTGAATAAAAAATAATGAATTTTTAAACTTCTTCATTTTTTTAAAATGAAAAACTTGTTGGGAGCATCCATAGATAATAGCAAGCAGGAAATTATTGTAATATATGCGCCCCATATTTTCGTTTGAAACGCATGGGTTTCAGAGAAATTATAAGAACCTATTTCATAATGTACTTTTAGTTTATTTTAATTTGTTTTAGTAAATAATTATTTCATTATTTTAATTCGCAATATTTCAAACAAAGCAGAATTGGTAAATTTCTATGGAACCTGGGCGTAAGCGGCCAAGAATAGTTTAATTATTTTTGGATGTGGTTAACTCCTACAATTACTGTGCAGAAATTTTTTCACTATGGTTTACTTGAAAAACGCATAAAATGCAATTTTATTTTTTGAATAATTTTATGTATAGTTTTACTATGTTTTCTGGTTTATGTTGATGGTATAATTATAACAGTGAGTTTTAAGAAAATTGGTTTTTAAAAGATTGCAAATCCTTCCAAAATTCTAATAAATTCTAGACGTTGTACATATATGTATGTCTATATTTTTTTCGAGTACGTTATAAAAAAAAACCAAAGATATTGTCATGCCATAACGCGAGGTAATTTGTTTTGGAGAAAAAAAAAGAGATATCGGAGACATTTAAACAGAATTTTAAAGAAGAAAATTCAAAATTTCAAAAACCGTTACAAATTATGTTGAAACAAATTATCTCGTGTGTTATACCATCATGACCTGGAAAACAGCGAAAAACGATTTTTTATGAATTTTAAAAACGTACCATTAAAGGGTATTTCTGACTTCGGATTCCAGTTCAACACACCGGAAAACTTCTGAAAAGTGGACTTTGGGTCTTAAACAATAAATTGTCAGCACACCAAAAAACAAAATTCGAACATGTATATTTTGATTCCTCGGCAACAAAAATTAATTTTGCTGACCAGTGCAATTCCATGGAATGATAATGATAAAAATAAAAAGTTGTTTTTAATTTTTTGTGTTTAAAACCAATAGTTAAGAAAATTTCCCTTCCCGCCATTAATAGGGGAAACCTACCTGCTATAGACGTTTTTTTTTTTTTTTTTTTTAATTTTAAATTTTCTCGTTAACGATTTGGCCGATTTTGGTAAAAAATTAAGCTCAAGAAGGCCTAAAACTGCTCCAATGATTTTTTAACTTTTTTCTTCGTTTTAAGATTAAAGCAATTAATATATGTACTTGTACATTCTTCAATATTCCAAGCTATTTTCATCACAAGAGCTAATTCGTGCGATCCAGTCGTGCATTTTCTTTAACTTAGTGCTGTAGCGGTTTTTCTAACAGTCTATAGTTTGTGCGTGGTAGATGGCATAAAATAAAGGCTACCATAACTTACTTATTTCTTTTAAATTCAGGAGAGTATCTAATATCCTCAGCTTATAAAACCACATTAGAAGAAGTACATATGTGCGACCCTATGTGTTCTTTATTTCTAATTAATAATTTTATCTGTGCAATTTAAATGCAAATTAAATTGCACAACATTAGTTGAAAGGATTAGAAGGATAGGAAAGAATAGTCGATGGCGCAGTGAAATGGGGAATAATTACTTGAAACCTCAAAGTTAGCAGGCAAATACTTCATCCACTGTACAATTGCCATCTGCGTCCATAAAAAAATAACAAATTATATCTAACATTAAAATATGAATTCAAAAACGATAAACTAATGGACTTAGTATCAATTCGGTAAAACTTCATTGAAGGACGCTGTAATGTTTGTAAACAAAAAGCCAATTTTTAATTTCTGACCTAAAATAAAGAAAATCAAAATAAATACTATTTCGTAGACAGTGATGTTACAATTTGTTTTGACATAAATTCACTACAAAAAAAAAAGAACAACATGTACAAAATGCATCGACAGCTATTAATAAATAAATAAACAAAAAATTGCACACATTTATCTATGTTATGTTATGGATTTCAAAAAAAAATGATCTACTTTGGTTTCATTTTTATTATACCACCTTGAAATATTTAATGAACGACTGAACCTATCTATGTTTATGTATATATGACCTCCAATAAACGTTTCTTTTTAATAGGTTCATATTTTTTTTTTTATTGAAATTGCCATGTAGGTTAGTAGACTAATGCAACTTAACCATTAAAAGACAAACTCTTAAGCTACGATCATAACAATTAATCACACTTAATGTCACTTCTTAGAGGAATCTATATTCGAAACAGTTTAAAAAAGATATAATAAAAGAGATGTATCAAGCTTTTTATATAAATTTTTTTTCTGTGTTTTTAATGCATTAATGAATATTCATAGAAAAGAAAAGTAGAAAGCTAAAAAAGTTTCGATTTTCTTTTAAAAGTCAGCGAAGGCTTATGGAAGATAAATTCGAAGCCTTTGATAAATCATTTTTGAACGAACAACTCATCTATGATACGCGACCATCACGACAGCCTCTAATGATCCCCTGACCTAAATCGATGAAAACTCTTTCCATAAACACACTCTGTCTGCATCTTTTTTTTTTTTTTTTTTTTTGAGAACACCTGTACTTTTAAATCCGGATTCAGAGCTCCATAGCAACGTGTCGTTCATATCTCCACAAAGTAACAATAATTCCGGAGTTAAAATAAAATCTGTTTTTGTGGACTTTTCTTCCTGGTTCTTCCTATCTTCTCTTTGGGCTACTTCGTGGGAGAAACATATTCGTCGTGCATCTTTAAGATACAATCTTTTCTCTTGGGGGCATCCAAAAAGATATACGCCGCTACCACCACCGACCGGCTTGTGAGACGAAGAAAAACCTGTTTAAATAAAAATGCATAGCTTATAGTTGATGCTTGAATCCATAAAAATAGAAGGTTTACTTGCGTTAGGAAAGTATATGTATAAAGATATGCAGATGCAGAGGTCGTTATGTGATATTGCCATAGCATTCGGTTATTGTTATTGTTTTATTTTTTCAGAATGGGGGACAAGTGATCATAAAAGAAGGTCACCTGTGTGGGTTTATAATTTTTATTTATACAAAAAATACCTCGAATTCGAATTTGTTTAATTTTAACTTTCAACATCTTGAGATAGAAATAGATGTTTTTCTAGGTCGGTTTAAGCGGTGCAACGTCTAACTTATATACAACCAGACGATATGGCTTACCATTTTGCCTTTGAATTTCAATATTTAAACGAGAAATGTGCTCCAGAATTCGAGAGCTATAGAGCATGGGTGTGTATCACAGCCGCCTACCACTCAAAAATAAAATTCATGATTACACTCAATTATTATGTTTGGTTAAAAAGATAATTTCATCATTTTTTTTTTTTCTCTGGAAAACAAGCAGAATTTATATAAATTTGTTGAGCAAAGTGGAATACCCTAATAATGATAGTGGTGAAGTGGTTTATACAAAAAAAAAAATAGGTCTGAAGAGGAACGAGCTCTCTACTCAGACTAATTGAAATAAGTGACCACTGAAGGAAATTGTCGTTCTCGTTTAGTTTTCTTTTTTTCCTTTTTTAATTTTTGCAATTGAATTGAATTTTAATGGTTGGTTTTGATTCTTTTGTCTGGATTTAAATTACTTTTATGATGATAATACGGTCGTTAACTTAAAATGATACTTTTTCTTGAAGCCTTTAGTCTAAGTTTAGATTAAAGTACATAATATTTTATCAGCAAGAAGGTGTGATAACTTAAAAATATGAAAGATAAGTTCTTCTCATTTTAAAGTTAACATTTTTGCTTCATAACAAAATGCTTTGATAAAGCATAAGATTACTCCAGAAATAAAATTTGAAACCTACCTACAATTAGGACGTCTGTCAAGTTAGCATTACTGCGTCAAAATTTAGAAAAACCATAAAATTTTATTGGATTAACTACTATGAATTTGTCCAAAGAAAAAAATAGTCGCGCTTGTTTTTTTTTTTTTTTTAATTAACCCCTAGTTAACTTGACAGTCAAAAGCTTTAACAACCCCAAATTTAACCAAGTACCTACTTCATTAACTGTCGTTAATTTGTTGTGAAAGAAAAAAATCCAAAAAAACCTTAAAATTTAATTTTTCAATGTACATATCTCGAATTACAACTGCTATAGCTTTTTTAGAAGGTTTTTTGCCATTGATAGCAATTTGAACTTGTGGTAATGCTAGATTCATCGAAAAATTCAATTTTAAGGTTTCTTGTTTTTCTTTCACGACAAATTCACGACAATTAATACATATATAAAAAATACACTTTTAAATATTAAGCATCTTATAGTTTCACAAGATTTACAAAAGTCTTCTCTAATCTTGTCTTATATCACCCAAACCTTAATGGACGAATTTGCTTAAAACTGAATAGTGTATTTTTATTTGTATATAAAGACGAATTTGCTTAAAACTGAATAGTGTATTTTTATTTGTATATAAAAAAACTGACCATCAACATACTAAAAGACAACAAAATTTTGAATAAATCAATGACAAATTATAAAAGAACATAATTTTTTCATTTTTTCATAATTAATTTAATTTATGATTTATTTCGCTATTTTGCAGTCTAAACCAATTATATTAGTTTACTGCTCCAGAAGTATTTTTTTGTTATAGTAGGCTGGAAACTCTCTATTGGCAATTTTATTGTGTGTCTATTTAAGGTTCATTAACTATTTCATTATCTAAATTCTGAGCACGTTTTGGTGTAATTTGGCTAATAAGTATTGAAGTAACTTAATGAAATAAGCAATCATTTCACAAAGTGCTGAGTATCAAAATATAACATTATGCAGCAAAAAAAAAAAACAATTGTCAAACCGATAATTTCGGAACTACCTACCTATTATATGTGTTGATAAAAAATTTCATTGAATTTTTAAATTATATTTAGCTTGAAATTATAATTTATTTAAAGATTATCTCACTCCAGTAACAGTTTGACATTCAAAAAATTAATATTTTTACTTTCCAGAACTGACTTTGAGTTTTGTTGTTTTGTTTTTGATGTGAAATTTACGATACAGGGAAATAAAACCAATGAAATCTCTGTGAGAAAAGAGTTCAATTAGCTTTAAGTGGATTTCTATTTCACTTAAAAATGGAATGGAATATTAGCTTTCACATTATTGTATGTGCTTTCGTTGAATTTCAATAATTTATTTTTCATTCTAAGTCAATTTTTAAGAAATTCATCCCCCTCCCTCGCAGCCTTTTTCGTGGTAATTATTTTTTTTAAAGCAACGAAGTTCTATAAAATTTGAAAAAAAAAAACCAATTTAACGTGCATAAACAAAAATTGTAGAAAATTTTGTAAAATATTCAATAAAAAAAAGTGCGTATACGCCCTGGTGTACCACTATTTAATTGAATTAATTTCTTCTTTTTTGCAAAGCATCTTGTTTAACTAATAAATATCATATTTTATAAAAACTACATCAATAAGCTTAATGCATAATTATTTTTTAACATCCTTTATGGCTGTTAAACCCAAAAAAATATTTTTTTTTCCTAATTTTTGAGTTTGAAATGGAATTGTTCAAAAAATGTTGACTAACCGCCATATTATTCACTCGATACATCCAGATGTAAACTTAAATCCAGATGAATTTACATTGAATATGTATGATTTACATCCAGATTTAAGTTTTAATCTGGATGTATTGAGTGAATAATATGGCCGTAAATCAACTTTATTTAAAACGAAAATTTAAGAATGGACTCCTGGCTTTGACGGAAGGTATAGGATTTTATTCTAAAAAATTTCCTTGAATTTTTATGAGTCATTTTCTATTTCCTCCCAATTAAACGGGGGGATATAGACTACCCACTCCAGAGGATTTTTTTTTCTTTTGTCCTAACTTATACGCTCTAGTATTTTTATGCATCTTGTGCCAAGAACCATCTTTTTTTTATTATACTGAAAATTATACTACTTGTTGTTATAAATTTATTATTGCTAAATTTTGAATGTTTTCGAAACTGTTGGATCTTAAGAGATGGTTCTGGGCTAAAATTGAAGAAAATTTAATTACTTTGAAATCGTAGAGCGAAGTTATAAGTTATTCGGGATTATTTGACCATGATGCGCTCGAATTCGAAAACTTGGGTTTTTCATGAGGCCAATATCATATACGACTCAGCAAAAAATCAGAACTAACGGATTTAACGAAAACGCTGATGTATGAAGTTACTGGACTAATTACCAAAAAAAATGTTTTTCAGTTTTAATTAATTCTATGTTTTCATTTAAAAATAGGGATACAATTAAATTTTATTTATGTCATTATTAATTAAACTTTAGCTTAATAGCTATGCCAATGTTAGGGCAGTATGACAATTCCTCAATGGCTTTTGAAGCAAATCTTCCTGACTTTTTTTTAGAATTTTGATTAAAAACCGCTAATTTTTTTTACATGAAACGAATACTTGCCTTATAAAGAGCAAGTAAATAGCTCTAAGAGTAGTATTTAGTAGATCAGTATTTCTTATGCTACATTCTGTGCCGTAAATATTACTGGTTTTACATTTTAATGGTGCACATCGTGATAAACAACTGTGGTATTGGAAAGCTTAAAATTCTCCTGCCTCGTTACTCGAAATGTTCATATGTACAGTACAGCCTATATTATAACTGGATATTTCCTCATTTACATTTGTGACTTCGGAAATGGAGATGTCACTGAACTTGTTTCTGATGTTAAACTTCTAAACCGATGTAATGTAAGGGATAATCTTTCATTGATCGATGATTCTTTAAGCATATATGTATTTATGTAGGTCTAAACTAGATATTTAAAAAAAAAGTTTGACATTTATTTCAAATGCACAAACGTCATTTAAAACCTTTCAAAATGAGTTTCGTCATGAATTTCGGAGTCCAGTATGCTTTTGGGATTCAATTGATTTATGTAACCTCTTCATGTTTTTCAAATTATTAAAAAAGTCACAATTTTAAATTTTCTGAAGTGTGTATTAAGCCCATGTGGTCTTTCTTTAAATTTGAATCTGATAATGGTATGTCATTGTATTAATATTTATTATTATTAGACCAATTTCACTATAAAAGCTGCAAGGCGTTATTCAAGAAATGAAGTTTAACTTTAATGTAACTAAATAAATAATAAAATGCAGAAAACCGGAATACACTTTTTATATGAAATGAATTCACTATTCAAATTCAGTTCGTTTTCTTTGAGTGTTTGTTAACAGTGTTTTGGCTTAAAGGCTAACAAGTTTTACCTTGTCGATCTGTCATCAGCATTTTTCGCATGGTGTGCAAAATAAAATGCACGCTATATGAACACAAACAAACCTGTTACCGTTGCTGCTGGTGGTGTTTTTTTTTTTAATTTTTATTTTGTGGTTAGCTTAGGTATGTTTATTAACTTTATACTTGTGCTCATTGCTTGGACCAGTTTTAATCAAAGTGGGGGTGAAATATTATGGTAAAAGGGGGATTTGTTCAGCTGAAAGTATTTATATTTTGACCAAAAGAAAACGTCATACTTTTTTTTTTTTTCATTGGTAGAGGTACGATTGCACCGGATACTTATAGGTAAGTACATGTTTTGTCCAACTGTGAGTTGAGTTTTAGTCGACAGTTTGACGTACATTTTTGTATACTATATCTATCTTTATGGAGGACACATATTGGTGTAAGAAATCTGGTATTAGACAACAAGTGTTTTAAATTCCACAGAATTTGTGTCTTTCTTTTATTTTCTGGAAACCGGATCGAAAAAGAGCTTAATATCTTGAGTAATGTTTAGTATGTTAATTAAATAGATGATATTAACATTATTTATTTGCAAAAGCTTTTCAAAATCCTCATGGGTTTTGTGGTTTAAACACAATGTCGTTTGTAAGAGAAGATATCCCTATACATATTCATGTTTCGTAGAAATTAGAAAAAATAGGTATACTTCTTAAGTGTATGCAGCATACGAAATAGGTATTTAAGCCATTTATTTTAATTGAAAAGAAAAAAATGTAATATAGACCGCAGGAACTTGATTTCATGGTTTTTAAAACAATATACAGGGTGTCCCGAAGTCGACTATGCTGACAAAAACAATGGTTTCCGGACATCATTTTAAGTCAAAAAGCTCGACTTGTAACGGTTCTTAAGACTTTTTGTCTCTGTTATTTGAGTGGCTCTAACTAAAAAAAAAATTAATATTTGAATCAATTTTGTTTGTAAGGTATTCTTAACGGTTTTTTTTTTTTAATTTATTTTCTACTCTAAATAGACGCATAGGCGTAGTTTTTTTTTATTGGGTTGTAATATTCATAAATTTTCTTTTTTATTTTGTTTATAATTTTAAATGTATTTTTTTTCCTAGAAAAATGTCAAATATGTCAAAATAAAAGAACAAATTTGGCTTTCAAATTAAAAAAAGGAAAAATGATATTTAATATCGTGTTTATGTGAAAAAAATCATTACTAGCGATGTCAATGTCAAAAAATGGTGTCCGACCATGGGACAACCTGTAAAGGATGTTACACAATAACCGGCACAGAAAAAAATTATGGATTCTGAGTTTATTTTAGGCTGAAAGTCTGATTTTTAGTCTCGTTTCTTTAACTGGGTCTAAAAAAAACTGTCATAACTACTGTTAAAAATTGGTATTTCTCAAGTGTTGCCCAAAAGTTGCAGCGTGTTTCCATTGGATTTTTAATAAAGCATGTTATCGTTCATTAAAATGTTCCTCGTGTTTACGTTATAAAAAAAATCCTTTCATTTTAATTTATTCATCACACCCTTAAAATCCAGGTATCTCTCACTCATACAAAAAGAATTCTTCATGCTGAATCCGAGAATATTAATTGAAATAGGCGCATCGGCATAATTTGGGTGGACTCTACTCATCTCTTTTTCACACATATAAAATCTACCTGTCTCAATGGATGCGCCATTCATTAAAAATCCAATGTAAACAGGCACTATAAAATTCTTTACAAACAAAATTATGACACTTTTTTTTCCCAGAATTTATAGATTTGAAAAAAAAAAATGTGCAAAAACTTTATGTAGTAGTAAATTTAGTGAAATTGAATGTTTCGATGGGCAAAGTTTTTCGGAAATTCTGTCTACCTAAACCTACAGTCTAAACCTTTAAAGCGATTGCCCTTAAATTTTGAGCTTAAGATTTTTATGATTCGTTATAGAACTGACATTGAAATTTTTTTAGCTGTTAAAATAATATAACCGCTGTGAAAAAAGGATCTAACGGTTTTTATAAAAAAAAATTTGTATTTTTGTAAATTTGTTTCAATAATTCTCTCATTCTAAATGCATCAGCCGATCTTGACAGTTTTCCATTAATAATTTACTCTATCGAACTGAAGATTAAGTTTTGAAAATCGGGTTCTATTTTCACGAAGAACTCACTGCAAAACACTGTACTGCCTCGCATATTCATATTCCTGAAGATAAAAATTTATCTCACCGATAATTACGGAAATTAAGTTTCTTTTAAAAGTTTAAAAATTAAATAATTAATCAATTATTACACAATTACACATTTAAATTAATTTTAAATATAAAAATAAAATACAAAATAAATTTACCAACACAATCAAAATCAGAACAAAGGCGAACTTATGAACCAAACATTTAAAGCTCTCTTCATGAAAATGAAACGCAAATTAAAGTACCTATATTTTTTTTTTCATTTGGACATGAATGCACTTTTGTTTACAAAAATAATGTTGAATCGACACAAAAGACCGCACAGACCATCTCTGGTTTGGTTCACGTTTTCGGTATGGAATAGCGAACAAAGCTGGCGCTAGTGATGTTGACCCAGTTAAAAACAAGTGTAACGGATTTGTTGAAATAAAGTGGCAGTAAAAACCAATATAACATCAAACGAACTGCACCTCCAGGACATTGTGTGTTGAATGGGATAATGCGATTTAATGTTGGTTGCAATTTTGCGAAATTAGTACCTGTAGGTACATTGTTGTGGTTTCGGATAGAGATACAAAAATATTTTGTTGTGGGTTGGAGGTAAATTTCAAAAATGTTAGTTGGAGTTGTGTGGAGTTCGTTAAACATCCGTTTAAAATATTCGTAAATTTGGTCCATTTAAATTCGAGGACATCGAATCATTCATGTTTGTTTTACTTTCTCTACTATATACATATAAGTAAAAGCATTTACACTGTGACTAGTATATTTTGGCTTCATGTAAAAAAACTCAGACCTTAGTTATAGGTATATGGAGCTAGACAAACGGAAGAGTTAAAATTCTTTAAATTTGGTTAAAACCATTTTTAATGTAACTATCCCTTTCCCTATATTGAAATATCGCTGTACGAAATTTTCCAACTACAAAATTTTGATTCTTATAATCTCGGAATTAAAAAAATTCTACTTTTTAGAAACATTTATGCATGAACCTATCTTCATCAAACTGATAAATTTGCGAGAAATGCAAAATTTTGTCATTCGTGATTTCAGTTAATAATTGCGAAATTGTTCGGTGCGAAATTTAAACGTTAGATTGCTACATAGTTTAAGCTGGATTTTCATTATTTCCAGATTACTAAAAAAAGAATGACTTATTTGCGAGATTTTATTTTTCGAGATATTTAAAAAATGGGTATCGTCCGTTGGGACGAAAATTGTTTATCTTACTTCGCAATTATCAAAATAAATTTTGATCGACTAGCAATAAATGTTTCGCGAATTGTTTTGTTTCTGGAACAACCTGAATTTCGCCAGAAATTCATTAACATGTACGTAAAATATCTAAAGGCAAAACAATTTAAAAGCTAAATAATACTATGCAAAAAAATTAAATGCGAAATAATAAAAGTGCCATTATTAGCTCAAAATAATGAAATGCGAAAAAATAAATAGCGAAGTAATATATTGTCAAATATAATGAAATTCAGGATATTGTAATGCGACATAATAATAAGCGAATTAATATATTGCGAAATAATGAAATGCGAGATAAAAATTTCTATGTGAAATTAGCAAAAGGATTATTTAACAAAATAAGAACTTGCCAAAAAAAAATTGCCCAACAATTAAATGCGAAATAACTAAATTGGAAAACAAAAAATTTCAAAATGATCATTATTGCGAAATAAAAAATAACCAAACATAATCCTTATCTGGCGGATTATGTTTGGTTGTTTTTATTTTCGCAATTTTTTGTTTTACCCTTAAAAACTTTAATTTTTGTTTTCATTCGAGATTTTGGTTTGCGAAATAATGTAAATGCTAGATTGATAAAAGCGGAATTTTTCAATTGCAAGATTATATGAAAAGCAGAGCTTTTTAGGAAGTTTTGTGGGAGCGGGTCAAAATTCTGCTTTCAAAATTCTTTTTTTTTTTTTTGTTGATTCGGTTTTTCAAAATTCTGTTTTTCCAATTACCTGACATTTGTACACAAAATATTTATGTAAACTACTAAATTTTAAAATTTATAAAGAATGTCATAGTTTAACAAATAACATAAAGAGTAAAAAATAGCTTATCTCAGCAAATTTAGAGGATATTTTTAGCTATTCTCTTAAGAAACCTAATATGGCCTACCAATTTCGCCCATTCCCTTTTTCTTAATTTTATTTTGTTCATTTTTATTTTCTCTTCTTTCTTATGAAATAGTCCCCCATGAAATTGAGGAGGATCGTTTTTCATATGCAAATACTCCCCAAAATTGTGGAATTCGTGATTACTTCATGACGAAATACATAAAAGTCCCCAAATTCATTATAGAGATCCCAAAACTTGGTGAAATCAACTGCCATTTGAAAAAAAATTAAAATTATTTATAATTACAAATAATGCTAATTTTGAAAACCTTAAAACAAAATTAAAAAAAAAAAAACTATCATATAAAATTCTGCAAATAATAATAAAAAAAAGTTTCAAAAATTTAAAAAAGTGCGCGCCTGTTTTTACAATTTTTGAAAAACAGAATTTTGAAAAGAAGAATTTTGAAAAGCAGAATTAAAAAAAAAAATGAAAAGCAGAATAAAAAAAAGAAACAATTTTGACCCATGCAGAACTTTGTCCTAACCCAAATTTTTATTTTCGAGATTTTTTGGTTTAGGTTTTGGTTTAGGTTTTCGACGAACTATATGCACCTATGTAGCTCTAAAAATAAATTTGATGGCACAACAGCTCATGAAGAACTTGGGCCTAATGACTTACAACTTTCAACCATTCCTGTGTGCGTGTTATTGGCAGTAATGGAAGGGACCTACAGTTTATTGCCGAATCCGAACGGCTAATGTAAGCGGCACTTTTCTATGTAATTTTTTCACAAGAGGCAGTAGTCTTGAAACACACTTTTAGGTGGTAGAGGCTCTGGCGTGCCAGTCCAATGCACTAACTTACGTCACGGGCTAGGGAGCTAGTTCTCATTAAAAATTAAAACTAGCCCTTTTTTTATTTTCCTATTTTTTTTTTTTTTTCAAAGACCCCTAAGTTGCAATTTTTAATTATTTTAACTTTTTCCGTGACTATACCATTTTGTAAATTTAAACCAAGGCTAAGCAGCCAGGAACACCTATCACGTTTCAAAAGAGTTGATTTTAAAGTGCAAGGTTCAAGTGGCATAACTCGATTTTAACGAATATTATGGTAGGTATGTATCTATGAGCCGAATCTACTATGCAAGTAAAGCTGCAATAATTTAAATATTAATAAGCTACACTCAGTGAATTCATCATGATCATGAAGGTCGTTATTTTTTAGCAAAAGAAACTAGGTATTTCGTTTTATTGTTTTAAAAATATTTTGCTTTTATAACGTAACATTCCAATGTAACGGTGTAATTTTCTCACTTTCCATTCCATAGAAGAAAATTAACAGCTATACTTCTGCATCTATTTCGTTTTATATTTAGACAGATAAAGCATCTCTCCACATAAAAGATATTGTAAATCAAATGAAAAACTAAACATTTCCCAACATATAGATACTGCATCTTGACGTGTTTGGTTACACCGGCTAACCTCTATGCGCAAACTCAGTAGACGGTGAAAACTACATCCATACTTACCTTTAAGGCTATCAAACAACGCTATGTAGATACTTATGTTATGTATATCTGCCTGCTATGCCTCACAATAAATCTAAGAAGAAAAAAAAAAGTTTACTGGAGACTGGAGGTGAGGCAAATGCAGAACGTGCCACGGATCGTTTCAAACAATCTTACATAAGTCTAAATTTTAAGACTTCACTGAAAGTAAACACACATAAATAAATTGATATACAGAAACTTAATTAAAAAAAAATACAAATACAATAATCAAACATGGTCAGTTTAACTTTGCAGCTTGTTGCGGCAAAATATATATCGTGAACCTATTTCCATTCATGACAATTGCACTCACCGTGTAATTATGTTCACTCTATCTATAGCAAAAGTCGGGTTCATTTCATCTAGAAATGTATTAAATCTTTTGATTAGGGGCACAGTTATGCAGATAATAATTATTGAGTGCAATTTGTTTCCTCATTGTAATAGATTATTCCATCATCTATATCGCTGGCCCTTATTTCTATTTAACTGCAAGAATAGTGACTTTTGACATTTCGAGGAGTTTCTGTTACTTCTGTCAAGTTAAATCTCACGTCATGACTTCTGTCTGAATCGAGAACGATAAAAATATGGAATGAAGACAGATGGATAGATTAAAAGTGAATGTTAACCAGTTTCTATTGATTTATGTGTGTGTGTGTGAGTGTGTGTATATGGAGTGCTGTCAATATTGTAACTGGTTTTAAGATTATTGATGCATTTTTAACTGCTTACCAATTAAAGTATAATTCCAATGTCACATGATCTGTCACAGTTGTTCTCTCAATAAAAAAGGAAATAACCACAATCATTGATGATGTCATAAGAGAAAAGTTGTCCATATTACTAAATTGCCTTCTAAATCTTCTCTGATGATGTCTGTCAAAGAGTTGACAAATCAGAATTTAATAAGTTAGATTTTCTATTACAGTTACAGAGCTCTTAGAGCTATAATTTGCGGCCAACCCGAACTGTGATGGAATTTAACACAAGTTGTGTTGTGAGGATTTATATTTTGTAAAGACTTAAAAGAGGTGAGAAAATGGAATGTTGATCTGAATGCTATAAAATAAAACGGAGCAACTTACGACGACGCGTTGCGTTGGACATGTTCACATGTTCTCTGTGGAGTAGCTGCGTCAGGAATACAAAATTTGCGGTTAAACAACTTGTTGAATAATTATTATCTTCTATTTATGTAACTGTTTGACTTTTGGTAAGGGTTTTTTTTTTATTTTTCATGTTTCGTCAAGCAATGCAGTTTAAGTCAATTAGGTGTGATTGGTTTTTATGACCAAATCACGATGCACATAATGTGATGACATCGTACTTTGAATGACTTTAACCGCAGTCGATGTTTTCGAAAAGTCATCAGTATAGTCTTTGATGATGAAGCTTTTAGAGTATGGACAAAATTAAATTAGGTATATCAGTTTTTTCTCTAAGCTTAAAGCTGAAAAAAGGCGTAGCCAAAAACTAAGAACTATATATGTCACCCTCTGTTAACTTAAACCGCGACGTCTTTTTAATTTTCTCAAAAACTATAGTAGACATTTAGGCTAAGCACGCACTTGCGATTTCAATTGCGCGACTATTTAGTCGCAAGAAATAGAACAAATGAGTTTCAATGTAAGTGACCGCACTTGCGACCGAAAATTTGCGACTGAAACAGGTTCCATTTTTAGAGCGACTTTTTAGTCGTAACGACTTTAAAACGCCAGTGCGTGTGCAGCCATTACAAGATTAAAAATCGTGCGACTAAAAATCGCAAGTGCGGGCGCAGAAAAAATTTGGCGTTATCGCGATTTTTCAATCGCAAGGCCTTTAAATCGCAAATGCGTGCCTAGCCTGGTATCTGGTTTAAAAACTAATTTTTTGAAAATTATTTACAAAAATAAATTTATTTAAAAGAAAATAAAAGAAGAGATTTCTGGCTTTACAACAAAGTATAGCATGTCATCGAAAGTGCTATCATTGTTTTTTTAATAATTTTTTTCTGTTTTAAGTCGAGTTTTTGGCCCCCCCCCCTCCACGGCTAAACGGGGTAAATAGGACCCCTCCCATTTTTGTTTTTGTCTTGATCCCTATACGCTCTAGCTTTTTATCACACTTTATGCGAATCAGCTTGTATAGGCGGTACTTCTGATTGGATAACAAAACTTGCCCAACACGTTTTTTCTAGCAAGGGCCTTACCAGTGTGTGACAAGTATTCCTCATCTATATTTTCTCGCTGAAAACTATCCCGGGCCTTGACTAAGCTCGGCATATTTCTTGATAATATTCTTTAGACCAATGTTTTCGACTGTCATGTCAGAAGTCTGGTTTCGATTCCCAACATTTTCTACCTAAAAAACAAAAACTGACTCTTCCGAGGAAGTGACAAATCTTCCATGAGTGTTTCCTGTTAAAAAGTGACTCTTCTTACCCACTCTGTTCGGGTTCAGCAAAAAATTGTAGGTCCCCTCCATGCCTGCCTAACAGCACACACACAGGAAACGTCAAGTTTCTGACTTTTCAAAATAATGTCTTCTAACTTTGCCGTGTAAGTATACTAAATTTTTTTTCAAAGAAAACACACTTGACTAAAATCTCAAATTACAATTCTTCCGAATTTTCACTTCTTATTTAATAGATACTCTCCACGCCAGCACCACTGATGACCATATTTTATAGAAACGATTATTCTCATGATAAGGATTCTTGCCAATCCAACAACAAACCGCGACGGAACGGTTGGACGGGCAATAATTGCGCCATCTTCCTACCTCCATTGTGTATGTTGTTGGTGTTGTTGTGCTTTGTGCCACAGAAGCAACAAAATTGTTAATTGTATTTTCTCGCATCTCAAAAGGGTACCACCTGATGAGGGCACCCCATTCAAAACATTTTAACAAGACAATTGCTTCTTTATCGCGAGCCCACTGTAGCGCGCGATCTTGGTGATGATGCAATAATATTGCAGAAATATTCACATTAAGTTCAAGATGACGAGTACCTGAGTTTTGCCATTGAATTTAACGCTTGTACCTACATATATTTAAGCTTTTCTGTATTTATATTGTGGATGTGGGAATAGTGACGTTTTGCATTTTTTGTACAAAAAAAAAATAACAATAGCAGGAAAAAAATAATTTAAATGACGGTTATGTTTAACATAGATTGTTCTTTTTTTCATTTTTTATGTTAATTTTACTATCCCATGAGTTGGCACGGCATGACAGCCACAGCGGATGGGTTCACTTCTTATGTTTTGAAATTAAAATATGGAAATTAATTAACACTCTTCATAATTATTCTAATGAACTATTAAGGCTTAAGAAGAGATTAAGTGTATGGTCGGTTGCATGGTTTAAACGGATATTTATGTAACTGATGTGGTCAGAACCCGATTGGAAAGGTGTCAATTTTTTGTTTTGTTTTCGAAAAGATAAATTATTATATTTGTCAGGGTATTTTGTAGGTAGGTACATGGAAAACTAGTCAAAGTTAAGACTTTCTCTATACTTTTTCTTTTATTATCTCATTTTCATTCGAGAGGCATAAAAGGGTCTATTATGTCTTTTGTTTCAGAACTACTAAGAAGGCGTTCAGGTTTTCTTAATTTTAAGAGCCAGAGTTACGAGTTGAATTTATGTTATGTGATACAAATCTGAAAGTCAGACACAAAGTGACAACGATGAAGTAGTATATGTAATTTTAATAAATTAATAGCCAGATGGAGTTGAGATATCTACTGGATTTAAGAATAAAATGACCTTTATTATAGCTTTGCCTACCTGTAACCAAAACATTTAATTATGGAAAAGATTGTTATCTACGAACTAAGCTAACCAAGTACACTTCTTCTTATGATTTAAGATAATCGAGATATAGGTTTCTCAACGAACATTTAAGTTTTAATTTAGCTTTAATAAATTGGCTAAGTTGTATCCGAAGCCTGTGTGAGCGATCAAAGATACTGATGGTTCTCATGTTTATGAGATTTTTAATTTTCATTCTATACCTATGAGGGCCATGTAGCAAATCACCTTTATGTACCATTTAAATGGCTACTTTGGACCACCAATTAACGTTTTTTTTGACTGGGAATCGATTGGGAGACCTTAAAATCGATTTTTTAAATATTATTGATATGTTTTCGAAATGTCATATTTTAAACATTATTGCTGTTATGCCCCGCATAACATTCCGTACACACACCTGTAGCGTGCCCATATAGAAGTAACTGGCTGAACAGAATAGACGCTCGGTCGACCGCGCGAATAAGCCGCGAGATTATATAGAAAGTTCCGAGATGCCACCCCTTATCTGTCGAACGCCGCGCGGCAAAAGTTTAAAGTTAACCAATGTCTAGCGTCGCGACTCACAGCCGCGGCTCCATTGTATTCACTCAAACGAACTTATATGCATTTTAACTTTGACAGAGCGTTTTTACAATGCCGCGCGAACGATCGCGCGTCTATTCTGTACAGTCAGTAACACGATTCACAATAAGGTGTGTTCTTCCTATGCTGCCTTCCGCATAAGTGTGGTTTAGTTTACCACAGAAACCGCATTTAATCTTGAAACCTTAACTTTTTTGATGAGCTCCTGACGTTTTTTGTTTGACACTTAAAAAATGTAAATATTCCGAATTTTTCGTATTTTTTTTTCTGTTTAATGTTTTCAAATTTTTTTCTAAAATTATTTTTCTCTCGAATGAAATTTTGAAAACTCGCTTTTTCCAAACAAAATTTTGTTGGCCAGAAAAAGTTTATGGGTAGTCAGGTAAACCTTTCATAAATGATTAATTAAATAACATTATATACACTAGTCAACCAAAATTAAGGGAACAAAAATACTTTCACGTTTCTTAGTGTTTTTTTTTTTTTTTTTTAAAGAGATGTATTTCTGTGAAAAGTAGACGTATTGGGCCATCTCATACTGGTCAGTTTTGAACCAGACTAACCCCTTAGTAGATTTTGCCTCAATCGCATATGAAGAAGTAATTTTTTCAATTTTACGCTTAGAACAACAAAAAAATGTTCTGTTTTAAGAAAATAACAATTAAATTCCGCATAACAAATGATTTTTTTGCCTAGAAACAAACAACTTGTATTTGTATTAGTAGTTGTACTTTTTTATTCCTCTCACAACAAGGTAGAATAACTCCCTCGCCTACAAGCTTCTATTTCCCCAGGTTGAATTGCTCTCGTGTGTGGTAGCCCATTGAGATGAAACAAAAAGTATTCTACAGCTTTATATTTTTGTGTGGAGAAATTTAAGCAATTGATTTTTTAAGTACCGTTATTGCGCAATCATAAGAAACAGCTCGACCCAAAATTTTAAATTTTTTATTAAAGAGTGGCATTTCCTTTGAATTTTTTTTTTTGAACCAATTGATTTCATAACTTGTTTATTAAGCTTAAATTTTGTCATTTTTCGTTATTCAACAATTTTTCTTCCGGACATAAGTACTTCCAAATGGACGCGCAGAAAAAGACGCTCGTGTGACATTAGCCTCAAACTTGTGTTAACCCACTATATTTTGTGAGTTAACTCTGACACCTCATCCCGCGCGGGTGTCAATGCGCAGCTTATCCCAGGACAACTGAATCCAAGACATTTCATTCCGCGCGATTGATACCAAGTCCCAAGTGGTCCAAGGACTACTGCCAAAATAAAAGATTCTTTTATTAACTCTTTAACTCTTAAAGAATAAATCTATAACAAAAGAAAAATAATTGAACTTCCTCTGCCCCTCAGAAAAATTGAAACACATTTTTGTACGATGAGTCGTTTTCAAGATATTGGTTAAAATGTGTTTTTTTAAGAATAGCGGCTCTTAAGCACAACACTCACAGTCACGCCATTTTTTGAATACTCAGAGATAACTTACTTATCCATTCCAATCAAAAAATTAAGAGGTGCATTTTGAATTGTATAAATTTCTTTTTATTTGTGTCGACAGTGCTTATTTAAAGCACTTCGTTAAATTTTGAATACATTTTCAAACCCAACTGCCATTAACTCGTCATCTAATATAAAAATTCTTTCTATTTTTCAGCGCCACCTGTCATCGATGTCCGAAACAAAGTCAACGACTTAACCGAAGCCAACGACCAACAATACAAAAACTTTCGTCCAGTTATTGACACAAACCGCAAGGGAATACAAAAACATGGATGACTATATAACAGTGGTTGAAGTCGACGATCCGACATCCAAAGACACAAACCATTCGGGGCGCCACCAAGCAGTCAAACGTAATAACTCGATTCAAGACTCATCATTTATAACAGTTTTATCAATAAACGATGTACCACCATTGGCACAAACCACATCTGTTATTCATACAAATGCAGCAACCGATAACAATCGATTACAAGAAAACAATAACAATAATAATAATTCAGATATCGAAACTGTGCTAGTTTATCGATTGCCAGGTGAAAGATTGGGATTCGGTTTGAAATTCCAAGGAGGAACAAGAAGCAGCGAGCGAGTGCAGCGTTTATTTATACAATCATGCGCCAAAGATAGTCCCGCATCGCGAGTTGAGGCTAGTTGGGGAAATCTCCGGGAAGGAGATGAAATTTTGTCTATCGATGGCAAGGCCGTGTTTGAGATGACGCGTATCGATTGTGTGCGGTGTTTGAAAGACAACGTTGCCATTAAATTGATTGTTCGAAATGGATTCGGTCAATTGCCGACGGGTGATGGAAGTGGTGAAGAAGAGTCTAGGACTACAAAAATGAGTCCACCTCCTCCGCCACCGGTTCCACCGAGAAAGCTGGTCAAACGGAGACAGATAAAAGATGGCAAGACTTCCGCGGTGGATGAGAAACCATTCACTCCACCGCCTGATGCCGAATATTACATAAATCTCTTCTCGGATGAGAACTCCCTGAAGGCTGCAGGATCAGAAAGTGATGACACCGCAAGTACAATTTCAACAATATCCACTGTTATCGATAAATTCTCGATAGGATCAAGCTATTCATCTGAAACGGATCTGTCTAGCTTTGCTAGCATGAATGGAAATTCTGTTATGAATAAAGCAGAACTTGCTAAAGTACTCAAACCGTTTACAATGCTCGAAAAGGAATTTAAAATTGGCGAAGCAGTTACAAAGAACGATGATGGCGGGACGAAGCCCGCAACAGCTCCTCCTGCGAACAACTATGAAAACATAGACTTGAAAGTGGAGAAATTGAATGTCTATGAGAATGTGGAATTAAACCTGAATGATACTACAGATGGGGTTGAGAAGAACAATACTCCAGCTCCCAAGCCAAGACCTAGACAAATAGCCATTGTTGAACCAAAGAAGCGTTCGATTTTACCAACTCCAAGAAAGTTCAATGGAATAAAGCTGGAAGTTCAGGAATCTGTGGAGTCTCCAAAGTCAGAGGATTCTAAATTGATTACGAAAATTCCGAAAGCCATAGCAGCTGTGTTTGGAGCATCATCACCAAAGGTATCGATGGAACGTTCAAAGACAGAGAGTGAGCTCAAGCTAAGTCAGCATTCAAGGAGTACCTCCGATTTAAGAAAGCAGTGTGAACGTTTCCTAGAGTCAGAAGTCAAAAGTTCACAGGAAAATCTGGCTGTAGAGAAGCCGTCTGAAGATACAAAAGCTGTTAAATCTAAGATTCCTGTGGTTTTGTCTCCAAAAAGACCCCTGGAAATGGAAGCTCCACCTAAAATCGAGACAATTCTTATAAAACCACGAACAATGGTTCAAAAACAGAAATCGGAAACCGATCTAAAGCTCACGTCATATCGTCCAAAGGACCAGCGTCCGACAAACCTGCCGATATTGAAAACAAACAGTCCCGCTAAACCAACACTACAGCGTTCGAATTCTGCGGATTCCAAGGCGAAAGAGAATTCATCGCTCAAATCCCCTGAAAGGACATTGATTCCAGTTTTGAATCAGTCACCTTCATCAGAGGCTGGTTCTCCAACAAAAGCCAAGGGACCCAAGCCAAAACCCCCAGAGCGGGTTCAATCTTTGACAAAGACGCAAATACCAAAGCTTCATCAAAATGGAAGCCAAATCAGCAGTCCAAACAATACAACACAACTGATTGTCAATAACCTCGAACCAACAATGATTCCTGTCACACCACCCACGCCAACAATGCAAACATTCAAGAAATCTTCCCCGCCACTGAAGGCTGTCTCCTCGCCACCACAGAATCGTGAGATAAAGTTCAAGATTCAAACCTACGAAAGTAGTCAGCTTGAAAATGACAACGACGAAACAGTCATGCCAAGTTTGTTCGATTTGGTGAGAAAAAACAGTCCGTCGAGCCCAAGGAAAGAAGAACCACATGAACCATCAAAAGTTCCCACAAAACCATCAGTTGAGGATTCAAAAAACTTAGATAAGAACCCGGAAAGCCCGGTCATTGTAAAGAAGTGCATCAAGGTCACTAACTATCAGCCACAAGCAGACACTTATTATTCATCCAGTTCGAGTGGTAGTAGTGATGACGACGACGAAGACGGATGCGTCGATGAGAAGGAGTACGAAATAGAAGATGGCGAAAAATTAGGACCACCTGAATTGGTTAATGGTCCTGGACCATCGGAAGCGTACTTCAATATGTATTGGCATTCAAATATGCTGCCGACCATCGGCGAAGTTGAAGAGGAGTTTTCTTCAATGGAACTGCAACAACTCTCGAATGGGTGAGTTTTTTTTTTTTTTGTGTAAAAAGTAATTAGAATAGGAGCTATCAAGATTGGTTGATAAAATTAAGGTGACACAGATTTGGATGGTTTAAATTAATTACATTACAGAAAAACAAATAACAAATTTCATTAAACCCATTCCATTACAGAGGGTTTTTCGTTTTCTTTCATATGCACACTACGCGTCAATCGATTTAGTTTATTTTTTTTATATTTTAACCTCAAACAAAAATTAGCCTGATTTCATGTACCGATTAAAATGTTAACGTAAATTTTAAAGTTTGTTTGTATTTTCTATATTTTGTTTTGATAAGTTTTCTCTTAGTTCTCAGTTTTTGATTTTTTGTTGTAGTCAATAAAGGAATTTTGTCTATTTAATAAACTTAGACTACAATATCGGTTCAATACTTTTGAGTGATAAATTTGAAAGTTTAATCTCCAAAAATAAGTATCTAATATTTCATAAAGCCAGTT
The DNA here is from genome assembly GCA_947049315.1 of Epistrophella euchroma. Lineage (NCBI taxonomy): Eukaryota > Metazoa > Arthropoda > Insecta > Diptera > Syrphidae > Epistrophella > Epistrophella euchroma. Next base: position 26,698,116 of record OX346248.1, on the reverse strand, counting down.
TTTGGATTCCTTAATACAGAATTATTTTTTTTCGAAATTACTTACATATATACATAGGTCCTTACTTAAAATTATACCTAATGCTTTTTTTTTGAAAATCCAAACATTATTTTTATACTTTCGAGAAGCTTCCAAAAAACTGAGAAAAATAAGATTTTTCTTTTGGTCTATAAAATTTTGTATGGAAAATACCCTTATTAAACTTTAAAAAATAAATAGGGTAAACTGGTGTACATTTGATACCGGGGTACATTTTCTTGTAAAATAAAAAAAAAATATTTTGGATGATATTGGAAAAAAATGTACATACGCCATCACCATAATTCTGTATTTGAAAATTGAAACGAAAAAATGCGTTAGTTTCCAAAACAATTTTTTTAAAGAGTTTATAGAATATTGAATACCTAAAAAATTTTAAAACACAGAATTTTAATAATGTATTCTCAAAATTCTAAAATATAGAGTTTTGGATTTAAAGAATTTAGTTATTCAGAGTTACCTAAAAATATTTTTTTTATTTGTTTGTACCCATTCTGGAAAAGAAATGGATTTTCAAGACGTAAAGTTCCGACTTTCATGGAACTTCTAAAAGATATAACATTCGAATCGAAAGGTTCCAGATTCTCGTGCCAGCGCTCAAGAGTGCTCGAAAATATTGATTTGACAGTGTATAGACTTTGGAGGGCGCCATTTAACCTAAAAGTTATTTAAAAGTACAGGGTGGCGTAAAAGTTATCACTCTATGCCATAAATCAAAATCCGACTCGAATGGTCATCAATTCTGTATTTCCATTGACTAAATGAAAACAAAACTCAGACATCAAATGAAAATAATCCAAAAGCGGAACCAACATTTTTCATTCATAAAAAGAATAACACCTTAAGAACATCAGGTGCAACTTTTGCCCCACTTTGTAAACTGAAATTCCATATGTGTAGCACAATACAGCAAAAATAAAAAAAATTATCATTCAATTCTACTAAATTTCATTCCAATTCAAAACCTGTGCATCTTCCGCACTCTAGCGTGTATGATTGAATATAATTATAGGGAAAATAAACTGCATGCAAAACTCGATATCAATCGATGTTTCAGAGTGTTAAAAATTTTACCAAGTATACTAGACGTAAACATTTAACTATGCGTCAGTCAATTCATTCGGCTTCATCAGTCAAAAATAATTCAATCCTACCATGCGTTCATAACGTTAAAATTAATCCTTTAATAAATCATCGATATATTATTAATTGAAATTGTTTTTTGATTCGATTTATTCTTCTTTTTTTTGTTGACTAAATTATTCATGTAAAAATCATCACTTTCATTTTGGATTTTATTTCGAAATAAGTAAAGCTTTTATGGGAAAACAATTTTAACTGAAAGTCAATTAACATATTATTTTCGTTCATATGAAGATTAATTCCATTCTGACCCTTTTACAAAAAAAAAAGAATAAAATTCAATTATACAATCAATCACGATAAAATTGTTTCGGTTTAAATTGTGATCAAAAATAGGTATTTAATTTTTGATATTTATCGTAGGTACCTTTCTGAGAAAGCTGCATGAATGTAGATATAAGATTTAAAAGAAACCAATAGCGTCTCCTTTGTTGTATTCCCATATCTGTCAAAGGTGTCGATCTTTCAATTGAATCGATAACTAACACCTTCTGATTTTTTTGCAAAGTTTAATGTTGGACCATATTTCTGCTAACGATTGCTAAAACGCCTAAATTTGATTAGAATTAGAAATTCTTTTGAAATTTTGAAACTTGTAACCTTGTTAACCTATAAAAAGTTTGTGTTTCATCGAGTATTGAGCTTCTTTATTTAACTTTAGAAGAAAAGAGAATGCACATTCACCAGACTATTGACAAAATATTTCACTCTTCAACAAGATTTCTTAACAGTTTCGAACGGTATCCTGCCATTGTCAAATAAGTTCTAAAATGTATAGTTCAATCGAAGATCTACCCCTTCAATTTATTGCGCTGTTTTATAAAGAACTTCTACTTCTATAAAATTTGCCTCTCAAAAGTCTTAAAGCTCAGCCAAAAAAAACCCACCTTGTCTCTGTTAAATACAAAAATTACATTTGTTCTTAATTCAAAAACAAATATAAAATTGAAGGATGTTTCTAAAAAAGCTTACTGAAAACTTAAAAAAATGCTTTAAATATTTTTAAAGACTTATGTAATTGTTAATGACACATAAGACATAACAGAAATTCATTAAAAATTCAAAATGTATTCCAATAGCCCTGATAATGTTCAACATTGAAACTTGTTTATCACAACCTTTGACAAAAGATCTAATTTCCAATAAAAGCTTTTAAAGTTTTCCATTCAATTCAAGAAGTAAACAACTAGATTTTTTAATACAAGTGTTAAATTTTTTTTTCTTTTTAATTTTCAGACCCATTGTTATTGTTAACGATGTCATTCAAAATCAACAACCCAAACAACAACAACAACAACAGCATCAAGAGAGTTCGAACAAACAAAAGAAGCCCCCATCTATGGCTGAGATAACAGCTAATTTCATTAAAGCTGAAATAATAAATGTCACAAAAAATTATGATAAGAATCCGAAGTCTATTTCCTCTGCCATCACATTGCCTAACGATACCAGCAGTGCTGTTAAAACATCCAGTTTCAGCCAACACAACAAGAGTAACGATTGCCAAACAACCGAACCACCCCCTGTCTCTGTCAATAAAACGAAAAATAATGACAGTGAAAATGCAGATGATAAGATAAGCGATGATATTGATTTGCTGACAACAACAAAAACAAAAAATATTCCAAAAGTGAAAGAATGTGAAACTAGCGGTAATATTAATGGCAACGATAACACCGAAACGAATGTCATTGAAACAACCATCAGTCTTATCGAACAACAATCCCACCCACAACAGGTGAACGCCACAAATTGCGCTGATAACGAAATTAGTACTCGTGATTGTTCCATGAGCAAAGGTGTATCCGAAGCTTTGCCATCGCAGCCGCCGCCGCTACCGTCGGAAGCTAGCCCAATCGAGATGAATCAAAGTGATGACAGTCAGGTAGTAGTGGGCCGAACCATTACAAAAACTGTAAAGACCGTTACAACTCAAAAGATTGTTAAATCGAGTCAAAGAGTTGAAAGTTTCGAACAAATTGATGGAAATAATCCAGAAACACCTGAGATCAGTGTAATGAATAAAAGTGAAACAAATGAGGAATCCAGCAGCTCTGTTAAGTTGGTCGAAGAAGTCAAAATCCCGGCTGATTTAAAGCCTAGCTCAATTATAGAACCATTAATTAAGGTTGCAGAAATGGAAGAAACATTTAAAAGTGATAAAGTAGACAGCAGACAAATTGTTAAACGACTAGATGAAAAGGAGCATGTTCATCAATCGGTTGAATGTCAATCTGAAATAGCTGCCATTAAGGCTACGATTAAAGAAACTTCAAAAGAACCACCTTTGTCGTCGAATAATCCAACCAAAGACGGAATTACTGTTACAGTATCGACTGAGACTAGACTTATCGAAGTTGGTGAAGTTGTAGATGATAAATCCAATGATAGGCAAAGTATTGTTACGGGTATTTTGAGTTTATCAGAAAGCGGAATAAGGACAAAAGAGACTTCTAATCAAATTGAAGTTGTCGACTGTAAGCATGAGAAGCAGGAAGGATTTGCTGAGATTGACTTGGTAAGGGATTTGAAGAAAAAAGAAGGAGTTAGTTCGGAGAATAGAAAATCGTTGGAAACTGGTGAAATTAATTTGGAACCTGTCACGAAGACTGAAGTTGAGGAAGCCAAGAAGGACTTGATGGAAGAAGAATCTCCAATTCTTGAGAAGAAAGTTGAAGAAGTACTGGAGTCAGTTATTGAGGATCTGATAGTAGAAGAAGTTCAAAAACTTCAAAAGAAAGCTGAGGAAGATATTGGCGAAATAGTTAAAAGTGAACCAATCAATTCTAAAGATGAAAATTCACTTCCAATAGAAAACGAAAAACCATTGGAATCTCTTGAAAATATTGAGAGTGAAGTTGTTTTTGAAAAATGTAAATTGAAAGAAAAACCATCCGCAACTTTTGAGGCGGTCAAAGGCGAGCCAAAAGAAGTGGAATTACTTCCGAAGCTTGACAGTGAATCGGTACCGGAATCGATGAAACCCGCTGAAGATAAAGAAAACATAGTTACTTTTGAAAAATGTAAAGTAAAAGCTAAAAGTCCAAATGTTTCATTTTCTTCAGAAGAAATAAACAATCCATCTATTGAAACAGCTACTGAAACTCTACCAGAGACTCTAATATCGACACAAACAGATGAATCTATCTTCAATTCGGATGTTGATATTGATTCAGAAGGCAAGTCTAATAGAATCACTGAAGAAATATCAGCTGAACAACCAAAAGAAGTTTCAGAAGCAAATTTAGAAAAAATGATCTTGACTTTGGAGAAAAATCATTCATCTGCTGAAGATTATCCCAAGTTAGATGAAAAGCAGCCAATAATAAATGAAGAAACAACTATTATAATTGAAGAAATTCAGACACAAACTGAATTATCAACAAGTGAAGATAAAGATTTCGAGGAAATATTCAATAATCCTGATCCTGCTCCTTTATATGTTCTACGGAAAAATATAATTCACTGTGATCCTCCAAAACAAGATGATACAATAAACAAATCAAGTTCAAATCTTAATCAAAATTCAATTTTAAGTGATTCTCTCAAAGATCTTTCTCAGAAAACTTCGATCGAAGAAATATCAATCGATTTTCCGAAATGTGATTTTGAGACTTCTTCGAAAGATCAGCAAAAACAAGGAATTAATGTTAAACACGATGATAGTTTTGAATCAGTTGCAAAGAAGAACGAAGAAAAATTGCCTTCCGAAATAACCGAAATTCTGAAGCCGAATTCTGAAACTAAAGAAGAAATTTCTCTTTCAAAATCTTCGGTTCAGAAGGAGGTTTTGGTTACGAAAACAGTTACAGAGGATAAAAACTTGCTTTCAGCAGATGATACTCAGGTTAAAATTGTTCCTGAAATTAAAGCATTGTCTAAGCTTGAACTTGAATCTGAGCTTCCTATTTCAAGTTCAACACCTATAAAAAATAAATTAGATTCAAAAGTGTCAAAGACTGATCATTCTAAGTCTCACAAGCCCGAAGCTAAGAGTATTGAAGAAATTCTCAAGGTTCCAGAACTTCCTTCACCAACAACTCAAGATGAAGTAAAAGCTCCCAAATCAAATTCAACTCGTTCCATCAAAGATCGACTATCTTTGTCTGAAGATCAGTCTGTAACTACAAAGCAACCAGAAACTAAGAAAACCGATAGCATTTCACCGAAAGACCACGCATTGAAAAAATCCAAATCAGATGCTGAGTCTAGACTGTCAAATAAAGTCGAAGTAAAGCCTCGTGAATTCACAGCAAAAATAATCGACGTCATGAAGAAGACTCCAATAGATTCGAAGGACTCTCGATCGAAATTAACGAACAAGCCTTCACCACCTCCAACTGAAGTCCGCACCGAACCAAATGGATTAGAATGTAACACAACAATGCCTACAACTGCAGCTGCATCTGTCAACGCCAGCACCGCCGCTGTTGCTGCCATGTCAGTGACAGCTAAACCAAAACCAATGGAACGAATAATATTAGGTGTTGAACACAATCCAGATGGGCATGCAAAATCTTCGAACGAATTTCAATCAAAAGTGAAAACGACTACAAAGTCGACGACTAGTGAAAGTCAAGCTGGTCTAGAGGCGTCAAAGTCATCAACGTCAACAGGACCATCATCATCATTGAAATCAACATTAACACCGAAAGCAACAATAAGAACTACACCAGTATCATTAGCAAATTCAACATCGTCATCATCATTATCTTCATCTTCATCATCATCATCATCATCATCATCATCTGGATGTCCAGCTGATGTCAACGAAGAGAAAGGTTTATTAACCCACTACGAGGACAAACAAGGTGAGTGATTTATTACAATCAAAAGTTTAAATGTAAAAATGTGAAAATGTTTATTCAAATGTATAATATGAAGAAATGGAAATGCGGGTCAGTTAGTGTTGGTTTAGCGGAGGATGTTCCCCCGCAAACAAACATTCAGTTGAACATTGAATTCACTGAAGCAGAACTTGTCTTGTTTCTTTGAGTAGTCAATTATGGTACCCATTACAATGGCTATAAACGGATGTTAAAAGTTTATAGTTTTTACTTTTTTTTTATCTTTGTATTTCTGAATGGTAACTGTGAAAAAATAAATATTTTTGGACAGAAAATCTGATTTTTCTCGAATGCAGCTAGCTGAAGCTTATTTCATGTGAAAAATAAGGGCGATTCGATCTTTTTGTGCAGTAAAAAATAGCATGTTATTAAGAATAATTTGTGCTCATATAATTATACTTAGGAGGGTTTAAAGGTCCACAAAATGGGTTAACATCATATGATGAGGTCTTTTTTACCACACAAAATATTTCTGAAAGTTCTGAAAAATTAACTCAAAATGTCAAAAAATATTAAAAATCAATGAAAATACATACAATGATGTCCTATAGCTTTTTTGAAACTTAACATTTCATTCCTTTATTTGCTTTTTAAATCAAGTTGCTCAAAAGAATAGTTCTTGCGAAATCAAATTTCTAATTTTTTCTTAAGTTTATTTTTTTTTTTCAAAATTGTACGAAATTAGGTGCTGCATTTTTTTTAATCCTCGCTCTTCATCAATTCTTAATCACTTAAAAAAGAGATTTAAAAGTCTTATTTAGTTTTTTTTTAAAAATAAAAAAAAAACGAAAGGTATACATAGCTACTTTTTATATTGCTTGTTGTTTTGTTATGTTAAATAAATTTAATAAAATAATTAAAACCATTTTTTGTTTTTTTTTTTTTTTTTTTTTTTTTGGAAAAAGTAAATTTTTTTTAAATTTCTCATAAACTAAAAAATATTTTTACATATGGTGTTCAGTATTTGACTAAGAATTGAGAATAACATTGTATATTAAAGAACAGTGACCAAAATTAATAACGTAAAACTTTAAAAAAAAATCAACTTAAAAAAAAAGTCACCATTTTCTCTAAAAAAGTTTAATTTGAATTCTCAAAATCTATAGGTACAGGGTGATTCGCATACGGAGTGACAAAAAAAATAGAGCGTGTAGATTGGCGCTAGACAAGAAAAAAATCGTATGGGGTGGTCTATTTTTCCCTTTAAGGCGGTAGAGGAAATTTTTTCAAAAAACCGACTTGAAATAGAAGGCTAAAAATTTTACGTTATTACTAATGTTTTGTTTTGAATATTCGAAGCTCCAGATCTAATCTATTTCTAGTTAAACACTCGAAACTTGAGGTCTCACAGCCATATTATTTACTTTCTTCAACGCTAGTTTTTACGGAAAAGGAAAAACTGGTTCTATAGGGTTTTCGAGTTTTAAGTTTCTTTTTTTTACAAATTTTTATTACTTTGACATCTAAATCAATATATTCATACATATTTTGACGTTTAAATCAAATCAATAATAATTGTTTTTGGAAAACTTAAAATTCGAAACCTCTGTCTATATTAGAAATAGTTTTTCAGCAAAACTAGCTCTGGAGAAAGTCAATAATATGGCAGTTTATGTCTTCTAATTTTTAATAAAATTAACAATAACAAAATCTTATTTACTACTTTTTAAGTGGAAATAGGATAATAGGATAGGATAGGAATTGGAGCAACAAAATAACGGATCATATTTTAGGAAAACTTACTTTTGCTGTTTTCGAGTTTCTCAAGAACTAAAGCATCCGGTTTTTAGTGCATTTGACGAGAAATTAATAGGAACACCCTTTATACAGGGTGATTCGCATACGGTATGACAAAAAACTTGAGCAATTAAGTTAATTCGAGATAAGAAAAATGTCGTATGGGAGGTAGAGGGAGGTCATTTCATTATTGAATCAAATGAATATTTTTTTAAAAAAAGATATTTAAATAGTAAAAGGTTTCGAAAGAAGTTTTAGTTTGGCTTCTATTATTAAAAATTATCTTTATCAATACTATTTGGAATATTAAATACAAAATGTTTAAGGTCTTTTATTTTTTGTAAAAATTGATAATTACGAAAACAAATATTTTCTGAGAAATGGTTTTTTACTTAAAGAAAGCTATAGCATAATATTATTAGTATTGCCGTTGTTATTTAAAAAAAATTGGTCACTGAAGTATAAAATTGTGTAAAGACTAATATCGAATTCGAATAAATTTTATTTTACAGATAATAAGACCATAAAGTTCAATTCCTATTTTAGTAATTTAAAAAAAGCTGTAAAATGGCTTATTTCTCGAATATCTCGAGAAAAAATGGTGCTATCGACTTCGGACTAATTTTATTCTTTACATAATGAAGTATTTAAGAACAATTAAAAACTGACGAATATTGAATCACCCTAACTTCATAAAAATCATAGAGGATCTAAAAAAAAAATTGGAATCAAGAAACCGGATAACGATGCACTTCATAAAAAAAAAGATGAGTTTTTTCTCAGAATAAAAAATGTATTTTCCACTTAAAAATGCAACAAATATAAACACAAAAAAAATTGTGTGGTGGGAGGTGAGGCTACTTAAAAAATTAAATAATGCTTTAGTTAAAATTGAGGTTATATTAACCTTCTTGAGGGCTGTAAAAAAAGAGAAAATTCTGATATAGGAAAAACTGGCTTATTAATGGATGGATACTGAAACCACTTTCCTAAACCTTACCGTGGCTAATAGGAACAAACTTAGGAAATTTCAGTTAAGTTAGGACCATACCATTATGGTTAGAAAACTGCGTTTGCAGGTTTTTGCCAAAAATTCATGTTTTTTTAATTGTGGAAAGTATTTAGGCTCTAAGCCACGCTCTGAGTATAAATAGGACCGTATGTATTATGAGATTACAGCCTGTACATTTTCAAACAAATTAAAGCTACTTTTCAGTAGCCCGAAAGCCTAAATCTTTGATAATTTTATAAAGTCAAATCCATTAACGTACTTACGTTTATTACATAATGCATCTATTAAGTTTTCTTCAAATAAAAAGTATAATGGCAAAAACAAAGCAAAGCAAAAACCTATTTAATCAATATATTGAGATAAATTTTCATCTACATCTTAAGGGACTAACTTTATCCTCAAGCTGACAAAAAGTTCTTGTTCGAGCATTAATTTTCACTTCTTCCCAAAACTAGTAGATTTCTCCATCATTTCACTTAGAGCATCACAGAGTCGAGTCATTAAAAATGCATCGTCATTAACATTGGCAAAGTGCATTATTCAGTACTAGCACTTACCTACCTGTTGGTTATTAATTTGTGTGCCGTTCATTGTTACGAATCCATTAAGGGTTGCCCACTACCAACCATTTGCTTTAAAGAATTTCTAAAGGGATATAAAAAGAGTAGATAGAAAAATAAAATCTCACAACATTGTAAAGCAAACATGCAATCGCACTTTCAATTCATTAAATATTGGCAAAAATACTTTGAATTGAAAAGGTATCCTTCTGTATAATGTACGACGTCGACCAACGACTGCTTTTCGATAGATAAAATATTTCCAGTGAAGCATTCAATACGATAGCTATGTCTACAACCCGACTGATCGACCGACGCGGCGACGAGATGGCAACGGCGGAAGGACGCGTTAATTCAAATTCAGCGGCCATAATAATTATCCATCCATAGTCCCACTGACCCATTATTTATGTATCCCTTGACCGAGTGCGTTTTGCATATAACACAACTTGGCCATTAGGAATTCATGCAGCATCAGCTTTAGCAAGGGAAGTAACGTGCAGGCCTAAAGCAGAAGCCAAAGCCGCGATAGAACTTTTGCATACATTGGGGTTTCCATAGATTGATTGGTCGAGCTCCCTCTGTCTCCATCATCCTTGAAACCCACATATTGCCTCAAAGCGCTGACTATCAATCGGCGAGCTTCCATTGAATTCGCTCCTAGGTTCTGATTTGAAAATTTCCAATCCGTCAATCAGGAGAAAATCATTTGCATTCGAGTTTGGCACTCAATGAGGTGTGGCTCGTGATGGGCTGGATTTAGCTTTGGTTGGAGTTGGATCTGGTGATTTGTTGTTGTTCTTTTGCGATGAGGCTTTGTTTCGATCGAGTTGAGTTACCACATAGAAATAGGAATTCCAATTCAGTAGGTACAGAGTGTCCACACACACAGCCACTCAGACAATAATCATAAGCATGTTGTGTAGTGATTTAATGGAATCCATTATTATATTAATATTCAACAGGAGTACAACATCCTTTGCCATATATGTATACACGAAATAATGCTGATTAGGTGCGCTCCTTGGGTTTTGTCCGCCACACATCTCATTCCATGAATAACCAAAATTTGAATTCGATGTGAGGTGACCGATTAATATTTGATTGATGTACGTTGAAATTTGATTAATTCCCAGGAACAGAAATGCATCACAATCACATCACATCACATCACGGAGGAGATTTTTGCTGACATAAATTGAGAGGTGGCTAAATTATTGAATTATGCTAAATGGACACACTTAAGTGTTTAAATTGTGACATAAAATGCTTTGAATTTCAGGAGATAACAGTATTTGGTAATGGCTAATTATTTAGGAGCGAATAATGCAAATTTGCTTGATCAATATATGGAATGGAAGCAGAAATACATGATAATTTTGACACGACAGACAGGCATATTAGATATTCGTTTTAGTAAATTTATGGTCAAAATTGCATTTTTGATAAAATTGACAGTCTAACAGTTTTCTGTTCTTATATTAAAACAAAAATAATTATTACGTTTAAAAAATCTTCATTTGCATTGCAGAAATTTTTCTAGTTAAAAACCTAGGATTTTAGAAATTTGAAATTTTTTAAGTGATGGCGATCGTGTAAATGGGCGCTCGTGTGGAAAAAATGTCAGAATATTTTCCATTGAAATTATGTTGGAGACCAACGAAAAATTTCATTTCGTATCAGCAGCGTATTAGGTTTAAGTTTTTAAGTTTTTTTCCGCTCTTCCTTACAAAGTGCACCACTGTGCGAAACGTGGAGATATTAAAAAATAAGTAAAGTTACTAAACAAGTCTTTAATATTTTTTTATTGCACTTAAGTATGTATGTATGTAAGTACCTATGTACTCCTAAGTAGTTTGTGTCAAACTTAAATTTGTTTGATTCTTTGGTGCAGACCGTGCATCGTTTACCTTAAAACCATCAAATTCTAATTTTTTGTTCTCATCTTTTTCTCATAATATTTTGTTTGGTGTAAGGTTATATTGTATTTTTCGTTCTTCTTCCCTTGTCACTTTAATTAATGTGTTTTGTCTTTCATTTAATAATAATATTTTGAAATAAAAAAAAAAAAACAAAAAAAAAGTAATAATAAAAATGATAAATTTAATCAGTTGATTTAAAGAGCCAGAGCCCTACTACCTACTATAGGCACCAGGTACATACAACCACCTGTCAAATTTCCAACTTCTAATAAATCATGCCTGGCACAAAATGACAAGCACAACATAAAGAACAGAATAGGCATCCTCTTAAATCCGTCTGTCACAACACAAAAAAAAAAGCACTTGAATTGCATTGAAAGTACCTCATTGGCATGGCTTGTCTTAACTTATTATTCTTGAATCCTTACCAGTGCTGTCGTTTCTACTTTCGCCTATTTAATTTAGTAGCAAAAAATATTATTTTGAGAATTCTGATGGATAGCATTATTGAAATAAAAGATCTTATCATAATAATAATTTTAATTTTTTCTGATAGATCATTTAATTTTGAAATATAATTGGTCGTTTAGTTGCTTGAATTTGTTATTTTTTGCTTGTTTATTTTTTTTTATGATTTTAGGAAATCTTCTTCTTAAAACAGTAGTCCCTCGATAATGTTAATTACCTATAATGTGAATTTCTCTAAAATGTGACCAAAACTTTAAATTGTCATCTCTAATATGAACGTTCACGAAACTACACGTGCTTTTTTGTGCGTTTTTATTTTTTAGTTCAGAGTTGGTTCAGAGCAGAGCACTGAATAGACCCAGAGCACTCGGATTTAATTACGAAACACACCCGAGCACTCAATTGTCATATTTGTCAAATTACACGGAAACTGTATGAAGTTGGCCGCGCTCAGTTTTTTACTCGGTCACCTCGGTTATTTTATACCGAGCTAATTGAGCGCGCTTTGAACAAACTCTGAACACGCTCTGAACGAAAAAAGAAACACAAATTTGAACTGTAATACACTCTGTGCTAAAAAAAACAACTAGATTTTCTATTCGACAGTTTAGGTTCTACTCTGTACTAAAAAAGAAAAACCCCATTAGAGATTTATATTTTTTTTTTAGGCATATTTCAAGGTTTTGAATGCAGCTGGCGGTCAAGAGAGTGTCTCCTGCCAGTTTTTTAGGTAAATTTTGTTGTTTCAATTACTGAAAAAAAGTTCCAGTAATGTAAATCCCTCTAAAATCTGAAAACGCTTCAATTTAATTAGTTCACATTATCGAGGGACTACTGTATATATAAAAATGAATCCCTTTTTGTGTACGTACGCGCGTAACTCCAATTCGGCTAGGGACTTTTTTGTTGGATTTGTATTGAATCAGACTAACACACAACGGAGCCAAAAATTGGAAAATTTGACCGAAAACTAGAAGATTCGACCGAAGAAGTACGAAAATCGTGAAAACATCTTGAAATTTCAAACTTTCTGAATTAGTTTTTTGTTCGTACGCACATTACTCGGCTGAACATCATCCAAATTGGATGGAGATTTTTTTGTTGGATATTTATTGAACCAAACAAATACACTACGGAGATAAAAATTGGAAAACTAGGCCGGAAAAGTCGTGATAACAATTGGAGCTTACTCGACTTTAATAATTTAATCAATAAAAGGTGGAACGAGGTTCGCCGGGTCAGCTAGTTTCAGTTCAAAAATATTTTTAAATCGATTATACTGCAATTAGTTGTGTTAATTATAGGTTTTCACTTAATTTGAAGATAAAATTTTGAAAATTAATAAAAATTCGTCTAATACTGTCCAATTACTGATATTAGTTGACTTTTAATGATTTTTTAGACGACTATGGTATATGCTACGTTTTTGAAAATAGCCACTAAATTAGTTTCTAAGATTTTAGAAATCAAATTAAGCGGATTTAAATCCAGAAATAATAATTTTTTTTTTTAAATTAAGAAAAACATTATTTTTAATTTGAAACAAAAAAAAAATTAAATCCAAACTCATTTTCATTTTGTAGCATGGGTTTCTCATAGTGTCGGCTGCAAAGACAACTAAAGAATCTCTTGTAGAAAAATAAGATATTAATACTTCTTTTGTCAGTAAAAGTAAATGTTCCCATATCGACAGCATTGGTCACGAGTACGACCTTCCTATATTCCAGGGAAAATGAGAGAAGCATGGACGAGGTATTATGTACAAAAAGGATCTAAAAAGCATTATTAGCTTGCTTGTTCATTGTAAATCCAAACTGATGTCCGCGCTGACAAGAAAAAGCCTCAAGAAAAATTGAAAAAAAAAAGACCCAACAGCATGCAAAGAAAAAAAAAAAAGAAAACGTTTTTCCTTCTGTTGTTAGACGAATGAAGAAACGAACAAACCTTAAGGTGCGCACATACTATCTCCGACAATGGGAATAATGTATGGTGATGGCACTTACCGCTAATTACGCTCATCAAGGCAATTAAAATGAAGATAAATATGTATGTTTGTAGGTTTGTTAGCCGCGCAGCTTCGACCAGCCGACCGCCATACAACTTGGCTGATGATGGGACTTGAGAGAGTATTTCGCACTCTTTAATAATAAATTGTACAAGTTTTGTGCTATTGACTGTCTTAAGGTGGCACTGATGATGGGACTGGTACTGGTATATCCTACTGGAGCCAGTACCGGCTGGAAAGAAGAGATTGAATGGATTGGTCATAGATGCCTGATGGCGGCGTTTTGTTCTCGCGTGTTGAAATTGTACAGTGCGACTCAATTCAGTTGAAGAATTATTACCCACCTTTGCTGACTGACTTCCCTTCCGTGCCCCCAAGGGGATAGAAAATTCCTTTCAATCGATTAGGAGAGCTTGACTTTGATTTTATGTTTTATTTTTTTTTTTCTTCTTGTTGTTGCTTCTATAGTTCTTTGCTCTCGATAGATTTTGCTCCAACTTTATGTACCTTGGTTTTTCTTTATTATAGTCTGGACGACACGACACTACATTTACACGACGATGACGAGGCGACCGTCACACGACCGACGACTACGGCAGTAATATTCTCTTCCGCGCTCTACCATTCTGTAGCAAGGTATACTATTCTGAACATGGCGTTCGAAAAAGGAATCCTGAGCAGCAATTTCAATTGCTTCCAAGTCATTACACAACAATTTGGAATGCATTTCTTGATCCATTAAACTAATTTCATGGCAAAGCACACATTAGGATCAGAAGGAGGTTTTTCCGCTTGATGGGACATAGAATAAAGTAAATGCACAAATTGAGAGTGCCAATCATTATAAGAAAAAGAACTGAGTGCGGAGTTACTTTTAGAGAAGCTGGGCTTTTAAGGTGACGTGACCGAATATTTATTTGGTACACCAACCAAATAAAGCTATGTAAGACTGTTTTTTTTTTGAAAATTTCTGTCAAAGATTGAAAAGAGTGTTAAGCAGTTCGGAAGGAATGGAAGGGGGGGAATACAGAGGGGAAGGGCGCAAGGGATATGTTTATTTGCGGACGGATTATGAAAAGGATAAAGACTTCAAAAAATTATTAGCAATATATTTGACTACCATTTAACTGCGTAGGTACTTTACCTATATACGCAATACGAAATATTAGGTTGGAAAAATGTGGAAAAATTGAAAAGGAGATATTAAGGAATATTAAAATTGAAGGACAAAATAGAGTTGCGAAAAGCGTTTTCCGGAGTTGTAAATGAGCAAGTCAAAAGGCTTGATTTAGGCTCGCCTACAACTATACGTTTTTAAGAATAACTGAAATTTGCTGAAATTTTCTGCGGTATCGGCAGAAAAAATTTTAAAAATAAAAAAAGTGCTAGGGCTGTGCAAGGCGCGGTACATCTTTTTGTATCGACATAAGTTCGACGTTTGTTATCTTCATTCTCTTACTCGTCAAAACGCCATGAGAAAGAGAAAAACACAATACTGTATTGATAATTTTCGATTTTAACCCACGTACTTACATTTTGGCTTTACCCAAATTAATCGCACTTAAAAATGTCAAAATAACGAAAGTTTAACATTTGGCAACTCTGGACAACATTTTTGGAGAAAAAATTTGTTCCATAACTTTGTGATAGGATAAATTGTCTTAATGGTGATGCTGCTTTTTTTTTGTGAAAATGTCAATGAGATTAAGAAGGAAAAAATCGAAAACAACCAAAAATTGATGAAAAAAATTTGTATTGTTCAAAAATTCTGTTGGCCATAAAGAAAGCTTGAATCGTCCACTTTCTAAAAATTTATTCCAGAGAGTATCATCCTGATTTAATATGACTTTTTTCTGAGAGTCGGGCAGAATCCTGAAATTCAGAATCGAGAAAACCCAAAATCCAGAAAACCCAAAATACCAAAATAAAATATTCAAAATTCAGAAAACCCAAAATCCCGAAATTCCAAAATCCCGTACCTAATTAAATCTGAAAAATATACTTTCTTTAATTTTTTTATAAATACAGTGGATGCTCGATATAGTAAATCTCGGAAGAGTGAATTAGTGAATTTGCGCAAATTTTTCATATTATAGTATAATTTTTCGGGATATTCGATTTCACGATTTTTGGTTTTCGGAATCTTGGGTATTCTGGATTTTGGGTTTCCGGGATTTTGGTTTTTCTGGATTTAGGATTTTCTGGATTTTGTGTTTTCGGGATTTTGGGTTTTTTGGATTATGGATTTCGGGAGTCTAACCCCAAGCATTTTTTTCACCAACATCCATTTTTGGTTTTCTGACTTTCAAGATTCAAATTTCCCTAAATTTGTATTTATTTTCACGACTTTCTTGTACATATTTATAAAATCTATCAAATCATCAAATCTATCACGTTTGGTTTGGAAAATAGATTCTTGCCCTTTAAAAGTGGGTCTGGAAATTATGTCTGTCTATACCTAGACCTACAATCGAAACCACTGAAAAGATTTGCTTGAAATTTTGAACTAATTTTTTTTAATGATTTTCCAGAGTTGAAATTATTTTTGTTGACTCCAAAAATAAATAAGGGTACCTGCCATTCCCAATTTTTATAAAACTTTTGTGTGTACAATTTAACAAATGCACACATACATATATGCGTTGCTATATCTCCAAAGCTGTTGATTGTCGGACTTTTTGTCTATTTCAAATCGATTTTTTTTTAATTTCTAGTCGCGCCTATAAAGAGGGGAAATAGTCCCTCCCCCCGTACGATTTCTTTTCTCGACCCAAACTAAGCAAAACACCATAGATTGTTTATATTGTTCAACATACACAGCACCAGCTATCATCCACTAGGAGTCCCATTAACGAATTGGAGTTTGTTTCGAGTCAGTGTAAGTAAGGGATGCAGTACCAGAGGAATTTATAAAAAAATTGAACATTTTTATTTGTAAAAGATGTAAGATCTAGAATTATAATTTTATTTTGTACCCATGAAAATAAAAAATATCGTCCAAGGACATAGCTTATTTTTGCCTCTTCTTGAATGAAAGTCGATGAAAGTGTAAATGTATCAAAGATCATGTTTAACCGATAGTTTATGCATAAACAAGGCTTTCTTTTATTTTTTTTTGTTATTTTAAGATCTGTCCTAGCCTGTGTTTTTGGAGTTTTCCTTTGACAAATTTTATTATTTTCCTCATGGGAAGCTGCTCAAAAAGAGATATATGTACATTGGCTAACATCATTCACATTTAACCATAAATGTAACTCAGTCGTGCATTTGCCTTGTGCTTCTTGTCTACGATCTAAAAAAATGTCCAAGTCTTTTGTTGAATTACCCTGTAAACAAAAAACATTCATACATTGATTGGACATGGACATCATTCCAATTAACATACACATACCTACCATTTAAATTTATTTGGCTTACTTTCAGTGTGAAAGAGCAGCAGTGATTTCACAAACCTTATAGTTCCTCAAGTTAGCAGCGAGTATCTCAAATGCAACATTGTTGCAATGTAACAGTTTGCAATGTCACTGAAAGCATTTTAATTGATTTAATCGCCCTCGCAATTGGAAAGACCTTAACCATAAAAAAAAGACTTCATGACTTAAATTTGTATGTCTGTCAGCCAAAATGGGGGTTCTTTGGAAAAGGATAGTATCACAACTATATATAGTCAATTGCCCAGCATGAACATTTTTTTTTGCATGCCCAAATATTTTGCAAGTTTTTTGTTTTCAGAAAATCTTATTCGAGATATCTATCTTTTACAAAGTAGTTGCTGACGAGGAAAAATTGCCCAAGTGAGACATACTGACCCTGACCCTGAAGTTCGTTTTTTTTTTTTTTTTTAAGTTTAAAATTGAATCCGAATTAGTTTTCTTTCCTCATATCCTGGTAATCAATGTTTCACACTCTGAAAAATGTAATCAACACTTAAACAAAAGGAATTCAATTTCCGATCACTGTTACCACCAAGTAACATGTTTGTGATTGCATTTAATGTCTTTACTGGTTTATTGTGCAACCGAGAGCACTTAGAGTGCACACAGTATGGCTAACAAAAAGATTAATTATTGTAGCCTTTAAGCTGTTGCTGAGGCAAAACTGTAGTTTAGCTAATGGAAATCTCATCAGAAAAACTCAAGTTTTGCTTAGCAACAGCTTAAACAACATCTACTGGCCAATTGATATTTCAGAGATCTCGAGTAATCCGTATTCTCAAAAATATAAACACAATTCCTCACAAATATTTTTCCGTTTTGCTGTCAAAAAAACTGAGGAAGGTTTTTTTTGGATTCGTTGCTCAATTATTTTCTGTCGCAGAAATAAAATTAGAAAGAAAGGAAAAGCAAGTTTTTTTTGAGGAATCTTGTTTATATTTAATGGTCCTGCTCTTTCAATGTGACGGAGGAAAATTACTGAGCGCTCTAAAATATAAACTGACCATATGAATATGCCCCAATCTGTTCTTTATGTGAGTTTTGTTTTTTGTAAAGGTTGTAACAGAGAGTGATGGTGAAAAAAAGAGTAGGTACTAAAAATTTATTTTATAAATTTATAACAAAAAAAAAAACTATAACTACATAATTCACGTACGTGAATAACCAGAAAATAAGACATTTTTATCAAAACGTGTCATTCCATTATGAGGATTTTTTTACCAAAAACTTGAAACACAATTTTCTTAAAATCATTTTTATTTTTACAGGTATAAAGCTTAATCAAAATCATTGAAGCCGTTTTCGATAAAATTTGAAAAAAAAAATGAAAATCTTTAAATAGAAGTCCGTTCTAGATCAGCTGAAACGAAAATTCGAATTCCCCCAATTTTTTATGGAATTTTGACAAGTTTTCATTAAATTTCGTCCAAATTCACTTCACTTTTTTAAATGGAGATAAAAAAAACGTGTCATATTGAACTTTATCATACCAACTTGTCATGAGGAAATTATTGCGCCAAAAGAGTATGATCGTGCCACTTCGGCAACGCTGATATGTTCAGTACCGAATTTGAAGAACCTGAGCACAGGCGTTTAGTCTTTAGCTCAAATTACAGTGACCGCACAGATTGACAGAAGCACAGGGGGGAAAAATTTATTTAGAAGAAACTTGACTATATTTTTTTTGGTTTTTAATGCTATACAACTTTGTATCCGAGCTCAAATTGCTCAAAAATCATATATTTTTTTTACAATTTTTAAAATAATCGATTAATGCATCTTTAAGGCCATCTTTGATAGCCTGGCTGACCTTTTACTTAAAGATTTAAAAACAAAAAAAAAGAAACTTAACTTTATTTTCTCGTTGTTTAAGTTTAACAAGGAGACTTTTTTAGCAATGCAATATATGGAGCTGTCCCACTGTGAGACGATATGAAAAAAATTAACTTTTTCGGAATTCTTATTCAGTGGTAATTTTTTTAAAAATGCTTTTTGTCTGTTAATTATCTTTGTTTCATTAAAGGTAGTTTGTGGAATATAAAGTTGAAAATTCCGTAATTTTTTTTCGGTGTTTTTCTGATGACACACTTTTTTATTAATTTAATTTTTTTTAAATTTCATGTGTCTTACTTTAGGTACCCTTGAAAGTTTTTATTAAAAAAGTAGTAGCCGTGGCGTGATAGTTAGTGCGATGGACTGTCATGCCGGAGATCTCCAGCCTCGCCACCTAATAATTTTTAAAAATAAATCGGCTACTTCGTCTTGGGAGGAATTGACAAAACCTCCAAGAGTATCTCTTGTCATAGAAAAGTGCCGCTCATATTAGCCGTTTGGAATCGGCAATAAACTGTAGGTCCCCTCTATTCCTGCAGACACGCACACATGAATGGTTGAGAGTTGTAAGTCACTAGGCCCTAGTTTTTCATGAGTTGTTGTGTCATCAAATTTATTTTTTTAAATTTAAATAACATAAAATCTTTGAATATTTATTATTATGACAGTATATGAACTTTCATGACATACTGTATATCAATATCATTAATAAGACTCCATTACTATGTGGCATTCAACCATGAAACCTCATAAACTTGTACATACAATAAGCTTACCTATATATTCGAACGTTTCCAATGAATTAAAAATATTTTTACCCATCGTCCGTCGCGTCGGTCGTGGAAGTATAGAAGCAGAATAACCTGCTGATTCTCCTCATCTACAATAAAAATTGCATCTGCAACCAGCATTTCCTAGACTAAGAATATGCCTTTGCCTTGTTATATAGTATAGAATATCGAGATAAAATAAATGCAACATTGTTGCGAAAACATTAAATTTGATTTCGAACTTGAATTCTTTATTTATTTTTGCACACTATTTGTTTTAAACTTGAGATATAGAACTTTTTAAAGGTAAGTTAAGAACTCGTTAAAAAAAAACTAACGAAAAAAGGCTCTTTGATAAGGATTGAATTTAAAAAAGTATACGAACCATCTGGTATTTTAAAATGAAATGGTTGTAAAAAGGTATGCAGGTACTATTAATTTGCCAATATTTTGGTTTAACTTAAATTTTTGATTTTGCAAACATATATGCTGTGAAATTGAAATTGTGGTATGAAAATTTGTGGAACGTATTCGTTGTTTTTGTTTTTCTGGAGACGTGAAAAGTAGATTTAATCATTTTAGTATCTATTACCTCTGGTCATTAAAGCATGTGAAATGAATACGTTCCACAATCTGTTCGCATCTATTTGTATATCTATATATATCTAGAAATGTCAAATTCTACAATCTTTCTAAATTTTTATAATATTTGTATGTCCAACTTGATAAAAAAAACAACAAAAATTTGACCATAAATTGATTTAGTTTCAAAATTTAAAATGTGGAATGTAAAGTTACATATTTCGCGCACCGCGACGTATAAATGATATAAGTGTGTTACTTTTATTTTGGCTGCCAAAGTTTTGGATACACATTATTTTAAAATTTCCGTCTTTTCAATAGTAAATTATTTTCTCCATTGGACCTAACCTTCACACTTTATAGATAATTTATAATTGAATGCGGTTCCGCGTTCTGTTTTCACTTGTGAAACTTAAAGCTAATAATGTTTTATGAATCTGTGTTATACCTTAACAGCTCTGTCTACTAGAATAACTCAAGTTTAATCTTGATGATTAAATTTGATCCCTGATTAAGTTTTCACGTTTCTACGTACACCTCATTAAGGCTAGTTTTTACCTCTCGTGAAATGAAAAAATGAATGGATTCCACAATCTTCTAAAAGTCATATTTTAAATTTTTGAGTATTGATGGATACCATAGGAAAAAGCTGAAGCAGTTTGGAAAAATTTATATTTTGAAGGTCAATCAGCTTTAGCTTTAAAGTAAAACCTGTAGAATGTATACATTTAAATATTTCAAGCTGAAAATTTCGTATGAAATTTTTATTTTCAATCAAACTGTGTAGCAGTTAAAAATTAAACTTATGATCGTTTCAATCAACGCATTATTCCAGCAAATTCCTGCGACCCAGTATATACCGAGTTGTGATTTTTTAAGTGGATGATATTTTACAGTGAATCTAATCACACATTTTAAGGTGTAAAACAGAAACCAATTCCTAGATAGAAATGGGATCTGATGATGTAGTGATGGGTGGTGGCAGGAGGAGACGGAAATTCTTGACGGGGCACATGAAATCAGAATCACATTCGAGACAGCCAACACGTCGCGTCGTCGTCGTGCCTCACCGTGCGTCGCCGCCGCCAGAGTAGTCAGAGACTGGGCAGCTCACATGGTCACGCTCAGGGGTTTAGTCAGAAGAAGGTAAAGTAGTTTATGTTGATGGTTCGGGGGAGGTGAGGAGGGGGTGTGTGAGTTAGAAGAAGTCGAAGTTACCATCGAAAATTTTCTCACTGTCCGATAAATCCGTCCCGTCCGCCGCGTCCGACCGCTTGATGTCTTTCTATACAGATGGCTGCTGCTCCTGCTGCTGCTGCTGATGATGATGACGTGATGCAATGCTGCGGTTTTATTCAGAGCAAATTATTGTCTGCCTCTTTGGTCATTAACACGCGCAACATTGTGTCCATTCGCCCAAAAATAGTTTGAACAATAATTTGGTTGCGTTTTTTTTTTTTGTTTCTTCAGAGAACATCTGTGATGCTTTGACTGCCTGTATAACTCTGGGTAGCGTGGTTTGGACGAGTTCTGGACAAAAAGATAAACCACAACTACGTTGTATAGAGCAGAGTAAGTTTAGCATATGATATGCAAAGTTAATGGAAGCCATTTCACATGTATATGCATCATGCAGACCAATTGTCAGTTTGGACCATTTCGGAACAAAGTGGGCAAAAGTATTGTATTTTATTTTGCATATATTATTTTTTTGTTTGTTTTATAAATTTTCCTTGACGGCCACAATATGTATGTGGTAATTGTGGGCAGACAAATGCAAAGAGAGCCTTGGGTGGAGTTAATTTTTGTTTTTTTTTTTTTCGTTTTGTGTATCGCCTCAGTGTGACAATGCAATTAAAATTTTAGTTAAATTTTATTATATGTCATGAAACGAAAACGTTTATATAAGAATGACAATCGACTTATTCTTCGGCGCAACAACTTTTATCTGCGAGTGTGGGATGCGACTTGAGATATAATATTAAATGTTGTCGCCAGTGCTAAGTAACTATACTGATTTATATTATATTTTATGAGACTCCCCTTGACATACAATACGCCCATATTTATATTGATAAATAGAATTCTTCACCAAAAAGCTGTTAAATAATAATGAGTTCTTTAAATACAATTAAAAATTATGTACCTATTAAAAAAAAAATTATATAAAAATTAAAAATATTTTAATGTAAGGCTACATTTGAATCTATATCATCATTATTACGAATTAATACAAAAATTTAAAAAAACCCAATGTACACAGCAAAACAATTTTTCCCCAAAAAAACTCTGCAGAAAATACAAACCTTTTTTTTTACTGTAATTTGATCTAGAGCCGAGTAGGGATTTGCTTCGAATTTGGTATACAGGACATATTTATAGAGGGCAAATTTGAACTTTTGATTTATGTCAACACATATTTCGGTTTTTTCCAAATTTTACTCGAAAATGGATGTAAGGATTTTGATAAAAAATAATCACACTGCGCATTTCAGGTTTTTGAAAAAAATTGCTGTATTTTCGAGTTATCTTCTGAATGAGTGTACCGATCTTATTATAGTTTTACAATCTGGTGCCTCCAACAATTTTAAACAATAAACATTTTGAAAACAATTTTTTTTTTAAACAAAAAAAAACTCAAACGAAATCATATTTTAAAAATTTCTT
Source organism: Epistrophella euchroma (assembly GCA_947049315.1). Taxonomy (NCBI): domain Eukaryota; kingdom Metazoa; phylum Arthropoda; class Insecta; order Diptera; family Syrphidae; genus Epistrophella; species Epistrophella euchroma. The sequence goes on along the minus strand of OX346248.1, from coordinate 26,675,097 downwards.
GCCAAAAACTAAAAACACGGTTTTAACTTGCCTAAAACAATTTGACTCTTTAATTAAGAGAGATTAAAAGGTTTTACGCACGTTTTCAAAAATATCCTGATTAATTTTAAGTTATGTCGTTCTGAACAATCTTGTTTTTGACTTTTTAGTTCGTATCATGATTTCCAGATTTTTTCGAATTTTGTTTCTATATTTATCTGTCGGTTGCAAACAAAAATTCTCTGCCTCCCCCCGAGTTAGAAAATAGCGATAATCGACTTCAATATTTTAATTAAGATGGATGGTCAAAATCTAAGGTACTCTCTCGATGGCAAAAAAGAAATGTCTTCCCTATTCCCGTATATGAGTCATGACTAAATATACTAAATTCATATTTTTCTCCACCAAAATCGATTGATTTTTCTAATTTAAAAAACAAAACTTCTTATAGCATAATCGAATTAATTGAAATTGATCCGGTAAACACGCAAAATATGAAGAAATATCATAATGTAAATCAAATTATTCTTGTCAAAAATTGTTGAGGCTGTTTTTCGATTAATTCAAAAACACAATCGTTATCAGAGAAAAATTCCAGCTAGAGGCAACCCTGCAATGGGTATATAGTCGAATATTCAAATTTACCCTCCTATTCTGGCAAACTTTACTGATGCCGCACAAGTTACAATACCTCACATGGCGAGGTTAAATCGGGTATCATCCTCACAACTTATGAGTCTTACAAGAACTATCGAAATTGTCATCTCCTTTTGAGTACCTCATATAACTCAGAAACTCACAATATTTGTCATTTGAAATATAATTTGGCATGTTCAGTAAAATGAGATCCCTGAGATTTCACACAAATGCACAGAAAATCACCGAGTTTCAAAGGAACAAAGCTAGTAAGAACTTAAAAATCACAGTAAAAAATTCACCTTCCTGTGGTGAGTTTTTTGTGAGGTTTTTTTTGAGGATTGACACTTAATATAGAAAATGTTATTGAATTTCAAAAAACCTCACATGAAATCAATCCTACGAGAGCTTGTCACTTGTGAGCCCTCACTAGGACAGAATAGGGCTGTTAAGCTTACAATTTTACGCAATCGAAAATTTATTATAAACTTAAAATTACTGAACTACTATGAACGAAATTTCACCTACAACATACTATGTTTTTAAATTTTATTTTCTGATTTTTCTTTTCAACAAAATTCAACAGGTTGTGAGTTACGATACAAAAAGTAGCGGAAGGTTCCTTGGGACTGTGTACCCGGAGAGCGAAACTCTATTCGAGCCAGTGTTGCCGAAGAAGCACATGGTGCTTTTTTTTTTTTTTGAACAGAAATATTTACAATTGGTTCTAAATTTTATGTTACATATAAGGTAGTATTACATTTTGATATTTTGGAGTTGTTTTGGCACATAAGGCGCCTAATTTATACATTGTTTTATTTTTATGAAATTTTTTTAAAATTGTCATTGGCTTACACTATTTATATAAGTAATACTTGATGATTCGTCTCGGGATGTTCAAGTCCGGTTGTCTTTGTAGGGTGATGCGGGTTATGGGTGGATTTTTGCTCTTATGACACCATATAATTTTCACGAGACACGGTGGCACGAAATTTTTACATAAAATAAAGTAAATTTCGACAAAATTTAGTGAAAATTGTTCCAAATTTCGTAAAAAATCGATAGAAACTCATATTTTTTGCAAATAAAGCAAATGATTTCCTTTAATTTTTTTTCTTGTATTACACCCCATGGAAAAATGATTACAGTTTTTTTTTTCTCCAAAATAAAGAAGAGTTTGTGGTTTTTTCATATGGCATAAAAGTGGCACGTTTTTTTTCAGAAAATATGGCACGTTTATTTTTTTCTTTTGCGCGACAACCCTGTTGCGAGCGGTTATTAAAATTGATGTCCGTCCATGTCAGGTTGTGGGAAAAATAATGTATTAAATCTCGTTCCTTGAATTCTTTCCGGTTATGGCTTACGCGAGGTATCCGCTTATGGGAAGTCTTTGTGAGAAGTTATATACTGTAGTTATACCTACATATATACTGCATATTGGAAAAATTCAAAATTAATATTCAAAAAGAAAGGTTTGTATTTCCAGGCACTGAAAAGAGTTGTATACTTTTATTCGCGCTTAAAAATAAAATAATAACCTTACTCGAGTAAGTGCAAATGCTGACAAAAGCTTAAATTTTTTGTAAATTTCAAAGAAAATTGATTTAAATGAATTTTTCATTTCAAAAAACTCCAATATTTGGGTTTGTAATATTAAAATGTGTAGAAACTAATTTCTGAGAAAAAATGCGGAATAACTCGTGTTTTTTTTCATTTAGCACGAAAATGACAAGCTCTCTTAGAAATCGGGTCATCCTTGTATTCCTAATAAACCCATACCTGCGTTCGCTCCTAAGACTCTAAATGGTGTATTCTGTATGATACAGTAGGTGTAATTTCTGAACACAAATATGAATATCAAATTTCTACAATTTGGTTACAAGCTTCGCTGATGTTTTCATTTTCTTATCTCGTTAAAAATTTTATTTAAAATATTTTCAATTTTCACCTGCCTTATCTTCAAGGTTCTTCCCACACAAAAATAAAAACTCAAAATTGCTCTCAACCTAATTGCAAATCAAACATACATTTAAGTAAAATCATAGAGCAAATATTTAACAATCAAGTATAGTTAACTATATTTAAAGATTGTTAACCACACAAATAGTAATTAATCATCCATATTATGAAACAAACAAAATAGAACATATTACGATTATTTATCCGGAATCGTGTTAACTGAAAATTAAAAAAAACGTTGCTATTTTCGATATTAGAATACCAAAATTGAGTAGGTTCAAACAAAAAACTAAAACCAATTTCACTAAAAGCCATTCTGTGCATCAGAATTTAACTAAGTTAATTGCTGTAAGCAAACCAAAAAATTAATTCCTATAATTAAAAATTAATCAACTCATTTTTAGCAAACTCAACTCGAAATTTAATTCTTATTCATTGCAAACAAAAATAAAATGTATCATATAACTAATCAATTATATTTATTAAGCTTTGAGTTGTTGTGAGGAGAGATATTCATTTTTTAATTAGTAAGTGCGGTTTTGCATTATAATAAATTCTGATCAAAAGCCATCCATAAAACATAATATCCAATGATTTACTGTCTTTGTGGCAGTCATGTGTTGGAATGATAAATTGCAAATACAAAAAAAAAAAAAAACAGCCTATATAGCTAGGTGTAGAAGCAATAAATTAATATAAAACTATCCAATCAAACCTAGTGACCACCTGAGACTCAGTGACGCCCTCTCTTTTAAGTTTTGTTTTAATTTAATATTCACATCAGATTTCAACTTTTGGTTTTTTGTTGAATTATATTTTAATGTTTTTTTTTTTTTTTTTTTGTTTGTTTTGAAAAATTACGATGTGTCTATAAAATGTCAACAAAAACCCACGACATTAAATTCAATTTCAGCAAGGATTTTATTCTTGGAAAACCCACAGTCATTGTGCGCTTCAATGTCAATCAAGTTGATTTTTGACAAATAGAGTGTAATTGTGTCCGAATGGAATGGAGATCTTTTGTTGTTGAAGGCACACCTTTTGGCTTTAGTTATAAAAGTGACTAAAAGTCTGTTTTTAAATAAAAAAGTTTATTGAAAAATTATCATGAACTTACCACTTAAAAAATATACTGACTGAGCATCAAAATATGACCGACTTGCTCGCTTATTTATTGATAATATTTAGGTGCAATTTATATTTTTGGACTGAAGGTGACCAGACCACTTATCGCGGGGCAAATTTCTGTACACAAAAATAAAATTTCGCACCAACCAGAGTTTTAAGCATTCCTGCAGATAACACAATTGTTCAATAGCAGTTGGTACTTATGTAGCAGTGGAAGATTATGTAAATGTTTTGTGTTGACATTTTTATTGGTGCAATTTTTGGAAACGTACTTTCCATCTTAGACGATTTCTTCGAGCATTTTTTTGCTGGCTTTTAAGGAGTTCGAAGAACTCAAGGCTTAAACGTGCAAATGCTCAATTGGAGTAGGTAATTGTTATTCTAACGTTTGTGCAAGTTTTTTCTCAAAATTGTTTGCTTTAAACAAGACCGAGAAAAAACATACAACTTTTACGTGTAACATGGCTGCTGTAACATGATTTTCCTCGCATCTTCTTGCTTGCTCCAAACTATTAACATTCGAACAGTCAAACATCCTATTCTAAGCCGTATAGTATTTCTGTATACGAGATTAAAGTTCAATCCGAGTTAACTCATCAAATTTGGTGGGTTAGATCGGAATTTACTGAACAAATGCTTTTGATATTTTATTCTTTCAATTTTTTAGGTCGATTCGAATAATTTCTCTTTGAAAAACTGTTTCTAAAAACTGGACATAAATATTGTGGAAGTTCCTTAGCCGTTCTGTAAGTTTCTGTGTGACTTCTGACCCGGAAGATTGAACATCACAGACCTAACCTTCACACTTAGGAAAATTCACATCGTTTGTCAAGAACTTTTTATGACGATATGGTCGAACTCGGGACCCTGGGAAAATTGATCCGGCGGCTGTGTAGCTTGATAATGGCAAATACGTGGTGAAATAGCATTGGAATAGCTCTTCTGAACTATTTCATGCATACTTAGGCCCAGTTTCAAAGTCGAAGGAAGTGACTCTTAAGCGCGAAATATGGGAGATAAAGTGCCAATATCTCACTGCACACTAAACTGAATAAGTGGCACTTAAAACTACCATGTTGGGGACTTAAGTGCCATTAACTCAGGCTATAAAAGTGATCCTAAAGTCCAAATATGGAAAACTTAAGTAGTGACACTTATTCCTGCAAGTATAGGTATATAAGCAATGTGAAAGTGGCCCTAAGTTCAACCATTTTCGGTAAAGAGATGCACTATTATGTGATTTCTACAATTTATTTTTGGAACAGTTAGTGCATAGGGTAGGCTTTTTTATAAGAAATCAGCTACCTTCAACAGGCACTACCAGGGTATGCCGATGGTATCGACGCACGTTGACATTTTTAGCCGCTCCCAACGCGCCGCCGCCGCCGTTATGGAGTCCTTCACGGTAGTTGCAGACAGGCTGGTTTTGATAATACCAAGTATCTACCAGCATTATTATCAGCAACGAAACAAGCATCTTTCGACTTTTTAGGACAAAAACAACTTCGAGGTAGTTAATTAGTTCATCAATCTTGAAGTAAAAACAATAATTCCACGAATGATACCTTAGTTGAGATCAAAATGAATAATTACCAAAGCAAACCGCTGTTTCTTCGGTTTGCTGAAATGGGCTCAAATCATCTTACGCGCAAGGCAAAGTACAAGTTCTAAATAATAGCTTAGTTTCCGATGATATTTTCCCTGCAACCATAAACTTACACACATTTTGGGGAGATCAAAATTTGAAGAACTTCAAAATTATTCATCACATATTAAAACAATTGGTCTCCAAAGCACTCACCTAAAAATATACTCATAATTCTTAAGTGGATTCCTTAAACTCTCACACTTTGCTTGGCAAAGTATTGTTTTAAAAACAATTCCAAGAGAAACATTCGAAATTCCTTCATCAATTATCAAGAAATAATATCCAGTCTCTTTCTCAAATTTCTAGCAATGCTAACAACATAAAAAAAAAAAAATAATAATAATAAGAAAACAGTTCTAGTGTATAAGTATCTACGTACACAGCTTCCTAGCATTTCGTGTGCAATTCTCTCAAGATTCTCATCTTGAAATTCTAAGGAAGTCATCTGCTGTAGCAAGTCAGCGCATTCAGACTAACATAGAACATACATATACGATCTCGAGCATAAAACAACAAACAAAAACTCCTGCAAATCATTGTTGTTGTCATGATAATGTGTTTTCCTAGTAAAGTCAGGTAGCACACATGACCAACGATTGCTGATGCTGTGCAAATTGCATCACTGCCACGTTTAGCGCAATGCAGTAGCAATCTGCAGGCTCAAATAGAAAAACTTCCTAACCGCATCAGCTAAGCCATATCTTTAAAAAAAAAAAAAAAGTCCAAGCCCAACTCAAACGATCTCCCGAAACGAAGATTTTTCAATTACCACAATTCATTTTGTCACGGCCCACAGTAGCCGGCAATGTACAGGGTATACCTTATAATACCCATACCCAACCCTACCCAGAGATGATATGTGAGCCACAGATGGAACGATAAGGCATCTAGGCATCCATGGCATGGGCCAAAAGATCTAACCCTGGTCTGGGCGTTCTTGAAGTAGTGCAACTGTCATAATATATTCGACAGAATTATGGTGTAGGTATAAACTATATTCAGCACAGAGAAGTGGAGGGGGGGGGGGGGGGTTGTTGGGGGTTCAGCGAGTTCCCAGTTTCAACGACGAATGTGGACGACCAAAGTCGTGCACTCAGTGGTCATGAACCTTCTTCGTTGTTTTTTTTTTTATTTGTTGTTTTGTTGTCTTTCTGCAGCTTGGGTATATCGTATACTTATGTCTTAATACTTTACTGGCTCTTCGAGATGATGAAGGCGAAACGATGAGAGATCGCTGATTGCCATCGATTGGAGGCGGGCAAGGGAATAATACCTACCAATACCTTCGAAACTGTTGAAACTCAAACTCCACTATCAAGATCGGGCGTTGATCAAAAATTGAGATATATTTGTAGAGGTACATTTTGTTTTTTAAGGGATCACTGACATGGGACAGCCAGTTATTCGGCCTTGGGCGGGACCATATTATTACACTCATAACCATCATAATGGTATGTAATTATATGCAATCAGCACGAAATGTGCATTGGTGTGTGCTGAAGTCATACATTACATACATTTCTTGATGCGTGTTTGGGTGACGAAAAGTCAGTCATTAAAATTGTTAAACAAAATTAATGAGTTACATTATCACGAGAACCTCTTATTCATTGAAAATTAAGCAATCATAGGATTAGAGAAAATAAAGGTAACGCGATTATTTCGGATCATTCGGAGAGAGTAGTACTACTTCGATTTTGATAGCTTCTTTTCTGTTTCCTATACTCGTAGTATGAAATTCGAAATTGATTATTTAGGAGTAAACTTCTTAATTGTGTATTATGTTTCAATTCTTAAGATTCAATTGTTGGAACATTTAGTTCAGTTCTTACTGATTTTTTTGATTAATTTCTAATTATTTAAACTGATTCTGAGATTGATGATTCGCAGAAGCGAACAAGCTGCAGTGTAAAACAAGAGCTACAAGAGAAGATTGCTGAACCAGGAGAAGATCGGCCTCTCGATCGAAACGAAAAACGGAGGTTTTATTAAAAAGCAAAATTACTGTTTCTAGTTTGAAGTTTCTAGACCAGGATTTGGGGTGTTCCAAACAGGGATGGGAACCTTAAGTCATCAAAGCATGAGGATGAGTTTTACTTCTATAGATGTAAGAACCTATTTAACGTTACTTAGGTCCATTTGCTCAAACGAATCTTCAACATTTAAGTTCAACATAAGAGCTTATCTGCGAGCTGCGACAGTTTACGTTGAGAAAAAAATAGAACATAAGGTTGTAATGGTACTTTGTTGTTTCCAGTCGAGGTAATACTCATCAGGTTATACCCAGGGTTCAGGCTAAAAGAAAGTACTTAAACTTTAGCTTCTTTGTAAAATATGGTTTTTTATATTGATAGCTTATCATAAAGTTTCCAACGGGAGGTCTCTTTCGTGGGTCGGTACTTTAGATTCCTAATAACTGGTTCGGGCTCTAATCCTGGTTTTGGTTATGGTTCTAGTGCTGGTTCTGGTGTTGTTTCTGGCGCTAGTTCTGGTGCTAGTTCTGGTTCCAGATCTCAGACTTAATGTCTAGTTTATCGCAGGCTTTACCTGGTAGATCACAGTATTTAAAATTTACATCACAGGCTTTGGTCTGGTAAATCATAGTACGTAACTTTATACTGGCATATCGATCTGGTACATCACAGGTTTTTGGCCTCGTAAACCACAGTACGTAACTTTATACTGGCAGATCGCAGCTCTATAAAATCTGGTACATCACAGGATTTTACCTGGTAGATCACAGTTTTATATATTACTGGTAGATCACATACCTTTTTTATAAGCCTGGTATTTTATTTTGATATTATTAACATTTACCTTCAGCCAACTTCCTTCCTCAGACTATGTTCGGTACTAAAAAATAAAAATAAATTTGATGGCACAACAGCTCATGAAGAACTAGGGCCTAGTGACTTACAACTCTCAACCATTCCTGTGTGCGTGTCTGCAGGAATGGAGGGGACCTACAGTTTATTGCCGAATCCGAACGGCTAACGAGTGGCACTTTTCTGTGACAGGAGATACTCTTGGAGGATTTGTCAATTCCTCGCAAGAGGCAGTAGCCGTTTTTCTTTTAAATAAATAGATGGCGAGGCTGGGGATCGAACCTTAGACCTCTGGCATGACAGTCCATCGCACTAACCATCACGCCACGACTACTATGTTCGGTACTATTGGTCTTTAATTTGACTATCATGACAAGTTCTGGAACTCCATGTCTAATGCCGACTGGTGAAGGCCTCTTTATGCTATATAGCTGAGCGGAGATAGTGTTAATTATATAAACTCCAAGTAAAACTTATTTCCCCATCAACTTCATCGATAGAACAAAATGTTTGAACACCAAGCAGTGTAATATTCACCACGCCAGCTTGATTGGGTGTGGTGGTTTTTGTCTTCATTCCATAGCCCAGCTTGTATGTTGCTTGACTAGTCTCTAGTTGTCTATGAGCTTTGCTCCGGGCAAGTCGCAATGCTAGTTGGCGATGTATGGATTTTAGGCCATTTAATTTGTAATGCTTCATTACAAGCGTTTAAGTTGAATATAAGATTTAAGTTTTGTTTCAGCAAATGGTCGGTCTGCAACACATTAATCCACAAGTACTAGTATGGCCAGCAGTTCGATGAAGAAAATCTTGAAAAAGGGCAACGAATTTCAAGTTCGAGACCCAAAGTTTTTAAATCGCCTTCGAAGACGCATATGACCCTGTTTAGATTGGAAAAATTGAGGCCGGTATCACGACAGGTTTCTTGATAAGAGCAGTGAGGGGTGTTCCCCGCGGGGAGTTCTCTACACTTCTCTTGGCGACAAACCTGTCGTGACACCAGCTTCAATCTTCCAATGTAAATTGGGCTTACGACAGCACTCGGGATTCGGGACCCTAGGAAAAAATCAATGCAGTTATGTCGCGTGACATATAAATATACCAGTTCAATACGTGAAGCTTGGGAAAAGCTCTTCCAGGGGACTTTTGCAAACACATTAAGGGTTCATTAAACTTCTTTAAATCTTAAATATTAATATCATTCCGGATTCCGGAACATTAACAGATACTACTAGAGTATGTGGATGATGTTGAAATCACCGGCTGCTGTATCAAACGGGACGTTTTAGATTTCTTCGTGGTGGGCAGTTGGAAGACAGCAGAAACTCGTTGGTCCTTAAGTAAACAAGGACAAGACTTAATACCTATAATCAACAAACAAATAAGCATCTGTCCGCCGCCTTCGGCATCAGTAACTTCAACTTGAAGGTAGCTTATGAGCACAGTACACAAGTTTTCGCAAGTACCCCTTTTTACAGAAACAAACTCAACCCGCTAACTTTAGAACCAATAAAGCCAGAAACTTTAAATTCGATAGGTAAGCAGAGGGTCCTCACGAAAACCGTAACTGGACTGACTTACTGGCTGACAAAGTGACAGATAATAAATATTATGGAGCTCTTTTTGACACCTTAGAATCCTATAACTTTGCTCAACGGTAGGTATAGGCCTTGTCTGCATTCAAGAGAAAAAGTAGATAAGTAGACTTTCTCAGAATTGGTTGTGAATTATATTATGAAAGCAATTCATACGCACACGGAGCTGCAGCCGCAGACGGAAGAGTTCACCAACTTTTAACTTTTCATGTACGGCACTTTTAACGTTTTAAATTGTATGAAAAACATCTTTTTGGGTCGGAAAAAAAATTGTGGTTGTTTGTATCGCGAAAAAAAATTATTTATTGAAAGGAAAGGTATTAAAAAAAAAAAAAATGTGAATACTTTCAAAGCTGTACAGCTACATTGTGGTAAAAAAAATAACGATAGCTCTTCCAGTTCCGTCTCCAGCTCCGTTTCCAGCATTGTAATCTGTTCAGGCAGTTAAGGTCGAAACTCGAAATATGTTACGTTATTGACTTTACCCAACATTTTTGTCAGGTGTTAATTTTGTCCGTATTCGATACTATAGTGTTGAAGTTGCATGAAGATTACAGCTCGAACAAAGTGTGGGTTGGTATTGGTATTGAGAACGATCTTTGATAGGAGACCTGGACTGAACAATCTATGTTACAGAATTTATTAGTATTATATTCAACCTAAAACAACGTTTTTGAATATGACGTATACAAAAGTCTAAGCACCTAATGTGCGGACTCATCAAAAGCAATGTCTTCGGTATCTTTACCACTTCGATATTAAATTTCCTATACTTTGTATTTGAAAAAAAACATACAAAAACCCTTCCTAGAACATCACCTGCGACCTGCATAGTAAAACTGAACAAAAAAATACAAACTTGAAAGTAAAAATTTCAACAGATTTTTATTTAATACAATGTAGTTGGTGCGCTAACATCACAGGACAATGATGATGATAACCATGACATAAGGAAAGGGAAGGGACTCTCTGACGCTGACCGAGCGACCGCCATCTGCTGATGGTGGATGGCATTTCGTTTGTCGGCCGTTTGTCTACCTGCCGGCCGTCATAGTAAAACATATTATTCCCTTGGATCTATCTCACTCAATGCAAGCTGTCGTCGTCGCTTCTTCGGCCGTAGCGTCCGTCGTCGGCAGCGCTGCTACTTTTGCGTTATGCTCGTCAGCTAGTACACAGCAGTTAGTAAGCGCAAGTAAGGGCTTTACTTTAATATAGCTTGTTGACGATGGTGGTGGTGATGGTTGCGGTGTTCTGCAATGGGGCACTTATTATCTCTTTGTGGTCAGCGATGACAGCCGCAACAATCTTCTGTCTTCTTCAGTGAGCAATCACATTTCAGAATATGCTGTCCAGCGAAAGTTAAAAGATTTTTCTGCCATAGGGTGATGTTTTGATGATTTTGTTTTATCATCTGTTGACCATATATCATAATTCATAGCCTTAAAAATAAATTTGGTGGCGGCTCATAAAGAACCAAGGCCTAGTGACTTACAACTTTCAACCATTCCTATGTGCGTGCCTGTAGGAATGAAGGGGACCTACATTTTATTGCCAAATCCGAACGGCTATGGTGAGTGACACTTTTCTATGACAAGAGATACTCTTATAGAGGATTTGTCACTTCTTCGCAAGAGGCAGAAGCCCTGAAAAAAACTTAAGGTGGACGCCATCTTAACCTTACAAAATAAAACAAAAAATGTTATAAGTAGTCCTGCAACAATGCCGCACTACACCGCAAGAGAGTCGAAAAACACACACATTTTTGGCCAACTGTAAATTTTGTATCTAATTGAATGATGAAAATTAACCCTTGGACCTTGGCTGCTCGAATCTCGAATCAAGAGGCTAGTTAAGAAACATTTCTCAATTTCGCTGTCAAATACTGAGCAAAGCGAAAGTGGAATTTTTTAAAAACTTAATTTTGTGAAATATCTTACTAACAAGAACTGTCTAGATTATTGACTATACTAGGCCAAGTTTTTCAGTGGTAAGTTTAACTCCAGAAGCAGTTTTAAAGTATAGGAAAATCATTACAGTTCGACCTAACAACCTGGCAGTAAAAGTTCAGAAAGTCCAGGGAGTAGTTCCCAAATTTGCTTAATTAAATCGGGCCTAACTTTAATCTCGCACTGAAAAACTGGGCCTTTATGTCTTTTTGACATTTTAAAGTCTTTCGCATCCCTTAATTTTATTGCAGTAATAAAACTAACAAACATAGGGTATATGCTTTATCCCTTTAACTTGTTGCTGCTTTATTTGTTTTTGGAAAATCTCTTCCTCTATATAGCCATTTCAAAAGGTTGTTTTTTTTTGTATATGTTTCATTGGAATTATTATTTTAGCTCGCCGATTCATTTAGTCTTGTCGTGGTTTTTGGTTTGAATGTTGCTAATGGATTGATACTGTCGTATCGGCGGAGTGAAAGACAAAAGGGCACAGGTTTAAGATGTATGCGCGCAGCTCTATATAGCTCCAGCTTCAGGGGCTTCAACGAACAATTGTTAACAAAACTTTTAACATGATTTGTTGATTGGCCACATGTGGCAGTAGCAACAGCAGCTTAAGCTACAGCAGCAATAGTAAATGGCAGAGTTATGGTCGAAATAGGAAAATGCCAGCCGGCAATCAACAGTCCTTTTTCGACTGAAACCCTATAGGAGAGGGACAAAACCAAAGACCCATTGGGACGGACACGGATAGACGTTCGGTCAGAGAAAATCCAAAACCCAAAAAAAAAAAACAATAAAAATAGCGCGCGAAATCCTTCTTAATTATCGCCCATGTTCGATTATTATTCATGAATTGGTGATGCTGCAGCATGATTGGGTGAATGATCCTTGTTCGGAGAGGTCTGGAGGATTTTTCTTTTCGTTATTTTTTTTTTCTGGAATTGATTTGCAATATCAAAATGGGAGAGATAGCAATGGTCGTTCTGTTTGGCTGAAAATCTATTTTTGTTGTGGTCAAAGTAACAAAACAGGACACTGGACTGTGCGGATCCCTTTAATTACTGGTAGATGCGCTTTTGGGATTGGGTAATGGGTATGCACTGCTGAGCTGCAGTAAGCTGAGCAGTGAGCATGGGTGTGTGTGACATGGCAATCTGATGTTAGTCCGAAACGGAATACATCCATAATATGGAGGTAGAATCCTCCTGAATGGAATAATTAGTGCTGAAAGGTTGTGCGGATTCGAATCGCTGATATAATGGAACTCAGATTGGAGCTATAGACTGTGTGTGCTCTGATGGTGAATTGCTGCAGATAAACTTTTGACAGCCTTGCGATAAGGTTCCAAGGAGATTAATTGGAAAAAAGGGTTTTAATTGCACTCGAGATAAACGCTCTCTGCTTTCTGATTTGGCGATTGGCCGTGTGTAATTAGTGATTTGCTTAAAAAAAAAAAAACAACAACAAATGTATTGAATTTTGAAGATGAAATTATAGGTTCTTGGAAAAATGTGTTGGTTTAAAATTAATAGATAAAGCCAGATTTGCTGGCATATTTAGTTGGCCCTTCAAGTTAATAGATTAAGGGTTTATCGTTTAAATTTACCAGCATGTAATGAGGTCTTTCAGTGGATGTGAATTGTTTTTCTTTTTTTGGTCCATTTGAAGGGCTATAGATAAGATGTCTGGCTGCACTTTAAAATTTAACATGAATGCATTTAGAAAAATGGGGGAAAATTATTTAAACGTTTATGTTTATGCAAATCAGGAGAAAAGAATACAATTAATTGAAGGTATTGTATTTTTGAGAGAAGTCTATAAAATTAAGATAAAAAGTATTTATTCATAATGCTCTTTGCAAAACCTTTTCCAAAGCATTTTAGTTATCTTATGTACCTATTGTGCCTTTCAGCCCCTCACTAAGTCAATAGGGCCTTGTTTTCCACGATCCGTCGCACAAATTTTTTGTATTTATTCATTAATCTATTTTGCGTTCATGATACATTTTTTCGTCGACCATATCTCGAGTACGTATAAAGATGTCATCATCAGCTCATTTTGTTCCTACATATACAGGGTGATCGGTATAAGATGCACCAAACTGCTCAATTTTCTCAAAAACTAAAATATATTTTAGCATACGGTTTTCTGTTTTTTATTGATAATTAATAATAGCATTGAATTTTGAAAATAAAAATTATACTTAATTACATACAATTTTGAAAAAAATTAGTTTGAAACTTTTTTTTTCATTTTTTTCAAAATTTCGAGTTTGGAAAATAATTTTTCAAAAACTATTCACTAACACATTTTAATTTAAAACGAAAATCAAAGAACAGATTTCTGGCTTTCCAAAAAGGTATAGTATGGTATTTTAAATAGTACCGTTGTTTTTAAATATTTTTTTTTCTGTTTTAAGTCAATTTTTTAGAAAATTGCCCCTCCTGCCTAAACGGGGGGAAATAGGCCCCCCCTCCCATTCGATTTTTTTTTGTCTTAACCCCAACCTACTCGCTCTAGCAGTATCTTATACCGATCACCCTGTGTAATGACGTAACGATAAGAATTAATAAGATTTAGAACAAAAATAAGCCACTTTTTTCATAAAAAACAAATGCTAAAAATGGTTGAAAAATGTTTTTCGCCTCGAAAATAATCACTGGTTTCGATCCAGCGCAAATTTTATTCTACAAATAATTACGTATTAAACATTGGACATTTTATTTTTAAAGCAAAAAAAAATCCTTAGAATTGTTGATTTTTTTTTTTGTATCGGGTACTCAAAAGCACTAATGAAATGTTATTAGTGTGGGTGAGGGCTATGGGATCTTAGCATCTCATATATTCGCAAAAAAAGTATGCCATTTAAAAGGTATAAGTAATTGGTCATAAAAGGTCTGCTGTTTTTAGAAATTGGTCAGGCTAAGAAAATCTGTAATTCAGGTCTAAAATTTTTCAAGGTCATTAACGATATTTGGCACCTTATTAATTAAATATTCGCAAAAAAAAGTATACCATTTGAAAGGCCAGCAGATAGTGATAAAAGGTCAGGTAGTAACAGTAATTGGTCAGCTGTAGATTTGTGTTAATGAATTAAAAAAAATTAAAATTGATTAAACAAACTATGGATGACCAAGTACTGAAACTAGCTTTTATTACTATCCAGTGGCCTTTCAAATAGTACACTTTTTTTTTTTGCGAATATCATATAAGTATATGAGGTGCCAAAATCTCACAGCCCGGACCCAGATTTTTAAACGGACTTAAAAATCTTTTACTTCCATACAATTCAATATGGAAAGTGAATCTGTAAAGCTATTTGATTGCTAGAATATTAAATTAAAAATATTGTGAATAAAAATTCCGTAATGTGCATTATAACTTTAAAATTCTCTCATTTAAAAGTTAAATTGAAAAAAAATGTTCTATACAAAATTTTAATAGACCTTAAAAATTTTAATAATGTATTTTTTTTCTATTTTTTTCAGGTAATTTACATTATTCGAAGATGTCGGGTAAGATGAACAAAACTGTTAAAACAGAAATACATAATGTATATTAAGAATGAGCTCAGAAATCTTTGCAACAAATACAGACGAGTGTTGACTTTGCTTATAATGAGAGGGAGATATTGCATTAGATGTGTTAGTTCTGTTTTTTTTTTTAGCTATTTTCCTATATTTACTGAGTGAATAATCTAATTTTTGATCTCAAGTGCCCAAGGCAACATTTTCGGAAATTTAAAAAATGCTTTTTTTCAACTATTGGCGGTCTTAACCCTGAAGTGCTAGTTTTCGATATTATAACTTTGCTCTTTGATTTGAAAGTTAATAAGTTTGTATAAATTTGAAAGCAGAATAGTTTCTGTAGAGTAAATAGTTTCCAAAACATATCTTTTCCAAAGGTACAAATTGTTTCGAACTAAGACCTTTTTAGAAATACATTGCTGTTTTGTGGAAATTTGATAATTTGAGTGGGATTTTTTTTTTCAAAAATTATAAATTAATTCATTTAAGAGGAAGAAAAACACAAATAAGGAAATTATTTTTGTTGTGGACTGTATTAAATGAAATTCATTTGAAGTTATTTTTGGGACGCACTGAAAACACATTGAACTAATTCTAGTCTCTCGATTGAAGTTCGTCGCTAGAAAACGATGAAGAAGATAATTTTGTTTTCTTTTTCTTTCTTGGAAAGAATTATAGGCACGACTCTTGCTTAAATTTTATTTGTTGCTCCCTTTTTTTTTTTTGTCTATTTAGGGCTTCGAAGCAATGGATATTCCAAATATGTAATTAGTTAAATTCCATAAAAAGCTTAAATCCTGAAATCAACAATTATTTTTATCAATAATCCACTCTTGCAATGCGGTATTGCCTCTTAATAAAAAAAAAAAAAATTGGCTATCATACTGTCGTATAAAATTTCTCTTTCAATTAGGTACATATGTCGAAACATTAAAGAAGGTGTGTCAATTTAGCATTAATTTTTGCTAGACGACATAGAAACTATCATTGAAATGTCTTTTATTATCCTTTAATATATATAGAAGTTTCCTTCCCGCTATGACATAACATAAGTATATCATTATCATTGCCAATATGAAACTGATTACGTATGCCAATTTGACGATCATTAGCTCTTAAGAAATAGAAGACTTTATTCTACCGCTTGCGCACATTTAAAAATTCGCACTTAGTATAGCCACAAATGTATATCGTCGTCGTTCTATGAAAACTCCCTAAGTCCATTTTTTTAAATTTTGTAACATTGGCATTTGTTATGGAATTTTACTAACAATAACTTGAAAATTTTTGAGTTTGATAAATTTTATATTTAGAATAAATATAGCAAAAGAGTTGGGTACTTTTTACAAAAGTTAAATTTTGGTATTTAATTAACTATGCCGTGTTTATGAAAGGTTCTTCAGTTTCTTAAGAAATGGACTTAGGGAGTTTTCATAGAACGACAACGATATATCCTATAGTATAGTAATTTACAGTCAGAAGAAGACATCCATCGTCGTCGGTTATAGCTGGTGCTGTGTTATGTTGTCTTGTGTTACCTTGTCTTTGGCCAACAGCAATTGAAGCGGCTGGGATGGACGCCAGCCAAAGAAAGAACCCCATCAGCGGAATTTTCTGCGCAAGCCTTAAATGGCCTCAGGAGCGCGACAGGTAAGGCGCCACTGTACTAAATTGTATATTTCTTGCTTCGAACCCCCGCCGATATAGTTATGGTTGCTGATGCAGTGCATGGATGTTTCTATATAGCTTTTTCTATATTCCATTTCCGCTGCATTTAATATAGGCTTGGCTTGGTAAGCTCATCTACACAATTTTCTGTTAAATTTTATTATTACAAAAAAAAGAAGAAGAAAATACTTGCAAAATGTAGTTACATTTATCTCACTTTGCAGAATTGAGCGAGACAAGTGAATAAATGCGTCTTGTCTTGTTGATCCTTGTTTTAAAGTTTCTTCGCTATTTGAACTAACAAACTTAGTTTCAAGTAAGAAAGAAATTTAAAAATAAAATAATAACAAAGGGAAAAATTAAACATAAAAAAACGCGAATTTTGAAAAAAAAAATCCGAAAGATCTGAATTTTAGTAGATGACTTTATATGTTGTACATAGGTCTTAAGCAGTTCCTTAAAAGTATCCTAAATTTAGATCATAAGGGGCCCGAACGTGGCAACACTTGGTATTTTATATACCAAAAAAGCTATCAAATGTTTGGACAGAAAATAGGGTGCAAAGAAAGAATTGCAGTTGCAATTATTGATTGCTTTAAAATGAATAGGAAACAAAATGCGCGATTGGGTCGCTCGAACTTGCTCTTGTAGTAAAAGTTTATTCGAATTTTAAAGATTGAGTGTAATATAATTACATATAATTTTATTAAATATAAATGTATTTATCCATTTAATAAATTGATGAATGGACATTGAATATGAAAAAAAAGTATGAAACACTTTCTTTAAATTGATGAAATAAGTACTTTAAATATTTTAATGAATGAATGAAGAATGCTATCTTAATTCTTAAAAAAATTGAATTTATGCTAAAAAAAATAATTTTTCAAACATTTTTTTTTTCTTGTTTTAAATTCAAAAAAATCTTTGATTTTTCCTTTAGAGAATTACCCAAAAAGCTTATGTTCCAAGTTTGAAGAAAATCGCTTCAGTGGCTTAGGCTGTAGGCCGAGGTACAGACAGACTCACATGTAATTTTTTTAAAAAGATATCGGTTGGTATAAAAAATTCCTAGAAGTGACTTACTTTTAGGTAAAAGGTAGTTCTCAAAAGCAAGATTTTTGTATTTTTTCCAATTTTTTTAAAAAATGCTCTAATAATTTTGTAAAAAGCTCCGTTTCATGGCTATAATGAGTCAGATACGCAGATGGATGCTAATATTTTATTATATTTTTAAAGAAACAAAATTTCAAAAGTCAAAAGTAATAAAAAGAGTTAAATGATATTTTAGTTTTTTTTTTTCGTTTTAAAAAAATCACTTACAAAATTTTTAAATCCTTAATATTGTTTGAACTACTCAGGCCAGATTGTTTGTAAGATTATAACAAAATCGTTCCACCCATTCCTGACATTCAGTTTTCTTACAATCATCACCATGGTCATTACAGTTACGAGTTTAAACAAAATAGTTTGAGTTAAAAAAAAAAAACAGAAATATTTTTATTAGCAGGCGCCTGTTCTAGATGACCTAAATCAAAAATTCTAATTTCTCATCCAGGGAATCACATAAAAATGTTGCATACTTAGCCTAAATTTGAACTGAATTTTTTAAGCTCAAAATAAATTGAATTTAAATTAAACAATATACCAAGAGTGACTGTGACCAACTAATTGCCTTTTTATCTCATTATTATAGTTGGACATCCCACACCCTTTCCTAATTAAACTTCTCAAGTTCATTGACTTATAAAGTTCAGAATCTATCACGATTGCAAATGTCTGCACTGTAAAAGCTAGTTCAAGAAAATTCCTTGTTTTGACTCGAGTGGGATTTATAGACACAGAGAAAGGAGTGCGGCGATAGTAAATTGTTCCCAAATCGGGATAAACCAAGCATTATAAGGGGTGCATGTCGTGATGTCATTTAAAGTTGTTTAGACAGTTTCCTTTAAACTTCAATTAAGAATTCCAAACGGAATAGAACAGTTGTAATTATTTTCACACAATTCCATGAATTTTCGCCATCAAACTAAAACGAATATTGCAATTGCAACAGTTGATTGAGGTATCTAACCAAACCCATATCTTTTGTGAATCTCTCTCGGAAAACAAAATTAAGATGGTGTTTCCCATCTCTCTCTCTTTCTTTCCCCAATTGCTGTACTCCTGCTGAGTTGACAGTAATTAAAGATGAAGTTTTTCCCGTTTAAGAGATAAAAATGTTGTGACATTGGAGCTTCAATGAAATGACAACGTTACGTCTTCGTTGAACGATGTACGATGACAAGACACGGAGGATACATTCCAATTCAGCTGGATGGCATAGCGCCTATAGCTTATATGTATATAGTAAAAAAGAAGATCCAAATGAAGAAGCTACAAAAAGAGGTTGTTGATTCCAAACCGAACATCATCAATAGAGACGACCATCTTCGTCAATGACAGTCTAGTTCTAAGTAATGTCACCTCTCTAACATGTATATGCTCCTACCTATGTATTGAAGAAACAATGTGAATGAAGGTTTTTTTTTCGTCTGTAGAGGTATGTTTCGTTAAAGATAGCGCCTTGGTGAGCTTTACGTTACTCTAAGATCATCGTTATTATTGGAATCTCTTTCATAGGTAAAGAGGATTGCTAAATACACTCACCACCGCAGGAGTCAATTGTCTATTATGCTCAAACGACTATAGAATTTTTCATCTTGTGACGATGTTCTTCTGTTGTTAAGTAATAATCGACAAAAAAGTTTTACATATTTTTTGTTAATAATTCTTAGATTGTTGATGTTTTCTTGGAAAACGGCAGCTTGGAATTATATGACCACCTAGGGTTCTATCGTCTATTATAAAATGAATGGCCTCATTACACTGGGCAGCTTTTGTCATTGTTGTTTTGCTTGATTTTGATTTGTTTGCTTTAAGAAATACCCAGAAGTTTTAGTAAACATCACTAAATATACAGAACTATTGTACTAAAAGTTTTTACTCAAACTTTAAATCTAAATAAATTTATAGTGTTGAGTTCAAGAATCTTAAAAAATTTTGTAAAAACTTACAACCCAAATGGTTTAGAAGGGCTCTTTATTTCGCCCTCTACAACTGTTCAATCTTAAAACAAATGCGTCCCGGTACGTCCAGCCTACAGGAAGAGCTTCTTTGTCTGTAAATAGCTTTTTAAAAGTTGGTTTAAGAATTTTATTGATATTTCTCATAATGAACAAAATATATTCTTGTATGTACACTTCATGCATGAATGCTGTATTATCCAAAAATAAGTTCTTCTGGCAATTTTTACGTCATTTGGAGCAATTTTCTTCAAGTTACGCTAAAATTCTCACAAAAATAATGTAGATAGGAAATAGAAACCATATCAAATTTTCGCGGTAATGTATACAATGGCATATTTAAGTTTTTTCCGTTCTGAGCTATTTCAAATCACCCGCCCCTCCCCTCTCAAAGAAAATAATAATACAGCAGTTTCACCGTCAATGACCAAAATGTATGCACAAATGTATGTCAACAATTTTCTTTGACAACTTATGCAGTTGCTTGCGTGGTTTGAGACGTTATTGCATTAGACTTTGGCATTTAAAAAAAAAACTTATTTTGAAAAGAGAAGTTGTTAAATTGAATAAGCATTTGCCCGCGAACTCCATACCCACGTCTACATTTTTTTTAAATAGAGGAAAATAATTCATCAAAAAAACTTTTGCAATCGACTTACAGACGGCGAAAATAAAAATTGTAGTAAAATTTTGTTAAAGATTCAATAAAATAAAAAAAAGTGCGTATACGTCCCAGTGTACCACATTTGAATGATTTTAATCTCTTTATGGAGCATCTTTTTTAACTAATAAATATCATTTATTTTTATATTTAAGACTACTTATAGTCCAGTAACTTTATACATTAGTGTGTGCGTTAGATCCAATTTGTGAAGTCGATTTTGTTATTTTTAATTATTTTCAAAACTAGAAGACATTTAAGGATTTGGTTTTTAGTGTTTGACTCCGAATTAATAACGGCATTGAATTTTTAAATAAAAATGGTACTTATAAACGTAAATTAAAAAAAAAAGTAGTTAAACTTAATAAACTTAGTTTTTTTTTCCTAATTTTTGAGTTTGAAATAGAATTGTTCAAAAACTATTGACTAAAACAACTTTATTCAAAAAGAAAATTAAACGGGGGATTTTTTTCTTCTTTTGACCCAAATTATACGATCTAGTATTTTTATGCATCTTGTGCCAAGAACCACCTTTATTTCTATTATACTGAAAATTATACTACTTGTTGTTATAAATTTATTATTGCTAAATGTTGAATATTTGTATTTTCGAAACTGTTGGATCTACACAGATGGTTCTGGTCTGGGCTTAAAATTACTTTGAATTTTCTTATTCCAATTTTATTTTTTGTTGTTCTTATCTCTTACAAATTTTTTTTTCAATGTAAATAATAATTATATTTAATTCAATTTAGTTGATTACTGTAATAATTGAAGAATATTCTTTTTTAAAAGCACTTTTTTCATGATTAAACAGCTAAAAAACTTAAAAAAATGTCTTACAGCCATATTTTTGACTTACTTAAAAGCTAGTTTTACGGGCTTTTGAGTTTTAAGTTTTTTCAAAATTTATTTTTATTAAGTGTTGTCAGTGTTAGCAAGACGTGCAATTTTTTAACATCCGTGAAAGCTTTTAAACTTTCGGCCGCCAAGTTTTGAAGTCGTAATTAAAAATATATCAAAAAGAACTGTGAAGTTAGTGATAAAGTATGGATTTTTTTTTTTAAATTGCAACTTAGAAAATAGGGCCTAAAGGATTTTCATGAACTTCAAATTTAGACCCTTATTTAAAATTTATAGCTTTCCTGTTTATTGGTTTTCTTAACTTTTTGTTTGAATATTTATCCATTTTCCGTCGTATAATTTTAGTGGCAAGCCATAGTTTCGGAAATGCTCGTTCGTTGGCGCTCATTTAACTACTCTCAGTCCATATTTTGCTCACGAGCCGAAGAAATATTCAAAATCTGAGAGTGAGCAAACCGTAGGATAAGGAAATGCTCACTCATGAAAATAAAATTCGCTATTGTATGGAGCACTAACATATAGGAAAAACTCGAAAAAAAATGAATCACCAAATCTGAATTTCTGAATTTTCTTAAGCAGAGATAAAAAAAAATTACTCGCTCTCGTCTCACGCTCCATAGTTCACAAACCAAGCTGTTTCAAAACTACCATATGACTTTCCAGCTAGGGACCCTTTCGAGGGATCACTTACTAAACAGCAATAGGTATGTCACAAAAGTAACAACATACGTTTTTGTAAGGCATAAGTCGCTTTTAATCCTAACTAACTCGGCTTTTGTATAGTATGTGGGTACTCCCAAAAAGTTAGTTGATTTATATCGGTTTTCTTATGAGCTGAGTTAATGATCTTCTAAAAGGTTTTTTTGTTTGGTCTGTGCTGTTTCCTGGTTATACTATTTCATCCTAAAGTTCGTTGAGCAAAGTTTAAATACTTAGTTAGACGATTTGTGAAAGACGAGCCAGGCACAAACTGATTTCGTCATAAAAAGTTACCGATTTACTCTCTGAAAAAAATATTCCCGATACCAAAATAAATTCTGAGGAAAACTTTCGATCATCATTCACATTGTTCCCATCAATTAACGTTTTGAGAAGGGAAACATTTGCAGTGATATTTATCTAGATCTTGTCAAAATTATTGAACAATTTGATAAATCTAAATGTAAATTCCAACATCCTATAAACAACCAAAATATAATCCTTCAATATTAATAAATTCTGCCAAAAATATTTGAACAAAATTCAACTGAATATATTGTAAACAATAAAGCAAAATTGATACTACACCACAAAATCTGATATCGGGTGAAAAGTAGGAACAGATTTATTCCTTCAAGCTTTTTGTTTAACCAAAACACGACCCAACTGTCAAGCTATCGAAAATCAAAATGATTAATGATGGATTCACTGCAATATTAATAAATTAATATAAAGGGAGCTGGTGACAGTAATTTTATTTAATGATTTAAGTGTTGTATGGAGAAGTTGATAAGGGCGAAGATTATAGGAATATAGAAGTTATAGGAATATAAAAGTAGTAGCCGCGGCGTGATGGCTAGTGCGATGGACTGTCATGCCGGAGGTCTAAGGTTCGATCCCCAGCCTCGCCACCTTTATTTAAAAGAAAAAACGGCTACTGCCTCTTGCGAGGAATTGACAAATCCTCCAAGAGTATCTCCTGTCACAGAAAAGTGCCGCTCGTTAGCCGTTCGGATTCGGCAATAAACTGTAGGTCCCTTCCATTCCTGCAGACACGCACACAGGAATGGTTGAGAGTTGCAAGTCACTAGGCCCTAGTTCTTCATGAGCTGTTGTGCCTTCAAATTTATTTATTTATTTTAAAAGTTTCTTTCGTTTAATTTGAAACTCTGCGAATTTTTTTCCATTTGTGGGAATTTCGGTTTAAAGTTCTGTAAAAATTTCATATAAAATAAAAAAAATTGTACTTAAAGGCACAGAAAATCATGGAACGAACCTAAATGTAATCCAACTTTTTAAAATTTCTGTTTAATTTATCTTAATTTTAGAAAAGGTTATCAGATGAGATTTAATTAAAAATAAAGTATTATTTTTAACAGCTGAGTGAAATATGGGTGCGTGAAATTATTTTTCACGTGAAAACCCAAAAAATTAAAAATTCGCGTCAATTTGTTTACCACAATAGAATAGGGGTGTTGAAAAAAAATTCACGTGAATTTCTAATTTCCACACAGGAGGTTTGATTTCGGATGTGGAAATGAAAGTTCTCGTGAATTTTTAGAATTTTTATAATTTATGATTTTCCCATGGGATTTTCCCTTTTTTGGTATGTGACAAAAATTCGCGCAAAAGTTTTTTATTAGCTACCCCAAGTTTCCAATTTATGTTCCCGTGAATTTTTCATGTTCACATCCTAAATTCTTTCTCCACTACCCTTTGTGTTGTAACATTATGCGGCACACTTTTGCGTCTGAAAGAAAACACTGAAAAAATCATCTAGTACATGCAAGTTTAGTGGGGACTTTTTTCATTATTGCTTGTAAATCCTATGTTTTATCGGTTCATCCAAAGTTTTTGACCGCCCCCAATTACGTATGAATACCAACCACATGTATCCAAATTGCCACCAGCGCCCTAACCTTAAGGCCTGTTGTCCATCTTCGGGAGATTCGGGATAGATTTCTGATTTCAGGTGACCACAAGTAAAAGAACCTAAAATTTTGAAGAACAAAATAAATTTATTTTTTGTGGCGAAAAAGATGCACCGAAGGGAACATACTACAACAATGTGCGAGTTATCGATCCCACGAGAAGTTGTGCCCACATATATCTCATCCCAGGGTTATAACTTAATAAATTCCATGGACCATGGCTAAGCAATGTTGCCATTGCATACCGAACAGTTAATAATTCTAAGACATCGATTTTAATGCCATCTAAGTGCGGGTTGAACTGTCATCGTGTTCTGTGGCTTGTCTTTTAGCTTGGATTGGCTTTGGCTGGGCTATCTGGCTGGCTTGGTCTGGCCGCAGGCATTAGGAATGAGCCGGCTATAAGAACCACCATTTCTGACCAAATCAGTTGAATCGGTATGCTTCTTGTGTCGTTTGGCCGCTCGGCTATTGCTGCTGTTGTTGCTAGTTTGCTGTTGCTATTGCTGACGGTTAGTGACACAGTTGGCTTTTTGTGTTGAGATACGAAATAACAACGACAACAACACGGCATTACGGCTCCACCGACAGAACACGAGATCGCAACAGGAACAGAAGCGACGACAAACACAGCAGCCTACCAAAGTTATCGAACCGATCAGACAGGATTGTTGCTTGTCTCTCGCTCTCCATGTGGACCTAGGATGCAAGTTATTTTTTTTTGTTTTGTTCTTTTTAATTTCTTCGAATGTTTTCTGTCCAAATGGTGGACCAGGAGTTGGTAGAGGAGGCGAGTAGCAACTGAGCAGCTCCACAATCGAACATAACAACATATTGAAACATCGGAACACATACCACCTTCATCTAGCCACAAGAATCAAGGTTCTGGGGATTTAAGAAATGCTTTTCCTCTTGTTGCTGTTTGCTGTTACTGAGCTGAGCAGCGCTACTGATGGTGCTGATTCTCTGATGCTGATGATGCTAAGGCTGTGGCTGTTGCATGCCACCGCGCCGCGCCTTGACGTCACCGCTGTCGCTGCTACTATATGCCGCCGCGCCGCGGCCACCCCACCGCGACGACGCCGACGGACGGTCACTTCTGTTGTTTAGTTGTTGGTCGTGTCTGTTGATTTGTTGATTTTGTTCGAAACATTCTTTGCCAAGCTGAATGGATGCAATGCTTGTTCACTTAGGTGACATTTTTCTAATAGTATGCTTTAGTGGTATGTGTACTTTCTTATGTACTTGTTGTTGTTATTGTTGTTGTTGGTTAGTTGGTAGGTTGGTTTGGCTAGATGACAACGGATGGCGACTATGCTTTGGCTTAGCTTATGTTTATGCAATGAAGATAGTTTCTGAATTTTGCATCGAGTCGGCTTGTTGAGGATTTTAAATGGGTTTCAAGAAGTTTCCTGGTCGTTTTTAATCAACAGTTTAATATGGTATCAAGTTATTTTTTTAAAGGTTATTGCCCTATAGGTTTATAAGATCAGTAACATTTTGGGTTGGACAGTTTCGACCCCACGATACTTGAAAGAA
The DNA here is from genome assembly GCA_947049315.1 of Epistrophella euchroma. Taxonomy (NCBI): domain Eukaryota; kingdom Metazoa; phylum Arthropoda; class Insecta; order Diptera; family Syrphidae; genus Epistrophella; species Epistrophella euchroma. The sequence continues at coordinate 26,649,421 of OX346248.1, read as the reverse complement.
TAATTTAAAGTAGGCTAGGCTGCACATAGAAGTTGCATGGAATTTACAGTTTAAACTGAAAAAGTCAACAAAAAATTAGAACAAAAAAAATTTAATAAAATATGTACACACTTTTGAAAATGTTTTTTTACAAACTTTATCTTATATTTTATCCCTATCGAAATAAGGCTACAAAAAAACATTATCAAAATCAGTTAAATTGATTTCGAGAAAAGTAATTTTAGCGTTGTATAACAATACAGGGCGTTCCTCATTTCATCAAGGATAATTAAGGATATGATTTTTGGATGCATTCTATGAAAGAAATCGTTATACAATATGAGTACATCTCCAATATTAACATCATTTATCACAGACTGAAGATAAGGCTTACTTTTGTTGTACCCTGAACATGTCAATGGAAATTGCTCTGGTAAATACAAATTGAAAGACTTTGTTTTTAAAACAAATACTATCTTTTAAAACTACTTTGAATTAAAGTTGATACCTTGTTCGAGTCTTCAGATATTCAATTTCTATGCCCGTTCATTTTACAAAACGAGTTTTTCTTAGAATATACCCAAGTAGTATACATAGGAATCTAGTAATAGTAGCCTTGGTATGATGGCTAGTGCGTAGGACTGTCAAGCCGGAGGTCTGGGTTTGATTCCCAGCCTCGGCCATCTAAAAATAAAAAAAACGGCTACTGCTTTTTGCGAGGAAGTGCCAAATCCTCCAAGAGTTACTCTTGTCATGATTAGGTGCCTCTCAACTAAGCCATTCTGATTTAGCAGAAAACTGTAGGTCCCTTCCATTCCTGCCAATAACACGCACATAGCAATGGTTTGTGAAATAATTTATTTTTATTTAATTGGTATCTTCCCAGAAATCATTTCCCAAATTATCCTTAATGAAACAGGGGACATCCTGATGTGGAAATTATAAATTAATTGAATTATTGTAGAAAAATCTGTGGACCAATTTTTGTGCAAAATATGATTTTTCTAAAATTTAAGCACAAACAACGATATTTAATTCATTAAATTGTTTTTTAAATCAAAATGTTTCTAAGTTGAAATTTTTGAAAATATTCTAGGCCATTTTTTTTTTTCAAGTTGATATTTTTTCCAAATTTCACGTAATTAAGGGACACTGTTTTTTTTCTGATATTCAATGCTCTAATAAATTTTTAGTAAAAAAAAAAACTAAAAATCCGATGTAAAAGTTTTTTAGTTTTTGAGAAAAAAAATTAAGATAATTTCTATATTTTTTTTTATCTTTATGACGCATAAAATCTTTTTTCGGTTTGTTTTTAATGAAAATCTTTTGTTTTTTTCTTCATTTCTCAAAAACTAAGAATGTCTTTTATATCTGGTTTTCAGTATTTCACTAAGATTTTACGGAAATATTGAATAATTAAAAAAAAAAAAAAAAAACAGGGGCACTTAATTATCCAAAATGTTGAATAAAAATCAACTCGCAAATTCAAGAAATTGAATTTGAAATTTAATTTTTTAAAAACTGTTTACTTAAATAATTTGATAAAAAAAAACAAAACAAATTAAAGAGAATGGAATATTAGCTTTCAAAAAAGCTATAGCACATCATACCTTGTGCTTTTGTTTTGCAATATTATTACCATTTTAAGTCAATTATTCAGAAATTAACCTCTCAGCTCCATAAAATTAGAATATTCCAAGAAATCATCTCTTAAAATATAGTGCACGAATAAGATAAAAAGATAAAAGATAAATACTCCATGTATTTAAGGTGTTGCGATATGTTACGTGCCAACACATTGACATCAAAGAATACAAAATTGTGTTGACACAGGCCAACGTTTACGTCAAGCAGTTAATACGTTGACCATTTTTTTTTCCAAAAATCTAAAACCAGCCTTTATGGATGAAATCAGAGACGTAGTTTGCTTTTGGTTGGAATCAATTTGAAAAATACTTTTACCATCTGAAATTGTGTAGTTATTTCTTCTATTATAATTAATATGACAAATTAGTCAAACGTATAAAAAAAAGATCAAGTTCTTTTAACATTTTCTATTTACCAGAGTCTAGACCTCATACACCTAGTTAAACATTGAGTACTAAATTTTTATCTTTATGATCACTCTGTCTGCGAGTCTGCGAGTTGTAAGCAATAAAATATTTTTATCTATTATGATGATAATAGTTCCAGCAATGTTTTAAAACTTTCAATAAAAACATGAATAGCATCATCATTAACTTAAAGTGTGCAGATACCAACCTACTAATAAAACTCTAAACATGCTAGAACCTTCCAGCTTAGTAGATTTTTTGCAAACCTATATGCAGTTTACACAAAACCATTAATCTTCAAAAAGCCAAATAAGTATAAAAATAAAATGAAATGCCTCAATGCCCATAAATAGCATCCAATCTATCAATCAAAATGCATTTATATCAATCAAAGTGTGCATAGCATATCCTTGCAATATATCCTATAGGTACTACACTCGCCCATACCATAAACACTCTTTTATAGCCCAATTAAGTCCAAACCAATAAATCATCTTAAAGAATTCACTTTCGATTACCCTGCGCATTGACATGAGATCCAAGTCCCCTGCAGGGCACTGCTGCAGTAACGCACTCCATTTACCAAATTTCCATATGAACATAAAAAGTGTATGTGCGTTTACGACTGGGTTCGATTAATCCCACATCAGGCTGGAGCCGTATATGCATCAGAAGCGTTTCCAAGGACTGCGGACGACTGGATGTATATTGTATATAGGACCAGTAATAATAATTAACCTGATCCAGCTAAATGTCTTCAATGGACCGCGAAGCATGTTCCTTCGATTTTGCCCCCCTATAACAGTGGATGCACACACATTTTCTGTCTGTCTGGATAAACGGTTTTCTTGCAACATAGCCACTGAGCCAGTCCAGCACCCAAAAAGGAACGAAGGAACCTCCTCCTTCTGGCTATATGGCTGTATAAGCGCCAATCGGCCGGATCAACGTTGGTGGCACTGGATCCGATTCTACCTTTAGCAGAGTTATGTGACAAGGTATTTGGGAAAATATAAACCTCTCGGGACTCCACAACTGGAAACATTCAATCGAATGATATCCAAATTCTGATGGCAAAAAAATATGCTTTTTGTGGCAAAATCATGTTATAACCAATATTCCTTTTGGCCATACCTTCTTCTTTTTCTTCATCAGAAGATTGTCCTACTGTGCGTGAATTATGATGGCAGAAAGATCTCGTCTCAAAAGCCAACTACCATACCTGGTGGTCGCCAAAGGGTTTCAGATTTCAAAACATAACGCTGGCTGGATGGCCACCGAATTCCAGGTAAGAGAAGCCCCCACACAGCGTGTGCTTGCGCAATATTGAAATGTTAATTGGGCGGAAAGAGTTAATAGGTGTGAGATGAATATCTAAAAAAAATAAAAAAAAACGGTATTTGAATGTTTTGGCAGGTTTTTCAATTTTTTTTTTTTTTGCTTTCGAAGCTTTGTTTTTATATTTTGTTTGCAGCCAAAAACTGCTTCATTCTGTCTAGACATAAGGCGACATCAATAAGCAAGAGCGCGCTTATTAAACGAGTTTTTATTTTTTCAGTGTCACCGACAGCAACAAAAAAAAAATTATTTAAAATATTGTTGGCATTAGGTTTCAATTTGATTTTATTTTAAATTTATGCAGAGATTTTCATTTTAAACTCACATCAGAGCAAAATATAATGATTGATGTTGATTTAAAAAAATAAAAAAAAAAAACGAACTTTGCGGAGGTGGGAAGTATAATTGATTATGATGATATTATTTTGATTCATTGTGTTTGCTTACAATAAATTATGGAAATTTTTGAATGATTTTGTTCTTTTGTTTTGCGTAAGGTTTCGGAGTTTTTTTTTTTTTTTTCTTATACAAAGTGTGATAGGGCCTCTGCAAAAAAAGGTATTTTAACAAATTCACCAAGAAACGGCAACCTATAAAATTATTTCTCATAAGAAAAGTTAATAAAAATTTTTAGTTAAAATCCGATTTTTTAAACTTCAATAATTATTCTCAAAAAAGTAAACACAAATTTTTCATGATTACCTCCATACTATTTTATTTTTTGAGCAAACATTTTGTTAGGCACTTCCTGCGAGCAACCAAAGCATCAAAATTTGGGTTGTGAACATTTAGTTTCCTTATCAGTAGACTAGTGTAGTGAAACCCGGTATCCTGTTCTACACCATCTTTCTTCGCTTACGAGCTTGGAGTTACAATGCCAGCGGAGTCTACCGAGCATAAGTTTTGTTGCTATAGGCCTAGTTTACAGTTCTCATGCAAAAAAAAAAAAAAAAAATTAAATCAAACATTTCACAAAAATATTTTTTAGCATGCTTGGTTTGTTATTTCATACAAACAAATACCCATTCAAAAATTCAATTGTTATAAAGAAAACAATTTGATAGGAACAAAAAAAGGAATAGTTGGAATGGTCTTCTGAAAAAATAATTTTTCATATACATTTAGGTATATAAAATTTCTTTAAATAAAAAAAAAATTGGTATGTCATTTTTAAGAATTTAATATACAGCTAAAACCATAATTTCAAAAACATTCATCGACCCTTTTTCAAAAAAATGATTTTTCAAAAAAAAAAAAAATTGTTTCAACTTTTTTTTTTGTAAATCCACAAAAAATGTTTTCGAAAATATTTGTATGCAGTGTTATTCAGACTTGAAAGGACATACAGATTTTAAATTTTGATCAATATAGGTTGAGACATTAACGAGAAATTCACAAATCAAAAAACCGTTCTATGTTAGGTGCCGTTACTAACCGTTTTTGGTAATTTTTTTTATCATCAAAAGCTTTAAATAATAAAATGCAAAGGAAATTCAAAGGAAGAGCATTCGATTTCTAGAAAAGATTGTTGGCAAACAACAAAAATAATTTTCTTGTATTTTTGTTATTCAACTTCTTAGTGAATTAAATACATTTATGTGTTACTATTCTTAACTACAAAAATTACCGAGATTAATTTAATAAGCTAGACGCTCTATAAAGAGTTTGAAATTCATTTAAATGTATTCACTAGGGCGTATACGCACTTTTTTGTTTGTTTTTTTTTTTTTTTTTTTTTTTTGAATCTTTAACAAATTGGTTTTAGGTTTTACACGTTAATTTAGCTCACGTCAATTAGAAAAGCTATCTTGATAAATGTTTTTCCTTATTTAGGGCAAACGCTAATTCAATTTAAAAAGTTCTCCTATGCAGATAAAGTGACCAATGAAATTTTTTTTAGGGCAGTAAATTGTCCATATGCATACCCACTGGGGCAAACAGCTGTGATTATGATATTAAATCTATTCTCTTCAGGCATTCGACAACCCTATATTTAACCAGCCAGCAGTGGCATAAAATAATAACGTAAAATTTTGAACAAAATAAGTTTAAACACAATTATTTTCTAAATTTTTTTTTACAAAATTTTGAGTTTGAAAATTAATTTTTCAAAAACGGTTCTCTCAAGTAATTTGAATTAAAAACATAATAAAAGAACAGACTTTTGGCTTAAAAAAATGGCAATATGACATTGTAAGTGTTGCTGTTGTTTTTTAATGATTCTATTTTTTATTTCAAGTCATTTTTTGTTTTTAGAAAATTGCTCCCCCCGCCTAAACGGTGGGAAATAGACTCCCTCTCCCGTACAATTCATTCCTGTCTCGACTCAACCTATACGTTCTAGGTTTTTGTGACACCTTAGCTGAATCACCCTGTATGCCAAATTTAGAAAAGCAAGTCCAAAATGTTATGCAAGCTTTCTAAGGGATTAAAAATAGTTTGATATTCTTTTATTGAAAATGATTTTTCGACTAAGTTTGACAATTTTGACGATAAAGAATTGCCAACTGAGCTCAACGACTAAAAAACTATAATATTAAAAAAAATGTTTTTTTTTCTGGTTGCTGATGTATTTTAATCACTGCCTTCAGATTAAAATTCTAACATTTGGAATCATGCATATGATTATTTTCACTGTTTAAATATAATAAATAACGGTAATTTAACTCCATTCAAGCAAAAACATTATCTAGAGATTGAGTTTGATCTGTGAAGTTAATCTGAAATGACAGATCAAACACAATTTTCGTACGTTTTTTGCACAACAGGCATCTCTTGGAGAATGTTTTTGTTTTCCACTTTTCACTTTTTGCTTGAATGTAATTAAGCCTCTTATAGTTCTGGAAATTTTTGCTCAGGGCCTGTTGGTAAGGGTTTGAGTTCATTAAAGTTCACTAAAATATTGAAAAATGATTTATGTTCTTACAAATCGATTTTTTTTTAAAGAAAAATTCTTAACAAAAAAGAAAAGTAAAAGCAATCATTTGAATAAATTTTCCTTCTTTAATTTAAGCTTATTATTGTATAATTCTTCTAGCAATAGTCTTTCATCTTAAATTTTAACTTCATTTATATGTACCTGCCTTTTGCTTAGAAAAATTCTAAATACGTTATGCCAAAGGCTTTAGACGGCACAATCCGCTTAACATACTCAACATGTTAAGTCAGCGTATGTATAGTATATTCCTTCAAAATGCCATTATTTCTATTCTCCCACTAGCCTTGCGCTTGCTCATCAGAATGAAATACCAGAGCTAAGTGCCGATCGTTTAGCTGTAATTATAATAATTCTTACATAAGACGTTCAAAACCCCAGAGTCTGCAGAGGATGATGCAAGATGAAGTATATAACTGTGTGCCGCTATAAGAAACCAACATCCTCATTATTGTTCTATGTCGGCTTAAGGACAGCTGAGGAGAGACTGATGCGGCAATAGGAAATGAGAGGAACTTAATTTAAAGCGAAATTTTTATAGGCAATTTCCTTTTTTTTTAAGTCCAAAATCTAGGAAAACACTCTTGAAAGGATTCCTCATCACTTCAGCCATTATGTGTATTTATTTCTCAACATTTCAATGGGTTATAACTTCAAATCAAAATCGATCCCACACTCCCAGCCGCACAGATCATTGAACTTAACAAAAGTCCTTAAGTGGAAAATTTCTAACTTTAAGTGCACTACCTCGATATAGGTAGATATATGCAGGTAATATTGCATGATAATGTATTGCTATAAAAGTGGGCGTCTGGAAAAATAAAAAGAAAAAATTCTAGAACCCATTCTCTGGATCTGCGCAGCAATCAATAAAATACAGAAAAAAAATACTGTGTTCCTTCTCTCGACACAACCTTATTCTGCCTTTAAAAGGACACAAAATTCAAATTATATATCCAAATGAACTCACATCCATCTATTCACTGCAGCCACCACACACCGCTGCGCTGCAACCGCTTTAAGAATGAAAAGTCAATAAAAGTTTGCATTTATTCAATTCGAAGAAGGTGTGAACATTTATAGATGTATATGGCGAACGACTATTTTTCCCAAAGCCCCATTCCATTCTCAGAGGAATCTAGTATATGTGCTGTGCAAACCTACAATGTATCAAGTACAGTAACTTCTGCTTGGCTGGCTCAGCTGCTTGTCGCTGCAGCAGACATAAACTTACATAGTTACATTCTTTTGGCCATCATAGAGTATGTGACTACCACTTTTCTGGTGCTATGCAACTGCTTCTACGGCTGCTGCTGATGGCTGACTTTGGTTGTTGTAGCAATTCACATCCAAGTGGCCAGAAGATCTGTTCAAATATTTGTTTTTGCCCAAGAACCACATTTTGTGACTTGGGGTCGCGATTTATTCTCTCATTGCAACGCGAACAATTGCATTAAGGAGCCACTTACATTCTAGCAACCAAACAGAGTTAAGAATTGTATAGATACACTCAATGCCAGGGGCGTATTTGAAGTGCTTTTTGGCCTTGACTATACCCGCCTGCAGGTTCTATAGGTATTTATTATATAATTCTATAAGTTTGAATTTTTTAAAATCTTTGAAATCAATTATTGAAATATTGGCGTTGATTTGTATACAAATGATATACTGGACGAGAAACTATTATTAAATTAGTGCCGCTAGGTAATAATCAATTAGAATTGTTTTAACCGTAACTGTTGCATAGACAATCAGTTCAGTCTAGATGGCATTTTGCCCATCGGGGACGCACGGGGACCCAGTTCAAATATATTTTTTCTTTTTTCAAGGATCATTAATTTAAACGGGATTTTCAGGAATTTTGTTGGTTAAATTGTTTGAGATAAAAGCAAATTACTTTCTGTGAAGTCATTTTTCGTTTATTTTCAATCTTGCAAATATGTTCGATCACTTTTAGTCCAGTAATTTGGTAGTTTCCGCTGTAATGTTTTGGAGGTGTTTTGAAAATTGGTATTTTTATAATTTTTTTGCGTTTCTATTTAGGTAATGAACACGCAACCATTAAACTTGATTTTTAATTCCAAAAAGCGGAAAAAAAAATACCAATTTCGTCCAAATAGCTCAAAAAGTGCATATCGTAAAAAATTTTCTGTGAGTGATTTGATGCTAGCTAAAACTGTTTCATGTAAAACATAACTCTCTTCTTTATACAATTTGGAGATAATATAACTTTTGGAGTGAAATTTATTAAAAAGATGCCTTAAGCCATCTTTTATAACGAAAATTTCATCAAAATCGGTAGAGTTGTTCAGATTTCATAAATCTATGAGGGTTTTCCATATAACGAACCACTGTGGTCTGCTTACTATGTGTCCTAACTCGGCTGACCATTATCTGATTTACATTGAGATTATTTTGTGGAATTCCTATTAAACTTAACTAACATATTATTAACTCGAAAAATAAAAAAAAATTACCGAAAATTGGAAAATTCAACCGAAAATCGTGAAAATTCCTTGAAACTACGTACTTTCTGAATTGATTTTTTTTTGTTCGTACGTGCATAACTCAGCCTAACATCATCCAATTTGCATGAAGATTCTTTTGTTGGATTCGTATTGAACTATATAAATAACTAACAACCTGTAGAGCCGAAAATATCAAAATTTGACCTAAAAATATTAAATCTCTGGTTTTCACGATTTTTAATTTTGTTTCCAGTCAAAACTTCCAATTTCCGGCTCCGTAGTGTGTTTTTATCGTGTGTGCGAGGTGGCAAAGTAAAATTTCAAAATGTATAAAAACGCCAATTTTCTAAACTCCACAACATCTTTTCTAGCAACCACCTTTTTCGTCACAAATTACTTAAATTTTTTTTTGATAATAAGGGGCCGATTATAGCGATCAGAAAAACGCACCAGGAAAAATTTTCTTTTTGATAATTTAATGTTTTACCATACGATTTGAAATATAAAAAGGATACAAATCGATGATAAATCATTTGAAATATTTATTTCATTAAAAAAAATTTTCTTTAAAATAAATATTTATTCTATAAAATTTCCTGATGGAAACTCGTTTTCTGTACGGAATTCCCATCAGGAAAATGAATAAGTACTTGTTTTAGGCAAAGTATTTCCTCCAATTTAAATTTTTTTCATGAAAAAAATATTTCAATTGATTTACCATCGATTCGTATCCTTTTTATACTTCAAATCGTATGATAAAACATTAAACTATACAAAAAAAAAAAATTTTCCTGATGCGTTTTCCTGATCGCTATAACTGGCCCCTAATTTATTTTACGATCGCATCCAGAAATAAATTTCAATCACTTTTCGAATTTAATCGAAAATTATAAAATTGTTGTTCAATGTTTTCTATGTTTTTTGTTTTTTACTTTTATAAGTTGATATCACGTAAAGGAAGCATCGTCTTTAATTCAAAAGCTTATTACTTAATAATTTGCCCTTCTTCCTATAGTCGTAAATTAGTTGCAATGCTTTGAATTTTATCATTCAATATTTTCTATGTTTTTTCGTACATTTATAAGCAAAAGTAGGTATTCCTTCAAAAAAGGGGTTCAAACTTATTATATTGAATTATTTATCATTTCATAAACTGCTATCGATAAGTTCTGATAGAATTTTTTACCGTGCGACGTTTTCTATTTATTTTGGAAAAAAAAAAAAAAACAAAAAAAGAAAACATAGTAAACATTACATGGCAAAATTTTTACTACCACAACTCTTCAAATACTATTAATGGCAAATTAGTAAGAAAATAAACATTCAAAAAATAATAAAAAGTTTCAACCCCATTTCAAAGGGGTGGTATAAAATTAGATACAAATTCAAAAAATAAAAACATAGAAAAATTGGAGGAACAAAATTAAATGCTCTCTACTTATAAACTTCAAATTATTAAGAAATAAAATCATTCAATATAAGAAGCTTTTATATACTATTTTTGGGTGAGAGCTTCGTTAACTTCGCAGCAGAAAGGCATAGAAACACATTAAACAACGAATTCATTTGTTGTAAAAATAGACATCCAAGTTAGAAAGTTTTCATATGTCAAAGATTGAAATGACCAACCTTAAATATTTACTTGCTCCATACGTCAAGTGGTTGGTTTCGTGTAAGAAAGAATTCGATGTTGTAATCAAAATTGACACCACGATGATAGAGAAGTCCGAAAAAGTGATTTTTGGCATACCGTCCGTCGGCGTCAGTCTGTGGGTCTGCGCATCCATGCGTTTGTGCATCCACTGTAATATATGCTAGAGCCTAAGCGGGTGGACAGATTATTAGCTTCAAATTCGGTACAAAGAAAATGTGAGGCGAAAATCGAATTTTTGACTTAGGTTATCTTGAACAAGTGCGGCTGCTATACAAATATTTATAAAGTTTTTGACTAAACTTCGTAAATGTAAGAAACAAAAAAATTTTAGAAATCTGCGTTTCCGGTTTTTGTCATAAAAAAATCGTATTGCGGAAATAAAGTTTCGATGTTTTTTTGAGAAAAATGCCTCATATTCGAGTTATTCATGTATCTTCTAATTGGGTGCTTCTGAGCAGTTTTAATAAAATTGCATTTAAAGATTTTTGAAAACAAATTAAACATAAAATTAAAATTTTTAAACATTTTTTCGATAAAGATATCATAAAATTTTAGTTTTTAACTACAACTTCGTACGATCAATTAGTGCATTTTTTTTCTTTAAAAACTTATTTTAAATGCCATAAAAAATGGACATAAGCTTACTTACTTCACATAGTCAAGACCAAATGTTAGCTTATAATTATAGTACCTACCGCAATGATGATAAATCCCGGGGTATTTCCCTTTACCAGCTATATTCATCATGCTGAACTCCCTTTTCGAATCCTGGCATATTTGTGTACATTTTATTTGTACTTTTTTCAAAACATTTCTGTGTAGTTTTCAAAAGTTAAAACTAATACTAAAAAAGTACTATACCTACTATTTAATACGTTCCAAAATACACCCACCCAAAGCAAAAAAAAATACGTAAAATAAGATATGAATTATTTTTTACGCCAAGTCCCTTAAAGCAACATATTCACTGTTTGGCAAGATTATGATTATTGAAATGTATTTTTGGTTATTGAGGCGCCTGGAAGCTTATAAGAGTTAGTAAACTCCTGGTTTAATCCTGCGATATGTTAGTAGGATATCAATGGTGTTAACATGATGTGTGTTGTTTTTTTGGTTTTTTGTTGGCCTCAGGCAAAATGATTCAAAAATATCTGGTGTTAGTTTAATCCTCCTCCTATTCTACACACCTTAACAATAAAAAAAAATAAAAAGACTACCACATCTCACCACTTTAAGTGTCATACACCTCTTATAGCTATACAGTCAGTTCCCTCATTAATGTCTTACAAAAGGGGCCAGAAAAGGGGGAGTAATCCCTATTTCGTGAGCTGATCATAGCACACCAGAGGATAGATTTAATCTCTCGGAAGTCGCGCAATACAAGTTTTTAGAGTCTATAACTTTGAATTATGATCGTGATGACAGTTGTGTGATAATTTTTGTTCTTTCTTTTTTATTAGATGGATTTATACTAAGACGAGACGTGTCTATAGAATTTTGTATACAAAAAAAGACAGGGACAATAAACCGCGTATTTGTTCTTGACTTTGGTTTCGCATATACAATAATAGCAATTTGAGTGACATAACGCGTTGAGTAATATGTATTTGACGCAAAAATCAATTTGTAGATAGTTGTTTGTTAAAAAAAAATAAAACACATATTTCGTGACTTCTTTCAAAAGGCTAATTAAAAGTCAAGGAACTAAATCATTGTTCCCCTGACTGCTGGCTGTGAATCACAAAATAATGCTGATGAATTGTCTTGATGATTATGATGATGCTGATGGGTGTGTTGTTCTTAAATGTTTTTCTTTTTTTTTTTTGTGTTTCTTTCTTGACGCCATGTAAGATAATCAGCCGGAAGACAAGCCTTCATTGTCAGTTCTTGTCATCTTATCATGTTCTTTTAATTTTTTTTTATTTTGTAATGATTTGGTTTGTTTGTGTAAAACATGACAAGCACGTAACCTTCAATCTTTAAAAAGTTTCATGTTTTTTTTCTGCACTTTGTGTTCATTCTCTTGTGGTAGAGGACTGGTATGCTGATGCAGAGTAAATATGCGATCAATGTAAACTAATTACAAGGTAGAATGAATATCGATTGTGTCACTATTTAAATATCTTTTGAAGGACAAATCGTATGTTTGTGCAGAATTTTTAAAAGACTGCAAACAGGAGGTCTTTAGATGGTTTATTCAAAATATTTAGTCTTTGTTTGAAAACAAAAGAACATTTATTTATGAAAAATAAATATTTATCAAAACAAAAGAGCTGATATGCAAACATGAAAAATCCTTGGAGCGGTTTGAGAAGCCGATCACCCAATGATTTTGTTGATATTCAATGCATGCTCTCTTTTTTCGTTTAGACTTATGTTGGGTACAATAAAATGACCTTTATATTTTGTGCTTGTATAGATATCAATTGGTTCTAAATAATAAAAAAAAAATCAACGCCTGGGTCGGGTTGAAACCTCTTAAAATTTTGTAAAAATTTTCAGGTCAAAAAATGCTACACCAACTTTTATTAATTATTCATGTAAAATAAAAATTCATTTTTGGGAAAAACGCCTGTTTTTGAAATATTATTTTTCATTTAAAAAATCATTTTTTTTTTTTAAATCCAAAAATTGTTTCGTTTAATGTTTTTAAATTTATAAGAATCTTTCGCATCCAAAATTTAATTAAAATCAGTTAAATAGATAATGTTATATCATTCCAAAGTAATAAATGGTTTTCTGAAAGGCACTGTTAAGATTGTTTTAATGTAAAATTTATTCCCATAGATACGTTGTTTAAAATCATCGCACACAAAATTGTAATCAAGATTTTTGGAGTAGTTATCGAGCAAAATAAGATTTGTCTTATTGGTTTTAAACAACATTATATCGAAGGAACTGTTAATTTTTGCATGAATAATAAATTTGTACAGGAACCTTTTTTTTAAGACCTATACACAAAATAAAAAAATCGTATCGGAGGAATGCCCAAAAATCGGAGGTTTTTGTTAAAATATAAACTGAACTGCAGACATTTTTTGTTGTAATTCTAAGCGTTGTAATAAATTCATAGCAAAAGTGGGTATTTTATTAGTGAATAGTTAAAATTGTTTTATTTTGGATTCTATTTAGGTTCTTCACTTTATTTAACTCTTTAGTAAAGTATAAAATTCGGTTTTTATTTGATGAACCTTCTAAAATTGTTTTAAAAATCATGCAACAATCTTTTCCAATCTGATGTACATTTATAAACCTTGTATGTGTAAAAAATTAATTGTTTAGAACGGTTACAAGGCCAAAATATTTTTGAAAAATCAATTTTTCACTAAAATTAAGTTGCTTTCATTGACTAATTTTGTGTCCCCTACTATAAAACCAATTGTATCTATATTCCGATTAGAGTCCTTAAACAAAAATAAACACCTTGATAATATTCAAAATTTAATTTGATTTCTTAATGTAAGCATATCTAAAAAAAAAAATAAACATGAATTACAACATAAAATTGGTTGCCAACCGACCAAGCAACCATCGTAACATTCCCCAGCATTAACTCACCACCAACAGGACAGTTCATTAGGCCAAAAAATGTTGCTCAATTTTTCCTTAGATAAATTATTTAACAATTTTTTACCGAAAGCTGATAAAAGACCCCAAACAACAAAAATATGTTATCTCTGAATTAGCAGCTAAATGCCAAACTGATTTTTCTTGTAAGAAACAACATTACGCGAGTTGCAAGAAAATAAAACAAAAACAAGAATACACAGAGCAGTGTGTTCATAAATAATTACACCGTTAATTTCGGTATCTTCAAGTTGACATCACGAATTTTTTAACTCAAGACACAGTTTATAGTTTATACTGTACTACCCAAAGCAAACAGGTTGCGCCCTCTACTTATGACCCATGTGCGGGTGGAGAGCTGTTGCTCCACCCGCTAATTGGCATTTTTTTTAAAGTACATATCTCTATATACAATTATACAGATACATATTATGCGACTTTATTAATTATAGATTCAAGATATTTTATCATCAAACTTGTGAAAACAAAAAAACAGAAAAAACACTGTACATATAGTGTAGATTGATTTGAGGTAGGTTAGGGTGTATAGACACCCGGCATACTCGTACACGCGTTCAGATTTTTTTCTAATCCTTCAAGACTTCTCACGTTCTGTAATAAAAAAAAAAATCTATATATACGTTTAGATGCATGCAACTATATAAAAATCTTTATAAATTTTGCAGCAGGTTCTTCTCGGGCATCGCACACTCTAGAGTCTAGAGACTCTCAAGCTCAAGCCTCAACTCACTATCAACATCCGTCGTGATGCTGAACAAGAAAAATAATAAAAAAAATATACTTTTAACAAAATTGTAATACAAACAAACCTGTTCTAACGAAATGCACGCTATAAGACTGGCCTATAGCATCATCATCATCATCGTCGTCGTCGTCATCATTGAGCACGGTGCACATTGAACTTGTGCGATTCTGAATCGATCATGCACCTCAGCTTCAATCTTGGAAGGAAAATTTCACCATTTAGTTATATTATATACAATTTTATGTACACAAAAACAGTGTGAAAAAGTTTTTACGAGCAGAACTTTTTTAATTTAACGTAACGTATTGCACTTAACTTGCTACACGTGAAGCCTACGATGTTTACAAATAAAAAATATAACTTTTAGCCCTTTCATCCAGGGCCGGATTTACGGCAGGGCAATCGGGGTAGAAGCCCGAAGCACCATCATGTTGACGGCCTCTACAAAGCGATGATTCAAAAATTTTAAAGCTATTCAATTTCCTTTTTTTTAAGAAACTGATGAGCATTTAGGTTTTAAGTATGATCCCGACCAGGACGCTTGTATTTTAGATATATAAAATTTATATTTCGTGATGGAGTCTGAAAATTTCAATCCCACCAAAAACATTTCATGTAAAATAGGTCGCCAAGACTCACAAGCTCATAACGCTTTCGCTATGAAAAAGTTATGAGATCTCATGAAGAGCCAAGCCCTTAACTCTATTAGGCCTAACTCTCCAAGCCCTAACTCTACAAACCCTAAATCGTGGTCCAAAATTATGGCTTGGTCGTTTCACATAGAAGTTTAGCATGGCAGACTTCATTTTACAATAAATCTATGGGAAACGGCCAAGCCATAATTTTTGACCCCGATTTAGGAGTTGTAGAGTTAGGGCTAAGAAAGCACGGAATATGTCATTCATGCAATAAATATTTTCAAAAAACGACAAAAAATATGTATTCCGATAGGGCTGTAAATTTGTTTTTCAAATGCCGAATTTAAATCATTAAATTTATATTATCTGAAAGGGCCTCCACTTTTCTCATTGCCCCAGGCCCCTACAATCCTAAATCCGGCCCTCTGCTTTCACCTCACAAAATCAAAATCCCCGATATGATTCAACTTTTTAAGACGTGATGCTTTTCCAACCAAAATTAAGCTTTTTTACTTTTCGAATTGAAAGTTTAAATATTTGTATGGGCTATAAATGAATCTTTAATAAGAATTTTTATTATTTTTTCTTTTTATAATCAAATGTTGGCAAATCTAGATTTTCAAATTTTTTTTTAAAGAACTTAAATTAAGTTTAAATTTTTTTTAATCATATTTTATGAGATTACATAATAGTTTTGAAAGCTTAAACATACTTAATGGTAAAATTCACCTCGCTAACTCTTCAAACCAACATCAAAGCTAGACACGATATTGAGGTTCATAGATCCCTAAGTGCCACTAAGACGAAATTTAAAACCATATCACCTGCCTCGTAGTCATTTTTATTGGTTAGATATATAGAAGATGCACCTACATATATAGCCATTTCCATGATGTAGGCATAAGAGATGCACACTGCACTGCAGCACAAGCACCACGATGGGCTTAAGCAAATGATGAAAATTTGAAGGTATAGAAAAGGAATAGGTATCTGCGGTATATATAGGTGCAAGTGCAGCATTTTGTATTTATTGTATATGCGCAAGGAAAAGAGATGAATTTTTATCACCACAAAAATAATATGGGAAGAGTCATCTTCCTATAAGCCGATCAACAAGTACACGACTTGATCTCGCATTCATTTATGCGGCAAAGATCTATTTGTGGCCCTTGTTATGGATCGAACGATGACGACGACTATACGATTGCAAATATACGACTATCCGACGATGATGATGATGAGGATGATATACCTGGTACTGCATCAACGTCGATGTAGGGCTATGGTCGTTGTGGTTTCACCTGAGCCATGGTTTTGCAATAGATTTTCAGCTATCAGTCAGATTAAATTGAATTAGCTTTACATGAGTGATTGAACTTTTCTAATCGGAGAATTGATAAATAAAATATTCATTACATCAAAAGTTAAAATTTATCTAAGAAATAATAATTTGTTGCAAATATTTTGTATAGGCATACCTATATAACCTGAAGCATGGAATTCTAAATTTTATTTTAGATAAATAAAAAAAAATACTTTTAACGACTTTTTTTTGTCTTATAAAGCAGATGGACCAAGGCAAAGCTATGTGTAGGTCCATCGTCAATCTTTTCCTTTTTTTTTTTTAATATTTCAAAGTCCTGTTTATTTGCTCCGGAAATACCATGTATTTCCTTTAATCTGTGAAATTATCAAAACGACGCAAGTACCCTCCAGGCGAAAACTTTTGAATTTTAAAGATTGTTGATTTTAGAGAAGATATTTATTTTTATCTGCACAAAATGGATTTTTTTTTAAACTGAAAACCAGCATTTTGTTGATTTGTGGTGATTTTAATCCCGACCGACGAAATGTATATTTATTTAGTACTGAATACCCACAGGCTTCAAATTAAATACTTTCTAAATTAATTTCACTCGAGAGAGCACATCTCCTTATGATTCCTTCCCCATCATTATAATGTCCCGTGTCTAGATATTAATAAAAGATTTTCTAAAGACACACATTACACACATTAAAGAAAATATTTCTAAGTTCTTCTTGTAGTAATCATATATGCGTATGTATAAAAATAATGCCAACATAATTCTTTTAATTATTTCAATCCATTAACAATTTTGTTCTTATTTCTTTTTTCCATTTTTTGTTCTCTTTGCAGGTGAGTGAACACAATATTAACAGATATTATTATAATACCCTTGTGTGTGTTTTTTTCTATTTGGTAAGTGAAAACCCATTAGATATTTTTTGTTTTGTTTGCTAATTTTATTTCCTTATTAGACTATGATTCCTATATTATATATATGTACTATCCAACTGCATAGATCAATGTAATTAAAGAATTAATTGTATCCATTAGGTAAATAATCACCCTGATATGCCATGGTTGCGTCTCTTTTATTCGAATGGATTGAAGAATTGACTTGTAATATAGGTAAAATGAGCACATAAGGGTATATAAAGGATTAAAAAAAATACATAATAATTTATAAAAAACGAAATTTGAGAGGTTGGAGTTTTGAAAACACTTTGAGATAAGATGAAACTTTTTTTAAGTTTTGTCTAACATGGTCTCATTGAATTTTAAAAATTGCAGTATCGTGTCCATCGCTGGTCCTTGCGTGGACGCCTTGAGTCGTTTTTATTTAAAATTTTCATGTAGCGTTTTCTGGACATTGACCAGTTTATATTAATTTTTTTAAGAACCAAAAATATAAATGTTTGCAGCACTTTTGAAAAATCCGGTATTTTTCTCAAAAATTTTGCAATAGATTTTTGAAAAAACAACTCATTTTAATAGATACATAAGCTGCCTTTTGCTAAAATAAAAATTCTTGAAAAATGGTTTTAAATGATACCTCCAAATGCATCATTTTTTTTTCAATTCCGCTTCTAATATTTCGAAAGTGACTTAGTCGATTTTTATTAAACTTTAGCGATAACTTTTTTAACATTATATTTAAAAGAAAAATTAAGTTAAAATTAACGGTACATTCCATAAAATGTTTAAAAACTGCTACGGAAAATATTTATGCTCGAAAACTACTCTTATTATATTGTTTAAAATTCTTCTGTGTAAAAATACACTTGTCAAAACAATTAAGGGAACAAAAAAAATCATTGCCCTGTTAGCATTAGAGCTTATACCTACGACTCAGATACAATATGCATGTCCTTAATAATACGTATATTATTTAATTTTGTTTATTCACATCGAAATTACTTTTGTTTTTGTGCGATGTTTACTATTCAAAAATTAATCATTGAAGCGCAATGGTGGCTGATGGGGTCAGCTTTGTGCTATAACACTGCACCATCACCATGCGGGTAAACAAAAAATAGCTCCCATATCCATGGACATTATTTCAACACAGTAGACATAGGTCCCTACCCTATACCGAACCTATTATATTTTCAATTCACGAAACAAAATAGATATATCGTTTACCCAACGGGATGCAATCAAGTGTGCAATATGGAAGCTTTTACAGTTTTTTGTGTGTGTTCTGTTAATATCACGACCGTGTGGTATAAGGAATGTTAAAATATAGATTATACATAGATACTGTTTTTTTGTTTGTGCATTTTTTATGAGAATTTAAATTTTTTTTCAGTGTCTAGCTTTAAATTGAGTTGAATGCACGAAATGGAATGTATAAATTTACTTGCTGCATCAGATAATAAACTGAAAATGCATATTTTTTGTTGTGTTCTGTTAAAATGTTTGTTGAAATAATCAAACTATATAAAGTTAATGAATAAATAGGGTAGGTTTTCTATGAATTGTCTATTTCAATATATTTAACACTTTTTTGTAAAAAAAATAAAATAAAAATTTACATACTGGCCTACAGAAAAAAAAAACATCTAACTAATACTTTTTCAAAATATTTCGATGATAATTTGGTATAAAACAAATCGTTGTCTTTCAATTTATTGAACACTGAAAACCTGGTGCAGTTTTAGAAAAAATTGAAAATAGCCAAAGAAGGTTTTCCTTAAATTCGACTTCAATCTGCTGTTTTGTTGCTCCAAAAATCCTATTTCTTCTAAGTAACTAGTAAGGTAGGTTACTTTATTTTCACTTTTCTCAAAAAATAAAAGACATTTTTGCATGTGATTTGCAGTATTTAAACTAAAAATTGAAAGGAGCATTGAATATTGATAGTAAAAATACTACTTTATAACGTTAAATTTGGAACAAAATTAGTTTGAACTCAATTTATTTTGTCCATCAAAATTTTCAGTTTAAAAGTTAGTTTTCCTTAAAACAACTTTATTTAAAAATAAATCTGGCTTTACAAAAGCGTATAGCATGGCATTGTAAGTGTTACCGTTATTTTTTTTAAACGTTTTTACTTGCGATGTATAGGTACTATGTATGTATATTGTATATGGCAAGTTTTGAATTCGTAAAAAATATAAACTCGAGATTTTAATCAAACTTACATTCCGTTCGTCCGTCTGTCTGTGTACTCACCTACAGCCTAAACCCATGGGCTGATTTTAATTAAATTTGGTATGTAGTGTTTTTGGGACATTCCCCCGACACATTTTTTAAATTTTCTTTTTAGGACCAAATATAACTTCCATATAATTATTTTTAGCATTTTTTTCTCAAAAATGGCTCGACAGATTTTTCTAAAAATATCAATAATTTTTGTTAAGTACATATTATGCTACTTTTTTGCGAAAATTAAATTTCCAAAAAAAGGTTTTAAATGGTACCTCCCATTAAACCATTTTTTTTTTATTTTCGTTTTTCTCAAAAAAAAAGAAATAGACTGATTTTGACAATTTTTTATGGAGAATTTTCTAAAAAATGTCAATAAAATTTTGAAGCAACTCTTTTTTTTTGATTTTTTTTAAAAAAGTTTCAATATCAAAATTTTCAACAAAAATAATTTTTTTTTGAAAACTCGATATTTTAAAAACGGGTAGATGATTTTTTCAAAATTAAATTTTTAATTCAACATAAATATATACTAAAAAAATGGTTCACTAATTTTTTGTTTTTAAATTTTTAAAAAAATTTCATTTTTAAATAAATTTAAAAAAAAAACCGTCACTACGATTTAAATTTTTTTTCTCAAAAACTAAGATTAGTTAAATAAATCATATGGTGTACTTTTTTAAGCTCTCAAAACAATTTAAGATGATTTAATTTATTGCGAATTACGTTAATTTTTAATAATTTTTTAATTTAAGCTCTAAGTTACATGCTTAAGGCAGGGCGCTCACTGAAGTGAAGACGAAGTGGAATGGTAGTGGAGTAGCGAGTGGCAGTGAATTGTTGATGGAGTGGTGGCGAAGTAATGTGAAAGTGATCTAACGCGCACTGAGGTAGCAAACTACATATGGTGCAAGTCATACTTAAGTCAATAATCACAAGCATCTTCTAGAATTAAAAAAAAAATCTACTTCGTCACCACTCGCTTGCCACTTAAAAATTAAACACTCCACTTTGATGAGCGAATCTTTATTTGTTTACATAGGTTTTATTAATTCCACATATGCCACTTTGTCACCACTCTACTATGTACCACTCCACTTTGTCACCACTTCAGTGAGCGCCCTGTCTAATACTAGTTTAAACTTAAGGCTCCCATAAAAAAATAATTTATTTATAATACACTCATACATAATACATCTTTGAAATTCGAAGAAACTTTTACTACAAGAGCGACCCAGTCGTGCATTTTATTTTTTCTGTTTTCAGGTAATTTTAAAGAAAATTAACCCACCCTGCTAAACGTTTTTTTTTTTTTTTTGTCTCAACTCAACCTACACGCTCTAGTTTCTTGTCACACCTTATACGATAATGACCTTGTATAAAATAATTATTGTTTTGCGCACTCTGTAAATTATAAAACAGAAATTGTTATCAGAATATTAAAAACAGAATTTTTTATTTTGAAATACGCAGAATTTTGAATTTGCAGAACTTTGAAATACAGAATTTTGGATGACAGAATTTTGAAAATCGAATTTTAGCATGTACAGTATTCTAAATTACTTGTCGAACCGAAAATCTGATCGTGCTATTGCTTCTACAATTATTATTTTGTGTTTAAGGTATTGCATGTATCTATACCATATTAGTTATACTAAATGACAGCTGTACTCTTTGTTTTTTTTTTTGTCGTTACTTTCATTCAATAAGCTAAAATTGATTTTAAATGTAAACACTGTTGATAAACTGAAATGAAAATAAAAAAAAATATATATATATTTATAAATACCTGTAGGTATACCTTATATGTATAGATAGTACCATATACATGATAATGAATGAAGTGATTTTTTTTTGCAAAATGAGGAAATTCCTATAGCAATAAAATGTAGCGTATGTTAATTTATCGCCAATGACATGTAGAATAATACTGCATTGTCAACCTTTCAATGTCTGACATTACGTGCAATTTCCAACAAAGAACAGTTAAAACCGCTTAATAAAAAAATCCATGTTGAGTATAATGTGCATTTATCCTACCCTAAATTTCTAAACTGACCAAGGTAGGTAATGTGGGTTACGAAATGGTGAGATGCTGATGTCATTGCTCAAACAGATTGAAATTTTTTAAATTTCTTTCAACAATATAAACATTCTTATCTGTGCAAATTAATTAATAAACAAAAACAGAAAACTTTTTAAACAAGTTCAAAATGTTGTTGACATTAATTAATGCATAAGCCATTATCCATTTGACCGTTAATATAAAATCAATTAATCAACAAAATTAAATGAAAGTGGTTGGAAAATTTATTCATCGCAGAGATTAATCCAAATGACATTTTATTTTTCTGGGTGGTTCTCAAAGTTTTATCTTAAATATTTAATCTGCCAATTTAGCGTGACATATAAAATTTAAGATCTGGGATTTTAAAATAATTTTACTTCTAATTTAATGGTGAAGATATAGGAAGGTATATATTTTTAGCAAATTCCAGCATGACCAGCAGCATTTTTAAAGT
Organism: Epistrophella euchroma; assembly: GCA_947049315.1. Lineage (NCBI taxonomy): Eukaryota > Metazoa > Arthropoda > Insecta > Diptera > Syrphidae > Epistrophella > Epistrophella euchroma. The sequence continues at coordinate 26,627,047 of OX346248.1, read as the reverse complement.
TATTGGACATTTTTGAGAGGAGTGTAATGAAGCTTTACAAAATCTTGTTTGTTATATCTCTTATTTAAAAAAATAGAATTCACTATGGCTTGATTCGAATAGAGTGATGTGTTTAACTTTGATGTATTGAACTTTGTAGATTAGCTTTAAATCTCGCTCTCGGTTTAAAAAAAAAAAAAAAAAAAAAATACTAAGCCACTTTGGAGAAGGGTTTTGGCAGCAGGCAATGTTTTTTTTTTTTTTTACAAGTGATGGTCATTTAAATATAATTCTCGGAACTTTACTTTTAACCTTCAAAACATCTAAACCAACAACAAAATATCCAAAAATTCCTTCTCCAATTTCATCAATTTATTGCCGAATCTATATAATAAAATCAATCTCAAAGACTTATTTTCGTGTTCTCAAATCGAAGTTAATTTGCGTGCGCACATACAACTAAAACAGTATTCAATTTTCAATCAGTTTTATGTACCATAAATAAATTTCAATTAAAATATGTACCCCCATGACATCTCAAAATTCTTCAAAATCACCCTTTTTCCTCAAAATATATATGGCATTGTCCATCTGGAACAGAACATCTTGTCCAATTTTTTTTTTACTATGCACAGATATCTTATTTCGACTGTATTCTTTTTAAACAATCTGACCTTCATCGCCGATAAGACATAAAAATAATTAAGTTCACGACTGCGAGCGGTTGCATGGTTTGGCTCTTGTGATGGTCTAAAGCTTGAATATATAGCTAGACATTGAAAATAGTGGGTAATGTGGTTCAATTATTTAAAATGATATTGTTAACGAGAAAATCTAAGAAATGTCGGAACTATAAAATGGATTTTTTCTTTATTTTTTTTCCGTATAAGGAATGGTCTGTTAAATTTTCAAATCCAATATTATTAGAACTACTTAGATGTGATGAAAAATAACAACAAAATAACTAAAAAATAAGGCACAAAAACTCCTAACCATATTTTCTTTATGCGAATTTTTTGGGAAAAAATCTGAAGTTTCGAAGGTTAATCGAAATCTTAAGATTTGTTTAAAAAAAAAATTATATAAAAGTTATCTGTTCTAGATGAGGATAACTTAATACAAAATTACGGAAATCTAGATATCTGTACACAAGCTAGCTCGCTGTACATATACTTGGACAAGGGAACGCTTTTTTGAAAGCTCGATTTTTTCACACGAAACCAATACCATGTCTTGTAGAGTAAGTAACAAATTATTGATGGTCTGGCGCCACATTGCTAAACGAATTGTTAGCTTTACACTTCTGCTGAAATACAAATTTAATAATTCTTAATTTTTCGAGGCCACAGAACACAGATTGAAGATCCGCACTAAATATAGAAATTATTTCGCCTGATAAATCCAAAATAAACAAAGATAAGAATTCACAGTGCATGTACAGATACTGAAAGATAAATTATTGAATTTATTTTTTTATAACCCTATAACCCTTGCCTTTGGGTAGTATAAAAAACATGATTTGATAACAAAAAAAATAATAGACTATCATTTCGGATCCCATTTTAAAGGAGTTGAAAAAGCTGGAGAAAGAAATGAAGGAGGATTCGTTTTTAAGGCACGGTCCTCTAAACAATATTGCTTTCGAGAAATATTAAATGGACATCGGTGACAATACAGATTTTTTTTTTTTTTCAAATAGGTCCATGTCCAAGAGAAACGAAAATATGGCAAATTTGTATGGCAAGGTGATTGGAATTACATTGTAGATACACTGCAAAAATGTCCTTAGATAGTTTCTAATTTAAAATTGAAATAAACTTTTTTTTTTATGAAATATTTTTTTTTTTACTGACTTAACAGTTTTTTTTTTTTTTGCAAAATTTATATTATGTATTTTGAAAAGGGGCGAGTGAATTTATTTAAAATTATTGTAACAGGTTTCTACAAGAAAATGGCATACCAATTTGTATTTTTAAATATTCAACAAATTAAATTTTTTTTTTAATTTCTCAAAAACTAAGGAAGATTTTTGAATTTGGTTCTAAGTATTTGAGTACTTGTTTTTTCTCGTTTTAAGTCAATTCTTAGAAATTGGCTCCCTCCAAAATTTTTTTTTCTCAGAATGATCCCAGGAATAATCCCTAAAATATTTCACAAGAATAAGGGGAGGTTCTATTTGGTAATCTAATAGTTTTAAGAACCTCGCTGATATTATTTCCACATGTTGAAGCAAAATTGCAATTTTGCAATTTGACATCTGTGAAGTTGTTTCCTGGAAAATATTAGTTTTAAGAATTAAAAAGGGTTTTTGTTCGTAGCTTTCCCTCGAATGATTAATATTAAAATTCATTATACAACTTTAAAAAAAAAAAAAGTAATATTCCAAATATAAAAAGTAGGTATCCCAAGTTTCGTTTTCAACGTTTAACTGAAGAAACTTTGGAATTGAGTTCGATGATGAGGGATTAATCATTCTGTAGCATTAGTTCCATTGCTTATAAGAGGTTCGCTTTAGCGAAGTCTGTGAACAATATTTGAAGTGTCTACATTTTAGTAATAATTTTTACCACCGAACATATAGAATAATTTATCATTTACATAAATTCCAAGAACTACAAGAGCAAATTCGTGCGATCCAGTCATGGATACATATACATAGGTACATACATAGGTATTACATAATTAAAAAAAATATTTAAACTTAACTGAAACATTTTAACGATTTAAAAGAAAACATATTTATTTTATGAAGTTATTATCAAAGCTGATTGCTTATTTCAAAAATTTGAAAAATTGATTGTTTTTGGTATTTTTAATTATTAACACCGTGTGCAATAAGTAAAGAACTACATTAAAGAAAAAATCAAGTTTATTTCCTCATTTAAAGTGGTGATCTCTGGTTAAAAGTAGACGAATATACACTTGTCAAACAAATTAAGGAAGCAAAAAAAAATAACTTTTTTTTAAGTGTTTTTTGAAGAGCTTCGTCTCTGTGAAAAATGGTCGTATTGAGATGAAACAAAAAGCATTCTGAAGCTTTATATTTTTTGTATTGAGGAATTTCAGCAAATGATTTTTAAGGTATCGTTATTGCGCAATCATAAGAAGAAGAAAATCATCATTTTCTTTGAAATTATTTTTTGAACCAATTTAATATTTTGTCTCGATAACTTGTTTATTCAGCTTTAAGTTCGTCTTTTTCGTCATTCTACAATTTTTCTTCAGAAGAATATCTGGCTTTGAATAAAAAAAAAACGGACTTTGACTACCAATATCTTCGCAAGAAATGACGACACGGAAAATTTAAAGGTAGTTTTAAGAACTGAAATTAATTTTCTACAAGATTTTTTTAAAACTTTATTACGATTATTTTGTTGGCCTTACATTAAGAAAAGGTAAAAAAAACAACATTTTAAAGACTTTTGGTAGATCTTTTACTGCTTTACAATTATTGACAGCAGGACTTAATTAGGTAAAAAAAAATTTAAAGAACTATAAACCGCAAATAATTCTGTAAAATTTAAAATTAATCCATTCAACCGTTTTCCCATACCGAATGATCAAAATCGTAAAAACCAATTAAAAGAACAATTAAAGGAACAAATTGGGTGGTTCATAAACATTGTGAAATTGTCATCAAAATGGGAAAGAAAAAAACAATTTTTATCAACTTTTTTCACAGTTTTGCATTAGTTACAATTTTTTAACAGTGTATTAACACTGCCACCCATTTTAAATTGATAACAATCCCAGAAGTTACAGAAAAAAAAATTAATAAACCATTCAGCATTATTTTTAGAAAGTCCAACAGATTCTCTTTGATCAAATCTTGATATTATGTTGTTGGTGTAAGAAGTCGAGATTTAGTTTTATTGATAAATAATTATTGACCTGTAACATGAAATGTATCTGGCATATCGTTGAGATAAAAAAAAATGTATACACTCAACAATACCTACCTTAATTTTTTCTTCTAATGATTGTCGATATCGATTATTTGGTATAAGAAATAGTTTATTGTTAAATTTGAATTTTATTGTTATGTGTGATCAGAGGTAGACGATATGTATATTGTATGATGTATGATACACACGTGCTATACAAAAGCTTATGTAATCAATAATTTAGTTCAAAAGTTATTTTTTTGTTTGTTTGTTGAGAAAGGAAAACAACCAAACCAACATAATTCGGACAGACAATCATCATATAATAAGAAGACATAAGATACAAAAATAAATTAAAACAAAAACAACAACTCACAGTGGGACGGGCAGAAGTAAGTTTGGATGGGCAGAAGTAAGTTTGGATTAAAATAAATTTTCTGTCATGTCAATATATTTCAAATTAGCATCCATTAATATTAGTTTATTTGCACTACATCAGTTTATACCAATTAGAAGATACATAATTACACATGATTTTAATGTTTCTTTGCACTTCCCTCTAGATGGTGCTGCAGGAACCTGCCGCTCGATATGTCAAAATGTTCAAACCATCTGTGAAAAAGTTAAGACAGTGAATATTGGTTTATACCAGTAGAATACCTATAAATCAACTAGAAAATTAAAACATTGACCTCTTTAAATTTAACTTAACTAATTTTTAATAAGGAAGTGACTCTGGATATGCCAATTTATAACAGTTTTGTTACCTTCCGCTGGTGGGCATACTTCGGGCATCCAGAGACAAAATTTCAAGTTTTAACGTCTTATTGGCTTGATTTAATTTTTATACCGCCCCACTGTATTTACAGTGAAACTAAATCAGTTCAACGATCTTGTGATCTGTTTTTTAAATTATTTTTTTATTTCGAAGATCAATTGTGTGGTGAATTTTATTTTATTATTTCTGTTTTTTTTTTTTTTTTTTTGGTTGTAGTTTTTTCAATTTTACTTCTTCGTGGTATTATTTGCTGCAGATTGGAATGTACATCTTGTATCATTTAATGGTTGTCATGTCCTCCTTTGTGACTTTTGTGTGGTTGGTTGGTCTTTTGGGAGTTATAACTGCGTATATGTCATCCAATGACACACATTGAAGATGTTTTATTTTGTGGGTTTGTTTTTTTTTATTTTTATTTTTTAACGAGATTTTAATCGATGAGCATTTCTTACAAAAATAACATTGATGCAAGTTTTTAAGTTTTTTTTTTTGGGGACAGACGTTGAGAATGGAGAGCGAATCGGCCGATGCATTTTCGTATGCAATCGACAGCGACACGCATAAAGGTTTCTGGATGCACGTTGCGAATTGAAAACTGTTCCAGTTTATTTTCTTTTTGTTGCAAAAAATAAGAAACAAAAAAAAAAAAAAAAACTAACAACTTGTGACATGGAACAGTTTAAACTTATCGGTGGAGTTAATTAGATTTCTCATGTTCTTTAAAAATATTTTCAGTTTATTTATACAACACTGAGCACCTTTGTTAAGGGCTCATTTTGTTAAGGTAAAATCAATTCAATTTGGGTGTAAATCCTTCCTTTTTTGTTATTCATCAGGCTTAAAAAAAAAAAACGGAAATTCCTCGTTACATTTTGTATATGTAGGAAGGTATAAGAAAAAGGACTATTGTAGTAATTTTGATCGTAGTATTAAAGTAAGTCCTACACTTAAGTTCTAGTGCTTGTATTAATAAAGAAAGTTTAAATAATTTACCTACGCCCAAAATAATTACCTACTCGAATTTTTAATATCGAATTAAAAATGTGCGAATTGGCTTAAGATCGGGTTAAATTTTATCCGAAGATTAATTTTTGGAACTAGTGAGGTGAATTTGTACGTTGAAATGGCAAAATCTAATCGAAATTTTAAACGAATTTGTACACGGCCTTAATTGATACCTTAAAACTGGTATATTGATTGGGTTGGTTGAACTTGCTCTGGTCGTTAATTATTATAAATTGTAAAAATGTATGTTAATGATATATTATTATGCAATGCATTTTGCAACAAAAAAATGTTAAAAAGTCATAACCAGGTATAGGTAGATACTAAACAAAAATAGATTTCAGTCCATTATTTTTTTTTTTAATTTATAAACAGAAATTGATTGGACAATTTGTCTGAAAATTGGAAACAAAGCTAAAACTAGATTATACATAGTCTTACAGCCATATTTATGACTTGTTTCACGATTTGTTAAATGACAACGCCAGTTCTTTAAGGGTTTCGAGTTTTATTCTTTTCAATTTTTTTTTTATTCAAACATATTTTGAATAAGATCATGTCCAAACATGTTTGAATAATAAGGATTTGTGAAAAAACTTAAAACACAAAGCCCCTATAGAAATAGTGTCAATAATATGGCTGTTTAAAGCTACCTTACGCTAGTTTTTCCAGCTTAAACTTCAATTTGTTCGCTAGACAAAATACTTTAACGTAGAATTATGATTTTTATGTGAATACAAAAAGTGAAAAGCTTTTTTTTGAAGAAGTTTTAGAAAACAATTCGAGAATGCTATAAAACTTCACATTACGATGATGGTGGATAGATAAGCTCAAAACATGGTTTTTATCATACCATCCATCGCCTAGAAGGGAAATTCCAATTTTTTTTTTAGATCATCTAAGATGGTTAATTTCACTATAATACACGTTTTGATATTTTAAATTTACTCAAATACTGCTCCGAACTGAAATAGAAGTTCATTTCACATGTCACAATTGTGCCTACATCCTCTGTTTAGAGATCACCTCCTTTAAGTCCCCTTAAAAGCAATCAGAAAGCCAATGAGATTATTTTTTTTTGAAATTCGAAAAAAAAAACTATTAAAGTTACCTTAACTAATTTTCCACTGTTTTAATTCATATATACAATTTTGTTGGTCTTAAGCATAATAAAATGACCATTTCCAAACTGATCTAAAAAAAAATTCTAAAAACAAAAAAAAATCAGAGCTTTCTATAAGCAGGAGTAAATACCTATAGAATAATGTTTTAATTCTAGTTTAGCTTAAGATATGTTTAGTCACACAAATTGTACCTACAGCTGGAAAAATACAACGTCCCTTACTTTGTCGAACACTTTTTGGCGGAGTCAACTAATTTTGATATCTGAACTTGTAGCTCGCATAATTCCCTGGTTAATAAAGTCTGAAATTAGCGGACAAAAGTATGAAAATAATTATTCTCACGGTGTCAAATTTGCAGCTCTAACAGTTTTTTTTTTATGTTCAAGATAAAAAGTTTTAAAGTTTGCTCAAAAGTGAGCTCCCACAATCTAAAAAAACGAGAACAACAATTTTTTTTGTTGCACGAATATGAAGTCGCCCTAAATTTAATAAAATCCTTAAATACGAATTTTGTAGCTCGCATAGTTTTTTTGCTATTGAAAATTCCGCTAAAATAATACAATATACCCACTGTAATGGTCAAAAATTCCATTTCTTACTTAGACGGACCGGAAATAAGGGGTTGAAGAGGGTTAAAGCTAAGTTTTTGGCAAAATTCCTCTTTTGAAAAAATGTGAAGGTTAAAGTTAAAGTTTATGTATTTCTACACACTAGTCACTATATTTTAAGAAAAAACCTACACGAGCGGCGATTTTAATGAATTTTGTTTTGCTACCCATTTAAGCTCTTGCACGTTTTTTGCAACATTTTTGAATACGCCAAGAATATATAGATACAATTGGATTTTTTTTAGATTTTTCTACAAATAAATTTTCATACCTACAATAAAGTATGAAAAGTTCAAATATATTTTGGTGCATAAATCAAAGAAAAGTTAAGTTTATTAATTTATTCGTATGAAACATTAAATATTTACTTCTTTCAGAGTACCTTACCCTAAAATTTAAAAATATGAAATTTAAAAACCACCAACAAACTTCATACCTACCTACAAACATTTCTATTTTGAAATACAAAAATTCTTAACTCACCACACCAAAAATGCAATTTTTTCTAATATGATTTTCAAAACTTTTAAAAATTTATTTAAATATTTTAACGGTTGTCATCGTCTAAATTCTTTAAATGAACTGCAAACATGCAATACACTTTCCGAATGCTCCGAAAATTTGCCTCTTAAACTCCGAAACATACAAATATATATTTTTGCACACAAACTAAATTGATTCAAAGAGTGCAAAACATCACTGCCAAGTAGGTATATAAGAGAAAACCCACAATTCAAGATCGTTCACACGCAAAGATAATAATTTTTCCTTATGTTCACATCGTCACAGTCAATGGCAGTGTTGTTAGTTTTTATATATTTTTATATCAAATGCACATAAAATGATGATAAAAACAATCAATATTTATCCAACATCATCTCTGCTAACAGAGAGATGCTAAAAGCTTACTCTTTACTTAATGCAACTCTTTGATCCCCAACTCTGACCGTAAAATGTGTATGTATCTTGTTGTGGTGGTCCGTTGCCATGATCGTGCGTCGTCGGTCGTCTGTACGTCGCGTTGATGTTGTAAATATTAAACAACAAGTCACCTTTTTCTCTTTGCAAGATTGGCGTTTATTTGTTTTTGTTTACCTTTGCTACCCTTTTCCGTTTACTTTTGTTGAATCATCGATAAAAGGGGGGGGTCTCTGGGCTGGAAAGTTCGCTGGGTGAGAAGGGGGGTAAAGGGGGGGTAAATGTTGATATTGATGTCCGTGTTCAAACATCCAACCGATCGATGATGGGGTGATGAGTGAGAACCATAACAAAAGATACTCTCACACAAGGTTTGTTGCAAAAGATACACAAAAATGCAGACAACAGCACGATGAATACGACGACGACGACGACGACAAGATGGGGCGATGATGGGCATGGGACATGAGAATGAATAGCGGAGGAGTCACCCCGAAGTTCGACCGAGATGAAGAAAACAAAAAAAAGAAACCATCTTGCATTCTAGAACTCAACAACACCGAACTGCAAAAAAAAAAAAAAAACATCAACAAACAAGAGAAGATACAAGAACCAAACAAAACAAAATAACTATCTTTGGGGGTCTGTGGAGCTCTGGAGCCCCTCTTGGTACCATTTGCGCTGGTGATGTTCGCAAACACAAAGTTCAAACCGAATGGCACTACACCATCACCAACCAACACAACAACGACGCTTATTCATGTTGCATCTCTTAGATTTGTTCCTATACTTGCTAAGTACGATCGGTGCTTATTTTTTTTTGTTATTTTTGTTTTCGTTCGTTTTACTTATTTCATTAAACCACGATCGCACTGGAAAACGAGACGACTCCAACAACGACGACGACGACGACATCATAACAGCCGGTGATCGGGGCACTAAGGCAGCAGAGGCAAAACGCGACTACAGCTTGGACTTGGACTCCTCCGCCAAATGGCTTTCAGTAAAAAAGCGATCGTCACTTATGTAGGTTGCCCATTTCGTGTGTCGTTGTCGACAAGAAGTTCTCTGCTGTGTTCTTCTTATACCAACTACAAAATTTTGAAGAAACTCAAGCTTGACCCGGCTTTTTTTTTTTTTGATCGTTTAAATTTGCCAAAAACTAAAGCCAACTTCTTCGGTTCTTTTTCGGTTGCACACACACTGCAGCGGTGATTAATTTTTTTACTAAACGATGTTTGTCGTTGGACATTGATGAGCATTGGGTGGTTTGTGTCGTGAAACATGTGAATAATTTTGGGTGCTTCATGCTTCTTTGATATCGCACAAAACGGTTTTTGTTTTAAGATTCTACAGTTTGTCAAATCTATGGAAACAGACTTTTGCGGCTTATTGTATGTTATGATATAAATCGGTGACAAAATTTATTAAGTTTCTAAAGTTTTAAGCAAATGATACAAAAGTATCTTTTATTAAATATCTCGAAAGCCCCTTAGTGAATTTCTATCTTTTCAATGAAATATAATTTAAAGAATGTTTCTTGATATTTTCCATCAATACCATTGTTCATAGTGAAACATGTATATACGAGTATATTTATGAAAAAAAAAAAAAAAAACCATACCACACTCTGATGATTCAGAACTATAAGAACACTGGTTCTTGTGTCTGGGACTTTGTGCACATTTTATTTATTCTTTTTTTGGCTTTCGTTTGGAACTCGGCTCGTTCGTCTTGTTGCTCTGCTGCTGATGCAGAATTGGTTTTCTTTTGTTATCCGCATGTACCTTTAAGTTGAGGAGAAGAACATAAAAAAGAATATATTGGACATTGGATATTATACCACAAAAGTACCTATACCTATCCACTGCCCTCCGCATTTTCGTCTCGTCCACACATTACCATTGTTCATCCCTCGTTCGGTTCTGGGCTCGGCTATATATTTAAGTTTAGTTTTTTTTTTTTCGTTTGCTCTTTTCTACAATCATCATTGTACGTGAAAGGATTTAATTTTATTTTTTTATTTTTGGAAAAATCATCAGAAAAATATACACCAATGTACCGAATGAGGATTTCGTCACTAAATATCAAGTCAGGTATGATTTATATATTTTTTCTTAAAAATAATGAAAATATTTAATTAAGTTAAAGGGAATTTTAATTTGTGTAAGCAGAATGAGTAAGCTTTATGGGTAGATAAAGTGTTAAGATATGACAGTAAAAATAAAAGATTAAAAATCAGTTTGCGGTCAATGATGGATTTTGACGATGAGTGTGTCTCAAGTGACATAATTTCGTATGTAAATATAGGAGTTGAAGTGGTTCCATTAAGTCAAGTTTGGTTTTGAGTCATTTAAACATTACCGCAAATTTGAATTTTTATTTTTTTTGTCTGCTCAAGTTTGATGGGACAATTTGTTAGAAATTAATCATCTTATTACTCAAACAGTTAACACAAATTTTGTATCAGTTGTATATCCTTAGAAATCATGACAAAAACAGTTTTTACAATTTTTGTTTTACTCCTTTACAACCTTTTACAAAGCTTTAATTTTTGCAAGTCTTTTGGCTTTTGCGACAAAAGTCTAATAAATTTTTACTTCTTGTAAAATTATCTTTTTCTTGAATCTTCGAAAAGCTAGTTTACCTACTTTTTGCTGTAAAAATATGAGCCCAAAATAGTACCTATGCTCAAAAAAAATTCGGTTTAGATAAGACAAAAAGTGGAGTATGTAGGCTGCTTTAAGAAAAACAAAATAAAATAATTTAAATGAAAAACAAATAGATACCTAATTGAAAAATTATAGCATAATGTACAATCATGTGCTTTAGCCCTAAAAAAAAACAGTGTGATGATACAAAAACAATTTGCTACCCCCGAGTATCACTTGGCGTGAAAGCTAGCTGAATTTTAAAAACTGAATATTTGAAATGTTTATGATATTTTTTTTTATCTATTTTGTATGTATTACGTCATTTGGAGAGTTTCAAAATATTTGCCACAACGCTTTTAGTATAAATTTTTGTATATTTTTGTAAAAACCTTGTAATAAATTTGTAGCTTAACATTTTAGGTTTCATCAAATACCTTTATATTTAAAATCCGACAATTAGAACCAAATTTATAAGATTCTGCACAAAACAAAACCCAAATTTTATTCAATTTTTTTGTTTCATTTTTTAATAAATTCTATTAAACTTTTGTGATGCGTGGTGTAGCATACCTACAATTAGTATGATATATGTTTTTAATTTTTAATTTTTGTGTGCTAGAAAGTTAAAAACATTGGCGTAAAATTTTAGACGATTTATTATGATGTTAAAGCATTTATAGTACGACGCACGCTAGGCTGGAATTTATTAAGAAAATAGATTTAGTATGATACTAGTTAAAAAATCTTAATAAGATATAATCTAGTTAAAAAATGTTTAAAATTAAGAAGTTTTTAGTAAAGAGCTTTAAAGTTAAAAAATTATTAAGTAGTATCATGCGCTAATACCTTAACATCAGACTGTTTAAAATTTTACTTCATTTAGTTTATAGATGTACCCGTTAAAGATTTCTTAAACAACAATAATTCGTATTTATTTCAGCTAAACGTTGCGAACACAAGAATATTAAAATGCTCAAATCACTTATAAACCAACACCATATTATGACCTTTATAATTTTGATAATTGTAAAACAACACCTCCGAAAAAATAAAAATTAAAAAAAATATCCATCAACAAATCGTAAAAAAATGGATAAGTTCTTTTTTTATTTTCTTTCCGGGGCGTGATTTGAAATTTATCTTGATTATTAACAATGCTGATCTCGCTTTGTAGATTTTTTTTAATCAATAATTTTTCTGTATTTTAAATATCTATCAATTAAAAAAAAATCAACTCGATACCACTCCTCGTTCAGGATATAGTTTGTCGACCTTTAATAAATTAAACCCCATTTTAACCCACTTAAATTTCGAAAATTACTAAAACTAGGGGTATTAGTCACAAACCCGCAAAAACAAGTTATTTTTCTTAAAAAAAAAAACGGCTCAAAACGCTTAACTATATTTTTGCAAAAAGTATGATGAAAAACAAAAAAAAGTGGGCTAGAGATGCCTGTGTGCAAAAGAGCCTATACTAAAATTGGGTTTGATTTCTTATTTCAGATTTTTGTAACATATGCAATACATTTTTTGTCTTCTTCGCTTTTGCTATTTTTTATCTTGAATGTAAATTATAAGCCTTAAATCTTATAACATTATTTTTATTTTAGTTTATCTAGAACTTAGCTAGTTTTGGTATTTTTAATATTTTTCAAAAACGAATCTATAAATACAAATAAAATAAATTTGATGGCACAACAGCTCATGACAAACTAGGGCCTAGTGACTTACAATTACAACTCTCAACAATTTCTGTGTACGTGTCTGCTTTTGCATTTAGGTGGCATCGGCTGGAAATCGAACCCAGACCTATGGCTAGACAGTCCAACGCACTAATTATTACGCCACAGGCTGCTACCAAAAAAAAAACGAATCTAGAGAATTTTAATTAATCTTTGTACGTGTTATATCCAAATTTGCGTTGTTTGGGTTATTCTCGAATAATCTCAATTTTTTAGTGGCACGACAAATACTTTTACACAGATAAAATCTAAAAATAGTACGAAAAATAATATAATCAAATAGTACCTATTGTTTTTGTAAATAAAATATAAAGCTTGAATATACGAGAAAATGGTAAAAAAGCATGAGATTTTGTATCACTTTAAATGTTTTAATCTCAAATAAAGAACATCGTTCGAATTCTTGTAAAAATATGAACTTATGCAAAAAAAATTTTTAATTTGTTAGAAGCACTTCTCTCCGAAAATGATTTTTGTATATAAAAATTTATAATTATTTTTTTAATCAAAACTTTGGTATGCCAATGTTTATTCAAAAAATTCAGGAGGTCCTTTTTAATTTGAATAATATAACAAATAAAGGTTTTCAGAAAATATTTGTATGGATTTAAAGAAAAAATAAATCAAAATTTTTGTTTCAAGAATATTTCTTTTTGAAAACGGTTTTAGGTGTATATTATTAAATTTTTAAAAAATGCCATTCCAATTTTTTTTTCTAAAATATTACAAATTTCATTGACATGTATACAATATTATTTTTTTTAAGAAAACTGCTTCAACGTTTTTTGAATTTAAGAATTAAGAATTAAGAATTAAGACGAAATTCTTCATTGTGTCATGCTTTTTCCATAATCTCCAATTTATTCCATGTATGTATATGAGTAACTAAACTATATACCTATATATATTATTATTTTAAATTAAATGTATAAATGTGCTTCTAATATTCAATCTTTACAATGTTATTCAAATTAAATTATAAGAGCAAAATTATCGTGCATTTTATATATTTTTTTGAATATAATCAGGAAAACGAAATGTAGGTATAGATCATAAAAATAGTTGACAAGTGAAATCATTTACTTTTACCATAAAAGTAAAAATTATGTATGTATTTGTACTCACGTTTCACTTTCAAACACGTAACCGATTTCAATTCGAACCGACTGAAATTACTTTTATGTGGGTGGCATCCTTTTGCATATCCACTTGAGTATGTGAAATTAATTACTAGCTCTGGGGCTGTTGCAAACTTACAAACAAAAAATGATTGTCAGTAAAGGCATTAACATAAATATTATTATTTTAATTATTTGTTTACTCCGATGAGATTATTGCCAGCACGATACTTTTCAATTGCATTTTTGATGGTCTTAAATTGAGTTCCTTAAACGTTTAGTCTAAAAAATTTAATCAAGCCTGTAGCAATTCATATTGTTTTTTCGTGCCTTATTTTTACTTTTATATTTTTTTCTTTTATATATTTCAATATAAAATCAATTTGAACTATAAGATTAAGCCCTTTTGGCAATACTATAAATGAACTTAATAATAATTTTAAATTTTGAATACCTGGTAATGCCATAATATATCAAAAAAATGAAAGTTTTTAAAGCTTTAACAAAGCATTGTAAAATAAGTACAAATACCGAACCAAATTCAATAAAGAAGTGATCAGCGTTGCCGCCCAAAATAAAATTAACGTGCCATGTTTTCTGAAAAAAACGTGCCAATTTTCGTGCCACATGGAAAAAAAACAAAAATTAAATCATATGCTCTATTCGTGCATTGTCAAAAATGTTGTGTTTCTGTCCACTTTTTATGGAATTTAGACCAATTATCATTAAATTTTATTGAAATTTGGTTCATTTAAGGTATTAAATAACGGAAATAAAAAACGTGCCATATTAAAATTTTTCGTTCCATCGTGTCACGAAGAAAATATGGTGTCAAAAAAGCACGATCGTGCCACCTCGGCATAACTGGAAGTGATTCAGATTCAGTATCAGTGAGTCGATTACAAAATTTAATAACTGCTGTTAGTCTTTTTATTTCATTTTCAGACTATGTGAACCCAAGGATCCCAAGTGACATTGCTGCGAATACTTTTACCGTTCTATACGGAAAACTGTAGAGTACCTCAGCCTCTGTTTAGTATAGACAGTTTTGATATATGTACCTAGACTGTGTGTAAATACTTGAACTGATCCATTCTCCCGCTGTCTGACAGATCACTCGAACCCGATCTTGCTCCAGCATTACAAGGCCTTATAATTTTATTAAATACAGCCCCTATTCTGCTATCCGTCCGTCGGAGGGGAATAATTGCTCCAAACTTTGAATAAATTTCGATAAAAAACTGGATTTAAACAATTAGATTCTTTTTCAATTTTAAAGCTAAATATATCAGTTAAGATTTGAACTCTAAAAATTGAAGATTTAAAAAAATTATTTAAGGCATTGTATGAAACTTTCACGTGAATCGAAAGTTTCGATTGGATGGGATCGAATAATTCCAAAATTATTCTAACAAGACATTTTTCTTTCCGGTTTTGTTCGACTTTTTTCTAAGTCTTAATCAGGCATTCTAAGAAAAAATACTTGGATGTGAACTGCCTATGTGTTTTCAAATTAATCCTCATAATAGCTAAGTTCTTCCTCAAAACGGAATGTTATCATGAGTTAAGCGGTTCCCTGAACTTCCTTCAATTTAACATTCCGATAATTTCGGAATAATCTTAGAACTTTCAAGTAGAGGTACCCAATACTGCAATTAACCCCCATAAAACCGTCAGAGTTCATGATCAAGTGTATAGTTGAATTCCACATTCTTTTACTTACTTAAACGTTTCTTCATATATTTGGGATTGAACAACAACAAAAACAACAACAGCAATAACAAAATTTTAATATTATATTTTTCATCTTTCGACAAAAGACTTATCATGTTTGGCCATTAGATAGGTATACAGTTTACTGCAACCAAAAAGTTAAAGCTAAAAATGAAAGAAACAAAAAATCTGAAGAACCTAAATGGAATTCCAATGCAGTGTGCATGCAAAAATTCCACAAACAAGGAAGTTCAAAGTCGTGCCAAGTCGATTTGGCTTGAAAAAAAGGTCATGGACATATTTATGGGGTATCTTTAGCAGGAGACTCTTTTTTTTTGTGTTTGCTTGGTTTTGTATCTTTTTGCTGTCTGATTTGCATTTCATTCTACTTCAATCTTCAACTAGCAAGACGCGACTCTCTGGCTGTAGAGTCTAAGCTTATTGATGGTGTCTTGCTTTTGTGTGTGGAAATTGAGTACTTTTTGATTGATAGGACAGGAATTACAATCAACCAGATGCAATAATGCATCTCAGGAGGAACTCACCAAGAAACATTGTTGGTATGTAATTGAATTCCAATGAAGGCATTTAACCATGTTAGTTTCAAAGAAGCAGCAACAACAACAACAAAACGTGATTTATCGGAACATAATGGGGTTATATTCTTAATTTTTTTTTTATTTTGAATTTTATTTTTCAAGAACGTGGAAGGGATCAAATAATGCACTCAACAACGACGACGGCTGACGACGTGAAATTTAACGCCTTTCGGCCGGATATGAAAAATACCAGGTGATTGTGCAAGGTGTTTTTAATTTAATTTAATTTTGTTTTTCGTTTTTCGTTATTCTTATATCCATTCTACACCCCAGGTCTTACTTTGAGTTGATGTTTGTTAGGTTTTTTTTTTTTTAATTATTTTTTTTTATGAAATTCAGTTCAGCAGGTGCGAAAAGTGAAAACATTAAGGAATAATTCTTATTTTTATCGCAGTTGAATAAATTTATTTTTATTATTTTTCATTACCTACTTTGTTACATTCCGGCTTCACAATTAATTTGTGTCATTATATTATGTTTATTTTAAGGAATGATGAACGGGGATGAATTTGCTTACGATAGCCAGAATTCTGATGAATGAGGTGTTTATCATTTTTTTTTTTTAATTCTTATTTCGTAATTTAGTGTATGAATTTTTTGTATTTTATTATTCTTTTTTTTTTTTTTGAATAAATTAAAAAGACAAATGAAATACGATTACGCAAGGGAAAGTAAGTACTTCTAAATAAAACTTTATAGCATTTTAAAAGTTATATATAGTTTTTGTTTTTGCTTTCGTGGAATTCGAAGAGGTTCGTTGAGTTTAATGATTTCATGGTTCTTCATAAACATAAAGATTCGAATAAAAATAACTTTATGGGTTGGTTCTATATTTTGTGGAAAAAAAATATTTAGGTACCTATTATTTCTTTTTTGTTAACTTGCTCAGACTTCTTGAACTCTAGTTAGTGTAGGCGCGGACAGCTACACTTATTGTAAAGCCATTTCCATCGTCGGTATAATCAACACAAGAGTTGGTCCTTTTATACGGTTTTCTTGAAATATTTGTCTACTCTTGCTAAAATTATTGTATCTATTTTTTTTTTTTTTGAATACATTATTGTTTTTTTATTGGGTTAAGAATTGCATTTTTTTACAAAAGTGTGGACAAAATAATCAAAGCATTTATATTTTCTATATCTTTAATAAAACGAAAATATACCCTTGGTCTTTAGAAATTTCATTAGAAAATATCAAAAACAAAAATTTATTTTTCAAAATGCATGTCTGCATGTAGTTAGTGTTTTCTGTTGTAGTAAACGGTAACCGAGATGGTCATTACTTTAAGGATGAAATACTTTCCTACTTCCAAGGACAAAATTGTAGGGAAAAGAAAAGGGAAGGCTGTTTGCTTTAAATATATGCGACACGAAAAATTCCAACAATTATTAGCAGTTTCTTTTGTAGTTTTTGGGCCTAGAAAAAAAAAACTGTCAATTGAATTTTTTTTAAAAACCTTATAAATTACTAATTATGGCATTGTGTGTAGACCAACATTTTCCCGGAGTTAATATCATTGGTTGTTCTCGAGATATTCGAGCCGAAAAACATTTTTTAACAATTGTTAGCATTTTTTTGTGTAGTTTTTTTGGCCTAGAAAAAAAACCGTTAATTGAATTTTTTTACAAACTCCACCGATTATCAACTATAACTTTGTGTGTTAAATAAAATTAGCCCGAAGTTAATATCTTTGTGTGTTCTCAAGATGTTCCATATTTTTTAACAATTTTTAAAGTTTTTTTTAATTTAAAAAAAAAACTAAATATACCAATTTTTCACTACATCATTATGCATAGATTGAAACTAGGCCGAAGTCGATAGCATTTATTGTTCTAGAGATATTCGAGCCATTTTACAATTTTTTTTAAATATTACTGTAATAAAAAAGCCGCTAATTGAATTTTTCTGAAAATCCTTCCTGCACGTTGTGGACTTATTATCTATAAAATACATTTTTTTTGAAGTCGATATCCTTATGCGTTCTCGAGATATCGTGAACGAAAAAAAGCTTTCGAACGTACAAATGTACTTACACAGACATCTCTTTAAAAACAATTTAATTCGACTCCAGAGACCTCGAAACGTCGAGAAAAGTCAAAATTTTTAATTTCACAAATCGGACCGATTACAATAACTTCCAATGGGAAATTTACAATAAGTAGGTATGCAATCATATTTAAAAGCATAGCCTTGGCCCTCGCCCTGATTGGCAATGCAATTTATTAACACAATTAAACTATTAAAAAGAGAGATTGGCAACTCTTCTTCTCAGCTGTCAAGTTGTGAAAAATTTACAAAGAAATTTTATAAATTGATAATAAAAATAAAATAACAACTGTACTTACGCCCTTGTCTTCAAGGTTGAGGTATTTAAATGAAGTCGCCATATCAGGTTACAGTTTTGCCCTGGCCTAAATCAAGGCTATACTTTTTTGAAAATTCTTAAAACTTTAAAATAAATCATTCCACCAAAATTCAGCTTTGTCCGCATTTGTTCCAAAGAAAAAGTCTAATTTTCCTGATAAGTAGTGGATAACTCGATACATAAACAACTTTAGACATCAGACGATTTAAAAGCCACTTTATATTTTAATAGCTTCATAAAAGTGAAAACCTTCAAAAACCACTTTTAATTTTTTATTGTCACACACTAAAGCGTATGACATCTGTCATATTTTTTTTACACGAGCTGTCATTGATTTAGGACAGGAAAGATTAGACAACTTAATTAAAGTTTTAAAAAATAATTACAATTATAAAAGTCTTTAATTTTGCGTCATCTGATTTTTATGATTTTCGTAAAAAAACAATCAGGAAAATAAACGTAGAAAAATAAGTTTATAAGTTTGTATTTGAAGTAGCGTTTCTAACAGCCTATAATTCTATAATACTGCCGTGTTAACTGAAAATGACGTCTCTACATTTTTTTTTATGATTATAGGAGTTTTCTTTGCCATTTTTTTAATAGTTATAAAACTATTTTTAATAAAAAGAGGACGTGTTTCAATTGTTTTACTGCTCAAAAAGCGGAATACGGCTTTAGTTATTAATAAAAACGATCCCAAATATTTCAAACTTCGCTTAAACTCAAAAAATCGACAAATGTCAGATACGTCATTATCTCTTAACATGGCAGAATAAGAAATATTGAGCTGTCAACTTCATCCCGGTAGATAAACTTTCTCGTTTTTAAAGTAGTAAAAATATATAATTTATGAATTGATAAATATTTTATGAATAATATGTAATCACAAAAAATTGCGAGGGCCCTAAAAATACTTAAGTTTTGAAGGCCAAATAAAAACTTTTTAAATCTAAGTATTATGTAGTTGAATCTACTTCTACAATTTTCAATAATTATCTGAAAATTAGCCAAAGCAACGTTAACACGGTCGGGCTAGTTAATTAAATACAAAAAAAATTTCAGCAATAAAGCTTATTGCACTAATTGATTATGTTATTAAGCACAAATATCACTGAAATATGTAATTCTCCGTCTGAAATAATTTATCTTAACATCCATCAAAATTATTAAATTTATATAACCTTATCAAGAACGAAGATGAGCCCTTTAAAAATGGCGCACAAAATATTCTTGTAAAGTGAGTTTTAATTCAAGTCCGCATTCCACTCCAACAACAGGATTTCATTAAAATAAAGTTGTATACCTTTGTATGTATATGTACAACTTCAACCGTAATTTGCACATTAAAGACCTGATTCTCAGTCTTCATCTGTGACATCAGGATTTAGATTTATAAAGAAGGCGTTTAACTGTTTTACTTCAATTAACACTTCCTGATGAGAGTGTTGGTATATGTATGGTCCCATCAAGAAGGCATTCTTAGGAAGTCATTAAACCTAAACATTTTTTAACTTTTCTATTTGTTGTGTTTTCAAATTTATGTGACAGTTGTTTATGAGTACTTTTAAGAAAATAGAACCAGAAAAAAAAAAAAAAAACAAACATAAAAAATCACCCTTTAATCTGGGAAGAAAAAAGAAGTGAAGAAGAAGAAGAAGCACAACACCGAACAGCAGCAGTTCGCGTAACATAAAAGTGCTTGTAAAGAATGAGACAGACAATGTTATCAAAGGACAAACAGGTATTAATGTGTGTCCTGGATATAAGGAGAACATTTTTTCTATCACTTTTTTGTCTCCTTATTTGCCATCCAGGGAAGGTGGAAAAATGGTTTTGTATTTAATGTTGCAACAGGTGGTTCGTTGTCTTGAGGAAGTAAACTTTGTCAAACACAAAGATGCTGGCAACACACTTGTGTATAAAATTGAAGACACTATGCCGCTCGGGGGGGTAAGAACAAGCCATTCACATGTGTTGTGTGCTAAGTGAACTGGAAATTGAGAATAATGTATAAAATGTTCTTTATTGTTTATTTTTTTTTTAAGTAGAAGAGTGAGAATAGCTTTTAAAAAGGATCAATATGTTTTTGTAATTTGTTATTATTTTAAGCTCAAATAAAATTTAATGAACACGAAAATAATAATATACTAATTATCTATGTAACACCTTGTTGTAATCATGACTTACACGTAAATGGCATCACCAAAAGCCATCACCCGACAAAGTGACTCTTGCCGTTGTCATCCTTTATTTTTTGTTTTTAATGCAAATCACACAAGATGATAAGAGTTGAAGGTTTTAATATAATAAGAAGAGGTCGTGCCTGGGCGAAACGCATTTGGACTAAAGGTCGCATAAAATCTTCCAATTGAATTTAATTCAATATAGTCCACTAAACAACAACAAAAATATTTTTCTTTTATTTTTGTTATTCCTCTTCTTAATACATTAGCCAGACCACGGGTATACAACAACAACATATTTTCTAGGTGCAAGAATGTAACCATGTTCCCCTAGAATAATACAATTTGCAGTGTGTATGCGCTGTAGATTTTATTAAGAGTCGGTAGCCATCGACCAAAATATTGCGTCTTAGAAAGGTACGACAGCATCTAACTGATGAGCCCAACTGTCGTGCCTGGGCGAAACGCATTTGGACTAAAGGTCGCATAAAATCTTCCAATTGAATTTGGTTTTAATATAATTTTCTTAAAAAAATATATTTTTATTAACAAAAAAATTTTAAAACTTTTCTGTAATAAAACAGGCATTTCGTTTTTGATGAGAAAAAAATGTGTTTGTTGGAGCTTAGGAAAATTGCAGCATTTGTACATTTTGCCTACAATAAGTGAGCCTATAGCTAATAGTCCAATAAGTGAAAAAGTTTTACGTGAAACGTAGGGTTCTTGTAATAGATAGATCAAAGGGCACGGTAGCATGATCCGGGAACTACCCCTTTTTACAGGAGCAAACTCAAGCGATTTTGTGCGACCCCCTTCTAACTTCGAACAAAGTCAGAAACTTCAAAATCGCCACATTTTCTAACCTGTACAAGCACAGGAGCCCCAATTTCTTAACATTAGTGAGATATAGGACGTAAATAATCGCAAAGCCCATAACTAACTAACTCACTGACTCACTCGCATACCAGATTATGTGAATCACTGACTGAATCTTGTTATTTCGCACAACGGTAGGCGTTGTGGATTTACTTCGCACCTCATGTATGGGATATTCGCAAAACAAGTGTTTCATTTAACAGCTAGTTCCTAATTAGACAAAAAAGATGGACTTTTTTCAGAAATTGATCAGTCAAAGATAATTCTGAATCAATGCTTTAAGTATTTCTAGGTTATATCATATGTAAGCGATTTTTAGCACGTCATTTATGGGATATTCACAAAAATATAAAATGGGACGTTCGGCGTTTCAGTTTCAGTAATTCGCCCTTAAAGGTCAGAGTGTTGATTTGTAGCACCTTTTTTCTGTATTTTAAAAAAAAGCAAGCACACCCTTTAAAAGGTAAGTAAATGATGGTGAATGGATAGCTCGTTTCAGTAATTTGTAAGCTATAGATTTTTTAAAGTTTTTTCAAGGTCGTAGCGATTCTGTAGCACCTTATTTGTGGGATATTCGAAAAAAGTATGTATATATGACCTCCCATTGAAAAGATTACTTAATACTTCTAGAAGGTCTGACAGTAGCGGCAGTTGAAGAAGTTTGTCAGCTATTTTTAATAAGAATTAAAAAAAAAAAATTATGCTCTTTTCAATGAAAAAAAAAAATTTGTTTTCATTATAAAAAAAATCTCTAGCTGACCAATTTCTGAAACTATAGCTGACCTTTGATGAGGATGAATTACACTTTGAGATGGTATATAGAATTTCTGGAAATAGTTAACCTTTTTGACCAATTACTTACCTTTTAGATGACATATACTTTTTTTGCGAATATCCCATATAATGAAGTGCTAAGATCCCACAGCTTTGAAATTCTCTGAATGATTGATTTTGAAAAACTTTTGGTTTACAATTACGAATATTTAAAGAAGCTATTGCACTGCAAAACGGGAAAACACTGAAAATATTACAAAATATGATATTTTATTTTTGCAGATATTTTTTTTTTGCATAAAAAAACACCAGGAAAAAGTTTTACGCGAAGGACTGAAAAACGTGTACATTTTCTTCGTTGTTTTTTTTCAGGACTGTGATGGGGAAGGGGGGTGTAAGGGTCGTATAGTTGTGAAAACTTGTACATTTTATTTACCAAACATATTTAATATTATATCAAAAAGGGGTAACCCCTCTTTTTATTTATTCCTTTTCTTTAGGTATACATTATTAAGGGGATTTTACCTTTCCTATGTCGTCAATTTTCTTTCAGTTATTTTTAGTTTCAAATTCATACATTTATTCTATAGAACTGTTAACTTTCTTCCATCATTAATTAAGCAAGTTATAACATTTTACTCCTAAAAATATGCACTGTAAGTTTTCTATATCTATACACGACTGAGCCTTTGGAATTAATTTAAGTTAAATGGCTTTTCTATGTTTATATTGCTCGCCAAAATAGCCATCTATAATACATATAATGCTCAACATTTTAGTATCTTTCCCACATAATAAAAAAATGAGAGAAGAAAAACCTTACTCGTATATATAGGAACAAATTTGAAAATATACCATCCATTTATGGTTCAAGTTCGAAACATGTTATTTATCAGCATAAAACTGTAAAAACGAAATGAACTTGATTTATTACTGCATGAGCATAGAACCCGTAATCACCTATAAAGTTAAGGTATACCAGCTAGGCCATAAATAACTATAAATTTTAGATCTTTAAGTACAAATACAAAACCAGCTATAAAGCCAGTTGAAGTAGTGGCCTCGGTGTTTTTGCAAAAAGACCTAACTAAAAAAAAAAGTACAAATGGACAAACAAATACAAAAAAAAAATTCAAAACTACTCCTACAATTCTCTGACTATGCTGTTGCTATAGTACTCCTGGTGCTGTTTCCACTTGGCCAGAACTGGTATTTCCTTTTAATCGACACAACGACGATAACGACAAAACATCATGGCCTCATAGAGAACCGGACCAATATCCGATGTCCACTTTTTCGTCGTCATCATCCGTTGGTCTTGGTGTGTCCACATCTTTCTCTTCATCTCTTGCACTCATTCTGAATGCATTGTAAGGAAACCCACAAGAACCAATATATTCACAATTTTTGTTTGGGTTGCTCCAGGTAACTTCGATCCATAAATATCCCTGCGAACTTTACCCGAACTAAATTTATTTAGTTTTTACCTCCAAGGAAATCCTCATTGGATCCCCTTGGACCATATTCAAATCCCCCACAATGAAAACCTAAAGGTAAAATGATGGCCTTTAACTAGTGGTATAGAGCTAAGCTTAGCGGGGTAAACTGGCTCGTATAACACAGTATTTTAAGGGGTAGAGAAAAAGCCTCTAAAAACGTTGGCCAATATGTAAATCGGTCGAGGGAAATGAACTTGGTTGACTCGAGGAGTTGTGTCTTCTATATGCATAGGTCTCATAGCGAAGAAGAACAAGGAATGATTGGGTAGGGAAAAATGATCCAGGAACGAAGAAATGACGGCATCGTCTTCGTCGTCACCAATAAATATAATAATACCAGGCAGTGAGCGAGCATCTTTGCGAGAACAAACTGATAGAAACGAGGCACAGGATATCTGCACCAAAGCATTTCTGATTGGAAAAACAGGAAAAATAACGAAGAGGAAAAACCTTGCAACAACGGGCCAGAGATTAAAAAAAAAAAAAAAAACCACCAACAACAATATTGAAGAAAATTATCTATTTTATAAGTAACCATAGTACTATAGAACGAGTACCTCTGGCCTAGAGTCGATAGAGCATCTCCCCTCACTGGTTTATCGAAAATAGGTGCAGTACACTCAAACAAAAAATTCAATTTTAATAATTCGCACATATTCATAGTTTGATTTACTTAACTGCAATTTAAGACCTATTGGATCAATGAAGAACGGTCCTATCTATAACCAAAAAATTTATTTTGTAATTACCAAAATAACAATTCATTAAATTATTTGACTTCAAATATTGAAATATTTACCAGAAAATTTAAAGTTCAATTAAACCCACTTTTAAATTAGCAATAGTTTAAAAATTACTATGAATACGACTCATTGTGTTTCATCTTAAAAAAGTTACTAAAGCTAACGAACGTAGGCGCAAAAGCTTGATACAAAAAAAAAATTGAGAAGAAAATGTAAATTCGACATTAAACTGGAAATACATAAAAAAGATTTAACATTTTTGAAAATATTAAGCTTTAAGTATTTAGCTATACTAAGAAAGCGGTACCAACACCTACAGCTTCAAGAGGGGGTGGAATTTTAAGTATGCACTTTAATAAATTTTTGCACAAAAATAAATTTGGTACTTTGGGAATAAGTAAATTAAAAAAAAAAACCGTATACACTGTACCCTTTTTTAAAAATTAATTGCTCTTAAGAGAAAAAATTCTGAATGTTTTTAGGTACCTATAATCTAAAATTGTATAAGATATAATTTTTGCCTACCCATTTTTCTAAAAAAAAAACTGCAGTTAAGAGATCGTTTTTAAGAAAGAAAATTCCGATCGATTTGTATTGTTTAAACATTACTACCCAATTTATTGGTAAAGACAAATTAAAGTTCAATAATAAAAGAAACAAAAAAAAGCTTGCGGTTGGCCACTCAGATCTTAACTACAGTATTTTTTTTTTTTCAAATTTAGAAATCTAATCATAACTTTTGAGCTACTTCCAGTATTTACATACTGATCCGAAATGTGGGTGCTAGTGCTGGGGGGCATTTTGAACAGAATTCCCTCCACGCAGTCTGTAAATTCCCTTTTTGTCCCACAAATATTTTCTTTTTTCCCTTTTTACTTCCCACAGAAAAAAAGTTTAAAAGTGGACTTAAAATGAAAAATAAAAAAATATTAAAAACCAACAAAGCACATAAATAAAGTTAATTTTTAATTTTTGAGAAATTAAAAAACAAAAAGACGAAAATTTTGAATATGAAATTAATTTTTTTTAAAAACTATTTAAAACAACTTAATTTAAAAAATTACCAAAAGAATGAGATATTAGCCCTCAAAAAATTCATTTATTTTTAAAAATTGTTTCCAATAAAAGTTAACTTTCCAGAAAATACAACCTTCAGCCTCAGGGGTGGTAGAATGACCCAAAAATCATCCCCCCAAAATGTATTACACGAAGTAGATGACACCCTGTTATTATTAAGTGCATACAAGTACCAAATTTGAAACAATTCGGTTCAAGCGTTTATGATCTATTAACTGTGGAAGTGAAGAAGCAATTTATTTGTGGATGATAGTTGATAGTACCTATACTATATTCACGATCGCGGTTTTTACCTATTGTGTAATTTATCAGTTGTTATAGAATCTTCTAAGAAATAATTCTGACATTTCTTGAGCTTTATTTTCACTTGTTTCGAATTAATCTAAAAAAATAGATTATAATTTTGTTTATGTGTCCTTTTCCGGGTAAAATTTCAAAAATCAAAGAATTCCCACAAAATGGGTTGGTTTTCCCTTTGTCCCTTTAGAGGTCGAAATTCCCACAAAAAGGGATTTTTCCCACGATCCCCCAGCACTGGCTAGTGCTAATTAAAAGTTACTTCTTTTTCTAAGCCGAATTCGCCAGAAAAATTTACCTAACTGTGTATTACTGACTCATATGTGATGAGCAGGGCTAGGATTTCCATGTTAATGCATATTTTTTGTTGGTTAACATAGAAGCAAACAAATAAGATGGTTTTTAAATTTCAATAAAAATGGCATTTAATCGTTAGAAGAGCATATTTTTGCATATTTTAATATAAATGCATATAAATGCATTTTTTTGAACAAATGCATATTTTTCGTGCATATTTTTAAAATATTAAACAAATTAGAAAAAAAATTGAATTTCTTATTTTGACGAAAATGCATAAAAAATGTATGCATAAAAATTTAAACTCAAACTTATGTATGTACATGGAAGAGTTTTTTTTTTCAGACCTGATTTTTCAGCAATTTACAGTTCTTGTGTGAGAAAGGCACGAAGTGGGTGAACAAAATCTCCTCGTTGGACGATTTGAGAAGATTTTTTTGATATTTCTTTTCACACTACGTAAGTTGCATTCAACCAAGATACTCTTAAAAGCAACTATAGAAAATCTCTTACTATTTTGTTTCTTTAACTAAAAGGTATGTTCAAGAGATTTTAAAGAAATTAAATGAAAATGTCAAAAAATCTCCAGCAACTTGTTTGTTTGTGTAAAATGGGACTTGATAAACCAAGTTTTCTTTTTGAAAATGAAAAAAAAATTATGGTATATGCTAACAAAGCTTATTAAAGGAATTTGGAAAACAATAGTTCATATAAACATACCAAATTGAAATCAGATTTTAAATATATTTTTTAAAAATTTTTTTTAAACTCAGAGTAGTAAAGTTTATTTATTTTAATAAGTATTTTTTTTTACTTTTTAATAAAAGAATGATTTATATTTAAATTTTCATGTAGTTCATCTTTTCTTAATAACTTTTTTTAAGCATGTTTTCATTTTTTAAGCGAATATTTTGGCATTTTAAGTGCATATTTTATGCGCATATTTTGCGTTTTTTAGGACATACAAATCTGAGCCCTGGTAATGAGGAACGAAAATTCAAGAGACACTTAAGACAGCCTAGGATAGTTATTAGAGGAATACGTCATATAAAATAGAACTCTCCGACGCACGCTTTGAGATGCGCAACTCTTCGCAAAGCTTGCATTTAAATATCTTAAATATACATATATTCTTTCTCTTTATTTTGAAATTTTCAATTTTATCGGTAAACTATTAAAAAGCCTTATTGGTTGCTTTGCTGTATTTTTGATTAAAATTTATTTTCAAAATACCTTCTTCTTTTTCATCACTAAATTTCCTAAAATTTCTTTAAGTGTATTATCGAACTCTATCCTGCAGCTGCTTAAAAGCTGTTAGCTAATACTTTATATCCCCAAAGGTAGATTGACCATAAGGAAGACTTTTGCTCATCTTCTTTGTTCTTCCGTCTTCACTTAAAGGAAGGATTGAAGATTGTATACATCGGCAGCGTAGAGTGTGTGCTTCACAAATCGAATCATAAAGTATACATAGACAAGTATAGAGCTAAAACTGATATGTTCACTGCAAGAAGCTTAAAAGAAGCAATACCCAGAACAAAATGGCAAGAATGGCCAAGAATAAAATAAATTAACATGAAATGGAAGACGAGCAATGATATGGGGCCCAGAAAGTAGTATAAGCTCATGATTTAAGTTGATTTTGCCACAGAAAACGAAGAGATGTAGAGGAAGCTGAAGATACAAATACAAACAGATAAAAACTGAAACTACGACACCGCATTGAAAATCATCGAATGGAAGAGAAGAAGAGCAAGCAGAAGAAACCCATGCACCATGAAGTGGTCATAACCACAGAGTTTGTACAGAAATTCTATCCATTACTTCAAGGAGGAGGTGGAAGACGCATATCTTGCATTGGAATCAATGAGGATATACAATGATGACGACGACTACGACAACGACAACTATATGACGATGAACGACCTCAACAATGTTGATACTCTGATGGGATGGAAGAAGGTATAGGAAGGTGTGCGCACCGATGGAACTGGACAAACAGAAGAATACAGAACCAGGCACGCAGAGAGCAAGACAAAATAAAGCAGCAGAAACAGCAGCAGAGCAGCTCTCTAGCATAGCACCTGCCAGATGTGAATGTACTAGTTTATAAGTTCGTTTCCATTTTCAAAAGAATAAAAGGAAACGTTTGTGTAAAATAAAACCCATTAATTCCGTGTCAAATAGATATCCTGCAGGAGAGGAAGTATTTTTTTTTTTCCTAGTTATGTTTTACCTATAGTTCAGTTAACTTCCTTGAAAAGATAGGTTACGATTTGTGGTGGTTGGGAATAATGCCATAACAGCAGATGGAACTTGAAAATTATTGTTGTATGAGATGCAAATGAATAGAGTAAGACTGTCAAATAAGGATTAGTGATAAACTGCAAGGACAAGGACTTGTTTGTTTTTCAAAGAAGAGGGTCTAATAAAATGTTGATTAATATTGGGAGAGTTATTTCGGGACAATGATTCTTAATATATGCACAAAATCAGATAGTAACTTAAGCTTTTATTTTTGTAAAATTTTGGCACAAAACTTTGAAGATTAATATTTTAAAAATTGTCAAATAAATTTTCATTACTTACCGAAAACACTATATTTTTTGAACGCTGAAATGTATGAGGTAAAACAAAATTTGTCTCCAGGAAAAAATGAAAGATACCGGAACTTGATCGCCAAACATTTAACCATTGGTATAGGGCAACTTCATTTTTGCATCTCTAATATCCCCGAAGCTATAGTTTACCGCTTCAGGATTTGTAGGACTTTACCTTTTATCAAAGGAGCTCAGCAAAAAGGCTTGACATTCCGGGTTAAGGACTTTAATACATATAATGCGTAAAGTGTCTAGAAACCTAAGCCACCTTGAGTTTTTACACACGGCAGCAGAACATATCACGGGAACTTGAATTTAATTCATTATGCAAAGAGTAAGTGCAACTGTATAGACATAAATCATATTTTCACATAAACTATCAATATGCTGAGTAGACACACGCGCGAAAACTTGCCTTATGTAAAATTGAATGTTCCCACGATATGAGCTGCAAAAGCCAGAAACATCGATTCCAAAAGCCTCAGTTGAAGAGGAGTGAGTCGACTCTTGGCCATGAAGAAATAAATTGCCTTTTGAGAAATAAATTTGCCAGGCGAGACTTTTGTTAGTCTCGTCTCGGTCTCGTCATAATCGAAAAATTTCAGTCTCGTCTCGGTCCTGGTCTCACCAAACCAAGTCTCATCTCGATCTCGGTCTCGCTTTTTTCTATCGTGAAAATTTTAATGTGCCAGTCTCGTCTCGGTCTCGGTCTCGGTCTCGGTCTCGGTCTCGGTCTCGGTCTCGGTCTAGGTCGCCAGGGTTAGGTCCCGGTCTCGGTCTTGGTCTTGGTCTTGGTCTCATCCTTAGCCTTGGTTTCTTTCTTGTTTTTTG
Source organism: Epistrophella euchroma (assembly GCA_947049315.1). NCBI lineage: Eukaryota > Metazoa > Arthropoda > Insecta > Diptera > Syrphidae > Epistrophella > Epistrophella euchroma. Next base: position 26,597,383 of record OX346248.1, on the reverse strand, counting down.
GTGGTAAAAAGATGTAAGATAAGACGCCTGTTTAGATTGAAAAGATAGAGTACGATATCTCGGCAGTTTGTTGGTAAGAAAAATGCGTGGTATATATTGTGTGAAGAACGAAGAAAATGTATTAAACAGACTAGCGAATCTGTTTTTTCTTTTGTTGTTGTTTCAAACAGTGAAACTGTAAAATTGTTGTTTATTCTTTCAATGTATCGGAAAACCTTTTTCCGGCGGGGAAAACAAAGTCTGAAAAATGAGCGATTTCTATTGCAACGACATGCATACGTGTTTTTCTCTGGATTTTCGCAGTGTGCCTGAGTATAAAGCTATGTACATATGTGGCTCGATATTTTAACGCGCATACAATATTTTATATTTCGCAAAAAAAACTTATAAAAATTGAACATGAGTACCTACTAAAAATTAAATAAAAAAACATTTCTTCTAGCGAAAACCGAAACCTAACCACCGAGACTGGCGGGAACACCGAGACTAGCAAGACTCTCGGCGAATTTCAGTACCAAAAATACGGTCTCGTCTCGGTCTCGGTCTCGTCTCGGGTGCTTTTAAAGTAGTCTTGTCTCGGTCTCGTTGCCAGCCCTACAAATGTTTGAGGATATTTTCCTTATTAAAGATAGATACAAAATTGTTACCATAAAATGAGCCCAAGATGTGAGGTTATACCATTGTTGGCGACCTTACACAGAACCGAAAAACAAGGCATTTTTTTTTTTTCAAAAAACCTCACAACCATCATATTTCTGTTATGCGAGTTTTTTTGCATGTCCAGCTTTTTTTTTAAAGCTGACATGCAATATTAATGAAAATGCATACGAACCTGCAAATATGCAAAGTTTAATCAAAATTGCATTTTTCGAGAAAACTATGAAAAAAAGCCGAAATCGTTTTTTGACAGTTACCTGTTCTAGATGATCTGAAAAATACATTTAAATGTCTCAATGTCATAAAAATTGTCCATAGAATTTCTCGAAGATTTGTGGTATTCATTTCTTTTTTAACTTCAAAGCGCAACAGACCAAAAACAAGTCCCGTCAGTCTGGAACTTTGTCTTGTCAAAATTTATCTTTCGACAGTAGTGGTAGGCAGCTCGATACCTACCATAAAACAGTGCGAGGGCTACGAAAAAATATATTGATAGCTTTTGGGTTTTTATGTTTACCATAAAAATGAAAGGATTTGAGAGGGTTCGAATGTTTTTCAGTTTCCATAAGAAAACTGAATTAAACAAGATCCTAACAGTGCAAATGAAGAATAATTGTATAAGAGAAATCCAGCGAGTGTCGTTAAACGTTGGAGGTGATAAAAGTAGATCAAATCAGACTACTGCATACTGGTTAGTGAATTTGACATCAGTCATATGCCAAAAGTCTGGGTTCGATTCCCAGCCTCTTCCACCTAAAAACACAATATTTTTTTCAGGGCCTCCTGCGAGGAAATGACAAATACTCAAAGAGTATATCTTGTCAAGAAAAAATTCCTCTCTTATAAGCCTTTTAGATTCAGCGAAAAATTGTAGGTTCCCGTCATTCCTCATAATACGCACAACAGGAATGGTTCAGATTTTTAAGCCAGTAGGATCTGGTTCTTCAAGAGCTGATGCGCAACCAAATTTATTTGTATTATTGAAAAATCCTTCAAAAATATTAAAAACAGAAGTAAATGGCTAATATGTAGCTGCACAGCCCAAGAAAATCATCAAACAATACTTACACCAGGTATTATGCAAAAAATTGTAAAAGTGCAACTAAATAGAACTGCATTTTATGAGCCCATCAGCAGTTATTTTTCAAAGTAAAAATATATGAATGACATAATGACTATAGTTAAAAACGTCAGACTACACTCATTCCATGATTTCTGTGTAACCCCCTTTCTGACAGCTGTAAATCAATCTATATAGTATAGATCTCTAACTCAACTTGATCTACAGAAGGTATAGCCATCAATACTATATAAGATACAGAGCAAATGAAACACCCTGAAGTCAAAAGAAGTTAAGCCAAGGTAATTCATCTATTTATATTACTGTTATTATAAAATTAATTATACCACTGACAGACGGACATAATGGGGTGCGCTAAACATAGGTATATATAAATTTGTCTAAACCTGTTAATGGAACAAAAGTAGTTCCATTCAAAATAATAGATGAATAAGAAGAAGAAAAGAAAAAAAAATTGAACTGAAATGAAAATAATAATAAACTTCTTTGCCCCTAGACTGAATGACGTTAAGTCATTAAATTCGTCAGTCTCTCAAGGCATTTCCATCAGTGTTAAAAAAAAAAAAAAAAAAAAAAAAACACTCGCTCTCATCAGTAATTGAATGGAATTATTGCCTGATGAAGGAATGCGCGCGCACACACAATCAGCACCAAGAGAAAATCTATAACATAATGATTGATTGGTGAAAGATGTTGTCTAATTAATGTAGCTACTGTAAAGAACTGGCATTAAATTCTTTTATGAGACTTGAATGGAAAATAACTTGATATATTATAAAGTAAAGTCGATAATAATGATAATTTTCTATTCTATGGAATAAATGTTGATTCTTTACATTACCTATTAAATAGAGTTTGAAAGAAGCTTAAATATTTGTTAATAGCAAAATGTTTGCATATTTTGACTTTAACGGTCAATGTCCTGTCGATATTTTGGCAAGATAATTAACAAAAATATGATTATAGACCTTATGCTTAATAGATTTTCAGCAAAATTGATCAAGGTAATTGAACTTACTTCATTTAAAATTTCAAAATTAATTAACAATCTTTCATCATTTTAGAAGTAGAAATTATATGTATTTATTATTAAAATAAATATATAATATATTTTTTTAAAATTTATTGATCCGTGGTTCAGCATTTTAACTCATCAATTTCGGCGGATAAAATGAAATTGAAAGATTTTTAAAGGTTCAAGTATGTGAGAATACCCACATGAGCGGAATGGGTATAACTACATCTGACTTATGCAGAGGATGCCACGATGAAGAGGCGGAGGAGGGCTCCTATCACTATCTTTGTGAATGCCCCAGCCTAGCAAGAACCAGAAAGACAGACAGACGAGAATACTTTTTCGACGATTTGGGCGACCGACATCTCGCGTTTGCTACTAAAAACATTATGCAATTCGTCCAGAATTCAAAATGGTTTAGGGAGGGCCCCATCTTCACTAATTCCTCTCCTTACCAGTCCTAACACCTACCCTACCTATGTCCTGGGGAGCACAATATGGATCCATTGAGATCCGAGTGAGATGATGCGGCTTGCCGTATTATCACCCCTTCAACCCTAACCTAACCTATGTGAGAATACCCAATAACATGCCTTAAACATTCTTGAATCACAGATAATCTGCCAAAATCGGTGAATTAAAATTCTATAAACTACGGATTGAATATGTAAGCAACATTTTTACAACTGGTCCTGGATGTATTAAGTGTCAAATTTAATTAAAATATGAAACTGCAAAAACTAAGTCATATAAAAACTACATAAATGTCTCCAAACAAGTTGTCAAACTTTTAAAACCGTCTGAATTATATCATTAGTCAGTTGGAGTGTCGATGGTATTATGATGCCTTGTCCTGTAGACTTGCATGGTTTAAAGCTGTTGATCGGCAATTGCAGTTTGTCTCATCAAACGTTTTAGATGAGTCAAGCTAACCAAATTATCAATGCCTAAATGGTATAAATTTGCATGGTTCAATCATTATCATTCGAGAACTGATAATTTACAAACGAAAGAGCTGACCAGCGAACTTGAACAAATGTATTTTCTTATGCAAACAGGTGAAACTTAATTTTTAGATACTGTTGGTCAATTTCAAAGGTAAAATATGTAGAAATTTAATTTGAAGCTTTTGATTGAAATTTCTCTGAGTTTATTTTGTCTCATTATAATTTAGGTTTAAAAGGGAACGTCTCGTTTTTTTTTTCTAATTTTCTCAAAAATGGCTCTAACGATTTTGATTAAACTTAGTTTCTGTAATGACCAAAGAAGTTGTAAGAAAACTGCTTTTGAGGTTTTTGCCGAGAAATTCGCATTGCAGAAATAGGGTTTTGATATTTTTTTTTTTTGCAAAAATTGCCTTCGAGTTATTCACTTTTTACTTCTTAATGGTTTGACCGATTTCCCTTTAATTTTGCAGTGTGATGGGTTATGAGTACTTTAACCCATTTTCGGCGTCTGCCAGTTCCAGTTGACGTAAGAACTTGAAATTTCACATACTGGATATTTGTTGTATAATTAGAGGAAATTTCAAAAAAAAATTTCGGAAAAGCATTTGGTTTCCCAGAAAATATGTGTTGCGTATTCCCAACCGCTCGCGAAAAGGAGTATTAAAATTATTAAAATAAAACTTTCTTCCTACATGGAAAACATGAACTTTATACGAATACTTTACTAAAAAAAATTATTAAATATACCTAGATACACTTAGTAATGAAAAGATTATTGAAAATTTATAAAATTATTAAAAATAAAAATTGACCTAAAAATAATTTTTTTTTTCAAAAATTAATAAAAAATCAAAAAAAAAATTCAAATTTATTTTTTTTACCAAAAATGATCACTTAAATTACCTGTGTATACTCTGTATAAATTTGAAGTGTCTTAAGTTAACCCTCAAGAAGATAAAAATCAAAAAATTTTAAAAAAGAATCATTTTTCCTATTTTTTTTTTTCAAAATTAAAAATAATCAAAAGCTCATTTTTCCCAAATTTAATTTCTGAATTAGACGACCAAAAATTATCTCATTGTTATATAAGTTTAAAGTTTTTGAAAACAACACTTAAAAAGATAAAAATCAAAAACTGCAAAGAAAATTATTAAAAAAATTATTTTTTTTTTTTAAATAAAAAAAAATAAAAAAACCATTTTTTAATTAATTTTTTTTTCAAACATCTTACCCACAATAACCTTTATAAATTTAAAGATTCTCAAACAAACCGTTAAAAAGAAAAAAATCTAAAACTGTACTTGAGAAAAAAATTTATCTAAAAAAAATACTTTTCCTTTTATTGGAAACGAATCTAAAAGTATGTTTCTTAAAAAAATGTTATTATATTATAAACATAAACACAAAATATTTTGAGAAAAACCCGTTCAATCTGATTTGAAAACGCAACGAAAGGAAATATTTTTTTAGGTTCAAATGCTACTGGATTAGGCGAGAGGAGCGTTGCGAAAACGCAATGTAGTGGTTTCATCTCACCTGTCAGATAGGCAACTCTTATAAATTGTGTCAAAATTATTTCAGAATATAATTTGAACCTTTATTTACCTGTAGTTAAAATTATTTTGAAAGATTTTAATTCTGATGAAATTTTAAAATACTTCAAAAATTCTGCGTCAAAATTTCGAAATTTTCAAGTTCGTGCGATCCAGTCGTGCATATTTTTTTTAAAATTTTAATGAACTGTAATTTGATACTAAAAAAAAAAAACTTAATGTTTTAAAATAATATTTAAAATGCAATTCACAGCCATCTTAAAAAAAAAACTGTAATCAATCTAAAAGTACAACAAGATTCATTTCCTTCTGAAGCTCTTGTTAAGCCCTTTTTCACTTCGTTCTCAGAATTGTTTTACCCAACTCGATGAAGGAGACAAAATTGATTTATAATAACCGACGATTCTTCAAATTGTCTCCACCAGATGCTTGAGTATCCCGCATTGTTACATCATTGAACTCCAACTAGAGCCATTAGTGTTACGAAGATGAACATGGTACGGTTAAAGTATCTTAAATTGCTTGCTGTATAATGTTAAAAAAAAAACATAGATAATGCATTTGAAGTTAAAAGAGGAGGTGATGTTGAACAAAAAAATAAATTGCGTTGAGATATTTTCTTTCAAAAAAAAAAAAAAAAAAAAAACAAACACAAAAACAGTGATTTGCAATAATATCTAATATTAAATCTAAATCAGTTGGATACTTTTCAAGGGAAGTACTTTCGCTTGAGGGAAATTTTTGTCTAACGAAAAAAAAATTAAATTAAAAAAACAAAAAACACATTGGTATCTCAAAATAATATATTGTTATGGATTTTGCGAAAGCGAAATTTTATTTATTATGAGTAATGTGAGTAATGATGTAAGGCATAAGCTCAATGGTGCGAATTCGACCACCTATCTAAGTTGGTTTGCATGTTTCACCTTAATGCTTATACATGCGGTAGCACCATAGTAGCGCGCGGTGCGCACAATGGCCAATGGCCAACTGATTGATAGAATCACGCAAGCAAACTTTAGTGTGCAACAATAACAAACTCGTTTTACTAATGAACTGAAATGAGGATGGATCTTGTGGTTTTTGAAATCAATTATGATGGCTGCTTGCGTATTTTTTTTTTTTTTTTTTTTTTTTTCAATTTTTAATTTATTTGTTTTTCTTACAAAACATATTTATTTTAATATTTTTGTAAATTAATTTTCAATTTTATTTCTCTTTTTTTTTTTATTTGCAGGTATGTTCATATACGTTAATGATGGATACTTAAGGTTTTTGATTTATAGTGGTAAGTTTTTTTTTTTTTGTTGTTTGCTGAGAGAAATAAATTAATGGAAAAAAAGCTACGTACCCGTATGAAATATTTTAAAACAGTAAATTACTGTTATTTTTTTCGCTAATGACAGTTCATTTTTAACAAACAGAAATTAGGTTGCATGATATAATAATAAATCTTGATTTAAAAAAAAAAAGACAGCTAATTTACTTACTGTACAATGGACTTGGTTAACTTTTTGATTTGTTAAAAAAATAGAAGACTTTTTTAATGAGACATGGTACACCAGATGATATCAAATGTAAATTTTAAGTGTATCAAAAACTTAGTTAACTTCTTCGGCTTTAACGAGACAGAAATTTAAATCTTTTTTTTTTTTTATAAAGATCACACTAATTTTCGTCAGTGAATCTATATAATTTATTTTTAAGATGAGCTAAGCCAAAATACAAAAATCAATCGTATTATGAAAAATCCCGAGTTCAGACGAACGCTGGCGGGTTCGAAGTGAAATCGCCGCGATGAAAAGGCACATTTTTGTATTACTTTGAATAAACTTATCAATTATTTGAAATTTGGAAAAAAATTTTAATTGGTAAGTGGTAAGGTGTACAACTGGGCTAGTTTTTATTATTCAAAAAAAATCAAACTCGAGATTTTAATTAAAGCTGGTAATTTAGTGAATCACTACTTATTTATTTATCTGACTCATCTGTTTGCAGCTTAAACAAACATTTTATAAGAAGTGTTCTCAATTAAAAATTGTATATGTGGTAAGTGCGCCACCCATATGCATTTTTTTGGAATTTTTTTTTAAAACAGAACTTTGACCCAAGCATTATGTCAACCCCGTCCCTGCTTATAAAAGTAGCAGCAGTTGCTTGAACCTTTTTTTTTAAATCTTCTGGTGTTGTTTCGATCAAAAGACTTTTTTAATGCCCTTAACCTGGAAAACTGTCCGTCCATCCACAGGATATCCCTTTTCTTACCTCTCCTGATGGCTTTATACTTTTACATTCCATTTATTTAAAAAAACTAATGTATTGAAATAAGTTGCACGTGACTCGGGCAAAAAGAACCATTTAAGTAAATATTTAAATGATGATAAATCCTTTGATAGCAAAGTCCTTAAAAAACTTATACACAACGTCTCATTTACTTAAAATTTTCGTATAGAAATATTAAATACAGTTTCGTCTATGGATTGGATTTACCCTTAACTCTCTTCTCTGCCCTGGATGAAAACAACATCCTTGCAGCAGATAATATAAAATTTCGTTAAAGGTCCCCCATTTCAACTGTCATCCGATTAAACTAAATGACCACCTAGACAACAATTACCCATACTCTCTCCCCTCGAAAAACAAAATGTTCCAAAAGAGTACTATCTAGAAGCACCATCATCGAAAGCACGACCTTCTAAAGTATCACGACTTGAGTAAAAATAAAATTCCTCAAAAAGAAGAAAAAAAAAAAAACAGAATTCAAGAAATAATCTGTGCAAAAGAAGATTTCAGCATTTTCAATGGCCAATTTATTTTTTTACGATTATGAGTTTCATAAGGTTTTTCGTGTAATTTTGTTCCCTATACCCATCTCTATAGCAACAACAACAAGTATACTAATGCACTTAAAAAATTGCGATTCATAACAAAAAAACAAAAAAAAAAAAATGTAAAGCTAGGTATATAATAATTTTGGCCCAGATTTTCCTTTTTATATTTTTCCCTCCTGCAGAGCCCCCCTTTCAAATTGGTTCTTTTATTTCTGTAGCTTTTCAATATACCAACTCTCCATCTCCAACCATCATCATCATCATCCACATGATGGTCTCTCATATTAAAGCCTTTATGGACTGACCTATATAGCTCTTTGGTGATCGTTTTTAAGGTTCTTATTATTTTTGGAGCACTTTTTCTGTACATATGTACGACGACGACGACTGTCCACGGCCAGTTACACGAGCATTACGAGCAGAGTAAGTACTGTAGTAACGCGTGTTGGTTGGCCAGGAGAAAGGTATAGAATCTTGGCCGCCACTTGTGTTTGCAAAATGAAAAGTGTAGCAGGGGAGTCTTGGTATTCTTCAGAGAGATGATTAAATTGGCCAAGTACCATGAGTGCAGAGAGATCCACAACAACGACGACACGGCGAGCGGACTACATTCATTTAAGTCTTGCTTTCGGTTTTTCCTGCTGATTTTATAGTGGGAAATGAAAAAATGGGCCATGTTGTCCTCCGCCACCGCATGGAACACCAAACACCATGTGGTCTCTTCAACAAGCCGTGTTAATGGAAAAGCACGATGCTCACTCAGTGATGGTGGACTATTTCTGTTTATTTTTTTTTTATTTTAGAAAATTTTTCGTGCAATGTCGCACACGCTGTGACCTTTGTGAAAGTTAAATGACCATTTGTGGCTTTTCCAAGCGCAAATACAATCGAAAAAGTGGAAGCAAAAGTATTCTATATTGTGTCTTGAAGAAAACACTACTATACCTATACCTCATGAAGGAAGAAAGAACTTCTGACAACCATCACGACCAAATTGGAGCAGATGGTTATCGGATTAGAAATTGGTGGCAGTGGCAGCAGTTAAAGTTTGTTTCAATATAGCAGCAGAAGGAAGGAGCTCTGGGCATCAGAGAGCAATGTTCGATTTAGAACGTGATTCGGAGCGTGAATTTATTGTGGTTGTTATGGTCATGACATTTAAATGGTCTAATAACTATGTTTAGTCCGCTCTAGAGGTGGATATAATTCATTTCAAAGTGTTGCAGACTTATTTGAGCGGGCGGGGAATATACTATAGTAGCAATGATTGGATTAACACCTTAAGGAAGTCAATGAGCGAGGTCTTTATATTATTTGACAAATTGGATGATCGTATCAAAAGCTATAATTTTTGTATTAACTTAATTTAAATTGAGCAAGGTAATTGGCTACTTTATTAGCGTCAAGACAGTTTAAAGAGGGAGAAATCTTCTATCAATATGAAGATAGAAGTTATATCTAGTATTTTATTTAATTGAACCCTAAGGGGCTAAAGTAATACAAAAATGAACTCAGTTGTATGCACTATGTCGCACACTTTTAATTTTAACTCAAAATTTATCATTTTAAAACGGTTCTACTCTTGCGGTATGAGTAACGATTTTTAGTAAAATTGTTTCCTACAAGATTGTCTATACGTTGAGATTTTTAGCACCTCATTTATGGGATATTTGAGAAAAATATATACAATCTGTTAATGTGGTCAACAGGTCAGCCATAGATTCTTTTTATTATATATTTTTAAGTTTGGAAAAAAAAAACTCAACAAATTCTAAATAAAAACTAAATATTAAGCTGAAACTACCTGACCTTTTATGAGGATTAAGAAACCTCGAACATTCCACAAATGAGGTACTTAAATCTGAAATGACCTTCAAAAATTTTAATTATTAGTTCAAAATTGTCTATGAATGACCAACTTCTGAAAATTGTTGACATTTTTGACCAATTGCTGATGACCTTTTTGATGGCATACTTTTTTCCGAATTCCAACATACCTATGGAGGGTCCACAGCTTTAAAGAATCAAGTCATTAACAGGGAATTGGACGACATTAAGAGGCTAAGTAAATAAACTGTCATTATACCTTATTACTAAAATTTATATTTTAAGTCTTAACTACATTGGCCACTTTTTGCAAAATTACAAAAGTAAAAATATTTTTTTTCCCGCTAGCGCAGTTGTTTTGTGAAAAAGAATGTATACAATTCTTTTTAAACCAAAATTTAAGCTTTCTGCATCATTTTTATAAGTTTTCCAGTGAGAAAAACTATCCCAAAATGAGTTTGAAAATTTTCACTTTTGTACTTTTTCACTTTTTTGGCTTATGTAGTTAAGGCTTTATTCTTATTTAAGAAATTTGGAAGTTTATTATCTAAATATTTGCTCGTGGCTTTAAAATGAAAAACTATAGTTGAACAAAAAAAAAAAATAAAAGTTGTGACTTTTTTGCAAAACACTAGTTTTGGATTTTTTAATGACTTCGTTAAGTACAGCTGTGAGCCCTTCATATGAGGTCCTAGGACTTCAGAGCTATTTCCAAATATGATTTTTTTTTTAATCGAAATAAATAGATTTTGAAAGTTTTGGGAAATATCACAATTTTAAATTTTATACAAGCCAAGCGTCTGCATCAAAAATTTTGTTGAAATCGGTTAAACCGTTCACAAGAAAATTATTAAAAATTAAAAAGTCGTTCGCTGAAGGATCCCTTAGTAATTTATTTTAGAACGAAATATCATAAAACACCCTAAAACGTTTGGGTAGAATGTTTAAAAAGCTTTAAACAAATTTACCAGGTGCTTATAGGTTGTAAAGTAGTTCAGCGTGCAGAAAAATGAAAAGTAGACAGATTTACTAGATGAACTATACCTTTCAAAGCTCCTTCGTAAAATAACTCCATTTGATCAAGTTTGGAGTAGCACGTGGCGTAATGGGTAGTGCGTTGGACCGTCACGCCAGAGGTTCGCTCTCCCACCTTAAAACAAGTAATTTTTTCAGGGCTACTGCCTTTTGCGAGGGAGACACAAATCCTCCAAAATTTTCTGTCATAGAAAAGTGCGACTCGGCAATAAACTGTAGGTCCCCTCATTCCTGCAGACAAGCATATGAGAAGCTGTTTTGCCACCTTTTTTTTTTTTTAATAAAATCACAATCTCAAGTTTCCAACCATTACGGTGAGCTTATTATTTTACAATTTTCTGCATGATCGGAGCGAATGTGATGAGAGGTACTTTATGATCATAAGAGATATACCTGTGAAGAATTTGTCAATTCCCCCCACCGCTGAAAAAAATAACATTTTAGGTGGAATTTGTTGGATTCAAACATAGACCTAGACGCAGTAAAATTTACGTCAGGGAGTGCTTCTATAGACTATTCAATAATGGGCATTTTATATTTTTTTTACTGGAAATTTTATCAAAATCGTTATTCGAGATATTTTTGAGAAAATTTGAAAAATGCGACACCATGTATGGCAGCTATTTTAAATCAAAAATTTCGATTTCCCTTCACGGACGGTACAACAAAGTATTTCTGACATATTCATCATCGTAATAGAGCAAGTATAAAAGGTATAAGATTAAACTCACTCCCTCCTTTAACAGTCCAACTTATTTAATTAAATGCATATCTATTTGTCTTATTTTATACTAACAAAAAAAAAAACTATTTTTGTAATCCGTTGAAATATCCAAAACCCACCTCTCACCAGGACAGTGATTTTCCTCCCAAGGGGATTACATATCTTTACACCCATGATGTACCTTCCTTAATATTTTAAATGACTGCAAAAAGTAATGTTATTTCCCAACATTATTATAACCAGTAGGCAACTCAACTTAATGTAAACTCTTTTAAACACAACGTTTTATGGTCAATATAATAACTATATAGACAATCTAGCGTAGGTATCATAACCCAGGCGCCTACTGTGCCTGCAGCTTCCAAAAAAATAAAATAAGTAAGTTCCACCATCAATCCGACACAGTTCTTTAATTGTTTAAAATTTATTGCATGTTTTTTTTTTTCTGTTTTCTATTTTGCCATAATCTATCCGACAGAGTATTATAAAAATAAGTTTTTTACTTTATTAAAACCGTGCTCGTAAGGCCCACACATCATAAAACTCCATTCATGATCCAGCGGCGCGGTGCGCGGTTAATGGAGTTCTCACCATATGGCTCTCTGGGAATGGCCAACCACGATTTTTCCCACTTTCGGGCTTTGAAGAATTCCAAATTCAAAAAGGTGTGCAATCACACATAATATACGATATATACGAGATAACCAAAGCAACCACCACATACACTTTCGCTTCGAGGGATTTTGCATTCTCATATAATAGAGTGATGCAGTTCCATGTTCCACATTGAATGTCATTAAAAAAATTCATCCACGGGGATCACTCTGTGTAGCTATGAATGAGGAAACATTAATAAATAATATCAGAAAAAAACAAATCAATTTCAAAAGCATTATGTCATGAATATTGAGTTCGAGCTGTGAAGACAATTTAAACGCAAACACCATTCAATAATAATAAATAATAATTATTATTATCGAACAAAGCCACCATTGTTATATAAATATCATAGGGGTCTCTTCAATGTTTATTGGGTCTAAACTCTCTCGATTTGAAGACTTGTCTTTTTATTTTATCGTAGTTAATTTTTAAGTCAAGCTTGTCATGGTGTATACATCGTAAAGTCTATCTTTCATCAAATCTCTGTTATGATGGAAAGATGATGATGATGCACGTCAATTGATTTTCTACGCTTCAAGGCGAGAAATTTCCAACACATATATTGGTGTAGCACCCTCGGCCCCTGCACCAAATGTTTTGTGTTTAATATTGTGCAGCTTCATTGTATCAACATCATCATAGACCACCACCAACTTGATCTTGACTCTGAAATTAAATCAAGGAAATTCAAAACGATCATGCTTTGTTTCGTCAGTGTTTTATTGAAATCCAGGAGCGCATTTAAAGAGGCATCACTTCTAGAACCACAAAAAAATGGTAAATGGATGAGAGTGAAAACTAAAATTCATTGCAATGCATTTTAGAACTTTTAATTCGCAACAAATTATAAAATTGGTGGATTTACAATATTCAAAATTTTCCACCTTGTAGCTTTCCTCTTTTCTATTATGATCACACGTTGCGAATTTGAAAACATGCCGAGATTTATTTTGTATTATTGTCTCATTATTTGTTTTATGGGAATCAAATCTTTGTCCTAGTATTTATTTTCTGGTGAAAATAGTTCCCTAAATTTGCATTTTCAGCTAAACTTTCTAGGGGAAGTAAAATGAGGTTAAATTCAGTTCTTAGCACCTACATAATGTATATATCCCAAAATCACCATATGTTTTTTTTTTTTTTTTGGAAAAAGGAGCAGATACAAATTGCTATTTGCAATCAAGTATACGCATTTTTCATTTTGCAAATACTGTTTCGCAATGAAATTATTTTTCCTCAACGAGCTAATTTGCAATCAATTATACGAAAAATTTTATTTTGGATTTTCATTTTGCAAATTGTATTTCGCATTGAAATTATTTTTCGAAGTGCCTACCATTTTTCAACAAATTATACGAAACGTGTAATTTCGCATTTTTCAATTATTTCTCTATTTGCTATTTTGCTGATTTATTAGATAACACAATAACTGTTATGAAAATTGAATTTTTTTTTGAAAAATAATTTTTATTTAATGACAAATATTTTAACTGCAACGTTTGCAAAACAGAAGACTGCCAATAATATTACTTTGAAAAATAAATTCTCAAAATCATATGTTGTACAATAAATATTTAGTATGAAAAAAAAAAACACTGCAGAAATGAAAATGTTGCGAAATGTTTGCTTGCTTAATAAAGACCTACTTAAATTATGAAAATTTGCGAAATAGCTTTTGCAACATATTTTGTTTAATGAATGCGAAGAAAAGATTTGCGAAAGAGTTTTGCTAAAATAATTTTTCCAGGCGCAAATTACCAAGGTAAATATCTCTTATTTTTCACTAAGTTGAATATGTAGGTGGATTCCAAAGCCCGTAGAGTGGAAAATGATTATTATTTTATTTTAGAAAATATTCATGTCGATTATGGACTTCGCAATAGTGGATCCGAAGTGATTTGCAATACATTGCTCTCTTTTCTTTCCACTTTAAATCGGTAAAGAGAAAAGACATAACTACACGGCGCCATTCACCGCGGATGCAGTTTTGCGGATTCCATAATGCATAATCGACATGATTATTTAACATGTCGAATTAAAATTGAAACAGGGAATTTAAATAAATTGTGTGTCTTAAAAATTTGAGGTGTAAGTTCCTCAAAAACTAAGAAATATGTATAAGAAAATGTTCGTAACGTCCAATACCGGGAGAACAAATGAACAACTCTCTCCTGACCGCCATTAGCACCTCTTCCAAAAGTTCTCGTTGCAAAATCAAGTGGCGATGTTATCAAATCCAACCCTGTTTCCCAACTTCGCATCGCAAATATGAAAGAAGTTTCTTGAGTATGTAATATTTTCGCGCGCCCGAACAATATGGAGGTTTGGCACTGTTGGAAATTCTAGCCTTCGGCAGAAATCTTCGTTCAACACCCAGAATGCTCATATAAAGCTGTTTGATGGAAAAATTACACATGAACCGTTAATTCCAATAAAAGACATGAACAAAACACAAACAAAAAAAATCAACCAATGAAAATATACGCTGTTGCATTGGCTTGGACGGCAATCAAATCAGGAAAAGGAAATTCTTAAAATGGCTTCGAGGGTTCCCTTCACATATCATCAGACGAGCTTTAATGCCAGTGATGTTGCTTCTGCCGTTGTGTGTTTGGTATGGCTGTGTTGTGGTTCCCCGTAAGTTGTTGTGCATAGCTAAGGTGTGTTCCGCTAGATCTTCTTCTTCTTCTTCTTCCCGATGGAATTGGGTGCAGGCAGATGTTTTATGCTCATGTTCAGTACTTAAAAGAAGGTCTTCCTTGGATGCAGCATTATCTACGCTATAAACCGCCACACAACCAACCAAACCATGAGTTCATTTGTATGTTGGCCTGGCTTGGTGAAGACCAAAAGACTTAGAGACACGACGACGATGATGATGGGTAACTGGCGCGCTGCTGTGCACTGGGGTAAATTTGACTCTTTTAAAGCTTCCCAATCATCCTCGACAAGCATCTTTCGATAGCTGATGGCGATCACCATCATCATCATCATCATCATCGTCGTGGACCATCATCGGCATATTGATCATGGCAGCCACAATGCTGGATGATGGAGAGCGAGCGATGATGATGCAGTTAGGAGTGCTGGCTGTCGACAAGTCTTGGGCTCCTTTTTGAGGCGATTTAATTAATAACTGTTTATGGAGAGATTGGTTTTTGACAGGGTCCGTTCTCTCTTTTGCTCGGCAGTCTGGGTGATAGCCGATAGCCCCTTAACTTACCTGTCTAACTGGCTACTTTAAGCCCATACATTGTCTTATCTTCCCCAGAGGTCGTCGATTGAACAACGGATGATGATGACGATTAAGGCAACCTCTCACACGGTGGCGATGACGACAACGAGCGACGACGTCGTCGTCGATGATCTCGTAAAACGGTAGGTGTGTTCTGGAAGTAGATTAACTGCCACTTTATGTTTTGGGTCTGAGATTGGGCAGAATCGTGAAGAAGCAAAAAAACAAAAAAAGAAGCTTTTGTATTTCTTTCGTTTTGGTTTAAGGAATCTTTTTATATACGGGTGAATGGATTGCTGCAGGTAGCAGCCGTGGATACAGTTTTTGAATGATTTCTTCATCGATCTTTTTAGGGTTCTCTTGGGAGACGATATCGCATTTTTAGTAAATGGCCTGTTTATGGGCGTAACTGTTTAAATAACTGTTTGGTTTTGTTATTATGTTTCACATATAAAAAAATCTATACATACTTACCTACCTACCTTCTTGCATTTTGGAGATATCCAACTTATCGATCGGTTTAATGGATTAATTTGAAAATTATGGAAATTTAATGGTGCTAACAGTTTAATGACTATAAGCGAAGCTTAAATTTCTACACTTTAACTGGGTCTCACTTTGGCTGATGTTAAAGTGAATGTAATTTTCAATAAGAAAAACTCTTTTGAGGCGACAATTGCGTGGAAAAAAAATTAATAACAACCATAATTAACGGTACCTACTTGCCCTATAAACGTTTTATTAACTGGACTTTATCGGCAACGACTGAGCCTATTTTCATCACACAGAATGTCCATTTTAGTCTGATTAATATTGCATCTAAAAATTTTCAATGTATTGGACTTAAAAAAAAAAAAAAAACAGTCAAAAACTATTTTTTTACTATTGTTTCAAAATTTGGAGTTTCAAAGTAAATTTTTCAAAATCTTTTCTCTAAAATAATTTGAATAAAAACAAAAAGAACAGACTTTCAGCTTTAAATAAAAGTGTATTGTAAGCGTTGAAAAGTAGCTTTACTCTACCGATTAACCAATATCAAAAACTGTTATTTTTATGAAGAAAAGTAGGTATCTTAAACTTTTTTAAACGAAATTTTCTATCCACAAATTATAGTGTTTAAGATTTTTTTCTATTCAAAGAACCGTTAGGCAGATGTTTTCGGGGCCCTTTCATCCCTTATAAAATTATTAGTGGCACCCCTATATCGATGGGGACTTTTATAACATTTTCTAAAGAACACCATCAGGAGGCTGTATATACAATTCCGGCAATTTTTCCGAAGAGAAATGTATTAAATGACAGGACTAAACTAAACCAACTTCTCACAATTTTGAGCAATTTCATGCGACCCTTGCATTTTTTTTATTTTATTTCTGAAGTACGGTTCCCTTCATTATTGTAATGTAAAGTTTCTTAATCGAATTCGTCATAAGTCGCATCATAACTCACATCAGAACAAACATTTAAGCTGAAAATAATTACTTCTACGTGACTGTATCAAACCAGAAAACAAAAATAATGAAGCAGTCCCGTTTTTACGACCATCGAACAACAAAAGAATTAATAGGAATAGGACTCAGCTCACAAATTCACCATCGCTTCCTGATCTGCATCTCGAAAAATTAAAAAAAAAAAAAAAAAAACCCATTACCGAATATCCCGTAGTTTCATTGTTCCAGAATTGCTGCATCCTTGTGACATTTTATAGGTTCATTGTCGCAGTATACAATGGCACATTCACAACCACATACAGCGGAGGACCTGCACCTCAACACAATGGGCAAGAGGTTCGCCAATGCCAGCTTATAGCTATACAGTACGAGTAGAGCTGGCAACATACCTTTGTGCTAGCTGACTCCTCGGTTCCATGGTTCCATCATCTATTTTATGGCCACTTCGAGGTTTGTTTGTTGTTGTTGTTGTCGGTTATGCTGGGCCTGGGTGGTTTTTCAATTTTTTTTTTTGTATGTGTGTTTTTTTGTTTTGTTCTTCTTCTGGATAGTTGTAACTGCTATTCTCTTTTACAGTTAAAAGTCACGTTCGAACATTTTACGAGCAGGTAATTACCTGTTATCACAACTCTAACAAGGTAACTCACTCCCTCACCAGAATCAGAAATATAGTGCTCCCGATGTGTCCCGATGTGCAACATGTGTGTCTGTTTTTTGGTATTTTTGAAAAGGTGGAGGAGTAGCTAGTTGAATGTTAAATCAGGAATGTAAAAAAAAAAATTGAACATGCATCGTGATATCCGGATGATTTGGGGAAATTTGTTTTCGAATTGCTCACACAACTGCAGCAGCACCAGCAACAGTACCTAGGTATACGATACCTACTCTCTGACTTTATGACACACCATGAATCCATTTCATGGTTGACTAAGTTTATGGCACTTTCCAGATATTTTCTTTGGGTTTTGTGGATTGGATATTTTGATGATGGAAATTTGGTTAAAAATGCGCTTTTCATGTTTGGAATTGCTTTTTGATCTTTCTATCATTCGTTAGTAGTCTCCTATACAAATCGGAAAAATGACAAATCGAATGGTTATCGTATAACCTTATGTATATATACAATATAAAGTGTTTGGACACGTAGGGAGAGCAAAGACCGTAAAGACTCGTTCATTGAGACTGAATGGAATTCTTGCATCTTCAGAAGTGGATTCACCGAACCAAACAAGTTACATACAAACAAGGAAATATTTCATTTATTCAATGAATTTTCGTTAATATCGTTATGTTAGTCATATAGTCAGTCACCATGTTCATCTAACAGTTTTTTTGAAAAAACTTCATTAATTAACGTTAAAGTCATTCATTGATTGATAAATTTGTTCATTGACCCAGCGAGCTTATTTATTACTTCAACGAATTTAATTCATATTTTAATATTTTCGTTGATTTGTATTACTTTTGTCTAAGTTGGTTTTACATAACGTCGCCCGAGAATAGTTTTGTCGTATACGCCATATGAGCATTCTTGGGAAATCGCATTTTAAGTTTTACGTTTGAATAAAAAAGAAACAAACCGATAGAATTTTCTGTATTTTTAATACAATATTTTGTGAAATATCTCCTTTTGATTGAAGTATTCTAAGTTGTTGAGTCTAATTTGGTTTTCAAATTATACAGGTTTTTCCCTAAAATCATTTTGTCGTATACGCCTCGAAAATGAGTACTTTGTTAGCACCCCATACACGTACGACAAAGTAAACGCGTGGAATCAAGTGTGAAGTGGAATTAAATGCAATAATTTTAAATTTAATAAAAAGAGAATTTTCAAAAGGTTTAGATTTTATTATATATTATAAAAAAAAATTAAAATACGAAAATTCATAAAAAAAGTGAAAATTTTGATGAGTTGATGACTAATATACAAGGGTATATGGTGATTCACATGAGGTATGACAAAAAGCTAGAGGGTGCAGGTTGGGTTGAGGTAAGGAAAAAAATTAATGGGAAATTTTCTAAAAAAAATCGACTTGTAATGGAAAAAAATAAAAATGAACAAAAATACCAAAAATATCATGCTTTCCTTTTTTGTAAAGCCCCTATTTCCATTCAGAGAGTATAGTAAAATAGATATATATCGTTATTTTCAAGTTTCCCAAAAACTAAAAGAATGCAAGTTGCATGCAACTTGCATGAAAAATTTGCATGCAATCTGCATGAAAAACTTGCATGCAACTTGCATGAAAAACTTGCACGCAACTTGCATGAAAAACTTGCATGCAACTTGCATGAAAAACTTGCATGCAACTTGCATAAAAAACTTGCAGGGAAAACTTGCATGCAACTTGCATGAAAAACTTGCATGCAACTTCCACGAAAAACTTGCATGAAAAACTTGCATGCAACTTGCAGGAAAAACTTGCATGCAACTTGCATGAAAAACTTGCATGCAACTTGCATGAAAAACTTGCATGGAACTTGCATGAAAAACTTGCATGCAAAACTTGCATGCAACTTGCATGAAAAACTTGCATGCAACTGGCATGAAAAGTTGCATGCAAGTTTTTCATGCAAGTTGCATGCAAGTTTTTCATGCAAGTTGCATGCAAGTTTTTCATGCAAGTTGCATGCAAGTCTTTCATGCAAGTTGCATGCAAGTTTTTCATGCAAGTTGCATGCAAGTTTTTCATGCAAGTTGCATGCAAGTTTTTCATGCAAGTTGCATGCAAGTTTTTCATGCAAGTTGCATGCAAGTTTTTCATGCAAGTTGCATGCAAGTTTTTCATGCAAGTTGCATGCAAGTTTTTCATGCAAGTTGCATGCAAGTTTTTCATGCAAGTTGCATGCAAATTTTTCATGCAAGTTGCATGCAAGTTTTTCATGCAAGTTGCATGCAAGTTTTTCATGCAAGTTGCATGCAAGTTTTTCATGCAAGTTGCATGCAAGTTTTTCATGCAAGTTGCATGCAAGTTTTTCATGCAATTTGCATGCAAGTTTTTCATGAAAGTTGCATGCAAGTTTTTCATGCAAGTTGCATGCAAGTATTTTTATGCAAGTTGCATGCAAGTTTTTCATGCAAGTTGCATGCAAGTTTTTCATGCAAGTTGCATGCAAGTTTTTCATGCAAGTTGCATGCAAGTTTTACATGCAAGTTGCATGCAAGTTTTTCATGCAAGTTGCATGCAAGTTTTCCATGCAAGTTGCATGCAAGTTTTTCATGCAAGTTGCATGCAAGTTTTTCATGCAAGTTGCATGCAAGTTTTTCATGCAAGTTGCATGCAAGTTTTTCATGCAAGTTGCATGCAAGTTTTTCATGCAAGTTGCATGCAAGTTTTTCATGCAAGTTTTTCATGCAAGTTGCATGCAAGTTTTTCATGCAAGTTTTTCATGTAAGTTGCATGCAAGTTTTTCATGCAAGTTGCATGCAAGTTTTTCATGCAAGTTGCATGCAAGTTTTTCATGCAAGTTGCATGCAAGTTTTTCATGCAAGTTGCATGCAAGTTTTTCATGCAAGTTGCATGCAAGTTTTTCATGCAAGCTGCATGCAAGTTTTGCATGCAAGTTGTATGCAAGTTTTTCATGCAAGTTGCATGCAAGTTTTTCGTGCAAGTTGCATGCAAGTTTTTCATGCAAGTTGCATGCAAGTTTTTCATGCAAGTTGCATGCAAGTTTTTCATGCAAGTTGCATGCAAGTTTTTCATGCAAGTTTTTCATGCAAGTTGCATGCAAGTTTTTCATGCAAGTTGCATGCAAGTTTTTCATGTAAGTTGCATGCAAGTTTTTCATGCAAGTTGCATGCAAGTTTTTCATGCAAGTTGCATGCAAGTTTTTCATGCAAGTTGCATGCAAGTTTTTCATGCAAGTTGCATGCAAGTTTTTCATGCAAGTTGCATGCAAGTTTTTCATGCAAGCTGCATGCAAGTTTTGCATGCAAATTGTATGCAAGTTTTTCATGCAAGTTGCATGCAAGTTTTTCGTGCAAGTTGCATGCAAGCTTTTCATGCAAGTTGCATGCAAGTTTTTCATGCAAGTTGCATGCAAGTTTTTCATGCAAGTTGCATGCAAGTTTTTCATGCAAGTTGCATGCAAGTTTTTCATGCAAGTTGCATGCAAGTTTTTCATGCAAGTTGCATGCAAGTTTTTCATGTAAGTTGCATGCAAGTTTTTCATGCAAGTTGCATGCAAGTCTTTTATGCAAGTTGCATGCAAGTTTTTCATGCAAGTTGCATGCAAGTTTTTCGTGCAAGTTTCAAAAAAATGAATTTTCAAAGAAAAAAATTGAATTTTTGTTTTAATGCGAAACGCGGACTTAGAAGGACTAAATTTTTTTTATCAAAATCAGCAGTTTACGAGAAAGTCGAAAATCAAAAAGCTGATTCTACGCAGGTACCGTTGATAACAGGTTTTGGTAATTTATTTTTTCACCAAATGGCAGACCATACGAGCCATAGAAGGGAACACATCGAAATTTTAATCAAAAACGTTAGAGCCGTTTTTGAGATAAATACCCTTTTTCAGAACGGTTTTTTGGCAGGTACCGTTATTTTGGAGCTAAAAAAGATTCGATTTTCCCACTAGGGAGTCACCTTAAAACCTTAACTTCTAAGCTTGAAGAAGAAAATCGCTTTCGTGGTTTTGGCTGTAGCTCGAGGTACAGTCAGGCATACAGACATACAAACATAAAAGCAAATTCGTAAAGTATTTTAGTTACCTATGTAGGAACATGTATTATGTTACTGTCTAATGCGAAGGACTTTGTCCACGTCAACTGACTTGGTTCTTTTCAAAGGCCAGAAATACCATGTCTGTTACTCTTTCGCGACTCATTGATAGCTTACAAGGCCTATTGAGTGCAGTCGAAGTTGAAAACATAGATTCACACACAGCAGTGTTGCCGTGTTTGCGAAAAATGACGTACCTATTTTAATTTTTTTTTTTCAATGATTATGGGAGTGAGTTGTGTCATTTTTTTAATAGATATTTTTAATAAAAAAAAAGGATGTGTTTCGAATGTTTAGCTGCTAAAAAATCGAAATATACATGCTTCAATTGTTAATAAAATGTTAGATACGTCATTTTCATAGAAAATACGGCAGAGTGCTACATCTTATGGTCGCGACAGATGCAAAAAGTACATATCTTTGAACGATTCCCGGTGCTTGTAAAAAACTTATGCATTCTGTTTTCCTTTTTATCCTCATGATGACTATAATTTTTATTTGTTTAAATGATGAAAATGAATTGAATTGAAAATTCTGATTTCAATGGGAACAAAAGTAAAAGAAAATTTTGTATGCAGCAATTAAAACACAAATTACAAAAAATCGAACAATACCTGTACATTTAAAAATAAGTAAGCATTAAGCATTAAAAAATAAGTAAACCAATTGTTCCGGCATTATTGTCCAAAATTACTTCAGTATAATAAAATTGATATATATTGACAAAAAAAAAAATCGGTAACCGAAGAAAAAATTTCTCCAGAAAAAAATAAGTTCCATGACTGCTGTGATTTCCTCGAAAATAATATCATCATTCACGTGATTCTCAGTCACAACACAGGCTTTTGGCAGGCCCAGAGAGAGCCTGCAATAAATAAATTAAAATCCCATCCATATAAAATTGATGGACTAAATCATCTCTTTTGCACGTCATTCCTTTCTGTTTTTATACCTCGGCCATAACCATAAATTCAAGTTCCGCATTTCATATTAAACGGACCCATATAGTATATCGATAGGTATCCAATATCACAACAACACCAGATGAATACCTACTTACTAAAAAAAAAAAAGAAAAATTGAAAAACCTTTAAAATGAGAGCCCGGCATCGGCACCGAAGAAGAAAGCATCGAAACCGAAATTGAAATTTATCAGCGTATATCTAAAGGATGTGGTCGTATATCGCCTCCTCCGCCAATACCCGCGCACACCATTTTTGTCACGCTTCTGTTGGTCTAAATTGATCACTTTGTGGTCGTCGCGTCGTCATTTCGTTTTTCGTGGTCCATGAAGGTATAGAGAGCATCCATATTGCCATCGGTCGAATTCGTCTTTTTTCGAGATTGTGTCCCTCCAAAGTTGGAAATCGGTCAGAGCGCCCAACAACAAAAGGAGGTCACTCGATCAAATACGTAGGTATAATTTTTTCTTTTTGCAGCTCCTCTCAGCATGTTGGCCATTTAACAAAAAAAAAAAAAAACCATCCAAAGGCAAAAAGATACAATTTTTGTTGCCAAAAGTGAAAAGATACTTCTTTCTTCTTTTTTTTTTTTGGTTTGTGTATCCAAAGCCTTAAGGATGACAACGGGGCTTAAAAAAAAAAATTCAAGAAAAATGAAAACGCGACACGCGAAACCAACAAACGACCTTAAAAGTTGTGTTCGTATCTTTGTTGCTGTTGTTGTTGTTATTGTTGGATTTGTTTAATTCGACAGATCTGCAACAACAACAATTCAATTGAATTCATTCAACATTTTTTGTAAGATTTGCATTTAACCTGCTTTCACTGGCTACGACGACGACCGGCAGTGGTGCGGTGCGGTATACGGCGCAGTTTGACAGCGTGCCGGACCGGACCGTGCATTGTGTAGGTGGATTTTTAGCTGATATCATGGCGGCAAGGTTTTCTTAAACAGGATCTTGGCCTTTTCGCCAGTATGTATGTTTAGTTGATGTTGTAGTATTTCTGTTATATTGAGGAGCGTTTCACTCTCTTATCCGTAAACAAAGATAAGAAAAAAATAGCTTATGGCCTCGAATGACATGGTCACCGGATGAATTCAATTTGCCTTAGCTCGCGCGAAGATTAAACATTCCTGCGGCATCTAAGGTGGACTTAATTTTTTTATCTTTCATTTTTTTTTTTTTTTTTGGATAAGCTCTCCTCTCTATGAAAAATCGTTGGATGCCGCCGCTGTTTTGAGACCGTTAAAGAAATCCAAGTCAAGATAAATTGCTTGTTCGCACGGCGGACTTATCGGATGTTGCTTATAGGTAAAGGCATGGCGAATCTACCAAAGCCGCTCCTCGCCGTCGTCGTTCCACACCACTGTTGGCCGTATTAGCCGCAAAACTGCTCTATCATTTCTTTAAGGAAATTAAGACAATAAATTTGTTCTGCGAATAATTTAGGATGCACCTTGGGAATTGTTTGGGTTGTTGGGAGAAAGAGCCCGGTGGCGATGGCAGTCACGGCATGGCGCGAGAATTGCAGGAGTAATTTTAAGTAAACGTAAATTCGTGATAATGAATGGAGGCGAGGAAAATAGAGCTAATGGGACCAACGGGAGTATAAGGGTCAAGAGTTTCCAATGAATTTCAATCTAATCGTTGGCTAGTGTGGGTTACCGGGTTTAAGTCATGGTGTTTTTCTAGAGCAAAATTGTTGTTTAATGTTTATGTGGGTGCATGTGCTATAAATTCTACTAAAGTATTCCTTTTTGTCGTGAATGG
Source organism: Epistrophella euchroma (assembly GCA_947049315.1). Taxonomy (NCBI): domain Eukaryota; kingdom Metazoa; phylum Arthropoda; class Insecta; order Diptera; family Syrphidae; genus Epistrophella; species Epistrophella euchroma. Next base: position 26,572,909 of record OX346248.1, on the reverse strand, counting down.
TTTTTGTATGGTCTTTTTTTTTATTGGCTAAAATTGGTCTACATTTTGTAATGTCGTTAATTTTGGTTGTAACTGGTTAACAATATGTGAGTAGATCGGTTTAATAGGCTTATCCGGCAAACAAAACGGGGGTGATTTGCTTAAGGTGCGAAAAGAGACAAGAATTTATAAATTGCTTTATTAGAAATAAAAGATGTGACTCCGTTTAAGTATATTGTATAACATTACAGACCATTTTAAATACATAACACAAAATAAGCATTAACAGAGAGTCACTGTGGCGTATACGTATCTTTTTTAATTATTTCAAAATCGATTCATCACAGGTTTACAGTTCATTTTATATAATTGGTATGAGATACATTTTGAATTGCGAACTCCTTTAGTACCACAAATATGAAGCTATATGAAGTACTTCCTGAAATTCTACATCAATAAAAAAAATAAGTTATTTAAAAAAAAATGTACGACCTTGCAAACTTCATTTCACTAAAGGTTAATTAAATTTTGAATGTCCCTTCCCATGCAAATCGGATGATATCCCGTCAAATTATGCACGTACATAGAAATATCCAATTCAGATGGTATGGTTTTCACGATATACCGGCTTTTTCGGGCAAAGGACCATGGCACTTTTGTATGGACTCTCGGCCCACTTTTAACATTGCTCAACAGTGATGAAAGTAATGCTCAATTAAAGCTTATGGAGAGTACTTTATTTTATTATATTGCGGCTTAGTTGAAATCGAGCGCATTAATGGTGTTTTGGCGCATTTTATAAAAAAATTATTTAAAATTGAAAAAAAAAATTAAATATAATTAATTATATTATTTATAATAATAAAAAAAAATGGCAATACTTACTAAGTGTTTTACCTTTTTTTAAAGCCAGATGTCTTTTTTTTTCATTCCTTTTTTAAATCAACTTATTCCTGTTTATAGTTTTTGAAAAAATTACTTCCAACTCAAAAATATTGAAAAACAAAAAATTGAATATTGAGTTTTTTTTCACAATTTTAAATACTATGTTCTAAAAATGGTGAAAAAATCAGTATTAAATTTTTTGATTTTTAAAATTTTTAAGTTGGAAGTAATTTTTTTCAAAAAAAATATCAGGAATAAGTTGATTTAAAAAAAGAATGAAAGAAGAGACTTTTGGCTTTCAAAAAAAGCATAACACTTTTTAGTAAGTGTTGCCATTTTTTTTTTTTTACAAAATTCTTCCATTTTCAGGCTCGATTTCAATTAAGCTTTCATACGACAAAAGTTTCATCACGGTTAAGCAATGTTGAAAAATGGGCCTTAAATGCCCATGATCCTTTTCCAACTTATGGTTCCGTAATGTATTTACCTGGTTCAATACTTCGTGTTAACTAAAAATGATGTACATATTCACATTTTTTTTTTAGTGATTCTATGAGTTTTTTTTACATTTTTTTAAATAGTTTTACAACTCTTTTAAATAAAAAAAATATGTGTTTTTAACTGCTAAGAAAGCTTTATACGGCTAAATTTGATTTACAATTGTATTCTTAACCTAAGCAATTATGATTACTAGGTAAGTCGTTCTTGGAGGAAATGCTTAATCTCCAGAATCCATTTTCCATCCTAGACAGGTATTTAATTCTCAATCACAACACAATAAGATATTAAGGTCGATTTCTTATTGACTTCAATTCCAGTTTAAAAAATAACAATATTACTTACTTGTACTCCATTCTCTTTATTCCAAATTCTTTAACTATAACCAAACTGCTATACCTACATAAGAGTATCATCTTAAAATAAAAAAAAAAAATATTAATCATTTGTTTTCTTTTACTTTCAGGTAAATAACGTTAATTTGACTTACAACAACCTTAAAAAAGTATTATCGTAAGTAGACTTCTGGTATCATTCCATACAAATGTTAATTTTTTTTTTTTGTACATGAGTTCAAGCAACAAATAACCCAATGTCTAGATGTTCCAAAAAGATATTGACACTGATGAACGTCAATGACAGTTCTTAAGCATCAAATTACGTGTTCTACATATTCTTTTCATATAATATTACTTACAACTACTGTTAACAAAAGACTTTTAAATTTGGGTTTACCACAAAAATGAAAAAAAAAAAAATACATACATTAATAAGTACTCAGTAAGAAGCTTTACTGAAAAGGAGAAACAAAATTTAAGGAAAGATCATGTTTTGCCAAGTGAATACTAATTTGATTCTTTTAATCTTAAAAAAAAAAAACAAAATGAACATGCAATAAACATAAGAATAATATCACAATCACAATACTTTATCAACAAATATTAAAACGGTTTCCCATACTCACCGTATAGGCTTGTTCTTATGAACATTTAAAGAACTGTGTAATTGAAGTTAAATAAATAATTTGCATTATCTTTTGATTTGAGTTCCTGGATCTCAAACATGCATTAAGTATTAAATTTTATTTTTTTCGGAAAAAAAATTCAGAAAAATTGAGCCTTAATTTGAACAGAAGCAGAACGATAATATTTACTGTAAAAATGAAGCTTATAGGGAAGTTAATACACACATTTGATGGCAAAACAGTTAATAAAGAATCAGGGGCAGGTGAATTACAACTCTCAACCTCAACCATTCCTGTGTGCTTGTTTTCAGAAACGGCAGAAATTGAGGCAACCTTTATCGACTGAATCCGAAGTTAGGCACTTTTTCTTAAAAAAAGAACTCTTGGAGGATTTGTCACTTCATCGCATTGCCTTTTGGTGGGTCACTTGGATCTCAATGTTTTCATTCTATTGAATAAATAAAATAAGGAGATAATTTAATAAAAATGTGTGTACTTAACAATTGGTCTTCTCTACAATTTTCGATAGTCCAGTTTATACCATTTATGGAATTAAATAAAGCTCGTCTTAACAGGGGGCACTACCTGCTTTCAGATGTCAAAACATGAGTTCAATTTCAATGCTATCAAAGGAATACTATGCAATATTTATTAACATCAAATATTTGTTTTTATGGATTAGACCAATCAGTGGATTGATACAAAAAATGTGTTCCTAACATGAAACAATCAAATTATGTATTTCCAAAAGTTTTGTGTTAAAAAATACTACGCCTTGTCTTACTATTGTTATATCAAATAACATACTTAGTTTTGGTACTTTTATTCGCTTTCTATTTTAGACCATTTGAGTTTATACTAAGCAGCGGGTTAGCAATATAAAGGATGTATATTGCTATCTCACTAACAATTGACTATTCAGCATCTTTTGACGTGAATTTAATCATTTTATACCTTTAAAAAAATGTTTTTGGTATAAAGTTTTCTCATTTATACCATTCAGATTTTTATCTAAAAAATGGATTTATGTACATTTTTATACACTCCATGCAAAGACTGTCATTTTTTTGTATACAAACGTTTTATTTATATTGACCCATGGCTGGTATAAATAAAATGCACGACTGGGGTCACACAAACTTGCTCCATTAGTAAAAGTTTCTTTGAATTTTAAAGATTGAGTGTAACATGAGTGAGTTTGAATATGATGGAAAAAAGCATTAAACACGTTCTTTAAAAAAATAAAACGAGTACTTAAAATGTTTTAAACAAAATTTTACAAATCGTTGAAGCGGTTTAAAAAAAAAAAAAAATTTATGTTGTAGGTATAAAATTTCTTGAAATTTTTTAGAAAAAAATGTTGTTATCCTATTTTTAAGAATATTATAACATACAACTACAAAACCATAATTTCAAAACGAATCATCAATCCATTTTCAAAAAATGATTTTTCAAAAAAAAAATTTGAACTTTTTTTTAAAAATCCAAAAAATATTTTTTTTTGAAAATATTTGTACGCAGGATTATTCAAATTTGATAGGACCTTCAGAGTAAAAGTTTTGATCAAAATCGATTGAGCAGTTAATGAGATGAGAAAGTCGCAAATAAAAAAAAAACGGTTCTATGACATGAACCGTTAATAACGGTTTTTGGTAATTTTTTCTTTCACCAAAATGTAGACCATACCATTTAAAAAAAAATCGTTAGAGAGAAATAACTTTTTTCAACACGGTTGTAAGGCAAGTAACGTTATTTTTGGAGCTAAATATATATATATATCGCAAATAAAAATGTATTACGTCCGATTTTCGGTCTTAATTTTTTTATTTGCATTCCCATTGTATCCCACATTCTTAATAAAACCATTTAGAATTGACTTATAAATCAAACAATTTAATCTAAAAGAAAATCACAGTGATTTTTCAAAATACATCCGCGTGAGTCCTCACTTTTCATACAAAACTAAATCGATAACAATCGATCACACTCTATGTCAGAAATAAATATAAGCCAGTAGCAAAAAAAAAAACAAGAATATTACTAACGGTTTTTCGCACTTATCTAGACAGACAATCTTCTAAAATTTATGTGAATAACTAGAATCGGCACAGAGTTTTCCCAAGTATTTTCCACCACCTATATCTTCGAAATATTCAAAAACTTCATATAGCATGCATTTTACCTGTATGTCATCAAATCAACGTGACTTATGCATTATGCAGACATAAAAACAAATCACAGATACTTTAACAAAAAATCCCACATGCATTATTATTTTATATGTGTTTTACTAATTGTGATTAATAACGCATGCACGTATGCAATAGAAAAATAAAATAATAAAAAAAACAATAAAACAAAACTCAATATTTGTTGGACACGACGATTTAATGTAACTTTCTGGCGCACTAAGGCGCACTCATGCACTGCAGTCGTGTCGTGGAAATGTCAGAAACACGAATTAGTCTAAAACAACAGAGATAGCTATATATAGATAGAGAAAGACTCCATTTCGAAATGCGCTATGCAATTCTGTGTGTCAGTTAGACGACCACGTCAAAATGTGTTTATGGAATTAAAATAAATGTATTTATTTTATTGTTTATTAAAGCGAAGACAACTATACTACCACACCATACGACACACCGCCACCGGTTTAGATGGCGTTGCTGTCGTGGCATGGCATATGACTAGGCCGTTGAACAATGGGGGCGTCAGTATTAATATGTGTGACGGGTGACTTTTTTCTTTCTCTTGTTTCTAAAAAGTGCAACACACATAGCCCACGGATCAATGCAATACAATAATTTTAAAAAATGCTTTAGGTATATGCTACAGCTATACAGTGACGAATGATTATGACATTCCGGCGTAGACGGTGCAAATGGCGTAGAGAGCAGACAGCTGTCAGAATGCTAGACAAATTAATATAAATAGTATGTGGATTCCTAGAATGAGTGTGCGATTGCGCAATGTGGAAAATAATCGCAACAAACTTTGTTCGTCTTTTCGAATGGTAGCAAAATGCAAAAATGTCCTTATCAAATCTGGAATCGACACAAATGTTAATGACACTATTTTTTTTTTTTGCGATTTCTTTGGAAGCCGTTATTGATGGAAGGTGGAATTTCATGACACCTGTAATTTATCACTTCGTAGTTATGTAATTCAAGTTTTACGAGCTTAGTTTTTTTTTGTTTTCTAGCTTTTTACCTTACCTATATTTTTTTAGGAGTGGAGAAGAGGTCTTTTTTTCAAAAAGATTTTCATTAAGGGATAACTTTGAAATAAAGCTGTTATTTTTGAAATTTAATTGATATGTATTAATTTGCGGAACAGTTTGTTAAATGATTGTGAATAGACTTGGACGTTTCGTAATCCGGAATAATTACCCTTTTGGTTTTGATATTGAATTTTTTTTCTTTTCAGAACAAAAAATGACATTACTGATCATCAATCTGTACTACATATGTCAGCTGCATTTGTAGTTTATTCACACGTTTACATCGAGTTGAATTTTCCCAGTACGGAAATACCAATGTTCAGTTTTCAGTACTATTTAATTTTTTTAAAAATAGACTTAAACTACTTTTAGTCAATTATTGACTAAAGGTAGTTTACATCAAACCTGAAATTTTCCTCATCTGAGTTTAAAGCTCTTATTTGTTTAGAAATTTTTAAATTCACTCAAGTGTCAGGTTTGTCTTGGATCTGATGAAATTCATTCTATTGGTTTCGTGCAAAAAAAGTTCCTTACAAAGATTTTCATAAAAATTAAAATTACGATGATTAGAAGTCCAAAAACGTTTGATATAAAGATAAAGATGTTTGATGGTATTTTAGGAAATCGCCTTAGTTTTCCATAACTATATACAAAAACAATGTGTTTGCAACTCAAAAATTAAAGAAAATAATCATTTTCTTGTACTTATAACGCTGTCAGCACTTTTTTTTTAACAAGTATACATAATGCTCATTAGTGAGGATAAGGTTCAACACCGAAACGAAAGACAAAAGCAAAATCAACAATAGATGCAGGCACTTACGACATGTTAGACGAAAATGATACGCTATTATTTTGACTTACATAGGTCATAAGTCCACAATGAATTTTTGACTCACAGGTTTGTTCAGAATTAATTTGTGAACTCATAATATTTGCTCAATCAAAGGCTGCTTTTGTAAAGGCGTGAAAATATTTTGTTTTGTTTTCAAACTAATTAAATTAGTCCACAGAGACGAAAAGATTTTTCTTAATGCAAAAGTATACTGCTAAAATTTTATAAATGAAATGGGTAGGTGGTGGATCTCGAGTATTTGAAAAAAAACGTGGTTGTAATTGTTGTGCCTCAGCCAACATTTTTGAAAACGCGTTTTATCCAATATCTCGTGAATTACTCATCATTCAAAATCTTTCTGATAGGAAATTCAATAATTATCTTTCTTTTGTATAATATATGTATGTCGGTATGTATGTAAAACTTTTTTTTATAGGGCTTACATTACATGCTTGAAGCTCCGGAAAGTATGCATTTTCTAGTTTTTGCCTCATAGTTGCTTTACGGTGCAAAACAATTAAAAAACATACTTTTCGGGGCTTTAACACTACATAAGTATAAATCCTATAAAAAATATTGTACGTTACAATTGCCTATAGTTAAATTTTTTATTAGAAAAATATCATTACAAATTTTTTGGTGTACCAAATGAGTCGCAAACATTCGGAACCTATACTTCCATACATTTTTCTAAAAATGTATGAGAAAGAAAAATACATATTATTTAAGGATTTTGAAAATTTTATCGATAGAAAATCAAGAAAACCCAAGTAACTTTAAGTTCTTCCAGAACATGGCGTATGACCCAGAAAAATATCATTTAATTCTATTTTTTATAAGCCATTAACATTCTTTTCAATAAATCATTTTCTAGCAGAAAGCAGTATAAGATTAATTTAACTATAACACACCTTTATTGAAAAAATTAAAAAACAAAAGTTTTTCACTCTTTCACTTATTCCACTTATTTAGGTATCCCATATTTCGTAAACCAAAAACCTTTCCTAAATTTTGTTTAATTAAGAAATTTACTAATCGAAGAAAGAAACAAAAAAACACAAGTTTAACCTTAAAGTCATTCTCATCTCACTAATTATTTTTAACAAATTTCACCTAGAGCAACTCCCACATGAAAGTATGTGTTTATAATGTTGTGTCTTTTCTACCCATATCTCCAATACTAAACCCAAAAAAAAAAAAATACCAAAATCAGATGGTATCTTCATCACTTTTCTTTTTTTTTTATTTTGTTTGTAAATAATATGTTGAACAATTTTTTCCCATTTACCATTAAACACACTAATTTCTCTTATTGTTTTATACCCAACTAGATTTATCATAAATCAAAACACATCAAAATCTCAATTAACATTCAAAAATAATAATAATAAAAAAAAACTAATCCAAAAAAAAATCAAAAGTGAAAGAAAGAAGCTCGTAAATCTCATTAGTCATTCCCCCATTTAATGTTGCATTCACAGTTTAGTTGGGGGAGAATGTTTATAAATAATGCTGCACGCAACATGATGCATTTTTTGATACATACTTCTTTTCTTAGTGGGAAAAAGAAAAACTGACATTTTTTATGGAAAACTCCCAATTTTCCACCGCACAAATATTTTTCTCAGTCATACCGAAACTGTCACACGGTTGTGTCGCTCGTCGAAGTGTACCGTGTATGTCGTGTCGTCATCAAAAGAAAAAAAAAACTATCTTCGGGATACCGAGTATCTGTTTAGAACTTTATGTGACGAAGAAGGTTGATTTATAGTTATTTTCATAGCCAAGTCACCACAACAAGATCGTTTTGTGTTGCTGACAATCGATTGTGGAATAAAACAAAATCATTGATACCAAACGTCGATCGCGCGGCTCGGATTGAAATTTAAAAAAAAAAAGAAAAGTGCTTACGATTGTTGTATGTGTAGAATCATTTATTTCATTTATTATTCTTTGCACTGCTTTTCGGCATCTAGATTCATTTTTTTTTTGTTCAGAGAAGCTCACTTTGCTATCTGTGGTGCTGCTGGTAGATCGGTGGTAAATAATTTTCCATCGATCGTTTAGTTCTGTTCGGTTTCAATGTTCGATCGCGATCGTTGCTGCAAGGTCTTGCAATCGATTGAGCAATATTTTTCGGTTCATGGACTTGAAATAATTTCTCCCGACCAATTCAAGTGTTTTGTATGTGAGTTGAAGTGTTAAAGTGCACTAACTTACTTAACCGTGACGACAAAGAACATTTTAAGTGATCTTGTGAAGTTTTTGTTGTTTTTTTTTTTGTTTTATCAATCCATCGATCGGTCTGGAATTATCATACATTTTTTTTAATGGATAAAGTTGGTGTTTTTTTTGAAAATCTATTGTAAGTCCTCTTTAAATCTTTATTTTCACACAGCCACACATTTTTCTTCTTTTCTTATGTTTATTCGGGAGAAAAGGGAAATTGAAAAATAAATAATAATTCTGCCTTTCATATTATTTTATTTGCCTTGATCGCTTCGAGGACACTTCAAAGAGTATCAAACTGAAAAGAAGGTGATCGCGGTGTGCTCGTATCTTTAGACAATTTTTGACGGTCTTTGTGGATATTTCACCTGGGATCTTGTCAATATTGTCACTCAAACAAATTTTTAAATAAATAGATACATTTTTTCAACCTTTCCCATAATAAAGATACACATAATGTAGACCTCATTATTAACACTCGTAAAACATCTACGGATTATGGAGATCCGTCTAAAAGCCGAGGATTTCAACATTTTTAGTCAGAATCTTTTGGATTCATACGTTTATGGCCAATAAACACCAGTGGGATATTCCATCATTTTAAGGAATTTATGTGGTGAAATCCCATTATTATTGTATCCGTTTTCTTATCATTATGTTGGATTTTTGTTTATTTTTTTCTTCAGTATGTTTACTCTTAAGATGTTGCATAAATTGTATGAGAGTGTTGAAATGGATGTTTTTGTTTTTTTTTCTTTGTTGGTAAATTTGGATTAGTTTTTTTTTTTATTAGCAAATAGCAAAACTACTGCGTGTTGTAATGGTTTTTTTTTTTTAATCTTTAAGAAACCTACTATTTTATTAATGTGTTTGATTAGATACATTTTATGTGGGTTTATGTTGTTGAATATTGACATTTTTGTGTAGGTGTCTTTTTGTTATTGAGTTGTTGTTAAATATAAACACGAGATACTAATCGGGATTTTTGATGAATAGGTTCCGGCCAAACAAATGGACAAAATTTTGAGTTACATGCATGTTTGTTTTTTTTTTTTCTCTTGGAGTTCAAGGTTGGCTTATATGATAAAAAAAAAAGTTTTGTTTTTCGGGAGTTGATTTCTTAAATTAGTGAAACAAATTTTATTATGCATTCAAAAATGGACAAAATTAAATTAAATTTTATATAGGTAGGTACCTATGTGGTAAAATATGCAATCGAAAAAAAAATCGAACTTAAGATTTTGATTGCTTTATTTAATTTTTTGTTTAGAACCAAAAATAAAGCTATAACTGGAAATACCAAACTTTTCGTTAATTTAGGAAAAGCTCACTTGTCTCGGCAAAGCAAAGTCAGGCTTATCCTCCGATTCGTTTCATATTTTTGTCTCATTGGTAATTTTTTGTTTATTTTAGGCTTTTTTGAAAACAGTCAAACTGATTTTATTGAAGATGCATGCACCTGTTATGACTCGCAGCTCGTTCCACTATTGAAAAACGGTTTTGATCATAATTATTTTTTAAAAATTCGAACGAGTTGATAACTTTTGTTTTTGAAATTTAAATTTGGCGTAACTATTTTAACCACTTACTAAAAAGGATGCTTCTTTGAATTTTTAGTTCAAATTTCTGAGATTTTAAACTTTTAAATATTGTGACAAAGCTAATTTTGATAGAAAGGTTAAAAGCAGGTACTGTTTTCTTTATTTTGTGGAGTAACAGGTAAAAATTAAGTTTTTTGTAAATTTCTCATATCAATTTTGTTGGAAAAATAATTAAAACATTACAACAATATCAGTTGTTTGTTTTAATGTGCTCTTTTCTATATGAATCAATTGATTCGTTTGAGCAAGTTACTCTCAAAGCCTGTTGCTCATATAAACAAAATATTAAATCGGTATTTTTGCTTTGAGATTTTTCCAAAAAAAAAGTGATAACCTTCGAGCATTTTATAAAAACCTAGTTTTTGCCCTTTTCGTACCTAGTTTATATTTAGGGTACTTTTCAGGAAATACTTAGAACATTAAAAACAATCTCCACACAAAATTCAGATTTTTAGGAATTTTTTCGAAGTCAACGTATAATTTTAGAGGGAAATAAGTTACTATACAAATAAGGGCTTAGATAAATTCAAAAAAAGAACAGATTACTAGCAATAAAAAACTTCATTAACAACAAGTTAAGCCTAGTTTATACATCAATGCGAAGTGAAATCCAAATCAAAATGAAACATATCAATAAATCTTACCTCGAAAGGTTTATAAAGAAAATAAATTTTGTTTTATATTTGGTTTAGGTAAGTCCTCTGAATTATATTCACTTCGGAACAAATTTCTTCCTCCTTGTCGTTTAAATAAATTGCATTTAATTTTATTACATTTTTCACGCCTGGGAAAAAAGCTAATTTTTTGTATGAAAATTTCACTTCGCTTCGATCTATAAACTAGGCTTAAGATGTTAAAAAAAATAGTTTAAAAACTTCACAGAAAACTTCTAGAAAATAATTTCTAGTTTTTGTAAAACACGAGAAAGTTAATATTTTGCTCGAAATTCTCACAGAATTGTTTTGTTAGAATAGCTTGTTACCTTATTAATTTGTACAATATTCAAACTGAAAGTTTCAGATAATTTAATGTCTATGTCTCTAAGAGATCAAACAAAATTGCTGTATTTGTATGTAACTTAATTTGAAGAAAATCAGTCTGGTTTCTCTGTAGCTAAGGTACAGCTCCCGTCTTTTCCCAAACTAAAAAAATTGAGAATTTTTAAGTACCTACAAAAAATTATTGAAGATTTCTCATGATTTGATATATATCAGCTTTAGTTTGGGAAGAAAAAAAAAAAAAAAAACATACCTAAATGTAAAAAGTGCATAAATTTCATTCTATTTTTTCCCGAATTTTTTTTTCATCACAATAGTTTTTTTTTTATTCAAAAGAACTGTAAACTTTAAGCCTAGTATAGAGTCCTTCAACGAAAAAAATCTACATGTAATTCTTATGGGAGTGATTTTTACCCAAAACAAAAAAAAAATTCGGCTGAAAAGTTTTTTTGTATGGAAATAGTATGCCCTTATGGAAGCACGGTTAATGTCCTCGGATAAAATTTTGTGTGGAGTTTACTTTTTTGTAGGACATTCGATTTTTTTATATGAAACCAATACTTGCCCTAAAGAGCAATTTGAAAAACTGCATGCGAGGGAGACATTACTAGGCTCGAAATCGAACATGTTTTTTCTTCAGTCTTCAAATTATCTATAATCATGTTGCCAAATACTCTTCAGCTCTTTTAGTCATTGCATATTAAAACTATAAACTTATCATAAAATATTATTTTTCTAAATCAACAAGAAAACAATCCATTTAATTTGACTTAATCTTTTTCATAACCTATGTCAACAAATCCAAACAAATCTCTGGCCTAGCTTTCTGTAGCCGCTCTAGATGATGTATTTATAAATCCACATGTGATAACAATAATGCTCATAAACAACATCTCACATCGAATTAACCTATAACCCTAACGGATACGCACACTTTAATGTCTAACAATCACTCAGTACCGCAATGACAAGAAAAATTCTGATTCATCCATTATTATAGCGGAAAGGGGGATCTTTGAACAATAAACTTTATTGTACAGCCATATGGAGCATGAATGTGAATTGTAGATATGTTTGCGTAGATAGAGGAACATGGAATATGTTTCTGGATCCCCCTTTTGGGGATGCGTATGTTCGATTTTTAAGTACTTTTCTTATACCTACACATATGGCGCACTAAGATATCTTTTAAAAGGCTATGACGACTCTTGTGCGTATGGAAATGTTCATTCACTTAGTTCATTCACCTAGGTTTTGTTTGCCTATCAATATTCAATATTCACTTTTTATCGCATACTTTTAAAACAAAATGTTTCCCACTTCTGATTTTGTAAGGTCTAAATGAAAAGCCAAAAAAAATCAGGTTTTTGTAAATATCGCAAAAGATTTTAGCTTTATCCAAGAAATTTCAAAACAAATATTGTAGCTAGTAAAATTCTACGCCAACAAATTCTGCTATAGAGCAAGAGCAATGTATTTTGAAAAAATCATGAGCAAAAAGTTACAATATCAGTTTTTGATTTATTTTGATGTAAAAACTATTTTTTTATTCTTGGTGCTCGATCTGTTGCTTTTACGAAAAAAAAATTATTTTCTTAAATAATTTTAAAATCTACAATTTTAAAATCTTGAAATTTGCTTTAAAAAAATTGATAGTTTTCAATATTATTACACAAAAACATCTATTTTTCTCTTTCGACCCCATTAAATAAAAAAAAAAAGTGCCTGGAATTTAAAGCTATATTATGGTTTACATACTCAACTCATATTCATTCCTATTTGCGTCTTGTTATTCAGCAGCAATGGAGGGGACCTAAAATTTATCTGCCAAAACCTAATAATTACTAAATCATAATAATTAACTGTAAATATAATTTTAAATTAATTTTCAACAGCACCTAGACTTGTAGAACATACTATGCCGCAAGCAAGTAGTATATGCTTAATGCTTATATAAATTCCATTGCAGAAAAGATGCACAATAATTGCAATTACTATCATAAGGCGATTGTTATTATTAATCCAAGCTGCAAGCCGACGATCACATCAAATGATGTTCTTTTACCACCGATGCGATGTAGGACGTTGCGTGGTGAATTAAAATGCGTAATATACGCTTTGCGATGAATGCTTTAATACTCGCGGTGCATTAAAACGGACTACCACTGTCGGATTTAGTTATTTAGATACCTTTACAATCTGCGAAGTATAAACCACTTTCTTGATTCTAATATCCACTCGATATCACAATATTCATTGCATGTAGATTGTTTCATATCTATCTTCACACTCAAAACTAAGTTATGTATGTCTTCCTGGAATAGAATGAAATTTAAAATTCGGCCTTATATAATTGTATTAATCCGGCCTTGTGTGATCTAGAATATATTTATCTATACACTGCCATAGCAAAAACAGCATGGAGCAACTACAGAAGTTAACGACCAGTAGCTGGGCTGCCAGAGTATTTTTCATAAAAATATCTTCGTGGCGCAGATAGAAGTGTTTTATAGATAGAATACAAAAAACCATAGCAAAGTTCATTCTAAAAATAGCTCAAAACTGTGCACCAGAATGTCTCTAAACCGTGTGTGTGATGATATGAATTTGATTTAATAGCTGTGAGCTCTCTTACTTGTCTTTTCGTTGTAATCGTAGTTTAATATGAGAGTAAGAAGTTTAGGTATGTTGTTATTATATCTGTGGTTATGGTTCGTTGCTACTTTTGCGCGCCATCTAGTGGCGTTGGCCTATTACATTACATTCTTTTAGATACATTTTCGATCCATAATGGATGTTTTGAAGAATTCCAAAATGAAGAAGTACCACATACAAAAAAAAACACTTGAGCCTTGAGAATGACGGTATTGTGCTGCACGCAGAACAGCACATAGATCAGTCGTCTCGTCTGTCAGTCGTTCTCGTTTAGTCTCTGAGTGTTATGTGTCTGTATTATGAAATGACATATTCTTTCCAAGCAACATGTTTAACTTAAAATGGTGTAGAGATAGAGAAGTAGACTTGCAACAATAATAATTAAGAATGCCAAGTACCTACAAGAAGAAGTTTTGCGCTGGCTGCTTAGGAAACGGTTGCTGTCACACAAAACGATTGACGTCGTTTTGAAGACTGCCGCAGTATAGATATATGCGCTCCCAAAGATGTCTCAGCTGGGAATATAGACATGACGCCACCGTGTGTTGTCGCTGTCGTCGTTGCCGCCGCCGCCGTTGAATGAAAATGATGGTATATTCGACGCCACCGCCACTGCAACGAACTGTTTGCAATGCTATTATGGTGGTGCGCTTATTTATTGCAAATTATGGATTATTCCCTTCCCGTGTAGATAAGAATAGAGACCTTTCTTATGAGCTACGTGACCTTCTTGAAGAGATATAGACGATCTTTTTCCGTGACTTTATATTGTTTGTCTCTGTTATTGCTGACTTTATTTGATATTTAAACTAAGTGACACAATTTGATGAAAATAAAAGTAAAAATAGTTAACTTTGCCTTAAATTAGAAGAAGCGATATCTAGGTAAACATATACGTAACGTATGTATTTAGAGTAAATTTGATAAGATTTTTTAAGCTATAAAAAACTTACAAGTTTGATTATACTCTGTTAAATAATATTAACAGTCCCTTATAAAGATTCTAAGCGTCACAAAGACTAAGCTCTGTAAAGCTTTTGAAAAATTGAGTTAATGATAAAAGGGGAAATGTTATCGAAGCTTATTTTCCTCTTTTATTATACTTTATTTATTTTGTAAACTCCTTATAAATTACTTAATAATGGATTTTATTTAAAATTTAACCATAATTTGTTATGCTTTGAAAGCACTTCGTAAGAACTTATAACAAGCTTTATAGAAGTTGATTTAAGAAAATTCTTTTAAAACAATATGTTTTTATAATAACATTAAAGATTATAAAAAAAAATTGTTTTAGTTCTATATATACATATTTAAAAATAGTGAGCGAAGAACTTAGCTTGACCTCATGCAATGGGAGTGTGCTTACAGCTGAGAAATATTAAATTCATTAATTCCTTTATTGTCCGAAACTGAAACAGGCATTTTTAAAGATTTACATAAGTATATCTTTGTTGTTTCAATAAATCTTCATTCAGTAAATTTAATTTTTGTAAAATGGAATTGATTTGAATTTCTGACACTAAATACAAAAATTCATTTTGAATAATAAAAATGAAACAATTACTGAAGTTAAGTCTTCCATAAAGTTTACCTTCGTTATCTTTTGGCATACATTGAGTGATAAAAACTTTTATAGTTCTCCCTGTCTTTTTCACTTAATTTTTTCTGATATTTAATAAAAATATTAATTATTCCGAAAGAATAAAATACAGAAAAACTTAAATCAAATTAAAAAAAAAAAACTGGGTGGGTACAAAACAAAAAGAAAAGGACAATTACATAAGCGTGCAAAACCTTTGCATATAGCTTCTATAATCTTGTTAAATATATATATCTCGACTTAAAAGAATCTTCGTTGAATTACCATTCTCAAGTTGATATGATTAGAAAAATGCAGAAATTTCTAGCTTCTTTAAAATTTCTTTAAGCTTCCTATGGAACTTTATCTTTTATAGAAATTCTTATCAGCTAACTGATTTTTAAAGATAATTTCCTATCAATAATATGAAAAGAGCCTTAGAATGATATTTCTTAATCTAAATATCTTTGAAAATATTGATTACACATTACAGTGAAAATTTTTTAAACCGTTTCCCGAGTAAGAAATTTATGATTTCCCTTTTTGACTGCGTTCCAGAATTCTTTATGTTCTTATGCTCTAAATGTTCTCAATCATTTCATTTTCATTTCATTTTGTGATTCAAAGAGAAGCAAGTTGCAGGTCTCTCTTCACCGCACAGTTCGCATAACCGGACAAAAATTAGGGGCAATGAGTGTCCGCTTATTGAAGCTTTCATTGTACTTAATTAAGATATAAATTATTTTCGGATTTTTACTATATATCAATCAAATATATCAGTTCAGCTCTTCTTTAAAACTTCGATACAAAAAACTTGTTTTATATTTTTATTTTAAAAGGTAGAGCTAAGCTTTGTCGGTTTTTAATTTATGAAATAAAAAAATTCTTTTATAGTTTTATTTATTAGCAAAAGTGGATAAAAATGAAATATTAAAGAAGTTATTGCCAACAACTGTGTTAATTTATTTACCTTCCGGTTCGTTTTGTGAAAGTGAGAAGTGATTGATGCGAAGCTTGTTCACCTTGACTTGGTTAAAATACATCCGAACAAACCCTCGCTTTCGTTTTAATTTATTTATTGTTTTTTTTTTTTTCATCACTAAAAATATCACACTTTTAGTATTTTCCGCCTCTGCTGATATAAAAATCAGATAAAAGTAGATAAATATCTAAAACTGTTACACCTTAACATGTGCAACAGATGCACACTATGGACGGTTCAATGAATTCACTGGCAGATTAAGGCCATAACATTAGTGTAGGAAGAAGCTAGAATCTTTTGAAAAAAGTCTCCCATATTAGATTGGATTTTTTTTTCCGAAATGAACAAAAAAAAATCCCTTTTACCGCGAATAATATTCTTCCAACGCTATTGTCAATGCCCTAGTTCAAAATTAAAAATAGATAAACCCTCTGCCAAGGCAACCAACCATCATCCTCATCATATCATCTTCGTGTCGTCGTTGTCAGTTTCAAAGAGCTATGTACTGAGCTATTTCCTTTTCAGAAAAATGTGCTCCCTAATGTAGGATGATATTAAAAATAGAAATCACTTTAAAAATAGCTCAGTAACCACTTCTTTAGAACTGGATGAAAAAAATTTAAAGAAATAAAAAAAAAGATATAAAAACTATAACCATCACCGTCAACCTATAGAAAGATAGATACTATTCCTCCGATTAGGAGACAGGAGAGCGCAACGTGAAGTGCATGAAGATTGCTATTACTATTGCTACACATTGGTAGCAAATTTCAAAAAAAAAAAAAAAAAGACTCCAACGAAGCAGAATTGACATGAAGATAATAAATTTCTTGTTCCTTCCTTTCCAGAATATTTATATCAAGTAAAACGCGCGCGTACATGGAAATTCCTGTGGAATTAAAATTAAATACGAAATACGAACACAGAAAAGTTAAACGAAAAAAAAAAAAATAATAAATAGAAGCAGCAAGAAGAACTAATCAGAAACAGCTGCATTTAGAGGATAAACTGCACGCATGCTGCATCAACAGCATGATGCATTGGGGAGGACAAGACGCGACGCGCTGTTGTTAAGGTTATGATGAGCACGAGGACGAAAACGAAGATGATGACGAAATATGGTATTCCATGGTCGCCGCATGGCCATTACAGTCCGATTTATTGGACTTACCTCTCCACGCACTGAATACTGATATACCTTGAAGGGATAGATTGAATAAAACGGATAGGAAATTGAGTAATAATGTATGCGAAGCTGGTAATATAACATAATAGGCGTCGATAATAATTAATTAGACACTTGTGCGACACATAAATTCATCAATATTATCTCCTTTTTGTTTTTATTTAATTTACGAGTGTGTTGATGTTGATGCAATATTGAATTTAGGTATTTAATGGGTTTGTTTTAAGGAACTAAAGATTCATCGAGAATTTTGACATCGATGGCAAACAAATTAAAGTCAAATTTTAGAACGATAAATTTTAGGACGATAAATAGTATCCGGGGAATGGAATTTATTTTCGGAAAGAGTCTAATCATAGGATTTAAAAAAAAAAAAACGAATGTTACAATTTTATCTAACTAATACCAAACTTATACCAATTATAGAATTTTTTCATAAACTCTATCTGCCTTATTCATAAACAAAAAATGGTTATTTCAGCTCTCGTGTTCAGGGAAACTACACCATGGAATAACAATTTTTCGGACTCAAATGGAGCAGTAAGCAATTGTCTTTATTTTGAGTCCGGAAAATTCGTATTCCATGGTGTAGTTTCCCTGAACACGAGAGCTGAAATAACCAATTTTTCTTTATGAATAAGGCAGTATCTGTTCAAGCCCTAAGGCAGTAAACGCAATTAAACAGTTTTTTTGTTTAGACCAGAGCACTAATTTCTTGATTCCTATACTTGGAAGTTTTCCCAATCATCCAGACTGCCTGGAATATAGACAAGACACGCTTTTTAAATAGTTTAATACGATTTACAATAATTAGTTTTTTTTTTTATTTAAATGTCAAAATTAGAAAGGGGAAATAGTTTTTATAACAAAGCCGAATTCAAACCATACTCAAACCTGGATTTAAGATTTAAAAAACTTAGATTAAAAGGCTGGGTTTTGGATTTTGTTGTTCATTAGAGCCTAAATTTTAAAACATACGAAAATTGAAGCCCTGACCTAACCTTCTCTAGGGTAAGTACATCTTGCTTTCGGATACAAAAAATGCTTGAAATTTGCCACTTGATTGCCTAGATACATGCACTTAGTTAAGAGAGGTGGGGGCAGGGGTTCGATGTCTTTTTTTAAGATTTTTAGAGAAACGATTTAACGATTTTAAAGATTTAACGAAGAATTTAAGTAAAATTTTTGTAAGAAAATAGGTACTTAGTATTTTTTTATTTAAATTTAATAGTAGGTTAATATAAAAAACAACTCCCCATAAATAAAAAATCAAAGAAAAAAACAAAACAAAAAATTTTCATTGATTGGTATAAAAAAATAAAGTGGCTGCATTTTTCATAATGTTTATATGCAGTATGTTTCTGCATATGTGATTTCTAATTTTTATTTATTAAGTATAGCATTATATTTAAAATGAATATAATTAAAAGAATATTTGAAACAGGCAATCAATCTATTTGTCTGCTAATATGTGTATTCAACTGGTATAAAGCATTACATTGACCAGTCTTGTGTCTAGGTATATTCTTGAAAATTTTTTTCATTAATTTTTCACGTTTTAATTTTCATTAAATCATAGCCTAATTGCTCATATACACGAGTCACAGAATGTCATTAACTTTGTCATTTTATACCAATTGTTTTTCTTAATTCGGTTGAATGATAATATACATTGGTGTAAGATAACAGGAACAGTGTCATTATGTCACTCGTGTAAATGAGCCATAAGCTTGTCAAATAAGTCTTTAGAGCGATATTTTCTAATTGGTATAAACTGGTCTAAAAACTTTTCAGATATTCTTTTCGTGTTGTATGAAGTTTCTTTGACTTAAGGCTTATACCCCCAATTCAAAAAAAAAATTCAATTGTGTTTGTTCAAGTTCTGGGATACGCGACTTATGATTACTCTTGCAGCTTATTTAACCTAAATTTCAATACGTATGCAATAATGGTAATTTAAGCTAACAGTTTAAAAATTCCTTATCAATAATGTAAATATTTATTTTATGTCGAACTAATTACAACTTGTTTATTGTTGTATGGTTGATGGCAACTCCTATCCATCATAAAACCAACCTACACCTGAAATGAATTTATATCTTTTTATTTTTTTATTTTGTTTCAATAAAACAAACATCAATACGCACAATCTTAATCGTAATATCTTACAATGTTATGTGTAGCTTATACTTGTTTATTGGCCAGTGGTTAATTTACGCACAACATTCTGTCTTACACTCCTTTCTATCTGTAAGTACGAGTATAGTCTGTATAATGTGTTTTCTTTGGCTATAAGATTGGCTTGATTTAGAGCTATAGAACCGGCTGAAATGTTTCAAACTTCTTTTTTTGTTGTTTGTTCTTTTATTTCTGTTGTACTCTTTTGCAAGATTTATTAGTTCCTACTTGCATTTATGGATTGTTACGACAGTTCTAGAACCCAACGCAACATAGCTTTAGCTTATATTGATATTCATCTACACTAAAAGTCGATAGAATAGTTATATTTTAGTTCAAGTATGACTTTTTCAATCTGTTTGGTATGTGCGTTAGACCAGATTATACCAGTCAGTGAATGGATAGAGAAATATACTTGAATGTGTAGTGTTTTTGTTAACTTTTCAGTATAAAGCGCTGTTTGATATATAAAAACGATAAATAACAATTGCAGAAAATATTTATTTTCCAAATGTCTTTTATTGCTTATACCAATCTTTGACAGCTATTTTAACGTTTCCTGTGGAAATTGCATTTATTTTGAACCACAAGAACAAATGCGTTTGATACGGTAGTAGATATAATTTCTGTGTTTGGTGTATATAAATTTTCGAGGTTTTAATAAAAAGTGACACTATACGATAAAGTACGTAAAAGTCTGTTTCGTGCTACTGGCTGGCCCGTGCGTTTGTGCGTGCACTACCTTACAGCGATTTATTTTTTTTTATCAAATTATTTCGAAAATAAATATATTAATTAGTTAAACTTCGTATCTGTAATAAATGACTAAAGTAAAGATAATAGTAAGATAAATGCGTTTTAAGTTTTTGCTAAAAAACCCCAATAACGGAAATAAGGTTTAAACGTTTTTTTTTTTAAGATGTACGTGTAGCTTTTCTATGGCTTAGATTTTTCAAGCTAAGATCCCGTTCTGTTCCTTCCTTAAAAATATTTAACTCATAAGAAAAAATTCCAAAATGCATAAAATAAAGTTGTACCTAATCATATGACTCAGTGTGTGTTAACGAGAATACAAGTAGATATATATTGGATATTATATTTGTATCCATGTATATATGTAGAAATACATGTATGCAATGCCGTGAAAATTACGTTCCGTTTCAAGATTGGTGACCATAGATTCAAAACATTGACAGTCAATGGTCAAGTAGTTGGTCTGGTTCTGCAATATGTGTGTGCTGTGCTGGTTCTGGTACTATGCTGCTTCTCCTGCCTGTTGCTGCTGCTGATCTCTATAATATAGCTGGATCGGGCCAAATGATTAATGTGCAAATGTATATCGTAGCGTAAGGGTACATTATCTTTCATAACGGAACATTTTTTCTTATTCAAAAATATACGTGAGGTGAATTTTATTTTTAGTCTAATATATTTTATAGGGTATGTATGTATATTTGTTTTTTTTTTTTTTTGGTAATTTTTCATTTCGCAGTAGAAAATTCATTAATAAACTCAAAAAGTCAGATAAGAAAAACGAAACATGGCTTCAAAAGTTATTAACAACACACCTTGCGAATCAGCTGATTGCAAAGTGTATAGCCAGGAAGTGTTATATTTTTTTCTTGACTATGTTTGCAAGGAAGCCAGTGTATATAGGATTGTGTTCTTAGGCCGTAATTTACAAATGGTTCAGGAATAATTTTTTTTTATAGAATTTGATTAATTGTTACTGTTAGGCAATAAAAGGAAGTTGGTTCTTACGCATTTTAAATATCACGCTGTGTTGATTTGAGCTATAAGCTTTATAAGATAGTCAAACCAAAAATTAAATATATATGAATTTTGTTATGATTAAGGTTATAACGGTGATGACACGGTAAGCCGCTCTCATTGGAATCTCTGAATGAAAAACGGAAAATTAGTGTCCACTGTTCCCATGGGAACTAAATACCATAAATAAATAAATAAATAAATAAATAAATTTTGCAGTTTGAAATTAAACGGTCTTACCGAGAATCGAATTTCTCGTCGAGAAAAAAACATGAACAGTGTCAGGCAGGGCTATATTTACGATGTAGGCAGCATTGGCCACACAACCGCTGAACATTGTATAGCGCAATCATCCTAGAAAAATTTTCACTACATGTTGAAAAAAAATGAAGTACAAAATTTTTTGACGCATTTTATCTCCAATGATGGAGTAGAATATGGAATCACAGTTTTAGACCAAAATTTGATATGGCGTGTGGCCGAAATTTTGACTTTAGCATTTTGTCTTACGAAAGACTTCTGTATACAAAAGTTATAGGATTTTTAGTCCTCTACAACTTTGCCATTTAATTGTGTCGCTTATTTTCAATAAAAATGGTCCAAAATTGGAAAAAACTGCGCCATTCTCCTACTTTTTTTGTTTATTTTTAGCAATAAATATTTATTGTACAACAAAATTGTCTAGACAAAAAGATAGAAAATTTAATTCTCTATAAATTTGATTTAAATCTTTTTTACTGAGAAATGCAAAATACGCCCGCAAATCGACAAAACGCAAAAGTCAAATTTTTGACACACGTCATTTCAATTTTTAGTCTAAAACATGTGGTTTCATATATTCTACTCCATCATTGGAGACTAACTGCGTCCAAAAATCTTGTACTTTATTCTTTTTTTGATAAAACTCATAGATTTATGGGGCTAGTATACGGAAAAATGTTTGTAACGCGTCAGTATTTCTTTGGTTTCGAAGCTCTGTTACTGATATCACTTGAAGCCGAAAAATTGTTTTACTTTCACTACAGGTTTCATTTTTGCACGTTGAGTAGATTTATTTTATAAAATAAAATAAAATTTGATGAATTGTTTTTATTCATTTAAAAAATTTGGCTCGGTGGCGGCGGCGCGGCGCACGGAGTTTGAGGGCAAATTTAAAAAGTTCTACTGTCAAGATAAATGACCAATAAATTTTTTTTAAGCAGTAAACTGTCCATCTCAAAGATGTGATGAAATTCTGGTAAGGAGAGGGAGCGGATTATTTTAAAAAGCCCAAGGTTGCAGAAAACCTAACGCCAATAACATGAATATTTTAAAATAGAAAATTTTGCAAAATTCTGAATCTTTTGCCTGGATCCACATAAGCAGTAGCCGAAACCCTGTTCGTTTTACACATACGATTTTGTCGTAGTAGGTACAAGCAGAAAAGAATTCAATAATTTTTTTCAAAGAGCAATAGATTTTAAGAAAATCGTTCCCAAACGTTACAACATCAGTTGTATGTTGTATAACGTAGTCTTTTTCCCAGCACCAGGGTATAAGGCACTGGCGTTTGCGCAAGTTTAAAATATATTGCTCTTTTGAAAAACAGTGTTGTAATCAGCGTTGCCGCCCGAAATAAAATTAAAGTGCCATGTTTTCAGAAAAAACAAGCCAATTTTAGAGCCGTATGAAAAAATCACAAATTCGTATGTTTTGTTAAAAAAAAACTGTATTCAATTTTATAACAGGGTTTAATACATAAGAAAAAATCAAAGGAAATAATGTGCTCTATTCGTGCATTATCATTTTTTTTTTCGGAATTCGGGAAAATTTTCATTAAATTTTGTTGAAATTTTCTTCATTTTTAGTAAAACAATGAAAATAAAAAAACGTGTCATATTGAACCTTTTCGTGCCACGAATAAATTATCATGTCAAAAAAGCACGATCGTGCAACTTTGGCAACGCTGCTGGTTGTAATTTTTTGTGTTAAGAATTTTATTTATATCAACGATTTCTTTATTTCTTAGCTTCATTTAATTTAATAAGCTTTTGAATTTAAAATTTTTTTCCTTCCAAAGTATAAAGGAAGTTGTGTTTGATTTTATGAAAGAAATACAAAAGTTTAAGTGAAATATTGACCGTAAAGTCAAAAAAATTGGAAGTTCTTTGAACCTGAATCTGCTAAAAAAATTAAATAGCTAAAATTTGATAGCAGTTCCGTATGATTTTAGTGCCTTTTCTAGTTGCTTGACTGCTTTCCATATTAACAATTGGGTTTATTGGTTGAAATACTTGCCTTAATAGCTATATTTTCTTAAAGCCAATATAAAAATATGTATTCTTTATGTTCACACAGACAATCCGTCAAAGACTTTCGAAATTCAAGTTAATTTCAGCAATGTTAACTTTTTTCTCTTACAAAATTTATAGACCAAATATGTACAGTACATATAAAACGACAATTGATATTCAAGCCCTTAATTTATTCCTCCAATAATTGTGAATACCTACCACAAAAGTGCATGTGTTTGATCTTTCCGACTCGTAAACAACTAAAGCTCGTTCAGAGACTTCTCTGTAAAATTTATTTTAGAAAATCATACGCATGTGAAGTTTACCATCACATTTTGCTCCCCGTCCAAACCTAATGCAAGTCAAATTTATTTTTGCAATATTGAATGCCAAAGTGGTCCCAATGGGCCTACCCCATATCCGTTCTGCCTTATAAAACCTTCTACATTGCTCTTCAAATGGAAGAATAAGAAAATTTAAAAATTTATAATCAACCAAGCAGAACAAATCATCAAATCCGCGAAGAGTAAAGGACGATGGAAAAACAAAATTAAAGAAAATTCCATTCTGCTTTTTGTATACCTAACTACCTATCTAAAAAAAGATGCGTACCTACCTATAGGAACATAATGAAATACCGACTTGAATTAGGAATTGTTTCCACACAGATCTGCAGCAGCAGCAGCAAAACCTGCATCATTGGCATTACAGCAACAACACAGCATCAACAACAACTGCAAATAATAATGCGACTATATTTCCCTTTTAGCTAAACACAAGGCCCTATAAATAGATCTTTTAGCCCGATCGATTGAAAGGCACATACATATTTCTGTTTGTTTGTATGCTGCTCCTGATGCACTGCATGTTTTTGCTGCACTCTATACAATCTTTTGCTTTTGGTCGATGGCGCGGCGGCGGTCGATCGGTCACATTGGCATTGCGTGCTGGCACGAGTCTTCCAAGTCGAAGATCGAGGTCCATGTCGTTTTTTGTTGTCGTTGTTTTTAGTGTATTTGCCAATGCCGTTCCCGAACTCGATCCCGATCCCGATCCCGATGTCGATGTTGTGCTGCTGTCGCCTTTATGATTACTCTAGAGAATTTTTATAGATTCTTGCGCGCTTTTTACATGCGAGGAAAAGCCAAAAGAGGCCCCCAAGAACATTGTGTAAATCTCACCTACGTGTATTTTTACAGAGGATATCTCTCTAATAGGATGTGCTGCCTCCTGCCCAGCCTATAGCCTATAGAGTCGAGGTCTGGCGTATGGCACTGGCGCAATCCCGGTGTGGATTGGATTCTTTCTCTTTCATCTCGTGAGGCTTAAAATAGCCCGCGATTCTAAATGAAATTGTAATGCAATGCAAGTTATTCCAAAATGAGGAGCAGATAAAAAAAAATAACATATAAAGTTGAAACAGTTGGCAAAAAACAAAAATTACACAGAACCGCCTGGACTGGACAAGGCGCATATCTGCTGTTGATGATGTTGCCAATGCTGCTGCTGGCTGCTGATCAAGCTGAAGCTGGTCGATACTCTGCAGTATTTGTTTTTATAGATTCAGTCAGAATCCCAGATGCTTTTCTCAATCGTTGTTGTTGTTATTATTATGGAACTCTGATGGCTGATTCCATTGCATCTCTCAGTCTTTGAGTTAAAAAAAAAAAAAAAAAAAAAACAACAGCTTAGAGTTCGTTAGCCCGTATTATGGCAATGTAAATTATCGGACCTCGAGACATGTTTTGCGATACATTTGTAATGGCTTTCGGTGTATATGATCACCAGGCTAAGGCTAGGTTATATATTTTCTAGTTTTCAAGGTGAACGAGATACAAATATTTTATTCCTTTTTCGGATTGATTTGGTTTGGTTATAGGTTTTTGCCTTCAAGTCTAAGTTATAAATATGTATTGATGGATTGATGCATTAAGGTTACGCATACAAAATGTGTATCATTGTCTATAAAGTTGGCTGGCAATCGTGTTAGGATGTGAAGGATTTATCGCCTAATAGGGGCTGTTTTTCTGTTTTTTTTTTTTTTTTATAATTTTCTGTCTTCTTATACAGAAGTTCTAGAATAGCTTGAAAGCATTTAAAAGTCTATTTCTAGGATTTGTTTGATTGGAGTGCAAATTCTTCGCAGTTTTTGAATTATTGTTTTATTATTTAATTTACTTAATTTAAGTAAATTAAATGAAGATCATTTTCATTGTTTTATAAGTTGAATGTTTAGAGGGTCAGTTTTTCAAAACAATTTATTTTTTCTAGTCCACAATTTGCATGATAAACAAAATTCTTTCCATCACATCACATTTCCCTAGTTTATACACATTTACTTAAACAGTGACCTTCACCATCAACACAACCGATAGCAAACGAGTTTTTCGCTATAAAATCATTTTTTTTTTTGTTTGAACAATTGTTATCAGTTAAATTCACTTCGTCATCGAATATTCAAAAGAAAAATTAAGAATTGTTCTCATCGTCTTTAATAATATTTGATAAATAAAATTCAAGAAATCACCTGATTTGTTGATGGCTTTCAAGGAATTTCTAAAAAAAAAAAATAATTCAACGCTTAAAAGTAGAAGTGGAATTTTTTTGAAAAGCTTTCTTTAATTTAATTTTGAAAGAAAATAAAAAATATTTGCAGAGTAAACAGTTGCGGGAATTCCCGTAAAAAACAGATTTCTTTTATTTGAATGAAGCTCTGAAATTTCGATTCTCATTTAAATGTTTAAATATGTCGATAAAAATAAAACAGAATCATATGATAAGTTTTATTTTATTTCCAATAACCTGCGAACCACCAAATTTGATAAATTTCTACTATAAAACGGATTTTTACGTGATAAATTATGGCTTTCTTTTGGGAAAGATGTTATACCAATCTGTCCCCTTGCGAACAAATTTTGTTTTCATCCGATAAAACGACAAGTTGATATTCTGGTTTCTTACAACGCGACGTATGGATTCGAGAGAACTAGAGGCGTGTTTCTTTTCGAGTGATAATGAGCGGTTTTCAAAATGGAATCCGTGGTTCAGCAATTTTTACTCGCCGATTTTGGCGAATTGACTGAGGTTCAACGATGGTTCAAGGTTCAAGTAAGTGATTAAAGCCAACAAAATGCCTGAACCATCGCTGAACTTCAGTTAATCAGCCGAAATCAGCGATTTAAATTTCCTGAACCACGGAATATTGAAACAAGTTTGTACAACTAGACCTTAAAATTCCTGAACCACGGATCAAATTTTTGTATAACTGGCCCTTAGACTTCAGATTCTATTATCACTTAAAATAAATATAATTTCATTTGCTACCCTTTCGATTCACACTTGCTTTTTGCAAGAAATATTATAAAGAAATTTCAATAATTTTTTTTTCTCACTCATTAATTCTATGTACTTCCATATACTTTGCTTTTTTACTACATACTGCTATAATTTGTCAATTGAAAAAATATTTTAATAGACTATTTTAATCCAAAACAAGTTCAAGAAGAAGAGGATTTAATTTAAATTTTTTTAAAACGGTCGAAACACTTCTTTTTTACAACAAATCGATTGAAATCATAAATGATGAATGGAGGTAATTTCGAATTTAGGATGCATAAACGTAAAATTGATCAAATTGATTTGTCTAAATTTTGGTAGGTACACTTTAATGAAACCAACAATTAATACAGAAGAACTTATTTTTAAATATTCTCAAAAATTCGGCCCTATCACGAATTCCATCGGTATTGGAAACTCTTTTCGAATCCCGAAAAAAACTATCACTGACGCCTTTTTAATAAATAAAATTTGGAAGCAGTACAAATTTTTCGATGACAAATTTATTTAAAAAGAAAAAAACAAAACAAGAAAATAAACATAAGTTGTTATTTTTTTGTTTCTTACTTCTTAAATTTTTGGATTTATTTTGATGTTATTTCCACATTTCTCTACGAAATTTTAAGCATGAATTCCGAACCCTGCTAACGACTGATATGTTACACTGCCTTCTTGTTTTTTTGAAGTGATAAGCGGGTTCACATGTTTTTCACTTGGGTTAACCAGTAACTAAGAATCAGATTCCTAATATTATTTCTCCTTTCTTTAAAAGTAAGCATCAGCGGACTCACCAGTTTTATTCAGATTCTTAACCCTTTATTTCCAGTTGACCTCTTCCAAGCAAATTTCGTGCGCTGAGTCTACTCCTGTTACCTATTTTGTTGTAGGTATAGCTAAACCTAAACTCAACTCCATAATCTAAAACAACATTCCGCATATCTCTAAAAGAATACACTTTACTACGAGCACTTTCTTCTCAAAGCTCTTTACATCATCTTAACAAAAAAAAATCTCACTGCACCAGGATATCATAAAACTTATAAAACGCAGCCTTGCCCTTTTTTTTTCATCACATAAAAATAACTTTTGTATATTTTTATCAAATTGTTATGATTCATTTTTGTAACATTTTGATTGCAACATCTCTTCAAAAATGATAATAATTATTTTCATAAATACAAACTTCAACCAATAAACTCTAGAAACTTGTTTCGAAAGCAATTTTAATGACTTTAGCTGATGCACAAAAGTTAACGACCACAAAATGAGTACATCGTAAAAACCAAAACAAAAAAATTATTACGACTGCTGCCGCGCGCGGTATGTGTCGTTATATAAAAGTCCAAAAATATCAAATTTCTGAAGTTGAAGACTGAACTTGTGAACTCAGAAGCGTGAAATGCATTGCACGTGAGTTCAGTGCACACATTTGAACTCTTCGAATAAAAAAAAAAAAAAAATTCCTTTTGTCATTATATCATATGTGTGTGGGAATAAATGGAAAATATTTCACGCCCCTCGGAGTGCCACAGGGCAGCATCCTATATCGTTTTTCTTGTGTTTTGTTTGTACTTTAAAAGCTTTTATCCGAATTCTTCTATCGTCGCTCGTTGGTCGGTCGTTTCCTCGTTCTTTACTCAAATGATTGAACGTACAAAACTAACCTCTTAGAATGAAGAATTTCTAAGAGGAAATTCTATTGAAAAGGTCACATTTTATAGCTGAAGCTGTGTAGCTAAAGCCGCGCGCTGGTTGTGGTGCCGGTGTGGCATTGTGCGTAAAAGTTCAATAAAACAAATTCTTAAACCATTACGAGAATTAGAATTGAAATGCATCTATCTGAATGATGCACATCTCCATCTCGTCAATTACTTCAAAATCTTTTCTTTTTTGATATGCATGGTTATTTTTTGTTGTTATTGTCTTTTGTATTGGAAAGATGAATAAAAAAAAAGATGGATGATCAATCATATTCACAATTCGATTAAACCAATGTTAACGGTATATTATTTTTCTTCTATTTAAAAATTAGAATGTTCTGTTCATTTTAGAAGAGCTATAGGTACCTCTAAATGCTCATAACTTTTCTATTGAATTGAGCACTGAGCATTTACAGTTAAGTGTTTTTTATTTTTTTATTTTCCAAATTGAATAAATGTAGATTGCATATCTTTTCACACGATAAATCGATACACATATAAAATTAAATAGATTTTTATGTTGAACAAAAAAAAAAATGCAGTAGTGTGTGGCGTGAATTGTTCCATCGTCATTGAAGATAATTGAATTCTAGAAATGCACTTGCATTTGAATTTGAATTTCTATCTCAATTGATGCCATATGCCATTATGTGTTTGTTATTGATTTTAATATGCCAGAAAAGAAATAAATAGGTTTTGGATGTGAAAAAAAAATTACATTTAAAAGGTTTCAATAAAATTTGTGATATTACGTGCCTTCAAAGCTTAAAAAATGACACCATCTGATTTCTATAATAAATCCTAGTTATTGTGCGCTTTTTTTTTGTAAACGTTTTTAAGAAAAAGAAATTGGTACACCATATTTTAATATTTATTAATGTTGACCAGAAATTAAATTTCGGAAAAAAAAATCATCTACCTGTTTTTGAATATCATGGATATGGAAGGTGTTATTTAGTTTTTGACTATAAGAAAAATTGTTATTCAAAATATTCTAGATAATGTTAAAAAAACCGCTCATTACCAAGTATTGTGAAAATCAAGCGAATCCCTTTCGAAATATTTGCTTTTCAAAAGAAAAACTTGAAACTTATTTTAAAAATAAAAAAAAATTGAAAATGTTGGTATGTACCTAGGTATATGAATTTTTTAAAAAGATTTTCCACAATAAAAATTATCAAAATCAGCTAATTCTTTTTCGAGAAAAACGAATATAAAACAAATGGTTCAATGAGAGGTATCATTTAAAACCATTTTTCGGAAATTTTATTTTCCACCAAAAGGTAGCCTGTTTCTTATCAAATGTACCTATTGTTTTTTTTTTTTTTTTTTTTTTTTTTTTATTGAAAAATCTGTGGAGCCATTTTTAAGAAAAATATGATTTTCCAAAAATGCTTAAAAAAAATTGTATGGCAGTACCGTTATTTTAAGTCCTAAAAAATGAAAAAACTATGTCAAGAGAATGTCCAAAAACGCTAAATAACAAGTTTTAATCAAATTGACCCTTGCGTTTAGGCTGTAGCCGAACGGACAAAAAGCCATCAGCCAGACGGACAGAATTGCGAGACCCCCTTTTTTTTGTCTTCCCTATCATCGTAATGTCAAAATCTCGAGTTCAATTTTTTTTCGAATCCAAAACTTGCCTTAGAGAAACTATAAATTTCAAAAAAAAATTGTATTAGGTATGTAATTGTATCTTCTCCCTGAAGCTGGGGGGGTAAATTTTTGAAAAATTGACATAGAATGATAAAAAAAAATAAAATATTTAAAATCGAAGACAGGATATGGAATGATATGTTATAGCGTCTTTGAAAGCTAATATTCCATTCTTTAATTTCTTTCTCAAATCAAATTGTTTTAGTTAATAGTTTTTGACAAATTAACTTTCAAAGTAAAAATTAAAAAAAAAAATTATAGTTATTTTTTAATTTTTTCTTAATTAATTCATTGTGTCTTTTCGTCGATTTTTAATATATTTTTACAATGTTAGGTTAATTTTTCAGAAATTTCCGGGGTTTGATTGAAAGATTTTTGCGGCCGGAAGTACAAATGTCTCACCCACCTCACTTAATAGATTCATACTCTTTTGGCGAGGTCGGTTTTGCCTTCAGTTTGTTGTTAGATATATTTCATACTCCACATATCTCCTGTTTATTCAAATGTGCTACCAGAATTCCACTTTTAATGCTTCAGCACCTAGAGCAGTACCGGGATGATAATTGTCGGATTAAGGGCGTTTTAATTTTTCCATTGCCTTCTTAGGCCAAAAAACCAGCTATAGACAAGATTTGTTCTTCGCTTGATGTCAAGTCTGGTATTATTTTCTGAGTTTAAGTTGGAGCCTAAGCAAAGAAAAATCTCTTTCCATTATAATTTCATAATTTGTTTGATATTGCATGATGATCTGTGATGATGCAATCACCGAAGCTTCACAAAACACTTAGCTATAGCAGCACCACTTCTTCCATCATCTCAGTTGCATGGATCTTTGTGAGGGAAAAACAGTCCACCGAGCATGAAAATGATCGCAATTAAAATGTCTCACTTCCATTCAACCCACATAATCCATATTCAATTGCCTGTCTACAATAAAAATGAAAAAAAAACCAAATTTTCCCGGAAAACCAAATGAAGCTTTTAGCACATGTACAGTACACCTATAGAGAAAGGAATGGTGTCTTAGCTTCTCAATGCAGTCGGTACTAACCGTGATACTTATTAGATAAAAAAAAAATGTTAACCAGCTAATGCACAATGTTTACATTCTTGCATGGGTGTGGTTTTTGCGTTAACACATTTTGCCGGGTTTTTTGTATTCAAATGGGCAAAAAAAAAAAAAATAAATAAAAACCAATTCAAGCCGAGAATGAAGGGCGACAGTCTCATTATTCAACTCACATGCACCAGATTTCCATACGTGACACGCAAAACACGAGTAGGTTGGTTGGTCGATTTATCGCAAATCTGATCCACATTCCGAGAACCAAAACGCACCCGCACTTTGAAAATTATCTAGAACCAACATAAGATATCTTTTATTTTTGTTATTGTGTGGAATACATTCTCGATACATAGGGC
Organism: Epistrophella euchroma; assembly: GCA_947049315.1. Taxonomy (NCBI): domain Eukaryota; kingdom Metazoa; phylum Arthropoda; class Insecta; order Diptera; family Syrphidae; genus Epistrophella; species Epistrophella euchroma. The sequence goes on along the minus strand of OX346248.1, from coordinate 26,540,957 downwards.
AACAACAAGAAAGCTATTTGAGAAAGACTGTATAAATTCCCTCCCCTTCGGCTCTTAATAGTTTTGATGGTGGGAAACTATTCAAGCGTATAATGGCATAAGTGTCGTGGCGTGGTACGCCATGTCTGACATCAGGTGAAGAGACGCCAGAAGGCGGTATGCCATTATGGCTCATTATCGATCACTTGATGAGATCACCGGGCATTGTTAAAACTGTTAGCTTAATTTTTCCATGCCTCTATACTCTCTTGACTAAATAAATCGCATGCGGAATTTCACTTATTGGACCCAAGCTTAGTATCGTCGTCATCGTCATAGTGTGGAGTACCCACAGGCACTTAGTTAGGACCAATTATGTTTTATTCATTCACTTTTTCTTTAGTTCGATGCGCGGTGCGGTGTGGTGCGGTGTGTGGTGGTCGGTGGCTCAAATTTGACACAATACTTCGCTTAGAGAATGGTATGATGGTCGCATGCAATGAAAGTTAACCTATTTTGCTAACTTATCATTATCTTGTCAATTTGAATTCAAAAGACATATTTCCTTGGGATCGATCGATCGCACATTCACGACACACACGGAATAGGAACAGGAACAAGCCTCATACCAGCCCGATGGAGTCTCTTAGAATATATTGCTTCTGAATGTATAACTTTTTTGTTGTTGTTGCAAAAAGTGAGTGTGGCAAAAAGACGTGGTGATGGTTCTTTAGATGGTTTTTATTTTGTATTTTTTTTTTTTCCTTGATTACATTGCGTGACGATTTTGCATTATTTTCAAGTCCAACGACATCACGATGAGATGTTCCTCACGACCAAATGAACGAACTAACAAGAACGACCGACCCAAGCTAGCTACCAGACGATTGAATTTTAGTGTAGAAGTTATTTAAATTCCGAAATGGTCATTTGCATTCTTGCTTGAGTCGGTTGGTAGTTGGATAAAAATTTGTGACGAAAGCTGGTCAGAAAGAGGTGTAGTAGACAAAGTAGGTTTTAACAAATCTACATTAAATTGTGACAATGTTGCAAAATTAAATCATGAGCAGATAAATGTAAGAAGAGGTACTTTGGGAGTCGACCTAATTGGTCAATGTTTGCTTCGCAAAATAGAACTAATGAATGTCTTTTGAAAAAGAAAAGAATGTCTGAAATCAGATTCAGTTAAAATCTATGTAGCTGAAAGTATAAAAAATGTTCTTAAAAAATTTACTTAGATTAATGATACATTTTTAATGATAAGGGTCTCTTAATCCAATTAACATTTTTATACAGATGATGTCAGAAAACGAATGAAAATAAAAAAACTTTACAGACTCGACATTTTTCTACCAACAACGTTTGTAGAAAATAGAAATTCTTAAAAATTTTGAATAGAAACTGAGAAAGGTTTATATAAGATATGAAGAAAATTATGGTGGCGAAATTAGATATTTAATTTTCTTTTTATTATATTATGTTAAGCACGTTTAAAAAAAAAAAGTTATTTTTACAATATAAGGTACGAAGCAGTAGGCCGTGGTGTATAATGGCTACTACGTTAGAGTGGCATGCCTGTGGAGATCGAATCTCAGCCTTTTCCGCACCCAACAATAAAAATGTTTCTTTTATTCACGCTACTTGCCTCTTGCGAGTCTTGCGAGGAAGGGACATATTCTCCAAAATTTTATAATGTCATGAAAAAGCTCCTTTCATCTTATGTGTTTTGATTTGGTAGAAAATTTTACGTCCTGACCACTCCTTCGACACGCTAATATATAGGATTGGTTGAGAGTTGTAGAAAATTAGGGCCTGGTTCTTCATGAGATCTTCTTTCTTTAATTTTTTTTTTTATAAAAATTAATTTTTTTTTTATTTTTTGCCCTAAATTTTTTGTATCATCATTCGTTGGTAAGATACTAGAGACTAAAAGTCTAAGGCCTCTTTTTTCATTGAAAACCAGATATTTTTGAGCAAAATTGTAGAACCATGAAAATGGGAAAATTAATGCTAAGTAAACATGTTATCTAACCAACAAATTGAGTCAAAAATGTTTTTCAAAAAAAAAAAAATAGCGCCCTTCACAAAATATAAAAACTAAATTTTTGTCCCGTGCTGTTGTTTATCGTTGCATAGTAACGGTATCTTAAAAAATATTATCTGCTGAAATTTTTCAACCCAAAAAGCTTACATCTTTCGAATGCTTTTTGTTTCATCTCAATACGACCACTTGTCACAGATATACACAACAAAATACACCTTGTGAATTTAACAAGAGAAAGAGGCGTGTTTAATTTTTATCTGATGATTTTCTGTGGAAGAACCTGCAGACTTAACCGTTTAAATGATTTTATTCAATTTTGGAACTTGGAAAGTTTTTGAGGCAGGGCTACACTTACCATATGGGCAAAATGGGCTACAGGGCCCAGGGTGGCAAGACTTTAAGGGCGGATAAAGTTATTTCATATTCATAATTTTATTTTTGGATGTCGATTTCCACTTGACAAAATGATGAATACATATTATCAAAATATTTAAGTGACACTGCAAGAAAATGTGTTCGGGCTTGGTATTTGGTGGTGTAATACAAAAAGCTTTTTTGGTGAAGATATGAAAGAAAACAGGTCCGTCAAGCTGGGTCCACCACACCTTCCAATACACAATTTCAAAAATCTAATGATGCATGAATTAGGGGATAGTATGGGACTAATTTATTATTCCAATCCCGAAGGAACCCCAAATTCCCTTAACCTTTTAGAGGGCAAAATCTAATTTTGTGACGTCATCATGCCATCAAGCTGGGTCCAACCACAACGGAAATTCCAAAATCTAATGATGCAGGAATTAGGGACTGATTTAGTAATCGGACTAATTCTTGTGGCGCATCAGGATTTCTTAGGTTTCGAAACTCTGCTTTACTGATATCACTTGATGCCAAGAAAATCGGCTGACTTCATATTATTCGCTGAATTCATTTAATGCAATGAATTTATTTTTCTGCAATCGCAGTAGTTGATGTGAAGAAATTTTATTGTTGCGCTAGGTTAAGGCATATTTTTAGCAGTTAGCTGTTTTAAAGCATACAAAAAGTTCTGAAAAAAAAAACAAAAACTAAAAAAGGTTATAAAAAAGAACATGTTTAAAGAAAAAAAAATTAGAAAAATAAAAGCTTAAAAAAAATTAAATTAAATAAATACAAAAGTAGTTTGAAAATAAGAGCCTTTCAAATTCTAGAAGGCTGCAAGATGCATTAAGGATTATAAAAACTAAACACATTATTACGTAATAATTACAAAAAACTACAAGCTTTATTTTCTAAACGAAATGCCCAATAAAAAAGAAGAAATTCATTCAATTAAAATATGGGTTCACTCGGGCGTAGACGTACTTTTTTATTTTATTGAATTTTACTACAATTTTTGTTTTTGTACGTTGACTTGGTTTATTTTGATTAAAAAAGCTATTTTGATAGATTGTTTTTCTCAATTAAAAAAAAAATAGACGCGTTACGCGGGCAAACGCTAATTCAATTTAAATAGTTCTATTGTGAAAAATGCAGTAAAATTTCCATTTTCACAGCCGCGCTGGTGCAAACAGCTGTGATTATGATATTAATAATTGTATTCTCTTCAGACATATGAACATGAACACCTTTTCCTTAATCAGCGGGGCAAACCACAATCTGAGTAACTGCAACCTCAAGTATAAGCAGGATCATCCGAAAAGTGAAGGTGAAACTGATGTGTTATTATTATCTTTGATTATAATTAATATCAACGATGTGAAAAAATTCTGGTAAGGGCAAGGGGCGGTAGATTTAATATAGTCCCAGGTCAGCAGAAAATCTAAACCTTAAAACTTATAACTTTCTTTATCAAAAACATCGCACCGTTCCTGTAATACAACCGTTTTTGGCATGTTTTGTATGTTTCAAATTAGACATGCTCTAATTTAGAAATGGATTAGATGTCCTTCTCGCACGAGAGGTTATAGCTGGATAATACCAAAAATAAAATAGCCAAATGCTGAGCTATGAACACAAATACCACTCCTTTGCCCTAAATGCTCGAAGTAAGTGCTTCATTCCGATTTCCCAACAAAAAGATTTCAGTAAAATCAAAAACTCAAAACAGCTTCCTTTTTTGCAATCAAACCCAATTTCATAATCACTTCCATTCCCAATAAACTTCAATCAAAAATTGGGTCAAACTTATATGAGTTTCCGTCATATCGTTCTTAATATTGAATGAAACAATCTGTCTTTAATAGGAGGTCTTACACATATAAAAACCGCATATGCATTCAAAAACTCCATCTGCTTGCCCATTTATGCCCACTATTCTTCCCAAAGCCCATCAGCAATCAGCATCATCAAATTCGTCGTCATCATCAATCAAGATTATTAATAAAAAAAATAAAATCATTTGAATAAATTTCCTATCAAAAAACCCAAAGTGTTTTTAATGCTCTCATATAGTAGATGGAGATGCTATGCCCTTTGTGCTTTGCGCTATGCTGATGGCTAGGGTAATGGGTATAGCTAGATGTAGCTCTGAACGTCTGAACGAAGCTCATATTTGCGCGTGTGCTTATAATCTTCTGTGATTTCTTGCGGCATCATCAATTCATATATCGAATAGTATAAGATAAAGATAGAAGAAGAAGAGAGAGAGAGAAAAACATATTCGAAAAGAAATTTGACCTAAATTTTGATTTATTGGTTCCGCCTGGTGTTGCTTGCTACTTTACGACGACGAAGGCGCTGCTGTTGTATTTACAAGTAGCTGTTACTGGATGTTGCGGTGTAGCTCATCACACTGCTCTCTAACCTCCGCCGCATCGCCCGTATTTATATTGTTAAGAGAATTACGTCAGCAATTTCAAATAGGACTCTTGCATCAATTTCGATTATGTATTACTATACTATCCCCCCCCCCCCCCCCCAGCAATTCATATAAATTATAATTTCTGTCTTCGGTCAATGTGCAACTCTTTTCATTAAAAAATAATCTAAAAATTTGATATGATCTGATCTGATCCCTTTGATCATAATTTCTTGCTTTTCAGTCCGAAGATAAATATCGGTCATATTGTTGTCGGATTTGACGCTGAATTATAAAGAATTGATTTTATTGAAATTTGCTATATAAGATCTGCGATTAATCGAAGAAGAAATTTTATATCATTTTGTTTGGGCCGGTCGGCGGTAATGATGAAAACTTGAATGTGTAAAATACAAAAGAGAAGCATTAAATGATTGTCAAGGAGAACAAAGGGCTGAGATTTAGCTGGTCGCTGCGGTGCAACAAAATGCCTGATATGTTGAAAGATTAAATTAATCAAAATTGAAATAAGTCTTTTTTTCAAACAAAGAAGTGTAAAACAAATAATTTATTTTCAAACAAACAATACCTAATCCCACAAAAGGTTATAGTAGGTCAGTATAAATATAAAATTTGTACCTAAGAAAATAATAATCTATTAAACAAAAAATTATTGCAAAAGTAAGTCAAATTCGTCACAGCGAAAAAACATTACGTAAAATATCAAGTTCCAAAAATTGAATTGAATTGAATTGAATTGAATTGAATTGAATTGAATTGAATTGAATTGAATTGAATTGAATTAAATTGAATTGAATTGAATTGAATTGAATTGAATTGAATTGAATTGAATTGAATTGAATTGAATTGAATTGAATTGAATTGAATTGAATTGAATTGAATTGAATTGAATTGAATTGAATTGAATTGAATTGAATTGAATTGAATTGAATTGAATTGAATTGAATTGAATTGAATTGAATTGAATTGAATTGAATTGAATTGAATTGAATTGAATTGAATTGAATTGGATTTGCGTACGTTTTCCTCAAAATCTTTAAAAAAATCTTGAAATTTTTTTGGCTAGAAACTTACATATGTATGTATGTATGATGCTACATTTTTGGTCTTGATATGTAAGTACTTCTGCCAAAAAGCTTTGGTTTTCGACAATTTAAAAAAGAATACATTTTCTCCTGATTGAAATTTAAGCTAATTTTTAGAAAATGTTTAGTACTTTCACCAATTTCAGCGTTGTCAGAATTTTGTTTAAAGTCGAAATAATTTTCCTGAAAGACGAAATGTTTTGTTTGTACTATAAGTACCTATTCATCACATGATGCCCGCCACCACAAATGAATGGATGAATTTGTTTCTTACTTAGATTTTACTGGCGTTAAACCATTAAAGCAACCTTAACTTCTAAATTTTTTTTTCTTTAAAATCTCAGTTCATGCCATGATTATTAAAATAAAATTATTCATTAACTCGTACCTTTCTAAATTCCTCCTACAATGTAAACATTGCCCATACAAATTTAAATTTCCCACTTGAACTTAGAAACGCCAAAAATTTGATTTCACATTTTATTTTATGATAAAGAATTGTTGGATTCCCTTATTAAATTTTGTTGTTTTGTTTAATTCTCAACAAACTGTCCAGCATGTTAAATAAAACAATTAAAAACAATTCGTGTGTTTTTTTTTGGTACAGATTTTTTTTTCTTAATGTTTCCATGATTTGCAAAAAAAAAAAAACAAATAAAGATGAGCACACTTCCTTTCCGTGACAGAAAGAACAACCATCACTATCGAAAAATAATTGCCAGATATAAAGATATAATTCCGCAAAACCCATTATTTTGATATTTGCCTTTTTTTTTTTTGTTTTTTTTTTTTTTTTTTTTTTTTTTGCAAATCTTATGCATTCACTTCTTGGTGGTCAAGTCAAAACTTTCTCCTGAAGTCGTTACTATATTTTTTACTAGACATTGTCCGGCTTTTATATAAGTGAACCTCCTCCGACTTAATGCTAAATGATTTTCCCATCAAGTAAGTGCACCAGTTTGCAAATTAAAATTGAAAGAAAAAAAATTTAATAACCCTAGAGTATCAAATTTCTATATCATACACATAATCTGATTTGTCATTGAGCCACATTTTCATCTTCTTATCCAGATGTACTTATAGAGGTATTGAATTGATCGTTAGGCTTAAAAGCTTTATTCATTAACGAGGAAATCGATATCATGCCAAGGGCTAAAATAAACATAACATTGGCAACGACTTTGTGACTAAGATTATGTCTTGTATTAAATTCTATAAAATTGCTGCACGATTTGTTAATGAAGTTAGTTTTTTTTTTCTTGTTTGTTTTTATGATCAAATAATGATTCTAAAATTCGATTATGTTTTATAGTTAATCTCAAATCTTAACACATTCACCTCACGATTATTATGACAAAGGGTCAGTCGTCGCTACATTTGGGGATTGTTGAAAGGTGCTATAGGCTACCTTAGCTAATATAAATCTCAACTGTAGTTCCCTTTCAATTTTCCATTTTTTTTTAAATTGATTGGCAGGGAAAAACAACTTTTCATCCAGTCAGAGTTTTGGTATTTAAGAACATAACATTTAGGTGACTGTTTTGCTTTTTTTGGTTTGTATTTTCTTTGATTGCAATGAATCTAAAGTTATGTATATGTTTTTACATAAATATAGATAGGTTATGTATGAATTATTTTTTTATAGGTTCCTGAAATCAGGTTTTTTTTTTGTATGGCAGATTGACTCTCAATGCTATTGGTTACTCGTGCCCAAGTTTGTTCCGGAACAAAGCTGAAGTTTAGAACCAGTTGTCAGTTTGCAGAAATTTCATTTAAATATTAAAAGGGTTAATTTTAAGCTTTCGTATACCGAATTTTTATCGAAACTAAAAGTCTGAAAAATAACAATGATATAATGATTCATCAGCTAGCATAAACCGGGTATAACCATGAATTTTACTCTGGATTTAAATTGAATAGTTTTAAATTGATATAATTGTTTGAAAAAGTAAAAAAGTTATAATGGCAAATTCTAAAAACAAAATCCACAAAATGGTGCGACAAAGCCAAAACGAAAAAACAGATTCTTTTTCGACACGACTTTTTTCAAGTGTCTACTCAGTATCAAAGGAGACCTATTTCTCTCCGTTTCGGCGCAATGGGCTATTTTCAAAAAAAAAAAAAAAAATAGCAACATCAAAAAAATTTATAACCAAAAAGAAACAATTAAAATGACATGCTTTAACTTTTTACGAAACAATTTTTCAATTTTATATCTACACTTAGCAAGTACATAGTTTTTCAAAAACTAATTTAAAAACTAAAAAATTGGAATACAAAAATTTTCGTTAACGTTAAAATAACGTTTCGCCGTTATTCACAACTTTTTCAGGGGTTTTATTAAGATTTATTAAATTGGTTTAGTTTACATTTGGTATCGAGTTTCAAAGGCCAACAAGGGGATGTTACCAGCCAACCTCTCTTTTAAATTTTGTTTTGAATTTAAACTTTTAAATTTTCGATTATCGACAGACAATTTAAGTTCGAGAAAAAGAATTCAATTGTGGGCGATTTAAAACAAATAAGTGCGATAATAACGAACTTTAGCTTCCTAAGCTTCTGAAATTCAAAGCTAAATCAAATTTCCTTTCACTTTTTACAGTGCAAACAATCCATGAAGAATTCCAAAAACATTAGAAAATACTCAAGCCAGATTCACTTTTGAATACAGGGTGCCCAGTAAATAATGGATAATATGGCAACCAGACAAAGCAAACCTTAAGACCTTTCAGAAAATAGCATACAAAAAAATATTTACCATGTGGCTGGCCTCCATGGTATAACATTTTTTAAACAAAAATTTAAAAAATACGACTCTCCTCGAATATCTTAACACTAGGAGCCCCAATGAATGATATTTGTTATTTTTTTATTTTTATAATTTTCTGGAATTCTAATACACAGATACTAAAACAATAGTTGTTTTTGCATTTTTTTATTGTAATTTTTTAAAAATTATTTTTCAATACAAAAATTGTAAAATATTTATTTTTACAAAAGTTTGACAATCTGTAAAAAAATAAAAAAGTACGTTAAAAAATTACCTGTTTAAGACAGCTTTTCAACGTTTTCTGAAATGTATGTACATTAGTGGCGAGCTACACTAATAAGCTACTAAAAATATACCTCAGTTAAGAATTATAATTTTTTTAATTTTTCAATTGTAGGTAGGTAGGTAGAAGTGGCTGTCGGGAACCGACTCACGTAGGCCAATCAGTGGCCCGTTGTGATACCACATGGATCTAGGAGATACTTCCCCTACTCGTTGAACCATTTGGAGCTCCTTATGAAGCGTGCAAGATTGCTAATATCAGCATTAGCCAGAGCACTTGGATCATTATAGTAGAAGTCTCCCAAATGGGTTCTACGTCTTTGGGATAGAGCAGGACATGAACAGAGAAGGTGAGGAACGGTTTCCTCCTCCTCCTCATCCATGCAGCTTCTGCAGTAGTCATTGGCAAAGATGCCAAGTCGTGTGGCGTGTCTGCCTATGAGACAGTGTCCAGTTATAACGCCTATAACGGAGCTTATGTGCGATCTTTTTAAAGAAATCAGACATTTAGTGCGTTTTAGATCTAGCTTTGGCCAGATTTGTTTAGTCGCTATACAAGTGGTGATGTTGCTCCACCTAAGGTTTGTGCACCTTATAGCTTCTTGATTTATCATAAGTTTGGATGTAGCGATGGGTATACCAATATCTTTCCTCTCTGAGAAAAGAGGTATTATTGTTCCACTTTTAGCGAGCTCGTCAGCCCTGCAATTCCCTGGAATGTCCCTGTGGCCCGGCACCCAACAGAGGTGAATATTAAACTGCTGCGTCATCTCCATAAGAGATGATCGACAGTTTAGGACTGTTTTAGAATTAGTAGAGACCGAGTCCAGGGATTTCAGTGCTGCTTGGCTGTCGGAGAAGATGCGTATATCAGTTGTTGATATAACGTTTTCTTTAAGCCAAGACAAAACTTCTTTCAATTGTTGATAAACCTGAAACTTCAAATAGGTATAACCTAATGATTAGCAGAACATCTCAACTTCAGTTTCCTAAAATGTGTCTGTCTGTACGGAGAACTTAGACTTTAATTTTAGCATCGTCTACTCTGGAAGAGTTCATAATTTTATCAACTTTTATGAACTGTCCAATAGGACAGTCAACAGTTTGTAAACAAACTCAATAATTCAAAAATTCCATGAAATTCTGAGACCCATCGCCTCCCCCCCCCCTCTTCCTCTCCCTTTAAAATGATAAAAGAATGTTAAAATCTCACATAAATTCAGTAAATATTAAACAATTTTGCGGCCATCCAATATAAATATTTGATGCCCAATAACAAAAAAAAAAAAATTACTCAAAAAAAATATTACTCATACGCCCCAAAGCCCCTAAATCCCAAAACTTTTTAAAAAGAAAAATTGAAGATGTTCAAAACATCGACCTGTTTATAATATTCCCTGATTTTCTTTTAACTTAATCAAAAACATAAAAAGCAAAACGAAGTTCACCTCAAGGAAGTATGCAAATTAAATGTTCACAAAACGATATTACCAACAAATAGCGATACTCTTTCCTTTACCTTCATAAATATCTACATACACGCTTATAAAAGCTATTCATACTACATTATACTAGGGGAAGCCGAAGGCATAGGCATAGACTGAAAACAAGAATAATGCAGAACTCCTCCATTTAAAGTAATGGACTAAAATTAAGGAAGCATTCATGTTGATTTACTAAAACAATTCAAGTTTGTTGTTGTTGTTTTTTTTTTTGTTATTATTATTTTTGATTTTATATCTTCTCTTCATTGGATTGCTGATGACTGTTTGAAGCTAGGCAGAGCTCCACGGATATGGTTGTGGAGATAGAGCAAACAACCTTTGCTTTCTGCTCATTTAATCGACCGATTAAAGTGGTAGATGATGGTTAAAGAAGCAAAACACAAAAGAAGCACTCACAAAAAAAACAAAAATAAATAAAAAAAAAAATAGAAGAGCAAAAAAGTAAGAAAATAAAACAAAACCGGGAAGAAGATTCACTTGTGTAAACATCTGCTGCCGGCAAATTGTACTTATCGTATATTTTTCTGCGTTAGGATACAAAAATACTTGGCAAATGAATACAAAAAAAGCCGTACCCACGGTAAACCAGATGCAATACGCGACGACGACGACGTGTATCTACGTTAGAAGACGGCTTTTCGGAGGAGAGGGAGATCTATACACAATTACATAGCTATAATGCTACTCTGCATCGTTATTGTAAAATTATGGTTTATCGTGTCGATTGTGGATGTTGGAAATAAAAAAACAAAGATGTTTTTGCATATATACAGTAAAACTACTGTATGCATGCAGCTCACTAAGATTAAAAGGTCTTTTAAGCCTACTTTTGTTCTTGGTCTATAGAGGAAGAAATGATTAAGTGGGAAAAAAATTGAATATTTCGATAATGAAGAGGTCCAAAAAAGTAGTTTTGGTCAAACTGTCTCGTATGTCGTTTTGATGTCCGTCTGTTTAAATGACAACTGTTTATCAAGCTAGCGCCTAAACGGGTAGGCCAATTTGCGTTAAATTTGGTCCAGGTCATTTTTATGTCCTTCTCTAAACTTTTAATGATTAAACGAATTATCGTTTTAGCTCATCTAGAAAAAGTAGCTACCATACAATGATTTTAGTTTTTTTATTCAAATTTTCTCGGAAACAACTAAAACTGTTTTTATCAAATTTTGGACCTATAATTCTTAAATTGATAATAATAACACTGAGTTATAGGTTTTGGTAAAAAAAATTACGTCTTGGAATTGGAGTTGTAGAGTTTCTAGAGGAAACTGTCTTATTTTTTAATTTTATCTGAATATCTTGTTCATTTCTGGACTCATTTCTACTATAATTTTGCATAGAATTAGAATTAACAATAAAACATTAAAAAAATATTGTTTTTTTTTTCAAAACAGTTACAAAACATTCAGGCTTAATGTAAGATACATTTTTAATTTTGTATGAGGGTTATAAAAATTAATCTAATATATACTTTTTTCAGTAATCAACACATCTCCTTCTAGATAGTTTTAAGTATTAAATGAAAATACATTTAAAATACCAGATTTTATTTTAAAGCTTTTGAAGCATTCCATGGTCACGTACAGACAAATTCAACTAATTTTCTGTTATTATAAGGCTGTTATTTTCAAAACATTGATTAGATAGGTCATGTATTAAGTTTTTTCTAAACATTAGTCTTCGAGTTTTTGCAAAAACTTTAAAGGAATTCTTTTAACTTTCTTAGAAAAAAAAATAAGAAAAGGTGTCACGTACAGACGGATCGAGTCAACCAATGTTCTACATTTCAGCAAAACTATTAGACATCGATCGAAAATTTGTAAGAACCGAATAATAAGGAAGAACCAAAGTTAGTATTTATGAGAAAAAAATATTTAAAAGGCTCATTTTTATATTTTTTTGGAATTTTTTAATGGGTTGTCACGTACAGACAAATAACGTCACGTGTCTGACAGAGTTGAAATTAACGGTTTTTAAGAGTAGTTATTTAATAGTTAACAACCGTTTTGTCTTCTGATAAGCTATGAATTCGGTACTCTTCCCTTTTTGTGTCAATTTTAATGTATTGAAAAGTCAAAATTCCGGATATTAGTTTGTAATTTTCCGATTGAAAAAATGTCCTTTTTAGTGTCTTTTTTTTCCAGATATTCATGAGGCTGAAAGAAAATTCATAATTAAAAGTCATCTGATATTATTACTCCCAAAATAAATATGACTAAAACTCAAACACATCACATTAATTTTATGCTTAATTAAAATTATTATTTATATGCCGCCATCTTGCTTTAAACGTGCATTAACAATAGAAAATCGAAAATTTGAGAGTTCTCATTTTTCATGGAATGCTCCTTTTAACATTAAAACATTAAGAATTTCAATCTAAAATTAAAAAAAAAAGAATTTAAATACCTTTAATTCAACTGTCCAGCAATCTTTAAAGAGAGATTCTACTGTACACACGCTTCGACCCGATGATGCAAAATTTGTTATTTCCTCTGTGATTTTGTGCTGATTTTTCTGCGAGCACATTTTGAACTTTTAACAAATGGACAACTGAGTATCTGTGACAGTTTAACTATTTGGGTTCTACTTTCTATACTGCATACTTAAGTACATCCATACTTACATTCGTATATATACTCTCTAACGAAATCTTGAATTGTCTTGTCTGGCTTACGATTTCTCCCATATGGATCAAATAAAAATCTTATTTATTTTTACTTTTTTTGTTTTTATTTATTTTTTTGACTTTTGCTTTGAAAGTGAAGGTCCATTTGATTTTTTTTTTTGATCTCTATGAACATTCTTAAAGATGCGGAAGAAAAATGAATAAATGAGATTGTATGCAAATAAAAAACAAAACAAAAAAAAACTCTATAAATGTTATGTCAGTTGTGAAAGGGGAATTTAAACGGACATTTGATTAGCTTGAGAAAGAAATTTTCTTCTTCTTTTTTTGTTCCAACTTTCTGTACTTACCTAGTTGTAGTAAATAAACTGGATAAAAGATTAATGGATGAGTGTTTAAATGTTTTATCTTCTATATCTATGATGCACTTAGAAGAAGAATTTAAGATAATTATACTTAAAGCGGCCGGCAGAGAGGTTTTTATTTCAGACAGTGTATTTACTTGTTTTTTTTTTTTTTGTAGAAAAATTGCATGAGAAGATAACATTCCTTGAACTTATATCAACAAAAAAAAGTTGGCTTTTCCAGAGAAGAATATTTGAATCAACTTTATAGGAAAAATATGCACGACTGGATTACACAAAATAGTTTTTTTTTTTTTTTTTTTTTATATTTAGCGCGCACTAAAGGGGTTGTGACTACCCTTAAGATGATATACACAGCACGAGCGATTAGGTAGGTTGGAGGGGATTTAAAAGGAGATACCGATGCACATTGGTTTTGAATGTCTGAAGATCACAATGGGAGGGGAAAATTGAGCTGGGTAAAGCATTCCACATTCGTGTAGTGCGACTTAGGAAAGAATCCCTGTACTTAACAGTACGTCCGAAGTTGGGCTCAAGGGTAAACTGATGAGCATTCCTAGAAGCGCGAGTATTACGGTTGAATAGTTTAAGGGGAGGAATGCAGCTGGCTATTTCACTAGAACACTGTTTATAGAAATAGCGGTAAAATAATGACAGACATGAAACATTTCGACGGTGCTCGAGAGATGCAAATGTTTCCATTATAGTTCTTTCACCTATCATTTTTAGAGCTCTCTTTTGTATTCTATCCAATAAACTCAAGTGAGTTTTTGGGGCACCTGCCCAAATATGGGAGTTGTACTCAAGTTTCGGACGAATAAAGGCTTTGTAAATAACAGCCAGATCAGAGGGAGAGAAAAATTTCTTGCATCGACGGAGAAAACCTAAACACTTAGCAGCGTTTTTGGCGATGTCAAATATGTGGTCGTTCCACAAAAGGTGGTCTGTGACACACATACCGAGTACTGAAAGCTGTTCAGTTTCCTCTATGCAAGTGCCGCTCATGGATAGCAGCATTGGGGGTGGGTTCCGCTTTAACGACAGAAGACAGCATTGAGTTTTAGAAGCATTAAATTCTACACGGTTTTTAATTCCCCATTGGACAATGCTTTCAAGATCAGAATTTAATGAGCTTATCATACGCTGCCGTTGAAGTTCCACATCTGAAGGACATGGATGTGAATCTTGAAACGAATATGAAAAGCTGAGGGTACTGTCGTCAGCAAAACAATTTAATGGATTAGAAGTTTCAGATAAAAGATCGTTTATGAATATTAGGAAGAGGGTCGGAGACAAAACGGAGCCCTGGGGCACACCAGCATTTATTTTGTAGATATCAGACTTGAACCCGTCCAATACAACTTGTATTGCTCGGTTCGAAAGGTAATTTCTAATCCAACGAAGAAGAGATTCATCGATACCAAATGCACGCATTTTCGATAAGAGAGCTTGATGCCAAACTCTATCAAATGCTTTTGAAATATCAAGTGCAATAATCTTACTTTCGCCAAAACGATGTAAAGATTTGTTCCACTGTTCGGTGAGATATACCATCAGATCACCAGTGGACCTATTGCTACGAAAGCCATACTGCCGGTCATTTAGAAGCTTTCGTTCTTCAAGATATTTCTTAAGCTGATGATTAATCAGCGTTTCCATGACCTTGGAAAGAAGGGACGTCAGTGCAATTGGTCGATAGTTAGAGGGGGAAGAAGACACGCCTTTTTTAGGGACAGGCTGGACAAATGCTGTTTTCCATCCACTCGGAAAGAGACCAGTAGAGTAGGACTGATGGAAAAGCTTACGCAGTGGTTTTGCCAGCGTTGAAGAACACCTCTTCAGAACAATAGGAGGGATACTATCCGGGCCAGCGGATTTGTGAATGTCGAGATCTTTTAGAACTCTAGCAACTGCACGAGTGCGAAAGAAGATTCGTCCCATTAAATCGTTTATGCTCTCAAGTACAGGTGGAGTCATATCTTCTTCTGGCAGCGTCGAGTTAACAGCAAACTGTGCTGCAAGCAAATTGGCTTTATCGAGCGAGCTGACAAAAGGAGTATCGTTGAAGACGAGCGTTGGAACCGAGGACGAGGTGGTATTTCGTATGTTTTTTACAAATGACCAAAAATTTTTACTACCTTTGGGACATTGTAGTATTTTTTGCCGTAATTTTTGATCATGTAAAAATTTGGTTCGTCGAATATGAACGTTACAGGTCTTTCTAGCTTGTTGAAACTTTTTCCGGTTTTCCTCAGTAGGGTTGGCTTTATAACAGCGGAAGCTTACTTCTCTGACCCTAATAACCTCCTTACAGCTCGAATCAAACCATGAGTTTTCTTTGGGTTTGATAGATTTTACCCTATTCGGGATAAAATTTCTCATTCCACAAAGAATCAAGTTTGTAACCATATCTGCGCTGGAATCTACGTCACTATCGAGGAAGCATAGTGACCAGTTAAAATTCCTGAAGAAATCATTGAGACCGTCCCAGTTGGCTTTCTCGTACTGCCAAACGGTTCTCTTAGGAGTTTTTTCTTTAACTGGGTTTTGTTGACACGAGAAATTGGCAGATATGATACAATGGTCTGATGTGCCTAGAGGCGATAATACACTTATAGTGTATTTATCAGGGTCAGAAGTAAGGAACAAGTCTAGAGTGTTGGCGGATTGACCTGTAACGTCAGGAATCCGAGTAGGCTCGTCAACAAGCTGAGTCAGGTTGTTTAACTCAGCAAAAATCTCGGCATACCTTCCTTCGGGTGTTGTCTGACCCGAATAGCGTAGCCACGAAGAATTATGTACATTGAAATCGCCCGTAACAACGATTTCACTGTGCGGAAAGTGGGAAATAATTCTCTGGATGGAGTCGGATAGTGCATCTAATTCGTTAGAAGTGGAATTACTATCCAAACTAGGACTACGATAAATAAAACAAGTATGGATGATGCGCTTATGGACGGTGAATTTAAACCACATGAAATTAAAGTTGGTATTCAAACATGAACCATATTGTGGCTGGAGCTGATAAGCAATATCATTTCGAACATACACGGCGAGACCATGATGTGGGAAGAATAGAGGCACTAAGCTATAACCATGTAGGCTGAATTCCGAGTGATCAGTATTTTCCCCTACCTGGGTTTCGCTTAGTGCCAAAACAGCTGGCCTGTTTTTCGCAGTATGGACATATGCAGCACAGAAATTCTGCCTAAGTCCCCGAATGTTGCTGTAGTCAACCCTAAATTCACCTACCATTACGAAAAAACAGACATAAAAAACCAAATCAGACAATTAACTAAGCTGATATCAACTTTGGGCCCCAAAATGACTTCACAGTACAAATAATACTAGTGTTATGCCTTAGTAGTAAATGTACTGATCCACCCCTGGATACCCAAAATCAATAACAACTATTTATCTGATATGCTTTGGCTTAATTGATTGCAAGCATTGCATGAGGTGATACACAAAATAGTTCTTGTGATTTAAAACTATAATTGTTACCAACCTTCAATAACATTGTAATAAATCGATTCTGAATATCTTTCAACGGCATTTAGACAACACAAATTGGCATTTCGTCTTGGCGATCTCAGTCAGGACTCTTGACTCTTCACTTAACTATTGAGGACCTTGTTGTGAACTAAACTATAAGTGCTAAGTCTTCTACTTTGCTGATTTGTTTCAGTAGGTAGGTATCTATGGTGTATAATTAAAAATTTTACCAGCAAAATTCTGGCTGATGATGGAAATCTGGATTAATCTCATACTCTTAGAACTTAGTCTTCTTTCATTCGATATCAATATTAATTTAATTATTACTAAAATCCTATAAAACAACACTCTTTAAAGCTATAAACAGTTAAATTTTTCTTTTCGGTACAAACTTGGTAAAGCATATTGCAGCTAAAAGTGAGCTTAATAGGAACACACCTACCTTTTCATATCCAGCTTTATTTTTAACCAGCTGGAAAGCGAAAAGTGAAAATGTATGGTGCCCTAAGAGACTCAGGTTTTGAAACTAAAATAAGTCAAAATGAAAGAAATCTTTTACAAAACTTTGTTCAGAAATAATTCAACACCATCCACACTTGCAAGATGTGAAGTTTTTTTTTTATTGAAAGTTAATTGAAAAATGCTGTGTTTGTTGTTTTCATAAACAAAAAAATATTATTTTTTCTTAAACGTAATACTTATTTCGAAAATGACTTTTAGTCCAATCAACGAAGACCCAAAATCATCAAATAAATAAAATAAATCGTGTAGTCTGTATTATTTTTTAAGTGGTAGGGGTGACCCTCA
Organism: Epistrophella euchroma; assembly: GCA_947049315.1. Lineage (NCBI taxonomy): Eukaryota > Metazoa > Arthropoda > Insecta > Diptera > Syrphidae > Epistrophella > Epistrophella euchroma. Next base: position 26,523,196 of record OX346248.1, on the reverse strand, counting down.
GGTACAACATAATAAAAGTCCCCTTTTGTAGTATTTCGTAAGTATTTCGAAAACCAAGCGTTTAAGAAAAAAAGTCCACGTTATGATAGATTATATTTGTAACCCTTCCCCCCCCCCCCTCTCGCCTTATTACTTTTTCTGTTATTTCTGGGTAGGTTGATCAATAAAAATTAAATTTGTAGAGAGTAATTACCGATTTTTTTAAAACTTTTTGAATTTCTTAGCCCCTCATATCCATTAGTATCACTTTCTAGCGAAAATATGAATAAAACATTTTCTGTAGCAAATTTAATTTACTTTCATTTTGTGTAGTAGACTTTTTTCTTCTTAAACGCTTGGCTTTCGAAATATACGAAATACTACAAAAAAAGGACCTTTACCCCTCCGTCCTGGCTAAAGCTCGCGGGCCTGGGCTGGGGACTTTTAGTATGTTTTACCTGGGGGTCACCCTGGGTACAATTAATATTTGAATTGAATTTGAAATTGGGAAAAATGTACCAAATTATTTTTTAAAAACTCAATATTTCAAATGGGTATCTTTGGATGACTTTTTTTACATTTAATTTTTATATTAATAAATTATTAAAATTGGTACCTACAAAAAAATTGAATCTTAAAAACTTTTTAAAAAATTGTAAAAAAATAATTTTTAAAAAAACCCCTTCAACCATTTTTAAAATTTGTTTGCATCCAGAAAATTCAAAGACTGTGCCGGCATATCTTGTAATGAAAAAGTTCTTGACACACTTGGCTTGGTCTGTTTTCGGAAAACCAAATACCACTGAAAATGCTTACCTTTTAATTAGTATAAAATAAGTAGTTGGGCAATAGACTAATCCAAATTCATCAGCAGGAACTATCATAGACATCTTAATAATTTTCAAAGATTTTAACCCATCAATGATTCTTACAGATAGAATAACAGAAGTAACCATATCATCTGTTTAAATTATATTTTAATTATGTATTAATTTAAAAATATTTTTTAAACATTTTCCCATAAAATATTTAATGAAAAAAATATATTCCAATTATCCTTAATACTTTTGCTTGTTTTTATTAGTTATTCTCATGAGCAATGGCACATTAAGACAACTCTTGCCTATTTAACCTCTATATCTTTAACCTCTATCTATGGAATATAAAATCCTAGACAGAAGCTTTATAATATTAACTAATTAGACTTTATCAAATATCATTTCCCGATCAAACGATTTAAATTGTACCGCCTGAAAATTTGGCCTTTTCCCATCTTAAAGTTTGCAACAACTCACAAAACTATTCAAAAACTCTGCTAACAAAATGTTCTCCTTAAGGCGCCGCTATGCCGCCGCTACTACGCCATTCACTCGGTCCATTCACCAGTCAAAAAAAAATTAAAATCAAAACCAACCACCTGTTTTCATAAACCACCATTGCCAAACCTCTTGTTCGAGCCGAAAATATACACAATACCATAACCTCACTAACAAGGAAAAGCGTTTATAGATGAAAGCCAAAAATAGAGGTGTGGTTATGACAAGGCACGAAATTTATATTTTATTTTTTTTTTTCTTCCAACAAAATTGTATCACAGTGCTTATCAGGCTAAATGTCAGGATCAAATTACGAAAAAAAAAAAAAAAAATATATTAACAATCTCCAGGGTGTCGATATAGTAAACATTATAAGGCTCTAATTAGACTTTCCTTCACAAAAAGGTGGACTTTTAATTGAACTTCACTCACTTTATTCTCAGCCAACACGATGTCAAATTAACGTCTTGACAAGTTAGGAAAATGAAATTTTGAACTAAGCCTCAGGGAGGTTTGGCCTGGTTTCATGGACCTACTGTTTTATAAAATTCTGACTAAAGGTCAAATTAAATTCTGTGTGTTCCGAAAAATAAACAGAACCAATTCAGTGGCTCAGTTTCTGGGTGGGGTCTTAAATCCAACTCCAATTTGTGCCGATTTGTATGTTTTATTTATCGGACTGACTGTAACCCCCTCTGGGTCTGCATATCCCCAACAAGGGCTAATTTATCCGAATTGCAATTGCATTTTGTGCCTTTTATAACTCTGCTCCATAAAGTTAACATTTAATTTGTGGTCAAAACAGTGTTATTCACACCTTCGAAATGAAACACAGAGGGCGTGCCAGTCTACATGAAAATATACTAACTCCAAATCCAATTTGTTGTTTGCCCGAGTGTGTGTTTGATTATGTGGTGTGTAGTGTTGTGTTTGTGTTGTATTGGCACCTAATATTTCACCGACTTGTTTTTCGGCATTGATTCAATTAAAATGCCTTTCAAATTGCTATACACAAGTACTAGATAAACTGTACTTCAAACTTGGTGATGATGGGAGGGTATCCGTATCTAAATTGCCTTAGAGATTTCAATAAATTGCCATTAGGTCAGACAGTGTTAAAATTCGAAGAGCTTAGCTGATATTTTTTTGTATCTGTATCTCGAGAGTGCGATGGAAAGGAATTTGAGTATCGAAGCAATAATCTCTATGGATAATAATTCACGGAAACAGATTTTAATTAAGAAAACAAATAATCCGTATCGATTCAATTAAAGTTTCGATTTGGATATTCCCTGTCATTATTGTTATCGAATAAATCGATAAAAATAAAATTATTAAAACATGATTTCATATTTTTTTATTTGCTGGAGCGTCTGAATTCTAATTAATAATTCGTTCATAATCTATGAAAAGGTCTAATGTTTAAGTTTTGATTTAACTGTCAGAAATCAATTTAGATATAAACATCGAACAAAGTTTTATTAATTTTATCAATGTTTATTTTTGTAGTTGTTATCGAATATGATATCGAATGATGTTAGAAGTTAATATCGTTGCATGACGTTGTTTTATTTATTATAGGCTCTTATCATTTTTGAAGTGTTTTTGTTATCATAGAGCACTGACAACCCACTTATTTAAAGAATCGATTAAGATCGATGAACAGAGACTTGAGGGTGCCCAAAGTACACAATAAAGATGGAATATTTATGAAATTGAAGATAAAATGTGACAAGCTTTATTTTTTAATTGAACTTTAAGTTTAAAAAAAAAAAAAAAAAAAAAACCATTTTGAGGAGTGTTTGATGAATTGAATCACATCGCAAATATTCGACCTTCAGGTTTATGTCTTCGATTAAATTGGTTGTTTTTTTTTTTTTTTTTTGGTTTTGATGAGTAAGAAAAATTAAAAAACTTTATATTGTATTAATTTTTGATGCCGTGACTCATTATTTTATGCATGCAGTGGGGCATGCTGCATGTGTTATTGTTAAGTCACATATGAGAGACAGTTCGTAAACTAAACTTATTGAATTCAATTTTATGATTGGATGCATTCATTTTTTTGCGTGGCTTGAATATCATTAAATTGTTTTTGAAGATTTAGTTCTGTCAGGTGCAAATGTAGGGAGGATGGGGTTCAGGATTTTAACCTCCCAGAAATAGCTGAAATACAAAAATAAAGATTATCTATCCATTTAAAAAAAAAAAAACACCGTTCTATTATCGTGCCATGATTATTTTATTTTATTATATGACAATAAAAAAGATGTTCTACTATTTCTCCTCATTCCATATTACTATAGCGTATTGCCCAAAAAATAGGAGTATTTTTTAAAATATGGATCAATTTTCTTCAAAATTTGCTAAAATTTGGAACTTCGGTACTTTTTTTCGTTACTCAAATAGGGTTATTAAATTAATTATAAAGTATAGGAAAAGAAAGCATAAATAAACACATTTGTAACTACCCATTGGAAGTTATTGTAATTGGTCCGATTTGTCGAATCGAAAATTTTTGAAGTCCATGGAATCCGAATTCATAATTTTTAGAAAGATTTTTGTGTGTGTAGATTTTTCTTAAAACCATTTCTGCACGTAAGAACATTATTATCTGTAAAATAAAATGAATCCAAAGTCGATATATCTTTATTTGTCCTCGAAATATGGTCGCCGAAAAAATGTTCATGAACGTACCAATATTAGATATGTTTTTTTTTTTTTTCATTTCTCAAAAAATAAGAAAACATTTTTACATCTGGTTTGAGTAAAAATTAAGAAGTATTCAACACTTATTTATGCAAAATTTTGGAAAAAAATACAACTTGAAAAAAAAATATTCTTTTAAATTTTAATTTCTCAAAAACTTTTTACTTAAACAACTTGATTTAACAAACAAATAAAAGAATAAAATACAAGCCTCCAAAAAAGCTATAACACATTATTTAATGTGCTTTTTTTGATTTTTAATATTTTTTTTTTCCATTTTAAGTCAACTTTTCAAGAATTGCCCCCTCCCAGCCTCAGGGAGGGGACATAGAATTTTTGCCCAAACATTTTTTTTTACAATAATCAAAGGAATCATCACCCAAAATTCAGTGCACGAATTAGGGGGCATCCTGTATATACAGGGTGGACTTATTGAATAACTAAAAAAAAAATCATTTCCATTATGAGGAACATATTTTGATTTAACTCTGCCTTTGCAGTTTCTTAGGACTATTTTTTTTTGAATATATACATCAATCAAGTGGACTCTTCTATTGACAGAAGCGAAATGTACAATTTTCTTTTTCATTTTCCATAATTTTTTCTAACATCTCGGGCGGTATAGCCATGATTTCGACACGAATCTCAATAATCCTACAAAAAGAAGTCCAGATGGGGCAAATATGGAGATCTGGGTAGGGTGGACAGTCGACGCCAGCCATTTTTTGACAGCACCACGTTCAGGGAATTATCGTTGCCAAAACTGCAGTGTGGCATAGCGCCCCGTCTTGTCGAAACCAGAAATCGCCCAGAAGTTTTTCACACATTTTCACACTTTTGGTCATGCAATGGTATTTTATAGATTTTCATGTGGATTTTTCGTTCACCAAATGCGCCAATTTAAAATACAAAATTTGAAACCAAACGACAAAGTGTTCTCAGGGGTGCTTGTTGGCCACGGTATTTTCGACGATGTGCCACGTTGAGTTAATGCAACTGAACGACACGTTTTGCGCGTTGGCGATTCGTGCGGTTAAAATTGTAGGTATTGAATTGACGTTTCAAAAACATTACTACTCAAGGCAATCGGTCGATAAATATCAAAGTTTTTAAATGTTCACATGCCGACATAAAAGATGAAACACCCGTTATATTCTTAAATAACGTACATATACCTACACAAGAATCTACAAGTATGTAATAAGAAAACATTTATAAAAATTTAATATCTTTTTTCAAACCCCTCCTTCGATTTTTTTTTCCTGTATCCGCCCCTGGTATATGTAAGTAAAAATTTGCAAGAAAAAATAATTCTATTCACCGAAATTCAGCTTTTTTGGAATTTTTATGGAGGCATTTTTCAAAGTGAAAGTCTACTTTTCCTGATAATAAGCCAAAACGTAATACAATTTTATTGTGCAGTTTAATGGTAAAAAAAAAATGATCAACAAAAAATAAAATTTATTTGAAAAAGACATCCGAAAAAGTTTTTATATTATAAAAAAAATTATACGTAATAATGTCCATAAATTTAAATTCCATTCAATGTTATGTACTATAAGTATAACTGTTTTTGTTCAATTTGCATTTTTTGCTATAAACTGACAGATAGATCAAAATGAAATCAATCAAATTTAGTTAATTTTGCTATTATATATGAAAATTAATAGTTGTATAGGTTAAATTTTTGTTTTCGTTGTTGTTGATAATGGAAATTAAATAATTCAAAGAAGCACCGCATCGATGAACCAACAACGCAACGCCAACGGTTTGGTCGATTGCTGATTAAAAATCAATAATAAAATTGTAATTGCAAAAAGAAATGATTGAAATTAAGTTGCGTTTGTCAGCAAATAATAATACAAGCGATGGGTTGTCAATTTAATTGATATTTCTTTTTTTTTTTTTCAAAATGATAAGCACTTCAGCCAAGTGAAATAATTAAACAACACAATATATTATTTACATGGCAATAATGACATGAGTGTGAGGTCAGAATCAATAAAAAGAAAAACATATGAACAACACTTCATAGTCCTAGGTACATTATACCGACTGTACGTAGGTATTTGTTTTTGTTATTAACTTTTGTCATTTGTTTTACTTAAACAGTTAAAAGCAAATAAATATTGTAGGCTACATTTTTTTGTTTTAATAATTTAATGTTTTTTAAATTGATTGCTACCGGGTTATGGAAATATGATGTTCATATGAAGTGAATAAAAACTTATTGAAATAGTGTGTATCTCTTGTTTTTCTTGTTTACATATTCTTTGAAACACTAGCTGTATTAAGTGCACTCTAAGACAATGTTCTCAACTAAAGTAGCGCTTAAAAAATTTTAGATGTAGTTGTTGTTGTTGTTGCACTTCAAGAATTTATTATCTCTGGTCAAAGTGCTATAAATGAAATTGATATTATTTTTTTTTATCAATAAATGAAATAAAGTGAATAACCCATTGATTTATATATTTTTGCGGTAAAGTTTGACTTTGTTTTTAAATGTTGTAATGATTGTTGAAATATATTTTGCTCAAATAAGTTGAGGCTAATATTTTGCATTTTATTCAATAATAAAAGGGCATAATGGAGTCAAGGTAAATTAAATTTAGTAAAACAAATTGTTCTAAATTCTTGAATTTTTAAAATCTGTAGGTAGGTATATACAATTCTAAAAGGTTTGTGTTCCTTTTGTAGATTTATTTATTTTCAATTTTCTCAAAAACTAAAAGACATTTAAGAGAATTAAGACTTCTTCGTGGGCTATAAGGTAAGATTATTTTAAACGGTTTTTAAAGAATAATTTTTGTTTAAAATAATATTCTTTAAATTAATTTTAAGAATCAACTTAGTTGTATGTTCAATAAAACTTGACCTAGTCGTTTTCGAAGAAGGTAGGGGAAGGTGGCCTGAAATCCCCCCCCCCCCTAAGTAAAATGTTATATTCTTTTCAAAGCTTCATCAATAGGTACCGGTTACATCTTTTCGCTTTACGAGTTTAAAAAGTTCCAAAAAGTATTTAATTTTCAAAACGTCTTCAAATTCCAACGATCAACATTTCCCGGGTAAAATGGCATACTGTTATGTCATTTTACCCTTACAAGTAAACATACCAAACCAAGCAAGTTAACCAAAACCATGACTCTATATGGAGTTCCTTTTTCATTTGCTTGGAAAAGAAAGGTGGACCCTTCTGTAAGCCATTCAAAATTTTGTTCTTGTTAGCTGCTCGTCTCCTCAATGTAGTTTTTGGGACTCCGAATGTTTTGGATATTTTTTTCCAGCCGATTTCTTTTTTTTAGAGCTTTTGATAATGCGTCCTAAGTCCAGGATTGCCTTTCTGTAGATCGTTAATATTTTCCAACCATTTTCACTATACAACAATAATTAAAATGTAAGTGTAAGTATAAAATGGCACACTATGCCATTTTAGCCGAGTGCTTAGTAGGCCATTTTGCCCGTTTAGGGTTTTTTTTTTATTTAAGTTTTAATTCGAAACAAACTGAAATAGTACTAGGTCAACTAATTTCAGGAAATTAATAAGAAATATTTAATACTTACATGCATTTACTGCTTTGTCCAAAATTTAATGTTTTCTATAGAGTTTTTTGCCAAAAATTTTTTTACAAAATTGTATGAAGTCTACTTTTGGAGATGGCTAGAGATAGTTTGATCTGTCAAATTTAAAACATTGGCTTGAAGTTGCTAACATTTCGTGTATGTCAGTACTGCCATAGATAAACTGAAGAATTGTGTTCACAAAACCTTCTAATTCTGTTCGATTATGCGATTTCTGGCGAGGGGGGCATTTTACCGTGGTGGGCCATTTTAGGCCACCTTATGATTGTATGTATCGATTTTTCAAAAAAAAAATCTGGGCTGTTCAATTAACCGAAAAATGTATAATACATGTTTTTAGTTTGCTAGTGGCATTTCTTAAACATCAATTAAATGGATGATTCAATAGAGCGGGGTACAATTAAACGGAAAATACTGTACCTTGAATAAATCACATCAACAATGATATGTACGTACCATCATTAAGTGCCAATAAATAATGGGAAAACTATAATATTACTATGACTCAAAATTAAAAAAAAAAATATTTATTTAACTTTATTGGCCAGCAGTAACGAAAAAGATTGTTTATCTTTTAGCAATCTACACCTTAACTTACCTTCTATACTTACTTTAAATAAAAACATGATTAATAGATGTAGCCCCTTTTATATTATTATCTTTTGATTTTGACTAAAATAATCAATTTTGTTAAAATTAATTTTTTGTTTGCCCCAGTTGAATGAACTTTTGTTGTTTTCAATTAACGAATTAGTCAGTTGTTGTTATTGATATCAACAAGTAAACCTATTTATTTTCTCATTTCCATACATATAGGAAAACATTGCCATTGTTAATTTTTCTTTAATTTTAGATTAAATGAATCACTTATTTCGTAAGTCTTCTAAAGTCAAGAATTTTAAAATCAAGGAAACAAAATAATGTAAAAACAAAAAAATTATGACGCAATTTACTTACATAGTTTAGGGCTCTAGTTTGGAGACATTCTATAATGGCAATGTGTTATGGGCTATCCCAATCATTTTTAAAAATAAAGGGCTATATTATTGACTTTCTTTAAAGTTAGTTTTATGGAAAAACTTAAACTATAGGGGTTTCGATTTTAACTTTTTCAAAAATAATAATATTGTTACATAATAATCAAGGCCAACACAAAATTGGACTAAAAGGTTATTTAAATAAGACGCATTCAAATACGTCTTAGGAGAACCAAGACCTAAACCTAAAGACTTACACTCTAAACTATTACCTTGTGCGTGTAAGTCAGCAAGATTGGAGGGGACCTATAATTCTTCTACCAAATTTGAGAGGCATAACAAGAAATAATATTTTGCAGGACTTGTCACTTCCTCGTAAGGGGCAGTAGTTGTTAAAAAAAAAAAAACATTTTTTGTGTTTAGGTTGAAGTGGCTGGGAATTAAACCCACACCTCTGGCATGACAATTCTACGCACTAACTATTATTTCACGCCTCACGGCTAATAAACTCATAATTTTACCCAAAAAATCGCTTAGATACGTCGTGCTTTTTACAGTAAGTAAACTGAAACAAAATCATCCAAAATTTATTGACCCCGCATACATGAAGTGATAAACACAATGTGAGAACATTGATGGCTTTGGTGTTTTAGAAATCCAAAATAGCCAATAAAATTCTGATACATAAATCCCTCTCACAGCCTCATGCTCCTTCAAATTCAGATTTAAAAAAAGCAAAAGAAATATTATATCAAATGAAAGGTGCCAAATTTAACAATACGAACATAACATACAAAGTAATACAATTTCTTTCACAATAAATTATTTATTTTATTATTCTTTCACGTCTTATTAATTTTATTCAGACAATTCATTTTAAACTTCAATTGGCTTCAAACGGGAATTGAATAAAACAAAAGAAAAAAAGAAAAAACAAAAGACTATTCCAATGTATGCTCCATTTCCCTACTTATCACACTTTCTCCATGTCTGCACCATAGATCATCATTAATGATAAAAACAAAATCGACAGCAATATAAAAATATTTAAATCTCCTGAGCCAGACCAGCATAATGGTTTGAAATTACCTAATCTATATAACAAAATATAGAAGACAAATATAGCCTACCACATATAGATATAGATAGATAGATGCTCTACTGGTGCCACTCAGATATAAACTTACAGATACAACTCTTAGATGCATATTTGAATAAAATTATGAGCCCCTCCTACCTCCTCCCCCTGCGCTCTTATTGTAGATTCAAATGGCTCAGAGAAGAAGGTGGAGACAAACCCTACTTTATGATAGATCATTCATAAATCATTCAATCAAACTCAATTTGAAATTGATACTCATTAGAATTATGATCATTTACATGCGATCAGAAGCACAACAAACACTTTCATCATCATCATCAACATCTTCGTCGTTGGAGTCATTGTTTAGATACAAAAATCATAAATTAATCTTTTAGATAAAATATGCAATCAAATAATCTTTCCTTATGGTGCACATTTGAGAGAACTGTCTTTTACTTGTGGCAAATATAAATTAAACACAAAATAAAACTAACTCGAATTCACTTGTTCGATCGAAAAACACTTTAAAGATAGATAGATACTTTTGTGTATGCAACATGCCCCACCGATCAATCGTCATCATCACTGTTGTTGTTGTTTTGATTGGTCTTGGTTCAACTGTCAAGGGGGAGATTGGTGATTGTGTGACGCAAAATAATGCTGGCAACACAAAATCAAAAATTATATATAAAAAAAAAAAAAAACAACAGCTGATAGATACTTTTATATCTTCAACAAGCTCTCTTGGGTTAACAACTTGGCCGGCTTAAGACTCAAACCAATTCAACTTTGATTCAGTTCAACATTTACACTCAATCGTGTTGGGTGCGCTGCGATCGGAGGAATATTAAAAAAACGTGATATAGCTTTCGATACTTTGCCGTGTCGTGTCGTCGTCGTCGGTCTAACGTCTACAACAACAATATCAAACACTTAGATACACATAACGTTTATTTTGTTTGTCTGTATCTTTTAGAATGTTATTTTGTTGTTGCTTTTGTGATATTTTACTATAAAATCAAGATTGGAAATTTGATATTCAGTGAGGGGTAACGACGAATTTAATATATGTATTATAATAAATACCTCAAAGGTGGGTTCGAGCAAATCGAAATCAAAATAAAATGCAAATGGTGATTTTTTTGAATTTAAAATCAAAATCAATGTGAACATAACCTAAATCAATGTATAGATACAAAATTCAAAAACAAAAAAAGTATCTATGGAGCAATTTTGTATGTGTGGTATATCTTTTGATCTAATATCGTGTTCTTAAATGCAAATGTGCACTAAATTTGTCACCTTAAAAAGCTTGCTCAGGCTCAGCACACAGCGAATTGGCAACAAAGAATTAAATTATAATTGCAATTTGGTATTCAATATGCCAAACATGGAGAAACCAGGGAATACAACTTGCTTCTATAAGTTTTTGGTATGTGATAGGAATTTTTTCTCAAGAAAAATACCTTTTTTCCTACTATAGTCCCATTCTGTTCTCATGGGGGTCACCGCAATGTAGCGACAAATCTACCATGAATAACTGCTGCTGCTCTTTTTTCTGGTGAAGAACTTACAACAATAACAACAACAAAATGATGATGGTATAAATATTTTTGCTACTGCTAAGAATCATTGTTGCTGTTGAATGTGCGCGAATTTTCTCGCGCGAATGAAGCTAAAAATTGCTGCAAAAAAAAAATACACATTTACATATATGAGTATGGGTAGATAGATAGATGGATAGAAAAAAAGATACTTTCTGGAGGATAGTTACCTTTGCGGAATGTGTATAGGTTATTATTGCTTTTTAGTTTTAGTTTTTTTTTTTTTTCGTTTTTGTTGTTTTTTTCTGTGATTCCGCTTTGAATTATTTCTATCATTTTAAAGTGGCAATAGTTAGTTTTTTTTCCTTTTGCGAATTTGATGGATAATCTTCTTTAAACTGTTAAAGATCATGAAATTCTGCTAAAATTATAGAAAAAAAAAAACTCATGGAAAAATTACATCACTCGGAGGGAAGTTGTCTTAATTAACACAGAAGTTGCATAAATCAAAACGATGGTTTCAGAAGTGGGATTGAGCATTAAATTGGCTGATGATTGCTGAGGTGCATTGGCTAAATAATAGAAAGAGTTCGCTATTGAAACATTTTGATAGTGAAAAAAATAACTCAAAAAGAATATTTCCAAATAAAAAATTTTAGTTTTATATTTTAGAGAATATGGGGTAGGTATTTTGGCTTTGCCACATAGTTTAGGTACGCCTCTGTTTAAAAATGTGGCTTTATAGTTCTTTTCAAAGGCTGGAAAAAATAAAGACATTTAGGCCTAGTTTTTCAGTGCGGGGTTAAAGTTAAACCCGAGTTAACTCACTAAATTTGGTGGGTTAACTCGGGAATTACTGAACAAATGCTTTTGATATTTTATCCTCATAGTTTTTTAGGATAATTCGCATAATTTTTATTTTGAAAAACTGTCCCTTGAGTGAATTGTGAATTAAACAATGTCCAGGGTAAACTAACTCTGGTTTAACTTGCCATACTGACAAACTGAAAATAAATTGACTATAGAAATTCATAAGAGCAAAAAAAATCAAAAATAAATTTTCGAATAAATTTGGTGGCACAAACGGCTCATGAAGAACCAGGGCCTAGCGACTTACACTCTCAACCATGTTTGCAGGAATAGAGGGGACCTACAGTTAATTGCCGAATCCGAACGGCTAAGGTGAGCGGCACTTTTCTATGGCAAGAGATACTCTTGGAGGATTAGTCACTTCCTCGCAAGAGGTAGTAGATCCGATTGATAACAACAGCATCGAATATAAAAAAAAAAAAAAATACTCCTTAGGTCCATATGCTGAAACGAAACTTAAGAGCTTATGTGACAGTTTATACACTGAGGGAGAGGTAGAACATAAGCGTTCTAGTTGAACACAAATATTTAAGTTTTAAGTCTATTTCAAGTCGATTTTTTAGAAAATTGCCACACCCACCTAAGCCAGAAAAAAAGATGTTTTTTTGTATTCACAACGAAACCTACACGTCTTAGCTTTTTGTCACACTTTATGCGATTTAACTTAAACAAATGCTCAGATTCTTACCAGAATTCCATATTATTTATATAACCAAAAGTCTTTGAGCTGCAGCTTTCATTTTTGTTTTTTTTTTTTTTTTTTTTTTTTTTTAATTTTCCATCACCGACCACAATATTAAAAAGAAAAAAACTTAAAGCAATTAAAATTCAACACAACAACAGAACCGGAGTCGATTAATAACCTGATATGTGCCACTTTGGATTATTTTGATTCCAGATTAATACACTTTTAATGTTTCAGTTTTGTTGTTATTGTTTCTCTTCACCTGTTTAAACACACACGTTTGAGTCTTAACAATGCGTTTCACTTGACAAGACTCACTTAAAACTGTTGCTTTCAATAATTTTTTTTTTTATTTTTGAAAAAAAAAATTCCGATTGAGTTGAATTTTGATGGAGAACTTTATTTTTATGTGTGAAGCATTTTTACATTTCAAAAACACGACTTTTAATTTTGTGAGGTGAAACTTGCAGAATGAAGATTTTTTTTACTGCTGGAAAACTAAAATTTTTTTCAGTGAGATATGTGAAGGCAGAAAATATAGCCTATAAAATTCTACACAAAAAACATTATAATTTATAACACTTTTTTTCTTAAGAATAATTTGTTTTGAACAAAAATTCGAAAAACCTTACACTGCGGTGCAGTGATGTAGGACACTTAATTTGAAATCTATTGCTCCTATGAAAACTATGAAAAACGGGATACAATTTGTATGTGTATAGAATTGCATAAGCTACAATTTGTATCGCTACTTTTCTCAAGCTAAAACCTAGAACTATTTTTACCAAATTTTTGTCAGAACTTTTTCGAAATTATGCTTTTTTACTTTACTAAAGTAAAGTAAAGTCTAATTTCCCTCGCCTTTGATTGTTCTGAAAAGTTAAAAAAGAACGTAGGTCTAAAAATACAATTGATTCAAAATTTTAGATTAAGGATTAAAAACTTCAAAGTGTTACCATTTGAATGCCTCACACTTTTTTTTTTTATAAAAAAGCTATTTTAGGACAAATTGGAGATGTTTCGAATGCGATTGAGAAATTTAGAATCGTTATCAGAAAATGAAACAAGTTCTTTTATTTTATATAAAACAAAAAATATCATTTAAATTTTACTTTTACAAAAAAAAAGAAAAGAAAAACAATTTCTGCACAAAATCTTTGAATTGTAGGGTTTAAGAAATAAAATTTTACTGTCAATACAAAAAATTACATTAAACAATTCAAAAAGTTATGTTTCTAAATAACATTTTTAAATTAATTTCTGTTAAGTACTTATTCAAGTGAACCGCACTGTATACAAATGGTCATTCTCATTTATAATAAGTTACATTCATGTAAATTAAATTTTACTTTCAAATAACCATTAAAGTAGAACAAAGAAGTACGTTTTTAATATGCTTTTGTATTATACAAACTAAAACCAGTTACGAAAATAGCTACGTTCAGATACTTAAGTGTATAAAGTTATTTTTTTGTTGCCAAAATAGGTAAATTTTTATAACGAAAAGAACAATGTCCATCTATAGTAAAACTCGATTTCCGAATTGATAAATTTAATGCAACGATGCAATCAATTAGCCCAAAGGTGAAGAAGTTAATATTGTCTTAATAAATTGGTGTTTGCTGTGTATATAGATTTTGCCAATAAAAACAAAACTGACCAAGAACGAATGACTTAGATATCAAGTCCACATTTAAGACTTTTTTTTTTAGATTGGCTGTTTTGCTATAAAAAAATCAATTAAAAAAAAACATAAAAGATCAGAAAATGTCAAATTTTTTGATAAAATTGGTTAAGAACTGGTTTTAATTTTTTGTTTTATACAAATTTAAATAAATGAATTCAAAGTTCATAAAGAAAAATGATTTCATCATTTTGGTTGAGATAGCTGAGATATAGCTTTTTTAAAGATAAAAAGATACTTTAAAGTTGACAAAGCTGAATTATTCTGATCTCAAATATTTGTTTAGAACAAAACAAAAAAAATGAGAAGTTTATTTCAATAATATGTATCTATCACGACAAAGTTGAATGCAAAAAAAAAAACTTTACGTAAATAATAATTCTTTGTTTGAATTTCATTGCTTTTTCAGGTTATCATTTAATTAACTCAATTGTTTTCAAACTTTTTTTTTTGAATGCTCCATCGCCCATGACAGTAAAAAAAAATATTAAAATTAAATGATTTGTTTTCTCGTTTGTTTATTGCCAAAAATATGAATTATGCAACAAAATCGCATGCGTTTCATTTTTTATCTTTAAAAAAGAAAATATTTATTTTTGGTTTAAAATTATTGTTGATTACAAAATGAGGAAGATGTATAATTTTTTTTTTTTTTGGAAATGATAGAAAGTCTGAAAAACAATAATTCTATAGACTATTATACCTCACTCGGAATTTTTAGAATGATTATATAAAATCATTTAAAAATATTTCGCACAAGAGTGTGTCAAAATGAGTTGGAATGATAATCAAGACTGTACCAAAATTCTATGTACCAAAATGCATGCTTAAAAATCCTGAAAATTTGGAAAGTTGTGTTCTAAAAATAAAATATAAATTAGACAGAATTTTTTGAAGCAATAGAATTTTTAAGCTCATTTTTGAGCCAAAATTAGATTTTCAAAATGTACTTAAATTATAGAATTTTTGTGTGTTCAAAATTTTATTTTTTTTTTCGTAGTTTTGCCTTTTCTGTTTATCAATTTTACGCTAAAATCTTGTCTCTGAATTTCTGTATCTTCTAACTAAAATCGGTTTTCTAAAATTCTATTGCGCAAAATTTTAACAGCCTAATGTTTAGGTATTAGCGTGATACTACTTAAAAATTTTCTAATTTTAAAACTCTTTACTAAAATATTGTTAGTTTTAAACATTTTCTAACTAGTATCATACTAAACCTTATTTTCTAGCTGAACACGCCTAAAACAGTGGCAGTTCAACCTATTTTTGCAATTGTAGCTGTCAAAGTGACACTTGAATTTAGTATGTACTAAAAAGATAAAATAGGCATTTGGCGATTTTAACTTTAGTAAAATGTTAAAAAGATAATACGATGCTTACTCGTTTAAAATTTGGAAAAGCATGTTTTTAACCTAGCATCATATTAAAAAATGCTTTAACATCATACTAAATTGTCTTAAATTTTGGGCCTATATTTTTAAGAACAGCCTTTTTTTTTTAATTCGAGAAAATTGTTTTAAACATTTTTTTTTTTTAGTTTGTACAAAGTTTATAGAAACGAGAAGCTGATTTCTTGTTACATATTTAAATTCAATAATAATTTAATTATGATGGGCTTAAATTTGGACTCTGTATTCTAAAATTTTGGTCAAACATTCAATACAGAATTTTTTATAAAAAATTTAAATTCATAAGAATTTTTCAAAATTTTAAATTTTCTAAAAACTTAAAATTTAAAAGCCGAATGCATAGTTAATTTTCAAATTGAATTTAAGATCCATTATTTAAAATTTTTAAAAAAATTCGACTTAAAAATTTTTGTATTTTCCAAATTTTATACAAATTACTTAAATCAAAGGAATAAAATTTTCAAAATTCTACCCTCCAGAATTCTATACATTGAAGATTTTGTACGTATTAGAAGATTTAAAATTTATACATTATAATTTTAATACATATATTTGATAACGATTGAGGTAATATGTCTGAATATGTATTTTAAAATTTGATTTAAAATTTTTGAATTTCGAAATTCTGTAAAATACAAATGATGGTATTGAAACCCTGTATTTAAATTTTGTTTATATGTTTCGAAGGTCTTAAATTTGAATCTAACGGAATTGGGTTTAAAACATTTTTTCTGTAATTATTGGATTTTTTAATTGGAAAATCGGCTTTTGTATAAATGTTTTTTTTACAGAATTTGAAAGCTTATTGATTAAATAAAAACAAAATTTGAATGTGAAAAATGTTCTTTCTGTATTTTTTATTCCTTAATTTTGTTCCAACAAAAAAATTACTATATTAACAGATATTAAGAAAAATTGGAGTTTCAATTCGGGTTGAGCAAAAAATTTGTTTTAACATTTTGTTTTCCATTCTGATATTTTTTCTTTTTCATCAAAATAAAATATTATATTGCAAATTATTTTTTTTTTTAAGTACAAAATTTTTAATTTATGATCTCATAAAAAAGTTGAATAGAAAAATATTTTTTAATTATTTTGATTCGCATGACCAAATTGCAATCTGATTTCCTGATTTTTTTTTTCATTTTCAACACTCCTTATTTAACCTGCCGCATAAGTTGTTTCTTGGTTTTATGATATCATTCTACGAATGCTGATGGGGGAGTTTATATCAATGTCTACCCAAGCTAAAACTCAACCCATATGGCTTTCGATGGATTAACTTCACTTAAGAGTTTAGACCATATGTGCAATTTAAAACATTAAAAAATAATTTATTGGTTCTAAAGAGAAGTGAGAAGCTTGAAAAAAAAAAATAAAAACAACTTATTGATTTATTGTTGAGTGAATTTTTTATTTTTATTTATTTATTTTTTTACTTTCTAGTGTTGTTCGTTTTGCGTTTTAAATATTCTTTCTGGTTTTACCAGCAGCAGTTTTTTTTTTTGTTTGTTGTTATTTAAACCTACTTAACTTTATTGCATTTGACGCAGGAAATTAAAAAGATATGAGGGTGTTAAAATAGACTAACATAGCATTACCGGAAAAAGCTTTTCAGTTTAGTTATCTTTCATCAAACAAAAATATCAGTTTATTGACATAATGATATATAGTGTGGAGGGTTTTGGTATAAATATTTTTTTATTTTTATCTCAAAGAACTTAGTATTTAACAGTTTGAAAACTCGAACAAAAAATGATAAGTACTCCAGTGTAATATTTCTTATCATTTTAATATCAGTTCAATATGGTAGATGAATTAAAGTCTATTCGTATTTCATCAAAGTTGTTCTTGGCAATAATAGCAAAAGCTTTGAAATAAGTGGAAATAATCTGCAATTTCCCAGAATTAATCATTACTTTTATTTATTTACACTCAAGTCGACTTAAAGTCAAAATTAATCACAACAAAAAGATTAAATTAAAGCTAGCTACCTATCTTTAAAAAAAATACTAATCTTATAACGTAGGTAGTATGTTTCATTTCATATATTCTGATAAGGTACTACAAACATTTTCACTGACGATAAAACAGTTAGTCGCAGTTTATTCTATAAGCATGAAAAAACACTCAAATTTATGTAAAATTTACTAAAGAACTCATAAGCAGTAATTGCATGAGCTATAATAGAGAAATTATTGTTGATTAATTTCGAAAATAAAAGTGGTACCAAAACAGAACCTTATGGTATCTCCAGATCTATTCAAGAAAAAGTGCATTAACTTTTATATTTTGTCATTGCCTTGAAAGAAAATTATAATTTAAATGAAAAGAATTTATGATAAGGCTTTAAAGCTTAGAATGATGATGAAAGTTCCTAAGAAAAATATGGCTTGATCAAACTTTAATACATATCAATTCTATCAAGTTTGATGAAAAATCTTTGTATATAATTTTAGTAAAACCAATGAAAAAAGAGCCTATAGTTTAACATTAAATCAGACTACATCTAATTTTGTGTATGGTATTGATTAGAGGAGGCACTCCCTCTGAAATCCTTTTTTGAATTCACCAAGTGTTGGGCGCCATTTTGCATTTTATAAATTAAAAAAAAAGTTAAATTATCTTTTTAGTTTATTTTTAGTTTATTATTTATGTGAAAAATCTAGTAATCACTTTTGCTTACCCATCACTGAATATAAGGCTAAAATTTGGACTAGTTGAGTACGAAATTCATAGTCTGGCAGGGTTGCCACGTTTACAAGATTGTGATTCATATTTTTTTTTTAATTGTAAAAAAAATTATGAAAAATACTAACTATCTTTGCAAAGCTGTTGTTTGTCGATTGGGTTTGATTACTCCAAAACAAAAATTTACCAGACTTATTCTGCGGCTGCAGGATCTTGTCAGACGTTTACATTTTTTTTTCGCATGGTAAATGGCATCAGTTACTTTGAAAAACATGTTATCTGCAAGGCTTGAATTTCGTGTAAATTTCATTTGTGACTTTCAATTGCCATACAGCAGGGTTGCCAAATTTCATTTTTTTTTTTTAATTTTAAATATTTAATTGCCAATTTTGCTTACTTTTGTTTTTAATTTTAACAAACATCCCAAAAATCGTGTGTTACAAAAGAAATGTATATGAAAACGTGTTCGATTCAGTGCATCTACACTACCTTCGTAAAATTTATTTCTGCACCAAATCTATGCTTATCTTTCTGCAAAACATGAAGTTAAATTTAATTAATTTTCTTAAAAGTATGTTATTTGATGCTAATACTGTTTGTTTTTTCCACTCAGGGAGGCAACTTATGCTTTTATAAATCATGAACCAAATTTCGTAACAAAGGACGAAAAAAAAAAAACAATTAAGAAAACTCATAGGTACATGCCACAAAAATTCTTCATTTTTTCAATCCTTTGTTTTGGTAAACAAAAAATTAATCCAATTCTTTTCCAACATAAAAGGTAGGTAATCATCTTACCTCGCAGCTTATCCCTTTCAAAAGCAATTTTTTTAATTTAAAAAAAATTTTAATATATGTATGTATGTATAGTACGAGTAGTAGATATATGTAGATATAAGCAACGGTATTTGCGCATCTTCTTGTAAAGTAACCCCAAATGCCCCAGTGCGTAATTGCTCCAATTTTCCAGAAAGTCAAAGTTATTTCCCTTAGCCTTGTTTCACTGAAAAAAATAACAGCAAGTAAGAAGTGCATACTTTAATGGATTCCATATTCCCGACGAACTTTTGTTCTCATTTCACCATCACCTGCACACCACAAAACCGACCGACTGCACAAAGCTATACACTGCACTGCACTGCATTCTGCATGGCCGCCTGCAGCAGCAAAAGCAACTCGTATCCGTATCCGTATGTGAATTGAAAGAATCACCTGGCTTGGTTGGCAATATAGTGGCATTGTATGCAACAGGTGGTGGTGTGGCGGTGGGATAATTGTTCTCCTTTAGGTACCTTTTTTTTCTGAGCCAGGCGGAGCGGCGGCGGCGTTGTGGCATTGTATTGTGTGTTTTTTTTCAGTTTGCGGCTTTAAATTCATTAAATTTGAACTAAGGAAACTCTCATTTCATTTCACTTCAGGGGCGCACCCCCGGCACATATGCTGTTCCTCTTGTTGTTGTTGTTGTTGTTTTTTTCGCGAACCCAGTATGTGACTGGAATATCCACTTAATTTAGTCTCCTTCAAGCTGTCCACTGGCTTAATCCATCTATCTGTACCCCATCATGAAGCATTGCAATTCTCTGGGTTTTATTTATTATTTTTTTTTTGCTCCTGCTGTTTATTGTCCAGCCAATGACTTAGAATGAAATAAAAGATCAAAGAATACCCACCTTCTTCCGGTAAAATAAAAACAAAATAAAACAAAAAATAATTCTCAAATTGTATCTTTATGTTCCAACGAATTTCCCCGAAAAAGAAGAAGAAAAATGTGTGAAATTGCTCCATAAATATTATACTTTTCTTAACTTGAATCTTTTTTTTTATAGGAAAACATGATATAAGAAAAAAAAAATAAATAAAAATAAAGCATCGTCCAAAAATAAAAAATTGTGTCTTCTAAGTTTATACTATGTGATGAAATAGCCGACTGTGATTTATAATAATTAAAAAAAGTTAAACATCCAAAAAAAAACTGTCAAAAAAGTAATAAATTTGTGTGGTTTGTACAAATCTAGATACCTACTGCGATTGTATCTGAGAATAATTCATTTGAAATCAGAACATCATCTGGTTCAGTGGTTCTCCACATCATCATCACCATAATTTAATTACACATCACCTGTGTGAGAATCTTTATAACACAGAGAAGCCGTCCGAATGGCTATGGAACCGAGAATAATATTTCTTAAACCAAAAAATACATTTTCCAAATTTTTCGATGGAATGGATGATACAGGTAAAATTATTTAAAAACAATTAAAAAATTTTATTGAGAAATTAAAATTTTATAATTAATTTGTGGGTATAAGAATTTTAAATTGTTTATACTTTGTATGCATATTTTTTTTTTTTTTGTTAAGACTTCTTTCTTTTATTTTCTATGAAAAATTTTAATTCCCTCTGAGATTAAAGTTTTATTTTAACAAACATGAAATAAATTAAGATTAAGCTGTAGCTGTGACTGTGACAAAAGGCACTTAAGACAAACATTCGTGATTAATATTGCGAAAATTTATTCAAGGATTAGATACATTAGATACATCGAGTGCATTATGCCAATAATATTTATAATGCGTATGATGAAAAGCTTCGATGACAAATATGCATTTGAGATTAGTATTTCTTAAGATGGTAACAGATATGTATGTTGAATTGACTTTAGTGTCAACATCGGCTTATTATTTATAGATTTCGCATATTACCCTTGAGTTGATATTTTGACATAATCTCTTATTATTTGATGGATTAAGTACAAGTTATTCAGTCACACAATTCATAAGCAAATTTTTATTAAATCTTCTTGAATTGTTTGAAGTGAATTTGTGTTAAAATGTTTGTTATTAAAATGCAATTTTTTCGTAACTGGAAAAGCTTAAGACTTACATTAAATTAAAATAAAAACATATTTAATTAAATAAGTGAATTAAATAAATAAAATAAATAACATAAATAAAATAATAAATAAATTAATAAAATAAATAAAATAAAATAAATAAAATAAAGAAAATAAATAAAATAAATAAAATATATAAAATAAATAAAATAAATAAAATAAATAAAATAAATAAAATAAATAAAATAAATAAAATAAATAAAATAAATAAAATAAATAAAATAAATAAAATAAATAAAATAAATAAAATAAATAAAATAAATAAAATAAATAAAATAAATAAAATAAATAAAATAAATAAAATAAAAAAAATTAATAAAATTAATAAAATAAATAAAATAAATAAAATAAATAAAATAAATAAAATAAATAAAATTAATAAAATTAATAAAATAAATAAAATTAATAAAATTAATAAAATAAATAAATAAAAAATAAATTCAGTGAATTAATTAATTAATGGTGTAGAATATTTAAATATTAAGAATCACTTTTTGACGATTCGTAAACTTTTGCTTTGTTCTAAATATTTTTTACTTGCGATATACACAGGTACTATTCTAAGGCAAGTTTTGGATTTGTTAAAAAATCGAACTCAAGATTTCAATCGAACTTGACATTACGATGATAGAAAACAACAAAAAAAAGTGGGTCTCGCAATTCCGTCTGTCTGTCTGTATGTCTGCCTGGTGCCTCACTCTAGGCTTAAACCACTGAAGCGATTTTCTTTAAACTTAGATCAAACATTTTTAGGTGATTCTTAAAGGGAAAATCAAGATTTTTGTTTTTATTTATCTCCAAAAATGCTTCAGCTAGTTATTAAATACAAAATTAAGACCTCAGAAACAGGATTTCGATTTCATAAATTTTGAAATCAGATTTTCAAGAAAATTTATCAGAGTAATAATACAAAAGTAATTTGTACACAAAAATAAAAGACCGTCTAACATCATTTATCTCTTTTTTTAATATCAAAATATTTTGGAGAAATATTTATGTTCGGTATTTGGTCATAACTTTATCATACAAGGTGTGACAGAATGATTGCAAAAACAAAAAAAAATACACAAAATACCGTTTTATTTCTTATAATATGACACACACACGGCGTATTCATACCGACAAGTAGGTATCATTTCAATTTGTAACCACTTAAGCACATTTATTTTGTCTCTAACTACATTGTTCAATCAATCACCACCCACTTCCTGTCCCGTTGCGGCTGGTGGTTGTGCTAAATTTTGCCCCATATAGGTCGATATGTTTGTTATTCCGCAATATTTCCCAACATAAGGTTGATTTGGGTGGAGCAGATCACCAGCAGCAGCAACAGCAACCAGCAACTCTAGTATGGAGCATTTTTGCCTCCACTCTATTCCATCATGACGCTAATAATATCAGCCTGCGATATAGCACACACAAGAGCATACACCGTTTTTATTGTAATTGTTAAATGTGCAAACAAATTGCTCAACATTAATGTCGTTTTTGTTTATTCAGCAAAACTTTAAGAAGTGATTCACCGCACATAGAAAATATTTTGCCATATTATACCCGCGATCGTCACTTCCGACTTCGGACTTTTGACCTCTAGAATTAACTGCGGTATTTATTGTCATCTGCTCAATTGGCACACTTTTTGCAGTTAAAAGTTTAAAAAATAAAAACTGACTCATTTGCAATAATATGCGACTCGGAATCGGAAATAATATTGATCTTTTTCTAAGAAAAGTTCGTATGACAAAATTTGTTGTGAATGACGTGACAATGACTACGACGAAAACGACGCGTGGTTGGCCAACGTCTGGCGTGTCTGGCGTATTAAAAATAAATATGCCAGTTGCCGCGTGTGATTGTCTGTTCACAAATAATTTCTTCACACTCGTGTCGTTTGTTGTTCAACAGCATCAGGGGAATTAAATTGTTAAAATTCATTGCCTTAAGGCCAGTGGGCCTGGACTGCTGGACATACTACAAGTTACAAGCTTACAACTCACTACACTATACTTTGTTGCGCGCTGATTAATCTCTTGTCGTGGTGTTGATTTTTTGGAACTTGGACTAGGGTCCGAATTAATGCTGCTCTCTCGTAAATTTCTTCCGAGGTTTATATTATAGTAAATTGGTGATTGTGAGTGGGCTGCTATAGGTTAGGTAGATAATGATACTGTTATGGGTACCTACTGTCTGGTTATTTATTTGCAAACTAAATCAGGGCAATTTGGTAAGTTTTTAAGTAGGATTTAAGCAATTTGGTGAGATTTTGCTTGTGGATTATAGTTGGTTGTGCCAAATTCCAAAAAGTTTTTAAGTATTTCAAAACTGTGGGCAACTTAAACGAAATTCCACATAATCACCTAGAAATAATTGACTTTTGACAACTGAGAAAATAATAGGTAGATACTTTAACGAGTCATCTGAATTAAGTGTAAAGCCAAAAAAGTATATGGGTACGAATAAAGATTATGCGGTTTTAAGACTTCTAAGGGCCAATTTGTTCACAGCTTATTGCAACTGGTACATAAATCATCGACCCTGCATGTTAACTGAAATTTTATCAGGGAATCCATAATTTCAGTTGTTAATCACGGAAAATGATAATCAGATGATTTCGGTTGATTAGCGCTATTTAATTAGAACATATGAAAATAATGGAACAGAACCCACTGTGAACAAACTGGCCTTAAGTTCATTAGCACAATTTTTTTTTTTATTCAATGGGTTAAACTTTAATTGGTCGATGATGACAAATGAGATTACTATCAGGCAAACGTGGCTTATAGACGATTTATAGATATCAGTTCAGTAGGATCATATTAAGTCGCACTTATTTATTACGAAACTCAACTCAGGGTTTAATTCATAAAGTCTAAGGGGCTAGTTATAGCGGTCAGGAAAAATTTTCATTTTGGTAATTTAATGTTTTATCATACGATTTGAAATATAAAAATAATACAAATCGATGATAAATCATTTGAAATATTTATTCCATTAACAAAATTTTCTTTAGAGGAAATATTTATTCTATAGAATGCATTTCCTGATGAAAACTCGTTTTCTGTACCAAATTTCTATCAGAAAAATGAGTTAAGTACTTGTCGTACATCATCGAAAAGGAAATTTTTTCCTGATGCGTTTTCCCGATCGCTATAACTGGCCCCTAAGCAGGGTTGCCACTTTTCAGAAAACTTTCCGCAGTAGATTCACAAAAAAAAATGCAACAGATTGAACTTTTTTGCAGTAGATTTGTCATATTATTTTTTTTTTTCAAAAAACACGGAAGATTAAAATTAAAAAAAAAAAATATTACAGGTAATTAAAAAAAATAATTCACATTTTTTTTATCAAAAATAAAAATTTTTGTTAAAAATACATACCTGTTGTTAAATATCAGCCTATAAGTTATCTCTCAAACAAAAAGAAAAGGTGTCGTATTAATTAGGCATAACTATTTTTTAATTTTAAATTACCTATCGCTACTAAGTCTTTCATGACTTTGGCCTTTACCATCAACCCTGTGCATCACTAGTTAAGAATGCATATAAAGTACAATTGCATTTACTAACAATGAATGAAAAAATTGAAAAATTATTTGTGGGTTATTTGTTTATAGACAATTTTTTGTAAAATCAAAAATTTGATTTAAAGGCAGTAGATTTATTTCGAGAAAAAATGCAGTAGATCTACTGCAATTGCAGCAAAGTGGCAACCCTGCCCCTAAGTTAAATCTTGCTTGATTAGTTTTCGATTAAGTGATACATGGTCAAGGCGGTACGTCGTCGACACTTGTGGAATTTTTTATTGATTAAATAGGAAGTTTTAAATGTAATTTTGGACATTAGTTTGTTGTTACTGAAATAGCATATTAAATTTGGCCTGATTCTGATGTAGATTTACAAAATGCGCTAAGATAAAATTATATGTATATAGAATTGGACCAATTAAATTAATAAAAATAAGAAGAAATATCTAAAAAAAAATATATTGTCCAAAAGTTCTGACAAAAAAAAATTGTCTGCCATTTAGTTTAAGAATATTTTATTGCATTAATTTTTTTTTTTTATTAGCCGTGTTTTTTTTATTGCTCAGCAGCTAATGATTTTTTCATTTTATTTTTAAATCAAAAACAAATGAAATACTGAGCTCGATACATTTTCCTTATTGAATTATCTATTTTTATTTTCAGTTATACCTTGCCAATTAAAAACTTACGATAATTTGAAGTCAGTTACAAAAATATTTGTTCTTCAATAAATTGATTTTTCCTCTTTTTGTCTACACTTTTTACGCCATGTCTTGTTTTTCTTTTTCAAGATTCAATTTGTTCGGCCAATTAAGAAAACTTTTTCCTTTATAATTCTCAACTCGTCCGATATTCGTAATAAACTTTTCCCTTTTTATTTATGTAGGTATAAGATTTTTGTTCTTTCAATTTGTTCTGTTGATTTTTTGATAACTTATTGCTTTATTTTATTATTTTCTCAAAAAAAAAAAAATATAGAGATATAAAGAGCGCATCTGAGTCTCACGAATTTACTCATACATACCGTTAATATATTTATACAAAACATTTGAACTTTGAAAATTTAATACTAAATTGCAATTTTTTTTAAAAAATTGTATTCGTTTTAGATTAAATTCTTTTTATTATTTGAAAATACTATCATTTTATTAGATTTTCTTATATCATATAAGTTCTTGTCTAGAACGTTAAAGCTTTGACTGGCGATGAAAAAAACTATTAGGTACCTTAAACGCCTAGTTTCAATTAACAATTTCGGTTTTTTTAAAAACCGTTTCTCGAAAACGGTCCTACTGATTTTTATTACTTGCAATGTGAATTGGAATAATATTCCGATTTTGCTTTTTACCAAAAAAATCGCCTTACATAAATAAGATTTCTATATTTTTGAGAAAATTGATTTATTTTTAAGTTATTCCCGAATATCTCGTTGATTATTTAATCTATGTATTTATTTTTTATGCATTTTCAAAATTCGTAAATTATGTTATAACTTTTAGGTAGGTATATTGTTTTTATATTTTTTTTTTATACAGAGTTAAGTTAACTTATAATCACATAAATATTTAAGAACATTTTTAACGATAATTACCTCATCTCGATTTAAATAATTATTTTTTTTTTTAATAACACATAACTTGCCCTAAAACTTATGTACCTTTATTAAAAATATAAAGATGGAATTTCTGAACCCTTGGAAGAGTTTTGCGTGAGATACCATCATAATGAAATAGAACGTCATGTTTGCAATTAAAATTTTCAAAAAGTTGTATACTCCTTATTAGAGCTTCTTCCAATTATTTTAATCGATAAAATCAAAGAAATGACATTTAATTTATCAGATTTATTTTGTTCTGAAATTTTAAAGATGATTAGGTACGTGAGGTATTTTAACCACAAAAAAAATTATAAACCTCAACATAAACTGCTCGAGATAATGATTGATGTTTATTGCTTATGGTGTGATTGTTGCTCGTATAACACATTCATATTTGCACCTTCTCATGTGAGGGAATGTGAAGCATGCGGAAATATGATTTGGTTTCTTTTTTTTTGCTCTACCTATCATTAAGATGGAATTATTAATTGAAGAGAAAGAGACAAAAGATGTTACGGTCTTCAAGAATACACATATTGGTTATCATATTTTTGGCGCAAATGATGTTGATGTCTTGAAGACACATATAAGCGTATCTTCAAAGTAGGTATCTTATTTTGTGACGCAAAGTAGATATCTATAGATACTTTTTTGCTGTGAACATTTAGGTCTACGTATGTATCATAAAGGCATTTATACACAAGTAAAAAAATTAAGTTGATTAGATCATATCTTATTATTACCTTTTGGTTTATTGTATTTATTCAACATACCTACAAGTGGTATCTTTTTTAAGTGTAATAAATAAAAGACTCTATAGATAGGTTCTATATTTTGTGAAGTAACGAGTTGGCATTGTTTTTAAGTCATTGGCTTATAGTATAGTACCTATAGATAGATACTTAACTTGATTGAAGTCACTTTGAGTTTAAGTTAAATTTAATTATTATGAAGTGCAATTTAATACCCAGAGTGTCTAAGTTAGTTAACAAAATCATTATGATGGTTAAGGTATGCTGTTAACATTGAACGAAAATGAAGTTACATATTATATGAATAAGAACAAACATCAAGATTAAATTGCTTAACAAGTGTTAAAGAAGATTGCTTAAAAATTTTTATCTTAGACTAGCTGACCCGGCGAACTTCGACCCACCTAAAATTGATAAAATTATATTAATATCCTGTTCAGCTGTCAAATGTGAGTTTTAATAGCTTTACGCCATCTGTTTCGTCGGGGACAAAATTTGCCGATTGTCAATTTCGTATTCTTTACCATTCATCAACAATATTTTTTCCTTCCCATAGAAAAATAGAATTTTTACATTTTGTCAAAATTCGGCCTAGAAAGTATGCAATTTCGGATTTTTACGATTCTCCAACTATATACCAGCTAAAATGTCCACTTGTAAATCGGTTGATGTTGAGCCAAGTTAGGCACGTATACGAACAAAAGACGGATTCATTTTTATTTATATAAAAGATTCTGCACCTGATATCTGTTTTTTTTTTCTAATATCTTTTAAACAACAATCTTCTTATATCAGTCAAAGCAAAATGTGTCAGGTTTAATGTGAAATAAACTTTTTTTTTCTGAATGGCGCCCAACGTCAGAACAAATTTCTTTAGATTTCCTACTTTTTAGGCATTAAAATTGTCTGCTATATTTTAGGAACATATTTTTAAGTAGATAATATTATATTAAATGTTGGGCGAAACTTTATAACGAGCCTAAAGAACATTTGACACAATTATTTTTTTTGTAAATGAATTTTTGGGGAAAGCTACACTTAATAGAATAACAACAAATAATGAAAAAGCATAATTGAATTGTAGCTATAGTATGTACCTACTTGATATTACGGACACCATGCCGAATCAGGGGCCAAATCATCGCATCAGTGACCTCTTGAGGTCACTGAATTATTTCAATTGACACTACTGTTTACAATGTATTTTAAATGGAGCAGTAATGCCAATATAAAATATTTCAGTAACGTATGACCCAATCACTGATGCGGTAATTTGGCCTCTGAGTATACTCATAGTCACGTTTAGTAGATAATGCTTGCGGAATGCGGGTCATCAAATAATTAAATTTTAAAAATGCTATGTTAAAAGCCGAAAGCAGCTGTAAATGTTCAAAAAATTATTTAGATTTGTCAAGAAAGACACCATCTAACACAAAACTACCTGTTTTAAAAAAAATGTATAAAAAAAATGCAACTATAATCAATACTCTTACATTTATTGCTTTTAGTACGTCTCTTTGGATTGCGATCGAAAACCGAATTTATTCAAAGGAAAGAAAAGAAGTTTCTCTTGGTTTTAAATTTATTAAAAATAAAGTTCTAATACAATTCTCCTTATACGATTCATATTTGTAAAAATATAAAAAGTTTTTTGAGTGAACTTCTTGTTCCAATTACATTATTAAAATAAAAACAATAATAAAACATTTAACTCGAATTTCAGTCCATATTAAGTGTTAACGTAAAATTTTGTTTTAAATGAAATCCACCCTCCTTATCAGATTTTATTATATAAAAACTGGATACAAAAAAAAAAACATCACGAAAGTGAAACTTGTTTTCTTATAGATAGAATTAATTTCACTTAATTTTATCATCACCATGCTAATTTTATTCCACTAGAATTTTAATTTGCAATCAAATGAATAATTTAAATTAATTATTCAATTTTGAATTCTCATACATAATGAAAGAAAAAGTCAATATCTATAATCAATAAATTAGCCGTTCTGGTTTAAGTTTTTTTTTAATTTTTTTTTCTAATCTGGAGTTCATTAGCTCTCACTGTACAGCGTGAGAGATATTCAGCGTTGAACTGAAAAAAAAGTGTTTAAAATTTTGTTACTGTGATAAATTGGTCACAATTTATTACAAAGCTTCTTCGAAAATATGTATATCTTCTTTTTGTATCTAAAGGTTAAAAAAAAATCTTTTTGTTTAATTAATTCAGAATTTAGTAAAAATCGTAATCAGGGATTAGAAGGAGTGGATTAGGAACTTAATGAGAAATTTTTTGTAGTAGGCAATTAGTTGTTGTCTGATGGAATAAAATTATAATATGTATTTATTTATACCTACTTAAAATTTGGTTTTTAGTTTTACAATAAATATATGACTATATGGTCACGGTTTGCTTGTATCTTTTTAAGGGACCGAACAAATCAGTCATTAAAATTCGAACAACATGTCATAATTCAGTTTTATTTATGTGTAGGTATTAAAGTTCTCATATTTATGTAAAAGCGTATTCGAGAATTTAGATTTGTTATCAATAATGTGAGGGGCTATCAAAAAGTGGATAAACAAGTTAAAAAAAAATTTTATTTAATTCTCATTATTTATAGCTGCACTTGTATCCCCTCTTCTTGACATGCGATAAGCGTGTTTTATTGGAAAGTAAAGCCAGCACAATAAAATTTAATCAATTTTGTATGAAATTGCTCCCCCCGCGCCACGCCCGCCGCTGCCATAACTCGAGAAAATTGACCCATACGATTTTTGTCTTGTTTTAACCGAACTTGTTCTATCGCTTATCGTTTTCATGCATCTTAATGCTTATCTTATTGAAATCAACAACACAACAAGGAAGAATATAATGCTTAGGAGAAATTAGACACTCACGTTTGCGATACCTTTTAAGAATAGCTTAGTTTTTAAGCCTCAGACTTAGACTTATTGATTCCAATTGATTCTCCTTTTCATCTTTTAAGCGTCTTGATGATGCTGTAAATCAATAAACTATAGGGCTTTGAGCCCACTTAATAATGGATCTTAGTTTCTTAATTTTCCCTTTCATCTTATAAACTTGTTTCCTCCAAAGTTTGGAAGGCTTAATTTGTCCATTTTAAAAGTCACTGGACTTAAGACATAATTATATTAAAAAATCTGACACCCAATACTTCTTCTTTCTTTCCAGATTAAAATTCATATTCTTTGAATTCTCTATTAGGTATAGAAGTTTTAATTTTCTGCTTCGTGATTTTCTTTCAGAAATCTGTTACCATAATTTCGTAAAGCCTTTATGACACTAACTAATGCATTAAACTACCACAATTTATATACTCATCTATATAATGTTATATCAATTCATTTCCGCTCGTTGAGCAGGTAATCTTCTTTGTAAAATGAGAAAAAATAAAAAAAAAAAATGAAGAACTTTAAATCCTACGTCGACGTTCGACGACGCGACGACAGTGAAAGACGACCGGAAGATATTAGCAAAAGGGTATCATTTTCTCACCTTTTTATACTTGAAAAAAAAAAAAAAAAAAAAAAAACTTTAATGTTAGTTGGTATAGACTTGCAATTCTGCTCTTGATATAACTTTTTTTTTGCTCCTTTTGAACATCTTTTTATCTGCTTTTATGTTATGTATTTTCTGCTTTAAAATGAAACAAACGAGCAAATATAAAAATAGTAAAAAAAAAAAATTACAAACAAAGATAGAGTGTGAGAGCGACGAGTATACGAGAGAATTAATCATTGGATTAATGAAAGATTATTGTGTAGTTTATTTCTCATGGAACTTAAACATCACAAGTTACTATGAATATGTGTGAATAAAAAAAATTAAAATTAAAAAATTGTTATAAATAGAATAAAACAAACACAAAGTTATTGCCCTGTAAGTGTTGAGTTTAATAGTTTTATTGCGTGTTAGTGTGATTAGCCTCGTGGAAACCTTGAGAAAGTTCAAAGAATTCATGTAACCTAGATATAAAAGCTTAAGCCTACCTTAGTAAAATAAAATAAAAAAATAATAAATCTTATTGGTAAACAAAACAAAGATAAACTTTGCACACTTGATGGAAATGAAGACCAAATTTTGTATAAGATTACTACAATTGGTGAAGGTATTGACTCTTCGACTTATTGCACAATTTTATGATACTGTATCGATTGTTCATAAAACTCAAAGGACTACAAAATCATATAGAAATACAACAAAAGATTTTATAGTGGAAAATAAATAAAAACCACTTTTTTCTCTTTTATTAAATACAGGACCTTCTCGGTCAAGATCTATCACAAAGGCAACTATTCTGTTGTTCTATCACTGGCAAATCTATACTCCCTCCATTTATACGATCTCATCTTTCTCTATATACTTTCGTTAAGTTCTTTCGATATATTCTTATATAAATTTATAAAAGATCTCTAACCATCGACTGCAGAGTTGCCAGACTCATGCAGTTCAATACAGATACCTTAACCACGGAACTATAGTTTCCTGGTCCTAATTTTTTTCGTTCCACTAAAATTTAATGGCAGCATTAAATATTTAACGAATAGTCTTACAACTAATTTTGAAAAAAAAAATGTGTTTTGTTGTTTTTTTTTTTTTTTTTTTAAATTTTGGATTAAGCATCAATTTTTTCCTGTCTAAAGCCCACAGCCCTGGGCAGGGCACTTAAGGTGATTTTGCGAGGCAAAACTCCAATCCATCAATCAGACAAAAGGCGAAAGGAAAACAGTACCTATTCTTTTAATCAAAATAACCGGTTCTAGTGAAAGTAATCGTTTGGTTGGTAACCTTTGTCAAATATTTTGCCTTTTTTTAAATACTTTAACGTCAGGAAATTTAAATTCGACAAGCCTAAGTTTGATAGTTAAATCATTTAATCAGAACTAAAAATCGAACATAAAACTTTTTGCTGAAAAACGTTCAATTTATTAAAAAAAAAAAAGAATGTTCTGCAATAAAAAATCGTATAAATTTCTTATTTTGATAACAACGAGTTAAATTGTTTTTTTTTTTTTTTTAGTCTATAAAATAAATATTTAACATTCCTTAGAAACAATAAATACAGAACCTAATTAACTTTTTATTGTTTTTCCGAGAATGCTTTTGTATGGTTTTTGCAAATGAAAAAAAAATAAACAACGAGCATTTTTTTCTTGTTGATTTAAAATAATTTTGCAGAAAAGTTTCCAAAATTCCAAATCACATGATATTTTTGTTTTCACTCGACCATCAATATTTATTAACGTCATGAATGCAAAATTTAAGATAATTCTACCTATACGAATAAAATAATATTTTTTGTTTGGATTTTATTCTTTAAAAAAAATCGAAACAAGATCAAAATTGCAATCGACATCGTATAGCTCTGAAAAAAAAGAATAAAAAAATAAACTTTTTATTTCAACAAAGAGTAATTGTTGGAAGTTACTGGACATAATGTAACTATTACCTACTTTATTACTTTATTAGCAGACAAATTATAACAAATTTTGAGGTTTACAACTTATTTAGTTATTATTACACGGTGGACATGTTAAAACAACATGGTTCATATTTAAATTATCTGGAACTTGATTTAAATTAACTACTCACGTACAAAAATCTTCTACTGAATAGATGTGAAATCTAGGATAAAAGTTTTGTTGATAAAATCATGTAAATTTACAAACTTTCTATTGATTTATTTTTTGCAATGAGTTACCTACCCATTCCTTAATCTGATGCTCATTTCAACGATCTTAAATTCTACGTGGGGAAACATTCTGACTGTCAATCTTTCTATAGAAATTATAATTTAGTATGGAATGATACCTCCCCAAAAGTAAAGTTAATAAAAATGTCATTCCTTCAAAACCCTTCATCCCAAATACACTTACTACATGTCGTCACTAATCACTATTAATGTTTTATGTTTTTTTTTGTCTGTTCTCCCTCCCTCTTTGCAGATCTTGATAAACAAATCACTCCACAAATCATGAAAATGGACAGCAACAGTATACAAATAGTTCCTCCGCCTTTGATTGTGAACGATTATCTAACACTTAGTTCACCTCCAACTTATTCCCGCCTGCCACCCGATGGTCATGAATTTCCACCAAATTTCTCAGAACCATTAATAATGCCAGCAGCGAATTTATTAAAAGCCACACTCCTAACATCAATGACAACAACAACCACAATGACGGGCACAAACACAAGTAGTACAGTTTATACAGAAAAACTCATTACACGAACACAAACCTCCACGACATCTTCGTCAACATCACCACCAGTGCTGGAGGATCAACAACAGCAGCATCAGAAAAAGATGATCGGCAATGGTGATGATCAGCGACCACCATTGCCGAAGTCAGGGCCCCCGGCAACAGTTCCTAGAAAAGTCTATCGACAGGACTTGGTTATCAGTGTCGATGACACTCGGCCCGATAAGGAGGAGAAGAAATACATCCATGTTGACACAACTCCCCCAAGTCCACCTGTGTCAGTTAAGTCAGCTTATGAAAGTCGTTTACAAAAGACACCAACGACTCCACCGTCAACTCCATTCGATCCGTTAGAATACAAAAGGCCATTCAGCACTGGGCGCAAGCTCAGCGATTGGAGAAAGGATGAAAAGTCTGAAAAGAGTGTCCGTGATAAGATCGCCATGTTCTCCAGTGATGATCAGGAACGTAGCAGCACAAATAATTCAGGCTTCACAAGATCAGGGAAGCCGCTTAATCTTAGCACAGAGAATCTATTGGATTCGGGAAGTCGATACAGCCAAGCTCCTGCACTCACAAAACGAGCAATGAGTGTGGAGAATCTTAATGACGTTAGCCGTAATTACACACGCACAAGTTCACACAACCTTTCAGACTCTATGTATTCCCTGAACACGATTAACACTGACTACAATCAAAACTATGCCTCCTTACCACGTCGTCATGTGCCTCATCTGGAGAGACGTATTAGTTTCTCCGGACAGCCATATGCCCCTGACGAGGCTACCCGCAAGGCGGCCATAACGAATATATTGGAGCAACGACGTCGCTCAATGTCCAAGCTGAGAGGCCTGGTCATTCCCGAGAGACCCCAGATCCCAATGTCCAACCTTGAACCAATCCTAGACTTGCCAGAGATTAAGAGTAGAGACAGTGAAAAGGTTAAACTTAATGGCAACGATTTATCTCTTTCGAATTCAGGTGCTGCCCCGAAGCCTGCCAAGCGAACCGAAATGGGTATGAGTCCAGCCTTGCGACCACTTACAGTGACCACAAGCAATAATTCAGCTAATATTGTTGCGAATAATTATAAGAGCATCTTCAGCAATGGCAGCCATCGTTTGTCGAACAACATTCACCCCAGGAAGGCGGAAAGTCCAGTCCAGCCGCCCGCTAAACCCCCAAGGACATCGCTATCGATCAGCAAGCCAACTCAGCCAGAGGAAAGTGATAGCGACTCGGTGTTCAGTTCGAAGATCTCTTCACCGCCGATGTCCCCATGTGTCCCGGTTGTTCCCGAGAAGTTTGCTCTGACACGAACTCTCAGTTCCGAAACGAACACATCGATTGCAAGTTCCACAGCCTCAACACTTACTTCGGGCTCGGGATCCCAGGCAAGTTGCAGCTCTGTTGGCAGTACTCCAACTGTTGATATGTCCCGAAGGGTACTGAAATCCGGTTCTGGAGACTCTGCATCGAACCGTAAAAATGTCCTAGCTTCCGCAAAGTGCCGCAGTGGCCGAGATGATTCATCAGCTCTCGTTCGAAACCGTCGTTACGAAGATGAGGACAGCACTGATGGATACGACGAAGAGGAAGTCCGACGGGCTCCGAAATCCAAGCCCCGCTCCACACTGATTGTGGCCAACAAGGTACTTCCTGTATCAGCTCCAATCAACTACAAACTCGTCTCATCCAAGGATGATAGCTTGGTTGACAAGGTTATCAATGTTGCAGCTTATGTCGAAGTGACTTCAGACACCGATGACAGTAGTCGAAAATCCGATTCGTCTCCATCAAAGGTCAGTGCCATTTTCATTGATGAGGAGCGCAAAGCCAGCTTCAAGGCTGATCCAAATCAGAAAGCCACCACTAAGAGAAGACCTTCTCCCCCACCAATTGTGACTCCAGTTATTGCAACTAAAAAATCCTCAGACAATACAGACATGGCAAACTGGGTGAAGAAAGAAGCCGCCAAGGCTAAAGTTGAGAGCATGAGAAAATCAGAAGCCATCAGCAAGACTTCATCAGCTATTGAAACAATCAAGAGTTCAACATTGTCGTCGGCAGCTAAGAACAAGATTTCCACAGCTGAGATTCGTGAGAGATTTGAACAGCGTTCAATGACCCAAACCTCGACTATTTCATCACCACCTATCACAACTTCGTCTGGCTTTGGAAAATCCTCATCGCCCAAGGAAAAGTCCAGCTATCATGAACGATTCTCATCTCTGGACTCGATTGCCTCATCGTCATCTGGAGTATCGTCTAGCACACAGAATTTCACTTCGTCCAATCAAGAAACACCAACTGAGTTTGGCAGCTTCTCATCCCTTGGCAGTAATCAGAGCTTGATCACTGCTCAAGACATTCAGCTAATCATCGAAGAGGCAGATCCTCCACTTAAGACTCCCGAGGCATTCATAGTGGTGCTGCAGAGAGAAACTCCTGAAAGCAGCATTGGAATCACTCTGGCCGGTGGATCAGACTATGAAGCCAAGGAAATTACTGTAAGTTTTAAACTCCTAGAAATCCCAATTTTTCAAATTCTAAAGCCTTTTTCCTTAGATTCACAAAATCCTCGCCAATACCCCAGCAGCTAAAGATGGACGTCTGAAGAAGGGCGATCGAATTTTGGCAGTTAATGGAATGAGCATGCGTGGTCTAACTCATCGGGAATCTATTTCTGTTCTTAAGGTAAGCTTTGCTCTGAAAGGTCTTGATACTCATTGAGGAAACACTTTTTTATACTTTTGCAGACTCCTCGTCCAGAAGTTGTCCTAGTTGTCACCCGTTCTGAGTCGGTTATAGTCAAACCGTTGTCCAAGAAGAGGTCCTCACTGGGTTCCTTGTCATCGCTTACAGAAAAACCTTTGGTAGACAGCGCAGAATTGGAACGAAAACGCAACTATCACAAAGCGTCACGATCGCTTGATCTAGATTTAGATATAGTATCGAATGAAGGTTCAAGTCCAAAGCAAAGCACATCGACCAGCCCACAACCAGTGCTGGCAGGTAGTCCTGAAGCAATAACACCAACAACAAAGACTTTATCGTCGGCAGCACTGATTCGCACAAGAAGACAACAATCACGTGGTGATGCATCTAAATTGAGCACAAGTGAATTGCTAGAACGTGCTGCTGAAACTAGAAATATGTTAGCAGCGGAAATTCGTTCACAAGGTAAGAAAGAAGTTCATATTCAAGTTCAAATCAATTACAATCTTCAATTCTATTTAAGTGAAGCTTGAGATTGATATCATCATTCAAAAATTCTTCAATTGCTTATTTAGCCCAAAGAAGCAGCGATTTCCAAGAGTTACTTTTTGAACTTTTAAACTTTCTCATTTCAGAAGAAAACACAACCACCGGTGCTAGGACTGTGGAAATAGTCAAGGACAGTTGTGGACTTGGCTTTTCAATCGAAGGTGGCTTTGATTCGCCATTGGGCAATCGCCCATTAATAGTTAAGAAGATTTTTATGGGTAAGTTCTGTCAAACTTTTAGATGATTTTAGATGCATTTACTAAAAAAAAATTAAATTTGTTTAACTTTCTCACCCAATAGGTGGTGCTGCACAAAAATCTGGATTGGTTAAGAACGGCAATGAAATTCTCTTCATCAATGGTGCATCCACAGCAAAGATGACCCGAGTTGATGCATGGAATTACATGAAGCAGCTCCCAATGGGACCAGTCAAAATTGTTTTAGCATAAACTTACATAATATTAGAAAAAAAAAAATGTTATTTCTTAATTTTATTTTAATTAAATCATAATTTAGAAGTTTTTTTTTGTCATTTAAATACTTACATATTATTATTACTTAAAACAAAACGTATATTATACATATATATGATTTTTTTATTGTCACGTATACAATTATAATTTAATATCGATATATCATTATCATAAACAAAAATTATTTAGTTTTTAATATTTTTGTTTGTTTTCACTTATGAAAATTGTTTATCATTTTTTTTTATACTTAAAAAGGAAAATCATTCTTGCCATTAGTTTTTCTTTTGTGGCTAAGAATTTTCGTTTATAAAATTATTTGCATTTTTTTTTTGGCCTTAGCAAATGCATTTAAATAAATAATTTAATTATTTTAACAGAAATGTTAAAAAATACAATGATAATAATTATGTTAAATATTTATTGGTTTGTGCAATTTTGTCAAAATTTGATTTGTTATTTTTGTTTTCTGCTTAATTTATTTATTGTTATTATTTTTTTTTTTGTCAGCCAATTTGTTTGGACATTTTTGTAAGATAATATATGAATTTGGCTTAAAGTATAGAATTTTTTGTTTGCAGTTTTATTATAAATAGTAAAAAAAAAAAATAATTTGCAATCTTAGATATATAAGAAAATCTGAAATTGTCTACTTATTCCCATCTTGAGTTAGAAATGGGATATAAAAAAAGAATTCTGTTCGGGTTTTGTGACATAATTTGTTAGAAAATTTTTGATTTTTCTTCTTTGATGAATAAAAATCAAAGAAACAAAAAATATAAATAAAATAGTAATTGTACTTATATTTTAAATTTCAAACCCTGAACAAAATACTTTTTTTTTTTTTTTTTGATAAAAATGATGTTTGAAAAATAATGCAGAATATTCTATTTTCTTCATCCTGTTGATTTTTGTTTTAATTGTATACGTTTACGCATAAAGTTTATTTTGCGCCATAAAAATTTAATCACAAAATTATTAATAATAATTGTAAAATATTCTATTAATCTTACATTTTATCTATATTATATCTCTTTACCTTTATATCTATATTGCATTAATTATTTTTATAATGAAAACCAAGTTTATTTTAAATAAAGATATAATCAATATTATTATTGTAGAATTGTTAAATTGTTAGTATTTTTTTTTTTGTAAATAAGAAGGGTTTACATAACTTTTTGTTAGAAGAGAACATGTTTGACAACAATCTTCTTTTAGTTCTTAATTTTTTTGGTTTTTAACATTTCGACGATGTGGAAGTCCGAAATAGTAGGTTTCGTCAAACGTTGTACGTGCATCTTAGAAGGGTGGACCGATTTGCGAATTATTTATTTTTTAAATAATCAGATTTTTAACATTTTTTGGCATAAACTTAATATTTTTCAATAATTCAGACGGGCACAGCGGCGGCGGCGCTGGAGTACTTTCTTGATATTTTTTTAGCAATTAAAAGAACGAGTTTCATGCTTTTTTACCATTTAATAGAATTTATTACATAAATGCATCTTCTAAAATATAAAAATCTTTATAATTTTGACCAATTTGAAATATAAGAGCTTCTTTGATTTCACAACTATAGGAACTGTAGGAGGCCCAGGCCTGGGAAATCATTAGAGAGAGGCACACAAAGAAACAACTGAATCGATAGTAATATCAAAGTTTTTGTTTTTAAATAGATTATCATAATTCATCTGTAAAATACAAATATTTGTAAAACTGACCAACAAAATTTTGTCTGAAGTCATTAACCCGTGCTTCTTATGGGATTTTTACAGTGCTAACGTTCTTTGTTTTTTTCTGATTTTAGTTTTTTTATTTTTAAACGATCAAAATCTAAAAACAAACAATTAATTTTTGAAAATTTGTAAAATCGAAAAGTTATCAAAGATTTTTTACAGTGTAACCTAATTCGTGCACTATATTTTGATATTTTGAGCGATGATTCCCTAGATAACTAAGAAAAAAATTTAATGGGGGGAAAATTATACCCCCCCCCCCCCCTGAAGCTGGGGTGGCAATTTTTTGCACAATGGACTGTAATAAAAACGAGATAGGTTATTGCTTTTTTATAGGCTTATATTCTTTTGTTTTGGTTTTTTTTAAAGACAGTTGTTTAATTGAACAGTTTTTGAGAAATTCAATTTCAATGTCAAAATTTTTGAAAAATAAAATTGTGATTTTTTTTCCAGAATTTTGTGTTATTATTTTATTTTTTAGTTCTTGAGACTACAAAAAACGGCATTTTGTTTTGTTATGTTTATGAAGCAAAAAAAAAATAACCTTTGATAAATTAAACACTTTTTCGAAGTTCTTTTATTTGGGAAAAAAAGTAGAAATCTTTCATTTTTTTTATTTCTCAAAAACCAAAAAAGATTTTTACATCATTCTGGTGTTCAGTATTTGACTAAAAATTAATAAGAGCATTAAATATTTAAAAAAAACAGTAGCACTTAATAACGAAAAAATTAACTTGAAAAAAATTTGGATTTTAAATTTAATTTCTCATCAAATTATGTATTAGCTTTAACAAATTGATTAAAAAAAATTATATAATGGAATTTTAGCCTTCAAAAAAGCTATAACATAGCACATGTGTGTACTTTTATTGTTTTTAAGTAATTTTTTCTATTTCATGTCAACTTTTTATAAATTGACCTGCCCAAACAGCCTCTATCATTAAAGCTCTATTAAATTTTGAAGCTAAGCGAAAAGATCCGATGCACAAGAAACAAATAAAAAATCCTTGATAGCATTTAGCATTACCTCATTATAAAACTTGATCAATCTCACTCAAATTATCTTTACTGTTCACATCATACAAACCAAAAGATAGGATGGTAACCCTTTTTAAAACATTACATTTCGCGAAACCCTTTTCTTATACTATAGTAATTAATTTCAATTTATTGTTTAAACGACAAATAACATTGCATACTCTTAGGAAAAACTATCATCATTTTTTGCATTTTTAGATAGGGTATGTTTTTCACATTGGAATGCTTAGTGTGTTTTGTTGTGTACCTTGTTAGGAAGAAGTAAGTGCCCTTCCACACTGAGTATTAACCCATTTCAAAAAAGTGGGAAATAAATTGTGTTTAATAGTGTGGAAATAAAATGTGGAATTTCATCTCACACGACTTGACAGCGCAGCTCACACAATTCACAAAAATTTGGCAGTCGTAAGTAATTCTATCCCACTTTTTTTTTGACAATTGTTAATACTCGATAGTAGCCCGTGGCGTAATGGTTAGTGCATTGGACTGTCATGCCAGAGGTCTGGGGTTAAATACCAGCCGCTTCCACCTTAAGTTTTTTTTCCGGCATACTGCCTCTTGCGAGGAAGTGACAAATCCTCCAAGAGTATCTCTTTTCATAGAAAAGTGCCGCTAACCTTAGCCAATCGGATTCGGCAATAAACTGTAGGTCCCCTCCATTCCTGCAGACACGCACACAGGAATGGTTGAGAGTTGTAAATCGCTAGTCCCTGGTTCTTCATGAGCCGTTTGTGCCACCAAATCTTTTTATTAGTTAATACTCCATGGGATAGTGTTAAATAGTGTTATTTAAGTAGTTGGGAGTAGTTTCTTGAAAGAGACAATTTCTGTAATACATTTCTTCCTGTTAATACCTAATAGTAGCAATTAATCCTAATAGGAGTATACCTATTTAGAAAAGCGTTAAAATTTGAATTTTATATGCTATTAATGACCAAATCTTGTGAATGGTCGAAAACCTACTAACATCGTGTAAATTAATCCCGGCACCATTTTACAAATAATGGCAGTTCACAATAAAGAATTAACCTGTTCATTTCTTGTCATTATAATGCCAGATTAACAGAGCTTTCACATTCGACATGTGCTGTTCGGTGCTTCACTATTTTGAGTCTTTCTAATGTGAAACACAAGAAAATTTCCTCTCGAGCAAAAGTCAGTGATCTTAAATTAGTCCAGACCAGAAGGAACAACCCCTTCAAGCTGTGTCATGTAACAGATGAAATAATATGCCATAGTACTAATACCAAACGAACCAAAAAATACCAAATGCTCCATTCATTCCCCATCCCCAGGATTCATTAACTCTCGGATATGAGAACATTTTCTTCTATCAAAACGTCCTACCTCATTCTCCATTATTTTACATTAGGTCTGCAGTGAATCTCTTTCTAAACTTAAAGATGAACCCAACCAAAATCTCTCTTCAATTGCACTAAAATATTCTTTTGTAAAGGGATTTTCATTTCCTTTCACTTTAGCAGATGTATATAACTATACGACTCCTAGCCTTTTCCTGTGTTCCATTTCATTTTCAAGTTTATTAGTCTAAAAGCATAGGAAGTTAATTTGTTACCATCCATTTCATTTTCAAACGCCTCCTCTTCCGGTGACTATATGTATACAATTCAAAGCCGAATACCCATCCAGCCAAAACTTAAGTTCTTACTCCTGTGGGGGTAGATTTTCATTTCAAAACTTGTGTTCTGAGTTCGAATCACTGACGACCAAATGAAAATTGAAAATGCACAAATGCACACAAGTCTATGTGGCAAAAGTGAATAGAGGTTAAGGTACTCAGCTATACATAGGTACACATATGTCGGGCTGAAAAAGAGTATGGGAGCTGGAGCTTCCCTATCCCAAGGATACATAGAAGCAAAAAAAAAAAGAATATTGAGTATACCCACAGTTATGGTGTCATGGCAAAAGTTGAATGAATTCCATATTGCAATTGAACAACTTTATACAAAACGGCAATGTTGGAAAAACAGGAATGAACATTTATTGATATATTTTGAGCAAAATATCCATTTGAAACATTTGAATGCGGAATTTAATTCAACAGATCATATTTTGATATCAATTGAATTTGGCACACTGTAGACTTTAAATTTATTAACTTTTGGCATTTTATAATTTTGAAAAAGTATTAAAATCAAATTAAAAAAATTAGTCGATTAGGACCTTACCAATAATCAATCACTAATGTCGACTATTAGTATAAGATGTAAGGTTAAAAAAAAGTGAAGAGCTTAAATAGAATCCTACCAATTAACAATTTAACCTTCTGGTTAAAAAAATCCCCACACTTTCCTTGAATCTACTACAATTTCCATCAAAGTTGCTGTCAAATAAAAAAATGTCAAAATGTTTTCAATACATTCAAAGTGGAATATTGCCGTATTATTTTTTAATAGTAATTATTTCAGTACTTAAAGTAATTTGTCTATTTAAGGTGTTTGAACAATTTTTATTTTATTTTTTTTTTTACTACATCACATTTAGTATTCACGGCTTTTCTTTTTTTACCCCTAATTATTTTGTCACATTCGCAGCATATCGGTTAGAAAATCCTATAAAAAATTGATTTTCGGTTCTTTTTTTCAATGCAGTATTTTCCCTCTGATCGACTGGAAGGATGAACGAAAAATTGTTTACCCACTCATTAGAAAATCTCCGTGAGAAATTCAGCTGTCGGCCATCAGTTCTTTTAGAAGTGTGTGATTTGGCTTATTTTTATCTTTGAAAGAGAAGTTTAAAGTAGTTTTTGCTGTTAGTTTTGCAATTAAAAAATACAAAAAAAAAAAAACGAAATATATAACTATCTGCTTCCGTTTCAAAAAATAAAATAAAATCACAAAACTGAAACTAAAGCCGTGTGCAAATTGGTTCACCTCAATAGTGTCAAAAATTAATCTTCGGATAAAATTGAACGCGATTTTAATCCAATTTACACACGGCCTAAAATATGCATACCCAATCAAAATCAAAGTATTATTTAAGTTACTGTTGGTCCTAACACTAAAGAAATCAAATTTAACTATTAACTAAATTTGATTATTAGTAAGGCCCATTGTGTTCAATTATCGGACTGGAAAATGTTTTCAGCTGAGTACAAAAATTTCACATGAATTCAACCAACAGCATAGAATTTTATAACAATTTATCTTCACTAATTACTGTGGAGATGAATGAATTAGCAATTAGATTAGATTTCAAATTTGATAACTGACATAGCTGGAGCAGCGGTAAAGATTAAAGAAACAATAGCGTACTATGATAAAAGGCTTTTAATCGCACTTTAAACAAAATTTGAAGTAATTTGGAGTTATAAATAAAGGCAAAGACAATAATTGCATTTAAACGTTTTTTTTTTTCAGTACTTTTTCTGTTTTAAGTAAAATTTGTGAAATAGTCCTTCCTGCCATGTGTGCGTAGTGAGGAGGAGGGAGGGTGGGTATTATCTTTGTTTACCTTCACTCTGTGTTCTGTAAAAATGTTGTTAAAATAAGCAATTTTTTGACTTTTAGTTTGCAAAAATAACGTGATCAGCTGGCTGGTTGCAACTTCCCTAACTACGACAATACATGTGGTACCAATTTTTTTTGTGTTGTTTTTTGACATTAACTTTTTCGCTTTAGAATTTTGTCGCATCGTATGCAAAACACACTGAATAGCAAATAATAATGTAAGATCCCGTTGAGGATATTGTTTGTTATGGACCATTTCTATTTTCAATTCAATTGGGTACCGATCCTATAAATATGCTTTTTTATCTCCTACGCGAATGGTTTAAATTATTTTATTTTACCGTTTAATTATTCAATGCATACTTTTAAGTTTTTTTTTTTTTTTTTTTTTTTTTTTAATATTCCTCATATATCTTAACCGTTAGTCCATTACGTGAGTTCGATAAAATGCTTTCAAGAAATAAAAAACAATAGATGACAAAAAGACTTACCATCAGGAGCTAAGAAATGCCAAATTAAATGTAAACTAGTTTCTATTAGCTGCAAAACGAAAATTTGAGGAACAACTATTGGGATTGCGAGTCGATCTAAATTTATTAGGTTGTTGCAAAAAGATTTCGAAACAATTTTCATCCAAACGCACGGTAACAGCACCCTTAGTGCCTTTTGCTGACAATCTACAAAGGTTACTCTATTACTGGTGAATTACATATATGTAGGTATTGTTAATCGACCAAAGTGGCAATTTTGAATGATTTTTTTTTACGATTTTCTTGTTCATTTGGAATTTTTAATGCAATGAAATGGCACTCAAGATTTGATAGCTATAGGTACGCACTGTTAAACTGATATTTCCTCCGCATAATGATCAAAATTAATAATTATCATCATTATGTAGAAATTTTAAATTTCTAAACTAATAAGGAAATAAAAATAAAATAACCATAAAAATGTAAATGCCCACTATAATTTTCAAGTTTTAAAGCTTTTCTAGTAAAAGATAACAACAATGGATAATGTAATGCATTTCCATTCCCTTTACGCAATTATATAGCTGTAACGAATGTTGCATATCGATAACTAAGATGTACCTGCTACTATGAGAAATCTCAAAAATGTTCAATT
This sequence comes from Epistrophella euchroma, assembly GCA_947049315.1. NCBI lineage: Eukaryota > Metazoa > Arthropoda > Insecta > Diptera > Syrphidae > Epistrophella > Epistrophella euchroma. Next base: position 26,478,564 of record OX346248.1, on the reverse strand, counting down.
GGATATAAAGGGTTAAGGAGTAAATATTATCACCGTTATTTGCTTTTATCCCTTAATTGCAACTATCTTAAGCTAAGTGCAGTTAAGTACAAAAATCCGTTTCCAAGTTAATTATCCGCATCAACCACCCTAATTAAAAAAGTTTTATCAAACAAGAAAAAACTTTCTCTTTTCAGTCATCAGAGTTGATATTGAGGAGTCCTTTAATGCTCTTGTGCTCAAAGCTGGTTGCTATAATTCCACTCAAACTTAATTCGTTTTTATTTATTGTATTGTATTATTTATACTAGAATGTCAGTTTATTAGACTTGACCATTCTTTATTCCGTCAATTTCATTGAATTTTGAACAACAACAACAACTTAAAGGTGCTACCACCAATTGCTTACGAATTAATTTTGGGTATTTTAATTCGTTTTATTTTTGTTTGGCTAGAGATATAGCTATTTCAAGGGGTGCCAAGCCCTATCATCAGTCTCCTTTATAGTGGTGCTGAGCTTTAATCCAATTTTATTTGAAAAACTTTCTACACATCATGCGGTATTTGAACCCGCGCATCAGATTTGCTCAGTCTTCGGAGCTGTGTACCCTACGTACTACGCCACCGTTGACCACTGACGTCACAGGTCTAGATGTGCTGTTTGTTTATCAATTGCATTTGGAGCATCAGCATTTTTATAAGCCCCTTTAAGTATGCTGTCTTGTTCCGCCTCCATTTTTCTCCGAACCTTATTTGATAGACTACAATTCGTAGTACGTATCAAAGGGGGAGAGGTTGGAAGATCGGTAACAAACCAGACTATTAAGTTATTATTTATTGTATTGTATTATTTATACTAGAATGTCAGTTTATTAGACTTGACCATTCTTTATTCCGTCAATTTTATTGAATTTTGAACAACAACAACAACTTAAAGGTGCTACCACCAATTGCTTACGAATTAATTTTGGGTATTTTAATTCGTTTTATTTTTGTTTGGCTAGAGATATAGCTATTTCAAGGGGTGCCAAGCCCTATCATCAGTCTCCTTTATAGTGGTGCTGAGCTTTAATCCAATTTTATTTGAAAAACTTTCTACACATCATGCGGTATTTGAACCCGCGCATCAGATTTGCTCAGTCTTCGGAGCTGTGTACCCTACGTACTACGCCACCGTTGACCACTGACGTCACAGGTCTAGATGTGCTGTTTGTTTATCAATTGCATTTGGAGCATCAGCATTTTTATAAGCCCCTTTAAGTATGCTGTCTTGTTCCGCCTCCATTTTTCTCCGAACCTTATTTGATAGACTACAATTCGTAGTACGTATCAAAGGGGGAGAGGTTGGAAGATCGGTAACAAACCAGACTATTAAGTTATTATTTATTGTATTGTATTACAACAAGACAAGACAGCATACTTAAAGGGGCTTATAAAAATGCTGATGCTCCAAATGCAATTGATAAACAAACAGCACATCTAGACCTGTGACGTCAGTGGTCAACGGTGGCGTAGTACGTAGGGTACACAGCTCCGAAGACTGAGCAAATCTGATGCGCGGGTTCAAATACCGCATGATGTGTAGAAAGTTTTTCAAATAAAATTGGATTAAAGCTCAGCACCACTATAAAGGAGACTGATGATAGGGCTTGGCACCCCTTGAAATAGCTATATCTCTAGCCAAACAAAAATAAAACGAATTAAAATACCCAAAATTAATTCGTAAGCAATTGGTGGTAGCACCTTTAAGTTGTTGTTGTTGTTCAAAATTCAATGAAATTGACGGAATAAAGAATGGTCAAGTCTAATAAACTGACATTCTAGTATAAATAATACAATACAATAAATAATAACTTAATAGTCTGGTTTGTTACCGATCTTCCAACCTCTCCCCCTTTGATACGTACTACGAATTGTAGTCTATCAAATAAGGTTCGGAGAAAAATGGAGGCGGAACAAGACAGCATACTTAAAGGGGCTTATAAAAATGCTGATGCTCCAAATGCAATTGATAAACAAACAGCACATCTAGACCTGTGACGTCAGTGGTCAACGGTGGCGTAGTACGTAGGGTACACAGCTCCGAAGACTGAGCAAATCTGATGCGCGGGTTCAAATACCGCATGATGTGTAGAAAGTTTTTCAAATAAAATTGGATTAAAGCTCAGCACCACTATAAAGGAGACTGATGATAGGGCTTGGCACCCCTTGAAATAGCTATATCTCTAGCCAAACAAAAATAAAACGAATTAAAATACCCAAAATTAATTCGTAAGCAATTGGTGGTAGCACCTTTAAGTTGTTGTTGTTGTTCAAAATTCAATGAAATTGACGGAATAAAGAATGGTCAAGTCTAATAAACTGACATTCTAGTATAAATAATACAATACAATAAATAATAACTTAATAGTCTGGTTTGTTACCGATCTTCCAACCTCTCCCCCTTTGATACGTACTACGAATTGTAGTCTATCAAATAAGGTTCGGAGAAAAATGGAGGCGGAACAAGACAGCATACTTAAAGGGGCTTATAAAAATGCTGATGCTCCAAATGCAATTGATAAACAAACAGCACATCTAGACCTGTGACGTCAGTGGTCAACGGTGGCGTAGTACGTAGGGTACACAGCTCCGAAGACTGAGCAAATCTGATGCGCGGGTTCAAATACCGCATGATGTGTAGAAAGTTTTTCAAATAAAATTGGATTAAAGCTCAGCACCACTATAAAGGAGACTGATGATAGGGCTTGGCACCCCTTGAAATAGCTATATCTCTAGCCAAACAAAAATAAAACGAATTAAAATACCCAAAATTAATTCGTAAGCAATTGGTGGTAGCACCTTTAAGTTGTTGTTGTTGTTCAAAATTCAAATTAATTCGTTTTGTTAAGTGAAAGAACATTAGACAAAAAAAAACAAGCCTTTGTTCCTATCCAGCTACTTATTATCCTTTTAACCAATCGAACTATCTTAACTATATACCTACAAAGAAAAACTTTTATATAATTACTCGATAATGAAGAAAGAAGGAGTCTTTGGACTTTAATTGAACCTGTATTATTATTTTCCTACTTCTTTAAAGCATTATCTTTGCTCTTAAAATAATCCCAAAGGATTAATGCAGAAAAACTTGTACACACAAAATTGTTAAAAAGTATTTTAAACTCACTTTTCTACAATGCTGATGTAGAAAATAAAAAATATAAATAAATAAAATGAAAAAAGGGAAACAAAAATAATCCTTGCAACGAAAGAACCGCACCATAATGGTTAAAGTGTGGAAGGAAAGAAACACAAAGCGATTTTGTGTGAACTAATTTTTTTTTGTTACTATATTTTGGTGATATAGGAGCAATAAGGGGCGTGTTATGGATTCATAAAATTAAATCAAATCTTACATTTGGATTTATAGGAATACATGTTACGTATAGTATGTGTATCGAATTATACAGGGTGTCCCCTAATTCATGTACGATATCTTGAGGGATGATTTCTAGTCTGGAATTATTCTATAGAGAATATTGGGTGAAAATTCTATCTCTCACCCTAGAGGCCTGGGAGGGGGGAGATTTCTGAAAAATCGACTTTTATAGAAAAAAAGTATTAAAAATAAACAACGAAAACATATCCAATAATCTTCTATGGCTTTTTTGAAAGCTTATTGTATTTCATTCTTTTATAATTTTAATTATTTTTTTTTATCAAATAGTTTAAATAAATAGGTTTTGAGAAATTAAATTTCAAAGTCAATTAAAAAAAAAATGTGAGTTTTTTTCTCAAGTTGATTTTTTTCTTAAAATTTTGCATATTTAAGTGCCACTTGTTTTTTTTTTAATATTCAATGCTCTTATCATTCTAAAAAATTCAAAAAAAGTTTGTTGTGAAAAATTTTGATTTTTAAATTTAATTTCTGAAAAACTATTCACTAAACAACTTGATTTAAATATGAGATAAAAGAATGGAATATTAGTTTCCAAAAAAAAGTGTGATCGCCGGGACGAAACGCCTATTTTTATGGACTAAAGGCCGTTAAAAGCTATTTTGAATTATAATATATTTTTTTTTTTTAATTTTAAGTCAATTATTCAGAAATTGCCTTCCTCAGCCTCAAGGGGAGGAGACAGAATTTTTCTGCTATACATTTTTTTCTAATGTTGATCGCAGGAATCATCCCACAACACGCAGCACGACAGCCTGTATTAGTATTAAGTATTATCTTCTATCAGGTTAAAGTAACAAGCTTATGAAACAAATTACATTGGAAAAATATGGTAAACTAGCCTCGGTGTGAGAGTAGCGAGTACCTACCTATGATTTGTTATATCGTCCACATTTTTAAGCCATTTATTAAACCCTCTCTTCACCCAAATAGAATTTAAAAGCTTTAACATGCAACACAAGCAAACACTTTTTTTTATTGTGCATTGTAGGATCACCCATTGCGCCGCCCATCGCAAAAGAGCTCCTAGATCCTGGTTCATTGTAAATTAATGGCACAGCAGGATTGTACTATTTACATTGTGTGTATTTTTTTTATTATTATTTTGTGGGGTGCATCCTCAAGCAAACCGCATCACAGCAAATAATTAATTGAAAAAGTGCTTTGAATAGAATGAAAGTGCAATACAAACGATGGGTTAGTGCGGTAAATTCTTACATTTTTTGTTGTTATATTTATTTTGGTTTCGCCAAGGGGAGAAATATGGGGTTGGTACCTGATAACTTTCATTAAAAATTATCGCCTATGTGGTTCAGAGGCGAAATCTTTTATTTAAAAGAAAAAGTAAACTTGGTTACGCGAGTATACTTGATATTTTTCAACGAATAATTTCAAAACAAAAATAATGAAGAGATATTTTACGGTAAAATTACGATTATAAAGTACATAATTTCATAGGACGAACCTTCGACTTCTATAAGCCTGCAGCAATCAAGGATTATAAAAAAACAAATACATATGTATATGTGAATAGTCTTAACTACTAAAATAAATGAGATTTATTTAATAAACAAGATGCTCCATAAAGATATGAAATTCATTACAATTTGGTCCACTAGGGCGTATACGCAACATTTTTTATTATAATTTTTATTTTTGCTCCTCAAGGTTTATGTCGATTGAAAAGGCTACTTCGATGAATTTGTTGCCTCTATTTAAACAAATTAAGCTGCGGTACAGAGTTTGCAGTTCTCTTTTCATGATAAGTTTTTTTTTCTAAAGGGGCAAACTATTACTCTCCACAGCCACTTTTGTGCTACAAACAGCTGTGATAATGATATTAATTTTCTTCCATCCCAGAAATACGACAATCTTATTCTCAATCCGCCAGCAGCGTCAGGGAAAACCACAAACTGGGTAGCTGCAGCCTTATATAAGTTCAAGCTAAAGCATCCGAACATTGAAGGTAAGACTGCTGTGTTATTTTATTATTTGATTAATATTTTCTTTGAAAGATGTGCGACGAGATTTTGGAGAGGGGAGGGGGCGGCAAAAAAAAAACCCTACTGCTAACAGGCTATTATACTCCATTACCCCATGAGATGAAACTGTATCCATCTTCATTCTCAATATGGCTGTGTGCAATTTATCGTCAAGCTACATCAGTGTTGTGCCATGTAAACTATAAATATAGACTTGAGCTTGTCAACAATGTAGACAATGAAAGAAGATTTGTTTGATACTTTTGCCTGCTAAAAAAATTACCCAAAAATTGATGAATTCTATCTTATTATGTCGGGAAACTAAACCAGGACTACATTAAACGTAGGTACCCGAAACAAGACCGAAATGAGACTCTATTTATTGAATAGAAAATTTTTCAAGAGTTTCGGCGCTCTAGGTGATTTTAAAAAAATTGCATTTTAAGATTTAAAAAATTGTATTTTGCAATGTAAATAATTTAGCACTTCTTGATTTAAACTCGATACCTTAAAATATTATCCACAAAAATACAGAAAAATACAGCGAGGTTACAAGATGAGACCGGGATGACCAATACCAAGGCGATACCGAAATCTAGTAAAGCGAAGGGAGACAAGGTTTACCAAAGTCTCATTAAATGTCTTTTCGATATCGAGGCCATCACTATTCAATTAAACGAGGCCGACATCGATCCCGAGACGATATCGAAATTTCAAAATATTTTTGAGACCGGGACGTAATTCAAAAATGTATCGTCGTATTTTTTGGGGCAAATTGAAAATTCTAAAGGCTATTTATGACATTGTCGATGTATTGTTGACGTTCTCGACATTTGTTGACATTGTTTACGCAATTGTTTATATCGAAAAGTATATAATTAAAGTCGACACGTATAGAGGAATAAAACTGAGCTACATACATATATACTTTGATGAGGCACACTTTATTGTGAAAAACGGTACATACCGTTAAAATTGTTTAAGATATTAGTCTTCCCAAAACAATCATGATGGCGAAAAAAAAATCTTAATCAACTCATTGCGGTTTCAACAAGGTGGAGTAAGGTCAAACGTAAGACCAGGGGCTTATTTTACCAAACACTTTTCACTTTTCACTTTGCAACTTTTCACTTTTACTTTGCAAAATTCGTTTCACCAAACACAAATTTGCAAAGAGGAAATTATTTAAATGAAAAGTTTTCCTCTTTGCAAATTTGCAAAGTGAAAAGTTTTTTTCTGCAAAGTGAAAAATTTCTATTAATTTAAAAAAAATATTGTACTTTTCGTTTCACCAAACAAATAAACTTTGCAAATTGTATTTAGAATTTTGAAAAGATTTTCAGTAATATGTAAAGAGAAATTTTTATTTGCAAATAAGCGTTTTTTATGAAAAGTTGTCGGAAAATAATAATAAAAAATAAAAATAACCGTTTTGTGAACGAAGAAGTATAAATAATAGTAATCAAAGAGTAGTTAAGTTAAGAATTATCTTTGATGTCGGAAATAATTTTTCGACAAAAGAGAGTTTTTTTTTTTAATTGGCAATAAACTACAATTAGACAGTCAAAGGAATATGGGCTTAGGTCACTTCCAACAACTTTTCTGTGCATAAAATTTGGCCGGTAATAAAGCCCAATATCAAGGTGTTGCATCTGTGCACGGAAGAAGAGAAGTATTTCGCTGCAGAGTAGTTCATCAAGCGTCGAATGTAATCATTGATGAACTTCTCCTAAACACCATTTGCTGGACAAAAAATTCTCTTCGAGGATTTTTTTGCGTAGCGGGATGTATTGACGGTACAATTCACCAATACTGAAAACAACATTTTGTCAGCAGGCATAAAATGCATGCTTTGGTGGTTTGTGGCCCAGATCGGTCTTTATATGCTGTAAACGTAAGCTGGCCAGTAAGTGTACAATGCAGTTTGCTTAAGTCGTATATGTTTGAAAATATATCATCAGCAGTGCAGCTGGTGCAATAAAAAATCGAGGTTAGTAAACAGACAGAAGCGTCTCAAATATATCCGATGCAGGACAATTTTTAAGTTCCAATAATGATATCGAGATATCGTCCAACCATCCCCTAATGCGGTGTTAATAACACCACTAAGGACAAATTCTGCAGAACAGAGATTGAACAGGGGTTAATGTCAATGATTTTTTTAAATGCATAATTGATCCAAATGTATCAATTTGGTTCAAGTTTTACTTTGCAACTTTGCAAAATACGAATTTAAATGCAAAGTTCTTTATAAATTGGTGAAACACTTTTACTTTTCACTTTCTGAAAAATTGAAAAGTGAAAAGTCTTTTCACTTTGCAAATTTTGTGAAACACTACGCACTTTTACTTTGCAGGAAATTATTTTTTTGCAAAGTTGCAAAGTGAAAAGTGTTGGGTGAAATAGGCCCCAGTTCTGTTATTGCCAAATTTTATGAAAGTACTGATTTTTAATTAAAAAAAAAAAAAAACAGTACTATAAATTTCCATGAACAAGAAAATTCTTAGAACACCCATAAAATAAAAAAAAAAAACTTAAATCCTAATTGAATTTTTCCGCTTTTCCATATATATATATCCAATTATCACCTTGGATCAAGTTATTGCTCAAGTGAAAATTATTTTCTTTATCATGTCATGCTGTTTAACAAACCATCATAATCACAACACAACCTAATCACTCAAGTTTTCACACCAAGTATCTCAACTTTTCTTTTTTCATTTTTTTATGAGCTTCATAGTGCAGTGGAATCATCTTCGAATCAAAGAACAAGATAATTAATCATTTATTGCAGTTGTATGGGTAGGTTTAATATCTGTTCAATTAGACACGAGTATCAGCTTAACTTGCACCTAAGTTGGATTCTTTTATTGGTTTCGTGCCGCAAGCCGTAGTAGTCGTAGTCATAGAACATTAAGCATTCCAGCGCGGCGATTCGATGCTAAATTGTTCGGTAGCATTTTCAATGGGAGAAAACAATTATCATTGATTTTCTTTCTTTCAATGCCTCCATTTGGTGGCAAAACACCTCTAACTCGAAAACATGGTTGCATGCTGTTGTTGTAGATTGTCTTATGAATTCATCTTTGGAATTTCAATCAACCGAGTAAAAAAAAAAATCCAATCAAGTGAAACTATTTGAGATTTCGTTCTCCATAGTAGTCGTCAGCAAAAAATGGAGAAATTTCGCTCTTTCCTATGAACTGATGAACCTATCCATCGATTTGTGAAAGCGGAAATTCGAACTTCACTTTCCTCTGAGGATGAAAATGAAACTAAATTTATTGCCAACCAACCAACAACAAAAAAAGAAACCGTCCCAAATGGCAGACATCCTTCAATCTTATCGCACCAAATAATAAAACCAATTGTCACCATCAGGCATAAATTTGGGAAAATTGTCAAACTTATTGTTCTATGGCATAGAATTACTCTTCTATGGGCTATGAAGATTGAAGGCCCATCGTCCTTTTCTGATATTTATTTACATAAAATTTCATCCGCTCCATAAAACATTCAAGGACCTATCCATTCATTCATCGTCTCATCGTATCGTATGGTAGTGTGATGATGAGGACAGAGCAAAGGACATTTTCACCAGCCTGAGATTTTCGTTCGTTATCATCTTGGATTTATGACTTTATTGATGCGTCCTCCAACAACCATCCTTCCAACCATCAGTATTGTCCTCGTTTGGGGATTGTCCAAGATTTCGAAATAATAAAACATCCGGCAGAGGGCACGCCTTTTCCATACAAAAAATAATACAAAAACAAAATCCAAATGAAATAATTTATACGAAAAGTTATTTGTTGAAATAAAAGGTTGATGGGTTTCGTTATTAAAAACGAAAGTTTCTCTATAAATGGACGGATGGATGGATGGATTTCAGTATTGGGTTTATTTACGGGCAAAATATAATAATTTATTTAATTCAAGACAACATGAATTGAATGAACTTATTTTCTATTTATAGGTACAAAATAAACCTTTTAGAGAAGAGAAAAGTTTTTGATGACTTTGATGATATTTTTTAGGGCGAGAGAAAAAGAAAGTTTTTAACAAGTTTCATTATAAGATATAATAGTTACATTAGAGGCTTTTCTATCATAAAATTTGCTACGAAGCGACGACGGTTTTAAATGGGAATTTTCACTGGAATTGTATTTTTTTTAATTCATTATTACTTTTATAGTAACACACCAAATTATTCATCAAAGAAAAGTTGTTTTTTTATGAATATTAACATAAGATTCAATTGAATCTAAAATTATTTGATGACCTCTAAAATTTCATCTTGTTATAGCCAAGTTCATATCCTTGTATCCTTAAAATTTTTAAACTGTGTCAGCTTGTTTAAACTTATCAACCAACCTTCTTTTTATATGAGAACGTTTTACGAGACTTGAGGAAGATATCTCCTCCCAAAATTTACCATAATTTATTTTTATATTTCCGTTGCTCTAAAAAAAAAAAAAGTTAACACATATTTGAAAAAAGTAAATATTTTTGAAAAGTATTTAAAACAAAATTGTTTTTCAAAAACTTCGCTATTTAAGATTTAAAAGAGAAAAACTAGTATTTATGAATTCTGACCATTTTTTTAATAAATAAATACATCTTTTAAACAATTTATGTTACACAAACAAAGTTTATGAATTATGTAGGAATTAACATAGTGTATAAACTATATATAAAAAAAGATTCAAAAAAACAAAATAAAATGTCTCCGATTTTCTTCTTCTTCTTTAGAGTTTAGTGAAAGATTAATATTTAGAGGTTGCTCATCGCTAAAATCTTTTTTCCATACAAATTGTATGGGAAGTTTTCTTTTGTTTTCTTCTTTTTTTTTAATAACTTTTCAAACGGTTATCGTACAGAAATGTTCTTTAAAAATGTCCCTCACTTTTTATCTAATTATTCCCCTCCTTCCAAGTTATTGAAGGTTAAAATTGATGGTTTATTCCAGTGGATAGTGGATTCCCTGTGGAACATATCAGCCATAATATACAATTTTATTATTAAATTTTGTTGTAAATTGAAATAAATTCATTTTTTAAGAAAAAAGAAAATATTTAACGCAAAGAAAAAAGACAAAAAATAAACAATTAAAATGGCAAATTTTTATCGTTATTTTATTTGTAGCAATCAGTTTGAAGGATTTATTTCATAAACATTGACTTGATAAGAAGTTGTTTTGTGTTTTTATAAATATTTTCATTTCATAAAATTTACATTGTAGCTGATATTTTCAAAAGTTATCCAAAAAACTGTGGAATAAACCATCCACTTAAACCTTCAATAAGGGGTGCAATAGTTAGATAAGAAGTGAGGAACATTTTTAAAGAACATTCGATTTCCTTTCAGAATACGTCTCAATCATTATCCTACGATAATCGGTTAACTTTCGAAAACTTTCCATACAATTTGTATGGAAAAAAGAAATTAGCGATGAACGACCTCTAAATATTTATCTTAACGGCTGAAATTTTACCAGGCCTATTATTTCACTAAACTTTAACTAAAAATCTAATGGCATAGAAAATTGTAGGTACACATCTACATTTTTATAATGAAATAAAGCTCTGCACCAGTTTTCGGCATCAGGATGCTTTATAGGCCGTTTTGAGGAGACGATTCTCCGGGTGATTTTTATGGTTGGGGAACATACAACAACGTCATGTATATGCTTATAGTGTACAGGGACATCGAATGGAGATCAACTATCCGGAACTAGAAAATCTTTGAGACCGTCCTCAAGAAAGACTGCAATTCAGGTCAAGCCACAAGTGTTAAAGGATCTCAGCCAATAACAATTTGCGTGCAAAACATTGGCATCTAGCTATAGAAACCCAAAACCTTGGAAGAAGCTGTGCATTAACAAGAGCTTTTATCCTTTCGAGCAATAATTCAATAACATTTGTTATGATGTTCTATCATTCGGTCGGAATCGTTGGAATTAGATCATTAAAATTATGTAATGAATGTTTCAAATTTTGTCATTTTTACTAATTTTGCTCTATAATACATGCATACAAATTTTGAATGCGTTATTTTCTGGATTTACTTTGGTTTTTTTTTTTATTAATGTCACAGTCATAGAAAACTTTTGCATGATTTAACATCTTCACTCATATCTATTTCAAGAACGACTTGAATTATGCATAATATCAACGTGAAATTGCAAAGCTTTTATAAGGACTTTTTTTTGAAGAGTCCCAAACAAGCGACTTCGCATTTAACTTTATTATCTTAAATTTCTTTCAAAGTAATTTGGTTATGATTTAATAAAATAATCAAAAAATATTTTAATCAAGAAATTAAATGAAACTATTTTGCAAATAAAATGTCTTTTATTTGAAAATTTAATATTGACTTTACTCGAACTGTAATCAAATATTATTTTCTAAAATCAAATATGTACAGCAACATTGTCCTGCGGCATCATCGGCCGGAAATGTTGTTATATGCCCAAAATAACACAATTTGAATACTCCACCTTATTCTTTATAAATATAAAATTGGTATTCTAATGTTCATATTTGCTTAAATAATATATAAATTTTAACACAATAGTGTCAGGGGTTTTGTGTGCTGCGTGTTCAGAGCAGGTCAGGTAACCAAAAGCCAGCCAATTGGTAAACGGCCCATGGATGATGACATGCATGCAGTTTAATTAAATTATGCAATTTGGTAACAAAATTTAACATTGCCTCTCTAATACTGGCATGCTAATTTTATTTAGCAACAATTTCTGTTGAAAATTAAATAATAATGTAATGTTCAAATAGGGTTTTATGGTTATTTTATGTGAAAGTGAATATTTCCCTCATGATGGAAAAAGCAAGTTACACAGCATGATGGGCTTTGATGTATTGCTTAACAAAATTAGGCTAAGTAGGTTTCTAACCTCTAATAACGATGAAACGATGATTATACTAAGTAGATTATCATATAGAATAATGTGAAAATTTTGGCGCAAATTTTTCCATCCCATAGTATTATATAGGATTCACTCTAATTCAATTCATCAAAATTAGGTATTTCTGGACAGGTGCGGGTAAAGAGAGGGGTCTGGAGCTGGATGTAGACTGTGTGGAGTTACTTTTGTCTTGTGACCTAATGTTTTATCCAATTGAAGAAAATTAGATGGACTAATAAGTGTTTGAATATTCCAGAACAATAATGAAGTGTTTAATGTTTAATCAAATTCTAGACTTCATTCAATTCAATAACAAGTTATCTAAATGGCAGTCTGGTTTTCGTAACAAACATAGTTGTGAGTCTGCTGTTCTTAAGGTAACCTCTGATTTTCGAGCTGCTCTTGACAAAGACCGTTTGGGTGCTATGGTTCTTTTGGATTTTTCAAAAGCCTTTGACTGTGTTGACCATAAAATTTTGGTTTCTAAATTAAGCAACAAGTTCAATTTTTCAAAAACAGCTTTAAAACTATTAAGCAACTATCTCTGTAATAGACTTCAAAAAGTATCTACGGATCAAGGTATCTCAAGTACATTTACTGTTAATCAGGGTGTGCCCCAAGGGTCAGTTCTAGGACCACTTCTTTTTTCGCTATTTATAAACGATCTTCCAGATATTGTTCATAGCTGTCACATTCACATGTATGCAGATGATGTTTTGCTTTATATTTTTAGAGATTTAGGCTTGATGGATGATGGCATTGTCCGGGTAAACGAAGATCTTATGAATATACAAAAGTGGTCACTTGAAAATAAATTACTACTGAACCCATCAAAAACTCTTAGTATGATTTGTTCGAGAAGTGAAGTTACTCTTGAAGATTTACCCAAAATTGTTTTAAATTCACAAGTTGTTGATTATGTCTCAAAAGTAAAATATTTGGGTTTCCAAATTAATAACAAACTTACCTGTTGCGACGCTGTCTCTGATTCTATAAGACGTGTTTACTGTAGTCTGCGTTCTCTACGATCTTCTTCGAATATCTTGGATCCTGTTTTAAGAAAACATCTTGTGAAGAGTCTCATAATGCCCTCTCTTACTTTTAATTGCAATGTATATCCTTCTCTTGACTATGAGTGTAAACGAAAGCTTCATGTCGCGTTTAATGATTGCCTACGTTTCATCTATAATATTCCAAGATATGAAAGTGTGTCTAATTTACATTCTTCGCTATTAGGACTTAATTTTGATAAATATTTAATATTCCGTAACGTTATTTTGCTTAACAACATAATTCAAAACAGAAGTCCTGCGTATTTAGGTGAAATGCTTCAATTTGCACAATCTCAAAGAGGATTACGATTAATTTTACCGCGCTTTACGCACACCATTGCTGAAAGATCTTATTTTGTCACTGTTATTAGGTTGTGGAATGGCTTACCATTTGAATTACAAAGAACTTCCTCTCCAACCATTTTTAAGAAGAAATTATTTGAATTTTTATCAACTACGAATTAAAATTGTAGTCAATTTAATGCACTTTGCCTATTTAAATTATATAAAATGTTTGTTAATATTTTTCTTTTTATTATTATTATTATTATTATTATTTATAAAGTATTGTTATTTTTAAAACTTGGTTACGAATTTTTGATGCTATAAAAGATTGAATCTTGCTGTGTCTTGTAATTTTTATAATAATACAAATACAAATACAAATACAAGTGTTGAAATTTTGAATTAGGGCTTTTGTACGGGGTTTTTATGTGTGAGATATCAATGAATTTTTTGTTTTATTTATAAGGGTTATCCAATAACTTAATGTGTAGTTTGTAGAATATGAAATCGTTGAAATGGCGTTCGCCGTGACTTTGCTGGTTGGTGCTCATTTGAGAGGTCTCATTTTTGATGATTCTGCGGTGCATAGATCAGGCTGAATTTGAAAAATGGCATATCGGTTTGCAGGGGATTATACGCATAGACCATATGCAACTTATGTACGTAAGTTAACCACCACAAACCTCCATAAAATCAAATCGCTCGTAAAGAATGTCCACTTTGGCATCAGTCCAGTCCTTACCCCATATCGTCCACATCCCATCCAATTTGGGCCAAAAGAAATTGGTAATCATTGATTAATAGCACTCTCGTTGAAGGTGATGGCAATGCCTTTGTTAGTTTACTTCTCAAAACATCCATTTTAGTCCAAAGTTATGTCAAATTTCATAAAAATTTAATTGGACTAAAACTAGCAGTTTTGGGAAGTAAACGAACACAGCCAATGCCATTGTCGTTTTCAAAAAAGTACGGAACAATGATGCGACACCGCCACTGGTCCGAAATGCATACTTTCACAAGTCACACTTTCTGCGGGTGCATTGCCAATTGATGGAGTTTTGTGGATTAGAACTTTTTCCTAAATTCATTAATTTTGCTTTTTGCACCAGTTCATCCAAAAATAGGCTTTGTTGCTGAAAATGTTTTCTTTTTTCCTAAAATTCAGCTCCAGAACCTAGTTAGCGAACTTATGGCGTTGCCATTTTGATTTGTAAATTTATGATTTGCTTTTGAAGTCTGAAAAACAAAAAAAAAAGGTAAAAACAAATTAAACAATTTATGGCCTCGGAAAACTGTAGATCTACCCGAATCAATTGAAAAACGTGGTTCATTTATTAAAATAAATAAATAAATTTTGTGCCACAATGGAGAACCAGGGCCTAGTGACTTACAACTCTCAACCATTCTTGTGTGCGTGTCTGCAGTAATGGAGGGGGCCTACAGTTTATTGCCGAATCCGAACAGCTAAGGTGAGCGGCACTTTTCTATGACAAGAGATACTCTTGGAGGATTTGTCAATTCCTCGCAAGAGGCAGTCTAGCCTGGAAAAAAACTTAAGGTGAAAGCGGCTGGTATTGAACCCAGACCTCTAGCATGATAGTCCAGCGCAATAACCATTACGCCACGGGATACATTCATTTATTAGTCACTGCTAATCGGAAAAATGTAGTGCCCTCTAAAATAATGGGTTAAAGCGTTGGACTTTCATGCCAGAGATCTGGGATCAAATCCCTGCCTTTGCCACTTTAGGGGCACTGCCTCTAGCTACGAAGAGACAAATTCTCTATCAAAAGTGTCATCTGATGGGTCTTCAAATCTTATTTCGGTAGTGTCATAACCGTACATCCCCTTTTTATTTAAAGTCTAGATCCGCGCCTGGGAATTATCACAGTGATGTGAAGACAACAATATAAATAAAAATATTCATTTGACCCCACATACAATTTTTTTTCGGAAGTAAACCCACCCTAGTATACACTGTTTTTTTTTTTTTTGGTCGAATGGTCAAAACAGTAAGAATAACCAAGTTACCAAATCAAGGAGAATATACATACATATACCCGCTCCATCTCGATATCACGGTACATTCTTCCTTATTAACTACTTTGCTATAAAAACGAATGACTCATCCTGGGGGGTGAGTATTATAAAGTTAGAATCAACTTTTACAACCCTCGGGGTCCATAAGTGAATTTATTTGATTAGGCCACATCGAATATTCGGCCTATATAAGAAATGAAAAATTTTTCTTACTTCTGCCCTGAGAATTTATGTGCGGATATAGTCAAGTGATGAGAGGGTAGTTGATTGCATTGTGGGATATGTATGGGGTCTTTTTTGAATGCTGGCCAAGGGGCACACACATCTCATTTATTGACATACAACACAGGAACTCCATCTGTTTGCACGTGATCCCAAGCAAACAAAGGCATTTTTTTTTCCGATGAACCATTGAACTGGGAAATTAATGGTTATCAACTTGGAGAATTGGAGATGATGGAGTTTCTGCAGTGCTGTGAGTGGTGTTCATAAGCATCACTAAGCTTCATCACAAGACAGGATATGCAGGAAGTAGGCGAAAAATGTCCGAATATTGTGTTATTTAAGACGCACCACCACGCACCGTATACCGTGATGGGGAGAACCAACAAAAGTTAGTTTTCAATTTGTTCGATTTGTTTCATAAGTGCTCAAGATGTTAGATTTGATTTTGTGTTTTCTTAGGGAAAAATAAAAGGGAGGAAAGTGATGGTTTTGTTAGGAAAATTGACGAGGAAATGGGATATCTATAAATGGGGGGTTACAATAATGTTGATTATTATATAGTTTTGGAATACTTGATGAATGTATAAAGAAGAAGAATTCGTGAAAACCAACTTATCTTCTAGTTCTAATTTTTGTTAACGATTCAATGGGTATAACTTATTTGAAAACATAGACAATTTCTCAAGCAATTTATTTAACAAACAAAAACTGATGAGGGTATTGATTTAGATAATGAAGTGCTTAGTAGTTCGTATACAGTTGACTTAGGGTTACGATGCATGTTATGATTCTTGATTAACATTATGTTCGAACTTTAGCGAATTCTTAAATTTTGTTGGTTCTTGCAGAACTACGGTATTAATGACTACAAAATCGATAACTTATATAGAGATATTACTTAACGCTGCGGCTCCATTGGCAATATTTGAGACAATGACAATTTCAATTGCGATGAAAATTTATTCATTGCCAGGCAATTCCAGTTGCCGAAAAATTCACGTACAGAAATTGCGACTGCTTAAATATACTGTTTTTAATAATAAGACAATTTAAAAGGCTGATTTCCAATGGCGCGTTGGGCGTCGCTTTGACAGATTTTTCTGCCAACGCGAAAGTTCACACATAGCAATTTATGCAATGGGCCCTACCAATAATCAAATTTAGTTACGACTTAAATATTTCAGTAAAATGGACCATAATATAATGGGCTCTAAATGATAAACCGTGCATGGTATTACCTAAATACTTAGGTGGACTATAAATAATGAACCATATATCGAATTTACTCCAAAAAATTGATAATATAATGTATGGTTAATTATTTAGGACCCACAAAATTTTGGTTAATTTCATTGCAATATTTAAGTCATAACTAAATTTGATTATTGGTAAGGCCCAATGTGTTTACAACGACGCGTTGGGCAGTTGTTACGATTTGGCACCTTTTAGCATGTACACAAACCAACGTAACATAAGCTACCTAAATGTTGAAGTTGGAAAAATTCAGCTTCAGCGCGCGTTTTGACAACTCAACTCATGTCAAATTCCTTTCAACAAAAAAAATCAATTTTTTTAGAAGAAAAAATCGATTTTTCTGTACAAATTACTCCTATTGAAAGAAAAAAAAATCGATTTTGTTTAGAAAACAAATCAAATTGTTTGTTAAAAGGAATTCGACATAACAGTTCTGTAGGTTCATTTTGATTTTCAGAATGACAGTTCAATTTTTTTTAATCAGCTGATTCTCTTAAAGTCTTCTATCATGTCATCGCGTTCGTAAAACTTGTAAACGTAACGTTGGAAATCAGCCTTAATTCACTAATTTGTGGTCAATTCTATTCATATTTTCACTTTTGTTTCAAAATTAAAGAGAAATTATTCAAAATCGTGGAGAAACCATTTTGCAAAATTGTAAAATTTATTGCCTCGTTGACATTTCGAAGCAAATGGATAATATGATTTGCCTTTAAGCAAGGATATATCAGCCATCTACCGCTTTCCAGTTGAAAATATTTTGATTTGAAAATAAATTGGACCATCGATATTTTGATGAAATAAAATAAAAAATAAAAATAAACGTTAATTTTAAAATGAAATAAAATTGTTTAATTTTTTTTTCAATTAAATATCTATATATGAATAGCCTTAAATAAATTTTGTGGTACCATTTTCTCAAAAAGTATTTGACCGATTTCGATAAATTTTATATGGTTGGAAAGCCACATTTGCGGAGATGTGCAATTCATTTGTTTTTGTACTGTCGAACATTGTGCACATTAAAAAAAAATTTAAAAAAAAATATTTTTTTTCTGCAATATTTTCAAACAAATTGTTTGCGAAATTGAAAGTGTCGAATTTCGGAACAGGGGGATACTAGTATTTGTAATATCACAACATCGTTAATTATTTATAGTGTAAAGTTTCGGATTATAAATTCATCATCGGGATTTATGTTAACGGACTCAGTCCACGTCGCTATATGCAGTGAAAAGAAAAAAATTGCCGCGACAGTGATTCACCCAAAAATGGCAACAAATGGGTAAAGTTATATTTGACCAAAATTAAAAAAGTGTCATGCTACCTTTATACATATATAAAGCTACCATGACATCAATTTTTGAGGGAACCAGTTGCGCGTCATTTTTTTTTTTTTTTTCTTGACGGCATTTATACGGTAATTTCTGAGACAGTCAAACGTTACTTTTCGAAAGTTGTCATGCTAACATTATACGGCTATACTTTAAGGCGTCTTAACTCTGAAAGTATAAATCCTATACAAAAAAAAGATAATTAAAGGACCATGGGCATTTTGGGCTCATTTTTCAACATTGCTCAAAAGTGATGAAACGTATGTTTCAGTGATGGAAATCGACTTTTCTTGATAGTACTGAAAGCTGAAAAAAAAAATTGTAATGAAAATGGCCAAATAGTACCGAAATTTTTCCAATCGTGAATTCTACAGGAATTTTATATTTTATTGGTTGTCATCGTTAGAGGAAGATTTGGTTCGAGTATTCTGCCATCGACCCCTTGCAGCCATCTTCAAATACTGGTCGATATATTTTTTAAATGTAACATACAAATTTTGAAAAATGTAAAGGCTGAACTACATTCAAGACTTTTTGGAAAAAGTACAAAAGTGAAAAACTAAAACATGCGCTAGAAATGCCTGAGTGCGAAAAAGCTTGCGGAAATAGTGTTTGATATGTCATTACAGATCGATACTGCAGTTAAAACAACATTTTGTATGCACACAGGCATCTCTAAAGCCGAAAACAGATGTGCAGCTTTTTCCAATGCAGCGAAAATAAATTTACACAGGTTCTTATTAGGGCTGACATATTCCAGGCTCTGCATGCAGCCTTCTCTGCACGATATCTCTATTTCTAATTTCGCTGCATGGGAAAAAGCTGCACATCTGTTTTCGGCTTAAGAATATTTTTGTAGGTCCCATGTTTGAGGAATATTTGGTTTACTTGTTTTTTTTCGCGGAGAGAATTTTTTAAAAACATATTTTTTTTGAGAGAAAATTTTAATCGTTTTTTTTATATACTTATATTTTTTCATATTTGGAATTATTATTTTCGAAAAACATTGACATTTTTTTTAGGAAAAAATACTTTTGTTTATTCATACAAGATGTCCCTTAACTCGTGGACTATGCTTTGAGGGATTATTCCTGGGATCATTCTATAAGAAGCACAAAACTTATGGGGGGAAAGTTCTATCCCCCTCTCTTTTTTAGTTCTTAAGAAATAAAAATAAAGGGACAAAACTTTAGACCATTTAGTATGATGTTAAAACATTTTTAGTATAATGCTAAGATAAAAAGAGCATTTTCGAAATTTTAAACGAGTTACAATTTTAATAAAGTTAAAATATCATACTAACTCCAAATGTCACTTTGACATTTATTCAAATGCGAAATTGGTGTGATATGTCACTTTTTTAGGGGTAGTCAGCTGGATTTTATTGAGGAAACTGGTTTAGTATGATACTAGTTAAAAACTATTTAAAATAAGAAAATAGTGTCATGTTTACCTCAATATCAGTTTCTTTATTTAAATTTTTTTTTAACTAGTATCATATTCCCTAATTAAATCCAGCTTAACACGACTAAAACAGTAACACCTAACCTAACCTAACAGCATACTAAAAATTCTTTAACATCATACTTGTCTAAAATATTGCGCCAAACTTTTTATATTGGTTTTTTGTTTTGTTAGGTTTATGACGCAAAAATATTATTAATAATTAAAACCCTTTCTTCCGTTGTTTTTTTTTTTTATCCATTCATAATGTTTTTTTAGAAATTTTGACTTTGAAATTTAATTTCTCAAAAACATTTACTTAAACAACATGAAATATAAGATTTAATAAAAGATTTTCAATTTTTCAGAAACTACCTCATTTTGATTAAAAAAAGTTTTAGGTACAAAATTTATTATTTTCCTTAATTTTTTAGATACGAAAAATATTTGTTTACTATGTAAACCTATAGCTAAGCAAAACTGAGGCAAATTCCTACCGCATCAAACATCTACATTCCAAATGTACCTACATTTTTTAAATTTTCGATTATCTTTACTGAAATTTCTTAGAAAATCTCTATTTTTTTGCAAGAAATCATTATGTTGAGTTTCATCAGACTTAAACCAAAAGCACTTGAGTGATGCGTTCAATTCAGGTGTGAAAATGTCAGTATTATGGTGTTTTGCCAATAATTGAAATAGTACTGAAAGTTGAGAAGTGGTACTTAGGTACTGGGAAAATTAAATAGTACAAAATTCAGTACAATAGTAAGCCCTTTTCCAACCGTGGTATGTTTATATATGGCAGCTTACTTGAAATCAAGCGCCATAACTGTGTTTTACGGCATTTTATTAAAAAAAATTAAAAGGAAAAAAAAAAAAAAAAAAACAATAAAACAAAAAAAGTAAAATTGAATACTGCTTTTTCACAATTTTAAATACTAATTTCTAAGAGACAATTAATTCTAAAACTCAATTTACAACCTAGCATTTAAAATTATGAAAAAAATATATTTTGATTTTTTCGGCTTTTAACATTTTAGAGTTTGAAAGTATTTTTTGGAAAACTATAAACAGAAATAGTTGATTTAAAAAAAAGAAGGAAATACACAGGATTCTAGCTTTTAAAAAAGGGTGAAACACTTTTTAGTAAGCGCTGACATTTTTTTTAAATTTTTTTTTTCCATTTTAAATACTTTTCTTTATAAAATATGCTAAAACATCGTTTTCACGCTCGATTTCAATTAAGCCGCCATATATTAAAGTAGGTACTCTCCAAAAGCTGTCATATAACATAAGTTTCATCACTGTTGAGCAATTTTAAAAGTGGGCCCAAATTCCATACAAAATTGCGCATGGTCCTTTCCTATTAAAAAGGTATTTCAAAATTTTCTTTACCATGAGCCGTTCTTAAGATATTGGTAACAACGCTTTTTTTTTAAATGGCGGCTGACGCCATTATAATGTTTAATTGAGAACTTGAAAGTTAAGTCTTTTGTATTAAATATATTTGTTGAATTAAATAATATTTTCATTCTTTGATTATCGCACTTTTGAAAATAATTTTTTATTCAAAAATATATTCCAACATAAATATTTTATAATTTTATTACCTTTACATTAGTATACCTAATTTTTCTACCCTTAAAACCCTAAACTTCAAGTTCCTTTATTTTACCTAGGACACTGTGTACGCACTTTAATTATACATAATGCGATTAACTTTTCAAGTTCTTCGTTAACGAGTTAGGCGCTTAAATTTTAAATAAAATTATGTATGTAATGTGGTTAAGGATCCTGAATTAAGTAATTTTCCACCAAGTTCCTTTGAATCGTTACCTACACTCCATGGTTTTGGTATTAATCATAAAACTTATGAAACATCCACTCCTATAGTTTAAAACTTATAGTTGAAGTAGGTTCTCCATCATATTACCAGAATATGCGCGCCATGCCACCTTATAACACAGAAGGGCTTTACGAACTTTATAGTTAGCCATTCATTGCTAGGTGCAAACACTGGCTTTCCGGCTCTATACCTTTATCCTCTGAATTTAATTACTCTCGTATACTTAAAACAAGCAAACAAAAGCTATTTTTTAATCTAGTAATTTAGGTACTCGTAGATCCTTTTCTGTTTTTTTTTTTTTTTTTGTTTTTATCAAGCGAAGAATTATTGTGATTTTCTGTGGAAGTGTGTAATTGCATAATTGCACTTAAATTGGTAGGCTTAGTTTCGGTAATGCAACATGATGGATTATTGTTGTTGCTGTTGATATACCATGGAATTTAAAAATAAATTAATTTAGTGGCGTGGAAGCTCGGGCAGCTGCACATCACAGTCTAGTAAAAAACGACTTTTTTGGGAAAACTTTTTTGTTCTCTTAAGGTGGAAGAAAATATAAGATTTGATTACCAGACCTGTGGTTTGACGGTCCAATGTAATAACAGCATCTTTTTTGCAATGGACTATAACGGAAATAAGAACTCTGTTGAAATTATTATTACCTAATCATTAAGGAAGATTCATAAGCTAAAGACAATTATTTCTTCCTTAAAGTCATTATGCCTAAATAATAAAATTCTTTGAGTATATTAGCTCAAATAAATTGAATTCAAAGATTTAAATGGCATTAATACACGTCACGTATGTATACTCTCACCACAAAAGTGAATACATTCACTGACTCCGGAATGGGTATCAATTTATTAAATCACCCTTGATTTGACAGATCATCATCAAAAGATAAAAGAAACCGACAGGCAATAGCATTTCGCATTAAGGGAAAATTTATCAATCGCGTGTCTGTTAACTATCAGAGACTAACAGCCATTATAAATCTTCTTCTATATATGTACCTCTATACCTTCTACATCCAAGTTAAGGTACGGTAATGTTAAAACCATCAAACCCGTGCAAAACTTAAACAACACCAACTGTCAAGAATTATTAGTGTTGGCCTAATATCTCGTATGACAGTGCGACCGACGTGACATACAAGCTTTGATATCTTAATGATGAAAAGTCATCGTTTTAATGACGCCCCAGCCCACATTTAAATAAGTACCACCCACCCGCTCCCGCATGTGTTAGACATTGATACGAACACAAACTGCTCCTAATCTCCGTCGCCGCCGCCGCCGTTAAGGGTATTTAAATTAAGTCGAACGTGTGAATTAATGTATTGAATACAGGTGAGACTTAAAGTTCTATGTCGTTCTTTTATGGTCGCTTGGGGAGGGAGGAAGAACCGGATGTGCGTGTGCGTGTAGGCTATAACATCTAATAAATTTCCTCGCAAGAAATTCAACCCTCATCGTTGATATGAACAAATTATAAGGATTTTCACTTGATTATTCAGAAATTTGAGCCCTTTTCCAGTAGCTCGAATCAGGATATCCATTTAATTAGCATTTTGTCATTTTTAATTATAATCATCGTGCTTGCGCCTAAAGTTGGTACGCTTAAGTTCAGTGGATTAGTATATACCTAGGTAGGTACAAGGAGAAATTTCTTATTCAGGGTGTGGAGCTATCACATTTAGAGTTTTAAATTTACTTGTGGTTAATATAAGCCAAATGAAAAATTAATATTATATTTTTTGATTTTTTGATACTTTGATAATATCTGTTTTCTAAATTTGGAATTACCATTTATTAATAAACCAACATTCAACTAATTGAAGAATTTAAATTTGACCTAAAGTTCTTAAAAATTTGGGGGATTATTATAATTCTCGAATAGAAGGTAGCGGTTCAAAATTGTGGGTTTCAAAATTTTGTATGACCAAAATCCTGTTTATTTTATTTTCGAAAGTACTATACGACCAAAATTCTGTATTTCAGAATTCTGTATTTCAGAATTCTGTATTTGAAAATACTGTATATCCAAATATGTATCTGGGGTACATCCAAAATGCTGTAAGTGTAAAATTCTGTTTTCCAAATTGCTACTTATGTCCAAGTTCTGTTAAGCACATACCGTACCAATACAAATAGAATTTTTTGCATTTACTTGTACAAAAATTCGTTCGAGTATACAATCTCTTTAAAAACGAGTAAAAGAATTATTTGTAACCATCGTTTTATTAACTTTATTTTCGTGAATATATTTCTTTTAAACCTCGATCTGTGGAAATAGTAGAATTTAACGATGAAACTTAGAATTCTTCAGCAATATTGGAACAAGTCCGAAATGTTTTATTTGCAAAATTCATTATAGAATTTGAGTATTTTGGGATTTTACATTGACATCTTAATATTATCAATTTTAAATTATAGGTACAAAATAGCTACATAAAATTTGGCCTCATTATCACAGTATTTCGACCCCAACCCATTAAATATACTTTTTTTTTTATCTGGCTTTCAGAAAGAAATGCTTTTTTATTGCAGCAACGCCCCAACCATGGCTTGCAAGACTAGCATATTTGCATCTTATTGGTATCATTCAATTTTTGCTACTTTACACCCAAAAATTGCTGTGGGCTTACATGATAATTTGCAGTCGATATTTTTGCACTGTCTTTTATATTTTTAAACGTTATTTGATAATTTTAATTATATACATACTTTTATGCTGGATTCACCCGCCTCCGAAAAGCAAAGCATAGAAAAAATTTTGACAAATTTGAATTTCGGTAGACAGAGATATAGTTTTTTTCGGGGCAAAAAGCTGTTTTTTTTTTTAAAATATTACGTAATAATTTTTGTATCTTATGTATAATGCTGTTCTACAGTTTTCATTCGTGAAATTTCGAGCAAAATTAGGACAAATGCATTATAATTTTCCATAAAAGCCAGAGCTGAATTTTGGCAGAAAACATTTTTTTTTTTAACTTAGCACGTCTTAAAGTTCCCCAACTTTTAATTTCTGCTTTTTTTATTATGAGGTGAAATGGGCAAAATTCACTGATTATCCAAAATGTACGGTACTATTTCAGGAAATCTAAAAAAAAGTTCTACACATTTTTCTCATAATTTTTTGAAGTGAAACAAAAGTAGAAGTCGAAAGACGATATCTATAATTTGCGGCAATATTTTGAAGGTTATATGGTTCAAACAATTTTTTACTTTTTTTGTGTTTTCTTCGGGAGCGTCGAAATAACAGATATTATGTAGTACCTACATATTTCCATGTAGTACCTACATATTTCCAATATTCTTGAAAATGATGCGATATCGCAGTCCAAAGTTAGATATCTGCATTTGTAGCTTTCAGTTACATATCTATAAATTTTGATATATGGGAATTTCTTTAGTTTCGTTATTTATGTATATGTAAATCGTGTACTCATAATGCAAAGATAGTCTTTATTACACCAACATGCTGACTTTGACTTAAATAAATTCGATTGTGTATGAGAACTTTAGTTTGACTTTGCGATTATACTTTAAATCCAAAAACCTGTGCCCACACCTATCTTACTATTTAATTAAAAATAATGTTATACATTTCCATGTTTCACATTCATGATAATCATTGAAATGGTTATGGTTTGCTCACATTTTCTGAGTCCGATAAGATATAAAGCCATGGCAAACATAAACCAAACACAAAGCTACAAAAAAAAAAAAAAAAACTACACCAACGCATTGCACAACATCGCCTGCATTAATCTGAATTTATTAATGCATTTTGCACGCGTCTTATTATGTTGCGGCCATGAGGAGATATAACGAGCGAGAGGCCTAGAGGGAGAGAGTTCAGATTTAGACAGAAAATCTCAACCGCACAAATCAAGGAACATATAGCCATAAAGACAAGACACACATAAAGCTTTACTACGAGATCGTCGTCGTTGTGCTGTAAATGTGCATTGGAAGATCACGAATGTTGTTTTGCAATATCAATGCCATAATGCACGGATTTCCAATTGCATTTAAGATGCAACTCTTGATCAAACAAAAAATTTAGAAAAAAAGGTGAATTCACGATTATTCATGAGATGGCAGAAATGGCAATAGAAAAATATTGGCAAAGTATATCATTTTGGCTGTATTGACATTTTCGAACAAGAAGCTCTAAGAAGGCCATCTAAGGAATAAGTTAAAAATTTCGAAATGTAGATGCTTCATTCGAAAGGTTAGGTACGACATAATACGGATTTCATTATAATTGTAATAATTTGAAATTCCATTGAATAAGAGATGAAAATTTTCAAGAATAAATAGAAAAAACAAATTAGAAGACCACACACACACACACACAGAATTTGAAAAGAAATTTTAGGTGAAGAAGAGTCTGGATATAACTACTATGATATCTAAATTGCCTAAAAAGCGTCTGAGTTATAATTTATAAAACCCTAATGAAAAATTTTGAAACTATTATGATAACCATATAAAGAGAAAGCTTCATAAATTTTGTTCATTAGGTTTAAGGGAGTCCATTTTACAGTTTTGGCAAGGACTGTGAACGAAAAAGTAAAATATTTTCAAAATCGTTTATAGGAAATTTTACGTTCAATTTTCTCAAAAACTAAAAGATATTTTGGCATCCGGTTTTTCGTTTTTGCCTAGAAATTTATAAAAGCATGGAATATTAAAAACAAAAATATTATTTAAGAACGTAAAATTTTTAAAAATATTTGAACAATTTATTTTGTATCATTTTTTCAAAATTTTGAGTCTAAAAATTTATTTTTGAAAAACTTTTCTCTCAAATAATACTCTATACATATAAAAACTAATCCCTTTTTGTGTTCGTACGCGCATAACTTGGCTACACATAATCCAAATTAGATGGAGATTTTCTCTTGGATTTGTATTGAACCAGCTAAATACACTACGGAGATAAAAATTGAAAAATTAGGCCAGAAAAGTCGGAAAGTCGTGATAATAATTGAAGCTTGCTCGACTTTCGAAAGGAACATTAATATTTTAAACAAAGTTCGCCGGGTCAGCTAGTTTCAATTAAAAACAAGATAAAAAACGGACTTTTTAAAAAAATGTATAGTGTGACATTGTAAGTATTGTCGGTATTTTTTCATAATTTCTTTTCTATTTCTAGTGGATTTTTTAGAAAATTGCCCCCTACCGCCTAAATATGGGAAATAGACGCCTCCTCCTATACGATTTTTTTCTTGTCTCGACTCAACCTACAGACTTTAAATTTTTGTCACGCACAGTATGCTAATCAGGCTGTATATTTTTGTGCATTCTCCATTTTTGTAGAAAACTATAAAACCTTAACACTACCGATTGAATTATTTCGAAAACCGTTATTTTTATGAAGAAAAGTTTTATAATATTTATTATATGAGATTTTCTAAGCTACAAATTAATCATCGACATCTTTTATGTACAAGGGATCGTTAGGGAGATATACTTGAAAAACCACTTTGAGAGGGGCCTTTCACTCCCTATAAAATTGTCAGCGGCGCTTCTATCGATGGGTAATTTTTACAGTTTCTTAAGAATATCATCAAGAGGCTATATATATAACAAAATCCAGCTTTCCGGCGATTTTTCTGAAATTTGGCTCTTTTTATCTCTGATATGGCTAGATGAAGATTAAAATTATAAACAATAAAGCAATCGTCAGCCTTGAGATAACTTATGTGGACACTTCTGAAGATACAAAGTAACCAAATTTAAATTAGGCAATTAGCTGTTTTTCATCACAAACTGTTTTTTTTTTTGTTTGAATATATAAATGAAATAAAGAGTTTGGAATTTTATAATATTAATTTTTAAAACTAAAGTTGATTTTAATTAAAGAAAATTAAACAAACTTTTTAATAAAACACATCCAAAAACACGAAAAACGCATCTTAACTTCTACACAGTGTTGAGATGACAACTTTTGAGAGCAATCCTTTCTCTTGTTTGCTTTTATTATAAATTCTGACTTCCAGCGTAAAAGTTTTGTTAGTCCACAGCGAAAAACAAACATTCCGAAATCTCAGACCAAAAGCACCCACTGAAGCATCCCTATAATTGCAGCAAGAATACCTACAAAAAAAAAAAAAAAAAAACATTATCATCAGCTAATGATATCCCGGGGTTAAGAAAATTTAATTAAAATTGGGTACAATTGTTTACTTGCAGTAGCACTAGCAAGACTTCCCTCCTTACTTTCTTATATTACTACACAAGTTATTGTTTCGAAATTACTTCGAAAAACAATTTCCTAGAAAATGTTAACGGCAACGGAGGCGGCAGTGCTGATTTCTCTCTGGAATTATTGTTTCAATAAACTTCAACAAGAAGAATCTCTTGTGAAATCAGTGCATAGGAATTTTATTTTGTAAATTAGTTCCGTGGCTTTATCCAGGAGCTTTGTTATTTCAAAATGAAGAGTTTAGTTCAAAAATATTAAGTTCTGTAGAATTGGGTTGAAATTCTCATCAAAATTCTTATTCTGCTTTTAAATGCGAAATGCTTAAGGACATTTTTCGTTCATTTATTCACTTCATTCAAATATTTGCGTAGACCTCCAAAGAATTTGTAATATTTCCCAAAAGATGACGACTCACAAAACCTTTAGTTGCGGGTACCTATGAATTTTCATATTTTCATAGCAAAGAAAAGTCCTCAGGATTCCATTGGAAATGTGCATCTATTCATTAAAAAAAAAAAAAACTTCTCTTCTTCAACTCCTTGGAAAATAAAACACAGAAGAAAAGTGCAAACATAATTTAAATCGTAAATTGAACCACTGAATGGGAATTCCCAGGAGCAAAACTGGTACGCCCAGGACACGTTTAACAATGCGATGAAATTGTTCTACTATAATGTATACCTTCTACCTGCCAGAGCTCTAAATTTACCTGCTGGCAGCTTGCTGGTTGCGTAAGATGTCTTGTTGTTTAATAAAGAAAACAAAACGACAAAAGAATGTAAAAAGGACTTCCTATCCTGAGCTTTATATTCCTGGTGGATTCTATACCCTTAGAGACAGGAATGGGTATTATATGACGATGAAGAATGCGTTACACAAAAGTATAGTCAACATTTTATTCATTTCAGCCCTTGAAGCGCTAACAGTTGGAAAATGATCCCAATCCCTGTTGTTTTTTTTTTTTTTTTATAATGCAGGAAAATAAGGAAAATTACAAACCTCCCTATATCTCCCTTTGGGACATTACAAAACTTTTCTTTTGGTATTTTAAAATAAACAAAAAAAAAAACAAAATACGTGCACACAACTCAGAATATTCAAACTTTAGGAGACAATTCTATCGTGTTTCTTACTTTCTTTTATTTTTCTAGAGAGAGCAATACTAAAGCGTTTCTACCTCAGGGGATAGGTTATCATAACGTTCAGTACTTATGTGGAAAAGCTTGAATTTTATTCAGTCTTAATGTCAAATAGTCAAGGCATATAATGTTGCATTTGCGTTGTGGAAGTGATTATAAAAACTATTTTTTTTATTTCAATGAAAATATCAGTTTGTATATTTGAGCTAATATCTAAGGCAATTTAATAAAAGTGGTTTTAATTTCTTGTTAATGAAAAGTATTTCTTAAATTTTGTAAAGCAATTTTACTTAAAAACTTAATATTATAAGTTCACTTTCAAATCAAACTGATTCCATGCTTGGAACGATTTTTGTAAATTCAGAAGTGGATGATATCAAACTAAAAGTTACTACGAACTCCACAAGGAGTAGTTTTATCGACCCTGCTTTTAAGTTGATCAAGGTCTAAATGGCGTAGGTCCCAGGGAAATTTATCGCCAACATTTTGGGAACCATTAGTCCCTGCAAAAATCAGCAGTTGGGTTAAAGTATAGCTGCGGACTTAATATCAACTCACCCGATCTAATTACGAAAAGAAAACAATATGGCTTTTGACCAGATGTTTGAGTGTAAAAACGAAAATTCAGGTAGGTACACGTAAACGCAAGTTCGTAAGAAAGTTAAATTTTTTAGTTTTAGTATGTACCTATACCATTTTTAATTAATTTTTGCTTACAAAACTGGACACAGTTACTCTTAAATTAATTTTTATGGAAACACACATAATTTTCAAAAGATTCATAATAAGTAAAGCATTTTTTTTTTGTTTATGCAAAAATAAAATAAACAGACTTTTAATATTAAAAAAAAACTGCAATATCTATTTCATAACAATACCGGCCGGAGTATAGAAATTGTATTCAACATATTTTTTCATTCAGAATTTATATTTTTTTTTAACTTTGTCAGGAACATACCAATATTCTTCATTTTTCTATGTCATTCATTCTGTTACGAACATTTGCAAAAGAATAAATTGATTGAAATATTATATTTTTTTTTTTAGGTTTTCGTATTGCTGGTATTATAATGAACACAATGTACATATTCGTAGATACCTGTCGTTCTTTTGTTCTTTTTTTTTTTATTTTGGTTTGAGGATAGAGGAATATTGTTGTTTAACATGATAATAGTCATGTTAATATGGTTTCACTTATCATCATCTTAGAGGGGGAGTTTATAAGCCGTAAGCTATAAAGTAGGTAACTGGTAAAGAAAAGAGACATATGTACATATTATGTACCTATAAATAGAAGACAAGAGGCTTAGTTTTTGTATTTTGTCTAGACAAGTTAATTTTCAAAATTATCATAGATAGGAGATCTTTAAACAAATTTAAATATTGTTGCTCAAATAATAGAGGGACCAAAAAGTTTTTTTTCGATCAAGGAAAATAAATTGCAAAGGAAAATAAAGCCATTATTGTACTGAAAATTTAGAATTTCGTTTACATAGATAGGTACTTTGAGTACCTTATTTCTATGGGTTTTGGAAACACAGATAATTTAAAAAAATTTGTTTTTGAAACAAGAAGGGTATGGATATAGCCCATGGTTTTGCTTAAAAAAAAAAAAAACTTTTACGCGGCTCGAAATTTTTATGCTTTCGGAAAGGTCTATTAATTTTCTTTTAAGTACTGAAATTATGCTACTTGTGGAAATATTACCATGACCAGTAATTTTTCTTTAAGGAGATCGAAGTTCAGTAAAATTTCTTGTAATATGTACAAATACTTCAAGAACCAAACACAAGATTTTAGTTTTCGGTTTTTGAACAAATCTTAATTTTAAAAATTTTATATACTACTGCAAAAAATCAGCCATAAAAGTAGAACATTAAGGGCAAATTCTAAAAACTTGGTTCAATACTTAATCCGTGGTTCAGTAATTTTAACTTACCAGTTCAGGCATGTCAGTGGCTGTACTATCACAAACGCACTTGAGACTCGAAGTTCGAACCATATCGTTACTGGCTGAACAGAATGGTGACTCAGACGGAACCGGAGCTGGAATAGCTGTCAAAATATTGAATACACGCAAATTCAATGTTGCGAACACAACGGAACGTAGACGCATACGGAGCTGCAGACGCAGACGGAAGAGTTCACCAACTTTTAACTTTTCACGTACGGCACTTTTGACGTTTCAATTTGTATGAACAAAAAATATAACTTTTTGGGTCGGAAAAAAATATTGTGGTTATTTGTATCGCGAAAAAAATTATTTATTAAAAGTAAAATTATTGGAAACAAAAAATGTGAATTCTGAGCTTGTACACAATAATATTCTTTTGTTTTTCTTCAGAATACTTTCAAAGTTGTACAGCTCCATTGTGGACATGTAAAAAAAAATAACGTACGACACTTTTTGACAGCTCTTCCAGTTCCGTCTGCGGCTTCAGTTCCGTCATTCTATTCTGTTCAGCCAGTTAATCCGCCGAAATCAGCGAATTTAGATTGCTGAACCCGGGATCAATACTAAGTACTTGAACGAAATTTTTACAACTTGCCCCAAGCAATAGACAATAATCAGGTTTTTCGAAATAAGTTCTAGGTAAATTAAATTAATCCACGAAACTGAAGCTGAATCGTTTGAAAGCCTCCTTGTCTCCACCTCGGGAACTCTACCTCAACCCCATTGTCACCAACGCTGTAAGCAAAAAACAAAGAGAAAAGTCCGCCATATGTGAGCATATACTGGAACATCCAGATGAACACCACTGGATCCACTTCGATCAAGCTAAGGTTCTAGCTAACGAGCCTCACTACATCCCTCGTCTGGTTCGCGAAGCGATTGAAATCAAACGACACCACAATTTCAATCGGGACGACAGTTTCAAGCTGTCGCGAACATGGGATCCCATAATAAACACCTCTCGGTCGATCCTGTTACCATTTCATACCAACAGGGATACAGTGAGCACGGTTTGCTCTCAACTTGCATTCCAACAACAACAACAACAGCAGCAAGAGACAGAACCTTCAACGCACCGCTACAACCTGCGTAGTCAAAATCGCTTATAACATCTCTCAGGCAGTTTCCCGGTGACCACGCTCAATGAAATTTGTAGCGAAACGTTCGGGGTGAGTACTGTATTGAATTTGCTTAATATCTATTATTTATTAACGCGGCTAATCCGAAAATCTTAAAATGTCAAACGTGAACTCAATTAAAATTACGAATTCTGAAAAATAAAATAAAACTACATTTCAATTCTCAAACGAATAGCTTCCAGCTGTAAAATACCTGTTAGTTTAATCTAATTTATAAATTGACCAATAAAAACAGTTTTTAATTTCCTTTTTTTTAATAACTGTCAACCAATTGCTATTTTCAGTTTATTTTGCTCACAGCAGTATTGTCGCTGACATTTGGTTATATCAAAAATATTGAAGTAAAAGTTTACCAATATCAACCATCTATAGCAACTACAGATACAGAACAACTTTTGCAGCTCCATGGTGTTGTATACCTAGTGTGTGTTCAGTAACTGAAAATAAACTGCAGGTGTAGTAAACAAGTTAAAATAATGATTTCAAAAACGGAACGAGGATGAAAAAAATTTCGTTGCAATTAACAAACAGGGAAAAATAAAATTGTAAAGTACACCAATACCTAACCTATGTAATGTACTTGTACTGTACATACCTGTAGTTATAAAGTAAAACTCGTCCTCTACGCAACAGTCGCAGACTCCGCGTTCGCAGGGTGATGTTGATAGTTCAATAGTTTAAGAAGTAAAGTTGTATTAAATATTTAAATTTCAGGAGGACATACTTTTTGTCAATTTTCCATGGATTCTTGGAAGTTCAAAGAATTTAAGAAATGCAATGGATATCTTTTGTATATATTTCAATGAAAGACAAATATCTCTTTGATGTTTGATGCCGGGTGGCCCCGGCGCAGTGGAAGTAGTGCTTGACTGCTAACCTGGATGTGTTGGTTCAAGCCCCAGTCTAGGCAGCATTCTTTTCTATATTCCCTCAACTGAACGCCACCCCTGGGATTTAAGGAGATAATCAAAACCTTATTTCTCATTCCACTGTGCCAACAAAAATCTATCCTATCCTTCTATTCCTTCTAACATTGCCTAGTTTATAAGACACTAGGATTGGAAAATATATGTTTGTGTTGTTGTTTTTTTTTTTTTTTTTATTAAATCCCCAATAAATTTTAAATATTTTTGTTTTATTTTTTTGATAAAGCTTAGTTTACACATGTACTTACCTAGTAGGTACTATGCTGTTTCAAAAAAAATGTATTGGGTCTTTGTATTATTCTGATTTGAACTCAGGCCAACAAGTCTCTCGGCATTGTTGACGAATGTGAAATTTAATTTGAAAAAGGAAACAATAACTCCTTGACTACTTACTATTGCAGTTGCTTAATTATTTTCGCTATTCGTTCAAATGCGCTATTCAAGTGCTCAAATGCATTCATAAATCAATGTTGTGTCCTGAAAGATTATTTAATTAACCTGCTTTCAAGTCAAACGGAGACAAATCGACAGTTTTATTGGTCGATTCCACACCTTTCTAAGTAAGTTGATTTTGCGTGTTTTTTTTTTTTTTTTTTAATATTTTGATTTTAACTTTAAAGGAATGTTTTTGAGTAAGCATCTTGACATCTTCTTGTAGGGACTAACAGCGTGCAATGATTAATGTTTACATAAAATTGCTGATCATAGATTACTTGCAATCAAAAGCCATATATCCAGTGGGACTAAGTATACAACATATTTTTTTAATTTATTATTCAAATGAAATGGGTGGTAATTGGTCTGTATAATAGAATTTATGGGACTGTAGCTATATTTGAAATGAATTGGTAGTGGACATTTAACAGTTACGCGTAGGTACATAATATACAAAATATATGTATGTATGTGTACATTTTTTGTAGGTATGTATGTATTAAACATGTTTCTTAAAATTGAATTGAATTGAATTGAATTGAATTGAATTGAATTGAATTGAATTGAATTGAATTGAATTGAATTGAATTGAATTGAATTGAATTGAATTGAATTGAATTGAATTGAATTGAATTGAATTGAATTGAATTGAATTGAATTGAATTGAATTGAATTGAATTGAATTGAATTGAATTGAATTGAATTGAATTGAATTGAATTGAATTGAATTGAATTGAATTGAATTGAATTGAATTGAATTGAATTGAATTGAATTGAATTGAATTGAATTGAATTGAATTGAATTGAATTGAATTGAATTGAATTGAATTGAATTGAATTGAATTGAATTGAATTGAATTGAATTGAATTGAATTGAATTGAATTGAATTGAATTGAATTGAATTGAATTGAATTGAATTGAATTGAATTGAATTGAATTGAATTGAATTGAATTGAATTGAATTGAATTGAATTGAATTGAATTGAATTGAATTGAATTGAATTGAATTGAATTGAATTGAATTGAATTGAATTGAATTGAATTGAATTGAATTGAATTGAATTGAATTGAATTGAATTGAATTGAATTGAATTGAATTGAATTGAATTGAATTGAATTGAATTGAATTTAATTGAATTGAATTGCCAAGAAACACTACTTTCTATATAGTATTAAATAACTTTTTCGTGTTTGAATTACGCTGTAGGTGGCAGTACATAGGCGGGGTTTACAAACAGGAATCACAAAAAAAGTGGTGAAAAGTTCTTACTAAAGGTAAATACAATCAAGTGACGCAGAGTGTCCAACATTTTCAGCAATAGAATTTTAACGGGGGTTATATTATGAATGTAATCACGTGAATGTGGTCACCCACTGTCGCAATAGGTTGTCATCAGATTAAAACGAAGACGATTTTAAATGTCCTGATGCTCATAACGGAATATTCAGTGGTTTTCACAAATTGCCCAGAACAGCAGGGCGTCCAGAGTGCTTGTACCTCATTTCTAATATCTTGTTACCACGTCTCTTGGCTGCCATCACGCAATTTCATACCAAAATTGATTCCAAGTGGTATTTCTCTTGAATCGCACCTCACTATATGCGATGCTGTCCTCCACACGAATGAGATAGACTACCTGCATTGGATGCTGCTGCTGCTGCTGCTGGTGCATCTCGGTGGACCAAACCTAGCAAAAATTATATTTATGTCCATCTTTACGGTATTTTCTGTTCATAATAACTCAATGCAATCTCATTCGAAATATACGCCAGAGCCAGAGACCAGAAAGCGCTGCGCCAGGATTAGAAATATAACGTTGCATTGATTACTGTGTATTCAGTATGAAAGTTTACGACATAGGAAAGTACCTCTCTTCGCCACATGAATGACATAAGTAGACCAATTGACATTTAATGAATATTAGATGTATCGTGGAATTCAGCATTCATCTTATAAATTTGTTGTACGGTAGTTAGGAATTTGTAGGTTCGTGTTTTCGATGATATGGAAGGAAAGCATTACATTACTATGTATTTGATTTGTATTATATATTTGTGATTTTATAGTAAACACCCTCTCTTTAATGGCATTTTATTGATTATTAAAATTATGTCGATAATTTGAAACATTATATGACACTAAAAAACTTAAGAAGAGAAGAAAATAATGGGTGCGGACGTTTCGTTTTTATTTGATGAGAATATTTTTCTTCAACACGTTTTTAATTGGTTGCTTTCGTTTTCTGTTTATTATGTTATTTTTTTTTTGCTAATTTATTTTTGGTATAACTTTTACCCATACTTTCGCGATCAAAAAGAAATTTAAAAATTAAAAAAAGCTCAGTTCTATATGACAACATTCTTTTTTTTTAAATCAACTTATTCTGTTAATAGTTTTCAAAAAAAATTAATTTAAACTTAAAAATGTTGAAAACAAAATCGAATACTGATTTTTTCACAAATTTTAAATACTAAGTTCTAAGAGACAGTTAATTCTAAAATCCAATGACTTAGTATTTAAAATTGTGGAAAATTAAATTTTTCGTTTTTTTACATTTTTTAGTTTGAAAGTATTTTTTTTTTTTTTCAAAGTGCATATAAACAGAAATAAGTTGATTTAAAAACAGAATGAAGGAACAGGATTCTGGCTTTAAAAAAGGTAAAACACTTTTGAGTGTCTTAAATCCTTTTTTTATAAAATGCGTTAAAACTAAACTAAAGTACTCTCCATATGCTTTCA
Source organism: Epistrophella euchroma (assembly GCA_947049315.1). Lineage (NCBI taxonomy): Eukaryota > Metazoa > Arthropoda > Insecta > Diptera > Syrphidae > Epistrophella > Epistrophella euchroma. The sequence continues at coordinate 26,442,210 of OX346248.1, read as the reverse complement.
ACATAAGTTTCATCACTGTTGAGCAATGTTTAAAAGTGGGCCCAAAGTCCATACAAAATTGCCCATGGTCCTTTCCTTTTTTTTATTATTTTAATAATTTTTACATTTTTTATTAAAAAAAAAGACCCATTCAGATTTTACAATAAAAAGGAAAAATAATAACAAAATAAGAAACAAAAAAAAAAACAAAAGTGCCAACAAATGCGTTTGTTAAGAAATTTTGGGAAAACATAGAAACCATTATAAGAAAAAGAAAGCGAAAATAAGAAAATTACCTCTTAAGTTTTTCGACTTAAAATTAACTCAACAACGCATTGTTTTCGTCTGCATATGCTGCATCGGTAACTGTGGGACACCCTGCCTAAGATTTTACGGTGTCGGGACGGGAAATGCTCCATAATTTTGATGAGTCAGTCAGCTACGGTCTTAGTTTTCAGGAACCGCTATTGCTAAAAAGCTAAAAGTTGAGGCAGATGTGCTTAGTCCAGTCAGCGAAGACCCAAAATCATATAAAATCATGCAAAAAATCATATAGGTACTTAGTTTGGGTTATTTCTTTAAGTGATAGGAGTGGGTCTCTCTATGGCCGCAAGCTTTTTACAGGAGGGGGTAAAGGTTCTTTAGAAGTAGTGTTCATTTCAATTTTCTCAGAAAAATATCGAAATGAAACATCAAAAAATCTCGCGTCAAAAGGTTTACAGAGAAAATTAATTTTATTTTATATTTGGTTTAGAATTATATTTACTTCGAAACAAATTTCTTTCCATTGTCGTTTAAATAATTGCATTTAATTTTATTGTATTTTTCACGCCTGGGAAAAAAGCTATTTTTTGTATGAAAATTAAAATTTCACTTTGCTTTGATCTATAAACTAGGCTTAACTAAAAATTATTAGCAGCAAAGTACTGAATGAAATTTAGTAGGTAACTACTTTTTTACACAAAATTTTGAAAAAATAACTATTTTTTTTTTCAAATTCAAAGTCTTCAAAAACCGTCAAACTAAAAAAAAACTTGTCTTAGCAACAAAATAAAGGAATGGGTTTTTACGTTTTAAAAAAAGCTTTTGTATTATATTATAGGTATTTCCATTGTTCTTAATAATTATTTATCCATTTTACTCCAATGCTTTAGAAAATGACCCCTCCATTATAAACGGGGGGAAATAGACCCCCCTACTATTAGATGTTTTTCTTGTCTCGACTAAACCTAAGCGCTTTAAGCTTTTTGTCACTTTTTATCTAAAAACCTTAACTCTGCCCATAAAATTATTTCGAAAACTGTTATTTTTATCAAGAAAAGTGCCATAAACTTTTTTGTAGGAAATTTTGTAAAGCTACAAATTAGTCCTGAACTTTTTTTCTTTACAAGGGACCGTTAGGGAGATATTTAAAAAACAAATAGTTTGGGGTCCTTTCACTCCCCATAATATTGTTAGTGACGCTTCTATCGATACAGACTTTTTACAGTTTCTTAAAAACACCATCAGGAGGGTGTATACAAAAATCTAGCTTTCCGTCAATTTTTCCGGAATTTGTCTGTTTTTATGTCTAATATGTAACTGGACTATATTACTATGCTTAATCAGCGAAATTGAAGTTTCTTCTGGCTTTTAGTGAAGATAGAGGAGTGGCGAAAATCGCATGCGCGGTTTTCTAACAAGCTTAAAATTTTTTTTATAAAATCCCAAAGATGGAGTAGACTTCGAAACGCGTCGCTTATTTTATTTATTTAAAATTAAATGTTGTTTAATTTTTTTTAATAAAATTAATGCTCATTGTTTGTCAAACATTCAATTTTTAATTTTAATTGAAATAAAAAAATTGCTCTGGAGCTTTATTGAATTTTACATGACCTACCTTAAACGAAGAAGTATGGATGCACCTAATCGAGACTCTACTGTTGTGTGGGCAAAATCCTAGTACTTAGTCACTCTCGCGTAAATAGAATTTCCCTTTTTGGTGCGTTTTTTGCTGTACCTATAGTAAACGTAATAATTATTTCATTAAAATGAGGCGGAGATCGCTTGAAGTTGAACTACCACCTACCTTTGATTCTTTGGTGGTTTCCTTTTTATTTTCATCATCCAGAACACCAGCAGAAATACAACAATGCCTAACGAGTCAATTAATCACACCAAAATCATCATAGTTCCACAAAGAGGATTAGTGTAGTCCTTCCAACAACAACATCATGCTACGATACACATCTCATTGCGGATGGTTGAATGAATTTAAAAAACTGCATTCGGATGTAATTAAGCAACCAAAGGTGGCGCTCGTAATGCACGGACGGAAAGTTATGTGGCAGTTTTACCATTGCATTTGAATCAACAGAAAAGAAACACAGATACAAACATAGTTCTTGTGAGATCATTATTTACATTGCACACATCAGAAGAACAATAATAAGTGGAAACATGGAAAATGCGGTTACTAAATCCTCCAGTACAGCAGTCAAGTCAGCAATAGATGCAGTTGTTGTGAATCTTTGTGCGGAGGAACCTATTTGTGTAATTGTTTTGCCACAGTTCAACCAGACTAACCATCCGAATCCATATAAGTGGTCAGAACCAGAAGAGGGCACTTCAATTAATTTACACTGTTATACTCTATGGTTAAAGGATGGTTCGTTTTATAGTTCGGTGGTGGCGTTTGCAATCTTTTAATTTGAGCTCTTTCGTTTAACTGATTGAACATGCAAGAAACCGAGGTTGGAATTGTGTTAAACATGGATATGAAGAGCTCTCCTATTCTAGCGATTGAATCAGTGTTTGTATGCATGAGCATCAGAATACCATGATCTTTAAAGCATTATTTATTTATCTCATTTTTATTGCCTTCCTTATTCCTTAAATTAACCTTTTGATTTATTAATGTACGAGTACCTATACAAAGTTGAAAGGTACTTATTTCAACTCCATTAAATTTTTAGTACCTACATATTGGTTTTGCGCTGATTGATTGGAAGTGGTCAACATTAATGGCAAGTTTACACCAAAATAATTATATTCGTTGATTGCTAAGCAACAAAAAATAAACAACAAGAAAATAAAAAGCAGAACAAAAAGCACTCCGGACTGAAAGCCTCCTATTTTAAATCATTCCCATCGAATTACTTTGCTTTTCAATAAAAAAAATTTAAAACCCATAAAAATATTCTGTTTGTTCATAAAAATCGCATAAACTTCACAATAAAAACAATAAGAGTTCGTAGTTCGTACATATATGTACCTAGATACCTCTACCTCGGCCAACGAAAGCGTATACCAAATCCCAGCATCCTTCGCATATGTGCTGCTCCAAGCTCCAATCCAATTTTATTATTTTACAGATTCACCCATTTCGATGGAAGATTTATATTTTTTGTTGTATTTACCTACATAGGTATATATATATTTAAATGTGGGCCTTATCCCAGTGAGCGAACACGAAATTGAATTTAAATCATCGTTAAATGGGAAGCTTTTGCAAATCTGATTTTTTATTTTGGTTTTTTTTTTTTTTTTAATTCACTGAAATTCAGAGAATTTAGAGTTAAGTGATTTAGTTCGAAATTCTTGTGAGCCCGAATAAGTAAAGGTAAATCGTGCTATTTTTGTACGACTATGAAGCTATCTTTATAGGTCGTAGTGTGGTTGTGTAAGCTTTGTTGAGTGTTAAAATACTTTTGCAGCATTTTCAAAAATATTTAAGAAATCTTTATTTAATATATTAGGTACCTACAATACATACATATTTATTATTTTATTTTCGATAAAATTTGTTAGTAAAGAAAATTCATATTTTTCGAACCTAATGCGTTTAAGTATGCATTTTGAGTGCAATTTTCATGCAAAAGACTTTTTTCATGTACATATAAGTAGATGCTTAGTTTACTTAATAAAAAAAAAAGAAGGGAAAATTTCGAAATTTTCAAATTCTTAAAATATAATACTCTGATAAATATAGTTAAAGCTGGACGGTGTCAACAAAATGTTTTTTAGGAAGACGAAATTAATGGGCCGCGCTAAAAATTTGTTCAAAACTTTGAGTTTGCTTTAAAAATATTGATTTATAAACAAAATACCTACTATTTGTAATGTTATAAATAAGATAGGAAAAAATGCTAGGGTCTCGTAAGTTCGTTTCGCAACAAGGAAATAAAGTCTACGAATGGATCGCACGAAATTGCTGTTGCAGTAAAAGTTTCTTTGAATTTTAATGATTGAGTATTATAAGTTGTACATATAATAAGTAGGTGTATATATATGAGTTTGTGCATATGATTAATAATATTTATACAATCTACAAAAATTTATCGATATAAATATTTTATAAATTGAAAAATATATATGGAAATAAATTTAAAAAATTTTAAAAATCAACATAATTCCAAATTTTAAATAAATTCTTAAATTGTTTTTAGAGCTAAAAAAAATAAACTATATGATTTCTTAAATAAATCTTAGTTTTTGAAGAAAAAAAATTAAATTCGTAGGAGCGTTTTTTTTTTTTAAATTTAGTTTTTTTACAAAATTTTGTAAACATTTGTAAGAAAAAAATTTGTAGGTACATAATTTTTTAGTATTTATTAATGTTGAATGAAAACTTGAATTTCGAAAAAAGTTAACTACCGGCTTATGAAATATCGAATTAAAAAAAAAATTAAACTTTTTCTTTTAAAACCCACAGTTTGTTTTTTTTTTTTTGAAAATTTAGATTTGAACTTATTAGGAGCTTTTGTACAAAAAAATTATTATAAATATAAAATAAAATGGTTCTATGAGAGGTAATGTTAATAATGGCTATAATTGTAAATTTTGTTTTCGGAAAATAATAATATTCAATATTCAGAAAAAATTTTTGATCAAAATCGTTGAAGTCGTTTTCGAGAAAATTTAGATTTTCTGTAACGGTTTCTAAACATTTAGATGGAAGGTATACCGTTAATTTTGACTAAAAGAAAAACTTTTATTCAAAATATTCTAGAAAATGTTAAAAAACTGCTCAGTACCAGGTTTCGTAAAAATCAACCAAAATATTTAGTTTTCAAAACAAAAATTATTAAACGTTTTTTAAAAATCCAAAAAATTTTTTTTTGACATGCAATAAGAAGGTCTGTACTATTTTAATTTGTTAGATGGTTCTCCCAATTAAATTATCAATGTCGGCTTGTTCTGTTTCGAGAAAAACGAAAATATAAAAAAAAGGTTTTATATGGAAGGTACCATTTGTAACCATTTTTCGTAAATTTTATTTTCACCAACAGAATAGTAAATTTATTCAGTTTTTTTTAGAAAAATCTGTGGAGCCATTTTTGAAAAAAACAAGACTTTCCAAAAATGATAAAAAAAATTATATGGCAGGTACCGTTGATTTTGGACGTAAAATAAAACTTATCGGGAGAATGTCCAAAAAATGCTAGATACCAAGTTTAAATAAAATCGACTCAGACGTTTAGACTGTAGGCGAATGGACAGACAGACAGACAGACAGGAAGGAATTGCGAGACCCACATTTTTATCTTCCCTGTCATCGTAATGTCAAGTTTGATCAAAATCTCGAGTTCGATTTTTTTACGAATGCAAAACTTGCCATGTACATTGTACAGTACCATACTTTTTTTTGAAGGATTCTTTTCCCCCCTGTTAAGGCGGAAGGGGCACTTGTTTTATAAAATTGACTTAAGATAGAAAAAAAATATTTATAAAAATATTTGTATCGAAAAATATTAAAATTTAAAAACTCATTAAAAAAAAATATCTATAATCAAAAACATTATTTTAAATCCATTATTTTTTGTTTCAAAAATTTTATATTAAAACTTATTTGAAGCTTTTATATACAGAAAAACCAACATACTTACTAAAAAGTGTTTTACCTTTTTTGAAAACCTCGACTCTTCTGTAACTAAAATATTTCTGTCGTATCGTCCATTGCTGAAACGAATTCAATTTTCCTCTAAAATCCTATCATCATCTTTGTACGCCTACAAAAAAAATGAAAAAAAAAAAAATAAAGTTTATGTTTGGCATAATAAGGCAACATATAAATCGCGTAGCACAACAGCGCCTTTTAAAGGTAATTCAAGAAATGTTCCTGTCCTGGGGGCATCTTTCCATAAAATGCATACGTATGTAATCGTAGGTAGGTTAGGTACCTTACAGACTACCTATAGGTACCTCTACTTACTATAGGCTATACGTAGTATGAAAGATTTTAGAGCGAATCGCCCTTTTTATAATGTGATACCATAACGAAGCAAGTCGCTGTGCACAAGATGTTTGTACATACGGATACGGTGCGTGTATGTTGAAAGAGTTATGTACCTGCATATAATAACCAAACCACTCATTCAAGGCTCTGATGTTCATGATGCCAAACGTTGGTATAGTCGGATCATAACCACTTATGGGCACAATAATTAGATCAAGAAGAAGAAAAACCTCGAGAGTTGATGGCGGCTTTGAAAAAGAAGCCAGGAGCGACACATCCAAGAAAATTACATCATTACATGGTTGAACTAGCACCAAGGAGTGCATCAGCTCTCTAGCTGCTCTATAGTCATCACCATCATCATCACCATCATCGTAATCCAGAAAGCCAAGAAGAAGCCAACAATCTCTAGAAAGGACAGCGTGTGTTGTCGGTCGGTGGGAGAAGAAGTACCTATCTGCATTTTTTTTCTTCCTGTGAAAAGTTATAAATGGCAATTATTTCATGGAGGCATGTGCGCTCCAAAGTCTACACTACACACTATCGTTGAACTAAAAAGCATGCGGCAGCGCTGATAGTGAATTAGATGATGTCGGAGCACATCAGTTTCACTCTTGAGTGTGAAATAAGAAAATTTCTTCATCAAAATTATTATTTCATAACATCACTCATCAGAAAGGAAAGTATGTTTCAACTTGGAAGTATAGGTTCTGTTGGATGCAATGTACATAAGCATAAGAATACAATTTTAGGGGGAATAATATACACATTGTTTTAGTTATAATTGCAAGGAACTTATTTTCCTGATGTCCCTGATGCTTTATAGCTATAGTGAGTAATTGTCTGTGCTTAAAAGTTTAACGCATAATATAAACACTTTTAACGAACTTTTAATTTAATTATGTTTGGGAATCTTAATCGCATCTTAAAAGGTAATGTTTTTGGGATGTTAAGTATAGTTAATGTAGAGAAGAATTTATTTCAAACACGACCTTAAAATGATGACACTCTGTTTTGCTTTATTATTTTTCTTGCTGAATTTTTCGGAGCTAACACTCGCAGCAATTCCTTTAATTTGTATATTTATGTATGCTTCCACCATAAAAAAGGCAAAAAAGTTCAATGGTATTGAGTGAAACTCCAGCATGGGATATTTCCACTGGTCTACAAGGTCTACATTTTGTCAAGGGCAATTGACAAAAATTTCAGATTTAAGCTTGTTGAAGCTATAAATAGCATCCAGCTAAAGAAATAAACAAACAAAAATTGATTTATAAAAAAATAATTTTCGTAACACTTGTTCCAAACTCCGCTCGAACCCCCAAACTTACTATCGAACCCACTTAATCTAAACTGAAAAAACCGCTTATCTGAAAAAAGTAACCTATCTCCTAGGATTTTTAAACAATTTATGCCTGCAAACTATTCAGCTTTTTTTAAACCCGCCTAAATGAAAAACCCAGTTAGAATGTAAAAAATAATTCCTTTAAAGGTTTATATATTTTTTATAGAAAAACCTTGTTTCACTGAAAAAAAAACACGCGCTCTGACATACATGCGATGCATTTGAAAGGTGTACTTTTGTACATGTAAAATGTACATAATTTTAAATTAAAACTGAAAGTATTCAATGATATACATAGCTATAACTGGCGCCCAAGCTGAGCATCGGAGTTTCGTGAGCGAGACAGTGGACCCAAGAATAGTAGGCCAGTCAGCGGAGGGCAAATTTTTTTTTGAGCATACAAATAAAATGGAGTGGCTGTAGGTATTGTGTGCCATTTTGAAAAACGCATGTGGTAACCAATATCGGGAACGGCTCATGGTACACAAAATCTGCAAGCTTTTTTCGTATAAGAAATTTAATTATCTTTCTTTTTTCATAGAATATTTTTTATTGGATTTATACATTCAGAGTTAAGGCGCCTTAAAGTATGCTTTTTTAAATTTTTCCCCAATATCTCCTTACCGGTTGATATCACGAAAAAAAAGTAAAAGAAAGCATGCTTTATGGAGCCTTAACTCTGAAATTATAAATCCTACCAAAAAACAAAATGTTTTGTAAAAAATAGAAAGAAGGAAAGCCGGAATAATGAAATTCTAAAATTTACCGGTAAAATCCTATAATTTCTCAGCACCTAGGCCAAAATAATATGAAATTCAAGAATTTACCGGTGAATCTTAGATTTTTCTCAGCACCATTGGTAAAAATTGTTATGTTTTCATAATTCATTTCGGACTTTAACCACCATGCATTTTAAATTTTTTTCAACTTCTGCTTTGCGCTAGCTTATGTTACTTGGGTTTGTGTATCTACTAACGGATGAAAAATCGTAACACAAACACTCCATATCTATTTCTGCATTGGCATTGCAAATCAGTCTAAAATTTACCAAATGCATGGCGGATTGGTAAAAAAACCGAAAGATGCATATTCTGTGCATATTCTCTCAGAATATACAGACATGAAATTCAACATTTTGCATTTCTCTGAAGTAAAAACTAAAATTTACCAAAATGCATGGTGGTAAAAGTCCTATTTGTATTGAACAAGATTAACTTACAACGGAGCCGAAAACTTAAAAATTTGACGACAAATTCAGAAAATCGTGAAAACATCTTGAAATTTTCAATTAGTTCGTACGCGCATAACTCGGTTGAACATCGTCCAAAGTGAATAGTAATTCTTTTGCTGGATTTGTAGTAAATTTGATAAATACACTACAAAGATAAAAATTGGAAAATTAGGCCGGAAAAGTCGGAAAGTCTTGATAACAATTTGAGCTTGATCGACTTTCGAAAGTTTTCTGTAAAAAAGTGTTTAAAAATTTTGTGGGCTATGCGAGCCGTTATATTGGCTAAAACGTATTTTTCAAAATGGCAGCTGACGCACAACACTTACAGCCGTGCCATTTTTTTTTTAATATAGCTTAGAAACTACATAGGAATATCAATTATAAAACTCGATCAGTATTTTGCCTCTGGCAAAAATATTTAAAATCCTTTAAGCCCATCACAAATAAATATGCGAACAAATTTTTTGGTTATATTTTCAGTTTTTTCTTTGTTTATTTGGCGGAAAAAATATATTTGGGCACAATTTCCAAATCATTTTGGCGTTTTTTCTAAAGGCGTTATTATTGCTAACGCCCATTAAATCATGCTACGAAAGCCTTACTTTCAGCCGTTAAGAATAGACCTTATGGAGTTTTTTTTTTGTCTACAGCTCTATTTGCTTACCAGTTTTTTTTTTCAAAGTGATTGCTCCCATAAAGCACCAAAACTATACGTTGTCAACTCTAGCACAGGAAAGCATCAATTTCGTTTTTTGTTGTTTGAAAAGTTAAAGAAATTCGGAAAATTTTTTTTTGCGAGCAATGAGCTTTCTCGAATTTCAACCGATCTGTTCACCTTTCTCCTTGTTTTATCTTTACTAAGATTTATTTAAAGAAATAAAACAAATTAAATGGTACACAATTATTACTACCCCTTCGCCCCTTTTTTAAAAAAAAAAAAATCTATTATGAAAATAAATAATTCCAAAAAAGTCCAATAAATCTCAGATATCACAATAAAAAAAATAAATTGGTGTGAAAATTGCTTAATAAACACATTAATAAACACATTTTTAACGGAACAATGATCTGCTTTATTATTATTTTTTTTCTTTTAGTTTTTCGTCTTTGAACTTAATTTAAACTTACCCATCCATAAAAAAAAACACTCATTCCCCGCATACCTATAAAGAAATTCTCATGAAATATCATAAAAAGTTATGATCCGAGTAAAAAGACTTAACGCTATAAGATATTCATCACGAAAAACATAAATTCGTGTCTTCAAAAAGTGTCTTCGTTTACGATTCCACTCGAAATCCACGTTACTAATTCCTGCATTAACTTGACTTTAATATCTTTTTCCAAAGTTCCAATTGCTGGGCTGGTGGCGGGATGAACTTTTTGAGTAATTTCATTTGTGAGATTTATATAAATTTTTGTTCTTTTGCATCAGCTTGATTCTTGAAATACATATAGATAGTTTTATGCTCGTCGTGCTTTGCACGTTGACCTTTTTTCGTTTTTGGTATTTAACTCACGTCTAGAAGTATGACATGAAAAGGAAGGCATCGTAGCATAGTTTAATAGTTTCTTCTCAAACGAGCTTTAGAAGCACATTAATGGTATTCATTTGAATGAAAAAAAGAAGGTGTTTCATTAAGATCTTGGATAAAATGGACGAATAGTCATGAAATATAATTCCGTGGAGAGGGGAACTTTTGAAACATTAAAGTTAAAAGCCAAAGAGAGGAGATTGTTTTTTTTTTTTTAAAGGAATCATAAAGGTATTACAGATAAATGAACTAAGTTTATATCTCATTCTCCTTGAAAACATTCTATTACGCAATAGGAGTAAAAACCTTAAGAGAAATTTTCCTAATAAGACAAAGGCAGCCCGTAACCAATTGTCAGTGGTGTTTGCTTCCCCTTACCACTTGAATTAACATATATTATCTACGTCACTTTCTGGAAAATTTTCAGAAAAACTAGAAAAAAAAAACTTTGTGTTTAATTTATGGTTTAATTTCTTATATTAAATTATTGTAAGAAACTAAATATTGAATATTTTTTCACTGTAATAAAATAAAGTTCAATGCAATAAAGCCCTAAACGATTTTTCCGCACTTAGAGTGCAATGAAAGCCTTTTTTTTTAAATCCAAAAAATATTTTTATTCTGCTTAAAAGGACCGCCTTATATAAAATAAAAATAACGAGAAAGTCGAAAACCAAAAAAAAAAACGATTCTATGGCCCGTAACATTTTAGTCATTTATATTTCACAAAAAAGCAAATCATACCCGAAATAGTCCACACAAAAATGTTTATCAAAATCGTTTCAGCCGTTTTTGAGAAAATAATTTTAGTCAACTTAAGTCCAAAAAAACTATGTTTAAATAACATAAAGTGGGGAAAAATAACAATGTGGTCACACGCGAAAATATTTTTATATGGCACCTTATCATATTGTAAACTAATGGTCGTATTTATTAGATTTTCGACTATTTCGAAACAGTCGGAAATATGCTTTATTTAATACAAAAAATAGTCAAGAATTAGAAAATTGATTACTTTGTCTAAAGATGAAAAGTTAGATCACTTGAGCAATAATTAGAAAAGTTTTTTTCAAAACTTGGAGGGCTGTCTAAAGTTAAACAGTGCTTATTATAGTGTTATTGAAATATTGTAATTTTCTGTGATTTCTACATCATTAAACCTTGTAAATTTAACAAGCATGCTTGCAAGATTTTTACCTGACGTTATTTTCTTAGTAAAGTTTGTGGTTAAAGTGTCCTTCCTATATTGCCAAAGAGCCTTATAGTAAAAGTGATTTCTGGAAGTTAGAAAGTTTGAAGCATTAAAGTTCATTTCCTCTGCATAACCCAATAGCCACTTGAGTCATTGAACAGGTATTTTCATGTTTGGCGCATCGCGAATGATGTCGCTATAAAGTTCGTAAAGTTCATCGTTAAATAATCTAAACTTCAGAACCCGTTAATGCAAACAGGATATAATATCTTATCGATATCAAGTGCATTAAATCAAGTTCATGCCTTAGCATTATCGTAGAAAAAACAGAGATTGTCAAGATTAGTCTCCGCACATTTTACTACCAATCAAAAATTTAAATGGCCTAAAGAAACAGTGAGTGTTCTATCTTCTAATTGTTCTAAGAGGGGAAGAACGTTTTAATTTGAGATGACTATAAGAGATAGAAATTAGTCTCCCGATTATAAACGATTTTCTTGCTTATGTGGCGTACTAGGGGTCAGTTTCAAAGGGCAGGGCAGGGCAGGGTAGGGCAGGGCACTAGAAGTGACACTTAAGCTTCCCATATAAGAGCTTTAGGCACATTTTTTAAGTCTAATTATAGGTGGGACTTAAGTGACCCATATGGGAGACTTAACTTAAGTGTCATTAATTCCGGTTAGTGCCACTTTCTTAACTGTGAAACAACTGGGTCTTAGCTTTATGGTTCTTAGTTATGAGTTAGAGTTAACTCTGGTCATGTATTAATCAAAAGTTTACTTAAGAAGAACTATTTCAGTAGAGATTACGTGTTAAAGGATCTAGTAAACGGGTGCAATAGCAAAATTAATCGAAAAACATTGTAAAATTTAACGAAACCCATGTGTTTTGTCTTTTCTCGTTTGTGTTTCATCGTTTCTCGATGAATTGTATCGATACGAGAGTCAAAACATGTAGGTAAGCACTATTCTGTTAATTCAGAATTAATCAACCAAATTTGGTAAGTGCCAGTTATACAATCGTCGGCGGCTAAATGTTGATCCGTGGTTCAGGATTTTTAATTTACCGATTTCGGCGGATTAACTGAGGTTTACCGATTGTTCAGGCTATTATCACATACTTGAACCATCATTAAACTTCAGTCAATTCACCGAAACTGGCGAATTAAATTTCCCGAACCACGGGTTAAATATTGAACCACGTTTGTAAAACTGACCTTAATAGTTATAACTGTGGCTTAACTTTAATCTTACATTTAAAAACCAAACCTTAACTAAGGTAAGTACCTTCTCAATTTCCATAGGACAAAAGAAAATTTATATGTATGTAGGTAAACAATTTTAAAATCCTCTTAAATATACATTTGCAACACAAAGGAAAGTTGCCTAACAATAACTTGTGTCATATCAGCAAGTCATCACATGCGATTTAGTTGATGTGCTGCATTCAACACAATAACCTCATTTTTATGGTTTTCCCTTTTTTTGTTTTATTATAAAAATCCTCTCTGCTCATAAATAAACACTGCAACAAACACTTTTATTTCCTTTTCGTTCAGTTCATCATACACAATAAAACCGTCGCATCTTCACTTCATCACGACACAGCATACAATGCCTACGCGAGACTGTTCGCCTTCCATTGCTCCAATATAATAGCAACAGAGCATCATCGGCATATTGGTGGCATGCATGCATGATTCGGTGGCAGATTTTATGGCATTCAAGCATTGAAAAGGAGTCAGTTCAGTCCACTCGAAGTATATGCAATGCAATTCATTGGCCTGAGCTAGACGTATTTATTTATGTTGTCACTACACTATCCCGGCCGGCCCGATGTTGCCACAAACAGACAGTATTGGTTTGAATGCTTTGCTTATGTATGCATGGAGGAAAAACAAATGCCAACCGCTTCTGCCTTTCTGTCCACACCCCTCAGTATCGGTATCTCTATAATCACTTTCATAGATATTCATATAACCGAAGCAGAAAAGCCATCTATGCGTGACCTATAAAGCTTTCAATCTTTTCATGCCACGCTTCATTGTTTGGCTTTTGCATCATAAATGCATCGAATTTGCAATACGAAAATGAAAGTTGTGAACTAAATTAGCGCACGGCGCGCGGCGGCGTTCTACAGCAGTGATGTAGTAGTTGGAGCAGCTGCAGCTCAACAGTGTGCTTATGATGAATAAATTATGATGCGGCGGAAGGTGTTTTAAATGCGATTCTATATTATGTAGTTTAAGTTTGATTTAATTATAAATTTGGATTTGAACATTTTCTATAGAAATTGTTAACTAATGTGTATAAAAGAAACAAAAGGGATGCGAATTTAAAAAGCCTTTTAATTAGATGCTTTTTATACTGATACAAGCTCATTAAGTTTCATCATCAATCACAGGAAGAGGATGGAGTATCTCATAGTTCACCGACAGACCTCCCCAGTAGGAAATTTCTAAAAATTCAGTGCTGAATAAGCTTCTTCTTCCTCGAGGAAAAGAAGCTGCACCCGCCACTTTTGTGCTCTTTTCTCTGATGAATTTAAAATGTGCATGTCATTGCCGGTAGGCACATGCCACTTTCTTGATGAAAATTCAACAACGAAATTACATGCTGATTCATCTGCTTATTTTCATCGATGAATAATGTGATGAAAATTCAAAACTGAAATCATTAGGTAACTGGGAGTTGCTTATTCACGGACTTATTATTGCCTGAGGAGAAATGTGAGGAATATTCAGTAGTGAAATCACCAATTACAAGCGAATTGGTTTTTCACCACCTTTTTCAAAAGTAGAATGTACTTCCCTTATTAAAATAAAAACTGATTTAATTTATGTGGTACCTACCTAATTATTATCTTTTTATTGTTTACATTATATAAATTAAAATAATTACAACAAATTATTAATTATTACAAAATTATTTATTGTGGCTCCTCGAGTAACCTAGGAATAGAAAAAATGTTCAGTGTACAATAATTCATACATATGTAACTATAAAGAGTTACTAACCTTGGCATTATTTTCCACATAAATGTAACACCCGCTTCCATAGAAAAAGAACAACTAACTTGAAATGAAAATATAAAACAAAAGAAGATTTCCAAAATGTTCAACAAGCCAACAAATAAAGCACGCGCCACAAAAGAAATACAGAATAAAGGAAAAGAAATTTAAACGATCACGTGATCATGGCATGTTGAATTGAAAGGGTACATATTTTTGCACTACAGAAATCATCACATTGTTCGTACCAGGAAAAAGAAAGGGCAATTTTTAGATTATCGTTACTTTTTCTCGAGAAGAAGGTTATATAAAGCAGACGACGGGATTAAGAATTAAAACAGAGATTATTAATTATAAAGATCGGAATCCTTCGTACGTTTCACCCTCCAAAACCCTTTTGTTTACATTGTTGTTTTTGTAATCTGATTTCGTGTTCATGAATAGATGTGAAATCCAACAACAATTTAACAAGGTGAGTTCGTTTTGACAGCTCAGATTGGTTTATTTCGTGGCTGTGCGATTTTCTTTTTGTTAAAAATTTCCATTTTCCCAAATAAAATAGAGACAAATTTGTTTAAAAATAGAATAAAGAACAAGTTTCGTTGATTTAACACACATTCATTATAAAATAAAAAAGAGGCTGGGTGTGACCACTGATAACTTTCCATGGGTTTCCAAAGTCAGACGCTTGAAGTGCTCATTTGTGTAGTGAGTCGTATTCTCTGTTATTTTTTCCAAAGGAAACAGATAAAAAGTACATAATTTTGTGTAAACTACTTGTATTAAAAAAAATAATAAATATCTTTCACATTTAAGGTGGTCAGTGCGGAAACCAAATTGGAGCTAAGTTTTGGGAATTTATCTCCGATGACAATGGAATTGATGCCACAAGCGCATATCACGGTGATAGTGACCTGCAATTGGAACGCATTGATGTCTGCTACAACGAGGCATCCCGTGGCAAATATGTTCCACGTCCAGTTCTCGTCGATCAAGAACCCGCCCATGGACTCTGAAATCAGGTCCATTTGGACAAATTGTCCGCCCGACAATTTTGTTTTTTGTCAATCCGGAGCTGGTAACAACTGGGCCATGGTTCATTACACAGAAGGCGCCGAATTGGTCGATTCAGTGATGTTGTTGCAGGGATTCCAAGGTACTCACTCATCCAAAACAAGAACAGCAGCTACTTTGTCGAATGGATTCCAAACAATGTTAAGACATACATATAGGAAATTCGACCAAAAGGACGTTTATTGGTAACTCGACTACTATCCAGGAGCTGTTTAAGTGTATATCAGAACAATTCACCGCTATGTTCCGTCGTAGGGCTTTCTTACATTGCTACACCGGAGAAGGTATGGATGAGATGGAGTTCACTGAAGCCGAAAGCAACCATGAACGATTTGCCGTCAGAATACCAGCAATACGAAGAGGCCACCGCTGACGAAGACCCCAAGTTTGAGAAGAACAAGAAGCCGAAGTTGATGAACACTAAGCAAACAAAAACTAAATAAAATAAAATTCCGAAAAGAAGACACCCGATGTTATTTTTTATAAGAAAATTACCAACGAAAAATAATTTAAAAAAAAATCTTATCAGTTGTGCAATCAACAAAAGACCAAAGTTGGTCCTGAATGTTAAAACTTTAACTCCACTCACAAACTGCAATAGTATAGCCCGACTTTGATTTTCCTTGATTAGGAACATAACGTACAAGGCACTGACAAAACACATGCAGAAACATAAATTCAATGAAAGTTGTGTTCCCAAATTTTGTCCACTATTTAGCAACTGGAATGATGAATCTCTGGTCAAATTTAAAACGGTTTGCTAAAATCGCAAATTAGATTTAAGTAAAACTAAAAACCACTTCAATGAATTCAATGAAGCAAGTAGTTTTCAGATTAGAGCACTTTTTACGTAACACTTACAAGAATTTCAAGAGAAATTCATAAGAAATACTCGTAAGTGTTACGTAAAAAGTGCTCTAATTTGAAAACTACTTACTTCATTGAATTCATTGAAGTGGTTTTTAGTCTTAATTAAGTCCTATTTGCGTTTCTAGTAAACCGTTTTCAATTTGACCAAAGATTGGAAAAAAAATCCATACAAAAGTAATTTCGGCATTTTTCGATTTTGAAGCAAATGCCGAAATTACTTTTGTATGGATTTTTTTTTTGTCTTTGGTCAAATTTAAAACGGTTTGCTAAAATCGCAAATTAGATTTTAGTAAAACTAAAAACCACTTCAATGAATTCAATGAAGCAAGTAGTTTTCAGATTAGAGCACTTTTTACGTAACACTTACAAGAATTTCAAGAGAAATTCATAAGAAATACTCGTAAGTGTTACGTAAAAAGTGCTCTAATTTGAAAACTACTTACTTCATTGAATTCATTGAAGTGGTTTTTAGTCTTAATTAAGTCCTATTTGCGTTTCTAGTAAACCGTTTTCAATTTGACCAAAGATTGGAAAAAAAATCCATACAAAAGTAATTTCGGCATTTTTCGATTTTGAAGCAAATGCCGAAATTACTTTTGTATGGATTTTTTTTTTGTCTTTGGTCAAATTTAAAACGGTTTGCTAAAATCGCAAATTAGATTTTAGTAAAACTAAAAACCACTTCAATGAATTCAATGAAGCAAGTAGTTTTCAGATTAGAGCACTTTTTACGTAACACTTACGAGTATTTCTTATGAATTTCTCTTGAAATTCTTGTAAGTGTTACGTAAAAAGTGCTCTAATCTGAAAACTACTTGCTTCATTGAATTCATTGAAGTGGTTTTTAGTTTTACTAAAATCTAATTTGCGATTTTAGCAAACCGTTTTAAATTTGACCAAAGACAAAAAAAAAATCCATACAAAAGTAATTTCGGCATTTGCTTCAAAATCGAAAAATGCCGAAATTACTTTTGTATGGATTTTTTTTCCAATCTTTGGTCAAATTGAAAACGGTTTACTAGAAACGCAAATAGGACTTAATTAAGACTAAAAACCACTTCAATGAATTCAATGAAGTAAGTAGTTTTCAAATTAGAGCACTTTTTACGTAACACTTACGAGTATTTCTTATGAATTTCTCTTGAAATTCTTGTAAGTGTTACGTAAAAAGTGCTCTAATCTGAAAACTACTTGCTTCATTGAATTCATTGAAGTGGTTTTTAGTTTTACTAAAATCTAATTTGCGATTTTAGCAAACCGTTTTAAATTTGACCAAAGACAAAAAAAAAATCCATACAAAAGTAATTTCGGCATTTGCTTCAAAATCGAAAAATGCCGAAATTACTTTTGTATGGATTTTTTTTCCAATCTTTGGTCAAATTGAAAACGGTTTACTAGAAACGCAAATAGGACTTAATTAAGACTAAAAACCACTTCAATGAATTCAATGAAGTAAGTAGTTTTCAAATTAGAGCACTTTTTACGTAACACTTACGAGTATTTCTTATGAATTTCTCTTGAAATTCTTGTAAGTGTTACGTAAAAAGTGCTCTAATCTGAAAACTACTTGCTTCATTGAATTCATTGAAGTGGTTTTTAGTTTTACTAAAATCTAATTTGCGATTTTAGCAAACCGTTTTAAATTTGACCAAAGACAAAAAAAAAATCCATACAAAAGTAATTTCGGCATTTGCTTCAAAATCGAAAAATGCCGAAATTACTTTTGTATGGATTTTTTTTCCAATCTTTGGTCAAATTGAAAACGGTTTACTAGAAACGCAAATAGGACTTAATTAAGACTAAAAACCACTTCAATGAATTCAATGAAGTAAGTAGTTTTCAAATTAGAGCACTTTTTACGTAACACTTACGAGTATTTCTTATGAATTTCTCTTGAAATTCTTGTAAGTGTTACGTAAAAAGTGCTCTAATCTGAAAACTACTTGCTTCATTGAATTCATTGAAGTGGTTTTTAGTTTTACTTAAATCTAATTTGCGATTTTAGCAAACCGTTTTAAATTTGACCAGAGATTCATCATTCCAGTTGCTAAATAGTGGACAAAATTTGGGAACACAACTTTCATTGAATTTATGTTTCTGCATGTGTTTTGTCAGTGCCTTGTACGTTATGTTCCTAATCAAGGAAAATCAAAGTCGGGCTATACTATTGCAGTTTGTGAGTGGAGTTAAAGTTTTAACATTCAGGACCAACTTTGGTCTTTTGTTGATTGCACAACTGATAAGATTTTTTTTTAAATTATTTTTCGTTGGTAATTTTCTTATAAAAAATAACATCGGGTGTCTTCTTTTCGGAATTTTATTTTATTTAGTTTTTGTTTGCTTAGTGTTCATCAACTTCGGCTTCTTGTTCTTCTCAAACTTGGGGTCTTCGTCAGCGGTGGCCTCTTCGTATTGCTGGTATTCTGACGGCAAATCGTTCATGGTTGCTTTCGGCTTCAGTGAACTCCATCTCATCCATACCTTCTCCGGTGTAGCAATGTAAGAAAGCCCTACGACGGAACATAGCGGTGAATTGTTCTGATATACACTTAAACAGCTCCTGGATAGTAGTCGAGTTACCAATAAACGTCCTTTTGGTCAAATTTCCTATATGTATGTCTTAACATTGTTTGGAATCCATTCGACAAAGTAGCTGCTGTTCTTGTTTTGGATGAGTGAGTACCTTGGAATCCCTGCAACAACATCACTGAATCGACCAATTCGGCGCCTTCTGTGTAATGAACCATGGCCCAGTTGTTACCAGCTCCGGATTGACAAAAAACAAAATTGTCGGGCGGACAATTTGTCCAAATGGACCTGATTTCAGAGTCCATGGGCGGGTTCTTGATCGACGAGAACTGGACGTGGAACATATTTGCCACGGGATGCCTCGTTGTAGCAGACATCAATGCGTTCCAATTGCAGGTCACTATCACCGTGATATGCGCTTGTGGCATCAATTCCATTGTCATCGGAGATAAATTCCCAAAACTTAGCTCCAATTTGGTTTCCGCACTGACCACCTTGAATGTGAAAGATATTTATTATTTTTTTTAATACAAGTAGTTTACACAAAATTATGTACTTTTTATTTGTTTCCTTTGGAAAAAATAACAGAGAACACGACTCACTACACAAACTTTGGAAACCCATGGAAAGTTATCAATGGTCACACCCAGCCTCTTTTTTATTTTATAATGAATGTGTGTTAAATCAACAAAACTTGGTCTTTATTCTATTAAACAAATTTGGAAAATTGAAATTTTTAACAAAAAAAAAAGAAAATCGCACCGCCACGAAATAAACAAATCTGAGCTGTCAAGACGAACTCACCTTGTTAAATTGTTGTTGGATTTCACATCGGGGATGTGTTTAAAAAATTCTTGTTTTGAGGGTACAGACACACTTTATTAATAAAATAATAGTGCTAAAGCCAGGTACGCAGTTCAAGCTAAACTAAATTTTATCTCTACAATTCTTATCTCTACAATCGTTTGCTAAGAGCACAAATGTCAAAATTTATCTGTGAAAGAATGCGTTGAGCATTATTTCGCTTGCTAAATTAAGTGGAGACTTTTTAAATTTAGCGCGTGAACTGCGTACTGCCTAGCTAAATGTCCTCGCTAAAATTTATCTCTGGAGGAATTTTGTATGGAAGATAAATTTTAGCGCGATCTGCGTACTAGGCTTAAGTCTTCTACTTGGCTGATTTATTTAAGTAGTATATAGAATTTTCAGAAACTGCTCTAAAGATTTGCTCAAAATTTTCAGGGTTCATTTTTAAGGTTTAACTGTTCAAGAATTTTTGCAAAATGTATGGCAATGTGAAAAAGTGATAAACAAATATGCTTACCTATCGATGCGAAAAAATTCTATTTGGTCAATGATATCAATCTGAAATGACATAAACACAATTTCCGTAATCTTTTTCGCCCACAAGCATTTCTACCGCATGTTTTAATTTTTCACTTTTGTACTTTTTGCAAAAAGTTTTGAATGTAGTTAAAGCTTTATGAGCGCAAAAAAAAAAAAATTTAAAATTATTTAAACAAATCCACCCATTTATTTGTTCTGGGAGTTCGGTCAAACGATTTGAATGATTTTTTCAGAATTTATTCTTATGAATAAAAAAAAAATAAAATTAGTTTTAGAGAATCTATCAGTTTCTCTGAAATGGATCTATCAAAGGGTTGCTATCCTTGCAGTTGGTATATAACAGTCATATACATAAAATTTAATCATGATTGTATATATCGTTCAGGAAGATTTTTTTCGATTTCGTTAAAAAAATACCAAATAGGTAAATTTTCGACCATTACCCGTATCATGAATTGAAATTGAATTTGGATTTTCGAAACCCTTTAAAGCGATTTAAGTGATTTTTTTAATACAAAAATATTATACTTTCCAAAAAATTTAACTTTCGAAAAATCAATACCTAAGTAAAGTATGTATCTCCAAAACGACTTCATCGTTTTTTTACTTATCGTGCATTAAGAGGAAAAAATCTATATTTTCAAGGTTATCAACTTATTTTGAGCAAATTTGCTGGTTTATTATTATTATTGTGTTTTATAATTTCACCGAAAACAAAATGGTTTTCTATTTATAAATTTATTTATTTTTATTTCCTGTTTTGACCAAATTTTGTAGATTAAGTGATGGGTTTGAATTTTTAAAAATTTTTTAAAAGATTTTCAAACAAGAAATTTAAATTTTAATATGAAATTTTCAAATAAATAACCTTGTAAAATTTTCAAAAAAATTTTTTTTTAGAATTTTTAAAAGTTCGCGTGGTATTTAAAAATTCAAGTGATTTTCAAAAACTCACGTGATTTTTATGAATAACATTAGAAAAATTTTAAAAATGATTTTTTTATAGAATTGTGAAAAATGCAAATTTCAAAAACTCATTTGATTTTTATGAATAATATTAGAAAATTTCCAAAACGGAAATTTTAATAGAATTTTAAGATTTCACGTTAAAAAAAAACTATTTCAAAAATTTAAAATCACTTATTTTAAATTTTTTCAAAAACATCGACTTTATTGTTGAATTTTTATTCACGTGATCTTTAAAAATTACTTTAAGAACGAAATTTTAGTTTTACATTCACATGATTTTTTGAAAATTACTTTATGAAATTTTTAAAAGCGAAATATTTGTATGCACCTATAAAATGTTCCCATGTTTTCAATTTTTTTTAAGGTTTTCAAACACTAATTAGAAAATGATAAATAAAGATCCATAAAATTGTTTTTTTTTTTTTTTCTAGGCTCCCTTTAACTCCCATAAGCTTTATTTTTATTCATATATCCCTAATTTGCCACTCATCTTCAACTGTAATGAATCTCCTCTTCATGAGACTAACGCTGTGGCTCCATTGGCAATATTTGAGGCAATGGCAATTTCAATAACGATTGCAATTAGTTAAATGAAGCATTTCATGGCCAAGCAATTCCAGTTGTCAAAAACTGCTTAAATTTACTGTTTTTTGATAATATAAAATTTTAATTTACTAATTTGTGGTCACTTCTATTCATATTTTCACTTTTTGTTTCAAAATGAAGGAGAAATTATTCAAAATCATGGAGAAACCATTTTGTAAAAGACAAAACGTCAAAATTTATTGCCTGGTTGATGGAAATCAATAATTGACTTTCATCTTTCAGGCAATATTGCCATTGCCATTGCCAAAGCGTCTCCATTGGCAATATTCAAGTCAATGGCAATTAGGGAAGCAATTTATTGCCTCGAAAATTGCTAATGGAGACGCTGGGTAATATAGCAATGGTATATTATCCATGTAATTATAGTCGCGTTTTCTTTAAGCCCAAAAGAAATTGGATGAAAAAAATGATTTCGGTGCTGAACAGTTTATTACATGTTAATTGCAACAACAACTAAGCCCACACGAGCTTAGCTAAACACGGTGGTTAACTTAATACTTAAGCATGGAGAGAAACTGTGTTACCGGCATGAATTCCATACATGTTATCGATAGTTTGTATGGAAACTCCATTAATCGGGTAAGCCAAATGTCATTTTTGTTTAACCAATTTCCTCCATGCTTGCAAAAACTTGCCCTATGTACCTTTATTATTTTCAAAATACTTGAAAAAAAGCTGTTTTGTTTGTGTTAATTTAATTATATGTATAGCTGTGTTTGTTTATCTCTTCATGTATCAAATTAATTAAACTTAAATTTACTCAAGTTACACGAAGAGTTTAGGTTGTTTTAAATTAAGAAATATTTCGACAAAGGATCTAAACTAATGTCGAATTCCTTTTAAGAAAAAAATCGATTTTTCTGGACAAATTCCTTGTATTGAAAGATAAATATCGATTCTGTTTAGAAAAAAAATCGAATTTTTTTGGTAAAAGGAATTCAACATAATGACGTCAACTCGAGCCGCTTTTATTCCTTAAACGAACAGTGTTTAAGATTTTGCGACATGGGCAAACCTTTTCTATTTTTATTTACAGTTTCTTAAAATCTTTTATTATATTTTTGAATTAAATGATATAAGGTGGTGTATGCACCGAACAATTCATATATCTCATGAACATACTTTTTGAACATACCCATTGCAGCTGCCAATTTGTTCATATATTGTGGTGAATTCAGATTTTTGCACTAGTGTGCGTTAAAACACACACACTAGTGCAAAAATCTGAATTCACCACCGGTAACTGTACATTTTAGCTTGTAGGCAAACCGAAATGACCGCCGAGGATTCCAATCTTTATAATTAATAATCTCTGAATTAAAACTGAGAGAGAATGAGAACTGACTACTTTTCATTTGAAAACGTCGACTTTAATTCAGCATCAATTTCATAGTCCCCTTTCACACGAAGATACTAGATGCTGGTGATTTTTTTTGACGTTTTCTTTAAATCTCCTTAACAATCTCTTGTACCTTTTACACGCAAGCAACAAAAACCCGGATATTTTCTTTATTTTCCTTTTAAACTACCTTGGTTGAACGCACACATATTTGTGGCCAAAGTAAGCCAAGGAGAGTTTTTAGAACTCTTTCTCTCTCGCAGAGTATCCTTTACAAAGCAGACGAGTGGATTTAGAGAATGAACTGATGAACTTATGCATGACTTTTCGTCAATTGAATCACCGCTTAATTTGTCTTCTTTAGCAACTTTTAATTCCGTATTGAAATCAGTTGGATTTTTTAAAACAAGTTAAAGAAGGGGTGGTTTGGAAATGGTTTCCCAGTGCAAAGCAGATAATGTGATGAAAATCATGAACTGCTGAAACAATGCATTACTTTTTACTGATGTAATCAGTGCACACTGTTTCGTCTATGAAGTGGTAGTTGAATTCAATGATGAATTCAGCTTAATTTTTCATTGAAGACGAAATTTCCTGCTGGGTCTTTAAATTTAATGGTGATATGTTGGTGGGATACATGCGGTATGGATCGAATTAAATCGAAAGTTTAGTTAGTATAGAAATCCATTTCAAATATTCATTACACCCCACCCTCCCTTTGAGTACACCCTTGCCCATCATGGGCCGGTAATCGAACAAAGTAAGTAAATAAATTAATTATTTTCAAAAAAAAAATGTTGTTAAAACTTAAAATTAACTTTTTATTCGCCATCAAAATCACCATTCCAATGACATTGAAATATCAATGATTTGCTACCTGCTAGCATAATAAATTACTCATTCTCTTCTGAAACTTTAAAATTATTTGAAGTAGACCTAATTAGGAAGTCACGCTCTTAACCTAATGGGACATGGGGGTAATTACAATAACTTTTTTTTTTGTTTTTAAAATTCTATTAAAGGTATAAAATAGGTGGAACTACATCACTACACTATAAAACTTTTTTCAATGATTGATGTTTATTGATTTGTTAATTAGTCCGCGCTTGGTTTGATTGGCATTGTTTTACACCTCTATATAGATTCTAGTTCGTGATACTGTTAACATAACAAAAATACTCATAAGCTAAAGTCCCAAATTAATTAATGGAGCTTATTTCATTATAGCTGATTTATTGTGGCATTGAAAATGGTAAGCTATTTAAATTTTTATTTAAATTGAATTCGTAAAAAAATTGAATTCAAAATTTTAATCAACTTAAAGAAGTAAATAAGACACAAGTGGGTCCCAAAATCTAAATAGAGCTACAGTTTAAGCTGCTTATGTGTTTTTCTGATAATCTTAATTTTTAGATTAAGTAAGTATTAGTGTTAAATTTTGTCAAAATCACTGCTAAAAAGTTGCTTTCTTTTCTTTAGTTAATTGTATGTACACATAATGTCCGGTATGATCTCAAAAATCTCAAGTCGAATTTTAAAACTTCCAGTTGTGTTTAAAAGGTTATCCTTAGGGGATGACTTTAAGGCTAAATAGTTTAAACAAAATGCACCGTTTGGATAGGGTGTAAAGGGTTAACGCAAAAAAAACTATCCGATTTTAATTTTTTTTATAATTGGAAGCTATTGTTTAGAAAATAGGCTTAGAAAACGGCTTGAGAGTTAGATAGATTTTTAAAATGGTTCTACTTCGAGGGTTATAAGGGATACAAAAAAAGAAATGGATTTCAGTGGACCTCGGATATGCTATAAAGTGTGAAATTCTGCATCGACACCAATCTTAAGAATATTTTAATACATTATTTTTACTATAATTTTTTAACTAAAGGAGTATTCATATGAGAGCGTCCAACGAATTAACGAATATTCGTCCGTTTTGACATTTCTTTCAAATGGCTTTTTTCATTCGTTGCGAATGAACGCCAAAAAAATCAAAAACGAAAGTGATTTTGAGGTTAGCTGCGAGCGAACAATTTGTTCGTTGAAGTGTGTGGATCGTATGTTGAAGTGAGGATCGTGAATAGAGTTTGACAATTCGTCCAAAGGGTCCAACGGCTGCCAACTCTCAAAAATAAGCCCGAAATGTGTGAAACTTGTTCAAGCCCCATTTTTAAATAAAATTGAACAATCCATAGACTAAGCAAAGCAACGCTAAAGGAATCTGATTAGATAATCGGCATCATGGCAACCGTAAAACAGCCATAACCCCAGTTTATAAAAACTTTGCGGCAGCTCACTCAAGTTGTTGTTGTTTCATTAAATTATTAGATGGTTGTCTATCATAAGATTTTATATCAGAACATATGTTGGTGTTGTGCATAAAAAAAATAGTTAAACTTTCTTGCTTAGGAGCTTCGGCAAGGTACCTATACCTCCCTAACCTATTCAATTTGTTTAAAAGATTTAAAGGCTACCTCAGTAGGTTCTTTTCTCTTCACAGCCTATGTAATAAAGCATTTCTTTATTATTTCCTTCTATGACTTAACATAAAACGCCTTCAGAAAAAAACCCCTTACTTTTTTCTCAAAACCTAAAATATGGTTTGAGCTCCAGTGACTAAAATATATAGGTACCTATATTAACATATTTATATATGTAGCTCTGGCAATTTCTATGTGCCTCAGTGTATATAGTAATGGCATGGCGCTGATGGGACTATGGAACAAATCTCATGAAAATCGTGTGCTCTATAATCAGCATTTCAAATGGATCACGGTCATGGACCATGGCATAGAGCAGAACAAAGTGCCTAGCCTACACATGAGTTTATATCATGTCTATGATGCAGGCGCATTTGTTTGTGCCCTTAGGCGTTAGCCTTCACAATCCGCAAGAGTGGTGGGGAGCTGCACTTTACAACCACCATCCGCCACCACCACCATCATCAACATCAACTATTGGTCGTCGTCAACTTCGTTCCCAACAACTGGACCTAGCAGCAGCCACTATTACTCACTAGCTTCCAGTCTTACAATCGTCTATTGTTAAAAGCCTTCTATATGAATCTTTTTTGTGAGGCTTGGAGCGGGACCCTTCCGCATACTGTGCGCTACAGTGTCATGGTGCATTCTGAAGCTGTGTTTGTGTACAGCACAGACATCCGTCGGTCGGTGGCGGTAGTTTTGTAACTGATGTTGCAACTACGCGCCTCCGGATTTGAATACAGGGG
Organism: Epistrophella euchroma; assembly: GCA_947049315.1. NCBI lineage: Eukaryota > Metazoa > Arthropoda > Insecta > Diptera > Syrphidae > Epistrophella > Epistrophella euchroma. The sequence continues at coordinate 26,415,741 of OX346248.1, read as the reverse complement.
CTGGGCGGTGGGAATTGCAGCCACGGTTCTACAAATTCAGTCTTTTTTGGATGCATTCGAATGAAGCCCAAAGGGGAAGTTAGACAGAGTGGCTGTTATAGTAGCTGTTTACACTCACTCGCAACCATCTTATGGCATTTACCTCAATTTTCTAGCTCCGCACCGAGGAAAAGCATTTTAATGGACATGGAAATCGTGCCTGAGAGACATTTCTTAGTCTATACAGTACACACAGCCACACACACATCCCGTAAGGTGGGGGTACACTGACCCTGGTTAACAATAAACCATCTAGACTAGAAGTTAGGTATAATGGGTGTCGCAGAATAATTTAGAAATAAAGGGTTAGGAAACAATTGAAGTTATGCTTTTACAAATTTTGGTAATCAACAGTTCAGCATTCCAAAATTATAAAATTTCATGGTTGTGATACTTCAAAATTCTGTGTACTTCAAAATTGTGTTTTGTAACACAAACATTTAAGAAATCTTTAATTTTGTATGGATTAAAAAAAAATTCAAAAATTTGTACCAAATTTTACAAAATTATTTGAGTTTTTTATTCAAAAAATAAAATGTCAAAGTTTTAGAAAACCAAATTAATTAATTCAGAGCTGATTTTGTGGAAGTTCCGAATTCTGTGTAAAGAATTTTCGAGACGAGAATTTTGAAGATCCTAAAGTTTAAAAGAAATTTCTGAAACTAACATTCAATTCTTAAAAATTTTTAACGCAAGGATTTCACTTAAATTTGAAAATTTCAAAGCTCTACTTGAAGCCTTTAAGTTTTTCGAAAACACCCTGTCTGCGTCCATATCTCTTTCCTATTGTTCGTGACAATTACTTCTCAGATATGCTAGATAGCTTGAGCTACCTTGTCCCTGTTGCTTCAATTGGCTTTCGGGCTCTTTATAGCATAATACCACGAATGCATTGCATTTTCCAATCGCCTGAGGTAAATCTCTCTAAGGGCCAAACGACCTATGAAAAGGCAAACTATTGACACAAAACCTCGACCTTTCCAAAGTAGTTGTTGTTGCATATAGATAGATAGTCGATTTTTTTTTCTCGTGCTATCGGAAGATTTTCTTCTTGGATGGCTATAGACAATACATTGTGGTTTGTATGGAATGATTAACTGGTGGTATGGATGATGGCGTTGTAAGCTAAAACTGAAGAGCCACAAGTTTAAATGGTGAAAATGTATCGTTTGTGTTTTATTCTCCTTTCGGTATCTATTATAACCTTTTGTGGCCAAAGAATTTCATGAAGAGGAGGCCTTTTTGATGTGGGTTTCTTTTTTTGTTTTTAATTATGGCAAAATTGTGGGGCTATACATTGAAGTTATAGGCGAAGAAAAAAAAAATGTTCAGAATCATAAAGGTTATGCGGCGATCGGCTTTTAACTATGCGGATGAAGTTAAGATTAATGATCGTATAGTTGTAAAATACTACAAAATGTAAAGACGAAGTTTTTATGTTGTGATCTTTCAAATAGATGGGCATAGGTTGAGGAGCTGGCATTTACTTAACTTGATACCTTTTAAGATCAAACCATAAGGTACAAATTTTACATTAATATTAAATAAGTCTACAAGAAACATGAAATTATTATGAACAATCGTATTCGGTTTTACCATATCCCCACCGCTTTCCCAAAATGCCTCTTCTTCATGTTAAGAAAGTATTTTGCGGCACATGTTGAGAACAATACAGGATATTTATTTTTTGAAAATCAAAAATGGCTGTACTAACTTCACGTTTTGCGAAATAAAGTTTTTTGCTCTGAAGTTGCAAATATGCGAATACTTTTCTTTTCAGCATTCGGCAGCACAAACTGAGCGCAAAACGGTTCAAGTTTAATATTTTGGTAAATCGTTGTCTAACAAAAAATTTAATTTGCTGAATTTGCGAATTTGACAAATATATATTTACGGTACTATGCAGCACAAGTTGAGTACAATTACACAGCATAACTTTTTTTTTTTTTAAATCGCTAAAAGCTGCAAGAATGCGAATATTTTTTTATTTCTTCGGCGCTTGGCTTACTTTACTTTACTTTAGATGGCGCTCACAGCCCAGGATGGACTACGGCCTCAACCAACAAGCCCCTCCAGCCAGCTCGGTCCCTAGCTAGCTGCCTCCAGTTACGCACTCCAAGTTGGTTGAGGTCGTTTTCCACTTGTGTGCGCCACCTAAGGTGGGGTCTTCCTCTGCTGCGCAGACCGTCAGGGGTAGATTCGAAGACTCGTCGGGCTGGTGCGTTGGTGTCCATACGCTCCACGTGTCCCAGCCATCTCAGCCGCTGAATTTTCAGCTTCTTGACCAGGTCGACGTCGCTGTAAAGCGCGTAAAGCTCGTTATTAAATCTTCTCCTCCATACTCCATCGATACAGACTGGACCGAAGATCACCCGAAGAATCTTCCTTTCAAAGCACCCAAGCAGATTCTCATCCGTTTTTGACAGGGTCCATGCCTCTGCCCCATATAGCAGGACCGGGATGATTAGGGTCTTATATAAGGTCTCCTTGGTTCTCTGAGAGAGGGCTTTATTACTTAGATGCCTTCTTAGCCCGAAGAAACAGCGATTGGCAAGAGTAATTCTTCGTTTGATCTCTGCGCTGATGTCATTTTGCGATGTTACAGTGGAGCCCAGGTAGACAAAGTCCTTGACGACTTCGAAGTTGTATATATCCATCGTGACGTTTTGCCCGAGCCGACGATGTTGAGATTCCTTTCTCGATGATAGCATATACTTCGTCTTGTCCTCATTAACAGCCAAACCCATTTTCGCCGCCTCCGATTCAATACTTGCAAACGCGCCGGTAACAGCTCGCTTCGTTCTCCCAATGATGTCAATATCATCTGCATAAGCAAGTAGTTGAACAGACTTTTGAAAAATTGTACCTCTGTTGTTGACTTGCGAGTTGCGTACAATTGCTTCAAGAACGATGTTAAACAGGTTGCATGATAACGCGTCGCCTTGCCTCAAACCTTTCTCGACATCAAAGGGTTCGGTGGTGTTCTTGCCGACTTTGACGGAGCAGCGAGATTTCTCCATCGTCATCCTGCACAAGCGGACGAGTTTGACAGGGATGCCGAGATGCGCCATGGCTCTGAATAGCTCGTCTCTGTCTACGCTATCATATGCGACTTTAAAATCGATAAAGAGGTGGTGTGTATCGATTTGAAACTCCTGGGTTTTTTCCAAAATCTGTCGGAGTGTGAACATTTGATCGACGGTTGATTTGCCGGGCCTAAAACCACACTGATAGGGGCCGATCAGATCGTTGACAAACGGTTTTAAGCGATCACACAGTATAGATGACAAGATTTTGTATGCGACGTTGAGGAGACTTATACCTCTGTAGTTGGAACAGGTCAGAGCATCTCCTTTCTTGTGGATGGGGCACACTATACCGAGGTTCCATTCATCGGGCATACTTTCCTCCGACCAAATTTTGGAGATAAGCTGGTGTATACTCCCTACCAAGTCATCTCCCCCTGCTTTGAATAGCTCGGCTGGCAGGCCATCCGCACCAGCAGCCTTGTACGTTTTAAGCTTGGCTATCGCTAACCGCACTTCATTTGGGTCGGGTGGACGGAAATTTTGACCATCATCGTCCAGGTTGAATGGAGTGTTCTGTCTTACAGCGGAATTTTGGCCATCTTCGCCGTTTAGCAGTCTAGAAAAGTGTTGTTTCCAGATCCTCAGCACCGACTGTGTGTCTACCACCATATTCCCACTCTCGTCTCGGCAGGCTTCCGTTCTGGCCTTGTAACCCTGGGTAGTTTGCCTCACCCTTCGGTAGAACTTTCGAACATCCCCCCTGCCGCTACAGTCCTCAATAGACTCGACCGCCCGCTTCGCATGCTCTCTCTTTTTCCTCCTGAGAAGTCGGCGTTCCTCCCTTCGCTTTTGCCCGTAGAGCTCCCGGGCTGCTCTCTCAGCAGCTCTGGTTCTAGTCTGCAGCATTGCTTGGTAGGCCTCGTTCTTTGCTTCATGTGCCAGTCTGCATTCTTCATCGAACCAGGGGTTTCGTTGTGGTGGCCTAGTGAAACCCAGCACATCAGTAGCGGCACTTTTGATGGCATTTTGGCAGTGTTTCCATTGGTCCTCTACAGATGATGCTTGTGGCGGGCCTGTTGAGAGTTTAAGAGAGACGTGGTCTGCAAAAGTCCTGGCTATCTCTTGCGATTTTAGCTTCGCGACGTTAAATCGTTTTACAGCATCCGCTCGTCGTTGTGGCGTCATAGATATCCGCATACGTACTTGCGCTACCACCAGGTAGTGATCCGAGTCTATGTTGGCACCTCGGAACGTTCGGACATCCAGGATACTGGAAGCATGTCTGGCGTCTATCGCAACATGATCAATCTGGTTGACGGTTCGTTGATCCGGAGACCGCCAGGTCCCTTTGTGTATATTGAGGTGTGGGAATAGAGTGCTTGCTATGATGGCATTTCGCCCCGCCGCGAAATCGATGAGCCTGAGTCCGTTACCGGAAGTGTTGTCGTGCAGGCTGTGTCCTCCGACTATCGAACCAAAGATGCCCTCCTTTCCAATCTTGGCGTTAAAGTCGCCAAGAATAATCTTGACGTCGTACTTGGGGCACCTATCATACGTATCCTCGAGGAGATCGTAGAATTCTTCTTTGGTTGAGTCATCCTTTTCTTCTGTTGGGGCATGGGCACAGATCAACGTGATGTTTTTGAACTTTGCTTTGATGCGGATTGTGACCAGGCGCTCGCTTACATTTCTGAAGCCCAAGACTTCTTGCCTAAGTCTTCCCCTTACCACAAAACCACAACCAAAGAGCCGCTGACCTTGCTCCTGGCAGCACTCGCCGAAGTAGATGTCACACGTTTTCATCCTTCGGATGCCCTCTCCATCCCATCGCACTTCCTGGATGGCTGTTACATCAGCCCTTAGCCTATCCAGGTTCTCCACTAGTTGTTCGGCTGCACGTGGCCTGTTTAGGGTCCGTACATTCCACGTGCAGATCCGAAATTCATTGTCCTTGTTTCGTTTGCTGGGGTCGTCAACATTAAAATCATCCAAATCCGAGGCTTGTTGTTGTTTCGGAACCGATAATTTTTTACGTGGTAGGGAAGTCACCCCGACGCACAACCCCCTAGCCTGGAGGACCAGATCCTTATTATAACTCCAAGGACGGGGAGCCGGATAAACCGCTCCTTATAGGCCTGAGCTACGAATACGTCGTAGTAGCCCATATAAGGTGTTCACTAAGTAGTTCAAACTGACTAGAACTGCAGACGCCACCGTTGATTCCATCTGGGGAATTCCTCCGCTGCCGCCTGAAAAAAGGAGAAGTGCCTTAGTGGAAACACTCCTCCCCCCCTCTCTCGTCTGCTGCCACCTTAAACCGTCCACAGGGATTGGATCCCCATCTTCAGTCAAAGGTACTAGGCACCCGATGTTCACCACGGGGAGGTGAGAGTAGGAGTTGATAGACAGAGGTTGAATGTGGACGCTTGTGTCCTCTTGAATGCACCGCGTTGTCTACCCTTTGAACATCATCGGCGCTTGGCAGGCCAAATTTTTTTGAAAATTGTAGTTTTGAAAAAATTTCATTTGTAAAATTTACAAATTTGCGAGATTAAAAAATATTAAAAATATCAAAAATTTGTTTTCTTTGAAAAACGAATATGGTTGTGCTAACTTCACGCTACGCAAAATACATTTTCGTCTCCATAAGTTGCAAATATGCGAATCATTTTTTTTTATCTCTTCAGCATTTTGCAGCACAAGTCAAAAATTGTGGTGCTTACTTCACGCACATGCTTGCAGCGGCTGGTAGAGGTGGATAGTTTTCCGCTTTAGAATTTATCTGAAAAGAGAAAGTTTTAACTTATCATTTGCCCGCGAACGCCATACCGCGCCTATATTTTTTTTAAGAGAAAAATAATTCATCAAAATATCTTTTTCAATCGACGTAAAACAACTTGACGAGCAAAAATATAATTTTGTTCAAAATAAAATTGAATAAAAAAGTGCGTATACGCCAAGGTGACCCACATTTGAATGAATTTCATCTCTTTATGAAGCATCTTGTTTATTAAACAAATATCTTTCATTTTTCTTAATTAAGACTAATGACATACACATGTCATTATTTTTTACAATCCTTAATGACTGCAGCCTTTTTCTCTTCCTCGAAAATTAATTTGAAAACTTTGATTTTTCATAAAGAAACTTGGTTTTTTCTCTTCATTGTTATGATTTCAATAGGTTTTGTATTAGAAAAGAAGGAATATTTTAAGCTCAAAAATCCAACTAGATTTTGTGGGGGCTACAGTCACTATATTAAATTTTAAAGCGAATTTGTTTTTTTTTTTTTTATGGAAAGCAGAATTCTAAATTTTGACATAAATTTTTAAGTTATGAAAAACGTACTTTTCTTTCTGTTCACCGATCGATATTTTCCAACATCAAAATTTACAATTCCACCCTTTTGATGTTAAATAATGTCCTTACGACATCAAAAATCTCTGCTAAGCATTAACGGACAACTAGGCTGAAGTCATTTTATACAAATATAGAAACAAAATCAATTTTTAACTCGTTAAAAGCTTAAATGTAGCTCAGGTTCCTTCATTTCCTCGCACCTCAGTTATAATGCATCGCGAACGTGAATAACGAACGTTGAAGAAAATAATGATGGTGCCTTATTGCCGGGTGCCTGACTTGGCTAACATGGGCTACTACAAAAGTGCAAATGGCTGAAAATTTATGATAGCCAAGGAGAAGAAGAATGATTTATGCTATATATCCTCCATGACACTCTTGTATAAAGTAGCACTGCTGCATGCTAGCTCTGCTTTGCATTTAATCTAAGAATAGCTTCTCTAGAAGGGATTACAAAGCACTTAGAGCATCAGCACACCCCGTAGAAACATGACATTCAATGAAGTCCAACAACGCCACGTGTAAAGAATATGCTGAGCATTGAGTGTCAACAAGACCGAAACAAATTTGTTCTCTAATTACATCACGTAGACGTGTAAGTACTAAGCGTACATTCCTATATACACTCCATCCGGAGTCTCCAAAGAAGAAGAGGAAGCGAAAAGGATGCAACTTAGTCCTCATGATGGAGCGTGTGTGTGCAACCCCCCCTTCAATAGGATTCTTCTCAAAATGCAATTCGGGTTACAAAGTGTTATACTAGGTAGTAAGCAAGTGTGTGGGTTCATTGGTGTGTTGCAGGTTGGCCAATGCCAATTACGAAACACCACTCTTGGAACAACAATTTAAGGTCTCGTATACTACATGCATGTTTGTGTTATTTATTCTCGTTAGGTCCTTGTGCGGAACTTGACTAAGTACCTGATGCCAGGATTTGTGTAGAACAGCATCAGTTTCGAGAAAGAAAGAAGGAAATGCTATTGTGTTAAAGGAAAAATGAACCAACACACCATCATCGTCAGAGAAAGTCGTAAAACTCTTAAAATGTCAGTACACATAGGTGGAAGTGGAAGGTATTATATGGTTCTATGAGTTCACAGAGAAGCACGTATAGGAACTTATATGAGGCTCAAATGAAATATCCCTCAGGAGTAGCCCTTATGTGCAGAGAAATTAAGTTAGCTTAGGTTTTTGGGATTGCTTGAAAATTTATGAGAAATAAGGTAGTACCCAGCTTTATGAACCGTTCTTTGGTCAGTGTGCTATGAACCGGAAAATTCTTAAAATGTTTCAAGGTATGTACAATACCTTTAACTCTGTGGGACATAATAAAGAAGGATTTTGAAGGAGATACTTGTCTGAGCTTCTTTTGTTTAGTATAGGTATAGCCAAAAGGAGGAACCTGAATTTTGAACTATTGGGTGTTGCATACAAGGCCTTGAACTTATTTTAAGTTATTCACAAATTTAACAGCTTCAATAATTCATAGTCGTGAGAAGAAAATATGGAAGAAGAAAAAAGAAGAAAATATTGAAACCTCTATTAGGTCGGTCGTTTTATGAAGACGGTAGTAGCCCTTGGCATTATGGTTAGTGCGTTGGACTGTTTTTCAGGACTACTGCCTCTTGAGAGGACGTGACAAATTCTCCAAGAGTATCTCGCTTATCATAGAAAAGCGCCACTCACCTTAGCCGTTCCCGTTGGGGTTCAGCAATCAAGTGTAGAACCACTCCGAGACACACACGCTCAACAGAAAGAGAGCTGTAAGTCACTTGGCCCTGATGGTTCTTCATGAGCTGTTGTGCCACCAATTTTTTTAAATTTTTTTTGCTACGACATGGCTCTAGAAGCCCAAGTTGACATTTAAAGTTGACATCCACAGTGTCGAAAAACCTGTTGAGAAGTCTGATTTTTTTCTAAACAGCTTATTCATACCGTGGAAGCAACAAAACACAAAAATTTAGCTGTGTAGAGTCCGCGAACAAAGTGAGCTTCTAGACGTTTTTACGCTCCAAGAGGTTTTACTATACACTATATTCAATTGTTTCAAACAACATAAGTTATGTTCGTAAATTTGTCGGTAAGGCCCATAATCATTTGCATACAATAATTTAAACTTAACACTTAATAAAAAACGCCATAATTCTTGATGTGTTTAATTTTTTTTTACCATTTCAATAAATTAGAAACATTTCAGCACTTTGTTATGCTTCAATTCTGCTAACTCTTAGCCGCTCTTACTTAAGACACATTTAATGACTTAATTGTAATCATTCATTCTTTATAATTAAAATTTTAAACACAATAAAAAAATAAATCAAGTTAAAAACTGCACGAACAAAAATTTAATTAATTTATTACTTCTTTATATTCGTGGAAAATTTTAATGAATCTTTTACTGGCGTTGAGCTCTGGGTGAGGTATAGAGTGACTTTGTGAGCTGAGCTACCAACATCAACGTACATCACGATGAGAGATGCTCCAAATGAATTGATTGCTTGACCATAAAATCAACATCGCCTCTTTTTTGCATTCAAATATTAATCTATCCGCCGCGACAACGCAACGGAAGCCCTTGCATCACGATGATACCGACCGAGACGTTAAGGCAGTGGTGCAGAGTGCAGCGGCTATGCAATTAAATTTTAACAATTTTTCAAACTTCCCGCCACTTCTTATGTGCTGGATCGTATTACAACAAGTATTACCACAATTCTTGCCACTTTTGCGGTTGGTGTCTTCTTGGTTTATTCACGTATTATAAACGAAACCAAAAAAAAAAAAAACCGTTTGTGTTACGATTCTAAAGATAATAAATTCCAGCAGGTGGTATTACATGCTTGCATACAAAGCGGCTAAGAGATAATTGGTAGAAAAAAAAAACGGAAGTTTAATCCTTAAGATACCACCGTATAGCTACAATACACTCAGTCAGCGCGGGTTCGTGTAAGATAGCATTATATCTACTGGAAGAGATAAGTCTTGAAGCCTTGACATAACATGGACTACGTTCTGTATAGTTGATATAATGTAAGCGATCCCGCGCAGCACAGCAGGATAATTGTAAAATTCCCCCCATTACTATTTCCAAACTAATGGAATGACATTACTTTTGCTTCCGTGGATGTTTTTTGATGATGTTCGTTCGGAGCAATCGTTTGTGCGAAAGAAGTTCAAGTGTATTTATTCATTATGCTATGCCATTTGAATGTTCAAATGAAACTGATAGTCCCATCTATTTAAATTTTTTTTTACAATTTACTTAGTATAGAAATACAACAAACCCTAGAACTTCTAATTTTAACGCCATTTAAAATTAATTTTAACTGTGTGAAAATCAATTTAAGGATATCATCATTCATTATTATTTAAATAGATATGGTCGGCCCAAAAGTATTAATCGAAATTGATCGAGAATCTTTAATGATGTTAATTATAATTTTTATATTTATATTTTATATACATATATTATAATAGGTGTTTATCATTTTTATTTAGCTTGAATAAAATTAAAAATAGTAAAATTTCTTGGAATTCTAACATCATCAGTTAAGAAATAAAGGTCGTTTACAAAAAAAAATAAAATAAACGAATCTTATAGAAACATTGCCAGGCTCCGGGCAAAAATTGCAGGGTAAATGATTAAGAAATCTATTCTCCGTGGATATAAATTTAACACTAGACATTTGCCAGGATATCTACGTAAGATGAACTGAACCTAACAAAAATTGTGTATTGAAAAGGCCCTTACTAGTCAATATTGATTAGTCCAAGACTCCAAGTGAAATCGTCGGGAAGAAACGCCAGAGCTGAAGAAAAAACTATTTTATTAAACGATGCAGTGAAATAATTAAAAAATAATGTTGCAAGAAATTGTTCAACATCTTAAATATGTAGCTTTGAAATTAATAAATCAATCAGAAATTAATGACATTAGTGGGGGGGGGGGGGGGATCTGTGTCTACAGATTTTGTAAACAAATATTTGGACATCCAACAGTCAAACAAAATTAAGGAAACAAACATTTTTTCATTTTTAATTTTTTGGAGTTTTTTTAAAAACTTTATCTCTGTGAAAAGTGGTCATATTGAGATGAAACAAAAAGCATTCCAAAGCTGTTTTTTTTTTGTTGAGAAATTTTAAAAACTAATTTTTGTTTTGAGGAGTGCCATTTTCGTTGAAAAAAATTTTTTTTTTGAGCCAATCAAATTAAATGTTTATTTATCTTTAAAGTCGCCATTTTTCTTTTTTTCGAAGAATATCTGGCTTTGAATGAAAAAAGACAATTTTGAACTCGGTTACCAGTATTTCAGCAATGAATGATGACAGAAAATTAAAAAGCAGCTTTGGAAACCTGAATTGATTTCCTACACAAGACCTTTACAAAACTTTATTGCGACTATTTTTTTGGCATCTCACCGTTAATTTAAAAAAAAATACAAAAAACGACTTATTATAGACTTTTAAAAAATCTTTCACTTCTTTGCAAATATTGGCTGTAGGACTTAATTTGGTAAAACATTTAAATTCCATTGCAAAATTTCAAATTGATCCATCGAACCGTTTTTCGGCACCGAACAAACAAACAAGAGGAACCCACCAAAAACATTTCATGTAAAAAAGGTCGCCAAGACTCACATAACGCTATCGCTGTGAAAAAGTTATGAGATCTCATGAGGAGCCAAGCCCCTAACTATACCAGGCCTAATTCCAAGCCCTTACTCTATAAACCCTACATCGTGGTCAAAAAGTATGGCTTGGCCGTTTGATAGAAGTTTTGCATGGCAGACTTCATTTAACGATGAGACAATGGCAGCCTGTGTAACGACTGCGAAACGGACTACCAACTCTCTTTTAGTTTAGTGTTGTTTGTGTTCATTGTTGTTGTTGTTTTATTTACATTCTAGCCTACATTCCAAATTTCAGCTTTCTAGGACTTCGGGAAGTACCTTTTAGGTTTTGATGAGTGAGTGAGTGACAAGATCATCGTTTTTTGAGCATGTATAAAAGTTAGAAATAAAAAATTTGGTGTGTTTTATAAGTCCGTGGACTACATCTAATCCTGAAAATTTAAGCCCTCTAGCTCTATCTAGACCGAAGTTATGAGGGCTTAAAAATCCGAGGAAACGTTTCGAGAAAATATAGGTAGTGCCCGCCACTCGTTTTGCTTGTCTTTGCAGGGTGCACTACCGTTACCGTGCCCCAAGATAAATTGTATGGATCCTAAACATTGTGAAATCGTCATCAAAATGGAAAAGAAAAGTTTTGTCCACAATACAGATAAGAGTTGGAAAAACAAAATATTGTTTCGAAAAAAAAAATTAAAAAAAAAAAATTAAATGGGCAGTTTATTCTCCTAAGTTTATTTAAGAAAAAAAAATGAAAGTTTGTTTTTGAAAAATATTTAGTTTATATTATATATAAAACTCAACTTTTAAGGATAATATTGGTGTTGTGGTGAGAGTTCACCATTTTCTCCATAAACATTAACTGAAACTGCCTTATTCATAAACAAAAATTGGTTATTTCAGCTATCGTGTTCAGGGAAACTACACCATGGAATAAGAATTTTTCGGACTCAAAATAAAGGCAATTGCTTACTGCTCTATTTGAGTGCGGAAAATTGTTATTCCATTGTGTAGTTTCCCTGAACACGAGAGCTGAAATAACCATTTTTTGTTTATGAATAAGGCGTTAAGTATATAAATTTTGATTCGAATCTGGAACAATAAAAATACGAATATTTCAGTCTTTAACATCATAGTTTTTTTATTTTTATTACTCATAATATATAGTTTGTTTTAGTGATTCACGTCTTAAATTTTAATATTAATTACATTATTAAATGCTTAGGTATAGTACTTTTTTTTTTTTACTTACATATTTAAAAATATCTTACAAAACAACAAAATTCGTAAATATACACATTATTATTTTTATAATAATTTAGAAAAACAATTTAAGTTTTTATATATTTAAAAATGAATTTTTTTTAAAAAGAAAAACAAATGTATAAAATATTTTTTAATTTTTTTTTCTCACTTAATTTAAAAAATCTTGTAAATTAAATTATATAAATTTGGCAACAACTTATACAATTACTAAATTTTTTAATTGATTTGTGATTTAAATTAAAATTATTTATTTATTTTTACATTTGCAGTCATTTATAGAAAATAACTTACATTATAATCTTTTTTGAATATTTTATGAGTTTATTTTTTATTTCTTTTGTAATTCAATTTGCAGAGAATGTGCCTTTATTTTCTACATGTGCAATAGATATACATTTTCGATTTGAATTGTATTAAAATATTATTTACAATAAGCATATTGGCGCAGAATAATAAACAGGGTGTGTTTGATTTAAAAGTAGGTACTGCTTAATTTCACATTTATCTAAGTTGGAAACGGATGAAAATTCAAATTTTCAAGATAAAAACTCCTTTATATTTGTTTTACAAAAGTCAGCTATTAACTAAATCTGCAGTTCAATTGAAACTTTTTACAATTTTTCTGTGTTAGTTCTTTATACTATTTACAAAAGCTGAACTTAATCGTAGGCTGGTAAAAGTCTAACTTTTTATAATTCGAAAAGTAAAATTTTATCAATTACCGGAGATCAAAAAAATAGTATTACGTATTATTTAAAAAAAAAATCTAGAATTTTAGTTTCTTATTAACGGAAACAAAAATTAATGACAACTAAAATCAAATTTGACAGGTTGAGAATTCAAACAAGTTAATATGTTTTGGTCGGTTTTATATAATTTTACAGATTGATTTTGAGAATATGATAAAAATCAAACCCCAGCATCTTCATGAAAATATTATACGAATACGTTCCACAGTGTTTTTCTCGCTTAGTTTTAAATTTCGCTACAAAAGAAAATCGGAAGAGAGAAAGCTAAAGCATCTTGCAAAAGCTTGAAAATATTTAATTTATTTTGAAATATGTAGAAGGTGTAGATTGTTACATAAGTTTTGAATTTTAATGAGCTTCCTATTTCATGTTCATTATTACAAAAAAAAAAACATTAAAATATATTTAACTATAACTATTTCTATGACAACTTTATTGGGATATAAGTTTGTTGCTTATTCCAAATTTTTTTTTTATTTTGGATTGTGTTAAAAAATCAATGCTTTTTCTGAATCAAAACAATAAAACATTAACTAAATAATAAAAATAAGCTTTATTATTGTTTTTATTGCCAAACAAGATATGGATGAACATTTGCTTCATCGACACACTCAGATGTACCAAAAAACATGTGTGGTACTCTTGATCGACGATAAAAATAAGACGATAAATCCATTTGTAGTAGATATATATTTCTTTATTTTTTTTTTTTTTAACGACCAACACGCAAGGAGGCGTTTCACTCATAACAGAAACGCTTCAACATAGCGCACTTAACAAAAATAAAAAGAATTAAACTTCAAGCCAATTCAGTTGGGTGTAATAAAATTGGCCATTTAGTGAATAGAATACCTCCAATTTGGTATCAAGTTGAGAACTGAACTAAGGTACCAAAAAACACAGCACGCTTTTATGGGGCTCAATGGTGGTATATTTTGATTTATTTTTTTTTAGGAAACAATGAACTTGGGGTACCTATACAAATAAATATACCTGCGTTTCGTATAGAGGGTGCAGGTTCATTCTACTTATTTTGTTAAAGTATGTAATAATAAAAATTGTGCACATTATGTCTGTGTGTTTTATTTTTTTAATTTCCTATAAAATATAGCAACAGTAGATATTTTAAGAAATATTTTTTAATAGAAAAATGGGTGGTGGTTTGATGATGGTGATTCTATAATTATGTTGACACAATGGTGGCAGTATTATGTTTACAAGTTGAGTTTATAATTATTTTGTTGTTTTTTAATAAAAATTTTTTGTTGTTTTAATTTTGTAGATTAATTTTAATGATTATAACGTCATTATAATCAAAATAATTAAAATCAATGGAGAAAGGTACGACTAAAAAATAATTTATTAAAAAAGTGTTTGTGGTATTTTGATAGGCAGTTAAGTTTACACGGGATGGGTAGACATAACCTTCAAGAAGTAAAGGAGTCATAAAATAAGAATGGTTAAATGGAGATGTTAATTATAATTTTTCTTTTAGGAAATGGCTTGTTTTATGCATTTCAGCAGTGATTTTCAATTGAATAAGATATCTAACACAGATTGAGGAGTTTTTGGAGACTTCATAAAATGTTCTGTTATCCCGACGTAGAAGGAGGAGAATCAAAAAACAAAAACAAAATTCAGGATCGAAAATATTCCGAAATGCAAAAGACCATGAGCATTTTGGGCCCATTTTTCAACATTGCTCAACAGCGATTAAGCAATGTTAAAAATGGGCCCAAAGTCATACAAAATTGCCCATGGTCCTTTTAATAAAAAAAAAAAAATTGTTGTTCACATGGGGAAGGATTAACAATTAACACCATGGCGCAATTTTTTTTTTTTTTTTAATTGTTTGTTGCAAGTTACAGAGAAAGAAAACCGCACGAAGCATGTGAAAAAAGTTCAGACACTATTTTTATGGCACCAGAAACATTCATCCATCATCATCATAATAGACATAAGCTCCGGAAGAAATTGGGCAAAAGTTGAACTTTGATTTTCTTGAGGAATTGAAAAAAAAAATTCGTATATAAACACTTGTAACTATAGAGGGTTAAAGACCCATAAAAGTTTGTCGTAAATAAAGTTAAAAATGAAATTTTATGGCACAATAGCTCATGAAGAACTAGGGGCTAGTAGCATACAACTCTCAACCATTCCTGTGTGCGTGTCTGCAGTAATAGAGGGGACCTACAGTTTATTGCCGAATCCAAACGGCATACGTAAATAAAGTTGAACTTAAGAAATGATAGAATATGGGGAAGGAATATTTTAAATTTTTTGACGAAACATGGGAACAAAAGCCTGAACCATATCACCAAGGAATCATAAATAAAACAATTCCGTTAAGTTAACAAACCCCAATGTGCATAGACAAAATTTGAATAAAAAGATTTGCAATTTAATAAAATTAAAAAAAAAAAAGTACGTATACGCCCTAGTGAACACTAAAATTATTTTTTACTTCTTTTGCAAGCGAATTGTATTAATCGGTTTTTATTTGCTATGTAAAATGTGATTATGTAATTGTAAATTTATCTTAAGGTATTTTTCCTGCTTCGTAATATTAGGAAAACACCATTCGCATTTTTGTTTCTTAAATTTTTTTTTTACTATTTTTATCTCATTCGAAAATATGTTTTTTGTTTTTTTTTCTCTGAATGATTGCAAATGACAGATAATTCGACTGCAGAGATAAAATATGTAGAATTGGCGACGAGACGAGAAATCACAAAAAGCACCCAAAAAAAGACATAGTTTTTGGACTGAAATTGGGTGAGAGTCTCAATCACACCAGTGCTTGTGACACAATTTAAATGAGCGAAATCTTGCTTTGACAGTCGATATAATGTGTGGGGTATGGCGTGCGAACTTTGACTGAACGCTGGGGCGAGGGTGTTACAAGCTCTCGTGACGGAAGAAACGTAGAAAAAAGACATAATAGAATTTTTCAATATGATATAGCATTTTTTTGATTCAAACTTTAGTTTAGTATTTCATCCACAAAAACATAGAAAAACTCGGTAATACCGATACCCGGACGAGACGAGACCAAAAACCAAAATTTTTGTATGGCAGCTTCGTGTTCTAGATGAACTAAATTAAAAATTCGGATTTCCCCTGGGACCCTAAGGAATCACATAAAAATGTTGTATACGAAATTTGATGTAAGCTCTAGATAAAAAAAAAAAAAAACATATTGTTGCAAGTGTTGCCGTCATCGTGTCTTATTTCAAATTTCTTACTTTCATTGGCATACAGAGCTTTTTCTCATGTTTTGGTTTCAAATTCTCGCCAATAGAATTTTATAGAGTTAGGCTTTAACTTGAGTCCTTTTGTTTAAATCTAGAGTGATATCATTAAATCAATTTCATGAACACAGTAAACAAAAATGCCTTTGAAATAAAAATTTGTTTATGTATGAAAATAAAACATGATTAATTCTTGTAAAATTAAAGTAAACTTTAACTGCCTTATTCATAAACCTAAAATGGTTATTTCAGCTCTCGTGTTCAGGGAAACTACACCATGGAATAAGATTTTTTCGGACTCAAAATAAAGGCAATTGCTTACTGCTCCATTTGAGTCCGGAAAATTGTTATTCCATGGCGTAGTTTCCTTGAACACGAGAGCTGAAATAACCATTTTTTGTTTATGAATAAGGCAGTAAATATATAAATTTTAAAAGACAAGTCTAATTTTATGTTTCAAAAGATGAGTTTTGCTCGAATATAACAAAGTGCACAGAGATAACAAAAGCACTTTATTCTATTTACACAAAACTAAACTTAAAAAAAAAATATTTAACATTAAAAATAAAACATTATTTTTTAAATTAATTAACTTTTTTGTCAACGATTTTTTTTATTTATTTTGTATTTCATTTCGTATCGTCTAGGGCACATGTAAAGCTTTATAACTACAATTATAATATATTTCCTTTCTTTTATTTCTTACAAACTAAATTCTATATTTTTATTGTTTTAATTTAAAAGTTTTTAGATATTTTATTTTAATTTTTACTAAACAATATCTGAGCACCATGCATACATCCATTCATTCATAAAATCATTTACACTTTTTACATTTATTCTGCAAAGTCACACCTGCTTAACTCAGAATTAGAGGAAGTTCGTTTGAAATAAAACTTATATAAATGAATACGATTTTTGTGAACTTAAATTAATTAAAAAATACACACATATTTTAATTTTAATCTACATTTTTATAAAATTATAAGAAAATTTTGGTTTCGTCTCATAGCAATGCGTTCGATTACACGCTATCATACTATGTTCGTCAGAGTGATGCTACAACTATATTAATAATTTCCATCGATTAAACTATACACAGTGTTGTCGGTGATATCACTCCGATTTCATTTAAACTCGGGGCTAGACATACGCTTGAGCTCTGGACCTTGGTTCTTTGCCCTGCAGCCTTTCAACGAAATTCCTCCAACTGACCATTGTCTTACCGGAATACAACCAAACACTTGATGTCACACCAACCAACATCGAACACAAATATTTGACCATGTAAATTTGGAAAATTGGACGTGCCTCTTCGGCACTATTTCTAACAATCGGGCAGGGTATGGAGAATACTTTGCACATATCACGATTCCATTGGATCATCCAGTCGTCAAAGTTATAGTATTCGTAGAACAAGCAACCCAGAAAGCCCAGCGCGGGAAGAATGAAGAGACCACTGAAGAATCCGATGCGAAGCATTAATCGTTCTAGTTTATCGGTGCGTTTGCCATCGGTCTTCATTACAGTGCGTATGCGGAAGAGTGACACAAATCCGGCAAGGAGGAAAAGTGCTCCGATCGAGAGATAAATACAAAGTGGTAGAATCAGGAAGACGCCCAGTGAATGAGTGTCTAGTTGTCCGACAAAACAAACTCCAGATAAGATGTCACCTGTAAAGAAAAATTAATGTTTGGATTTATTATACTAATTAATCTCGCTTATTGATAAAGAAATGAATATAACTGGTTTTAAACGTTTTTTTTTTTTATAATTGGTGAAAATTTTACATTTTTAATTTTGGTTACAATCTTTAAATATCATATCAGACAAAGACATAGTAATTTCATTTTGACTGAATTTATTGGTATTTATCGTTTTATAAATGGGTTTTCAAAAGGGACCAAACATGTTGGTTTCTTACAAACCCATGGGGATGGGGAAATGCCAAAACGGGGGTCAGTGAAGGCTTACTTTTTATCATGGTGAAGTTCGCGAATGAGCAACGTTTGGAAAAAAAATTGCTACCGAGTTGGTGGTCGCGCCATTCGGTCGCTCCCTGACTTGTCGGTGTGGTATCGTTTCGGTCAGTTTGTCCCGTATACATTCGGTACCGATATCTTTGAATACATATGCATTTTAATGAGCCCCTACTGACTTGTACGGTATGTGCGGAATCGGTACGGTAAAAAAGTGTCATACCGAGCCTCCGTACAAAGAAGCAGTAGTGTTTCGGTATGTACTGCAAGTAAACCTTCTTCTGATGAAAAAATTCTGATTTATTTTGCTTTAATCTATACCGAGAACGCACCGATAAGTCAGGAAATGACGACGACATTGGTAGTCATTCGGTAAAGCGGTAAATACCGCGTACCGATACCGCACCGATAAGTCAGGGAGCGGCCTTAAAAGCGCTTACTTCAATTTCGGTAGGGCGTGCGCGCGCCCGTTAGCGATGAAATTAATTTTTGGTTCGATGGCTTTTTCAATAAGCTTATCAACAAAGCCAAAAATGAGTTAACGATATTGATTAAAATTTTCTTTATGTATGATTTAACGTTTAACATTAGACCATGAATTCTTTCGAAATTAAATTTTTAACTCCACATTAATAAATATCCTCCTGATGTCGATTTCATTAAAAAGCACTTGTTACTTTGGCATGGCACGTATTGAATAGAATCTAAAGTTGTTCATTATTTTGCTTCTCGGAACTATGTTATATGTTATTATTTCCTTTAACAGCTAATATGCGGAAATTTTCTTACAATAGCGGTTCATTTTTGAAACAAAAAAGGGTTGGGGTCATAATTCTGTATGAATCAAAATTCATTAAAAAAATTCTGTATTTCAAAATTCTGTATTCCAAAATTAAGGAAATCCGAAATTCTGTATTAATAATAAATCTGTATATTAAAGGTAATTGTCATACAAATATTACTGTTTTTTTTTTATTTTTTTTTTAGTTTTTTCTCAAAAACGACTCAAAAGATTTTGATTAAACTTCACACTTGTAATAACCAAAATAGTTGTAAGAAAACTGCGTTGCAGATTTTTGCCAAAAAATTCGCTATACTTTTTTGTGAAGCCAATAATCTCTTTTTTTATTTTCTTTTTAAATTATATTGTTTAATTTTCAAGCATAAATTTTTGAAAAAAAAAAAAATTATTATGTTCAAACTGATTTTGTTCAAAATTTTACGTTATTAAGTTGTATTTTTGTGTTAAATATTCAATCCTACCATTTAACCGAAAAATATTTAATTCACAAGCTCTTTATGATTTTTGTGATTTGAAAGATAAATTCACAAGCTCTTTTGGATTTGTGAATTGAATATGTTTTAATTCATAAGAACTTTTTAGCTTGTGATTTGTGAATTGAGGATTACA
Source organism: Epistrophella euchroma (assembly GCA_947049315.1). Classification (NCBI taxonomy): domain Eukaryota; kingdom Metazoa; phylum Arthropoda; class Insecta; order Diptera; family Syrphidae; genus Epistrophella; species Epistrophella euchroma. Next base: position 26,396,029 of record OX346248.1, on the reverse strand, counting down.
TAACTAGTTCACATAACGACTATGCAAGTATCGTGTTGTAATAACAATGTTGCATGTGGCTGAGTATTGCTGTGCCCGGTATGTTGCATGTTGCATGTGGCGTGTGCCTTATTGAATGCGGCATGCTGGATGTGACATGCTCGATGTGACATGCTCTATCCCACTATTTATAATATCAAAAAATTTCATTAAATTCAGTTTAGTAGTTCAGATTTTATCAACTTTTAACGTTTTTTCCATACAATGAACCACTGTAGCCTGCACTTGTATTTTTTTTAATATTTGTCCTACAAAAAAAAAGATTTAGACATAAAATGTAGGAAATTTTCTCAGCTTTAATTTACCTTATGATTATTTTTATCATTTAATTAGCCGGAAACGAGATATTGGTGAAAAACTGTTTTTGGCCACCATTTTTTCAAAATGGCGGCGCGAGCGGCAAAGATACGAGTTGGCAAAGTGAAAATTCGGAAATAGCACCCCGAAAACTATAAAAATGCCAATTTTCAAAACTCCTCCAAAACTTTCCAGGCAACCCCCTTTTTTCGGCCCAAATGACTGGACTAAGCAAGGTGATTTTTAAGTTAATGTGATTTTTAAGTTAAATGTAACATTGTGCGTTCGTAGTGAAATTTCAATAACAATTTTTTATGCCAAAAAAAGCAAAATACGCTAAGGAAGCTAAAGATGCAGAAGACGAGGATGCTCCTAAGGACCACGTTGAATCCGTATCCGACGAACTATACTCGACGACGAACGATTATTGTTGTGAGCCAGAGTGACTACCTATACCTACTTGCTATTCTATGGCTATGGCCACTGAACTGAGCCGAGCTGTCAGTTTGACTTTTTTCACAAAAGCAATATTACCTTAGCTTGTGAGGTTTTCGTTACTAATACAAATGGCTCACAAGTCAGAACTGGAGTTACATAGTATTAATCTTTTCGTCTTGCCTATTATCGACAAGTCAAAGTTGATGATCAAAATCTCAAATTTGATTTTTTTTTTTTACGAATACATAGTTTATCTTAAATATATATACACATATCACTTTCTTATTCTTCTTATACTTTTGAATTTAAAGCTCAGGCCGTGTTTTTTTATTACTTATTGTCAGTAACTAATCACTTTTTTAATTTTATGTATTTGTAAAACAAAAACAAATGTAACACTGAGTAGTTTGATTTGTTTTTGTTTAGCTTTAAAAATGAAAAATGAGTAGCTACTAAGTAACAAAAAAAAAACTCAACTGTTACACCTATATTTACTTAATCTTCTCAAACTCATCATTAATTTCTATTAACCGAATAAACAAAATTATTTAGTTAAGCAAGAAAATCCTCTTAGAATATTTTTTGTTTTCATCCCCTTTAGCAACAAGCTAAATGAATTAGAATGGTTGAAGATAATTCTATATTACCCTACTTATAATTTTTTTTTTCCGAAAATTATTTGATATTCAACGCATCATTAATTTCTTGACTTAGCAATTTGGTATAGACATCAATGTTGGTTTTTATGATTATAGGCATAATAAAGATTATCATAATCACATGATTGTGTGTCTACTTCTATATAATGTTTATAGAAAAATAAAATAATAACATTATTGTTGGTTGAGTGAGATAAATTGTTGCGAAAATTGATTATTATTTTTTTGACTTTTTGCCTAAAGATGTATAAATAATTCTAGGCCTAAAAATGAAGGTAACGTAGTAAAGTACACGATATTCTAAAAAAGTGAATGACGACTTCTTAAAGTTCATATTTAATTGTTATACCAAGATGTACTATGGAAAGATAAATTGTGCCATGAATACGTACAAGGTGTTTGTGTGGCTGCCAGGAAAAGTTTTAAGAATACTTTCGCAACTTGAATAAAAGAATTTTAAAAGTTCGCCTTGGTCTCACCCACTGGACTATTATGTAGGTGCATCTAGCCCTTAGTAATTTTTTTATTATTAAATTATTAAATGTTTCGTATTTTTTGAATTTTTTTTTTTATGTAATTATGACTTTTGCTAGAAATTCATGTGTGTCACAATTGATTCAAAACGGTACGAAAAAGACGTTTTGATTAAACGTATGGTCAAATTAGAAGTATCCTGTGTTTAAAATAACTTTTTACAGCCTTTAGTCGAAGTCCACAAAAATTGGCGTTTCGTTCCAGCGATCTCAATTGGATTCATCAGTTGCCTAGTATGGGCCTTGTGAATACGCAATTTCTGTTAATTCCAGTTTATCTTACATAAATTTCATTTTGAATATCAAGATAAGAATTCCTAATCATTAAATCTGGAAGCTTTTTCCTGCCCGTGGCCTGTGTGTTTAGTCTTTTTTGAAAATAATCGTAAAGGGAAAATATTTAATTTTTTAAAAAGTACATTTTCGGGAAAAAAAAATTGAATTTAAAGGTTACAATTGGGTCACTATAATTGATCATGAAAGGTTAACAATTTTCAGGAATTGGTCACGCTTGGAAAATTATTAATACAAAATTAAATTTTTTCAAGGACCATCACTTATGGGATATTCGCAAAAAAAAGTAAACCAGTTGAAATTGAAAGGCCACTGGATCTTGATAAAAGGTCAGCTATAGGTTCAGTGAGCAGTTACTGCACTAGACTTTTATAAAAAAAAATTTTGAGGCATAGCGATTTTAGCCCTCATTTGTGGGATATTCGAAAATAGTGTATACTTTCTATAAGATAAGTTAATCCTTAAAAATTATGAATTCAAAAAAATTAAGGTTATTGACCTTGACCTTAATTTTTTTTTTTGAAAACTCATTAAAAAAAAATCTATAGCTGAGCAATTTCTGATACTAGTTGACCTTTTTGGGGAATGAGTTAAACTTTAAGGTGTGGTGTATTTCAAATATCCCATAAACGAGGTGCTAAATTAAATCGCTAATGACCTTGAAAAACTTTAACCTTGGATTAAAAATTTTCCAATTCTGAACAATTTCGAGAAATAATTGACATTTTTTGACTAATTATTGACCTTTTAGATGATGGCAAATTTTTATTGCAAATATCCCATATCCTACAGCCTTTATACAGGTGCTTCTAAAAACAGACCGACAAACTTCTTGGGCTTTACTTCGTCGTAAACTGTAAAAAATGTTTCAATTATTAATTTTTTTTTGCGAATGTATGACTTGCCCTTAATAAAGTATCATATAGCACAAGTTCAAGTGTATATTAAAATTAAAATAAAAAAAAAAAAGAATTAAGAAACTTTTTCCCAACTATTTCTCGACTTAATTCTTACTTACGCCAAAAATTTAATTATTCTGTCTTCTAGAACTTAAACTTTCTCAAAATTCCCCATTATATGGATCTTAACATGCTTTTTGCTAGGGTGATTTGCTATTAAATGCAGAAAGTAAAATACAACAATAACACAAAAAAAACTAAAATACCATGAGGATGTAATGCAAAATGGTAGGACACCTTTTGTCGTTTGCAAAGTACTTAACGACTTAACAGAAAAAAAGGGTTAAGTCATTTTGTTTGAAATAAATTTTACAAGGCACTAGAGGTTTAGTATTATATATAAGTTTACGAGTTGGTATATATATACCCGAGAATACAAGAAGAAGGTTCCTTTATGAGGATTTTCTGTAACGAGCAGTAGAATGAAGCTGAGAAGTATTTCATTACAAAAATATAGGAATAGGAACCTTTTAGATGGCTTCTTGGAGTTTTTATATTTTTATTTATTTTTTGCTCTTGTCCCAGCAGCTTTATGTAGGCTTGTTATATAGGCAATTTTGTAAAGCAAGGAGAAAAGGAATATATACAACAAAAGTTTCTAAGCGGAATTATAGTAAATTTACCATTGGCATTTGGGAGAGAGAAAGGGACAAGGAGGGGATTGCGATAGGGACTTAAGGGTCTTTTGTGGTCAGCTTTATTTAAGAATGTGACAGATGAAAGGAACATTATTTATTCTGTTTCAAGTTTTCTAAGTGGATTTGTTTGAATTTATATTGAATTGGTTGCTTAGATGTCCTTTAATATAGTACTTAAGTTTTAGGAGGATATTTTCAAATTCAGGAGCAGTCTAGAGGAGGAGTCTTAGGAATTTTATTGAAATTTCAAACATTGAATTTTCATTAAACCACATACTGCAGTCAGTCATACATTTTGATTTTGATAAAAATCCTCAAAGAATAACATCTCCTCAAAAGACCCTTTTTTGCCTCCCCAGCTATTATATTTATTACTTTTGTGTGGGCCTTTCTCCTTGATGCTGGACATAGATTTAACCACAAAATTTATTAGAGCTTGTCATTGTCAATTTCGTTTCGTTCGTTATAAGAATTAGATCGTGGGTTTAAGTTGAATCAACAAATAAAAATAATAGAGATCCAATTCTAGGTTCTTTTATTTTTTTTTTTATTCTGAATTTATTTTCTTTTGTATCTTTTTGTCGGCTTAATTTATTTTATTTTATTTTTGAAATGTTTTGTACCTTTTCTTACGGATTTGTCTGTCATGTGCCACACTCAATTTTATTTCAGAAAAATTGTCAACGCGAATGTAGGCGAGCTTCTATCCCCAGTGCAGCATATACCTACTTGAGGTTTAACTTCAAAAGGTATTATTGTGTGCTAGGTTTTTTCTTATTTTTAGTCTGAGTCAGTCGCTTGAATCTTAATATTATATTATGATGAACAATCCGAATGTTGGAGTGGAAAATGGAAATGAATTTTACTAATATAAATTAAAAAAATTCATGAGTACGGTGACCATATTTTTTAGGAAGAATATTCAAACGATTTTTTTTTTTGGTTTTACGGCCACCACCTTCAAATTTTTTTTTTTTTAACTAAAAGATATTTACCTAAGCATTACTTTATGGTTTTTGGCGTTTGATTGAAATTGATAAGAGCATTTAATATTACAAACAAAAATACTACTTAGGGCCATTTGCACGAAATAAACGGATAAATACATAAAACTGAGGATAACTACCTAAGTGAAGATAGATAAGTAAACGTTTCTCGGTGATTAATTGCACAAACGGAAAGTCCTTAACGAGCGGATAAAAATATTTTTTTTTTCACATAATACAAAACATATTGCAAAATAAACGAACTCTAACGCTTTGACTTGCTTTCTCGTAAGAAATTCTTAAATTTGACCTAAGAACTATTTTGAGTTTAAAGATTTATCCAGAGAACGAGGAGAGGATAACTTTTTAAACGTGATTTGATTTAAATCAACTCTCTACTTATTTAAAAATCAACAGTTAGTGCTGACAAAAAAATTTCGTGCAAGTGGCCCTAAATAACTTAAAATTTTGTAAGATAATTTTAATTTTAAATTTTTTTACCAACCTACACAGTAAACGCCATAGTCTTTTGACGCACCCAGTATATAAAATAGATAGTAAAATGTATTTACGCAAAAATGTATTTACGCGAAATTAATCCCCTGATGTAATTTTGCTTGGAATGGAATTTCATATATGAAAAATTATTTTTTACAAAAACCGCCCTAACATCTTTTGATTTTTTCTGTGTATGATTTAATATTTTTTTCAAGAATTTATACGGCAACCATCTTTATTTTGAGATTAAAACATTTTAAAGAGTTGTTTTTGCAACTTAAAAAAAGGTTTTCATATGCTTTTTTGGATATTGTCTAATTTTTTTTTTATATGAATAAATATATTTTTAAGGTATTAAGTAGATGAACCAAATAAGGCCAGAAAGTTTATGTAGGTGTGTCTACATAATCTGCACAAAATAATCTCAATTGCTCAATTGAGCATAAATATCCTATACAATTCTTTTTTTTTTTTTTTTTAACTTTATTTGATTTAATTTTTTTTTTCTATTAACCTATACGAGTTTCTTTACCAAAAATTCTGCTTATTTAATAAACCAATACCTACTATGTATTAATTTTATGAAAAAAATGTTTTTTTTTTTTTTCTAGCAAGAAAAGCTAAATAATTGAGGAAAATATGGTGTTAGCTTTTGAGGACCAGGGCCCTATTTCATAAACATTGACAATTGAGACAATTTTGTAAAATATGAAAATGACAAAATTGTCATGACAAATTTCTCATTGTATTTTTCTGACAAATTTGTCACCTGTCAATATTTTATGAAATACAAATTTGTCAGACAAGTGTGACAAATTTGTAGAATTGCCAACTATCAGGCTCAGGTGTTCTTAAAGTTCCAAGGTAAGGTTTTTTCAAAATGATCAAAAATTAGATATTTGTACTTTAACAAACAAAACCTAAGTTTGTATGTAATGCTTACATTATTGCCAGTTTCCAACATTATTTCAATAAACTTGTAAGGTGGGGCCGTATACGGATCACCTAACTTACTTATGTATAAAAATAAATGTGCAATTTCACATCACGAAAGGTGGGAAACTATAGGAAAATTTTTCTACAGAATGAAGGCTTTTAAATCCAGAGAGGATGGTCACCATATTCATAGACTATATTCTGGGCGTTGCTCTGTTGCACCTACGCATTATCAATGTGCGAAGTTGTACATACTCAAGGTGTCATTTTCTTGCTTGTATAACATGTCATTTGTTTTTTATTTTATTTTTTTTTTAGAATATTATACTTAGGTACCTAATAAAAAAATATTTTGAATATATTTGCATTACATATTATAACTTGATTTGCATACAATAGAATTTATTTAACTATCGTTGCAAAACATTTTTTTGTGAAACATGTTTTTATAGGTACAAAAAAATTGCAAACTGAAGGCTTAACAATATTTGCCTTACAGTCGAATCTTGTTAATCGGAAAGTAAGATTGTGTCTACACTTTTTGGGACAATCTTTCGGAGCGTTCGAGCGCTGAAAAATTAGAAAATTTTGTGTTAATTTTTTTTTTCGTTTTTTTTTGTCGTAATTATCGAAATCAGCAAGCAATCATTTGAACCTTGAGAGGTTCATACATTTGTACTTCTCCCAGGACCTTATATATTTTTAAGCTTGCGTACAAGGTCCAAAAGAATCTTAGTTTCAAAGACGCTATGTAAATGACACGCTTATTTCGCTTTAATAATACTAAGGGTGTTATAAATATTGTCTTGAACCACAAAGTCAAGTAGACGTGAAGTTTATTTATTAACTGCGTTTAAAATTCTTGCTTTTGGTTTGTCAGAAAAACAAAAGCTGGAACGCGCGTCCCATTTTTAGATTTCATTTCAATGAGATATGATTTTCGCCAAGAAAGTTGTATGTCAAACGTCAACAGGCCTTACCTCTATTTGCAATGCAAACTCACCTTAAAACCTATTGAAACACTTAAAATGACTAACCTTGTTTTACCTTATAATCAAGTCAATATAGTGTCTTAAAAATAAACAAAAGACATGATAAAACGTTAAAAAAAACTAAGTAACTTCAAGGCTGAATTTATTTATTAACGTAAAGACCCCCGCTTAGTGACACAATTGTCACTTTTCAACTGTCAGTTTAGTTTCCTCTACCACACACATGTTGTTTATAAAAAAAAAAAAAAAAAAAGATTAAAAACTCTAAAGAAAATCGATAAGAAGCTCTTTCGTTGCTGTCATTCTGTCAATGTGACTTTACAAAAGCTAAAATGCATTGTTTTGATCTCTTATCAGCCCAGAGCGCAGCGCGTCGTAAAAAATTGTATTTTTATGTTTCAATTATGTCAACAACAACGAAAATACGATGGCTTAACAGCTAAATAAAAAAAGAAAGAGAAGAGAAGGTAGTGCCACACATTGGTGGTGGCGGTATTTTCTTTTGTCCGACAAAGTAAACGTGTAAACCCAGTAGGAAATTTCTAAAAATTCAGTGCTGAATAAGATGCTTCTTCCTTGAGGAAAAGAAGCTGCACCCGCCACTTTTGTGCTCTTTTCTCTGATGAATTTAACATGGGCATGTCATTGGCGGTAGGCACATGCCACTTTCTCGATGAAAATTCAACAAAGAAATCACTGGTTCGGTGGAAGTTGCTTTTTCACCAGCTTGGAATATGATGAAAAATATGATGAATATTAAACAGTGAAATCACTGCATAAATGTAACACGCTGATTCATCTGCTTATTTTCATCGATGAATAATGTGATGAAAATTCAATAGTGAAATCATTAGGTAACTGAGAGTTGCTTATTCACGGACTTATTATTGCCTGAGGAAAAATGTGAGGAATATTCAGTAGTGAAATCACCAATTACAAGCGAATTGGTTTTTCACCACCTTTTTTAAAAGTAGAATGAACTTCCCTTATTAAAATAAAAACTGATTTAATTTATGTGGTACCTTACCTACCTAATTATTATCTTTTTATTGCATTATTATTTACATTATATAAATTAAAATAATTACAACAAATTATTAATTATTACAAAATTATTTATTGTGGCTCCTCGAGTTACCTAAGAATAGAAAAAATGTTCAGTTTACAATAATTCATACATATGTAATTATAAAGAGTTACTAACCTTGGCATTATTTTCCACATAAATGTAACACCCGCTTCCTTCCATAGAAAAAGAACAACTAACTTGAAATTAAAATATAAAACAAAAGAAGATTTCCAAAATGTTCAACAAGCCAACAAATAAAGCATGCGTCACAAAAGAAATACAGAATAAAGGAAAAAAAATTTAAACGATCACGTGATCATGGCATGTTCAATTGAAAGGGTACATATTTTTGCACTACAGAATTCACCACATTGTTCGTACCAGGAAAAAGAAAGGGCAATTTTGAGATTATCGTTACTTTTTCTCGAGAAGAAGGTTATATAAAGCAGACGACGCGATTAAGAATTAAAACTGAGAGAGAATGAGAACTAGAACTGACTACTTTTCATTTGAAAACGTCGACTTTAATTCAGCATCAATTTCATATTTGTGGCCAAAGTAAGCCAAGGAGAGTTTTCAGAACTCTTTCTCTCTCGCAGAGTATCCTTTACAAAGCAGACGAGTGGATTTAGAGAATGAACTGATGAACTTATGCATGACTTTTCGTCAATTGAATCATCGCTTAATTTTTCTTTCCTCTTTAGCAACTTTTAATTCCGTATTGAAATCAGTTGGATTTTTTGAAACAAGTAAAAGAAGGGGTTGTTTGGAAATGGTTTCCAAGTGCAAAGCAGATAATGTGATGAAAATCATGAACTGCTGAAACAAAGCATTACTTTTTATTGATGTAATCAGTGCACACTGTTTCGCCTATGAAGTGGTACTTGAATTCAATGATGAATTCAGCTTAATTTTTCATTGAAGACGAAATTTCCTGCTGGGAACTGTCATTTGACATTTTTACTAAATTAACAAAACTACTTAGTTAGAGAAAAACAACACGAAAGAGCTTCATAGAAGTACATATGTACCTACACATGTATGTACGTAAGACTATAGCATGGCAAAGAAAGCCATAAAATCAAGATCGTAAAAATATATGTCCTCCTAACTCCAACTAATAGGTAAAAATATAAAGGTTTTAAGAATGAGAGTGTTCTGTTCCATTGAGAGGATACATTAAGGGATTATTAATGTTTGCAGATCCACAGAAAACACAACATTTTAATTAAATAATCACGTCAGGTGGCAGCACAGCACATTTATGATGTGACATTTAAATTTCCTTCCACATCTTTAGCTTTTTAATGTTCTCTCATAATAATATGATAGCCTTCAAATTATATACATTATCAAATTCAGTTAAGTCGTTTTTTAGGTAAGCACATCACATTAAATCTGCACTTATGATAGGTATAAGTGGATGTGTGGAGACATATAGGCTTGACTTTGAAATTTTCGTTTTGACAAATATAATGTGGAAACAGAAGGAGGATAATGTGATTTTAAAGGACGTTCTCTTGAGTAGTTACTAGTTTGGCCATATGAAAAAGGATATGTTGTGTCTCCAAGGCATCATCAATGAGATATGGTGGCTTAATGGGTTTTGTTATAATTCTAATTTATCTTTGTGTTCATGGTTTAATGGTGTCTATGGTTTAATGTGTTTTTTTTATAACAGACAGTGAAAATTTTAAATACACACTTAAATTGGATTTTGAGATTTCGAATTATGAGTATTTAATAAAAATAGGAAATTTTTATTGCACAATGTCAACTTGTGTCGAGAGATTAAGGACCAAACTTGCTTTATGTTTTATGTGTATGTTCGCGCATCATTTAAAAACCTTATACGAGTATGTTTTGGAATGCTATGTTGCTTAATTACTTTCTAATAACAACTTTACCTTAAGCAGTCCTAAGAGGTGTTTTAAAAAAAATTCAATTATTAGGAGACATATGGAGGGGACCTACAGTTTATTGCCGAATCCGAACGGCTAACGAGCGGCACTTTTCTGTGACAGGAGATACTCTTGGAGGATTTGTCAATTCCTCGCAAGAGGCAGTAGCCGTTTTTCTTTTAAATAAATAGATGGCGAGGCTGGGGATCGAACCTTAGACCTCTGGCATGACAGTCCATCGCACTAACCATCACGCCACGGCTACTACTAGGAGACATTTAACTACCTTATAACAAAATGAAGGGAAAATAAGGCAAAGTTGCAAAAGCTTAAGTCACTTCTTAGCTTAAGCTTGGGTTTAATTCACAAGCTAGCCGGTGACTCATGAATAAAAAAAAATTAATTCATAAGCTAGTTAGTGACTTATAAATTAAAACAAATAAATTAATTCATAAGCCATCTAAAGGACTTAATAATTTTCTTGTTTTCGCTTTAACCGATTGGCATAAGAAGGGACATTTACAATTTAATTAATCTTAAGTGGAAAAAAGTTAAATAAGTCAACTATTTTATCTTTTTAAAAAATTATTATTTGATGCAGTATTTCAAGTAGTACTTTATAAAGCTTTATTTAAATGTAGGTATTTGTGGTACTAGAAAAACTTAACAAATTATGCAACGAATTTGACGAGGAGATCATGCTAAATTTGAAAGATTCCCCATGTTATTTTAACACCAACTCACTTAATTTAACATCACTCCACAATAATTAAGAGACAAAAAAATGTAATTGTGCTGAAAGAAGTAAAATTTTAGTGGAATAAAATTCGCAATCAATTTTAATTTTTTTATATGACTTAACTGACTTATTTTAAATGAATAGGGGTTTACTATTATAATTTTACTATATGGCTGTGATGCCCAGATTTTTAAATCTAATGCTGATAAAAAAAAGTACGTATACGCCACAGTGACTCTGTTTATGCTCAATTTGTATTTTAAAAAAACTGTAATTTTATATTTATCCAAAAACAGGCAAAGATTAAGGAAAAGGATTTTTTGTAATAGATTATAAGATCCCAACAAAAATGGAAATATAAAAATTTATCAGTGTATAACACGTTTGGCTAGATTTTTTTATGGGCCATAATATTTGGTTATTCTCATCTCTGATGGTAAATCCTCTAAAAGTAGGTACACATCTTGTGTGCTTCACAAGTTTTTTTCTTACATTTTGTTTGTTTGTTTTGGTTTTGTTAATTGCCTATACCTACCTGAACGCGCTCTCTAGAATTATTTTTTTTTTTTTTTTTTTTTTTTTTTTTTTTTTTTTTTAAGTTTCAACATGGAATATATGTCGCCTATTTCCGTGTCGGAAAACCATCAATATCATTTATGTATGCGTCAAAAAATAAAAGTAACAATTTTGTGTATCAAAAAGCATTACAAGAAGCAATGGCGCAAAACTTTAGACGATTTAGTATGATTTAAAGCATTTTTAGTATGATGCTAGGTTAAAAACAGGCTTTTCTAAATTTTAAACGAGTTAGCATCGTATTACCTTTTTAACGTTTTACTAAAGTTAACATCACCAAAGGCCTATTTCATCAAATTAAATTTAAATGTCACTTTAGCAGCTAAAATTGCAAAAATGGGTTGAACTATCACTGTTTTAGGCGTGTTCAGCTAGAGTTTCTTAAGAAAATAAGTTTAGTATGATACTAGTTAAAAAATGTTTAAAACTAAGAAGATTTTTGTAAAGAGCTTTAAAGTTGGAGAATTGTTAAGTTGTATCATGCTAATATGACCTTAATATCAGGCTGTTTAAAATTGTGCGCCATTATGTTTTTGAAATAATTTTTTGATTATTTTTTCGAGTTCGAATTTAAAATTCATAGCTAAGACGGGACAACGTCTGTCAGGTCAGCTCAGCTAGTATTAAATATTATGAGACAAGAACTTCATTTCAAAAATACCCAATAAAAATCTAACGACTGAAACTGAAGTCAGTTCTACATTTTGTTTAGACACAATAAAAAAAAAAATTGATGCGGAATTATGGAAGTTTAAGACACGTTGGTTCGAATCAGGAATCTAAGTTCAGCGAAAATACTATAACTTCTATTTAGTAGTTTGCAAGAACATTAATTTCAATCATTACTCCTTTCTACAATAAACATAAAACTTTTTCAGTAGAACATGTGAATGAGTTGAAGAATTAAAGTTAGAAAATAGCTTAACTTTGGCAACTAAGATGATCTCCTGGCGATTATTTGTTACCTCAAATTAAATATACACAACAATGTAATGACTGCTTTTGAACATACAAAGCATTGGGTAACAAATCTGCCTGTGGCTATAATAATGGTAATTTTCTTTTGAACATTATAAAAGACGTCTTACGCTTCTGTGTCTGTCATTACTATCAGTTTCAAATATACAGCTATACGCAAACCATCTTCAATAATACACATCGTTGCATATTTTGGCGTATTTTCTTTGACTTCTTGCCTTTTTCCATGTGGGTCATGTGATTGCCTTTAGGGTATCTCTTCAGCTGCATCTTGCAAAAAATTTAAATTCCTTGTTCTCCAACATTCAGCAGATCATCGCACAACTTAAATATCTTAACCACCGATAAAACACAAACAGTCATCATTGCATTGCATTCATCTGCAAAACCATAACTAAGATCAGTCTTTCAATTACAGCTTCTATACTATGTATAAATGCGAGAGAGTTGATGTGAAAACGACAGACCACAAAAGAAAGAAAATATACAACCGGGCACACGAAATAAGGAAGACAACAACAACACCAACCACATACAGCTTCACCTTTGCCATTATCTAGTATTGGGTTGTTGTGTTTGGTTTGGTTTGGCATAACCAGCCAAACCACAGCACAACCAAATGATCACCCAAACCAACCATAAAAGGCCACCAGAGAGCCTATATAGAAGAGGTCTTTTCGAGGAGGCATCCATCTCCTACGCGACAAAAGCCATATGGTTTGGTGTGCCACGCTGTGCGGCATGTGGTTCCAATTTTCTATCCCGATAAACGTCGAAATGTTTGCGGAGGAGCAGAACGCGGCCTCCCGCATCTTTGGCTTTATCCCCATATATGGACTTTCGACAACGATGTGGCAAGAAGGCGATGTGGTGTGTCGTATGGTATATACCATTTCGGAATCAAGCATCAACGATAGTCACAGCATAGCAATAGCAATTGCAAGCACTTTATACAGCATACTCGAGCCATCATACAACTTGCATTGCCAAAGTTTTGCGTTCGTTAACCCCACTCCGAACCAGAGAAGCTCCTTAGGCGTCAGGGTGGTATCAAGAGTGTATGGGGCCTTTGAAGCAGTACTTTTTTTATATTTAAGGATGGAAAAGATGTTTGAAAATTAAATTAAATTACAGCTTAAGTTGGAGATAAACTATTGTTTTAAAATTTAAAATGTCAGCTTAAAGTATTCATCTTGATACATTTTGGAATGTCTGGTGAGCTCGTTCTTCCCGATTATGTTGAGCCACTTGATATATCATTAACATAAAGCTAGTTTTTTACATTTTTACTTGTATAAACGTGTGTGACACCCGTACTGGTCAATCTTTTCAAGACTTTTCGGGTTTTTTGTTGATTAATAACTTATCACCTTTTCAATTAATTAAATGGTAGATTTTTTGGAGACTTTTTTGATATTTTACTATATATATTATATCTTTATGATTTCAAAGAATTATAAAACAATTATTTTGGAGAATTTTTCAAATTATTAAAAATAAAATTAATTTTATTTTATTTTTGGGCACTTTTAGATTTTTTTCTAACTAAATATGTATTAACTTTTTACATTTTCAGTTGAAATTTTTCTTGCTAATTATTAACTAACTTATTCAATTTTAAAGTTCTATAGTTGATATTTTGGAGACTTTTCTGATTTTTTTGTTAATTTTGGAGAGAGTTCAAGTCTTTTTTTAATTAATAATAATTGCTACCTTAACACATCTTCAATCGAACTATTCATGGTTAATATTTTGTAGACTTTTGAGTTCTTTTGTATAAATATTAACTTATGTATAACCTCTCTGTGGATCTTGTGAAAACTTTTCTGATATTTTGCATACTAATAATTATTAACTCATATTGTTTTCAGTTTAACGCTCTGCATATGGTTACTATTTTGGAGACTTTTCGGGACTTTTTCAAAGAATTAACTTATAGAATTTTCGTTTGAACTTTCTTTTGTAGACTTTTTAACTTTGTTTGCTTATAATAAATAACTAACTTATTCCCTTTGAATGTTTTGGTATTTTGGAGACTTTCCTAGTATTTCGATAATTAATATTTAATTAGTTAACAGAGTTTTGCTTGAACTTTCCATGTTCGATCTTTTGGAGACTTTGAATAATATAACTTGCTAATTAATAATAATAATTAATTAACGTATCAAATTTTCGTTCGATTTTTTGGAGACTTTTAAGGTCTTTTGCTAATTAATAAATATTAGCTTATTACCTTGCGTCTGAAAGCCTTTCGGAATGTTTTGCTTAGTAATAATTATTAACGCTATCCAATTCTGTTTAATGGTGACTCTTTTGGAGACTTTTCAGGTCTTTTGATATTTAATAAATATTTACTTATTATCTTCTGTGAATCTTTTGGAGACTTTTCACATATTTTGCTATACAATAGTTATTATCTTATATCCTTTTTAGTTTAAAGTTTTGTATATGGTAATTTTTTTGTGGAGACTTTTCAGATCTTTTTTTTAATTGTTAACTTATAATATTTAAGGTTCAACTTTATTTTTTGCTCATTAATAAAATTTTCCCTTTCGAAAATTACATGGCCTTTTTTTTGGAAACTTTGCAGTTCCAGGTATTGTGGATCTTCTGGAGTCATTTCTGATATTTTGCTCAATAATAATTACTAACGCATATCCAATTCGTTTGAGTGCTGTGTATGGCCAGTCTTTTGGAGACTTTTAAGATAATTTGCTAATTATCATCATCAGATAAAGGAAGTCTTAAAAGAAGCCTAGATCAAAACGTATTGACAAATTCAACTCTGTTTTAAGCCTTTGGGCCTTGCTTACTTTTCCGCCAACCTTAACTCTTGTGCAATGCAATTGTTCTCTCTCAACTACTTTGAATACAAAAGGCCACAACGAAGAGACCGCATCCAGCGAGGTAATCGAGGTTTTCTCCACTGTGAACGACGACAACGACGACGACGATGATGATGATGATGGTGATGACGACGTGTTCTGGTGGTTAAAGCACTTAAGGTTTAGCTGTTGAGTCCACGCCATCTTTTTTTTTTTAAATTGCACGAAGTCGTGTTCCATAGTAACTATGTGTACTTCCCTCCACAATGGAAGACTGGGAGTGTTATTATATTGTACCTGATGTATGCAGAAGAAGAAGAAGAAGAAGTGAAAATTTGCATTCAATACTGGAAAAAAGAGTTTTCGGACCAGAAAAGGTAACAATGGATTCGAACGCACTATATAGGCCCTTTTTCCGTAAGAAGAACATAACAAGCAGCAGGCATCAAGCGGCATAACCAGAACCACTTGTGGTATTCGACTTAAGTGTGTGCCTGGAATTTTCTTTACTTTTGCTGCTGCTGCTGCCTGATGCTCTTCTGGCATCAGGGAGACTCTGGATGGGAAGGTTCTCTCTGGTTCTTGGCTGTGAAGTGCTATAGCGTAAGTTGTGTTCTTGGTTCGTTGGACATGAAATTAAACGTTGTTTTCTAATGTTGATACACGAGAGGTTGGGTTTGTCGTTCCTGTTGGTTCTGTACTGTGCTAGTGCTAGTGCTATGTGATCTTTTTGTTTTACAAGAAAAACAAAAAAGAAATCAGACGAATGCTCGAGATCTCTGGCTTAAAGGGTCTGTGTGGAGTTTTTGTTTTTATTTTTTCTTGCGTTGCCCTCTTCCTGTGGAGAGGGAGGTTGTAGGTAGGGAGGGACGATGGTATAGTTTGGTCTTTTATTTCTTGTTTTTTTTTTACAGTACCTACATACATATTATTTTTGTGGCCTGGAGTAATTGAAGTGGTCTGTTCTCATGCGGTATTGCTGGGGTTTTGAATTTGTTTTAGAATTTTCATTGAATGGAAATATTGTATTTTACTTGAGTTTTTTTTCCCGTCGAATACTTCAGTGGTTTTGTTAAGACAAGAAGTTTATCTTGTTTAGCTAAATGTTTTATGTTTACTTTTAATTGAAGTAAAAATAATTTTTATGACGTATGCTATGGGAATGAAGTAATTGGCCGAATTGAAATGTTATGAAAAAGATTTTAGGGAATTTAAGTGGGTATAAGTGAATTAAAGTAAAATTAGATTCACACTATAGTGCCGACACCGATACAAGTCTCGATACGATCAAATATTTTCATATAAAAAAGATCGGATCTAGAAACGATAGTCTATATTCTCATTGTTTCTCCTGTCGGAATATTTTTAATATCGAGATCGGTATCGGTATGTATATGTATACTGCTTAAGAGTTTTCACATTATTTGTTGTTTTTTTTGTGCTATTTAATTTTGTTTCAAAAACATAAAATATTCCAAAACGATGCCAAACCTCAGGAAAATTAGACAAAAAAGACAAACTTGTAAAAATTTGCGACAAAGCTGTGAATGTGTTGGAAGGCGCCTTGGAAAAATGGTGGTGAAATTAAGTTTTATTTTAATTTTCAAATATTGAAAATAAAACTATTTTTTTTTTAAGTGTGCGAGATTTTAAGCTTATGCGATTCTTTACAATACAAATTTGGAACTCTGACTTGACGTCTTATACAAATTTTAAATAATACATACTCTACTTACTGCTTTAGATTTTATGCGGAGAAGAAGGGGGGGGGGGGGTAATTCTTCAGTTCTTTGTAAATTTCTTAGGAATTAATAACGAGGCTGTAGAAAATAAGAAAAAAGAACTTCTGGTGTGCTTCTACAAAGTTTTTCACAACAAAATTGGATTAAAAGCTCAGCTCACCACTAAAAAGGAGACTGATGATAGGTGGCTCGGCACCCCTTGAAATAGCTATATATCCAGCCAAACAAAAATAAAACGAATTAAAATACCTAAAATTAATTCGTAAACAATTCGTGGTAGCACCTTTAAGTTGTTGTTCAAAAATTCAAAAAAGAACTTTTGTTTAGGCAAAGCGATTGAAGTTTTTGATTAATTTTTTTCTCTTATAAATGCGCAAGTTTTTCTCAAAATCTAGCTTTTTTACGAAAAAGGAGTTTCAAAATATTATTTTGTAAAAATATGTTTATATTTTCCGAAAAACTTGTAGATATAAAGTAATTTAAATGTTAGCCCCAAACATTTAAAAACTTTTTCCTAAATTTAGCCGTATTTTTTAAGGAAATATTTCAAATGAAGGACATAAAGCCGTTTAATAAAATTCAACGTATTGAAGGCGTTTTCGCTTTTTAAATGAGGGAAATTCAAGAGCTTAGGATTTTGCTTAAAGATTAAAATTCTTCTCAGTAATTTATCTATGTAAAAATTTAAATCCTACGAGTATTTCAAGTTCTCTTAAATTAAATTGAATTAAGAATATTTTCTGGCCTTCTCAATTACAAGTAAGTGGTTTGTGGAATTTGGCCGTCATGTCAGCGGTCTGGGTTCGAACCCAGACTAATCAACCTGTTTGTGGTTATAGCCTAGTATACAGTTTTTTTTAATAAAAAAAAAAAAAAACTGTTGTGGTGAAAGAAATTTTTTTTTAGTAAAAAAATATCTGTGGTCAAACAATTTTTTTCAGTTCAACTATTACATGGTGCCTCAAGAGTCATGACTTTCCGATGTCTTATGTCTTTCATACTCATTTAGGTTCATAAAGAGTCATTATTTTTGAGGCACCGTGAAGGTACAAACTTGATTTTTTTTTTTGCACAAAACAATGTCACTGACACTGAAAAAGAATCGCGGTGAGTATAATTTTCTTTTTCTAGGGTTAGTTTAAAGTTCACTAAAAAAAACTTTTCAGAAGAATTTTTTTTTTTTTTGGGGTAAAAATCACTCCCATAAGAATTAGGTGTACATAGATTTTTTTTCGTTGAAGAACTGTACTATACTAGGCTTATAGAAAAAATGTATACCAACCAATAGCTAAGTATTAAGAGTTAGTTAGTAGTCAGGTTGATAAGGTCAGAAAATAGCAACCGCTAGATTTGTATAAATAGGGTAACAAATTAAATCTTAGAATGAGTTCTTTGGTAATTTAGTGGTCGGGAAGACTTTACTTGGTAATTACCGCCAGACCAAATATTTTTTTTTAAAACAAATGTTTTTTTTTTCTTTTAATTCATTTTGCGTAGAAAACACATAGCTATGACTGTGATTTTCACCAATTTATAATCTTTTAAGGCATTTCTACCTATAATATCGAATCAACTGATAATAAATAAACCGTTCAAGTTTCCATCTCAGCTGAGTAAAAACTTATACCATCGCATCAGTCACCATATCAAAAATGCTACTGTACCTAGCAGGGATCAGGCTATACCACCTTCTAATTCGATCCATCTTTTCCAGTTTATCTGGGACTCTATGGCGACATTGCCAACACACAACTCGCATGTTTTTTGAATGCTCATTCATCACAAACACAGCGTCAAATAAAAAAAAGCAATAATTCATCTTAGTGTGTGTGTGCAGTGTGCGTGTGTAAAAATAAATTGTGATCATTAAGATTAATGCAGTCATTCATTTATCATCCACTGCTGTGCCAGTACCAACACTATAACCTGTTTAGAAATCCATAATAGAATAAATAAGAAATCGAGATCGTAAACTAATCCTTGCGCGCAAAGATCGAAAGTCCTGATTGGTGCAAATCGCACACAAGAAAAAGCTAACAAAAAATAGAAAGAAAATCCCGCGTTGCGCCGCCGCCAAATCTAGAATAACTTGCGCGTAAAAACCGGCCACACCACAGATTTATCTATTTTTTTTTTCATCTTTTGGTCTTAAGATGCAGACCTCAAGACTCGTGGCAGGAACTAGTACCATCACACTACATGATGCATGTATATATATGAAGGAACAGCTTGTCTATGGGGGGTGCCACAATAACAACTTTGAAATGATATCTGGAACGTTGCTCTGCAGTCATTTGCACGGTTCTTATATGCGCTTAGCTTTACAACTTGCAAAAGCAACAATCGCGACGAGAATCTTTTGTATGGATGGTGCATTGATCAATACTAGGTATCTATACATATATGCAGCTGGGATGCCTGATAAATTGGAATGGTGTCCCTGCCAATTCAAAATTGTGACCGGTTGATGACATTTGTGTGCGGCTACCAGCTGTGTCTCTGGTCCAGGATATATTACTGGATGTTGTGGCAAGAACTAGTGTGGTCGGACTTAGTGATCCGATACTTGATCAAGATAGTTCAGCAAAGGTATTTGAGGATCAGATTAAAGGCCTTAAGTAGGTACAACCGGAGCAGATCATATCAACTCTTGGATTATTTTTTTTCTTCTCATTTTATCCCTCAACGACGACGGCATACCTATAGTTTCTTTATTTTCTTTGCGTGTGAAGAAATAAAGTCCAACTATTGTTTCGGGAGGATTGTGTATTTTTTTTTTTTTTTGTAATCCACATCACTGCCTCAACTGGGAATCGGGATACGATTTCAGATTTATATGCTCCATCACCAAGTCAAAAGCAAGGCTCGTTTATTTTGTGCAACACCTGCGTGTGGTAGCCCGAAGGTAGGTATATTATCTTCATGAGAATAATTCAATATTGTTTTTTTTTTTCGTGTTGTCTTTCCATAACACTGTTGACAGGATGCTTTGAAAAGGCTTCAAACCCACGGCGGCGCGCGTTGTGAATGGGTATAATACAATGTGCAGATTCTTTGATGAAATGGTGTTTATTGTTCAGAAATTTTTACAAAAAAACAGGAAATTAATTTTTGTTTTTTCATCGGACTTAAGGCAAATAATGTAACACTTGGTAAGAAAGGCTTTTAAGAAAGGCGATAGGAAAAGTAGGGAAAATATTTCATATATTTAAATATATTTATCTGACGGTAATTTTTATCGAACAGCTTTTTTCTTCAGAAAGCACAATAGATCGAGAAGCCTTTTCGGAAACTTTATAACTTTTGAAAACAGTGACCGACAAATTAAAATTATATTAAAGTTATGATGTTAATTATATTAATTTAGGAACATCGTCTCGTCATATTACACATTCTTTTGCTGTCCAAGGAATTTCTCATGATTTAGGCTTTGAGTTAATTTTATCGAGTTATTTCAATCTGATATTCATGGAAAAGCTGAAAAGCTAAAAGATCTTCATAACGCCGATTTTAAGCAAGAACTCAAGCTTTCTTCTACTTACATATCTCAAGCCTTTCTTTAAGCGATATAATCTCTAAATCTACAAGATAATTACTCCAAAGAGCAGTACTGATATCAAAAGACTGAGGAGTTGCTCAGCAGATTTTCTATTATAATTATTAGATTAGATAAGTCTAGCTGCTTGAAGACTGATTTCAATGGCTTCAAATCGAGCTAGCATTCTTCCGTCCAAAATTGATCAATCGGCAACTGAGTATCTCAGCGAAAGTTTTTCGAGATTTTGCAAAATTGATACCAGTTTTCTGCTGGACACCACTGTTGGTGACTTTGATCCTGGCAATCAAGAACAGATCAGGAAAGCAATATTTAAGTGAATATGAATTTTTTTTGCGGCCTTGCATTAAAGTTGGGTGTTGTCGTTGTCAAAAAAAGGGAAAAGATGAACGAGCAGAATTCTAGTTGGTGGCCATTTTGAAGCGTGAAAGACTTTTGAAAAACTAAGAACTCGTTTTAATTGCCAAAATAGATTTTGAAATATACTGCACGAAATGTGATACTGATATGGATTTCAAAAAAGGCTCCGAAGAATAAAAAAAAAGACAGACACACCATTACTTTACTTTATCTGGCGGATGGTGGTAGATGTGATTGGACCGTTACTAATTTTAAAGAAACGAAATCGGTATAATTAAAAAAATAAATTTTGTGGCACAACGGCTCATGAAGAACCAGGGCCTAGTGACTTACAACTCTCAACCATTCCTGTGTGCGTGTCTGCAGGAATGGAGGGGACCTACAGTTTATTGCCGAATCCAAACGGCTAAGGTGAGTGGCACTTTTCTATGACAAGAGATACTCTTGGAGGACTTGTCATGTCAATTCCTCGCAATTTTTAGTTGCTTAGGTGTACCAAATGAGCACCATTCAAATCAAGGGGGAAACTTTGAGGACAATATTTTTCAAAATAATGCTTATGGGCTTTAACAAAACACGAACCACTCCTCTTTATTCACAATCTAATGAAAGAGTAGCAAGGATGAACATTAGAATCATCCACTACTAATCGGAATATACATCAAAAATGATCTAAATGAGTGAGATAATCTTTTGCTATTCATTATTAAATGGGTTACCGTGCTGCTTAACATGATTCCATCGAAGAATCACCTTACTTCATGCTCTTTAGAAGAGAAATGAGGCTCCCTTCTGACCTACTGTTTATTTTTTGCCTAAAAATTAAATTGGTAAGTATACAAATAGAAGATCTTCTGTATGATAACGGCTTTACGAAATAATACCCAGAAGCATTAACTTCACACCAACTAACTTCTACCAAAATTGGGACTAAGCTATCATTATGTCCTAATAATGCCGTAATGAAATTTATAAGTTTTCAATTTTTAATGGCGACTTTAAATTTAATGGAGAATGGAAATTATTTGAAATGAGCTTAGTAATAAGCCACAGGGGCGACTATTTTAGGACAGCAGCATGCTTGTCTCGGCTCAGCTAAGTCGCCCCAAATAGAACATCCTCAGCTTAATCTGATTTAATCTCATACCAATATTCAAAATCAAATCAAAAATCAAATCAAATATTAATTTGACTGACAAATCAATCAGAATGTTTTTTACTAAGGGGCCAGTTATAGCGATCAGGAAAACGCATCAGGAAAAAACTTTGTTTATTGTATAGTTTAATGTCTTATCATACGATTTGAAGTATAAAAAGGATACGAATCGATGGTAAATCAATTGAAATATTTTTTTCATGAAAAAAATTTAAATTGAAGGAAATAATTTGCCTAAAACAAGTACTTATTCATTTTCCTGATGGAAATTCCGAACAGAAAACGTGTTTCCATCAGGAAATGCATTTTATAGAATAAATATTAATCCTTAGGAAATTTTTTTTAATGAAATAAATATTTCAAATGATTTATCATCGATTTGTATCCTTTTTATATTTCAAATCGTGTGGTAAAACATTAAATTATCAAAGAAAATTTTTCCTGATGCGTTTTCCTGATCGCTATAACCCAGCCCAAAGCCAGTTTCGGTTTGAAAATATTCTTGTAACATTCGGCAAATTTTAAAACATTGATTTCTAATTTCTATTGATCCAATTAACTACATTATATAATTGAACTCATTAGTGGAAATTACCTATATTATTTCTCTGCCTTTTTATTATTTGTAGGAACGTTCCTAATTGGTTTTTACACCAATTACCTTTAACCACATTCTTTAACCAATATCACATAATACCTATTCTTCTAACATTCATTTTTGAATGGGGACATTCTCAATAAGATAATTTCCCTTCTATTACCGCGACACAATAACTTATTGAGGACGTATTAATAATACTTTCAACTTATCAATTTTTTTCATCTCAAAATTCTAAAAAAAAAAATAATAATAATAAACTCTCGAAGTTTTTCTCTGGATCGAAAAAAAACAGGACACATTTTCTACTGATAATTTAATTTTTTTTTTCCTTTTAAATTGAAAAGTTATAAAAGATACCTGCTCGTTATTATACATACCTACATTCAAGAAGTATCTTAGTACTTATAATACCAATTTGATAATAATACCCGATGCTGCATCCCCAATTGAAATGACGACGAGCAAAAAATTGGAATAAAATGCAAAAAAGATTTCATTTTTGTTAGGAGGTGCTGTTGTTGTACCAACGACGACGACGCGACGGACGGACGTTTAAAATGAACGAAAGGAAACCATCCACAACTTCAGGAACTGAACTAAATTTAATAAAAAAAAAGTTTCTTAACTAACCGACACATTAT
The DNA here is from genome assembly GCA_947049315.1 of Epistrophella euchroma. Classification (NCBI taxonomy): domain Eukaryota; kingdom Metazoa; phylum Arthropoda; class Insecta; order Diptera; family Syrphidae; genus Epistrophella; species Epistrophella euchroma. Next base: position 26,372,616 of record OX346248.1, on the reverse strand, counting down.
TCTGTGGCAACAAAAGACGAAGAACCAAGAAGAAAACGAAGACTTCGGAGACCGACGACGACGATGATTACGATGGCAACCGGTTTGAGGTGCTGCTTGACTGAGGCCGAATAAAGATGGAAGACGATGCAAATACAAAAACAAAAAACATATAAAACTTAAACTTATAATAAGATAAAATAAGTAAAATAACAAACTTTAAGTGTAGGTACACATAAGGTTGTTATTCTACACTGTCAGAAAGTTTGAATGAACCTTTAGAAGCAGGACTTTGGTTTTTTAAGTATGCTTTTATAACAACTTGGTTCTTTGTGCTTCCGAAAAAAATTTAAATTCATGCATAGAGTAGGTCGCACGAACTTAACCTTATGTACAACTTAAAACTTAAAACTTCTAAAATAAAATTATTGAGCAATAAACCATTCAATATAAGAAGTTTTCGGGGAATATTGCTTCTCTAACTTTTGACACTCATGTCTGAATTTATTGACAAATTACTTAACTATAAATATAAATATAAATATAAATATAAATATAAATATAAATATAAATATAAATATAAATATAAATATAAATATAAATATAAATATAAATATAAATATAAATATAAATATAAATATAAATATAAATATAAATATAAATATAAATATAAATATAAATATAAATATAAATATAAATATAAATATAAATATAAATATAAATATAAATATAAATATAAATATAAATATAAATATAAATATAAATATAAATATAAATATAAATATAAATATAAATATAAATATAAATATAAATATAAATATAAATATAAATATAAATATAAATATAAATATAAATATAAATATAAATATAAATATAAATATAAATATAAATATAAATATAAATATAAATATAAATATAAATATAAATATAAATATAAATATAAATATAAATATAAATATAAATATAAATATAAATATAAATATAAATATAAATATAAATATAAATATAAATATAAATATAAATATAAATATAAATATAAATATAAATATAAATATAAATATAAATATAAATATAAATATAAATATAAATATAAATATAAATATAAATATAAATATAAATATAAATATAAATATAAATATAAATATAAATATAAATATAAATATAAATATAAATATAAATATAAATATAAATATAAATATAAATATAAATATAAATATAAATATAAATATAAATATAAATATAAATATAAATATAAATATAAATATAAATATAAATATAAATATAAATATAAATATAAATATAAATATAAATATAAATATAAATATAAATATAAATATAAATATAAATATAAATATAAATATAAATATAAATATAAATATAAATATAAATATAAATATAAATATAAATATAAATATAAATATTAATATAAATATAGATTTTAAATATAAAATTTTTATATTTTTAAGAAAAAAAATATGGTTGCTTCTTACGCAAATTGTTAATATTTATTAATATCGAATTAAAATTGTAATCAACAAAAAGCATCACCTAATCCATTTGTATAATATCGAGTTTTCAAAAACTTATTTTGAATTTTTTTTTAATCAAAAAATTAAACTTAAAGCTTTCATTAAAAGTTTAATTTAAATCAGTTAATCAGATAATGATAAAATATGGTTCTGTGAGATGTAATGTTAATAATGGTTAAGTGTAAAATTTATTCATGTTAGTTGGTTGATAGTATATACTAAAATAAGCTCAAAGAAAAATATTAACTAAAATTTGAGGAGTAGTCTCTGAGAATAATAAAATTTATCATTAACGTAGAATTTTGTTTTTAAGAATAGTTTTTGCTAAAAAACCACTTTTTCTAAGGTTTATAACTAGACGCATCAATTTTTTTTCAAAATTTTCGAAAATATATTTACCATTCATTTAAAAAGAAAAATCAGAACATACCTGAAAAGAAAAAAAAGAAAAGTAAATAAGATTCTGATAAATATTAAGTTATTATATATATTATATTAAGGTACTTCATTGAGTGATTTTTATTTGCAGAAATAATTTTGTTATTTTGTTATAACAATCATATAGATATATTAGTTTCAATCAAATATTATAAACACTAATTTTAATAAAATATAGATTCAGCATAAACTCGTTCTTGTAGATCAAGTCACAAGTTTTTTTTTGAAGAAAGTCAATAATATGGCCGTAAGAAATTTCATGGCAAAAACTGTAATTCATTAATTTTGTATCTTCATTTTAAAACAAGCAAGCATACTGTACATTGAGTACAATTGCCTAAGCTTTAATTTGTATCTTTATCTATAAAACCTGATATTTTTCAAGATATTTACAGAAAAAGGAATCATTCATATCAATTTTGTAGTCATTTTTTATAATAGGCCAAACTTTCTGAAATTGGTGCTCAAGCTGTTGTAGGTAATGTTACCGAATACTAATTTCTTTAATTTTTTGAAATTACCTAAAGAAATCGAATAACTTCAAATGTAAAAGTATAGTTGGAGTAAAAAAAATTTGTAGTATACAAATAAGCTCATTTGAATTCCTTTTTTTTTTTTTTTAAGCCAGGTACGCAGTTCAAGCTAAACTAAATTTTATCCCTAGAATTCTTATCTCTACAATCGTTTGCTAAGAGCACAAATGTCAAAATTTATCTGTGAAAGAATGCGTTGAGCATTATTTCGCGCGCTAAATTAAGTGGAGACTCTTTGAATTTAGCGCGTGAACTGCGGACTGCCTAGCTAAATATACTCGCTAGAATTTATCTTTGGAAGAAATTTGTATGGAAGATAAATTTTAGTCTTTCTGGTCTTGACTCAACCTTAACGATCTGAATTCTGAATATGTATCGCAACGCAACTATGTGAAAGGTATTGTACCTATCTATTACAATTTAAAAAAAATTCTATACTTTTCGATAAATTTCAAGAATCGAATTTTTAAAAGTAAAAAAAAAAATCAATATTTTTTTAACTTTTAAGAACTCACTTTCTTAGAAAAAAAAATGATCCAAGTCGGTTAATCCTCATATAATGGGACTGGTATGATTGGCTGTAAACTAAAATTTCGCAATTTTAAGTAAATGGAAATTCCATATTTTTAAAATCTAGCATTTGAATTTTTGTCAATATTTCGTAGGGTGTATTTGTTTTTCCCTTTTCTGCAAAACTCTAGATAGAAATAATCAACAACCTGCAGTACAGACCTGCAGAGGCAGCAAAGTCATCTACAGCAGAACAACAATTTTGTGGAAGAAACGTTCCTGTGCTGTGATACGTCAGTCAGCCGCAGTCAATTGTTCAATTCTTCAAGTCTCGTCTTTGGTTATAAATGTACCTATACTTTTTGGAGTCGTGGTATCTTCAACTTGTACTCCTCTTATATAGTTTAAAATAATAGTGCTTAAGACATTCAGTGCAATGTGCGAGGTAACAAAACACACACACACACACATACACATAACACACGTTGTTCAAACACACTCGTTTTGCTTTAAAATACAAAAGATACAGATTAAAATTCGACTCCTTTGGGGCATTTCAGAATTCAGAGCCTTTTCAAAGTCTGTACTGTAGATTGGAGTTTTGCTGTGTGATGTTTCATATAAAAAAAAAAGCCATCAGCATTGCATTGTTGCACGTTTTTAATTCAGAGTAGGTATTTCTTCAACAACGAATGCCGATTAATTAATCTTTCTTGCTCACGTCGCGTCGTCAAATATATATAGATAGGTACTCGTGAAATCAAAGGCTTCCATTATCCTTGAAATCAATGGATTTCAATTAATGACTGGCTTCGAGCAATAAGACCACATGTCGCATCCGGAGGGCCAAAGACGGGAGCTCTGTCTGTTAATTATCAGTCATTATCATAATGAATTCCACGTGATAAAATTTGACGATGTACGAATCGAAAACTAATTCCAATTCATTGAATGTGGCTTGAATTCAATATTAATGATGTGTATCTTTGAACGTTATAAACATAGATATGTAGTCTTAACAGTGCTGTGTAGACTTTATCAGTTTTTAACTCTTCTTGATTTCAATCAAAGTCTTATGGTTCGGAAAGTCAGTTCAATAAACGTTTTTTTATGGCGCATTAGAGAAGGATTCAAAAAAAATATCAAAGTCTGCGAAAACAAAAGCTTGGGAAATCTTTTTTGAATAACACATTTTGAACAGCAAAGCAATATAAATCAAAAGCCGTGTCCTAAAAAGTCTTCATTTCCCACTTAAACTAACATGGAAAATCAAGTATTGGAGCCTCAACGTAAATTTAAAAAATTATAATTCTTTTTAGTTTGTGACAAAATAATTTTACACAGCACTGTACATGTCTTTCTCTCTACCTGTACACTTCAAACCAATAAATGAAGTATATAATTGTAGCAAATGTCATCGAGCTTTTCTAGGGCTTGAAGTTCTTGTTGTTTTGTTGGCAAGTCAACCTGTCCTCAATCCATAGGTCCGCCTGAATTATTTCATTGCCATTTTCTAAATTGCACTCTGGTGTCCTGTCCTGTCAAACAAAAGGGACATAGTTGGATAGATGGACATATTTTCACCTCAATTCCATTGGAATTTCTATTGCCTTTGGACCTTTGTGTGATGGTCTGCGCGTCTGATCAGTCATGGACTATACGCTCTATAGGCTGACTTTTGTTAAAATCCAGTTTGAGTTATTAAATAATTCCATGGAGACAACATGTAGCGTAGCTATATAGGAATTGTAGGATAAGGTAATCATCACATCATACTCTTTATTTAGACATTAAAAGTTTTCACAAGAAGTCTGTGCGTAATTTTCACTTCTAGAAGTAAATTACGTGCGACGACAACGACGCACGCCGACAGTGGTTGGGTTTGATCTTATCAAGAAAAACTTGTTTCAAATAGGATATTTATTTGTTTTTGTTTTTTAATTTTTGCGTTCGTATAGAGATGGAAAAAAATTCTTAAACATTGCTCTTTTTGATTATTTTTCTCTGTGAAGAACATCACAACTATATACTGTCCTTAAATGAAGGAGATCAATGCCCTGCTGTGGCACAAACTAGGTACCTTTCCTTTATATAGATTTGTGTCCCTTCTAACTGAGGTAACTCCCTGAAGAAAACAAAACACAGTCTCAAGAGTAAAATGAAATGAAGTGAAATATAATTTCATTGCCATACAATTACGTCTTACGTGGTCAGATATTGGAAACCTTTTTTTTCTCTCCGCCATTGATTTTTTTTTTCAAAGACTTAAGTCATGTCTAGAATTTAAAATGGTAAAAATTACAGAAGATTTAGAAGGAAGAGTAAAAATATATAAATTCCTTTCTCTCAAAAGTTCAAAATTTTATATAAAATTACAAAAACTCAAACAAAGAAAATGATTCTAGGAAAAAATGAAATATTTTATCTGGAGAAGCCATATCGACCAAGCTTGCCAAATTGTGGGCTCCCTTCATTCTTAACAAATATTGTTCCCGCCAAATTGAATTTTATAAATTTAAGGGAAGAAGACAATTATCTCGGTAAATTTAGTTTTTTTTTAAGCTTACAGTTTTTGTGAGAAAAAAATGTTCGCATGCCAAAATTGTTAAGGGGAATTCGAAAATATTTTTTATGCTTGGTTTACTGTTTTATAAGCACATATAATTAACAATAATAATTTTATATGTTCTTAATCCATATAATACATCTTAGAATGTTTCGTGCGTCGGTTCAGAAGAAAAACGACACAACTCAACAAATTTAATTTTTCAAAAATTGAATTTCCATTAACTTTTTAAAATATCTAGACCTCACAAGAGCTCTATAAGTTCTAAATATTCAGCACAAAATTGCAATGTTAGCTCAAAAATTTTATTTGTTTTGTCGTCCTCCCCGATGACGATTGGAAAAAAGCATGAAACTCGTCATTTAAATTAAAAAAAAAAAACAATTAAGTACTTCAATTTAATCTCAAAATGAAAAACGCCGTCTGAGTTCTTGAAAAAATATGAATTGAAAAAAAAAAAAAAATCAAGAATCATTGGAACGGTTCTCTTAAAAAATAATTTTTTATACAGGGTGTTCGGTATAAGGTGCACCAAAAAACTAGAGCGAGTAGGTTGGCTCAAGACAAGAAAAAAATTGCATTGAAGTGGGTCTTTTTCCCTCCTTTTAGGCGGGAAGGGCAACTTTATAAAAAACGGAAAACAACAGTAAAACTTAAAATGCCATGAATTTTTCGGAAAGCCAGAAATCTGTTCTTTAATTTTCATTTTAAATTAAGTTATGTTAGTAAATATATTTTGAAAAATTAATTTTCAAACTCGAAATTTTGAAAAAAAATTTTTTTTTTTAAATTTTCAAAATTAATTTTTTTCAAAATTTTTTTTTGTAATTAAGTATAATTTTTGTTTTCAAAACTTAATGCTCTTAATTTTTTTTTTAAATATTGGTATTTGTATTTATATTATTTTGACTTGAAAGGACCTTCAGAGTAAAAATGTTGATCAAAATCGGTTGAGCCGTTGCGAGAAATTTGAAAATACAAAAAAAATAGTTCTATGGCAGGTACCGTTAATAACAGTTTTTGGTAGTTTCTTTTTTCACCAAAATGCAGACCATACCAGAATTAGTAATATATTTAAACTTAATCGTTAGAACCGTGCTTTCAAGATCAGGTGCCATCAAAAATCATTTTTTGGGAAAAAAAATTACGAAAAAGGTATGCCATAGTATAAATTATATGAAAATGTGGAGCCAATTTTGAGCAAAATACAACTATTTTCTTACAAATGCTTTTAAAAAAATTGTTTGGCAGGTGTCTTTATAATTTAGTACTAAAAAAAATTTTCAAAAGTAACTTAAAGAAAATTGACCTCCCCGTTTAATTTGTAGCCGAACAGATAGACGGAATGGCGAGGAGCTTTTTTTTCTGCTTCCCTATACCGTAATTTGAAGTTCAATCTCGAGTCAGGGTGTCACCTAATTCGAGTACAGTTTGGGGATAATTCCATGGGATTATTCTTTAAAAAAAAGTGTATCGAAGAAGAAGTCTATCACCCACCCAGTCATTTTTTAAAAAAAAGTAGTTTGAGTTAATAGCTTGAGAAATTAAATTTCAAAGTAAAAATGTTTGAAATTTTTTTTCAAGTTGATTTTTTGTGTAATTAAATGCCACTGTTATTTCTTATAATTTCAATGCACGCCCAGTTTTTTAATATTAATAGATAAAATCGTGGATGGAGCTAAATTTTTTCAAGATATTTCTATAATTATAACTTTAATTAATATTTGGTTAATAAATAATTTAGAAAGTAGGTGATTTTTTTTTAATTATTTTTTTTTTTACTTCACATGAAAGCACGATGAAATTTTAGGCATACAATGAGCTCATTATGAGTGCACAGTTGTTAGCAAAACTAATGCAATAATGCAGCACCAACCACAATAATTTGATTTATCTCAATACTGCTGTAAGCATTCAATCACATAATTTTTTTAAACCAAATTTCCAAACTTTTCGAAACAAGTCAATCACGATTCAACATAATAAATAAAAAAAAAAATTCAAAAGACATTACTTTACCTCTTGTGCAAGCCTACGGAGTTTAAAAACAGGAACAAAAAATCAATCGAATGTGGGACGAAACGACTTACAATCGTTGCTCAAAACAGGACTTCTATTGCAATAAGTGGCAAATTCGGAATACCTACTGTCACATTAAAGACTGCAGCTGTCTATCTTTGCCTGGTGCTGTGCATTCCTCATCATATAAAGCTGTCGATCTATTTATCACCTGAGACATTCATGTCGTTTTGTATTAAATCACGATTTCTTCTTATATAGACCTCATTTATGATGACAGCTTTGCTTACATTAGATAGTTGTTGGACTACCCAGTTATTTAGTTTGTCGACAAAATTATTGTGAAACTCAATTAATGAAAGTTGAAATTTATTTTAATAAAATATGCATAGTTAGGTGTATCTACTAGGTATAGAGACTAGGTTTATCAAAATTCCAATAATTTAGTTTTTTGCTATATCTACATGAACAAGCCTATTTTTCAATAGCGTCTTACACTTAGAAGTGAATAACTCCTCCTTACCAAATCTAGTAAGCAGCTTTCGTATACTTAACGTTTTAGACAGAAAAAATTGCCTTAATACCTGTTAATAAGATTTTTGTCTTATTCCGACGAAATGAACTTCACTTAACCTAAAAACTAAGTCTCCTTAAATAATTCCGTTCAAACACGTTCAATCGTTCATGCTCCTTTGTCGAATCCATCAACAAGATATTTGCTAAGCCTCTATAAGTGTTCAAGCAATCCAATATGCTCACAAGTACAAAAATATATGCGTTTTCTTTAAATGTCAAGTAAAATTCCGTCTCAAGGAAAAACCTAATCCGATTTTTCTTTGACTTTCCTTACACCATACTCCACATACAATTTCACCATAAAGACTGGCAGTAAATTAGAAGAAATTTTAGTCTTGTTTCAACTTAGAATATACACAGATACTCGCACTTGTACAGACTCTAAGCAGCAGCGAAAAATACTGTATACGTATTTCAAGAAGTCAGTGCCAAACGAAGCCAACATATCCTCCCGTCTTGACCTCATTTTTTTTCACATATTCGTTTCTTTCGAAGCAAGTTTACGTTATAACATAAAATGATGTTAGCAACCTTCCTTGGAAACATCAAAGCAGGAAAAATAATCCAATAACAAATGATCTCTAGATCCAATTAGATGCCTATCGGTGACTCTTATGGTTGCATAAGATTTATATTCAGCTGTCATGTATATGGGATTTCTTTCAATAACAACAACATAGCAAAACCAAAGCTATGTGGAGGTAGTACGAGTTCTCGTAAAGTAGTGCAATGTCCTGGAGTACTTTTGGAGCAACAACTGTGCATCAGATACATTTATGAATCTAAACCATAGTTAGGTATATAGAGAGAGAAACGACTTCTTGGTCTTTGCCATTTCTGTAGACACAAAATGATGAATGATGCCATCTTGTTTCGAGAACATGCGTGTGCGGGTGTGTAGGTACTGTTATTCTTCCGGAAAGCTCCAGTCAGCGTCAAAATAATAAACCTATTTAAATTTTATCAAATTAAATAAACAAATTATCTCCTGGATAGGTTCATATCGGTGCGGCTTTAGTCCAGAATACTCCACTTCTATGTAGACCAAATATTTTCTGAGGCTCAGGCGTTTTCCTACAAAAATGATCTCTTCTTTTTTTTTTGTAGTATTAACCGTTAATTATTAGAGTTACAGCAATTCGAAACATTACAAGCGGTCAGGTCAGGAAAATGAAAGTTTTTTGCAAATATGTATCTCAAAAACTGTTTACATATTTAGAACAAAAAATTGTTCAGTAACCTATGTAGCTGAGGCAATTTGCCACCGAAATGATGCCGAAATTTTGTTCCCAGCATTAAGTTACAGCATAATTCAAAAAATTCTTGTAATGGACTTTTTTGAATTGCTGTAACTTAAAGCTGGGAACAAAACTTCGGCATTATTTAGGTGGCAAATTGCCTCAGTTACAAGGTTACTGAACAGTTTTTTTTGCAAATATCTCAAAAAAACTGTTTGTTTTAAGGAAATATTGTTTTCCAAAAACTTATAGCGAACATAATTTACCATAAAAGTAGTTTCATGACCTTTTAACTGATTTTTTGATTTTTCGAAATGTTATAACTTTTTAGCGAAAAAACCGAAGAGATCATTTTTGTGGAAAATTATTTCAGCTATAAGATTTCAGAACAAAATATTTCTCTAAAAGAAACAAAATTTTATGGATTTGTAAAAAACCTATTTCTATGACCTTTAACTCCTTGTGACTGAGCTACACGTCATTGGATCGGTGAGGAACTCTCTCTGGGTTTTTAAAGAGTTCCATTCATTACCAAATTTCAACCTCTAACTATTTTTTTCTTTTTTTTTTTTTGAGATTTTTTCGTCTATTCTCGCTGGGCTATTAGCTCATGATAGCGCTTCCAGCACTACTGAGATCAAGCGAAGAATAACTCTAATAGCATATAGCAGTATCTTTTTGCAAAACCCTCTCTCGAGCAACTAAGATGTAATTTTTTTTTTTTTTTTTTTAAATTTTGAACAAAATCGGTTAAGCGTTTATAGAGAAAATGGAAATTAAAAAAAATCGGTTAGTAAAAGTTTTTGTTAATTTCATCAAAACATAGACCATCAACAATAGGTGTTTTTTTTTTTTTTTTAATTGCGATCATGGTTTAAGATTTTTGACGCTCACTGTCATAATCAACTTAGCCTAGCCATTGTGATAGTTCATTTGCAGATTATGAATTCTTTGTGACATTTTACATATGATGTTAGAGCCCTAGGAGTTCTCTTAATTTTTCCTTTTTAACCATCAACCATAGTGTGTACTGTAGAGTGTAGATAGAGACCGTATGTGAATTTTAATATGCAAGGTCTACAGAGTGTTTATATCAGGCCATAAGGACAAGTATATAAGCTTTTGTCGGTTAATAATGCAACAGTTGCACTATATAGATGATATCATATGCATGACTTTGTGTCTAGGGACTCTATGTATAATGTATAACGCATGCATATACTGCATAGATGTAGCATTAAGGCTACAAGCTACTAAATTTTTAAGTGATTTATATTGCCTAAGCTTACGGTAAGCTGATGATGATGGAAAACGATGATAGAATTTAATTAATTGGGTACAGAATCTTTTGATTTAGCAATTTCGTTACGAAACTTCATAATTTGTATCCTGATGGTAGGTATAAAATACAATTTCAATTAGTTTGAAAAATTTTATTTTTATTAATAAGAATTTTCAGATAAGATTTTTTCTGATTAAACGTTAAAGAAAATTATGTCCATTAAATTTAAGCTTAATCTAAGCTTAAACTTAAGTTAATTCAAATCTTAATATTTCTTATATTTCGAGAGCGTTTTGTTCTGCTCGTTATAAAAAGTCTATTTGAATCAATAATTTCGTCCAATCTTCTCTTGAACTTGTTTGGGTTGTTTTTCAACTGAAATAGTTCACTTATGCCTATAAATAAATTAATAGGAAGGTTTCCCTGCCCTACCGAAAAGTGTTACACTTTGCTTAGGAGAGCGTAAAAAATTATATAAAATGGGGTGAGAAATTAACACAATTAAATTCCACCCTTGCCAAGGCCAATTTAAATTAAAAAAAAATGTATAACGTCGTCAGAATTCATAAACATTGCTATACAGGGTGTCACGTGTCACTAATTCAAGCACTTTATTTTAGGAGATGATGTGTTTAAGAAGTTAAAAAAAAAAAAAAATTCCCAAAAAAAAAACCGAAAAAGTTGTTATTTTTTGTATCATAGACATAACTAACAAACATGCAATCTTAAAAGTACCTTTTGCTGTTTTTTAATTTCTCAAAAAGTAAAAAAGATTTTTACATCTAGTTTTCAGAAGCTATTTTAATAATTATTGACAAGAGCATTGAATATTAAAAAAAAAAAAACAGTGGACCTTAATAACGCAAAATTTTGAAAAAAATCAATTACAAAAAAAAACACAATTTCTTTTTTTTTTTAATTTTGACTTTGATATTTAATTTTTAAAAAAACTATTCACGTGAACAATTTAACATAAAAAAAAAACAATGGGATATTAACCTTAAAAATAGCTTTAACACAGTATCGTATGTGCTTTCGTTGATATTTAATAATTTTTTTTTCCATTTTCGCTTAAATTTTCAGAAATTGATAGAGGGGGTGGGGGGCTAAAATAAAGTGCACGAATCAGGTGACACCCTTTCTTTAGGGTGATTTGCATGAGGTAAGACAAAAAGCTAAAGCGTGTAGGTTCAAACAAAAAAGGGGCAAGGAAGGAGGGTTCTATTCCCCCCGTTAAGCCGGGCAATTTTCTAAGAAATTGAATTAAAAAAATTAAAAGAGAAAAAAAATTATTAAAAATAACGGTAACAGCTACAATAATGCTTCCTTGCCCTATTTAGTTTAATTTTATTATTAATTATTACTACATATATTATTATTACTCAAAATCTTGAAAAAAAAATAAACAAAAAATTTCGAACCAATTGTTTTCAAAATTTTACGTATTTAAGTAGGTACTAACAACAATGCTGTTGTTAATTTTTAGTCAAAAACAGAGAAACCGGTTGCTCAAATATCTTCTGACTTTTTGAGAAAATTAAAAATAGCGAAAACAACTTTTTTTATTAGAAGATCGGATGTTCCTAAAGTCAGCAGGCGTGTTTTTTTTAAATAATTTTCCTTTTTTGCATGACTGCAGTCTTAGCTCTATAAAATCCGAACCAACTGTAATTGCTTTTTGTAAATTGTTGCCCACTGTATGGCATTGTTAGGCATCTTAGAGAAGCAAAACAAAAATTTTCGTTTTTTTTTTCACTTCGCATTTAGGTAACACTTTTGGCAAGTTAACTAGAGTTCTTATAAAATTTCCAAAATTTACTTCAGGCCTCTAATATAGGGTTCTTACTTGAGTTTCGGTCAAAATACCGACAAACTATGAAAAAGCCTAAATCTTTCTTTTTCAAATCGGAAATTCCCATTAACTTCAACTCCAGCAAACCCAGCTTGCTAAAAAAAAATCAAAATATCAGTGTATGATCCTACGGTACAAATTTATTGTTGTACCAAATGATTGCTCAGAAGAATACTGCACAGTTGGTAGTGGAAAACCAAGTAAACAGGACCTTACTTACACCTCCCCTTCTTTCCTTAGATCAGTTCAACCTTTGTAACTACATAGATATAGATATGTAGTGTAGATACTTTGACAAACATCCTCCAAGATCAAACATTGCCATGAATTATTCAGTTCGTGTCGAACAAATAGCAGTGTAAGGAAAAACTAAAAAGTATGGATCTAATGGAAGAAAACAAGAGAATAACAAATAGGTACTTCAAGAGTTCTGTTCTTAAATTCCTTTCAACCGAACATTGATGATGATAATACGCCACACACTTTGTCTGAACTGAAGTTATTTTTCCATTAAGGAAGTTTAGTTGTTAAATTCAAATACCAACTTTTCTTCCACATCCAAACAGCAATCAATTCATTATAAACTTCTAATGAGACACAGCAGTATTTGTGTTGTGTGTAGACATAAGAAACAAATCTCTCTACGCTCATCTAATGGCATAATGTTCTTGTACCTACATTTCTCTTTTACCAACATCACCTGGTGGCTAATGTGTATGCAAGTACAACATAATGGTAACCGCTTGCAAATAACTCAGCTCGTACGCAAATATGTCACATTTCTTTTTACAAGCTGTCATTGTACAACAAAATGGAATATTTCAGAACCATTCACACTCCGTTGCGAGGTGAGGACGAGCATGAGGATGAGAATGAGGATGGGGACACACACAAAGGTGGAAGCAGGAAAACCAAACAAAATCAAACATCCCATTTGAAACTTTAGTATAGCCCTAAGCATAAAGCAATGCAAAGGAAAGGAACAGCTGGAGCTTGAGGTGGGACACAAGTCGACACCATAGGAGTCGACGTTTTCTCCCCCATCTCCATATATTAATGCGCACCAACTAAAACTTCACAACTTCGCTTGAGCAATTAAAAGTACTCAAGTTTTCTCTGCTTTCGCCACATGTGGTAGCACATGCTCATGCACAGCACATGCACACATGCAGCACACGAATGCATGACAGCATTAATATTTCACCGAGTAAACATCATTATGTAATTGCATTCGGATATAAGGCTATGCTCTATATGGGCTAGGTAGGGCGAGAAAGGTTCGTCCTATCAGCATAAATCCAAAGGATACAAAATCCTTTACATCTAGTCGACACCTTGCAGAGGTTTCAGTTAGAACTCGGGAGTACCTCTATATGTATATTCCTTTATTTAGAAGAGTCCTTACAAATAAACTTATGAAGCAGCTGAGGTTAAGGTATTTTGCGTTTATGCTTAGTTTTAGTTTTTAATATTCTTTCCTTGGTTTTAATTTTTTTTTTTTTTTGAAAAAGGTGAGAAATGTGCTGGAGAAAAAGTCCCATCCACCCACAAGTGCATAGTGTGCTTCGTGAGTGTTTAGAATTTTGCATATTCTGCTAAAAATAAATCTCGATTAACATGCGACACATTTTGCTAGAAGAACTATACGTACCCTACCCAGGTACTTTCATATTTTAAGTCCTTTGTTTAAACATTTAGGGTATTCTATAAGGATCTGATATGGTGTTTTTGGTTGTTGGCATATGTAATAGAGCATTCATAAAATATGTAGTTTTGTTAATTAAGGGGGCTTGTTTTCAATTTTTTGACAAAGCTTTTGGGAAGTTGTGTTTCATTGGGTCCTATATATGGATCCTATACGTGTTATACGTGTCCGTGTAAGTCTAGGTACATACATGCATACATATATTTGGTTTATAAACATGGTTTGGATAGGTAGATAACTCGGATGTTTTTAACTTGTGTGGTAGAGGAAACCTTAGTGAGTATATTCTAGAACAAAAATATACTTCTTGTACTACAAAATAGAAAAGGATTTTTTTGGAGGTACACAAAAGAACACACTTGGCGAGCGTTAAAAATAAAATTTATCACGCCTGGACCCCAATTAATTCCTCTTGTAATATGGCCAAAAGCATTGAAGATGTGAAATTTGAAATTTACAATGTCGCAGTGTTGTCGTTGTTTTTTTAATGATTTTTTTTCTATTTTAAGTCGATTTTTTTGAAAATTGCCCCTTCCACCTGTACGGTATTTTTTTTTGTCTCGACTCAACCTACACGCTCTACATTTTTGCAACACCTTAGGTGAACCACCATGTATATACATATATCAAAATAAATTGTTTTTTCCCTTGGTCACGCCATAACTTTAGGACAACTTTACCGATTTCACTCATTCATCTTTTTTTTTTAATTTTATAAAACCTTCTAAGGTTTTAACAGAAAGACAAATTAAGAAATTGCGAAATTTAACACTTAAAATTTGGTTGAGAGTTTTTGAACACTCTGACTATAAATGATGTTGAACTGATTTTACTTAATTCTGATTTGGAAATCTATGCTGACGATATGAGGATTTCGAAACAAATTTCATCCCCTGAAGATATCCTTTTATTACAATCAGACTTAAATAAATTTTATATGTGGTGTCAGAAAAACTTTCTTGAACTTAACATTAAGAAATGTCAAGGCATAACATTCTCTCGTAAGCGTCCTCCTCTACCACAAAGGCAATACTCCATTAATGGTGAGCCCGTTCTTGTCGTAACCTCTATTCGTGATCTGGGAGTCATTTGTGACACTCAACTTAATTTTCGCTCCCACTACGACAGCATCATAAGCAAAGCGAACTCAGCTCTCGGCTTTATAAAACGCTGGTCAAAAGAATTCTCTTGTCCTTACGTTACAAAATCTCTTTATATGACCTTTGTAAGACCACTCCTTGAATATGCCTCCCAGGTCTGGTCACCATATCATCAAGTTCACATTGAACGAATTGAAGCCGTCCAGCGCAGATTTTTACGCTTCGCTCTGCGGGGTCTTGGCTGGGATGATCCTTATAACCTTCCCTCTTATGCTGACCGACTTAAACTTTTAAACCTACAAACCTTTGAATTGCGCCGAGACATCGCTGACATTCTCTTTGTTCACCAATTATTAAATAGCGTAATAGATTGCCCTGATTTACGTCAAAAAATCTCTCTGTCTCCGAACCCTCGTCATCTGAGATCTGTTCCTTTCTTCCTTGTCGCCTATCACCGCACTGATTACGGCCTAAACGAACCTTTGACTCGAATGCAACGTAAAGCTAACAACTTAAATACCTTCAACCTCAACATAAGTACGCCCTCTCTAAAACAAGCCATCCTTAGCGCCACCCTTCCTTAGCACTTTACTCCCCTACCTTCGTTTTGACTCTTTTAATCAAGTAGATTTTAAGAAATACTATGTTTAGTTTTAAGTTTTGCTTGGATTAAGCTTAAATAAATAAATAAATAAATTAATAAATTATTCTATACAAATACTGTTTTGTTTTTTCTTGATAAATAAAAATCGTATTAATATTATAAATGTGAAAGTTTGTTTGTTTGTCTGTTTTTTCACTAAACTTTCTGAATTAAATTTTTTTGTAGGTGCATTATTCGGCTGAATATCATCCGATTTGCTCCACAATGATAAAAAGACAAAAAAATAACTTTGCCGAAGGAAGTAAAATTTTTGTGGGATAAAATTCGCAATCAATTTTATTTTTTTTTTATGTGACTTTACTCACATAGGTAAAGATGTATTTTATTTTAAAAAGGGGTTTGCTATTCAAATTTAACTGTAAAGCTGTGATGCACAGATTTTTAAAACTAACTAATATATGCTGATAAAAAAGTACGTATACGCAACATTGACTCTGTCAATGCTTATTTTGTATTATTTTTTTTAAAGGGTCTGTATAATTTTATTAGATAATAAAAACAGGAAAAGATTAATTAAGAGGATTTTTTCACCCCTCTCTCTTATCTATCTAAAAAATGGAAATATAATAATTTATCAAAGTGTAACTGTATAACACGTTTGGCTAGATTTGTTTTATGGGTCATAACATTTGGTTATTTCCCTCTTCACCTGGACCTGATGGTAAATCCTCTAGAGTAGGTAGGTTCACAAGTCCTTCCTTTCGTTGTTTGTTCTGTATTTGTTAATTCTCTAAACCTGGACGCGCTCGTTAAGATAATCTTTTTTTTTTAAGTTTTTACCTTGACAGATGTATGTCGCCTATTCCCGTGTCGGAAAACCACGAAATTTTGACATGGATTACATGTCTTTCTTGGACGGTTGGGTGTGATGTAGCGAAAAGAGGACCGTCACGAAAACATGTACCGCTCGCGCCCTACTGCTAAGTGACTGTTTGCAATACAGACATCCTAAATATACCAATCGATAGATAAGATTGCGCAAAGATTATAGAGGAATTGTTTTTTAGCTATCTCCTCATAGTTTCAGGTGATGAGTCGTTTGGGGTAAATTGCAGCTAAATTAGGAGTACTCAAATAATTATGAGCTCAATTTCTTCGGATATATTAGTTCCACTGACGTCATTGATATCTCATTCGAAAGGGTTTGAAAAAGGGCATCCTTACGCGTATTTCCCATATCGTAAATTTACGTTATAGCACATAAGACATGTAATCCATGTTCGGTAGGTGCCACAAGGGCAATCTACCAAGGGTACTTTTTTATTTAAGCCCCAGAAAAGAAAACAAGCAATGTTGTGTATCAAAAGCATTACAATAAACACTATTGGTCGTATTAATAAACACTGTCTAACTTTAGACAGTCATCCAAGTTTAAACAAAACCTTTCTAATTGTTGCCTAAGCGATCTTACTTATTATCTTACTTTAGCCAACGTAATCGATTGTCTTAGCTTTGACAAATGTAATATTTCTTTTTTTAGTAAACAAAGCATATTTCCGACTGTTTTGAAATACTTAGACATAGTTTAAACAGTCAAAAATCTAATAATTACGGCCATATGCTTTGGAATTTTTTTTTTTTATTGTTTATCCCAGTTCGAATTGAATATTTACAGGACAATGTCTGTCTAGTACATACTGTATCCACCTGAAATGTGTGTTTTTTAAACTGCCGCCTTTTGCGAGGGATTGACAAATCCCTCATGAGTACTTATATGTATATCTTGCCATGAAAAAAGTATTTCTCACCCAGCCGTTTAGATCCGGCAACAAGCCGGTAGATCCCTTCGATTTCTGCCTATAACACGTAGGTACATATGCCTATAACACGTACATAGGTACATAACACGTAGGACCAGGTCTCGCCGCACCAAATTTTATAAACTATAACAGCAATTGAATAACCCAGTTATTTATTTTTTGTATGACCCACAACTTAAGACATACGCATGGATTTGTATCCTAAAGCAATGACCTAACAGTTACCGGTCTACAAACAATTTATCAGCTTGATGAAAAAAACCAGTTAGTTTTCCAGCTTAAAATCCATCATCGTGACATCTTGATCGATAAAGGTGTAATCCGATGTACAAACAGCACAATTTTCTAGAAGTAATTTTATAAAAGCATCCGCTTACTCATCGGTTTTATTTAATTTATTTTTCAAACATTTTTACTAGCGGAAAAATTAATAAACTCGATGTTATTAATTATTATTACTTTAATTATGTTGACACTTAAAACATGTTCTTCCTTTTCGAATGTGTGTAATTTTTAATTAAAAGTTGACTCCATTTGTCACAACAAGTAACGGATATCTATTCTAAATAAGGAATGACAAGAGAAGATTGTGTTTGGCTTGAAAAAGGAATATGAGAACTCCTTAGAGACCTAAGACCTTATTTAAAGAAAAAGAAAAAATCAACTGCGGGAACATTATTCCAAAAATAACTATGATTCTCGCGAAAGAATCTTCATAGTTGTTGTTCTATGCCATGTTTGAAGAATTCTATCTTTTTGCACGCATCAATATATTCACATGCCATACCGATCTTCATGTCAAAATCAAATAACTTATGTGTCTTATGCATTCCATTGATTGTCATGAAAAAAAAAAAATTCTCAGAAATTCATTCCACCATCAACAAACATTCCCAAATGAGCGAATCCCCCGGTGCAAGTTAAAAAATCTCTCATAAGTCTTTCCAAAGACAACACAAATACAAAAAAAATCGATTTTTCATCAAGCATTTTGATCCTGCAATATGTGTAAGCGATTCTCATTACCACTCTAAGTATGGGCTATGCTATAGTGTAATTACATAGAATCATGACAAATAAATAGTAATAATAAATAGATGTATCTTAACTTTCCATTTACAACTATCTACTATCTCTACTCTCTTCTGAGCTATCAAGTTTAAGACCATAAGAAGAAAGAAACAGTGCGAATCACTTGGTAAGGTCGTTGAACGAAACAAACGCACGATGACTGGATCCTGCGAACTTGCTCTTTTTTTAAGACTATAATGTCGGGGTTATGTAAGGTAATGTGTTAATTTTAAGAAATAAAATATGTACTTTTTTCTTTTTTATTTCAAATATTTTAAATAAAATTGTGTTTGAAATAGCACACATTCCTTAAAATAAGGCAACTTAAAAAAAATGTTAAAACTCTTTTACCTACATTATGCAATTTTTTTGGCAAAACCCTGAAAAACAGTTTTCATAAAATTACCTTGGTCATTACAGAGGTAAAAAATTTCTTTAAAATATAGTTAGAGCAATCTTGTAGTTTAGCCAATTTTCTTCAAAAATGATCGCGGTTTTTTTTGTAGCATGGATATCTAACAGATTTTTTGACATTTCAAATTACTGTAACTTTTTAACGGTTAATGTTACATAAAACCGAACAGACCATTTTTTTTTCTCTCAAGTGACAAATGACAAGACCAAAATTGAGCGAAACAAAAAAAATTTCCAAGAATTTTTAGCAGTTTCTTTTGCAGTTTTTTGCTGTGGGATCTTAGCAGCTTATATATTTGCAAGCCATCGGATCGTGGTAAAAGGTCAGCTAGTTGCAGTAATTGGTCGCATAGGTTTTTTTATGATTTTTTATTTTAATTTTTCATGGTCGCAGTATATGAGAATTTAAGCACCTCATTTCTGGAATTTAGATGAAACAAGTATGCAATTTAAAAGGACAGTTTTTTAAGCTTAAACAATTTCTACTTATTATCAACTATGCAATTATGTACAAAATACAATTAGCCCGAAGTTAATATCTTTGTGTGTTCATGATTTGTAATCAATTTTACCAGTACCTATATTTTATGAAAAAAAACGTCGTTGATTTTTTTAATCTTATCAATTCTTTACTACGTAATTATGTAAAGAATGAAATTAGCTCTAAGTCGATAGCATTAGTTTCTCGTTATATTCGAGAAATAATTCATTTTACAGGTTTTTTTTAATTTAAATTATTGTACCTAATAAGAAAACCGCATATTTAATTTTTCTGAAAAACCCTTTCTGCACAAGTCGATCTCTATTCGTTGTAGAGATAACAATAATATCTGTAGATTTCTTAAAGGTTATCCGAAATTATCACTAATTTTTCACGTTTGAAGAGCGTTTTCGGCAATATTTTGCATTCCTTTCTTTTTCGCTGGTATCTAGTAATATTTCATGTGTTTTTTAAAATGAGTCAAATAAGTTATCGTTCTTAAAAATCGGTACACAATTGTTGAAGTTATGAATTTAGCAAGATCACCTTGATCATACAATTTAGTACGAGGTATTTAGATTTCATTATATGATGCTATGGGAAATAATTCCAAGAAGAATTTTTTCTTTGATATTTTAAAGAGTATCAGTTCACAAGCCAAAAACCACAATTACGCTTGGTGTTGTTTGGTCACCATTTTGTTTTGAAAGATTATTTTTATTTTTGCAAGTAACTGGCGTATTTTTGATCAGAGAAAAAAGATTTGTACTACAAACTTGTAGCAAATTTAATTTCCTACAAAATATTTTAAGTTACTTTTTTCGATAATCGCTTTTTTTCAAAAGCTACAGTACATTTTGTTGGAAAAAGTAGCGCTTGACTTTTTACATTCGTCATATTTTTTTCCAACAAAATGCACTGTAATTTTTGAAAAAAAAGCGATTATCGGAAAAAAAAGCTTTTTTTTATTTTGTAGCACAGTGTAATTTAAAAATAATAAAATAACATTATTTTATTAAATACTTTGTATAAACAAGCTTAGTGAAAATCTATAGTCACTTTGAAAAACATGAAAAATTACCGGATTTAGATAAGTTTAACAAAAAACATTCCAATGGAGCACGGACAAACAGAGTAGCGACCAAAAGACGTATCCCATTTCTGACACCAATAACAATAGGTCTGTTCATTTACTTTTCAAAAACTGTTAATATCTACCAATTTTAATTTTTTTTTATTTTTGATGAACTTTGACAGATTTTTGGACTTAAATTGTTAAAAATTATCTGTTTTGAAAATTATACAAGTAAGGTATTGTGTGTGAGTTCATATCTGACAGATTTATATTTATTCTCTAACTTAACCGATTGAACCGCACTGTGAATCACTCTAGAATCTAACAATTTCTTTCTTCTTTAGCTTGGCATACAAAGAAAAAAATTGAGACAAACCAGTTCTTAAGCTGGAAATCAGTCTTGTGCCATCGTTTATCGTTCTTCGTTGGAAGAATTCTCCTCGCATGATGACTTCGCTTCCTCTTCCTCCTAAGCTTCCTAGTGCCCCATGTACACAATCTTATAACTACGAATAGACGACATTTTAATTATTTGTTCCGTTAACCTCTTTCTCAATTTAAATTGAGACCAATTTAAATAAATTTCCTCCATCAAAAAGCCCGTATAGACTGTCAGTTGCCAGAGTTTTGTACCTGAATGTTGACTCCATCATGTACATGAGAACTGGATCCGCCACCATTTTTACCGCATGTTAGATTTAGATTGCGGTACCAAGTAACTTTGTGTATTAGGTAAAGAGACCGCTTAAATCGGTTGCCGCTTCCTCCATTCATGTTGCTGAAAGAGTTTTAACGCTTGGTGATTGATGTAGCGAGATCATTTTCATTGCAAGTTAAAATGATTGATTTGGATTAATTGAAGTTTGTCAATACTTATTGTTGGTATAGTGCGCTCAACTTGAACCATGGCCGCGATTGATCGATAAAGACATCGTGGTCAAGCTTTTGAGTAAACTCTTATAGGCCCCTTCAAAATGGTCTTATTGTTTGACTTCGTACGTAGGTATAGAAAGATCGTATACATAGATACGATGTGGCGAATGAAGTGTCTGTCCGTCAGTTCTCAGTTTGTCCAGTATGTGGTTTTATTAATTCGTATGGGCTTTGTAGTGAAGTGAAAACGTGCGTGGACTCGTTAATGGTTGTAAATCGTTGTGATGTCATGCTGTGGTTTCCAGTTGGAATTCGCCGCTTGTTTATCTTTTATAGCCGGAGAGATGTTTGAAAAGAACAGATTCTCGTTTGGAAGGAGCCGATAGCCAACCCCCTCAAGCTTGCAACAGTATTTTTTTTTGACGAAAGTTTATAATGAATGTTTATGATGTTAAGTTTCGAAACCAATGAACATTATATATTGGAAATCGAGTTTTTAACTTTTTTCATTGTGCGCAAAAAGATTTCCTGTAATAAAATAGTTAGAAAGATTGACGTTGAATGTGCATACCTGCAACTTTGATGGAGTTTTTTGATTGAAAAAAGTAAGAAGTTCATTACACATGATCACTTTTTTTAAGTTTGTCTTTAACTGTTGCAATGAATAATGAATCTAGTCTCCTAGATTCACTTTGAGTTTAGAAGAATTTGTCAAATTCAAATTTTCATTCAATTTTTTGTTGCCTAGATTTTGAAAAAATGGGATTTGTTGAGTTGTGCCGTTTTTTCCGAGCCGACAGATTTTTTACATCTTAGGAAAACGCTTAC
Source organism: Epistrophella euchroma (assembly GCA_947049315.1). Taxonomy (NCBI): domain Eukaryota; kingdom Metazoa; phylum Arthropoda; class Insecta; order Diptera; family Syrphidae; genus Epistrophella; species Epistrophella euchroma. The sequence continues at coordinate 26,350,123 of OX346248.1, read as the reverse complement.
GTTTTAGTAATAATTTTTCTTTAAAACATTCAATCGATCATTAATTTCAAAAATAGAAATTCTGCAGTTTGCAAAAAAATAAGAAAAAAAAAGTTTCGACAAGGTTTTTTTTTATTAAAATCAAAGTATAAATGTGTAGAATCTGTACCATATGATGTTATTTTACTTTTAAGAGAGAAAACTTCATTTTATCTAAGGGAAGTATTTTCCACGTCCGTCGTATAAAGAATGATGACACTTCTATTATATTCTGTTTAAGCCTTAAACTCATTATGTCACATCTGTAACATTAACGTGTCACACCCGTAACAATTTTAAAATAAAACATTTAAAATAATATTTGAAATAAAATATTTAAACTAAAATTAAAGATTCAGAAGAAGTATGAGACAAAGTTTTAATGCAATATTTCATACCAATTTGCAGATAGCCAGTTTTCTGAGGTGACATCCTTAACGCAACTAAAACATATCTTGTAACTTAGCCGCTATTTTTTACTTGCGATATATGTAAAAGGTATTAACCTACTTATATGTATATGTTACTGTAAAAAGCCGAAATAATGAAATTCAAGAACTTACCGGTAAATCCTAGAGCACCCAGCATATAACGGCGCGGCGTATAAACAGTGAGGAATTTATGGAGGGGGGGCATGCTGTGCCCCTGCGACCCTACTGCTTGGCCTACTTACTATAGGACTTGGGGTAGGTGCGAGGTTGGGTGTATGCAAAGTTTCTTTTTCATTTGAAGAATCTGAATTTAAAGAAACTTTGAATGTATCCTATGCAAAAGCAGTGATGTGGGATTCTAGAATTTCATTATTTCGGCTTTTTACGGTAAATAAATAGTTAAATGGCAAGTTTCGGATTCGAAAAAAAAAATCCGACTCGAGATTTTGATCAAATTTGACATTACGATGATCGAAAAGACGAAGGTCTCGCAATTCTATCGGTATGTCTGTCTGTTTGTTCGACTTGAGCCTTAACGGATGGGTCGATTTTATTTAAACTTAGGTTTAAGTTATCTAGTAGTTTTTGCACATTCTCACAACACGTTTTTTTTTTTTCATTTAACTTTTATGACTTATTTTTCTCGAAAATTGACAAAATTTTAGTAAGTATAGGATACCTTTGAGTGAAAATAAAATTTCCGAAATAAAGGTTTTGAATTGTATTAACTTTTTCCGTTTTCGTTTTTTTTTTATGGAGATAGGTCTAAAAAGTTCAAAAAGTAATTCATACCTACCAAAATTTTCAAAAATAAGATTTGGATTTTTAAAAAAAAGAAAGTTTCAATTTCATTTTTAATACATAATTCCAAAACGATTTGATCGATTTTTTAACATTATCTAGATTCTTAAACATTATTTAGAATATTTTAGAAAAAAATTATTCTTATAATCAAAGTACAAATATTTAAAAACCGTTACAGAAAATTTTAAATTTCCCAAAAATAACTCCTACGATTTTGAATAAATGAGGATTGGAGTACTAGGTTTTTTGTTAATGTTTACAATATTTTGATAATGTAAGTACCTACATGTAACAATTTTTGTTTTTTTAAATCAACTCGAACGATTTGTAATATATTTTCTTATAAATTAAGATTTGTTAAAGATTTTAAATCAATTTACATAATGTACATATGTACATACATACATAAGTGTGCATTTCTAATAATATTGATTCAAAACTATTTTTCAGTTTCAACGGTATATTTCATGGTCCTATGTATTTATAACTTATTTATTTCATTGCAAATCAGATGAAGAGTTCTATAATATTCAGTCTTTAAAACCACATTTATCGTACATTGAGCAATTTCGTGCGACCTGTTAGAAATTACTACCTTAACTACTGAGTTGAATACTTTTTTTTGTCAAAGTATTTATCTAGAAAATCTTTGACGCTCTACAACAAAAAATATCTTTTTTCTGTCTTTATGATCTTATTTATTGTTTTTGTTAAATCAATTTAAATCAATTCCCGGTATTGAATTCTATTGTTAATGTTTTTATCAAATTAAATATAAAATATTATAATTTTGTAGATAAAAAGTTTTATTTTTTTTACTAGATTATTCGAAGTTTATGCCGCCCAAGGTGTGGTATAGTCATAAATTCTGAATTAAAAAAATTTCCAAATATGAAATCAAACTGAACTTTGAAGGAAAAAAAAAAAAGAAAATAAATTAAATAATTTTTACGACCATAATAAAATATAGATTGTGTCATTTTAGATCACAGAATCAAAAGTATCAAAATTTATTTAATTGCCTATTAATCCCCAACAAAAATCCTTTGAACTCCGAGAACAAATTTGACAATTTGTTTACGACTTCACATTTGATTTTGATGGATGACCAAAATTTAAATTTATCGAGTTTTGTTAAGATATTCATCTAACATTTTATGGAAATTTCATCAATTAAAACAAAAAACTATAAAATTCAAATTACCAGGAAATTAAAAAAAAAAATATTTATATCACTGATAAAAAAGTTCTTTAATTTCCGGAATATCTATTAAAAAAAAGGAATTAAAAAAATATGTAATAAAAACATTTAAATAGCTATAACTTTGTTAATCTACCGCCACGCGTTCTATATAATCTAATCACCAAAGACCGAACAAGAATCTATTCAGATGCATCTTAAGCCTTTTTTTGTATCTCTCAGCATACGAACGTGAAGAACAACGGTGTAATAGAGAAAACTATTCATGGACATGACTATGGGTGTACGTTTTTTTTTTGATGTAGTATGTAGATTCATATATGGTAGTCTGAGATGTACAGTTGCATTTTTTATATTTTACCTTTGAAATTTTTAACCAATATCGCAACGGAAAATTAAATTTTTTCGTGTAGTGCGGCTTAAGAACGAATCCCTGTGCATACTACAATAATCGTAGACTCAACGGTATGAGCCTATGATCGGTGGGAAAATATAATAAATTTGGATTATTTTTAAACTGTGATGAATAAAACGCTTTATAAAAAGATTAAAGAATTTCAACATTTCTACTCGAACTATAAGTAACATGCATGATGTACAATATCTGTAAAGAACAAAAAAAGAAATTACATAAAGTAAAATGAATCAAGAAGATGAAAGGCTTTTTTTCGTGAATGTGTACTGTACATGTCTTTTATCTTCTCGCTGCGAGCTATAAATTTTCTTATAAATCACCAAGCTTAAAATGAAAAAACAAAAAGAGAGAATTAACTTCATTTAGTTTCCGTCGTCACCGTCCGTCGTTTCAAGTGCGTATAGTTACTATCTAGTCCCCTACATTGCTTTTGGCATCCTATTAATACCATTTATATCTACCCTGCCCCATGCTAGTCCATATGGATTCTTCCCTATCGAGATGTACGCGAATCGAAATGGCTTTATGCCACAAATATAAAGTAAGATACATTTATATCTTCTGTCGTATTAGACAGTCTTATATCCGAGGCATAGGGCGCGTGATATATTTTTTTTCGTATTTGTATCTATAAACCTTGTTTCTGGTTCACGATATGACACGATGATATTATATGATGATGGTTTGGAATCAGGATACGTTGTTGACATCCAGAGATGTGTTTTTTTTTTTCTGGTTACAACGTTTGTAGGAAGATCAGAACAGATGATTAGATTAAAGCTGATGAAACATGAGGTGAACGCTGTATCATTCGAAGACACCTTTTATATCACGTTTTGTAATTCAGTCATTCAATATAGGCGGAAGTATTAAAGGCGCAGTTGAAAGGGATTTAGGAGAGCAACTAAGAGTTGTGGAGGCTTACAATATATACAAAATTATATGGTGTCATAGTAAGTTGAATGTTGGCTGTCGAATTTATACCTAGATGGATATTAAAAATGTTTTATTTGATATTGATTTTAACTTGAGCCTGTATAAGACTCTCCTAGTGAGTTGAAAATTTAATAAATTCAAAAATCTTTTTTTCTTTTTTGACAAATTTTCAATAACTTAATAAAATGCTGACGCTAAAAGTTGACGTACATATTTTGTAGCTGTCAGTTTATGACAAAATTGTGATTTTCATTTTCTAACAAGTTTGTCAAGGTTTTAAGCACTTCATGCGCTATCCGCAGTTTAAAAAAATATTTACTATCTTTGCTTGGTTAAGGAAAAAAACAAATTAAAAATACTGCAATATTTGTTTAAGATCTGTTTAAAATAGTTACGTGTGTGACATCAGCAATAATTGTGACAGAATATTATTTTTTCACTTGAAAATTTAGTGATAGAAGAGTATAACAATTTCCCACATATGTTACGTGAGTGACACATTCTTCAAGCAATACAATTGAACTCAGCATAGTTTTCAAAACAAAATATTTTTTTGTTGGACGATAGATAGATAGATATATCACATAATATTCTCCTTATATTTCCCTAAATTATTATAGTTTGTTAAACATTTTGTTTTTGTAGTAAAAAATTTTTTTTTGTTACGGATGTGACACAAAGTATTTAATGAACAAATTCGCATAAGTGCAGTTTTTATTCAACAAATTTGAACCAAAACTTGCTTATATCCTAGAATGTACTGTACAATTATAACGGCAAGCAATTAGGTATACGAGATTTCCAAATTTTTACAAAATTAAAAAAAAAATTTTTTTAAACTTAAAAATTTTAAAGTTTTTAAATAAACAAATCTTCACCTTTTATTTGTGGCAAAGTTTACTTTGGGAAAAAAAAATAAAGTATATGTACCTAACTAGTAGCATTTAAAAGAAATTATTTACATTAGCGTTTTTTTTTTAAGTCGACTATATGTTAATTGCAATTTATAAATACATTTCAAAGCACTTGCGCTTAAGATTCTCAAGAAATTCAATCCTTAAAAAACAAAAAAAAAACAGACCTCAACTAAGAAATTTTCGTATAAAAAATACACCATATGGCAATCAAAATGTCAGTCTCCTTACAACAATCTCGAGAACCAGAATTAATCCATTAGATGAGACTCGTAGAGATCTAAAGAATTTCAAATCCATGTCTTCGCTTAAGAGTGTAGTAATTTAAAGTTGCATTGTTGCGCTAAGAAGGTAAAATTGTTAAAAAAAAATTCTTCCGCGGTCTTGTTGAAAAGGTCAGCAAAGACCTTATGCGTAAGATACAAAACAAAATTAAAGACCAAACGGAAGAGTAGCCTCTCGATGAGCAAATAAATGTTCCTTCTTCTTTAGATTTTCACGACTGTCATGTCCAAGTCGAATAAAACAAATTAAAGAAAAAAATAGAGAAAAGAAAGAAACAAAACAACTCACCGAACAACGAGACGTGACGCTTTGAATTGCGACAACATCTCCTTCGGAAAACTTTGCTTCTTTACATTTTTGCCGCTCATTATAGACAGTATTGGCCTCGGCCTGGGTCAATGCAAATTTACCAAATAGGCCAACAAGCCACAAGACGATAACAAGTTCTACAAATGCACGCGTAAATTTCTTTAGAAGTAAAATGCAACAAAAAATAAAAAAAAAAATAAACAAATAAATAAAACGTAACTCAACAATTTACAAGATACTCAAACAAAGCCAAGAGTGTGTTCTCAAACAGAATATACTCCCCCCCCCATTCGTATACGCAGATACTCGACAACCAAACAACAACCAAAACATTCGGAACGCGCAATCTGTTAACATGAAACGATGTATCTCAAGAATTGTTTGTCTTTTTGCGACTGCTACTGTATCTAACTGAATCTGATCCTCTGTGTGTAGTTTACTGATTCTTGGTCATTTTATTTGTATATCTTTTAGTGGGTTTGTTTATTTCTTTAGATGCAACATCAATGCTACACCGACTTGAAAAGAAAAATGTACCTACATACATATAGGTATCTATTTTAAGGAGGTTCTGCAGGAGCGTATCTATTTGATGAGTTTTTGGGTGTTAAGAGTTTTTGTAAATGCACTTTGTTAAGATAATTAATTATTTTTCATCAGTCAAAGCCCAATGTACATTATGTAGGTAGATATTGGTTATCTATGCTTTGTACGTTATTGCGGTCATGTTTTGTTTAAAAGCAACGTCTGTCAAATTTGTTGCGAGTGGTACCAATATAGCTATTTACCACTGTATGTTATAGCGTTAAACAGCATTTCTAAAATTTACTTTTAAAATAATTATTAGATAATTTTGTTTTCAAAATCAGTGCTTCCGTTCGAGTAACGTTCCACTTATTTTGCCAAAAAAAAGAATTATCTTTAGACACGATGCTCATTTTTGGTTGAAATGGATGAAAAAAATCCACATGTTTCGTTCGGATTTTGGTCTTGCGGAATTATCGGTTCGTTCTTCTTTCCAAATTTGACACCAAACGCCACAGATCGATGATAAGCTACTTCTTGTTTTATCCTAAACTGGATATTATAGGGATAACGACCGAACGCGAAGCATGCGAATGTGGTTCCAATAGGACGCTAAGTACTTTTTATAGCTTTTTTTTTTTTTAAATTCAAGTCGATTTTTTTTTTCAGAAAATTGCCTTTCCTTTCTAAACAGTGAAAATAGACCCCTCCTCCGGACGATTTTCTTCTTGTATCGACCCAATCTATAAATAATAGTTAGCTTAGATAATTTTGAACATTTCTTGACTTAAGTTCAACTCTGTACAGTTAGTGCCTTAAAAGATAAAGTAGCAACATTTTCAAGAATCGCTCATGTCAAAGTTATAATTACAAGCAAAAAAAAATTAATGCTATTACGGTTTTCAAAGAAACTAATCAAAACTATTTCCTAAAAGTATAGGTTCATTAAAATTAAAATAGAGAATATAAAATTGGTTCCCGAAGAAAATGATGATTGAAATCTCTTTAAAAAAAATTCTTGAATATTTTATCAAAATCTGCTTTCGAAAAAAAATCAAGAAAGTGGTTCAGGTTCAAGGACCTCAGAACAAAATTTCCACTCCCACACTTTAAGGGGAGATAGAGTTTTATTTAAAAAAAAAAGAATACTTACACAAATTATTATGAATTTAAACAAATAATAATGAAATTAATGTACATATGTAATTTAAGAATAATAATAAACGGATATTGCAGAAAAAAATGATAAACCATCTTACTCGCTTTTAACTTTCAACCAGCTTGAAAGAACAAGCTTGAAGGAATAATCAGCCTAGTTCCTTTACTTTGAAATTCTGTGAAGTTCTGTGCATTTGTTTGACTTTTAGTCCAACGTTCTGTCAAAGTTCATATAAACAAATAAAATGGCAGTAAAATGCACAGGAAATCACAGAGTTTCAAAGTAAAGGAACAGACTTATCAATTCATATTTTTTAGAATTATTTGTCCTTAAACAATTGCTCACAACTAAAAGACCACGAAACAGGAAACAATTTATCCTAATTTACCACCACATGTTACCGTTTTTTTCTCTGCAAGTAATTGTCAGGGTTTTATATTCTGTAGATCTCTGCTATATTAAAACTTAATTAAATTTTGTGCGGATTACATTTAGAGAAATGCCAATTTATAAAATTATAACAGTTGTTTGATGCTATTAAAAATGGGTGTGCGTTAAAGAGCTTCGCAAAAATTGAAAAATCTGGGTATACCCGAAGTACTCGTATGTCCCAGTGGCGGGCGGAGGGCCCTGGCCTGCAGGGCCGCATACAAAGTACTTTTATAAACAAAATTGGCATTATTAGACCATTGATTTATTTTTGCTTATATGTAAGTACATCTTCTATCTCTCGCACTTCCGCTACTTCCACCGATTGTTCTCTTCTATTGCATGTATAGAATTTTATTTACATATCACTTGAGTCGTTTGCATATATTCTTTCACAGTGCTTGCGGGACCAAACATATAACATGCCTATCAGTTGATCATAAACTTTAAAGTTAAAATCAAAGGCTATAAAGAAAAAGGTACAAAAAATACAGTTCTCTGGAATCGTTGAGTTTTGGTTTCTGCATATTTTAAAATTATGTTTATTGTTAACCATTGAATAAATTCTTAGAAAAACCAATAATTGAAATAGTATCTGTCAAACACATTTGTTTATTCGTTAATATTTTCAATATTTTTTCTCTAAATTAACAATTTAAAATAAAAGCTACGTTTAGATACAACACCTCTTTAAAAATATAATTTAATGGTGAGATAAATAAAGTTAATAATACTTTATTCTGTATCTCTAATTAAATCAGTTTCAGATCATTGTAAAGAAAATTAATTGATACCTACTGTTAAATCTATTCACAAATAACTTGCCTTGATTTTTCATTTTATTTCATAAAATGAAAAAGATACTTTGTGGATCACGATTACGTACCTGGAAAGATAATAAGAAAAGAACGAACATAAATAATATATATGGGTTCAATTTAAACAAAAAACAAAATATATGTAGGTATAGATATCTGTGTGGGTTTATCTTTTCTCACGTAAATATAATTTATTAACTTTTCGAACGGTGTATATGACAATGGGAAAATGAAGATATACGTATAATAAGCTTATTAGGAGTTCCCCATATAATAATGATGTTCCAAGGAGAAACACGTTTCAAACAAAAAAAAAAAAATCTAAAAAGTATGATAAATGGGGAAATGATTTTTTGTATAATTTTTTTTTTTTTTCAATTATGTATCTATCTATTTTGGATAGACCTGTCTCTTTTTGGGAACGTAGGCTAACAAGTTCAAAGCCATTTATTATACAGGAATATGTGTAAGATAAAGATTTTGTTTGTTAAGGCAGAAGAAGAGAGAAAAAGAGTTGTAAATTAGGATAACATTTCAAATAGAAATTTTGCAGAAAAAATTTGAAAAAAAAATGATAATAATGTAAAGCTACTTACACGCAAGACACAACAAGTGTGGTACGTGTCTTGAGAAAACCATGTAAAAAAAAGATGGTGTGCAATGATTAAGATTAATCACTAAATTTTATTCAAATATAAATTTTTATGATTTACGTTTAAGTGGGGGACATATTCAAATTAGTGGAAAAGAAGAGGCTGATGTTTGTCGCTTTGACATGAGCTAAATTATATTAAGTTTAAGATTCCAAAATTGTAGACATATCCAATCAAAATTTGTGCTTCCATAATGAATGAGGCGGAGTCTGTTTTAAACGTTGAATTAAAAACAGACACAAATTTATTAAATTAACACATAAATGATGAATAATTTAGTGTTAAAATTGTTATCTTTTTGAGGAATCAAATTCAGAACTCAAATAGGTATACAAATTAAATTTATTATTTAAGAACTACTGGAACTGTTTGGAGTTAGTTTTTTAAGCTGATTTCTACCCCACTCAAATTCAAATGAAACAACCAACAAAAAAAATATTTCTATCGAAATATTTTTGTCAAAATTTTAGAAAAAAAAATACCTATGTTTTTTTTTTTTCAAGTTGATTTTTTTTTTTAATTTTGCCTTATTAAGTGCCACTGTTTTTTTTTTAACATGTTCTTATTATTTTTTAGTCAAATACTGAAAACCAGATGTAAAAATCTGTCTTAGTTTTTGAGAAACTAAAAAAAAATAAAAAATAAAAAAAAAAAAAAAAAAGTTCTTTTCTCCAAAAAGAACATGAAATATTAAAGTCGTTTTCGATTGGATTTTCAGAGTGTTTCACTCCTTTTTGATTCCAATGGAATATGAAAAACTCTCTTCCGTAATATGTGTATCTATGTAGAAGTAAAAAATAAAATGAACTCTTCAATAATTTCAATTTCAGAACATCCCAAGAAGAAGCATTTACTATTTTGACAATTAATCCAACACATACTTTTAAACGTATGTGTGTTTTCAGAGTGCACTCCTAGCACTCCTTAATGAAATCCGGAGTGAAAAAACACTCCTAAATCATCACTCCGAACAGCAAATGGAAGGTTTTTGGAGTGTTGGGAGTGTAGATGGAGTGAAAAAAGAGTGTTCATATGAAAAAAAAAACCAAGATCCCAAATTATACCATACCTTTTTTTTCGGAGAAAACTAAAACTTCTACATTGTACTGATTGACAAAAATGACAGTTTCTTCAAACCAACTCTTTCTTTCAAGTTGGATAGAAATCAATACTTCTGTTTATAAACTGCAAACTAAAATTGTGTTGGTCACTTAAATAATAGAATTTTAAATAAAATTATTGCGGAGATTAGTTCAGATCTTTGATTTCATATCGAAAATAATTCTTAACTTTTTTCTTTCTATCCAATATCAGTAACGAACAAAATTCCAAGAATTTCGAAACATCTTTCGAATGATGCAGACCACAACAAAAAGATACAATCTTTTTAGGAAAAACTGATTTATTTTGCAAAATTATATGTAATATACACCTGCATATTCTGCAATCATAAAAAAAAAAACAATTCATAATTGTTTGCATATACATTATAAACCAGTAAAAAGGAGGTATTCTGTTCAAAGACTCGCACAGAAAACCGAAAAACCAATAACGCATTTTTATAGCAACCAGTCTTAGCATAATTGCAGCAATCAATCAAATAGCTTGCCTCTGGCCTGTCAATGGATATATTCAATGAGCGTTTATATGATTACTGGCGACTAAACAAAGCTATGCTGATGCTGACTCTTCTAGGCCCCAGTATAGGTGATTTTGAGCGCTTCCAGCTGTGGTATATGTTAACGATCCAAATTATTATAGAAATACTATCTGCAGTCTTTTATAGCCATATACCGATACCATACGCGCTATATAACAAGTGGTACGTAGGAACCTTTAAGCAGGCTGTATGGTGTGACGACGACCAACGGTGGCGACGGTAAAGGCAATGGCGACGTTGTTGAAACCTCTTAGCACCTTTTGATTACATTTGAACACTTTTTTTTTTTTTTTAAATAATACTCTGTATATGCCAGGTACTACATAAAGCAAATATTCCATCTACACTTACCGGTCTGTCTGCTTGCCAATTCTGTCATTATGAAGTGTACTTGTGGTCTATGGGTCTGTGTCCCAGCATACGTACATAGATATATTGTAGAGTGGTTAAAGTACTTAACCAACCTTAATGCTTAAGATAGAGACGACTTCTGCATAGACACGTCTAAGACCAGTAGATAAAATCACCAGTGTGACCATTTTCATTATTTTACCGTTTATCGATTTGGATTCGATAACAAAATTTCAGCTTGTGTAGAACAGGCGCCAAGTACCTATTTACTTTAAGGATCAAGTTTTCTATAGTCAGTTAAACATCAGATTATTCGAATACTTTATAAAAGGTTGCAATTTGTTCCTATTTATTCCTCTGATAGTTATATAAATAAAATAAATACGTTTGATGGCACAAAAGCTCATGAAGAACTAAGACTTAAGGCTGTTTCACAATCCAACGAGAAAACGAGACGTCAGCGTGACGAGATCTCTTCGCAGTTTCTCTCTCTTAAAAAAGAATTTTAAACAGTGAAATAATACATAATCAAGCATTTCTCGTCGTCTCGTCAAGTCATAAAGTTCGAAAAATTGAAAAAAAGACGCAACGTGACGACGAGAAATACTTTATTATATGTTATTTCGTTATTTGACACTCGTTTTTAAGAGAGAACAACGGGGAAGAGAACTCGTCACGCTAACGTCTCGTTTTCTCGTCGCATTGTTAAACAGCCTTCAGTGACTTACTACTCTCAACTATTCCTACGTGTGTGGCAGGAATAGAGGGGACCTACATTTATTGCCGAATCCGATCGGCTAATTGAGCGGCACTTTTCTATGACAGGGAATACTGTTGGAGGTTTTGTCAGTTCCTCGCAAAAGGCAGTAGCCGCTTTTTTTTAGTATTGTTATAGGTGGACGAGGTAGGGCAGTCCATCGGACTAACCATCATGCCACGGCTAATATAGATAACTGAATGTGTAATTGACGATTGAAAAATCAATATTCTCAACTCCTATTTATTAATTATCAAATAACTTTTAAATCGCCATTAAAAATAGGAATCTCACAATTTTTCTATGAAATTAAAAAAATACCTTTTTAAAGGCCACTTTAAATTTAATGAAAATCGAAAAAATTGTTGCTACAACAATTTATCTATTTTTTTTCTAAATATTTTTTGCTTCAAAAATTAGGCTAAATCTTCTAATTTTACATCAAAATTTATAAATTTTCTTGGTATTGACCCTTATTTTATCATGTTTTTTCCCTTTAGTTCTAAAATTTAAATTTCAAATAACGTCCAATTTTTTGAAACTGAATAATCATGCGATCGCAAGGGTTCCTAGCCTTAACTTTTTTTTGAAAAATTATTACAATTTAATTTTTTGTTTAAAATTTAGTTTCTGGTCACACTGAAAATAATTCTTCAAAGCCCAAGGATGGCCGAGGTGAGAGCGAGGGATAATCTTGTTATATGCGGTTTAAGTTCAAATTTGTTGGGGTTATAAGGGGTGGGTAAGAAGAATTTAATGTATGTGGGTGCTATATAAATTGATTGTTTTTAAATCGAGACTTTTTAAAGCACACACACACATACATATACACACTCTTATACAAACACTTCAAAGAACAAAGTGAGATATCCAATCACTAAGGAGCTAATGGATATCGACGAGCAGCTACTGGTGTAACGTGAGACCATTTCTGACAAATGACTTTATAATTTATGTGTTTCATGTCAAAGTGCAGAGTAGAGGTAAACTACTTCGTGCACGATGCTGAAGTAATATGAGAATAATTTGAATCATATACAAATAACCTTAGTAACACCTTTTGATATTGAAGGCAGATTAACACATCGCTCATCAAACACACAAACGCACAATTTCCACTCAAACAATTTTAATTAAATTTAAACTCACTTATGAGCTTAAAATAAAGTTGGAAACATAATCGGATTGAGAGAGTGTGACATGGCATAACCTTTTCTATTTATGAATTATGATTATTCATTTTATATATCTAATATTTCTTGTAAGCCCCTCCTTGTTTAGGGTTTGTCTACGAATTACCAACGATTGGCTTACCGTATACAATATTTAGGTGAATTGTGCTCTTAAAAAACCCACCATATATTGTTAATAATACTTTAATCTATCTAATATCTTAGGCAGTCAGTTTTAATTTGTCAAGCCAGTAAATTTACGATTTGCATAAAAGGCCTGGAGGCGAGGTTAGCTTGGTTATTTGAAATAATAAACATTTATATGAGCCAAACAGGTCGTTGTTGAGTACAAATAGAAGTAACGATGAAGGTGGGAGAATTCGATACGAACAATAACTTGGTCGACGTTAGTTTAAAAAAATTATTTTCACATATAAATAAATATATTTGTATAGTTGCTTTAAATTGCTGAAAATCTTTTAAGTCAACCTTGTTGAAAAATTTGTAAATAAATCCGAAATTTTTTATTGAGATATTGATATCAGCTAAAGGGCTCATCTAGAGAAGATAACGTCACATCGGCAACGAAAAAATTAAGCTTTAAATTTCAATTTTTGATCGAATAATTTACTGTTCTGTTGTTCGGATTGAGATAACGGCCAGCGGCGGCTAACAATCAACTGATTTTGCCGCCCTAGTCAGTGTAAGTTAAATACCTATGCCGCCCAATTAATAAATTTCGTGGTCTTCCTATATGATGGTTCGGAAAAGCATTGTATATAACAATAAAAAAAACTTTTCATGGGCCAAAGTGATTTTTTTTACTAAATTAAATATGTCACAATAATTTAAAATCAAAATTTTAACTGGTTTTGATTTTAAAAATTTAATATTAGGCGTTTTTCTTTTTTAGTTCAGAGCAGTTCAGAGCTGAGCCCGAACTGTCAAACAAAAATTTTGTGTTTCTTTTTGAGTTCAGAGCGCTCAGAGCTTGGAATTTGTGTTTCTTTTTGCGTTCAGAGTGCGTTCATAGCATGCTTCATGAGCTCAGAATAAAATAACCGAGCCGACGGAGTAAAAAACTGAGCGCGGCCAACTTCATACAGTTTCCATGTAATTTGACAGATATGACAATTGAGTGCTCAGGTGTGTTTCATAATTAAATCGGAGTGCTCTGAACATACTCTGCTCCGAGTTAACTCCGTTCGCTCAGAGTCCATCTGCTCTGAACAAACTCTGAACTAAAAAAGAAAAACGTCTATTATCAGTCTCAAATCTCAATACTTTCAATCTCAGGTCAAACCTCAATAAGTGCAAAGAGCAGGAACAAATTTTCGGGGGGGGATAATGTACGCATTAATTTGACAAGTACATCTTGGTATTTTCGCAACTATACAGGGTGTCTCCTTAAACTAAGAATGATTTTAATATCTGGTTTTCAGTTTTTAAAAAATCACAATTTTTGTTTTAAAATTTTTGACTTTGAAATTTTATTTCGCAAAAACTTTTCATTTAAAGAACTTTATTTAAAAAGCAATTGAAAAAATGATATACATATTTGCTTTTCAAAAAACACATCATTGTACCTATGTAAGTAGGTATGTACTTTCTTTAATTTTTAATATTTTTTTTTACATTTTAAGTTAATTTTTTAGAAACTACGGCCCTTCCCGCGTCAGGGGAGGGGGGAGGGAGGTGAGATACAATTTTTTGTCTTTGTACATTTTTTGTTCTTAGAATGATCCCAGGAATAATCACCCAAAAACCTAAATATCCCAACATGGTGTTTTGCACAATTTGCGCCAAAGGTTAAGTCAAGAAAAGAAAAAAAAAACATCTTGGAGAGCGGTCTGTTTCCCTCCGTCTAGGTGAAGGAGCAATTTTCTAAAAAATTGTCTTGAAATGTAAAAAGTATCTTAAAAGAACGCTAACACATAAAATTCCGTCTCATACCTTTTTTAAAGTTTAAAGATTTTCTAGTTTTTGAAAGATTAAAACTACCTAAAGTACATTTTCATTAAATTCGACTTCAATCCTATATTTTGTTGCTCCAAAGATACTATTTTCAATAAATATGTAATAAAGTAGATATTTTTAATTTTTTTATTCAAAAACATGAAGACATTTGAGCATCTGATTTTCTGTGTTTGACTTAAAATTGATAGGAGTATTGAATATTAAAAACAAGAATACAAGATTTTTGAATAAAATCGTTTAAAACATACATAATTTAATTTTTTTTTTAATTTTGAATTTTGTTATTTCATAAATAGAGATTTGTCAAAGATAGCAGATGGTAGTACATATATCGATGGTGTCAAAATAATTGCAGAAGTTATTTAGTCAATTTTTATGCAAATTTTTAGCACTTTCTTAGTTTGTAGATGCAACGTGGGCCTTTATTTTTCTAAATTATTTATTGACATAATTTCAGAAATAAAAATATAGAAAAATTTCTTTATTCAAGAAAATAAGAAAAAGTGCGTATACGCCCGAGTGTACAAATATTATTATCGTTATTTATATTACCTATAATAATAAAATAAATAAATTTGATGGCACAACAGCTCATGAAGAACTAGGGCCTAGTGACTTACAACTCTTAACCATTCCTGTGTGCGTGTCTACAGGAATGGAGGGGACCTACAGTTTATTGCCGAATCCGAACAGCTAACGAGCGGCACTTTTCTGTGACAGGAGATACTCTTGGAGGATTTGTCAATTCCTCGCAAGAGGCAGTAGCCGTTTTTTCTTTTAAATAAATAGGTGGCGAGGCTGGGGATCGAACCTTAGACCTCCGGCATGACAGTCCATCGCACTAACCATCACGCCACGGCTACTACATTTATATTACCTATATCGCAAGTAAAAAAGTGAATTTTGAAATACCGAATTAATATTTGTCAGAATTTTGGTCATAAAAACCAACAGGTACAGGGTGGCACATAAGGAAGGTTTTGATTTAATTATTATATAATTTTTTTGTTTAGGTACGTTTTTTTTTTTTTTTATTAACATTGAAAAACTTGGTAAATTTATGATAGAGACTGAGTAAAAAACAAATAGATTTTTTTTTTTGTTAACTTTGAAAAACTTGAGAAATTTATGGTGGTACTCAATACAAAACAAACAAGCAGTTGATCATTTTTTATTTTTTTTTTTAAGTCAACGCATTAAATTATTCAGACATCATATCGAAATTTGTTTCATGTTTGAAATGCGCACAGTGCTCGAAAGATTTATTGATTGGTCCAACGTTTTCATCAAAGGGCTGTCTGTGATCTTTTGCGTGCTGGAAGACCTCGTGCAGTTCAAAATGATGGGAGCATTGCTCGGGTCCAAGTATTGGGGAAAAACCTGAAACTTCTACCAGGCGACGTTCTTAGAAGTTGGTAATGTCTAAGCGATCTTTGCAAAGAATTCGTGTTTTTCTCATTTTAACTGGCCAGTTCGCCCAATTCTTACTTTAAGACTTTTTTTAAAACGAGGTGTATGCTAATAAGCCAAGAACCGCGCCAAAGCTTAAGGCTAATATCCGAAAAGAAGTGAGGGCGCATGGACCTGAAATTCTAAGACAAGTAGGTAATGAAAAATGTTCTGGAAAGAGCACGTCAAGTCGAATTAAACAATGGACAAACCATTATCTAAATTTAAATACCAAAGTTAAATAAAATCATAAATGCAAATGTTATTCAGCAAATAAATCATATCGTTACTTATGCGCCACCCTGTATAAACAGAATAAAATATAGACTTCATTAACTTATTTTTTTTTTTTAATTAAGATAAATTTTATATTTTGTATTAATATAAAAATCTCAAGAGCAATATTAAAAATCAGTAAATGTTATGAAGATAAATTAATCATAGATTGCAGTAAAGTTGAAAAACTAAACAAACATTATCAAAGTCAAACACCAAAAATTATTCATAGATGTAGAGGTATGTATACTTGAACCTACTATTCCTACTGTATAATCTACATTCAAGTTTTATTCAAACCTTGATTCATTCAAAGCTACCATTAAAGGCGCTTTGGCCTACCATTTATAGGTATAAGATAGTTACCCCGGCACATGGTAGACATGGCAGAGCAATTTTAAAACCAATAAAATTCTTTGAAATTATCTATCTATAAAGGGTATAACTATTGTAACGACCGTAAAAATATAATTCTATAGGATTCATGGCATTCATAATTTTATGTTTTCGAAACAAAAAAAAATCATAGAAACATGACATAGAAACTGAAATATTTTATCAAAGAGGAATTCTTTGATTTTTGTTCATAGCTCTATGCCTCATGAAAGAAAAAAATGTATGTTTTAAAAACTATTAAAGCAATTATTATTCCTTTTTAATGAACAGTTTAAAAGAAAAGCCGTTCTTCCTAATGAAGGTTCAAAATAATGATTTAAGTTGATTTTATTGATTTTTTATTGATACATTTTGAACAAGCCTCCTGGAAGCATTTTTTTTAAATCTAAAATTTAAATAAAGAAACTTGTTTTTTATTGAGTGAAAACTATTTAAGTATTGAAATCGAAGAAATCATATCTTCAAAAGAAAAAGCACATTTCCTTCATTGAGCAGTTTGAGTTCAAACCATTTTAAATTTCCTAAAAAAAAATTTAAAAAAAAAATTATTTTTCTGAGCTATTTTTTTTTTCTAATTCAATGTCTTTAAAAATTGTAAGTGGTCAATTATTGTTAAGAAATTATCAAATCTGAAATTTAGAAATTCACTTAGAGCTACTTTCGGGAATTTTCAAAAAAGTCATGAAATTCAAATGAAAATGAATTTTTTCAGACATTGTTTATTTTAAGAAAAATTAAATAGCCCTTACTTTGCAATGCCAGATGTGCTCCAGCATCTGAACTTTCTTACTCAAGCTTTGATAGTTAAATTGTATGTAAACTTAATTTAAACTTTCTTTTCATTAACAGCTTGGTGTGGTTACAAAAATACCTCCTTGTAACCGTTGTCAAACTGTCAGCAACTCTTTAGCATAATTAAAACTTACTTACGCTATTTTAACTGATATATCTAATTGGTAGCAAAAACCAACCAAAAGCCATCCATTATGTATCCTACTTGGCTCTTGACTACCGATTAAATTCAACTACGCAAAATAAGAAAACTAAACACTAACAACATCTCAATTAATTTCGCGACAAAATTATAAATATCAGGTTAAATGCAACACGTTTAATCCCACTTTTCTGTAAAAAAAAAAAGAAAAGAAAAAATCGACAAAAAGAAAAATAATTGTAATGCGAGACTTAATGGGCGAGCAATTTTTTGACAAATCAGCGGGAAGTCTAGTCACCGCCGCGCTCTACCCAACCGAAAAAAAAACTCAAATAATGTTGAAAAATACGATACGTTGCATGCCGACGAAGTATAAGATTGTGCTCACTGATTACAACCATGATCTTGGGTATATGAGCCAAGTTTTTTGAACCGGCCGGCCGGTTAGCAGCCTAATGCTCATGTAGAATCAACTGTCAGCTAGTTGGTTAGGTCATTAATTATTACGCTTTGGATTTTGGTTTGCGTTGAAGACGTAAGTTTGTAATCAAATCTAAACATATACCTACTTATACTTATACAAAGAAGGCTTTTATGGTCTTTTTGTTTTCGGACTCATAAATTAGCCAGAATAATAATACAATGTACATTTTTTGGATAGCGGATAATTGCTTGTTTAATGGGAATAGATTAGAGTTTTTTCCTTAAATTTGTAATGAAACTTAATTACATGGTATTTATGTATAGTTTTTAGATGTACAAACGAAGTTGGTATAGTTCATTGGGTTGGTGTTGAATCTGGGGGTTTTAAAAACAGTAATGAAGGAATAATTACTTTTTTGCCTTTTAAATGGTTTTAGGTTTTTACTATTCCTTAAATAAATTAATTTATGAATATAGATTTCATATACATATTATAAAGTACTTACCTATACACAACTTGAGAATTTCAATTTAAAAAAAAAAAATCATTTAAGTTTTGTTTGGTACACGAAAAATATTAAATCTTATGCATGGGTAGAGGGGGCAGTTTTGGACAATTTCAAAAAAAAAGTATTAAGTCACTAGGCCCTAGTTCTTCAGGCACTGGTTCTTCATGAGCTGTTGTGCCATTAAATGTATTTATTTAATTTTTATTTATTTTTAAAACGCATACTCGAGCTTGAATGATAAAATTCGAATATATGGGTATGAAAATGTTTTTGTTTCTCAATTTATGTACAATATTCTAAAACACTGATATAAAATACAAACAAAAACATTAAAAAACAACGGCAACACTTGCTATATTAATACTTTAACTTTTTATAAATTCAGGGGACTCATTCCGTAAAACGATTATCACCCGACGATAACGTTTCGACGATAGTCCTACTACACGTAACCCTAAAAATGCATATCGTCTGGACGATCACGTTTTGACGATCAAATATTTGCTTCACGTAAGTCGATTATCATCAAAATGCTGTCGTCAAAACGATGGCTTTTGGACGATACCTAAATAGGTATCGTTTCGCATTTGTTTTCATGATTGTATGTAAGTTTGTACGCGACTATAGTTAAATGAGTGAAATAATTTAATTAATTTACTTATTTTGCAAAATGGCAACAAACATTTGAGAAAAATACAAATTATATGAAAATTAAAAAAAAAAAAAACATGATCGAACGCCGAACGTTTCGGTTAAGAAGCAAGTACCTATTCCATTACGCCACCATCTAATGTAAATTTCTGCCGATTTCTTGGGCTTACAAGCAAAGCGTGCACTAAAAAACTTCGTTCTAATAACGCAAATTGTTATAATGACATTTCAATGATGGTTTGACAATCTCTGGAAAAACGATAGACGAGGAGATAGTGTTTGAATTACGTGAAGCAAATTATTGACGATCACGTCAGCGATAATCGTTTTGATGATTATCGTTTTGAAAATTACGGAATGACCCCCCAGTATTCCATTAATTAATTTTTTTTAATTTTAATTGATAGTTTATGAAAAATTAATTTGAACAATTGTTTGTAGTTTTTTAAGTTTAAACAATTAGAACTAGATTTTTAAATGTCTTCTATTTTTGAAAAAAAATGAAAGTAGGATAAAATTCATGCAAATTTCCTTTTTTTTTTTAATTTAAATTTTCCTTTTTTTTAAATAAAAACCAAACAGAAACCAAGAGAATTCTTTAGGTGTGTTTTGGTAACGTCAACTTTTTTTTTTCTTTTTACAAATTCTTATAATATTTGCTGTCAAAACCCATAGGCAAAAAATAGTTACAAAACAACATCTTATACCATACTTATTGTAGTAGATTTTCTTAAGAAATTTCTGGTAAACGTCACTTTACTATTCCACGAACACTTTTGTTTTTATTAATTGAAAATTTTAACCCATAGCTTTACTCTTATTCCATATGGTTTATTAAATTCTTGGAATAAAAGTGGGATAAGTGTTTTTTATAAGTGCTCTATCGATAAAAAAATATACATATACATATATTCTCTTGATCAAATATCGTTAAGAAAAAATTAAAATAAATTTTTATGCAAATTCTCCCTACTGATATTCAGAATCCTTGTTAGTAGGTACCTAAATTTTTAAATAAAATTAACTTTTTCATGATGATTGAATAAAACAAAGAAAATTACCTTTAAATACATGACAACCCTGTGCCTTAAGTACATTTCACCATCAAGCACCCTATATGTGAATTTATAGACCAATGTCGACATCCTGCAAATTAATTTAAACCTGACGAAATAACATTAAGACGAATTCAGCTCCATATCAATTCACACAATTACACCGCGAACCATTACAACCACACGACTTATATTCCATCCGGAAAATTGAAGTACTAAAAATATTCATACCTTACCCCCTACCCCCTCATCATATGCCATATTCATTACAAGGAGTTAAATGTTTATGCATTTGAAAAAAAAACATAAACAACGGATATTGTTTAGTGTTGCGTATTGAATTCGTAATTCGTCAGTCGGTTTTATCTGGCAAACGGAAAACCTATTACCAAACCATAAAATCCACCATCAGCAGTCAGCGGAATTTAATTTGGTTGTTATATGTCATGGCGTTTTCTCTCGCTGCCAAGTAGCGCGGTATTCCTTTGTTGTTTGTACTTCGTATATTATATTACACCTCTGGGATGAGCTATTGAAAATGATTAAAATGAAAATGAAAACTCACTTGAAGGTGGATGGTTTGATGGTTTGGTTGTGCCATCCAGCAAAGAGAGAAGGGGGTTTGAAAGGAAACAACAAAAACCACATCAATATTCATCCCGTCAAAAGTCAATGGTTGAAAGTCTTTTAAGACTGACTTATGCTTGTTCTTCTTCGTTTTCTACATCAAATTTTATTTTTTATTTTATTTCTTTGGAAATTCTAAACATTTCGAAAACATCAAAGGGAAATATTCTCTGTTATGTGGTTGTAGGCGAGACGACCAGAATTTGGTTTCTCTTTAACTTGCTGTAAGATTCCAACCCAACATCAATGCGATGTCAGATTCAAATTTGTTCGTATGTTGTTATGAAATCTTCCGAAATAGCTTGCAAGAAGCAAAATTAAATTATTCACGATAGGATGTATATTAAATTTAAACACATTGAAAATTACGAGAAATATGCAACTGAGCTGACGGACGATGTTTAAAATGTTTGTCCGCAATTATCTTTCAAAATACTGAACGGATTTTGGAGAGGTTAGCTTAAAATGATTCTTGATTATAACGATGCTGTTTTTAGCACAATTATATGACCATGTTATTCAATTCAAAGCCTTTGGACTGGAAAAAAAAAAACGAAAAATGATTTCGAGAGTTGACATCATCTCCTCTTTTCGAAGACTATAATTTTTTTTTACCGGATAATCCATCACATTTAAATACCTACTTACGTTGCCTTAAAATTTACGAACACAAAATCAAGTTCAAGTCAGCCAGTTCGAAGTCTTTAAGTGGTCGATTCCATATTTGGTAATTTGGCTTTTCAAATCCATCAGTTGGCAATTTTACTTCAATATCTGCTCGTTATCTTATTTTCTTCAATCGCTGCTGATGCTGCTGCAGACGGGATGGACTGCATCTTTAGGGCCAAATTACATCATTAAAAGTCTCTGAGAAAAGACTCTGCACATGCGGCTAATTGTCCAGTCATTTGAATCTGCGCAAACCAACCCAACCAGAGAGAAATGACAGCGAGGCCAGCAGGGATGCAATGGCGTTCAGGGAACGCAAGCAACTTATTTTTTTTTTTAGCCATTGCATTTAGTTGGTTAATGGCTTCCTTTTAACCTGCGACTTCAGAACATAGTCATTCTATTCTTGTGCCCTCTGAAAGTGCATCGTCGTCGTCGTAAAACCTTGGATATTATTATCGCAATTAATTTGCCGTCACTATATAACAATCTGCGCTTAGCGATGCGTATACAAGTTCAACCTGCAAAGGGTGGGAAATGCCATTAAATCGATTGGATTGCCGTACAACAACAAAAAGTCTTTAACTAGCATCCAAAGGTGATATCAGAAACAAGGGTTTTTCATTCAAGGTGTATTGGCTCGGAGAACAAAAAATGATGCAATAACAAATATCAGAGGCTATCAATTAGCATGCGATTTATTATCTCAATATCTGTGTGCACCCTGGGACTGCGCTTTTGGTTCAATTACATTGAATTGAATTGGCAGGATTTTTATTTTCGCCCCATAGGTCTAAGTGGCACTTTTAGTGCAGTGTGTGTAAGGCACACCTTGAGAGATTATAAAATAGCTGGAAGAGATTATAAATTGATTGCCTGTGGTGATTTGGCTGGTACCTACATCATACACACATAATTATTGTTTCCTTATTGTAAGAGATTTTCAACACGCACAAATAGAAAATCTTATTCGATCCTCAAAATGAGTTTTGCAAACATTAAAACCCTTAAGGATTGGTATGGTATAGTAAAATCACTGTGATTGCAAAGGTTTATAGCTACTTTGGGGTATTAAGTTTTATTCGCAGTTCTGAGTTGATTTCTAGGAAAAAGTTAATGAGTAATGGCACCTTCCTATCTAACTAAAGCTAATTAGTGAATTTGAATAATTTTGAAAGCTTTATAATAATGCAACGAAGTACGAATAAATTTTTAAATAAGTGAGTTAGTATAATCAACATAATTCGCTAAGTTGTAATGCATAGTTTTACAGCCGAAGTAGGCACTTAAGTAGCCAATATTTAAGCGAAAGTCCTAACATGAGAAACTAAAGTGCCACTTATTTCGGTAAGAATGCACTGTGAAACTGGCCCTTAATATTTTAGAATTGTTTAAGTTGATTGGAGTAATTCACCTACAGCAAGACAGGGTTGTTCAGCAAGGAGACTAACAAATACCTAAGTGCAGTGGCGTATTAGGGAGCGGCAAAATTTCACAATAATAAATGCTTAATAATTGGCGTTTTTAATTGGTAAATGTATAGTTACCGCAGCAAAATTTTCCACATTATTAAACAGCAAAGGAATAGTGTCAATAATTTATTCAGAATGTGTACTTAGTTAATAATACCATATTGAGATAAAGTTTTGGAATGCAAACAAAATATTTTTTTTGGGGATGGTTGGCAGGCCTCGAATAGTTTAGGATGCGTTCATTGATATTTTTTAATTTTGTTCTTTGTTTTCACAAATGGTGGTTTGGAAAATTAAGGAAAATTTAGACGGTCAGTGTAAGTTAGCAATGTGTTGAATATTTGACGTCACCAAAAGTATTATCAGTACACACAATATTCTCGTTAGATGCCTTTGAAAAATAATCGAAAACGTCGAAAACGAAACGTATGTTGTTCTTGAGTATAAAAAATGGCGCCACTGGGTGTTGTGCGCCGGCTTCCATTTTGAAAACGCATTTATATTAATATCATGAGAACGGCTCATAGTACGCGAAGTTTGTAAGCACCTAATTATTTTTATTTTTTTTAAAACATTTTTTTTTGTATAGGACTTATATGTACTTCAAGAACTAAGGCGCCTTGAAGTACGCTTTTTTTAGATTTTCCCCAAAATCAACTTTACGATTGAAAAAAAATAGTTTTTATAATTTCTCTGATTTTTTAAGATGTCAAAAACACTCGCTTCGCGTCGCGTAAATACTGTGATGACAACAATCTTTTTCGTTTTTTTTTTTATTTCGGGTAAATAAATGATCATGAATGTCCTTGCCGAAAAGTTTTTCAGAATGACTGTATACTATAGTTTTTTAAATTGAAATGCCAAAATAAGAGGGCGGCAAAATTTTCCTCCACCCCCGGGCGACTGATAGCCACGCTACGCCACTGCCTAAATGTAAATTTGGTAAAAAAATCATATCTATATTTTATTCTCAAAAAGTCTACATCATTTAACTATAGATATATCGAGCCCTTTCCGCCAAACTATTGTAAGCGACTAAAAAAAATAAGTATCGCAAGCGACATATTCATTTTTTTTTTTGCTCGCAGCATCGAAACCAATTGGGCCAAATTTTATAATTGAACATTATTCAAAATATTGTAACTAAAAGCTGACAAAAGGTCCGATTGCTTTTAAGGTTCAGGAAATAATTTAATAAATAAATTTATGTGAATTCTGGATTTTGTCACTTACGACAATTTGTTAAAAATGGGTCGATAGATATTATCTGCCCTTAATTCAATACAACTTCATCATTTTTTGATAAACTTCTCAATTCTTGTTTATTTCTTTTGGTTGCCCCCGTTGCCAACTAAACAGGGTCGATCTTCATCCCATATCGCATTGCATTGCATGAAAAATGTCAAATTTCGAAAGCAGCCATTATACCAGGAAAACGATGAAAAACAGAAACTGTGTTTTGAGAAATGCATCATCGGATTTCAAACCTTTCTCATTATAAATAAATAAAATAAATAAATTTGGTGGCACAAACGGCTCATGAAGAACCAGGGCCCAGCGACTTACAACTCTCAACCATTCCTGTGTGCGTGTTTGCAGGAATGGAGGGGACCTACAGTTTATTGCCGAATCCGAACGGCTAAGGTGAGCGGCACTTTTCTAAGACAAGAGATACTCTTGGAGGATTAGTCACTTCCTCGCAAGATGTAGTAGCTCCGAAAAAAACCTTTCTCATTAAATGTCTTTTATTTTTCAATGACCATTGGTAAGGTAGTGCAATCATTTAAGTCGATTTATATGAAAGGTTGGGTTAGGAAGCAGATGAGAAATAGATTGCCGGGGCCCAACCAGCCCATGCTAATGCCTTGATAGTTAATGCATATGCGTACATATATCTACATTATTAAAGCCGAAAAATTTTGATAACTTTGTTTTAGTTCCAGATTTGTTTATAGAAGCAAATTTTGAAGAGTTCCTGTTCTGAAAAACTGGTTCATAAATATAAATAAAATCCAAAAATAGACCTTATTAAATAGACCTAGTTTTTTTTATCATTTATAAGAAATCCAACATTCCTCGACGTCCTTTCAACAAGTCTTGCAATTTGACTCATACCCTCCCTTTGTTCTTTTTTTTTTTAATTTAAAATTGTTTTAATATTATCAACACCAAAATCTGTTGCCACCACTTAAACGTTGACTTCGTCAACAACTTTTAAAAACACGTCCAGTCCATTCTCCAACACTGATTCTGGTATTTTTATTTCGATGTGGCAACAAAAAAATAACTTATGAAAACCTTACTTCAAACTTTTTCAAAATTATTCTTCTTTTTTTTGTTGTTGTTGTTGTTGTTTCTTTAAGTTTATGAGTAGGTACCTACAGTACTTATACTACCAAAACCAATGTGGCCGCAAAGAAGTTTTAAATTGTAAAACTTTTGCAATAAAGAAGCATGCTTTTCTTCCAAATGAAATATTAAATGTCCCTCAAGTTAGCAGAGCAAGGTCAGCAGAACAAAGTTTTAATGATGTCATCATTAGGTGCTTAATAAGTGCTAATTAAGTACCCAACAACAAAATTAAGTGCTCCAGTACTTTTGGAAAAAATTAATGTTCTGCTAACTTGATTTCAAGTTAGCAGAGCAATTTTCGAAAACTGGTTAGAACGCATGGAAAAAAAATTGGTTTGCTCTCATAATTAGGTGCTATTTAAGTGCTCTACGAATCAAAAAAAAAAATTTGAAAAAAATTATTTTTTACAAAAAAAAAATATATTTTAAAAATTTTAAAAAAAAAAATTTTTTTTTTAATTTTTTTCTACTTTTTTCATCATAAATATACTTGAATAATTAAGACTTTATCTAATTAGAGTTAAGTACCCTATTTTCCGGAAGATTTTCCAAGATTTGAAGAAAAATAAAATAATTCAATTTTCCATACAAACCCTGCTCTGCTAACTTAAATTCGAGTTTTCTCGAGCAATTCAACTTTTTTTCACCCAAATCTTTTTGATTAATTAGAAGCTCATCAAACTCGAATTAAGTACCCCATTTTCCGAAAGATTTTCCAAGATTTGAAAAAAAAATAAAATAATTGAATTTTCCATACAAACCCTGCTCTGCTAACTTGAATTCGATTTTTCTCAAACAATTCAAGATTTTTTCACCCAAATCTTTTTGATTTATTAGAAGCTCATCAAACTCGAATTAAGTACCCCATTTTCCGAAAGATTTTCCAAGATTTGAAAAAAAAATAAAATAATTCAATTTTCCATACAAACCCTGCTCTGCTAACTTAAATTCGAGTTTTCTCGAGCAATTCAACTTTTTTTCACCCAAATCTTTTTGATTAATTAGAAGCTCATCAAACTCGAATTAAGTACCCCATTTTCCGAAAGATTTTCCAAGATTTGAAAAAAAAATAAAATAATTCAATTTTCCATACAAACCCTGCTCTGCTAACTTAAATTCGAGTTTTCTCGAGCAATTCAACTTTTTTTCACCCAAATCTTTTTGATTAATTAGAAGCTCATCAAACTCGAATTAAGTACCCCATTTTCCGAAAGATTTTCCAAGATTTGAAAAAAAAATAAAATAATTGAATTTTCCATACAAACCCTGCTCTGCTAACTTAAATTCGATTTTTCTCAAACAATTCAAGATATTTTCACCCAAATCTTTTTGATTTATTAGAAGCTCATCAAACTCGAATTAAGTACCCCATTTTCCGAAAGATTTTCCAAGATTTGAAAAAAAAATAAAATAATTCAATTTTCCATACAAACCCTGCTCTGCTAACTTGAATTCGATTTTTCTCAAACAATTCAAGATTTTTTCACCCAAATCTTTTTGATTTATTAGAAGCTCATCAAACTCGAATTAAGTACCCCATTTTCCGAAAGATTTTCCAAGATTTGAAAAAAAAATAAAATAATTCAATTTTCCATACAAACCCTGCTCTGCTAACTTAAATTCGAGTTTTCTCGAGCAATTCAACTTTTTTTCACCCAAATCTTTTTGATTAATTAGAAGCTCATCAAACTCGAATTAAGTACCCCATTTTCCGAAAGATTTTCCAAGATTTGAAAAAAAAATAAAATAATTCAATTTTCCATACAAACCCTGCTCTGCTAACTTAAATTCGAGTTTTCTCGAGCAATTCAACTTTTTTTCACCCAAATCTTTTTGATTAATTAGAAGCTCATCAAACTCGAATTAAGTACCCCATTTTCCGAAAGATTTTCCAAGATTTGAAAAAAAAATAAAATAATTGAATTTTCCATACAAACCCTGCTCTGCTAACTTAAATTCGATTTTTCTCAAACAATTCAAGATATTTTCACCCAAATCTTTTTGATTTATTAGAAGCTCATCAAACTCGAATTAAGTACCCCATTTTCCGAAAGATTTTCCAAGATTTGAAAAAAAAATAAAATAATTCAATTTTCCATACAAACCCTGCTCTGCTAACTTAAATTCGAGTTTTCTCGAGCAATTCAACTTTTTTTCACCCAAATCTTTTTGATTAATTAGAAGCTCATCAAACTCGAATTAAGTACCCCATTTTCCGAAAGATTTGCCAAGATTTGAAGAAAAAACTACTATATAATATTCACAAAAATCGAATTTAAGTTAGCAGAGCAGGGTTTGTATGGAAAATTGAATTATTTTATTTTTTTTTCAAATCTTGGAAAATCTTTCGGAAAATGGGGTACTTAATTCGAGTTTGATGAGCTTCTAATAAATCAAAAAGATTTGGGTGAAAAAATCTTGAATTGTTTGAGAAAAATCGAATTTAAGTTAGCAGAGCAGGGTTTGTATGGAAAATTGAATTATTTTATTTTTTTTTCAAATCTTGGAAAATCTTTCGGAAAATGGGGTACTTAATTCAAGTTTGATGAGCTTCTAATTAATCAAAAAGATTTGGGTGAAAAAAAGTTGAATTGCTCGAGAAAACTCGAATTTAAGTTAGCAGAGCAGGGTTTGTATGGAAAATTGAATTATTTTATTTTTTTTTCAAATCTTGGAAAATCTTTCGGAAAATGGGGTACTTAATTCGAGTTTGATGAGCTTCTAATAAATCAAAAAGATTTGGGTGAAAAAATCTTGAATTGTTTGAGAAAAATCGAATTTAAGTTAGCAGAGCAGGGTATGTATGGAAAATTCAATTATTTTATTTTTTTTTCAAATCTTGGAAAATCTTTCGGAAAATGGGGTACTTAATTCGAGTTTGATGAGCTTCTAATTAATCAAAAAGATTTGGGTGAAAAAAAGTTGAATTGCTCGAGAAAACTCGAATTTAAGTTAGCAGAGCAGGGTTTGTATGGAAAATTGAATTATTTTATTTTTCTTCAAATCTTGGAAAATCTTCCGGAAAATAGGGTACTTAACTCTAATTAGATAAAGTCTTAATTATTCAAGTATATTTATGATGAAAAAAGTAGAAAAAAATAAAAAAAAAAATTTTTTTTTTCAAAATTTTTAAAATATATTTTTTTTTTGTAAAAAATAATTTTTTTCAAATTTTTTTTTTTGATTCGTAGAGCACTTAAATAGCACCTAATTATGAGAGCAAACCAATTTTTTTTCCATGCGTTCTAACCAGTTTTCGAAAATTGCTCTGCTAACTTGAAATCAAGTTAGCAGAACATTAATTTTTTCCAAAAGTACTGGAGCACTTAATTTTGTTGTTGGGTACTTAATTAGCACTTATTAAGCACCTAATGATGACATCATTAAAACTTTGTTCTGCTGACCTTGCTCTGCTAACTTGAGACACATAAATATTAAAAGAATAAAACTTAACTTTATGTACCTACGTTCTTTAAAAAAAAAAAAATACCCAAGAAATCCACAAATAATAATATGTATTCTCAACTTCCTTAAGCTTCATTTAATTTCGTCAGATAAATATATATTTTCAACACGAACATAAAGATAAAGAACTTCTTCTAAAAGTTTATCAAGTTTTTTTTTTTTATTTTTTTTTTTTTGCTTTTCTTTTGTCAAACAAAACAAAAAGAAGTCGTTTTTCTTCAAAGACAAAACAAAACAAAACCAAAACAACATCATCCGTTGAGTTTCTGACAAAATATAAAAAGCAATAAAATAAACAACATTTCTTAAAAGAAATAAACACAAACTCGCACTCATCATCATTTTATCACGAAATTATAAGGAACGAACGGAGGAGGAAGGAAACACTTCATATGAGGACTGGGGCGCCTCTGAAATCATAACCGCACATCATAATCTTTCAGTATACCGTGCCACATGATTGTCAAAGCAAATAGCATGACAATGTTCCACACTACGTCTCTTTGTGTCGCCTCACCTCCCGTCAAGACATCAAGTGTTTACTAATTAAAGTGAATTGCCATCAACACAGCCCTAGCTCGTATTCGTATATATTATTCCCTGTATCCGTATCCGCTCGAGAAAAAAGTGTTTGCTTTGTTATTGAGACTCACGAAATTCTATATGTGCACAAATGTTAGTTATCCCTGTCTATGTACTTGCCGATATCGAGCTAACGAGGTACATAAATTATGCTGCGGGGAAGAACTGGAACGTGTTAAAAGTTTATTTTACATTAAAAATAAAAATGTCTAAATTTTATTCTGGGATGCATTATTTGTTTGTAGGTACTGATCTCATATAATTTTTACGATTTTTCTAAGGGTCAAGTATTGATTTCGTACAAAAATCTATCAAACATTTGTTAAAATTCAAGAACTCAAGCAGTATAGTTGTGTTTGATTAATTTTATCATGAACAGCTGATTTTAGTATGCACAGTCCTAAACAAATATTTAAGCAGTCGTGATATTCACCTTTTGGCTACCGTTTTCGGTTTAAGTTTTTTCTTAACAATTTGTAAGGGAAAATGTATGGGATATTAAATTTCCTATTTTTTGTTTTAAAAGAATTTTTCGATAGTTTGAATATAGAAAAAGCTACAGGCCAAAAAATTTAGAAAAAAATAATATCAAAGTGTTTTTGAAAATTTAGTACATAAAATATAAATTCGTTTTTTAAATAATGTAGATACATTTGTACGGGGAAACTGTGAAAGTTTCGAAGACAAAGTCTCGAAAGGCAAAGGTTCGAAGGACAAAAGGTTCCAAATTTAAAATATTTGAAAAAATTATTCTTAAAATGCTGCGGACGATTTGTTTTCGTTTGAATTAGTATAAAATAGAGATGAGCAAACTCATATAAAAATATTGCGCTAACACACTTATCTACTCAAGCGTAATTCACTGGCATTTTGAGGGTCTTTGATCCCCTTTAAAATTGCAATCACGGCTCATATCAATTAATTACGGTTTCCTAAAAACATCTTGAGGAAGATATGTACCAGAATTCGGCTACATTCATGAAAAACATTTTAGGTGGCCTTTGCCCTCATGAAAAATTTTCAGAACTTACCAATAATTTACGGTGTGGGTTCTCAACCCACTAAAATTATAAGAACTGCTATTCAGCATAAGAAACCTATTCCGGACTTTTGTCCGCATGTATTTATGATCCTGTGTCAAAATTGAGCTTCTGGCCTTTTTGGAAGTTCATCATCCTATGACTTCCATTAAACATAGAAAAAATAAAATTGCGCTATAGCGCAAAATCGCTATGTAAGTTGTGTACCTAAGTGTATTAGCGCAATATTTTTATCTGCGACTTTGCTCATCTCTAATTTACGAGTATACTAATTAAAACGAAAAGAAATCTTCCACAGCCTTTTTAGATACATTTTTTCAAAAATTTTAAATTTCGAACCTTTTGTATTTCTAACCTTTGTCTTTCGATATTTTGTCTTCCGGAACTTTGTCTTTTTCCATAACATAAATTCTCTACAATTTTGCAATAAGAACATACGAATTTTAGTTTAATAAAAAAACAAATTATTTCGTACTGTTTTTCAAAAAAAAAATGAAGATCAAGGCAATATGAAAAAATGAAAAATTGTAGAGAATTCGGTGTTCAAAAATGTATAGTATACATACCTAGGTACAATTTGTTTTTTTTTTTTAATTTTGGTATCTTATGTACAAAATTTTCAATCAAATCAATTTTCAATTCAAAAATTTTTAAAAAATTTGATTTTTCAAATTTTGTTGGCTATTTCAATATTCAAAATATCGAAAAAATTATTATTATGAAATTTAATTTCATATGTTTTTTGCTTTAGAAATTTCATGAGTGCGAAAAATCAGGGTAATGATCTCCAATGAAGCATCATTCATTATATGAGTTATTTGTGTTTGTGGTACATTCGATACTGTACGAAATTAAAATTCAAAAACTCATAAATATGGATATCTACTTATTTACCTTCCTAGGCCAAACAGTGCGACGACGCGGGGCCAATTTTCGTATTAATATCGACCAATTTATCTCAGACTGCATGAGTACCTACATTTGAAAAATATATCCTTGTAAATTTCGCCTTGAATTGCAGTCCAACTGTTATTTATCTTAGCGCGCCCCTTTTTTTTGTTTTTTTTTTGTTCATCATGTCGGGCACATGTTTGTGGCTATAAGACATGTTTGACTATAAGAACGCAGTAGATTGCAACTTGAAGTCTTGACTGCCTTTGCTTGCACTCAGAATTAATAATATTTCTCTGTATGGCATGTCAACTATAATAGAGCTAGAGTTAAAATGACAGAGGATTCGGTCGAGAAATACGAGATTCCATGCGGGCAAATAGATATAAACGTTCTGCGTTATCTGACAACTTTAATACGAGTCTGCTGTTTTGGGATGAGGGAAATGGTCTGTTGCACTCTTGTTTCCATGTAGATGTTCACGCGCGAGGGGATTACAATACATGATGTTGATTGATGGCAACAGTTAGGGAATTAGTATGAGAAACCTTAAAAACACTATACACACAACGACATCAACTTACACGTAGAGTCAATGGCTTAATAATATGATGTTTTTCGTATTGTGGAAATGAAGTAATTTGGAATTTTTAACAAAAAGATACAAAAAATTACATAAAAAGATATAACTTGATTGATACCGCTTCTAGTTTTGAATGGTAGATTTTTATATTTCATTTTAATTGTGATTAACTACTTTGAGTAGTTTTGTTGATTCTGGTGGGTAACCTTTTTTATGTTGTTATGCTCATCATTAGGGTCGAAAGAGGACGAACAAAAAAAATTGATGTTATAGAACTTCTTAATGCGTGATATCTTGTGCTTAACTTAAACTATATCTAAATATTAAAAAGAAAAAAAGAAAAACTATCCACACACGCAATAGATTAATCACAATCATCTATGATTATTATTAATACTGATGGATATACATAAAACAAATAATATTAAAAACTGTGTAGGTACATAAAAACCTGTGTTGTTCGGAGCAGAAATTACAGTAGCTTTTGCTAACTATTAATATTGTCTACTTCCAGGGAAATCTAAAAATTGAAACAAATTAATACTACCATAAATCACAAAACAATTTTAAATAATGAATTTTAGAAACGGATGTAACTTCAATTTTTTCTATATAGACTATTCAAAAAAATTTAAATTTTGCTGTCTTACAACGTTTGTTTTAATTTATTCAATTTAAGCAAAACAAAAAATTTAAAAGCATTTTTGTTTTCGACGTAAATTTTGATTGTCTCAAAAGTTCTTTGACA
This sequence comes from Epistrophella euchroma, assembly GCA_947049315.1. NCBI lineage: Eukaryota > Metazoa > Arthropoda > Insecta > Diptera > Syrphidae > Epistrophella > Epistrophella euchroma. Next base: position 26,317,187 of record OX346248.1, on the reverse strand, counting down.
AACATTTTAAATACAGTAGGACCTCAACCAGCTTTGCAACTGGATACAGCTTGCTAAATATAGGGATCCAGCTGGCTGGAAGGAGCTTGTTGTTTTAAGCTCTGCCCATTCCGGACCGACGGCATAAGAATAAGCGTTTTGACAATTTTTTTTTTTTATTTTTTCAAGTTTCAACATCAAATCTTTTGATTGAAAATTGAATTATGTTCTAGATTTGCAAATTCAAATATGAGTATATTCAAAATTATACAAAATAAAATATAAAAAGAACCAAAATAAGTCCATTGATGTCATTTGGCAAAAATTGGGTTATGGTCATAATTCTGTATGTGCCAAAATTAGGTCAACGAAATTTTGTAGTTTGTATTTAAAAATTCTGTTAATCGATATTGGATGGATCGATAATAATCTGTATTTCAAAATATTTGGGTTTTCCAAACTCGGTAAATCTTTCTGTATTTAAAAATTTTTGTACGTATATTTCAAAATTCTGTGTTTTGGAGTTCAGAAAAATGATTTGTACCCAGTATCTACTGTCATTAGAGTCCAAATAAGTTAGTGTATTTAAGTTTTCAGAGAAAACGTTTCCATCTCAAATTTTTAAATTTTTTTTTCTCTTTTTGTTTGTACCTACATTTTTAAAAATTTCATTAAAAAAGTGTCAATTGTACTTAGAGTAGATGTACTAAAAAATTTTTAAGTTATTTTTCAACCTAATTTTTTAAAACTTTAATTAAAATTTGCTAATTTCAATAATAAATAATTAAAATTCGAATTTGTAAATTTAGAACACAATATTTCAAAGAAAAATAAAAAAAAAAAGCGGAAACTCTAATTTCGTTAAAAATTGAAGTTTGTGTAACACATGACAAAATATCTCTTCAAAATCGATGTCGAAAAATTTATTGAAGTTCAATTTTCGAGAGGCGATTCATTTTTTTTAAGGTATAGTTACATGTTTTTGGGTGTTTTTTTTTTGAAATAGTTTATATTTACTTTGTACCATAAACATTTAAAATTTTTTAATGAGTGACTTAAAGTAATATGGATTTTTAAAATTTTTTAACAGGTAACTAGACCACTAGATGTGGTCCATAATTTCTCCCTTATATACATATGTCTTATGGGTAAAGTTTTCATGGTATTCCCGTTTAGAAATGATAAAAATAGTTTTTGCGCTTTATTTTCAACAAAATGTATAACCTTTTTGTGAAAAGATTAGATATTCTTTTTTTTTTTTTTAATTTAGATTTTTAATATTTTGAAGGTACAAGTATTTTCCTATCTGTGAAGTTCTTTGTTGAAGCTTGCCAGGAAAAATGAAAAGTTTTTGCAAAATTTAGTCAAGGCTCTGAAAAGTTTTCAGTAGCAAAAAAAAAACATACGAGCAAAACCTGTCAAATACTATTAAAAACATCTATAACCAAAACAAACATTTTTTCACTCTGGTTTGAAATATTTACTTCAATTTTAAAGGTTATAGGTTATTGGTTAGCGGCGGAAAGGCCACTCTTTTATAATTTCTTTTATCTCTCGAGATGAAATGGTACATAACTGGCGAGGGGCTAGCTCATTTCGTTAGTAACCCTTGGTACCCCACTGATAGAAGGTACTATGTAAAACTTTCTTGAGCCTCATGGAGGACTATAGATTCTTTTTTCAGGTGCAAATGTTTTTATATTTGGTAATATTAATTTAATTCATTTGCTTAACTAACGTTTTTTAAAGTAACAAATAACATTTGAAAAATTATCGTCATTTCTGAAAAATCAAATTTTCAAAAACAAACAAACGAAAATTATTATAAATTTTTTTACAAAACACATTCTTTCTAGAAAATTTTAACATTAAATATTATTTAAATTTAAAGGAATATTTCGTATAAAAATTTAGTTAAAAAAAAAATTATGGAAAAATCGTAACGGATATGAAGAGATTGATCTGATAAAGAAGAAAAATAGTAAAATGTAAACTTTAATCTTTATGTTCGAATAATGATCCTATTAAGCTCTCATCAATTAAAATTTCTCAAAATTATTTACTTCTTCTCTTCACAATTTTATTGAAGCCTTTATAACAATCAAACATTTTCAGAAAAATTAATGGAATAAATTGTTACTTTTTTTAAGAAGAAGATTTAATTTTTATTGGCTTATTTTCTAGAACACAGAAATTAGAAAACTGCTAAGAAGTTTTAAAATAGTTTTTTTAAGCTAAATATGCTTCTGATGCAAACAGAATTAATCTGTGCCATGAGAAAATAGCAGATAAATATTTACGGAGTTTCACCAATTAACAAAAAATTTTTAAAATTACACCAATAATTAAAGAAATATCAAAAATAAACACGAATAAAATTCAAACGTCATTTTGCAAAAACAATGGTCCAAGGTTTATTATTTGTAAAATAGAGGGAAGTCTCCAAGTTCTACAATTTTTTCAATGTCCGTCAAGTAAGCATTACCACTTCAAAATTTTGAAAAACCAATAATGGGATTAAGTGTCGTGAATTTGTCGTGAAAGAAAAAAAAAATATCGGACTTGTTTTTTAAAAATTACCCCCTGGTAGGTAATACAATACCAACCTCCCAAAATTAATTTCACAATAAATTTTGAGTACGTCATTAATTTTTGTGAAAGAAAAACAAATATCGGGTAATTTTTAAAAAAAACAGGTCCGATATTTTTTCCTTTAACGACAAGTTTACGACAAATTCACGACAATTAATGACGTACTCAAGTTAACATTACCAGGGTGTTATTTTTGAAAAAAAAAGCGACAATTTTTTTCTTTCACGACAAATTTACGACAAATTCACGAAATTTAATCCTATTATTGGTTTTTCAAAATTTTTAAGTGGTAGTGCTAACTTGACGGACATATACATATTTTTTATTTCGAAAAAAGTTATTTTTGTTAGCATATTTTGTTTCGCATCAGTAGCGTGCAAACTTAGCTTTCACAAAAAAGTTTTAGATCCCTTAAAGTCAAAAAAATAAAACTTTGTATAAAGGTAATAAAAAGTTTTCTTTTTCAATATTGATTGCTTTTTATAACTTCATTCTTCCGACCGAAAGAAGAAAAACATCGTTTAAGAAGCTTCTTGACACACATGTCAATGTGCACATATCATCTACTAATGCGTTTTTTACTTTATTAAAGAAGAGAAGGGGGAGTTTTGAAGAAGCACTTGCTGTCTGCATTCCATAAAAGTTCACATTTTTTTTTTATTGATCTGCCTATAACCATAAAACAAATTTCAAATGTCTAGTCAAGTCTACTGGGGTGGATAATAGTGAACCCTTCAAAAATAAAAAAAAATTAAAATGAGTTCTGTCTTTTACAGAAGTTTTTTTTTCGATGGGGTGGAAAAGTTCTTCCCCTTTTTTCTTTGCTCTGTCTGTAGACTTTATAATAATAAAATCAAAGCTCGAATAAAAATTTTATTTTAAATCTTTTGAACCCTACTCTACATCTTAAGGACTAGGTATATACGAGATAAAAAATAAAAATGCCCACTGTCTGACTGTCTGACAAAAGCAAATCTACATCACTCCCCTTTTCCTACCCTTATAATAATATTTATTTCAATTGTTGGCTAATTAAAGTAAATGGGATTAAAGTCTAGAAAGTTGAAACCTGTGTCAGAAAGAAATCAATATCACTGTCTTATGGATCTGTGGAAGCCAAAAACAGACACATAAGGATGAGAGCAAGACCCTGTGAATATTAAGAAAACTTGTACCTATACATATATTATTTTCTTTTTGAAGGATTTCTGGAAAAAGACGTTCGTCGTCGTTGTCATTTTATATTTTTTATGTCAAACTTTAGATATTTCTTTTCCTTTTCATTGCCCTGAAGCTTAATGACAATCCTATTTTACTTGGTTCTTCTTCCCTTGCATTATGTCAACGGCACGCATCATCTCTTTAATGGTTGTTAAGGGGGATAGGTGATGGTGTTTGTTGATTTTTTTTGCTTTTCTTTACCCAAAATCATCCCTTATTTATTTTTGCTTAAATTGGAATGCACCTTATCGGAAAATTTGATATATAAATAGGATCGAAGGGTTTATAACTGCTGAAAAAAAAAATACCATTCATTTGGGAACGGTTAGGGAAAAATCTGTTAAATTTTACATTTTAGAGACGGAAAGTCTTTTGGCCGGCAGGGCACATAGGGTGTTTTTTTTTTTTTTTTTTTTTTTTTTTTTGGTAACCTACCTTCACGTTTAGTTATTTGGGTGACATTAAAATCATCTTCTTATTTTTGTTTCTTATTTAAGGGGAGTGAAAGTGCCCTTGGCGATTGAAATCTAATGACGAGAAAGACTGTGTCTTGATTTTATTATATTAAAAGTCTAAGATAAAACACTCCATGGGGACTGTTTTGACAAAATTAAGGGTAGAATGTAGGTAGGTACTTAATATTTGTGATGATTAATAATTCTACAAATTTTGAAAATTCATAAAAATTTAAAATAAAATACATTCAAATCAAAATTCGTCATAAGTCAAATTCTGACTGAAATTTAAATACATAATCTAAAATACAAACATATAGATAAATAAATAACCTATTGTCAAACAAAATTTAATTTTTCCATAAATAATCGAAATTGTTTTTTTTGTTAAGTTTCATTAAAGCATCATCGTGTCGGAAAAAATGAAAGAAAACAAAAAATTAATGAATACAAAAGAAAGCGAATCAAATGAAAAATTTATCTGACCTACAAGGTCAAGACATTGTTCATCAAGTCTCCCCAAGATAACCAGCTTGTAAATTGCTTTCGAGAAAAAAAAAACGACAACATGAGGCCAAGCACTCTTTTCCAAATGAGTGTGATGTATGGATGTCATTTTGTTTTCATCTTTTTGTTTTGCTAGCCTTTCTTTCTCACTTTTTAACTTGTTTATTTTGTTTCTTTATAAAAAGTAAGAATTTTTTTTATGCAAACATAAAAAACTTAAGCCATTAATTTATTTCTTTTAAAATGCTAAGCGGCTCAGAATTTGTAGATAGGTGCATAGTATAAATGAGAGGCAGTAATTAAGATATCTCATTAAAATTAAAAAAAAAAAATATGTATATTCAAATAAATAATACGTAATGATGAAGCCCAAGAGAACTTTTGTTTGATGTTATGAAAAAAAAACATGACTTATTATCATTCTTTTTTGTGTCAGGTTGATTTGACTTTTAATTAATGCCATCATTAAATATTTTTTCGGTTTGTAAATCATTCTGCGTTTGACCTTTGCGAAAAAAAAATTTATAAGAAGCATTTAGATGTAAACTAGATTAAGTACATTCTACATACATATATGTACCTACGGCTTGTTATTTATGAAATAGATCAGGCAAGGGAGATATTTTGAATTTGCAGATTTATATTGATTTCAGTGATTTCTGGGAATTTATTTTGAAATTTATTTTTCCACCTAGAATTTTATTAGTTTTTTTTTTTTTGGCTGGCAGCGAAGGGTGGGCAAGTTTTGAATTCATAAAAAAAAAACTATCTATTTATTAATCAAACCTTTCATTACAAGGGAAGAAAAAATATGTTCGGCAAATTTCAGCAGAACCTTTTTTTACGAAAATAAAAATGGCGGTGCTTACTTGACGCACATACCTATATTCTTCTTAATTGAAATAAACGGATTCTAAATGGTGTTTTGTATAAGATCCGACAAAGGGCTAGAGTGCGTGAGTTGAGTCGAGACAAGAAAAAAATCTTAAAAACGACTTAAAATTGAAAAAAAAAAATCATTTGAAAAACAACGTCAACACTTACAAGTGTTTTTTTCTTTTAATTTGTTTTTAATTCAAATTTTTTAATGAACACTTTTTGAAAAATTGATTTTCAAACTAAAAATTTGGAAACAAAAAAAAATCTATATATAAATAGCCTTAAATAAATTTTGTGGTACCATTTTGTCAAAAAGGCTGAGTTACAAAATGTAGAAAATGTTTTGATGCGGAAGAAATGTTTACATTTTTCATACGCATCAGCAACGCAAACTTGATGCTTTGTCATTGCATAAGTCTGACGTTTCGGAATGCAAAAAAAAAAAAAAATTAAATCGAAGCAACTAAAAAATTTTGGATGCGCAAACTGCGCAGTGAATGCGCATCTAATGAATTTTGGAACTCAGCTAAAGTATTTGACCGATTTTGATACATTGTATATGGTTGAAAAGCCACAATTGCGGAGATGTGCAGGATATACTTGAGACACGCATTTGTACTCTATGGGTCATTTTGGTTTTTGTACTGTCGAACACTGTGCATATTTGAAAAAAAAAAATTAAATTACAAGAAATGTTTTTTTCCTTCAATATTTTCAAACAATTAATTTCTTTATTTTTCTTGCCTAGAGTGTGTTCTTTTGCTGGCCGAATTTCGGCAATTGGGCAATATGTACTAGTAAAAAAAATTTGTTCAAAAATTTTATTCTAAATTTCACATTATTAACTAGTACCTACCTATTTTTGTTTATAATATTTAATGCTCTTATCAATTCTGTTTTAAAAAAAAAAAATTAGTGAAACATGACATTTGCGATAAGATTTTAAATTTGGGGAATTTTCTACTGAAGTTTATTAACACAAGGTTATTCGAATAAGATGTGACAAATATTAAAGGGATGCTATGCCAGGAATTAATTCCATTTGGTAATTTTGTATTTTTCTCAAGTTTTTTTGAAGATTTGTACACACTATTAAGGAAACAAAAAAAAGTGGTCATATTGCGATGAAACAAAAAGCATTCTAAAGCAGTAACTTCATAATCCACTGTTTGCAAAATTACAAAAGTAAAAATATTTTTTTCCAGCTACCGCAGTTGTTTTGTGAAAAATAATATACACATTTTATTTTTAAACCAAAATTTAAGCTTTCTGCATCATTTTTATAAGTTTTCCTGTGAGAAACACTATCCCAAAATGAGTTTGAAAATTTTCACTTTTGTACTTTTTCACTTTTTTGGCTTATGTAGTTAAGGCTTAAAGCTTTATGTTTTTTTTTTTTTTTTTTTTTTGAGAAATTCTAGCCAATGATTTTTTGAGGTACCGTTATTGCGCAGTCATAAGAAGCAGCAACGAGTCAAAAAGTTTTTTTTTTTATTTTATTGAAGAGTGTCATTTTCTTTGAGATTTTTTTTGAGCCAATTAAAAGTATTTATTCGATAACTTGTGTTATTAGCTTTAATGTCGTCTTTTTTCATTGCTCTTCGTTTCCAATATCTCAGCAAGGAATGCCGACACGAAAAAATTAAGGACAGTTTTGAAAAGTGGAATATTTTCTTTCTAAAACTTACTTACTGATTTTGTTTTTTAACCTCTCACCAAAAAATTAAGAAAAGGTAAAACAAAAACAACTTCTTTAAGACTTTTAGTAAATATTTCACTGCTCTACAAATATTTATTGCAGAACTTAATTTAGTAAAAGATTTTAAAGAGCTAAAGGCCACCAATATACATATCTGTAAAATTTCAAATCGATCCATTGAATCGTTTTCCCCCTACCGAATGATCCGTCGTTATACAAACCAACTCTATGGGAATTTTTCTGCAGAAAATTTCCTTAAACAAAATTTAATTTATAGAACGTATCAATAGCGAAACGTCGATTTACTTTGTGTCGCACTTGTCTGTGTTTGAAGCAGTACGAGACAGAACACACACCTGAAACTTCAAAACTCAAAAACTTAAGACAAATATTGGCATACACAACATATAAGAAGATCCCTATCTTTTTTTTTAGCCCTTTAACAGTTTATCTAATGTTTTTATTTTTTTTTATAATTTAAAGAAAAAAATGTAATTTGTTTAAAAATTATGTATACGACTTTCATGTTTCGACAAAAAAAAAAATTGCTAAAAATATGTTGTTTTTTTTAAATCTTTATTTTAAGGAATTTTGTATTAAAATAAATCGTTCTTTTTTAAGATAAAAAAAAGTGGTATATTCAATTTATAGTAAAAATATGCAAATTCTTATGAATTTGTATGATAATTTTTGTGGGCCATCTAGTTTTATGCGTGTAAATTATCTTATTAAAATTAAAAATCCATTTCTATTCTGGCATTTGTAATATTAAATTAGAATGGGTAATAAATTTTTAAACAATATTTAATGTGAGTCTTTCTTTATACTACATATTTATCTTCGAATACAATAGTATTTTTTTTTTTTTTTGATGGCCTTTATTATATCAGAATTGAATTTTTAAAGTCTGTATATGTAAAGATATGTATTTTTCTTAAGCTGTAGGTGTTGAAGTATTAAATTTCAATTTTTATTAATTTTTTCTTTTGGAAATATTTTTTTTTTTGTGATTTATTTAAATTTTCAACCTCGCCTACACACTATTTTGTGAGCATAACGGACTTTTTTTGTGAAGTTTATTAACTTGTCATTTTTTTTTTTTAAGAAAATCGTACTTACATCGTTGTGTGTTTTGGGGCTCTTTGAAAATATGATATCTCCTTCTTCTGTCAGATGAATACCTTACAAACAATTCAATTATAATGTCTTATTTTTTATTTTTCTTCAAAAGGAATTCTTAAACAAAAAATTTGTTTATCAAAATCATTTAAGAGGGTGCCATAAAAATGTAAAGAAAAAAAAATACAGAATAAGTAAATATCAAGCTTTTAATGGCATCATAAATTATTTATGAATATTCCTCGCTGAATAGAATATATACATATGTATATCTCTGACTATTGGATTGGAATGCCATATATTTTTTGGAGATAGATATTTTACTTTGGATGGATTTAGAGGGTGATGTCGTCGTCGTCGTTGGTTAATTCATTCATCAGTCACTCACTATACTGAAGATGTTGGTATCTATGAATAAATTAGAAGGCACTTCACGTTCTCTTTGCTTTTTTTTTTGCTTCTTCGCGGTGATTGATTTCAACTTTGTGTTTAAATAATAATTTATATATTTTTAAGATTAAAATAAATTTGTTCTCATTTTTAATGGCAAATACCTTCTTTGCGGATAAGTGAACCATTAAGAAAGCCCTTTTATGATAAATCGCGTAAATGAACCTACTATAGTCTATAATAAGACATGACAAATTTGTATTGGTTCTTAGATGAAATTTAACCTAGGATAGGTACATTTTTTTGTGACGATAAATACTTAAATTGCTTGCCAGGTTTAAGAAATATGTAACGACACGACACTGGTTAAGTATGCCATATTTATGTATATATTTATAAATACTAATAAATCTGCTTGGAAACATTTTATGGAAAAAACTATAACTAGGTAATGCTTTATTTTTAATTGTTTCTTTACAAAAAAAAAATATACAAACACCAACATACCAGTTTCACAGTCGTAGAAAGTGCCAGTTAAGTGGCCAATATGGAAGATAATGGCTCAATATATTATGTATCAGTGGATACGAACCTTAAATATCAAAAGCGATGGTTTCAAACTTAGGGTATTTTTTTCTTAAATGACTTAAGTCATAAATATGAAGCTTCCCACCCAAATTTAACTTAGTTGAAATTGTTTTTAAAGTGAATGTCTAATTTTCATGATATTAGTCTTCACACAGAAGTTCCAAGCCATCTAAAAAACATCAAATCAGAAAAAATTTAAAATAACTTTAGAGCAAAATCTGATGTTAATTGAAAATGGAGTATCTATCACATAATTTAACCGTATCTCTAAAAAAAATACATAAATTGTTTGGTCTTGCTTTTTTTTTTGTCGCCATAGAACCTTTCTTATGGTTAACGAGTGTAGGTATGTCACTTCACTTCCTGCTTTGACTGATTTATCCAACATCCATTAATTTATTTAAATAAATTAGAATATCTGTAACATTTTCAGACAGCTATGTATGTTTTGTTTTCATGACCACACGTTCTGAATTAAACGAACCTGACATTGTTATTTATTATGAAGAAGATAACGGCATCCAGTTCTGTACGTATGTTTTTGGGAAGGCTTCTATTCCCAGTTCGCACATTCTGTGGGAGTTCTGGGCATGTGTGGCTTGGGCTTCATGTTAGTATTGTTTTGATATGGGAATACATTCAGTATGGTTTTTTTTCTGTTGGTGTTTATTTACTCATGAAAGTTGTTCTTTACACAAAAAAAAAGAACAATATATGGAGAATACCTACATACCTTACGCACATACATAAATACATATTTACCTTTTATTTTGCACGTCAGAAAAATCTGACAAAATCTGCAAGTCTAATTCGAAACATAAACACAACAACAAAGCAAAATAATGTCAAAATAAACTGCAATTGTTAATTTTTATTCTTGTCTATCGTAAAAAAGCTAAAATTTAAGTTACACAGAAACACTAAAGCATTCCAGCAGGTCGATTTTAGATACCTAATTTTTATAAACAACAAATACTCCGTAATGGTGTGGGTGCACATAAACATAGTACTAAAGAATAATAATAAAAGAAAATACAAATCAATTGATTGGAGAATGATGTTGAAGCTTATAGTTGTATGAACAAATGATGTTCCACAGGGATCCGTTCTGGGGCCTATTATGTTTTTGAAACTTATTTTCGAATAAGTGAGATATTCGTTAATTGATTCTGCTTTATGTGTCTTGTCTTGAAAAAATTTAATGCTATTTTTTGGTAAGTGCATCACATGACTCAAATTTGTAATATGTTTAAAATAGTCAAAAAAAACGGAAATCAAATTGCAAAATTTGCCCGGAAAATTGAAAGTGCCTTTCTAATTCGATCTTTCCAATCCGACCATAAGTCACGATTTAGTATTTCATTTATGATTTGCTTACTTTAAATGTTCGCATTCAACACCAATTGGAATGGGATCATGATATAATATCGAATGACAAAAATCTTAAATATCGGATGTCAAAAATCTCGAAAAAAAAAAAACAATTTTTTAATTGAGATTATTATTCTAGATTTATGGTGGATTTACATTGGTTTTCACGTGAGTTCTGCAGGGATATAAGATATAAAATTCTCATATATTGATTAGATAGAGAAGACCAAAATACAGAGATCTTCATGGAATGCGCAGATTATAGGAACGCAGCGAAGACGAACATGTTCATCTCTTTTTCATACATTTTATTTTTTTGGAATGAATCTATCCCGCTCTACTTTTCTTGACTGGATACAATATGTAAATCCACAATTTATGTATTTCTGGATTTTTATTTTTTAGATTTTTGTTTTCTAGATTTTTACTTTCGATATTTTTGTTTTCTAGATTATTGCTTTCTAGATATCGTTGAAATACATACTAAGCATAAAATATTTATTTTTCTATGAAAATCCACCCTTTGCCACGCCCACTTGTCTGACATTTAAGGAGGAATAAAACGCCTTCTTTTAACATCACGCATAGGGGCCAGTTATAGCGATCAGGAAAACGGATCAGAAAAAAAAATTCCTTTTGTATAATTCAATGTTTTATTAAACGATTTAAAATATAAAAAGGATACGAATCGATGATAAACCAATTGAAATATTTTTTCCATTAAAAAAATTTAATTTGGGAGAAATAGTTTGTCTAAAACAAGTACTTATTCATTTTCCTGATGGACAGAAAACGAGTTTCCATCAGGAAATGCATTTTGTAGAATAAATATTTCCTCCAAAGGACATTTTGTTAATGTAATAAATATTTCAAATGATTTATCATCGATTTGTGCCATTTGTATATTTCAAATCGTATAATAAAACATTAAATTATCAAAAAGAAAATTTTTCCTGATGCGTTTTCCTGATCGCTATAACTGGCCCCATAGATACCTAAAATGTTTTGATTGAGCTTTCTAGAGTCCATAAGCAATAACATGAATAATTTTTCCCGAACACTACCACGCCCATCTATGGATAGATAAAGAGGATGTCGCAAAATCTATAGTCTTTAAATCCAATCCAGTAATTCGAATGAAATTTTTAGAATTTTTGTATTATAAGTGGGACGAAGGTTTTAGATTGATTTTAATAAAATCCGTCTACTTACACAACTACTTTTCATATGGCTATGCATTTGACCCTAAGAATATAGAACGATAAATAATTTTTTGAACACAAGAAAATTTAAACAGATGTACCACAAGAAAGTATTATAGGACCAAACCTTTTATTTCTATGGACTAATAAAAAATCACTATCCGGCTTCATAACACACTTGTTAGGTGGCACACTGATAGAGAACTTGTCCGTTGTATAACTTTTTTTTATTAATAAACATAGCATAAAAGTTTAATGCCGGATTTACACGAGTGGCAAAATGTCATTAAATTGGTCATTTTATACCAATTAACTGTCATAAACCGGGATTATGACAATTTATTGGTATAAAATGACAAATTTAATGACATTTTGTCAAAACATTTCATCAACAAAAAAAATTGAAAGATTTAGACCAATTCACCCTGTTCACGCTTTACAATATACACACGAGAAAAATCTCTGCACGGTTTTTTTCCTAAACTCCTACAATACAGTTTTAAATTTAAAAAAAATAAATTTTTAGTGTAGTGTAGACTGGCTATCCCAGCCTAAGTAGTTTTAAATGAACCACAATACACGGTATCGATTGTGATTAGAAAGACTTCCACCTGCCGAAAGAAGAAAAAAAAACAACTTATTTCGTGAGATTAAGGCAAACAAAAGATTTTAACATCTTTTTAAACAGTCCATTCCATAATAGGAGTGTTTGTTGCTTAAGGCTTTATCAGCTTACAAGCTATATAACATCGTTGTTAACAGACATTTTTTAGGTTTTATTGAAATTTAAATGAATACCTATTTTTTTTTTAGAATCTGTACTTGTTCAACATTTAAAGTTCGATTTAATTGAACTAAAGACTTCTTTTGTATTAACCACTAATCCTCCAGGGCATTATCCTCTACAAGCAAACAAGAAAATCAACAACAAAAATAACAACCGCCACTCTATTATTAGTGTTAAAAACCTTTTTTTCTTTTGATTAAAGAAAATGAAATCGATATTCCAACCCAACAAAACGCGACGGGACGGGACGGGATATACGCACAGGTTCAAGATTAATTGTTCTCTAAAAATGGGTCTCACGCTGCGAGCGGGATTAATAAGGAATCATGCCAAAAATACTCGATACCCAGCTGTGTGTACCAATTATTCCATCACTTCTTTGTGTAATTATATCGACTTGAAATGAAAATTTTCGAAGTCTTTCTTTTTGAAAAATATCTATAGGTCGGGTAGTATCGCGTTTTAGCTCTGGGTTTGTGCCAATTCAACGTTTATAACAACCCCCCCATAGGAAGAAGACCTATTTAATCATAATTCGAAGAGTGTTCATTATGTTGTCAACAAGAAGGATATATTTTCTTAGGAGAATCTTTTTTCAATGGAAAAGTATAGCTACAGATTTGGTCGAATGAGACTGCTTACAAAGGGACATTATATTGTTTGATTAATTAATATTTCTTTATTTTCGATTTTCTCAAAAACTAAAAGACATTTAGGCATGCAGTTTTTAGTGTTTAACTAGAAATTGATAGAAACATCGAATATTAAAAACAAAAACATTATTTGATAAAGTAAAATTTTGAACAAAATTAGTTTGAACACAATTTTGTTTTAAATTTTTATGTACAAAATTTTTAATTTGAAAAGTAATACTTCAAAAATAATCTTTAAAATTATTTGAATAAAAAAAAAATAAAAAGAACAGACTTCCAGCTTTAAAAAGGCATAGCGTGACATTTTAAATGTTTCCGGTGTTTTTAATAATTTCTTTTTTAGTTTTAGTAGATTTCTTTTTAGAAAATTGCCCCTCCCGCCTAGTCGGGGGGACATAGACCCCCTCTCCCATACGATTTTTTTCTTGTCTCAACACAACTTACACGATTTAGCTGTTTCTCACACCGTATGCGAATAACCCTGTACTGGTGAATTTTCCATTTGTGTAGAAAACTAAAAACCGTGACCCTACCGATGGAATTATTTCGAAAACCGTTATTTTTACGAAGAAAAATGTTATAATCTTTTTTGTAGGAAAATTTCTCAGCTACAAATAAGTATCCTACATTATTTCTGTACAAGGGACCGTTAGGAATATATTCGCGAGAAACCAATTTATAGGGCATATAAAATTGTTAGCTGTTAATTGTTCATTGTTGATGGGAACTTCTTACGGTTTCCTAAAACACCATCATACCCAGCTGCATACCCAGCTTTCCGGCGATTTGTCCAAAGTAAAATGTCTTTAATAACTAGACTAATTAATCCCATACAAATTCAGAAATATTTTTTGTCAAACCAATAATCGACCCTAATAAATTCTAAAGCGAAAAAACATTCAACAAATATTGCAATCGATTTTCTACTCAGTTGTGTGTGCTGTATTTATGTGTTTATGTTTTTTTTATGTGTTTATTAATAGTTGCTATAGTTGACGATATTGCATAACAATCTATGGACTCGAAAGGACACTGACCGACATGTCCTGTTTGTAAGGTTATTTATTTAGATACCGATTGTTAACAAGTTTTACTATCTATTTTTTTTTTGTCTCCGTTGTTCGACGTTTTATAGCACATAAGTAGATTTGTTTGTATTCAGCAGATAAGTTTCTGAATTTAATTTCCTGGCGTATAAGGAGCGATTAGATTACATACACTCATCGTTGTTGGTTTCTATTGATCGATGATAGGACATGAAATTTGAGGAAGAGAGAGATATAGAGAACACAGAAAAAATAGTTTTATACGTTTTAAGTGTTTTTTTTTTTTTTTTTTTTGCAAACTAACGGCATCTTGATTGCTATTCAGGACACATGCTATAAGGGGTGGTTCGTTTAGTTTCCGCTTTTTTCCTTTGTTTGTTTTTTGTGCATATAAACGAGTACATAGTCGACATTAAAGACCTCTTAGCATACAATAAGGCTTCTGATTAACTTACTTTATATAAAGTAGGATAACGTTGGTAGGTATGCAGAATATATGTTGGCCGACATTGTTTTATTTTCGTGCTACCTATAAGGATGAAAGCAGGATATGAGTGTTTTTTGTGAGAGTTAGTTTTTTTTTTTTTTATGGTAAAATTTTTCTTTGTTAGGTTTCTAGATGTACATACATAGGTACAAATGTATTTAATTGAAAAAGTGTAACATGTGATCGCATAGTTGAGATAGTATGAGATATTGATTAGAAGGTGATGCAAATTATGTTAAATAGGTTAGGTTTGGAGGGGTGATAACACGGCAAGCCGCATCATTTCACTCGGATCTCAATAGATCCATTGCGCTCCCCAGGATGTAGGTAGGGTAAGTATAAGGAAGGGTTAGGAGAGGAGTTGGTAGAGATTGGGGTTAGGAATGGGGGGCCTCCCTGAACCATTTTGAGTTCTTATGTCAAATAACAATCCAGTTATTACCGCACTTATTTGAAGAAATAAGAGCGCTCAGTTGCAAAATACCTAGGTTTCTTCTGTTCTTTAAAAGGTGATGGAGATCTTATTTTCAAAAAAAAAAATATTGGTCATTGTGCAGGTAATTATAAGTAGTAGGTAGAAATAGTGGCCCCAAGCAAAAACCTACCTCAGAGGTAATTATATAAAAAAAGAAGTTTCTTAAAATTTGACTTGAAACTCTAGCTTCAATTAGAACCGAACAAAAAGGTGTGGGAATCTAATAATCTAACAAAATCATTTGATTAAACACTTGATTCACTTTTAACAGATCACTCAAGGTTCCCACCATTGGCCGTCAAAAATGTTATACCCACTTCATAACACCTATCAATATCAGTTTACTGGTCCATGTAATTTAATGATTCTTATAACCGTTGTATATGCCCTGAGTTAAGGTAAAAAAAAACAACATAAAAATATATGAGACGAACAAAAAAAAATTAAAACAAAACTTTAATGACTCTATCAATCGCTCGTTTAAATTCACCGACAAAAAACAAAACAAGCATCTAAGATCTTAGTGTAAGTGCAATTCCCTACCTAAACCTATACCCACCAATATTGTGTTTAATTTAATTACATTTACGTTTAGATAAACACAAAACTTCAAAGCGATGCGATAGGATTTTTTTTTTCTGGTTACATGAATGAACAATACACAAATATGGTTGCCAAGTATTTTTCTTAGGAATAGTCTAAGATCCCGCCACAGAACGACCTACCCTCATCGAGGTACCAGATGAGAAGTATGCACATTTGTAGGTAGTGTCTAAACAAACATTTTGGGTAAGGGTTGCCTAGCGTAAAGTAGTCAAGGGACAGGGTTGCCACGCTTTAAACGTCATTTTTCGGGGTTTTACAATTATATGACACAGCTTAGATGGTATGTCTTACGGACATAAACAAAATACCATAACAAAACTTAAAATACAAGGTTTTTTAAAAATCATAATTTTAATAGGGTAAATTAGGGTAAACAAAAATAAAAGTCTAGAATCTATTTTCTAAACAAAAATTGATAAGGAGTTGGTTGTTTTTGTAACTAATAGATTCTTTTAATATAAAAAAGTCATGTATATATGCAAAAAATATGGAAAATCTACAACTCGAGATATAAACGTTTCAAAGAAAAAATTTTAGAAAAAGACGTTGGAAAAAAAAATTACTATAAATCAGGGTTACGTTTTTTGGAAATAAATTTTATATTTTTAAAAAGAAAATAAGAAATAAATTTACCCGTATTTGCCAGATTTTCGATTTAACCTCAATTTTTTGCTAAATAAATTTTTTAATAATATACATTTATTTCATCCATTTTCGGAGTTTTCCATTTTTTTCAATTTTACGCGCATATGTATTTTCATTAAAAACAGTATCAGTGCAAGGACACATAAATTACGATTACGACGGTATTATATTGTTTCCAAAAATGTTGTCAAAAATTCTAAATTTCTGAACATTCAACTATAGATATTTTGAAATTTTTTAATATTTAATAATAAAAAAAACTTTGATAGTCTCAGAGAGGTGACGACAAATTTGGAAAGGGGTTAATAGGTACAAGTATTATGATGTCTAATACAACAATCTGGAAGTTTTTTTTTGAAGCTTGTTTTGGATATGAAGATTTGAAAATGGCGATTTTTCTAGTAATATTGTCAGCCGTATAAACCACTTATATTTATACATTAAAAACAAAAGATGGTGCTCTGTCATTTTATTTATTTTATTTATTTTATTTATTTTATTTATTTTATTTATTTTATTTATTTTATTTATTTTATTTATTTTATTTATTTTATTTATTTTATTTATTTTATTTATTTTATTTATTTTATTTATTTTATTTATTTTATTTATTTTATTTATTTTATTTATTTTATTTATTTTATTTATTTTATTTATTTTATTTATTTTATTTATTTTATTTATTTTATTTATTTTATTTATTTTATTTATATTATTTATTTTATTTATTTTATTTATTTTATTTATTTTATTTATTTTATTTATTTTATTTATTTTATTTATTTTATTTATTTTATTTATTTTATTTATTTTATTTATTTTATTTATTTTATTTATTTTATTTATTTTATTTATTTTTTTTTATTTTATTTATTTCATTTATTTTATTTATTCATTCATATTTAATTTTGAACAGATTTTTTTCTGAATAATTTTTTTTTGTATTTGATTTTTCAGATCTCAATTTTTCCTGCTATTCAATCACATTGTAAAGCAAAAAAAAAAAAAACAATTTGTAATTCGAAACTACAATATTAAATTTCAAATCGAAGCCTACAACAAGAACAAAAATAAACCTAAATTGAGCGATTAATATTAAAACATTTAAGACTTTTTATTTTTGATAATTAAAACAGAAAAAATATGAGAAAATGGTAGATAGGTATTTATAAAATTTAAATTTTTGGAATGATAACATTAATATTTGAATAACAATTATTAATAAAGTAAAATGGGATTTATTCAAAAGTCAACACACCAAAAAACAATAAAATACATATATAAAACATAAATTAGTTTGTTTCTATAATTAATTCATATTTTATTCATCACGTTTTGAACACTTAAATTTTAATTATTGTCTAACGAATTCAATTAACAATTTAAACCCATTTAAGCTATTTCGAAAATTAATTTAATTTTATTTTTATGTCCATATGAAAACGTTATTCAAAGGAAAATTTGCATAAATGTTTCGGCCGACAATTTTTTTTTTTTTAATTATGCTCAGAGCACAGAAAATAAGATCAGATAAACAATTCATTAGAGTTGGATTCTAGTTAAATGTCTGTCAAAATTTTCCTTAAATGAAACATTTAAGAAAATAGGGAGGTATACCTATACCAACATAAGAACGACAAGATGCAACTGGCAATAAAATTTCCTGTGGCAACCCTTACCACGAGAAGCCAACAAATAGCCATAAAATAATACAAGAAAATAAAAGTAAGAAAAATAAAAAACTGAAAACATGACGCAGCTAGAAGAGTAAATTACTTCAACCGTATATAACAACGAATAAGGCTGAAAACTCCATCCGGAACAAAAACACACACACAAAACTATCCAAAGACCGAACGAAGCCCATCATCATCAGATAGCCAGATACATTTTTATGGCCAGATACAAGAGCCCATGACTTGAACGTTTAGCAGAGAGAGAGCGATACTTTTAGATAGTTTGCCGATGATGGCGATGGGTGGGTGTCTGGAATTTCTTTGTAGAGCAATTGTAACAAGTGGGAGAACATAGCTCCATCTATGTAACATCATAAATTGTTTTGTTGGGTTTTTGTGAGAAATGATGTTTCGTTCGTTGTTCGGATGAATAAAACTATTCTTCGTTTTTTTTTTTTTGTTTGTTTTTTTTTTTTTTTTTTTTTTTTGTATAGGATTGAATTTTTTAAACCGAAGCGTTAAAGACTCAATGAGAAGAAGGTTTTTGTGATATGATAATGACGGTGGATATAGCTCTTATGAATTTCTCTGCTGGTGCTTGTAAGTGTCGGTTGTGATTTATTTAGGACAAGATAAAGAAAATATTACTACATATCAGATTTATGTAGAGAAGTTTCGGATTTGAGGCTAAGTAAACAACTTGCACTTGTCAATGGAGTTTCTTGTTCAAGTGTGTCTATAGAAAGTATTTTTTTCCATACTTGACCCAAATATGTATTACGATTTTATATCAGAAATAGAAATAGATTTGAGTTTTTTTTTTTTGTTTCTTCTACTAAAGAATTTAAACCCTGGGAAGAGTCAAGTCAAGTCTAGTCAACGAGCTGTGTAAATGACTTAGAATGTACATAGGTAAGTACTTCGGTTGATTTCTTCTGACAGCTCAGAGCTGTCAGTTAAATGTATCTAACTGTTCCTTGTACGAGTTTATTGCCACAACACATAAGGTTACAAGGAATGGACCCACAATTTTCTGTCGAATCCAAACTTTTGTTGAGAGGCATTTTATCATGACAAGAGGTAGTATTGGGGAATTTGCCTTAACTCTATAGGGCAGCATAGCTCACAGTCTTCATTTTTGGAACTTGATACCAACTTGGCAAAGCACCCCTTCAAAAAGGAGCCAGACTTTCTTACTTCAAAGTTTGCCATTCAGTTATTTTTAAATAAGTTGTTATAATTTCATTTTTGTCGTGCAATGTTTTCTATTTTTTTACGGTGTCAAGATAACTTGGCTGAAATTGGATTTGTGTAAGGCGTTTTTTATTAGTTTGGTATTGAACCAGGTAAACACCTATGGAGCCGAAAATAGGAATTTTTTTTATCTATTTTTTCCATTCGATCAATATTGTGAAAGTTACGTGGTACTATTCGTATTCGTATCGCAACTAGAGGACTTCAGTCATTTTCAAAACAGGCTTATTCAAAAAGCTAACATATATATTAAAATGTAATCAACCTATATAAAAGATATAAGAAAAAAAAAAAAACAAAATGCTCAAAAATTAAAACAAATAGCTAATTTAATTTAAAGTCAAAATACTTTTCTTGAATACCCAATTAAAATTTTAGTAAAACGTTAAATACGGATTTCACAAACAGTGTATCAATACGTGTGATTTTTCGTTTTTTTTTCCCAAATTATGGGTGGAGACCTCTTAAAATTTTAAGTTTCGTTTCTATTTCTGCCTAAAAACACGCACACAAGAATGGTTGAGAGTTTTAACGACTTGAGCCTGGTTATTCACGAACATTTGCGCCATTAAATTAATTTTATTTTATTTTATAATAATATGTAATATTATTAATTTGTGCTTATTAAATGTTTAAATAATGTATGTCTGAAGAAAAAATATTCAGAAAAAATATTAAAGGAATTTTCTTATGTGCGGTACATTAACCTGAAACCTTGCATTCCAACACACATTTCTTATTCTTATGACTCACTTTCTATTGGGCATCAATAACTGACAAATAATTGAGGTTAAAAAGCTCGCAATTTTAAGAAACCCGTCACAAAGATATTCTGATTTTTTTAAAATAAAGGGTGCTTCAGAAGAAGACATCAGTTTTAAGCAGACCTGTGTAATTTAAGCATAAGTACAATTACAAGTACAATTACCTAGTACTTTAATATTTTAAGTACAAATACAATTCCATGGTAATTGTACTTAAATTTTCTAAGTACCAGTACCGGTACTTGTACTGGTAATTATAATTCCTCACAAGTATTTAAAAAATTGGTATTGATTACTTTGGTACTTAAATGAGTTGTACTTAAATACTTTTTAATTCCTTAAGTACTTATAATTACTTTTAATTACTTCTAATTCCTTTAGTATTTATAGTTTTCTACTTTCTAGTTCCTTTTTAAGTATCTAAGTCTTAAAGATTTTTGTTCTAAAACACTTTTATTTTAGTGCATACTGCAAAATCTTTATTATAATTACGTACAATATAAGTTGTTAATTAATCGAATCAGCATTGTTTTTTATATATATACATATAGCAATTGTTATATTAAAAAAATGTATTCCTTATATTTACAACCAATTAGTAAGTTTTCCAATTTAAAGAAAACTGCTAGTACCACTATATTTTAACATATTGGTGTTTTAACATTTTTCCTGGCTGAAAAACCCGATTAAGACCAACTTACTATAGACATCAGATTACATAGATTTTAATTTTACTGCTTTCTATCTTGCTGTTTTTGTGATCAGATTCGGACATAATACAGAGAAAGATAACAGTCAAATGGAAACCGCGTTTAAAGCGCTTTTTCAATGAATTATTCATTGGCCCGAGTTCTAACCATAACCAAAAAATGTTAGCTCCCTGGAGTTCTTGTTGCATCAACTGTGTTCATTATGGATTACAACAAGCATTGGTTAGGTACACGAACGCGACCACTGACAACCTTGTAAGAATTAATAAAATTCCAACTCTCATGAAAGTTGGTGAAAATGTTTCTTTTATATGATAAAAATAAAATATTTATGCAAAGTTCATTGTTTTTAATGGTGTCGTACACTAAGTCCTCAGGAGCTAAGACCACCGAAGAACTTAGTTCCCACTAGATGAGAACGAAAGCCATTTCAAAAGTCGTTTTTATTCCCATAAAACTTGGGAAAAAACTTCAAAAGCAATGGGTGTTTTTATTTCCCTTCAAAAATAAAATCTCTTCCTGTCAAAAACTTAAAAAAGTATATAGTTTTTATTGTTTTGTAGTTTATTAAATTCTATTTCTATTTTATTAAACGTTCAAAGAAATTTCATTCACCATAATAATAAACTTTTGCACTGAAATAAAAATGTATTCTTCAAAATTAAACGCAATTCCTTACCTAATGCTCGCACTGTGTCTCTTACATATTAGACATATTAACGGTACCAACTCCCTTGAGTGCGCGTAAATTATTAAAAAAAAAATTGAACGCAATTCAAGTAGTAGCCGTGGCGTGATGGTTAGTGCGATGGACTGTCATGCCAGAGGTCTAAGGTTCGATCCCAAGCCTCGCCATCTATTTATTTAAAAAAGAAAAACGGCTACTGCCTCTTGCGAGGAAATGACAAATCCTCCAAGAGTATCTCCTGTCACAGAAAAGTGCCGCTCGTTAGCCGTTCGGATTCGGCAATAAACTGTAGGTCCCCTCCATTCCTGCAGACACGCACACAGGAATGGTTGAGAGTTGTAAGTCACTAGGCCCTAGTTCTTCATGAGCTGTTGTGCCATCAAATTTATTTTTATTTTTGCAATTCAAGATACAAAAGTTTTTAACAAAAAACCGCGATTTTTTTTGCAAAGTGAAATGGTGCAATTTTTCATTATATTCTTAAGTGCCGTAAAATATGGATTTTCACAACGTCAGTTTGTAATCGTGATTAAAAATTGCACAGTTTAAGTTTGCAAACAAATCGCGACTTTTTTTGTAAACTAAAACTGTGGAAACGTCACAATAAGTAAGTTTGTAATTGCACATCTTGTTTAGTGGTCATGTAATGTAACATATAAATTTGAGTTCTTTACCTTATTTTAAAAAATTGTGCTTTACTATTTATATGGATATATAATTACTTTTTTCTTGCGTACTACAGTTTTTCTACAAACTTATAATAAGTTCTCTTTTCGTACTTTCAAATTGTATAAAATTGCAATTCGAAAGTGGACTTTATTCTCACATTGTATGGGAATAAAAACAACTTTTAGAAAGTTTCCATTTTTCCCAAAAACCCTTCCCTACTTTTAATTCTTCATTCTCATAGTAAAGGCAACGTCTGCACGAACTTTCATCATGGTAAGAATTGTTTTTTGTTTTATTTCGTCCAATTTTAGATAAGAAGGAATTAAAAGTACTTGAGGAATTAAAAGTATTTGAAAAGTATTTAAGTACAACTCATTTAAGTACCAAAGTAATCAATACCAAATTTTTAAATACTTTTGAGGAATTATAATTACAAGTACAAGTACCGGTACTTATACTTAGAATTTTTAAGTACAAATACGATGGAATTGTACTTGTACTTAGAAATTTAAAGTACATGGTAATTGTACTTAAGTTGTATTTAAGTCCCAATATATTTAATTATTTTACAGGTCTGGTTTTAAGTATAAAATATCTTCGGTGAAACCTGAATAGTTTCTAACTCCCAATTTTTCTGAGAATATTCTAACATCATATATTAGATCTAACTCAATCTATGATTGGAAAACTGGAAATTCCCTTGCAACACAAAATAAAAGGCATCCTTTAGAACCTATACCTAAATGCGATTATTAACCTGATCAAAGTTAACTTTTGTAGGTTTGCCTAACAAATCCTGAAAGTAACGAAAATTCGTTTACTCAAATAGAATCTTAATTCTTGCTTTGTTCATTACTTAAAGTAAGAAATTAAATGTTTTCTCATCACCCTGTATTCACGATATACTGAAGTATTCATAAAGTATAATAATATCTGAACACCATCAACGAAATTCTCTTCTAACGAAAAACGAACACCCTAGCGGCCATAAAGATGGAACCCGCTATTGTTCGTGTTGTCAAACTTATTAATATTCCAATCGCAATACCTACCGTTTCTTTATTAAAAAAAAAAAAAAAAAAAAAAACTACATCACCCACAACCAAATCGACATTTCCTTCATTCATTTGCCTTTTTGTTTTTATATTGCTGCCTCCGTCTCCTACATTAAGTCTTAATTTTATTTATTTTATTTCGTATTGAATTTTTATGCCACACTATCATCATAATCATTATTATTACAATCGTGGTCATGATGATCATGGTTAAGAGCTAAACCTAAAACATATTCCGAAAGACTCGATTTATTTTAAAAAACCTCATCACGTACCAGTACACACCAGAACAGAATAGAACATAAAAGAAACGGTGACAAAATTCATGAAAAACAAAGTGCTAAGCAACGCTCTTTCTCGATACTTTATATCCCAAAAAATGGAATACAAAGCAATTTTTATAGACGTGTTCCTTTTCGTTCTTTTCAAAATAAATTCAAAATAATGAACTTTCAGATAGCTATAGGTACAAAAATAAGAGCAATGCTATACAATTTCACATAAAATCGTAAAGATACATAATATATGTATGTAGGTAGGTATAAAAAAAAACTTACCTTCAACTTTTGCCAATGCCAGGACTGAGATCGTCTGCAATGCTGGAATAGCCCATGCAGCCAGGTGAAACAGATGCGACTTGTTTTCAATGGCTTCGTGGCCCCATTTAAGACCGGCTGCAAGGAACCAAGCCAAAGCCAAGCACGACCACCACGCAAATGCAGCCATGCAACAGAAATACAAAGCCATAAATAGGACGGTGCACGAAGTCGATTGTCGATGTCCCTGCAGGATGAAAATAAATAAATAAGATACAGAATGGTAAAATCATCGAGAAAAGTGAAGACAGGGAGACACATAAAAAGGAAAATTCGAAAAAAAAAATTGGAATTAACGTAAATGCAAAACTGCGTGTAATAAAGAAAATTTAAACATTTTTCAAAGAAGTTTTTAACTTCTTTAGTATTTATGTATTTAATTTTTGTTTTTATTTATATTTTCTTTTGTGTTTTTTTTTCTTTTCTTGTATTGCATTGTAATGACTTTTATTGTCTCCCCTAAGAGTTACAAGTATCCCTCTTCCATCTCCAACCCTACTCCAGTACTACCACTTTACTTCAATTGAAGTAGATCTACTTCCTTTTTTGAAAAATTTTAAAAATCTACTTCCTACTTCGCACCATCACCAAAATATTGAAATCTACTTCATTTTAAAAATCTCTGTTTCAACCTACTTCAATTTTACAAAAAAAGGCCAAATCTACTTCTTTTTTCTATTTCAATCTGGTAATTCAAAAATAAAGAGTGAAAATGGCAAACACTAATGATGAAGATGACAAAATGCACGTTACAGGATTTGAAGTTCACGGAAGGAGCTAAGTATCCTCAAAGTTGCATATTTTTGAAAAAATGCAAAAAACCCACATTTTAATTTATTCATCCTCGATTCGGTATGAAATTAGTGTAATTATTTGGGCTGTAATATAAAAAATTCACTAATTCGTTTTCAAATTATGGAATTTTAAAATTAAAAGAAACAGATATGAACATAGTTTTGATGCAAACACCATGGAGGATATGGAGAGTTTTGGAAAGAATAAAGATATTTGAAAGCGAAATTAAATTGGTTTTAGTTAGTATGCTAAAACAATTTGTTTCCAAATTACTAAATGAAGCGAACTTAATAAATTTGAATTAAAATCTCAATTTTGTATTAAAGTGGATATGACGAGTTTTGATTCTCTACTCACTCCCAAAATCCAATCGAAAACGAAATATTAAGTAGATAATGAATTTTTTGATAAAGAGTGGGCCGAATATGTCAATTGTAGGTTTCATGAACTCAAATCTTAGAATATAAAATATTAAAATATTTTTCGCATAAACACCTGTCTTTCAGCTTTAAAATAAAATCATTAACTTTGGCACAGATATAATATCTTTAATAGAGCCAAAAATCTTTAAAGAGCGAAATTTATTCATCAAGCATGAAAATAACGATTTTCAAATGTTTCATTGGGTGCAGGAACCTTGGATTTTCATATTTGAAACCCTAAAGAATATTTTTGAGCAAAATTTAAAATGAGCTGGCTTTTCCATCAGACGATTTCATATAAATTTAATCTTTGGCTAATGAATATGTAAATATGAGGTCTGAAAGAATTTCACTATTTCAGTATTTGGTTTTAATTTTTTCGTTTAATTAAAATTAATTTAATAATTTATATAAAAAAAAGTTCATTTTAAGATCTTCTTCCATTTTTCTCAATCTACTTCCCTTTTTTCTTCAAATCTACTTCGACTTTTTTTTCGGAAGTGGTAACGCTGCCCTGCTCTCTCTCTTCCTCTTCCTTTCACTCTCTGTTCCTGTCCCTTCTTACCGCCGCCGCCAGATCCTTCATCCACTCTTTTCCTCTCTCTTCATCGTCCATTATTTCTCTCATTAAGTTCCCTATTGATTTTTCTTCATCCCCGCCTGATCTGCATCTTTCTATCACATGTTTCCATACGTTTCTTGTTCACCCCCACACCTTCTGCACATTCTCTTTTCTTCCTTTTTCCAGACCATCTTTCTCTCACATCATTCCCTGCCTCACTTACTACCTGTTGTACCTGGATTCCTTTATTAGTTCCCGTCTTTCCTTCTCCTGTTCTCTTCTGTCTTCGCTTTCCACTCCCTCGTATCCAGTTGCACTATCCTCCCTTCCCAACATTTCTTTTCTCCCTTGCTCCCATCTTGATCCTCTCTCTAGTCCATCTCTCTCTCTCTCTCTCTCTCTCTCTCTCTCGATTTCCCTCTCGCTTTCTCTCTCTCTCGCTTTCTCCCTCTCTCTGTCTGTCTCTCTCTCTCTCTCTCTAGCTTTCTCTCTCACTCTCTCTCTCTCGCTCTCTCTCTCTCTTTCATCTCCTCTAAACATTCCCTTGCTATTTCGCTTCCTTTTCCACCTGTTAATTTCTCTTTATAATTCCGTGCGCTTCTCCCTGCTCCTATCGTTTTCTTATCTCTTTTTGTTATATTTTTTTGAATGTAACAAATTAAATTTTGGTCACCCTGTATAAAATTCATTCTTCGTCCAATGCACATAATTATGTCTTTTCCATGTGTCTTTATTTTTTTTTTGAAAATAGAATCCTTAATTAAAAATATCCAAAGAAGCCCACAAGATGAACAAAATATATTTATATGCAGCAGAACTCGTGCACATATAATAACGTCTCATTCTGGAAAGCCCTTTTATTTATAGAAAGTCGCTATAATATTTTATAAGTTTTGCCCCACGTAACGTACCTGCGTTATAGTTGACATCATTTGTAGACGACCAAGACGAATCGGTGGAGGAAATGGCTCACGACATGCAACCGAATCGCCAGCACCAAGACCCGCAACATACGCGCATCCAACCACTAAATAGCAAACAGCTAGGAAGACAATAGCTCGCTCAGGATAGCGAAAACGTGATGAATCGATTAGGAACGTAAGCACCTGAAACAAAAAAAAAAAAAAACACAAAGGATAAAAAGATGAATTTCAAGATCGTATAGCTAGGAGATGAAAGTCAAGTCAAGTCTCAGGAAGGATGGATACTTGGCCACTTGGGTGTATATAGGATTGGGAAAGGAGGACGCGAACTCGAACTCGAATAGGCGGAGTAGCCAGCGTGACCATAAAATTATATTTTTGCTTTAATAAAGAGCAAATATGAAAATGTTAATTGACAATTTAAGATTGATCATTAAAAGTGAAATAATATAATGAACGGGTTGGTAAATCAGCTTGGAGGTATGTTTGCTTTTTTTGCTGTGGCAGTCTGTCCTTATATGTGGGACTCTACATAAATCAGCTTATAAGAAAGAATTGAGGCCTGTCTCTAATGACCTATCAGGTTTGACAACATTTGGTTGGTTTTGTTTTACAGTTTATATATGCATGATGGTATGAAAAGCGGACAGTTAATCAATCAAGCCGAATTCGTTGTCTTTCTCTCCAAAATGATTTGAAACTCCAACTGAAATGCTTTTTCACAGCAAAACAGAAAAAGTATTTACAGAAAAGTATTTACCTAATTAACATATCCATCGGACAGTGATAAATATAATATAAACATTAGTGTACATCAGCATATCATTGGCTTTTTCTCTAAATAAGGACTTTGTTCATTAGAATCGAAGGCCGGAGGAAAGCTATTTGAGTCCATGCATGAAGGTTTTTGTCGTCCCAAATTTGAGTCATTGCTGCGTCAGGTTTCTAAAGAGCTAAAAGGAGATTTGTCGAGATAAATTCTTTGGTGATGTAACATAACCTCGAACTTATCGCATTTGATGGAACAATTCCGATGTCAAATAGGTGAAAACCCGTTAAGTCAAGAATTGATTTTCAAAGCTTACATGGTCGGAGCAGACTCAAAGTTCACAGCCCAAAAGTAGACCAGTTGACTTTGAACCCAAAAGTCATATGCAATAGCATAGATACTTTTCATTTTCTTTTTAATTTGCAAAAGAAAAAATTTGGGACATGTGCCTACACGAAAATGTTTTGTTTTTATCAAAATTGTACGAAGATAATCCATCGAATATAAATTCTAGATTTTTGAATGAATTATCAACCTGTTGCAAATTTAGTTTTTTAATAATTAATTTAAAGTAGACAGAAATAGTGAAAAATTTTACTTTTTTTACCACTTTGAAAAATATGCGAACCCGCATTAAATAACAATTATTCAAAAAAAATTGATAAATGTAAGTAGGTAAGTAGAAATGTACATATTTTTTAACATTTTAGGACTTGAGAACTTACGTATTTTATATATTTTCCAAAATTTTAAAACACATTAAAAAAAATTATAAGACAAAGTATTTACTGTCAAAATTGTATAATCGATTATCTTTCAAATTGCTGTTTTATTTTGTGAAACGATATTTCAATTTTAATTTTTTTCTGTCCCAAAAGTTATAATATTTACGTAATTTAAAATAAAGAGAAATTAAAAAGTAAAAAAAGTGAAAATCTTTAATATAAAAATAAGAAATGTACAAACGATAACATATCTTTCAAAAAAAGTGGCAGATCTTTCGAACGATTTATTATTTAATTGCTTTTTTTTGTCCTAAAATTTTGAATGCAATGTAATTAATTAAAAATTATTGAAATTTTGAAAAGGTCAACATCAAGCGAAACCATTTTTATGGCATGCACATTTTTCAAAAGTTAAAAAAAAATTTCAAACGTTTGCATAGAAAAAATAATTGGGACAAGCACAAACAAAAATATTTGTCGTGAAGTATATCCAATCGATTATCTTTTGAATTAAAGTTCCAGATTTGTCAATATTTCAATTTTTTTTCTGTCCCAAAATTTAGAATAGTTACATAATTAAAAAAAGAAATGATTGTTAATTTACAAAAAAAAAACAACAAGAAGATTTTTTATAATATAAATTTTATATACCTACTACTCGAATAAATCAAAGAGTAGAAGACTAAGCACTTTTAATTTTGACTTTTTTAAGGGAGATCACAGCACCGGGACAAAAAAAAAACACCAATTTTTGTTGACTAACAGTCGTTAAAAGTTATTTTGAATCGAAAATAATTGTATTTCAAAATTGTACAATCGATTCATCTAACGAATTTCAATTTCAGATTTCTCGAGTGACACATGTTTATCATTCTTTTTTTGTCCCAAATTTTTACTGTGTAATTAGGTATGTAATTAAAAACAGAAAGAAATAAAAATTTAAACAAAATTAACACAAATGTTTTTTAAAAGCCAAATTTTTCCAAAAGATGTTTGCATGTATTGGTAAAAATATATTGGGACATGTAAAAACAAAAATATTTTTTGTTTTTAAAAATTGAAATTAAAGATTTTCCAAGCGATAAATTGTTGCAGACAATAAAAAATATTAAGCTTAAAATTCCAAAAACTTTTGGTCGCAGGTCATTTTATTTTTGTTCAGTCAACTTAATAAAACATTATTTCATTTTTAATTATAGAGGACATAGCAGGGATAAAAAAGAGCAATAATTAAAACCTTCAAACATATTACCCTCCAGCCACGAATATAACAAAAGAAGTACCTACAAGGTAAAAATACACCATTTATAATTCTGCCACCTTACTGTAATTAAACTTTTTTTTTACACCTTTTACACACATAATTTGAGAATAAATAAATGAAGTCAAACTCATTAACACCACACGATCTTTTCCCAAAGCCAAAGTAATTACAACCTAGAAAATCCACATGATTATATCTTAAAACCTTTAATTTTTCAAATTAATCTCTGCTGCTTTAACGGATTTCCTCATTTTTATGTCTAAAACCACAATAATTAAACTCTATCGCATCTTGCCGATCTAGTTTATATTATCTGTAAATTATATCTTCTTAAACTTTCAATTAACTCATAAAAATGTTTCTCAGTTGTGGCGGGAATCTACTCTACAAGACAACCCAACTCATAAAATGTGTGACAATATAAAACTCGTCATTGCAATTTAAATTGTCATCATTACGAGAATATGGAAGCTATGTCACTACGTTGCTGGTTATATACTGTCATTAACGACATAAAGATGACCCCCTTGATGACATAGAACGTCGACGTTTTCTTCTATGTCGAAACTTAGATTTCCTTAAATCCTAATTCTTTAAAAGTTTCTACCATCAAGTGTCCCAAAACGGAAAAAAAAGTCATAAACTTTTCAGAAAGTGAGGGTTCACGGACCTCATGTGATGCTTACGTACATACGTACTTATTCCTTCCTACTTTTGCATAGTTACGACTTATGAGCCAAAAGACCATTAATGTCCCTCACTCACTGTTACTTTGGGATGAGAGATGGGACATATGATGACGCTGAACAAAATTCTAGTGATAATGATGATGACGATGACGATGGGAAAGTTGATGAGGATGATAATGATGACAAATCCAAACTTATATTCATTTTCTTTTTCTTTTATATATAAAAAATCTGCAGAATATCTACCTACTGATGATGACACAGGCAGCATTTGGAATTAGATTGAATTGTACAAAAGAACGAAAATCAGGATCCATTCATATTCCTGCCACACACTCACACGATGAGAAAAGTTATTTTTTTTTTTTCCTTTCAGAGGTTAGGTTTTTTTTTTTTTTTTTTTGGGACTGTCGACTCCCAAAGGAGCTTACACATAACCTAATTTATTTGCTGCTAGAATTATGGAAATGTTTAGGAGAGGAGGGTTTGGCTCAATTTTTGGGTTGGGAGCTTTGTTTGATTTATTTTTTTCGGGCATGGAAATATTAAAATTCATGACGTGATCTGTCACCAAATCAGGACAGAGCAATGATTTTCAATTGACATGTTGGGATTTAGTTCCAAACAACAATGTATATATGTATACTGATTTAATTTATTTATTTTATTTATTCGTTAGATTGATGTATTGGTTTTGGAAATCGTGGAGATATTTTTGTGGGATTTAAGATTAATTAGTTTATTCAACTACGTTTTGATTTTTGAAGAGATGGTTGTTTATAGGGGCCATGTTGTTTTAATGTTCTACTTCTACCTCATGATAAGAAATATATGGCAATTCGAAAACAAATTTCATCAACGAAACATTTAGTCAAGGCTTTCCACTAGAATAATTTATTAAATTTGTTACATTGTGATTTTATTTTTTTTCTGGGAAAAATCGAAATTCCGGTATTTACTTTTGTCATTTGTCCCACCGAACTACGAGAAAATTCTGATTTTATTAGTATGGAGATGAGCTGAAAAAAATCTGTCATCGTTTTTGTTTTTTTTTTTTTTTTTCAAATTTGGTAGATACCATTATGCTTCACTGCAACGACAAGTCATAATATTTCATACTTCGAGATGACTTTAGTTGCAGCTCTATCAAAAGCTTTAAAATCCATTGAAACAATAGCTCATTATTATGAAAAGTGATACTTCCAGAATCTAAAAGACAATTCTATTATTAAAAACAAAAAAAGTCATTCAACTTTTGCTTTTCAATAAAACACAAAAAAAAAACCTGTTTTAAATCTAAATAATGTTAATGTCAATATAATAACGTCAACATTCGGCTCTACAACAGTATAAAATTTATTTATGCTTAAAATGGATTTCGTATGTAGGTACACATATACGCAAGTATAGAAGTAAGAAATATAAATTCAAAGCTTACTACCTACCTACAATACTTTTATATTTTTTCCTTATTCAGTAAATTGAAACAATATATACGATTACTGTCATAATAATCCTCCATTCAATTGTTTTTTTTTTATATATGTATGTATATATGTATATTTGGCTCATCTCTATATGAAAAAAAAAATAATAAAATCAAAATATAATAGCAGCTTTGAAATTATGCAAATAAGCCGATTTATAATATTCAAAAGAAAACGAGAGATAGCTTTAAACGTCAAGTGTTTTTGATGTGGCAAGCCGTTAGACCGATTATGTTTGATTCACAATATTGCTTTGGAAGTGAATAGGTACATTTATACCTACATACATAATTGCATTAGTGCCAAGAGAATGATTATTTTCGATAAAAAAAAATATTTATTCCAATAACACATTTGAAAAAAGAAAATTGTAATTTGAATTAAAGTGTTATAATTAAAATCATGACTTTTCCCTTCAAATAATTACTAGGTCTGCTATTTTCCAGACACAATGCCATGAAGCTTAATGTCGAATTTCTTTAAAAAAAAAAGTCGATTTTTTTTCTAAACAGAATCGATTTTTTTTGTTTAAAGGAATTCGACATTAGTAGGTAATCATTGACTAGTTTAGTTGACTTGCCTGCCTGAACAGAATGAAGACGGAGCCGGAACTGCAGCCGCAGCTAGAATAGCATAATACACATAAATTCAAAGTTGCGACCACAACGGAACGTAGCTGCAGCCGCAGACGGAAGAGTTCGCAAACTTTTAACTTTTCACGTGCAGAACTTTTGACGTTTCAAATTGTATAAAGAAAAAAAAAAACTTTTTGCGTCGGAAAAAATATTGTGGTTATTTGTGTCGCGAAAAAAATTTAATTGAAAAGAAAAATATTGGAAACAAAAAATGTGAATTCTCAGCTTGTACACAGGAATATTTTTTTGTTTTTCTTCAAAATTCTTTCAAAGCTGTACTGCTGCATTGTGGGCACGTAAAAAAAAAATGACGTACGAGGTAAGACCCTTTTTGACAGCTCTTTCCAGTTCCGTCTGCGGCTCGGCTCCAGTTGCAGCATTCTATTCTGTTCAGGCAGTTATTAAAAGTATCAGTCTAGAATTCTCGACCACACTGCGCTGGTGTATCTTCCGCCATTTAAAATTAGGACATGTTTCACGTTTGAGTAAAGTTCTGATTAGTTAATAGATATACAAATAATTACACAGTCATAAGTGCACAGGAGAAAAATTTACAGAGCTGCCTTTGGACTCATCTAATGTATGTTATAAATCAAAACATTTTTTTTTTAGACTTATGGACTTATGACCCTGTCCAAATATTTATTTACAGAGTAACTAATCAGAACTATACTCAGATATAGATAAACAGGCTCTTTAGTGATTCTGATTTGTTACTCGTCCAATTTTTATTTTTTATTAAAGATTATTCTTGGTAAAACATCTTTGAAACCTTTTGTACATGTATTTTAAAGCGTATGTACAGGGTGTTTTGCATAAGATGCGACAAAGGCTAGGAAGTGTAGATTAGTTTGAGATAAAAAAAAATCGTATGGAAGCGGGGATCTATTTCCCTCTGTTTAAAGTTTTTCTTAAAATCGACTTAAAATTGCAAAAAAAAAATCATTAAAAAAACAATGGCAACGCTTAAAATGACTTACTTTATCTTTTTTTAAGCCAGAAATTCATTCTTTCGTTTTGGTTTTGATTACAATTGTTTTAGTGAATAGGTTTGAAAAATTAATTTTCAAATTCAAAATTATGAAAATAAAAATGAAGAAATTGTGTTTACGTTACGTTATTACGTAGTATGTAAATTTACAGTGTCTTCTATAGTTTTAGAGAAAATTTAAAATAACAAAATCTACTTTACTAAGAATTTTTGAACAAACAAAACGTAAATGAAGTCGTATTAAAGGAAAACTTATTTTTTTTAAAGCCCAGAAATCCATTCGATAATTTTTCTTTTTAAATAATGCTGGTTTAGTAGGTTTTACAAAAAATATTTTTTGGAAATAAACTAAACAATGGAAATTTTTTTTTTCAATAAGTTTAATATTTTTTTTTTTAATACTTGTATTCAATGATATATATTGTTTTTACGAGTACAAAGGCGGAAATCTTAATTTTTTTTTGTTCCAGCTTATCTTGGAAACAACATTTCCGACTTTAAAAATTCTTTTTGTTTTTAAAAGGTTGTTTTTTAGAGGATGGGTTCAGGCATATTTTTTTAAATTCCTATTTATAGCATAGAATACATATATTATCTAGAGAACCGACTCAGACCCCTCTTGCCTGAAACACCCGCAAATTTTATTTGAGTCGAGTAAGAGAAAACTCTCTTATTTTACATTTCAAATCCACGGGACCACTAATACATGCACAAAATATAGGGCAAACTGTATACATATTGTGGTTACGGTTCCATTTAAAATGCACGGGACAACTAGCCCATACAAAATATAATGGGCAAATCCTTTCAGTAGAGCTTGTAGGGTGAAAGAGAACAACCACCTTAAGTCGGTTCTCTAGATAATATAGGTACTCTATGATTTATAGAGTGAAATAGGGTAAAAAAGAAGAGGCATCTATCCAATACAAAAAAAAAATGGTCAGAAAGTTATTAGGTAAGACATTCTTAGAGGGATGGCTTTATGGTTATTTGTTGTTTCAAAAATAAGCTGCATATTCAAAATGTAAAATTTAACAAACACAAAAAGGTTTATTGAAAATTTATTTTAGGAGGTGGGAATTTTTTTTTCAAAATGTTAATATTTATATGGTTAAATAAGGCTAAAAATATAACATTGGTACCTACCCGCTACAAAAAATTTGTTTTTGTTTATTTTTTTAAGTTTATCCTAAAGAGATTATATGTATGAATTTATGGGACGCCTTTTTTCTATAAAACTTTTAAACAGGTACATATATTAATAAAACGTATACTGCTATATTTGTTAGTATTTCCTTTGTACTTTTTTTGTAAAGCAAGTTCGAAGCCACGGCCGCAGATGCCCGCTAGTATGTAAAATGTAATTTTCAATTTTCTCAAAATCCTAACTATCTGCTTTTTAGTTAAAAGCATTGGACATTAAAATAAAAAAAAATGAGTTTGTTTAAATTTTAAATTTTTTTTTTCAAAATTTATTTTCAATTTATTTTATTTTAAAACTATTCACTAAATTTGATTAAAAAAAAAAAAAAATAAGAATGAGTTTTAGTCTTGAAACAAGCTACCTATAGCATTGTAAGTAGGTACAAGTGATTACGTTTTTTTAATTTTTTTTTCTATTTCTGGTTAATTTTTGTTTTAATTCCTGCCTCAAAGCAGAATAGAAGCCCTCCCCTCACACCTTTGTTTGTTTTCTTGTTTTCTTGTTTCAAGCCCACAAGCCCACCTGCACACTGTAGCCTTTTTTCGTAGGTATCTTACGCAAAACATAACCTGAATACCAATATCCCCAAATCGATTTTGAGGAACAATGACAATCTTATCAAAAAAATACACAGCATCACTATTAGTTGATGTTTTCAAATGGAACTTTCGTATAAGACGATAATGAGATGATGATGAAGGAGGATCTGTAATTTTAAATAGACATCTGTAGCACGACATCGTTGGAAGAACGAAGCGAGCTGTTACCGGTGCGTTTGCAAGTATATTGAATCGGAGGCGGCGAAAATGGGTTTGGCTGTTAATGAGGACAAGACGAAGTATATGCTATCATCGAGAAAGGAATCTCAACATCGTCGACTCGGGCAGAACGTCACAATGGATAGATACAACTTCGAAGTCGTCAAAGACTTTGTCTACCTGGGCTCCACTATAACATCGCAAAATGACATCAGTGCAGAGATCAAACGAAGAATTACTCTTGCCAATCGCTGTTTGTTCGGGCTAAGAAGGTATTTGAGTAATAAAGCCCTCTCTCAAAGAACCAAGGAGACCTTATATAAGACCCTTATCATCCCGGTCCTGCTGTATGGGGCAGAAGCATGGACCCTGACAAAAACGGATGAGAATCTACTTGGGTGCTTTGAAAGGAAGATTCTTCGGGTGATTTTCGGTCCAGTCTTTATCGGTGGAGTGTGGGGGAAAAGATTCAACAACGAGCTTTACGGGCTTTACAGCGACGTCGACCTGGTCATAAAGCTTAAAATATAGCGGCTAAGATGGCTGGGACACGTGGAGCGAATGGACACCAACGCACCAGCCCGACGAGTCTTCGAATCTACCCCTGACGGTCTGCGCAGCAGAGGAAGACCCCACCTTAGGTGGCGCACACAGGTGGAGAACGACCTCAACCAACTTGGAGTGCGTAACTGGAGGCAGCAAGCTAGGGACCGAGCTGGCTGGAGGGGCTTGTGGGTTGAGGCCGTAGTCCAACCTGGGCTGTGAGCGCCATCTAAAGTAAAGTAAGTATCTGTAGCACGAGCACCTATCTATTTTATACAGCTCGTATGATAAATTAACTTGCTTATATTTCTTATATAATCTATTTTTTAACAAAAGAAGATTAGACCGGAAATTTCGTTCAAGAGAGCTCTCTGAAAAAAGTCAATTTAATTTATTTACAATTTATAATTGAATTGTCACCCATCGAATTGTATAACATCCAAATAAAAGAAATCGTATTTTCAAGAGTGTTTCTTATCTATGTATTCCTTAAATTCCATTCTATTGGACGAAAATTCCTCAAAATCCATTTCTTTTAAATTCCATTGCGAAGCAATTCATCTTTGTGCCACCCTCAAACGTGGCAGCAACAAGCAGACAAACTAGATACGTTCACTGCGAAAAGCATTGACATCCCATATGCTCGACAACGATGACGACGACGGCAACGACACGATGACGACAAGGAATGTTATTTTTCGATTTCAGTCTTTTGGAGTTCCGTAAAATTTGCAGCAGATGTTTCGATATTCGATTGTTGCAAAGCATGTTGTATATCCTAAACTGCACTTGTATAGGTATGTTGATACATCCCTTGATGTAAAAGACCGAACAAAAATATTATTTCCATGTTAAGAAATGGATTCATAATTTATTTGACTTTAGCTAGCTTGTGCATCATTTATCTAATCACAGTGAGTGGCTGTGGCTGGATTTTGCCGCAAGCTGAGAAGAAACCCAGGCAGTCTTGTACATACAAAACTAAAATCGATATAAATAGATTCCGAGTAAGGAGGGATATTATCTGGAGATGCATTCAGCAGATTTTTCCAAAACTTTGAAAAGCAATTTATAGTCAATGGCTTTTAAATTGAATATTCTAATGGTTCTTTGGCAAGTTCAAGTATACCATAGATACTTTTGTGGTGTACCTAACTCTGTCTCGGTCTCAGTCTGTCTGTCTCTTCATCCGCCAAAGGAATTATTCTTTTTGTACTTAAAGACTTTAAGTAATTTATGACCACTTACCGTAAATAAACAACTGGCAACACAGACAGCCGCCCAAGAACCAACCCAATAGCGTAAGACGGTTCGTTCGTTTTCGGGGAAGAACATTGCATGGCATGGGGCTCCACAATCACGAGTTTCCTGGAATAATAAGATAATAAAAAAAAATGTAAGAATTGATTTCCATCATGGTAAATAAAAATATCTTTTTAATGAAATCGTGAAATGTAAGTATCACATATAGTGATGTGATAGACCAATGGCGCTTTCTTAAAAATTGTATCTTCAAAAAAAAAAAGAATTGAGTTGAAATAGAAAAAAATTAACAAAAGTTAGTAGGTAGGTAAAATGATGTAGGTAGCTTTTATAAGCTAATGTTCTATTCTTTTATTTGTTTTTTGTTTATTCAACTTATGCTTAAGTGAATAGTTTTTAAGAAATTAATTTTAAAAGTAAACATTTTTGATGAAAAAGACTTGACAATATATAGGAAACGACAATGATCCTAAACATGATTGATCTAGTTAAGTATTTTTAAGAGTTATGCTCGGTTTCACAAATTTTTAACAGACTTTTAAATTTTTAAATGACGTATTTTGTATGGAACAAACATTAAAGATTTAAAAGCTTGTTTAAAAGTTAAAAAGGCTATATGCAATCGGCCATAATATATTTAAAAAAGAGGAAAATATATATTTTTATAAAATAATTTAAAAAGAGACGTTTTTCGTTCTTTTAACTGCCTCTGATTCCTTTTGTATGCCTTTGAAATTTTCTTGACCGAAGAAGTATCAAGTTTGATTTGTTTAAACATATACATATAGACTTAAATGTAGGTAGGCATGAAAACAAATATTTAAAAAAAAAATTGGAAAATCAATTTAAAACTAAGAGCCACACAATGGGGCAGATTAGATACAAATTTGGTATCAAAAAAGGCTGAATTTAAAATTTTGAACGTCTGCTACTGTGACCGATATTTACATGAGAAGAAAAAGTAAATATTTAATATTTAAATATTTTAAAAATAATCCCTCGAGACGGCCATGAAAACGCCCATTTTATATATTAGTATGTAATTTTTTTATATATCAAGTTGTTAATATATATTGCGATATGTCCTGGTCATTTTTGTTAAAAGAAAAATATCATACCTCCCATACTGGCAGGAACGGCAATTTTCTCAAAAAAAAAAAAAGATTCAAAATATGTGTTGAGAAGAATATTCATAAAAATAAAAATAAAAAACAGAAATTAGTAATACATATTATAATTATTATATTTTCGCGTGTTACCCAGATACCAAATAACCAGGTACCCATAAGGTGTCGGGTTCCCGGGTACCCTAAACATAACTGGGTACTCGAAAAATGACCGGGTATCAATAAGGTGTCGGGTACCCTGGAACATGAGTATTTATAATTATGGCCTCAATGAACCATTAACCAGATATGTAAAGAATGCAATCAATTAGTAATAGCCTTATTCTTAAGTATGTTTACTTCACCTTAGTACTTCAACTTCGAAAAAAAAAATGTCCAAGTCAATTGTGAAATTGACACAGGTTAAAGCTAAGATAGGTATGAAATAAAAAGAATATTTTAGCTATTTTCAATTTTCTCAAAAACTTAAAGACATTTTATGTCTGGTTTTAAGTGTTTGACTAACCGAAACCGCTCGAGAAACAACTCAAAATTTATTCTTCACCAGGAAAGGAAAAACCCAAATGTTGCTTCAGATTCAACTCAGAACTACCTTACTTTCAAATAAAGAAATCTCTAAATAAAAAATTATTCACGCTTTTAAAAAACCATAGTTGGCTTTTTAGCCGAAAAATAAAAAAAGGTTCATAGAAAATTTGTAATCCATGGTTAAAGTTTTTCATGGACATTAGAGATTTTTCGCACCTGATTTGTGAATTATTTCCAATTTTGAAACATTTCAAAATAATTACCACCCTAATCTACATTCTAAAAATGTTTGATATACCTACTTATTTTTAAATCCAAATATACCTACTTTCTTTTTATGCACGAATTCTTTTCTTGCTACTGAATTAAATGTACATTAAATTCTTACGTCATTGTTCTCTACCACGCACCCCTACCTACTAACCTGCTTACAATATAAATTTCAAATTCAAAATTCTTTTTTTTTTTTTTTTAACATCCAAAACAAAGACCGCGGAGTGAAAATTCAAAGACTTAAATTCCCCCAAGACCAGAGCAAGAAGGCATAGGTACGTATAAGTTAAGTTATACAAAAGCGATACACAGATATAGTTGATTTATAATTGTATCTCAAATCTAGATACAATGAACCAAAATGTTCATCCTGTGATGATTTCCATCTCCTCATTCGCATTATTTCTCTCGTCCTCTTGGCCGAGATTAAGGGATGGATAGGATATACTCGTACTATGATTGCCATCATAATTTGCAAGGAAGAAAACAAAAGGCGTTTTCTATTTTTTTTTCGGATGCCATGCAGAGAACAAAAATGGTAAAAATTTTCAATTCCATTCTACCTTTTCTGGTACCCTGGGTTTTCTGTTTAAACAATGTTATCCCTCAGGAATATATCCAAACTACCTACCTTTTTTCTTCTCCTTTTTTTAGTCATCATATTCTGACCACTTTTAACTTGAAATACTCAGATTAAAGAATATTTTAGTTTGACGAACATTCCTTATAAATAATTGAGTGGAACATCCAGTTAAGGAAATCTTAAATTTTTGCAGAAAACGAGACCAGGCCATTTGCTATACCATCAGCCATGATATTCGCGCTGGTTGTTATGTTCATATGTATACAGAAGTGAACGACTTATTTAAAGTTTTGAAATCAAATCGAATAACTTAAATAACTATTCTTTTTATTTTTTGTATTTAAAAAAAAAAATAAACTAAATCAAATTCAGTGTTACCATTCCGAATTTAACCTGTTTTTCATACAAAAATTAAAAAGACTAAATATTTAGCTTCAATAGCCCGATCCAAACAGTATCACATGAGTCATTGTTGATGACGGAAAATGTTTTTTTAGGTACAAGAATTTTTGTTGCAAAGCAAAATTTACACAAATCATAGCTTTTCAAATGGTTTTCGAAATAATTTTCTTCAATGGCATTTTTGAAGGTGCCATGAAATAAAGTCGAATGCAATAAAGTCCAAAGCAAAATTTTGGACTTTTTTGCACTTTTAAAAATGCAAAAAAGTCAGAAATATTTTTTTTTAGGTTATTGCATTCTTTAAAGTGCAATAATGTCCAATACTTGGCTTTGGACTTTGAAGCATTGGACTTTATTTCATGGAACCTTTCTGAATTGCATTTTTTACTTAGACTTGTAGCCAGATCTTAATTTTTAATTTATGAATGTCGATGAAATGAAGATTTATTCATGAAAAAAAAAGTCAGCTTTGGCAACACTGACAATATTTCAAAGAAAAATTGAAGCATCCACTTAAAGAGAATATAAGGGGCGGCCTTTGAATTGCATTGGAAAGAGGAACGCATTATTTTACCAAAGGATCTCAGCACATACAATACAATGCACTATGCACGCATATGGACAGAAACACCATACAATAATCATTCAATCAATAAACATAAAAACAAAAACTTGGGCACGTACCTACCTATACGAGTACATATACGAGTATATAATGTTGAACACATTTACAACGAACAGATAAATTGTCTCTGTTGGGCATCTGTAGATAGATGGATATATGGAATTAAGGGCCAACCATAGCAGACAAGCAAAAGAAGGTTTCACTTGATATGGCGAGGAGATGTGTATAACGTCCGCATGTAATTTAACCCTCGTCAAATGGCTGCCAGCGTTATTTTACAGAGAATTCGAACAAAAGGAATAACTCCGTAGGAATAACATACATACAACATTCATATAAAAATTTAATGAGAAACAGATATAGAGGTCAGCTGTTGTTGGCGTTATTGTCATCTCAACTAAAAGAAGGGAGAATAATGACGATTGTTCCTTATTTTCATCCTGAATGACTTTCATTTTATCTCATTTAATTTATTTTGATTAAATATCTGTAAGATTTAAATTGTTTTTATTTTTATTTTTAGTTTTTTTTTTTACAACATACATTTATCTATTACAACTGATTGTATAACCAATTCAAGTTCAATATTAGAAAAGATGAAGAATCTTTTAATATCAACAAAAAATTTTAATAAAAAGCTTTTAATAAAAAAAATAATTTCTAAAAAAATTTCGGGGGGGGTGTTCAAACCCCTGTGAACCCTCCCTGGCTACGGCCTTGACTTAATGTCAGTATATTATATTAAATTAATATAAGTTAATTAGTTAAAAAAATACAATATTATCATACGTAACTAAATTATTTTCATTAAAATTTACCCTATGATGACTTCATGGTAGGGTATGGTTAACTCTTAGTTATGTGAAAGTTTTTAAAATTTTTTTAAGATTATCGGCTCTATTAACAAAAAGTCACTGTTCACTCCTTAAAATACGTGATAGATAGCAGACGGATAGCGAACTTGTCCGTTGGATAAGTTTAAATTTATTAATTCCAGTCTGTACCACTGAAAGTACGGCAACCCTTCATCAAATCGCGGAACTGATTGATGAAAACTATGCGGTTATTATGAAATGTATGCATGTGTGTGTTTTGAAATTATCAATCCCTTATACTAAAAAAATTGGCGAGTTAAAGTAATCCGCTCGCTGTCAGCATGTCACATCAGACCATTGATACGGGAGTATATGTACGAAGTTTAATTAAAATAGTTACAGCCGTTTTCGAGAAAATGAAAAAAAATGGAAATCGTTGTACGGAAGCTACACATTTCCTAGGTGAGCTAAAACAAAATTAGAATTTCTTATTTCAAGCAAATCAATTCGTCAATTTATTAAGGCTCCATGCTTAATATACACCTCGAACCACAAACAAACAACTGTACAGGTAAATAAACGCAGACGCGACGCCACCGACGGACAGCATGCCAAAATGAACTTGCTTGGACTTCTCCATCATATTAATGTAATTTTGACTAATTTTTTTGACTTGAAACCAATACCTTGCACTATGAAGCAATTAAAAATAAAAAAAAGTATTAAAAGAAACTATTCGCTTTAAAATTGTCATTAGAGCTCAAAAACAGAATCTCACCGTATTCCTTGAATAGATATGAATTACTGATCGTTTTCCCCAGTTAACATTTTTAAAAATCAACGGCGATGGATTGGCGTATAAATTTTAAAAACCTAGAAAATTCAAAAAACCATAAATCCGCAAATCCCTAAAATCCCAAAACCCCGAAAACATCAAAATCCCAAAAATTCTAAAATCCCGAAACCCTAAAATCCCGAACACTCCAAACTCCCAAAAACTCCAAAATCCCGAAAACCCAAAAAT
Organism: Epistrophella euchroma; assembly: GCA_947049315.1. Classification (NCBI taxonomy): domain Eukaryota; kingdom Metazoa; phylum Arthropoda; class Insecta; order Diptera; family Syrphidae; genus Epistrophella; species Epistrophella euchroma. Next base: position 26,274,667 of record OX346248.1, on the reverse strand, counting down.
CAAGACAACTCAAAAATGATAAAAACCCGAAACCCTAAAAGCCCGATAACCAAAATCTTAAAAAACAAAATCCGAAATTCAGAAAATCCAAAAACTTTAAAATCGCAAAAACGTAAAACTTCTAAATCACAATGCATAAAAATATATCTACACAAATATTAAATTTTAAATATTTTCCGTGTGAAAAGTTATAAAAACAGTCGTAACGTAATAACTTGTATGCTGTTTTTGAACCTCGCATGTGGAAAAGTATACCCATCCAAAAGGATAAAATGAATTCAAAACTGAAAAGGAATAGATTATTAAATTCATCGTCAAATTTTCGTCAGAGAAATAAAATGGTTTCGCATTTTATTCTTCAAAAATCTAAATCAAATCCCAAAATCCCCAAAAGAAAAAAAAAATGTTTTTTTGTTTCACAAAAACATACGACGAGAAGAGTTTCATATCAAATTATGTTAAAACTGAAAAAAGTTAAATTTATTGGCGGGATTTTGGCCTTTCGGAATTTTTAGTTATCTGGATTTTGGGTATTGGACATTTCAAGCTTTTTTATTATTTCTTTTTGGTTTTCAGAATTTAAGGTTTCTGCATTTAAAGTTTTCGGGATTTTAAATTTTGTGGATTTCGACTTTCAAACGTAATTTAATTTTATTTTTAAACAAGTTGGTTTTAATTCAGTTTCCTTATGAACAACATTTAAATTCTTTTAACAAGTTATCGGTCGGTCAAAAAGTCTAAGGACTTATGGATGACACCTTAAACTAATCACAATTTAATGACACCCTAATAATAACACTATTCAAGAAGTACATATATGTAGTTTCAAAAAAAAAAATTGAACTTTGTTTTGAACTTTTTTGCATAGATAAATACATATAACTTTCTAACGAAAAATAAATTCACTTACAGGTGCCTCAACCACGATTTTCTTATTTGTCAATCATTTTACACAAATCACAACAATATCAATATCAATACATAGTTGTTATAGGTACTGAATATAAGATACATGAGTATTGCTATTATATTTCAATTTGACAAATTTGCCAACTGAATTTGGTTTTCATTTAGCCACAATTTTCTACCACCGAATGTCATAATAAATTATATTTAAAGGAAACTAATATCGATTACCACCCTGAAGGTGTTCCACCAACATGCTGTTTTGAGCACGTATAATAATGTGGTTCATTTGCAATAACATACATCCAGAAGCACAAAAAAAAAAGAACAATCCAATTCTCAATCTACTGTCGATTGTAAATTCAAAAACAAAAATCTGAAAAATATCGACAGACCATGGAATATCAATTATGAAATACTCTCGTAGCACGAAGTATAGCTCATGCGGCTTTGACTTCGGATTTAGATGCTAAAGCCTAAAGAATTGAATGAACGAAACCCGACCATAGGTCCGTAAAATATAAAAATGAAAAATATTAAAAATAGGCTAAGTAAGGATTAAATTCATGGCGTAAAACGCGTGTGGGCTGAAGATATATATGCACGAACACTCAGCTAAAAAAATAAAAAACCCACATTGTTTGATTGAAATACGAGCAATATATTCAAGTAGGTACATAGACAAACCCATGAGCTCAAGATATCGAAAGGTAGGGAAGGTACGAAGGTATATTTACCTTGTAGAAACGATATATTTTTATATATGCTAAGTCACACTATCAAGTAGGTACCTAATAGTGAATATGCAATGTAAGTATCTCTCGTTAAGACTGGTTTACATATAGTGCGATACACACCACTAGATGACGTGAATACACAAACAAAAATTCACCACCGGAAAAATAACTGCTACTTGGCCAATACAAATACACGAACATCCTCAGTGATGCGTAAGGTTAACAAATAAGCCAAAGTGCCGGTTAAAAATAAAAACAGGTGAAGTTGCTACCAGTTTTTCGTATACTCCTTTTTTTGTTTGTTCCTCTTTTTTGTCATCCTTGAGTTCCATCCAACAGCAGTTCATTTCGACTTTATTAGTATCTACGACTGGGCTGAAAACCGAGGACCGGGAAAGAAGAAACAAAAAATGGGACAAAACAGCAAAAGTCCATAGTCTGAGAGATAAAGTTGTTGTAAAGAGTTGACAGAGTGAACCATCTTAGATTGAAGATTTTTGCAAATATCTCAATTCCTATTTAATCATGTTGAAAAAAAATGTTAAAATAATTCAATAAATAAACTTTTCCATATTTTCCATGCAACAAAAGTTAAGGAAGATACAAAATGTGAATCCTTAAAATAATGTAAATGTAGAAAATATTAAATTTTAAAAGCTCTAACAGCATTTTGTTATTTTAATCAAAATTTAATTTAAGAAAATTCCGTAAAAATATGCCTTTCATTTGAGGTCCCATATCTTTGGAGTTTTAAAGACGTCTTTTAGAAACAAAAAAAGCTAGAACACAAGCAGCTATAAACTTAGTGGTAGTTCACTCAAGCTGTTGCTTTTGCAATAAAAATTTCAAAATGAAATTATTTTAATTTGTTTGCAGTATTTTTTATAACATCAATTAAAAATAGCTGACACCTTATCCATCAGCTATTAGAGATAAAATGAGAGAAGTGTTCCTTCAATATATTATTACACTATTTAATCCTTATTGATTACACTTTTTCATCAATAAAAAATAAAAATAAAAACCGAAGTTAATTTTATCTTAAAAACCACATCATCATTGACAACATTAATTCCCGGATTATTGTGATGCATTTGGCGACCAAGAGATGTTTCAATATCAAACGCATATCTTTTCTATGTACACCACGATGATATAAAACTCGTATCTTCTTAATAATTTATGTCCCCCTCGTTTTTACTTTGTTGTAGATATACCTACTTATGTGGTAAGAAAAAAATTAAATTAAAAAAAAAAGAGTAGAAAATACAAATTTCAGAACCATCGGCATAAGTATAAGTATGGCGGCAGACAAACCAGACAGATAACCTTACAAATTGCAAAGTCTTCTCTCACTTAACGAGAGGATTGGTCAATTACAATTTGGTTAAATCCTTTTGCAAGCAATGCAATGACCACTTAATTTTTCATTCGAAAAGCACTTGTTTTTTAAGGGGCCTTGAGTCAAAAACAGTCGTATTTTGGGGATTAAAAAAAGGTATGGATACTTTTATTAGAATGCGATTAATACTTTGAGTTGTAAGGCGCCAGTTATAGCTATCATTGGAATTCATCATTGAAAATTTTAATGATTCATTTTAAAACGTTTAGAAGTCGAAACCTTTGATTATTTTGATACCAAAATAAAGCTTATGACTTAATTAATATATCTGGCCAAAAAAATTTAATTTCGACCCAACCTTTCTCATGAAATGGCTTTTATTATTTCAATGATCATTGATAAGGTAGTGCAATCATTGAAAAAATGAAAGTCAATTTCTGTGGAATAATATGGAGAACAGTTTGAAATGCTTTAGAAAAATCGTTGTTCGGCAAACCACTTTCTAAGAATTGATTTAATTTTTTAGACTTTAATTATGAAGACGTTAGTGCAAATTTTAATTTGTTTGAGTGGGATGCGATTTATTACTTGCCAGATGTGGACAATAAACGAGCAATGTTTAACAACTTGTTGGGCCTTACCAATAATCAAATTTAGTTTTATGACCTAAAAATTGCAGTGAAATTAACCATAAAGTTTTGGATCCTAAATAATTAACTATTAATTATATTCTCAAGTTTTTGGAGTCAATTCGATATATGGTTCATTATTTATAGTCCACGTAAATAATAAGGTAATACCATGTACGGTTTATTACTTAGAACCCAATCCAATATGGTCTATTTTACTTATAGATCATTCAGTACTGGCTCTCAAAACTCAAAAAATTTAACTTCTTTAATGCTTCGCTTTAACTATTTTGTAGCTATCTGAAAGATCTGACTCAACAAATTAAGGTTGGTACATCTAATTCTGTCGTTACAAATAATGGAATTCCTCAAGACTCCGTATTGGGTCCTTTATTGTTTTCTGACATTCCTGACTTTTTAAAGACAATTCAAGTATTAAGAATACATACATTGAAGATTAAAAAATTTTAATAATAATAATATTTTTTATAATATCCCCAATTGAACGTTCATATTATAAATCATTATAAAATAAAATAAATAAATTTAGTGGCACAACGGCTCATGAAGAACCAGGGCCCAGTGACTTACAACTCTCAACCATTCCTGAGTGCGTGTCTTTAGGAATGGAGGGGACCTACAGTTTATTGCCGAATCTGGAACAGCTAAGGTAAGCGGCATTTTTCTGTGACAAGATATACTCTTGGAGGATTTGTCACTTCCTCGCAAGAGGCAGTAGCACGGGAAAACTTAAGGTGGAAGCGGCTGGTATTGAACCCCAGACCTCCGGCATGACAGTCCATCGAAATAACTATTACACCACGGGCTACTAAAGCGTTATGTTTAAGATTATTCAATTATTTAGAATATTATAATAACAGGCCTGAAGAAGGGCCGTTAACACGTTCGAAACGCAATGCGGCTGGTATACTATAAAAAATAAAACAGACCTAATAGCCCACGAAGAAGTCTTGATTTGTTCAATTAAAACTAGGTCACGAATATAGCAATAAATTGTGAATATACAAATTTTATTTTTGTTATGAAAAATATTAAGATTAAGAAAAAGCTAAAATAATTTTCTTTGACTAAATACCGCCCTGTGTATGCCCACAATACAACATACCTGCTTTAAAGTATTTTTTCTCTGTTTTCATGTCAATATAAGAGATAGAGAGATTTTTTGCCGGGGGTAATTTAAGATTTGAACATGGACTGGACATGAATTTGAATCTTGAAAAATAGAAACTCTATCCTAAATCATCGTTCATAAGTGAGAGAAAAGAGGATTATACACTTGGGACTTGGGATGCGGTAGACCATCACCATCACAAATCCTCAACTGACGCTATCGCCTCAGAAAGATAGATACTTCTTTGAAAATGATTCCATAATTGGAATTGAACATGCACTCAAGCTCGTTAAGGAAAAATGTTTTCATACAGATAAACACAAGGTGATGGTATTTTTCTAATATGGCACTATGTTTGTGTTGTATTTTATTTTTTTTTTGTATGTCGACTAAGCCGGGAGTTTTTGAAATAATTTATATTAATTTTGTTTACATTTACATTGACCGACTATACACGGACGACTGAACGAACAAGTTTCGAATCAGAAGGTGAAAACGTGAGTGTTCAAGTGTTATTTTATTCACTTGCGACAGGTTCATCAGCATTCTTTTTCCAGACAGTTGTTGCTCTTAATATGTTAATCAATTATTCCTTTTTTTTTGAAAGCTTAAAGGTTTAAGCTTTCGAGGTAATGATGGTATTTTTTTTTTCATAGAATTAAATATGCAATGCAAGCGTAAAAACGGAGGCGTTTTTGTTTATGGAAAAAAAAGCTCTTCAAATCTATGAAAAAAAAAGATATCATTGGATTTTTTTTTTTTTTTTGGTTTGGTTAAATTTAATTTAAATGTTAATTTATGCAGATCTTAACTCGTGTTGTTACTTCTCCAAAGAGAAGCTCTTCTTAACGATAATGCGATTAAATCGTAACAAAGTTGTTGGTCATTAAATATAGAGACAATCCATAGAGTCGGGTGATGGTGGGTGAAGGAAAAATAGAATCCGAAGTTAATTAGTATAAAATGTTTACGGATAATGGCCATTCAGTAATTAAAAGGTTACATTTTAAAGTGGGTAGGTAATAGTTCTTTTAATTAAATTTAAGAACACAATTCTTAAGGGTTTTATTTTTTTTATATCTTTTCAGTTTGTTTTTTTATTTTTTTTTTAATACGAATTAAATGCTGCATTATCTTATAAAAATGGTCGATGAAGTTAGCAGAACACGGAAATTGAGTTTTTTGAAATAGGGATTTCAAAATTTTGTTAAGATAATGCAGCATTTAATTCGAATTCAAAAAGCACTTAATTCTAGAAAGAAATTTTGGCCAACAAAAATTCAAGAAAGTGGCCAAAATGGTCGATAAAGTTAGCAGAACACGGAAATTTAGTTTTTTTAAATTTTGTTTTTTTAAATCAGGATTTCAAAATTTTGTTCAGATAATGCAGCATTAGTTCGTATTTAACAAGCAATTAAATTAAAAAGCAGATTTTGGCAAATTCAAGATTTTTTTTTGTAGAACATTTAATTCGGGGACCAATTTTATATTCTTTATTTTAAATTTAATGTACTTTTGGGCAACTGTTCTGCTAACTTCTTGTGAAGATGCAGAACATTAGTTTTTTTTTTGAAAACCGTAAGAGCATTACATTTTTTTCTTTGGCAGTTAATTAGTACTTAATTAGCATCTAATTATGCAATCATAAAACCTTTGTTCTGCTGACTTTGTTCTGCTAACTTCAGGCACATACCGTTATCTTAGGACCTTAAACTTTTTTAAGAGCTTGTGGGGTAGTAAACAAAAATTCCTAGGCATTAGGTATAAAGAGTTTTAAGTTTAGAAACTGAACGTAAATAAAATAATTGAAATTGAAAAACAAACCAATATGCCAATTTTCTAAATTTAAATTTTAGCCTAGTAACATATTTTACTCAAACCCATGATATTTAATACAAAATACTCTTGTACCTTTTCACTGACTGAGCAAGACAAAAATAAATACAAATTTTTGAAATGAGAAACATCTTAACAAAATAGCAATTTCTTGAAGTAATTTTTCAAATAAACCTCACTATAATACTCGAATGAATGACTGTGCGAAATTTCTCTGCAAATTGATGGTGGCTTTTCGTCGAAAGCCATCATTAACATGTCTTAACTAAGCGACTATAAATTACTTTAACCAAAAGACCTCATCGCAAATTTGCTGTTTTATGTATGTTTGGAGGATTTGCACTCTTGTGCTTATATATCTTGTTAAACCGCTGCGCTGGCTGGCTGCTGCCGCTGATGCTCTTGCTGCAGCATCAGAAGTCATTTTTGTTGAAATACAATAACAAAGGATATATTCATTTACATCCATACATACACTACGCGTATATGCGAACACAATTTCCTTCGACATAGAATAATGACAATCGTTCATCTTTTTCCTGTATGAGAAATTCGAGTTAAGTTGAATAAAAATGTGAAAGACGTTGGTCGGCGGCGTGTCGTACATCTCTGATGGTGATGGTGAACCTCCTCCACAACCATCTAAACACTAATAAAAATGATGATGAGGGCAACGTGTCGGTCGTCACTGTCGGCAAACGCTTCGGAAAAAAAGACTTTTGCAACGGAAAGTTCAAATTCAATACAATTCTGTAGTCTGTACTTGGTGTGGTATTAAATCGCTCAAGTTAGCAGGCTAATGGAAGCAGAAGCAGAACAAATGTTTTGTGATGGACCTAATAGGTGTTAACTAACTGAGTATAGGTTCTTCTAAAACTAAGTGCTCATTTGTCTCTGTTAGCACGAAAATTCACGAAAAAAGCTTAAAATGTTTAATACAAAATTTGAAGTCAGTTAAAATTAGATGCTTATTAGAAAAGAATCTTAAACAAAAAAAAAAAATAATGTTTTTCATTAAAAAAAAAATTGGCGAAATACTTTAGTCGATTTAAAACGATGGATGTTAAAGCTTTTTAAGTATTTATGGCATGTGATAATTCTATAGGTAAAGTCAAACCCGCTTAAGTAAACAACATATCGACAAATTTCCCGCAAATAACTCCGCTTAAGTGAAAAACCCGGATATCTGAAAAAATATATTTACTTGAAACTTTTTTGAGTTATTCGAGGTCCGCTTAAGTGAAATAATAATTAGGGTTTGTTGTCATTTCACTTAAGCGGGTTTGACTGTACATATTTCTCTCTTACCCTGCTATTTTTCTAATTTTCCTCTATGTAGTATAAAAGCTGTTGATTTTGATACAAATGTAATTAAAGCAAGCAAGTATTGTTGGGTTATGAATAATTGGGCAATAATAAAATTAGGTATCTATGTAAATACTTATTTCGGTCATATTTTGAAAAATATTGAACGCACTTATGTAATTCAAACTCGACAAGCCTTAAATTATTCAAACACCGAAGTAACCTTTTTCTGTTAAAATCACCTTGCTAACTTGAGTGACATTTTGTTTTGAGTATCAACCCAATTCTAAATATTCCCCGGGAGACGCATTCTTTCGGGTGTAAAATACTCCGATTCCGAATTCCCCGGTTGAATTTTTTTACCCTTGATAGTGGGAATGAGAGTTCTGAATGATACAAACAGCTTTTTTTCAGTATTTGACACATAAATCAAACTGTAGAAGGAAAATAATTTATTCCCGGGGAAACATTTTCATTTAGAATTGGGCTGTACATTTAATGATGTACCTACTCCTTTGTTTCTTTCTACACATAAATTCATGATTTATTGATGCCTTTTGAAAATTTTTTTAAAAATCAACTTTAAATGATGCTAAATGGTGCAGCTGGATTGCTGTAGTGATGGCAATGGAGAGGAGACTGCCAACAAGGATTGAATCACAAAAAAACTGAATGCCCTTTCAAAACAGATCAAAATGAACAACGCAATGCACTTTGCAAGCGGATTAGATAGATAGTACCTACAATCTGCATATAGTATACAAAAAGCATCATCTTGAGCTCTTTTTGTATATATATGTATGTAGTTGTGGCAAGATAACACCATCAATCAACTTAATCGACCTGTCACAATAACAGAACGATTTTATACTTATACAATGAACGTACCTACTTTATAGACCGGAAGTAAGAGTTGCAAATGCAAATTTTTTAATCATCATACGTCGATTATTATTTATGTGTTTTTTAAAACTTTGAAAACTTAGCGTGGAAAAAATTGTGATTGATACTTACAAAATTTGTTTTTGGATTTAAAAAATTAATATAAATTCGCATTAAACTATTTTTTAGCTGATTTTCTAGATATATGTTTCTACACCGACTTGGAGCATGCATGGACCATGCATAAAACATTTTTGATCTAACTTTTTCAAAGAAAGCAGTTAGAAAAAACTAATTTTCTTACCATTGTTCATTTTGGTAATAGCAGAGGTACCTCAGAGAAGCCATATAGGGCCTATTCTCTTTATTTTGTGTAATAATGACTTTGTATCGAACCTTTGTTAATCTAATCTGGTAGTTAAAACAGACGACATAAAGGCTGTTTCATGGCTGTTTCAAAATGCGATGAGAAAACAAAACGTCAGCGTGTCGAGATTTCTTTACAGTTGTTGTATCTTAAGAAAGAATTTTAAATAATACATAATAAAGCCTTTCTTAATATTCAATTTGCATCTTTTTTTTTTTCAATTTTTCAAACTAATAGTGTGATTAGACGACAACAAAATAGTAATATTTTTTAGTAATAGTCCAGTCAACGAAGGAAAAATAAATGAAATAAATCGTGTAGTCTGGATTATTTTTTTAAGTAGTAGGGGTGACCCCCAGGTACAACATACTAAAAGTCCCCAGCCCAGGCCCGCGAGCTTAAGACAGGAGGGGGGGGTAAAGGTCCCCTTTTGTACTATTTCGTAAATATTTTGAAAACCAAGAGTATTAGCGGAAAAGTTTACACTCATCAAGTCAATGGAATTATCATGATTCGATACGTATTTACCTTTTCTATAATTTCAGGGTTAATTCATCAAAAAACGTTAAATTTTTAAGGCATTAACATGGTTTTTCAGATTTTCTGACATTTGTACCCCCCATATCTCTCTTAGTATTGCTCCTAGCAAAAATATGATGAAAACCTATTTTGAAGAAAATTTAATTTACTTTCATATTGTAGTGTAAACTTTTCCGCTAATACTCTTGGTTTTCAAAATATTTACGAAATAGTACAAAAGGGGACCTTTACCCCCCCCCTCCTGTCTTAAGCTCGCGGGCCTGGGCTGGGGACTTTTAGTATGTTGTACCTGGGGGTCACCCCTACCACTTAAAAAAATAATCTAGACTACACGATTTATTTCATTTATTTTATGATTTTGAGTCTTCGTTGACTGGACTATAAGTAATATTGTTTTTTTTTTAATATTTTTTTCTTTAAAAATATGAATTACAAAAGCAAATTCATGTGATCCAGTCGTGCTTATTTTTATTTTTTATTTAGTAGGTATCAAACAAAAAAAAGAGAATATTTTTACAGTTCAATATTAAGAAAGTTCAAGCCATAACTTATTCCCGAAAGCCCAATCTGATGTTCCTGAATATAAGTGACTTTCCATGGGACATACGGTCTACCGCCCGAACTTGTTCTTTACTAAATTTCTTCAGTGTCATAGTCCCAAAACATAACATCACCTGCCGAACTATTAGATCTATACATCTTGTATGATGCACTTCTTTACTCTTCTTCTTTTTTTATTTTTTTTTTTTTTTTGTTGGAAAAAATTGTAATTTTTCAAATATTTTCATTTAAAAATCCTCCTGCTATCCATTCCAATAGCTCACCATAAAGTTTATTTTGGACTTTGGCGAACGGATGGACGTCGAAGCTGACGACTATATAACAACGACGACGACTCAACGTTGAAAGCCAATTTGTTTTACCAACTTCAAAAAACAGAAATTTATAAATCGCCTTTGGGTGCAAATGAACAAAATCGATTTTTCTAGTGTCCGTCGACAAAAAGGGTTAAGTAAGGGGTCGGTCTCAGTCGGACTTTGTGAGAAGGATGAGGCCAGACGATTTGACTTGATGAAGAGTTTCGTTGTATACGAGTATGAAAATTTGTATAAGGACAATATCAGCAGAACGGTCTTGCTTTCGCATATATGTACATTTTCTATTTTTGTTTTATGAAGGGAAGTAAGGGCGGGGGTTCTTTGTGGCATAAATGAGTTCAAGTGCGAGCGAATTAAATTTAAAAAAAAAATCATAGCAAAATGTGTGCTTTGTTTAACATCTATTTTGTTAGCTAAAACAGGGTATTTTAGGAGTAAATTAAAAAACCGAGTGACTACAGAAATACCTCCGGTTTATAAAGTGGTACCTTCTAGATATTCATAATAAAATCCATGTGAGATGAACCGAACTTAACAGAGAGCAGAGTCCAAGTGAGATCACCAGGACGAAACGCCAATCAATTTTTGTGGACTAAAGGCCGTTAAAAGCTATTTTAAATCCAAAATAACTACTGTTTTTGAAGACCCAAGGCTCAGGACCTCCGCCGATTGGCATACTTCGGGCACTACAAGTTTTTTTGTTTTTTTTTTCAAACTACAAGAAGCGCTTTGATGCACGGCTATGAAAACTGTGGACAGCGCATTCTTTCTTACCCATAGTCATGAAAACTCTTACTTTTAATAAAAGGCAATGTTGCTCAAACTTGGTTTGATTTTTTGATATGAAGTTATTAAAAAAATGTTTTTTTTATGGCTACCATTAAAAAGTTAGATTGGCTTTGCAGTTGCTTTAGTTTTTTTTTTTTGAAATTAAGCTCATATTAAAAAATTTATGAAATTCGAAAACAAATCTTTTGTATTTTTAATGTACATACATGAGAATAAAACGAGTCGAGTACTGTTCACGAACATCGAATACTCACTCGAAAAAAGCGAGTTTAAACAAACAGAGTCAACCCAAAAGAGATGTTCACGAGTTTTCCTGTTCACGAGTATAATGACTCGTGATTCACGATAAATACTGAACGAGTATGAACGAGCATACCTTTCAACCGAGTTGAATGGGTCCGAATAAAAACGAGTCAAGCGCTCGTGAACAAAATGTTCACGATCAATGTGCTCGGATCGGATTTACTCGACTCGTAAGATGTGTATCCGAGGTTGGTGGTTGATATTGATATTGGGTATTGCGCTAGCTAAACTCTTCGGTGTGTGTATTGGTGGTTGCATATCGCCGGCTACAAAAAATTGAATTTTTCTTTTGAAGGAATGGAATATTAAATACAACTTTCATTTTTGTTTATATTTTAACAAATCAAAAGCGCTATTTTCACACATAAAAACAAAATAGCCATCCTTTTTATGCATGTACCTTATCTACCCACTTTCAGATATTGATCATTTGCATGTTTACATCTCCTTTTTTTAAATGCAATAGCAAAAAAATACAGAAACCAGTTTAAATTCTTGCCATAAACCACCAACCATAAAAACGATAAATACAAAAAAAAACCTAAAATCTACCTACCCTACAACAACGACCGACCATATGTATAACCCGCAATCGCATAAGCAAAATGTTCACGATATTCACTTTGTTCACGATCACCCATTTTCGTTCGAGTATACTCGTTTTGTTTCGTGTACTCGAAAATAGTTGTGTATCCGAAGTTGGTGGTAGATGGGTATTGATTGAGGAGATGAGCAGTCCCAGTCAATGGTGGTTCGATTTTGTGAGGCAGAAGGATATGTTAACGGATTATTTTTCGATTATTTTTTTTTATTGTATTTGAATGAATAAATTAGGAATAGGTACGTTAGGTACATAGTATGTTGGTTTATTTAAGGTACAATAAAATAACAAAATAAAATTGAGCAAAAAAAAAAAAAAATATAATAAAAATAAATAAACAAAAGTTAATTTTATATAAAAAAATAAATAAAAAACATACGAATAATGTACGAGTAAGTAATATTTTTAAATAGTAAATTATTTGTATATGTCTGCATTTCTTGGCTTAAAAAAAAAGCGGCGGAACTCAAAGTTATAGGAAAAGGAAAATTAAACTTTAAATCTTTTGTTAGTTCCATGTAATAGGTACAGTTTTATTTTCTGCACAAAATTGCAATGATAAATCGAAAATTTAATTTGTGGAGCTAATTATGGCTCCAGGTCCAGTTGGTAGCAAATCTTTCACGTTGACATGTGTTCCGTATTAAATACCAATTTTAATACAGTGCTTTACAAAAGCCTTGCATCCCACATCCTTCAGTTACCTAGAAAGGTCGTATGTCTTCAATGCATAGCCTTAAGGAAGCATTTTTATCACTCCTTGACACAATTATTTCGTTACAAGATCTTGGCTGCATATCTCTAAAGCACTTGTGTCTTAAAAGATTTGTTGTTGACTTAGAAAAATGTTTTAAATTTTTCTAACATGTTTTATATGCCACAAAATTGGGTATTGTTTCGCCGTTTTCATATTTAACTTAACCAAATGTTTCCCAGACCTTACTTCGCAGTTTCTTTTATCAGAAATAGAATAAACATTGTCTATAAGTTTAAAAAAAAATTCATTTTCATCCATTTTTCAAAGTTCGCTGTAATTTTTCAAGCCAATCAACTAAAAAACACAACTTTTCACAAGTAAATTTTGGACAGAAATGAAATTATGCATTCATAAATTTGTTGGTTGTTGTTCTTTCATTCAAACCTTCAATATTCATAAATTTTATTTTCAACGTTCTAGGTATACCTTTTTTTGCAAACGCATTAAAAATTCACACAGACGAAAACAGTTATGTAAATTATGTATTTACTTAATTTACATAAACGCACTTGTCGCGGATATTGAAGATCATAAACCTACATGCGTTGTCTTTATATCTACCTACATATTACCCCTTCACAAATCTTTTGAATACAACCGCTAAATTCTAGTTTATTTTCTCCTAAAAAATCACTAAATAGATACAAACAGATATACATAACCTACTCGCATAATACATATAATACAAACCTTACCTACTTATATTTACTTATCTAAGCAATACCCCTACAAATTGTTCTTCAATTTGAAGTTTTTTAAACTTCAGTTTTTTAAGGGCACTGTTTTCCCACAAAAAAAACACAAAAGAACAATCCTTTTTAAAACAATTTAACAACAACCGCACTGTCCCAAAATTGACTATGTCGTGGATGTCAAATATATTGATGATCGGCATTGTTACATATTCTATTAACCAATCAAACTTACAAAAAATAAATAAGCAAATAACCCATTAATACCTACATACCTACAAAAAAAAAAAAAAAAACAGAAACCAGTTTTACTTCTTGGGATTAAACCAGCAGCAAACATAAAAAACGATAAATACAAAAAAAAAACCTAAAATCTACCTACCCTAGCAAGCAAAATGTTCACGATATTCACTTTGTTCACGATCACCCATTTGGTTCGAGTATATTCGCTTTGTTTTGAGTACTCGAAAATATTTCCAATTGTTTACGAGCATTTTGCTCGTGGGTATAGAAGTGCGAGAAGTTCACGAGTTCGAACAATTTGTTTGACTTTACTTGTGAGTATTTTAACTCGTGGATAACATGACTCGCGAGCATAGAAGCAGAACGATCGAGTATGAACGAACATAAGGAAAAAGTGGAATTGTTCGAACATATTTGAACATACTCATTTTAATCTCTGGTACATATTCACATCACCCTGTAAAACTTCACATTAATCCATAGACGAAAATTCACAAAGAACAACAAGATAGATACAATTCTTCGGACAGCCGTTGAAGGGGTCAAAACAAGAAAAAGAACAAGTACCTACATAATACAAAAAAAAAAAAACTTTTTCAATGTCTAAAACTGAAAAGAAAAAAAATTTCATATTGTTTTGTTTTGCTTTGCTTTGCTTGGCCGCTTTGTTTTTGTTTGTTTGTGTTTTGTGAAAGCCAACAAATTTCCGGTGAAGAGTCCTTTTTGTCGAAAAGATACAACTCCTTTTTTTTATTTTATTTTTTTTTACACACATTTTTCACAGCAGTTTTCTTTCCTGATGATAGAATTTTTCCGGTATATTGCCCAATAGTGAAAAAGAAAAGATGAAAAAGAAAACGTTGTTGTTTGTGCATATACGAGACTGTTTCTTCGATGACATAGACAGGACACAAAGGATAGATATCTATATCTGTATCCAGACCATGCATTTAAAGGATAGCTGCATCCGTATAATAATAAATTTCCACAAAAAAGTTTCTCTTGTGTAGTTTTGGGTGTGAGTTTGGTGAACATTTAACACAAATTTAAAACTTATATAGTGGAAAACTGTTTTTTTTTTTTTGGCAATTTTAAGTTATTAAACAAGTTTTCTTTGCCAAATAATAGAAATTGAATTTTAAGCTTGCCAAAATTTTAAAATTAAATTTTAAGTATTAATTTATTTTGTTTTATTTTTGTTTTTGTTTTTAATTTCTGTCAATAAATTGAATACCACTTTCAGATATATCAACATAATTTACACTTCCTAGGTTCAAAAGATAGTGAGATGGTCAACAATAATGGGCAACGCCTTTTCAGTCTGACGGTCGTCAAAATGATTCCAATAATATTAAATTAGTTTAAGACTACCTAATAAAATATTGTATCTTACTGTTTTAAGCATTCTCGTTTAAAATAATAAAAAGTGCTGTCACGTGCCCCACATGTACGAAATTAGAAGTTAAAAATCGAAGAAACCTATTGAATAATGTTGTCTTCTTGGTGTAAATCGTGCATTTTAGCATGTTTTATATATTTCCAAAACAATTCAGTATATGAAATCGCGAAATGCCTCAAATAGGACCGACTTTCTCGCATAGCGTTTTCGCTACAATTTGAGCAGTAATTTCGGTTTTCGAGATGTAAATAACTTTTGAAGTCGGTACCAATTTGGCAGCAATGCCCGAAAATCTTCAGCTTTTGAATAGCAACACTTTGCCTTGAGATATAGTTTTTTTGCCTCTCAAGGCGTTTCATATTGCCCACAATCCCATCTCTTAATTCTTTTCTATATTATGCATTTTCTAGGTAGTTTTTGAACCCTTATCCTCAATCCTTCATCTGTTTTTTCTTCCCATTTCTAAATTTTCAACTTTTGACGCTCAATTTTTACCAAAACTCTGTCTTCTTATCCGTATAAGTAATTTCAATCTTTCATTGTCCTTTTTTTAATACCCCAGGGTCTTGCGGTTTTCTCCGCGATATTTTTTTTATTTTAATTTAAAACAAAACTATACGAATTCAATAGCTTTTTCGTTTTTTTTTTCAGAGGTCTTCAACAAAAGCGTCACGTGCCCGACAAACTGTTAAGTCTTGTATTTTACCTGTTATTAATGCAATTAATTTAATCAAAATTAAATTTTGAATAGTTGACTGTGTGTGCTGCTTACACATAAACATTCTAATTTTTGGGTATTATAACTTTGTCCGTTTTGCATCTTTAGGGCCTTTCTTTTTTGTGGGATTAAGATTTTTTTATAATTCTATAGATTTTTTTAAACACGATTTTTCAGTATTTGTTGGGATTTTGATCTGATGTCTGCATTAAAATTTTGTAATCCTAATTTTTTGGAATTTTGAATTTGGTACCTATATTTCAAATTTCGATTATTTGGCATTTTTTATTTTTTTTTGGGTTTTTCATTTTTTGGATTATGGACTTTCGTAATTTAATTTTGGATTTTTTTTTTCGGAATAATGAATGTAGGTACCTAGCTTTAGAATAATTTTGAGTCTTGTTTTTAGGATCTTATTTAATTTTATTTGATTTATTTTTTCGTCATAATGATTTCTTGGGATATTCTTTTTTAAGAATAAGAATTATTGTTAAGATTTCATATAGATAAAATTAAACTTTAATTTTTTTTGGGATTTTGAGCTTACAGCACTGTAATTATAGCTGGGATTTTAAAATTTGGATTTTTTGAATTAAGACTGAAATGAGGTGAGCATGATTTTTCAGACTTTTTTGACATAAAATTTCTTAGGGATATTAATTCTTGGAATTTTTATTTTTCGAGATTGGTTTGGTTCATATTTAATTTTTAACTTTATGAATTGGTAACTTAGTTATTTGGGAAATTTTATTTTTTGACAATAAATTTTTTCGATTTTTGGTTTTTCTGAATATTTATCGAAATTTTAATTTTATGATAAAATATTTTTTGGTAGGTATTTAAGGATTATTTAATTAATGGCTATGGGGATTATGATTTATCTATCAGAATTGCCGTAAACTGAGGTCATGAGTAGCAAAGTGGCTTAACTGCATTTTGAACTTATTTTTAAAAATGTCTATTTTGAAACAGTAACTAATATAGATTGATGAAGTTCCAAAAATAGTAATTTTTGTTATGATAAATATTAGCTTTCACCATTTGGAAATAAGTACATAATGGGATTAAAATTTTTGAAGAAATTTAAATTCTAAAGGGATATTTTTTTTTTTTTTAATGCTTCTTTGTGAAGATTTTATTATTTATATTTTATGAATTTTTCGTTATTTTTAATGACTGCTAGGTAGGTACTTATTTAAATTTGCTTACTTTTCTAATAAATGCTTTGACTAAAAAAATTATTTTCATGAATGATTCATATGTTTTTTTGTATAATTTGGCTTTTGAAGTTAAAGCTGCATTTTTTTACAAGTAACAGTAGAAACCCAAGAAAATGCTGCCGTTAGAAAAAAAAATATTTGTTTAAGTGCAATTCAAAGATGCCCTTTGCTCTTCAAAGCTCTTCACAATCCATAATATTTAGCTCTAAATATAAATCCTTTTTGAAAACTCAGTAAACAAATCCATTTTGATGTTTTTTTTTGTTAACTTAAAACTAACAAACATCATGTATCCCATTCATATCAAAAGTGTGCATTTGCATTTCTGATGGTTCACAAAATAAACATTTCGATTGAGATATTCTCTCCATTATAATATTCAAGTGACTGAAACCTACATTTTTTTTTTTTTTTTAACTTGAAAGATGTAAAAAAAACTTCAAAGTCATAAGGTTTCGTTGGGTTCCTTCTGCTATGCATTAAACATTTATGGACACAAGAAAACAAAAGTCAATGCTTGATAAAGTGGTTCAACCTACTTCAGAAGCTGTCGTTCTTTATAAATTCTGGAATAACTAGTCAACGCAGCCATCTTGCATCAAAATCAAACATAAAAGCATTTTTTTTCTTCGCTCTGTTAAGTATAACTTCTAGACCTAAGAAAATATACTTGAAGAATTGAATGCGGATTGATAGAAAGTGTATTTTCTTGCTGCATAATATAATATCAAGTCAACTTTGATGGGGTATTTTTTTTTTGTATATATTTCGTTTGTATTATAGCAAAATCTATTACCTACTCTGCAATGATGCGCAACCGCACCTTAGGTGTGGAGAAGCAAATTAATTTAATTATTAACAGACGGCTCACAATAATTATTATTGAAGCAAGAAGCCAAGGAAGTTAGATTAAGAAGAAACACACTCCGGTTCACTTGGTTAAAGACATTGAGAATTAAAAAAAAAAAGTTGATGTAGCTCAAAATTAAAAATGTTGATATGGATTAACTCGCATCCAAACTCTCTCAAGTAGTTAACAAGATAAATGGGAATAATAAAAAAAAAAAAAAGCAAATTTTCTCAAAAAATTTCAAAAATCTACTTCCGTCCGCGAATTTTTAGGCAAAGACCTGAAATTAAATTTATTTCTTTATTTCTTTTAACAAATTTTACAAATAAACCAGCAGTTTTAGATATTAAAGGCTTCAGTTAAAAATTCAAGCCAATTTAGGTAAATTAGTATAGAAGAAACGCTGGGCTTAAGATGTACGTTGTTGTACTTAAATTTTCACTGCGTCTAATTTAGTGAACAGTAGTGTATCTATGTATGTTCATATTGTATTTTTTTTTTTTTTATAGGTAAGAGCTATGCGGTTTGAATGAAGACATCAAGCTGTGGCTATTTTTTCACATGCAACATGACCGAAGACGACAACGACGACACACATCAAATGATCCAGTTTCGTTTTTCTTTTATTATAAGCCGAAGTCGAGCCGCTCCATGGTGGTGGAACATGCCATAAGCCTTTGGGGGGAGGGGGGGGGGACAATTGTGTGATGATAGGTAATCGATACTTTCTTCAGTTTTTTTTCTTTATAATTTCATTTTTATTTTTTTTTTTTATTTCGGTATCTTGTCGTATCAACTTTATTGTGAACGGATCAATGGGGTGCCTTGTGTAATTAACACCAACGGAGATGCGGTATTGATGATACCCTCGGATCTATGTCATCGCGCACACATTCACGAAACGCTTGATTGAATTGCGTAAACGTATATTGTTTATGTATGTGATAGAAGAAGCATGTAACTATAGTTGATATAATGCATATCCGTGAGAATTATCCACAAGTGAATGGATTGCAAAGGTATTCAATTCATACACGCACACGTCCACCGAAATCAACAGTTCATATCCTGTTTGAATTGAATTGCATTTAAGTGCCTTTGGGTTCTAAATCCCCAGTTCGTATGCATGGTAATGAATGCCAAAGTAAAACTTTGTTGCAAATATTCCCATCAAGTATTGACAACATTGTTGCATACAACTGTTTTTGATTCAAGTTGACTTGAGGCGCTGCTCCTTATTGAGACAGGTTCCTCTCATTGAATTTATGTGGCAAGCAGCGTTGCCGCCCGCAATAAAATTAACGTGCCATATTTTCTAAAAAAAAAGTGCTAATTTTCGTGCCACATGAAAAGACCATAAATTCTTCTATTTTCCTGAAAAATCTGACATCAACTTCACTACCGGATGCAATACAATAACAAAAATCAATGGAAATCATTTGTTCTATTCGTGCATTGTCAAAAATTATGTGTTTCTGCCCACTTTTTACCAATTTTAATTAAATTTTGTTGAAATTTGCTTCATTTTAAGTTAAATAATGAAAATAAAATAACGTGCCATATTGAATTTTTTCGTGCCACGAGGAAATTATCGTGTCAAAAAAGCACGATCGTGCCACTTTGGCAACGCTGGTGGCAAGAAACTGAAAATCAACACCATGTAGGTACATATGGAAATACTAATTTTCTGCATGCTTGTTCGAAATGTAACATACCTACAACTTACTGTGCCAATATGCTTACCACTTCTGCAAATTTAACTTTTTAAGACCTTAACGTGAATGATTTCAAAAAAAAATTAATTAGAATTTTTTTGAAAACTTATTCACTCCAACAAAATAATTCAAATATCGTTTCTTAATCGATAAACGACTTTTGCTTAAAAATGATCATCAAACAATTCAAGACATCTATAATATTTCCTAAGCTGCTGTTGCATGAGATTTTATCAGTATTTTTTCATAAGAGATAGTTAACTTTGAAAAAAAACTACTTGAATACGCAAAACTTGATATGAATGATTTTTTGTCTATATTTTGTCGAACTGGCAATAAATGTACATTGATTTTATAAATACCTATCAAAATAATATCGGGTAGTGTTGCCAAACCATATAAAAATTTTCAATTTAGAGCAGGTGACGTATGCTCTAAATATTAAACTAGTTGACCCGGTGAACTACGTTCCATCTATAATTGAAAATCGAGCACTGTTTAAAAAAAAAAAAAAAACAGAAGGTATACAATTGTTTGTTTTACACGACCTAACGACTTTTCCGGCTTAATTTTCCAATTCTTAACTCCGTAGTGTGTTTATCTGGTTCAATACAAATCCAACAAAAAAAATCACCATCCAGATTGGATGATGTGCAGCCAAGTTAAGCGCGTACGAACACAAAAAGGGATTCATTTTTATATGTATCGAAGATGTGTAAATTTCTACACTTTTTTTTTTATATGAACTTTGAGGTATTTTCGCTGAAAATTCGTATAAATTCGTAGTTTTGGACAGGTGCGCGAACAATCTTAATATTTTTTTCTCATTTCTTTGGTGGCACTCATTAGAATATGTCTGCCTAGTACTCTATGTTGAACTTTCAACTTTGCATTTGTAGGTTTAATTCGTTTAAAAAAAAAAACGCTGTCATTAAAAGAGTTTTGATTTTTTTTTTTTTAGACTAATTTTCCTACGGTCGGTGTAGAACATTTTTCTTTGATTGGCAACCTTGGTCGCGGAGGCTTTGGCTGTATGAAGACGATGGAGAAAGATATAACAGTAATTAAACGCAAATATAGGTACAGTAAATAAGAAACGGGACATTCATTTCAACTGGCTTTATGATGGAGGCGGTTTATATTGGAACTAGTTTTTTTTTCAATATAGGCAGTTTCTTGTTAAATAAGTGTTTCATCACACTCAAGGACGTGGTGATGTTAAAAAAAAGGTGTATATTTTTAAGAGTAGCAGTTAAGCTACAAGTTGTGCAGTTAAGCGCTAACGATATTTGCATTTATCTTAATGATTTGCAGTCATCGAACTACGAAGGGATTATAAAAAGAATTGAAATGTGTTTAAAGGTTAGTATAGGTATAACGATAAAAACACTGGTAGCTGACAAGATAGTGTTAGAGGTAGTTATGTAGGACCCACAGAAAAATTTGAATATATCTTATTGAGCATCGTTTTTATGTTTTTATCTCCGTTAAAAATAATACTGTAGATTTCGCATAAAATATGTTTGTTTGAAGCTACTACATTTTAAGTTTTCAAATTTGTTTATAGTATGTTTGTTTAATGAATACAGTAGGACCTCGGTAATTCGAACGCACCACTAATTAGAACCCCTGTTTTTTTAATTTTGTATTTTGTAATTCGAACACTTGCCAAAATTCGTATTCTGCAATTCGAAACTTTTTCCGTTTTTGCTTTGCTGAGTGCTTTTTTCAGTTGAAGAGTAAATAGCACTTTTTGATAAATTTTAGACTTTTTTAAGCAGAATTTAAAAACATGGGTCAAACGAAAGATAGAATAAACAACGTGGATGAAAGTGGCTTGCCTTGATAAGACACTTGAATGTTCATCTTCAAAAATGCTCTTTGAAGGAAGGCTGGCAAGGAAAGGGATACCCTTTTGGATTTCAACCATTAGTCAGCTCACCCAAGATTCCCACAAAACTTTGACAATCCTCTTATATACATGGCTACTTAGAATGCATTGGTTATTGGTTCATCAAGTTTTCGTAACATTGAGTTTTCGTAGTGTTGGCCGCGAAAATAGTATCCAGTAATTCTAAAACATTGTTATACCTTTTTGTTTCTTTTTTCTTGAAAACAAAAAAAAAAATTTGAGTTTCAATATGAACTTTTTGAAGCAAAACAAAAGATTATAACAATATTTAAAATTGTTAAGTTCAGCAAAAGAACAATCTTATACTTATAGATACTTCTTAAACTTCCGTAGTTCAAATTAGAGTATGTCTGTAATAGTTCAAACTACAGAGGTCCTGTTGAGCTGTAATATAATTGAGAGTACAAAAAACGTACGCATGAGCGATTTTAAAATTTAAATATTTAAAAACAATCAAGGCGTGTTGGGTTGGACTATGGGGCAAAATGGTGACCACCATAGGAGTTTTTGTTTTTTTTTTTAATAAGTTCCGTTGTTTTTGTTTATATGTAAAACCAAAACTTTTGTTTTAAAATTTCTTAGATCGTGTTTCGAAATATGCACGTATTCAGTTTTAAAAAAGAAGAATTTTAAAAAAAAAATTAATCAAAATCGCCCACCTGGAAAAAAGGCAAGCTCATGCCAAGTTTAGACAAGGCCCTGGCAAGTTTTCAGTAAAGAACATCTAAACGAGTAAAACTTGTCAAATACTTGGCAATATGCCAGTACATAAGAACTTGTGGGGCAAATTTTGCTATCCCATCAGAAATAGCCACTTTACATTAAAAACAAAAACTAACCAACATACAATGGTATAAAATATATAAGTTTAAGTATAAAGTCCAGTGGTTAGTTATCGGACTGCAGGACCTGTGAACAGAATTTCCCAGCATCGAATCACAAATAAACCAACATTTTCAAATTTTGTTTTGTCTCTTGAGGGAAAATGGATGTCCCTCAAGTTAGCATAGCAAGGTTAGCAGAACAAAGTTTTTATGATGTAATCATTAGGTGCTTAATAGGTGCTAATTAAGTACCCAACAACAAAATTAAATTAAAATCGTACCTACTTGAAATCAAGTTAACACTTAGCTTAACAATTTTCGAAAACAGGTTAAAAGGCAGGGGAAAAATTGGTTTGTTCTCATATTCACGAGCTACTTAAGCGCTCTATCACTGCAAAAAAATATTCTGTACAAAAAAATGTTTTTACAAAAAAAAATTAATCAATTTTCAAAAAAAAAATTTCCTTTGTTTTTTTTTGTTTGGCCATAAATCTAATTGAAATTAAGATTTCATCTAGTCCGAATTGAGTACCCCATTTTTCGAAAGACTTTCATTTTATTTCAGTTAAGTAAAAAAACATAAATGCTTAATTAAGTTAATTAATGTTTCTTTGGAAATTTCAGAAGCACAGACATACTCCTATAATAGATAATGTATGTTTAAATCTCTGACTCTGGAACTGTATTAAGTATCAAGCCTCAAGCTTAGAAAAAAAAAAGATCTTACTGTCGGAAAAATCAAAACTTGATTGCATGTTTTCATATTCAATTACATCAATCAAAATCTAAAGTGACAGAGAACAAAAAAAAAAAAACACAGAAAATTAATAGTCTTGATGAAATCGCCATTAGCGAATTTAATCAAGAGTGTTATGAACAAAAACAGTCAAGATAATTAACCATATTTAAAACAATTTACAAGCTCTCTATCGGGACTTTGAAACTCGAAACAAGTTTGGGTTAATTTCAAAACATTTATTATAACTCCTCGAGACATATCCAATACCCACTTTGGATAGATAATAAGGACATGTTCAACGAGATATGTTATGTAGTTATTAGATCGTCCATGTCGCTCAATTTCCACTTTGGTAAATAAATATATAGAAAAGTCTTGTTGCTCCACAGACATAAACATACATTTTTGACAGCATGTGGGCTGTCACAATTACTTCGTACGTTTTGCGCCGCCACCGGTCCCCTCTTCAACTACGGTCGTCGTCGCTGAAACTGATCGATCTTATGACAAATCCATATTGAAATACAACGGACGTGTAAATTTCCATTATTTTTTTGAACTGTATTTTGCAGTAATGTATTGCCGGAGCAATACACGTCATGCTGTGGCAGTGGGATAAATTGCATCAAATTAATAATCAAATACCATTAATATATCAAACGTCTATAGTTGTTACTCACACTTAATCACTGTTTTTTTTTTTTTTGGTAAAGCTCAGTTAAAATAAAGCGCTCAAATAATGGTTATTAATTAATTGAATTTAATAAAACAGGGTTTATGGACTTTTGTTGATACTTTTTTTTTTACTTCTTTTTACAAGAAAAAATCAAATTAATATGGCCAGGCCACACAATTCACTCAAAAGCTTGTAAGCTATAAATAAATTAACTTTTATAGTAAAAAAACGCAGAGCCTGTGTGTTCAAATCACGTCGCTCAGTCTAGACTGTGGCTTATGTGGAAGAACATTGTGACATACGAATGCAATAAATAGTTCTGAATGAACATAAATCTGAAACAATCACCCTTGAGGTTTTACAACTACTGAACACTATACCGATATTGAGGCTTGACAATTGTGTATATGTAGTTTTAAATTATGGCTTTATTATAGACTTGCAAAAATGGGAGACCTTTCAAAACGTCAAAGACCAAGAAGAAAAAAACTAGAATTCAATCTTTTGTACAGATACACTAGGACTTAAGATCACATATGTATATTGGAATCGGGGTTGCTATCTGCTAAAATTATAGCTGATTGTCAATTTTTGTATTATTATTTGGATGGTAGGTGTCTCTATCACATCATTAGGTAGAGAGCAATCGTCACAATGAGAATCCTTTAATAGACCGATCGCTTAAGTTTCACGCCAATTAAGTCGATTTTCCGATTTTATTGTTCCTCAATGTCTGAGATATGGAGGTGTACCTACAACCCCCTTCCTCCTAGCTCATTACCAAAAATCGACTCTTCTACAAATGATTCCATCTAAAAGATTAAGACTAAAAAAAAAAAAATTTGATGGCACAGCTCATGAAGAACTAGGGCGTGTCTGCAGGAATGGAGGGGACCTACAGTTTATTGCCGAATGCGAACGGCTAATGTGAGCGGCACTTTTCTAAGACAAGAGATACTCTTGGAGGTTTTGTCAATTCCTCGCAAGAGGTAGTAGCCGTTTTATTTTTAAAAATTATTATGTGGCAAGGAAAAAAATAATGATCAAGACAAAACAAGATAATTTTTTTTTGAAAGTTTACCTGTATCCATACTCAGAAACAATAATTTTCATGATGATGGTTTTGCAAAGCATCAAAATCTCCCTTTTCCTTTTTGTTAATATTAATCGTAAATTTAGATACCTAAATATAATTTTTTGTCACATAATTTCACTTCTATAAATTTTCTTTAAAGCTTTCCTTTGAAGGTAATTTAATTCGGGAAACTTAAACGAGTTTCAGACTTGTACTTCTAATAAATTTCGATAAATGAATTATAGAAGTTAATATGACTTATCTATTTTATTCGTAGTTATTTAATACAAGCTTAATAGAGCTTATTGTGTAGAAAAGTATACAAATTTATTTTAATTCTTTAAATTTCAATATTTAAATATTTTAACGAGTTCCAAAACCATGAAGTCCATGAAATTAGCTTCGTTAAAATTTCTTTAGTGATTTTAAAAAGAGCTTTATCGAATTTTATTAATATTAGGTAAAAAGTTTCAGTAACTTTTGTCTATTATTATTATTAAAGTTATCGTTAAAACCTTTACTGAGATGCAACCCCAATTTTCTTAGACATTACTAGAGCTAGATTTTTAATTGTTTTAAAAATTCACTTTTATAACTTAAATTCATAGAATTTTACAAATGCTATTTTAAAATTTAAATTAATGCTATAAACACTTGATTCAAAAATAAAACGAAGTCTTCAAATCGTTAAGGAAAAGATTACCTTCATATTTGCCTACAAATTTTATTCAAACGGACTTAAGAAAATTACCCTCTGATTTTTGAAAAATATTATAACCTACTCAAGAATTTACGGTATTATTTATAAAATATTTTAAAACGATTTGATGGACTTTTTCAACTTTATATATGATCCTAAAGGATCACAGAAATTATAAACAACAAAATTTACTAAAAAGAATATTTTTAGCAATCGGTTATTCCAACGCAAAAAACCGATATTTTTTTCATTTAATTTTATTTTTAATGTTAGACTGAAGATGCTACACATCAAAAGTGTTGGTTTCTATAAAGTTTCATTAAAGCTTCCAATAGAAACAAATACTTAAATAATTGGCTTAAGTTCATTTTCAAAACAATTATTAATAAGAAAAAGAAAAAAGAAAAAAAAAACATATGAATAAAACAATATTTTTAATTTAATGAATGTAGATATAAAAATTAAATAAAATACTTCGAGGAAGCGTTATGGAATATTCCAGTTGAATGTGGTTTATTTTATGGATACAATAATTAGACTATTTTAGTAATGTTTAAAGAAAGAACGAGTTTTTATAAAAGCTTTACGCAAACTGAAAACTAATACAGGACGACCTAGACGCAATTGAAATATTAGTCAATATTCAAAAGATATTTGGCCCGTTAATATTTCAGAGATCTCAGAAGAATCCGTACTCTCAGAAATATAAACACAATTCCTCGCAAAAAGTTTTTTTTTTTGGATTCGTTGCTGAATTATTTTTTGTCGCAGTAATAAAATAAGAAAGAAAGGAAAAGAAAGTTTTTTTGAGGAATCTTGTTTATATTTATTGCTCTTTCAAGTGACGGAGGAAAATTACTGAGGGCTCTGAAATATAAACTGACCAATTGAACAACTTTTTTAATGAATAATTTTAAGTATCGCTGGGAAATTAGGTACTCACCCCTCACCGCCACCCCTCCCCACCCACACCTCACGGAGTAGCAGACATACAAATTTAAAACAACTGCAAACATTTCTTGGTTCCAGGTTTAATCTTTCCTTTTATTACTTCCGTCCGATCAATACTTTTTCTGTTATATATTCAATTTTTAATGCCATGCATATACGAATAAAAAAAAATTGAATACAAAATTAAATGTTCATCATGTCATTACCCACAAAACAACTCGACCAGTTCTAATAAAATATTTTGTGTTATAACAATTTTCTTTAATTAAAGTGAAGAGAAAAATAATAATACATATTCATGTATGAAAGATCCTGAAACACATGACATGCAGAGAAGTTGATTTTATTTTTCATTTCAATTCTCTTTTGTTGTATTTTTTTCTATTTTAAGTTGAAGTTAAAAAATTTCACAAACTCACTGCAGACGATTGAATTTATGTCGCCATAAACCATAAAACTTTGTGGCACTTAAACTAAATCGTGATGTCTTGCCATTTAAACGTGAGCATTAGTGGCATCATTAAAAACAAGAGGCTCTGTAATGCCTGGAACGAAAAGTCGCCCCTCAGCCTCAACTTTTCAAGAACCTCGCTGAATGCCATTTGCTATATAGGTTTCCGTTTGCGCAAATGGAAGTGAAATCGTGTAGTTTTAATGCAAGAAGATGTTGGATAAGACTGAAGGCTATGGCTAAGGCTTTCTATCTGTTAATATCGAAGAAAAAAAAGAAGTGTTGCACACTGCAGCACGCTTGTGTTGTGTTGTGATTGGTTTTGATTATCATGAGTTGGAATTATTCTTTTTTGTTTTAGATTTTCAATTCGAAATCTAACACAGCCAGATCATTCCTTACTCATCGGAAATTGCCACGTCATGAGTTTTTATGAGCGCTTTTTAAATAAATTTATATACATTTTCCACCTCCATGGCGAGTTGGTTATTTAGTTTTTTTTTCTTTCCAAGAATCATGTTTCTAGAAGGGTACGTTATGTATGTTACACAGCTTCTATATAGAAGATCAAATGCAAGATTAACATGGAATATATTCTTTTTTTGGTGGTGTTTAAGTTGTATTTCAATTTCATAATGACCAGGAGCAGGAGATGAAAGATTAAAAGATCAATTTTCATTTTCATTTTTCCTATAAGATACATTTTACAAACATACATACAAAGCGTTTGATGAGAGCTGATGGTTTAGACAAGTTTTTTCTAAAGAGCAAAAGGCGATAGCAGAACATGTTTTAGATAGTTAAATGATAATTCAAAAAAACAGACATGAAAATTGATGATCTTTGATGACTTCGTTATAATAATAAAACAATTACTGTTAATTAAGGAACTACATATCATTGATTAAGCAGAGTAATATACATAGAGAATCTTCTATACTATATATAAAAATGAATCCATTTTTGTGTTCGTACGCGCATAACTCGGCTAAACATCATCTTATTTGATTGAGAATTTTTTTGTTGGATTTGTATTGAACCAGATAAACACACTAAGTAGATAAAAATTGGAAAATTTTGCCGGAAAAGTAGGAAAGTCGTGATAACAATAAATTGGTCTTTCTTCATTGATACGTAGTGCATCAATACAGAAGCTTATTGCGAGAGTCTATTATTTCAAATGTGTATTGATTGTTTTATTCCGAATAGACTCTCACAATAAGGCCAATAGTGCGCAAATTATAGCTATTTTTTTTTTACACGACGAAAGTATTTTGAATTGAATATTTATTTTTTTATAAAATTTGCATGGAGATCTTTTTGTTGGATTCGTTTTGTATAGAAACAAGTAAGTCCACTACGAAGTAGTAGCGGTGGCGTGATGGTTAGTGCGATGGACTGTCATGCCGGAGGTTTAGGTTCGATCCCCAGCCTCGCCACCTAATAATTTTTAAAATAAAACGGCTACTGCCTTTTGTGAGGAATTGACAAAACCTTCGAGAGTACTTATCTCTTGTTATAGAAAAGTGCCGCTCACATTAGCCGTTCGGATTCGGCAATAAACTGTAGGTCCCCTCCATTCCCGCAGACACGAACACAGGAATGGTTGAGAGTTGTAAGTCACTAGGCCCTAGCTCTTCATGAGCTGTTGTGCCATCAAATTTATTTATTTTTAAGTACACTACGAGCCGAAAAATTGAAAATTTGCCCGGAGAAGCCGGTAGATCGTGAAAACCAAACTTTCTGAATTGGGTTTTTACTTATACGTGCATAATTCGGCCGAATATCAACCGATTTGCATAGAAAGGGACATTTACAATTTAATTAGTCTCAAAAGTATAACTTATTTGTTTCTATTGATGTAGAATTTAGAATTTAGTTCTTCATATTGTGCGACGAATTTGCTCAAATCGATTTAAATTTTTTTAAACAACAAACTCTGACTTAGCTGTAATTATATAAAATGAACTGTAAAGCTTTGATGTACAGATTTTTAAATCTAACTAATGCATGCTGATAAAAAAGTACGTATACGCCACAGTAACCCCATTAATGCTTATTTTGTATTATTTATTTTAAAGGGTCTGTAATATTACACATAGGAACTACAAACAGGCAAAGAATTATAAGGATTATTTTTTCACCTATCTCTCTCTTCTTATATCCACATGTAATAGATTACAACATCAAAAAAAAAATTGAAACATAAAAATTTATCAGTGTGTAACACGTTTGGCTATAATTTTTTTTTAAGGATCACAACATTTGGTTATTTCCTTCTTTACCTGATTGTAAATCCTCTTTAGAAGTAGGTACTCACTTCTTTTTATTATATATTCCAGTTCGAATTCATAGCTAAGAGAGGACAACGTGACAACCTTAAAATTGTGATATTTAGTGTTTTTAAATGTTCATCTTTCCAATGAGACTATACGCGTTTCCAAATTCCGCATATAAAAAGTGCAAATCGGTAAAAAAAAAGGGGGGTTTCCTCACCTTAATATTTGAAAAATATTCTATTGAGATGCCTACCTACCCCTGAAAAAAATCAACTTCGAAATCGGGATGTCGTAATGGAAAGTCGCCCCGGTAAGTTTAACACCTACCTAAATTCCTTCATTTACTACTTTAAAGAAAAAACACTCGGTTGCCTTCTGTAGATAAGAAAAAGCTTCTTACTAAGTAGGTATGTACCTACCTACCTCTACTACAAGAATAAAAAAAAAAGAAACTCCAACTTAGATTCGCAGCCTGTTCTATTTGTTGTATATGCAGATTAGGATTCCCAACCGTACTATAATATATAGTATTGTACTATTTTTCGGGTCTGCGTACTGTATACTGTTGAAGAAATATATAGTACGCAAAAGTGCTATATTTCACTTGGATTTATCAATCATAGAAAGTAATAGACACGAAGTCTCATTTGATGAATTCGATACATTATTAAATGTTCTAAATTTAAAAGAAGAAATAAGTATCAACATGGACGACCTTTACTTCGAAATTTTAATACTAAATGAAATCTTTGCTAAATTAAAAGATCGTACTGAATTAAGCGACAAAACGGCTTACCAAATGTAAGATAATTTCATTCCTGCTACTTCTGCGTTCTTTTACTCCCCAAGACTGTCAATTTTTATAAATTTTAGACAGATTTACCTAAATCCTCTTCTTTTTTGCAAACATTAGGTATGTAGTTTTGGGCAAAAGAGAACGCTCACGAGAGAGTTAAACATTTCCCCTTCCAGAAACTGTCTGCCCAAGAAATTTCTTCGGGCAGAAATGTGAGATCTGTCAAAAAGATTTTAAGTTCGGTGGATTTAAAATTTGTTTTGTTATTTTTTCATGTTATTTATTTATGATGCTTTTTAATAAATTTTTTCTGTAATTTTTAAAATCTTCGATAGTGAAATTTAATAATACAATAAAAACTTTAAGGTTATTGCTTTGTTTACATTTTTGCTATGTATGCTCTGTTTACGTTTTTTGACGTTCAAAACATTTTACGTTCAAAAAGCGTTCTTTTACTTTTGGACGATTTTAATCTGTTTGAGAGAATTTTACATCCACTTCTTAAAATTTGATAGGCATTACAATTTTAGTGAAGAAAGTAAACGAATAGACCTAATATTTTCAATCATTAACTTGAAATGGCGAGAAGATAGAAAAATAACGAGTATCTTATTAAAAAAATTTACTATTGATCTTTAAAAATTTGAAAATTGAATGTTATAAAGGATCTTAGATTTTTATTGCGAACAAAAAATTGTGAAAAGATGCAAAAAGTGAAAAAAAAAATCTAGTTTTTATTAAAATAAATAAGACGCAAACATATTTTTGGCCTTTTTTACCATTTTCATAAAATACTATATTTTTTTGGAGTGTAATACCTATATTTTTGTATACCTTATTTTAAAAAGTACTAGGTATAATCCATCGAAAAAAAGTTGGGAACCCTAATGCAGATAGATCCTACACATTGTTTGGTTATCAGAAAACAAAAAAAAAACTGATCAATTTCTTCCTATTTTGATTTTATTTTCCCATCCTCATGGAAAACAAAAGAACTCTCGCCTTCAATAAAATCGGTAAAGGTAAAAATACTAAGCTTACTTTGAATATAAAAAAAATGCTATCCAAAATCCAGAATCATCTGTTTACAAAATCACAAAAAAACTTTAAAGGAAAAAAACGTAGGTAAAATCTTTTAACATACCTACCCACAGTACATGTAACTATGTGTGTACTGTGATACCAACCACCTACCTTCGTATAGGTATGTGTCACTGTACATACTTACATACATAGTTAGATAGGTACTATACCAATTTATCACATTTCTCTATCGAAATCACAAAAAAGAAAACTGAATCCTCGGACTGAATAACTTCCAATTTGTGTACACAAATTCTTACCTGCTCGTCTACCTCATTCAACAAATAAACAGGAGAATCAATGAGAGGATAATTAAAACCAAATAACGAAAAAAGGTCAAACAGAAAAAATGCGTCGTTAATGCTCGAAAAACACAAAGGATAATTGAAGGAGGAATATCCTTGGTTTGGAAATATCTAGGGGTTGAATTTGCTTAACAACGTAGATTCATAGCAAGTGGAAAGGTTGAACAACAACAAGCACAGAAAACATGAAACAAGGACGTCTGTCTTTGTTTTTGCCGAAGGGATTATCACCTTCGAAAAACAGTCCTTTTTTATTCATTCTCCAGAACAGAGGTACCTACAGGTATGGAAAAACCTTCTGTGTACAAAAAAGTAAAAAAAAAAAAAGGTCTCACCTTTCCTCCAACCTTTAGCGAATATCCCATGCCCGAAGGTGTCTTCAGCTGAACCGGACAAACAAATCCAATATTTCGGTGTGGGGCTTCCACAGCATTCTTCCTCGGTGGAGTAACTCGGGGCAGATTTGCCCGAGTCGGTGATGGCGTGGTCGCTGTGGTATTTTCGGCCACACACAAGCCATCGCCTCCGTACACCGGAAACTTGGTGCACTCTAGGTTTTCGGGCCAATTAAAATTGTAGTGTTTCATTAGAGCCTCACAAAGACGCGCCGATTCGCACAAACTCCTACACGGAGGAATCGGTTCGTCGAGAATTGTGCACACGGGCACGTACAACGAACATAGGAACAACTGCAGATCCGGACTGCAAGCGATTTTAACGAGTGGCGCGAACTGATGCACTTCGAGGCCTGCTTCCTCTTGACGCGTGTGACCAATTAGATTCGGCATAATGGTCATGTTGTAGGGGATATCCTTGCAAATGGATATGGTTATAGGTTCACAGCGATTGTGATGGGGAAACAGGTCGGACGACATTCCGGACGAGGAACCCGGTAACACTTCGACGCCACTGTGATGATGGTACCCGCCACTGCCGATATTCGAGTCGTAGATTCTTTGCACTGCGTTGCAGTGGGCGAATATAGCACAAAACACTAGCAAGGACTTTTCCATTGCTGCATTAATTTTGAACACTTTTTTCGATTTTATGGCAAATAGAACCTCGTAACGTGAGAATTCTGATTGTATTCACTTTGCAAATTCCAATAACAACAAAATATTATATTAATTACACTTTATTCCAGTGATAATTCCACTTCAACACTACCCACTCATTCAGACTCACTCGAGCCAAATTGCAACTGTAAACAACCGGCGAGCATTGTTTCGCTTTATCAGACGATGCACTGCCGTTATTATAAGTTGATAGCGATTTTTTTTTTTAATTTGCACTACTGACACAAAATAATATTACTTTTTGTTTGATAAAACGCGCGGGAAAACAACTTCAACAACAAGAAAATGACACTATGACCGATTCGATCTCAAACCGACGCCGACATACAAACCACCTTCAACGAACGACAATCACCAACTGAAAAATTATTTTCGATGAACTATGAGCGGTAAATAATTCATTCCGTATTTCTATTTTTTTCATTATAAAAAAAGAAAACGTAAAGAGAGGCAAAATGTAAAATAAAAGAGAAAATAAATTCAGAGAGTGAATTGCAATTTGGATCAGCGTTGCCGTCCTTCAATTTAACGTGCCATATTTTCTGAAACAACGTGTCATTTTTCGTGCCTTAAGCCTAGTACGCAGATCAAGCTAAAATTTATATTCCATACAAATTTCCGCCAAAGATAAATTTTAGCGAGGATATTAAGCTAGGCGGTACGCAGTTCATGCGCTAAATTCTAAAAGTCTCCATTCAATTTAGCGAGCGAAATAATGCTCATCGCATTCTTTCACAGATAAATTTTGACATTTGTGCTTTTAGCAAACAATTGTAAAGATAAGAATCGTAGAGATAAAATTTAGTTTAGCTTGAAGTGCGTACCTGGCTTTATGAAAAAACACAAATTCTTCTATTCTGTTGAAAAAAAACTG
This sequence comes from Epistrophella euchroma, assembly GCA_947049315.1. Lineage (NCBI taxonomy): Eukaryota > Metazoa > Arthropoda > Insecta > Diptera > Syrphidae > Epistrophella > Epistrophella euchroma. The sequence continues at coordinate 26,241,085 of OX346248.1, read as the reverse complement.
TAATTAAATTTACTATGGGGTGTAGTACATCATACAAAATCGAAGAAAATCATTTGCTCTATTCGTGCAATTTCAAATAAATATTAGTTTCTGTCAACTTTTTACGGATTTTGGACAAATTTTCATCAAGTTTTTAAGTAAAATTATCGTGTCATTTATTGCAACTTTTTCGTGCCATAGTGCCACAAAGAAAAAAGCATGATCAAGTACTCAGGCAACGCTGATTAGGATTTTGGTTTTGGAATTTTAAAGAGAGGAGACAAAAGAGAAATGCAAATGACTTAAAATGAGTGAACATTGAAAATGAATAAACAAAGAATGAAAATAAATTGAGTTGTGTTTTTTGATTGTTAATATTTTGTTTTGTAAATAACAATTTTAATTTATTATCTGGGATTGGATATGTCATAGTCATATCAATTTAAAAGGTACATCGTTTCAGTTGGGAGTTGCAGTTCGTTTGTTGTTTTAATTTTATTCAGCTTAAATTCTCCATAAACCTTCATTTTTTTTTAAATCAATTTCTTTTGTCTTTTTTTTATTACATAGGTATAGCAAATAGCAAGCAAATGCTATGGTAAATTTATACCTACATAAACGGATAGGTGAGATTTAAATACATACCTTACCTTCCAATTGCTATTACCTTTTACTTGTACCTAATTTGTTTAGAATAAAGGAGCAAAAGAATTGCGGCATTTTTTGTTTGTTTACTTTTTGAGTTCATTTTTATGATATGTTGTCACTCAATACTCAAATCTAATAATCTTTTATTTTACAGTGTTACCACTTTGACGTGATTTCAGTCTGTCAACTGGATTGACTGGATTTCATCGCTGTTTGCTGGAATAGTCGAATAGTTTTTTTTAATGAATCTATTATGGCATTCGTACTGCTAATTTCTAATCATGAATGAAAGAATACAAAATTACGCCATTTCATTTTTTTCGCTTTGTTTTTGTAATTTTTGACAGCACGTATGGCGCAATCGGTGACAAAAATATGATTTTTCCCTACTAGATAAGGCCGGGAAAAGTTTTTAACTTGAATTTTTATTTCATTGTTCCAATTTGAATTAATAAAAAGTGAAGTGTAGGGTTATAAAAGTGCACAAGTTCTGAATTATCTATTCTACTTTACACATTGGCGCTTTATTTGCTTTTTGGCGATTTATTTTAAATGAAAAAACATTTATTTCAAATGAAAAATATTAATTCGGTATTTATAATCGTATTTCTAAACGAAAACTTTGATTTTTTAAACTAATAAACGCGCACGAAAGGAAAAAACACACCCGAACAATCGATTAACTAAACAAACTACTGGCGGCCATATTTGTTTACATATCATTTGTCACCAATGAGATAACAAATAGCGCAATCTTGTATTCTTTCATTCATGATTTCTAATGCAGTATGCAGAAGTGGAAGAAGTAAACAACGAAACCGAAACAAATTATCATCAATAAATATCTAGGTAGGTACCTATGTAGGTATCTTATCATTTTTGATGATGTAGAAAATTAGAAACAAATTCCTTCTATGCAATATTATGCCCCTCCCATTCTGCCCCAAATCTCTTTTTTAAATAAGCATTTAAAAAATAAGTTAAAAACGTAACTTTAATTAAAAAATTAATTTATGTTTATAAACTTATTTACAAATCCAATATTTAAGTTAGCAGTTACTAGAAAATTCTATAAGGGTTTCGAGATCTTCACAAATATAACCCGTGTTCGCCTTGCTTCGCATTCGTTAAAATTTTTTTTTATTTTTCATTAAAATAACTTTTTTTGTAGGTGCCTAGATTTTAGTATTTTTATTTTTTAAATTGTTCTAAGATTTAAAAAAAAATAGCCTTTAACCATACTCATGTTCCAAGCTCTTGTCCTGCCAAAGCTCATGACAATCACTTTCATGTTTTCTAAAATTAAGAGGAACAAACAGACCGACAAACAAACTTTCACAATTATAATATTAAAATAATAGGTATCATACATACTTTGATATCTAGATCAAAATATTCAAACATATTTTGACATCTTAATCATAACATGTTTTAATACTAATTATATTTGAAAAACTCCAGCTCCACGTCTACAGTATCATAATGAACCTAAAACCGACATAAAATATGGAAATTCGTTTGTAATGTTAAACATAATTAGCGCGATTTTTTTAGGTTAAAAACACCGCAAAACATCACAGGAGCTATTAGGTAGGTACTATAGATGTAGTGTAACAGCAGATAAAACAATAAAACCAGCGTTTATACTTCTTTAAATTCCAAAAAATTGCGCAAGATTACAATAGATATGGTACAACCTGGTGGCAAGCATTTTTCGTAAAGAGGAAACAGGTTCGTTTGAGTTTTTTTTTTAAATTGTACTAGGAAAAAAAACCCAAATCGAGTGAGTCGAGTGTGCAATCCAAGTAAAAAAGAACTCATATCATTCTGCTCCATTCTTCATTCTTGAACAATATTGCCAATACATCTTTGCGCCCCTCCCACTCAATTTATAACTGCTGCAAGTGCAAGTTATAAAATACTTTTGTAATGTTTTATCATTTTGAATGAAGGTAAATAATAATTATTATCCCCAATCAATCACTAGTTTTGCCGTTTACATGAATTTTACAGAAATAAGCCTGAACCTCAATCCTTTATGCTTTTCCTGAAAAATTAAAAAAAAAAAAATTCTGAAACGGATTGGTGTATGCGTTGGCGTTCACGTTACGTACACGGTACTGTTTAACTATGCATCTCTCTGCCATGGATTGATATATGTACTTTCGTTTTTCCATATTATGGCATCCAAAGGCCAAACACTGACGCAGATTGATAAAGGAGAGCAATAACAACTTCGAGACTCATTCAAAATTCGGTGGAAAAAGTATTTTAAACAAAAATCCAACAGCATAGGTATCTACCTACTAAAGGATGATTATTTTTTATTGATTGCGGGAAGAAGCGGAATAATGGAAAAATCAGTGGAAGTGGTAGGCTGCATTCATGTACATATTATGTTGGTGTAAGTATTTAATAATTTCAATGCAACCACCTCCGGTTCGGAGGATGAATTGGTTTATCCTGGCCGTGTTAAACCGAAACGCTTTGCCGGAAAAGCAACTTCCTCCACGCTTTTCTTTGTCATAGCTATGATATGCCTACCACTGCCCTAGGCTCAGAAGGCCTACTAAAGGGATATAGTGGAATGACTGAATCCACATCATAGTGATTTCCGCCAGATTAATCTTTAATTTTAAACAGGGAATATCATAATAATTAATTCAGATTCGTCGTAGAGGTACGAACGTGCGTCGTCGTGGTTCAGATGACTGAAGGACGTGAATCATTCCGCAGAACAACTTAAAAATTAATTCTGCCCGCGCTTTTGCGATTTTCTGATGATGATTTCGTTGCTAGTTGGGTTGGAATTGGGAATAAAAATTCATCCCTTAAGTCCCCAAAATATATGTGCTCATTCTTGACTTGAATTTCGCTTTAAATTTTCAAATTTTTGATCTTGTAATAAGTTTGCCCTTAAGGGGTTGTATTTTAATTTTCATTAAACCTTAATACATATCTGTACTTTATTCTGAGAACTTCGTCGGGTTTTGATGGTGTTGTCTTCTCGAATTTGATAATTTGGATATTTGTACAGGGAAATATGGAATACAGAGTTGCCAGTACCTTGAGGGTGGAACAATTGTATGTAGTTAATTAATAATTGTTAAAAAACACTTTTTATAATAAGAGATACCCAATTTTTTAACTTAACTGAATAAGCATTTATGTCAAGTATACCAAGAGTTGATTTTCAAGTATGTAGACTAAGGTGTCAATCAAAAGTTTATGCCATACAAAAAATTTGCTAAGCAAAAAAAAATTATTTTCGAGGCCATTAACCCGTGTCTCATATGGGATTTATTATTAAATTATTAAAAAATATTATTCGGGTACACAAACGTCTACATAAATGTGCATTATGTACTTATACAGATATCATGCGAGATGTTTTATGCGATAAATGAAGGTATTATAATATTCAAGAAATATGTAAAGCGAGAAAAATATTACAGATAAATCATGCCAGAAATAGGTTAGTCCAGTAACTCTGGCGTCTCATAGGAGGGCGTGTTTGCGTTAGATCCGATAGTTCTGATATTTTGCTGAGTCGTTTATAATATTGGCCTCATGAAGTTGATTGTGTATTTTTGGTTATTCCAAAACTAGAAGACATTTAAGCATTTGGTTTTTAGGGGTTTGACTAAAAATTAATAAGGGCATTGAATATATTTCAAAAGAAAATGCTACTTTTAAGCGTAAATTAAAAAACTATGTTTTTTTTTCCTAATTTTTGAGTTGGAAATGGAATTGTTCAAAAACTGTTGACAAAAACAACTTAAAAAGAAATCCTAAGAATGGATTCCTGGCGTTGACAAAAGGTGTAGAATTTTATTCTAACAATTGTGGTTGGATTTTTATGAGTCGTTTTCTATTTCAAGTCAATTTTTCGAAAAAATGCCCCTCCCAAATAATCGGGGGTATAGACTACCCCCTCCAAAGGATTTTTTTTCTTTGACCCAACTTATACTCTCTAGTATTTTTTTGCATCTTGTACCATGAACCGTTTTTTTGATTATACTTGTTATAAACTTATTTTGAATATCTGTATTTTCGAAACTGTTGGGTCTACACAGATGATTCTGGGCTCAAATTGAAAAAAAATTGATTCAAAATAGCTTTTAACGGCCTTTAGTTCATGAAAATTTGGCGTTTCGTCCCGGCGATCTCACTTGGACTCATCAGTTGACTAGTGAGGGCCTTGTCAATACGCAATTTCCATTAAGTTCAGTCCATCTTACATAGATTTCATGATGAATACATAGTGTGAACTATATCTAACCAGATTAGAATTCCTAATCATTAAAGCTAGAAGTTTCTGTTGTGCCCGTGGCCTGGCAATGTTTATATACGAAGATTTTTTTAAAAATACAAATTCTATATACTGAAATAAATCAGCCAAGTAGAATTATTGATTCAAAATAGCTTTTAACCGCCTTTAGTCCATGAAAATTTGGTGTTTCGTCCCGGGTTTGAAAAAAATTTAATTACTTCGGAATCGTAGAACAAAGTTATAGTCGAAAAACTAATCCTTAGGGGTTAAAATTGCCAATAACTGAAAAAAGCGCGAAAATTTCGCCGTTTTTTTAATTTTTGACCATGATGCGTTCGGCGCTCGTGTTTGAAAACTTTGGTTTTTTATGAGGTAAATATCATATCACCAAAAAATCAGAACTACCGGAGCTAACGCAAACACGCCCTCCTATGAAACGACCAGGTTACTGGACTAATATTTCTGATAACTGATAACGATAACGAAATATTGTAATCATCAAAATGTAAAAAAAAATATTTATTGTATGTATTTTCTTATCAATCGTATTTAAAAAAGCAAATTAACAAAATAACCTTCCCCAATAATCATTTTCATTGTACCTTTCTCCAATAACCGTAAAAACCTTTAAAAAAAATATTTCCTTTCAACCTATATTTAAATTTCATTCAGTTCGATATACAAGTCAGGAGTATCTGCCGTTTTTACCCTAATTACAAGTCCATTAAATTCACACCCATTTATTGTATCCCCAATTTACACAGCAATAAGCACCTCGTCAGAGTCTAACACCCTGGAAAGCAATTCGATTAGGTGACAAACAAAATTAAATGCCATGTCCATAGCTCTTAGCTTTTATGGACTCTATAAAATTTTATAGAACTAGATACTGGATAAAATAGAGTATTATAATTGTTGCTAATCAATGTCCTGGTGATCAAACTCGGTATAAATAATTATCCCTTTTTACAATAACCTGAAATTATCCCATCCACATTACACAACAAAGAACAATCATTTACTGTAATCATTTTTATTATTGTCCTTTTTTTCTAATGGTGTCAGTTTAATTATACTCACTTCGTAGAGCTGATAAGGACAATCGACGTTATTGTTTCGCCAAAAATTTTAAGTAGGTAAGCATTAAGGGATGCCTTTTTCATAAGGTGTAAGGTATTTTGGAGAAGTTAAAAATAATTTCAGTATACCAGTGTTCAACAAATTCCAATTCTATATTAAAATTCCTTGGTGAAATTAAGGAGCTCGGCTCTGCAATGTAATTTTTCTCCTCTAAGGCATCGTGACAGAGATTAGCAATTATCAACAAACAAATAACAAATTGGGAACAAATGAGGTACTGAGCGTTTACAAGATTGTCCTCATAGCCTATAGAACTTTGCAAACAGGACAGGACGCAGGAGTTTAGGGTGTGTTAATAACTATGACGGCGGTAAAGGTCCACTGAAAACTTCGGTTCTACCTGTAATACGTTCAAACAAAAAACCCGATACTCAACTGTGAGTCCCGAAGCTCACACATTTTAATCTAGGTATTGGTTCAACTAAAAATTCTAAAGCACAAAATTAATTTTTAAATCTTTTGAAATCCGTTTTAATCCTGCTCCTCTCACTATACAGATATGTGTTTTTTACGAGTCATTCAATGAAACGAATTCTCGCAAGATTTATGAATCAAAAATAACTCAAATAAATTTTTAAGACATCATCTCTAGTAAATTAAACTTGTTTAAACTCAATTTCCTTTACAGTTCTACTTTTGACATTTCCACATTTGCAGCCGAATCCAAAAAACAGAATCTCTTCATTATATGAACATTAAAAAATAATTTAAAAATTACTCTCCAGGGTTTCTGCTATCTTGAAGGCTTAAAAAAATGCACCTTTAAACGAAAAGAAAAAGAAGAGTAGGTACTAATCCTCGTAAGATACGTTCGGCTTGGACCATTGTAATTGCTTCATTTTGGCATCACGGCACGGCCGATGGCATGATGGCGTGGCGGCGGGCGCAGCCGGTGGTGGCTGTAGCGACACCGTGTGTTACCATGACTGCTTGTTAAAGAGTCGTAATCTTTTGCCTTTTCTGTATTTATAAAACCATTGGAGAAATGCTGAAGCTGATGCTACCGCGCTTCAATTTAACTTTGGATAAATACCATGATGGGCCATGGATAGTTTTTTTTTATATTTATTTCTTCTGGTTTACTCTGTTCGACATGAAGACAGCGTTGTTAAACGTTTTTATTATAATAATCTAGGTAAAAGAAAAACTAAATAATGGATACATTTTTGGTTGAATTGATTTTGTTCTATTTTTTATTTTTGGGTAAGTTGCAAAAACCAAACAAAATTATAAACACATTTCAAAATTTATAAATTTAGCAAAGAATTTTCATCACTGGATTATTATAACCCCGAAAGGTAATGAACTATATCTAATATATTTATTTATGATCTGCTATTTCAGCATAAGACATGACTTCCATTAGTTCACAATTAACTCAGCAAACTTAAGCCCACTTTTCCGTCTGCCTGTCTGTCCATCAGTCTAAATGCATGGATCGATTTTATTTAAACTTGGTATCTAGCGTTTTTTAAACATTTCCAAGAAATCAATAAGCTGTTACGTCTTGTATACTTAATATTAATTCTTTAACTGCCATATAATTTTTTTTAAGTATTTTTGAAAAATCTTATTTTTCTCAAAAATGGCTCCACAGATTTAAAAAAAAAAAATTAATACATATTTTTATATAGGCTGCCTTTTGGTGAAAATTAAATTTCCGAAAAATGGTTTTAAATGGTACTACTTTTTTTCTTTTCGTTTTTTTTTCGAAAGGGAATTAACTGATTTTTATAACTTTTTTTTTTATAGAGAATCATAAATAATAAATTTGTAATAAATTACGTTGGAACGTATAATATGAGTTATAATATTATTTTGCTATCAACCTGAAGATGATAAAAATGTTTCTCGAAAACGTTCGTTAGACAAATAAAATATTTATATCAGAATAATGAAATAATAGGAAATCTTTTTAAAAATTCAAATTTTCGAAAAAAATTTTATTTTGATTTTTAAAAAAGTGTTTTTTTTTTTGTTTGAAAATTCCATATTTCAAAACGGGTAGAAGGTTTTTTTTTTAAATTGAACTTTTAAATTAAACATTAATAAATATTTAAAGTTGGTGTGGGTACCAATTTTTTTTTTATAAATGTTTACAAAATTTTATTTATAAAAAAATATTTTAAATAAAACCGCTCCTACGAAGATTTGTTTATAACATCAAACTCTTCTAAGTTGAGCTCAAAAAAATTTGAGAAGATATTTTTACTAAACTAATCTCGAATTGTATTAATTTTTAATAATTTTGAAATTTAACTTCTAAGTTCCATGTATATGCTATGTACATATATTGGTTGTTGCCGTACGTATGTACGACATTTAATGGCTAAAATGTTTTTGTTAATTTTTTCCAGATCTTGTGCTTTTTTGTAGATTCCAAAATTTTACAAAATTTTGCCTGGGTAAAAATTCTTTTGTAAAAAATTCTGCTTTTCTAAATTCTGTTTCGCAAAATTCTGCAAATAATACAAAAAAAAACTTTTCTTTTATTATTGCAGAATTTTGTAAAACAGTGTTTTTTGAAATTTGAGTTGTGTTTAACAATTTTAAAAATAAACATTATGTATTTGTCAATAGAAATAATATAATTTTTTTTTTTATAATTTTTTATTTGTTCTGTAAAAAAGCTCAGAATCAAAACCAGAGTCATTTTTTGGAATGAAAAAGAATTGAAATGCATATCTTCGATTTATGTGATAAGATTTTTAAAATCTCAATAAGAAAAGACATTTTTTTGTTAAAGCTGAAGCTGATAGAAAGAAAATAAAGTAAACAAAAAAAAAACTAAATTCAAAATTAGAAAACAGAGCTGAGCCTAGGCAAAATAAGATTTTTTAACAAAATAGCTAGCTTTGATCAGATTGGAATTGGCTATTTTATTTGATAAAAATAGAAATCTTTTGTTGAAAACTTCAAAATTTTTTGTTTGCATAGATATTGGTTGATAGATGTTTTTTTTGGAAAAGCAGAATGAGCAGAAATAGTATTTATTGTCAGTATTTTGAAAAGAAGGATTTTTGAAAAATAGAATTTTGTAAAAGTGATTCGAAAAAAAAACAGAATTTTGAAAAGCAGAATTTTTGGAAGGCAAATGCAGAATTATGCAAAGCAGAATTTCGAAAGCAGAATAATTGTGACTCGCTCCCCATATCATAAAGTTATTGAACCATTATGACTATACATTTGCCATATGCATCACATTATAGTTTAGAACCGCACAACCAGCAAGTCCGTGCAATCCAGTCAAACAGATTTATTTTTGTAACAACTCTGCATTATGCAGAATAATTTTCCTAGTCTAAGTGGATATGACTTAGGCTGGGGGCAATGTTTATCTTGACATTATGAGACCCAAGTGCTGCCTTCTGCAATTAAGAAATTAAAGATGAGGCGGAAGAGTGTCCCAAAGACACCATCAGGGAAATCTATCCGAACATGACCAATTAAAGACTGGACATGAACAAGAACACAATCTCTATAAAACTTTTGCCATAGAAATAATTTAAATACCGAAATTCAGATTAAGAAAGGTTAAAGTGTTTGATGGTTGTATTTTGGTTTGGGTTAAGAATATAGATACAAAGAAAATTACCATCATCATTGAGATGTTACAAGTCATTTTCCTACACATTCACATTTGGTCATTTGGCCACAGGAAATTAATACCTCTTCTTGATTTAATATAATACCAAAGACCATTAAGCATACAATATGCCGAATTAGGAAAGTTGGGGAACAAACAAGAAGTAAGAAATCATTTGAATTATTATATTCGAAGATTTATTCTGACAGGATGTTCTAATAAAACACGTTATTCATACTCAAGTGACATTTATCTCAGTGGTCGTAAATTTTATAGGTTTACTATATGTAGGTTTTCTTAGCCCTGCGTGCGTCGTCGTCGTTGTTGGTTTATTCGAAATGACCAATGAGAAGTTTTTTTTTGTTTTGTTTCTTTTCTTTTTTTCTTACGAATAAAGTTATATTGACATGGTAATATCTGCAGATGTTTAAATATTAAAATAGTGTTCATATGATAGTTAAAGTTAAGTGGAATATGTTTTTGAAAGTTATTGATTTAAGGGCTATAAATCTGAATGTGTTTCCAGATGAAGATACAGAAGACTGTTGGTGGTCTTCGGGAGATAGAATATACTGTTATGTATACTTGAATTCATAATTTGTTTATATATGAATGTAGGTGTTACTTAGAAGATATTTATTCATTCGAAAAGTTATAGGGTGTTTTTATGTGTTTCTAATCTGCGCTTAACAAATATCTATTTTTTTTTATACGTAGATTTTTTGCTCTCGGGGCTATAAATAATATCCCTTTATGGTGTACTTTTCTTACAGTTGTCTTTATTTAAGTAAGAACCAAACTTGTAACGTACCTACTTAAATATTTCAGAACTTAAGTCATCTCAAATACGAATACTATAGGTTAGGTAGCCTGGTAACTTAAAAAAGCCAATACATACCAGCATTTTTCGAGTATTTGAGTATAAGCATCAGGTTCTTAACAACTTGACAAGTACTTAAATACCTTGGCCAGTACCTACTTTCAAGTAATTTCTAGCTCTTTCTGGTACTTTTAACGTCAAATTATAAAGGAAATCTATGATCTATTTCAAAAGAGAGTGTTTCTTTGATCAACAGATTAGAAATTGTAATTACAGTTTTTTTTTTTAAGTATTTACATATATTGTAAACTTTATGGTTTAAATTTACTTCCATCAAAATTCTTCCGTTTTAATCGGTTTTAACTTCAAAATTCCAAAAAAATATTTCTCGTTTTCGCTGTAATTATTTTTCACTTATAAACAAAAAGTGATCCGCTAGCCCATACTCTGTTTCTGTTCTGAAAGCCTCATGTCCTTTCGCCAAAGTGTGGTGCATTTTTAAAAATACCCATTTTTTTTCAGAAGATGATCCCATGATTCAATATTTTGAAATGTAATATGTTTCTTTGAAGAAACTTTTCCCACGAAGAAACAAAATCGTAGGAGATTTGCTGTAATTTCCTTTAAAAGTACCTTGGTTGATGCATACGTATGTACCTACGTAGTGTGAAGAGGTATGTCAAAAAAATGTAGTATGTAGCGTATATGAGAACTACAAATCTTGCCTACACATTTTCAAAAAAAATAAAAGTCAAAAAATTTTAAACAACAAACAAAATTTCTTCAAAAATAACAAAGACTTGTAGCATGCAAATAAGCATACGTTACGTTGCTGGGAATACATTCAATTTTTTTTTCTTCTAAATGAAACCCAAATAGAACAAAAAAAAAAAAAAAAAAAAAACAAGATATCTGAATATTAAAAAGCTATCTCATTAATTCTACTCGCAATTTCTTATTATTTGCGAGGGATGATATTATATTGACACAATGGCAGGACGAAAGTTTCACATAACCGATTCATATTTCTTAGAGAAATTGAAATTTTGTTATTATGCATACAAATTTGGGAAACGATTCACGTAGATAAAATCAAATATTCATTTTACGCCAGGATTTATACAAATACATAATATTATATTAAGAATCTTTAATATACATTTAATATTGCATGCATTTATATGTCTACCTATATAGCTTTTTGTTTTTAAGCTCAAAAAAGCCTATTATTAAATTTGAAGTACTATATTGGGAAATATGTACATATTTAGAAAGAGAGCTAACTACTTTATGCTTTAAAAAATGATAAAAGGTTGGTAAATCGATAATATAAAAATACATATGATATTTCTTGAAATTTTTTAGAAACAAAATTTAATATGCCATTTTTAAGAATTTAATAATATATAACTAAAACTTCAAAAAAAAATTATCAACCTGTTTTCAAAAAAAAGGATTTTTCAAATTTAAATCCGAAAAATATTATGTTTTGAAAATATTTTTATGCAATATTATTTAAATTTTAAAGGACCTCCCCTCCAGGCTAAAAATTTTTATCAAAATCAGTTGACCCGTTAACGAGAAAGTCGAGAATCAAAAAATTGTATTTGGTATAATATAAAAATTTTGTATAAGATTTTGTTCGATAACAAATTTACCGTTCAATATTCACATTTGGGAAACCGATATTTTCGACTATTGGTCTGATCTAAAACCGCCATAGAAAAGTAGAGGCATCAGTTTTTTTTGTGTAAGGAATGTCACAATCTAGAAACATTACATGAACTACTTTTCGATAAATGTATGTATGTAGGTACATAATAGTATTTATCGTTTAAGAGTTATTATTATTACTATATTATAAAGAGAAAAGTTATACACTCACTCACTGACTGACTCATTCATAATTTTTACCATCTTTCTACAGGTTTGTGTGTTTAAGATATATATATAGAAAAAATTTTTTTTAATAGCCTTATATATGTAGAGCTCCACTAAGAAGGGTTTTTTTGAAATTCTAATTTTTAATAGGGTAAACAGGGGTAAATGTGTGGTAAAGTCGGTTTTCTATTTTCTAAACGGAATGAGATAGAGACTTCATTCTTTTTGTGTTTGATAGATTTTTTTCAAATAAGATTGACATATTTCAGAAAAAAATTCTAAAAAAATTATTTTCGGAAATAAAGTTGTTTGAAACTCAAAAATGCAAAAATCGATGTTTGACAAAATAATTCTAATAAATCGGGAGATTGTTTGATTGATTTGAGAATTACGGCGATTGAAAGAAGATAAAAAAAAAGGTTATCCATGTATCAGGGATTTTTTTTGGGTGTGGTATTGTGGGCGTGGGGAATTTTTGAAAAGACGCAATTTTTTTGGCTCATTTTTTGACGGTTTTTATTTTTTATCTTTTTAATGGATGTATTTAAAAATTTGAAATTTATGGGTCTTATAGAACTTATAGATTTTGTTATTTCTGGAAAATTTCAAATTTCTAAAGTGCCGTTAAGCTGAGATATTTGAGTTTGAAAAAATGAGCAAATCGATTTTTTACGGTTTTTTTCGATTTTCTCTTTACACAGTAGCAGTAGGAAGTTGAAATTTTTATATGCTATAGAATTTATTGTTCCAAATTGAATTGCATTTAAATTTGATTTTTTTAATACCGTTAGACAGAAATAGCAGTAAATATTGACTTCTTGAATAAATTCGTTAATTACTTATCACTGAGTGCATCGATTATTTTGGTTTTTCTTTAAGTCTCATGTTCGTTTAAAGACAAAAATTTTGATACCTCATTTGAATCTGTACGACGTCTAGAAGCTGCACAATCTTAATTAAAAATCGATCACGAAATCAATTAAATTGCATTAAAATTGCCTGTTTCGTTCATTGTCAACCACCATCGACCAGTGGGAGATAACAGTTTTTTTATGAAAATCGCAAAAATCAATTGATATTGTTCGATTAAAAAATTCATAACTTCTATATTATACGTCCGATCGATTAGGTTAAGGTCTTAAAAGAATCACGAAATGTCAAGCTTTAATTGTGTGTAAAAATTTTTTCGGGGAAGGGAAGTATTCTATACGAAAAAGGGTCGGAAAGCCGTTATCAAATCGATTTTCATTTTTCAAAATGCAAAACATGATGAAAAATTTCAAAATATCGAAAAACAATATACTACAAAGTTATAGCCCCAACTCTCATCTACAAAAATGTCAGTGGTTATACAGGGGTAAATTCGACAGGAGAGGCTGTAGGGGCCCTTTAATTGGTTTAATGACCAAAAAAGAATATTTAATTATAAAAATGATAAAAAATTATCGATTAGGCCATCTTATTAGGCTAATAACTTCTTTAATAATTATCGGATCTTCTTGAGGTAAACAAATATGGAAAGATGAAATGTCAAGCTAAATTTCTGTATAAAAATTATTTCAAAATCGTTAAAAAAGTCATACCAAAAAGCTGATTTAATCTGAAATCAATATGGATCTTATCATTTTAAATTCAAAAGTTGATGAAAAATTTCAGAATTTTGAAAAACTCTTACTATATGTTAATTGCAAAAATCTTGGTCTACAATAATGCTGAACAGTGTTTTAAGATTTGTTCAACAGTGAAGGCACTAAAATTAATTTAAAGCGATTTTAAGGATTTTCATTAGAAAATGCAATAGACACGGCTTTATATATTATTTTTTTACATCCAAAATACTTAATGGATTTTAAAAGTTAAAGTCTTAAAATACTGTCATTAAAACAGACATTAAATGTGTGGAAAAAAATTTCATATAATTGGATGACAACTTTGAAAAAAATGTAAAAACAAATTGAGTTTACTTTTTTTTCTCACCCACTTTACTGATTAAAAAATTAAAAACGGTATATAAACTTGATCGCAGGGAAAAAATGTTATCAAAATATTATTGCCTAATATTTTTTTAAAATATATGTAGAACATAATAAAGCCATTTTTTCAACAGAAGAGCTGATATTGAATATTTTTTGAATTAAATTTTTTTAAAACTTGCTTTTTTCGGCACAGTGCTTGGCCGATTAAATCATTCATAACTTTTTAGTTAGTTGACGGATTTTGTTTAAATAACTTTTTTTAAATTAAGCATAAATAAGCGCTTATTTTCATGTATAAAACATACCCATACATGACTTAATATTTACAATAAATGTTCTTTTAAAAAAAATTGCGATAAAATATTTTAAATAATTTTCTTGAAATATGTCTGAAAGAGTTATAAAAAATGATCTATAACTTCAGTTATTCTTTTTAAATCTTCCAAAATAACATTTTAAATGAAATAAAATATATTTAAAAAATCAAAAATTTCAAGTTTTATGCAATTGAAATTTCGTGATATTTCAAAGGCAAATGCATGGAAAATTGCAAAATGCATGGAAAATTGCAAAATTAACGATTCAGCTGTAGAAAATCGGCTATAAGTCGAGAAATAATACTTCGATTTTTAAAGTTGAGATGTCAATAGATAGGTAAATTTGTCACAAATATAGAAATTAAAAAAAAAATATACATGATTATACATTTTAAATAAATTAGAGCTTCCAAACGAAAAAAAGGAACGTTTTCAAATTAATTGACAATTAAACACTGATTTTTCATATGACTTTCAACATTATAATTTATTTATTTTCTTGGCTAATCAGGATTTATTTTGGTATACAAATTATTTTTCTACATAAACCACAAGCTGAGATACGAATTTTTGAATATTTTTAAACGACAAATCCAGCAAAAATCCAATGGATTTGGTCGTTAAAATTCGGTATTTAGAAAAGATGGCCGGAATTGCTTATAACTTCGGTAAATCTTTTTTTTATTTTCAAAATTTGCATTCCTTATTATTTTTTTTTTTCTAATTTTTTTTTTGATTCCTAATTACACAATCAAGGGGTACGCAAAATTGGTAGGGGGGTGCTTATTACATGCAAATTGAATAAATTTATAAATTGAATTCAAACGGGCGGATTTTAAAGGTTAGAGTTTTTAAATGAAGATTAAATCAAATGCAACGCAAGGGCGTGCGCAAGAAGGGGTAAAGGGGCATTTGCACCCCAAATTAAAATTATAATAATAATAAAGGTGATAGGGGATGTTTATTGTATGTAAATCGTCTTAATTTATAACTTATATAGAGAAATAGAGATACATATAGAGATATAGAGATGAAGAGATGTAGACATATAGAGATATTGAGAAACAAAATTATAGAGATATAGAGAGATGGAGAAATATAGAGACATAGAGATATAGAGATATAGTGATATAGAGATATAGAGATATATAGATATAAAGATATAGAGATAAAGAGATATAGAGATAAAGAGATATAGAGCTATAGAGATATAGAGATATAGTGATATAGAGATATAGAGATATATAGATATAAAGATATAGAGATATAGAGATAAAGAGATATAGAGATAAAGAATTATAGAGATATAGAGAAAAAGAGATATAGAGACATAGAGATATAGAGATAAAGAATTATAGAGATATATAGATAAAGAATTATAGAAATATAGAGAAAAAGAGATATAGAGACATAGAGATATAGAGATATAGAGATAGAGATATAGAAATATAGAGATATAGAGATATAGAGATATAGAAATATAGAGATATAGAGGTAAAGATATAGAGGTATAGAAATATAGAGACATAGAGATATAGAGATATAAAGATATAGAGATATAAAGATATAGAGATACAGAGATATGGAGATATAGAGATAAATAGATAAAGAAATATAGAGATATAGAGATACAGAGATATAAAGATATAGAGATATAGAGATAAAGAGATATAGAGACATAGAGATATAGAGATATGGAGATATAGAGATATAGAGATATAGAGATATAGAGATATAGAGATATAGATATATAGAGATATAGAGATATAGAGATATAGAGATATAGAGATATTGAGATATAGAGATATAGAGATATAGAGATATAGAGATATAGAGATATAGAGATATAGAGATATAGAGATGTAGATATATACATATATAGAGATATAGAGATATAGAGATATAGAGATATAGAGATATAGAGATATAGAGATATAGAGATATAGAGATATAGAGATATAGAGATATAGAGATAAAGAGACAGAGACATAGAGATATAGAGATATAAAGATATAAAGATATAAAGATATAAAGATATAGAGATATAGAGATATAGAGATAAAGATATAGAGATATAGAGATATAGAGATATAGAGATATAGAGATATAGAGATATAGAGATATAGAGATACAGAGACAGAGACATAGAGATATAGAGATATAAAGATATAAACATATAAAGATATAGAGATATAGAGATATAAAGATAAAGATATAGAGATATAGAGATATAGAGATATAGATATATAGAGATATAGAGATAAAGAGACAGAGACATAGAGATATAGAGATATAGAGACAAAGACATAGATATATGGAAGTATAAAATATAGAGATATAATATGTATATATTATAATAATAATAATGTATATATATAATTTAATATTTATGTACATATATTTTAGAATTATATTTTATATATATAAAAATTTTTATACATATATATATATATTTTAAAATTATAAATATAAGTAGAATTTTATTACATATGTAGAATTTTATATATAAGTAGAATTTTATTACATATGTAGTATTCAGTTTGCGAAGCAACTGACACGGGCAAATCGGCTAGTTACATATATGTATGTGAGAAGCTTATATTTTCGACAAACATAATATGAGAATATGATATTTAATTGTAGGTATGTACATTTTACACTCTTATTTTCTAAATGCGTTTCAATGACGTAAATATCAAATGTGATAATATCTCAATAATTCCCTGAACCTGGAAGTAAGTGTGTACATATTTCCAAAATAAACTTCAACCCTCATTGTTAACCTCGAACTTTACTAACTTCTAGCTCAAAGCAACAAAAATAAGACATTATTCCCCCAAAACGCATATTGTGACAAAGGAAAACTCAATTTCCCCCATGCCAATCGCATATAGGTACGTTTTCTTAATCCAATCCACGCAAACCTAGACATTTCATCGATTTTTAACTTTACCGAAAACCTTTTTGTCCTAAAACTCTGGTTTGAAAGCAGGTCTGACAGTATTTATACATAAACACAAACACATACACACACACACCTGATTATAACCAATACCATCTCCCGATTTAATGTCTGCTTTTGTGAACCCAGGATTGCGTGCAATCTTCCTAGACTAATTCCATTTTCAAAGAATTGAACTCATATGAGATTCATGCTACGCACGTACAAATGACAAGCACCACAAAACTTTCACTTCCTCTACCGAAATTCTGCAACGAGGATTTGATGGCATAAATTTTGGTATTCTTGAAGGATAACGGTATATGTATATATTTCTGTAACAATTCACCACTACATTGGCAAAGTTTCTATAGATATGGTTTTGTCACGGATATGAATGGGAGGGTTGGTTTTTGATGCAAACGCATAAAAGTTGTTGGCTTTTAACGTGATACCGGGTGGAATGTTGTTCAATTATTTTGGAGACTTCAATGCCTTCAAATACGCAAGGACTCAGAGGTTTTAGCCCTTTTCAACCCCCATGTTTGACCCTCAATTGGATGCGATTTGTTTCCATGCCAGTTAATAGAGGTAGAGAGGTGCGATAATTGAAGTTTCAAAGTGCCATCGATGCGAAATCTATTGACAATGATAAAACTTTACTTCTAACAATAGATTTGTGCACATGAATGCCTGTCGCCAAGGAAACATTATCCTTTTACTATCTATGTCCACAATGGAGTAGAGGCGGAAGTTCTTAGAAATTCCGACAACGGAAACACTTTCCTTCGAACACAATATGCCTATAAGATAGCTGCTTTTGCATTCCAATAAAAAAGATATACAACACTGAAAAGGAATTTTACCGTTTTATTGAATGTTTGGCATGTTGTCGTCGCTGTTGTTGAATGCAGATTTTGAAAACGTGCAAATATTTTGCATGGAATTTAATATTTTGTAGAATGAATGAAAAGAAGTGTGAGCAAATCATACTCTACTACATAATAGCTACATCCCTTCGGAAACATTCTTTTTTATTACTTTTCCTTGAAATATAAGATAATTCAAAATTCTTTCATTAAATGAAGAATTTGTACATGATTTCGTTTTGAAATTCTTTGTTTTTGTTAGAAAATATTTTCTTTTGTCCGAAATTTATTAATTTAAGAAATGTAGTTAGTGATACATTTTAAAAATAAAGGGCTATATAAGCAAGGGGAAGTGCTTATACATAAAATAAATAAAAAAATAAATTTGATGGCACAACAGCTCATGAAGAACTAGGGCCTAGTGACTTGCAACTCTCAACCATTCCTGTGTGCGTGTCTGCAGGAATGGAGGGGACCTACAGTTTATTGCCGAATCCGAACGGCTAACGAGCGGCACTTTTCTGTGACAGGAGATATTCTTGGAGGATTTTTCAATTCCTTGCAAGAGGCAGTAGCCGTTTTTTCTTTTAAATAAATAGGTGGCGAGGTTGGGGATCGAACCTTAGACCTCCGGCATGACAGTCCATCGGGAGTGCTTATACAGGGTGATTTTTATAAGGCGTGACAAAAAGCTAAGGCGTGTAGGTTTGACTTAGACAAGAAAAAATCGTACGGGAGGGGGGTATATTTCCACCAGTTTAGGCGGGAGGGGCATTTTTCTAAAAAAATCAATCATAGTTTTTGAAAAATTAATTTTTAAAGTCAAAATTTTGTACTATTTTTTTTTCTAATATTCAATTCTCATTAGTTTTTTATCAAACACAAAAAACTGGATGTCGAAATGTTTTGTAGTTTTTTGAGAAAAACAAAAATAACAAAAACTATACTTTTTTCTAAAAAAAAAACTTTTATTTTGGTTTTTACGTTATTGGATTCTTATAGGTGAATTTGGAAAAGAAACGATTAACTTTCTTTTTACTATTTTCTTATTATCAGTCTTATAAGCATACAATAAAGTGACAAAATAATGGATTAACCGTATTTCATAAGTACTACTATTGTACAAGTACATGTTGTATTGTACATGGTAAGTTTTAAATTCTTAAAAAAATCGAACTCGATATTTTGATCAACATCAATAATACGATGATTGGAAAGACGGAAAAAGTGGATCTCGTACTTCTGTCCGTCTGTCTGTCTTACTATCTGTCATTTTTATTTTATTCAAACCTGGTATCTCCTGACACGTTTCCTTTATTTTTTTAAGGACCAAAAATTACGGTAACTTTCCAAATAATTTTTTAAGAATTTTTGGAAAATCTTAATTTTCTCTAAACTAGCTTCACAGTTTTTCTAAAAAGATAATATCACTACACAGGCTAATTTTTGGTTAAAAAAAAAAAAAAAAAACACTCTAAAAATGGTTTTAAATGGTAGCTCCCATCGACGAATCAGCTGAATTTGATAAACAATTTTTTTTCGTGGAGACTGTATGTTAACAAATTTCAATTATTTTTTTGGATTAAAGAAAATAAGTTCCTCTTTTTTCTTGAAAACTAAATTTTGAAAACAAATGGGTTGATTTTTGAGAAAATTGGCTTCAAATGTTTTTTTTTTTAAGTCAAAATTAACGGCACTTTCTTGCGTATACGTACGTTACAGAAAATTTAAAATTTCAGCAGCAAAAAAGAGCTCCTAATAAATTCAAAATTTTCAAAAATCAAATTTTGGATTTAAAAAATAAATTGAAAATTTTTATTTGCAAAATCATTATATCAAAAATGGCTAGATGATTTATTTTAGAAATTAAATTAGTAATTCCACATTAATTAAGACTACAAAATGGTGGTATTTACCATTTTTTGTTTCGTAAAAATGTTGCCAAAATTTTATATGCATGTATATTATGTAGGTATAGGTCCCTAATATATAAAAATTAACACATGATTGAAGGTACATATTATGCTATTTTAAATTTTTTGTGCACATTGTTTTAATCACTTTTAAGTACCAAAATCTATGAAAACGTCGAATTTCATCAAAATCAGTATGTGTGATCTGTACGTACATCTTCAATTTAAATTTCAATTAAAAAACAATATTTATCCGATTTTAATGACAGCTTGTGCTATTACGATTCCTTAAGCTATACTATTAATTTTTAATTACATACAACAGTATTACCCGTTTAATTGCACCTCGGTTAATGATTTTCCCTTTTGATTGAACGAACAAAAATTCTTTCTAAAATGTCCTGAATAATCAAGTACAACAGTTTTTATAACGGTCAATTGAACTACCCGGATAATTGATCAAAAATTCTGACAAAACGGTCAGTGCAATTAAGTGGGGAATACTGTTGCTCTTATTTCCTTCTTACTAAAATTTTTTAATTCATTAATTTAGCATTCGCTATACCTACAAATTCATACAGTGGATAATTCGTTAACATTTTAATAAATGAAAAAAAAAATAAAGTATCCGCATAACGTTCTAAACACATTGAAACTTTTTTATTTACAATGTAGATGTATGTATGTAAGTACTATGGTAAATATATCTTCTTCTTTGTATGGCAATATTTTAACTGTAAGATAAACTTACCATAGATATTGTTTTGAAGCATTTTGAACGTGTTTCTTTCCAGGCAGAAATAAATCTTAAAGAAACAAAAACATCAGTTGCAAAATACCATCACTTACTTGTGTATAGGTTAGGTACCGTGCCACATGCTACATCAAAAAATATAAAATATGTTTTTATATATGATTTATTTTGACATCTAAACTTTGTTGTTTTATGGTTTTATCCCTTATCCTTTATTCAATGGAGCTTTAAGATCAATATTGAATTATATTCATATGAAATAATAACCAACCAGGTTAGTTTATATTTGTTTTTCTGCTTTTTTATAAATCTGCTTTAACTAAAAAGTTCTTAGCTATCAATAGTTGACAAGCTGCAATTTGAGACATGTAATATTAAATAAAGTTAAACCCGAGCTAACTCACCAAATTTAGTGGTCTAACTCTAGATTTAGTGAACAGATGCTTTTGATATTTTATCCTCCGAGTTTCTTAGGCCAATTCGCATAGTTTTGAAAAAATGTTTCTTAAAGTTAACTGTAAATACATTTATGTCCAGAGTTAACTATTTCTGGTTTAACTCGTCACTGCAAAACTGGACACTGGGGTAAGTATACTTATGATTACCTTATTTGGGAGACAGTATGAAGATGCGACTAAAAACACGCTCTTGGTTTGCCGTGAGCTGTCGCACCATTAATAGTTAATTTTTTTGATTTAATTTTATAGATTTAAAAAATATCAATAACTTTTATTAATATGCCTTTATCTATTTCTTAAATTCTAACCCCAAAATATTTCAGATGCTGTGATTATTTTATTTTAAACAAAATACTACATATTAAATAACCAATCGAAAAGGATACCTATACTTTTTCTTTGTCCACTAAGTCCAATGTTCGTCCCTATCTCTGTTGTAAAGTTTAAATTGGAAATCTCTTAAATATGTGATTCAATCCACAAAATCCATTTTATAAAAGAATATAAGAAAGAAAAAAAAAACTCCTGAGCAAGCATAAGAAAATAATATCCAAAGAAAAAATATCACTCTCGTAAAGTCCTTGAATCCTAATTTTCTCAATACCTACTCCATATATACTAAACCCGAAGGCGAAATGAATCCTCTTCCATTTTCGTGTCCTCTGATTTACCAAAGCGAAAAACATAATCTTGTTGCAAAAATAAGTTTATCTGTTCTCCATTTGTGAAAATCCTTTTTGTTGTTGAAAGCTAAAAAAAAGGACTCTCATGAGATTTCATCCCATACAAATTTGCTTGCAACGACGACAAAAACTGAACTTTTGAAAAAATATAACAATCGAAAAATAATACCAAAGTAGAAAAATAAAATACACACACACACACACGCAAGCCCAACTTGTCGAAGGAACAGGATTACAATATTGGAAGGGACCTTAATAGAGTAGAGGTAGAAAGGATATCTACTTACTTTCTACTTTTGGATTTGATGTGCAAAGTGTGCTAAAAGAAAATGTTTACTTAGAAAAACTTTCATTTCTCCCGCAATAAATTTTGCAAGGGTTCAGACAAAGAAAGGATACGTCATATGATTGGCTTTAGAATGTGGGTTTAATTTTTTTTTTTTAAATGTTATTGCAAGGATGCAAAACAGTAACTTTTTTTTTTTTAAGAAATCGATATACAGAATTTTCTTTGATGTTTTATGAAACGGGGAAAATAAACAAAAACATGCAAATCAGGTTATACAATTTAGGAGTAGGTATATCTATGTATTTATAAGGATTCAGAGAATAACAAATCCATCCTGTTTTGCGTTGTTATATTTGCTCTTATTTCGCTAACATAAATCCTTTAATGTCATTCTTTTCGAGAGCATCCAGGAAGGAAAACATTGTTTCGTTGGCAAATTTTGCAATACTTTTTTTTGCTTTGCGGTGTATAGGAAGTCAGTTGAAGGGGAAATCATGGATTCGTAAAAAATCGAGAGAAAAAGAATGATGAAGAAGAATTGGGTTTTAAATAATCCGTAAAGAAAAACCTGATTACAATAGTTTTGTAACTCTAAAAATACTATAGTTCCATATCTTGCAGCTTATTAAAATCCCAGTCAGAGTGAAAGGCAAATAGCCTATCTTCCATGTACTGAAAATTTTTAGTGGACGGAGTATAGTGCATTTGAATACCAAACCAATTTTTTTTTTTCACTTGAAAAGGTTCAATAGAAGATCAAAATTTGGTTTTTCATACTCGTGGAATTCACCTTTTATTTACCGTCTTATGAATTTAAGTTATCATTAAATATCCACGGTTCTCTTCAAACATTTTTAGATCACGGATAAAATTCTTGGGTTCGTCATTGTAAGCTTTTCTCTGGGCTTCGTACTTATTTTCAAGCTTAATAATAATTTTCGGCTGACTAAGTGCCATTTTCTTCACATTAATTTAAAAACTTAACTACCAGTTAGCTAAAAGAACATGAAAATTTAAAAAAAAAAAAAAACTTTTTTAATTCTCAGTTAAAATTTGGTTTTCTTCATATTTTTTTTTGCCCAAAGTTGTATTCAAATACCCATTAATAAACACTTTACCTATATTTCCACTCACATTTCTAATGAAAATTCATGAAAATTGCTTTATATCTTTATATTTTAATTTTGCCTTGTTCCAGACTTTTTTTGAGCAGTTTTGGGTAATCTGCCAAATTTTGAGGAGTAAGGATGAAATTCTCTCAGAGAAAATAAAAAACTGCCGAAAAAGTTTGGAAAGTTCTTGGGCAAATATTTCTGCCATTTTTTTAAA
Source organism: Epistrophella euchroma (assembly GCA_947049315.1). NCBI lineage: Eukaryota > Metazoa > Arthropoda > Insecta > Diptera > Syrphidae > Epistrophella > Epistrophella euchroma. The sequence continues at coordinate 26,217,229 of OX346248.1, read as the reverse complement.
CATCAAACACAAGAATCGACTAGAGTTGCCATGGATATATAATAATAAATCATTATCAATATTTTCAAGAAATTATAAAGAAAAGAAAAAAAAATGTTGCAAAGTATAAATAAACATGTAAGGCAAATAAAGCATTTCTCTTATTTAACTGTCGAAAAATAGGTACCTTACACAAGAAATTCATGGATTGTATATATATTACATTTTCTTCTTCCGAATTTCTTTAGCTAAACAAAAGGTAAATCTTATGAAAATTTATTGACTAATTAATAAATTGAAAAAAAAAAAAAAAAAAAACAATATAAAAATTGCTGATACTGATACCAAAACTAAAATAAAAATAACACTAGGGCAACCCTTAATCAGCAGCTATATTTGAATTTAATTGAATTTAAAACTGCCATTTTTTGACCGATCTCAAAAGAAAAGATCCCCAAAGAAATTTATTGGGAAAACAAAGTTTTCATAAATATACAAACCAATTTTTGACACCTACTCTTCAATACCTTCTTGTGGTTTTACTATATCTTATTTCCAATAAAACCTCACGTAGGTAAAAATGCATGTTTAAAATATCTGAGGAAGTACGTGCGACAGATAACTCTACTTTATATTTATTATTTTTTTTTGCGTTATGAAGATTTTAAGCTGTCGGAAGGATACCTTTCTTTTGGATTATTTGAGTGAACTTATATTGAATTATGCATAGAGTTTCTTTTTTAGCCTGACGGATTGAATACATTTATGTACATGTGAATGATTTTATATGAGATGAAATTATATGCACTGGATTGAGCAAAGTATATGGAATAGCATATATGATTATGATTTTAAATTTAAGAAGGCTTAAAAATGTTTGCTGTAGCACCATCATATTTAAAATAAATAAATCTCAATTTTAAAGCCATTGTATAGGCTTAAAAATGTTTGCTGTAGCACCATCATATTTAAAATAAATAAATCTCAATTTTAAAGCCATTGTATAGGATTATTACAAATAATAGGTAAGAAGGTAATTGGAAGAAAAAGTTGGATAGCAAGGAAAACGATAAACCTTTAGTTTATGAAGCCATATAAATTCAGCATGACAACAACTTTCGAAAAAGTAACTTTTGACTGTCTCAGAAATTGCCGTATAAATCCCGTAAGTATGCCGTGAAAAGAAAATAATTGCCGCGTCAATGGTTTCCCAAAAATGGTTTGCATACTAAATCTTCATAAAAAGTAAACATTGGCGATTAATACAAATTGGTAGTGTATCGATATAGAAGCTTATTGCAAGAGTCTATTAAAAAAAAAATAAGGTTTATTTATACTGTTGTTATTTTGACAATCTTATCGTTACAATTTTTGTTTTATTCCGAATAGACTCTGGAAATAAGGCCAATATTGCGCAAATTATTGTTGTTTTTTTTTTCAATTTTAACGCAACAAACTGTAAGGCTGTAATGTACAGATTTTTAAATCTAACTAATATATGCTGATAAAAAAGTACGTATACGCCACAGTGACTCCGCTAATGCTTATTTTGTATTATTTATATTAAAGTGTCTGTAAAGTTATCCAAAAGTACTAAAAACAGGCAAAGATCTATAAAAAGGATTTGTTCACCTTTTTTTCTTCTTATAACCGCATGTAATAGGTTACAAATGTCCCAAAAAAAATGGAAATATAAAAATTTGTCAGTTTGTAACACGTTTGGGTACATAACATTTAGTTATTTCCTTCCTCATTTGATGGTAAATCCTCTAGAAGTGGGTACATATTGTTTTTATTATTATCTATTTATTCCATTGCGATTTGAAATATTTACAATTAAGACAGGACAGCTAGTTACATATAAACTTAAATTTAAAAATTGTCATGCTAACTTTATATGTAGATTTTGTATGAAAACCATTTTTGGAAGAACCACTGTCCCGGCAATTTTTTTCTTTTCACAGCATATCTATGGCAATTAATTTGAACGATTGGCATATCCCAAAGTTATTTTTGACCAAAATTTAGAAAACTTTATATAAAGTTAGCATGGCATCAATTTTTGGGAGAACTAGTGGCGCGGCAATTTGTACGGCAATTTCTGAGACAGTAAAAAGTAACTTTTTCGAAAGTTGTCATGCTAACTTTATACGGCTAGTTTATGAAATATTTGGATTTCTTAGTCGGAACAAAATATTGTATAAGTATTTTAAGACCTTATCATAATTGAAGATTCGTAAGGATTAAGTTATACCTATACAGATTTATCAAAGAAAAACATGAGATTATTTTAATATAAAAACCAAAATCCTTATGACCAACCCAATGCAAAACAGCCAGTGACTTACAACTCTCAACCAAACCTGTGCACGTGTCTGCAGGAATGGAGGGGACCTACAGTTTATTGACGAATTCTAACGGCTTTTTTCTGCGACAGGAAATACTCTTGGAGGATTTGTCACATCCTCGCAAGAGGCAGAAAAACGTTTTTTTGTTTTTAAGTGGCAGTGGCTGGAAATCGAACCCATACCTTTGGTCTGACAGTCCAAACGCACTTACCATTACGCCACGGGCTACTCAATACTCAACGCCACGTTTGTTCAATAATACCTATTAATATGGGCTGAGAGAAAACTGCCTCCCGGCAATTACATAGATACGCTAGAGTAAATATCGCCAGAATTTATTTTTTTTAGAAAAAGCGTCATAAATTATTTTGTACTTAAAATGGGAAAAAGTTCTGGAAATATTTTTGAAAAATAAGTCAGAAAATATTTGAAATTGTGCTGGTAAGTAAAATAGTAATTATTTTCCAAAATTCATTTCTGATTCGTATTTATTACATCGCACATTCATTGATAATTAGCGCTCACCAAAAAATAGAAGATATAAATTAAGTACATTATACAACAGAACAAAAATCACTCTAAAATGACTTTTTTAATTTTATTTTATTAATTTATATAAAAATATAGTTTTCTGGGTCTCTTTCCTGAAAAAAAAATAATAAAAAACGCCAAAAATTTTGTTTCCTGCTTTTTTTCCAAACAACTTTTTCAGGCTCTTTTTTCATTTATATGAATAGAAAAGATACCAAAAATTTTTTAGGCCATATTATAATGTGAATTTAATTTCGTCATCATATATCTCCACCCCAAAGCCTTCCTTAATAATCTCAAATAACTGTTTACAAAAAACACAAGAGTCTAAAGTATTTCCAATCTATTAATTTTTTATCGGTCTAATTTTAATTGAAGACCTAAAAATATACGGAAGCAATGGTCCAACTTTTTTCTAACTCCGATCCTCAATGTTAACAATTTACTTGCTGCAAGTCCAGCCCGAGATCCACAAGATCTTTCATGTCCCCAGAGTCTTTTGAGAAAAATGCTTCCGCTGAAAAGTTTCTAATAGTAGGTGTGATCATTTATGTTCCATGTTGGGGAGGAATACGTCTTCTTCGTCTTCTTATTTTTCTTGCTTTAGCCAACAATTATGTTGGCCAATCGACGAGTTAAACATAAATGGCGATTGGTATATTATTTCGAATAACAAACCTTAGACACGTTTTCGAACAGATAATGCAACACCGATAGCAAAAGACTATGAAGTATACCTAGAGTTGATACAAGGTGAGGAACATACAACAAAACTTACAAGCTACAAAACAAACTATTTTAATTGGAGCCTTGGTAACCTAAACACAATTATAGAAGAACTTTTCTATATATACATTTCCTTGTAGTAACATATATTTTGTGCATTTGGCTTTTCTTCGTAAAAATAAAAAAAAAAAAAAAAACTTCAATAGATAGAAGATGCACTCACATTTAAACAAGAAGATGTTTTTTTTCACTACAAGATCAGCAAAGAACCTAGGGTGACCATTTGAGATAAAGTTTTATTTTTTAAATTTTTTTCTTATTACAATATTAAACTTTGTACTAAAACAAAATTTCACGCAGCTTGATGTGGTAGTATTTTTTCGAATACTTTTAAGATAGGAATTTAATGAGTTTATACGCCGCGTTTCGTAGTAGCCGTGGCATAATTTCGTTAGTGCGTAGGAAAGTCATTCCGGGAGTCTGGTATTTAGTATTTAAAGCAACTCGAATAGAATTATCTAAAAGTTATGCACAACGAAGGAGTCTCGTGGTAAATTGCATCAAATATCAAAAGCAATCACGTCTGTTTCTCCACAATTATTTAAGGATTAGATTCACTGTTCGGTGAGATATGACACAAGATCACTAATGGAAATGTTACTAAAAAAGACGTCCTGCTGTTCATTAAAAAGTTTAAATTCTTCAAAATATCATATAATTTAATTAATGTTTCTATACATGCTGGTCAACTACAGAAGCACAGTCTTTAAAGGTGCTAACAAAAAAACCATTGAAAACAAAAAACAAGAATTTGGATTTTGACTTTCTTGGATTCTTTAACTATAGTCAGGTCATGGTAGATATATGTAGTTACTCAGTGTCTTCGAATGTCAATTAAACGTGGTTTTGCAGCACGTTGCAGTTCTTTTACACTTTTGTCCATCATCACTAGAGCCACACCACACCATCAGATATAGAACTGCTGATGGAGGTATGGGAAGCACACCATGATGTCTTATAGAATTCCACTAGTGTGGAATTCTTGATCTATACGACGACGAGACCAAGAGAATCTTTGTTTGTGCAGAAACTGACACACCACGGGGGTAATAAATTATCTAAGCTATACGATCCACCAAACCAAGAAGTATCCGACAGTGCGTTAGTGTCAAGCAAGATATTTTTTATCCGCGCGGGCTATTAGGACCAAAATGCCGGTTGCCGTGAGGTGCTGAGCTGAGTTTGAGCTCTGATGAGGTTGGTGATGGTAAGATGGTGGTGGTTGGGCGCAGTGTTAGGCAACAAATCGCTATAAGACAACATAGACTTCTTACAACAAGAAAGTAATTAGTAGAATTGTGTTGAGTGTTTAGAGTATCTATATTTATGTGGGAAATATCGGAGAATTTCTTTGGAAAAGAAGACACTCGATGAATAATTTTTCCTGTCACTAAGAAGCGCCCATCATCATCATTTTGGTAATGTATAGTTGACAATCAGTATATTAGCTATACTACATAGGATCATTTTTTAGATTTGAGGTATTGCATGATGTATAATAGGCACGCTACGTTTGATTATTTTAATATTTCACAAAAAATGAATAAGAATATAAGAAATTCAAATACAATATTATGTAGGTATTATACAGGGTGTTCGGTATAAGGTGCACCAAAGAGCTAGAGCGAGTAGGTTGGGTTAAGACAAGGACAAGATCTTATGTAAGGGGGTCTATTTTCCCCCGTTTAGGCAGGAGGGGCAATTTTCTAAGAAATCGACTTGAAATAGAAAAAAAATTATTAAAAAACAACGGCAACACTTACAATGGCATGCTATACTTGTTTTTAAAGCTAGAAGCTCGTTCCTTTATTCTCTTTTTAATTAAAAAATTATTTAAGAGAACAGTTTTTAAAAAAATTATTATTCAAACTCAAAATTTTGAAAAAATTATGAACAAAATTTTTCAATTTTCTCAAAAACTGGAATACATTTTAACATCTGGTTTTTAGTGTTTGGCTGAGAATTGATGAGAGCATTAAATATTAAACACGAAAATAATACTTCATAACATAAAATGTTGAACAAAATTAGTTTGAACACAATTTTTTGATTTTTTTTTTTTTTTTCAAAAATTCAAGTTTGAAAATTAATTTTTAAAAAACTGTTCAATAAAATAACTTATTTTAAAACGAATATTAAGAAAAGGGTTTTTGGCCTTGCAAAAAGGTATAACATGCCATTGTAATAGTGACCGTTGTTTTTTAATAATTTTTTGTCTGTTTTAAGTCATTTTTTAGAAAATTTCCCTTTTCATTATTTTTAATTTTCTTAAAAACAATGAGACTTTTGAATATTTTCTTTTTTCGTATTTGACTAAAAAATTACATGAGCATCGAATATTGAAAACAAAACTATTACTAAAATACGTAAAATTTTGAAAGAAATTAGTTTGAATACAATTTGTTTTCATATTTTTTCAAAATTTTGAGTTTGAAAATTAATTTTTCAAAAACTGTTCACCCTAGCAAATTAAGTTAAAAACAAAATAAAGGTATAGATTTTTGGCTTAAAAAAAATTATAATTTGACATTATAAGTACATATTACCGTTGTTTTTTAATATATATTTTTTTTAATATAAGTCGATTTTTTAGAAAATTGTCCCTCCCGCCTAAACAGGGGGAAATAGACCACCCTCCCATACGATTTTTTTTATTCTTGTCTTAATTCAACCAACACGCTCTAGCTCTTTGGTGCACCTTATACCGACCACCTTGTATATACATATGGAAATATTTTTAAGAATTTCTATAAAAAAGAAGGATATTTGATGAAAGTCGAGGTGGAAAATATGCTTAAAGAGTATAAACATATACTTTTTTCTTGATCTTCTATTTGTTTTCCTTAAAAATTTCCTAAAAGGCTACAAGAATATCTAAGTACACCAAAACAAAATACGTGTTTAGAATTAAATCACCTAACCTAACCGCATGTGGGAATAAAAATAAAAAGTTTATTTTCCATAAAGCAGTCTAAGTATTGTCTACGTCTACGTCTATGAATTCTTTAAAATATTATAAACTTTGAAATACCTACTTTATTTATTCATCAAAGTTTGACCTATTTTTCTTACTTATACATACAAAGATAGACATAGATAGGAGGAGGAGGAATTAAAGGAGATGTTGCTTTTTTTTGGTAGATAATAATACTGAGAGGGATATGAAGAAATTATATTAATCCACTTTATCAAAGCAAGAATGAATAATTATTATTATACTGGTATATATGTACAAACGACGAAACATGAAAGTAAATTATAATCCTCTTTTGCAAAGTAAGTAGAAATTAGGAGATTTTCGTGGATATTATTTAGGGATTAGGTATAAATTCTCAATGATATAATTCTAAATTACTAGGAAAATTTTGAGGTAATTTGTAAGGATTAAATTTCAAAAACTGCACATATCATATTAAGCACTATTTATGGCCATTAAACATAAATAATTATGGCATTTGATTCTGGATTTAATCAATAAGGTTATTTCAACACGAGTTATTGCTATTGACGGATGGCGCGAAAGCTTAGATTTTTATAGATTTTCATTTTATGAATTTTTTTTCTAATAAATTCATAATTTATAAAGAATTCATATAACGTTCTTTATTTTTAGATTACACAAATTTTAAGGAATTGTTTTATCAATTTAAAGAAAGATTTTTACGCTTTTTTACATATTTTGTAATGCACCTACCTACCCATGACAACCTTTAAAATTGCAAACCATTTAAACCAAAAGTGCGATAAAGTATTAGTATCGACTTAAAAATGTACGAAGTTCACTATTATATCAACCGATTTAGTGAGGCGGCTTAGATAAAGAATTGTGCAGTTTGTGATAAAAGCATCAATTTTTTTTCGTTGTAAGTAATTACATAAAAATGATTTGAAGATATTAGGCAACTGATAGGGTACTTAATAGTGTTAAATCTCGAAAAAAAAGTTATAAATTTCATAAATTAAATTTATAAATTTATAAATTTTTTTTAGATTTTTTTTTTTCAAAATTTTGAGTTTGAAATTATTTTTTATTTTTAAACTTAATTTAAACACGAGCTTGAAGAATGAGGTCCTGGCTTTAAAAAAAACTATAGCATGATGTTGTAGGTGTTGCCGTTGTTTTTTAATAATTTTTTGTATTGTATGTATTTTTTTTTAGCAATTTGCCACTCCCACCCAAAGGGGCGGGAATTTTAAGTGGCCCAATATCTTAAAATCGTTTGTCTAATCAACTAACAACGAACAAAATGGTGCTTTTATCACAGTGCACAATTTATCATATACATACATGTGTGCTGTGCCGCTCCACTAATTACCGTTAGTCCAAGACTTCTCTCCTTCAAAAAGCTTCCTCCATGATTATTCCAAGCTCAACAAAATCATGACATTATAGGTTCTTTTATAGATGAAATATGCTTTTTCTTCTCATCATAGCCCCAAGCTGATGACTTCACTCAACTTTATCAAAGTTACCAAATCTTTGAATTAGTGCTTCGTAAACAAGGTGCTTGATGGTATTGTTGTATCCTAATGGTTTGTAATTTGTTATAAGCCACTCAGACAAGTTCAAACACCAAAATACCTACATGTGTATCTGATGCCTTAGTTCATATGTTAATGAAGTAATTTATCTTCAAGTATCCAAAAGTCTAGGTATATAGATGGAGTACAGTTGAGAGTTGATAGACACTCATGGTCCTTTTGTTGGGCTAACATTTGAATGTTTTATAAACTTGATAGTCATTAATATGGTTCTGTCCCTTATATGTGAATTTTTTTTTCTTGTAGAATATGAGGTCTTAATCAAATATTTAGTGAATTGATATAAATCGTAAGGGCATATCACACATATTTTTAGACGACTAACAAGAAGTTTGAGAAATGATGATGACTTCATTATATAATATTATATGTTGTATATATATAGTTTAACGGATGTATTTTTGTCATTGTGTTTTATGTAAATGAGCTTATTATGGATGTGAAAATTAGAACTTGGTTGAGTTGGCTTCACGTACCCAGGTTGATACAATTTTTTGATCTAAGACCAGATTTTTGTAGGATATTTAATATTGTTCAATTGGCTTATAGCCTCTTCAGGTACTTTAATTTGTTCACTTTTAGGCTCATGTTAAACCTCGAGAAAAAACTTTTCCCTGAAAAACTTAGTCTTTTCCCTTCAAAATTAAATTTTAAAATTTTCTCATCCTTTATTTATTCCTCTTCGAAAAATCGTAAGTTAGGCACTTACAAAATCTTTGCTTTACCATAAATTTAACTCCTGAATAATAAATACAAACCAAACTAACCAAAAAATTTTCAAAAAATATTGCATATGCGGTTTCCGAATCGTAAGAAATAGAAAAATTTCACTCAGTCACAGATGAAGGGTTTCTGAAGTCATTTTAAGTCGAAAAACTTAAGATGTATTTTTTTTTTGTTTTCGCTTCCTTTTTGGCTTATAACTAACAGTTTTTATGATTTTTGATATAGTTTCTTTAACTGACTCTAACTTTTCCAAACTGGAACCGATTCTTTTCTTGATTTTTTTATATTTTATTTACAAAAAAGTTGTAAGCATTTTTTTTTTTTAGCTAGAATGAAAAATATTTCTGAATGTAAAAAGTTTATAAATTTCTAAAAATGTCAAAATACATACAAAATATAGTTTTTGTTTATTAGGGAAAAATCACGTGCTATACTTCTGAAATTAAATGACATCTAAAAGCTATAAACTTCTTTAATTTCTCCCTATATTTCCATTCAATTCCTTAGTGCCTTAATTGTGTATGGCATCCATTTCAGTTCCGAACGCATTTCACTTTTCATCTTTTCTTTGAATTATATAATGTAATTTAAAATGCATACATAATGGTGTAATTCATAGCTTTATGGAATTAAAGAAATACTTTCATTCCTTCTCCCAACAGAAAATTGATATTATTGAAGGAGAAAATGGCCCTTAGATAGATATTATGTTAGGAAAATACACTTTGATGTCTATAAATAGGGTGCTATCAGATTTCTATTTGAAGTGTGCATAATTTTACTATTTAACCATTCAAGTGAATGAAAGCCAACATTAAATTTGATGTGTTAAAATTAAAATACTTTACCCATTTTTGAGGAATTTTTTTTCAATTTTAGTGCAGACAAGTTTTGAAACAAAAACACGAACATTTTTTGAGATTAATTTTTAATAGTTTAAAATTTAAACTTTTAAAGGGTTTTGGTTTAAAAATATGAAATTTTATTTAAGTGATGATGGAAATTATATGCATTCGAATTTTTGTGTCAAATTTGTATCCATCACAAACCATATACCAGCTATCAGCTTATAAATCTTGAGTACCTACGTGTATGTATATTTTGAAATCTAATTTTTCTTCCCGCCAGCACTTTTTAGGGTAACCGCTGGCTTAAATTATGAGTTTCTTTGGAATAAAAAAAAACAGAACTTTGATTTGGTTTTCAAAATTTGAAATTTTTTTTTTATATTTTATATTGATCATGTATTTGATCAAATAATTTTTGTTTATGTATTTAATTTTTTTTTTCGTTCATAAAGCCTAGTACGCAGATCGGGAAAAATTTTTCTTTTCATACAAAATTTTTCCCAGGACAAATTTTGTCTTCAGTTTTTTTCCAGACAGTACGCAGTTCACGCGCAAAATTGTGACGTTTGTACCCGCTATAGAGTGAAGTCTCCACTAAATTTTGCCAAGAAAAATAATGTTCGAAACATTATTTTGCGGGAAAAATTTTGACAGTTCAATAATTTTGCACGATAAACACTTATCAACTTTTATTTATCTATAATTTTACATAAGGAAAAAATGAAGAAAAAAATTAATTTTGCGCGATTTTTCCAACGTTTTTGTAGAGATTAGAATTGTAGAGATAAAATTTGTCTTTTCCTGATCTGCGTACTAGGCTTAAGAGTCTAAATAAAAATACCAAATAGCCCTTGCACTAGTGTCATATTGAGGATTTTTTGGCGCCCTGGACTATTTAAAATCAACCGCCCTCTGCCCTCAAAAGAATTTCATCACATCTTTGAAATAAAGTATTAATCAAAGAAAATAATATCACATAATTTTCATCTTCACTATGTTCGAATGCTCCTGCTTGTACTTTAAACTCTGCAGTTACTCCCAGATTGTGGTTTCCCCCGCTGATTGCGGATGGAGTTTTCGTATGTCTGAAGAAAATAAATTGAATATCATAACCAAAAATGTTTGCTGTTCTTTGTTCACTTATCTTGACAGGAGAATTTTTTAAATTGAATTAGCGTTTGTCCGCGAAGTCCGTATCGTGCCGACATATTTTTTATGGAGCAAAAAAAAATATTCAATAAAATAGCTTTTTCAATCGGAATAAATCAACTCAACGTGCAAAAATAATAATTGTATTAATTTTTTTTTGAAGATCTAATAAAACAATTAAAGTGCGTATACGCCCGAATGGACCACTATTTTTATTTAATGAACATCATCTTTTTTAATTTTGATCAAACTATAAGTTTATCTAGTAATTTTAAGAATGAGGGCATATACAATCAAAATTATTTTAATGCACAAAACGGGTCTTTTTATTGGCCAGTGTTTAATGTAAAAATAAAAAAAAAAATTAAAAAAAATCAATTATGGAGGGAGTGAACAAAGAAGTCATTCAAAGTAGGGGTTTTTACAAATTTCAAACAAACAGCCTTTACCCGAAAACCATTATGATTCGGTTAGAACAAGTAACTAAATTTTGAGAGGTAATGAATTGGCCTATCAGCATATTAAGTTTGGAGCATTCTTACTGGGACACCATATATACTCGTACATATGTACATACACATGTGTGTATAAATGAACAAAAATTAAGAAAACTGCTTTTTAACTTTTTTTTTCTTTTGCATATCTAAACATATTTTTTTAAGAATTCAGGCGGGCATTTTATTGCATTAGCACCTGTTTTTGTAATATAAAATCCTTAAAATTTTAAGCCCTTCTACTTCATTCACAAGACGAACAAATCCACTTGGATGTTTTATTTTTGTAAAACAATCGAATGCAAAAAGTTAATGAAAACTCTACACTCGCTTGGTTCTCCCAATGATGTCAATATAATCTGCATAAGCTAGTTGAACGGAATTTTGAAAAATTGTACCTCTGTTATTGACTTGCCTAACCTAAGATGTTAAAAAGGTTGCATGATAACGCGTCGCCTTGCCCCAAACCTTTCTCGACATCAAAGGGTTCGGTGGTGTTCTTTGCCGACTTCGACGGAGCAGCGAGATTTCTCCATCGTCATCCTGCACAAGCGGACGAGTTTGGTGGGGATGCCGAGATGCGACATAGCTCTGTATATCTCGTCTCTGTCTACGCTATCATATGCGAATTTGAAATCGATAAACGAGCGACAACTCTCTGTATAGGTATAATAAAATCAAGTGAGAAAAAATCTACTAGCCTATCTACCGCAGCAGCAGAATTTCTTAATAAATTTAATTTTTATTTGTTCGATTTAAGTGCCTTAGGCAAGGTGCTCACTGAAGTGGGGACGCAGTGGGGTGGTAGTGGCATGGTGACTAAGTAGCAGGTAGAATTGGCAAAAACCTATATAAGTTAATGAATACGTGCTCATCAAAGTGGATTGGCGGTGGCATGATATTTTGCAGGTGGTGTGGTGCCAGTCTGCTGCCACATATCTCGAACATGTTTAATTTTCAAGTGGCAAGTGAGTGGTGACCAAGTGAATTTTTGTACCACATACAAGTATTGTTATGATGGTTGACTTATAGACCGAGAGCTAGTGAACGTATTTTGCCACCGCAGTGCGCGTTAAATCGCTTTCATATCACTTCGCTGCTACTCGCCAAGCCACTTGTTCACCACTCCACTGCCACTCGCTAGCCCTTTACCACTCAACTTCGTCAACACTTCATTGAGCGACTTGCCTTAGGTACCTACTACATTTTGTTACTTAACAAATTCCTAATTTTGTTTTGTGAATAACTTTTTGATTTATTTGATTTCAGTAACATTGACTTTTGAATAAAAATTGTTATATCGTAATGCTTGAATAATAGTATTCTCTTGACTTTATTTCTTTTCAACTATCTAACAATCACCAAAAATGCAAAAGAATCAATACAAATTTCATCTTTAAATTAAATTAATAAAATCTAATGAGGACAAATCGTTCATCAAATTTGCATTTATGGTGTTTGTGTTATAGTTATGTGGTATCCCAGCTTTATTCCCTTTTTGTTAATATTATAAAGAATACCAAATTTTTCACGCCCAAAACTATATTTGTACATACCTACTCGTATTGTACAAAATATTTACATCGAAACAATTGAAAATATAACTTACTTCCAAAAATTATAAATTATTGTTCAACATCATCATTATTATTTTCAAAACAGCCGCACAATGAATGCTGAATATGTAGAACTTTTAGCATCCAAATGCATGCAAATTCCATTGTAAGTGCACACAATTTCAATTGTGTTTCGACACATGAACAACCAACATATAGGAATTCATTCAATTTAGTTTCAAGTTCCATTATTATAGGATTATGTATATCCTAATGCACATTGCATACTGCACAGCACAGTGTTTTGCAAAATGAGAGCAAATATTTCTCAAATTAAATTTGAGTACTACCTACCAAAAGGCATACAGTGAACAAAACATCAGCATTCTTCTGCATTAACCACCCCCTTAACATATACATAAACTGATAAAGTTCTCGTAAGCTACATGCAATTGTTGCAATCCCGATGATGACGATTACCACACAGAATTAGTGGTTTTGTTCAATATTTGTTGATGCGTAATTGAAGCAGCTTATGCGTATTTCCTCTGAAAGGATGATAATTCCGGAATTTCATACGAACAAAAAAAATAAACATACACAGACCAAGTATGTGTCCAGATAAGTACAGCAGAGTGCTGAAGGAGATTTTCAAATTTATTACAAAATAACACACAAAACCCCAAAAATACGATAACCATCTGAGTGAGAATACAACGAGCAGCTTTATATAAAGTTTATTGTTCAGAAGGGGTTTTCTATTTGTATATACATTATTTGAGAATGGTCCTTTAAGCAATACGTAAACAGCTTAGAGATATTTTTGAGGAAAATTTGATTCTCAAATGACCAGGGATTGCTTAATATTGGGGATGAACTGGATTGAAAAGCATTATAGTATCGTGATGCCCTGTCGAATGCATAATCGAATAATAACATTCCATTGGTTGTCTGATGGGAAATGAGTTTTTCTTCTATTTTACTCTAAGGTAAACACTTGGCGAAATGCCTATGCGCATAATAATTTCAATAATTTTTATTCAAGTCTCGTTTGTTTGAAAAGGATATAAAATAAAATGCACCACTCAATCGCACGAACTTGCTCTTCTGGATCAAGAATTTTACTTGCACAAAATAGGTAAGTAAATCATTAAAGAAAATTGTAAAATAAAGTCAAAAGTTGTAAAAATAATTGTATCCTTTGATTTTATTTCATACATAAAGAAAAATGTAAAATTATTACTTTCAAGTACCTGTTTGGACCTAAAACGCAGTCTTATTTCTTTGAATATGACACGAGCGTCGAGTAAAATTAAATATGACACGAAGTAAAATCAAAATCGTTAAAGTATTTTTCAAGAAATAAAAAAAAATCATTGTAATTATGTTAGAAATGAGCTGAAAAAAATGTCTGGAAAAAAATGTCTAGCCGTTTAGCCCTTTTCATTCAATGTACTAGATGGCTGCAGAGCAGAGACTATAACAGACCCTCCGAAAGAAGTAAGCATTTTAGACGGTATGATATGAAAATCATTTCCTTATATTTCTACATCAGCCATTGATTTTAATCTCTAAATTTTATCCGACTGATACGAAACCAATACTTTCTTTAAAGAGCGAAAAATAAAAAAAAAAAACAAGAGTGGTATTTTTCAAGTGCTTATACTTATCTACCTATTTGTAATCCAAATTCACTTAGAGACTCTTGAGAACTTGAGTCCAAAATTAGACAAAATTATAGTGGCTATGGATATTATTTACGTAATCTTTGCTTTTATTGTTAAAATATTTCTTTCAAAGGCACTTTAGTCCATTCATTGAATGATACAATTTTGCGTATCTTCAGAAACTATAGGCATTATTTTAAATTATGTAACTGTTTTTAATAATTATTCGATAAACATTTTTTTTATTATAACGATGCGGTTGTTACTTATGTTTTTTGAATAAAGCGTTTAAATTTGTTTTTTGCTACTTTTAATTAGTTATTCAGATTTGGTACGATTGATGGCATTTTAAAAATCTCACATATCGTTATCGAATGTTCGTAATTTGAAATCAGAAGATTTGATGCATTTGTTAGATTTTATAACTTCGAAAGCGCAGTGAGATTTTGATTATGCATGCAGTATTTTGATACAATACAAGATTTTTAAGGAAATAGTATGATATGAGAGATTAAATTACTTTTTTTGTGCGCTTGGTCCGGAATTTACTAATTTGGTCAAAATTATATAATATTTATCCGAATATGCTAAAAGTGATCTCAAAGCAATAGCCTTCGAAGAATATAAGAATTATTTAAGAAACGAGAATTTCAAAAGAAAAACAATGAAATTCATTTAATTAAAATAGTGGTTCACTCAGGCGTATACGCACTTTTATTTTTTTGTTGAACTTTAAAAGCTTAACTTCGTCGATCATATTTCGAGAACGAATAAATTTTATTTTGCAGATAATAATTTCATAACGTGCAGAAAGGGTTTCAAAAAAAAATTGTTTTTTCGGGAAACATTTGAAAAAATGTATACATTAACATGGAAATCCCAGAAAAAATTTGTCGATTCATAAAAGTATTTGAAATCAATCACTTTAAAATTTAAAATATGTATTAAGAAGTTTTTTTTATCGAAATGTTAAAAATGTACACTGTACAGCAAAAAGGTATACATACCATGTTTTTCAAAGATTTCTTTAAACTTGGTACTCAGCGTTTCTTGGCAACTTTTTTTTTATTTTTTTAGGACAAAAAATAACGGTAGGTACCTATCTTTCATATGAATACTTTAAGCATATTTTCTATTTTACTCAAAAATTGGCTCAATGGATTTGTCTAAAAAAAAATCAGCTAACTTATGCTCCTCAGGTACAAAGTACCTAATGATTAGGAATTCTAATCTGGTTAGATATAGTTCACACTAGGTATTCACCATGAAATCTATGTAAGATGAACTGAACTTAATGGAAATTGCGTATTGACAAGGCCCTCACTAGTCAACTGATGAGTCCAAGTGAGATTGCCGGGACGAAACGCCAAAAATGTTCATGGACTAAAGGCCGTTAAAAGCTATATTGAACCATACATATTATGTATACAATTGTATCAATTATTTATTTTTTTTATAGAAAAAGCTTAACAAGCTTAACATTTTATTGTACCTATACCAAAATTTTTTAAATAAAATATTTTTTGATTTTTAAGGAAAAGTTGATTTTTTAAAAAAAAAAAACAGTTTTTTAAAATTATCTAGCAGATTTTTTTTATAAATTTTTTTGTGGTAGTTTTAATATAGTAAGTGTGTTGGACTATCATGTCAGAGGTCGAGTTAAATTCCCAGCTGCTTTGAACTGGGCTACTGACTCTTGCGGGAAAGTGAAAACTCCTCCAAGAGTATATTTTACCAACTTAGGGTAATACACTTTATTCAATATAATACACTTTAGTCTTTATTAACAATAGGCTGGTACAGATTTTTTAATTTTTGACAATCTCCTCATCTGTATAACCGACTTAAATTAATTTTGTATACGAAATACTTTGTAAGTTTTATTTATTCGATACCTTAAAAAAATGGGGAATTGCATTTTTTTCAAAAGTGAACTCCTCATATTATCTGTTTTAACTTGAAATAATTTTTATGTAAAAGCTTCTTGTAAATTTTATTTAATTGCGAATCAAAATTTTTAGTTTTTTCTAGAATTATATATTTAAAAAACGGGTAGCTAGTTAAATTTGTTTCAAAGGTGATTTTTTTATTCCACATTAATAAAAATACTGAAAATTGGCGTACCTATATTTTTTCTTAGAAATGTTAACAAAATTTTACACTAGTCAAACAAATTTTTTTCGTTTTTTTTTGTGGTTTTTTAAAAGCTGTATCTGGCAGTTGTACTCACAAAAGGTCAGCTAGTTTCAGAAATTGGTCACACATAGATTATTTCTTATAATTTTTATAAAAAAAATTTAAGGGTATAGGTCAATGACCTTTCATTTTTTTTTTTTTTTGTTAAACTCATAACTAAAAATCTACAGCTGACCAATTTCTGAAACTACCCGACCTTTTAAGGATTAAGTAACCTTTCAGATGGTGTATACTTTTTTCAAATACCCCATAAATGTGGTGCTAAAAATCGCGTGTGACCTTAAAAAACTTTAACCATGGATTAAAAATTTTCTCAGCCTGACCAATTTTAGAAACAACCTGACCTTTTGTGTACAATTATTAACCTCAAAGATTGTATACTTCTATTGCGAGTATCCCATATATGAGGCGCTAAGATCCCACAGCCGCTGTATCTCTCTGAAAAAGGGCGTTGGGATTAAACGAAAAGCATTCTAAAGCTTTATGTTTTTTGTGTTGATAAATCTTACCGTTATTGCGAAATCATAAGAAAAAGCACGAGCCAAATTTTTTTTTTATTTTTTTTTTTTTTTTGAAGAGCATCCTGCTTTAATGCCATCATTTTTCGCTATTTTAAAATTTTTCTTCAGCTTTGAAAAAAAAGGCAAATTTCTCGACACAAAAAATGTTTTTAGCTTCAGAATGCTTTTTGTTTCATCCCAATACGTCCTTTTTTAACAAAGATACAGCTCACAAAAAACCTTAAAAAAATGGAAACAAATTGTGTTCCTTTAATTTTTTTGACTAGTGGATGCAGGTAAAAACAATTCATACATAAAACCACTCCAACGATTTGTACAGTTTTTTTTTTCTTATTAATTAAGAAGATTTATAGTATGTGTAAGGTATTCACATACAAAAAGAGTTTTAAAACAAGATTTGTTCCGTGATGTCACTTTTAGTTTAACATCAAGTATTTTCGCTGAGTGTATAGAAGAGGAAATCAGTAGGAAGGGCCATATCAGTTTGAAAGATAGGCTTAGTCCACAGAACCGCCAGCAATTCTAACAATGTAACTTTTTTTTCGAATTTTGCACGAACCACATCGCAGTTGGGATGCTGCCTGATGGAACACTTTTTTTTTTTAAATCCTGTATGCACATTGCTGTCATCCATCGTAGTGGTGCTGGTGCCGGGAAGGAGAAAAAAAACTTGGGCTAGGTTTTGATTTGATTGAGTAATTTTATCGTATTTTAAGTGGAGCGCGGTAGCGGGCAAACACAATGCCCGCAGGTTAGCTTGACTTGAATTACTAGACTGACATCGATGAAAATAACCAACGTATACAATGTACGTTGCTATATCATGGTATTCTGATGCTTCTATACGCGCTCACAAAATTTATACCTATAATGCATTTACCTGCGTTTTCGCACTGCGATTCATGTTACCGGACACAGAGTTTTTTATTTTGGCTTTTTAACTCTTCTGATGGTGATGTGATGACCATCGCATGACCGACGAGGACCAGTTTGAAAAGAAACGTTTAGGGCGTAGGGCTTGCTTGAACAAAAATATGGCTATTGATGAGAAAGAAGAGAAGAACTTGCTCATCAATATGCACTGCTCATTTGATTGGCATTAACGCTGGTGATTGGTTCATTTACCTGATCTTTAAACAATTAACTTGCCAACAAGTTTGAATTGCAATTACCAAAGTTGGTAACTGATATAAATGGTTTACAATTAGGTGTTTTGCACTATAGGAGCTAACTTCTATCATACATACATACATACATTGTATACATCACATATCTAATGACTGGATTGTTATTTTCAAAAGCCTCCAAGAGGTAGAGGTTGAGGTAGGTTATTTTTTTTTTTTTTGTATTTGGCAAGAAAATACTCTGACAACATTCTTTTATCCTTTGATGTTTTGTCAGAATTCATAACTTAATAATATACAATTATTTTGTTTAGTGAACTTGCACCCCGAAGAAGAGATTTTATCAGTCATCTTCATTGCCAGGCCAACTGTTTTCAGAAATTGCTCAAGCTTGGAAAATTAAAGTTTTTCAAGGCCATTCGTAATTTTTAGCACCTCATTTGTGGAGTATTCGAATTTCTGAAAAAAATTGAATTTTTTTTTACCAATTACTGACCTTTTAGATGGCATACTTATTTTTTTTTTTGTGAATATATCATATATGGAGGTGCTAAGATCCTACAGCCCTATAATTCTAGCTAAAGCCTGAACAAGGGGACCTAGAGGAAAATTTCAAATTATTGTTTAAGATTATCAAAAAAGGAATTCCGCCAATCGATTAGATTTTTTTTTCAATTATTTTCGAAAACGAATTTAATAAATTTGAATAAATAAGTACCTCACCAAATTTCAACTCCTTACCATTAGTGGTTCCTGAGATATAGGACGTCAAAAATCGCAAAAACCTTAACTGACTGACTCACTGACTATAATGATTCACTGACTCTTTGATTCACTCACTCACTCACTGACAGATCATCAAAATTATGGAGCACTTCTCGATACCGTAGAATCAAGTAATTTCGCACAACGGTAGACCTTGTAGTTTATACAAAGGCAAAAATTGAAAATTTTAGGTTTTCTATATAGGGGGCGTGATATACCCCCACTACCTCAAAATTGTTATTAATTACATCTAGAACTTTTGATTGTTTTATAACGCTGCAATTAGGTATAGCGATAAATCTTGTAATTTTCATTTAGGGGGCGTGGAATCCACCCACTTTCTTAAAATGGTTACCAATTAATAAAAAAACACTTCTGCTTACTGTAGGATGCTGAAAAAGTGTGGTAGTGTTTGCAATGCTTACAAAGGAAAAAATAAAAAAATTAAGGTTTTCCATATAGGGGGCGTTGTATCCGCCAACTTCCCCAAAACTATTATCAGTTATATGGAGCAACTCTGATTGTTGTAGAATAACAAAATTTGGTAGAACGGTAGGGCTTGCAATGCATGAACAAAAAAAAATTGAGATATGGAAGTCAGGAGGCGTGGAATCCACCCCCTTTCTCAGGACTGTTTCTGATTCTTGTAGAAGGATGAAATTTGGTAAAGCGGTAATGCATGCAGGGGGCGTGGCATCCACCCACTTTCTCATAATTATTATCAAAATTATGGAGCTTTTGTTATTGCAGTACAATGATACAGTTTGGTAGGGGTCACCAATCGATAAATAAGAGATTTCTCTCATAATTTGGATATTACTCTACTTAAAATATTTGATATTAAACTTTCATAAACCTAGAACTTGGCGTACTTTTGTATCTCATTACTTTGCACGGTTGACTAATTACATAAGTATCTACATGTTTTTGTTAACATGGAGAACTTGGCTCTTTTTTAACATTTATATTTTTTGGTGCGATGTACTAAGCCGCGTAAAGATTAACGAAAACTAATTTTATGAAGTTCTCCTCAACCGTAGTATTAGATTTATTTAAAACCTTGAAGAATTGAATACTTACTCTGTGGAGAAAGTCTCTCAAGACATCCTGAAACTCATTATACAAATCCCACAAAATATTTTACCAACTCTCTAAAAGATATCTACCTATATCTAAATTTTTCCATTAGGCTTAAAAATCTAATACAGAAACGTTTATATCCACATCTACAAAATTCACTGAAAGGAGCGTTTTGTTCATCAAAGAGATGAGATTTATGCAAATTATGAAAAAAACCCATTTCGCCTAGAAGGAGAATAGTTCTCATATAGAAATATATGCACATTCTAATCTGCCTAGAGGTGTTACTTCATTCTATACCGGATACCATATAACGACTGTATAGGCGGCCGGCCCAGGATATACTATATGAAATGAAATCTTTTCCAGCTGCACTTAGAATTTCGATTAATTCCAAACAACATCCATTCTAGGCACATAATGAAAATGCCTGTACGTTCTGCATGTCGATAAATTCATAAATCTGAAGATTGGATATGAGTTGAAAAGCCTACTCGTCGAACCCAAGAAGTAAAGACGTCAAGAACCAAACCATAGTCATATATAGGTGCGTCTATACCCGATGGCCATTCAAAAACATCGTTTTCAATTAAATACACTTTCTTCGTAGTATAACAATGTTACCTTGTCTCTCATAGTGAGAGAGTTCCATCAACTTCATGAACATCGTCAGGGTATCTTGCTGGATGAACACCGATATAGAAGCTAATTAAATACCCGTAGAATGAACTCAGGTTTTCGTATCGGCCGCCATCTTCAAGTGGCAGCTTTCTGTTTTTTTTTTTTTTTTTTTTGTTTCATATGCCGAAGTCGATGAAAGATAATAATTGACATATGAATGATCGAAACTTGTTGAACTCAGAATCTGTCGCTTTGAGAATGATTGATGTAAAGGCTCTCGCAAAAGGAGGAGAGCCTTGTAATATGGTGGCGTTTCACCTGCTGGCTTGATGTAAAGACGGAAGTGATTCTCAATTTCACTTAGAACCAAACACCGCAACCACCAGCACCAACGACAGGACTCTCACTCAGCAGATACTTTATAAAACGATAGATGAGGTTTTAATGGCGAGGATAGATTTTACGAGCTTCCATGTTAGCCATGCTTCGCCAGTGGCAATTTATTGAAAAGCTAATTTCCCATCAACGAACGTTGCAATTAGTTTTTGTTGCGCAAATCAGGGCTTTTTGTGTTGTTCCTTCTATACGGATGGAGATGGATACTTTACGAATATATTAAATGTTAGAAGAGTCCATGCCAGGCGGATCAATTGCAGAGACCCCAGCTTGTCATCTAACACAATTTTGATGTATTTATTAGCCATCAAGGTGAAGTTATTTTTGATCAAGTATCAGAACAAAATAATTGTATACAAGTTAATTGATTTTTTACAAGCTAAAGAAAACCTTTTGCATAAAACATAAAATTGATGCTGTTAGTTGTTGCGTGATTAGAACACTAAAAGTGTATTAAACTTGTAGAACTAACTAAGAATATTCCGGTGGGGCAGATTGTATCGATGCATGTCATTACATAGTTGTATTCAACTCTGGGAGTGAATATTTTTGCAGACTCTTAGATGTAGGGAACGTTTAAAATAACACAACTAAAATGGCCATAAACATTGCCAGAACAAAAATAAATTTGTTAAAAATTTAGTTTGTATTAAACTTATTCATTGAATCTTAAAGTATGCTGTTGATTCGAAAAGATTTCAAAATGACTCATCTAAACAACAATATCAATAACTAACAATTTCGATCTTCTATTCGATGACGATGAGTGAACTCGAATATTGGAGCAGAGTTATTTGTAAAAATCCGCTCTTTTTTGTATTGAATTAATTGTCCGGACAATGATATTTTTCTGTTTTTTTTGTTGCCAATATTTCAGTGTGAATTTTGGAGACCACAGAAAAAATTTGTTTCACATCAGAAGCATACAGTGAACACTGAAGAGAAAAGTGTTTTGTTTAAGTTTTTGAGAAAATTTAAAAAAAAAAACTGAAGGAGCAATTTACTAAAAAAATTAACTTAAAACAGAAAAAAGTATTAAAAAACAACGGTAACCGTTACAATGGTATGCTATACATTTTTGTAAAGTCTCTTCTTTTAATTTTCTTTTTAAATTAAGTTGTTTTGGTGAACAGTTTTTCAAAAATTTAATTTCAAACTTAAATTAAAAAAAAAAAAATTAAAAATTGTGTTCAAACTGATTTCGTTAAAAATTGTATGTTATTAAGTAGTCAACAATAAAAACCAGTTGTCAAAAGATTTTCTAGTTTTTGAGAAAATTGAAAATAACAAAAGTAAATTTTAAATTGACTTCTGGCTTTTAAAAAAAGTTTAGCATGACATTGTAAGTGTTGCCGTTTTTTATTAATGATTTTTTTCTATTTTAAGTCGATTTTTTAAGAAAATTGACCACCCTGCTTAAATGGGGGGAAATAGACCCCCTCCCAAATGATTTTTTGCTTGTGTCGACTCAACCTACACGTTCTAGCTTTTTGTCACACCTTAGGTGAACTATTCTGTGCAACGGTTTTAACAAACTTTCACTATTTTTCTATGTTTGTAGCCTTCAATTTGATTTAAATACTATGCCCTTAGGCCAATATTTTTCGCAGCAACAGTATAACCTTACTTATATACAAAGGTATAACTTTCTGACAAATCAGTTTATTTTTTTTTTGTGGAATTTAAAACTACACATGATTTATGGACCTACTAACATAAGACATTTTTTAACCACATGTGTACATTTCTACTCAAATTTTATCATTACGATCTTAAATAGTTTTTCTATCTTCATCCTACATCCGATTTCAATTTGATGAAAATAAATTTAGCATTTAATTGGTTTGCCCATATCTATGTAGATATACTCGGGCACACAACGTTGTGTCTGTATTATCTCAACTTCTCGTAATCCCCTCTATTCCTAGACCATAATTTTGCAGTTCTTTAAAATGTCCATTTTGAATTACGATCTAATTAAATTAAATGGATTTCGATTGAGTTAATTAAACATCTACGAACGTCCGTCGTCGTCGGCGTCTTCGACCAACCAATTCGATTTTTTTTTGTCTATGCATGTCTTCCTTTCAACTTCAATGTACATGTTTCAATCCTTCCTTTTTGTGCTTTAACACAAACAGGCCACCATCATGGTTATAAGAGGAAAATTAAAAAAAAAAAACCTTAAAGATTGAAAAACCTTCCAGGTCTGAAGGTATAAAAAAAAAGTCCTTTGATTTTACCATAGTCATTGTGTTATCGACACGAAGCAAGGTAGATTAGATAATTATGTCAAGGTGCCAGCAGCATCAAGTGACACTATGCAGTCGAATGTAATTAAGCCACCCGAAGGGCTAAATGCAAGTGACAGCAATCTAGAATCAGGTTTTAGATATACATATAAGATTGGAAGGTTTTTTTTTCACAAAAGGAAGTGGGTTTAAGGACAGGGGTGGTTCAGTTCTTTATGTGAGATGTGAGCAATGCAGGCGCTAAGGTTTCAATTTGTCACGAGATGCCATGTTATCGCATTATGAATCCTCCCAACAACGACGCACGCTCCATTAGGTATCACCGAAGCTCACCCAGAGAAAAAAACTGTGTAATATTACCTAAAACGTCTTAGGTAAATATTTTTCTATGGAATTTATTTGACAAGCATAATTGTACCTAAGAACTAAGACACTTTATGTACGACTTAGGTAGTGCACTTTAGGTTAATTTACCTTAAATTTCTTAGGTAACTATTTTTCTATGGATTTTGTTTGAAAAGCATAGTTCTACCTAAGAACTATGACAATTTATGCATGGCTTAGGTAGTGCAATTAATGTAAATTTACCTTAAAATTCATAGGTGTTTTATTTTCCTTAGAGGGAGAGAATTAGTAAATCACCGATTACAAATTTCTCGGGATCAATTCACGAACTTTACTTTTTTTATAATTACTTATATAACAGATTAAGGTATCAGACAGGCAAAATTGTAAGGTATAGGTAAAGTGATGAAGTATCAACATTGCCTATCCGTATTGCGAATTGGCCCAATGGAAGCGCATTCGGCTGGCATGTGGAAGGTCTCAGGTTCAAACCTCCAGGTAAGCAAAAGTTCTTTTTCAAATAAAATAAAATTGTATACATTTCAGAATAAAAAGAAGCAGCTCGCTTGGTAGGATACCTTAGATACTCAGGTAGCTTTACAACTTCCTAAGGTAAAAACTTCCCTAGTGTAGAGTAAGATTGCCCAAAGGAACTGACATAAATTACCCTAGGGTTAGGGCAAACATTTCGTAGACTACCTTAGATACTAGGGCAGTTTAACTTGCTAGGATAAAAAATTGGTAAAAAGTGCCCTAGTGTAGGGTAAAATTACCTAGGTATCTGACACAAATTAATTTTTGTTTAGGTCAAACATAATTCTACCACACCACACACTATAAGATAATTTTACGCTGTTATAAGGTAAATGGATTGGTTAAAACTACCCTAGTTAAAGGTAAAATTACCTAAGGCAATATTACACAAAATAGCATATTTTTAAGACAATTTTACACATTCAGACTATTTCTAAATTTACGTAAGCAATTTAGGTTGGATTACCTTAAAACTAAGTAAGCTCAAAAGGGCCTAAGAGCATAGGTAATCTAACACGCGATTTTGGTTAATTTTACACCAGTTTTTCTTTGATATTTATAATCATACTGTGGCTGTTTAAAATCATGCGGGGGATTTGGAATACCCCAAAATAGACTATAATATAATGTTTATATTTCAAAGACTCCCAATCTTTCCAGGTCCTAGTACGGTTTAAAAAAGTCAGCGCCTTTTGAGACTGTCTGGATCTTTCTATATCTACTTTTTTTTCAAACCTTACATTTTAGAAAAAGCTAAAGATAGTGTCTGGCCTGGAACATAACTTGCGCCCATCTCCATTCATTATAACCACCATCTGGCGCTGGTCAAAATAGTTCCGGCCCTACTCTTCTAGGGAGCTAAAGATAGAGAACTTTTTTGTTGTATGTCAATATACGAAGAAGGTAATTGAATTTGAACAAGTTCGTTTTTTTTTTTTTTTTGTCACAGGTCTCCGGAACAAGCTTTTCGGAAACTAAGTTATTAATTGAGTCACATTAGAGGCTAAATTGGAATTTCCAATTCCGGAACTCAGTGGATTGTTCGTGGCATTCGTTTGGAATCAGTTAAATTGGATACATTGAAAGAGTGTTTGTGATGGAACAGAAATGAAAATTTCAACCAAATACCTACCTATAAATGCATGTATGTAGGTCGAAAATGGAAATTAAACTTATTTAACCAAATATTGCAATTGTTTTGGGCAGTATGAAGCAAAAAACATATACTTATACGTATAGAAGGCTTTATAGGACACTACATTTAATATTGAATTTAATACAAAAATACGCGAGTGGCAGAAGAACGTTATTTTGCACTCAATTGTGTTAAATTTCGATTTGTGGCTGTTGTACATGTTTGAATTTATTTTAATTATATTAGCAACCAAATATCGAGTGCGAAATTAAATATTCTGTGGTTAAAAACTAATTATACCGTTGCATTTATTTTCAATTTAGTTTTTATTTTTTGTGGTGGAATTTAAATGTTGAATGGAAAATTAGATCAAATAAAAGCGAGTTGGAATCATGGATGTGTTGTTATAAATTCCTATTGCAAATTATAGGTACACGTATATATTTGTAGCGACATTCACGATTTGTTTATAAACTTGATTTAAATATTTTACTTCGTCCGCACCGAAAATTTGTTCGTGTGCGCCGAAAATAGGTTACGTACGAATGATTGACAAAAAAAAATGTCGACTGGTCTGGTAAATAGTACTTTTTTATTATTTTTTTTTTTTTTACTGTTTTCAAGGCATTGGTCTTTTTTCGAAATCGATATTTCATAGTTTCGACATTTCGTTAATGGGTCAAAAATATTTTGGGCATTTTTACTTTCAAAGAAGTCCATATAAATCGATATTTTAACCAATCGACATATTTTTGTATAGATCATTCGAGCATATGAAGCATGTTTTGGACTCGTAAAAAAAGATTTTAAAACATACTTCGGTTATAATTCTACCAAAGACTTCTTGTTCTTACTTTGTTTATTGTGCAAGCATCAAGGGCTCATCAATTTGGCAAATTTTTTATGATAATAGAATGGGCAGAATTAAAAACAAAACAATTAGGACCTCCTGGTTCAACAAAAAAAGTTCAGTAAATGCGATATCCTATCTTCCCTGTACTGAACATTTTTGTTGAACGAAGTATAGCGGATTCGATATTTTTTAATACTTTGAGGCTCAGTTTTCCAGTCAGTGGTGGGTTAAACCAGAGTTAGCTAGCTGCACATAAATTTATTTACTTAGTGCCAGTTGTACAATCGTGGGTTAAATGTTGATCCGTGGTTCAGGATTTTTAATTCACCGATTTTGGCGGATTAACGGAGGTTCATCGATGGTTCAGGCATGTAATTGGCTTTTAGTGCATATTAGAACCTTGAACCATCGTTGAACCTCAGTTAACCCGCCGAAATCGACGAGTTAAAATTCCTGAACCACGGATCAAAATTTAAACCACGATTGTACAACTGGCACTTAGGGCTAGTTGTACAAATATTTGATTCGTGGTTCAGGAATTTTAACTCACCAATTTCGGCGGATTAACTGTGGTTCAACGATGGTTCAGGCATGTAATTGGCTTTTAGTGCATATTGGAACCTTGAACCATCGTTGAACCTCAGTTAACCTGCCGAAATCGGCGGTTCTTCATTATTAAAAATTCCTGAACCACGGATCAAAATTTAAACCACGATTGTACAACTGGCACTTAGGGCTAGTTGTACAAATATTTGATTCGTGGTTCAGGAATTTTAACTCACCAATTTCGGCGGATTAACTGTGGTTCAACGATGGTTCAGGCATGTAATTGGCTTTTAGTGCATATTGGAACCTTGAACCATCGTTGAACCTCAGTTAACCTGCCGAAATCGGCGGTTCTTCATTATTAAAAATTCATGTGAATTGATTTAACAAACTCGGAGGATTATAAACAGCAAAATCATTTCTTCAGTAAATACAGAGTTAACACACATTAAATTTTGTGAGTATGTAAACTCGGGTTTTATTTTAATCGTATCCTGAAAAACTTGGCCTGAGTGTTAGTTGTTTTTCAAACGAAATGATAAATATTGATTGAATCACTGCATGCTCTGTCAGCGCATTCAAAGATATTTAAGTGATATTTATTTAATACGTTTACCTTCCTCATCAAATTTCAATTTGTATAGAAGTACGAAGAATCGAAAATAAAATATATGGGCCATAAATTCAGCTTCAGAGAAAAGAGAACACTAATGCTGCACTTCGAAATTAATTTAAGAACTGTGAAAGCTATTTTTTTGTGAAATCTTCCTCGTTATTATTAGAAACTAAATTGAATGGACTAACTAATTGCTCACTTTTTCAAAATGCTCTAGAAGCTAGCCAGTCAGCAATTATTCAGCAAGTCCTTAATTCCATCAACAATTAATCATTCTGTCAGAGTCAGTGTAACTGGTTCTCTTATGATGCTTTGAGAAAACTGATGGATACTGAAATTACAAAACTATTTGCATTTTCACGTATTTGACCTCGACATGAATTCTGCTACTATGCATCGCCTTTTCTCTGCTCCTTCATTCATCTTCTACAGCAAAGGATTCAAGAGGATCTATGTTCGAACAGATGTACCCGACCATGCATGACAAGTCCCGAACTGGCAGGGGAAACGAAGTCATTATTTATTGCAATTGAATTGCACCTTTGTGAATAAGAGGAGATATCCGCTTACTTTTGCTTTCCAAAACAAGCTCCACTTCACACATACTCGCTCGAACACCCATGATGATTAGGGACTACCGAACTCGTTTGGGGAATTTAATTAAATGCTGTTCAAAGTGATTATCTGAGTCAGGAAGTCCCATTGAGTGAGTCACCCGGGTGCAGTAATTAATACATTTCCACGGGATTTTCATTTTGCAGAGCAATGCAAGCGAAATGGTGTGAACAAATTGCATATTTTGCCATTGTTTCCATTGTTCGCAGCCATAGAGACAGATAGGATGCTCATCAGACAAAAGCAATTCGCAGGGGCATCAGGATCAAAATGTATTCATTTTGCTTTGTATACACTCTGTTGCTCCAGCTATTCATCACCTGAAGTGCAATTAATATACCTTTCCAATTTGAACATGGCGATATGGTGAAATTTTCGTGCGCCACCCGACAAAAGCCACCCAGCAGCGGTATAGCAGCAGCTCCAATTTATTTCGGGTTGTTTTGTTGGAGCTCCTATGTTATATTTTGTATACCTTAGCTTAAGCATCCCTCGATCAATAAATAAATAAATAAGGAAGCCCCTGGATAATACGATAATTTTGGTACGGCAAAGAAATGTTAGCACCATGTGAGCAGTCAATGGGTATGTTATAAGGGTAAATACTTGGGGGTCGTTTTGTGGCGAAATGGGGAGCGTTGAGATGGTGGAATAATTGCTTTAGAAAGCAATAGAAGCCCTTAGTGCAAATGGCTTGACGTAAAGAGGTCAAAGCTATTTGTTTTTGTATCGAAACGAAAACGATTTGACACAAGGGAAAACAGGATAAATATGTTCGCTGGAATATTCAAGTAGGCTGAATTGTTTGTGTATTTCTATATTGAAGTGTTATAAATAGAAATTTAGCCTTTAGATAAATAAATATTTTAAGCACAACATTTTTAAATAGATAGGTACGCAATTTTGATTTGAAATTGAAATAATAATGGATTTGTTAACTAAAAGCATTGATCTAACTATTCAGTCCACCTTCATACGTGGAAATGCGTTTTTTGAAGATCTGTATTTCCGTGGAAAGAGATCGTTGAGAAAAAACAAAAAGCATTCTAAAGCGTTATAATTTTTGTGTTGAGAAATTTGAAAAAATAATTTTTTTTAAACTATACCGTTATTGCGCAAAGATAAGATAATGCTGACACAGAAAATTTAAGGGTAATTTTGAAAACTGAAATTAATTTTTAACAAGGTTCTTTTCAGATTTTTTATAATTATTTTCTTGGCCCCACACCGTAAGATTAAGAAAACGTAAAAAACGACTTTTTAAAGACTCTAAGTAAATTTTTCACTGCTGTAAAAATGTTTATTCCAGAACTTAATTTGGTAAAACAATTTAAAGAACTTTAGACCACCAATATATCAGTAAGGCTAGGCGTGCACATGCAACTAAACAGTTTCGATTTTGAGTACAATGGGCTTATATGGGAGTGCGCGCTGGTTTATGTGCGCGGTCTCTCATATAATCATATAGTACTCAAAATCGAAACCAAACTGTTTAGTTGCATGTGCGCGCCTGGCCTAAAGTTTCGAATTTCGGATAATCAAATTCGTACAAACCAATTAAAGGAATAAATTGTATGCTTCATAAACATTATGAAATCGTCATCAAAATGGGAACGCAAAGAAAAATGTCTGTCCACTTTTTTCACAGTTTTTCATTAAATACGTACTGCCTTATTCATAAACAAAAAATTGTTATTTCAGCTCTCGTGTTCAGGGAAACTACACCATGGAATAACAATTTTCGGGACTCAAATGGAGCAGTAAGCAATTGCCTTTATTTTGAGTCAATTCTTATTCCATGGTGTCGTTTCCCTGAACACGACAGCTGAAATAACCAATTTTTGTTTATGAATACGGCAGGTAATGTATAAAGCTTTAGAATGCTTTTTGTTTCATCTCAATACGACCATTTGCCACAGATATACAGCTCTTCAAAAAACACTAAACAAATTTTTTTTTTGCTCCTCTAATTATTTTGACTAGTTTACTTAGATAATATATATTAAAAAAGAACTGAAAAATCTACAATATCATGCTGTATCTTTATTTAAAGCCAGGAATCCATATTTTATTTCAAGTTTTTTAAAAGGATAACCAAAGTAAAATTTCCTTAAATTTGACTTCAATCCGGTATTTTGTTGCTTAAGTAAAGTAGATGTTGTTATTTGAAAAATTAGAAGTTATTTAGCACTTGGTATACCTGTCTGCATGCATGTCTGTACCTCGACCTATAGCCATTTAATAATTAACAGTATTAGGTACAGTACAAATTCAATGCTATAGCCTCTCTAATCCACTGAAGCGATTTTTTTTCAAGGATAAAATTTTTAGGTGATTCCCTAGAGGGTAAATCAAATTATTTTTCCTTGCTCAAAAAATATAATGGTACCTGCCATACAACTATGTTGAAAAAGGTTAATTATCTCGAAAACGGCTTTAACGATTTTTATTAAGATTTGTCTGTGTAGTCCTGCAAGTATGGTCTGCATTTTGGTGAAAAAAACTTACCAAAAACTGTTATTAACGGTACCTACCATAGCATCTGTTTTTTTTTTTCGACTTTTTCGTTACCGGCTCAACCGATTTTGACTCTGGAGTTCCCTTTCAAATCTGAATAATACTGCATACAAATATTTTCCAAAAAATATTTTTTAGAACATTCCATGGTCACGTGCAAACAAATTTAACTATTTTTTCTGCTGTTATAAGACCTCTAGTTTTATATGGAAAACAAATAATAAAAAGGATCATCCTTACATTTTTAGCAATTTGACAGAGTTGAAATTAAAAGTTTTTATGAGTAGTTATTTAATACTTAACAAGTGTTTTGTCTTCTGAGGCTATAAATTCGGCACTCTCCGTTTTTCTTCATTTTCAATGTATTGGAAAGTCAAAATTGTAGGTATTTGTTTGGCATTTTCCGATTTCAAAAAAGTCTTTTTTTGAGGATTTTTTTTGTTCAGATATTCATGAGGCTGGAAGAATTTAAAGTCATCTGATGTTGTGATTCCCAAAATAAATATGACTAGAACTCAAACACATTACATAAATTTCGTTTAATATAAAGTTATTGTTTATATGGCCGCCATCTTGCTTTAAACCTACATTAACATTAAAAAATCAAAAATTTGAGGGTTCTTCTTTTCGGATTTTTAGAGAAAGTTCAATTTTATTTTTTTTTTTACGGGTTAATGAATTTTTTTGAAATAATGATTTTATTGCACATTAATAAATTCTTAAAATTAGAAAGGTACAACAGCATCTAACTGATGAGCCCAACTGTCGTACCTGGGCGAAACGCATTGGACTAAAGGTCGCAAAAAATCTTCCATTTGAATTTAATTCAATGCAGTCCACTAAAAATAATGTTCTTTTATTTTTGTTAATTCTCTTCTTCGTAATTCTTAAAATTCGCATACCAATTTTTTTCTTTAATTTGAAGAAATATAAAAATTTATTTGTTAAAAAAATACCTTCAACGATTTTTGAAATTTAGTATGCATATAAATTCATGCTTTTTAAGAATTTTGATGGCGTTCTTTATTCTGAGAAAGAAACATCTTAAGTATCTACTTGTTTTACCAATTTAAAGAACGTGTTTAATGCTTTTTTCCATAATCTCCAACTTATTTTGAGAATAAATAAATATACAAATTATTTAGATATTATTCTAGTTAGTTATACAATGTAGGTACTTATTATAAACAATCTTTAAGAGTCCAAGCAATTTTTACAGAGGAAGTTCATGCTATCCAGTCGTGCATTTTTTTCATTTGTCTTCTGTCGTACATTCTGTACGCCGCAATTAATAAACCTATATATAAATATAAAGATTTTTTTTTTATAAAAATCATCTCTTCAATATTGTCACTCGGTGTGTGAAATTCAAAATAAATGTAGCGTTATACGAGTATAAAAATAATACCTAATTACAAAAATACCGGTACAAGGCTACTTGAATTTTAAAAAAGAAAATGTAGATTGCAAAAGTAATAAAATCCAGCATGGTTTTTGTCTCCGATAATTTAGTACAATTTTCTAAAATTATGGATAGATTTTCTGTTAAATTATTTATGGTTGTGAAATTTGATGGTCTTTTCAAAGTATGTAATAGATTTTCTTTAATAATTGGTATAATTTTATAAAAAAAAAGAATTGGTATAAAGTTCCTTTGGGTTTGAATCTCTGATGTTTTTTTTATCGAGTGTAATAGATTATCGCTTTGTACTATGAGCTTATTTTCGTTAGCGGTTTTGAATATTGGGCATTGGTATAATCATTGTATAATGTACCTACTGGAGAGTGGCGGGGGAGGCTTGTGTATAATTAGTCTTTTTATATGATTTTGTATACAAAGATGACAACATTAGTCCTCATATTTAAAATAATAATAGTAAATAAGCCTGCGTTTTTGTGATCTTTTAAAAGAAAACAGATCACTAAGCATTGAGTGGTTTTAATTTAGAGTAAAAATTTTAATAAAATATAACGATTTATTACATCTTAACATTTCTTCATGTTTGGTATTGGTATAGTTATTTATAAAGTTAGGTATTAAGGTATCAATTCTACTGATTGCATCTTTAAATTAAAAAGAAAAGTGTTTAATCGGTAATTACAGTAAATGACGGATATTATGATCTTCCAAAGTCAAAAAATCGGTGTTTTCTTGTATACAAAATATTTAAGAAATAAAATTTATTTAATCAATTACTTAGGCTATTTCACTCATAGAGTAACTAATAGGGTCAATGGGGACATTGAAAATGACTTTATTTTGCTAGATAAACAAAAAAAAACTTGCCTTATGTTTACTATTTGAATTAATTAAAACGTAATAAGCTGTGTCAGATACCATTCTAGGTTCTGAAGTACATAGGTAGGTATGTGTGTGTCCATTTTTCAAAAATAAATTTTGTTTGTTTCATAGTGTTCAAGTGAAAAAAAACACGCCAATTTGCTTTAAGCAATAAAACCTACATATTTGAAATAGGTACCATACAGTTTTTTTTTTACAATGGTGAATCGTTTAAATTGTGGTACATAGGTTTATTTAAGACTTTAATTACATCAAAAATAAAAAAAAAAATTTACACGAGTTATTTGTGCGAGCTTCTATTCCAAGAAAAAATTATATATCCCCTCCCTAAGGCTGGGTGGGGCGATTTCTGGAAAATTAACTTATAATGAAAAAAAAAATATTTAAAACAATGAAAGAAGATAGGTAAGTACATACAATGATGTGCTAGCTTTCTTAAAGCGAATGGTCTTTTAAATAAGTTGTTTAAGGGAAAAGTTTTCGAAAAATTACATTTGAAAGTCAATTTTTTTTTAATTTTGTGTAATTAAGTGCCACTATTTTTTTAATTCTTCAATGCTCTTGTGACTGTTTTTTTTTTTAGTCAATTACTGAAAACCAGTTGTGAAAATCTTTTATAGTTTTTACAAAATTAAAAAAATGGTCCTCTTTATACCTATTCCTCGTTTGTTTTGTTGTTTATGACGCAAAAAAATTACCAACAAGTACCTATTTGAATAAGAATTGATAAGAGCATTGAATATAAAAAAAAACAGAGGCACTTAATTACGCAAAATTTTGAAAAAAATCAACTTTTAAAAAAATTCACTATGTTTTGTATCCAAAATTTTGACTTTGAAATTAAATTAGGTAGGTACCTACTCAAATTTAAAACAAATTACAAAAAAAAAAACAAAGGAAGAAAAATTAGGTACCTATTACACATCACTTTATGTGCTTTCGTTGGTTTTAAAAAAAAAATTCCGTCTCAAAAGGCTCTCATAATTAATTTACTTCTTTTAAAATCTTTATATTTACAATATTCAACTTTATTTTTTTTTAAATAATTTATTACTACAAAAAACAAAAAAAAAAAAAAATTTTCTTTCCTATTACTTTCGATTCGATCAGGAAATTTGGTCTATAATTGTCCTTCAAAAATCGACTTCGTCAAGAAAAAGTAGATATAGTATTTCTGAAATTATTTTTGGTAATATTTTTTATTTTAAAATTCTAACCTTTTCAATAAAAAAAACACCCTTTGTTTTGAAAATTCCTAAAATAAGTACACTTAACTTGTATGTAATTTATTTTGTTGATATGCAAATAAGTTAAAGTGCCCAGAGAAGCTTATTGGTTTCCGATTCCATTCATTTAATTGAGTAATAAGTTTGATTGAAATTAAGGCATTTTAATGTTTATTTCGATTTGATTAAAAATTTCGAATAAAAATAAATTTAAACATCGTTAATTTATTTTGTGTTCCTTCATCAATTGAATTGTATCTTCCGTGTTCCTATAAATTAAATTCGTTCTTTAGAAACTTATATTACTCTGCAGAGTCTCATGAAATTAGAGCCATGTATCTGATGATTCGGATGTGCATTTGTAAATTTTAATTTTTACTCAACTTATATGAATTTGAATTTTTGCCTTAATTTAAATTTTTATTTTATTTAAATTTTATAGTGATTTTTGTTCTTGGAATAACTTGTGGAACGAGTAAGAATAGTTCAATAATTGTTGAAGATAGAAATCCAAATAAATGTATTTATCGTTGTAATGAAACTACTCCAATATGCGGCTACAATGGAAGATGTAAATTTAAATTTAATTCAAAATGTGATTTGGGCTATTATAACTGTCAATATACGCACAAGTTGAATAGTAAGTTTAGTTTTATATATTTATTTGGAATTTTTTTATTTATTTATTTTTATTTTCTTTGAAGGAATTGCTATAATAAGTAATGATGTCTGCAAGGATATAAAATTTTCAAAATGTGCCGTTTTTTATGATACTCTCAAACACACTTATTTTCCAATGCCTCTATAATTCTTGAGTCCACGCACAAATTGTTATTCATATAATAAATCCAGCAAACGAAGCAGCCTAAAAAAATGTTTCTTCATTTAAACGATATGGTCGAATAAATTTAAAAGAGCAATTTAAAAACTTAATCTTAAGTTTAAGAAATTTGGATAATTGAAAAATAATTAAAAAACTAAAATTACAAATTTTTAAAAATGTGAAAACAGCTTATTTTAGGAAAAAGTAATGGACGTTTAAAAATTTGTCCCCTTAGAATAAAACTTAAAAGTTACAAGTGCAAGCTTTTAAGAATATCAATACACCAACCAGTTTTATTAACTTAATGTGTATTCTGTTATTTGATTCGTAATTTTAAAATCTTCTACTAAAATTAAGAACTCATAAAAATAAAATATCCTGCATTCCATTGAAATCTTCATCAGATCCTTCTACAGAATTTCTTTGTATATTTTTTTTGTGTACAGTTTTTATGTCTTCCCACAGCTATAAATTTGTTTTATTGGAAATTTAAATTTGTTTCCAGAATAATTTAACTGCATCTTTCCGATTCCATCGATTCTATACTTAAGCAACCAGTTAATATGCTTATAAACAGATTATTCCTTTACCATTAAGTCATTTAAATTCCATTAACTGTTGTTTGAAGATGTCTTCTTTGGCCGTACACATTTTCGTATTGTTAATATTTGGTTTGTATTTTTTTTGTTTAATTTAAATTAAATAAAATCAATATGATCAATTTTGTTTATTTATTTAAATTTCTAAAGCAATTTATGGACATGAAATAGCTTCGAATAATAGTTGCGACATTAACCATGTGCTTAGTGAAAATGATAGCGATATCAAAATAGTTTCTTCAAATGACAGTTCAATAATTGTGGATGATCGAACTGTCAAAAAACCATTTTTTACATCAACACCAACTCCAATGATTTTCAAACCAACACCAACTGATTTAAATCAACCTTCGGAAACAACAATAGCAACTTTAGAGGAACTAACACTTCCTAATACAGTTGCATTACCACCACCGGCAACAACGATTGAACCACATCAATCTGTCACAATTTGTGGAAAGATGGGAAATTGTTATCAGTGGTTTGACGATCTATGGGCTTTAGAATTGAGTGGTGAGTATGTTATAAATATTTTGTTTTAAACTAAAAATAATATGTTTCCATCGAAAGTTCGTTTTAAATAAATCTAGGGTTTTAATTATTGCATATTCGCGACCTTTTGTAAATTAAAAAATTTGTAATCGTGAGTGGGCTTAAGGGTTAGCTTTAAAGAAAAGATTTACCTTAACTTAACTTACCGATATTGCCGAATTAACTGAGGGTTGTTTTGGGTAATTTCCCCCGAAAACGGTCACCTACTGAACAACGAATCAAATATTTCAACCACACTGACCTTAAGGGTTAGTCATTAAAAAGTGGTTGAAATAATCGGTGGAAAGTTCATTATAAAAATAAACGATTATAAATGTTTTATTTAATCCAACAGGTTACAAACGATGTGAGCCAAGAGACGAACGGCGGGCTAAGAGATATTGCTGCATTCCACCGAAACTTGCATTGTGATCACATTTTCAGCTGCAGTTATTTTCTATAGATTTTATTCATGAGCACTACTTTGAAAATATTTGTATTATCTCGAAGTCCGTTGATTTTACAAAAAATAAATCGAAAATCAACTTCAAGTTTTTACGAAATAAAATTGTTTGGACGCAATTTTTATTTAAAACTTTTGTTCTTTTTAATTTGTATTAATCACATGAATAAGATCCCGCATTATGATTAGTATGTACAAGTTGAGATTGATTTCAACTGTAGGTAAGAGTTCAGAGTAGCTGATGGAGGAAGCTAACTAAGGACCGAGAAAGATTTCAAACGCAATTTGTTTTTTTATTTCATTACTTTATACATTTGTTTTCAAAATTTTCCTATTAAGCCTAGTTTATATATCGAAGTGAAGTGAAATTTTCATACAAAAAAATTGCTTTTTTCCCAGGCGTGAAAAATACAACAAAATTAAATGCAATTATTTAAGCGACAAGGAGGAAAAAAATTGTTTCGAAGTAAATATAATTCAACGGACTTATCTAAACCAAATATAAAACAGAATTTATTTTCTTTGTAAAACTTTCGACGCGAGATTTACTGATGTTTTATTTCGATTTCAATAAGAAAAAAATAAAAAAAAAAAAAAAAACAAACAGAAATCAAAAATGAAAATTTAGCTCAGGGCTCTTGATTTTGTCCTAGGTTGAAAAAGAAAAGAATTTGTTTTTTTTTTTTTACAAAATCGTTCGAAAACTATAATTGTTTTTATACAATAGGTTCAAGTCAAAAATTATTGTTTATGAAATTCTACATACAAAAATATAAAACATTTATTTTTTAAAGAACAATTTACTTTCAAAAATAAATGCCCAACTAGATCGCACATACTTTCTATTTAAATTTGGTTAGAAATTTGGCTTGAAATTTTAAATATCATATAATTAATAATAATTATAATAAACTAACTGACCCGGCAAACTTCATTCCATCTATATAGTTGATTAAATTATTAATATTCCTTTCGAAAGTCGAGCAAGCTCCAATTGATATCACGACTTTCCGACTTTTCCGGGCTAATTTTTATGTATAAAGTATGTTTATCTGGTTGAATACAAATCCAACAAAAAAACTCCATCTAATTTTGATGATGTTTAGCCGAGTGCGTACGAACAAAAAACTAATTCAGAATGTTGGAAATTTCAAGATGTTTTCACGATTTTTTGACTATGTTGGTCTAATTTCCTAATTTCCGTTGTGCGTCGAATTTTCTATTTTTCGGCCGAATTTTCAAATTTTCGGCTCCTCTGTGTATTAATCTGGGTTAATGAAAATCCAAAAAAAAAAAACCGTAACCGAATCGGATGATGTTTAGCTGAGTTATGCGCGTACCCAGTAGATATAACTTACATCGCATCGCTGCGAACGTTTGCGCATACAAGTTTTTCCTCAAAAAAAATTGCTCTTATGAAGAAAGTGTCAGAATTTTTTTTTGTGCAAATTTGTTTAAGCTATATTTATTGCCATGGAAATTTCTCCAAGAATATACGAAAACTGAATTTTGTCCCATTCACCACACAAAATAGCAAAAGTATTGGTTCATATTTTAGAGTGCTATTCAATTCATGTCTATCGTTTTTTTTTTCGAATCAAAGTCTAATTTTATTACTTGGGGTCTAGAGCAGGAGTTTGGATAGCTTAATTTATTTTCATGATTAAGTGTTTGTCAGCCAACAAAACTTTCGAAATTTTTCTAAAAATTATATTCTATGAAAAAAAGTGGGACCATATTTTGTATTTAGAATTGCAAAAGCACCATTTTATACTTTATTAGTAATTCAGCAAAAAAAATGTTAACAACCTTATTTCCGTACAAAAATTGATAAATACGTTTGAAATGGATTTTCAGTTGAACATTTTTTTCTTCTTCGTCTCAATTGCTTACGCGAGGCTGATGCATCAAATGAACGTTCTTCATTTATTTCATCTTCTGAATCATCCAAAAACTCAACAACTTGTACAGAGTCATCGGATAAATCGGATTCGATTTTTTCCGGAATCTCATTAAAACTATCGAAAATAATTGGTTCAGTTTCTTCGGAGACATCATTTTCTTCGTCAGTTTGAAGAAGTTCATTATTATTTTCCATATCTGACGAAGGAATCTTATGATCACTTTCATTAGCTTTGTGTATGTCAAAATATCCAAAATCGAGGAGTATATAACTGGGGTACAATGGCTTAAACGGTTTATTTGGTGCATTAGCTTCTGCTTCATCATCATCTATGGAATCAATTTGAACATTGATGTCATCACCGCCACCATCATCATTTGATTCAGCTGGTTTGAAGGAAGTCGACTGGTGGGCCGGTAATTCTTTCTTACTTGGTGGCCCTGGTGGGCCTGGAGGACCTTGCAAAC
The DNA here is from genome assembly GCA_947049315.1 of Epistrophella euchroma. NCBI lineage: Eukaryota > Metazoa > Arthropoda > Insecta > Diptera > Syrphidae > Epistrophella > Epistrophella euchroma. The sequence continues at coordinate 26,178,173 of OX346248.1, read as the reverse complement.
CTGGTGGACCATTAGGTCCTGTTGTACCGGTTAATCCCTTCTCACCTTTTTTACCAGGAGAGCCTCCTGGACCTTGAAAGCCTTTAGATCCCTTATTTCCTTCAAATCCTCTCTCTCCTTTTGTTCCTTTTTCACCTTTCAAACCCTTCGATCCCTTATCACCACTTAAGCCTTGAACTCCAGGTAATCCATTTTCACCACGATCGCCCTTATCACCCTTTAAGCCCGGCAATCCATTGGGACCAGGAGGTCCCGGTTTACCGACTGGACCCCGTGGCCCAGGTGGGCACTGGCATTGATAGTACGTTGGAAATGACGGCAGTTTTGGTCTCAATTCTTCTAGTGGGTTACTCCGAACATAATATTGTTGATACGGATAAAAATGTGAGTGTTGCTCTCTTGAAGGTATCCAAACTTTGTCTTTCGGCACAGCTTCTAAGGTAAATAGTTGTTTTTCATTATTCTTTCCCGAATAAGTCTTGACATTTGATTTAGATTTTCCAGCTCCAACACTGAAAATAAGAATAAAAACTTTTAATAAACATTTAAAAATATTCGCTGTTTTCCTTTTTTAACTCCTGTATCTTACCAATTTCTTTCGCAACAACCGCAGTCTTCATCGTTTTATGTATTCTGATCTTGCAATCAATTTGTTCATTTCTTTTATATTTATCAATCAGATTTTATTAAATTTTTGAATTGCGAAATTTACGTAGCTACATATGAATAATCATGAAATGCAAATTAAAAATAAAATATCAATTCAAGATGGATTAAAATAAGATTTTAATGTTGTTTCTGGTTTCTCATTAGTGGTTATTGTTTTGGTCCATTTTTGAATTTTTGTACATTATCGTACTTTCTCAAGAACTTAAATAAAAATACAATTTCATTCATTTAGAACAGATTTAAGTTTTGGGAAATGAATTCATTTAAATAAAGAAGGTGATGCCTAGGTTCGAGACTATAGTCAAATTTGAACTTAATTTAATCAAATTCGCGGAAAAAAATTATTGAAAATATTTGAAATCAAATATTTCTGCGTATGAGTTCATCACAAAACAATTTTGTTAATTTAATTCATAAACCCATATGTTCATCTTGATGTCTACTTCACAGAGAAGTAGCAGAATTATTTTTTTTTACATATGTTCTGTTTGTTAACGAGAAACAAAGGGTTGCTAAAAACATTTTCCTTTCTTAATTTTTCTGAGATTGAAAAATTATTGCAGTTGCCCTAGAGTGTGCATAAGACCAAAATTTACTGCCAATATTTATTGACTTTACTGTTTTCTTTTGTATGTGTCGTTTACAAAAAACATCCTCTATTGTGGGAAAATCAAGAATTTTCTACGCTAGACTTTCAACTTTTAGCACTTAATTTTTACTTGCGATATATATTTACTATGTGGCAATTTTTGGATTCGTAAAAATAATCGAACTCAATATTTTGAAGACGAAAAAAGTGGGTCTCACAATTCCGTCCGTCTGTCTGTCTGTCTGTGTACCTATCTTCTCGCCTACAGCCTAAACGTATGGGTGGATTTTATTTAAACTTGGTATATATAGTGTTTTTTGGACATTCCCCCTACACTTTTTTTTTTTTTTTGTAGGACCGAAAATAACTTTACCTGCCATATAATTTTTTTCAGCATTTTTGAAATATCTTATTTTTCTTAAAAAATGGATCGACAGATTTTTCTAAAAAAAAAACTAATAAATTTCATTTAGTATGCTACCTTTTGGTGAAAATAAAATTTCCAAAAAATGGTTTTAAATGGTATTTCCAATGCAACCATTTTTTTGTATATTCGTTTCTCTCGAAAAGGAATACGCTGATTTTGATAATTTTGTTTTATGGAGAATCTGCTGAAAAATTAAAAAACTATTGTATACCTAAATTATCAAAAAAATATTTTTTTGATTTTTAAAAAAAGTTTCAATTTTTTTTTCAAAATCAAATATTTCGAAAACGGGAAACATACGTTATTTCCAAAAAAACACATTTTTAATCGGACGAATTTCCCACAAAACACGAAAAAATCCCCGTGGGGACAGGCGCCCAAACAACAAAATCCCCAATATATATTTTTTGTTGCCACTATCTAAAAATATCTAATAATCTCCAATAATCCCCAACAAAATTTTTTTTATTGTAAAAGTTGATCGCGCGCGCAATTTTATTGCTTGATTCACTGCTTTCACACCTTTTCTTTTTGGAATTTTCTTCTGGGGATTTTTTTTAAGGGATTTTTTTGGGGATTTTGCCTTTGCTCGGTTTTCTCTTGGGGATTTTGTCTGTGGAGATTGTTTTTTTGGGATTAAGTCGTGTTGCTTATCGTCACTAACCCTTCGAAAACAACTCCATTGATTTTTACAAATCTTGGTACCGAGCAGTTTTTTAACATTATCTAGAATATTTTGCAGGAACAAAATTTACAGTTAGCCATTATTATCAATACCTCTCATAGAACCATTTTTTTTTTATTTTGGACTATCTCCTTATCTGTTTAACAGATTTAAATTAAATTTTTATACAAAAGCTTCTTAAAAGTTGAAATTATATCAAAATTTATCAATTTTGGCGAGCCAAAATCCAGAAAGGCCAAAATTCCGTGTAGGTTAAGTTAACACAAGAGAAAAATCGTTTCGGAAGGGTAACAGTCTATTGCGACTAAAATAACGCGTCTTAAAAACTTAGAATTGATGAACCCAACTGTCGTGCCTGAGCCTGTGCGAAATGCATTGGACTACACGTCGCAAGAAAAAAAGTGACTTTTGAATTTTATTCAATATACATATGTTAGTCCACTAAAACAACAACAACAATCATTTAATATTGTTTTTGTTATTCTCCTTCTTCGCTAAAGAAAAACGTGTTACATTTTTTGTGAAATTCTTGCTGCTGAAAACAACTTTTTCCAAAACGTTAATATTATTTTAACTTATACACAAAATGAAAGCTTTATCTAAAAAAATCTATAAGATTTAAAATAGTTTTATCATGGTTCTAATATATCTTATGCGTGTTTGTCATTGCGCGTAGTTATTTTACGATAGTTGATTGTAGAAATTAGAAAACCCAAAAAAGTCTGCTTCGCCCAAGTATTATGTACAGCACAACAAAAATTGAAAATGATTAGTTTCAAAATGTTTTTTTTTTTTTTTTAATTCAATTCCTTTATTATGAAAATATATCAAAATCGCAAAAACGTTCAGCTAGTAACTTGAAATCAATCCCTATTATTTCGTCCTTTTTCTCCTGGTGTTCCTGGCCTTCCTGGCAATCCTGGACGTCCTGGATTGCCTATTGGTCCCTTGTCTCCTTTAATCCCATCTTTACCTGGACTGCCCATTCTACCTTTTTCACCTTTTTCTCCATTATCACCAATAAATCCTTTATCCCCAGGCTCACCTGGTGGTCCAGGTTGACCTTTAATGCCCTTATCACCAGGTTGGCCATTCCTCCCAGTAAAACCGTCATCACCTTTAATTCCATTTCTGCCAGGATTTCCATCAGGACCAGGAGCACCCCTGTAACCAGGTCTGCCTGGTGGGCCTGGGATGCACATGCATTGACTTGGTGATTGTGGATATGATTGTTGTGGATATGATTGTGGTGGATATTGTTGTACATATTGTGGCTGTGCTATATATTGTGGTTGTGGTGGTGGTTGTACCTGCGGATATGGAACTGGATATGGAACTGGATATGGTTGTGGATAATAATCTGGTTTGGATGAATAGTGTCCATGAGATGGACTATATGAAACAAAAGTTGGTCTTGGTTTTGATGGCTTCGCATAATATTTGGGAACATTAATCACTTCGATTTTATCTTCCTCATAATCGTCCTTATCATTCTTATCTTTAATACTAATTTCTTTATCCAAAGTAGCAAGAACCAAAGTGGCACCTATATAAATAAAAGAAAAAACAGAAATTTTTTTTCATGAAATCCACTTTATTTGGTGCAAAATATTTATGTCTCTATATAATAACTTACTGAATACCAATAATACGACTGCTATCTTCATCATTTTGCAACTTCTGATTGAAATGAAGCTCGAAGAATGTCTTTTATACTTCCATCAGGACAATGTTATATATTTTAAAATAAATAATGCAAAAAGAATTATTCTCTAAGCAGTTAAATAGATAGTTAACGGTTTTGCTATGCTGTATATTCTTAGTTATCATAAAGTCATTTGAATATTTGACCCAGATTTTTACGATTTCTTGATTATATTAACACACAAAATGTCTATCAGAATTTCAGATGAATTCTATGCAAATATATTGTAGATATCATCATAGGTAAAAATTTTACATTTTGCCAATAAAATGTTTAGTCTATTTAAATAAAATAACTTAATTTCGGAATGCCCATTTATCTATATCGTAGAGACTTTACTACACAAGAAGTCGTTAGATGTTCATTATCATACAACTATAATAGATTCTTGGTGTTGTAAATCTTAAGCGTATGCCTATAAGGACCACATATAGTAAAATCCGTACAACTGATCTGGTATGCAGGTCCAGGCGAGATATAGCCAGGGTCCTTGCGACTTTTTCGGGACACTTGCCGATTGGAGAAGAGGCAGCGAGACTGGACATCCCTCACAACACTCACTGTCGCAGCTGTGTGGACCAGCAGGAAAAGGAAACTGGTCTTCATTTTCTCTGTAAATGCCCTGCTCTAGCTAGAATTAGAGCACAGTCATTTGGAAAGGCCTTTTTTGACTATACCTCAATGAACTCTCTGTACTGAAGATCAAAGACTTGATCGCTTTCCTCAACGCAACGAAATGACTCTGGAATTTTAACCCGCCGAAATCGGCGAGTTAAAATTCCTGAACCACGGATCAAAATTTAAACCACGATTGTACAACTGGCACTAAGGTGAACTTGGTAGCTCCTGCACTATGTCTCCCATTAGACTCTATAGACCACAAGCAAGTGGAAAATGGATTTCTGAAGCCATGCTAGGCAGATAGCATGGCATTTTGACGCGCAAATCTCTCTGATAATACCACTCTTAATAAATAAATCACACGATTTATGGTATTAAAAACGGCGCTCTTCTGGGATAATTGGGTCAACGAGTTGTGTTGCTCGGTGCTGCCATTTCTACCTACCTATGTACCCATGCCTAAGGACAAGTCTAAATTGAAAAAAATAAGTATTTGTGTTTTTGTAGACCAATTTCATCAAAAAATTCGTCGTCAAGATGAAGTATTTTTAAATTCCCGGGAAAAAGAATCAGATAGAAATAGTATAGCTTAGGGAAACATTCTTATCCCTTCAGATACAGAAACAAAAAAAAAATCATGGGTAAGTTATTATAATATAATCAAAGCAATTTTCGCCCTACTTTTCCTAATTAAAAACATATTATTGTCTTTGAAGAAAAACAAAAACATTCATTGACTAGCTGGGTGCGGAATTTCGGGCTTATGATCTTTAACCTTTTAAAGCCACCATCACAAATGTTAAGTTAATCCGTAAGAAAATTCCATACATTTTTTTTTTGTTTGATAAATATTTTTCTATTAATGATTTTATTGGAATTATAAGGGAATGTCAATTGTCCATATAACTGACTGATAAGTGACCAATTTCTTAGCCGATTTTATATCGAGTCAATATGTTTATTTATATAGAATTAATAACGGCGACGTCTTGATGCTGGTGCTCCTGGTTCTCCAAGTTCTCCTTTTCGTCCAGGTTCACCCGGAGGGCCCATATTGCCTTGAACTCCCTTGGTACCATTAGGTCCAATTTTTCCTGGATCGCCCATCATACCTTCTGGTCCCTTTTCGCCTTCTTCACCTATAGTTCCCTTATCCCCAGGTTCACCCATGGCTCCTATCATACCTGAAACACCTTTTGAACCCATTTGTCCTTTTCTGCCCTCATAACCACCATCCCCTTTAGGCCCGGGGCTACCAGCATTTCCGTCAGGACCAGGTGATCCCCTATATCCTGGAGGTCCTGGTCGTCCAGGAATGCACATGCATTGTCTTTGTGGTTGTGAGTAAAATGGTGGTTGGGCATAGATTGGTGCTGGTGCAGGTACTGGTACAGGTATAGGTGCTGGTGGGTAATATTGAGGTGGTGGAGGATAGTACGAATAAGTTGGAGCCATTTGTTGATATGAAACGAAAACGGGTTTTGGTTTAGAATAAATTTTAGGAGCATTATTGCCCTCTGTTCCACCATCCTCCTTATTTATGTTAATTTCTGCACTCAAAGAAGCGGAAGCCAATGTGGCACCTTTGTTTATTCAAAAAGGATTTCAATTATTAAAATTTTCCTTTTCATGATAAAAAAAAAAACATTTAATATCAGGAAACTTACCGAATACGAATAATACTATTGCTGCCTTCATCTTCTTGTTCGTTTTGATCAAAATTAACGTTATTACAAGTCTTTTATATTAATAATCGATAGAATTTTAATGGATGTAATAAATAAATGTGTAAGAATAATTCTTATCAAAAGATTTTTTGCTGTAATTCATAAGGTATGCTAATTTTTTTTTTTTTGATTCATAATTGATTTGAATATTTGACCTATATTATTTAAAATTATTTTGGCGATAAAAAAATAATTTTATTCAAAAAAACATATTCATTGTAAATAACATCGATCAAATTTAAATTTTTTTTTTTTTTTTTTTTTTTTTTTTTTTTTTTTTTTGTCCATAAAATTAACCATGCAAATGAACCAAGAGTAGCGAACATTCTATAATGTAACTCAAAGATTCATCAGACACACGTGAAATCGTTAGATCTTCGACCTCATTTTATTACTATGTAGAGCATGGTATAGAAGATTTTTATGATTCAACAAGAAACAAGAACAAGTATTTTTTTTTTTTACTTAACAACTTTCACTTATAGGATTTTTATACGAACTTCGGAAACCATCCTCAAATTTTCCAAAATTATTTTTGTTGTTGTTTTAGTGAACTGTATTGAATAAAACTCAAATGAAAGATTTTTTTATTCAAATAAACAGAGTTTAAAGATATGATAAAATAAAAAAATAAATTAATTTTATGGCACAACAGCTCATGAAGAACTAGGAACTAGTGACTTACAGCTCTCAACCATTCCCGTGTTGAGAGTACAGTTTATTGCTGAATCCGAACGGCTAAGGTGAGCGGCACTTTTCTGTGACAAGAGATACTCTTGGAGGATTTGTTACTTCCTCGCAAGAGACAGTAGCCTTCAAAAACACTTTTTGTGTTTAGGTGGCAGTGGCTGGGAATTGAACACAGACCTCTGGCGTGACAGTCCAACACACTAAACATTACGCCACAAACTACTATACCAACAATCTTACTATATTTTTACAAATAAATCGCACAAAATGTAAGGATTTATTTTTCAAAAAATATACAAACCAATGTCAGTTGCCACAAACTGATGATTTTGAAATTTTGTGTATAAAAGAGAGATGGATAGAATATATTGCTATTTGGTAAAGGGCTCTCTTAAACGAAAGAAAACTATATGTCGGGAATTAGACAGAAAAATGAAGTGGGAGCCCCTAGGAAATAGTTTCTTTAATAAGGTACATCAAAATAAATTTGAGTTATTTTTTAAAACAATATTATTTATTACGAAATTACGATCAGTAGGCTAGTTTAGGAAAATGAGATGCCAAAAGTAATCTGAGTTAGGGACTGTTCAGGAAAAACGGTCACGAAAAATTTAATTTTTGATAATTTAATAATTTATCATATGATTTGTTTGAAATATAGAAAGGAAACAAATCGATGATAATTCACTTGAAATATTTATTTCATAAACAAAATTTTCTTTAGAGGATAGTTCTTCAAAAATCCAGATGGAAACTCGTTTTCCGTACTTTTTTTAGATAAAGTATTCCCGCTAAAGAAAATTTTGTTTATAAAAAAAAAAATTTACAGTGATTTATCATCGATTCGCATCGTTTTAATATTTCAAATTTTTTATATGATAAAACATTAAAATTCCAAAAAGAATTTTCTTCCTGATGCGTTTTCCTCAGCGCTATAACTGGATCCTTATATTTGAACAGGATTTCTCAGCAAAAAGTTTTTCTGTCAAAAACAAAAAAATACTTAGGAAAAAAAATTCGCTTGCTCATCCTATTTGACGAAGCAAAGTCTCAGAGATCTCATTTTCCTGAAACATGCCTATTGGTTCGCTTTTCAACATACAGACCGATTAATTGTATCTTGTTTCCAATTTCATTGATGCGTTTTACAACAGATCCATATAACTAGCCACTATGGCCTTCAACAGGTGCGACGTTTTATTGGTAATTCAACAGACAAATAATCATCAGCTATCATAATAAAGAAACGCTTAAGAGTAAAAATGGGAGAGTCTCGTATGTAACCGGTTAGGTAATAAACTTGGATGTTCCCCAAGGGTCAGCTTTAAGTGCGATTCCGTTTTTAATATTCATTAACTGCTTATTTCAACCATACTAAGAATACGGTTTACTCCGCAAAGGTTATTTGTAAGTTGCAAAACTATATAAGTACATGGTTTTTAAACTAATTTCACTAGGCTTACCAATACAATCCGATTTTTCAAATTAATTCATTTTTCTATCATTGTACATTATGCGTCTGGAGAAATCTCTTATAAAAAAGCCGCATGCAACTCGAATTGTTTTCAAAATATCTTTGTGCACTACTGTAATCGGGTGCAACACATTTTGGATCGAATAAAAAATATGTAAATAAAATTTTTTCTTTTTCCCTACTACTTTATTTTAGCTAAACCATCGATAATTTATTTAAACAAGTATTGATTATTCTTGTTCAATGGGATGTTCATTTGTATAGTCCTCAGAATCGTCATTGGAGTAAAGACTCCTTCGGCGTGAAGATCCTGGTACGCCAGGTGGTCCAGGTGGTCCTGGTGGACCAGTTTGTCCCATTTGTCCCATATTTCCTGTGGGTCCAAGGGGTCCTTGTGAGCCAGGTTGGCCAGGTTGTCCTCTGGGTCCAGTTGGACCTACGGGACCTTGATTTCCGTCAGATCCGGGTGGTCCGGCTGAACCCGGATTACCTGGTTGTCCGGGCATTCCTTGGTCTCCACGATCTCCCATTTGACCTGGTTGCCCTGGTGGACCTGGAAGTCCAGGAGGGCCTGGTGGACAGTTGCAATTGCTGCCGCCGCCGGAACCAGGAATGTAAGTAGGAGGACCAGGAATATAAGTTGGAGGGCCGGGAACGTAAGTTGGAGGACTAGGCACGTAGGTAGGAGGACTAGGCACGTAAGTAGGAGGACTAGGCACGTAAGTAGGAGGACTGGGCACGGTAATGTAAGTAGGAGGACCAGGCACGTAATTAGGTCCACTGTCCGGTTTGGTTATATAAATAACGCCACCTCCGCTGTGTCCATTGCCACCTCCACCGCCTCCATTCCCTCCATAGCCATGGCTAAAAATACGAACTTCCTTTTCGTCGTCGTCAACAGCTGCAACGCCATATATGACTGCATAAAAGCCTAAAAACAAAAAAATTAAAATTAAATTTCAACTTAATAGTTAGAATCATAGAAAAATACTTTAAGGAACAAATTTAAATAAAAACCTCAACTTACAAAAAACCCAACTTATGAATCTATTCATTGCTGAACTTGATCTGATTCAATTTGGTCCATCTAAGTTCTTCTTATATCCTCATGTCATCAAAAAAATGAAACCTGGGGAAATCTATGCAACTTCAAGTGGAAAATGTTGGAAATGGTCGATTATCCAATCAGAATTAAGAGGCGTTTCCAGCATCTTCCATCCCAATTTCCCCCGAACTTGTTTCTAATTAGAAAATTCCAAACGAAAAGAATACCTACTCAATGGAAATACCAAATAAAAACAAACAAAAAAATATGCATTTTCTTTGGGGTCAATGGAAACTAAATTTAAAATAAACTCGATTTCTTAAGTGCTTGATTATGTTAATTTTTGTGCCTTTTTAAGGTTAGAAAGAAACATAATGCATTTTGTATTGTGTAGACTTATCGGGTGAATGCACTTTTGTAGGGCAAACGCATCAATGCGGTCATTATAATGAACAAATCTAAATCGGTATGGTTTCTTCTTTTTTTTATTATAAATTATTCTTAAACTGTTGATAACGGTAAAAATAATATTTTGATCACATCAGATACAACGAAAAAATTTCGTTCTAATACTTTTCCCTTTGACGTTTTGCAGTACACTATTTGACGAACAAAATTTATAATAAATTGTAGTAGATTATATTAATTTAATTGTGTGCGGAAAAGTGATATTTAAGTTTTATTCGAATTTGTATTTGGTGGGAGCAAGACACACATTACACGGTTTAATAAAGTTAATTCAATGCAACGAAAAAAAAAACAAGTGGAGACTGTCCCAATTTAACGAGGCGAAAAAGGAAAAGAAGAGCGAAATTCATTTATAATTTTGTTAAAGTTTTTTCGCAAATCCAATATTTAAAAACAAAAAATATTAAAATAAATTTTTGAAAATTCGATATTTTAAAAATATGTCCGATAATGTATGTACATACATATGAAGACATTTTTTCGAAGTTATTCCTTAATTAAGAAATAATAAACTTAATAAACATTATGGTACTTCCCTTGGAACCATTTCATTGGCTTTAGACATTCTCATTATTGGATAACTGTTCTAAATATAATTGTTTAAATTATTTTTTTGAAAATTTGACATTTCGAAAAAAGTTATTTTTTTTTAAATTTTATTTTTAACTCCATATAAATAAATAATCTCAAAATTGGCGAGCCAAAATATTTTCCTAAAATACTAGCGGATCCCGGTGAACGTAATATCGCCGTACTCCATATATTAAGTTATAGGTTATAGTTACAGCAGACAACCAGTTCGATCAAAAAAACAAACAAAAACAAAAACTACTTATTCAGAGAGTATGCATTCCGCTACAATATATGGTGGATGGTTTGTCGTTGCCATCTGAAGAACTGACGCTTCCCCATCGGAACAAAGAGTCTGCACATTTTCTATGGTTTGTTCCGTTTCTGTTAGCCGACCAGAGGTTGCGAGGTAGGTCGAACCCAAAGAGTTTGGCATGATGGGTCCGAGGTAAAAATCAATCAAAAAATCGAGATAGAAATAAAAAAAAATCAATTTCGAAAAAAAAAATCATCAACCCGTTTTTGAACAAACGATTTTTAGAAATAATAATTTGTATTTTTTTTTTAAATCCAGATCCAAAACATGTTTTTCTAAATTTTTAATACGAAATGTTTTTGAAATTTATTAAAAGCTTCTGTGTAAAAAATTATTTTAAATCTGAAACCTATAAGTAGTAGGATAATCAATCTATTGAAAAATTGCTTGATGAGATTTAAAAAAAAAAAAAAATAGACACACAAAAAGTGTGCCGAAGGAAAATACCCAAAAAAGACTAAGCCCCTCGTTTAAAGAAAATCGAACTATCCTCTCTAAATAATAAAAGAAAAATTGTTTTGATAATGAAAAAATTGGGCACTTTTTTCATTATCAACACAATTTCTCTTTCATAATTTGTACGGAATTTTCAAATACAGAATTTTTTAATATCCAGAAATTTTGTAATACCTTCATAATTTTGAAATACAGAATATTGAAATACACAATTTTGGAAACCGAATTTTGGCAAATACAGAATTATGGCTCCAACCCCAAATAAAAAGCAACCAATACATAGTATACATTTTTCAATTTTCAAATCTTAAGTAGTTCTAGTTGGGTTTTTGTTACATTCTTCATATTCATATCCATTCGAAATCACAAAACAAATTTTTGAAAATTCTTATTATTGATCATGAGCATTTTGTTTGCCTTTGTTTTTTTTTTTTTTTTTTTTTTTTTTTATTTAAATGCAGACCCTTTTTTTGGATTCCAATAGGAGGTTCATTACTTACTTAACCTTAACGCACACATTCTGTTATCAACTCAGCTCTACATCATGAATTGATTGGTTGTATGCATAGTAACCATCAATTACACTTAATAACCAGGCAGTAAGATCGATTGAAAAATTCATTTGATGGGCGTATCTGTTAGAGTGGGGAAATTCTAACTACCGATTGTTGGAAGAAAATTTGGAAAAACCTGAATTTATATTTGGGGTATAAATGCTCACTTCAGCCAAAAATTCCTATCAGAATCAATGCAGCCATGAAGTTTACTATTGGTTTTGTTAGTAAGTATTTAATTGTTTTTTTTTTTAACAAATTGTACTAGTTTCAAATCAAATCCTTTTTTTTATTTTTATTTTGTTGTTTTTTTCAAGGTCTTTTTGTAATTTTTTCTGTGACTCTGGCTAACAAGCCTTCAAGATCCCTATTCCTTAACAAAGGTGGTGGTGGTGGAGGTGGTGGTGGTGGAGGTGGCGGAGGTGGTGGAATGGAAAAATATGTAGCGTATCCAGTTCAACAGGTTTCACCCATGCATATGCAAATGCCAGTGCCCGTGCCAGTACCGGTACCAGTACCAGCGCCAGCGCCTAATTATATACCAATGCCTATGCCCATGCCCATGTCACCATCGTCACAGTGCATGTGCCTTCCAGGACCACCTGGTCCACAAGGTTCACCCGGGCCAAATGGCTATAAAGGGCCTAAAGGATATTCTGGAAACCCAGGTCCGAAAGGTCCAGATGGTCAACCCGGCCCTATGGGCCAGCAAGGAGATAATGGTTCCCCCGGTGCACCTGGGTCACCTGGACCAGATGGAGAACCAGGAATGATGGGTCCCAGCGGACCATCAGGTCAACCGGGTATGACTGGACCGCCTGGACCACCAGGACCAGCTGGCCCACAAGGACCACCAGGACCACCCTCTTCATAAGAAAACCGAAAACAATTTTAAATGGAACAATAAAACGTACTTATTATGAAAAAAATTCTAATAAAATAATAATTAAAAAAAATTATCTTGATATATTTTTGTTTTGCTATTTCACAAAAATATTTTAGGTATTTATTGTGTCTTTTTTATAGTCTGCATTTTATATCGGGACAGTTTGGAAAAAAAACAATAATAGAATGCAAAAATTTCAAAAATGATTAAAAAAAAAATAACTTCAATATATATATATTTTTTGCTAAATCATATTTAAAAAAAAAATTTCTCAATTTTTTTTTACATAATTTGTTGGTATAAAGACAAGTCCATCGTTTTTTTAAATAGAGTTTGGCTATATGTAGAAGTGGAAACTTGAAAAAATTAAATATTCGATTAAAAAAAATATATTCTTATCCTACTGCTTAAGTGAACTCTTTGTATAGGCATTTTTAACTTCACGGACGGAGCCTGAGGGTGAATTTTTTAGTGCAGATAACCTTAAAAAAGTTCAATTTAGAAATGGAGTCGAGAAGTTCAGGTGGACTGACCTGTTGGTAGTACCGTTTGCGCACTGAAAAAAAAAATATTTTCATCAGTAAAAGGCAAATATGTTGGTAAAGTGGTTAAGTTATGGCTTGATATCCCAATTATTTACTACCAACAGGAATAGATAGATACCTATACTCAGTCACAGTACACGAATAGAGCAAATGATTTCCTTTGAGTTTTTTTTTTGTTGTACTATAGCAACAAAATTGATTACAGTTTATTTTTTTTCCAAAAAAAATTGAAGAACTTGACGTTTTTTCATATGGCAATATTGGCACGTTTGCTGGTCACAATTCCGATAAAGAAATCCTTAATCCAAAACGCATCGCTATAGAAAATATTAATGTGGTGTATTGTTAAATATAGTTATAATTATAATAAAATCTAAAACAATACCTTTGAGTTTTTGTTTTATTTTTACGTTTTTAATTTATATTTCAATTTGTATATAGAGTACCATAGATGCGGCCCAAGTTTTAAATGTACACATGAGGCTAAAAGAAATTATTTTTACTATGTACTTAATTTTAAAAATGTGTATTATTAAAATTTTATTTTTATTCAGTCAATTATATTTTGCTTTTTAGGTGCGTATTGGATGTGTGAAACTAAGTAATCTTTTTTAAACCTTTTTGATGAGATTATGAACAAATATGGCATATTTCAGTTTCTCTTCACCTGACTAGATATATAGCATATACAATTACAAATACAATATAAAAATATATATAGTACAGTTCATAATACAAATGTACAATCAGCTTAAAATATCAAGTGAGAAAGTTAGCTTAAAATCAATTCAAATATTTTTACCGAAGAGATACAGAATAAAGCGAGTAAAAAAAAGACGATTTAATATGCATAAAGGGTATTCACGATATCACGATCACGATCGTTGTAAGAGTGCAGAGTGCAGTGTAACATTTTGCTATACTACAACAACAAAATATACTGAATACAATCTTACAAAACTTTAGCACATTTACTATACCTCAACCCCATTGTAACATTGTAAAATTAGCCTCGTTCAGGATTGTATCCAAAGCGATCTGGATAGTTTTGTGTTGTTGTAATCCCTTGTGAAAAAACAACTGATGCAACAACAACTAAACAAACGTATCTGAAAATTTTTGGATAGGTTGACACCGCCTTGGATAGGTTCTTGAACGCGAGGATTTGCAAACATTTATTTGATAGCAAGCCAAATGTCATTCTTGCTGTCAGCTGTTGTTCGTATGTGTATTTTCCGAAATGTTACAAGGGAATAGAAAAAGTGCGTTCACGATCTACAAAAAAAAAAAAAAAAATTTTGCAATGATGTAGAACAAAAATAAGTACTTCATAAAAAGAAATACGTTAAACTGTATATTATTTCATTGAAAGGAAAATAAGGGATAATTTAATAATATATTAGGTAATAATAATTTAATAATAATTTAATAATTATCATTATTAAGTCAATATTATTGATTTTTTATTCTTATGGATGGAAAAATAGTATGGAAACTTCCAATACAAAATAAAGTAAAATCATATCATTCTATATCTTGCTAAGGAAAATGCATACAAAAATTATTTGAAGAAAATAGATTAAAGTTTAAAATTCGAATGTCTGAGGCAATGCTTTTAAACCTATGCTCTTCTATAATATTCTCATGAATTAAACAGTCATGTTATTTTTTTTTTTAATTTAACCAGTTTTTTTCGGCTTGCATATTGTATACCTATCTACCTTCTTTTGTAAACAACTTATAACTTGCATCTGGTTTAGAACTCTAAGTCTTTTTAAAAAAAATTTAATTTTCCAGCCACACCCATGAACCTACATTATGCATTCCAACAAAATTGTATGTTGTTAACGCCCAAACAAACTTGAATCAAAGTTCTCCATAAAAAAAAAAAAAAAACAATGGAGTAAACTAATGGAAAGGAAGATACGATGAAGAATATTATGTTTCCTGCATTAATAAGATTCGTTATAAAATCGAAAGACCATCGAAATGTGCAGTATAAGAAAGTGGACAGTCATGAAGAGGTACACGTTATGTTTTATTGGTAAGAATCTATAAATCCAAAAAAAAAAGTCTGAAAATCTTTTAAAACATTATTTTTTTTAATTTCAAATCCCTACAGCAATTTTGTTCACTTACGTTGTCGCCCAAGAACTTTCGATCAACGAAGTAGAAAATGGTAAAAGTGAAGAAGTTATTGATGGCCAAAGGAGCAGGTTTTGTTTTCAACGTGGCTGTCCTGGGCCACCAGGACCACAAGGACAACGAGGTCGAACGGGAGACAGAGGTTACCAAGGACGTAATGGTGATCCGGGAGCTCCAGGTTGGAGAGGAAAACTGGGTAAAAAAGGACAGAAGGGTCAAACTGGAATTCCAGGACCGTCTGGTCCTCCTGGAATGCGAGGCAGAACTGGAGTACCAGGCACCGTTGGGTATACTGGTGCAAGGGGACAACAAGGAAGACCCGGATCGGCTGGACGGAAAGGACCACGAGGACCCCCAGGAAATAAAAAACCAACAACGCCCACAATTCCAACAATACCTCCTATTACTACACCCAAAATTCCAACAATATCTCCTATTACTACACCCACAATTCCAACAATACCTCCTATTACTACACCAACAATTCCAACAATACCTCCTATTACTACACCAACAACACCCACAATTCCAACAATACCTCCTATTACTACACCAACAACACCCACAATTCCAACAACACCTCCTATTAATACACCTGGCATATCAGTAAATATACCAGGCCTTGGAAGTGTGATTATAGGTGGACCCGGCGGCATATCAGTAAATATACCAGGCGTATCAGTAAATATACCAGGCATTGGAAATGTGCCTACAGGTGCACCCGGCAGCGTACCAACAACACCAACAATTCCAACAATACCTCCTATTACTACACCCACAATTCCAACAATACCTCCTATTACTACACCAACAACACCCACAATTACAACAACAACTAGTTCTTCAACAACAACGCTTTCAACGACACCAACCGCAGTGACACCTCCAACAACACTTTCTACCACATCTTCAACAACACCAACTACACCAACTACAACAGCAACTAGTTCTTCAACAACACTTTCAACGACACCAACCACAGTGACACCTCCAACAACAATTTCTACCACACCTTCAACAACACCAATTCAAACAACAACTAGTTCTTCAACAACACTTTCAACGACACCAACAACAATTTCTACTACACCTTCAACGACTTCAAATACACCACCTATCATATCAGTGGATGTACCACCATTAGTAAATGTGACTGTAGGGGGAGACGGCGTAAATGTAGGCGTACTACCAACGACAATGTCTACCACACCTTCAACAACACCAATTCAAACAACAACTAGTTCTTCAACAACACTTTCAACGACACCAACAACAATTTCTACCACACCTTCAACAACACCAATTCAAACAACAACTAGTTCTTCAACAACACTTTCAACGACACCAACAACAATTTCTACCACACCTTCAACGACTTCAAATACACCACCTATCATATCAGTGGATGTACCACCATTAGTAAATGCGACTGTAGGGGGAGACGGCGTAAATGTAGGCGTACTACCAACGACAATGTCTACCACACCTTCAACAACACCAACAACAATTTCTACCACACCTTCAACAACACCAATTCAAACAACAACTAGTTCTTCAACAACACTTTCAACGACACCAACAACAATTTCTACCACACCTTCAACAACACCAATTCAAACAACAACTAGTTCTTCAACAACACTTTCAACGACACCAACAACAATTTCTACCACACCTTCAACGACTTCAAATACACCACCTATCATATCAGTGGATGTACCACCATTAGTAAATGCGACTGTAGGTGGAGACGGCGTAAATGTAGGCGTACTACCAACGACAATGTCTACCACACCTTCAACAACACCAAGTCAAACAACAACTAGTTCTTCAACAACACTTTCAACGACACCAACAACAATTTCTACCACACCTTCAACAACACCAAGTCAAACAACAACTAGTTCTTCAACAACACTTTCAACAACACCAACAACAATTTCTACCACACCTTCAACGACTTCAAATACACCACCTATCATATCAGTGGATGTACCACCATTAGTAAATGCGACTGTAGGTGGAGACGGCGTAAATGTAGGCGTACTACCAACGACAATGTCTACAACACCTTCAACAACACCAAGTCAAACAACAACTAGTTCTTCAACAACACTTTCAACGACACCAACAACAATTTCTACCACACCTTCAACAACACCAAGTCAAACAACAACTAGTTCTTCAACAACACTTTCAACGACACCAACAACAATTTCTACCACACCTTCAACGACTTCAAATACACCACCTATCATATCAGTGGATGTACCACCATTAGTAAATGCGACTGTAGGTGGAGACGGCGTAAATGTAGGCGTACTACCAACGACAATGTCTACCACACCTTCAACAACACCAAGTCAAACAACAACTAGTTCTTCAACAACACTTTCAACGACACCAACAACAATTTCTACCACACCTTCAACAACACCAAGTCAAACAACAACTAGTTCTTCAACAACACTTTCAACAACACCAACAACAATTTCTACCACACCTTCAATGACTTCAAATACACCACCTATCATATCAGTGGATGTACCACCATTAGTAAATGCGACTGTAGGTGGAGACGGCGTAAATGTAGGCGTACTACCAACGACAATGTCTACAACACCTTCAACAACACCAAGTCAAACAACAACTAGTTCTTCAACAACACTTTCAACGACACCAACAACAATTTCTACCACACCTTCAACAACACCAAGTCAAACAACAACTAGTTCTTCAACAACACTTTCAACGACACCAACAACAATTTCTACCACACCTTCAACGACTTCAAATACACCACCTATCATATCAGTGGATGTACCACCATTAGTAAATGCGACTGTAGGTGGAGACGGCGTAAATGTAGGCGTACTACCAACGACAATGTCTACCACACCTTCAACAACACCAAGTCAAACAACAACTAGTTCTTCAACAACACTTTCAACGACACCAACAACAATTTCTACCACACCTTCAACGACTTCAAATACACCACCTATTATATCAGTGCAAGTACCACCATTAGTAAACGTGACTGTAGGTGGAAACGGCGTAAATGTGGGCGTACTAAATTCAATGTTTAGATAAGCAGTCCCTACTTGATGTCAAAATATGGCAATAAAACGAAATTTCAATCTGTGCACTTTTTGTTTTTGATTCCCTAAAGGCTAGTTGAACAAACGTGGTTCAATAATTTAGGAGTAGGTGTACCTCACACTAACAGTATCCATATTGAAGGTTTCGCATCTTTGAGAATCTCAGTGAACTGCCTGTCGGAATTTACAAAAACAATACCCAAGTGTTTAAGAATTTCGGTGACCCTCGTTCACAATTTAAAAAAAAAACAAAATACAAGTAAATTGGCTTTTCGAAAGTTCTCATTTGAAACATGCGCAGAACTGAACAAAAATGAAAGCTCGGAAGATATTACCTTCAATATGTGTACTGTGGGTGTACCTTCTTTTTAAATAATGTCGACTATTAGTAAGATGCAGGGGGAAACGCAGGGGGGGGGTTTAACCCCTAATGTGTTTTTACTTAGCACAATAAAATTGACATAGGTATATGGTTAATTCTTACACAAAATACAAAATTATTAATGTATTTTTGTTTACTTCTTATTTCCATGGCTAGTTGGAATTTTAGAATACTTTTCGATAGCATGATTAAATTTTTAATCTTATAAATAAAACAAAATAAAAAGGTGTTTTAATTGTTGAAAATGTCTATAACAACTTCTATTAAAGCAGTAGGAAAATTGTGATAAAAACAAATAAAAAGAAACAATTTTCCTGAAAATAAACTTATTAAGTCAATATTATTGATTTCTTATTCTTATAGATGGAGAAATAGTATGGAAACTTCCAATACAAAATAAAGTAAAATCATATCATTCTATATCTTGCTAAGGAAAATGCATACAAAAATTATTCGAAGAAAATAGATTAGAGTTTAACAATCGAATGTCTGAGGCAATGCTTTTGAAACCTATGCTCTTCTATAATATTCTCATGAATTAAACAGTCATGTTATTTTTTTTTTAATTCAACCAGTTTTTTTGGGCTTGCATATTGTATACCTATCTACCTTCTTTTGTAAACAACTTATAAAACTTGCATCTGGTTTAGAACCCTGTCTTTAAAAAAAAAATTAATTTTCCAGCCACACCCATGAACCTACATTATGCATTCCAACAAAATTGTATATTGTTAACGCCCAAACAAACTTGAATCAAAGTTCTCCATAAAAAAAAAACAATGGAGTAAACTAATGGAAAGGAAGATACGATGAAGAATATTATGTTTCCTGCATTAATAAGATTCGTTATAAAATCGAAAGACCATCAAAATGTGCAGTATAAGAAAGTGGACAGTCATGAAGAGGTGCACGTTATATTTTCTTGGTAAGAATCTATAAATCCAAAAAAAAAAAGTCTGAAAATCTTTTAAAACATTATTTTTTTAATTTCAAATCCCTACAGCAATCTTGTTCACTTACGTTGTCGCCCAAGAACTTTCAATCAACGAAGTAGAAAATGGTAAAAGTGAAGAAATTATTGATGACCAAATAAGCAGGTTTTGTTTTCAACGTGGCTGTCCTGGGCCACCAGGACCACAAGGACAACGAGGTCGAACGGGAGACAGAGGTTACCAAGGATCTGATGGTGATCCGGGAGCTCCAGGTTGGAGAGGAAAACTGGGTAAAAAAGGACAGAAGGGTCAAACTGGAATTCCAGGACCGTCTGGTCCTCCTGGAATGCAAGGCAGAACTGGAGTTCCAGGAACCGTTGGGTATACTGGTGCAAGGGGACAACAAGGAACACCCGGATCGGCTGGACAGAAAGGACCACGAGGACCCCCAGGAAATAAAAAACCAACAACACCCACA
The DNA here is from genome assembly GCA_947049315.1 of Epistrophella euchroma. Lineage (NCBI taxonomy): Eukaryota > Metazoa > Arthropoda > Insecta > Diptera > Syrphidae > Epistrophella > Epistrophella euchroma. Next base: position 26,157,708 of record OX346248.1, on the reverse strand, counting down.
ATTCCAACAATACCTCCTATTACTACACCCACAATTCCAACAATACCTCCTATTACTATACCAACAATTCCAACAATACCTCCTATTACTATACCAACAATTCCAACAATACCTCCTATTACTACACCAACAACACCCACAATTCCAACAACACCTCCTATTAATACACCTGGCATATCAGTAAATATACCAGGCCTTGGAAGTGTGAGTATAGGTGGACCCGGCGGCATATCAGTAAATATACCAGGCGGTGGAAATCTGACTATAGGCGGACCTGGCGTATCAGTAAATATACCAGGCATTGGAAATGTGCCTACAGGTGCACCCGGCAGCGTACCAACAACACCAACAATTCCAACAATACCTACCACAGTGACACCTCCAACAACAATTTCTACCACACCTTCAACGACTTCAAATACACCACCCATCATATCAGTGCAAGTACCACCATTAGTAAACGTGACTGTAGGTGGAAACGGCGTAAATGTAGGCGTACTACCAACAACAATGTCTACCACACCTTCAACAACATAAGTTCAAACAACAACTAGTTCTTCAACGACACCAACAACAATTTCTACCACACCTTCAACGACTTCAAATACACCACCCATCATATCAGTGCAAGTACCACCATTAGTAAATGCGACTGTAGGTGGAGACGGCGTAAATGTAGGCGTACTACCAACAACAATGTCTACCACACCTTCAACAACACCAGTTCAAACAACAACTAGTTCTTCAACGACACCAACAACAATTTCTACCACACCTTCAACGACTTCAAATACACCACCTATCATATCAGTGGATGTACCACCATTAGTAAATGCGACTGTAGGTGGAGACGGCGTAAATGTAGGCGTACTACCAACAACAATGTCTACCACACCTTCAACAACACCAGTTCAAACAACAACTAGTTCTTCAACGACACCAACAACAATTTCTACCACACCTTCAACGACTTCAAATACACCACCTATCATATCAGTGGATGTACCACCATTAGTAAATGCGACTGTAGGTGGAGACGGCGTAAATGTAGGCGTACTAAATTCACTTGTTTAGATAGGCAGTACCTACTTAATGTCAAAATATGGCAATAAAACGAAATTTCAATCTGCGCATTTTTTGTTTTTGATTCCCTAAAGGCTAATTGAACAAACGTGGTTCAATTATTTAAGAGTAGGTGTACTTCACACTCACAGTATACATATATTGAAGGTTTCGCATCTTTGAAAGGCTGATTTCCAATTGCGCGTTCGCGTTAGAGACGCTTACGTATACGTTTACAAGCTTTACGAACGCGTCGACATGACAGACGACTTGCAGAGAACCTGAAAATCAAAATAACTGTAATTTCGAATTCCTTTCAACAAACTATTCCATTATTTTTTAAACAAAATCGATTTTTTTCTTTCACTAAAAGGAATTTGTCCAGAAAACCCGATTTTTTCTTCTAAATAAATCGATTTTTTTGTTGAAAGGAATTCGAACATTAGTTAAACTGTCAAAACGCACGCAGAAGTTGATTTTTTTCAACTTTAACGTAGAGGTAGCTTATGTTACGTTGGTTTGTGTACGTACATGCTAATAGGTGCCAAATCGTAACATAATACCCAACGCGTCATTGTAAACAATTTGCTTAAATTGCTATGTGTGAGCTTTCGCGTTGAAAGAAAAATCTGTCAAAGCGACGCCCAACGCGGCATTGGAAATCAGCCTTGAGAATCTCAATAGCACAATAAAATTGGCATAGGTATATGGTCAATTCTTACACAAAATACAAAATTATTAATGTATTTTTATTTACTTCTTATTTCCATGGCTAGCTGGAATTTTAGAATACTTTTCGATAGCATGATTAAATTTTTAATCTTATAAATAAAACAAAATAAAAAGGTGTTTTAATTGTTGAAAATGTCTATAACAACTTCTATTAAAGCAGTAGGAAAATTGTAATAAAAACAAATAAAAAGAAACAATTTTCCTGAAAATAAACATATTTTCTTTTCAAATGAAAATTAAAAGCGCACGTATTTTTTCTAAAACTGGTATTTTTTCTAAAACTTGCTGAATGCGCTTACACTATTTTGTTCGATTTGTAAAAAATTCGATTTATGAAAGTTCGAGTTATCGAGGAAAATTTATATCGAAATTAAATTTAAAACGCTGCTGCCACTCAATTTGGTTCGAGTTATGAAAAAATGGAGTTATTAAAGTTCGAGTTATCGAAGTTTGACTGTATAATAGATATAGATACTGATAACTGACGAAATAATTGTTATCGAGGACTTTAATCTTCCCAACTTGGAGTGGTATGCCACCGCGCCGGTCCTCTGATGATGATATCCATTTACCTGTTAACGCGTCAAATACTAACGAATATGTACATATGTAATGTTTTTAATGTTTGAAAAAATTAACTTGATTCAAAAAATGTTATTTTACTCAACGATTTAGTTTACTTTTCGTGATAAACTGGAATGCATTATTTTTAAATTTAAGTTTGGATGCAATGGCGCAAAATACTAGACGATTTAGTATGATGTTAAAGCATTTTTAGTATGCTGCTAGGTTAAAAACAGGCTTTTCCAAATTTTAAACGAGTTAGGATTATATTATCTTTTTAACATTTTACTAAAGTTAAAATTGCCAAATGCCTATTTTATGTTTTTAGTATCATACTAAATCCAAGTGTCAATTTGGCAGCTACAATTGCAAAAATGGGTTGAACTGTCACTGTTTTAGACGTGTTCAGCTAGAAAAATAGGTTTAGTATGATACTAGTTAGAAAATGTTTAAAACTAAGAATATTTTAGTAGAGAGTTTTAAAGTTAGAAAATTGTTAAGTAGTATCATGCTAATACAGGCTGTTTAAAATCTTGCGCCAATGATTTTACGATTTTATGAAATTTTGTTTGATTGGTTTTTAGATACCATCCCATTGCGCAAAATAATATTTTTAAATAATAACCCACCATGGTTTGTTTCGTATATAAAAACTTAAAAAAATAAAAGAAACAAGGCCTGGTTGAGAATTAATCTATCAAGGAATGATGTGACATTAAGAGTCTATTAAGAGTCACTCCATCACGGATTGTGAACAACAACTGCAAGATTATCTACATACCTACATAGATTTTGGGAACGGTGCAATAATAACTGTTTGATTTTAAATATCGACAAGTGTAAGACAATGTGCTTTACACGCAAACGTAATTTAATTAGTGATGACTGTGTCTTGAATTCGTCACTTTTGTTTAGATAATTTAGTTTTTCTGATTTCGGAATCTTATTAGACTCAAAATTAACATTCACTAATCATATAATTATATTATAAAAAAAATCAAATAAAATTCTCGGTTTCATCAAAAGGATTTCCTATGCATTTCGTGATCCATATGTTATTAAAATTCTTTATATTTCTTTTGTTAAACCAATCCTTGATTACGGATGCGTTGTCTGGGCGCGCCATACTACACCATTCACATAAATAGAATAGAAAGTTTTCAACGAAGATTTTTAAGATTTTCTCTAGATTTTTTTCCGTATGGTCAAATAGAGTGCACAGAGAGTATTATTTGCAGTTTTGTTTTGTGACTAGAATTATTAATGGATCCATTTCATGTCCATCGGTTATTTGTCGAAAAAAAGGAAGAACGAGTAGGAAACATTTATAGGCAATATACGCGCCTATTAATGGTTTTTGTTTATCGGTGTGCTGTTAAAAGTGAAATGTTACATAATCTCGATTTAAATTTAAAAAGCCTTCTAATCTTGCAAATAAATGGATACCACACCTGCAGATGTTGCTCAAGTTGTTACACTACTGTGACAAAGAATAACCCAACATGTTGTGGCCAGCAAGCTGCATCTAAGCAAATGTTGTGTATTAAAGATCTACAAAACATTCAAGGGATAGTTTGTGCGAATGCCAAAATCTGGACGTGGCCGTGTATCACTTAGAGATATGAAAGATTCATCGCAATGACTTCTCTCCAAAGACCAAAATCGTCATTTTACTGGCCTTAAACGTCCAATAACAGCTCAAACAGGTACGAAGAAGAATTGCTAGTGAATGGGCTGGTATAGAAGACAACTTAAAGAAGCGGACCCTACCCCGACACGACCTGTCAGGAGATCGAAATTGACTGCAAGCCACCGACAAGATTGACAACGATTTTCTCTAGTGTACTACGATTGGGAAGTTGAGCAATGGAGCAAGTTCTCAGATGAGTGCGAAATGAGCCTGCATGGAAGTGATCTTAGGGGCATGCAGAATACACAGACGACCTGGCGAGCGATTTGAACAAAGCTGTTATGTCCAAACCGTGACTTACGGGGGAGGGTTTTGTATTATACAGGCAGGCATTTGAATTGAAGTAAAAGTGAGCTGGTTTTTGTGACCGGTGGTGGTCAAGGGAGGTTTAACTTTGGATCGGTATATCTCCGATATTCTGCTGCATCACGTCATTGTATATGTTGGATGTATTGCTAAAGATTTCGTACTAATGCATGATAACGCTCGATGCAACACTGCGCGGGGAACAGTCGGATTCCTTAGTGGAGTTGCATGGTTTAATAATTTTTTTCTATTTCAAGTCGAAAAAAACAACTTTAAAAAGGGAGATATATTTCCATTTGAATTGATGAATTGAAAATACTGAAACGAAGCTAAAATTTCAATGAAACCGCACCAAAACATAAAACAAGACGACGACATAACAACGATCTAAAGAAAAATTACAAGGTATAGGTAGGTATAGGTTAAAAGGAGAAAACCGATTTCAAAATAATGGCAATAAAACTTAGGATTACGATGATAGAACACGAAAAAAGTGGGTCCCGCAATTCCGTCTGTATGTCGGTATGTCTACGACCTACAGCCTAAACAATGAAGCGATTTTCTTCAAACTTGGAGCATAAGATATTTGGGTGATTTCCTGGTGGGAACATCGAGAATTTTGTTTAGCTCAAAAAATAACGGTACCTACTTGCTTTTTGGATTTAAAAAAGCAAGTTCAAAATTTTTTTTGAAGTCATTTTTTTGAAAATGTCTTGATGAATTTTTTGCTAAAATATGATTTTAGTTGCATATTATTATATTCTTAAAAATGGCATACCGAATTTTTTTTTTTTTTTTATTCAAGAAATATAATACCTACATATGTATGTATATAAAAAATCAGTTTTTAAGAAAACCGCTCCAATGATTTTAAAATTTTTTTTTGCATAAATTCATATTTTTTTCAAGAATTGAGATGGAGCTCTTCATTTTTAAATTAAAACATTTTAAGTACTTGTTTCATCAATTTATAAAACGTGTTTCATGTTTTTTTTTCATATTCAAAATTCCCATATTATATGTTAAATACATATATAATTATTAATTATTATATGTTTTATATTACACTCAATCTTTAAAATTTGAATAAATTTTCACTACAAGAGCAAGTTCGTGCGACCCAGTTGTGCATTTTATTTTTCTTTGATGTATGGACCTGTAAGTAATTCCATAATTGCAAAACGACAATAATCATCGGACATTAGATCTCGAATTTCCATAATGTTCTAACAACTTTCTCTACTTCAGTTGACTTTTAAAGATGTCATATAGAATAGGCATTTAATGATTTTAAATTAATGGCCGATTTCATAGAGCCCTTTTATCCTTTTAAGAGGCTTTTAAATCTTTAAATGACGTTTGTTCCATACAAAATAAGTCATTTAAAAATTTAAAAGCCTCTTAAATATTTATGAAATCGGCCATAAATCGACTTAAAGTTTGCACTAATGTAGTTTAATTGCGTTTTCTCTTTTTCATTTAATCCAACATTTTTATATTTATGTACTTAAATATAAATATACTAAACCTTTGTTTCGCAGGTGCCTATATGTATCCGATGCAACTGGTCTAGTATTGTTTTAAGAGTACAAAAGTGTAATATTTTCTTACACTCCAACAACAAAATAAACTGAAGACAATCTTACAACACTTTTGCACTTTTACTATCAGTGCAGTAGCAATGAGGGCTTTGCCGTTTGCAATTTCAATTTTATATGAAATCGATACTAGAAAAAGAAGGAAGAAATTAAAAGGCAATCGAAAATTACATATGTATTTCTGCTCTAAACTTGTTCGCATTTTACTTAGAAAACCTTTGAAAAAAAAACTTTTGATATATTTTAGCATTGTATATTATATACAATGATTTTAGTTTGGTTATTGAAAAAAATCATTCAAATTTTCAAAATCAATTCATACAAACAAAAACGAAATTTGAATTTTTTCACTATAAATTTTTGAATATGTACCTATATACATACATATATATATGTAGTACATATGTATATCTATTTAAACAAACTAATTTTAAAGAATTTGCCAAAGCAATTGTGGACTTCTAATCTAATTATTGACCCACTTGATTCGGGACTTTTCGCCCATCAGTGTAATTTAAAAGTCCACATTTGATTGTTAACTATTATATACCTACCTCCACCCCATTGCAACAGAAAAATACAAGAGTATAAAAATTGCAAACGTGTATTTGATAGCAAGCTAAATGTCATTCTTCTGTTGTTTGTGTATGTATTTTCTGCAGTCTTACAAGGGAATAGAAAAAGTGCGTTCACGATCTACTAAAAAAAATTTTGCAATTTTACTACACTAGTTGCACCGGATCGTGAATACCCCTTATATGGTTAATAATGAAGAAATAAAAGCTAAATGAATCAACAGCATTCGAAGTACCTGTAGACCTGCGTACGTATGTATTGTATAGGTTACATAAAATGTATTTTATTTTATTGAAACTAAGAAAATCTATATCTACATATACAACATATCACTAGATACCTTCCACTAAAATTTCAAATCTTATAAAACATAATCTAGGTATAGAAAGATAAATATGCATTCACATTTCCCAATATTAAACGCACATAATGTAATATCTTATAGTTGGACTCAAATATTCTGGCCTCCGCTACATATTATGCATTCATAAGAATTCAGTCAAATATTTTATTCAACGCCTAAATTCTGGTTCTGAATCGAATATTTTCTATTATAAGGTATACACATGGGAAAGAAGCTATGATAAGAATTTTTTTTTTTTTCGTGCATAAATTAGATGCGTTAAAAAATCGAAAGAGCATCATAATTAAAAAACAAAAAAGGGACATATATGGAAAGGTACAGGTTCTTTTTTCATGTATCTAAAAACACATAAAAGGGAAAAACTATAATTGACAGGAATAGTATGTATATATGTACATAATGTACATACATACATACATCAGTTGTAGAATACTATATTTCCTGCATTCGTTATAAATTCGAAACATTATTGAAATGCCTTGTAAGAAAGTTGGCTGTCATGAAAAGGCACACGTTATATTTCCTTGGTAAGAATTCAATAATTCGTATGAAGGTTACCAAATATCTTTTAGAACTTTGTTTTTCATTTTTCCAAATTCTGACAGCGATATCTATAGCTTACGTTGTTGCCGAGGAACTTTCGAGCAATGAAGTTAAAAACGCCTGTGGTAATGTTGAACGTGAAGTATTGATCCATGGAAAATTGAGGTTTTATTTTCAACGAGGATGTCCTGGCCCACCAGGACGGCCAGGAGCACCAGGTCGACAGGGAATCAGAGGTTACCAAGGTCCTGATGGTGAGCAGGGAGTTCGTGGACCGAGAGGACCCAGAGGTCCTACAGGGAGACTCGGTCCAACAGGAAAAACTGGACAGCCAGGCTGGCCTGGATATCCTGGCAAACGTGGTGAAATTGGCTATCCAGGACAATATGGGCCAAGTGGTTATTGGGGGCGACCAGGACCACCTGGTCGACCGGGGCCACCGGGACCCCCAGGAAAGAAAATAGCAAAAACAACACCAGCAACTAGCTCTCCCACTGTAACAACAACAATAAATACAGCAACTTCAACAACAACAGAGGCTCCAACAATAACTTCAACGACAATACGAAGTACAACAACTACATTAGCAGTCCCAATGACAAAGCAACCTACAACAGCAACAACACCAAACATACCCACTACAACATCACTTTCAACAACAACTAGTTTTTCAACAACTTCAACAAATAAAACAGATCCAATACCAGAAGTCTCAACAACAACAACAACAACAAAAGCAACAACAAAAGCCAAAACAACATCTTCAAACACAATTAGTTCTACAACTTCAACCAAACCTACAAGAAAACCAACAAAAACAACAACTACGACAACGACAACGGAAACCACAACAGGCACGATACTAATAACAAAACCAATGAAACCTACAACAACGATACCCACTACAACAACTTTTTCAACAACAAATAATACTTCAACTTCTAAAAAGCCTACAACGACAACGGCGACTACATCAACAAAAAAAGCCACACCGAAACCCACAACATCAACTTCAACAACACAAACTACAACAACTTCTCCAAAAACAAGTATTTCTCTAAATTCAACAACAACTACAACAAACGCAATAACAAAACCGACACCAACAAATGCAATATCAATATTCACACCCACTGCCGCTTCACCACCAGTACCTACAACGACTACAACTATAAGAGAACCCACAACAACTACCAGTAAGCCCTGGGCGGGTGTAATAATTGGAGGTTCTTCAAATCCCACAACAACAAGAAAAGCTTCAACAACGAAAACAACAATAACTAGTTCTTACACTTCAACGACAAAATCCACAAAAAGAACTCCTCCAACAACATTTATTCCTACAACAACAGATTCCACAACAACACCTTTAACAACAACTAGATTAACACCTTCAAGCACACCTACAAAAACACCCACAACAACAACAACTACCACAAGGGAAACCACTACAGGCACAATGTCAATAACATTAACAACGGCAGCATCAATAACCGCTTCAACAACAGAAGCCGCAACGACACATAAAACAACGACTTCAACAAAAACACCGATTACTATTACTTCTTCAATAACAACTAGTTCTTCAACTTCAACAACACCTCAATCGATGACAACAATGAAACCTTCAACAACAACATCCGCTAATACGCCAACTGAAACAGTAACAACTTCAACAGAAGCCCCGACAAACATGACAACATCTACAATAAGGACACCTTCAACTACTCGGAAACCCTGGGCAGGTGTAATAATTGGAGGTTCTCCAACACCAACAACTACAAGGAAATCTTCAACAACAAAAACAACAATAACTAATTCTTACTTTTCAACAACACCTTCAACAACAACTATCACAGGGGAAACCATAACAGGCACGATGCCAATAACATTAACAACGGCAGCTTCAATAACCGCTTCAACAACAGAAGCCACAACGACACATAAAACAACAACTTCAACAAAAACACCGATTACTATTACTTCTTCAATAACAACTAGTTCTTCAACTTCAACAACACCTCAGTCGATGACAACAATGAAACCTTCAACAACAACACCCGCTAATACACCAACTGAAATAGTAACAACTTCAACAGAAGCCCCGACAAACATGACAACAACTACAACAAGGACACCTTCAACTACTCGGAAACCCTGGGCAGGTGTAATAATTGGAGGTTCTCCAACACCAACAACTACAAGGAAATCTTCAACAGCAAAAACAACAATAACTAGTTCTTACTTTTCAACAACACCTTCAACAACAACTATCACAGGGGAAACCATAACAGGCACAATGCCAATAACATTAACAACGGCAGCTTCAATAACCGCTTCAATAACCGCTTCAACAACAGAAGCCACAACGACACATAAAACAACAACTTCAACAAAAACACCGATTACTATTACTTCTTCAATAACAACTAGTTCTTCAACTTCAACAACACCTCAGTCGATGACAACAATGAAACCTTCAACAACAACACCCACTAATACACCAACTGAAATAGTAACAACTTCAACAGAAGCCCCGACAAACATGACAACAACTACAACAAGGACACCTTCAACTACTCGGAAACCCTGGGCAGGTGTAATAATTGGAGGTTCTCCAACACCAACAACTACAAGGAAATCTTCAACAACAAAAACAACAATAACTAGTTCTTACTTTTCAACAACACCTTCAACGACAAAATCCACAACAAAGACTCCCCCAACAACATTTATTCCTACAACAGCAGATCCTATAACAACTTTTAAAACAACGCCTTCAACAACAACTAGATTTACACCTTCAAACACACCTACAAAAACACCCACATCAACAACAACTATCACAGGGGAAACCATAACAGGCACGATGCCAATAACATTAACAACGGCTGCTTCAATAACCGCTTCAACAACACGAGCCACAACGACACATAAAACAACGACTTCAACAAAAACACCGATTACTATTACTTCTTCAATAACAACTAGTTCTTCAACTTCAACAACACCTCAGTCGATGACAACAATGAAACCTTCAACAACAACACCCGCTAATACACCAACTGAAATAGTAACAACTTCAACAGAAGCCCCGACAAACATGACAACAACTACAACAAGGACACCTTCAACTACTCGGAAACCCTGGGCAGGTGTAATAATTGGAGGTTCTCCAACACCAACAACTACAAGGAAATCTTCAACAACAAAAACAACAATAACTAGTTCTTACTTTTCAACAACACCTTCAACAACAACTATCACAGGGGAAACCATAACAGGCACGATGCCAATAACATTAACAACGGCAGCTTCAATAACCGCTTCAACAACAGAAGCCACAACGAAACATAAAACAACAACTTCAACAAAAACACCGATTACTATTACTTCTTCAATAACAACTAGTTCTTCAAATTCAACAACACCTCAGTCGATGACAACAATGAAACCTTCAACAACAACACCCGCTAATACACCAACTGAAATAGTAACAACTTCAACAGAAGCCCCGACAAACATGACAACAACTACAACAAGGACACCTTCAACTACTCGAAAACCCTGGGCAGGTGTAATAATTGGAGGTTCTCCAACACCAACAACTACAAGGAAATCTTCAACAACAAAAACAACAATAACTAGTTCTTACTTTTCAACAACACCTTCAACGACAAAATCCACAACAAAGACTCCCCCAACAACATTTATTCCTACAACAGCAGATCCTATAACAACTTTTAAAACAACGCCTTCAACAACAACTAGATTTACACCTTCAAACGCACCTACAAAAACACCCACATCAACAACAACTATCACAGGGGAAACCATAACAGGCACGATGCCAATAACATTAACAACGGCTGCTTCAATAACCGCTTCAACAACACGAGCCACAACGACACATAAAACAACGACTTCAACAAAAACACCGATTACTATTACTTCTTCAATAACAACTAGTTCTTCAACTTCAACAACACCTCAGTCGATGACAACAATGAAACCTTCAACAACAACACCCGCTAATACACCAACTGAAATAGTAACAACTTCAACAGAAGCCCCGACAAACATGACAACAACTACAACAAGGACACCTTCAACTACTCGGAAACCCTGGGCAGGTGTAATAATTGGAGGTTCTCCAACACCAACAACTACAAGGAAATCTTCAACAACAAAAACAACAATAACTAATTCTTACTTTTCAACAACACCTTCAACAACAACTATCACAGGGGAAACCATAACAGGCACGATGCCAATAACATTAACAACGGCAGCTTCAATAACCGCTTCAACAACAGAAGCCACAACGACACATAAAACAACAACTTCAACAAAAACACCGATTACTATTACTTCTTCAATAACAACTAGTTCTTCAACTTCAACAACACCTCAGTCGATGACAACAATGAAACCTTCAACAACAACACCCACTAATACACCAACTGAAATAGTAACAACTTCAACAGAAGCCCCGACAAACATGACAACAACTACAACAAGGACACCTTCAACTACTCGGAAACCCTGGGCAGGTGTAATAATTGGAGGTTCTCCAACACCAACAACTACAAGGAAATATTCAACAACAAAAACAACAGTAACTAGTTCTTACTTTTCAGCAACACCTTCAACAACAACTATCACAGGGGAAACCATAACAGGCACGATGCCAATAACATTAATAACGGCAGCTTCAATAACCGCTTTAACAACAGAAGCCACAACGACACATAAAACAACAACTTCAACAAAAACACCGATTACTATTACTTCTTCAATAACAACTAGTTCTTCAACTTCAACAACACCTCAGTCGATGACAACAATGACACCTTCAGCAACAACACCCGCTAATACACCAACTAAAACAGTAACAACTTCAACAGAAGCCCCGACAAACATGACAACAACTACAACAAGGACACCTTCAACTACTCGGAAACCCTGGGCAGGTGTAATAATTGGAGGTTCTCCAACACCAACAACTACAAGGAAATCTTCAACAACAAAAACAACAATAACTAATTCCTACTTTTCAACAACACCTTCAGCGACAGAATCCACAACAAAGACTTCCCCAACAACAACTACACCTACAAAAACAGATTCTACAACAACTTCAAAAACAAAACATTCAGCCACATCTTATTCCAAAACGTCAACCACACTTATAACAACACTTATGTACAACAAAAACAACTGCCACAACAGAAGCAACAACAGGAACGATACCAATAACAACAACTACAATAGCGACACCTACACCAACAACTTGAAAAACGACACTTACAAGTTACAACACCTACACTTTCAACAACACCCATAGCGACATCAACTCCGGCTAATAGGTTAAACTGTTGTACGTGTTTTATAAGCCATACTCTATCTGCAATTTTAGCTACAAAACGAAGAGTATAAATATAATATTTTTAAAAATACACCTTTTTGTTTTACTCACAAAACTGGTTAAATTAAAATGGTTAAAAAGAATTTTAATTATCTGATGTGTGATCACCAGAAGAAGTAGGTGGAAAGAATTATAGTTTTGCTGGAACGGCACTTGAATTTGCGATGTTGTTGTTGTATGTTAAAGGCCAGTCAAATGCACCACGTTGATTATTTGGGAATTTGTCAGGATAGATATTAAGAGATATTAAAACTAAATTTTCAGCTTCGAAAGACCTATGCTTACTGCGTTGTGCTGGAAAAACCTCGAAATTTTCGAGTTTTTTTCAGTTTTTTGCTTATGAACTTTGAAATATTTATCCTTAAAAAAAACTCACCTTCTTCATTTGAAAAGTAGTTTTTTTTTTAAGGGTCGTGTATAGAATGTCTCCTCTTTTTTGTGTTTAGTACTTAATTGCAAGATCAAATGGTGAAGTATTTAATTTGGAGTTTTGGAAATTATTATCACTAAAATCGGAACTAATACATAATACCTTTGTTTGTAGGCGTGATGATGGTGGTCGTAGCTTGACGTCAAGCATTGTTAATACTCCGCGATTTCGTACATGCATCGTACGAATTTACATACAATTAGAATCTATTTATCAATTGTTTCTTAGAAACTATTTCATACTCTTCTTGTGAATATTCGAATAGTAAAGTCCGTATGAGACTACATTTTTGTTTTGGTCGTTACTTACTTACTTTACTTTTCCTGCTTTAAACTTATTTCAGTTCAAAATGTTGAAAATGAAATACAAAGAATTTAATATTTGGTTTATATTCATGTAAGGTTTTCCACAGTACACGTCGTCGTTGGTGTGACAAGAAGCTAGAGCGTGTAGGATAAGTTAAAAATCGTATATGAGGGGGGTCTTTTTCCCCCCGTTTAGGTGGAAGTGGCAATTTTCTAAAAAAATCGAGTTGAAAAAGAAAAAAAATAATTGAAAAACAGGGGCAATACTTAAAATGTTATGCTATACACTTTTTTAAAGTCCGAAGTCCGTCGTTTTATTTTACTTTCAATTCACATTATTTGAGAGAAAAGTTTTTGAAAAATTAATTTTTAAACTTAATATTTTGAAAAAAAAAAATAATGAAAACAATTCTATTGATTTCTTTTAGAAAATTGCTCCTCACGTCTAACCGGGGGCAAGTAGACTCCCTCTCCCACACGATTTTTTCTTGTCTCGACTCAACCTACACGCTCTAGGTTTTTGTCACACCGTATGCGAATCACCCTGCATAATAGTATTTATTTTAAGACGTTTAGAAAGAAATATTTATGATTATTTTAATGGAAGAAAACCTAGAGAAAAACATATTTAGTGATGAAAAAAAAAATAGTAATGTATTTATACAACCTTTCAAGCCACTCCTCAATACAGGTACCTGATATTAACTGCATCTCATATTATGGGTAACGCCCAACTCTAATGGAATATTATATAGAAATTACTCATCAGAGGGGAAATGAATGGAAGAGAATATTATGTAGGTGAATTCAGATTGAAAAAAATATATTTTTCTTGTATTTATCAGGATTCTTTATAAAATCCAAAAATTATTTAAACGTTAGTTACGTTTGAGAGTAGACAGACATGAAAAAGTACACATTTTTATTTATTATTCGTAAGAAGTTTCTTAAATTCCAATATACATATGTACAAATTACGACTTTTCTTGAAAATGATTTATAACATTTTTCTCCAATCCGAACAGAAAATTTGCTGGCTTTAGTTTTTTCCGACGAATATTCGAACATCGGAAACAATTACGATGACAAACCAAAACAAATGTTTCAAGGGAAATATATCGTTTATTATACCGGACCTCCAGGATTCCCAGGGCAACATGGACCAATAGGTCCACCGGGGTACAAAGGTATGAAAGGTGAAGATGGTAATCAGGGATTACCTGGCGATCAAGGACCTCCAGGCCAAGCTGGCAAAGTCGGATCTAAAGGTTCAAAAGGATCAAAAGGAAGTATTGGCTTTCCAGGAGAGCCTGGGCCTGTGGGCTTTCCTGGCGCAGCTGGTATGATTGGTCCCCCAGGACAACCAGGACAACCCGGACTACCTGGACCAAGTGGACCGCCAGCACCTGCTACCATCACTACAGCTGCACAATCATTATGACGAAATTATAAAAACTGACTTTTTTCAATAAATGGCAATACAAAAACAACAACCCATGTAACTTTTGAAAATCGCTGACTGTTTATTTTAAGAATTTATGGCGAGGGTGGTTGTTTAAAAATAGTGAAATTTCCAATTTTTGTGACATCAGGGGTATACGCGAATGGTGTTTTTTTTTTTTATTTTATTTCTTATCTATTCATATTTTATTGACATTTTATTTTCCAAAGTTTTTACTATAAATGTATTATACAGATACAGAGTTAAACATTTTGCTCAGCGTTTTTATCTGATTTTGCCGTATGTTTATTCTGAGAATACCAATACTGTTGTTGTGCTATTGGACTAATTGTTGATGAGATTCCTAATACTCCTGGTGATCCTGGTGGGCCGGGAGGACCTTGTGGTCCAGGACGGCCAGGTCTTCCGGTTGGTCCCATTGGCCCCATCGGTCCTGGTGGACCAGGCGGTCCAGGAGGTCCCGGTTCACGATCATAGCTTGCCGATTGTACAGTATTTGCACTATTACCTAATGCAAAATTGCCTTGAAGTCCATAATCAAGATTAGGAAGACTGGGAAAATTTGGATAGCTTGAAAGACTTGAGGGATTCCAAATTCTCGCAAAATGCATTGGATCTGATAAAGTGGCTGGAGACATCATTGCAGCTGAGTTCCAACAGCATTGCTGCAACGGATTCGCTAGATTTGCCCAAGCTGGTAAAAATGGATAGGGAATTACCAATGGTATGACATTATTTGGCATTTGATTTGGTGGATATGTTTGAGTGGGAAAACTACTTCCTTGATTCTGACCACCATCATTGGGATAGTATTTATGGATGCGATTACTCTTGTTATTTTTAATAATACTGCTGATTGTTGAAAGCCTATCCAGATATGGTCTTGGACTCGAAAATGCTCCCGATGTATCATCAAACTGTTCGTCAGTGTCTTCGTCCGATTGGTTTATCGATTTTGTATCATCATCGTCAGAGTTGTCACGAGTTTGAGGTTGTTCTTCAGAAAAATACTCATTTTTTGAAAATACTATTACCTTATCAGGACTTTCACTTATATTGCGAATATCTTCTAGCTGTGGCTTCCTCCATGGTGGCGAGATTTTAGCTCCTGCAGCCAGGGCTATACAAAAGATAACTAAAAGCAAAAAAAAAATATTTTGTTCATTATTTTGTAATTTAAATAATCAAATGTTTCCTCACCACTTGCCAAATGCAATCGCATGTTGAGAACCTTCTGAATGAAACAAAATGATTTTACATCACTTTTATATAAGAAACTGGAAGAAGTTTCTCCAGTTAGTTAAAAGGAAGTTAAAAGACATAAAATTCTAAATTCCTAGAAATCGTCATATGTACCTATACCTAACCTAGTATTCACTCTGATTAATGGTGTTCTTGATGGTTTAATTGTATTCTATAATGGTCAGCCAAATAACATGTTGAACATATTCAGCGCCTCCGGTAGGAAGAGATATAGCTTTTATTCTATGCTTCATCAAGATCGGATTTGATAAAGAAGCTCTAATGTATAGTTTGTGGTTTGGTCAATAAAAAAAACTGCAAATAGATTAACTAAACTTAAACTTCTCTTAAATCAAAAAAAAAAAATAAGACAAAAAAATGAAAGCTGAACCTTTCGAAATCTTATTCATGATTCATTCATTTACTTTTTTATTTATCACCCAATTTTGCATTTTTTTTTTCAAGCTTCAGATAGGCAACTATTATAAACTGTCTTAAAATAAAATAATTTCAAAAAATAAAATGTATCCCATCCCTACAAATGCCGTATGAAATTAAACTAATATCTTTGTTGTATACCTAACGTATAAGTTAAAATTTTGATGTATAGGATTTAAGAAAACCCCTTGAAGTGATGTCGATTTTGTTGGAGCCAATTTCACAGTTAAAATAGGTGGAACTTTGGACTCAATATATAGGTAATAAAGGCTCAATATAACCTGATTGACTATTGGTCACCTAAATTACATTTACTATGACTCATAGTCAGTTTTGAAATAAATGCGTGACAGAATTGCACGAACTTGCTGTTTTGTTTAAAATAAACATAGTGCCGGCAATATTGTTTTAATTTAAAATACTGTACTTTATCACAAAAACTTATGTAGGGGAACCCGGGGCATAATGGGTCCTTTAAGGATTATTGTTAATAAAGACTGCAAATATGTGAAAAGAACTCTGGAAGAACTTTTATAAGAAAGAAAATTTGTTAGTGAATAAGCAAAAGAAAGACATTTTAAAAAAAAATAAATATTTAGTAATTTTTTTTTTTGCTTTCAAAAAGTCATTCAATTTGCCTATTATGCCCCGGTGCTGTGGCATAATGGGCACATGTGGGGTATAATAGGAACATAGAGCTAAATTGCATAAATTTTGTTTTGTTCAAAACGAAGAGCAACTGCCATTTTTATTCAAAAAAAAGGGGTTTCCTCTAATAGCGAGCGATGTATTGAAACTGGTAGATTCGACGTAGAAATAGAAGGGGGGCCCTACGTCTAGAATTTAAAAAAATAATGAAGAGTTAAGAATGTTTCATCTTTCATGTAGAATAATTGACATTTTAGTTTGATACTAGGCGCGGATTCAGGAATTTAGTTTTGGGGAGGGTCACAGTTATCCGAGGCCGAGCTAACGAACGAACTTTTTTATGGTTCAAAACTTTAACGGTAGATGTATGTGTATGATTCACTAATGTATAACGATTTCCGAAAAATTAAGAAAAAAGAAACTAGTGCAAAATAATGAATTTTGTTTTTTCATACTAAAAATAAACCCGAATAACCTTTAAATAATCAAGGATGGTCTCGAGATGAGAAAAGTATCGTTATAGTCTCGTTCTTTTTGTACTTCCCCGAGCCACCCTCAAAAGCATCCGAGAGGTAACCTTACTTTTTGGACTTAAATTTAGGAAGAGTAGTAGCGTCAGCCAAGGTGGTCCTTACATAGAAGAGATTAAACATTTAAATATTGGGATTTTTCCAAGGCATATGTTTAGCAGCTTCTAGATTCAAATTCCTGTTAAATATTTCTTCCACAAAACACAAAAACGGCACATGACCATAACGATACCGAGACGAGACTTAATTATTAAAATATTTAAGCGTGAAAGAACGCGACCATCCAAAATTTAAATTTCAGTTTGGTACTTTTAAGACTACATGCAGATTTCAAGCCGTTTTCGGAAAAAAAATAAAAACAATTTGCTTACAGTTTTTGTTTCATCACTGAATTGTCTGATTAGTTAATCAGTTTCAGTAATCATGTGAAACTGAACGATTATTCGAAAAATGAGGCGAGAAGAATCTAATAATTCGTTCACATTTCTTACTTTTCATAAAAGCATTTTCAATTTTGTTTTTTTTTGTTATTTTTTTTTAATAACTACGGCAGACAGAATGTGGCGGTTTTTTTTCCTTTAAGCACAAAAATGGTGGGATTTTTTGTCAAATCTAGTGGGATTTAAAAAAAAAAAGTCTGGCATCACTGAATAAATAATTGAAGTTAAATAATAATTAAATAAACACAGTAGTAGCCCGTGGCGTAATGGTTAGTGCGATGGACTGTCATGCCAGAAGTCTGGGTTCAATACCAGCCGCTTTCACCTTAAGTTTTTTTAGGAGCTACTACCTCTTGCGAGGAAGTGACAAATCCTCCAAGAGAATCTCTTGTCATAGAAAAGTGCCGCGCAGCTTAGCCGTTCGGATTCGGCAATAAACTGTAGGTCCCCTCCATTCCTGCAGACACGCACACAGCAATGGTTGAGAGTTGTAAGTTGCTAGGCCCTGGTTCTTCATGAGCCGTTTGTGCCAACAAATTTATTTTATTTATTTATTAGTTCATTATTTTGTATGACTTTTTTTAGTCTTTATTCTCTGTCTCGAGTTCATTGTAAATGTAAATACAAAATTTCAAGAAGTTTTACTTCAAATGAACGGAGTGAATAAAATAAAAGAGTACATGGACCTATTTAAGAACATATTTTTCTTAATTCAAGATGATCTTTAACTAGGATGGCCTGATTTTCGTTCCTATTTAACTTAAAACCAACATCACTGTATAGTGTCTAATACATCCTAAAACCTGTTATAACCCATGCCCTCTTAACTTAATATCTATTCTAAAATATTTAAATTTGCTTAGATAAGCCATAAATTAGAACTTTTATACCCAACGGTATCAACTGCTTTCATTTCCCCTTTTACCTATTCACTTTGATTACACATTTGAATAATCTAGAACCATAAAAGATGAGAGTGTCAACAACCTTTTGGGTTAAAATTTAAAATGAACCAAATGATATAAAAAAACATAAATTCGTGAGATTATATCAGGCGGGTCCCAAAGTAGATGCTGGCTAGAGGCTAGAAATAAAGGCGCAGAAGTGAAAGAACGAGTTTTTTTTGTTCTGTGTAGTTTAATTACATCAAAATAGTCTGTGATGAGGAACATGGAATCATTCTTTTATGTATTTAGGCAGTAAGCATTGCGTTCGATTTAAAATGACATCCGAACCCACCTGATTCGTTTCAAAGCATAAAGTTTCTGATCAATCGATAATGTTATGGAAATGTGTTTTATTAACATTTTGGGATAAGGTTCCTATACTTAATATCAATTCATTCTGTTTTGGGAGTATGGTATGGTGTGAAGGTTTAGTGCATTTTTTCGTTCGTTAAAACATTCCTGCGTTCATTGACTTTGTTTAGATAGGACAAGTTTGTTTTTTTTTTAATTTTTTAAGGACCGAAAACCGTCTAACTTGTTTTCCTATATAAGATAAAAGTATGTTAAAGACAGTGAAGACACAGGGAATAAATTAACAAGTTTATTATTTATTCAAAAAGCTCAAAACAACATCTCTGAATTAGAATGTCTTTAGTAAGAATGAAAACACAATTTGATGACTAAACAAGTCAGAAAGGTTTCGATACTCTGAGGCATAAGTTTGATCAATTTTTCCTGTAATTAATTGCGGGGTGGAAAAATATATTAAATGTTAATAAAAATAACACAAAATTATATATTTTTTTTATTCATACCATCAGCTTTTAAAAAAATCGATTGTAAGCCATGTTAATATAGACTGAAACTGGAATATTATTTTTTTAGCTTTGAAAAAATACTGCCTGAACAGAATGGAGACGGAGACGGAACCGAAGCCGCAGCTGGAATAGCTATCAAAATGTTGAATACACACAAATTCAACGTTGCGAACACAACGGAACGTAGTCGCATACGGAGCTGCAGTCGCGCCGCAGACGGAAGAGTTTACCAACTTTTAACTTTTCACGTACGGCACTACTGACGTTTCAAATGAAAAAAAAAACAACTTTTTGGGCCGGAAAAAAATATTGTGTTTATTTGTATCGCAAATAAAATTATTTATTAAAAGCAAGAGTATTGGAAACAAAAAATGTGAATTCTGAGCTAGTGCACAAGAATATTGTTTTTCTTCAAAATACTTTCAAAGCTGTAGCTGCATTGTGGGCAGGTAAAAAAAATAACGTACAATACTTTTTGATAGCTCTTCCAGTTCCGTCTGCGGCTCCAGTTCCAGCATTCTATTCTGTTTGGGCCACATAAGAATTAAGCCGGAAACACATCTATCTCGTGTGGTGTGTTGTGAAGTCGTGTGTCGCTACGCTATCCATATTGGTCTCGCGTGATGTGTTTCGGAGTGGTGTGTTATGTCGAAATCTATTTTGGTACGATTGCGCCATATCACGCTATGGCGCAGACATTTTTTTTAGTGTGCGGGATAGAGAAAACAATGCTTTTGAAAACAGAATAATAAAAAATAAAAAATGTCAGTTTGTAACACAGCACGCTTGATAATTGTACGCATTCCACAACACACCACACGAGACATGTGTGCCAAAACTGAGCAGAAATTGTCAATATAATATTTAAATAGTTCTATACAAAAAAAAGTGTTTAAGACTTCATAAAAGTAAAAAACCTACATTTTTTATTTGATTTGTTTCAAAATTGGCATGCTCATATGAATAGAGATATACATAATATATTATACAATATTTGAACCAAATCCGTTGGTAGAGACTCTAGGTTTGTACCTTATACCTATATATCTAAAGTCTGATGAACGCACAGGCAAGCGGACCTATGGATGCAGTACGCACGGTGACGAAAGTTGTGATGAAACTCCTTTTTTATTACTTTTCGTATTTAGTTTAAAACCCTAGACCCGTGTACTTCAATATTTTCTAGTTATCGAGTAAATACTTGGTTACTTTTCATTTAAATTCCTAGGAAAGTTTGTAATAAATATATTTTTTTATTTATTTCATGATTTACCGTTTATAACATATAAGCACTTTTTTTTAGTGTTGCTTGCATAACTGCAGAGCTGCATGCCTTGTCGAGTAACAAAAAATTGTTGAAAATTTATTTCTCGTCTGTTTGAAAATTTTGTCGGCCGGTGTAAACTGCTTAGGCGGTTTAGATTTTATTGTACGAACTGTTATTTTTTTCGTCTCATAAGTTCCAAAGCTAATGGTACTGATGTTAAGTAATAATTATCCGTTGTAATATTGTAACCGTTATCTAAATACCGTTATGCAAATCGCATTACAAGTTGATGTGATAGAGCCTGTTTAGATTGGAAGATTGAGGCCGATACCCCAACAGGTTTTAGGGTAAAAGAAGTGCGGAGTATTCCCCGTGGAGAACTCTCCTCAATTCTCTTACCAACAAACCTGTCGTTGTACCAGCCTCAATCTTCCCAATCTAAACAGGGTTATAAACCATCGGAACAACTATCACATGGTTACTTGCCAACATAAATTTCAATTTCTTCTTGAAGAGGATAGCTGTTGACTGGATCGACAACCCATAAAATTTATATGCCAGGCTTATTTGGCATGAACATTTTGATAGGACATCTCTTCCTTTATCCAATTGTTCATCAACTGTTAGTTCTTTTGATGGTAAATTGATGAAATAAATGTATTGATATATGTAGTTATATGCACTAAACTTGTCAATCAAACAATTTATCTTTTGTACCTGGATTCAGCCAGTTTGTCAGTTTGAAGACGAAAGGTTATAGTTCTTTCGTCATCAAAACGAATAAAACGTCGTATTTGTTGAAATTTTTCTAATGACATAACGACACAGAAATACCAAATTGACTTGATGGAAGAGATCCTTTGCTTCCACTAGTAAGCTTTTTCAGCACCAGCATACAACAATATAGTATACATCGCTTATTCAAGTATCTCATACCATCTGCAAATTTGTTTCGGATTGCTGGACAAACGCCTCTCCTCACAGGTCCTTTTAGCTGTCCTGTTTGTCTCTAACACTGTAACACGATAGCTTCATTTTTACTTGCGATAGGTACTAAATATATGACAAGTTTTAGATTCGTAAAAAAAAATCGAACTCAAGACTAAAAAAAAACATCGAAACTTTTTTTTAAAATACAGTTGACATTTAAAACTATTTTTCTAAAATGTTGTTTTCACTTAAAGGCACCTGTATACTAATATCTTTATCGCAAGTAATAATGTTGGCGTCGTAATGTTTTGAAGTCAAGCCAAAAATTCTTATTCCGGCAATGTTTCAATTTATAATTATCTGGCCTTTTTTCCAATGCATAATCAGTATAAAAAAAAATTGATGGCACAACAGCTTATGAAGAACTAGATCCTAGTGTCTTACAACTCTCAACCATCACTGTGTGCGTGTCTGCAGGAATGGAGGGGACTTACAGTTTATTGCCGAATCCGAACGGCTAATGTGAGCTGCACTTTTCTATGAAAAGAGATTCTCTTGGAGGTTTTGTCAATACCTTGCAAGAGGCAGCAGCGGTTTTTGTTTTTATCATTATTAGTTGGACAAGGCTGGGGATCGAACCTTAGACCTCCAGCATGACAGTTCATTGCACTAACCATTATATGCACGGCATAATCAGTAAATTTCCAATATTTGCATATTTAAAATTCCAAAAGTTTCTTCCCGAAAAAAATTTACCCGCGCCTATTATATCATAAATTTTACTCCCGTAATTATCGGTAATGGCTTGACCGATTTTGTTCAAATTTTGTAAAAAGCTACGTCACTAATCCCAAGTAATATAAAATAATGTAGATTACATTTGTATACATTAAAATCAAGTTTGCTCTTAAAGAGTCTGTATAAGGTCTCTATGGATTAAATTATAAGTTATAACATTTAAATAATTTGCAACATAATACCAGCTTCCTTACCTATACTTTATAATATAAGACTAATGCTCTATAAAAAAAATACAACTTCCTCATCTTCATCTGCTACTCTTTCTATGGATCTCCATTTTTCCTTCTATAAAACACAAAAATAACTTACACAGCATTCAATGATTCAATTTCTTGATTCAATGTTGCCATAGTCGCTCAAAATTTCTTCGTCAAATTCTCTCTGGAATTTATTTATCTCATCTAAAACCTAAACATAAATATACCCCCTCCTCTTTCCTCACCCAAAACAAATGTATCATATCATACAAAAAAATGGAAAAAAACCAAAACATTAAAATCAGTTTCACTTTCACTCACTTGAGATGAAAATAAGACGAGCGACCTGCCATAATGAAGGTTACGACAAACACCATTAACCAACTGACTGATACTCCATATAGCCTTAAGCCACATAATCCAAGTTATTCAGAACCCGAAGAAAGTTTATTTTGGTTAATAAATCAATATTTGTAGTAAAGGTAGATATATGTAGGTAGATTTAAATTTTTTTATGATGACCGACCGGTTAGTTTGAAAGTATCTAAAGCTCAGGCGGCCCGGGCGGTGGCGGCGCTAATGCAAATTTTTTGAAACTTATGAAAGATATAAGTAGTATAGGTATAGCTTATATGAATCTTGCCAAATCCCCACTATCTTCCCTTCTACCAAAGAATTTAAAAAAAAAATTATAATAAACAATCCAAGTCCATGACCATTTACATCACGAAAGCCTGAAGAGGCAAAAAATAAATCCGACGATATTTTTTTCTCCTCCGATAAATAAAGAATTCAATTTCTCGTTATCGATGAGTTTTCACTTTTTTTCTGGTTGGATTTTGCAGCCGTATAGCGAGTGATATAAAAGCCTCAGAAGTTGAACTCTATCAGTATGACATTCAACAAAATGCGCTTCCCAATCGTTTGGATTACTTTGGGTATGTTGGATCGTTGGAGCATTGTGGAGCACTATAACTGGTCGTTTGGATTATTTATATTAACAAGTTATTTCTCCTTTTATAGCACTCTGTGTCGTTCTGTGTGCTATTGAGGTACATTCTGGGCCAGTCGACCATCATCAGGATCTAAGACTTGCTGTGAAGAATTACCCAAGATCAAGCAGACAGGAGCCATATGATGAAGATTCCGGCGAGGTAATTGATGATAGCAGTCCTGAAGAAAGTGATGATGACGGTGAGGATGGCGGCGGCGACGACGATGACGATGAAGATGAAGAAAGAAGTCTAAAGCGCAACGTGCGAGAAGCCTCACAGAAACCATTCCTTGTCAATGAACAGACCGATGAAGATAGTGTCATTCCGAATACTGATGCACCAAGTACAGACAAACCAACCAAGAAACCATCATCGGTTCTTCTTTTGCTAAGCAATGCATTGGATAAGGCCATCGCGGCTACAACGAAGCTCCCTACACAACAAATGGCCAGTGATGCTGCTAGTGTTTTCTTGCTCCTCGGACAAGTTTTTAGTGAGGCTATTGATAAGGTTATTGGCGACGATGGTCCCGAAGAAGGTGCTACAGAAATAATTGGAGTAACAGATGCCACCGAGATTCCATCAGTTGATGAACTCACACAACTTCCCATTAATTATCAACCAGTGAAAGTTGAAAAACAACCACAGATTAACTCTAGTCAGAGTGATATGAAATTTCCTAGCTCATAGCTTTTGCATTGTTTAATTAGCTGAATACATTAAATTATTTAAATATTTATTTATTTTAGAAATAATAAACTTTGTTGTTTGTTTTAGTTCAGAGTGGTTTTTATTTTTAAATTAAAATACGAAAGTTAGTATGTATATCTATCGGATGTGTGAAGTATGAGAAATTTTATTACTTCTTATTTTAAGCCCAACAAATTTTGGTAATCAGGCACGTAGCCAGAGGAGGGACTTGAGGGGTTGAACTTCCTCCCGAAATGGAAATAAATCCTTATTTCTCTTGATAACATAAAACAAAATTCCGAAGGTGTTTTCAGAAATGTTTTTTATTTCGCAAAAACAAACAACACGTTATAAACCAGAAACTTTATCAGCTGAGGTTTTTAGGAAAAGATGCTTTGTAGTTTTCCCTAAGCCCATCATCAGATTAATAGAACCCAAGATATTAGCATTTTAAACGAACCTTATCAGCGTTTTTCTTGGAAACTTTTTTCGTTGATTTTTGCGTTGTATAAAATATCCAAAAACTGCCAATAAGAATCGCTTAAAAAGCCTAGGTATATCTTGGGTTCAAGTTATCTAATGGTAAATATTAAAGTCTTCATGGTTAGGGAAAGTGATAAACCTTCTTCCCTTGTAAATCTGGCTCGGCGGATTTAAAAAATTAAATCGTCTACTTCTGCTGTGAAAAAAATGTAAGCATGTTAAAAGGTAATAATTTGTTACATACCAGATTACGTACATTAATTAAAAAAAAAAAATTTGAAAAAAGTAATAAGTTTTAAAATTTGTTATAAGGACCCTTTTACAATACAAAAAGTCCTCGTTAAATTATTTATTCAAAATATAGCTTTTATTGGTCTTTTGTCTACAAAGGTCAGAATGAAACGCCAAGTTTTGGTTATGAGCTATGAACCAAGCGCCCTCCGAAGCACTATCTTGGCTACGGGCCTGATTGTTATACAGAGAGGCAGAAAACTATGCGAAAATGGGTCATTGAAACTTAAAGCAGATCTTACAAAACTTACAGTACTGCCGTAATTTAGAGTGCCCAACAGCCTCTTCAACAGAAGCCTGTAAAAGAAAACTATACGTCAGCTCACCAAATTGGCTGAGTTTAACTCCAAGCTCAAATTTTCTGAAAAATATACTTTCAAAAAAATCATTTTTTTTTTTTGTTGCCGGAAAAACAAAGTAGGTACGTACCTTGTTCCGATGTTTTTTTGGCGTTTTCCCGGAGAGGAAAAAAAACGTGGCGTGATAGTATATTTCTGACTTCGGATTCGAGTTCAGAGCACACCAAAGGCCTTCGGAAAAGCGTACTTTTTTTCTTCGGCAGAAAATTGTGTTGACCATTGTAATTTATGAAAAATTACAGACCATAACATGAGCAGTATTATACATAAATATCTGTAACCAGTGTTGCCATAAGGTTGATTTATTGACAGACTTTGCCTGTCTAGTTTTGTACAAGCCAGACCAGCTTTTTTTCAATTTTAAAATTTTTTTCTTATCATTAAATATTGTGTAGTATTGTTTTATAATTTCCAAAATCTAACGATTGTACAAAAAAACAATTATTTACTACCTTGCGCTTGGAAAGCTGTTTTTGAACCTAAAACTGTGTTACTGGCATGAATCAATAGTTTGTATGAAAATTCAATTTTTTTTTGTGATGGCGTCTGTATTCGCCAAAGTCGTTTTTTTTCGACCATTTTCCTCCGTGGAAATAAATAAATAAAGAATGGACATAGAAGTCGATAGCGTTTTATTGGAACTAGTATTGCTGCGCTAGATATGAATTACCAATAAAACGCATCTCATTAATTTCTTCTTCCCAACGACGAAGTTTCGAATAAATTTCACTCTTCGTGGTCTTATTGGTTGACAGTCAGAAAAAATGGTGTTTACACATCTTACCCTTGAGTCTCAGCAATCACACAAAGGGCAACCGGCGAAATTGCGAAGCCCATTTTCCAAATGAAAAAATGTATTGAAATCTTGTGTGCGTTCTCCACTTATGAAAGACTTGCCCTAGTTGTATAGGTACTCATAGATACCTTATATATACTCGTATCGCATTTAAAAATTATTTATTTTTAATTTACAAAAAAAATTAATGAGTTACATAATTTTAAGTTTATTTAAATAACATCAAGCTAGCACATAATTTTGAATTTTATCACTTAGCATCTCTAACGTGATACCAATTTATCAGTCTTTTCTGTTCGAGGTGAGAATTTTATGTTTTTGTTTGTTTACAAAAATTAAATTTTCTACTTTTACTTTCTCTTAAGATTGTTTGTAATTTTTTGCTTGTGTATAGTGTATCTCTCGTTTTGTGCACTTGTCACTAATTAATCGGTCATTTTTTTTGGAGGGAAATTTCAATGTGGTATATTGGAGAGGGAATTATAAAGTTATAAATTAGGTACTTTGTAAATATCATTTCCGCGGTAAGCTTAAACCTTTGATAAGTAGTATGAGATATAAAAACTTTATTCACCTTAAGTCTGTTAGACCATCAGATACTTGCATCAAAATGTTTTTAACTTGTGAACTTGTTGGTATGTAGCTAATTTGGTAATTTTTTTAAAATATATCCTCTTAATTTTTTGTATTTATTTTGAAATAGGAATTTTACTATGTTTTTTGCCGATTGTATATTCAGCTAGCCTTAGCAGACCAAGGTTCTTTACTGGTATTTTTTTGGACGCAGTTGCTGATGATATGATCGGAGGCAATCCCAAGCAAACTTTAAACGAAAATCCAATTAATTGGAATGGACTGGATGATTATTACTACGAGAATGAGTATTATGAAGACTATTACGGAAATAAGCGTCGGAAAGACCATAGAAATAAGAAAAGATTGTCGCAGGACTTTGAAGATCCTCTAGGTGAATTATTGCGAAGACAAAAATCACAAAGCAATTTTGATGAAAACGACGAAGAAGACGACGACGATGGTTATGATGAAGATGGGTATGATAGCGATGATACTGATGTTGAAAATCTTGTCGAAATAAGACCACAAAGTGCATCCAGGAGTAGAAAAAAGAATAAAAAACAGAGCAATTATAACTCAAATGAAGATGATGATAATGAAGATGAAACAGACGATGGCTATGAAGATGGAAATGGTTATGAAGATGAAGACGAAGATGATGGTGATGATGGGTATGAAGACGAGGAGGAAGATGAAGAGGAAGACGAAAGTGAAGAAAACAATGGAGACAGCCAAAGCAATGTGAACAAAAACAATAAAAGAAAGAAAATTCTGAAAAATTCTACAGAAAACAACGAAGCAAGTGTACAACCAGATGAGGAGGGAAATGTTTTTATCGAACTAAAAGATGACGAAAAGGTGGAAACAAGTGTAGTGAAGATAGAAAATGACAAAAATAACAAAAGGAAGAAGAATGTTAAAAAAGATCACAGCGATGAAGATACAAATGATGGAGAAGACGATGAAGATGATGAAGAAGTCCAAGAAGACTCAGACGAAAGTGAAGAGGAAGATGGTGATGATGGTGATGATGATGAAATCTACGAAGAAAGAAGTACTAAAACATAAACCAATGAATGAAACCAAGTTAAAAATAAAAAACAAACTCTTGAGATAAAATTAAATTATAACAGTACTGATAGTTTAAAATGGAATATATTTATACAAACAAAATTAAATATAAATTATATTTTTATTTAAAAACATGTAATTTTCCGTTATTCAAGGCTGATTTACACTTCAGCCAGGCCAATTGTTTATAGATTTTTGGGAGCGAAATACTGCCATGTTAACAGAGACTGACGTATCCAACATTTTTGTCGATTTTTTGCGTTAAACAATCGAATAGAAAGACATAAATAAGGTAATAAATCTATATTTTAATTAGCTGGCACATCCCTCTCCGAATGGGTAGACAAATCAAGGCTTCAATACTTATTTTCTAGGCGCTGTGTTTTAAAAATATGCTTTAACAGCTGCAAAGGTGGATTTAATTTTTTTGTTTGATGAAAAACTAAAGTAAATGGAAATTAATTTTAATTTCACCTAACGTACCTATCCCAGGTTTTTGTTTCAATATGATTTGTGTTATTTTTTGCCGTGAATGGCCTTAACTCCAAAAAAAATATGTTTTCTATTTCACTCTATTTTACCATACAAATAAAAAAATTTCGAACAAAATAACATTTGATCCATTCTCTAATGGCCGATTTCATAAAGCCCTTTTTACCATTCAACCGGCTTTTAAATTTTTAAATGACTTTTCTTCCATTCAAAATACGTCATTTAAAAAATTTAAAAACCTTTTAAATCTTTATGAAATCGACCATAAGACTAACATTTTAACTATAAAAAGTTTTTTTTTTTTTAACCGAATACATTTTTGATTTTTACCCCATTTCACCCTACAATAAGCAAAATTTTGAGTTGAAAAAATAACCTTTCAAGCCAAAAAAAACGATTTTAAAATTGTTGGAGCCGCAAAAGCCGGAATTTACGGCAAACCAAACTTGGACCACATCAAAACTTTTTTCATGTATATGTAGCATCTTAATGACTTCCTGATGTTTCCTATTAATGAAAATAAATTTATATGCGCAACAGATAAATAAAATTAGGTAAACACATCCGAGCTCATAAAATGAAAACATATTACCGAATCTGTATAACTATTATGTATGTAGGTAGGTACTGTGCACAGTCATTGCATGATAAGTTTTGAAAAGCAAATTAACAATTTCGAATTATCTAATTATGGCATTTTTTTTCATTAATAAATAACTTGAAACACCTTTTAGATTACATCAATTAAAGCTATTGGGCTATTGCTTATGGGCCATATTACAGTGGGTTAATTTTGAACCAGGCTAACCCCTACCTCCTAGGTTACTTTTGATTCAATCGCACACGGAATAAAGAATGCTGAATCAAAATTTTGTGTATATGAAACGGTTTTGTTTGTATAGAAGTTTTTTTTTTTAATTTGACGCTTAGACCAACAAAAAATGATTCGGTTTTAGAAAAATAACAGTTAAATTCCGCATAACAACAGATTTTTGTTTGCCTATGTCGAATTTCTTTTAAGAAAAAAATCGATTTGTTTAGAAGAAATAATCGATTTTTCTGGACAAATTCCTTGCATTAAAAGAAAAAAATCGGTTCTGTTTAGAACAAAAATCGAATTTTTTTGGTAAAAGGAATTCGACACTAGAAACAATCAACTTGTGTTTGTATTAGTAGTTGAACTTTGTTATTCCTCTCACAATAAAGAAGAACATTTTGCTCTTTTTATTCCACACTCTCCCAGTTTGAATTGCTCTAGTGTGTGATGGCCCTATATCATCAAGAATCGTTCTTAGGTCAATAGTCAGGTTATCAAGAATTTTCATCCGAATAAAAAAAAAATAAAAAAAAAACAATGAACCGAAAACAAAAGAAATCCTATACAGTTTAAATGATTTTCACGAATTCCCTAATCTGGTTCTCCGGATTGAGTATTTCAAGCCTTTTCACGGTCGAAAACTAAAGTCATCGGGCACATCCCGAGTGCTAATGATAACAACTCCAAAAATTTCATCTGTTAACAACATTATGATGGTCATTTCACTTTTTGCTATTAAAAATGACACAATTCCTTTGATCCCACAAATATCGGACCAGGGGATCTTCTACTTGTCAAAAAAATTAAGGGAACAAAAAAAATTCACGTTTTTTTAGGACTTTTTGAAAGGCTGTATCTCTGTGGAAAGATTAAACAAAAAGCATTCTAAAGCTTTATGTTTTTTGTATTGAAAAATTGTATCAAATGATTTTTTTAAAGTACGGTTATTCCACAATCATAAAAAACAGCACGAGCAAAAAATTTTAATTTGTTTTTTTTTTTTGAAGTGTCATTTTCTTTGACATTTTTTTTTTTAAATCATGTACATGTGTATTGATTCGATTGATTAATCAGAATGGTATCTTACGCAAAACTGTGAAAAAAAGTGGACAGACATTGTTCTTTTCTTTTCCGTTTTGATAACGATTTCACAATGTTTTTGAACCATACAATTTGTTCCTTTAATTGGTTCGTATGACTTTGATCATTCGGTACAGGTTCAATAGAACGATTTTAAATTTTGCAGATATACTGAAGGTCTATAGCTCATTAAAATGACCTGCAAAATTAAGTCCTGCAATGAATATTTGTAAAGCAATGAAAGATTAACTGAAAGTCTTTAAAAAGTCGTTTTCTTAACCTTTACTTAATCTTACGGGTGAGGGGCCAACAAAAAATAATCGTTATAAAGTTTTAGAAAGATCTTGTAGAATAATAATTCCAGTGTTCAAACACTGCCCTTAAATTTTCCGTGTCGCATTCTTTGCTGAGATATTGGTAACCAAAATCAAGAGTCTCTTTTTTCATTCAAAGCCATATATTCTTCTGAAAAAAAATTTAGAGCGCCGGAAAAAACACAACATTAAAGTTTAATAAATAAGTTATCCAATCAATACATTTATCTGGCTCAAAAAAAAAAATTTCAAAGAAAATGACACTTTAAAAAAAAATTAAAAAAAATAAAATTTTCTGCTCGTGATGTTTCTTATAATTGTGGCATATCACAATTAAATTTCTTAACACAAAAAACATAAAGCTTTAGAATGCTTTTTGTTTCATTTCAATATGATCACTTTCCGCTGAGACACTTGCATGCACCCAATCTCCCACCTACCCCAAATCCTATAGTGGGCCAAGCAGGGGGGTTGCAGCATGTCCCCCATATTATACCTCACTGTTTATACGCCGTTGTTTAGTTACATATATCTTTGGGGACTTGTTTCATTTTTTGTTTGGGGACTTATTTCATCTTTGAATTTGGGGACTTAAAGAAAAACATTTTGTGGAGTTATTTCATTTTTGGATTGGGGTGTTATTTTATTGGGGAGTTATTTCACGGTCGTCGTGAAATTTTGTTTAGGATAAAAGTAACATAAAATAACTTCAATATTTGTAAATTCCATAAATAAAAGAAGGTAAGGTTCAGGACTCGAGGACAGGTGTGGAAGAATTATGACAATATTTCTTAAAGCCCAAAACAGATGTGCAGCTTTTTCCCCATGCAGCGAATTTAGAAATAGAGATATCATGCAGCAAAGGCTGCATGCAGAGCATGGAATATGTCAGCCTTCATAAGAACCTGTGTAAATTTATTTTCGCTGCATTGGAAAAGGCTGCACATCTGTTTTGGGCATAAGAAGAACAAATTATTTAGTACGCGTGCAGACTTATAATCTGCTATATTTATATTTAGGTAAACTGATTTATTTTGTCATCAGACATGTAATGGAAGCTTAAACAATCATATTTAAAGTACGCACGATAATGTTTTGAAAGATATTGTAATGAAAATCTCCATGAAGAATCTTAATTAAGGAATTAAATAGGTAATTGCATGATACATTTCAAGGAAAGTTAATTTCTAATAAGTCAATTAAAATAATGTTTTTCATGAATAAATAAAACAAGTAGGTAATCAACGTCAAATTATTTCATTAAAAAAAAGTTGCATGCAACCTGTGTATACACGATTTTTTCTTTCAATTTTACTAGTTTATTCAAATTACATCATTAATAATAACTTGATAATAAACTCCTAAGTTTATAAATTTTTGTCTTTAAATTTAGTCACTGTGAAAAAGGACCTTTTTAGCACCAAAAAAAACGAAACGGATTTAATTGTTTATGCTTGGGTTTTCAATTATTTGGAGGGAAATTAATTATTTTTCTCTTCGGACAATGTACTTTGGGCCACTTGCACGAAAGTTTTCTGACAGCAGTTAATTCTGATACCTATAAATAATTGTAGGTGTTCACATTCGACTTGACGTCTCATGGTGAGATAGTCAAGATTCAGGGAAAAACAGTTTTCATAAATAAGTTTCGAAACAAGTAAATCTCACTTCTGAACAGCTAAAAAAAACTTCAGTTGGGTTCATTTTGTATCATTCATTTAAGACACTTTACCGATACCTTTTTGTATCATTCATTTAAGACACTTTACCCATACCTTTTTTCAGAATGGTAAAAACAATCAACCAAATCTTTGATGTTTCGTTTTTAGTCAATTTTTCAATATCTTCAATTGCAATATGTCTAATGGGATATTCTGCGGTTATGGGGAAAAGTATTTACAACATGACCAGATATTCCATGGGGTTGCTCACCTTTCTTGCATTCACACTTTTCATCTGTTAAGGCTTAACTACATTCAAGACTTTTTGCAAAAAGTACAAAAGTGAAAAACTAAAACATGCGCTAGAAATGCCTGTGTGCAAAAAAGCCAACGAAAATAGTGTTTGATATATCATTTCAGACTAGTACTACAGATAAAACACAATTTTTTCGCACAAATGCATCTCTAGGCATATTTTTGCTCATCACATTTTCACTTTTTGCAAAAAGTCTTTGATGTAGTTAAGCCTTTATAATGGAAGTAAATTTACTGAGACGGTGAGTCTATAGGTAATATAATACGAAAATTATATTTAGATTTGAATTTGTGTTCTTTATCACATTATTGTTAAAAACTGTATTAAAAAGTATAAGTCCTATGTTTTTAATGTGGGCTTCAAGTATAAATATCTTTGTCGTACAGTTTGACGTTTCTAGTGAGTTTACACCCTCCTTTGTTTTGAAGAACTAGTTTTTGATAAACCTTGAGATTTTGAAGCTCACTCTAATTGGTTGGTAAAATTATTTTGACGCTTCTTTGTTAAATATTTTGTTTAATTCGCAATCCTCATCTTAATTGGTAATTTGCCTACGTTTTCTTTTTTATTCATTTTGTTTTTCAATCAGAAAAAAAAAACGCTAAACGGAAAACGGTGAATTAAAACCAAAGAAGAATGCCAAACAAGCGTTTTGAAGACAGGAAAAATTACTTATTTACACCGTATTTTTTTGTTTTTTTTTTTTGAAGACTGAAAAACTACATTTAGCTGCTTTTCATCATAATTGGTACGATGCTCGACGATTCTACAGAAAAGTTATATTTTTTTATGACAATAGAATCTTCGAAACCTCGTATACGGCAAGCGTATAAATTTGCACCAATTTCGTTGGTAAGTCGTTATTTTAATGAACAATTATTTTTTATAGTGTTATTAATTTTATTTTGCAGATTATTTAATTTTCTTATCAACTATTTACGTGTTTAAGAGCTATGTAAATGCGACAAAAATTACATTAAAATCACTTAATGAGCCTTATCCATAATTTATATATTTTCCCTCGTAAGGAAAGCAAGTACAAAGTCAAATTATTATATTACCTAATACGATTCCTTAAACGTATGTATGTGTGTATATAAAAAACGACAAGATAATTGCATGAATTTTAAAACAAAGGAAAGTCCTTATTACCAATCCGAATAAAATATCTTCATTCTCATATGAAACTATCAGTCGATCGCTAGTGTTGTAACAAAATAAGTACATACAATGGCAAGCCCCACAAGCTACACCTTCAACGACTTCTTGGAGTTTCCCAACTTGGCATTCAAATTGGCCCTCATAAAACCTTTTCGCAGATCTCAAGACACCAATCCATCAATGCTTGCTTGGATATTTTTTTTAATTGGAGCTGGAAATTTGGTTTACCAAAATTTCGGAATGCTGTTTGCGATATTATTCACAAAAAACGAATCTATTGATATTATTCTTATCATTTCTGAAACTGGGTCAATTCTAGGCTTGGCAATGGTGGCTCTTTGTAAAATGACAACACTCTTTTACTATCGCAATTCTATTTTGAGTGTCATGGAGGAACTTGAAGATTATTTTCCAGGTGCTCTGAAGATACATCGTTGTTATCGCAGAACTCAATATCGTGTTAATTATTTTGCTGAATTCTCAAGAAAAATTATGAAGATAACGACCATTTTTTTCATGTTTGCATTTTCGGTATACAATTTTATACCCATTGGACAATCTGTGATTGAGTGGTTGTTTTTTGGACAACATTTTCAATATCGTTATCAATCGAATACTTGGTATCCTTGGAATGGAAATACATTTTACAGATAT
Source organism: Epistrophella euchroma (assembly GCA_947049315.1). Classification (NCBI taxonomy): domain Eukaryota; kingdom Metazoa; phylum Arthropoda; class Insecta; order Diptera; family Syrphidae; genus Epistrophella; species Epistrophella euchroma. The sequence goes on along the minus strand of OX346248.1, from coordinate 26,122,634 downwards.
GCCTTGAACTTCCTTTGTCAAGTGTGTTCGTCCATAGCTGGAGTGGCATTTATTATGGCTGGCGAGTTTATGTTGTGCTTTTTTTTAACTCAGATGCGAATGCATTTTGATTTCATTGCCAGAGCACTAGAGTCTTTGGATGCTGTTGAGGCTGAAGCTAATCTGGATTGTTTGAAGTTCCTGATTCAATACCACACAACGTTATTAAGGTAACGAGTACCTACTTAATTAAAAGTTTTCAAAGTTTTTTCTTTATGTTTAAATTTTCAGATTAACGAAAGAGATCAACTATATTTTCAACATTTCATTTTGTGTTAACTTTGCAACTTCTTCGGTTGCAATTTGTCTCATGGGATGTTCGATGGTTATGGGAATTAGTTTGATAAGCGCAGTCCGGTACTCCATTGGTTTATTATCCTTCCTGGTGTTTACCTTGTTCATATGTTACAATGGAAGTATATTTACTCAGACGGTAAGAATACAATAAAACTCAGAAGCCTTTTTTGAAAAAGATGAATATTTTGACGCTTGATAAGAAAAAAAAAACTTGCAGTGTTAATGGCAACTGGCAACACCTCTTCGTAAAAGAACTACAGTTTTTGTTGGGTCAAAATTTCTTTATTTTTTAAATAATTTACGATTTTTCGATGAATATTTTTGCTATGAAAGTTTAAATATCCATTTCATTTTAGAGTGCAAAACTACACTCTGCTGCTTTTTATCATAATTGGTACGATGCTAGTCCGAAATACAGAAAAACAATTTTAATAATCATGATAAGGGCCGCAAAACCGTCGATACTACAGGCACATCATTTCGCGAAGGTCTCAATGGAAACTTTTATGGATGTGAGTTTCATTCTAAGTACATACATTATGTATATCAAAATTATTTCTTAATTCGATTATGATTGTTTTTTTTTCTTTTTAGATTCTGAAATTCTCGTATAAGCTTTTCACATTTTTCCGCGCCATGGAATAATGATAATGTGCCTACTTTTCTTTATCTGTACAAGAACCAACGTTAAAAACACTTGAAAAGTGTCAAAACCCATGGAACTACAATTAATAAAATTCACGATTCAGCACGAACTTGCTCTTATGGTTAATGTTGCTTGAAATTTTAATGCTTATCAAAAGTACAGTAAAACCCGGATAAGTGCCTCACCATAAATTCCTCGTTTTTATAGGTACTTATACGGGTTGGGCGGCTATAAAAAAAGCGCTTATTTGCGCATAAGCACTTACCTCTATATTTACTAAAATAAAAAAATTTGACAACAAAAAAACATTTAATGTTTTTTTAAAAATAGGAAACAACATTACATAAACTGACTAGTACCGGTAACCTTTTTGGAAAAGGAAGCGCTTGATGAAAAAAAGCTTTTGCCTTTTTATGCTGATTTCAATTGTGTACCTACTTAAAAGAATTTTTTTTCAGGTCAATTTCAATATATGTATACAAAAAAATAAAAGGCAATTAAGCGGGGAAGGTAGTTAAGCGAAAAGTACTTTTTAGATGAGTTTTCTATGAAAAATCCTCAAAATCTCGGTCCTAAAATATTAAAGGTACTTATCCGGGTCTTACTGTACATTACCACAAAAAATTAATAATAATTATTTTTATATATTTACCCATATACACATGTAAAAAACTAGCGAATATTAAAAAGAAACATATTAGAAACACAATAATTAAATTGCTAAGACAAGTAGGTATACACCTTCTTAAAATGTTTTAATCTCAAAACAAAAAATTCCATTTGAATTTTTGAAAAAATGTAAATTTAAGGCTTAACTACATTCAAAACTTTTTCCAAAAAGTAGGGCAAAAAGTGAAAATATTATGAGCAAAAATATGCTTAGATATGAATGTGTGCGAAAAAATTAAGTTTTATCTGTAGTATCAATCTGAAATGACAGATCAAACACTATCTTCGCAGGCTTTATCGCACACAGGCATTTCAAGCAATGTTGTAGTTTTTCCCATTTGTACTTTTTGCAAAAAGTCTTGAATGTAGTTAAGACTTTATGAAGAACATTTTCTAAAAATTGTTAGAGCGGCTTTCTTAAAAAATAATTTTGTATATAGACATGTACATATGTATGTACATACATAGATATATAAAATTTTTTGAAAAAAAATTGGTTTGCCGTTTTTAACTAGCTGAACAGATAGACTCGCGGTCGATCGCGTGAAGGGTTTTTGAGATCAATAACATTTTTCAAAACGGTTGTGTGACAGGTAGGTACCGTTCTTTTTTGAATCAACATTTTCCGAATTTATTTTTAATAGACGAAGCTGTTGAAAACGTTTTGTTGAACTGAACATTTTATCAAATTAGCAGAGTAACCTCCGAGAATTAAAAAAGGACGCTTTAAAAAGTTGATGTTTTTGTCCACCAAAAAATTAATGACAAAAAATGCTAGGTTTGTGCCCACAAGACACAAAAAAAAAAAACCGTTCAGATACTCTGATTCGAAAGAGGAGGTCTTTATTTATTTTAAGGCTAGAAATAAAGACTTCTATGTCACCAAACCGGAGTTTAAAAGTTTCATCTTTGCTGAAATGAGATTAGAAGATCCGTTGATAGCTCCCGTCAATCAGAATGATAGAAAGGAAGTGCATCATAAAATATATACAAATATAAGAACGACCCCCTTTGCTACCAAAAATACCTTAACTTTATTTCAAAAATGTTTCTATTCCACTTTCTTATTCTTTTTTGCATTAATTTCGTTAAGTATCTTTCATGCATATGCTAAATATCTATTCCAAATATTAACTTAGAGCTTATATTATTGCGGTTTTGTTATGATCCATAAATTATTCAACCTGGAAACCCAACTAAAAAAAAAATAAGATTTTCTCCAAGAGAATATGTGAATCTTAAACAGTTAAGATATTTTGTTATAAAAGAAAGATCAATTTGATTTTGGGCTACAGTTTTAAGCAGAATGCAGTCGTTTTGGATCACAGGATTAGGTTTGTAAAAGGATAAAAAAACACATAGCCTATTTATACAGAGGTTTAAAAATATTGTTATTTCGTTTCCAATTTTCAGTTTTACTTGTTATTTGTGGGTTCGGACAGGCTGTTCCCGTTGATGTTGATCAACTTAAAGTTGACAGTGATTCGGTACCAGTTAATGTCGATAAGCTTAGCAATGACAATGATTCTGAAACTCGGTTAATAGTTCCTCCAGAAATGACCTCAAATTATTTTGAGCTTTTGAAAGATAAATCCGAAAAGGACATAAATTCTACTAAAGCTGAAAATGCAGACTCTACGCCCATGAATTTCTTGAGGTCTTCAGAAGATGGCACAGCTTCGAATATGGTAGGCTTTCTTTAAAGCAAATAACTTGTTTAAAAAAAAAAAAACTTCTACACCAAAATCAATTAACGCTAAATCTTTTTTCCTTTTTTTTTTGTTTTTAGAGTTCCATTGCCCAAAATCCTCTTTTGTCTTTTGATGGAAGCAAACAAACACCTATTTTTATTACTATTCCAATTTATATCACATCCAGCAGTGAAGGCGTACCAATTATTGCAACAAGCATTGAAAAACTGGTTCCCTCTCAAATGACATCAAAAAGCTTACCTGACAGATCAGTTAAGACTGAAGACAAAAATATACAACATTCATCATCTGTGGATGGAAACAAACAACTGCAAGGAAAGAATTGAAAACATAAATAAAGAACAAACTCAAAATAAAAACGTATTTATTAAACCGACTCCACAAGTCTTTTTTTTTTAACACTTCTGAGGCCTATTATTAAATACAGCGATACAAGAAATATTACTTATTTTAAGGATAAGCTTTTTTAAATTGAGTAATGTTTTGGCTCTAGCTTCTTAAAATTTTCGATTCAATTTTTAAAAACCAATAGTTTAATGCAGACTGTCCTCTTTGCGAAACTATTGGTCAGACAGAATTATTTTGATTGTTGCTACAAGTTCGAGCACTTTTATAAAGACTTTGACTTTTTACTGGCGTTTTACATGTTAAGCAAACTGGCACCTTTGGACCCCAATTCACAAAAAAACATTGAGGTCTTAATCAAAAATTAACAGTTTTAAATATCAGTACAATTTTTATTGCTTACACAACATTAATTAATTAAAGATACATAAATGACTAATGAATTTAAAAACTAGAAAAGCAAACAAAAAAGTGTTTATTTGGAAGAAAAAGGTTATAAATAGTGTGATTATTCGTGTTTTCTTTGAATTTGTTTACAAAATAATGAAGAAAGAATCTGAAAATATTCGATAATTCTGTGAAAACGCAAGTCACAAAAAAAAAAAAAAACATAGCTACGCTACTCATCACTTTTGCTTCTTATTCGAAACAAGATCAAGATTTTACATCTCTGGCCAAAATTTTAGGGCCACCAATGGAATAGTCACACCGGTAATTATACTCGAAATCAAGTTGACACTGTGATTGTCAAGGATTCGAAAGCCACTGATGTGCCGAATATTTTCACCTGGGGCACTAACAATCTTTGATTCCTCGTCGATGCCAGAGAACTGCAAGGTAGCACCCAACCATGAGTCAACGAGCGAACCAAAGAATCCTGCCAATCCACCGTAAAAGATGATTGGCCATTGCGGTGGACTATGTTGGAGGGACTTTGAATCGACTGCATAGACAAGGGTTAGATAGTATGTAAGACCAATGGCGATACCCCCAAGAAAACTGACTAACAACCCGACCATGGAAACACCTCCATTAGTTCCGCGAGGGACACGCTTTCTAGTCGTGATTAGAAACGGGTCGCATTTGCTAAGCACACAGCCCAGCTCACTAGCCCATGTGTCTCCATTGCAGCAAGCTAATGAACCTGTGGATTATTAAATAAGATAATAACTAAATAATAAACATCTTCAAAGTTCTCGGGCTTACTTAGAACAGCGATGCCAAGCCAGCTGGAACGATAGTCCTGCTGAAAGTCAATTGGACGCTCGCTACTGCCGCAGTCGATGATGTAGAGAATGGCAAGTTGGGTTGCCATTCCACCATTGCATAGGACTTGAACCCAACTACGCTGACCTTCACCTGGGGAAAATTACGATGATAAAATACTTATGAACTTCTTAAGAATTGCCTATATACCTTCTTTGAAGTCCTTCTCTATTTTTCGTTTGATGTGAGCTCGGAATTTCGTAGCGCGCGAAGAGGAAAAGAAAAAAGTCACCAAACACGCAAAGAACATATGGTTGGCTATGGAAAGAAGAAAAGCAACAATAATTCCTAACGCAGCTCCAGATTTGTTAACAGATTTCCTTTTCAGACCCACCAGAGCAAAGAGAAGGGGGGCCAATGTTGAAAACAGCCATCGTGTTGGCGGTATCACTCTTTGTTCTGAGAAATAATAAACAACATCATTTCGATTAAAAACTGCATACATATTCAGTTTGTTTTGAATTTTTAAAAATTCTTAATTACCATCGTCATCGACGGATTGGGACAACCTTGAAAACGCCACATTTCCAATCCACATGAACATGGACAGTGGAATGGAAAGCCCGCAAAAAAGCACGGGATAGAAATCTCTGGGATTCATGGCTCTGAGGAAAAATTCACCTATGTATGTTTCATTAAATTTTTCTAGACTTTCAAATGTTAATGTTTTGACCCTGTATTTTTATCAAAACGCGAACTGATAAGAACAGAAAAATAAAACTTTCTTTTTTTGTTGCACGTAAATAGAATGCTTTCACCTTTTTATTCATGGTATTTTTTATTAATTGTGTTTATTTAATTTCGATTGTCAAATATTAAAATAAACAAAAAAAAAAAAGGTTGATTCACAATAGGTCTGTTCGTTTACTTTCTGCATTGAAGTTGTAATGTCTGTCAAATTTTGAGGAGTAGGTAGAAAAATCTCTCAAAAAGAGTAGATTTGGATAGAGCCTCTCCCAAACCAACGCGATTATTCGCCGCGACAAAAGAAAGGAACAATAACAACACGTGATTGTCAAACAAAACAACACGTTGTTGTTATTGTTTTCTATTGGGAACTTCCACCAGACGTCAAAAACTTTAGATGGGGGGAAAACAAACACACTATTAAAGGCGCGAACAGTATCGGTGTGTATTTATATATGTTTGTATTGTTGTTTTCCCCCCATCTAGAGCTTCTTTTTGATTAAAGAACTGTCAAAATTAGAAAGAAAAAAGACAGAGTCAGATTCTGGAAAAGCCCAATTGTCACGGCGATTAATCGCGTTGGTTTGTGAGAGCCTTAAGACATTAAGCGGGGTACACATTATCGATCACGTATGACAGTTTTGCTCACAACTGATAGTGTGTACATTCTGTTTGATAGTTTGTCAGGCGAGCTTCATGCAAGCTCATGCTCACAAAATTTTTTGATATTGACTGACAGTCAGCCGACTGTAATACGTGATTGATAATGTGTACCCCACTTTAAGGCTCTCCCAAACCAACGCGATTATTCATGGGCTGTCAAGTCGTGTGGGATAAAATCTCATTTTTTGTTTCCACACTATTCAGGATTTACTTCCCACTTTTTTGACATGTGTCAATACTCAGTGGGATAGTGTGGAAGGCCTTTAACTACATTTAAGACTTTTTGCAAAACGTACAAAAATGAAAAACTAAAACATGCGCTAGAAACATGAATGAAAGAATACAAGATTACGCCATTTCATTTTTTTCGCTTTGTTGTTATAATTTTTGACAGCTCGTATGGCGCAATTGGAGAAAAAAAATGACTTTTTCCTACTAGATAAAGCCGGGAAAAGTTTTTAACTTGAATATTATTTAAGGCTCTTCCAAACCAACGCGATTAATCGCCGCGACAATAGAAAACAATAACACCAACGTGTTGTTTTGTTTGACAACCACGTGTTGTTATTGTTGTTTTCTTTTGTCGCAGCGAATAATCGCGTTGGTTTGGGAGAGCCTTTAATTGTTCTAATTTGAATTAACTAAAAGTGAAGTGTAGTGTAAAAAAAGTGCACAAGTTCTGAATCTATCTATTCTACTTTATACATTGCCGCTTCATTTGCTTTTTGGCGATTTATTTCAAATGAAAAAACCTTAAACTTTTCAAAGGGTCATGTAGTCCGCTCTTAAGCCTAGTACGATGCTGATACGAAACGAAATTTTTAGTTGGTCTCCAACATGACAACGAAATGCTTACGAAAACCGTAATGAAAAATTACCCCTTGAAAGTGTCACCATTTGCAAAAACAAAAAACAAACACAAACACATAAAAATTACAGAAAGCAATGTCGTGATGAAAGAAACAACAAATACAAACAAGAATAGAGAGCAAATGTCACTTTTCCGCACACAATTAATGGTACAGGAAATTAATTATGTGCGAAAATAGAGGGGAGATCTCTCCAAATAATCTGCTACAATTATCGATTTCGTTCATCGAACAGCGTACTGCAGAACGAAAAGCAGAACAAAATTTTTCGTTTATGATTTCGTTGTGTCATTTTTGTATTTGTATGGGATTTTTCGTTTCGCATCAGCAGCATACTAGGCTTTAATTTAAATATGTGTTGGCATCACTATCAATAATCAAATTTTAAAATGTCAAAAAACATCACGCTGCGACCGAAAGAAATCCAAACCGCCACACTAAACTCAAGTAACAACTTTTATTTACGTATCTAGGCAACATTCCAGAAGTTTTTATTTCACAGGAAAACCAAAAGTAAAAACTCGATTACAAAATTGAAAACTAAATACACCTTAAGATGACTGAAGAAAAAATCGAAGTTCGTGATGTAACTCGTATTGAACGAATTGGCGCTCATTCCCACATCCGAGGTCTAGGATTAGATGATGTTCTAGAAGCACGGGCCGTCTCACAAGGTATGGTTGGTCAAAAGGACGCTCGTCGAGCCGCTGGCGTTGTTGTCCAGATGGTTCGTGAGGGCAAAATCGCAGGTCGCTGTATTTTGCTTGCTGGCGAACCAAGTACCGGCAAAACTGCCATCGCAGTGGGAATGGCTCAAGCTCTAGGTACTGAGACTCCATTTACAAGTATGTCTGGGTCGGAGATATATTCGCTGGAGATGAGTAAGACCGAGGCGCTTTCTCAATCATTGAGGAAAAGCATCGGTGTGCGCATCAAAGAAGAAACTGAAATAATCGAAGGCGAAGTGGTGGAGATCCAAATCGACCGACCAGCCACTGGAACTGGACAAAAAATAGGTAAAGTCACTTTGAAAACAACGGAGATGGAGACCAATTACGATTTGGGCAACAAGATCATAGAGTGCTTCATGAAGGAGAAGATCCAAGCTGGCGATGTGATCACCATCGACAAGGCTTCGGGGAAAGTCAGCAAATTGGGTAGAAGCTTCACTCGTGCTCGAGACTACGACGCCACTGGAGCCCAAACACGATTTGTTCAGTGCCCTGAAGGCGAACTGCAGAAGCGCAAGGAAGTCGTCCACACCGTGACCTTGCACGAAATTGATGTCATCAATTCGAGAACCCACGGATTTCTAGCCCTTTTCTCAGGAGACACAGGAGAGATTAAGCAAGAAATCCGCGACCAGATCAACAACAAAGTAATGGAGTGGCGCGAAGAGGGTAAGGCGGAGATCAACCCTGGAGTTCTGTTCATCGACGAGGTACACATGCTGGACATTGAGTGCTTTTCATACTTGAACCGCGCTCTAGAGAGTGACATGGCTCCGGTGGTCATCATGGCCACGAATCGTGGTATCACTCGCATCCGTGGAACCAACTACCGCAGTCCCCACGGCATCCCCATTGACTTGCTCGACAGAATGATCATTATTCGCACCGTTCAGTACTCCGAGAAGGAAATCAAGGAAATTCTGAGGATTCGGTGCGAAGAGGAGGACTGCCTTATGCACCCAGACGCTTTGATGATTCTCACTCGCATTGCTATCGACACAAGTTTACGTTACGCTATCCAGCTGATCACGACAGCGAATTTGGTCTGCAGACGGCGCAAGGCCACTGAAGTGACCACGATGGATGTCAAGAAAGTATACTCGCTGTTCCTGGACGAGCATCGATCCAGCCAGATTCTGAAGGAGTACCAGGACGAGTACATGTTCAACGAGATTGCCGAGGAGCCGAAGACGGAGCCAGCTACCACTGGCAATGCCCAGCCCATGGATTGTGGGGATTACTAAAGAAACATACCCGGCGATCCCTTAGCTTGTAGTTTTTGTTCTTTTTAAAAAAATAAAATAAGTTTTTTCCGCGAAACATATAGCTTTTATTTCATATAAACATAAATCCTTGTAAATTAATTGTGTTACCCCCTCCCAATCCTCTTGACAGACTCACTTTAGTTTTATCACAACGTATAGTAAGAAGAAGACGAATAAAACAAATAGAAACATGTAACACATGTGTTTGGTGCCGCCGTGTTTCCCCAGGCGGATAACTCGCGTCATTGTTGTTCCCAGAAAGCCACCCGTTCTGTCCATATCGTCGTCGATTCCACGTACTAGTTTGTCTTGATAGCGAACTTCGTTTCCAATGTCGATAGTCAGCGACTTGAGCGCACCGATTTTTTGTTGCAGTTCTTCGGCAGCTCGTTCGTTTTCTTCTTCGAGGGAGTCTTGATTCAGCCGACTGGGGCCGGGATTCTGGGGAATAGGTTGATAGGAGTAGTTGGATCGGCGCATGTTGGTTGTTTTTTTATGTGAAGCCAGTGTAGCGGAATGGATGTTGCTTTGGAAAGGCCTTTCAATCTATAAGGTCAATTTAATTATTTCAAAATTTAAAATGCTCAACTTTGTTTCTGTAGTGACACGTACCTGTTATCTTTAGTATTTTGTTCTATGATGATCGTATTCGGTAGAAATGGGGATTTTTCAAGTAAACCCTTGGTATGTGATCCAATGAGTTAGAATTCTGTAGTGAAATTCATTGCGAACAAGAAATTTTGCAGAAAATCTTGAAATAATTTGAAGAAAATTTGTTTTTTTTTGTTTTCGATATGAATTGATTTTGACAACCTTTTTTTTTTTTGTGCGTTGGCAAATGTCAAAAACTTCAAATGATTCACAATGAACACATGCTGATTTATGGACAAGTTACAATGGATTGTAGCAGGTTTGTGTCTAGAATTAGCTCAGTTTGGGTGTGTTCATAAAATTAAATATGTCTTGTTATGTACCTACACTACGAGCAGACATCATATAAAAGTTGAATTACGTTTGTGACAGTGACGTCATTTTTACGTCATCATTTGCGACTTTGACCGCAAATCGTTTGAACACCCTTTTGGGACAGTCCGCATAATATGACTGCAAATGGGCTTTTCCAGAATCTGACTCTGCCTTTTCTCTTTCTAATTTTGACAGTTTTTCAATAAAAAAGAAGCTCTAGATGGGGGGAAAACAACAATAGAAACAAATATAAATACACACGGATACTGTTTTCACGTTTGGTGGAAGTTCTGGAATGGCTGATATGCGGATATTACCTATAGCATATCGTCTGAACACCTCGCATATAGACCGCAAATTTGCGGACACGATATGCGAGCACCTTGAACTCAAATGCGAATTTTTGGAAAGTTTTTGCATATCGTGTAAACACCCCTATATGCAAGTTTGCAGTCACTGATGTAAATGTAAAATATGCAAAACATTATAGCGACTTTAACATGACGTTAGAGTCGCATACGTATGCGACTTTTTATATGCCGTCTGCTCGCAGCTTTACTATTCACGCATAAAATATGCATAACATCTATTGAAATATTTGCACCAAATTTTAGGGGAATCACGAAATTTGATTTGTATACATTACATATACAATATCATTTTGATACCAATATGCCATCAACTTTCTTTCTATAAGTTACTCAAAATGGAAAGACAAAATTTTCCATGATGGTTTTCAATGAAAGCTATAACTGGCGCCTACTATTTTTTTTTATTTTTTGTAGTTCTGTTCGTTCACTTTATTAGGAAATAATTGTTATACTTAACTGTTATAAAACACAATTTCATTGCAATTGAGGATGTTTGAGATGATTTTGAAATTGCGTCATTGTATGGGAAATTGTGCAATTTTAATAATGATCCAAAATTGGGCAATTTCGTTCAGTGAGAACGTACCATACTCTTGGTTCAGCAATTTCAACTCGCCGATTTCGGCGGATTAACTGAGGTTCAACGACGGATTAAAGGGAGAGCCTTTAATCCGCCAAAATTGATGAGTTAAAATTCTTGAACCACGGATCAAATATTAGTACAACTGATCCTTTATAACATACAAAATTTGGATGAAATTAGTTTGAAAATATTTTTTTCCTTTTTTAAAGTTTTGAGTTTGAAAATTATTATTTTTTTTTAAATTACTGGTTGCGTGAGGTTAGTGCGATGGACTGTCATGCTGGAGGTCTAGGTTCGATCCTCAGCCTCGCCACCTAATAATTAAACAAAAAAAAAAACGGCTACTACCTCTTGCGAGGAATTGACAAAACCACCAAGAGTAGGTATCGTAGGTATAAATAAGCTGATTTTTTACAAAAATCTGTGGAGCAATAGGTACCTACACCTTATGTTCAATAAAATTATACTGAATATTTTGTTTTTAAATTTACTTTGGAATCATAAAATTCAAACAATTCTAAAATATAAACTACCATCGTGTACATTGACCTTGTAATTTTACCTCGTTTGTCCAACTTCAAAGGCTGTAATGTTTATTATTATTTTTATTTAGTAAAAAAGTGTTTTTTTTTTATATAAATCAACACAATCATTAAAAAAAATATGTATCCATACCCTTCTGCCAAAAAACAACAAATGATTTTTCGTCAAAATTTCATCTTCAAATCAATTATATTTTTGAGCGAACAAAGTTAGTCCTTTTGAATATTTTTTTTGTCTCAAATCAAAAAGAAAAACAAACAACTTAAATTCCATTTTCATTTGCATCCCATCAATTAAAATGTTGGTTCGTAGGTTTTTCAAATTAGTCCGAAACGAACAAAAAAGAAAACAAAAAACAACGCTTAAAGTCGTTAACTCTCTTCTTATTCAATTATTTCAGTCTTAGGGCTGAAAAAGCTGATAAATTAAATTGTACTAATTATTGCAAGAGAATTTCCACTCAGCACAGCCCAACCTCAAGAAAGATGGCACGGCACGAGCACGACCTCTCACCGCACCTATCCAGTTGTTGTCCACCATCATTGATGAAATAGCTACTTTTAAGATCTGGGTTTTGTTATTCTTTTTCTTTGTCGATGATGCACGGGTGTTAGCAACCTTATTTTTAAAAACGAACTTCAAATCTGCAAACTGAAGACCGGACGAAAAACGATAAATTTCCCCACAAAAGTTATTTTTGCTTGGTAGGTAGGTAAAGCTAACTTTTAATTAGTATACACTTCTCACAGAGGGTGGGACGCGGAAGGGACGGTGGTGTGTTGCCAACGGCAAATGGATTGTGTAGGTGCGTGTGATAAGGTATTTGTTTAATTTCGAATTTCTAATTTCAAATCATCAGGTAATTTAAAGTACCTACGAAAGAATTTGAAAAAGCAATCCTCTGAAAACCTTGGTTTTATGGCCCAAAGAGATAAGGGATATTTTCCAAAAATAGACGAGTAATTTTGAAGAACATGCTTTCTTCGTAATTGCTTTACCGACACTTAAAATTACAACGCCACGCTGCGTGTCGCACCACCACCGCCATATACAGTAATATTTTATCCAAATCTTTTCTCTTTTGCTGCTCTAATTGTGATTTAATAGAATTAACCAAAAATGATAAAGGCAACGATTTATTTGAAAGTAAAAGAAAGATAGGGCACATTGTCGATGTAGGTTTAAAAGTCAAATATAACTCAATTAACTGTTAAGTGTTCAAAACGTTTGTAAGAAATGGTCAATTGAAATACATACTTAGTTTGCTTGCAGAGTAATTACATATAATATAGACTCTTTGTCCCCTTTCACACGAAGATACTAGTTGCTGGTGATTTTTGACGTTTTCTTTAAATCTTCTTAACAATCTCTTGTACCTTTCACACGCAACCAACAAAAACCCGGAGATTTTCTTTATTTTCCATTTAAACTACCTTGGTTGAACGCACACAAACGTAGCGTGAAGAGAAACGTCAAAAAAATCTCCTGAATTTGTTGACCGGGGAGATTTCATTTCCCCCTCTTTCTTCCAGCCCTTCTCGCCTATGAACTAATTGTTGCCAGCAACTCAGTTGCCCTGTGTGAAAGGGGACTTTCGTTTCAAAGCATTGCATTGTATGGCAGTACTAAGTCATATAAGTCTGCATTTACATTGTTCAACTTGTCCAATTCCGATCACTTGTTCCTTGGTGAGCAGGGTAAGAAGTGAGGGGGATGGAAGAAATCGGTTGTTCCGCAAAACTCATCCGATTTTTCCAGCCTATTTTGGTTCTCTTTCACCTCCTTTCCAGTTTCTTGTGTGTGTTTAGTATACATGTGTTGTTTATTTGATGGTGTGAGTAAATCTTAATGAAAAATGAAGAGGAAAGCAATAAGACCGAAGATTGCAACGACAGAAATTCTCATTAGAAAAATCGGACCATATGAACATTTTACCCGATTTCTGGAAAAAACTTATGGGAAAAGTTGAACAATGTAAATCCAGACTAAGGAGCAACTGATTGCCATATTTGATAATTTAATAAACGTGCAGGGTCCAGGAGGTCACTTATTTAACTGCCTGAACAGAATAGAATGCTGGAACTGTAGCCGCAGACGGAACTGGAAGAGCTGTCAAAAAGTCGGACCGTATTTTTTTTACTTGCCTACAATGCAACTGTACAACTTTGAAAGTATTTTGAAGAAAAACAAAACAATATTCTTGTGTACAAGCTCAGAATTCACTTTTTTTTCCAATATTTTCCTCACAATAAATAATTTTTTTCGCGATACAAATAACCACAATATTTTTTCCGACACAAAAAGTTGTTTTTTTTCCTTCATACAATTTGAAACGTCAAAAGTGTCGTATACGTGAAAAGTTGGTGAACTCTTCCGTCTGCGGCTGCAGCTCCCTATGCGGCTACGTTCCGTCGTGTTCGCAACATTGAATTTGCGTGTATTCAATATTTTGACAGCTATTCTAGATCCGGCTCCAGTTCCGTCTCCGTCACCATTCTGTTCAGCTAGTAATGGTGTGAGATACTTTTGTTTTTGGAATGACGAATGCTGCTCTGTTAAAGTACTGTGATGGTTAATTTCTTTTATAAGAAAAAATATTATACTGTCCACAGTTCAAATTGTGTTTTATCCTTTTTTATTTTCAATTTAGGAAACTTCTGAAAATTGTGTAATGTCAGTCGCATAAACTAGTTTAATTCCTCCCCCCTCTCCCCTTTATTACAAAACTAGCTAATCTGCTTTGGATTATTCCATGAAAATACACAAAAAACTGTTTTCTAATGTTTTTGCCATTACTGTTGCTGCTCCTGCTGTTATCATGTTCATTGAAACATTTTAAATTGTTTCTTCAAAAGCAGCAAAGCAAAACACGACTGACTGTCCCCAAACTTCTTTGAATATTTACTTGATTAAAGTTTTTCTTCTTTTTTGATGTAAAGTTTGATTAAGAAACTTTATGCAGCTTGCATAGTTTATAGTGGACTGCGCTGCACTGCAAGGAGAATTTTCTTCATCATTCCTTAAAATTGCATGAGATGATGACGAAGATGAAGAAGTTTAAAAAACATTTTTTGGAAAGAAAAGTTAAATAGATGAAGAAAGTGAATTGAAATAAATGAAGTTACAAGTTTCGCGAATGCAGCTGCAAATACGAGAATATTTTTTTTTTGTATTCTTTTTTTTTTTTTCAAAACACTGACTTTACGAGAGTGGCTAGAGGTCTGATTTGTTATAAATTAGGACATAAGCAAAGGGATTGACACTGATTGCCAGGATGTCAAAACATTTGTGAATATAATAAATATATATATAGATAATTAAAAGTTGAATGTTTTTGTTTTGTCTTCGTTAAAACCCTACAGAGAGTTATTTATTTAAATTGAGATTGAAAGGCGTTGTGTCCAGCGAGCGAAAGAACTTAAATAGCTAAGCTTTAAAATGGAACGAATTTAAAACAACGAAATTTTGTTTTGTGTAGAGGGCGATGATGTAGTAGAATAGGTAGGTAAGGAAGCGAATCGGCCTAACCGTTTAGGTTCTATCTCAAATGATAGTGGATGCACAGATGCAAAGATCACTATTTCAGATTTCTTCATTATCGTAGTGTCAATTTTAATAACAAGCTCGGATTTTTTTTACACGAAACCAATAGATACGTACCTATGCCAAAATTTTGTTTTAGACTTTGAGGAACAAACTTAGTGAAAACAGTTTGACTGTATCATTCAAAATGTAAAATACAAAATAATCATTTTTTAATTAAAAAAAACTGTCGGTTCTTTTTTTTTAAGTCTTCATTATGGTGAAGAATGAAATTTAAATTACTGTAATTAGAAAACCTCCAAAGGGTTTTTTTTATATCGTTTCTGCACGCTATGGGTTTTATTTGTACATACTTTTTTATAATTATAATAAGTTTATTTTCAAAATAATACCAGATTTTGCTTTCAAATCATGTCAAAATTTTTCAATGATGAGTTTCAATGCATGCTATAACAACCTGCGCCTAAAACTGTGAATGTCTACGAATTTAAGTCCAAATCCTTCACATAACTATTCATATTTAAAAAAAATTCCTGAATTCTTGAAATCAGAGTTTTTGTGCAGAACAAAAGTCTAGCTACTCCTCTTTTTCTTCTCTATTCGAGTCCCAAAAAGACTGTTCTCTTCGGATCAATATAAAACAACATCATTCTCAGTTTCTTCCTACAAATAAAAGAAGTTATTCCATGACAACACATTATTCATTGATCATTTTGACTGCCAGAACTTTTTTTATATACCTAAAATATCTTAAGAATTCTTTTTCAATGTTGTGTTAATGGAATTTCAAAATAAATATTTTTATCTTTTACCTTTACGTCTCTTAAGACTTCCGGTTGCATTATCAAATTATATTTATAAAAATTTCATCACAGAACATATAAAAATAAAACTCAAACTTCACTTATCCGCTCATGTAGAAAAGTTATCAATTATATTTTAAATCCCTCTTGCCGTATCAATTTCTAAAGCTTATCTCCATAATATAAATTTCAATATCAACATATCACAATCTAGAGAGAACACATAAAACTACATGAAAACCTACACAAATCTTATAGAGTTTTTGTAAGGATATCCATCATAGCCATAGGTACCTTATCTATATAAACATAAATGCCTATGAACCATCACGAACTTTATTCATATTTTTGCGTTTTTGTGAAAAACTATTCGTCTAAGATCTCTGGCGGTGCTTTCTTTCTAATATTTCTTTTCATCCTTTCTAAATTATACATACACACTCTCACTGAAATATTTTCATAGCGAAAATACGCAGCGTAAAGTTTTAAGAATGCAATGTGAGCGTGATAGACTGTGAAAACTTCATAAAACTTTTTGTCGAATTAAGTTTTTTTTCGTCATGTTAATAAATAAAAATGTTCTCAGTCTTGTTCACATCGCCCGCCATCGTCATGGTCGTTGTCCTTGTTGCTATGGTCGGTTACGGCTGCTTCAAAATGTAGTTACATGGAAACTTGCCTTCGAAGAGACGGTAGTAAATTTTTTCTTTTGCCTGATATACCTAAATATGGTGAAGATGAATATCTAGAAATTCCAATTATAGTTCATCCAGTCAGTGTGTGTAGTTGAATGAATGCAATGCATTATAGAAGACCCAAGAAGGCGATCCTGTATCCTATGATGCTTTGGTTATGCAAGGAACAAAACTTACTCGCACCGCAATGCACGACATTTTGTCTTCGTTATGCCTAAGGACATCCAAAGCTTAGTATATATACTCGTTAGATGGTTGAAAAAAAAAGTTATAAATTTCACCAGTTTTATAGTTGTAGTGTATCTTACAATTTTTGAATCATGACAAATTTACTTACTATGTTATGCAGTTGTATTGCTTAGTAGTTAGTAAGCCTTAAGGTGCGTGTTCATTTGAGATTTCTTTCGCTAGTAAACTCTCGGATGTCTGTCCATTTGAGAGTTGATTTTTTGAAATTTTAATATCGCGAGTTCACATGAGGAGTTTTGAGAGTTGACTTCCTGAGAGCACTTTCAAAACTTTGTCCACTTGAGATATTTTTCATGGAAGTTGAAAGTAAGAAATAGTGAAATTGAAATGTATTCTTCCAAGCGCAAAGGTTGAAGAAATGTCATTGGAACTCTTATTAGAAAATGATGGATTAAATATGGAGTACTCGAAGTGAATCCGATGCGTGTCTAGCCTTTTTATTATATTTTTTTTTTTATTTATTTTCTTTTTAATTTACAAAAAAAAAATATTTTAATACCTAATTAAAAAAAAGGGCCGTTAAAAGCTATTTTGAATCAATAATTCAACAAGTCCAATTAAATAGTGCTAAGGAGTCTTCTACTTGGCTGATTTATTTCAGTAGTATATAGAATTTGTATTATTAAAAAAATTTTCGTGTATATATACATTGCCAGGCCACGGGCACAAAAAAACTTCCAGCTTTAATGATTAGGAATTCTAATCTGGTTGGATATAGTTCAAACTAGGTATTCATCGTGAAATCTATGTAAGATGAACTGAACTTGATACAAACTGCGTATTGACAAGGCCCTCATTAGTCAACTGATGAGTCCAAGTGAGATCGCCGGGACCAAACGCCAATTTGTATGGACTAAAGGCCGCTAAAAGCTATTTTGAATTTTAAAAAATCAATAATTTTTTTCTTCATTTTTTTTTTTGACCTGAATCTATTTGATTAATAAATACTTTATCTAGTTTGAGCTGAGTACCCCAATTTAAGAAGGATTTTCTGAGATCTGCTAAATTGAATCCGATTTTTTTCGAATAATTCAACGTTTTTGACACGTTTTTGTTGCTCGTGTTTAAATTTAAGCTACATATATGTATGGCAATTCGAATTATTTGTTTTTTTGCCTCTGATCTTTGAAAATCTTTTTGAAAATAAAATATGTAGGTACTTAATTCAAACTACATGAAATATTAATTAATCATTTATTTATTAATTATACATATATCACAACGTTAAATGTTTAGCAACGAGTTTCGGATTTATTCATCCATCATCGGTTTTAAAAAATGGCAGCGTACAACGCATTTGTCAACAGACTCCTAAACATAGGTAGATACCCATGACCAAAAATGACTATAAAAACGAAATAAATATAATAAAATAAATAGCCTCAGCAAACGGATATAAAACAGAAATAATAGACAAAATAATTAACAAAAAGAAAAATAAAACAAAAAAATCACAGAAGATATCACATGAGGGATAAGAAAATATATATATAATAATATATACATCGTCGCTAAACATATTTATTTAATATGTTTGTGATATTTTTAATAAATAAAATATAAAATATGAATTAAAAAAAAATTAACTTTTAATTTAATTTTATTTTTTCATACATTAATCTACATTAATTTTTTACCTTTGGAACATTGAATTTGTTGTTTAATAGGAATTAGCACCTATTAAGCATAGTGATATCACAAAAACTTTCTTCAGTTGACCTTGTTTTGTTAACTTCTACTTTTCTAAAAAATAATTTGTTTTCTTTAAAGACCATAGTTTTACGATGTTAACTCTCGAGAGTTACTCGAGCTACTGTGTTGAAATTCCGCGGGGTAATCTCCGATAGTGATTTTGAATTTCTGTGAATTTTAAAAAAAACCTCATTTCGTCTTAAAATAAAACAAAGTATTAAATAAAATTTTGTTGGCATTTATTTTGGCTAAATTCACCTTTACATGATGTAGTATTATCCATTGGTGCCATTAGCACCGCAGGAACTGATGTTATCCTTCCAATTTTTCTTCATCAAAATGATGATAATGTGGTTCATCATCATCATCATCATCATCATAATGAAGGCAGCAACATCATCATCAAGGCTAGATGGTTAAATATGGGATGCATATGAGCATGGCAGCCGTCATAACCATACTCACATTCATCTAAGACCTTTAAATATGAATGTTAAATGGCATAGCTTGGTGCATGGAATTAGAATGTCATGTTGAGAAAAATGGAAATTATTAACGCCTGTTTTTCGTAATAGCTAAGTTTTTTTTTGTTTACCCTATTTGATTCAATTCAGTTAATCTTTGTATTCAGAATCAACAGCAGTGAGTTTCTAGCACAAAGAAGGACAAAGTTATATTGTTTTTTTTTTTTTTATGTAAGTAGTAAAGTATCTACAAATTTTATTTAAGTGTTGGTGTGCAGTTATTTCATTGTTTTTGAGGTTGGACAAATGTGACATTGCAAAATGTCCTTAAACTCAAAAAAATTCCTCTTTATGGCTGTTTGCTATTAAATTAATGAAAAATTGGACAGGAGCTATGTATATGTAGGTATGAACGTAAGTAGTTGGAATTGTGGTGTTCACAGTTGAGGCAGTTTTTCTTGTAAAATAAAATTCGCTGAATGAAAACACGAATTCAGTTAAATTGAAAAGACACGGATGAGTATATTTCATTTTTGTTCTAATTATTATCTTTCAGCGATTATTTTCATGCTGACGAAGATGAAAGGCTTTCATCAAATTAGTAATTAGAATGAAGTGTAATAAATCTTACGATGAAATATATGTATGTAGCAACCCACATTATTACGATGTTTATGACGTAAATTTAAGATGAATGAACAAATTACTTGAGGCGTGACAATTTTGAAGGAATTGAAGATATTATTCTGAACAAACGGTAATGAGCAAGACGCATAAGAATTATAGTAACTTTATTTGAACATGATATTTTTGAAAGAGGGCATGATATGGTCTAAGACGTCTCCTTAACCAGTCGAGAAGTTGTCAGAATTAAACTTGGATGTGGTAGTTAATCTCTAGTTAAATTTAAATGCCAATATTTAAGGATTTTAACAACAATTTAATTAATGCAATTGATCGTTGATGGAGGTCAATCCTTTGAAATGGATAGCTACAGACATGAAAGACAAACACCTTTAAAAAAAACTCTGAAATTTGACATTTGAAATATAAAAATATGATAAACTAGCTGACCCGACAGACGTTGTCCTGTCTTAGCTATGAATTCGAACTGGAATATAATATAATAACAAAAATTGAGTACCTACTTCTAGAGGATTTACCATCAGACCCTTTAAAAAATATAGCCAAACGTGTTACACACTGGTATAAATAAATAAATTTGATGGCACAACAGCTCATGAAGAACTAGGGCCTAGTGACTTACAACTCTCAACCATTCCTGTGTGCGTGTCTGCAGGAATGGAGGGGAACTACAGTTTATTGCCGAATCCGAACGGCTAACGATCGGCACTTTTCCGTGACAGGAGATACTCTTGGAGGATTTGTCAATTCCTTGCAAGAGGCAGTAGCCGTTTTTTTTCTTTTAAATAAATAGGTGGCGAGGCTGGGGATCGTACCTTAGACCTCCGGCATGACAGTCCATCGCACTAACCATCACGCCACGGCTACTACACACTGATAAATTTGTATATTTCCATTTTTGTTGGGATCTTGTAATCTATTACAAGTGGATGTGGATATAAGAAGAGAGAGAGAGGTGAAAAATCCTATGTATTATTCTTTGCCTGTTTTTACATAGTTCCTATGTATAATATTACAGACCCTTTAAAATAAATAATACAAAATAAGCATTAATGGGGTCACTGTGGCGTATGCGTACTTTTTTATCAGCATATATTAATTAGACTTAAAATTCTATACATCATAGCTTTACAGTTCATTTTATATAATAACAGTTAAGTCAGAGTTTGTTGTTTAAAAAAATTGAAATCCATTGCGAAATGTATCCCTTTACTTCCTCCCTTTTATCCCTAACTATCCCTTATTACTTACTTCAGCACATATATTTTTTTGTCTTTGTTTTTTGTCCTACATATATAAAGAACTACCCTAAATTCTACATCAATAGAAACAAATAAGTTAGGTAAACTTTTTTAAAAAGACTAGTTAAATTATAAATGTCCCTTCCTATAAAAATCGGTTGCTGTTCAGTCGAATTATGCACACAAACAAAAACCTAATTCAGAAAGTATGGTTTTTACGATTTATCGGCTTTTTCGGCAAATTTTCCAACTTTCGGCTGCGTAGTGTACTTACCTGTTTCAATACGAAACAAAACCCAACAATCCAACAAAAGATACCGTATACATTGAAAAAAAAAACAGTAATAATTTGTTCACTATTGGCCTTGTTGTGAGAGTCTTTCAGAGTAAAATAATCAATACACATTTGAAATAATCAAATAGAAAAATATAAACGATAAGATTTTTAATATAACAACAATATAAATTAAGTCTATTTGAATAATCTATTTTTGATAGACCCCCGCAATAAGCTTCTGTATTGATGCACTACGTATCAATCGCAAATATAGAAATGTATGTAATTTATTGTTATCACGACTTTCCGACTTTTTTGACCTATATTTCCAATGTTTATCTTCGTAGCGTATTTATCTGGTTCAACACAAATCCAAGAAAAAAATCCCCATCCAATTTGGATGACAATTAGCTGAGTTATGCGCGTACGAAAAAAAAAACTAAGAAAGTTTGAAATTTCAAGAGGTTTTTACGATTTTCTGATTTTGTCGTTCGAATTTTCTAATTTTCGGTCAAATTTTAAAATTTTCGGCTCCGTTGTGTGTTAATCTGGTTCAATAGAAATCCAACAAAAAAATCCCCAACCAAATGGGATGATGTTTAGCCGAGTTATGCGCGTACGAACACAAAAAGGGACTGATTTTTATTTTTATATAGATTTAGAGACTAAGGGCCGTTTGCTGAAATGAAATTTAAGAATTTTTTAGAAATTGTTCTCCTCCCGAGGGTATTTCGAAAAACATTCGAAAAAATGTCATTGTCGGTTTTTTTTTATTTAACTGTAATGTCGAATTCTTTTTAAAAAAGAAAATCAATTTTTCTGGACAAATTCCTTGTATTGAAGGAAAAAAAATCGATTCTGTTTAGGAAAAAAAAATCGAATTTTTTGGTAAAAGGAATTGGACATAAGTCTTTTTTTTTCCTGTCCTAAGCACTTACATAGCGCCTTTTATTTTATTTTGGCTACCTCACAAGGATCTTTTAATTAATTTTTTGGGTACTTTTAAAATACTATGGATATCTTCTTAAGTATTATTGCTTTTGAAAAACTGGTAAGAACATGAACACAGAATTTGCATACTTAATTAGCTCCTAACTTTCAAAAGTGTCTCTAAAAAGCATGTTTTAGGTGTATAAACCTCGGCATAGTTTAATTAGCATATACAAAAAACTGATATACATTCCATGTACTGAAATGACGTAGGTACATACCTGCTGCTTTTCTATCAATTTCAAAAGTCAGATAGTTTTCAAAGAACACGTTCCATTTCAAGATATTAGTTTCATATTATCCTCCCCGCATATTTCTATTAAATTATGTACCTATACCAAGCCTTCAATATTTTACTCATACAATTTACTAACATGAAAAACTTTCATCTTTATTCCTATTCGAAAATTTTCAATTTAAAACTACCTATGTACGTACATTTATTTGCAAAAGGAGGAACCAAAAACAACCTTGTAGTGTATATTTTCGGAAATTGTGAATAATAAAATTGCTAAGAATCCTATGGGGTTGATTGAGGTGAGGGGCAAGGTTGGTGGTACCGTGTATAGCATGATTTTGCTGAAAGAGGAATTGCATTCTTGGAAAATTTGCCAGAATCAAAATATCGAAAGAACATCATGATTTATACCTTCTTTCATGTTCTTTAATGTACATATTTTATGGAATGTTTCTAGGGAAAAGTTTATTTTCCTAGAAAACATGAGAAACTTTTGTTTTTGATATGTTATGGTAATTTCAATTTCTTTTGCTAAACTATCAGTTATAACTTCTTTAGAACTTTTGTTTATGTTGAAGTTTTTTTTTTTTTTGTTTATTTTCTAGTTTAAAAAAAAATATTTTTCCCACTTGGCAATTTGGTGCCGCAACTTTTTGTTGCTTCCGATTAAAGTATTTTATGTTTTTATGGTAGGTACACTTGGGACCTTGGGAGTTTCTCGCTACCATCTTTTTATTCTGAGTCTGAAACAATTAGGTATTTAATTTATAAAGAAAACAAATTAAAAAAAAATGGAGGGTTTTTTTTTAATAGTTTTTATTTAGAATATTTTGTAAACACAAACATTTTTTATGTATTTATTAATTTGAAATTCAAAATTATATTACAAAAAAAAACATCACGCCACGGCTACTACATTTATCAATTTTTAAAATATCGAATTTGAAACAAATAGTTTTGAAATTTTTTTAATAGGTAAAGTTTTTTTTTGTTGAAAATTTTGATATGCAATAAAATTAAAACTTATTAGGAGCTCTTCTAAAAAAATTTATTTCATATATTTTCATATTTCTCATATTTCTTTAAAAATAAATAATTTTGATGGCACAACAGCTCATGAAGAACTAGGGCCTAGTGACTTACAACTCTCAACCATTCCTGTGTGCGTGTCTGCAGGAATGGAGGGGACCTACAGTTTATTGCTGAATCCGAACGGCTAACGAGCGGCACTTTTCTGTGACAGGAGATACTCTTGGAGGATTTGTCAATTCCTCGCAAGAGGCAGTAGCCGTATTTTCTTTTTAAATAAATAGGTGGCGGAGGCTGGGGCTTGAACCTTAGACCTCCGGCATGACAGTCCATCGCACTAACCATCAGGCCACGGCTACTACTTTTCTTTATTAATATTAAAAAAAAGCCTTAAGATTAGATCTATTTTATGGCTTTAAAATTTTACATTATAAATTTCAAACTTAAATAGGTAGTAGGTACAGAAAAGAAAAGTTAACAATTTTAGTGTTTTTCAATAAAATTAAATACCTATACTATTAATAAGTAATGAAAATGGAATGGAGATGCAAAGCTACGTCTGGGTTTTGGAAAGGAGATGAATTCATTGAAATTTATTTTTTTTTGATATTGGTAGTATTTTTTCACAAAAAAATACGTAATTAATGTCACAGAATTTAAGAATTTGTCCAGAGAAAATCGATTTTTTCTTCGAAACAAATCAAATTTTTTGTTGAAAGGAATTCGACATAAGAATCATTTTTCCTTTTTCATTGTATGAAAGCTCAATTTCTGGTTTGTGAAAAAATAAGGTTTTAAATAACTACTGTAATATTATTGATGTCATATAGTTTTTAAATGTTGGATAATCCTTCTAGACTAGAGGGTACAAATCTATTCATCAAATTTGATAATTGATTTTTGACATATTTAGAATATACTTTGCTTTTAGTTGGCAACACTGTGATACTGTGAGGCGAGGATATCTGCAAAGAACATTTATCAGGTGTTGTATATTGTGTACATCAGAAAATTCAAGCAAAGATTCTCAATATTTTTTTGTGAAATATAACCCAGTATGATGAATGCAGTGCATAAATTAAGATAATGTACATACGTCAAAGACAATATTATGTCGATCAACTTATACATATATCTAAGTACCTGTAGGTACGTAGTACATGTATGTACATACATTATAAATAGAGAGTGTGTACATTTAGCTTAAGGTCTATTTATTAGACTGTGAATGATTTTGTCGGATTCAATATACTTACACACAACACACAAGTCCCTGTTTTCTTATGATGCAGGTACCTATAGGTGTGTTATACACTTTCTATATAATATTATAGAAATTAAATTAGATTTTGAATTTTGATTGATATGTTAATGTGATTAAACAACATTCACTCTATTCAGTCAGCTTTGATGGTTGAATTGAATGAGTTTTTGAATTTGGAGTTATTCATAGCATTTGCTAATGTATTGGAGAACCAATGAAAAGCTCTGGGCAAGGATAATTAATATAAAATATTATATTGGAACATTTTCAATGGATATTGAATATATGGATCAATTTGTATTTACCTTCTTGTCATTGCATGAATAGATTTTCCATCCACAAAAGAAAACCATCAACAGGAAATTAAAAAAAAAATAAGAAGAAGAAAAAGTTACCGTTATAGGTGTAAGAAGGTATTGTATATGTATAATGTGTGTACCTTTATACTTTAGTGCGGTTACAGCTTAAAAGAAGTTACCCTTTCACCATTTATAAATTTAATGACCTACTTATCGATCAAAATGAAAATGTACAAAACTTTAAGTGTGACTTGACATAAATAAGTACCTTAGTAGATATTTTTATTAACACCAGTCATTGTAGGAGGACTTCCACAACTTGTATTACACATACAAAACAAAAACCAAAACAGTTGACATTATTTGAACAAAAGAAATCATAATTTTATACAAAAGCACCGCAATAAAAATATTATAAAAGGAAGAAAAAAAAAAAAAAAACATTAATGAAATTTGAAAAAGTGTGTAGGTAGGAGTACTTAATTCTTAATTACGTGTTTCATTATATTTTTACCTTGTGAGCTTGGTTGTTAAGAGTTTAATAAATAATTTTTATTAGCCATGCGATAATGATAAATGACATTTTTAATAATATTCCTCGCAATGTGTAATTTATTTTACTCACTTTTAATGGCTTGCTTAATGTTGTTTTTCGTAGGCGGGGATTTTGTATATGTACATATGTATGTCGATTGTAGAACCTTAGTCAGTGAAAGAACTTTAAGATTAAATACGTACTATGTACATAAGTACCTAGACCTACTAACTTATAAATTATAAATCATACTTAATAAAATTGGTGTCGTGGGATAAGCTTTAACCAAGTCTTTTCTTTAGGCAATAAAATAAATATAACATCAAACAGTATAGCTACTTATGAATAAAAGATATTGGACTGAAATTTTCCATCTTATTCGCAGTGCAAATAAATAATTCAAACAAAAGGCCACAATTTATATCACAAAAAGGCCCTTTTCTAATTTTTGTTCCCATTTATAGAAATTCTTAATAGGATAAGCACCTAATTTAAACATCAAGAAGTCCCTCAAAGGATATAGTTTTAATAGAAAAGTGCATTTTCTAACCAAAGCTAACTGAAAAAAAAAAATACAAAATTTAAATCAAAACTCAAAGTATGTACACTTACAATGAATTATTTATTAAACATTTGAAGAAAATATATTTTTCAATTTAAGTTGCGGGATTTTGGGCTTTCTGGTTTTTGGGTTTCTCGGATTCTAGATTTCGGAATTCTGTCCGTCTCCCAATAAAAAAATCGGCCGAATTTAAGAGATTATTCTATATTCATCATTTTGGGGGTGTGAAAAATAAATTCAAACCACAAAATGATCTTTTCTCTTTAGCAAAATATTTCTCCGCTATGCTTTTTAAATTCAAACATTTATTCCAGTTGATACAAAAATGTTTAGTTTTTTTTTTTCAAAACCAGATTAGTGAAATAAAAGTCCAAACGATTTTGTTGCTCTCTGAGAGTGCAAAAAAAACAAAACTTGTCTTGGAGTTTATTGAAATTTTAAAAGTGCAATAAAGTCTAAAATTCAGTTTTGGACTTAATTGCATTCGACTGTATTTTCATGGCACCATTTTGAAGTTGTTTTTGTTTGAGAAGATCATCAGGCTCCTGTTGTGGTGCTAAGTTTTTTTTTTTTTTGGGGAAGGTTGGCAGGCGTCGAATAGTTTAGGATGCTTTAACCTTTTTAATAGGGAATTTAATTATCTTTCTTTTTCTCATAGAACTTTTTTTTATCATCCTACAAAAAAATGTTCTATCAAAAAAAGAAAGATAATAAAATTTTCTATACAAAAAGTGCCTACAAATTTTGTGTGCTAAGAGCCGTTTTCGAGATATTGGCTAAAACGCGTTTTTTTTAAATGGTGGCTGACGCACAACACTTACAGCCGCGCAACTTTTTAGTATACTTAGGCCAGTCGCGCACATGCAACTAAACAGTTTGGTTTCGATTTTGTGCACAATGGGCTTATATGGGAGTGCGCGCCGGTTTATGTGCGCGGACTCTCATATAATCCTATAGTACTCAAAATCGAAACCAAACTGTTTAGTTGCATGTGCGCGCCTGGCCTTAGAGACCCACCTACCAATTCCAGTTATAAAATTTGATCAGAATATACTTATACAGCCTTATTGTGAGTTTCACCCGAACAACTTTTCACAGCTAGTGTGAGTTTCACCGAATTGAAATTTACGTTTTTCGCCTTATTGCTCTCTCGTTCGCCTACTAAAAATAGGCGAAAATTTAAACTGTCAATCGTATTATATTCTGCGCGGAATGAATGCTCACAGTAAAACAAATGTTTGGAACGTGAAGTAGGCGATAAAAATTTCCGGGTGGAATGTTGTTCGGGTGAAACTCACAATAAGGCTCCTCTGGAAACTGGTCTAACATTATTTAATATACAGGGTGATTCATCTTAGGTGTGAAAAATAAACTAGAGTGTGTAGGCTGGGTCGAGATAAGAAAAATCGTATGCTAGAGGGGGGTCTATTTCCTCCCGTCTAGCCGGGAGGGGCAATTTTCTAAAA
Source organism: Epistrophella euchroma (assembly GCA_947049315.1). Taxonomy (NCBI): domain Eukaryota; kingdom Metazoa; phylum Arthropoda; class Insecta; order Diptera; family Syrphidae; genus Epistrophella; species Epistrophella euchroma. The sequence continues at coordinate 26,094,990 of OX346248.1, read as the reverse complement.
AATTAACTTAAAACAGAAAAAAGTTTTAATAATTTCTTCCATTTTTTTAAGATGTCAGAAACTGACAAATGTAACTGACGTTTGATCTACACATAGATAACAGTAGCATCACGTCGCGATAAATATTGTGATGATGACAATAATCTTTTTTATTCTTTTTTGACTTTGGGTGAATAAATGATGATGACTGTCTTTTCCGAAAAGTTCTTCAGAATTACTGTATACTACCTATAGTTTTTTTTTTTTTTAAATTGAAATACCTTAATAAGAAAGCGGCTGGTACTCACCGTACGCCACTGTGAGGAATCCTTTTTATTTCTTGTAGGTAACTGAGATTGCTGAAGGCTCTGAGATCTCATTTTCTTCAACATGCCTATATTATATCCATTTATTTTTTGAAATATTTTATTTCTTTCTACGCCTACTTTTAATGTGAAAGAATACAAATATCTTGTAGACTTTTCATAGCCATCTATTGAGGAATGTGGATTATAAGTTACAAAAAAAAAAAAAAAATAGAATAAAATTTGTCCACTAAAAACTAAATTAAATGCCTCTTCTGGTCGTCTACAATATCAAACGACTCAAAGAAAGTGCTTGATTCTACACTCTTGACACTTGGGGGTCTAGTAAAGTTAAGTCCCCACTTTGAGAAATTAATGGAATCTTTGTTTGCTACTTTTGGTTGCTTGTTATGTAAAAAAATAAATACTTTTTTCCTTTTTCACGGTTTAATTTCTTAAGAAGTTCTCGCCAAACTTTTTGAAGTCTTTGTTGCTGGCTTCTGCGGGGCTTCTAATGAAAGTAGGTATAGGTAATGTACGTTATGTTTATCATGATTAAGCCGAATGAGGAATAAAAATGGTTATTAAAACAGCAGAATCGTCTACTTCTGCTATGTCCCGAGCTATCTTCTATTATTGCTGTTAGCGTGTTATTGGCAAGAATGGATGGGACATACAGTTTACTGCCGAATTCGAACGGCTAAGGTAAGCGGCAATTTTCTTTTCTTTTTGGAGGATTTGTCAGTTTTTCGCAGGAGGTATAGTAGGTACTTAGCCGTGAGAAAAACATTTTTAGTTTATATGTGAAAGAGGCTGGGAATCGAACCCTGACTTCCAGCATGATAGTCTTACGCACTAATCATTATGCCACGGCTCCTACTTTGTTGTTTATTTTGTACAACTTTGTACAACTTTATACGAAGGAAATTTTTAAGAGCACTTATTTTTAACACTTAGCTTAGTGTTGTGATAGTTTCGCTAAGGCTAATACTGTTTTTTTTTTTTCAGTCATACAACTGTTCTTTGCGAATTTTAAACGCTTTCCTGTATTTTTCAGGTATAAAAAAAAATTAATTGATGGCACAACAGCCATCAGCCTAGTGTCTTACAAATCTCAACCATTTCTGTCTCCGTTTTTGCAAGAATGAAGGGACCTACATTTTATTGCCGAATCCGAACGGATAATGTGAGCGGCACTTTTCTACGACAAGAGATAATCTTGGAGATTTTTTTAATTCCCCTCAAGAGGCAGCAGCCGTTTTTTTTTTTTTTTATTATTATTAGCTGGGGATTGAACTTAGAACTCCGGCAAGACAGTCCACCCCACTAACCATCATACCACGGCTACAACAGGTATATTGGGACTTAAAGTTGCTTCTTTTATGAGTTTGGTAGCTTGAATGTGTGTGGAAGGATGAGCCCAAAGGTTCAGGTACTTCCGCGGGTGGAAAAGTTTGTAACACACACAGATTTTTCATTATTCATTATTTCCACGCTGAGAAAAATAAGAAAAATTAAACTATAAAACCAAAAGATACCTACTCAGTTTCTGCAGTTTTTGCATAAAAATAAGAAAGAAATAAAATGAAAGTTTTCAAGCAGTGCAAATAGAATTCAATTGAAATAAATGACTAAATAGAATGCTAGCTGAAATTTGCATTCAAAAAATATCCTTTTAAGTCTAAGCTTATTGTACCCCATGCTAAGGATAATAAAATTTAAAACAATATATATCTCGTTTGTTTCGTTCTGTCAAGGACCATAAAAAACATTCAAATTTAATTGAGTAGATGGATATAAAAATAATAAACCTACAGATTGCCAGTATACAGCAGTCACTTCCTCCATTATATTGTTCTTGTTCGTGCATTTTGAAATACCTAACATTCTATATAGTTCTCGAAAAATTTTCTTCCAATGTCAACTGTTTGTGCATTAGTTTTCCCATAACAAGAACAGCAGCTACCCTCGCAGTGCACTCGTAACGTATAACACTCCTAATCACATCAAAACTAATGACACAAAGAACCAACTAAGCAAATGTCAACTGACTGCTGGAATACTCTCGTACTTTGTGCAGCATAAACTTCTTATTTCCTTTTCCTCTTTCGTAACAAACTTGCTAGTGTGCATACTTCCTTAAATAGAGCTTGGGAAATTTCAAAATTCTCTTTTTTTTTTTTTTTTTTTTTTTTAATTTGTCTCTCAAGTGTTGGTTGGTTTTGTTTTCGCCTTCGCCATTTTGCCAGTTTATTTTATGTTGCAACTTTGGCTGCGTGTATTTTGCATTTGCAGTTTGCAAATGTGGAACAAGTGATTTTAAATTGTTGTCATTTAGTGTGTTAGTTTGGTTAGGAAGATCCTTTTAAGGGGTGGGGGGGGGAGGTTAAACTGTAAGTACATCGAAAGACAAAAACGGATTAGAGTAGAATGTGATGAGATTAGGGTTGCATGTAAAGTGTGTACAGGCTATCCAACTTTGACAAAGAGTAACTTGAGTTTATCCTGTGATGAAGGAATTTTTTTTTAAGTGCTCGGGGCACGAAACATGCAAAGGTATTTATCCAAGCAAAACGTGTGACTACGAGTAGGTTTATACAAAGAGAATTCCTTTTCAAACAATAATAAAACTAAACTCCATTTAATTAAACACTTGAAATAAAGGTATTAAATAACTCTTAGGTCTCCAAGCCATCATGCTAAAGTATATTTCAAACTAAATAATATCAGAATACGGACGGAAAGGTGACGGAATTGCTTGCGGCAAGCCATAAACTCTAGATGAAATTCAAAATACATTACATTCACTTCCAGGCACAATCCAACACCATCAGCACTCACATTTCAATTTGGTTGTGTGGCTGTCAAAGGAATTCACATTGAATTCTCAAAATTTCTCTTCGAAATTGTCCAGATCCTGCTGCCTGCAGGATATATTAATTCTCTATATGCAGCACTTTATAAACAGATGGATACATACGTTGTCCATCCATACTTCAGAGAACCAGTAATACAAGATTTATTAAAACCCTTTGTATATAGAATTGTCCAATATTATGAACTATATGGCCAATTGACCCCATTGACTAAATTGCACCGTATGCAGATATTCTAGAAATGTATAAAGGTACCCAGGATATGTTGTTGGAATTTTACTTAAAAGAGCATAACAATACAGAGTGAAAGGCTATAATAGTTTCGAGAAGTGGTTCCAATTTTGGTCAGATATTACATGTCATTTGTGAGTTGACCACTTGTGGAATTTAAGTATAAAAAATATTTTTCTAAGTTATTGAATTGAATTGAAATTTTGGGGTTTTATTGAACAATATTATTTGAGTAAAGGATACATAAATGACATTCAATATTTGAAATAAATCAAGAATACAAAAACAATAAGGTTAAGCTTTATTTTGTCCAGTCCAGGATATTCAAAAATGCATCATTTTAAAAGATTTAGGTAAATTATATACAAACTTAAAGTATTTAATGTATAAAAGTATATTCTGAACATTGTATTACCTACCTATAAGTAAGTCAAGAGTTGTTCTTATGGATTTTATAGTTGTATATGTAGAATTTTAGGCCGTAATAGATCACGACCGAATAGATAGGGTCCAGTTTTACTTGCGGTACATAAGTAAAGTAAGTATATGCTTAGGTACCAGGTAATAATGTTAATGGCTATTCTAAATGTTGATAGATTCGTAAAAAAAATAAATTTTAAATTCTTTATCAAATTTGAAAATTATGAAAACGAAAAAGAGGCGTGACCCACACTGATAACTTCCCATTCGTTCCCTTTAGAACTCGACCACACGATGTTATTTTTTATAAGAAAACTACAAATTAAAATATCCTAAAAACTTATCAGTTGTGTAATCAAGAGAAGACCAAAGTGGGCTGTTTGCTCTTAATATATGCGACACGAAAAATTTCAATAATTTTTAGCAGTTTTTTGGCCTAGAAAAAAAAACTGTCGATGGAATTTTTTTACAAACCTTATCAAACCTTATTAATTATTAAAAATCAACATATGTAATTCGAAATAAATTTATTAATTAAGTCTTCTTAAATTGTTTGTACACCATCTGATTTCTTTAACTAATCTTAGTTTTGGAGAAAAAAAAATTTAAAATCGTAGGAGCGGTTTTTTTTTAATTAATTTTTTATATATAAAATTTTGTAAAAATTTGTAAGAAAAAAAATTGGTACACAATTTTTTAGTATTTATTTATTTAGAATTAAAAATTTAATTTCGAAAAAAATTATCTATCTGTTTTTTAAATATCGAATTTTCAAAACAATAAATTTAGAATTTGTTTTTAAAATCCAAAAGATTAGATTTTTTGAAAATTTTGATATGCAGTATGATTTCAAATTTTGAGAACCTTTTGTATAAAAAATTTAATTTAAATAGGTTACACACATAATGAGATAGTCCAAAATAAAGAAAATGGTTCTATGAGAGGTACTGTTAATAATGGCTAACTGTAAATTTTGTTTTTGGCAGATCGTAGACCATTACTAATATTAGTATTTAGAACAATTTTAATTGAAATTGTTGAAGTCGTTTTCGAGAAAATTTATATTTTCTGTAACGGTTTTTTAACATTTATATGGAAGGTACCGTTAATTTTGACTATAAGAAAAAGTTTTTTTCAAAATATTTTAGATATTGTTAAAAAACCCCTTGTTACCAAGCTTCATAAGAATCAACCAAGTCGTCTTCAAAATATTTGGTTTTCAAAAAAAAAAAATTGAAACTTTTTTTAAAAATCAAAAAAACATTTTTTGTAAATTTTGTATACAATACTATTTAAATTTTTATTGAAGATTCGCCACAAAAAAATTATCAAAATTAGGGAATTCCTTTTCGAGAAAAACGAAAATAAAAAAAAAATGGTTCTATGGGAGGTACCATTTAAAACCATTTTTTGGAAATTTAATTTTTACAAAAAGGTAGCATATACCTAATAAAATTTATTGATATTTTTTAGAAAAATCTGTCGAACCATTTTTGAGAAAAAAAAAAGATTCTAAAAAAAAAATATATGGCAGGTACCTAAAAAGAAAATGAAAAAAATGTGTCGGGGGAATGTCCCAAAAACACTTTATACCAAGTTTAATTAAAATCGGCCATGGGTTTAGGCTGTAGGCGAGTCCACAGACAGATAGACAGACAGACAGACAGAAGACAGACAGACAGACAGATAGACAGACGGACGGAATTGCGAGACCCACTTTTTTCGTCTTCCCTATCATCGTAATGTCAAGTTTGATCAAAATCTCGAGTTCAATTTTTTTACGAATCCAAAACTTGCCAGTACCTATGTATATATCGCAAGTTAAAAGTGGATTTTTTTTTAACTTTCATAATGTTTCAAATACCTGACACGCATTTTCAAAACGATATGTAACACCCGCCTTAGCCGTTGGGGAAAATCTTATTTTTCGCTAAAGATGTGCCAACTTTCGATTTTAATTTTTAAAAAATCACTTAATTATAATACTTTGATCATGTATTTCGTCGTTTCGATAATATTCCTTCTATGTAGTCTCTAAGACAAGATCTACCTTAATATATGGAACTGATTAATGTGTGACAACCAGTTAAACATAATTTGGAGATAAAAATTGGAAAATTATGCCGGAAAGACGAAAATTCATAATAAGAATTGGATTTTCGAAAGGAACATTAATAATCTAATCAATTATAGGTGGAACGAAGTTCGCCGGGTCAGCTAGTTTAATTTTTAACTTTAAAGCTCTTTTTTAAAATGTTCTTAATTTTAAATATTTTTTAACTAGTACCATTCCGAACCAATGTCCTTCTCACCATTTTCACATTTTTAACTGTCAAAGTGATATTTGGAGTTAGTATGATACCAAAATAATAAAACAGGCATTTCGTTATTTTAATTTTAGTAAAATGTTAAAAAGATAATACGATTCTATCTGGTGTAAAATTTTGAAAATCCTCATATTAAAAATGCTTTAACATCATACTAAATCGTCTTAAATTTTGGGGCATTTTTATTTTAAACTAACTTCCTACAGACAAACTTGAAAAGGCCTCTCATATTCTTTTTTTCTTAAATAAGGAATTTATTTAATTTAAATAAATTTAAATTGAACTAAATTGAATTGAAATAAAGTTAAATGTATCTTCTATTTACTATAGACTTTATCTTCTTTTCTGCAAGATTTTTCTAACAATTTTAAACTTATCCATAGATTTAAAAAAAAAAAAAAAAAAAACATTTTTCGAGAATAATTTTCAATGGAGTCATATAGCTGTTGGGTTTATATAAGTTCAGAACTTTTATTGAAAAATCTAACTAGCCAATCCTACCTACTTTGAGATATGAATTCTATAAGAAAGGGCACCTAGATATCTAGGTATTTACACCAATGACATAAACCACGAAAAGGACAACACACATAGAAGACGCGTAGCAGCCCCAACCGTAGGTATACATCTTTTTCAATTTCCTTACTGTGATGTCCTTTTTGCCTTTTCTAATTTGCATAGATAAGCAGGCACTTACCGCTGGAATAACATTCTTTGTACACCAAGGAGTCGTCACTCTTCATTCAGCCTTGCATTTGTTTGCTAAGTCCTGTTTATACACACATATAGCAACATTGTTTAGCACAACGCCTTTTTCTCAAGTACTTAGGTCCAATTTATGATAACTCTCCATCGCGCTGTTTTGCATTTGTTGGTGAAAACTTTCTCACACCACAAACAAAAAAAAAAGGAAAATAAAACTGCCCTCGAGCTGCTTTCGGGGTAGACAAAAAGCAAAAATGAAAGTATAAACTTGGTTGAAATTTCATTTAAAGTTACTTCATGTAAATTCTTAAAACTACCTCTTATATAGAAAATGGTTGGAAAGTTTCGCACTTTGTGCTTTATATTTATAGGACAACAACGTAAATTCTATATAACAACAGCAACAACATCAGCTATTTGTAAAACTTGCTGCTTTATACCCCATTTGTTTGGTGAGTTTTTGCTGATAGGGTTTGGTTTTGAAACTGGTACTGAAGATGGAACTTGCCATCTTTTAGTCTTTTTCTTGGGAAAATATTATATATTTTGTTGCAGTAGAAAAATAAATATGAAAACATTTTGAAATAACAACCCCTTCAAGCTTCAGGTATCACTATGAGCATCTCCTAAGTCAAACTCCTTTTCTACTATACTTGAGCAATACTAAGGGTTCCCATGCCATCATCGTTGTGAGAGAAACTTAATACAGCCATTATGATTTAATGTTTATGTTATTGCAAGTTAGAGTAGTTTTGAAGGGAACAAGTCAAAAATCAATTACCTTCTTAGTTCGATGGTTATTTTTTTTGGAATGATATTATAATAATCTTTTTCTAGGGTTTCCTTTCTATACAGATTTTATTTGCTAGATTTAGGTGTCCAGTTATGTATATCATTGAAAAAAACTGAAACGCAATTTTATTGTAACCCACAGTAAATTATTTTTTGTATTCCCACACAAAATATGTACTTTTATAGCTCTGACTTTTATATTATATTTTATTTGTTTCATTGAAAATAATATTTCAGATTTTCTCATCATCTAAATGTTTTCCATTGATTTAAATTTTATTTGTATCGCTCTTGTATCTTTTCTGGATTATTTTAACCTTGAGTTTTTTTTTTTAATCCATACTCCCTGATCTATCAAAGGTTCATCATCTGTTATAATAAATGTCGCAGACATGCAATTAATCCCACAAGGATATTTGAAAAGCTGTTTAATATTTCTATATGTTGTGTATTTTGTTAGGTATATTGACAGTCTGCGGGTGTATATTTAATCTCTCCAGAATTGCGAATATCAACGCTTCATTAGTTCAGTCAAGGACGATAAATTTTTGGAGTGTTTGCTTTAAGTAATTGATTTTCGGTAAATTATGACGATGAGCTCTAAGAAAAAAACAACCAGCTCTTGGTAAGAAAAACAGAAGGGTTTTCACAAGGTTAATATGATTTATTTTTCAAATTTAGGCAATAAAAACAAAGAAGATTGGCGCGAAAATTAATTTAAGGATTTCTTCATTTTATTGATGAGTTTCAGATGAAGCTAAAATAAAATGACTTTAATTAACTTCTAGGAATTTCAGTAATTTAATTTATATTTAAATAATTAGAAGAAATTGTTAAGTCTTTGATAAGTGATATTTCATTTGAGGTCGCATGGCAAAAACTAATTAGTTAATTTTTTTTAAGAAAATGATTTTCAATGTTTACGACATTGAACATCAAATTTATTATCGGGGAAATGTACAAAAATGATAAATTAAAATTAAATTTTTTTATTTTTTTATAAATACCCAATAAGTTATTCGATATAAGATTAAATACATTATTTGCTGGCACAACGGCACGTTTGACCACCAGAGACTAATAGTGATTAGATTTTAATTAGATTTTTATCCAACACCGAAAATAATTTTACATTTCATTGATTATAATTTAAAATTTGAGTAATTACATAGATCTTGCAATTTATACCGTCAGTCTGAGTGAAAATTATTAAAATTCAATATTTTTATTTAAAAAAAATTTAATTTGAATTATTCAAATAAGCGAAGCAAGCAAACTAAAATGTATACACATTCGTACAAATTTATGGGAAAACCTTTGATTTTAGCTAAAACGAAATAAAGCCCACAGCAATTTTTGGGTGTGAAGTATAGCAAAAATTCAATGATGCAATAAGACAGGTCTTTACTTTTTATTTGTAAATATGTAAGTCTTGCAAGCTTGCATTCTTGCAGGTCTTGCATTTTTTTCTGAAAGCCCAGAAAAAATATGTAGCAATTAATATATTATATTTAATAAAAGAGCTGTAGTAGCCGTGGCGTGATGGTTAGTGCGATGGACTGTCATGCCGGAGGTCTAAGGTTCGATCCCCAGCCTCGCCACCTATTTATTTAAAAAAGAAAAAACGGCTACTGCCTCTTGCGAGGAATTGACAAATCCTCCAAGAGTATCTCCTGTCACAAAAAAGTGCCGCTCGTTAGCCGTTCGGATTCGGCAATAAACTGTAGGTCCCCTCCATTCCTGCAGACACGCACACAGGAATGGTTGAGAGTTTTAAGTCACTAGGCCCTAGTTCTTCATGAGCTGTTGTGCCATCAAATTTAATTTAATTTTAATAAAAGAGCTGAATACCATAGACATAAATATGAGTGTCTAAGACTTCTTAGGTGGGGCCTTCTGTATGCAAGACGCAAGACTTGAAAATTCATTTTTCTAGTGCGTCTTGCATACAGAAGGCCCACCTAAGAGGTCTTGGACCCCCATATTCATATCTATGGTATTCAGCTCTTTTTTTAAATATAGTTTTTTTTTAATGGTATACCTTTTAACTGGGCTTTCAGAAAGAAATGCATTTTTATTGCAGCAACGCCCCAACCAAAGCTTGCAAGACTTGCATATTTGCGAATAGAAAGTAAAGGCCTATCTAATTGCATCATTGAATTTTTGCTATACTTCAGATCCAAAAATTGCTGTGGACTCTTAGTTTAAAAATATTTTCATTAATTTATGTTCAATCGGAATGATAAAGCAATTTAACAGTAACCAAATATCATCAACCAGTTGGATCCATTTAGCAGATCGAATATTTCACTTTCTTTCTTCAGGACGTTTTCGCCATAAAGTGTATTCTTCTTTTTCTTGTAGATCTGAACCATCTGATAGTGACTTATAGGTTCAGTTCTCAATCACTTCTGCAATGAAAGAAGTAGCATTGCACTGTTTCAACTACTTGATTCTTCGGGTGATTTTCGATCCAGTCTGTATCGATGAAGTATGTGGAAAAGAAGATTTAACAACGAGCTTTACACTCTTTACCAGCGACATCTCTATGGGCAAAAAGTTGAAAATACAGCGGCTGAGATGGCTTGGACACGTGGAGCATATGGGCACTGAAGCACCAGCCCGACGACGAGTGTTTGAATCGAATCTACCCCTTATGGTCTGCGCAGCACAAATGGAGAACGACCTCAACCAACTTGAAGTGCGTAACTGGAGGCAGCTAGCTAGGGACCGAGCTGGCTGGAGGGGCTTGTTGGTTTAGGCCGTAGTCCATCCTGAACTGTAAGCGCTATCTAAAGTATGTAAGTAAGCAAAACTTGAACTAAATTAACTGATAGCACGACCATTTTTGAGAAGCTTAGCTTAGTTATGTGAACAACTGGATGATACGATTCGAAATCTGTCTTAAGTGAAAATAAATTCACTTAAAAATTGTTACCTACATCATGAACATGAGACTTGAATTTTTTTTCGCCAAGGTTCATTGTATTGTGTCTTTATGTTACAAATTTTATTTACTACTGCTATGAATCAGCCAAGTAGAAAACTTTTTTATGGTTTAATACTTAAGAATTTTAATATTTTTAGACAAAATTCATATGTAAGTTGAACTAAACTGAACGAAAATTGCAATACGCCCCATCACTAGTCAAGTGGCTAGTCCTAGTGAGATTGTCGGGTCCAAACGTCAATTTTTATGGTTATAAAATAAGTTATTTTGAATTAATATTTTCTTGTTCGGTGTACTTGTAAAATGGTTAAACAAAAAAAAAAAACAAAACAAAAGAAAAAGAAAAAAACTAACAAAATGTTACTCATACGCCATGGTGTACCCCGACGAGAAAACAACGGGTGACATGGTAAGTTTTAAATTTCAATATGAATTCGCTAAGCAGTAATGTAAGATATTTTGTTTTATAAATTAACCTACATACATATGTTCATTGTTTGTATACTTTTTGGTGGCTTCAGGATGTTTTTTGATACATTAAGTTTGAAATTGACTTCGTGACGTCTCGTACGTGATTACTTACTTTTGCATGTCTAATTAAATAATTCTGAAAAATGCTTTAAATTAAATTAGATCTAAAGAAGCACGTAATCACGTACGATATGCAGTGAACTCTCTCATGACCAAACGCTGACGGCACCAAAAAATTTGTCCGGTTATGAGAGGTGTCTGCTTATTGGAGGTGTCCGTGGAATATATTTAACAAAAAATAAAGCTCCCGACATGCAACGCGACGTATTCAATTTTTAGTATATAAAAGTGTCATTAAAATTGAATGACACTGTATTAAAAGAAATGGTTTAAAATAAAATGTTTAAAAAAAATTAAATAATTCTTTGTCATTTTTTTTTTATAAATCAAAAACTTTGGAACTTGACTACTTCGAGCCCAGTTTCTTGGAACTGAGTTTAATAAGAGTTTGCTATAACAATACAGGCAACAAGCTGAACAAAAAGTTATCATATCAGATCATATTCTGTGCTAGGGAACTACCCATTTCTCCCTATTAATTTTAAGTAATGTATACTAACTTTTTAAAAATGTTTTCTTTTGTTTGGTTTGTTTTTGTAATTCAAAGGAGAACATATAAAAAATGTGATGTTATGTGCTCAACTTCCTACTGCCAAAGTACTGTAAATACTAAAAGAAAATTCGTAAGTTTTATCGATGATTTTTTTTTTTGATTTTTGATTTACAAAAAAAATAAATTTGTACTACATATTTGTTTTTTAAATCGTTTAAAAATATTATATTTTAAAATTTTACTCATTAAATATTTTTTTTATAAACAAAAAAAAAAGTGAAAAAATATTTTTTTTTAAATTTTGTTTGCTTGGTTATATTATTTTGTTGAACAGTTACCATACATATTCAAAGTCTTCCCATGTTACGAATTTTAGCCACAAGAGCAAGTTTTGTGCTCCCGTAATGCATTTTTTTAATTTCTTTTCTCGGCTTTATTTAAAAAGTTCGGTTTCTTCTGATTTTAATTTTTTAAACTTGGTTTTTGAATTGTTAAAGTACAGCTTTTTTTATGGCGAAAACGACTTTGAAGATTTGAATATAATTTTTTTTTTATATGCTATTTTGATGCAAAATGGTATCTGCCAAAAAACCGGCTTCAACGAATTCAATAAAAAAAACTTAAACAAGAGCTAAAGAGCTTGGAAACTAGGTATAGCATGATTCCTAAAATCGAAAGAAAAACCTAACAAGAAAAAATTGTGTGAGAGGGGTATAAATTTCCCCGATTAGGTAAAAAAAAAAAAATTATTACAACATAATGGAAACAATTAAAATGTCTCATGATTAAATTCATTTTAAAGCTATAAATGAATTCTTAAGTTTTCTTTAAAAACAGGTTGTTTTCGTAAATAATTATTTCAAATTAAAAATTTTAGATGAAATGAAAATATATTTTTCTAGTACATTTAAAAAAATTTAAATTATTATAAGTATTTTTTTAAGCTAAAACTAAAAACCAGATCGGTATTTAATTTTATTTAAGGGGATGATTCCTGGAATCATTGTTAGAAAAAACTTGATTAAGGGGAAACATTGTATCTCACCCCTTGAGTATACGGGGGTCAATTTCTGAAAAATTTACTTAAAATGGAATAAAAATATAAAAATCAACGAAAGCATTTTGAAATTTTATTTCTCAAAAACTAATCAATTATAAGTAACTTGATTACAAAAACAAATAAAAGAACGGAATATTAACCTTCAAAAAAGCTTGTTGTGCTTTTGTTGATTTTTATTCTCAATTTTATTCTTAACTGCAAAATAGACATACATACATATATCGACAGTTCGGAAGAAAAACGACAAAAGTCAACAAATCTCATTTTTCAAAATAGACGACAAAAAATTGAATGGAAATTTGAATTTCAATCAATCTGTTAAATATCAAGACAACGTAATAGCTCATTAAGTTCCAAATACCCTAGTACAGTCTGATATTTTTTTTTTATTCACAAGAAGGCAATCTTAGCTCAAAAAATGAATTTGTTGAGTTGTGTCTTTTTTCTTCCGAACCGACGATATGTACTTATTTTTTCTTAATTTTCAAAATTTGCTTGAAAGCGATCGTAAAACGTTTAAAGTAATTTTGATATAACAAATATTTTATCCTTTACTACGAATCAGTCTAAAGGCACAAAACCTCATAAAAGAGATTTCCTAAAGAAAGGAAATCTATCATATGCCTTAAGCACTCAATTATTTGTCAATTTGAATTTGATGGATATGCATGCATATGCAAACTTAAATGTAATCAATTTTCTGAAACAAGGACAAAGTTTCCAAACTTACTTAATCGTTAAAACCCCTACAGCCTAAATCCTAGGTCAGAGAGGAGTTAGAACTTATAAGCAATGCTTTCAAACCTAAGTCTTTGAGGTTTATTCATTTTGTTATATCTGGTAACTCTTTCGCTCTCTCTCACTCCCTCTATTTTTTCTTTCTAATAACCCGTTTCTGAAAATGAATTGTGAGTTTTTTGGTTGTTCAAACAACTTGTTTAGTGGTTACATCAAAATGGTATATAAATTTCAGTTACAAGATCCCTTGTCTGTACTTTATCTTTTTACAGATGTAGGTTGTTAGGTGGTCCTCGCATGTCGTCTATGTTTATTAAGAAAGTGCTATTAAAGCAGTTCTGCGTAAAACCTTCATGGACTTTACTATACAAGCTTTCTCCAAAATTAAATTCATGTGCTTAGATGTATATCAGACAGTAAATATACACAACACATCCTTAAGAACCCGAGCACACAAATCGTGAATTGTTAATTGTTTTAATAAGGCGACAGCAATACAATGTAGCAGCTTCCACACATAGTTGGGGCGGTTAGCCAGACCTGCCATTAACAAAACCCAGCTGCAGTACATCATAATAATGTTAAGAGCACTAAATCTATACACACTCCAGCAAGAGCCAAAAGGACTGAACTAGACTTAAGGCAAGCGGTATATACGGTGGGCGCCGGTGGCGGCGAGGCAAGGCAAGGCGAGAAGAATTATGGTGCATAATAGATTTTGTTGCAGCATCATCATGGCTGACGATATGGTGTGAAAAGTTCTCCATTTAACGTGCTTGTATGGCATTACATTATTCATGATTAATTACAAACCTTCCAGCCATGGTTTTGGTCACCCTGTATTATATCATTGTTGGTTGGTTTGGTAGGTTGTTCATGTTCGTGTTCATCATACCCCACTATTGAATTCTTCAGGGAGCTGATGTATACTGGAATTTATTGGAGGGAAGCGACGAAAACCTTAATGGTTGCACATATACATACCTAGCCTACATACATTCATACTTATTTGGATTTTCAATGACATTGGAGTCGTTGTGTAACTGTGTATGGTGGGTGTATTGCATCGTGAGTTCGAGAGATATTGGTTGTGGTTACTGAAATTTGAGTTGATTTAGGGGTTATGTTTTTAGCAAGGATTACCGATTGCAGGATCATAATATACATGCGAGTACATATATGTATGTATGATATTTGATTTATGCATATTGAAGCATTAAAAAAGAATTTAACTATCCTCATCCGGTTGCAATCAAGTCAGAGGGAAATTTGCTGACTAGTTGCTCACTATAGAAATTGTTGTTTGTGAAATTAGTTTTTATTTTTTTTGTTTCAGGTTTTATATTTACTGCACAATTATTAGCTCCTATTAGTTGGAAAACTTTTTGATTTATATTTATGTAGATATTTGTTTGTTGGTTCAGATTAAATTTTGTTGAGTTTAAGATTTTTGACCAGTGTCAGGTATTGTTATTATACAAAGATCTTATGATAATAATTTAATATAAAATTGAAGTAATACAGCGAAATAGAAGACTTATTTAATTAGTTTTGTTGAATTATTAATTCATTAGAGCCAGTTGTGGTTGAATATTAAACCTGTGGTTCAGCAATTTTAAGTCACCGATTTCGGCGCATTAACTACGGTTAACGATGGTTTAAGGTTAAAATATTTGATAATAGCCAATGAGATGCCTAAAACATCACCGAAATCAGTGAATTAAAATTCCCGAGCCACAGATTTGTCCCTACTAAATAGCTTAGGGACCTTTAGTTAATACGTTTAAAATGTTAACATCCAAAAATATCAGTGCGGAATTATTCCAAAAATATGTAGGTAGATAGATACTGCACTACCTACAAGGTTATAATATAAATGCTGAAAATCCAAGAAATTTCTTACTTAATAATTTAATATCACAATACAGCACCTACATACCTATACTGCCGTGTTAACTGAAAATGACGTATCCAGCATTTTTGTCCAATTTTTTTAAGTTAAGGCCAAGTTTGAGATAATTGGGATAATTTTTATTAACAACTTTAGTATAGTTGTATCTTGCTTTTTTAGTAGTAAAATATTCCAAACACATATTCTTTTTTTATTATTTTATTTTTTTTATTTATTTTATTAAAAATAGTTTTATAACTACTCAACATGAAAAAGTGGAAAAAATAGTCGTGCATTTTATTTTAATACTTACAATTAGTCATAAAACTATTTTTGATTAAAAAAGAACGTGTTTCGATTTCGATCGGTTAACTGCTCAAAAAGTGATATACTGTAAGTGATATAATGTAAGCGGCACTTGTCCATGACAAGAGATACTCTTGGAGGTTTTGTCAATTCCTCGCAACAGGCAGTAGCCGTTGTTTTTTATTTTTTTTTTAAATTTTTAGGTGGTGAGGCTGGGGATCGAACCTAGACCTCCGGCATGACAGTCCATTGCATTCCATTGAATATTGCACTCCAAAAATAAAACGAGTAAGTGGCCAGTTGTAAAATAGTGGCTTAAATGTTGATTCGTTGTTCAGAATTTTTAATTTACCGATACCTCAGTTAATAAACCGATATCGGTAATGTAAATTTCCTGATCCACGGGTTGAATATTGAACGACGTTTGTACAACTGGCCTTAAGTGACAAATCCCCCTGCGAGTATCTCTTATCATATAATAGTGCCTTCCATTTTAGTTGTTGGATTCAACCAAGATTTGCAGGTCCCTGCACCACTGCCAACTAAATCTTATATAATATTTATTTATTTCCGATGATTTGCGCCTAGTATAACCCTTAGTTGTGGAGCCTTCATGAGCTGCTTACATTGCTAATGGGTAATACATACTAAACTGTTTATCATTATCTCGAGAGGTGCACCAATTTAAAAATATGTATTCGAAAAAGAAACGATAAAAAGAAACACGAAATGTACCCATTCCATCCTTATTTCCTTAAGCAAACCAATATCCCAAGAGAGTTAACCTTTATACGCGAAATACGGTAGCTTCATTTCTTTATTGCATCGCGCAAAGAACAAACCATAATGAAGTCCATCTCCATGGAGTCTATCTTAATTTTTGAGGCACTGGCTTTTATTTAAGTGAACCAGCTAATGTAGTAAAAGAAGACGTTGGTTGGCCCGTGAAAACTTTTCTCTTTTACGCGAACTTAAACCACGAATTTAATTAGAACCATAAGGAGAGTTTGAGAAGGGTATCTATATTATATCCATTGTTTTAACGTAGTCAGAATCACCCATCATACCTCTAGTTAAACGTTGCCCTTAACATCTTGCGTCTTGTTCTCTTTTTGGTTGAAGTGCGTTTGCCGTGTGTTGTTAAATATGGTTTTGTTCATCCATGCCATAAAGAAAAGAATAGCAACGAATGAATTTTATTTCTTGAAGCCTTTCTGAGAAGAAACTGAAATTGTATGATCCTGCTCTTATGGTTAAAAAGCTCCATACTAAATTCTAAGCCAATCGGTTTACCTTGTTTTTACCTTGACGAAAAGACACACATAATGACGAAAACAATTTTGGAATTCTTCGTCATCGTAATGTTAAATATTCTCTTGCTGAACAAGTTGTTTAAGAAGTATTCGAAAAGTGTCAATATTTTGAGCGTTGTAATTACGTTAAAATAAAATTTGATATTTTACTTTGAACTCTATTAAAAAAAGGTTCGAAGTGGATTCTTTTTTTTTAATGAATCCATAGCATACCTTAATCACGAATGTTAAAATTTTAAAAGAAACAGCATAACACTGACACAAAAACCTTAACCATATTCAAAAACGTTAGATAGGTCATAGGGCTTGAGATTGAGATACTGAAACTTTATGCAAAAAAAAAAAACAACCTACCACCTACATAAAATTTCCTTTGAGAGAATGATAAAAAAAAAAAGGAGGCTGATGGTTCTACACTTAATATCCTTGAATATAAAAAAAAAAACTTCTGCGCATATTTATATTTGTACAGTATGGTGAGGATTAAAGTGAAATACAGTTTCTTCATTAAATGATATTATTCATTTTTGTGTGTATAATTGAATTTATATTTCATAGGGTACTTTAAGCTTTATCCCATATAAAAAAAAAATATCACAGCAAGTCCAACGTTGGGCGCCAATTTTGAACTAACCTTAAGAAAGAAAGCCATAAGTTTGATCTAGTATAGGTATGGGTTAAAAATAAGTAGAATTTTAATATCATACGGTTATAGTACTGAAAATATCCAACTAGATGGTCCTGATTTTGTAGAAAACGTAACTACTCCATTAGTTTTAATACCGGTAGATTATTTACCTTTATATTTAAGTCATGCTGAATTTGAAAATTTACCATTTGGGTTTGAAAATAAATAAAAAAAAGTCTGCCAATACCAATATGTGGATTTGTGTTCCAAAAAAAAAATTGGCAATGCTTCCGCAGCAATTAAAAGTGATAACACTAGATTAGGTGCATTTTTAGAGGAATTAAAAAGCCAATAGGTTTGATTTTAAAAAGTCGCAAAGTTTTCTGCTAATATAAGTGAAATAAAATTTTCTCTTAATTTAAAAATGTGCTCTTAGAAGTGTAGTTAGTGAGTAAGGTCAATCCAATAAAAAAGGCAAACAATATAACAATAATTTCCACGTGGGGCGCCAATTTTAAACTATAGGTTGCCTTTGGAGAGCAAGGCATACAGTAAATAAAAATCAGCTAATGCATGCCAGTAGTTGAAATACACGAAAATTATGTTCTTAACAAATTCGGTGACAAGGAAACGCCACCTCACAAAAAAAAAAAAAAAAAACAAACAAACTAAAAAGTTTAAAAATAATAAAACCATATAAGGTGTATTTTTTAAAATGAAGAGGAATTGATAAACTTGGTAACAGTGTAGATCTGTCTTAAAAAAAAAAAATAGTCCCACGTTGGGCGCCAAGTAAAAACTAGGTTTCCTTCTAAGAGGAAGTCTAGAATCTAATAACGTTCCAGCTTTTTTTCAAAAAACATTCTTAAAGTTCTAAATTACAACGAAAGAAAAGGCCGATAAAGGAACAGAAATACCTTTATAGCTGGGTTCTCAAAAAAAAAAATATAGTGCACTCATTATATTTTAACTGTTATCCAAATATTTGTACATGATAGCTTTCCCTTGTTTGTTTTTCTGGTAATTTCTTGTTTTTATATCCTTTAATATTGCTTTGATTATGTGACTCGCTTGCTTCTCTCCTTCCTTACTGTTAAGAAATTGCGGAGGTTAGGTAAAATTTTATAATCACGCTAAAGGACAAAATTATTTTTGTTAATTAATTTAGAAGTCTTATGTATAGGAATAAGGCTTCCGTACCGACAGGCATAACACCATCTTTAAGTACTTTGTAATAATAATCGTGTGAATGTAATTGTCAGCCATCAAGAACAGTTCCCTCTCTGACAGCCTTGATGTGAACAAACAACAAAATTTAGCCAAAGGTTGATGGCTAATTGGAATTGGTATAGGGTGGTCGATGAGTTGAGTTGGAGCCGGGGGAAGATACAAAAGGATAACAAATTGCCTTCGGTGTTCGTTGGCCGTTGAATTGTTAGGCTGAATTTGTAGTTACAAAACACTATGACCTACAAAGGATTTCCTTTATCATCACTTTCACCACACCACACCATCGTTGCACGGCTGACAAGACGGATGAAAGGAGAAAATCGAAATTTTCAGTTACGATTTTTTTTTTTGCTTTGGTTCATTGTAAATGTTTGTTTTTTTGTCTACCATGCAACGTCAATTCATCAGGATCGTATTGCTTTCCGCTATTTTGTGTTGGAATAAATTTGAAAAAAAAAAGAAACTTAGTTCGAAGACACACATATAGCTTTGCGTGGTGACTGGTAACTATCGGTGGCACGAATATTAATTTAGTCCTGGCAGGTGAACTTCGTAACATGCGGAAGGGTTCGCGGAATTCTGCCTTTAGGAATTATCAAGAGCATATGAGCACACATGTATAGTTATTTTTGTAGACAAAATAAAGAATTTTTTGTATCAGCAAGAGGTAGAAGTTTTTTTTTGGTTGATACGGCTATGACGATGACGACGACCGACGAGGATGATGCGACACGGTTAGTTGGATTTATTCACGCTACATGGTGGACGAGATACCTTTGAAGTATGATGGAGCTTCTGTGAAACTATATTATCTGCAAGGGGGATTTGCTATGGACAAAGGAATTTTTTGTGGCCAAAGGCTATTCTTGCTGTGCATGGTATTATTTTCTTTTTTCAGGATAAAAATTAAAACAGTATTGGAAAATTAATTCCTTGTGGATACTCTTTGCTGCAATATTGCACGGGAATATTTTTTTTTACAAAGGGGAATCTATTTGAAATCTATATTAAAGTAGTAAAACTATTTATATAATTAAGAATATGACTAAAGCAAAGACAAAATAGTCCATAAACGACTTCGAAACAAAATTCAATAAAATGCATGTCATCCGTTTTAAGTGCATTACGACCTTAGGAAAGATTATTACCGTTAAACATGATTTTTAGCACTTGCTTAGTTCATATTTATATAAACAAAGATAGGTACAAGAAACTTTACATTTTGAAAAATTATTCAAAATTAGCTTACAGCAATTAAAGTAAAAACAATAGGTGCATTTTATTGGTAACTCATAGCTAGCGCAGCAAAATAAGTTCCAATAAAATGCTCCTTTTCGTGAGTGAAAAAACAATCTAAGTTACCGAGATTTGAGGTACAAGTCAACATTTGTATATTCTCTTATTAAGTGACTTATGATGGTTATTTTGTTGTTTATAGAGAGAAATTTTACTGATCTAATTATAAAATTGCTTACATTCGCTTAGATTTGGGATAATTTATTTAAAGACATTTTAATATGTGTACGTAACTGAATTTAATATTCATAATAATTCAATTTTATTAAGTACCTAAAATTTGTTCATTTACTTTTTAAATAAAGAACATTTCTTCACCCCATCAATGTCTCTATAATATTTTCCATAATTTTCCGTCGGAAGTTACTTATCTAGGAATATCTATACTTTTATCGAATATAAACAACATTGAAAAAATACTTCCTGTCAGTTAATTAATTCTGCTTCATTTTCCATCGAACGCTGAAAAATATTAGCAAATTCCAAAAATTCCTTTTTTAAAGCCTTCCGGTTCAACTGCCACCACTCCCTAAATTTTCTTTTTAATCCTATTTGAATTAAGTTTTAAGTTTGTCCACCAGGAAACATAAAATCCCTAAATAAAACGAATGCTCCTTGGCACGAAATGGGTGGTCGCAATAGGTGATTGGAGGGTGCTACACCCACAAAAGTGTGCAAAAGACATTTTCAAAACTTGAAAATTATTTGCAAACTTTTCTTAAAATTAACAAAATTTTTCAAAAATAAAAAGAGACAAAAAACAAGAAATTGTAGTATTTCTAATTAAAGTTCAAATAATTGAAAAAATAATTAAATTTAAAGCTTACAGGCACAAAAGTACTTACAATTACAATTATTACGAAATGTAAGTACTGTATAAAGATGCATATATTTTCATTTTGTTTCTTCCAATTGTCATCATTTAAATGGCTTTAATTTTTTTTGTAGAGCATCAAACGCGCCTCGAAAGTTGTGGTTGTGCCGCTTTTAATATTTAATATTATACTCAGGTGAGAATTTAACCACCTAACTCTTTCTTTTTTATTTTGATAAACTGAAAAAAAGTGACAGTTATCTTTCTCAGTCCAGTCTCATGGTCTACAACATGCAAGTTCAGTATTTGTACAAAATTAAACTTAAGATTTTGATCGAATTTTTAATTCTGTTAATGGGCGGGTCGATTCTTTTTAAACTCGGTACCAAGTCTTTTTTGGGAATACAAAATTAGTATCTGTTTACATTTTAGTTTTTCTTAATAATAAGTCCAATACTTATCTTTTGGTATTTTTTTTTTTTTTTTGTAGAAAAAAACCGTTGTAATCACACCGTCCATCCAATTTTTATGAAATTTTCTATGAAGACTCTTCTTCAAAGTTTAAATATTATTTAATAATAAAGTTTTCAAAATAAAAATATTTGCATCGAAAATTATATCATTACTAGCAGACCCCGACGAACGTTGTATCGGCCTACCACAAACATAGAAAATATGCCTGTTTTAAAATACCACAAATTTAATTTCAAATGCAAAAAAAATCCAAAGGTATGTAATGTACATATGTATATGTATGTATGTATGTATATTATATGAATGTTGCAGCTTTGAACAAAATTGAAAATGCCATGTACCTGTACATGTACATTTCTTTAAAGCCATCTCCTAAGTGTAACCTTTCAAAAAGAAAAAAAGATTTTTTTTTTTAAAAATTGGACAGTTGTTCTGAAAAATGCATGCGCGTTGCTGTAACTTTGTTGGCAAGCTGCAAAACTAATGTTGATCCAAACATACACAGATCTTCCACGTAAGATTTCCTGAAAATTCAAGAAAAATCAGAGCATATTTTTGGAAATGGTCTGAAAATGCATATGCTGTTTGAACCTTGTTCTCACACTGCTGGACCGAAAGAAACATACAAATACTTTCATACTTTCAGCTTATTAATTTTTCTGTAATTTTGGCTGAATTGGACCGTGTTTTCTGAAATTTGTCGGAAAATTAATGCGCTGCTGAACCTTACTGGAAAGTTCCTTAAACGATTTTGACTAAATATAAACACAGGAATATTATCGGAATTCCATCTAAGAACTCCTGAAATTTCATACAAATTAACATTAATTTTTTTGAAATTATTAAATTTTCTGCGCATTTTTCTTAATTTTTCTTTCCACACGAAACTTCTGCAAAGCACCTTTTACAAAATTAAAAAAAAAGATGAATGACATCGGAAAAGTCGTTCTCAAGTTAATACAAAATAAGCATTAGCAACGTCACTGTGGCGTATACGTACTTTTTTATTTAGATCTATAAATCTCTTCAAATAAAATAAATAAAAAAAGAGACCATACGTCACAGGATCATTTAATTTATATAATTGGTATGAGATTTATTTTGAATAGCAAACCCTTCTTAAGTAAAAAAGTCTTTATGTTAGTTAAGTCAGTGTTTGTTGTTTAAAAAAAATGATTGGAAATTTTATTCCACTAAAATTCAGTAGTTTAGCTGTTAAATAAGAATTAGCTCAGCAGTTTTCCAAGCGTATATTTTTTTTTACCACTACGCCTTCAGTTTTCTCTCACTTAGTTGAAGAAAGTTGAAATTTTTTAAATAACTTCTGACATGAAATTTTCAATTTTTTCAAAGCCTACATACAATTTGAACTTTTTGTTCTTGCATTTGAAGTTATGGTAGTATATTAAAACATGCATATTTTCTATGTGATGGTAGGGTGATACCTCGTTCTCTGGGGTTTACTAGTTAAATATATAAATGTCCTTTCCTGTCCAAAACGGATGGGGTTCAGTCGAGTTATTCTTGTATGAATATACTTCCGACTTTTTCGATAAAGTTTTTTCAGTTTTCAACTACGTAACATGTTAGTGTTGTTTAAGACGAATCCAAAAATAAAAAAAATAATCCCCATGTAAATCAAAAAATATAAAATAAAAAAAAATTATTCAATAATTTTATCTGTCAAGAAAAACAAACGAATTTTGTATACAATAATTTAGTAACGCAGTGTTCAAAAACCCCCAAACAAATTTTTATATTAAATTTCGAAATATTTTTAATTTTTCCTTTCGTAAGAACGTTCTAACAAAGTATACAAAATTAAAAGAAAAAGATTAATGAAATAGGTAAACCCGTTCTCAAGTTATGGCGTGACCAAGGGAAAAAGGGAATAAAATCCTTTTCTCAAAAATTGTTATTTTAAAAAAATGTATACAAGTTCTATCTTTATATATATGTTAGACGTGTTTTTGATTTTTCGATTTGATGGCTGAACCGATTTCATTTAAAATTTTTACATAGGAATTCTCTTAAAGTAAAACATATTTGAAAATTTAATATTTCATAAAGCTTCTTAAGCAAATTTATTTTTAAATTGTTAAAAAATTTTAATTAACTTAGAAAATATTTAAGAAATAAATAAATAAAATATTAATTTTTATGAAAACTTAAACTATTTTTAAAAATTTTCTTTGCAAAAGTTTTGATTTATTCAAAACATAAGATGGGATTTTATTTTTTAACTAAAAACTAATCTCGGAATAGTTTTAACAATATTAAGTGCTAGTCTAAGTCGATAAAGCACCCAGTTAAATGAATAAGTAATAATAAAATTAAGGTTTGATTAACTATACCTACTATACTAATGTAGTACCGATATGTTTTCTTAGCGAAAACTAAAAAAATGTTAAGTAATTTTTTTTTGCACTTGAGTGTAGAAACGAAACTTATTTGCGCTTACAATTAGCAACAACAAATTTTAAATAATCATAAAAATACAAAAATGTCTTCTGAACCACCGCAGAATTATTTCTTTTATTGAAAAATACACAATAACTATGGAAGCATGAAATTCCATCGCGTCAATGGCGACGCCACCTATCAACAAAAGCAGCAACATTGATATAAAAGAGAAAACAGAAGGAAATGTCAGAAGAAAAAAAAAACTGATTGTGCACGCACATTTTCCACAACAATAATATCAAACCATTATTAGCCCAGTTTTGTTATTCTAAAAAAAAGGAAAACTCACAGGACTTATTTATATTTTTTTCGTTGCTTTTCTAAGTACTTAATTATCGATCTTCTCATCATACACACACAAAATGTTATATTCGTCGTTTTTTTAAGGAGAACTAAGCGCAGTATGGTGTGCCGTGTTCTGCTGGTGCTGCCTTCACCTTACTTCCGCAAATGTAAATAATTGATTCCAATCAGTTTTGCCATTTCCTATTTAACATCATCGGAGGGAGTATACATAGGGACCAAAGGAGTCACCACCACCACCTACTCATGCAACATATCCTAAGTCGAGTCGAGACTGCATAAACTCCATCAGAAAACGAATTTCAACAACCTATTGTGAGTACGGTAACATTGTGATTGTGGACAGGAATATGGTGCACTGCCTTAATTCATGGCAAATTGGTCGAGAATTAGAGTTTTTTTTTTTTTTTTTTGTTATTGCAAACGACAACGGCATCGACAACAACGACAAGAGTTGCAGAGAAGTAGGTACATTCGCAGTCCTTGTTCCACTTGAAACGTCGTCCGTCGTCGTCTTCGTTTCGTCGTTTTTCTTTTTGCTTTGAAATTATACTTTGAAAAGTTCAAATTAGCGTAATTTCCTAATGGATTCTTAACTTTTTATAATAACAGTTTATTGGGTCTTAGCTTTGGTAGGACAATGAGAAAGAGAAGGAGGAACGAATTATGTGCAATTGGAAGTGTGTTATACAATCCATTGATTTGGAATAAGTATCCAGTAAATGTTCGACTGTTTGAAGTAGCAATAAGGAATTTAGCCAGTAATAGTTGTTTGAAAATTATTTTGGGTACGTACCAATATTGAATAATGCTGCCGGAATCAAAAAATATAAATGAAAACAAATTGATTATTGAATACAGTAGGACCTCCATAGATGTAACACTCGGTAATTCGAACAGTTATTTTACAATTGAGTGTAATTTGAATAGTTGCCAAAACTGGCACTCTTTAATTCGAATTTGTAAGTCCACAGCTTTGTGAACAGGACGCTGACGAATTCGCTTTGACACATATTTTGATCAGGAAATGAAATTATTTGCAATGATGACATTCGAGACTGGGTGGAGAATACAGCGAATTGGAACCTTAGCTTGGCAGTGCAAATTTTTCAACTGACTCTGATAGCGATATAATATGTATGTAGAAGAAATCAGTAGCGGCGGCGGCAATCAGTATCTCGAATGGACGCTAGCGGGTAGAATGGCAAACTCCAGGATACATGTTGAGAGAGAAAACAAAAAGAGATAAGATAGCGATAAGAGCAGGGAGAAGGATATGGAATTATGAAAAGAAATTAACCTGTAAAACGGGAGAGAAATAGCAAGGGAGAAGATAAATGAGAGAGAGAGAGAGAGAGAGAGAGAGAGAGAGAGAGAGAGAGAGAGAGAGAGAGAGAGAGCAGAGAGACGGATGGATAAAAGAGAAGATCGCGATGAAGCAAGGGAGAAAAGATATGAGGGGAAGGGAGGAAAGAGATGACAGTGCAACTGGATACGAGTGAGTGGAAAGCGAAGACAAAGAGAGCAGGAGAAGGAACGTTGGGAACTAATAAAGTAATCCAGTTACAACAGGTGGTATAAAGAAGTAATGACATAAAGGATACCGCAGTATTTGAAAGCACGATGGAAGACAGAAAGAACAAGGAAAATAGCGGGAGTTGGACTAAGGAATGAGGTGACAGAAAGACGGTACTGGAAACTAGAAGAAGAGAGAATGCAGAAAAAATGCATAATGTTTAGTTTTAGTTTTAATTGACTTTTCATAAATAATGTACAAAGATTGAATAATTTTAGCCTAATTGGTTTGGCCTGAGGCCGTCTACCAGGTTGACAATCAATATAATAAATTTTTTTTAAAACTAATTATCATAATTTAAAAATGCATAATGTGTGAGAATGAACAAGAAACGTGAGGACATGTGATAGAAAGATGCAGATCAGATGTAGATGAAGGAAAACCAATAGCGGAAAAAATTAGGGAAATAATGGACGAAAAAGGGAGAGGAAAAGAGTGGATAATAGAACTAGAGGAAGAAAGAAAACATAAGGCCAGTGGGAGGGGAATAGAAGAGAGTAAAATCAGAGACAGAAACGGGATATTTGTAACCCATAAGGGAATCAATAAAAGTCAATACAATACAATACAATACAATACAATACAATACAATACAGTAGCAGTGAAGCTCTTCTACTACTGGACTATCTTGTGAAAGAAGAATTTCCAACAATAATTCATTTTGAGCAGATCAACATTTAAAAACATGAAATCATAAGCAATAGTGTTCAAACAAAATTAAGCAAACCACAATGCAAATTTCTTTAAACAACATTGAACTTTTATTTTTCCTTACTTTTCAATCAGTTCTTCTGACTTTTTGATCAATATGTCTTTGTGTATTGTGTACTCATTAAAATGCTATTAAATTACTGTGCCTTTTGATTTTGTGACGTGAAAATGGAAAAAAAGTTTTTGTAAATTGCCGAACAAGTGGCTCATAAAATATTACAATTAGAAGATTTGAATAATCTTTTTCGTAAAATCATGTAGCAGATTTTTACAAAATGGCGCGCACGAAAAAATCAAATATTAAAAAAACTGCTAGTTTTCGAAAAATCTGAATTTCACCACTTTTAACCGCACTTAAAAATTGAAACCCGGATGGTCTAAATGTAATGTTCTTTTTTACTTAAGATATATGGATACATATACAATATACATGGGTGCTATATAAATTTATAGTAATTTATAGATTTGTAAAAAGACGAACTCTAGATTTTGATAAAATTTGACATTAGTGCGTTTCGCAATTTCATGCGTCTACCTCTCTGTCTGTCTAAAGCCTAAAAGGATGGGCAACTTTTCTTTAAACATCATATCTGACATTTTTTGGACATTCCCCCACACGTTTTCTTTCCGTTATTTTAGAGCCAAAAATAAAAATGCCTGTCAAATAATATTTTTGGAAAATCTTTTTATATAAAAAAAAGTCGCTCTATAGATTTTAATAAAAACAAAAAATTCAGTTAATTTCAATTAAGGAAATCTTCTGGTGAAAAAAAATCAGCAAATTTTCAGCACTACCAACTCCCATAATTTTTTTTTTAATTTCGTTTTCCCGAAAACCAATCAATTCATTTCGTTCTATTTGTGTTTTAAAAGTTAAAAAAGTAGTACTGTATACCGAACTTTTCTAAAAACTGTACATTTTGGATTAAAAAAAAAAACTAAACGAGTGTAGGTGATTGTTTATTCGAAATTAAATTTTTCAAATTCGGAATCTTACTAAAAAATGGCGCAACAATTTTTTCTTAAAAATGTTAACAAATTTTTATAAACATATAAGAAATTAATTTAAAAAAAAAACACTTCAACGCTTTATTAAGAATTTTTCTCGTAAATTGAGTTCAGTTAAAGAGATGAGATAAGTGTACAAATTTAAAATCGGTTGAATACAATACAATATTCATACTTTAAAACCACAAATTGATCGCACATAAGTGCAATATCGTGCGACCTAGTCGTTCATTTTGTTTAAATTCTCAAAAATAAAAATAAAATATTTAATACTTTTAAAATAAAAAATAATTAAATTTATACTTTTTAGGTAGAATAAGGTATACTATGATGCGTGAATGTACCTAGGAATACTCTTGAAAGAGTCGCCTGTTAAATTAAAACAAAATGCTATTTTGTAGTAGCTGGTGAAATTCATGTTTTATGTATTTAACGCTATTCTACTTTTCCAGAGGCTCTCATAATAAAAAAAAAAAAAAAAAAAAAACTAAAGACATTCGTGTAGCTTTAGTTTATCAACCACCCTTATGACTGTAAGCCCTTAGAACCCCAGACGACAACTCGACGGACATTCTGAGATATTTTCTTTTGGTTATATACACAAAGCTATAAATATCTACAACTCTTTCATATGAATTTTTTTCTACAGATCAACTTTAAGAAGACATGAAGAAGTTATTAGAAAAGAAAATGTTGTCTTCGTTATGGCGACGCGCGCGGGCGGGTAAATCGTGCTGGGTGGCTCTGGTGCTGGCTGGGGTTATTGGATGTTATAGGGTCTTTGAATGGTTAAGAGAGTTAGAAACAGGATGCTTGTTGGCTTTGTATACGCGCTCCTTGGGCGCTATGATTGTTAGGATACTAGAGGCATCATGGTGCAATAACACGACTGCATTTTGCGATATAATATAGCCATCAGAAGAAAGTTTCTCCTCTAAATATTGCCATGTAATGATGTTTTGTTTTTTTTATTATTTTTATTTTTCCTCCCCATCAAAGACAAAATAGACGTCAGTTCTTGGTTCTTGACTCAACACGAAATAGAAATAATATTTTGTATTTTATTTTACGATTAATTTTCATTAAATTTACTTTTCGTTTTAAAGAATTTATTTTTAAAAGCTGAAAATTTCTTGGCACTATCATTGAAGTAAAATAAAGAAACAGTAATTATCTAAGTACATATAGTTATCTAAAGGTCCTGGTATTACTTTGTGGCAGTTAAACAATTATTTACTTTATGTAATGAAAGAAAACTTACTTGCATATCTATTTTGTAGGGAAATACTGATCTGACTTTTCACAACATAAATATCTCAATTGAGAAAATGTATTTTTTTTTCAAGAATTTACAAATTCTTATTTCTCAAATTTGAAAAAAAAAACTATATTTTCAAACCCTGGCCAAAGATTGAGTAGATTTTAATTTGAATACATGTTAATGCCGCCGGTTCAAGTAGAACGAAACTTTACAATCCTTGCAATAGGGGGGAGAATAAGCAATAAGATATTTCATTAAATTTCACCTTTAATTTATCATTTCCAGGCAAATTTGCTCATGATGCATATACATATGGATATATAAATTTTGCCAAATTCCTATCTATGTAGCCTTGAAGTTAAAAAAAAAACAATTAAAACAAAATTATTCCAACAAACTTTCTAAATCTCATCCTTAATTCCTTTTTTTGTTATTTGATTTCATAAATTAGATCGGATTTCAAAAGAAAATTCACCTGAAAACTTATTTAAAATATTACCATTACAATATCCACAGCCGCATCCTTTTCATCGCCTCACCAAACTTTACTGTACAAGTTTTTCCTTCTTTCAATTTTGACAGGAAACATGACGAAGGAACAGGAAAAAAAAAAACAAAGATGGAAAATGTCCATCATATTTCGATGTAAATTTAAATAACCATAACCACAGTTTTCTCCTGATCTGCTTTGATACTATATTTTTTTGTTGGTTGGCTGTAAATATATATGAAAAATAAACCTACTTAAGAAACAATAAAAACGACCTTAAATATGATTACTTTTTTGTTATTTTTTTTGTTTAAAAAAAAAAAAAAAAAAAAAAATAAATAAAATATAAAAAATATTCTAGGTAGGTAAACTTTTGTGAAAGTCTAACTTTTTTCTTGCATATGACAACGTAGATGTAGAGGATAAACTTTATGATTCTAGAATCTAGATGCTTTGATACGACAGAAATGTTTTGGAACGCAACATCAAAGAAACTTACATGATTGGATCATCATCTAAAGTTTTTTAGAAGTCAGAGTGAAAAAAAAAATACACATGTATCATGTTTGTATAAATTTGTAATAAATAAACTTTTCCATGGCAAAGGATGCATTTTTTAACGGAATCATATATTTTACACACTGTGTCGATTGATTAATATAGGTTTTTATTGATCCCTTGACATTGTAGAGAACATATAAAGTAGGAAGTTATTAATGGAACTTTGAATGAGTAACAAGGTAATTTATTTAAATAAAACCTTTGAGAATTTTCGATTGTGCCCAAAGTAAATAAATTTCAAAAATATACCTACATATATGTCAGGCCCTTAGAACCATTGTGGCCTAACTGCCTTTTTATCGAAATCCGGTTTTTCACAAAAATTGAATCCTTATGCCATTGTTGTTTTTATACCTGCATCAACAATTTTGGTGAAAACGGTTAAGCAATATAAATTAGGGCACATTTTTAACTTAGAGCAAACAACAAAAATTTCAATGTTAGGTACCAGTGTGGCCTATCTTTCTTAGGCCCTTTTTGTACTCGCATTTTTTGTTTTTCTAAAAAGATTAGATAAGTTTTCTATAAGCTTACAGAAGGCAGTGTAATGCTGTATAAGTTTTATTCATTATACCGATAGCTACCTGGGAAATACTTCAAGAATTTTCAGAACAGTAATTGAATAATGCAATGCAGCTATATACATATGTATATAAAGATACTACAGGGGTCAAAATATAATTTTTTATTATATGAAATAGAAAAGCATGGAAATAGGGTTTTGTCATTTGTATGATAACCATAATACGTACCTACCTATATTTCCTGAAAAACGTTTTGCGCCATCACAAACCTGTACTTTTTTAATCTAATATTCATTTTAAATTAAAATACTTTTTAATTCACTTATTTGATCGTAACCTAGACCAAGTGCCTCTGACCGACGGTTATTAAACCAGGTCGTAAAAGACTTGTAAACAAACACATTACTGTAAACCTAATTATCATGTAAATAAAGTCTATTCTATTCTATTCTATTCTATTCTAGACCAAGTGCCTCTGAACTCGATTATCTCCCTAAATTAATCTCTACGAAATTTATAAAAGATCAATGTGTTGAAAAGAAAAGTTTAAAAGAAATGGATTACCTTCTTTTAAAATATTTGTCTTTTAATAAAAACATTAAATAAATAAATAAGAATATATAAGAAAACACTGTTTTATATCCTGGTGTTAGACAGAGGTTCTTGCATTCCAAACTCCAATATAAAACTGTTTTACATCGCTCTTAGGAATAATTTAGGGATTTTTATTGATATAGAAGCTGTTTTCAGTTTTGAAACATTATGAAGTTAATAAGTTACTTTAATTTCTTCATTTGAAAATAAAAATTTCACAATTTAAATAATAATCGTCTTTTTAAACTAACAATTATGGATTATATTTCTGCTTCATTGAATTAAATTTAATTTTTTTCTCAGTGCCATAGTGGCCTAACTGACTTAAAGATAAGTTTAAACAGTACTTTGAGGAAAAATATGAATTCCGAAAAATAGTGTATTTATTTCTAGATATATGTATATTACAAAAAGAAAATCATTCATATCTTACTTCAAATAACAGTTATTACTGTTCCAAAAAAATCTGATCTGTGTATGAAAAAGTTAGTTAGGACACTCTGCTTCTCACGGCCTCATATAATCTGTAAGGCAAATAAATACTTTTTATGCAAACCTACAAAAAATTTGTTCCCACATTGTTGAAATAAAAATAATGGCAAAACGATTTTCGTGTAACATTTCTTCATTTGTGTAAAAAAATGACTCCAAAAAAATGGCTTTTATTTGAAATCGTACGGAAATTCACAATTTCGCTACGGAAGTTCACAATTCCACTATTCTTTTGTTTTCGATATTCTAACGAATAACTGGGGCCAGTTTTTCGATGTTTGAGTAAACTTAGAGTAAAATCACAGTTAGTTAATCCTGGCAAATATATTAAAGCAGTTTTTTTCAGAGTAGGATTAACTTTAACGCACTGAACTTAAAATCATAAAAAAAAACTACCAGCTGTGAAACTATCAATAATTTATATCAGGAGGAGCTGATCTTGAAATCAAGGATTTGCTACTGGAATCCAAATGGCACCACTAACAATATTGCATTTTTCATAGTATCGTAACTCGATTTTAATAGATTTTTTAAAGAAATAATCTGAAGAGTTAAATTACCAAATTTGTTGACTTAACTTGAGATCATAATTTACATAAAACATGTTTCAAGCGTCAACTCAGCTAATATGATCTATAACTGAAAAATTGGGCCTACTAGTCATAAAAGTTTAAAACTTCGTAAGGCAATCACTTCGATATTTTTCGAAGATTTTGAACAAAACTTTCTCGAATAAATCTCCTACTATGTATAGTATATAATATTTCGTGAATTAGCTTTTGTAGTAGTACTTCTACCACGCCCTGTTGTTAAAAAGCATCAGTTCAAGAATTCTTGATACATATAATATTTAACATTTTATCGGGGCTCAGCTTCAAATTGATTTGATTTTCGTTATTAAAAAAAATTATAAACAGGTACTTATATGCATACCTACGTCAAAGATTTGGGGAACAAAAAAATTCTAAATTTTTTGTAACAAAGACATTTTTATTCTTTGCATGTGAAGGAAGCTAGTAGCTGATGTTTAAATACAATTTCTTTAAAAAATTTAATCAATATTCTTAGGGCTGTTTTCAAGAACATTTCAAAAAAATTTCACGAACAAATATGTATATCGTGTTTTTGAAACATAACTTACAGATACATATGGACATTAGCACAAATTGGAAATGATCGCACATTTCATTGCAACCTGCCATCAAATGTTAAGTCTCGAAAACACAGTAATGTTTCTTAAACATCGGCATATTGTTCTTATTTAAAAAAAAAATCATTATAAAGTTATAGGGTTTGCTTTTAATTAATTTTAAATGGAACACAAAATTTTTTTGTTACGTATACGCCACAGTGTACTTTGAAAAAAGTTCAAGTTTTATTAAATAATATTACCAAAATAAATTGTTTGTATATTATACCATCACTTTCTTTTTAAAAATAAATATTATAACTGGTTATATGCAGTGCAGATCCTCTTTCATCAAATCACTGAACCGGGAGATTTTAGTCACCTCTCATACTGCAAGCTCTTTTCTCCGCAAAAAACTGAAAGTTGGTTGGAATTTATTGTGTGTGAGCAGACAATGTATTTTTTGTAAAAAAAAATCCTGAAATAAATCTCAATATGAACCACTATTCCAAAAAAAAATCAAAAAATTGTGACATAGTTCTAAGTTTAAAATTTGATGGTCAGATGATACCAGACCTCAAGCATTTTAAAAATTTTGCAGTAAATAAATTCAAAAAATTAAGATTTCTTTCAGAAATTCTTGTCACTACGAATTTCTTTTCAGGAAAAATTGTTCCTATTCAATTAAATATTTTTTCTTTCCAATGAAAAAAAATTATAAAAATAATAGATATCATTTAAGTGAGGTGGAGTGTTAGTATATGCAACATAGGATATGATAAGTCTTTCACTAACCAGCATGTAAAATCGCCGTCAGTTTTAACGTCAGTTCTAATGAAAAAGAAAATAGTTTTGTTTTTATTTTTACACAGAACATAGAGGTATATAATTTATTTTGGTAACATTTTATTAAAAATGTTGGTCTGGCGAAATTATTTCGGAAAAATAAACTTTTGATAATTATTTATGTATGTGTACAAAGCAAAACCTAATATGCACTCGTACTCTCGTATTATTATTTTGGTTTATTACGAACTTAAAGTTGGTTGGTGCACATACATATTATTACTTTGATATTACCGTGTGGAAATTAGTTATTATTTTTCCTTTTAGTTTAAGTGAAATATATTTTTTGTTTGGTGTAATGAGTTTTATGATATTCTTTGGGGAGGGATTTCAGATGAAAATGTATTTTGAATGAAACATTTTACTGTAATTGAAACTACTTAATGGTATTTTGTATGACTGGAGTTGAAATATATTTTCAAACTTAGCATGTATGTTGTTGAAAAAAATATTGAAAAAACTTCAAAGAAATTCCTGTGAAAACATTTAATTTGCCATGCTAATATTTATTTAGAGTGAAAGGGTATTTTTTGACTGCGAAAGAAGGCGGGGGTTATATAATTGACAAACTGAAAAACTATTTTTGGTAAAATTGAAATTACAAACACTAAAAAATTTAAGTTTAACGAAACATCGTTTTTATTTTTTTTTTTAAACAATGATTACACTTTTTCAATTTAATGTCGACAGGTTCTATATCTAGTGCCCCTTAACTAGGGTGGAGCTAAATAGTGTCATAATGTTTTAATGTTCATATCTTATCGGTAGTTGCAAAATTCCGGAAAAACTGAAAGTGATTTTGCCAAAGGAATTTTGTATGAATTTCGATTACAATTTACGATTAGACCGATGGATTTGCGTGATTCCTTTTTATCATCCATTTAAACAGTTTTTGAAGTAGTTTTGTAAAAATTTAACATTTTTATTTTATTTTAGTTGTGTTCTTATTTAACTAAAAGTTATAGAAAGTTGAAATGTTTTAACTAACCCCTTTTTAACATTAAAGCATTAAATTTTGTAACAATGCTCTCCTGAACAGAAATCGTAATATTTAATTTTTTTAAAACCTCTGGAGAATAATATACAGGTCAGAGTAGTGCAATATCTCCAATTTATTATATTCATTCAATTTGAAGTAAGTATTAAAATTGAGCTTTCTAGCCCATGGGGAAGAACATTCATAACTTTTCCCGCCCACTGCCATTGCATTGAATCATTTTTTTTTTTTTTATTTTAAAATTTTTGTTGGAATTTTTTTTGCTCGAAAATATTGTTTTTATCTCATCAGTTTTTTATCAGTTTCGTTACTAATTCAACTGTGAAAAGAGTGGACAAAAATTGTTCTTTTCGTTTTCATTTTGATGGAGATTTCACCATGTTTATCAACCATACAATCTGCTCCTCTAATTGGTTTGTACGTTTTTGATCATTCGGGAGAACTATTAAATGGATCGATTTGAAATTTAAGATCTTGTTGAAAATTAGTTCCAGTTTTCAAAACTGTACTTACACTTTCCGTGTCGGCAATCCTTGTTGAGATATTGGTATCAAAAGTCAAAAGTCTCTTTTTTCATTCAAAGTCAGATTTTCTTCTGAAAAAAAAATTGTACGATTACAAAAAAGAAGAATAAACAAAGAATAAATTCATATAATTTGCTCAAAAAAAAAAATTCAAAGAAAGTGACACTTCAAAAAAAAAAAAAAAAAAATAGAAAAAAAAAAAATAAAATTTTTCTCTGCTTCTTATCATTGCGAAATAACGGTACTTTAAACAAAAAATATTTTCTATAAATGTATGAATACAAAAAAATATAAAGCTTTAATGTTTTTTATTTTATCTCAATACGGCGACTTCATACAGAGGTACACGGCTCTTCAAAAAACACTAAAAAAGTGAAATTTTTGAGTTACCTTAATTTTTTTGACTAAGTGTATATTCTGCAAGCAAAACAAGAAATGAAAAAAAAACAAATTTTACATAAAAAAGTAGGTAAACAAAAGGAAAATATTAATAACATTTAAGGAGTTATTTTAGACCAGTTTATACCATTCTAAAGAAAAATAAGTCAATATCTGTTTAATATTCCTTTCCAAGACACTGTTAACATTGTAAAGACAAGAACATGTCCAGTTTTTTTTTTTAATTTATTAATTTTTACTAGTATAAACAAACTTTATACCAATCTCTTATACCAGTCGTTCATTAAAGGTGAGCTCGTTTTTCATTCTGCAATTTTTTTTTATTGTTATTCATTAAATACCGTTTTCTATTTAAATTTTCTTAAATTTTACATACTTAAGGCACATAATTTGTAGATATTTTTGTTTAACCCCTCACTAATTGGTCGAATGCACAAAGCGACACAATTCACCGCCATATACACTTTTTTCTTTAAACTTCAAAGTGTGTAGCTGCCTACATTATAACTCCAACTCAATGAGAGTAATTTAAAATAACAAATGATATTCTCTCTATGGCTTGAATAATATCCATCCTTTTCCTTAATTCTATATTTTAAAATCATCTAAAAGTCTACATTTAACAACATGGTTGTATGGCCTTATTATACTCCCAAGTAAAGTGACCTAAAAAATATTTTACAGAAGTCTCAGTCAGTTAGTTTTTTTTTTTTTAATTCACTTTCCTTTTGAACTGTGTACGCGCGCCCTAGATTAGTTATACATATGTATATGTGTAACTATATAACTACAACGCGTCCTCTAATCAAGGGATTCAAACAAAAATTTTATAATTCCAACAAACAAATCTTATTATTGCCAACCCAATTTTATCTACCACATAGACACACAGTGGTCTACATTTTGGAAGTGTAGTCCTGGAACAAAAAATTAAAAAAAAAAAAATATAAAATAAAATAAAATGCCAACGAAATGGTTTAAAAATTGAAGCAATGCAATGGAGCAGCAAAAGCAGCAGAAAATTAAAGAAACGGAAGTGGTTTATTCAGCATTATTCTCCTACCTACTATATTTTGGTAGCACGTACTTTTGGTTCTTTTCATAAAAATGAAAACTTAACTTTCTGGGCGTGCGGTCGGTAGTGTGGTGGTTGGTATGCATGGTATCCTGGCTACTGGCACTTTTTTTCTAGTTTATCCATGCTTTACGTTTTTACAGTGCACTGCATGGGTGAGATTGGGTCTGCTCAGTTGCGGCATATGATTGGTGTGATATGCACCTCGAACCCAGAACTTCCTTGCTGTTGTCGTAACTCGCTCCGGATAGCTAAGAGTTGACTATTCCCGGTGTGGTGTGCCTTTTAAATTTTCAGCATTTTTACCAAGCTGAACCTTAAGGGCTTTTTAAGTAGGTACCTATATAACTACCAGGTGTGGATTTATCGTATGGAAAACCGTTGTAAGTATTGAATTTCTGGTAAATTAAACTTTCTAATCAAATTTTTTTGTTAGCCCCGAAAAATAGAAAATTAACATTGATGTTTAAATTTTTCACTTGAACTGCTTACACACGTATATAGGTATTTGGAGTCAGACCTGTAGAATTAACGCTTAAGTACAATAAATTACAAGTTAAATTACCTTGTATTTATGGTAATTGTACTTAAAATTTCTAAGTACCAGGACTGGTACTTGTAAATAAATAAATACATTTGGTGGCACAACGGCTCATGAAGAACCAGGGCCTAGTGATTTACAACTTTCAACCAGTTCTGTGTGCGTGTCTCCAGGAATGGAGGGGACCTACAGTTTATTGCCGAATCTGAATGGCTAAGGTCATTGATCTCTATAATACACTGGATAGCGCATCCATACAAGAAAGTTGATGCCATTTGAGAATTGTTATAATGTTGAGTTGCCTATTTTTTTGTATAACGGTATAACTGTATAACATAATGAAATGCAAAATTTTTTACAAAATAGCAACTAAAATATTTTGAATTCACTTCTACAATTATTTTAAATTACAAAAAGTCAAATTTACAAACAAGTGATGGTTCTTTTGCTTTTTGTTCTTAGAAATTCCACTTTGGTTTTTGCCTCTCTTCGGTTGAAGTAGAATTTTTGATATTTTAGCAACTTGAACTGGCCTTCTCAGCCTCACTTAACATACCTAAAGTGTTGAGTTGCCTACGTACTTGTCATCTTCAATTGGAAGTAGAAAAACTGTTATACTTTGTAGGGAATCCACTATCCAGTGTATTATAGAGATCAATGGCTAAGGTGAGCAGCACTTTTCTGTGACAGGAAATACTCTTGGAGGATTTGTCACTTCCTCGCAAGAGGCAGTAGCCCGGAAAAAACTTAAGGTGGAAGCGGCTGGTATTGAGCCCAGACCTCTGGCATGACAGTCCAACGCACTAACCATTACGCCACGGGCTACTACGACCGGTACTTATGCTTGTAAATAAAAAAAAATACAGAGGCGGATCTTGATCATTACAGTTTATTTTCAGTTCGTTTGTGTAATTTTATTGTACTTGTAAATAAAATTACACGATAGAACTGAAAAAATCTGTAATGATTAAGATCCGCCTCTGTATTTTTTTTTTTAATTTTTAGTTAGTTTTTTTTTGTAATATTATATTATTCTATGTGTAAAATGAACACTTTGTGGTGTCGTTGGTTTGGGAAAGGAACACAGTACAGTGGTAATGGAATTCACGTCGTCATGTCCACGTGAATTCTCTTTAACGTCGTCGTCCGTCGGTAGTTTTTAGATATTAAGTTTATTTTATTTAAGGTTCTTTTTTCTTTCATTGTGGACAGGGGACACTCATAAATTTTTCTACACTCACTTTACTCTCTTTCTCTCTGCTTTTAAGATATATCCTTGCTGAACAGGTGAAGTGGAAAATATTTTCACCTTATGCACCATTATGGTCTTTTTGACTTTTTAAGGGTAGATATATCTACATTTCGAGTTGCATTCTACCCTATAGGTAAATATTTGGGTCAAGTATGGATATGTTTATTTAATCATGATTCTTTTTTTGAAATAAAAAAAAAACTAACGATTTTTAGAATTTTGTCATAAAATTGGTATTTTACAACTGCGTTTTACTCGTTAATGTACCTGTAGTAGAGTAAATATCTACCTAAATATAAACTTAATTAAATTTAAAATTTTTTGGAGAATCGTTGATTTTTTTTTTTGGGAAAAAGAGAAAATTCTCATGTTTATTCGGGGTTTCAGTAATTTAGCTTTGCTGTTTTCCTATATTAAAATGCCTCCGTTGTGGATTTCAGACTTTCTAAAAATTTCTGAAAATGTTCAACTAAAAAAATAGGTTTAGTATGATACTAGTTAGAAAATGGTTAAAACTAAAAATATTTTAGTAAAGAGTTTTAAAGTTAGAAAATTGTTAAGTAGTATCATGCTAATACATTAACATCAGGCTGTTTAAAATTTTGCGCTAATGTTTTTTACAACAATTTACAATTTCTATTATATTTTAACAAAACCAAAATATAAAAGTACACCCGAACTGTCAACTTAATTAATAAAAAATAGAGACATTGCATCAATTTGTAAGTAATAGATATGCCTAAGAACGGGTTCGCGGGAACCACAAGTTTGGTTATTACATTATTTTGCGTGCCGTAAACTAGGGTTAACTAGCTCCTGCTACTAGGAGAAATTAGTTTTACTATCAGTCGTTATGAAGAGTGTCCCATAGACAAAAAACATAAAAACAAAAATACAGTAGTCCCTCGATAATGTGAATTACAGATAATGTGAATTTCTCTAAAATGTGAACCGCCAAAATTTTACACTGTCATCTCTATAATGTGAACTTTCGAAATTTTTGGACTCTAAAATGTGAATTTCTTTGGTAAATTTGTATATATTTTTCTTTTTTCTTTTATTCGTTTTGTCTGCTATATTAGAGACTTTACTATTTGCGTTTTGTCTAGACATATTTCAGGGTTTTGAATGCAGCTGCGGTCAGAAAGTGTCACCTCTGCTAGTTGTGTAGGTACATTTTGTTGTTCCAATCAGTTCCTAAGCACTAAAAAAAATGTTCCAGTAATGTGAATCCCTCTAAAATCCGAAAACTTCTTGTTTTAATTAGTTCACATTATCGAGGGACTACTGTATTACATAATAACGTAAAATTTTGAAAAAATTAGTATGACCACAATTTTTGTCATTATTTTTTCAAAATTTTGAGTTTGAAAATAAATTTTTCCATTACAAATTATTATCATTAACATTGCTACGTTTGCAAACTAAAACGCATTACATATGATACCTATCTTGAAATCTATTTAACGCTAGCCATACGATTCCTATGTAAGATAAATCATCATCAAAAAACTGATTTATACAAGACTATTTAAATCTGATGAAACTCACTTCCATATTCCTTTTCAGGTTTTCACTAAGAAAAAAGAATTCCATTAATTTAATTAAACTTTTTCCAGAGATCAATAAAAAAATTATTGCCTTTAATTGATATGAGAAAAAAAAGCATAGGTACTTTTATTTATATCCTCTGTGTTTATATGTCTTCACATTATAATTAACATTTTCATTTTTATATTTAAATACGTACAGGCATTCCAATCGTTTACAAAAAAAAAAAAAAAACAGAAAAAAACAACATTTTAATTAAAAATCACTTCAGATTAAAATATTACCCTTACGCATTAAGTCTGTGATGGATTTTTATTGATAATATTGGTAAAGGAACCTCGTTCCATCTTAAATGACAAGAGCACGTCGATAGCAAGCCATATGTATGCATGAATGATTAAAAAAGAGAAATGACTTTTATTAATCGATATTTACGTCCTATGATATGAACCTACTTTCATGTCCTCGTCGGACAAGTAGCATAAAACATGTGAAATTACTTCACACATCCTGGCACAGAGAGGGTAGGTAACTACGAGTAAGTACGAGTATGTGATAAAGAGAAACAGCGAGCGGAGTAGGTCAACAACCTGCCTGCTCATTAATTTCAACAAAAATATACGTAAAGAGAATGTGATGCATATTATCATCATCATCACCATCATGTGTACATCACTGTACTTGTATATTCGTATATTTTAACACAAAAATCCTTCCTGCTTCCATTATACCTACGAGAGTTGAAGCAAAAAAATGTCGAAAGTAATTTTATTTTATTTACCCAACAACCATTTCTACTACGTGTCTGTGCTTTTCTTTGTGAAACGAATTCGCTAGCTGGGATTTACGTTGCCAGACGACCGACATACAACCTTTAAATAAAAACCCAGTTCCATATTTACTTATCACATGGCCAACTCTACCCCGAGACCGAACGCGCGTTCGAGCTTGATTCAGAGGCTGCACATTTCCAACGGCATTCAATTCAATTGCAGCAGGTGATCCAAAAAATATACGTGAGATTCACACCGGGTATAATTTATGAAGGCTCTGTTTCTCCCCCTACTATGCTCGTCGTATGTGCTCCCGTTTGTCATTTTAAACATTTTTTTTTATTTTTTGAGTCTCATTCTGGGATTCGTCCTTGTCCCAGCTTCCAAAATCCAGTTGTACTCAGGTGCAAAAAAAACTGGCAACCATTTTTTTTTTAAACTTGCTCGTCAGTCTTAAAACGTCCTACGGCATAGACTGCCGAAACTGATTCTCTAGTAGATCAGTGCCTAGGTCCCCTCCATTCCTGCAGACACGCACACAGGAATGGTTGAGAGTTGTAAGTCACTAGGCCCTAGTTCTTCATGAGCTGTTGTGCCATCAAATTTATTTATTATTTATGTAAATATCAGCCTACTTATATTTTTTCCACAAAATATTTTTTGAAAAACTTTCCTGTACTCAGTAGTTTCTAAGTAGGGGAGAATAAGGAGACTTGATCCCTTTTGCAGTTTTTGTGTCATAACTTTGTATTTTCGTTTCCGATACAATCTTATCATTTCCGAAGAACCATTTAACTGTGAATAAACGCAGTGATTTTCTAAAAAGTAAAGATCCCATTGCTGTGTGCCCCTAGAGTTGAATTTGGCAATTTTTAAATGCCATAAATTAGAGAAACTTTGCAAATATCCTCCTTTCCAGCCATTGATCCCGGGATCAAGTCTCCCTTGATCGGGGGGACCAAGTCTCTTAGTTTGGTTAAATTGAGAAAAAAAAATCCAACAATTTATTTTTGATGCATAATTAAACGTCATTAAAATCTTCATAAAAGAATTGGGAACATAAAAAAATAACGTAAGGAACTCACAACACAAAACAACAGCCCAGACAGAATCAACAAAAACGCAAAGTATGTACGAACTAACAAAAACTGGTCATGTGCTCTTCCCCTGTGAGTTGAATTATGACCGGTATAGACGCATTGATATGATTTGAAAGAGACTTCTAAATTCTGCCAAATGATCTAATTTAACTCTTTTGGATCTGGAAATTCAGGGGGGGAATCAAGTCTCCCAGGGGATCAAGTCTCCCTCTTCTCCCCTATTGATTGGATTGGGCTTTTTGTACTCAACTGCTTTCCTGTACTCATTTCTAGGTACTGATTGGGCTTTTTGTACTCAATTCTATTTGTACCTATTCGATAGCTTACAACAATCAAATAGTGTTATGTGACTTTTTGATAAAATTGAAAAGTAAAAAAACATTTTAAGCGATGCTTAGCCACTCATAAGTCTTCTAAACTTAATCGAAATCAAACGAAAATTGATTATTAAAAAAAAAATCAGATCAAAAATTAAAAAAAAAAAGATAACAGGTTTTGTTCTTTAAAAAAAAGCTGGGAGTTTTTTTTTTGCACTTGAATAGTTTCATAGTTTCACTATATGTTCACCTCAACTTGTGTGAACGTTGCGAAAATTTTATATCGTTTTTCTTCTTCAACCTATACCTGTACTATACTGTCGATGTTTTTATTTTGCTGCTGCTGGATTTGAATGGTTTTTCTTTTATTTTAGGTCCTTGCAATTGCCTTTTTATTTTTTTTTTATTTTTAGTGGCCTTTGTCCAATCAAGAATACAATGATGATGCGGCTATACAATACAGATTATACTATAACATTGCATCATATTGAATGCAACAGGTTCGAATCGAAAGGCTGAAGGCTAATAATTTCTATTGTATTTTGAATCAGGCGGGTTTATAGTATATTGATGGGTGATGATAACGATGGATTCAATTGAAATCATATGGAATCACGTTAGTTTCGTGATTGGACTACAGATATAGTTTTTTTTAAAGAATACCTACATGTGAGCTGTGGAAACAGGATGTGAGTCGTTCTAATCGAGCGTAAGTGTGAGGATTTGTATAAGTATTGTTTTCTTCATATATTCTCAATCGATAAAACTTTGATTTAATAATTAACAATAGATATGAATTCAATGAAAAAGTCAAAAAATCAGAAAATGGTTCTCTTATAGGTACCTACCTACTGTTAAAAACGGCTTACTGTACTTACATTTAGTTTTTGGTAAATAGTAGATCGTACGAATTTTAATATTCATAAAAATTTTAATCAAAATTGTAAAGGTCGTTTGTGAGAAAATTTAGATTTTCTGTAACGGTTTTCAAATTATTGTATAAAAGGTAGGTACCGTTAATTTTGACTACAGGAATAATTTTTGTCTAAAATATTTTAGATGATGTAAAGGAGAAGCTCGATGCCAAGTTTTATTAAAATCGACTAAGTCATTTTCGAAATATTAAGTTTTCAAAAAAAATGTATGTATACTATAATTACCGTACCAACATTTTCTTCTTCAGAATTACTTTTACTAAACGATTTGACCACAATAAAAAAAATTAATCTACCAAAATTAATAACAAAAATAAAAAACAATACTTGGGTAACTCTTAGGCAAGGCGCTCACTGAAGTGGTGACGAAGTGGAGTGGTAGTGGCGTGGTGGCTAAGTGGCAAGTGGAATTGGTAAAACCTATGTAATTCAATGAAGAGGCGCTCATCAAAGTGGAGTGGCAGTGTCATGATATTTTGCAGGTAGTGTGGTGCCAGTCTGCTGCCACATATCTCGAACATGTTTAATTTTCAAGTAGTGACGAAGTGGATTTTTGTACAACATACGAATATGCCTGTGATTATTGACTTATAGACCGAGAGCTGGTGAACA
The DNA here is from genome assembly GCA_947049315.1 of Epistrophella euchroma. Lineage (NCBI taxonomy): Eukaryota > Metazoa > Arthropoda > Insecta > Diptera > Syrphidae > Epistrophella > Epistrophella euchroma. The sequence goes on along the minus strand of OX346248.1, from coordinate 26,051,537 downwards.
TATTTTGCAACCGCAGTGTGCGTTAAATCACATTCATATCACTTCGCCGCCACTCCATTACCAAGCCACTTGTTCACCACTCCATTGCCACTCGCTACTCCTTTACCACTCCACTTCGTCAACACTTCAGTGAGCGCCTTGCCTTACTTAGCAGCTTTATTTGAATTTTGCTTTTGCTTTATTTGAATTCAACTTGCCATTTGTCGACAGAACTCAAACTTGCCGATTTCTGCCCAAAGAAATTTCTTAGACAGAATTGTCTGGAAGTAGAAATATTTTTCTCTCTCGTGAGTGCTCTCTTTTGCCCAAGGCTGCCCAACTTATGAAAAAGTGTGGAACATGATTTGGCAATAATTGATGAAAAATATTGTTGGCACTTTTGGTCAGTTTCTGTGGCTAAATGACTGAATGTGAAAGCATATTATATGAGCATACATAGATAGCTTAAAAAAACAAGAAGACTGCGTTTTATATTTTTTGTTTGATTTTATAAATTAACCCCTATTTGTTATTTAAGTCAAGTTAAGATAATGATTTAAAATATACCATATTTAAGTTGCAAAGCAATTATCTAACTGTGAAGACATGTTATTCATAAAAACACTATTTAAAAGGCATTAGCATAAAATAACGAATAACTTTATTCCAATTTGCATTCAAGGAATCCACCTATATAAGTCTGATGTTACACTAATTCAATTTAAATTTGTTCAAGAACCAAATCGTAATTTTCTTGTGAGTTAAAACTTCTCCTACAAAATAACTTGCAAACTATTTTATACAAAAAAAAATAAATATTATAAGAATCTTTTCAGCACTGATGAGTTTAAATTTTAATTAGGCTTTCTACCTAGTTTAACGGAGAATTTCAACATAAACTTGAATTTTGAATGCACATACGTTATATATGAAAAATACCATCAATTTAGAAAATGTATAGTCATAAAGATATACATACATACAATTAAGAAATTCAACAAAAGACTACAAACTTCTTTCCTTTAGTTTACCAGAAAGACTTTTATGTGAAGATAATGTGCATGTGAGTAAGATTATAGTGAAATATTAAATTAGTTCTGCGTTAAGTTGGAAATTTGTTTGTTCGAATATTTTGCATGAGTTGAAATTTCTTATCTCATTGTTTTTTTTTTTTGTTCTTCAAATTCAACAATAATGTTGAAAAGGTGATACCTAGAACTCAAAGAACTCTTGTTGCAGTTTATTAAGTGGATTTACAATGTGCTTTCTCCTAAAGGAAACTTCTCATAAACAGACAACCCTCAACCGAAATGATCGGAATTTCACATTTTCACTAAATTACAAACTGGCAAGTAAATACGTAAACGCAAATTATTAAAATTTCATAGAAAAGCACAAAAAGCAATTTTAATATGAAATTTTAATGTGTTTTCTATACTTTCAACTGAGTTTTTCCTTAAGTGGATATTTCCACTTACAAACATTAAAAAGAAATGTTCTGATTTATTTTTTTTTAAAACTCTCTCAAGCTCTATTATCGTGTACAAAAATTGAATTATTAGGATAGTTGCGTTCAATTTACAATAATTATATTCAATTTATTATTCACGAATACACCATGTCCCTAAATTTGGCGAACACTTTTTGTCAGAGTCAAAAAATTCTGATCTAAATTTGTAGCTAATTAAATGCTTATTTGTTGCCCAAATCAAAAATTTGTAGCTCGCATAATTTCTTAGCTTTTATATTCCAGTCATATTGAACATAAAAACAGCTAAGTTACAGCAAAATCGCCCGAAACCTGGATTTTGGTATACAGCCTCCTGGTGGTTATTTTAAGAAACTGTAAAAAGTCCCCATCGAAATGAGCGCCGCTAACAATTTTACGGGTGGTTAAAGGCCCCCCAAAATGGTTTTTCAGCAATATCTCCATAACGGTGCAATGTACGGAAAAGACGTTAACGTTTAATTTGTAGCTTAGAAAATTTTCTACAAAAAAGATTATAACACTTTTCTTCATAAAAGTATAAGTTTTTGAAATAATTCAATCTGTAGAGATATGGTGGATTTACATGTATCTTCATGCGAGTTCTGCAAAAAATAAGGGATACAAAATATAAAATGTATGTTTGTTGGATAGAGAGAGAAGAATAAAATGCAGAGATCTTGATTATAGGAACGCTGATGCAGATTATAGCGAAGACGAACATGTTCATCTTCATAGTGGTACTCTTTCACACATTCGGTTTTTTGGTATGACTCTATCCCGCTCTACTCTACTTGATGTTTGCAGATGAAGATACATGTAAATCCATCATTAAGCTTTCCCTGCTCAGACAATCATTAGTTAATAAAAACGTTTATTAAAAACAAAACAGTTAACTTAAAGCAATTTAACACGATATGAATAAGCAACAGCCTTGAAGGACAACGATATATTATGATTTTAAAAATCATTATTCATTTATATTGTTCTTGGAAAATGTATACCAATGCCCTCGAGATTGATGGAAGTACCTAAGATTCATTGTGCCAATAATAATGAACAAAAGCTGTTCTATTCATTCCATAGAAATTGAATTCAATTCAAACGTTTCGTTGTGTATGGGTTTGGGTTAGTTATGTGGCGCCCATTCAAAATACTTTGTCATCAAATAATGACTATGCACTGTGTATTGCACATAAAAACTAATAAACCCTGGCTAACATCTTAAAACAATGCAATACATGGCAAGTTAGCTGTGAAGGACTATTTTGTAAACGAGTCTACATCGTCTCTGGGTCCCTGCACTTCAACGGCAAAAATAAAAAGTTATATTAAATGGATATAACTGGGTTGAATACATTCGCTGTTATAGTTCTTGCCATAGTGCGAATTATGACTGTTTAAATTTTAAAACTTACACGAGTTTCCAAGCCTAGTAGGGGAGGACGGGGCACAGAGGACCAGCGGGACACAGAGGACTTTCTTTCAAAAACGATAATTAAGTGATTTTTCCGAAAAGCTGAATAAAAACTAAATGCCGCCTACTCCCTCAGTTGGCTATTGTTTATCCTATCGTATTCACGAGTACTCTACAGTGGAATAAATCCAAATTTATTGGCGCAAAATTTTAGACGATTTAGTATGATGTTAAAAAATTTTTAGTATGATGCTAGGGTAAAAAGATGATTTTTTTTTAAAGATTTTTCACAAGTTGGCTCTTATAGAAACATAATCAAGACATGGCCGAGTGCCGTCTGCCTGAGTGGTAACATTTATTCATTTTTCTATAACATTTGACAATTACAGATGATTTTCCAAATGTTAAACGAATTAGAATCGTATTATCATTTTAATATTTTACTAAAAATAAAATATCCAAATAGCTTTTTTAGTATTATACTAACTCCAAATGTCACTTTGACAGTTACAAATGTGAAAACGGTGTGAAGTTCCACTGTTTTAGGCGTGTTCAGCTAGATTTTATTAAGGAAATTGGTTAAGTATAATAATATGTTTATAATAATATGTTTAGTAAGATACTAGTTAAAAAATTTAATTAATATCTTTCGTTGGCTATAGGTCTTTGTTCTTTTTATATTTTTTTGCGACGTTTAAAACTAAGAAAATTTTAGTAAAGAGCTTTAAAGTTACAAAATTGTTAAGTAGTATCATTTTTTAAATTTAGTAAAATTTTGCGCCATTGTTTTTAAAGGAGAGTTTATAAAAAAAATACAGACAATTGTGCTTGTTTACTATTTAAAGACTCTGCCAATAGGAATTTCAAGTTTTTATATATAAAAAGCAGTGAGTTGAGTGGTGTTTTTGTGCAATTTTAATTTTTTTAATTATTTGTGTTGAAACAGATCGATAATACTTTTTTCAAGGCGTTCGTATTGGGGCACACAGACGATTTGTATAGTCCCCTGTGCCCCTTACATAATACTAACTTTATTAATTTTTGATTGTTTTTGTTGCAGATAAAATTTTTTAATTTTTTTTTTTTCAATAAAAAGAATAGGTAATTTAATTATTTAAATACATACATTTTTATGTGAAAGTTTATTCATAATTATTACTTTTTGAGCAGAAGATTTTTCATACGACCTAGAAAGCACATTTTATGCATTTTTAATTTTTAGTATAAGAGTACCTACACAGTGGCAATAGTAATTATATATGTACCTATTTTATGTTGACACTTTAAGTTACATATGTTCAATTTATTTTAATAAATCGGAAAAACGTTAAGTGGTCCTCTGTGCCCCATCCTCCCCTAAAGTCAAACTAATAATCACAATACATTAGTTACAGGCTGGACTTTTTATTTTATTGCTCCTCTAAATCTAAAGTATAAAGCATAGTTTTGGCGTATTTCCATTTCTAGCTGACGAAAGTGACGTTTATAAAAAAAAAAAAACTTTTTGGAGAAAGCTGAAAAGTAATAGAGCAAGGAACGAGGACCCATAGCAAAAAAATTAAAATAGAAATGCAGGCAGATGTATCCATCTTTCTGAAACAAAAAAAATTGTTCTAGAAATCGAATCTTTTTTTTAAGAAAGCATAACTTTTCCTTAATACATTTACTTTGATGTATTGCAATGCAACTAAAAACAAAAATCCATTTAATTGCTTGCACTTTTGTTCTATAATGTGTGCTATGGATGTGTGGGTGTAAAAGGTATTCGCCTTGAGCTAGGCAACGCAGCAAGCATTTCCTCGATTTTATGTCAATTGTTTAACAACACACACAATTCGTCATACTCTTCATTCGATCCTCGTTCTACAATCATTACTACCAGCATTGTGACGTCAATGCCATCGTGTTCTTCCTAAAGCAACAATAAAATTCAATATTCACCATAAAAATGGCAACTATAAGCTGTGTCGTAAAATTTCTAAGGTATATGCAAGTGTATGAATATTTGCATACAAAACATCAAGTCTGTTCTGTTAACAGTAACAGGTTGTATAAACAATTGTTATAAAAGGACTAACAGTGTTGTTAGAGTTTATTGAAACATCAATAACTATACTCTTTCCTATACAGCCTGTCTTGAAGGTCATGGTTATTATGTCTATATAGACATAATCTACTAACGGAGTGCATGCCATTTGTTAGGTGTATTGATTTTCATATTTTTACTTTAATTTCATACACCCATATAAAAATACTTAGCTCAAATTTAAAGTTACTCAAGATTATTGATATACACGTAAGGTGTGACAGAAGCTAGAACGTGTAAGTTGAGTTGAGATAAGAAAAAAAATCCAGGGGTGGCTACACCCCCCCCCCACCACCTCTTTTAGCTTTTAGGCAAGAGGGGCAATTTTCTAAAACAAATCGAATTAAAATAGAAAAAACAAATTATTAAAAAACAACTCACCATTTATAATGTCATGCTATACCTACTTTTTTTTAAAGCCAGAAGTCCGTTCTTTTATTTTGTTTTTAATTCAAATTATTTGAGAGAAAATTCTTTGAAAAATTAAATTTCAAACTCAAAATTTTGAAAAAAATAATGAAAACAATTGTGTTCAAATTAATTTTATTCAAAATTTTACTTTAAATAATTATATTATTGTATTTAATATTCAACTCTCCTATCAATTTCTAAAAACTAAAAACCTAAATGTGCCTACATGTCTTTTAGTTTTTGAGAAAATTGAAAATAACGAAATCTACTTTACTACTTAATTAGGTTGTAGAAATAGGGTCCTCGGAGCAACAAAAAAAAACTTATGTTATTTTCAATTTTCTCAAAAATTTTGAACAAAATATTTTAATTATTTTTTTTTTTTTCAAAGAATAAAGTTTGGAAATTAATTTTTGAAAAACTGTTCACTAACAACTCAATTTAAAAAAGTAAAGCATGTCATTGGAGCTGTTACCGTTACTTTTTAATAATTTTTTTTCTGTTTTAAATCAATTTTTTTTATAGAAGCATCGAATATTTAAAACAAAAATACTACTTATGTCGTTTTCCGTTGGTCACTCCTAGCACTCTTTATTCACTCCATCCACACTCCCAACACTCCAAAAACCTTCCATTTGCTGTTCGGAGTGATGATTTAGGAGTGTTTTTTCACTCCAGATTTCATTAAAGAGTGCTAGGAGTGCACTCTGAAAACACACATATTTTTAAAAGTATGTGTTGGATTAATTGTTAAAATAGTAAATGCTTCTTCTTGAGATGTTCTGGAATTGAAATTATTGAAGAATTCAATTTATTTTTAACTTCTACATAGATACACATATTACGGAAGAGAGTTTTTCATATTCCATTGGAATCAAAAAGGAGTGAAACACTCCGAAAATCCAATCGAAAACGACATTAATAACGTAAAATGTTGAACAAAATTAGTTTGAACACAATGTTTTTCATTATTATTTTTTTTTTTTTTTAATTTTCAATTTGAAAATTGATTTTTCAAAAACTTAAACAATTTGAATTAAAAACAAAATACAAGACTTTTAAAAAAGGTACAGCATGATATTGTAGGTATTGCCGTTGTTTTGAATAATTATTTTTTTCTGTTTTAAGTCAATATTTTAGGATATTGCCCCTCCCGCCTGAACCGGAGGAAATAGACCTCCCTCCCATACGATTTTTCTCTACTTTTTTGTCACACCTTATGTAAATCGCCCTGCATAAGGTTTTTGTGTTATCTAATATAACTCCTTAAAATTTTAATAACCTCATTCAAATTTTATTGTCATACAGAAAACAACAAAACATGCCGAATATTTTAAGTAAAGCATCAAATGCAAGCACTGCATCCAGTTTTTGCACTGTTTTCGGTGAAAATCAATGGAGACTTTATTATGATCTTCATCATACAACTGTACAGGATGTTTTGCATAAAATGCGACAAAAAGCCATGGCGTGTAGGTTAAGTCATGACAAGAGAGGGAGTCTATTTCCCCTTGTTTAGGCTGTGTAGATTGGTTCGGGACAAGCAAACAAATCTTACGGCAGTGCGGACTGATTTCTCCTGTTTAGGTGGTAGAAGCAATTTTTCAAAAAGTTACACTGAAATAAAAAATGAAATTTTTAAAAAGAACTCTATTATTAACAATATCATGTTATACTTTCTTTTTAAGCCAATAATACTTTCTTTAATTCTGTATTTAAATGAAGTTGATATAATGAGTAGTTTTTTGAAAAATCTACTTTCGAACTTTAAACGAATAGGTCAATTTTTTTAAAACTTGATACCACCAGCGTTTTTGGATATTCCCCTAAATATTGTATGTACATTTAAGGAAACCCGTATTAAGCTTAAAAATGGCTCAACAGATTTTGCTAAAAACAAAAAACAATTTTCTTTATGTAGGCATAGGCTGGTTAATAGTGACTATTTCCTTCGAACCATTTTCTATCTTTCTTTTTTTAGATCAATTATCTTACTTTTTTTTTCGCAAAGCCCAATTTTTTTTCAGATATTTTGTAGATTTTCAAAAAAAAATATTTTTTCAGAATTCTACAAAGTTTCAATTTTTGTTTTAATCATGAAAATCAAAATAATCAAATTGACAATTAGATATGATTGTCAACTTAAATACGGCAATTGTTAATTAAATAATGTTGATTATCAATATAATGGTTGTGATCGTTAATTTTAACAGTTTATGATGAAATTGTCAATGTGAGAGTATAAATTATACCAAATCATGACTCTGATATTGACTTTCAAGACCTACTATTGTATGTAGAGACACAAATACCTACATACTATGTACGCATATGTATATTAGACTTTGACTTAAAATTAAAGATGAATGTAATATATCTCTAATATTGTCTGGCACATTGTCTTCCATAGTTTTACCATCAGATAAATAATATCCACTTCGTAGGTAAGTAATGTGCGTAAAGAACCGGAAGCTAAACGAAATGGGTCAGGCGTCATATTTTGTTTCTTTTTTTTTTAACATTTCCTGTGCTCAAGCGATTCCTTGAACCAGTTATGGAGGGCATTTACATATATACTTATGCACACAAATATTTTTCCTCTTTAAAGTAGTGCGTTCTCTATTATGACGTGTGCAAGTATGTACTGTGCATAACATGCTTCGTGTTTTGTGTGTTTACAATTGCAATGCACCAGCACCAGGAGCTATGATGTTGTTGGAGAACTTGTCGCTTCATCCTGTTCATTCTCTATAGTGGCGTCAATGGCTTCCTGCTGAAAAAGTGCAAACTTTTTCCTATACCATCGGTTTTTTGTTCCTATATTGTTTTATTTGCGCTTCAATGTTCGTTCGTTTGGCTGGGCTAATGCCTTTTGCAAAAAAGAAAAAGGATACCTCATATAAAACTCTATTGTATGAGCCGCGTATAACAAGCATACCCATGTATGTATATTTCCAACATGTACATACGTATACATTCAGTAGTCTCAGGCAGACGCCATTTACTTTTTTAACATGTAAACTCGGTCTGACGTCCTTCGTAACACACATACATATATGGTATTAGATTAAAGAGTCTCTATTTCACCTTTCAACTAAAAAGTTAGCTTATTTTGCTTCGTGTTGCAAAAACCTTGTTGTTCAATTTTTTTTTCGGCCTTCGCACATCATCAATTTTTTTCTTGAAAGGTATTGAGTATATACCTATTTTTTATTAAAGCTACGATAAAAAAAATAGAGTTAATAGAAAGGCAAAAACACTATAATTGAATGATTTTTTAAGTGGCAGAGTCTGACACTTTTATAAAGTGTTATTGAGCACCAATTTAAGGAATTTCTTCTTTTAATTCCTGTGATAAAGTATTTCAGTAAAAATCAAGTTTTTTTCTCAGACAACTCTTAAATTCATGACAATAAAGGTTTCAATAATTTAGTAATGTGTTTATTTTTTGAACAACAACAACTTAAAGGTGCTACCATCAATTGTTTACGAATTAATTTATTTTTAATTCGTTTATATTTTTGTTTGGCTGGAAATATAGCTATTTCAAGGAGTGCCGAGCCACCTATCATCAGTCTCCTTTTTATTGGTGCTGAGCTTTAATCCAATTTTATTGTGAAAAACTTTTGTTGTTGTTCAAAAATTCAATGAAATTGACAAAATAAAGAATGGTCAAGTCTAATTAACTGACATTCTAGTATGAATAGTACAATAAATAATAATAGTAATGGCGCAAGATTTTAAACAGCCTGATGTTAAGGTATTAACATGATACTCCTTAAAGATTTTCTAACTTTAAAGCTCTTTAATAAAATGTTCTTAGTTTTAAATTTTTTTTAAAATAGTATCATACTAAACCAATTTAAAATCCAGATGAAAACGCCTTAAAAAGTGACAGATCACACCATTTTCACATTTGTAACTGTCAAAATGATTTTGAGTTAGTATGATACTAAAAAGATAAAACAGGCATTTGGATATTTTAACTTTAGTAAAATGTTAAAAATATAATACGATTCTAACTCGTTTAAAATTTAGAAAATCCTCTTTTGAACCTAACATCATACTAAAAATGATTTAACATCATACTAAATCGTATAAAATGTTTGTCCCTAAAATAAGCAACTAATATCTATTTCCGCCAACACTCGAAAAATTTCAAAACTTTTAATCTCTATTTTGAATGAAAAATGCTTTTCGTCGACGTTAAATGGAATTTATTTTAATTTTCAAGCTCCTCCTCGAAGGGATAAAAAATCTTTATCCTACAGCTAAGCTGTAGGTTATACCTTCCGTGGAAAACACGTCATTTATTAAACCATTGCTCCTTGAATCTATACCCTACCAAGGAGGGCAAAGAGTTATAGTTTTGTGTTAAATTAAAATCCAATAATATGTTCATATGTTTTTTTTTTCTCATGTCGAGGCTTTCACTCAATTTATCCGCAGTATAAAAATTAAATGAAAATTCCTTTACTTTTTCACCTCTATACAAAGCTTTATGACTGTGTATAAGTCTATATATTCAATGAAAATCGAACTCTCTTCTTACCCAGAAAATTATTTCGATGAAATGAATAAAATTCAAAGAAAATATACGAGCCACAAGCAAAAATACCTACGTACCTCGAAAAATCTTCAAGGAAGCCACATTAGCAATTATCCAGCTTGATTTATAAAGCTGTAGATATAGTAAAATTTAATCCTATATATAAATGTAGGTATAGATATAGAATTTTAAGGTACATATATAACAGTATCTACAAGAGTATCAAATTTTAAATTACCTCCGTTTCTTCGTTGAATTTCCTGTGAATCCTTTCAAGAGAATTGAAAGAGATTAATCCTTTTTATATTTGCAGGTGGGAAATTGGGCTTTGCGAAAATAACTCCAAAATCAGCGAAAGACCAAAGGAACGGCCAAAATGTATAGTTATCCATTGCCAACCATCAGAAGAAGAACATCACTTAACTTACCGCCAACGCCATACAGTGGGGCAATTTAACGTTTTCTTTTGCAAAAAAAAAATTGATAACCTTTTTCCTATAGTAAGATGAAAGAAGCAGAACAAATAAAATTCAAATTGACATAACTTCTTTAAAGTCTTCTTAGAAGTAAGATTGGAATTTTGTCTAGCGTTTTTCTACAAGTTCTTAGCACAATTTTTTTTTTCTGGGATCAAAAATACGCCAGTTACCATCAAAATAACTTATTTAGAAACAAGATGGCGGTTAAACGACACTAGGTGCAATTATGAAATGTGGTTTTTGTCTTGAGAATATTGAAGGAAAAAAGGCGTCTCGGAATTATTTCCCCAGATCACCATAATAATGAAATCATTATACTTCGTACTAAATAGTATCTATGATCAAGGTGATGTAAAATTCATAACTTCAACAATTTTTTACCAATTTTTAAGAATGATAGCTTTTTTGATTCATTATAAAAACCAATTGAAATAAAAGTATCAAAAAAAAAAAAGTAGTGCAATCTGTTGCCAAAAACAGTCTTGAAATTATTAACAATGTGAGAAATTAGTACGAAATATTTCCAACCTAAAAATCGTTGACTGCGTGTTATCATTCGAAAACAGTTTTTTTTTTTTTTTGATAAATTGAGATTTTCAGGATAGGAAAGTTCTAAAGTATTTTCGTGATGCACTCAAATAGGCCTAAAACCTATACTAGGTTAGTTTGGGTTAGGAATACAATGTAAATTATCAAAATGTTTTGTTCTTCAAAATGTCACGAAGGTGCAAGGACATAAATCCACAGGAATGATCCTCAATTCAATTATTATGGGTTTAAGAAAGTCCCAGCTAATTGGATTTATGACCCATTTTTAAGAAAATTTTCTATGGAACTACACCCAGTTTCACTGGCTGTCATACATATCATTGTCAAAATTTAGGATAGTCCACACTTCGAAATCTATAACTAACATTTTTTGGACATTCCCCCGACCGTAGTTTTTATTTTTTCTGGGAGCAAAAATAACGGTACTTACTATATACTTTTTAACATTTTTGGACAATCTGGTTTTTCTCAAAAATGGCTCCACAGATATTTCTAAAAAAATATCCAATAAATTGCATTAGGTATAGGCTATTTTTTTAGTGAAAATAGAATTTCCAAAAAATGGTTTAAAATGGTACCTCCCATAGAACCACTTTTTAAATTCCGTTTTTCTCGAAAAGGAATTAACTAATTATTTTAAATGTTTATTTGTATGGGTATTGGGTAATCTGGTTAAAGATTCAAACAGAATTATATACTAAAATTTTTAATTTTTAAAAAGATTTAATGTTTTTTTTTTTTTTTAATGGGTAGATGATTTTTTTTCCAAAATTTAATATTTAATTCAACATTAATAAATACTCAAAAATGTTGTGCCAATTTTTTTTTCTAAAAAGTTTTACAAATTTTTTCATATACAAAATTGATAAAAAAAAAAACGTTCCTACGATTTTGAATTTTTTTGCAAAAAAAAGTAAGATTTGTTACAAAATCAGGGGACTATCAAAAGACTATAAAATCTATATTTAATTTTTTCCCATGACTTTGATCTCTAAGTTCCACTGTGCGCTGACGAAACATGCCACACAGTCCAAAAACCCAAGACCATCAGAATTGTGCCACAACAAAACACTGAACTGCACACAAAATGAACAAAAAAGAAAAAAAAAAAACTGGCCACGGAATATTCGAACATGCTATCCTCCTATAAGTGGCTGTGATGGAAAAGCCAAAAAGGACTTTGGAAATTTATGCTTAATGTCCATTTCGCAGGAAGCAGATGGAAAAAGTACCAAGAAGAAAATAAATTCGCGAAGCAAAAGTAGAGTAAGCTATCGCCAGCGTCAGATCTCAAGGAGTCACGCGAATCCTTTTCTGTTTTTTTTTTGTTTATGGAAATGCGAACACTAACAGTTCTGTGCTAAATCTATTCTTGTTCCCTACCGCGTTTTTTTCTTATAAGTGAGAATGAGGGTAAATTTCGATATGAACTTAAAGCCGATTTATCTATAGAAACACCCTGTGTATACTTATATCAATTTATTTATGTGTTCTTACCACTTTGGTAGCCACGTAATCTGACAGATTAAATAAAACAATCCCTGCGTAGACACCGCACATTTGGGATTAGTGTGTACAAACGGGGATTAGTATTGTGTAATCCCAGATATCCTTTTATCGAAACAAATTCAGGTGAAATGAACCGCATAAATCGATGGCGGTCTCCAAAAAGCATGTTATCACTGAATGACCCTCGTTCTCCATCTCCACTCATAAGTATTGAGCTCGAAGGGTGGTTTATGTTGCTGCAACAACCAGAGTTGGGTCAGTTTTATGGCTTCGTACAGCGGCTCGGTTGTGGTATCTATAGAAATGGCGTCAAGCGGCATGCATGGCAATGGTTATGTGGCGGGTGGCGGCAATGCGGTGATAAAAGACAAATGGTGTTGGCTTTCGGGGTTGTACAATATGCGGTTCACAATTTGTACGTTATCACGCAATAATAGTTTTCACTTTGTTATGGAATTATGAAGTACCTTTACATAGTATCAATGGAAATAAAACACGAGATATTTTTTTGTTTTTTGTTGATTTTCACATAAAAAACATGTGCCAACATAGGAGGTAGGTATAGCAGCAAGTGTACCATAGGTAAATATAATACACAGTTTTGTGTATATAAAATCCACAACATTCATTAATGTCAGAAGGAAATAATTCGAGGTTAATTAATTAATTAATTGCGATTAAAATTGTACACACTTCATTATTATAAAAAATGGCAGTGCGCGCATTAAGTACCTGAATTCTTTGCTAAGTAAATTTCTTGCTAAGTTCTCTCCCAAGGTATTTGCTTGAAACCGAACACGAAATTTTCTCAAAGTATTGTCATAAATTCAGTTCCAAACAATTAAAGGATGTAGGTACCTAGAAGGTTTTCGGTGTCGTGCTTAGATGTGCTAAATTAGGTACCTTTTTCTATGGAATATATAGCAACACTAATTTGAGCACCGAAGAAGTTTAGCCTCACATATAAATGGAAACCAACCTAATGAACCCAATTTGTTTTCTAAATTGCTATTCTAGAATTGACTGCTGTATGCTAAGGTACCTACCGTTCCTGGGGAGAGGAAAAACTTGGTATTTCATAATAGAAGTTTATGAAATTAATGAATTTGGAGTTTGTCAGTATAGAAATTTAAACTTTATTTATAAGCAATAAAGTCAGGTTTGAAAATAGATGGTATAAGAAAGTAAGAAAAATTTAAACTACATTCTCGAAATTTTTTCACGTTCACGGAATTGTGAAGATCTTACAAAAACAAGAGTTTTGTAAGAAAATTCAAATAATAATTCAAAAAGATTTTTTTAAAATTCATTTTTAAAAATTCAGCAGAAAGCTATGCAAATAATAAAAAAAAAATCATTTTTGTTTAATAAAAATAGATTGAGCTTAGAAAGATCTGCAGATAATTATGTATAAAAAAATCATGCGATTTTTTTAATAATTCATTATTCCAAGCTCTGTTTGGAAACAAGACCCATTGATCGAATTTCAGAGATTGAGTGTAATATAAGTACATATAATTTTTATATATTTAAATATTTACCCATTTAATAATAAATTGAAGAATGGAAATTTGAGTGTGAAAAGAAGCTTGAAACACGTTCTTTAAATTGATAAAACAAGTACTTAAAATGTTTTAATCTCAGGATGAAGAATTTGTGCAAAAAAAAAAATTAAAAATCGTTGGAGCAGTTTTCTTGAAAAATAATTTTGTATATACATACCTACCATTTTAGAAAAAAAAATCTGGTATGCCATATTTAAGAATATAATAATATACAATAAAAAAACCATAATTTAAAAAAAATTAATCAAGCCGTTTTAAAAAAAAAAATTATTTTGAACTTTTTTTTTTTAAATCCAAAAAATTTTTTGTTAATATATTTGCTTGCAGTATTATTCTCAACTGATAAGACCTTCAGAGTAAAAATTTTGATCAACATCGGTTGAGCGGTTAAAGAGAAAGTCGAATATAAAAAAACGGTTCAAGGGAATGTATACCGTTAAGAACGGTTTTTTGTAATTTTTTTTTTACCAAAATGCAGGCCATATACCATTAATAGTACCTACACAGCAAGAATTAAAAAAAAAATTATTAGAGCCATTTAAAAAAAAATTTGATTTCCTCTAGGGAATCACTCAAAATTTTATGCTCCAAGTTTGGTTTAGGTTAACGACATACAGACAGACAGACGGAATTGCGGGACCCACTTTTTTCATGTTCTCTATTATCTTAATGTCAAGTTTAATAATGTCTATTTTTTCAACATATCCAAAACTTGCCCTATAGTACCTTTCCGCTATAGGTACAAAAGTCAATTATGAACTTGTTACAAAAATATATCCTTTTACAGCATAAGATATTTACGTAAAACTATATCTATAAATTAGAGCATTTTTATAGTAATAAAGCGAGCTTCTTCCAACCGTACAAGCAACATTTAGAACATCGTACACATAATTAACAGTTAATGCGTTTTTTGAAAAATACATTCGACGGAATTCACGATTCTTATTTCTAGTTCCTTAATATCATGGGCCGATATTTCCTATAGCACTCTATGAGAAACCTTTGCAATATATGAATATATGAGTCCGGTCTTTTGATGAAATAAAGATTGATTAACAAAACAGGGAAAATGGTTAGGGTTCTAGTTTTTTAATACAAGTTTTACTTGATTTCTTTGGGCAATTGATTAAAAAATCGAAAAAAAAGTTATCGATTTCTTAAACTGTATGTTTTCAAAAAGTCGATTTTCAAAATGTCGATCGACATTTAATTAATGACATTTAATTTTGACAACAACATAAAATTTTAAACAACATAAAATTTCTTTTCATTGCGCTTTAACGGTATCTTAAAAAAATCATTTTCTTAAATTTCTCAACACAAAAAACATAAAGCTTTAGAATGCTTATTGTTTCATCTCAATACGACCATCACTTTTCACAGAGGTACAGCTCTTCAAAAAACACTTAAAAAAGTGAAAGTTGACGTCAATTTAGCAGGACACCTATTTTTTTCACAAACCAACAGAGCGATTAATTTTTTGCGTAGCGAATTACCAACTATATAGTAGCTAATTACCATATACTTTTTAATCTGCAATGGAAAAAGTGACCTGCTAAGTTGATTTGTTCAAGGCATTCGACCTTTTTTCAAGTCGATATTTCAAAATCAAAATATACATTTGTATATTGCAAGTAAAAATTTCACAAATAGATAAAATCTTCAAAGCAAAAAGTATGTACACTGTATACTGTACAAGGACAAAACGACCACTTACAAAATTCAGTCTTATGTGTATCAATTTTATTAGGTATGACTACCAACTCTTGACTGAGAGATAGAAAATAACCTTGGATCACAATTTCAAGATCATTCATACATAGTTTGATTTTATCCCTGTCCAATTTATATTCGAGCTTGAAAAGATCTTAGGTTAGGTTATTGGGCTGATAGAGGATCTTGTTCCTATCACACTTAGATCAATGTTGATCCCTTGTGATACCCTGGAGGATTGAATGCTCCAAATAATGATTTAACCTATAAGTTTCATGGACCATCAAGCCATCTGTAGGCATTGATGAATTTCGATAGTTGCACACCAGATAGGTTGGAGAGCTCTTCTAGGTTATTGAAGAAGTAGTTTCCTAGGTGTTTGTTTCTCAGTTGCGAGAGTGCTGGGCAGTGACATAAGAAGTGAGAAGAGTCTTCATGTGCTTCTTCATCGCCACAGCCTCGGTGACTGTACCTACGAGAGAGTATAGTGATTTTTTATTTAGCTTCAAGATCCTATCTGTCATCCCCTTATCAAAACACGGCCAAAGTTTTTTGGTATTCGTGCAGGAGTCGAGTAGGGTCCACCTTACATTTGTTTTCTCAAGAATTTTCTTTGCCACAGTCTGTTTGAAGGAGCAGATTGGTGCATAAATGTTAAGTTCTGCTTGGTTTGGATCAGCTAATGATCCAGTTCGTGCCAATTCATCTGCTTTTTCGTTACCTGGGATTCCTATATGGCCAGGAACCCAGCAGAGTCTTATTTTGTGCTGCGAGCCAAGAACCTTGAGCTCTTCTCGGCAGCAGAAAACGAGTTTTGATTTTATTTCGATGGCAGAGAGTGCTTTTATGGCTGATTGGCTGTCAATGAAGAAGGTAATATCAGTTGGCGGCATAGACAGCATTGACAGCCGTTCTGCAGCTTTAGTTACTGCCAGAACCTCAGCTTGGAAAACACTGCTATTGTCCGGGAGTCTAAAGGAGCTGGCTAAATTTAGGGTTTCCGAATAGAATCCCGCTCCAACTCCACATTCCATTTTTGACCCATCGGTAAAAACTGCTACCGTTGGGTCATGTAGTTGAGTGACTTCCCACTCCTGCCTACTAGGGATGCTAGAAGTGAATGGTCTATAGAAGTCTAGTTGGGGAGTAGTATAGTCTGTTGTTTAAAATCTGAGCGTGGCCAGTTTGACTGTGTTTCCAGCCATTTGTTTGGCTTAGTCGTATTGCACTATTTGCTGCAGATTCTTGTACAAATAAGTCTAGGGGCTTAAGATTAAGTATGGCTTCAAGCCCCGCGGTCGGGGTGGTTCTCATTGCTCCTGTGATCTCCTGTGATCTGAAGCAAACTGTTTTAAGGTCTACGTGGCCGTTTCTGTTAGCATAGTAGCAAGAAAGGATATTCATCTTGAAGCGGAAAGCGACGTCACTAACTAGAAATTACCGAAATAAGGTCAATCGCTTACCATTAGCGTGCATCTGAGGCAAATCGAAGTGGTTTAAATTTGAAGCATCTCTGATGCTCTGCAAAAGAAAATTACGGTTTCAAGCATTGAATGTGACTCAAGCAAACTTCCTGATTGAAGAAGATTCATCATGCTATATCCAAACCAAAGATTTATTATTGGTAGGACAAATGTATGTGGAAATGTGAAAATCTATTCAATGATGAATTTCGATTGACCCACAAAAACAAATACAAAAATTCAATTTGGTAGGTATCGAAAATGTTGACTTAGTCAACTGACTGAATTTTAAATATTTTAAATAACAAAAAATTAATATCAAACATTGTTAAATGCGCTACGCCTGTAAACCATGCCATATGTTCATTTTTACTTAATACATACTTTCATTTCACTTTATCACTAAATCCCTGTTTGATACAACAATTGAAATGGATAAGAAGCAAAAAAAAAATTCTACTATATCCGGAATTAAAATTGGATTTTCATTTAATAATATTTCATCTCGACTCGACCAACCGACGCAACTTACGTTTATATCCAACAAAAAACTTTGCCGATATAACGTCCACTCGTTTGCTATCCCGAGCTTATTGTATATATTTTCATCCACATGCCATAATATAACAAAAAGGATATATGTATATCAGTTTACGGATAAACCGAGAGTACGATATAAAGTTTTGTCAACCAATTCCCATTCAAATCGAAATCAAATCAATCGTTGTTCTCTCTCCTAAATAGCTCACCGTCACCACACCCGCTTTATATAGCAAAAGAAAAATTCCCATTTCCACCCAAGGTCCAACCCTTTCCGACAACACCGACGATGCGAACAAAGCCCTCTATGCATCAATGGCGTTCAGTTCATATTCAAAAACCAAATGAGTGACATAAATTGAAATTGGAAAACGATTGCAAATCAATTTCAAATCAACCGATATCGTTCGCATCTGCAAATTTGACTTCATCAATCAAAAACTATTTCCGGTATTTTTTTTTGTGATGTTTGTTATCGTTTTTGTGTTTATCCTTTTTGTATGTGATTGGTATAATTCAACCATATAAACCATGCTAGTCAGACGCTTTGCATCAGGCAACAGCAAAAAAATAGTATAAGCATTAGCGGATGTATGGAATTTTCGGCTCAGATATAGAATATCTGAAAACCGTTGCAGCAATAATAATTATTTCCTAAGTCATTGTCTACCCTTATTGGCTTGTTCGCTGCGCTGTGGTTTAGTGTTACTGCTGATGGTGCTGATATCCAACGGCTAATATCAAAGGTAGGCATTTCATCGGCACTACCTATTAGTTCCAAATCAATTGACAATCGGATTTAAAATTTGAACACTGCAGCTTTGGAAATCAATTACTCAATTAAATCGCATTTCATTAGGTTCGATCCTGGCAATGCGCTACGGATACATTTATGTATAAAACATGTGGGTGCCACTGTCACATAAATAATAACACCACTACCCTGAGGATATATACCCGCCCGTAAAGATAAATAAGATAAATTTGCAGATATTTAATCAACTTATATGTTTATATGCACGGAATTGTACTGTTAAAATGGGTACACTCATACAAAAATTGAAAGGAAATACCTATTTTACTCAGCTAATTATTCATCTAACGCATGTTTTTATTCAAATTTATAAAAATTTTCTTAGGAATTGAAATTTTAGCTTTAACAATACAGATGAAGAACTTTTTTTTTTTTAAACCGACAATTACGGCTGACTTTACGCTTTGAAAAATTAATGTTTGACTCCAAAAGCTGCAAATATGCAGTGTTTTTTTTTTTTTTTATCTCTTTTGGCACTTGGAAGCACAAACTGAGTACAAAACAGCACAAGTTTAATTTTTTTGAATATCTTAAAGGAAAAATTTCATCTGTAAAATTTACGAATTTCAAAAAAAATAATTGCAGCACAACGCGGCACAAGTTCAGCACAATACAGCTCAACTGTTTCGTTTTTGAAAATTGACATTAGTTGTGCTAACTTCACGCTAAGGTGCTTTGCAAAATTTGCGTTTGGAAGCAAAAGTTGCAAATATGCGTTTTTATTATCTCTTCGGTTCTTATTATATATTTTTGAGCACAAAATAACACAAATTTAAGTTTTTTAGAAAAACTTTATTTAAAAAAAAAATTCATTCGTAAAATTTGCGCATTTGGAAAAATATCTACGGCACAATTTTGATTACAATACAGCACAATCGAAAATGGCGGTGCCAACTTCACGCTTCGCAAAGTTAATTTTTTGCTCCAAAAGCTGTGATTTTTTTAAAATATCTTCAGCAATTGGCAACAATAACTGAGCACAAAACAAGTACCTACAAATAAAAAAAAAATAATATGTAAAACATGCCTTGCGAATTTGACAAAAAAGTTACGGGCTAAAAAAATCGCATTGCGGAAATAAGGTTTTGATGTTTTTTGAGAAAATTGCCTTATTTTCGAGTTATTAACGTACCTCTATAGCTTTTTAATGGGTTTGCCGACTTTCTTGTAATTTTGCAATTTAGTGCTTTTGGGTAGTTCAAACAGTATTGCATATATTTTTTTGATTTTTTTAGTCAAATCTTTCTTTTTTTTTTCAAAAACCTGTGGGGGTAGACGCGATGACCAATTTAAAAAAAGATCCGAAAAATTGTTTTCATGATGATTATTTATAGCACCGCCTATTAAACCATTGTTTTATTGTCTCCTCCTCGAAAACGGTTCAACAGAATTTGATCAAATTTTTGTTGAAATAATTAAAAAAGAAATTAATAAAATTGTAGTTATCAAAACTAAAAAAAGAAAATAGTTTTGGAATTTTTAAAATATGCCTCTATTTTTGAAAATTAAATAAATTTTTGAATTTTTGAAATTTAATTGTTAACACATTGTTAGCACATTTTTAATTAGTACATAAAATTGGCATACCGCAACATTATTTTTATTTGTCAAAAACAAAACATTTATTAAGGAGATCAGATGCTGTGTGTGTATGCACATTGCGGTTATATCAAAATAATTTCTTTACTCAAGTTTTTTCTAGGTTTGTTGGTTTTTAAGAATTTTTGAGTTTAATCTAGTTCAAAAAATAGACTCCGAATCCACCATACCGATTGCGCTCAAAATGTCAGAAAATCTTACGCGAAAGTCTAGGAGTGTTCCTGTGCGTGTTCGTTTAATGTCGTCGTTGGTGTAGCAGTTTGCAGCGCATGCATTTTAAGAATAATTATAGAAAACACGGTTCGATTTTGCTCAAAATTCAAGAAAATCTTACGTGCGGTATAGTACGAGAGTGCGTTTGATCAAATGAGTGCGTTTGGTCAAAATTGGTTTAGCAGTTCGCTAACAATGCAGCAGCGCCTATGTATTTTCGAAATAATTTCAAAAAACACGGTCAGATTTTGCTGAAAATTAAAGGAAATCTTAGGTAGTAGTCCAAGAGTGTGCATATGCGTTGTATTACAGTTTGCCAATAAGTTGCATTTTTGGACTAATCTCAGAAACGATGGGCCGATTTTGAAACATTGCACAGCAAATTTGAAATTGAGTCAACTACAGGACAGACTATCAGCATAATTATTAAGCAACAAACCTTTCAATATAAGAAGAAAAAAAGAAAAAAAAAAAAAACATAGAAAACATCGAGCGGAAAATTAAAAATTGTTAAAACTACTTCGAGACTTATTAAAGGCTAATTATAAAGCAGTAAAAAACATAAATAAATTTATGTTGAACTTAAACGCCTATGTCCTACTTTTTACTCAGCGTAAACTGTCACATAAGCTCGTATGTTGAACTTAAATATTAAAGTTTCGTTTCAGCTAATGGACCTTAATACCTTTTCTAGAGGCTGCTTTGCTAAGTTTACATCAAGTTAGCAAAGCAACAAAAAAAACTAACTAATCAACGACTAACTATCCAATTAATAATTTTTCGATCGGCGAATGTTGTTTTGCTAACTTGACACTCATTTATTTTTCACTGCCTTAATTTAAAGCCTATAGTTGTATTTATTAAGCTTTAATATTTAAAAGGCAATATGTTTGTATAAAAACTGTTTTTAATTTCGAGTACTATCTGCCCGGCATAAAAAATTAGAATACAAAAAAAAAAAAAAACAACATGGATAAAATTTAAATTTCTTATTAATTGCACACATGCTTTCCTCATTCAGTTTATACAAATGGAATTATGTTTAATTAAGTGATACCATGATTTCACCAATCTTGTTTGACCTTTTCCGTTTCCGACTAATTTCGCTCGTCCCGGAGACCGCCTGCGATATACTCGTCCAGCTCCAAACTCCAGATCTGAATAGCTTCAATTCCATTCATGCGGCCCAACCGAACATCCAAAACGCCCTCTCGCATCATAGCACGCTTGGGCGCATCCTAATGATATGCAGATCCTTATATCCATATATACTATACCGGATACCGGTTGAGTGTTAGTTTTGCTAATTTTGTTTAGAAGCAAATTGTCGACGCTTTTGTGTTTACTTCGGTTGATGTAATTTTCAGAATTAAATTGTCTATTTACAGTGCAGTGGCTAATTAGAACATAAAAATTACTAACCAGAGGGATTGGCAAGGGGGAGAGGGGGCAAAAGGGGCTTTGGGTGTGATAAAACGAAAACGAACAAACGACGGACAAACTGATGTTAGAGAAATTCATAGACAAACACAAAAAAAGGGATGTTGTTTACCTACTAACGTCCAGGTCCACGTTCACGTCCATGGCTAGAGAATAGAGAGTTTAATTAGTATTTGCAATCGATGTTCTAATACAGAAGCGCAGAGAGGCTTTATTTTTGAAACATGATATTATAGGTATGCTATAGCAAAGCCAGGCCGTGTGCGGTGTTTAGTCAAGGACTTATGTTATTAATATTCTGCATTTAAATTGAGGGCGTATTATTATTTGCTGTGTGCCATAATTTCCTACGTACAACATCAGAGTGTATATTTATTCAAATGGAGATATTAGTTGAATTCATAATGGGTTGTTTATAATAATTTTAAAAGGGCAAATAATATTTTAGAAAATAGAAAAAAGAAAAAAATTTGCCACGATTATGATTCTCAAGAATATCTGTATACCTTTATTCTATCTTGTCAATATGCTTTCTGAGGGTGCTGGTACAGTAAATAATCCCCTCCCATGGAATTAAAGATGCCTGATCGCTTTTGCGGACTTCGTATTTCGTAGTGTTTCTGTAAAAACAAATTTTGGGAGAAGGTTGTTTTTTTAATTTTAAGACTGACAGAGACGCCTGAATTTTACCATGCAGAAGGAAGAAGTTTTGGCCTCTTTGATACTTTTAATGATGGATTTTAAAAAGCATCCACGCATCCTGACCTTCAAATCTTAAATTTTATCCTTGTATGCTTTGCAAGCCCTTATTCTCACCCGGATTACATCATTCTACAACAATCAGGACTGCTTCATATAATTGATAACAATTATGAGGAAGTGGGCGGATACCATGCCCCTGTATAGAAAATATCAAATTTTGTATTTTTTTTTTGTATGCATTGGAAGCTCTACCGCTCTACCTAGTTTTATTATTCTACAAAAATCAGGAGTGCTCCATACAATTTTTAACTTTTCTGATAAAAAGTGGGTGGATGCCACGCCCTTGAATGATAAATCTCAATTTCCAATTTTTTTTCTTTTACAAAAATTGCAAGCCCTACCGCTATACAAAATTTCATCATTCTACAACAATCAAGATACGTAATAGCAATTCTGAGAAAGTGGGTTAATACCACGCCCCCTATAAGGAAAACCCCACATTTTTGATTTTTTCCGTTGTATGTAATATTATTATTCAGTCAGTAAGTCAGTCAGTTATGGTTTTTTGCGATTTTTAACGTCCTATATATCTCAGGAACCACAAATGCTAAGATGTGCATGTTTGGATTTTCGTAAAAAAAAATTGGTTGTGCTGCCATGTGCCGTATTTAAAAAAAAAAAAAGATTGTACTAGGCATATGACTTTTAAAGAGTATGTACCTATTTTTTATAAAAGTGGAGCTAGCACCGCCATTTTCGATTGTAAAAATAATAAAGGTTGTCTTGCTCAACTTGTGCTGCGTTGTGCCGTGAATATTTTTTTCATGTTCGCAAATTTTACGGATGATTTTTTTTTTAAAAGTTTTTATAAACACTTAAGTTGTGCTGTTTTGTGCTCATAAAATGATACTTAGATCCGAAGAGATACAAAAATTCTTGAAATTCCTCGTCTGGAAATAATGTTCCTAATACACATAATGCATAAATCCGCTGACAGACTATGAAGAACTAACCTCTTGCCTCTAGTAGAGTGGAGCTATTTTTAGAACGATTGGTTTAGCTTTCTTCTGATGACACTCGGTACACTTTTAAATAACGGACTTCACAAAAGGATTGAGCTTTGGTATCCATAATCTTTGTTTAACTTCGTTAACTATTGTTTCTTGGCATTGATGTTTGAATACTTCGTGATAGTACTCTCGAGAGTATTATTGGTCGCTTCGTGTCCTCTTCAACGTACCATGCACTTCTGATTCTTCATCTTATTCTCAAAATTCCATTTTCGTCCATGTAAGGAGAAAGCTTATACAACTAGTCTTGAACATAGTTCGTTTCAGTCTTGTCCAAGAAGAAAATCGCTCAAAATCCACCAAGAAACTTTGAACCAACGAATTTGTCACCAAAATATATCTTGGACGTATTTCTTCTTGATGTTGTATAGTTGATGCAGGAATTGTTGACCATGTGTCTTCAGATTTGTACAAGAAATCCGGTGCCCGAAACCATCGAGCTTCTATATCAAATGAAGGCGCTCTTATGCACTTGGTACCTTCATCAGCTACGTTATATTTCGTAGGAGTCCATCTCCATTCTTTGAGTCGAGTCCTTTGTAATATGTCAGAAATACGGAACATTACAAACTGTTTATACCTTTTTGCATCGGATTTCAGCCAATGAATAACATTTCTCGAGTCAGTCCACAGATATCGTTTTTTTACTTTCGATATAGAGCTGGCCAATCTAGCGCCCATGACCGCTGCCTGAAGTTCCAACCTTGGAATTGACAAAGGTTTCAAAGGTGCAACCTTGTTTCTGGTACAAAGGAGGCAACATCCGATCCTGTTCTCTTCTTGAAATCGAAGATATCGCGCCCTTTCCGCCAAATTATTGTAAGCGACATTTTCATATGGTCACATAAAGGTAATTATTTCATTTTTTTCTGTGCATCGAAAGCAATCGGACCTTTTGTCATTGTCAGTAACAGTATTGTTAATAATGTTCAATGGTTAAATTTGGCCTAATTGGTTCCGTTTCTGAGCAAACAAAAAACAAAATGTCGCTTACGATACTTTTATTTTTTGTCGCTTACGATAATTTGGCGGAAAGGGCTCGATATTATCCAACAAAAGCCATGTCATCTTCACTGGCGTCCACGAAGATATGCAATTGAACCTTGGACGCCTTGCTGAAGTTCTTTGGAAAATAGCACTGTCTTGAGAAATAACTTTAATTTTAGAATTCCTTGAACTTGTTTGTTTAATTTTTCGATTTCATAAATATTATTTTTCATTCTTAATAAAGAAATCGAACTAAATATACTTAAAATTAATCTCAACAATTCTAAAATTAAAGTGATTTCTCAAGACAGTGTTTTTCCAAAGCATGAATGTTTTTGACATAATAAATATTCTTTAGCCGATTAATTGTCAATAGTTATCTTCAACAAATATCGTTAGGACATTATGGATATGCAGCTTTATATTAAAGTTTTTAACTACATCGTTTAATCCAGTCGTGCATACTTCGTATATTTAAAAACCCTCAAACTTTTAATATGCAGACAAAAATGAAAAATTATTTAAGAACGAATTTTGTTCTTCTTCATTATATCATCCATAATGGCAAGTTTGATAAAATCTCGAATTCGATTTTTCCTCCTAACTTACCTGCACAAAGACATAGCCCCACTTCAACCAACGAAAAAAATCACATCTATCAACATTTTAATGTTTATTGCTATATTAATGTAAAAGCAGACTTCCCCCTAAATATTCTCCACTTGTTCGCCGGAAAACCATAAGTCTAAATACCGACCATTAAAAATACCATTTATATTTCGCTTAATAAACGTTTGTTTATTTTTTTCCTACAAATTCTTCCTCACGACACATTTTTATAGATTATTAAATTGAATTTAAGCTACTTCGTGCAACATAATTTCGCCCCTTCCTTAAAATTCTTCAAAAAAAAAAAAAACTTTTATCCCCCAAAATAAGCAATAAACATAATTTCGAAAGCATTAAAATCCATTTAATCTGAAGAATTATACATTAATTTTTGTGCTCCAAGATTAAAGGCAACTAGTGGTTTATGGTCAAATTTTTTGTTCACCTTAAAGTAAATATCCATGATTAGCTCCCTTAAATTTATGGTAGCAATTTCATTGGGTTTATGGAATGGAGGAAATATTGTGGCAAATTCATAACATCCCTTTCCCTTGATTTAATTTAATATCGCATTGAAATCAAACACAGTATTATGTGTTTCGAACATGTTTGAGAGTTCTCGACCTTAGATAATATGAACAGTATGATGGTGTGGACTTGGAAATTGGTTTACCCAGCTGTGATGCAGATTCTCTTTATCCGGTTGTAGTGATGTTTGAAGCAAAAGGGGGTCGAACAATTCCGAAAAAGGAGATTCCCTTCAAACCATTGTTTGACTCGAACATCCAACTCAAATTAGGTTCGATGGAACTTCCTGAATAAAGAGTTTCCTTACCGATGAGGCTTCGTGTGCGCATGTTTGGATTCGGATACTCTGCTCATCTATCTCCGGATGAACTATCAGACTACTTCAGATTTGAGAAGCCGAAACCTAGACCCAGTTTTTGCTGGAAAGCCCATCAGCTAGTCGGCAATAACCCGCAAAACAATGTTTCCCGTATACTTTTTTTTTTTAGGTTTTCTTTCTTCTTGCCAAAGGTTACGTCTTCCTCATCCTTCATTCATTACCCCCTCCCTGCTAACCGTATAAAAACGGCTGGAGTGTAGGTGTTATATCTTTGAACTTTGATAGATACTTTGTGTTCGTAGTGAATAAGTAAAAATGCTTCCCGAAAAAAAAAAACAACATTAATTCTTCCGTAAATATTGTGTGAATTTTTGATCACTGTCAGAAGTGTATAACAACTCTTCTGCCTCTACCTCTGGAGATGAGGACATCGTTTGTGAAGCCTTAAAGAGGATTTTTTTTCGTCTTCAATTAAAAATATGACAATTTATTCGGAATGTCATTATATTGAAAAAATCGCATTATGCCACAATTTTTGTATAACATCAGACTGACAGATGACTCTGAAAAAAGAGGATCAATAAAGGAAGGGTATGAAAATGAAGAGGGGAGTGAGTTGTTTGGAAATTCTTTTCGTATTATAGCGCCAAAACGAAAGTTTCATTAATTCAAGGCTGCGATAAATACAGGTTTTTTCTCGAATTAAATGAACGCTGATACACCAACACACATTCGAAACTAAAAACAAAATAGAAACAAAAAAAATAATGTGAAAAAATAACATTGAAGAGGGTGGAAGGTGGATGGATATGTTGTGAATAGAGGAAGACCTAGTTTTTTAGTTGACCCATTAAAAAAAAAAAAAAAAGAGAAACATGCGGTCGGTGAAATGAATCAGTCTCTCTGATTGTTTTTTCGTATTTTGTTTTATTTTTTTAATTTATTTTTTTTTTTCCTCTGGTGATAGGGGTTGAATGAGGGATGTGTGAGGTTATTTCATTGAAAAATTAGAACTAAATTGAAGCAAGAGAAACATGTTTTAGTTTATAGTTGATTGGAAAGCACTTCGAAAATTGATGTTTTTTAATCTATTTTCGAGGAGTTTTGGTCTTTGGATTGATTTTTTTTGTATTTTAATTAATTGGGGGATTTTATTTATTTTATGTTTTCTTTTAATAGAGAGAGGGAAAGGTTAATGAGTGTTTGAATTGATTTAAAGGATGTGATTGAAAGGGATCTATTTTTTGTACCTATACAATTTCATATTATGTTGGTACATGTTTTATGTTTTATTTTTAATATTTTAATTAAATATGATATGTCGTGTATCTGAATAGTAGGTGAACGTGAAGTACAATTGATGCTGTTTAGATTTGAACCAGCTATAGGTTGAGGGATATCAAACAGAAGGACTTGAATAGAAAATAAAACATACGACTGGACTGGGTCACACGAGCTTCTTCTTTTGGTTCAAAGCTTTAACGTGGCCATATATTAAAGGTATTATGTAATGGTTTATTAATGTAAACAAAAAATTGCCAAAAGCTATTTTAAAATATTCTACTTTTGTTTATAAAAAAAATATTCGTACCTAAAATTTTTAAATGCTGTACTGTATTTGAATCTAGAAGCATTCGTAAATAACCCAAAAATTGCATCATCGTCGGTTTTTGTAATAGAGGCTCCCGGAAACTACGTTAGAGTGGGTAAGTATGTATATATTTGGAAAAATGTCCGATTTTATTCAGAATCGAGTAAAAAAGGCAAAAACATATTTGGAAAATAATCCAAATATATTGGAAAAAGAGCCAAACGGATATGGACAAAAGTCCGAAAATATAAATTACGCCAGAACATAATTTGGAGTGATTTTCAAAATTCATTTTGAGAAAATGCCAGAATAATTTTGCGGCCTTTTTTCTATAAATTAATTTTGAAAATTAAGCCAGAAAATATTTTTATTTTCAACCAAGACAGTTTAAATTTAATTAAGTACGGACAAAAGAAGAACGGGTTTTCAGAACAATTTTTGAAAAAATTCCAAAAATCCTGAAAAGATTGCCAGTGGTCGCCCAACATTTTGTATGAAAGTTTGTCGGGCGTAATTTGCTTAATTTCCTCTTATGTTCAGGTTTTTGCAAAAAAAAACCGCATAACATAAACAGGGGTTTTAAATGGTTATGGGAAAATTTCAATATCATAATCATTTTTACAGAACCAGTGGCAATGGATGAAACTAGCCATCCATTGCCGCTGGTTCTGTAACTTATAAAATAATAAAAAAAAAAACTTAGGAGAACTTTTCAAATTGAATTAGCATTTGCCCGTGAGCTCCGTTCAATGCAATCATTTTTTAAATAGTAAAAAAAATTCATCGAAATAGCTTTATCAATCAACGTAAACCAACTTGACGTACAAAATAACAATTGTAGTAAAATTTGCTAGGAAAAAGTGCGTATACGCCCAAGTGAACAACATTTGAATGGGTTTCATCTCTTTAATGGGGCATGTTGTTTAATAAATAAACCTCATTTATTTTTGTAGTTATTATTACATTATTTATTATATAGTTCATGATTATACTGCAGCCTTTTTGAAGTCGAAATTTCTTCTTTTGAAATTACTTTATATTTTTTTATTTAATTTTTTTGATTTATTGTTTTTATTTATGTATATATGTATGTATTCCAATTTTTTCATTATTCAAGCACTTTTGGTAATCTGTTTTCATCATTTTTTCCAAGTAGAAGTCAATATCTAATAAAATAAATTTCACTATTTTCATGCATTTAGTTTAACTGACTCTGCTTATACATACATATTCGAAATGCACCTACTGCTCCAGTAATTAATGGATTCGTTCAGCATTATCAGCTCTGTAATTATCCGCGTGCACTTCAAAAAGATGTAAACAATCCTCGGGTCAGAGATCAAGTAATGAAAAACATTCCACCCAGATGTAAGGTTCTTACTAAAAACTTTTTAGCAACTGGTTATGTAATGCCAAGTTGGGCCTTACAATATGGGCATCTTGAGAGATGTTATGTCTAAAACACAATGTAAACATATATTTCCAAATTTTGGGCTTAAGGTCAATAAATGCAGTTTTGAAATTAGATCCGAGTTAACCCCATAAAATTGGGAACCAAAAGATTAATTTATATCTGGAGTGAAATCAGAGTTAACACACCGAATTTCGTAAGTTCAAAGTAAGTTCAAGTTCGTAAGGTCAAATCTCTTTTGAAAAAAAGGGGACAACATGATGTAAATCCACCATATTCATAGTGGAGGGCGTCGGTCGGGCAGTTGCCTTTTGTATCGATAGTACCTTGTTTTAGAAAGATTTTTGACAAATAAAACTTTAATGCAATTCTACAAGTCTATAAATTAACTCAATTTATTTACAAAAAAAGTTTAACTCATTTTTTCAGTGCTGGAGTAACTTTGAGGCTTAAGTTGTCAAAAGCATCGAAATCGAAATGAGACACTGAGATTTGCCTTTTTACTATCGAAATTGAAATAGAGCTATACTATGTAAATCGTCCGTTCCGTATAGTGTCGTGCCATACTTCGATTTTAACAAGCAAATGAAAGAAATATCTCTTCAGTTGGTCTACAGTTAACTCACCGAATTCGTTGAATTAAGTCGGGAGGCCGAGTTGTACAAACAATAATGTTCAACTATTGGTTCAAAATTTTAACCAACCGATGTTGGTGGATTAATTTTAAAGTTCATCGCTCCATCGTTTCAGCATATAATTGGCTATACTATCACTTACTTATAAGCCCTAAGCCACTGTTGAACCTTAGTTAATACACCGAAATCGGTATATTAAAATTGCTGAACCATGGTTTAGATATGTTAACAACTGGCAGATGTTTCAGGAAATAACTCGGTAAAAACTGGTCCTTTTTCTTTTCCGGGTACGGGACATATAAGATATGAAATCTGAAACATAAAGCTTCGATGGGTCAGAGAATTTATTCAACTATAGAGGATCTGGTCAACTTAAATAATAATTTGTCCCGTAAAGGGGGATTTGACTTTAATACAAAAATGATTTCTAATCGTTTAAAATTAAAATTAAATAAAATTTTAAAACCCGGTTGACAAATAACAACTAAAGCCTAGTACGCAGATCGGGCGAAAAAATTTCTTTTCATACAAAATTTTTCCCAGGACAAAGTTTGTCTTCAGTTTTTTTCCAGGCAGTACGCAGTTTACGCGCAAAATTGTGACGTTTGTATACCCGTTGTAGGCTGAAGTCTTCACTAAATTTTGCCAGGAAAAATAATGTTCGAAGCATTATTTTACGGGAAAAATTTTAACAGGTCAATAATTTTGCACGATAAACACGATCAACTATTATTTATCGATAATCTTACAAAAAGAAAAAAAAAAAGAAGAAAAACATTAATTTTGTGCGATTTTTCCAACGTTTTTGTAGAGATTAAAATTGTAGAGATACATTTTTTTATTCCGATCTGCGTACTAGGCTTAAATTGTAAATTTGGTCCTTATTTCTCTCAAGCACGAAGCATTTAAATCATTTTTAAACCCCTTTCAATATTTCAATATGTTTCTTTTACCTTTCAACTGATTTACCAACTTTTATTTTATTTGATATCTTTAACTTTTGAATGCTTTAAGCCTTAACTACATTGGCCACTTTTTGCAAAATTACAAAAGTAAAAATATTTTTTTTACCGCTAGCGCAGTTTTTTTTGTGAAAAAGAATATACACAATTTTTTTTAAATCAAAATTTAAGCTTTCTGCATCATTTTTATAAGTTTTCCCAAAATGAGTTTGAAAATTTTCACTTTTGTAATTTTTTACTTTTTTTTCTTTTTTGGCTAATGAAGTTAAGGCTTTCGTTTCATCTTTGTCTGGTACTTCTATTTCAAATAAATTCTCGAACATGAATTCATTAAGAACATGCAGATGAAATCTTATATGACCTAAATCAAATGACTCAGAGTGTTTATTTCATTTTGAAGAACAACTGATAAATATCACATTATTTCCTACATGTAAGATGGAATCGAAATAATTTTATATATCCTATTGAATTTATCTGAACTTTACCTAAATGCTTTTAAAAAGCTTCAATTATTGAAATATCTGGGTTTTTGCTTTATCAATTTTGTATTTATATATGCACTGCACATACAAATTTCTGTACATTATACTCTTTTTAAACAAAAACATCTCTGGCCTCTGGCAGTATTGATTTTTTCTTTATATTTATAAGTCCTCTTGGCCTGAAACTTAATTTGTGTGTAAAATGTGACCTAAATTTGTTTTGGATTCTTAATTGAAAATAAATAAATTCTTACCTATTGGTATACTTTATGGCCATAAACATACTTATACATTTATACAAATTTGATTCCTTGAAAGCATTTCTTGTTCTATAGTATAAAATCTATACGTCCCTATTCACATAAATGAATGCAAGACTCATGTGTTTTTGTTTCATGCTGTGTAGTTCTTGGTTAACTATGATTGAACAAAAACGATCCAAATCTTGTTCTGTTTCTCTATCTCTCTCTAGCTTTCTATATCTATCTCTATGTCTTTTTATTTAAAATGTAAATTCAGCTTAGTTTTTTCGAAAAAAAAGTTGTTTTGTTTATAAAGTTAGAATTCAAGATCCGAAATTTTTGAATTATATTTTTGTCTAAGTAGGTAAGGCTCTAAAATTCTACATAATTTACCTATGTATGTATGTGTACCTATTTTATTATCAGGGAAAATATGTATTTATACATATGTATATGCATAGGTTTTAGAGCTTGTGTGTGAACTTACCGCCGTAATATTCACGCCGTTTAAAACTTGGTTTAAAAGCCCTTAAACCGACTACATTTAACCGAACTAAACCGATAGAATTTAAACGACAAAATCTCGTTTAAATCGGTAATATTCACTCCGTTTAAGCAAAAAATTCCATTCGGTTTACTTCGGTTTACGTCGGTTTAAATTTGTGATTTAAACCGACCGTCGCATAGCATCGCAAGTATGAAAAAACTAAAAAAGGCTTTTCTTGACATTTATTTTTTGAATTGTCATTTTATATTTAAATAAAATAAATTAATTAATTCGTGTCAAACACAAATAAGCATTAGAAATGTCTTTAATTCCTCTTTATCGTGTTTTACGTTGCGAAAAAATGTCAACAATAACGTCCACCGCATTGCGTCTTCCAAATATTCATTGAACGATTTGTTGCGAGTTGAATTCTTCTTGATGATCTGGTTGCAGTTCCGCGTCGATCGTTAATTCGGTTCTAATATCTATCATATTATATTAAGCAAGATGGCAACTAATTTCTATCAACCTAACAGCAATACCGCAGCCCAAACACCTCCATAATGCACATATAAAATGCAACACAAGTTTTTTTAACAGCTCCAAATTTTATATCTGTCCAAACTGAATTACAATGGTCTGGCAGCGATACCGTGAACTTTTGAAAGTGCATTATATAGGTGCTAGGTATGAGGTATTACTGTCAAGTTGATGAAATTGAGTCTGGACAGTAACCACGAACTATTCTGATTTTTGTTGGTTGCATTTTGAAAGTGCATTATATAGGCCCCCCTGACCCCCCCCCCTGCGTATGCCCTTGTCACCTCCTCCTTACTTAATGCTAGCACTGTGTCTTTGACATATTAAGCGTACCAAACCCTTTGAGTGCGCGTAAATTATATAAAAAAAATATAATGTCAAACAAGCTGCAATGTACCTCAACGTTTTTTTGCTTCACCTCTACCCCGATGTGTGAATAACGTGCACAAATATGATGTGTTTGAATAGCCATCATCGCCGAAAATAACACGATTGAATATTTTGCACTGACTGAATAAACCAATAAAATGTTGAATATTAGCTAAAATCATTTAAACCGTACCTAAACGACACGAAAATGCCTCGTTTAAGTTGGAGTCGGTTTATCGTAATTAAACCGATCATTCGGTTTAAAATTTTGGTTAACGTCGGTTTAAGTGAGTGAATATTACTGATTAGTCGGTTTAAAAATTTTAAACCGACTTCTGAATCTAAACCGATTTTAAACGGCGTGAATATTACGGGCATTAGAAAAAATATTTCAAGGCTCTATTTTCTTATTTGTGTATATTTGAAGGGACTTTTTCTTATTTTATAATTTTTTTTTCCGAACAAAATTAAATTTTATGTTGAAAACTAAGTTCTAATGTAAGTTTGCGATGAAATTTTGGTCCACTTCTAGTCGGGGGAAGAATTATAAGTCTGTGATATTCATTGCACTTATGATGTAAAGGTAGACTAGGTATACAGGATTCATTCAGCACCAAGGTTTCTTGGTCGAATACCGAATTACATGCTTGTTCTGCACAAAGTACCTATACATCCAACGAAACGTGTATGCAATTACTCTTGTATTTATGCTGCACTTGCCATCATCATCGTCGTCGTCGTTGTTGTCCTCGACGACGACGTTTTCATTCTCATGGGCTCGTCCTCTTATATGCGAGTTGAATCGTTTTCGACCATAAAGGATTCCACTTTACGAATGTTTGTTCCAAAATACATTCCTATATATTTTCCCAGTGTAGTTGCCTTCTATACCACTATAGTCCCATCAACAAGCATCAGGACAGAAAAAGATCCAGGGGACCACTCTGTGTGGTGTGGTTGGTTGGTTGGTGGAATCAGGACCAGGATTTTACTCGTTTGTTCAAAATTTACAGACAAAACGAATGACTACGATGTTCGCCTGCTGATTTTCTGTGTATAGAATAAAGCCTTCCTTACAAAGTGAATAGAATGCTGAAGGCACAGAAAGAAAAAAAAAACACAACATATTATCAACAAAAAGGATTCAAAAAGCTTCGTCGTTCTTTACCTACTGGGGGCTAGGTTGTTTTTTTTCCATTTATATTTTGTGTCCTTTTTTTGTGAATTTCAGACCACATCGTCGGATTGTTGGCAATAGTATATCTGTGCACAGATTTGAAATTTGAATCATTGTGGACCACCATATACACATATTCACCCTAACAACCGTCCATCCCTCTGCTTATAACGTGTGCTTTGCACTCCAGAAGTGGTTTGCACAAAAATGCACAGTATAACAGCCAGCACAGTCCTTTTCTAACAGCTTTTATAAATAGTTACAAAATGAAAATGCGGAAAATAAAACGATATTCTTACTTTTTTTTTTTTTCTTCATTTTTTGTAGAACAACATCAGCCTGCAGGGGAATTATTTGAAGCGTGCCAACTTCAAGAGTCTCATATTCACCATTTACCATCATCATCATCACTGCATATAGAATGCATAAATGTGGGGGAACTCTTGTTTCGTCAATTGCAATCGTAACAGCCAAATAAGATCCCATAGTACCCTGTGGGACCAAATTTAAACGAGAGGAAAATATAGTGTGGACGGTTATTTAAAAATAAAAAAAATATTCATTAGTATTTGCAGTACCTAAAAAGCATACAATAACGGTATTTTGTCACAATTTAAGCTCTCTCGCTCAATGCTTCGGTCGGTTGGTTGGTTTGAGCAAATAATTTGCAATATTTAACTATAAGAGGGGGCTATATTTTTTTTAAATAATTAAAGTATGCAGGCTACAGGCTTAAATGCAGTTTTTGAAATTTCAGGGACGCGGAAGGTACTTTAAAAATCACAAGATTCTCAAGACGTTCTGTGAGACATTACTTAATTTACTTAAGATGGCGCTCACAGCCCAGAATGGACTACGGGCTCAAAACCAACAAGCCCCTCCAGCCAGCTCGGTCCCTAGCTAGCTGCCTCCCGTTACGCACTCCAAGTTGGTTGAGGTCGTTCTCCACTTGTGTGCGCCACCTAAGGTGGGGTCTTCCTCTGCTGCACAGACCGTCAGGGGTAGATTCGAAGACTTGTCGGGCTGGTGCGTCGGTGTCCATATACGCTCCACGTATCCCAGTCATCTCAGCCGCTGTATTTTCAGCTTCTTGGCCAGGTCGGCGTCGCTGTAAGGTCCGTAAAGCTCGTTGTTAAATCTTCTCCTCCATACTCCATTGATACAGACTGGACCGACAATCACCTGAAGAATCTTCCTTTCAAAGCACCCAAGCAGATTCTCATCCATTTTTGACGGGGTCCATGTCTCTGCCTCATATAGCAGGACCGGGATGATTAGGGTCTTATATAAGGTCTCTTTGGTTCTCTGAGAACGTTCTGTGAGACAATTTATCTTAAAAAGTTACCGACTCTCCTGAGAGCGCTAAAGTAAGATCTTTTTTGAGATAATTGCAATGGATTAACTATTTCGAAGCGTCTTGCTGCTTTACAAAATTCTGCAAATAATAGAAAAAAAGTTTCAAGAATCCAAAGAATCGCTTAACATTTTATATTTTTTTTTTTTTATTATTATGTGTATTGTATTATTTATACTAGAATGTCAGTTTATTAGACTTGACCATTCTTTATTCCGTCAATTTCATTGAATTATTGAACAACAACAACAACTTAAAGGTGCTACCACCAATTGCTTACGAATTAATTTTGGGTATTTTAATTCGTTTTATTTTTGTTTGGCTAGAGATATAGCTATTTCAAGGGGTGCCAAGCCCTATCATCAGTCTCCTTTATAGTGGTGCTGAGCTTTAATCCAATTTTATTTGAAAAACTTTCTACACATCATGCTGTATTTGAACCAGCGCATCAGATTTGCTCAGTCTTCGGAGCTGTGTACCCTACGTACTATGCTACCGTTGACCACTGACGTCACAGGTCTAGATGTGCTGTTTGTTTATCAATTGCATTTGGAGCATCAGCATTTTTATAAGCCCCTTTAAGTATGCTGTCTTGTTCCGCCTCCATTTTTCTCCGAACCTTATTTGATAGACTACAATTCGTAGTACGTATCAAAGGGGGAGAGGTTGGAAGATCGGTAACAAACCAGACTATTAAGTTATTATTATGTGTATTGTATTATTTATACTAGAATGTCAGTTTATTAGACTTGACCATTCTTTATTCCGTCAATTTCATTGAATTATTGAACAACAACAACAACTTAAAGGTGCTACCACCAATTGCTTACGAATTAATTTTGGGTATTTTAATTCGTTTTATTTTTGTTTGGCTAGAGATATAGCTATTTCAAGGGGTGCCAAGCCCTATCATCAGTCTCCTTTATAGTGGTGCTGAGCTTTAATCCAATTTTATTTGAAAAACTTTCTACACATCATGCTGTATTTGAACCAGCGCATCAGATTTGCTCAGTCTTCGGAGCTGTGTACCCTACGTACTATGCTACCGTTGACCACTGACGTCACAGGTCTAGATGTGCTGTTTGTTTATCAATTGCATTTGGAGCATCAGCATTTTTATAAGCCCCTTTAAGTATGCTGTCTTGTTCCGCCTCCATTTTTCTCCGAACCTTATTTGATAGACTACAATTCGTAGTACGTATCAAAGGGGGAGAGGTTGGAAGATCGGTAACAAACCAGACTATTAAGTTATTATTATGTGTATTGTATTATTTATACTAGAATGTCAGTTTATTAGACTTGACCATTCTTTATTCCGTCAATTTCATTGAATTATTGAACAACAACAACAACTTAAAGGTGCTACCACCAATTGCTTACGAATTAATTTTGGGTATTTTAATTCGTTTTATTTTTGTTTGGCTAGAGATATAGCTATTTCAAGGGGTGCCAAGCCCTATCATCAGTCTCCTTTATAGTGGTGCTGAGCTTTAATCCAATTTTATTTGAAAAACTTTCTACACATCATGCTGTATTTGAACCAGCGCATCAGATTTGCTCAGTCTTCGGAGCTGTGTACCCTACGTACTATGCTACCGTTGACCACTGACGTCACAGGTCTAGATGTGCTGTTTGTTTATCAATTGCATTTGGAGCATCAGCATTTTTATAAGCCCCTTTAAGTATGCTGTCTTGTTCCGCCTCCATTTTTCTCCGAACCTTATTTGATAGACTACAATTCGTAGTACGTATCAAAGGGGGAGAGGTTGGAAGATCGGTAACAAACCAGACTATTAAGTTATTATTATGTGTATTGTATTATTTATACTAGAATGTCAGTTTATTAGACTTGACCATTCTTTATTCCGTCAATTTCATTGAATTATTGAACAACAACAACAACTTAAAGGTGCTACCACCAATTGCTTACGAATTAATTTTGGGTATTTTAATTCGTTTTATTTTTGTTTGGCTAGAGATATAGCTATTTCAAGGGGTGCCAAGCCCTATCATCAGTCTCCTTTATAGTGGTGCTGAGCTTTAATCCAATTTTATTTGAAAAACTTTCTACACATCATGCTGTATTTGAACCAGCGCATCAGATTTGCTCAGTCTTCGGAGCTGTGTACCCTACGTACTATGCTACCGTTGACCACTGACGTCACAGGTCTATATTTTTATATTTTTTTTTTTTTATTTGCAGGATTTTATAATTTTAAAAAATTAAAATTTTTAATTACACATTTAAAATTATTTTAATTGGTCCGGTTTTTCAAATAAAAAATGTTGACATATTATCTCACGTTTCGAGGTCTTTGGAATCCGAATCCATCGTTTTTAGGCGCCAGTTATATAGCTATCATTGAAAACGGTCATTGAAAAATTTAATTATTATTTTGAGCCGTTTGTCTCCTTTCACACGAAGAAACAACTTGCTAAAGATTTTTTGACATTTTAACATTCGGTTTTCTGTTTTTGACTAAAATATAATAAGAGCATTGAATTGTGATAACAAAAATTACATACAGTTTTGAAAAGAAATATTTTGAATTTTTAAAAAATTTTTTTTTTTTTTTTTCAAAATTTCGACTTTGAAAATTATTTTTCAAAAACTATCAACTAACAACACTTTATTTAAAATGAAAATTAAAGAAGTGATTTTTAGCTTTAAAAAAGTATAGCATTGCATTGTAAGTTTTACCGTTGTTTTTAAATAATTTTTTTTTAGTAAATTGGTCTTTCCGCCTAAAGGGGGGGAAATAGGACCCTCCTCCCGAACGAACTTTTTCTTGCCTAAGCCCTACCTACTCTACTCATTCTAGGTCTTTGGTGCACCTTATACCGAACACCCTGTATAAGCGCTACTTATTAAAAAGCGCCATCCATCTCATCAGTCCTTGGACCTGGCCTTAGACTGATCTTAACACATGGCGTGGTCATTACCACATCTACTTGAAGATCAGTGATACCAGATGAGATTTTCAAAATCCCACCGGATTTAAAAAAAAATCTCACAAATTGTGTAATTGTACTGTTGGTACATTTTCATTCCACGATTTAATACTGATCTGTTCTTGGTTGTGGAAGAGAGTGTGGGTTTAGTTCATGTCATGTCTCGACGATTCGAGGTTTTCTGGAGGGATGTCTGTGTACCATTTACGTTCTGAAGCATTTTTTCTTTGACGATATCTCGAAAACGCATAGAGATATCGACTTCGAATAAATTTTATTTTACAGATAAATAAGACCATAACGTGTGGAAAGAATTTTCGGAAAAATTCAAAAAATCTTGAAAATAAACTGCTTAAAATTGTTAAAATTTTCCGTGTCGCATATATTATCTAAAGCAAACAGTCTAACTTTGGTTTTCCCTTGATTGCACTGGTAATTTTCTTATAAAAAATAACATCGGGTGTCGAGTTTCAAAGGGAACCCATGGGAAGTTATCAGTGAGGGTCAAACCCAGCCTATCCTTTTTATTTTAATAATTCAATCGCACTAACTAAAGATGTCAAAGAACTGACTCTTTCTTGGAAGTTTGATCGATTTTTATACCGGTGCGGTGGATCAAAATAAATGACGAGTTTGAGGAAGTTAGAAAAGCCTTAGCCTTCCTCTTTTATTTTTCTTATCTTTTCCCAGATAGACAATTTAACATATTCTTTATAAATATTTAAATCTTCTATGCCACGGCCAGCCGAGATTAAGTAAAATTGGTTTTACAAAATACTTGAGAGAATTTTTTTTAGTAAATTATCTTGTATGTCAAGTTTCGAAACTCACATCAACATTAAAGGTGCCACTGTTTCCCAGTTTATCTATGATATATTTTTAAGGTGAGCAATGGACCTATTTCCAAAAAATGTCTCTCATCTGCTAGCGGATCTCTGTTTCTTTTTTTTTGCGTTTTTGTGTTTTTTTTTTTTTTTTTTTATTTTCTACTGTAACTACTGGTCGGGAAAATGTCCTTTTTCTAAGGAATACCTAATGGAGCATATTCACCGATATACCTGCAATTGTAACGGCAGCGGCAGATTTTTTTTGAATGCTGTTTCGCTTTGTTAGATTTGAATATTGATACAAAAATGCAATGGCAAAATTTTGAACAGAAATGACTATCTGGACAACTGGTGATGTCGGTTTTTTGTGATATTGTTTTGTTGTTGCAGAACCTACGAACAATCAAACAATTTTTTTGAATGCATGTATATGTGATGGTGGATGGTCCTCGCCAATGCAATGGCAGCTGAAAGGATAGATAGAAATTGGTGGATTGTGGGTGAGCGAACATGAATTGAACATATGGAAATCTATACAATGAAACCGAAGCTCGGAGGCACATCACTCATGTTTCAGTTGAAGTTACCTTCGATTGAATGAATGTGGTATTTATTCCATAGCTGGAAGCTGAAAAAAAAGGATTTCCAAAAGAACACGGCCTTTAAAAAAAAAAAAAAAAAAACAATTGTGCAGAGAGTCGATTGTGGAGTCGGAAGAACAGTCGGAAGAACAGTAGAATCTGCTGTTGGTGTACCTATGCCAGAGAATACTATACTCTTTTGGTAAATTCCTTGTGGCTTATTGTGGTGTTTTGGATGGTTAGGGTTTGGTGTGCTGTAGTGGGGGCGAGTAAGAGGGAGCTTGGAGCTTCGTCTTCTTCTATGACGATGTGTTTGCTCTTATACCGATTTCAAATGGAAAGTCATGCTCCGCTGAGCGTGTAATTTTGTATTGTATTACGGTTCAGTATTTATTTATGATATTAAGTGATAAATTTATTGTTAGGCCTATCAAAGTTCTTAAAGATAAACGATTATGTTATGTTTTGAATATTAAATTATGTTTGCTTGAGAATAACAATTATTTTAATCGCACGGATAGATATTCAAATAAATATTCAAGACTTAAATGTTTGTAAATTTTTGAATATATATTTCAATACAGAGGATGATAGATGTGCTTTAACAGAATTAATTTCCTGAAATGAAATAAGAGATTTCATTAGCTTTAAGCGAGGTAATTCTGAAGACTCGATTCTTATGACAACTGTACTTATTCCACATAGTTAAATTTGACTATGCAAACGTGGGTGAATTTACTATGCATACGTAGTTAAATTTACTATGTAAACGTGGTTGAATTTACTATGCATACGTAGTTAAATTTGACTATGCAAACGTGGTTAAATTTACTATGCAAACGTGGTTGAATTTACTATGCATACTTAGTTAAATTTGAATATGCAAACGTGGGTGAATTTACTATGCATACGTAGTTAAATTTACTATGCAAACGTGGTTGAATTTACTATGCATACGTAGTTAAATTTAACTATGCAAACGTGGTTGAATTTACTATGCATACGTAGTTAAATTTAACTATGCAAACGTTGTTAAATTTACTATGCAAACGTAGTTAAATTTGACTATGCAAGCGTGGTTAAATTTACTATGCAAACGTGGTTGAATTTACTAAGCATACAACTGACTGTAAGTCAGTTACATTTTGCATGTAAACAAACACAATATGTATTGAACACTCAAGTGCTGATAAGTAAAGTTCATTCCCCATGCATTATTCATTCATTCTTTAAAATTTTTTACTGACTAAAAAGACTAAAAGCAGTCAAAAAGTACTGCAATTAATTAACTTAAAATTAATTAACTTTTTTTTTAACTGCACAGTCGGAATGTTAGTACTGACTGCTGACTGCTCGATTTCAGTTAAAGTATTTTTGTAAGTTAAAAGACTTAATGAAATTAGTCTTTTTAGTCAATTGACTGCAGTACCGAAATGGCTGCAGTTTTTACAACTCTGATCAGTTGTGAAATCAAGGGAAGGCTCTAAATATATGCGACCCGAAAAATTTTAATCATATTAGCAGTTTCTTTTGCAGTTTTTTTGGCCTAGAAAAAAACCGTCAATTGAAGTTTTTGAAAAACCTTAATAAATACTAATTATGGTATTGTGTGTAGACTAAAATTATCCGGGAGTTGATATCATTGGTTGTTCTGGAGATATTCGAGCCGAAAAACATTTTCTTAAAAAATTTATAGCAGTTTTTTTTTTGCAGTGTTTTTGGCAGTTGATTTTTTTTTTTTTAAATATTACCAATTTTTTACTACGACATTATGCATAGAATAAAACCAGGCCAAAGTCGATAGCATTATTGGTTCTAGAGATATATTCGAGAAGCAAGCCATTTTACAAACTTTTTTTTTAAATTACTGTAATAAAAAAACCGCTAATTTAATTTTTCTGAAAATCATTTCTGCACGTTTTGGGCTTATTATACATAAAATAAAATGTATTTTAAAATAAAATTTATTTTAAATTTTTAATAAAATTTATTTAAAGTCGATATCTCTATGCGTTCTCGAGATAACGTCGGCGAAAAAAGGTTCCGAAAGTACGAACGTACTTATCTACGAACGTTTGAACATACATGGTACACAGTCCACAGACATCTATCTAAAAACAATATAATCCGACTCCAGAGACCTCGAATCGTCGAGAAATGCAAAATCTTCAATTTCGCAAATCGGACCGATTACAATAACTATTAATGGGAAGTTAACTATAATTTCCAAAAGCAGCTACTAAAATGAGTTTGATTATCGGCTTCTAGCAGCATATAAAAACTACTTACTCAAGTGGTTGTTGTTTCATTTAAAACCTTTAAAATAGTTGGCAATACTTTGTTCATTCCAGTCAAATGAAAAACGAATAGGTTGCACCTACCTAGACCAACCCACTTAATAAGTCTAAAATGTGATATCAATTAAGGTAACTATTTAATTGAAACCATGTCAAATACGAAATTGAAAAAGCTGTTGCAATCTAAAAATCATGAAGGTATGTTAAATATCTATAACAAATTGAGGCTAACCAATAAGTTCTCAAAGCATACGAATGTAGAAACAAAATTTATAAATATCCTGTTTTAAAGGTCTTACCAACTTAATCGAGTTCCACTTTTCTTATTTGCTTAGGTAGGTATACTTAGGTATGCTTTGGAACAGAATCAAGGACACAAATTTGCCCTTAAAGTAAATACATATACGAGTATAGAGAAAGCAATTCCAAATTCAAGGTCAATTAATCGAAATTCAAACCTACAAACCCTTTTAACCTGGTAAAAACGAAACGTGCAAGATTGAAAAAGGAGATTTAAACTCGGAACGTTTTCTTTTATAAATATGTAGGCCGTATTTCAAGGCATATAGAGGTGCACTTCCTGGATTTGGCCTATACCTACGTGAATTCCTTTATATTTCGCTTTTATCTGTATGATTGTCCTGATTTATGCAGGAATTTTTCTCTGTCAAGATAACGTCGATGATCCCATTTGTATGCCAAGACTCACATCGCTATTAAAAACCCTCGCCTTATAGGTAGGCATATATCGGTTGAATAGGGGTGATGGGGTTGTTGTTATGTGTGGTGATGGAGGTGGTGGTTGGTGCGGCCTGCCTTGTATACACCATTATGGAAACGACTTGGCTCACCGAACTCATTTAAAAGCCTAGCCATGCCAGAGCTCTTCCTATGAATTTCTCCAACCTATCCCATCCCATATTCCATCCCATTTTCCATCGCATCTAATAACAGCCACGTCTATGGCCGACTCCTCGTGGCTGAAGTGGCACAAAAGTCATGTGGTTCGTATTTAAATAAATATACTCGCCAAGGTTTCACTCTATACATATTGTGCTTGTGTATATGCTGGTGCTGGTGATGATGATGATGATGATGATGATGCTATATGTATGGTTTTTGCCTGGGTCTTTAGGGAGTGGTATGGAAATGTACATATGACATGTTCACTGAAAGATCCAAGTGTAGGATACACAATTTCAAAAGCAGTCATTCAAGGTCCTGTTTGGCTTTTATAGAAAAAAAAAACAAGAAACTCCGGATTCTTTTTTTTTTTTAATTTAATTCTGCAAAACGACGCGGATAAACAAAAGCAGGTTATACAAAAAAAAAAAAACATATTTTGCAAACATTTCAATTTTAATAAGTAATTTTTTTCCTGAAAAAAAAAAAAAAAAATATTGGAATGCTTATTTTACTGTTGACTTTAAGTACCCTTAATTAACATTGGTGACAGTTCAGCTAAGTGGAATTTAATGTGAAGTGAGCTCATAAAAGTCAAGGTGAAGGTAAGTTAGATGATATTTTGATACCTATATCTGTGGAAATAAACAAAAACATCCTTGACACCTGTAAAGTAACGCCGTTTTATGAATAGGTACAAAAACAATTACTTTATAATGGGAACCGCCTGGATGCTTTTCATTTCGTATTTTAATGTTCTTGCAATTTCGTCATTTTGCATTTAATTCTTTGGCAATTTTCGTTTAGCTATATGTAATTTGACTTCTGGGATAGGGGATCGAATGATACAACTAAGCTTCGTCTCGGTCTCTCGACTTTTTGTGACGATATCTACTCGGCTAATTTCACTGCAAAAATATTATCTCGTCTGGAATCTATAAGATGAATAATTGAACTAAACAGAAATTGCGTATCGACAAGGCCCTCACTAGTCAACTAATGAGTCCAAGTGAATTGCCGCGACGAAACGCCAATTCTTGTGCACTAAAGGCCGTTAAAAGCTATATTTTGGATAAACAAGATTTTAGGGCTGCCTTGTACTATCCAATAACGTAAAATTTTGAAAAAAAAAAACTAGTTTAAACACAATTTTTTTCATAATTTTTTCAAAGTTTTAAGTTTGAAAATTATTTTTTCAAATACTCCCTCTCTCAAATGGTTCTATAATTTAAAAAAAAAAAAAAAAAAAAAAAAACATAAAAAACGGATTCTGGCTTTAAAAAAATATAGCATGACATTGTAAGTGTTGCCGTTGTTTTTTTTAATGATTTTTTTTTCTATATTAAGTAGATTTTTTAGAAAGTTTGCCTCTTTCTTTTATCGACTCAACCTACACGCTCTACCTTTTGGTCACACCGCATTTGAATAACTCTGTTTATAAAAAAAAAATATAATAGTATGTATCTAATAAAACAAATTTTTATACAAAACATTAGCAACACGTACAATATTACATACGCTTTAACTTTTTTAGAGCAAAATCAATTCTTTTTTTTTTATATAAAACAAGATTAAAGTTTTCGGAAAAGAAATTTCAAAGCTAAAATTAGAAAATGAATAAAATCACAGGTTTTTAAAATTTAAAAAAACTGGTAGCTTCATAGAGCCTTCCTCAGCTTTTCATATTCAGCATCTGCTCTGAGCAAATGCTGTACCTCATAGTAGACGAACATTTTATTTTTATTTGTTTATCGATTTTTGTCATCAAATTTTGTATAACACTTGCTTCAAACTTTGCAATCAAATTTTTCAAAATCGCAATTGCTTTTATGAACACAAATATTTTTCTTGAATATTTTTGTTTTAGGCTTAGTTTTTCAGTGCGGGATTAAAGTTAAACCTGAGTTAACTCACAAAATTTACTGAACAGATGCTTTTGATATTTTATCTTCCGAATTTTTTAGGTCGATTTACAAGATTTTTTCATTTGAAAACCTGTTTGCTGAGTGCGAGTTGCACGTTGTTATTTTTTATTGTTATTTATTTTTAAGGAAAAACTTTTCTCGCATTTAAACGCTTCTCGCATCGCATTACTACCCGCTCTACTGT
Source organism: Epistrophella euchroma (assembly GCA_947049315.1). Lineage (NCBI taxonomy): Eukaryota > Metazoa > Arthropoda > Insecta > Diptera > Syrphidae > Epistrophella > Epistrophella euchroma. Next base: position 26,006,585 of record OX346248.1, on the reverse strand, counting down.
ACATGCAGCGAGGGACGCGTCACAGCACAGCACGAATTTTTGTAAGCAATATAAAAATCAATTGAACAATACATATTGATGAAGCGATTTGACATGACCTGCATCTGACTCGCGTTTTATAAAACACTCGAGACACAATGATTGAAACACAGTTTATTTATTTGCAAGACCTGTCAAAAAATACGTTAAATATTAAATAAACTGTCAGTTTGTAAGGGCCACTTGCGCAAAAGTATTCTCGCAGTAGTAGTAACCTTTGATTTGCTTTCTGACTGATTTGAGTCAAATCGATCTCGTTGTAGCAAAATATATGTTCTCTATTTACGTTTAAAAAGTTATCCCCTCTTTCTTGTTCTCTGGATAAATTGGCCAGCTTATAACTCAGAGTGCTCAGCAAATTTTCCCCCGTCACTTTAAAAGAGCAGGAGCATTAAATATAACCAAGATTTCTCAAAAATGTTTCTACTCCTTTTTTTTTTTAATTTGATTTACTGCGACAGAAATTAATTTAGCAATGAATCTAAAAAAAAAGGTTTCTCAGTTTTTGACAGCAAAACTGAGGAATTTGTATGAGTTTTAAATTTCTGAGAATACGGATTCCTCAGAGATTTCTGAAATAGAAACTGGACAAATATTTAAACTCTGAATTAGTCTCACGCCAAATTTTATAATTTCTTACGAGAACAACAGTCAAAGCGATTTTTCAATGCATTTTATGTTGATTATTCTGAAAAAATATTCTTATCCGGTTGTTAAGCATTTTTCGTTCATGCAATTTAAATATGAGAAACATTTATTCATGTTTTAATAGTTTAGTTTTATGTATTCATCTGTTTGTTTCGTGCAAGCGGCCCTTAGTTTTTTTTTTTTTATTGATTTTGTATGTCAGAAGAAACATTGTTGATATATAATTAGGACGATACCGCTCCGAATTTTGGAAACATAATATTTGTATGTTCCAAAAATATTTAGTCAATCATATTTTGGCACGTGACACGTGCTTCAATATGCGCCTGGCCTTAAAGTAAGCATTAAAAATTTAGTTTCTTTATTAAAAAAAAAAACAATAAAGTTTCATTCAAAATCTGTGGCTCAATTGAATCGGAAAAGTATCGAACAAAGTGATGTTAAATAAAAAAGGAGATTCTAACTTATGTTTGTGTTTTTCAATTCCTTATTGTACCTACTCCGATATAAGAGTGAATGAACCTGAACATAATCAACATTTTTCTTTTCACCAAATTGTATACGTGCTCCAGCTGTTTCAACTGTCTAATGGATCCTGCATATGACTTTGTATGAAAACACACTTTCATTCTGTATTTTTCCCCAATGCCATTAAGTTAAGAAAATATTCAAACCTTGACCGATTTTTGTTCGTTAAATTAAACAAACATTGAATTAAATTAAATATTTTTCCACAAGCTTAAACATTTTCCAGGAAAATGTTTTCATATACCTACCTTCCTATTTTTATTTTAAAAAATTGTATTTACATTCAAGAAAACTCCCTTTTCCAGCAGAATTTTTAATAGGCACTCCAACTTATAGCGAAGGTAGGTATATCCTTTCATTTTATTCTCATTTGGCTCTTGACCTGTTACTGGTAAATCTCACCTTATATGCCTTTTACCAACTTACAAAGAGCTACACACCATTATTCTCTTATATCCAATCTACCTGGTTTGGTTGATATAATGGAATGGTATATGAATGTGTGTTTGTTTGTATCTGTATCTTATATATCTATTGTATAATTTTTCAGTCGTCGAGTCGTCCATCTTTAGCGTTTTCAACGTTTTAAGGACTCAAGTGCCTCCCTATTTTAATATTTAATGCATTTCTCAGTGCTTTTATTTGTTGCTTACATTAAACTTTCATAGTCCTTTTGCCATCGTACCTACATATACATACATACATAATATTCCTACAGACAATAATATTTGTTTCTGTTTTTTCAGCAAAAAAACCAAACCAAATGAGATATAACCACATATAGCGACTATTATAATTCTGTCTTTATGGTTTATTCTATATAAGTTTTTTTTTGTTTTGTTTTGTTTGAGATCCTTAGTCGTTCTTGAAGCTAGGAGTACCAACTAATGTTTTTTTTTCCGGAGTCCTGGATGCTTTGGTTATGCGGATTTCTTTGCTTTTATTTCCATCTTTTGTCTTGGAGTGGTATCATAAAAAAACAACTCATCCCGGACTATTATAGTCAATATTATACGAGTATACAGTTTTTCTTTGTGGGTGCACATAAGGGGAATTTGCTTCAATAACACTGAATGTTCAAAAAGGCCCGTACTCTGTGGGTATGGAGCATCCTAAAATTAGTTTCATGGATATTTTAGAAGGATCTCAATAAAATTTCAACGGGATGGAAGTTATGCATCTAATTTGTTTTTGCCAAAGCTAATATTTTCACTTTAAAAAACTTCAAACAAAGATGGAGTTTTTTTTATCCTAAAGGTTATTGCCTATTTCTGACGTAGAAAAATGATTCATGTATCACATAAACGTATTTTGCTTGTCTACTAAAAATGTTTTCCGATTTTAAATACATTTTGAGATATTAATCAATTATTTGATCAAAAGGTCACAAAACTAGGAAATGTTTTTAAAATATTTAACTCACATAACAAGCTCAACGTCACCTTTCATTTGATACCAAACGCGTTTGTGTACAGTCTTGGCCAAAGCTTCATAATAAAATGGGCATTTCCTATAATAGCCCAGGACTTTTGATTTTGTGGAAAATGGAAAAAATGAAATTTTTGAAACACAATGGTTCCAATAGTGTTTTTATTACGAACAAATATTAAACAAGTCAATAGTAATAAATAAAATTGTTTGATTTTTTTTCTGTCGTAAAAAATGTTATTTTCATAATGTTTAAAAGCAATATTATTTGAACTACTGAGGAGCAACAGATTGAAAAATTATAACAAAATTGGTCAAGCCATCAAAAAGATATACTTGAATAACTAGAAAATAAGACTATTTTTACGAAACCAATATACTTGCCCTAAAGACTAAGTAAAAATCTGAAAAAAAAAATATAATTTTTGAAAAAGTTATAAACTATTCAAATTATTTCATTTCTTTTGCACCACCCTGCAATTCTGATATTATCAGCTGCGTAGATAGAAGCAGAGCAGTTTTTTTTTTTTTAATTTGTGCAGCAATGTTGTTAAGCTGCATTGACAATTGTCCCATTCTTTCTTTATAATCAACCCATACACAAAATATGAACATACCTTTACATATAATTTATTGATTTGTGTTTATCAAAAGAGTTTCTGAATTGAAAAATTGAAATTCTGGGAACGAAATTCATTTAGAGTTCAAAAGCTATATGGACAAAATAATTCGTCAAAAGATACATCAAAATTACATTTGTCAAAGTATGACCTCGAAAAAGCACGCATTTTCTGTGCTTCCTGTTTGATTAACTCATTTCCGTCAGCCAACAATAATTCTAGTTAAGCTAGAAACATAAAATGTATAGGTACCTACCTACCTAATTTTCTCTCTATTTTTGATTATCAGGAAATCTGCCTTTGTCACACTGAACCCATTACCAAAATTATTGAAATAAGTTATGGAATTTTAATCAATATTATTTTAACTTCATGGAAAATCATTGTAAATTGAAAAGTTTTTCACATTAAAAGGCTTTTGGGTGCTAACAGAGCCAATATACCCATGACACACATTTTAACTGACGACTTTCATAAAACGAATGTCAGTGGTGTTTGGTAATTGTTTTATTTTCACTCGAAATGTCACATTCAAACTCAGAAAGTTGTAAAGTGAAAAACTGTGTGTGGTCAAAAAATATGAAATTGGAGAATTATTTTACTATGAAATAAATCCTCTAGTCTAAATAGATGTTGAAATGCACACCTATAAATGAATTAAATCATCAAACGGGCATTGAAAAAGAAGTTTCTAATTTTTGTACATATGTTTTATTCTAAATTCTTAGAAAACTTTTCATGTTTCATGATCTTTTATTTAGCAATTTGTTTTCCTTTTGTGGGCTTTGGGTCAAAATTGTTTTTGTTTGTATATAGTTATACAGGGTGTTTGGTATAAGGTGCACCAAAAAGCTAGAGCGAGTAGGTTGGATTAAAAAAAGAAAAAAATCGTATGGGGAGGGGGGTCTATTCTCCCCCGTTTAGGCGGCAGGGACAATTTTCTAAAAAATTGACTTAAAACATAGAAAAAAACAACGGTAAAGCTTACAATGCAATGCTTTACTTTTTCGAAAAGCCAAAAATCTCTTCTTTAATTTTCATTTTAAATTAAATTCTTTAAGTGAGTTTTTTCAAAAAATAATTTTTAAACTTAAATTTTTGAAAAAAAAAAATTTAAAATTATGTTCAAACTAATTTTGTTCAAAATTTTACATTATTAAGTAGTATTTTTGTTTCCAATATTTAATGCTCCCATCTATTTTTAGTCAAATACTTAAAACCAGATGTCGAAATGTATTCTAGGTTCTAAGAAAATTGAAAATAACAAAAGTAAGTTTTCCTTAAATTCGACTTGCATCTGTTATTTTGTTGTTCCAAAGATACTATTTCTACTAATCAAGTAGTGAAGAAGATTTGGTTATTTTCAATTTTCTTAAAAACTAAAAGACATTTTAACATCCAGTTTTTTGTTTTTCACTTAAAACTAATAAGAGCATTGAATTTTGAAAACAAAATTAGTACTTAATTACGTAAAAATTTTAAAAAAATCAGTTTGAAATTTAATTTTTTTTTTTTCAAAATTTCGAGATTGAAAATTAGTTTTTCAAAAGCTACTCACTAACACAACTTAATTTAAAATAAAAATTAAAGAAGAGATTATTGGCTTTCCAAAAAGATACAGCATTGCATTTTATGTTTTACCGTTATTTTTAAATAGTTTTTTTTTTCTGTTTTGAGTCAATTTTTTAGAAAAGTGTCCCTCCCGCCTAAACGGTGGAAATAGGAATAGGATTACATAGGATATTATGTGTTGGCAGTTTTTGACTTTCAACTTCTCTCTTTATGCGCATTTAATTTTCAAAGTGAGATTAAGACCACTATCTACAGTGACAACGACACCATATCTGTCATTAACGTCAGCAGTTGCGTATTTATGTTTTCTGCAGCCCTGGGCTATTTCAAATTTGTTGCTCCTTCCAATCATTAGAATTTTTTCGCACATCTTTGACATGCAATATTAATCAAAGAAAGTAATAAGTAATAACACAACAGTTTTCTACTTCACTGTTCGGATGCTCCTGCTTGTACATGGGGCTGCAAATACTCAGATTGTGGTTTTTTCCCGCTGATTAAAGAAAGGTTTGTCGTATGTCTGAAAAGAAAAGAATTATGTAATAACATAATTTCAGTACTGTTTGCAGCATCAGCGGCTGTTTGCTGCTTTAAAAAAATTTTCATTGATCACTTATCTTGAAAGGAGAGCTTATTAAATTTAATTAGTGTTTGACTGCGAACTCTGTACCGGGTCCACATTTTTTTTAAATAGAGAAAAATAATTCATGGAAATATCTTTTTAATTGACATAAACCAACTTAACGTGTAAAAATTAAAATTATAAGAAAAATTTGTGAAAGATTAAATAAAGTAAGAAAAGTGCGTATAACGCCCTAGTGAACCACATTTAAACGAATTGAATTGAAATGTCATATTTTTTTTGTTGTTAAGACAATTTATTTTTTATAATCCTTCTAGAAGTAGAATGCTTCCAGGCTACCTATGAAATAATTATTTTTTAAGCCTTTATTTATTCAATTATTTTCAATATTCTTATCGGTTACAGTTCATTTCTTTAATAATTATATTATGAATATTTTTTATTTTTTCATTTTTATCAGTACTAATGTTTCATGCTCTAAAACGGGTCAAAAGCTTCGAAAAATTCCTTAGCCTCCAGTATTATGAAGTCAACCAATTTTTTGGCACGGAAAAATCCTAGCGTACCACCAGATTTATTCCTATTATCTACCAAGATGGCGGTGCGGCCTGATTTCATCCATTTTTCAAGTAGAAGTCAACATAGATAAACATTAAACGTCCATCGAAAAGAAAATATGAATAAAATTATTTGTATATGAAATTTTGAATATAAATTGCATTTTCAATGACTAAACAAAAAATTCATTTTTTTCGATTGAACAAAAACATTCAAAAGATTCGGTAAAAATTGAATTTCAGTAGCAAAAAGTGATATTCCTTTTCGTATATATGTATAAAACCTTTATAACTATGTAAACATTTTGGGCGAAAAGAAAACAGAAAATAAGGACAAATGTTGTTAAGAAAGCGTGTGTGAAACATTATCTGACAGGAAAGATGAAAAAAGTTGGGAAGGAGTTTCCCGAGAATATAATAAGCTTATCTGAAAAATCATGATAAATTTATGAAGTATACATGTATGTATTAGCTTGGTTAATACAGTAATGTTGTTATAGTATGTTTTCTTTACCAAATATTAGTTTTTTTTTAATGTTTTTGAAAAAAAAAATTCCTTAATGCAATATTGAAATTAATTTAATAATTTATTTTATTAATTTAATAAATTATTTATTTCACAAAATTTTGTACTCATACAAACTTTAATATTTTATTTTAAAAATTACAATAAAATTGTACCTACGTTCATAAGTGTGTTATTTTTCTGCCTCTTATAAAAGTCGTAAAAATTTCAAAAAATTCAGGGTCTCGTTAAACTAAGCTTTTAATCTTGGTCCTTTTAGTCTCAATCTAATGCTTTTACTTAATTGAGAAACCATAACCAAGACTTTCAGTTGCAGTTATCCCATTCTGGCGCGCTGACTTTATTTGAACGAGAATAAGACACGTACAAAGACGATTTTTCAAAACGATATTTTAAAAGTTATGTCTTGACTCAGTCTCTAAATATCCAATTTTATACTAGCTATAACTTTAGCCTTTAACAAAAGTGGAACGCTGTTTGTTTCATTCGCATGTTTTCGAAGAGAACGGGATTTTAGAAAGCGACCAAACATACATTTTTTAGAATTTTAATTCTTTTTTTTTAAACTCATCCTGAACTATGTTATATGGTCTGAAACAGCATGGCACTTCCGTCTCGCTTGTTCGTTTTGTATATGGTAACTCTTTATCTTTGTTCACTTCAGAGCTTGTGTTAAAAATATTAATTTGAAAAATAATACAAGAAAACAATTGCTATCTATAGCCAGCAGGGCATCTAGACCCAAACAATAAACCTTTACATGTAAATTGTTTTTTTTTTCCCTTTTATTTCAATCTAAATCCCCTTAGGTACGGGTATGCCATAAGCCACAGGCTCAGTGATAGAAACAGCATACAGACTATATATAGCCGGGTGGATTCCCATTCCTCTTCTGAAGCTGTAGAATGTAGATATACTACTCTAAGCAGATAATATGTTGAAGTAGATTCCAGACAGATAGACAGACAAAAATTCAAAAGCGAGGAAAATTCGCTATTCACAGCACCGCCATTAAGGGCACTCTCTCTTGCCTAAGCATAGTGTAAAAGTTTCCTCTTTAACAAAATTACGGACGTGCGTCAGAGTGATTCCTTTCGCTTTGGTTGTTAATCTTAATATTTATGTATCTTTGCTTTTTTTTCTTTTTGTTATTTCTTGTTTTCAATTTGAATGTTTTTGTTGTATCTATGTAGTTGTAGTTGTAGTTGTTTTTGTCAGACTTTGTGTATAATTTTTTCGTCCTGTTTGCATAAATTTTCAGAAAAATATAATTTTTTTTTGTGTGGTGGATTTTGTTTTATTTTTTTTTTTTTAGTAGGACTTCTATTTTTTTTTTAGTTTTATTTTGTATGCGTTTTTTCCATTCAATACAAAATGGGATTAAAATGTATCATACGTACTTAGCTTCGGAGAAAATCATCTGTCCTCGTGTCGTAATCATGGTACAGGACAGTCAGAAGTGGGTTGACAAATTTGAACAATCGAGTCCTAAGGAACAAGGGGGGATACGAAAATAGGCCAAAAAGTTGGTATACATACTAAAAAATAAATAAATAAATTTGGTGGCACAACAGCTCATGAAGAACTAGGGCCTAGTGACTTACAACTCTCAACCATTCCTGTGTGCGTGTCTGCAGGAATGGAGGGGACCTACAGTTTATTGCCGAATCCGAACGGCTAACGAGCGGCACTTTTCTGTGACAGGAGATACTCTTGGAGGATTTGTCAATTCCTCGCAAGAGGCAGTAGCCGTTTTTCTTTTAAATAAATAGATGGCGAGGCTGGGGATCGAACCTTAGACCTCTGGCATGACATTCCATCGCACTAACCATCACGCCACGGCTACTACATACTAAGTACTGTATAAAAGCAGGTTGTTTATCATATGTAAACTAACAGGCTCTTACAGCTCTCTGAACTATAACATTTACATAAATTACATGTTTTCTTCGTGTGTTGCATTATTATCTTCACAGCGAAACAAACTTCATTTTTTGTTTTCGTCGCCATTTTTTAAAACATGAACTTTGACATTTACGAGTGCACCAACAAGTTTTAATCTTATAGTCTTAAGGGTTATTCACATGAGAGCGACCAACGACCAACGAATGAACGAATATTCGTCCATTTTGACATTTCTGTCATATGGCTTCTTGTATTCGTTGCGAATCACCACCAAGAAAACATAAACAAAAGTGATTTTGAGGTTAGTCGCGCGCAAACAATATGTTCGTTGAAGTGTGGATCGTATGTGGAACGCGAATAGAGTTTGACAATTCGTAACAATCTGATTGGAATTCGCGACAACCAATTTGTTTTCTTCAATTTATCTTGTTTTATCAATTAAAAAGCATATTTTAGTATCTAAACATTATAATAAATTATATTCCAACGATTTTGTTCAGCATTTGTGAAGAATTTCGGTTTATAAATTGTTTTAAATTACATTTATTCGTTCATTCGTCGGTCGATATTCGCTTTCATGCAAATAGTCTTTTATAGTTCCAGTTTTTCAGAGCGAATCCTTATCCTAGCTTCAGGGTTTAAACCAAAATTAATATCTGAAAAATATTTTTGAGTAGCAAAATTTTATTTAGATGTTTGACAACTGAAGGGTAAAGTTAATCCTGCACTTAAAAACTACTTCTGAGTTAATTCGGGTTCAATTTATTTGCAAGATTTAAAAAAGAAAATCCATGATCTCGTTAAACTAAGTTTATAGTTTTTTTTTTTATTATTTTTTTTTTTTGTTTTAAGTCAGAAACCATTACCAAGACTTTCAGTTGTAATTCTATCCCATTCTGGCGATTTTGACATAAAATTTAGTTAAACGAGAATAAGACACGTAAGAGAAGATTTTACAAAACGATATTTTAAAAGTAATGTCGTGTCTCAGTTCCAATATCCAACCAAATACTTTAACTTCAGCCTTAAACAAAAGGTTGAAGCTGTTGTTTCATTCGAAAACCTCCAATAATTTTAAATTTTAAAATTTTAAACCAAGCAAGCTGATACCTCCTAAATTATCATTCTCCTCCTTTTTCTTCTTAATTTATATCTGAATTTTGAAGTTGTTTCGTCTTTCGTTTCTTTGACAGATTGGGTGAGAGATTTAAGGGGATTAAAGCTGCGTTTATACACCTTATCTGTGAAAATGACGAAAGACGAAACAACCAAAAAAAAATAAACCTATAACAATTCAGACACGGTCTCAAAGAAGAAAAAAAGAAGAATTGGCTTTCTAAACTTTTTACTACTGAAAGAAGAGGTACCTAAATATTTCTTTAAAATATAATCCATGAATTAAATAATCCCTCAATCCGTTTTTCTAATAAATTAAAAATATCAAACTCAGAAAATGCATGGTATTTTTTGTTTTGTATTTTATTTGCAGAACAAACAGCTCAAGTACAATTGAATTGGGAATTGAATTTAACAGAGGGTGCATATTTTAACATTTTATTAGCTAAATGAAAACACAAATCGTATATAAAAGTCGCCTTCTTCTTATTTCTGCTTTCTTTATTTTATTGACGAAGAAAATCAGTAAATTAAATTGCGTCTGCTTATACATACTTAATTTTATGAGAACTCTAACAATAGCACCGCATTGTAAGATACAAATAAAAGAAATATTACAACTGTGTCGTACGAAGTTGCTCTCTAATATCTCATATATCTATTTCATGATCTAATTTAATTCACATAAATAACTTGATTATATTTGCATAATTAAATTTTTAACACAGACAAGAAATATACTAAAACTCGTAGCATTATGCATTTATTCTTCTTTTAACTTGATGTTATAATATTATTAGTTTTAGTACATATTTTAATGAAAAATTTGTAAATATACATTAAATAACTAGACGCGTAAAATTAGACTTTTACTTCTAAACAAAATTCCGACAAACTAGAATTACGATGGATAAATGATGTGTTTTGACATTTTTAACAAATACTGGCACTGCCTTTAATTTTATAGACTGAAAGCGGCAAAATTCAGTTTCAGAAATTCGGCACATTTTCAAAATAACTAAGCTAAAATTTTTGACTTAACATTTTTTGGATCCCTTTACAAAAAAAAAAATGAACTTTGTCCCTTTCTTCCTACAAAATCGAAAATCCTGGTCCAAATTTGGGCATCAAAATTCCGTTTTGTTGGAATTATTTTTGATGTGAAAATATTATTTTTCTAGACTATAGTTAGTATGTATCTAAATACCATTTGTTTTGGTACAAAACTGATAGTATACAGACTTTGTTATCTACTCAACATCCATGCAATTTTTTTTTTTTACAAATACTTAACTGGCCCTTTAAGTAAGTACCTACATTTCTATATATCGAATAAAAAAAGGATGTAAACAAGATAAAAACATGACAACACTTCACTCATTTTTATGACCGGAGACTTGAACAACACAAGAAATAAAAGAAACAACATGTTTCATGTTTCATGTTTTGTTTTTATTGTAATTGCAAAAAAATTCATTAAAGATAGAAATAATCAAAAAAAAAAAAAAACAGTAAAATGAGGTCTATACAATGGCCATAAATTTCGGTATAGATTACATACTGTTTTAGTATCATATTAGGTTCAAAGACAATTTTTTAAACTTTAATCGAGTTCAGCATTGAGTCCTTTATTTCACTACTTATTGAAAAATATAGTTTAAGTATGATTCATGATACTATAGTTAAAGGTTCTTTGTACTATCGTGGTTCAAATATTGATCCGTGGTTCAGGAACTTTAATTCACGGATTAAGTGAGTTTCAGTTATTATTTAGGCATGTGATCAGTGTTGTACGACTTTTTAACTTTACTTTTTTTAGCCTGCTCTATTTTTAATATGCTTATATAAACAACATACAAATTGTAAAAAAGTAAAAAAAAAACGTGAAAAATAATCAAAATTGGTTAGCTTCAAAACTGAAGATGAGAGTGGGTGCTGGTTATTATTTGCGGTATCTTAAAAGAACTATTGGGTTTTTATTATATTTTCGATATGTTTATAAAAAGATTCTCTAGTATATTTCCGTCACTATAAAATGCTTTAATTATTTGTTCTTTCGATTTCAATAATATAATTTTGCTTAGTCTGAAAGCACTTGTTCATCTATGCAAAAAAAATACTTTTTCTTAGTCCAAAAATTTTTTCAAAATCAAAATAGAAAAATTACCCCAAATCTAATTGAAAAAAACCCCAAAAAAAGTAAGAAATACTCAAACCAAATCGAAAATTTTCCCTTAAAATTTATACGTATATATAACAACAGATAAAAGTGGGGGCCATTTTTTATAATGAAATTTTAAACTAAAAATGAAAAAAGGCTCTAAAACAATGCAAACTGACAAAATTTAATCAATTATTTCTTGTTGTTGTTATGTTTATATACATTTTTGGGGCCATTTTTCATATTTTGTTTGGGGCCATTTTTCATTGGGGCCAAATTTCATGTAGCCATATCGCCCTTACGATGGATCCGGCTACATGAAATTTGGTCCGAATGAAAAATGACCCCAAACACAAAATGAATAATAATCCCAAAATTATGGCTTTAATTTCTTCATAATGAAAAAGGGCCCCATTTTAAAAATGGGAAAATGACCCAAAAAAAAAAAATGAAAAAAGCCCTAAAAAAGAAATTAATACTAAAACCAAAAGGGAAAAATGGCCCAAAAATAAACCAAAGCAACAACAACAGATAAAAGTATGGGGCCTTTTTTCATAGGTATAATGAAATTTAACCCCAAAGTAATAAATAATTAGAGGACCCAAAAAAATGAAAAATGAAACCAAATTACCAAATTCACAAAAATTAATTAATTTTGTTGTTGTTGCTTTTCATTTATAATTGTTTGGGGCATTTTTCATTTTTTGTTTGGGGCCATTTTTCCTTAGGGCCAAATTTCATGATCTATATGCTGCAGCTTTGATATAATTTTTGGAATTTTAAGTTTTTCATCTGCAAAATTTATGAATTACTGTGCAGTGTCAAAAATTAATTTGATACCCGTGGACGTGTTGGCTATTAATTCCACATGCTTCAGAGCAGATATAAAGTATGTCACCCTAAAGTTTCATAATCCTTATCAGTACTGAAGTCTTCCAAAGTAAGTACAGTAAAACCCGCTTAAGAGAAAAACCCGCTTATCTGAAAAACTTTTTTCATCCCCGAGTATTTTTCGACCAATTACCATTAAAACACTTCGCTAAAGCGAAACTCGTTTAACTGAAAAACCCGCTTAAGTAAAAGAAAGACTGTGACATTTTGCAGTTTCTCTTAAGCGGGTTTTACTCTATGATGAATTTATGAATCATTATATTTAAACCTTATTTCCGCGTCATGACTTTCAACCCCGTGAGTTTCGTATACGTGGCTGCATGCCTGTGTTCCCCTAATTCAGGTTTTTGAGATTTACCACAAATAGAGGAATCTAATAATCGGATTGTTCCCCGTAAAGATTGAAAAAAAAAATATTTTAGCATTAAATAAAATTATAGGACACCAAAGTTTTTTTTTTTTTCATTTAAAAGTGTTCGGGGTCACGATTAACCATGACATAAACCAAAAAATATGAAAAAATTGAACCCTGCTTTTAGCTTGATTTATATAGTACCTATCTAACCTACACATGGAGATTAGATATATATATTGTCTTGGAAAGGGTATCTATTTCCCATGGCGGGTGGTTTATTTAAAAAAAAACATGAATTAAAATGGAAGAACACTTTCAAAATTATATTATACCTACCTCTCTTTAAAACATAGGTACATTTATAACATTTTAAATTACAAAATGTGTGTTTCATCATAAGGTATATGGCTACGAAATCATCATTATCATGCTTCACGGTCACGGCTCATGGGTAGTGTTAAACATACTTAGATATACATAGAAACACAAACTTAAGAATTTCCTTTTAAATTCTTCAGGGGTTTCATAACATAACAAAAAATGTGAAACATACTCGTAACAACAAAAACACCTTCATATTTTTAACTAGCAAATTGTGCACATCTCTTTTAATCAGAAGTTTCCCCGGTGACATTATTTTGAAATGTAAATATGGTACAAAAGGTACAACCCAATTCACACCTAAATTATTATATTTATAAAGGATTTAAGGTACCTACATACATATAATATAACAATGGTAAGGGCTAGGAGGTTGATGTTTTCGTTTCCAAAGAAACGTAGGTAGCTAGTAGGTACATACCCTTATATTAATTGACAGGTGCTGCTTGAGTTAAATTTATTTGAAGAACTATAAAAGACAATATATGTTGGTGTTTCGGGATCCAGATGCTTAAAACATCAGTCAATGTCCGAATTCAGTTTCAAGGATAAAATTAACAAATCGATTTGTTATTACGAGAGTATTATAGCATTTTTTTTTTATTGAGAATTAACATTTTCCATAGAAACACAATTCGGGAGCAAATTCCTCTACAAATTCAAGTCACTTGAGTCAACCTTCATGCGGATCAATTGTATATTTTAAAGAAATTTAGCTAAACGAAATTTTCAAATTGGAGCAAATAACCTCAAATTAAGTTTTACAAACAAAACCCATACTTCTCAAAATCAAACCCATTTAAGCTGAAAGCCATCATTTTTATATTTTTCTTCATACAACAATACGTGTCAAAAAATCATCAAGAAAAAATAAAAAAAAGAGTTCCATAAAAGAGAATAATGAGGGAGAGTAAGTGATGTAGGAAAAGAAAACACAAAACCCTAATAAATAATAGCTCGAAGGTTTATACACTCCTTTCTTATATCCTTACACAGGATAAACATTAACCAAACAATGGCTATGTAATCTTATAAATACTTTTTTATGCTGACACTTAGATTAGAGAAATCGTGCGACACAAAACAAATTAGAGTTTGGTTGATATTGTTTTTTTTTTTTTTTAATGGTCACAATTCATGTTATATACTATAAACCCCCCAAAGGACCATTAACACCCTCATTAATAAACATTTCATCTATCAATCTTCTCCTTATTTCTAATGCCGCATCTACTTGCTGCCACTTACTCGTCGTCCGTCGGCCGGTCTTGAAAAAAGACATAATTCATACTCCCAGGTGGTTGCGTAAACTAAAAAGCAAAAGGACCCACATCATTCCCTTGTCTGCTTGTCATGTTGCAAATAACAAACACAAAATAAAAAAAAAAAAAAAAAACAATACTAAATTTGAATAGTTAGTTGGTGTAAGTAAAATAAATGTGATAAAAAGAGCTACCCTTATTATTTTGTCTTATCATCGTCTAGCCTTGATTTCATCCCATTCAGAGTTCCATACAGAAGAACCAGCAGCATCACTCGAAAGCCCTTAAAAATTTTCTGCTCGGACTTCCATGTAAAACGCTAAATTATATTTCTTTTCCTTAATTTATGTTCAACGAAATGAGATCATAAATAAATTAAACAGAAAATTACTTGTAAGAAAATGTATTTATGCAGGAGAAATGACCGAATAAGTACTGCCAGATATGTAGGTAAGGTACCTATTGAAATGGGAAAGGAGCAGATACAGAGAGACAGTGATATTAGAAGGACAAAATGAACAACCGAAATAAATAAATAAATAAATGCACGGCTGGATAGCAAAATCTTATACTGCTGTTACTGTTATGGGTGGCTTACAATTACTTATGTCTTTGAAACTTTATGGAATTAATTTTAAATGAAATAAAGGAACTCTGAAAAAAGAAGAACCATTTTATGAATTCTAAGCTAATAAACAATTCAAGTCAACATAATTAAAGTCTATCTTATCTGGGATCAAATAGAAAATATGACATCTATGCAGATCACACGCTCTTCCGTCAATATTTAAATATGTTTAGAAATTTAATTTTAATTTGAAAATTATGTATAAATTCGGAAATTTTGGTTGTCCAAAACTATTTCTTAATATACTTACAATTACTTCCAATAATTTACGTCCCTTACTTTGGCGGAATCAAAAAATGTTGATATCTGAATTTGTAGCTGAATAAATGCTAATTTGTTGCGCAAACTAAAAATTTGTAGCTCGCCTAATTTCCGAGTTAGTAAAGTTTCCGTTATAATAAGTCATGAAGTTAGCGGACGAAAGTAATGATTCTCTTGGTGTCAACAATTGTAGCTTTTTAAATGCTAATTTGTTGCGCAAAAATTAATTTGATATCGTTTTTGGTTCATTTTTTATTCGAATTTAAAATTTAGAAAGTACATTTCCAGTCCGTTAAAATAAACCGGAATTTAGTAAAAAATTGGAATTTTTGAACTTTTTCTTTTGCCAGAAATTATAACTTTTAAACTGCTAATTTGTTGCACAGCCACGAATTTTATAGCTCTAACGGTTTTTTGAATATTCAAGCTAAAAGCTTTTAAAGTTCGCTCAAAAGTGAGCTCCCAAAATCTAAAATAATGAGGAAATCGAAATTTATTTTTGCACAAATTTGTAGTCTCCCTAAAATTAATGAAACGCGCAAACCCCGATTTTGTAGCTTGGATAGTTTTTTTTGTTATAAAAAAAAAAAAAATTCGCTAAAAGAAGACATTATACCCACTGTAACGGTCAAAATTTAAAAAAAAAATTGAATTTTCGAAAAAAAAAGTTGTAGCTTTTTAAATGCTAACTTGTTGCGCAAAGAATTAATTTTGTAGCTTTAACGGATCATTTTTTATTTCGATTTAAATATTAAAAAAAGTTTTTCCGTTGACCGTAAAGTAAGGGGCGTCCATAATTTGTGGAAATAAAGCCGATCGGCTGAAAAATTGATATTTTGTCAGCAAAATAATAATAAGTATAATAAATTTAACTTAAGCCTGTAAAGCTAAATGTCTTTAAAATGTCACCTGATTTGCAGGCACTATATTTAGAAGGCGTAGAAGGAGGAAAGAGTTTTTGTGGACACAGTGATCATTTGTAAGTTGTTAATTTTATTGTCCATGAGAGGTGGCATCCAGTTAAAACTGAGAATATATATTTAAAAAATGATGCCTAAAATGGGGCTCGAACCTACACCTGTAAGTTAGCAGTCAAACATTAAACATCAAACAACAGGCTGTGGGATCTTAGCACCTCATATATGAGATATTCGCAAAAAAAATATGCCATCTAAAAGGTCAGCTATTTTCAGAAACTGGTCAGCTATAGATTAAAAATTCATTGAAAAAGATCTACATATAGCTGACCAATATCTGAAACTAGCTGACCGTTTATTAGCATGAATTAAAATGGCATAATTTTTTCGCGAATATCCCATAAATGAGGAGCAAAGATTCCACATCTGTTAAAATACTAAAACAAACCAAATTGACATTTAAGAAAATATGCTTAAAGGAAAGTTGTGCTGGAATGTGCCGAATTGAGCGTAAGGATTCAACAAAAAAAATTGGAATATTATTAATAAAAATATTTTAATAATTGTTTACAAAAAAAATTGCTTCACCAAATTCAATTATTGAGGTCGAAATTCACCCAGGGTCAAAATTCAGCTTTTTTAAGTTTTTGAAACTTTTTTTTTTTATTTGCAGAATTTTGTAAACCAGTGTTTTTTTTTTTTAATTTAAGTTGTGTTTTACAATTTAAAATTATGTTATTTAAATATCTAGAAACAATTCAATTTTTTTTTTTGTTTTATAATTTCATATTTATTCTGTTAGAAAGCTCAAAATCAAAAACAGAATCATTTCCTGAAACGAATAAGAATAATTGAAGATTGGTTGCTCGGAGTAATATAATGAGTTTTTTTTTTTTAATTTCTACAAGAAAAGATCTTATATTTACTGTCAAAGCTGAAGCAGTTAGAATAATTAAATAGAGAGAATCTATAAGAAATAAAGAAAATTAAGAATAAGGTAATAGACCTAAGCGCTAAGCCTATAAGCCAAATAAAATATCTTAAAAAAATATATACAAATGTCCCCTAGAGTTGCTCTGATTATATCTGTTATTTATTTTTTTTTTGTTGTAAATTTCAATTTTTTTAATTTGCATTAGTTTTGTTAATGTTAATTCCTGATTGTTTCTTTGGAAAAACCGAATGAGCAGAATTTTATTTTACTAAATATTAATTGTCAGTATTTTAAAAGCAGAATTTTGATAAATAGAGTTTTGTTAAACCAAATCGAAAAAAAAAGGATTTTGAAAAGCAAAAAACAAATATTTTCATCATAGCTTCATTATTATTGGTTGATCAAAATCAATTGTTCAAATTACCTATGTATATTAAAATTAACTGAATTAAAGAAAAAAAAAAAACTTTTTAAATGTTTTTGAAAATATGTAATAAGAGTATGGTGAGTGCCACCTTGTACCAAGTTTAAATAAAATTCGCTTACCTATCCATTTAGGCTCTAGTTAAACAGAAGCCAAAACAAAACCAACTTTTTTCGTCAAGTACATATCGATGGTTAAAGTGCAAAACCTTGTAAGTCATTATTGCATGTTTTTCATAAAAAAACAAAAACATTTTAAAAAATTATTACAGTACCTCGTATACATAACTATTTTTTTTTTAAATCAAAGCCAGTACCTCGTATTTTTTTTTAAATTGAAATCTTCAAAAACTTAGTAAATACAGCATGATAATATACTAAAATACTTATATTTTTGATCCAAAATGTGTGTCCACCACTAAATCTCACTAATTTTAAGTTTTTAATTAAAAACAGCCTTTAGTTCACTTCAGACGACACAATTTTAACCTGATGTGGTCCTGCAGTTTAACCGTCGATATGTCAAGTTATATGCAAATGCCAACTTAATTTTTTTACGAATAGGTACATAATTTGCATCGTTAACCTTAAAATAAACTGATTACAAATTCAGGAAACCGATTTTTTTTTAAATTATTGTTTTTAATAGGTAGGTCTTTTTTTAAATATTTTTGTTTACTTTCTTGATTATATCCTTCAGTAAGTCATTTTTTTTTAAATTTTGATTACAATTTCAAATGCTAATGCACTTTTAAGCAAATCAATTTCATGCGATCCATCAGTCGCAATTTTTTTCATATGAATTGTAATTCAAAATAATGATTTTTTTTTAACCCCATACCACTAAAAATGGAATAAAAAAATCCTAGTGGGTTATCGATGGTATAGAATCTAAGCGAAATCATTTTCAATTAAGGAGTCAAATTTGCAGCAGAAAATAACGACTTTGTGCTCATTTCGAAGGCAATTTTCTTGTGACCCAAGTTTGATTGGATGATCACAAAGCTATTTAAGAATAAAACAAATCAACATTTTCGTCCTTAAAATTCATCCAATAAGAGAAAAATACCAATTGAACGTATATCCTATTAACCCTTGCAACTGAAAGGACGAAAACAAATAATTGGAAGCAGTTTTTATCGTTATATCACGATTACTATTGCAAAGCTCCAGCTTGATGTGCATATATTATCCCTAATGGATGTATGTAAATATACAATATCAAAGGACATGTCAATATTGCCTTACATATGAAAGAGTATATAATGTAAGTATACAAACAGTATACATATATAGTCTCCGATAGAAAGTTAATATCTGGGGATGTACCTACCTATACGAGGCTGAAATTTTATCATCAACGCGGGGCTTGAAATACACAATGACATCATGAGTGGACCACTCTGCAGGAATATCGCAGCTTTCGTCAGAGTCGTCTAATTTCCAGCTTTACCCTCGGGTCTTCCAACCAAACCCAATGAATGTTTGCCAAAATACAAAAAAAAAAGTAAAAAGTACCCACATACGTTGTTGGGTAGCGACGTAAAACACCCTAAAATAAGGGACCCTGTCGATTCTAATGTCGACACTGATGCTGATGTAAAAGCCAAACCCAAAGCCGAAGCCGCTGACGATGCTGCTGCCACAATACCATCGCCAGCTTATACCTCAAGGATGGCCGGGTTCAGCTTCAGATACCTAGAAAATTTCAACAATTGGTCCTTTATAACGGCAAACATATACGAGTGTATAATACCTTAATTTGGTTCCAATTTGAAATTGGATTCATTTGATTTCCTTCTCGTTTAACAGTAGGTTTGAGTTCCATTTACATTTGAACGTTTCCACAGGGCTTTAAGGCAACTGCATTTGGAAAACAGTTTTAAACATCACAGAACTATATGTACTAGAAGCAAAGGACGAACGGAAAGGGTATTAAATGTTCGCGAACGATATAGTCCTTTTGAGTTGGAAGTGGGAGTAGAATATACTATCGTTCGATTGCTAAGCTCTCTTATACAAGTGTCAAGTTTTAGAAGTAGGTCCCTACCTGATGGAGATTAATTCGTTTGGAAGTTTGAGACTTTCATATACAAGATAGTGCTGCGTGTTCGTTTTCGCCCGATTTCATGCTCTTATTTAAATGGGATTTCAATTTTGTAACTATATAAGAGCTGCAGAGCGCAAGCAGGGAAGGCCGAGGGGAGAGGTGTATGCAAGAGATTTAAAACTTATTTACATCGACTCGTTTTTCGGTGAAAACGAGTATTTTAAGGTGAAGGTATACGTACTTAAAGTTTGTGGCAAAGTTAAATTGAACATGGTGTTGACTGTTGAGTATATGCGGAGCTAACTTTTACTATGGAATGCTTCACTATTGTATATGGTGTGTAGTGTATTGTGTATACTAAACGAGATTTTGAAGCTTTTAGATTGCAATGGTTCTTAAATTAATTCTCTGAAACTAAACTATTGTAAAGTTGAGCTTAATAAAAGTGTTAAAAGGTTTTAATTTTTTTTTTAATACAGTACGTGATATTTCAATTTTCAAAGTAAAATAAAGCTGAAATACTTTTTAAAGTAGGATTTTATAGTGTTTAATATTTCTGTCCCTCGCCTGCAATAAAAAAAAAAACCTTATTTTTCCCGCATAGCACTTTTCTGTACGAGAAAAATATTTCAAAATTGTGAAATTTTACCTTGGATTAGGCCTGTGCATTTCAGTTCACTTCAAAGAGTAAGTAGGCTGAGTTCCAAAATTCATCAAATGCGCATTTAGCTGCTTCGATTTATTTATTTTTTGTATTCCGAAACGTCAGAGCCAGTGTTGGGGGGCATTTTTAACAAAATTCCCTCCACGCAGT
Organism: Epistrophella euchroma; assembly: GCA_947049315.1. Lineage (NCBI taxonomy): Eukaryota > Metazoa > Arthropoda > Insecta > Diptera > Syrphidae > Epistrophella > Epistrophella euchroma. The sequence goes on along the minus strand of OX346248.1, from coordinate 25,985,986 downwards.
CGGTAAATTCCCTTTTTGCCCCACAAATATTTTATTTTTTCCCTTTTTATTTCCCACAGAAAAAAAGTTGAAAAGTTGGCTTAAAATAAAAAAAAAAAACAACGAAAGCACATAGGTATAATGCTTTTTTGAAGGCTGATATTTTTTTATTAGATGTTTAAATCTTTTTTAATTTTAGAGAAATTTAAAAACAAAAAAACGAAAATTTTGGATTTGAAATTTTTTTTTTTTAAACTATTTAAAATTTAAAACGACTTGATTTAAAACAATTTAATAATAGCATAAAATATTATCCTTCAAAAAATCCATTTATTTTTAATAGATTTTTCCAATTTAAATTTACTTTTCAGAAAATACCGCCTTGGTGGGGGAGGGGGGTGGTAGACAGGGGGGGGGGGGTATACAAGGGGGGGGGGGTAGACAAAATGTTTTCCCCATACATTTTTTTCCTAGAGTGATCCCAGGAAACATCACCCCAAAATATATTACACCCTGTATATTATTAAGTACATACAAGTACCAAATTTGAAGCAAATCGGTCCAAGTGTTTATGGTCTATTAACTGTGGAGTGAAAAAGCAATTTATTTTTGGATATATCATGTTTCTTCCAAACACTAAAGATATGTGTCTAGTCGTTGATACTACATTATAGTCATGATCGAGATTTGTACCTATTGTGTAATTTTTCAGGTGTTATAAGATTTTCAAAGACATAATTCTCATATTTCTTGAACTTTATTTTGACTTGTTTGTTTAATCTTAAAAAAAATTGATTATAACTTTGTTGATGTGCTCTTTTCTGTGTAAAATTTCAAATATCAAAGAATTCCCACGAAATGGGTCGGTTTGCCCTGTGTCCCTTTAGAGGTCAAAATTCCCACAAAAAGGGATTTTTCCCACGATCCCCCAGCACTGCGTCAGACCTATGCAATGTAATATTTCTACAAAGCATCAAGTTTACGTATGAAAAATGTAGGCATTACTTCCGCATCAAAACATTTTCTACATTTTTGAACTCAGCCGTACTCTTTTTACATCATATCTATAAGTATTTACTGAACTAGTTTGGTTTGTTCATCTAGTTCATTTTTGTCAATACAATTTTATACGAATGTCTTGTTAATTTTTCTATAAGGTTTGTCGCTGAATTAATGTTGTAGATCCCCAATTTATGCAGAATATTTTGGAGGATCATTCCTGGATTTGATTTTTTTCAAAATTTTACGTAAGTAGTTCAGTAGTCACTGTTTTTTCTAATATTCAATGCTTTTATAAAATCTTGATACAAAAATTTATGTGCTTTTTGTTCATGATTATTTTTAAGATTTAAAGTCAATTTTTCAGAAATTTCCACATCCGCGTCAGGGAGGATTTACAGATAATATTCACAAAAGTCATCCCCTGGAATATTCTGCACGAATTAGGGGACACCCTTTATAAAATTTATTTAAACCTTTAAAAAAAAATTGGTTTGCCTTTTTAAAGTATTTAACCTAAAACCACAATTTCAATATGCATATAACTACAGATTTTTTATTAAAATCCAAAAAATATTTCTTTGACCATTTTTATGTGTAATTTATTAAAACTTAAAAAGACTTTCTGAACAAAAACTTTGACTTCAATTGGTTAAGCCGTCAACGATAAAGTCGAAAGTAAAAAATAAACTGGTTCCGTGAATTACAATTTTCGGTCAAAATTTTAATTCAGAGAAACTCAGAGATCCATGAAACAAAGTCTAATGCAATTAAGTCCAAAGCAAAGCACTTTTATGAGTGCAATAAAGTCCAAAACGATTTTGAGCTTTTTTCAACTATCAGAGTGCTATAAAATCCTGTGGACTTTTATTTCACTAATAAAATCTTTTTGAAAAAATTAAAAATATATAAGCTGCAGGTGCCTGCTGCCGTAAATTCACGCAAATTTTTTAATTTTTTAATTTGTTTCCGTACCTGGAGAGTCAACACTTTTCTGGGACTGCACCAAACAGTACCTTGGGTTTGTCTTGAGCAAATAATTCTTTTAAATGTTAAAATCAAATTAAACGAGATTTATCGTAACATCTTATATTTGGACTTTTTTGCACATTTTAAATGCAAAGTTGGAGTTTATTGCATTTTTAAAAGTGCAATAAGTGCTTTGGACTTTATTGCATTGGACTTTGTTTTATGGCACCAAATTCAGAGCATAACTACCCCCATTTCCGAGAGACAAATATTCTCTTTGATTTCATAACGGATGTTTAGCAGATTCCGTTATTTTTGGATTGTGAACAAAATAATTCCATATCTAGGCAATCCCTAGAACACCATAAGTTCAAAATTTCAAAAATCACGTTGGAAAAAATTGTTTAAAGGTTTTCGAATAAAATCTAGACGCTCTATTGGCTCTTAGGAGGAGCCAAAATTTCGATCCAACCCTTTAAAAATGTTTGGATTGCGGTATTTCCACAACTGAGTTTTCGGTGGTGAATTGAAAAATTATTCTTAAAGACTGAAGAAACTGATTTATTCAATGGAGCAGTTGGAGAGCAACTACACCATCAATATGGGATTTTGACCAACATAACTTAAGACCATATAGATTCACGAATATTTAATGTAGACTTGTGGTTCGCCATTATAGGGATAGGGTGGGTCATAAGTTCACTATTGATTTGTGGACCTTTTACCCACCCGAATCGGTCAAAATATGGTAATGGACTTATGACCTTAAGTGGGATTATGACCTTGATTATTAAAAGTTTAAGTTTATAAAGCGTTGAAAAAAAAAATAACTCGATAACAATATTTCACATTTAAGGATTTTCTTCCCACCAAGGCTTAACTTTAAAATTTATTTTCTATGGCTTTTAAAACTTTCTTTTGTTATTTCTAAAAATAAGTTATTCCTGTTTTTGTGACCTTTATAGAAAAATTAAGAAAGACCTGCTGCCTACATAACAATCAACATGTTTTTAACAAAATTTATTGAATTTAATTTCTCAATTGTAGATTATTTTGATTTTTAATGGACTAATTTTCCAACAGACTTAAATTTCTAGAAGTATAATTAATCAACAAAATAACTCTCTTTTGTATTCGTCACATTGAATGAAAAAAATTCTCACTAACAATAAGCCCTACAACGTGTCAAATTCTATTGATTTTATTTTTCAAGTACTTTCAAGTAGGTACCTCCATCTAACCTACAGTTATTCCCTCAAGCTATACATGTATTTCCCTTAACATGAACAACCCCTCAGAGGATCAAGTTTCTACGTTATAATGTTCCATCATAATACTTTGAACGAAAGAGAATTCAAAGCCGAGTTCATTGCCTTTTGATGCAAAAAAAAAAAGAAAACAGTATTTACCCCCAGGTTTGTCATTGTAATACTGTATCGATTAGTTGACATAAAGATGGTGTTTTTCACATAATAAAATGTTTACATAATGTTGGCCATTAGAGGGAATAGAAGAGCCCATTGAAAAAGTCAAATTGACTAATAATAGTGAAAGTTTGTTTCGGCTTACGGGTTAAGTGTATCAATTTCAATTTTCAACGAGAGGCTATTAAAGGTATTAAGGGATCATTATGGAGAAGGAAGGACATTAACAGTTAATATTTGGGATTAACTGAAGTCATTTTGGTAAAGACTGATGACGAATTTTTATTGTTAATTATTATTTGAACAAAAAAAAAATAAAATAATGAGAAAAAGGATAACCACCAGAAAGTTGGTCAGTTTGTTTGCATTTGACTTTTTGTTTACAAACCTTCTTACGATCGATGTACACATTTTACGTAGACATAATAATGTACTACAGAACACATATTATACATTATTAGCTATTTTTTATTTGTTTGGTTCTGTGCATTTGTCCAAATAGATCCGGGAACCTTTGCTTGTCAAATGTTGTGAATATTTTTTTTTTTTTTTAATTTCTAACATTTTAAATTTTGACAGCCCACGCAATATAAATATTATCTTAGATTTGTGCACTGTGCAGTACATGCATATTTTGTGTACTGTGAATATGAGATATGAGATTTTATTCAAAAACGTACACTGAAAAAAAATGACCGTAGTCGTATTCACAAAAAAAAAAAATAGTCAAAAAATCTGCAAAACAATTTTATAATTTTACAATTTTACAACACGAAAGTCAATAAATTTTCAATTTCTAAATTTCAATTTGAGAATCAAAGTTGTCATATTAACAACTGCGGCAATAAAATGGACTATTTCGATTGTCTATATATGATGACCGCAATATTTTTGTCATCAAATTGACAACCACGGTCATTAAATAGACGATTTCAGTTGTCAATTTGACTATTGTGATTGTTTAAATGAAAATCAAGTTGAATAAAAATAAAAAAAATGAGGTGATCAAAATGAAAACAGCAGTCATCAAATACACAATAATTGTGGTTGTCAATATGATAACCCCGGTCATCAAATAGACAACTGCGGTAGTCAAACTGACTACAGAAATTGTAAATATGAAAATCAAGATAAATAAAAACAAAAAACTTTGTAACGAAGCGTTACACTTTCAAACCGAATACCCAAATGCAATATAAATATTCACCGCCGCCGCGCCGGTCGAACTGCCATCAGCACCCTACATCGTCATCTGATATGCATAAAAGCTATCCACCAGCACCCTACAATCAAACCCACAATCGACCACCTCCCACCACTAGCGGGGGCTGGAATTAGATTCCTACCGCTATTCCCCTCCTGCTTTCGATTGAGCAGCGTGAAAATCGCAGTTTTCAATATGAAAACTGCAGTTATAAAAGTAATAACAACCGTCATTTTCAATTTGACAGCTGCTGTTGTCATATTAAAAATCGCAGTTTTCAATTTAATAACCGTGGTTTTCAATATGACAACTGCAGTTATCAAATTGACAATCACAGTTTTCAATTTGGCAACCGTGATATTCAATTTTACTACGCCAATCTACATATAGACAAATGCGAATTTTCAATATGAAAATCGTAGTATAGTCAATATGAAAACTAAATCATTAATTTTTCACCCTAAATTGTCATATTGACTACTGCGGTTGCTGGTTGAAAAATGACTATTTTATTGTCATATGGACTACCAAAATAGCCTGTGACTACCGGATTATTTTCAGTGTATATAGAATTTTAATTGGTAAAAAAAAAAACATTCTTTTTCACTGTATTAGTCATGGACAGATTGTGATTAATTAAATGGTTTTCCTTCAATTTTTTTTAAACTCTGTCTTTCTGTTTATGTATTTGCTCTAGTGAATACAAGTTTATCGAGAACGTACCTTTTAACATTTTATTTTATTTTGAAATTGTCTCAAAAAACTCTTATTAGGTACTCTTATCTAATTAATTTCAGCGTTTCAGGTCTTAGGCGGGTGTTATGGAGACGGAATTCCTCTGAAAAAGACAATCGCATAGTTTAAAAATCCTTTTTATTAACTTAAAGCGTTTTTTTTTCAATATCGCCTTGACCGTCTAGACTCTAGACTCTCAATTAATATAAGTCCAAAATAATATGTCACATCTTGGTCTTTTCTGGACATTTATTATGCATTAAAAAATTCATTAAAAGTAATTAAAAGCCTTTAAAAAAAAGGAAAAAACAATTTTCAATGCCAAATAATATTATGCAAAATAACAAAATGTGAAGCAATGATAAATTAGCAAATAAATTAGTAATAGTAAAATGTGAGATACAAAATACAGTATGAGACATACAAAGAAATAAAAAAAATTCAAAAAAAAATTTGGCTCTCGAAAGAAAAATCATGCACTATTTGGTCGCCCAGAATATTGTTTTTACTAGGCATAACAACAATAAAAGGCTTTGGATACAATCCTGAACACGGCCATTTATTTTTCACCTATGCAACTGACAAGAGTGACATTAATATTCAGTTAAGAGTTCAGACTCATAAGAATGAATTTAGGCCATTTAAGGATTGAACAAACCAGATGAAATTGGAGATGCCAGCATAATTTTTTTTGTTTTTTCTTTTCACCGTTTTTTTATGAATTTTTGTAAAAGTTTTGGATATTTTCGAGGGTAGGTAGAACCTATGTCCAATTAAAGTGAGAGGAGTACGGGAGTATAGTGAATGCCAGGGGAGTACGAATACTCCCTTAGTACTCACATCTGCAGTCCTGCTTGGTCCTATTTGTACGCTCTTATGCACGATCACAGCGCTGGTGTTTTAAAGCTTTAGTATATTGCTGTTTATCTGTTCTAAAAGACATAATTAGAACTTTAATTTATGTCATTTACTAAGAATATAGTGATGCTTAGAGATGTATAATGTTATTAGATACATAAAAATAAAAATACAGCACTGTGTTGCACCAATAATTGCAGTTTAAAAATTAATTTATATACCTCTTTTGGTATTAAAATTTATTTAAAATAAAAATAAACTTATAAAAAAAAACTTCTAAAATTGTATTGCAATATTATTTAAAATTATTAGAAGCTTCTGAATAAAAAAATAATTTCAATTGGTTAAGCAGGAGATAAATTAAATAGAAAAACATTTTTTTTCAACGGTTTTAAAGAATTGTTATGGAAGGTAACGTTAATTTTTACAAAACGCATCATATTTATTTAAAATAAGTTTAATAAAAATCTACAGTATGTATTAAGCTTTCAAAAAAATTAAATAAACATTTTTTTTAAATTTCGGTTACTGCTTAAACTTTTTACGAAAAATTTATCAAAATCGGTTGAACCGTTTTTGATAAATCGGAAATAAAAAATAATTTAGTGGTGCCGTCAATAACAACTTTTCTGACAAATATCATCAAAAGATAGCCTGCATCTATACAGGCTGATTCACCTAAGGTATGACAAAAAGCTAGAGCGTTGAATCGAGACAAGAGAAAAATCATGTAGAATAGGGGTCTATTTCCCCCCCGTTTAGGCGGGAGAAAAAAAACAACCTAAAATAAAAAAAAAAACCATTAAAAAACAATGGCAACACTCAAAAAGTCATGCTATATTTGTTTTTTAAAGCCATCATTTTGTTCCTTTATTTTGTTTTAAATTCAAATTATTTGAGAGAACAGTTTTTGACAAATTAATTTTCAAATTCAAAATTTTGAAAAAATAATGAAAAACTTTCAAACTAATTTTGTTCAAAATTTTACGTTATTTAGGAATATTTTCATTTTTAATATTCGATGCCCCTATATCAATTTCTAGTCATCATGATTTTATGATTTGAATACACTAAATAAAATTTGCTTATTTAATCTAAGCATCCGATTTTTAAATCGATTTGTTTTAATTTTTTTTTGTTGGAAATAAAATCTGTGAAGGAACTACAGTGAAGGCTCCTACTGCGCACAGCTCCCTTAAGCGGACAATCACGTCTATAAAGCTAGCATATCACAATAGCATAATCAATTTAAACTATTACTAGAATTTTGTGCTCTTTTTATGCTATTTTTGTGTGGAAGTCTGGATTTTTGTACTAGCATAAAATAATATTAACTGCATATTATTATTTCAACCACAGCTGGTCACACTATTAATTTGTAAACTTAGCCTCAGGTCTATATTTTAACTAAAAAATTAAATTAAATTTGATGGCACAACGGCTCATGAAGAATCAGGGCGTAGTGACTTAATACTTTCAACCAGTCCTGTGTGCGTGTCTCCAGGAATGGAGGGGACCTACAGTTTATTGTCGAATCCAAACGGCTAAGGTGAGCAGCACTTTTCTGTGACAGGAGATACTCTTGGAGGATTTGTCACTTCCTCGCAAGAAGTAGCAGTAGCCCGGAAAAAAACTTAAGGTGGAAGCGGCTGGTATTGAACCCAGTCCTCTGGCATGACAGTCCATCGCACGAGCCATTACCTATGTACATTTCAACTAAGCAAACGAAAACGAATCATTGAATTTTAGGGTGACGAAATCCTAAAACCTCCGATGGAAGTGGAAATGCATTTATGTTCTAAGTCTAATTAATTTTGTTCTGGACCGAAGGTTTTCCATGACGCACATCCATGATGACGATACCAAGTCTAAACGTAATTTCCAAATGAAAACAAAATAAGAACAAATTGGAGCACCGCACCTGAATTGATACTGTGTTGTGTCAATTGTGTTGTTGTTGTTGAGTTCGAAATACTGCATCTGTAAATAATTAAAATTTTTTCGTTGAAGTTTGCTTATGTGTAGCTGTAAAATAGACTTACAAAAAAGTTAAACGTTGAAAACAACCAAGTAGGTTAAGGATACAGTCACATTTTTTTTATTTTTTTTTTTCGAAAATATCCAGTTCAATATTGTCGGTCCAGCCGAGAGTAAATATAATCCATCCACTATTATACGTAACGGTATAGCTGACTCAGCCGTAGTCGTTCTGTCATCTGAGGGTGGACACTGGACAGTCAACATAAACTCATATGTCAACGAGCCATGAATAGAATTGCGAGTGCAATATAAACGAACACAGCCTTTAATGTGGTGCAAAGTTTAATTGAATTTCAACGAGGACGAAACAAAACACCGAACTCACACGACGAAATTAATTTACTATTGCACTGTAATTGTAAGAGGTTATCGAACTGTGTATACTTATTTCGAATAACTCTACGAGCTTAATTGTAGCAAATTGATTGATTCAACCCAAATTAACAAGTTGTACAGAGAATCTGATTTCATGTCTAAATAATCATCAATAATGAGATGAAATTCAAGGTTGAAGGGAAACGTCCTTGCAATATCTATTATGTCTGATGATTTGAGTACTTACCTACCAAGATTATTGAGAGTGAATAAGATCTTTTTAATAATAACGAATTGTAGATTGTTTTTTTTTTTTTTTCAAATAATATTGATTTTATTTTCAAGCTAAACGAATGCCTTTATTTATTCTGAAAATAATCCTTTCCTTTTTTAAATTGAATAGGAATGTTTTTTTTTTAAGCCTTTTAGCTTTATTTAAATTAAATTTCAGAGAAAAGAATGCAATTAATTAAATTCGGAGCAAAAAGAATGAAGAAAGGATTGAATTAAAATTTTTGTATCCCTAATCGAATGTATTTAAATTATTTGTATTGCTTTAAATTTTTGATGCTTACAATTATTCGAATTAAATCAATTAAATTTTATTTTAGCGAAAACCAAACCATTTAAATATTCGTTAAATTAATTTAAAATAAATTCAGCCCTATTACAGAATTCATCATAATCGAAAATATTCTCCGAATGAAGAAAAAGCGATCTCAGAATCCTTCGTATAGTGAAAAAATCTCTTACGAATTTCGAAAATCGTGGAATTTGATATCACAGAATCCGAATGAAATGAAAATATTCCTTTCTTCTCTAAGATAAGTTGTTACAGTGAAAGCTCCCTTTGTCCCTTAGCCGGACAGCGACGGTCGCAACAATTTTGTCCGTCTAAGGGAGTTGTCCGTCCAAAGGAAAAAATAAAAAATTGTTACGTAAGGAAATGTATAGTTTATGTGGTATCATGAAAAATATTTGAACCTACAAGTCATGAAATTCATTCCAACTAAAACAGAACATGAATATACAAGAAACAAGATACAAATACAGACTATAGCTGCAGAAATAAAATCCGTTATGCATTTGCTCACGGACAGTAATTTGGTGAAATCGCATCTGTTGGCACTGTGAACCAGGGGGAACGTTTTTAATGCAAAATAAATATATGTAAAATTATTTCAGAAAAAAAAGGTTGAAATTTACATACTAAAAAGTTTTTTGTCCGCCTAAGGGAATTAAATTTAACAAATCACGGCTAATATTCTTGTCCGCGTCCGGGTATGGGAGTGTCCGCTTAAGGGATCATAAAATACATGGAATTTAGATCCAAGATCCACGGTCGTGGGAATTTTTCCGCCTAAGGGGATTGTCCGCTTAAGGGAGTTGTCTGCAATATGAGCTTTCACTGTAATATCATAGCCAAACTGGAATTGCTTATTTCTATGAAAAAAAAGTAATTTTTCAAGAATTCAAAATAAAAACAGATAAATACTTTTGAAAAAATTGTCAATTTGAAATTTCAAGCTCCGATTGCAGCTCTTTAAAAATATTTGCAGGTGATCCAAAATTATCAACACAAAAAGATTTCACTTGAAAAAATTATATTTTCCACAGGGAATCCAAAAAACTGTGGAATTTTAATCTTCAATAACTTTGAAAGGATTGCACTAATTAGATTAAAGTAATAAACATTTTTAAATAAAATTTAATTTCCTTTAAGATAACGTTTCTGTCATTTTCGTACGATAATCGGCTGTAAAGTTATAAAATAAAGAAGCAAACAATACAAAAACTTCCCATACATTTTGTATGGAAAAAAGAAATTAGCTATGAGCGACCTTCAATTATTAATCTAAACGGCTTATTATTTCACTAAACTCTAACGGCATTGAAAATCGGAGGGATTTTAATTTTTTTGAATCAGTCTAATTGCAATTTGTAATTTCCGACAAAAGGGAGTGATGATATATTAAACCACATAATTGGCACAAATAAATAAAATAATTGTTTATAAAACTAAAAAACAATAAAAACTTCAATCTTTAACCAGTCAACAGCAACGAACCACAATATTTTTCCTTTAAAGTGTAAACAGTAGTAGTATTTATTTATTCAATCTACGATGTAGTAAATCAACAGATTTTACGTGTAAGCTTAAAGATAAAATGATAACACACATGTAGGAAAAATTCCCCACTCATAGGGATTTTCGCAAATAAAACTGTAAAGTTCTTTTGTTAACTACATTATGTACCCTTTTCATTTTCTTTTTACAGTAGATATTTTACTATTATATTATTTTATCTATAACATTGTCAAACTCAATATATATAAAAAAGAATAACATACATACATACACTTAATAAATGTGTGAGTAACAAACGTTCAAACAGTTTTTCATAACGTTATTACTTTATATCTCATCTATTTTCTCACTTATTTTCTTAACGTGTTCACTTCAGCATTTGTTGGTGTAGTGAAAAAAAAAAGGAATTTTTTAAAATCTCCCAGGTATTTTTTTTTTTGGTTGATAACCATCACTGTGTTTATTACAACTCTGAATGATTAGACATAAAACAACTAATTTCGAAATTGAGAGTGAGTACGCTGAATGAGTTAATGCTTTTTTTGATACCATTCAGATTTTGTAAAAACAAAAATTCGTGATTCATAACGTATCAATCCGTTCGGGGATTTGTTATGATAGAATCTGTGATAGGGCTGATTATATTTAATTTAATACCTATGAATTTAAAAATCCATCAAAAATGCATCGACAATATCAAAACACAATTATACCACCACACGACTTCAATTAGTTGCTAATTTCAGCTTTTAAACTCAACAGCAAATTTGTAACACACAGTTATGGATTTAATTTTTCTATGCACTACTTGCCTTGTTTTTTTTTTATGGTGTAGGTTAAGGTGGTCTTAAATGCACCAGTCAGTGGTGCACATTGCACCATAACTATATCCAGCAAACTAGCAACTGTATTGGTGTATACCTCATTTATATGTGTCCGTTACATTAAGCAACTGCGTTAGACTTAAGTCTGGTCGTATCAGTGCTTTTTGGCGCACGTGTGCAAACTAATTTGTCAATTTCTAGTGAAAAACAAAAAAATCGAGGTGAGTTTACTTTTTTAATATTTTCTTGGAAATCGATTGTTTCTTTATTTAAAATTAATGAATCGCTTATTTGGGGCTTTTTTTTTATATTTGAAAATAAGAAGTTCATAATTTTGTTATGTTTTTTCTGAATATTTTAATTTTTATCAAAAATTTCATGGTGGTGCAAAATGCTCCACATAAGCATAGTGCTAAATGCATCATGATCCTGCTGTGTTGGAGCCAACTAAACGGCAGCAATCACCCTACAAATTTGCCGAATATTTCGGCAATGTAAATATTCGTAAATTGTTTTTGTTTTTAAGGTTTTTTGATGTTCAAAAATTAGTTTTCGTTAATTTTTTTCTGTGATATAGAGTCTTTCAATTAATTTTTTTTAATAATTTATTTTATTTAACATGAATTTTTCTATTTATTTGTGTTTTAATAATCTCATATTTTATGTTAGTTCTAATAAAGCTCAATAATATTTATTGAAATTGTGTTTTTAATTCTAAAAATCAATCCGTGGTGCAATTAGCACCCTCCTGGTGCATTGTGCACACACGATTGGTGCATTTAGTACATACCATAGTGTACCATGCACCATTTGCCGTTTTTCAAAAAATGTATGCTAACTTTAAGAAGACAGGTGCTATCAAAAATGTAAGTTTGTACGTATCTACTTAAATAACCCATCGAATGGATATCAAAAAACTGAGCACAAAGGGTTCATTTTGAAAGAGTTATGATAGTTTAAAAAAATGGTGGTGCATCTATGACCACGTCACCCTACTGAAAAATTGTGAGGAAAAAATTGACTTTATATTATCATTTTGTTTTATTGATGGTATTGACGTGAGTTTAATATTTTAATGCAAATCGCAATTCAACAAACAACGAGCAAGTAGGTAGATGAGGTACTTACATAAAATGTATTCACCCGAACGCTGTGGTATACTTTCAGCAAAAAATGAATTATATAATTTTATTAAAACATGCAGTTTTGGTTTCTGAGTTTCATTTGAATTTAAGCGCAAAAAAATATCTGTTTTAGATTTAGGTAGTAAACAAAATGACAAGAGTGTATGGGCCACAAACTCACCAGAATTTTTTTTTTGTTTGACGCAACTTAAGCCTTTGTTTCATTCAATTATACATACACGAACGCAGCCACTAATTTGTTTCATTTTGATTTTTTTTGAGTAATCGAGTATCGTTTCGATCTCACTTCATACCAGGTGACCATACCTAAGTATACGTCACAAAAATTATTTCCTTTTCCACCCAAACCATCGTCACGTGAAGATCTTACTCCGTCACACATAGAAAGAAGTTATTGATCGCGAACACAGCATCCAAGAAAGGAATTTGTTTCAAAAATATTGAATTTATTATAATACAATATACTACCTGAGTTTAAAAGTTCTTAAATAATTTATCGCATTGAAGCGGAACAGAGCTTTGTAAGCTCCAGAGTGTGGACCTAAATTTGTAAGACATTTTTAGAAGCTAATTTTATTAAATTTGAGTTTTAGTTGTTGTATAAAATTTTATACTAGGCATAGGATTATTAATTTCCTAAGCTCATTCTCCGTCCGTGTCCCGGAGCTGTAAAAAGGTGCTTATAGTGCACACGGACTGACGTAAATCAATCCTAAAAGACCAATTCCTAGTTTTTACTCGTACTTCTTATAATCGAAATATTGCAGATCCAATCTGGTAAGGTAATCTTTATAAAAAAAATTCACCTTTATATTTTTCTGATTTGTTTTTTTTTTTTACTACATATGTGCTAACTTAGGAACAAGTGACATTCGAACGCACATTTCCCAAATTCATAAATACTTGCTGGCTGGTACTTTGAGAGTGTTGCCAAGGCCACGTGTGTCGTCGTCGACGCACGGCCAGCCAGCGAGGCAAGCTTCAAAGGGATCGCAAGGGTATCTTTGGATCTACGCTTATGTCCAACTAAGGCCAGCTCAAATATACAAATTTAAAGTTAATTTGATTTGTCATCATCGATTTAAAAACCGAGCAGGGTACCGTAGGAGTTTCGATTCGACTACGGTAGCACACTACAAACAAAATATATATATACCTACTTACCTGCGTTTACTTACCTCGTCATACAATTTAATCCATCATTCATCATTACTTACCTAAACAACCATCGCCATCGAAGTCCAGAGATCAACTGCTATTTGTTATTATATTTTTTTTTTTAGTAAATATGAAAATGTATGGTACTCTCAAATGATAGTCACTCAATGTTAAGAGATTTACAAAAGATAAGTATAAATTCTAACTCATTCATGATCACCTAAACATACATATGATAAACATACATTTTTTTTTTTTAAATTTAGCTAGTTAAAGTAAAAGAGTTTAGAAAGAAACTCATTTCTACACCTGTTACCCGCCATCAAGTTGTGCGCACTACTTCGCTGGAGGAGAGATTCGGTGAGTCCTATGTCAATAAGTTTTTAAGAGTATGCATTTTTTTGTTTTGGTTTAACATGTGTATGAGGAGATTAAAAGAGTTAAGAACAAGTACATAATTAATAATTGAGTGAAAATAGAACTACCAGAAATGAGCATAAATTTAACAGACTATGTTGATAAAAGTGACAAAAGAATTATAATTACTGTTGCATATTTTAAGTTGCATAACTAAAACCATAACCTACCTCAACAATTACTGAGAGAGCCATACAGAAGGTTAATGACCTTTTAATTTTATTTTCTATGAGCTAAACGATAATTTCAATTTTATTTACAATCGATTTTCCAAATGTATATTTTTTTTTCTTAAAGTATCATTATTTAGATACCTAGTATTATTAGAATTAAGAATTGGGATTAACTAATGTCCTTAGTTGATAATTTTCCTATGAAAGCAAAGAATAATAACGTAACCAAGAAAATAACAATTGCTCACTAGGGCGTATACGCGTTATTTTTTTTTTCTTTCTTCAGTTTTATTAAATTTATTATTTGCTTATCTATTTAACTGAAATCCTAAATGAAATTCAAATCTGTTATTATTTTTATACTATTTGAGTTTTAAATAAATATTATGAGTTATAATGACGGATGAAATTTTTAGAGTATTATTGTCATACACAATGATGAGTGTTTGAGATTTTTGAGTGAGCTTAGAGAAGTGGGATGCTGAAGGGTAGTTTCGACGGTGGAGAGATAAGTCAGGCTTAATTTTACCTTGACTTCAATTTAGGGGTTATCGTGAGTGAATTTAGAGTGGTGCGGTAACCATGGAGTTTTTGCCTAGTGCAATAAACAGTGGGAGGGTTACACTCAGGAGCTAAATACATCTTAAGTTCCCAAAAGGAGGGTTATTAGATAAGACAGGTGATTTTGAGTAGTTTTTAGTTTTTCTTATAATCTTGATAATTATTCAGGCACGTTTAAAGTAAACGGCAGTCCAGCGGCGGGTGCAAGATCCCACCCCTCCGACGAGCAAGCCTAATGGCCATCGCTAGCGTGCCTAACCGTACTCTGCTGACTGGACAACCTAAGCCACCTTTCTTTGGGTACAATTGTGGTCCTGTGCATCAACGAAACTCATTTAAAGAGCATAACATCGCAAAAAGTGGTTTAGGAACAGCGGTTCCGTTACACAGGTGGCGCCCAACGTGGGGCTAGAATTTTGTAGATTTTTAGTCGGTTTAAAAACCTTAAAAACGTTTGCTTTTAAATACCATATCTTTATCAGTTTCAGATTTTTAAATCCTTATCTAAACTAATCCTTTTTTTTCAACAAAAATGTATTTTAGCCATCAAATTTCGTTTTATAAACGAAACAGGATTTGTCCAGGAGTACAGTTACTAATATAGTACATCGTGTAGCATTATCCTCGTTAGTTTAATAGAAAATTAAAGTTTTTCTTTCATGTTACAGTGGCCTGAAATTTTCATGTAAAATTCTATTACAACTTTTTAGTAGCACTGAATGTTAGAGTTTTAACTTTACGGTTTAGCATTGGCCTGGAGGATTTCTGCGGACGACCGGGAGATATCAGTCCAAGTAGACCTCGTCTCCGTCTGTTGCGCCCGAGTTATGTTCCAGCCAATTTTACGGATTTGAGTCAAAACTTTGAAGAAACCAATACAAAATAGTCCCAAAGAAAAAGATTAACATAAGACTCTTTAAATGTCACAAAGTTATTTTATAACTGAAACAATTTGTAGTTTATGTACAACTACTTAGAATTTATTTTTTTTGTTAAGTGTCCAAAGAGGGTGAGTACAAGATTTAGCTTATCTCTTTGCAGCACCTAAAAGATAGATTCATTTAGTAACAACAACAAATGGAATAACAAATCTATAACCTTCTGATTAATTCGCAATTTTCACCGTCGAACATCCCTAATTCTACCACGTATCTAAGCACACAATTAATGATTATACATAGTACAAATATAAACATTTTATTTTATATAGTTTCCAAGTTTTTTTTGGTTGAGTCGAACTCGTTACGAAAACCCCAACTTTTATTTTACCCTTTCCATTTTAAGAGCAAGTATCTTATGAAATTCTGACATACCTAAAAAAATTTAAAAATATTTATAATGCCACCAAAAACCCAAACGGGAGGTCGACAGACCCGAAAAACGAACGTAGAAGACGATGAACATAATACTAACTCTGTAGGTAACACAAATGATGAGCAAGATATCCTTGTTCCAACTCCATCCGGAGCACGTCAAATAAACCTTTCTCAAGATGAAAATCTGAAAAGATATATTCAAAATATTGTTACAGCTGCAATAGGCTTATCTAGGGCTGAAGATCTGCAGGCTCGTCGAGAAGAATTTGAAGCCGAAAGACTTAAAACAGAACAGAGGATAAGTAGGACCATTAGAGAAGAATTAAGAGCTATGGGTATGCCTCGACTAAGGGATGACGAGGATCTCAATGATTTAGAGCAAGGTATTTTGAATGTTAGCATTCGTCAAAATCAAAACAGAATTCAAAATGAGGAAGAAACGAACCAAGACCAAAACCTGAACCAGAACCCAAACGTTAACCCGATTCCAATTCAGACCGAAAATCAAAACCCTAATCTTAATCGAAACCTAAATAGACCTTTGAACGAAGCACCTGAAAGTACACGTGAAGACTTAGAAAATTTTCTTCCAAGTGAGAATTTTCAAAACTTCATGAATCGCTTGGACAACTTAAATCTAAATTCTGCTGGTTCCAGTAATCCAGTATCGAATCCAACAGCGTGGGGTCGACCGGTCGATTTTAAAAAATGGGGTCTTAAATTTGACAACGAAAAAATGTCAGTAGAAGATTTTCTATTCCGTCTTAATAGAATGAAGACATCATATAAGGTTTCGTGGGATGACATTTTCCTACATTTTCAAATCTTTGTCGCAGGTGAAGTAGAAACCTGGTTATGGATCTATCTTAAATCCAATCCTGGTGCAACCTGGCGCCATTTAGAATTAGCGCTCTTAGAGCAATATAAGAGATTAGAAACCGATACAGAAATATCAAGAAAAATGTTTGATAGACGACAAGGTCAAACAGAAACTTTTGGCAACTTTTATCTGGATATTATGAAATTAAATTCGCGTATGCAAAAACCGAAATCATCCCAAGAGGTGATAGATCTTATTAAGCAAAACGTAAAGAGGAAAACAGGAGAACTTGTAATTACTTTTAATACGAAGAGTTTACCGGAGATGGTGTACGTTTGTCGTACGATAGAGAAGCGCATTAATCAATATGAAAGCTTGCGTGCTAGAACCTTTCCGGTCACAACCACACATACAAAGCCTAAAGTAAATGAGATAGAGGTACAAGGCGAAGATTTTCCAGCTGATAAAGCTGTAGAGGCCTTTACACAGCCACGAAAACCAATTGTATTCTTTTGCTGGAATTGCAAAACAAAAGGCCACTCCTACAAACGGTGTCCTGTTGAACAAA
Organism: Epistrophella euchroma; assembly: GCA_947049315.1. NCBI lineage: Eukaryota > Metazoa > Arthropoda > Insecta > Diptera > Syrphidae > Epistrophella > Epistrophella euchroma. Next base: position 25,968,392 of record OX346248.1, on the reverse strand, counting down.
GACACTTGTTTTGCTATGAATGTGGGTGGGAAAACACTACTTCCGTTAGATGTCCAAAGTGTACGGGAAACCGGAATCAGGGCAATCTAACCGGGGAATTTTGCCCTCCACAACCGAACCCGGAACACAAACCTTTATAGACAATTTTAAACCTTCCAACATTTCAAATTCATTTACAGTTTTAAAACCACCTAACGATCCGAATTCACGTGATCATAGTTCAAAACTTGAAATCCTTAAAAGACCATCTCCCGAAGTCAATGATAAGAATTCAACTTCGCAGTTACATACAAAACATCCGTCGCTTCATGAGCGCTTAACAAAATATTATTATGTCCGAGATCGCATTTTTAACAAGCCTTCAAAGCGCGTAACTAAACTTAGGGAAAAATTTAGAAATAAGCGAAAAGTACATCAAGCTATAAGCTCAACAAAACTTCACAATTCCGATGACCTAAGACCATACGCTAACGTTACCATTTTCGGTAAAAAAATGTTAGGACTCCTAGATAGCGGGGCAAGCATTAGCTGTCTAGGAACCGGATGTGTCGACCTTGTTAAATCAGCGGGTGTTTCATTTAAATCTTTTAATTCAAAAGTTAAAACTGCTAGTGGTCAGAACCAACCTATTATTGGTGAACTAACAACTTTAATAACCTATAAAGGAATTTCAAAGCAAATTACGTTATATTTAGTCCCATCATTGGAACAATCGCTATATCTAGGTGTCAATTTCTGGAGATCTTTTGAAATTGCGCCTCAGATAATTTCCGAAATATCCTCCATAGATTTAGATACTTGTCGCGATTCAAATGCTCACGAGCTATCTTCAGATCAGTCAAATGAACTTCAAAGTGTTATAGGCTTATTTCCATCCGCCGCCAAATTTGGTCTTGGAAAAACAATGCTTGAAGAGCATATAATAAACACAGGGGATGCTGAGCCAGTGAAGCAACGTCATTACCCGGTTTCTCCGGCGGTACAGGCTCTGATATATGATGAATTGGATAGAATGCTAGCATTGGGAGTAATCGAGGAAAGCCAAAGTGCCTGGAGCTCTCCTATGGTATTGGTACAAAAGCCTGGTAAAAATCGATTATGTCTCGACTCAAGAAAAGTTAATAAAGTAACGAAAAAAGATGCATATCCGCTTCATCATGTTGATGGTCTGCTAAGTCGCCAAACAAACACGCACTTTATATCTACGGTGGATTTAAAGGACGCGTTTTGGCAGATACCGCTTGAGAAAACCTCAAGGGAAAAGACCGCATTTACTGTGCCTGGCAGACCCTTATATCAATTCACGGTAATGCCCTTTGGCCTCTGCAACGCTGCACAAAGGCTTTGTAGACTCATGGACAAAGTGGTGCCACATGAATTGAGACAACATATCTATGTTTATTTGGATGATCTGTTGGTAGTTTCGTCGACATTTGAAGAGCATATTAAGATTCTAACGAAACTTGCAACGGTTTTGAGAAACGCTGGCTTAACCATAAATTTAACAAAATCAAAATTTTGTTTTAAAGAATTAAAATTCTTAGGCTTTTTAATAGGGGGTGGATGTATCCGGACAGATCCCGATAAGGTTTCTGCCATTAAGGATTTTCCCATCCCAAAGACTGCAAGACAAGTGAGACGTTTCCTGGGTTTATCTGGATGGTATAGGCGTTTCGTAAATAATTATTCAGCTTTAGCTTCACCGATATCAGATACGCTCAAGAAAAGTAAATCTTTTAATTTTACGCCAGAGGCCTTAAAGGCATTTGAGGAACTCAAAACGGCATTAACCTCGGCACCCATATTAGTTAACCCCGATTTTCAAAAACCGTTCAAGATCCTTTGCGATGCATCTACGACAGGTGTAGGAAGTGTCCTGTGTCAGGAAGATGAAGAAGGAATCGAAAGGCCAATCTATTATTTTTCTCATAAGCTTACATCAGCACAGCGTAACTATAGCATCACAGAATTAGAATGTTTAGCAGCGGTTCTAGGAGTAGAGAAGTTTAGATCCTATGTAGAAGGACAGGATTTTACAATCGTAACTGATCATGCTAGCTTGCGTTGGCTGATGAGTCAAAAAGACTTAAGCGGACGATTAGCACGTTGGAGCCTTCGACTCCAACGCTTCACTTTTGACATAGTTCATAGGAAGGGAACACAAAATGTAGTTCCTGATGCGCTTTCACGGATCTATAGCGTAGACGGTATAACGGTCAATCATAGGCAAAATACTTGCGATGTTCTACACATCGACCTTGCGGATCCAGCATTTGAGTCCGACGAATATAAAAACTTAATAAAAACCGTAGAAACAAACCAAAACCAACTACCCGATCTTCGAATATCAGATGGGTATGTTTATAAAAAGGTGAGACCTTGTACCGGTGATCCTATCGAGGATGATTGCGTTTGGAAGCTCTGGGTTCCATCCTTGCTTACAAATAGTTTAATTCAATTAGCGCATGAGCCTCCAAAAGCATCTCACGGCGGAATAGCGAAGACATTGTATCGTTTACGCGACCGATTTTACTGGCCTAATATGGCGGCTCAAGTGAAATCATTCGTTGGACAATGTGATGTATGCAAAACGTCAAAAGCACCGAATTCGGTTCTCAAACCTCCGATGGGCCAAGCGTTTGTCGTTGACAGGCCATTCCAACATGTTTATGTGGATTTTTTGGGTCCATACCCAAGGTCCAAAAAAGGTAATACACACATCATAGTTTGTCTTGACCAGTTGACAAAATTTGTCCTTGTCAAAGCTTTAAGAAAAGCCACTGGAGAAACTGCAATAAGATTTTTAGAAGATGAAGTCTTTTCGATCTTCGGAGTACCCGAGTCCTTACTTTCCGACAACGGTAAGCAGTTCACCGGAAAAGAATTTTCAAGGTTTTTAACGAACTATGGCACCAGACACATCAGAACCGCAGCATACGCACCACAATCGAATGCAAGCGAACGAGTCAACCGCTCCATCCTAGCTGCAATTCGATCATATATAGGTAAAGAACAATCTCATTGGGATCAACATTTACTATCTATCGTCAGTTCGTTACGTTCAACCATCCATTCCGCGATTGGTATGTCCCCACATGAGGCTCTCTTTGGCCAGAGCAAAATTGAACACGGGTCGGATTATGAATTGCTTAAAAAACTTAAAAGCCTAAACAATCCAGAAATTGACATAATACCCAAATCAGCAAAAATGAATATAATTCATAAGAGAATTAAAGACTCGTTAGCGCAAACACACAAAGTTTATGAGAGAAAGTACAACCTCAGGAGCAAAGGTCGTCTATACAAGGTAGGGCAGAAAGTTTTCAAGAGAAATTTTATCCTTAGCGATGCCACTAAAATTAGGAACGCAAAACTTTGCCCAAAATTTCTCCCAGCTGTGGTTAAAAGCATAATAGGGAATAGCTTGTATGAACTCACTGACCTAAGCGGGAACAACTTAGGAATTGTGCATGGAAAAGACATTCGTGAATAGTTATACTATAATCATTCACACAAAAACAATAGTGTAGACTTCAAAAACACATTTGTGGCATTTTCTTTCCCATTTCAGGCTTGAGAATACCAGAAATGGAAAAGTTGTGTATGGGCCACAAACTCACCAGAATTTTTTTTTTGTTTGACGCAACTTAAGCCTTTGTTTCATTCAATTATACATACACGAACGCAGCCACTAATTTGTTTCATTTTGATTTTTTTTGAGTAATCGAGTATCGTTTCGATCTCACTTCATACCAGGTGACCATACCTAAGTATACGTCACAAAAATTATTTCCTTTTCCACCCAAACCATCGTCACGTGAAGATCTTACTCCGTCACACATAGAAAGAAGTTATTGATCGCGAACACAGCATCCAAGAAAGGAATTTGTTTCAAAAATATTGAATTTATTATAATACAATATACTACCTGAGTTTAAAAGTTCTTAAATAATTTATCGCATTGAAGCGGAACAGAGCTTTGTAAGCTCCAGAGTGTGGACCTAAATTTGTAAGACATTTTTAGAAGCTAATTTTATTAAATTTGAGTTTTAGTTGTTGTATAAAATTTTATACTAGGCATAGGATTATTAATTTCCTAAGCTCATTCTCCGTCCGTGTCCCGGAGCTGTAAAAAGGTGCTTATAGTGCACACGGACTGACGTAAATCAATCCTAAAAGACCAATTCCTAGTTTTTACTCGTACTTCTTATAATCGAAATATTGCAGATCCAATCTGGTAAGGTAATCTTTATAAAAAAAATTCACCTTTATATTTTTCTGATTTGTTTTTTTTTTTTACTACATATGTGCTAACTTAGGAACAAGTGACATTCGAACGCACATTTCCCAAATTCATAAATACTTGCTGGCTGGTACTTTGAGAGTGTTGCCAAGGCCACGTGTGTCGTCGTCGACGCACGGCCAGCCAGCGAGGCAAGCTTCAAAGGGATCGCAAGGGTATCTTTGGATCTACGCTTATGTCCAACTAAGGCCAGCTCAAATATACAAATTTAAAGTTAATTTGATTTGTCATCATCGATTTAAAAACCGAGCAGGGTACCGTAGGAGTTTCGATTCGACTACGGTAGCACACTACAAACAAAATATATATATACCTACTTACCTGCGTTTACTTACCTCGTCATACAATTTAATCCATCATTCATCATTACTTACCTAAACAACCATCGCCATCGAAGTCCAGAGATCAACTGCTATTTGTTATTATATTTTTTTTTTTAGTAAATATGAAAATGTATGGTACTCTCAAATGATAGTCACTCAATGTTAAGAGATTTACAAAAGATAAGTATAAATTCTAACTCATTCATGATCACCTAAACATACATATGATAAACATACATTTTTTTTTTTTAAATTTAGCTAGTTAAAGTAAAAGAGTTTAGAAAGAAACTCATTTCTACACCTGTTACCCGCCATCAAGTTGTGCGCACTACTTCGCTGGAGGAGAGATTCGGTGAGTCCTATGTCAATAAGTTTTTAAGAGTATGCATTTTTTTGTTTTGGTTTAACATGTGTATGAGGAGATTAAAAGAGTTAAGAACAAGTACATAATTAATAATTGAGTGAAAATAGAACTACCAGAAATGAGCATAAATTTAACAGACTATGTTGATAAAAGTGACAAAAGAATTATAATTACTGTTGCATATTTTAAGTTGCATAACTAAAACCATAACCTACCTCAACAATTACTGAGAGAGCCATACAGAAGGTTAATGACCTTTTAATTTTATTTTCTATGAGCTAAACGATAATTTCAATTTTATTTACAATCGATTTTCCAAATGTATATTTTTTTTTCTTAAAGTATCATTATTTAGATACCTAGTATTATTAGAATTAAGAATTGGGATTAACTAATGTCCTTAGTTGATAATTTTCCTATGAAAGCAAAGAATAATAACGTAACCAAGAAAATAACAATTGCTCACTAGGGCGTATACGCGTTATTTTTTTTTTCTTTCTTCAGTTTTATTAAATTTATTATTTGCTTATCTATTTAACTGAAATCCTAAATGAAATTCAAATCTGTTATTATTTTTATACTATTTGAGTTTTAAATAAATATTATGAGTTATAATGACGGATGAAATTTTTAGAGTATTATTGTCATACACAATGATGAGTGTTTGAGATTTTTGAGTGAGCTTAGAGAAGTGGGATGCTGAAGGGTAGTTTCGACGGTGGAGAGATAAGTCAGGCTTAATTTTACCTTGACTTCAATTTAGGGGTTATCGTGAGTGAATTTAGAGTGGTGCGGTAACCATGGAGTTTTTGCCTAGTGCAATAAACAGTGGGAGGGTTACACTCAGGAGCTAAATACATCTTAAGTTCCCAAAAGGAGGGTTATTAGATAAGACAGGTGATTTTGAGTAGTTTTTAGTTTTTCTTATAATCTTGATAATTATTCAGGCACGTTTAAAGTAAACGGCAGTCCAGCGGCGGGTGCAAGATCCCACCCCTCCGACGAGCAAGCCTAATGGCCATCGCTAGCGTGCCTAACCGTACTCTGCTGACTGGACAACCTAAGCCACCTTTCTTTGGGTACAATTGTGGTCCTGTGCATCAACGAAACTCATTTAAAGAGCATAACATCGCAAAAAGTGGTTTAGGAACAGCGGTTCCGTTACAAGAGGACAACATAATGGATGTGTGTACCCACTATGTATTAAAAATGGTCCTTGGGTACCTATTCTTTTTTTTTTTTTACCTCATAAATGAGAAATTTTTTAATGCTACATAGTTAGTTCTTTATTTATTTTAACCTTATTATTATTTATACGGGATTATTATTTTTTTTTTTCGTTTTTTTATTTTTGCTTGCCATAAAACATGTTTAAAAGCAAGCCACCTTTTACAAAATAAATTAAACATTTACCTGTCAGCAGGATTGTGCTTTGAGTTTTTTTTTAATATTGTGATTAATACAAATCACTTTTTTTTAATGAAGATTTTTCAGGTTGCAAAGTAAAATTATTTATTTTACTTTCAGTATTTTTTTTTAATAATTCAAATAAATCAATCAAATTACACTAGTGAAGACAATTTTTGACGAATTAATCTATTAAGTGTATTTTTTCAAAGGTTTTTGGGGATCATGACATAATCTCGAACGACAAAAAACTTAAAAAACATTTTTTTAAATCTAGAATACAAAAATCTCAAATGCACAAAAGTCTAGAATATACAAGAATCTAGAAAGTCATATCTCGAAAAAAATCTCGAAAAAAAAATTATTCTAGATTTTTTTTTTACCTATTTAACGAGATTAAACTCAAACAAAACTCATTATATGTTCACATTACTAAACAAAGTTTCCTTGAATCCATATACACCCAACCTGACACCTACCCCAAACTCTATAGTGGACCGAGGGGTTGTAAACATTGTCTCAAAAATTAACATATTATTTCTAGATTTTTACATTCGATTTTTTTTTTCTAAATTTTTGTATTTCTAGATTTAGCTTTCTAGATTTTTTTTTCTAGATTTTTACTTTCGAGATTTTTGCTTTCTAGATTATTGCTTTCTTGATATCGTAGTAAACCCACCCAGAGCTAGCAGAAAGGATACAAATTTGAGTAAAGGAAGAACCGTTAATAATACAAATACATTAGTTTTACACTCAAGTTCGATCGATTGACGATTAGACTCTTGTATAACAGACAAAAATTCACCAAAATTTTGCACTCCAACAACAATTTGTGTATTTGAAAATCATGGATTATGGAAGGAACCATGTACTATATTTTGTACATACATATATTCTATAGTATATAGAGACACGACATTATATAAAAATTGTGTGCCAATGACTTGTTTCCGAAAAATATTTTCTATACGCCAAAAGTTAAATTAATCTCTTCTAAGAGTCAATGTGCCGATATGCTGCCGATTCGAGATCAAGGACACAATACCACATTGAATATCCTTTCCTCCTCGCAGCAGGAAGATGGATGATTAAATTCCTTTCCAAAAAGATGAATGATTAAGAGGAGTCTTTGACTGGTGCTAGAAACAAATGATTCGGTTAGATTTCAGCAAATCGATAAAGAAAATATAAACGAATAAAGGACCTTCTATAAACACAGCTACAACTGACGAGTATATATTTCTATACCAAAAGCCATTAAGGAGCAAAGAAACAGAAAAAAAAAAAAAAAAAACAATTGAGAGGAAAAAAGAAGCCTTACCCATCTGAACAGTAGATTTACTTTTTTCGAATAAAAGTCTCTTCATATAGATTCTTCACAACAATAAGCATCAGCAAGAGAAGAAGATTCCTTGCCGCAGCAGCAGTCCGCTCCACTCTGTAGCGAACAAACAAAAATAGATGGTTCCGATTCCAATTGCGATTTGGGGGGCCAATGTGCCAAGATGATATCGTGTCGGCAAATTGTATTAGGATGCCTGTCTACACAATGGATTCGAGATAATTGGAACTAATCAGTAGCAAAATTTATGGAGTGAAGGAAGCCATTTCGTTGAATATAAAATGAAAAGGGATTTGTCTATAAATGATATTACGTATACGTACGCATATATAAGGAACATGTAAATGTATGGATCCTTCGAGTATTTATGGTATATCTGCATGATGAGGTTCAGGTGCCAGCATATACCTAAGTATTTTGTGATGGTGTGGAAGCAAAGTTCTTATCTGTATAAGCACTTCCGGATTAATTCTTCATTAGAGGAAATATAGTAGACTATATGTGGCTTTGGCATAACTTTTTGCGACCCCAAATAGGTTTCAAGAGAATCGGGATTATAATAATAATTACTGCTACACGATTTTGTGATGTTTTTTCCCTGTATTTATTTAGGATGTTTTTTTTTGGGTTAATCATAAAGAAAAGTTTTTTTTAGAAAAATTTAATTGAGTGGCAGCTGATGTACGATAGGAATATAAGTAGCATAAAAATGTGCTTGACAAAAATGAGGGAGATTGTGCGTCTGACACAGACTTCGAAACAAACTGGATACAATTTTTTTTTGTTTTTAATGTGCAACCCTGATGAGGAACTTATTATTTATTTTTTAAATTAACGCCTAATAATACTAACAATTCCAATTCATCCAAAGACACTTGTTTTTTGAAAAATATATTTCTAAATTATAGAAAATAATAAGCCAAGACACTGACTTCCAAGTTTTATTTTTTTTTTAAGTCCAAACTTATAAAGCATCAGTTTCATCATAATTCATCCGACACTAGCGATAATCTAAGACCGATATCCGCCATACCGTTGAATATTTTGTATTTAAAAAAAAACACAAAAATAAATATGTATATCTATGGTTTTTATATTTCTTTGTCAGTAATTGGTCAGCTATTTTCAGAAATTGGTCAGCCTTAATTTTTTTTAAATGAAATTTAAAAGTTTTTTTCAAGGTCATATGAACTTTTAGCGACTCATTTATGGGACATTCGAAATATACCATCTGAAAGGTTACTTTATTACCATTAAAAGTCAGATAAAATAAAATAAATAAAAATAAATTTGATGGCACAACAGCTCATGAAGAACTAGGGCCTAGTGACTTACAACTCTCAACCATTCCTGTGTGCGTGTCTGCAGGAATGGAGGGGACCTACAGTTTATTGCCGAATCCGAACGGCTAACGAGCGGCACTTTTCTGTGACAGGAGATACTCTTGGAGGATTTGTCAATTCCTCGCAAGAGGCAGTAGCCGTTTTTTCTTTTTTTAAATAAATAGGTGGCAAAGCTGGGGATCGAACCTTAGACCTCCGGCATGACAGTCCATCGCACTAACCATCACGCCACGGCTACTACATTAAAAGTCAGATGGTTTCAGAAAAATTTCTGAAACCATCTTAAAAGTCAGATGGTTTCAGAAATTTTTCAGCCATAGAGATTTTTTATGATTAAAATTTTTTTTTTCAAGGTCGTATAGATTTTTAGCCCTTATTTGTGGAATTTAAAAAAAAAATAATTATGCCATCTGAAAGTTTACTGAATCTTCATAAAAGCTCAGCTAGTTTCAGAAATTGGTCAAGCATAGATTATTTTTTATAATTTTTATAAAAAAAAATTCAAGGTAAAGCTCAATGACCTTTCGTTTATTTGTTAAACTCATAACTAAAAATCTACAGCTGACCAATTTCTGAAACTGCCTGACCTTTTATAAGGAATAAGTAACCTTTTAGATCGTTTATACTTTTTTCGACTATCAGATAAATGAGGTGCTAAAAGTTCATGTGACCTTGAAAATAACTTTACAAAAATATTTTGCAAAAACTATGCCTGACCAATTACTGAAATTACCCGACCTTTTATGACCTTTTACTGACCTTTTAGATTGCATATTTTTTTTTTTTGCGAAAATCCGATGGGTGCTTAGATCCCACAGTCCATAAAACATCAAAAAAAAAAAGGAATTGGTCAATTATAAAAAGAGCTATCACCAAATTTGTATAAGTTGCCAGAGGCCGATGATCAAACTCCTTAAATAAAGCTAAGTCTATTATATTCACTTTAATTTGAAATATTTTTTGCTTATAGCGGGCTCTACGTACGCATTACTGCGCTACCGAAGGTCACGTGATCATGTCAATTCCAATGTAGTTTTTTTTTTTTAGCACTCCCAAGGGCAGATATGAATATAAGTTAAGGCCTAATTTTGACCCATCATAAGTTTAACAAAAATAATAAAATATAAATTGGTACTAAAAACACATCGTTTAAAAAAAAAGTACGTATACGCCTAAGTGTACCAAAAAATAAAAAAACTCTAAAAAAACTGGAACTCACCAAAATTTTTAGACCAACATATTATTTCTACTGCAAAGAAAACTCTTATATGCACTTAATCAAAAAAATCTTTGAAGGTATCAATGAGCTAAATATGTGAAGACCCCAAAAATAACACATTTTCATCAAAAACTATCAAGACAAAAATATTTCCATTATATTAATTTTTATGTCAAATTTGGAAAACATTACAGTTATGAAGTTTAACCAAAATCGTTAGATTTATAACATTCATAGAATTAAAAACACCATTATGTTGAGATTACAAGTTTTTTGACAATTTCTTTATTTAAAAAATCACTTTCAATTTAACATTTAAAAATTTTTTAATTGAAATTTAAAATTTAAACAAAGAATTTGAAAAATTAGTTTGAATGCATTTCGGCTAGTCTACTAGCCATCATCAGCAACACGACTGAGAGGAAGCTTTTTGCAAATATTAAAGTGAACAAATTTTATACATGTATATCAAACTGATACAAATTATAAATAAATCAATACATTTAAAACATTCTTGAAAAAGAGCTTTTTATAATAAAATAAAAATAAAGAGAAAGAAATATAGAAAAACAACAAAACATATTGTAATTACATTACAAGGTAAACAAATAAGACTCTATATTTCCCATATCTGCATTCAACGCTGCGGCATCTCTGTGGATGTAAAGGCTCTCGTACGCATCAAGTTTTCTGCTATCGCTTACACACTTCAAGAGTTGAACGTTAGTTATTGTTGTCGATAGATGTTGTTCTTGTAATGCGTGTAGTGCAAATGCAGACTTCTTTGGTTCGTTGTTCTTGATGTTATTGCTGCGCTCTTTGAACCTTGTTTTAATACAGCGCTTAGTTTGTCCGTAATATTTTTTGTCGCATTCATTACAAGATATTACGTAGATCCCGGCTTTATCAAGTTGTTCTTTTTTATCTTTGGTAGAGAGTAGCATGCTTCTTAGCTTAAATGGGTTGGAATAGACAAGCTGCATGTCATTCTTGCTAAACGATGTTTTTAAGGTGTTGGTTATTTCTGGAAAAAATGTTATAACTACTCTTTGTTTTTCTCTTTCAAGTCTTTTGTTTTGTGTAAAGAACGTTGATAAGTTAGACCTTTCCCTTTTCATCGAATGTCGGTGTATTATCTTGTCTATGATCATTTGACTGTAACCATTCACAGTAGCTGCGTTTTTAGATTTGTTTTTTTTATAAAGTTCAAAAAAAAAAAACAAAACCATTTTAAGAGCTTTGTATTCAAGATGAGCTAAAACAAAAGTTCGATTTTTTTTACTTAACAAAACTATAAACCACAGTTAGAAGGAAATCTGGTCAATCGTTTAGGCTTTATCTCGCTATACAAAAGACGTAAGGACAAACAGACTTACAGAACGACTAGATATTTAATGAAAATATAATCTATTCGTCATCTCACTTAATATTTAGTGGAAAATCTATAATAAATTAAATTCAACACCACACTGCATATTCAAAGGAAATTCTTGCTAACTACTTTCCTCCTATATCCTTATGCAGATTCTAAAACTGTCCTCCAATTATAATTTGAGCGACATTCATACCATATCCTTCATACCGCCCCTTCCTCCCCTGCCTCACCATCACTTCCGACAGAAATGGTATTTCAGTAACATGACCCAAACAACGTTATGTGATATTTCCAGGATATTCATTTCTATTAGCATTTCGAATATGCGATGGTAAAGTGTGTCACAAAACGAAACCATAATATAAATCGCCTCTGGTGGACTCTGATGGTAGTCACAGTTTTGCATACAGAGTTTGTCCTTTGCAGCAAATGAATTTATGTATGCGAACTACTGCAAGCGTGTGGCTTTGGTTATCAAATAAATTTCAAATAATTAATTTTCGTTATTGCATATTAAAATACATGTCACTAGTGCGATCCTTAAAATCGCTTTTGCCACAGTTTGGACAGTTCTTTTTTAGTTTTTTTTTTAGCTTCAGTTTTGAATGTCTTTCATTCACCGCGTGTGCTGAAACCCATTCCGCTTTTATGGTATCACTTTTTCGAGAAGGCATATGTCAGAAACGTCTAAAATGTCCCTCAATGGGAAAGCTTAGTCTTTGAAAACGTCCCCCCATCTCCAATAATAGCTATTTACTATAATTTTTTTGAATTTATTCTTATTTTATTGCAGATAAAGATACATTTTTAAGGAGGACAGCTTTGCCATGACAGAAGCAATGATACCTAAAATAAAAATAAAGATGATAATAACTTAGGAGATAAAATCATTGGTGAACAAGAGGCATATTTTGGTGGGGTGGCCGTGGCACACAACGTTATAGGTATAATGTGAATATTTTTTTTCTTTTTTTTTTTTTGAAGACTCAATTGAAATCCTGTGGCATTATAAGGGAAAATAAAATTCGATTATCAATTTAAGGGTATTACTTTTTTAAAGACAGATTTAAATGTGTGTCGTCTGAATGTAGATCGCATAATGGTGTATAATATTTTAAATTATTAAAATGTGTTGGTTTTGTGTGTCTGAAATGAATGCCTTGAACGGTTGCTATAAAAAAGTTCAAGGTTAGGTATATCAGATTGAATATCATTATAAAAGAACAAAAAAATAATGTGAGCTGATTCCAAAAACAAGAAAGAAAGAATACGAAAAACTCTACTATTAGTGTCATACATATGAAGAAAGAAATAAGAAAATAATATAATACTTTTTGTTGGGTTCATTTTTGACGGGAGGGATGTAATAAATCATTTAATATTAATTCTCTGACCTTATAGTTTACTTTAGGGGCTTGTTGCCAAAGGAAATATAAAAAGAAACAAAATTGTATATTCAGAAAAAATATTGGATTGTCGTGAGTTTTTATTTGAGATGATTTAAAATGTTTTCATTTAAGAAATCGATGTGGAAAAGGAAGTGTAGTTAAGTAAGCTCAAAGGAATTATATTAATTTTGAAAAATCAATTTTAAGTAAAAATGATATAGAGAAAAATGTACTGCAGTGGAAAAATCAATCTTAAGCTCTTCAGTAGTTACACTTTTTGAATGATTTTAAGTTTTTAATACTTACACGTACTTAACCCATTTCCGGCTAGCGTTTGCGAAAACGCAACGCCATACCTGAGAGCTTCTGGAACTTAAGTGATGATACATTTAGATAAACTTAATAATGACTTTGAGAGTTAATTGAATTATCTAATCGACCTGTTTTTGTTTTTTTTTTTCAAATATTTTCTTTTCGTCTTGATATTGCACCTTCAAAATATGAAATTTTGAGGTAGAATTTTTGAAATATTTAAAAATTTCATCAGAATTAAAATCTTACAAAATAATGTTATCTACAGGTAAATAAAGGTTCAAATTATATTCTGAAATAATGTTGACGCAATTTATATGAGTTGCCTTTCTGACAAGTGAGATAAAAACACTATGTTGCATTTTCGCAACGCTCGCCAAATCTTTTTTTATTTATTTATTTTATATTTTTGAGCATTTGAACCTAAACAAAATATTTCCTTTCTTTGCGTTTTCAAATCAGATTAAACAGGTTTTTCTCACATTATTGTGAGTTTATGTTTATAATATACCAATTTCTTAAAAAACAATAATTTTGAATGCATCTTATCCGACAAAAGAATAAGTATTTTTTTTAAGTCAATTTTTTTTTTCAATTTTTGTGAAGTTTTTGATTTTTATCTTTTAAGTGTTGGTTTGAGAAACATCAAATTTATAAAGCGAATAGGTAGGTATAGTCTCGATTTTCGAAAAAAAAATTAAATTAAAAAAAATGGTTTTTTGATTTTTTTTTTAAATTTTTGAAAAAAAAAAAAAAATATTTTTTTGAGGTCAATTTTTGTTTGCAATTTTTGATTTTTATCTTATTAAGGGTAAACTTAAGAAACATTAAATTTATAGAGTTTTAATAGGTAATTATAGTGTTCATTTTTGGAAAAAATATTATTTTGAATTTTTTTTTTGATTTTTTATTAATTTTTGAAAAAAAATGTTTTTTATTTAGACCAATTTTTATTTTAATTTTTGATATTTTTATTTATTTTAAACAATCTATTCATTGACTGCATAAAATTTGGCCCCAATGAAAAATGGCCCCAAAAATTTACATGAAAAGCAACAACAAATTTTTTTGGGGCCTCTTTTCATTTTTCATTTTTGGGTTGAATTTCATTATGAAAAATGGCCTCACTTTTACCTGTTATTGTTGTTTTATGTACCTACATATTTTTGAGGCCATTTTTCGCTTTTGGTTTGAGATTTTCTATCTTTTTTGAAAATGGGGTCATTTTTCATTATGAAAAAAAGTCCCAGCTTTGGAACTTGTTTGGGTTCATTGGGGCTAAATTTCATGTAGCCCTTTTCATTACCAAGTGTATATCTATGTATATTTAATTATTTTTTTTATACTCTTTTCGGCGAGCGTTGCGAAAACGCAACGCGAATTTTTTGGGAAACCAAAAGCTTTTCCAATTTTTTTTTTAATATTTCCTCTAATTACCCAAAAAATATTTAGGGTTTGTTTCACAATGTCTGATTAAAGTTCCAATTAAGCTACATGGAACTTATTTGTCACTTAAAAACCGCATTTACGTTTCACAATATCTGAATAGGTCTAAGTGGCACTTAAAGTTCTGAATATTTTACAGGCCGGTTGAGGTTCCGATTAAAAAATTAAACTGGCATTTAAAATATCTACAGCTGCTGTCAGTGCGACTCACACAACAAATACATCAATAGTTTGGACTAGTGACGGATATTTGTATGCGTTAACCCAATTACTTAAATACTTACTTCACGACAAAAATTCCACCCCTTAACACCATAAAAATGTAATTTCAAAACGCACTAAAGTATTTTAAATCACTCACATTCACGTATCAACACAAAATTTCTAACTGGATTTTATCAAATTGCAGTAAGAGGCCTTAAAACACCATAGTAATGTGGTTTGTTACCAGTTCTGGGTCCAAAAAGTTTAATTATGACACTTTAAAATTCACAACTTGATAATAAATTAATAATAATTTGATTGATTATTTTCAATCAGTCAAATTCTTTGGAAAACTGGAATAACTGACAACTAGCTAAGTGGCACATAAATTTATGATTGTGAAACGCAAAGTTTTTTAATGAGAGGATTTAAGTTGTGGATAATTTATGTGTCGGATAGTTATAGGGAACTTTAATCAGACATTGTGAAACAAACCCTTAGTATGTAAAATTTCAAGTTTCTAAGGCAACTGGAAGAGGTAGCCGCGGGAAATGGGTTAATGCATAAAAGCATTATAACTATCCTGAATATTTTAAATATAACGCAACCGTTAGACAAATAAGAGCTGGTTTAGAAGGATAAACTAATGTAGGTACACTAGTTTTGAATTTCTGAATGAGATGAACAAACAGAGCTATAAGTAAACGTGTTTTTCTTTTTTATTTCAGAGCAGTTCAGAGTTGAACCCGAATTGTCAAACAAAAATGCTGTGTTCCTTTTTAAATTCAGAGTGCTCAGAGATCAGAATTTTTGTTCCTTTTTTCGGTCAGAGCTATCTCGGAGCGTGCTCCATGAGCTCATAATAAAATAACTGGGCAATCATGAGTAAAAAGCTGAGTGCAGCCAACTTCATACAGTTTTCATGCAATTTGACAGATATGACAATTTAGTGCTCAGGTGTATTTCATAATTAAATCGGAGTACTCTGAACACACCCTCCTCAGAGTTTACTCAGAGTTTACTCCGCTCCCTCAAGCTCTGCTCTCAACCAGTTCTGGACCCATGTTCTGTAACGCTCACATCGAAAAAATCAGTCAAGAAACGCTGAAAATGTAACAAAACTCATGTATTTTGTTTCAATTTCCATCGTTTCTCGACCGATTCTATGCATGCGTCCTGCACTAAAATCTACAAACCCTACATCGTGGTGAAAAAGTATGCCATGGCCGTTTCGCAGCAGTTACGCAGATACTCGCATAGACTTACTGGCTGAACAGAATGGTGACGGAGACGGAACTAGAGCCGGAACTGAAATAGCTGTCAAAATATTGAATTAACGCAAATTCAATGTTGCGAACACAACGCAACGTAGCCGCATACGGAGCTGCAGCCGCAGACGGAAGAGTTCACCAACTTTTAACTTTTCACGTACGACCCTTTTGACGTTTCAATTTGTATGAAGAAAAAAAAAACAACTTTTTGGTTCGGAAAAAAATATTGTGGTTATTTGTATCG